>OY728155.1:805166372-808000372 GCA_963277665.1 Viscum album
AGAAAATAAGATATATAATTTCTAATGCCTATATTCAAGGATTGCCCAGTAAGATATTGGAAGTGGATCAAGGAATACATAATCCTTAAGGATCTTGTTGGGAGTAAATGAGTTTTATACTTAAACTTCTTCAGGGAGATCAGGATGAGGAGTAGGATGAGGATCAGGGGAGTGGCGGGACTGTCCAAGGGGGGTGCGGGGGTGTCCAGGGGGTGCGGGGTGTCTAGGGGGTGATGGGGTCATTCGGGGGGTCGGAGGTGTCCATGGGATCGGGGGCTGTCTCGGGGGGGTCGGGGGTGTCCAGGTGGGCGGGATGTCCGTGGGGGTGGTCAGGCTATTTAATGGGGTAGGGGGAGTCCAGGGGGTGGGAGGGATGTCCAAGGAGGTGAGCGGGGTGTCCAGGGGGTGGGTGGGGCTGTCCGGGGGGGGGGGGGGGTACGGGGTGTCCAGGGGGTGGGCGGGCTGCCCATGGGGGTGGCAGGGCTATCTAGGGGGGTGGGCGGGCTGTCTAGGGGGGTGGGCGAGCTCTCCACGAGGGGTGGTCGGGCTGTCCACGGGGGTAGTGGCGCTGTCCAGTGGGGTCGAGGGTGTCAAGGGGGTGGGTGGGGGGGCTTTTCAGGGGGTGGGGGCGTCCGGGGGGATGGGGGTGTCCGAGGGTGGTGGGCGGGTGTCTAGGGGTGGGGTGGGCGGGCTGTCAACAAGGGTATGGGGGCTGTCCAGGGGGCACGAGCTGTCCAAGGTGGTGGGCGGGTGTTCGGGGGTGGGGTGGGCGGGATGTCAATGAATCTTAATTAGTTAATAGAGATGAAGAAGTTATCTATAACAAATATTAGGAAAAATTGATCTGTTACAGGACATTTTGTTGCTTTCTATGGATTAATATCCTTAAAAATACCATTAGTAGTGGGTCATATAAAGAATCATTCCCAAGATTGAGTTTAGGAGTATATATGGTTTTTATAAATTTTTCCACGACTTTTGGGTTGATAAACACTATTATTTTCTTCATAGATCTCATGAATATGATTTTCCATCCATATAATGTCTCTTTAATCATTATATTTATAGATGAAATGAAAATATAGTTTATGAAATTATTTTTTAATGAGTGACGCTGCGACATATTAATGATTACAATTCAATAAAATTTGATTTATAAAAATAATTTTGTGTGTCAATATTGGATACAATAGACTAAGAGCTATTGAAATTAGAGAAGCACCAGTATTTTGGTCTATCTCAATCTCAACATCATGTCAAGGGAGTATCATCACAACAACCTCATAAAAAAAACAAAAACCCTAACAACCTTGGTATCCTCCAACATAATAGCTTTAATCTATTCTATAAAAGTATGAACAATCACATAAACTAGGTGGTCCACATATCAACTTCCCACCTAAAATTCCCACTCAATAACAAAAACTACATTTTTTCTATCCCCATATGATTACACAACCCTCATTCAGAATCATTTGATAAAAATATGTAAGGAATATAACTAGTTGATTCATTTGATGACATAGTATAGGTATATTTATATGAAAAGAATACCCCCACAACAATCATGCAACCCTGTCATCAGTTTAAACCCCTAGAACACATAAAAGAAGCTAGTATGGATATTTACTAAAATATTTAACACCATAAGAATAAAAATACACTCTAAATATAGTTTGAGAGTATATAATGGTGTGTGTGAAAAAGATGATATTAAATCAATTTAAATGAATATGGAACAAATGAGGGTTTACAATACACTAAGAGTACATCCAACAATCCAAAACCACTATAGCACCACATATTCAACTTCATGAAACAAGAACTGGAAATCTTACCTACATCTTTACTGATGATGAACTAATTGGAACACTTTATTTATGGTTCTTTAACACAAGGAACAAACTATGTTTGGTCTCTACCAACTCAATCACCCCCTTGTAGATCATAATCTTGTTTCCCCTTATACTAAAATGGTCTCACTAGAAGCTACTTCTAATACTGGTACTAAACCATTCATTCTCAAAAAAACAATGATCAAAGAACCATTGGACACATCTTAATGATGATACAAGATCATCACATATAGGTTAAATCAAAACAGAAACAAAAACACATACACCTCAAAATCAAAACTAAAAACTGAAATATTAGATAAATTTCAATAAAAATGAGGTACCAGTTAAGAAAATACCTAATTTAGGATGGGTCTGATAATATTCTGAAGGAGATTAAAGACCTTGGATGGGATGGAGGAAGAAGTAGCCAATGGAGATCCAACATCGCCAAACTGCTCTCGCTGAAGGAGCACCAAGATCGCATGCTGCTCCCGTTTAGGGTTCTGTATCGTGAAAGGGGGAGAGGAAGGGCCACTGGTAATTTGGGAGAAAGTTTTACCAAAGGTTTTTAAAAACCATTGGTATATAACTTTAGTCCAAACCTATAACAATGGTTCCTTAGAACCATTTGTAAAATCTTCCCCGAAACACACCTATACCAACAGTTCTCATTGAACTGTTGGTAAAACTCCCCTAAACAACATCTATACCAACAGTTCATTAGAACCGTTGGTAAAAGCTCCCACAAACACACCTATACCAATGGTTCTAAGGAACCGTTGGTAAAAGCTTCCCCAAACCATCCTTTACCAACAGTTTCATGAAACTGTTGGTATGGAAGTGTGGGGAAAAACCCTCATTCTGTTACCATGATATATCAGTCTTTATTGTTCGTGGTTATGATCCTCATCTCTCTAGCGTTCCATTTAAATGCCTATTTTATAACATGTAATAATTTTATCATGTTATTCTTTATTTATTCCATTATTAGGCTTTATAAACAAACCGTTTTTTTATATATGTCCCCAGGCTATCCCATGCAATTTTAATAATGATGGAAAATTATGATCATGTTATGGAAGTTTTCAATAACGCTGATGTACCCAATGTTTTAATTTGTCATGTAATGTCGATAATTACACAATGAAACTATACATATCTATCTTGTGGGTTGTATTATGTTGATTCTTATGTATAAAATCATTAATTAATGTGAAATAAAGACTTGTGTTTTTATACAAAGTGTGTGAAGAAGTGTGGAGAGGAGGTGACATTATATAAGTCAGTGGACTAAGACACTTTTAAGAAAAATAAATCTTTTATATATATTATATATCCTTATCATATCAAAGTGGAATAAATTATCATATTTCAAATCAACATTCTGGATGAGTCATAATACACTAAATAATGAAATTTAAACTAGTTATTATGATATTTTGTACCTTATTTCTTAATTTTAACACATTCATCGAATCTTTTAACAATTACCATGGTGAAAATGCTTTACCAAGGTAAATATTTATAATGAAAAAATGATATTAAACACATTACCCAATTGGATAATATTGATTCAAAATTTGAAATAAATTTTTAACTATTAAATTTGTATAAGTAGATGAAATTAATTTTAATATAAATAACCAAACCACAATGAATTTTTATAAAAATGTCCGTTTTATGAATAAAAATAAAATTATAACAAAATGAAAAATAACTAATTTTTTATTGAAATAATTATGTTATTTTAGTAATATGGGAATAATGTCACTTAAAAACCAACCAAAAAGGGAACGATAATTTTTAAATACTTCAAAATTAATGCCATTTATTATAAAAAACTATATTTGTCACTATTTAGACAAAAATAAATTTTTTTAAAAAAGATTCACCCTATTGTAAATTTGATATTTGGAATATAAAAATTAAAACATATAAATCATAAGATTTATTTATTTCTATGATTACTTGGGTTTTTATATTCTCCCCCCTTTAAGAGATTCCATCCTCATAATTATTTTCATTAATTAAACAAGTGAGGCTATTTTAACACTTATTTTTTTAATCCAATGTTTATTTAACAATTATATAGATCTTCCATGAAACAATAACCTATAGAATATACATTTTTCACAGTACCATCCCTTTTCATCCCAAAATAAAAATTATCCTTTCTTCATAAGAGAGATTATCCACTAATTCTACCACTTTATGTATAAAAAATGAGATTTATTAGGTAAATACTTCCTTAACAAAGACATTGTAAGTATAAAAAAATCTTAATATAGAATTAAAGGTTTGACCACTTAGTATAAAAATGATCACAATTTTTCTATAATTTCATATGGTTTAATAAATTTCATACTTAACATTCCCTTTTTTCTAAAAAGAAATAACACTTTTCTGATGAGATAACTTAATAAAAACTAGATATCCTACCTAAAATGAGATATCTTTAATATTTTTATCTTTATACATTATTATTGGTTAAAAGAATCCCACAAATAGTGTTTAATCATATTTACTTTATCAACTATTTATTCTATGAAATCTAGTCCAAATAACTTATTTTCATTGACTTTGTCCAAACATGATGAAGTCTCACAATGGATCCCATTTATTGAATAAAATTGAAACATATTCATATTAGAATAAAAATTATATTTTAATAAGGTTAAAATTATAAAATATAGTTTCCTAAACTTCTTGGATAATATAATGAGAAATATCTAACCATATCTTATAATTTACGAATCATTTGCTTCGAATTTCCATTAAATTAAGGATCGAAAGGTGTAATGAAATTTAATTTGATAAGTAATGAATTTTGAATTCAATGTCAAAAAGTTTGATATAAATCTATGAACATGATCAGATACAATATTAGGAGGGACTCCATTTAATAAAACTATCTCTTTTTGATATATTATTGTAAGTTAATCCGAATACATTTTTACCTTGAATATGACAAAAATTCACAAATTTAGTCAAATGGTCAATAATAATCCAAAATTAATTATTACCTTGAGATTTATATTGTAATACCACCACTAAATCTTTGAATATATTCTATGCTTTCCATTTAGTGATAAGAAAAGGTTGAAGTATCCACTTTAGTCATTTTGACCTATCTTTAACCTGTTTACAAGTAAAAAATTGCATGGAAAAATCAACAAAACTTCCCTTTATTCCACCCTCCAATAGTAATCTATAAGGCCTCAATAAATTTTTGGGTTGCTGGGATGAAGAAAAAATGGGGAGATATGAGCATCAATTAAGAATTTATTCATTAACCAAAAATCACCTAAAATAAACAATCTCTTTCCCAATATCAAAGTACTTTCTTCATCAATGTTAAATTCAGGAAACTAAAACATTATGAACAATTGAACCATTTGTTACAAATCCTAAACATCATTTTGATCTTTTCTAATACTATCTAACAAAGATAACTACTATAACATTCTAACCTAAACAACTAGTTCTGAGCCTCATGCTACGTGGCCTCATGCACACCTCCTCATATATAGGAGGATTATAACTAGCAGTGAGGGTCTCGAGTGAAACCATGGTGAGACTATACCCTATGTAAGAGTAAACATATGAAATAAATAATCAATATAATAAAAAAATGATTAGTTATAGTTACATATATAATTTTAATAAAGGGAATAAATAACATATAAAAAAACAACACCCAATGTGAAAATATTATCCAGTGAAAAGAATAAATCTTAAAATTACATACATATCATATAAATAAATAGTTTCTAATTTGGAATTCCTACTCAGAGTAATAAGTGTAGATAAATTAATTAATAAAATAGGGTGTCATATAGAGTCCTCTATCAACTCTATGCTCCCCCACTCATCGGTCCACCATATGGAAATTTCCTGTTATAAAATATATCCTAAAACCTACAAGCACATAAAGATGTGTGAGTAGGGTGTGAGTAAAAGACTCAGTTGAACACCATTAATGCTTCCTTAAAATTGTGTGATCATGTATAATAGTGTATTCTATAATAATAAATGTGTAAAAAGCATAAATACACAATCCTAAATTGAGATGTCATTTAATAACTCATTCTCCAAAAACCACGATTGTACATGCTTCTAATACGTGATGGAATACTAATGGATGATGTGAGTAGTAACAAAACTAACCTATGATCTAGTGCACATATCTCTCAAAAAAACTAATCTTATTATGCCTAATTTATAGAATAAAACTTGAAGGAGTTCCTAATATATGGAATGCATCTCACATGGGATCCTGATATGAGGCATGTAACTCATAAGAGTGATTGATATGTGGCATGCACATGAGTGGGGAACCCATCATACAACATGAAACTCAATGGATCACCCATTATATAACATGAAACTCAAAATTCCAATATATGACATGTAACTCAAGGAAGAACCCAATATACGAAATTCTGTTGTATCATCATATCTTCTTATTATTTTTAGGTCCATCATCTCCATAATTTCTAGTCAAGTGTACCCTTTCTAATAGATAAAATTTAATGATGGTCCACCTATTATAAGACCCATGAATAACACCTCCATATAGGGAAACATATAATGGTTGAGTATAAATTATTAACATAACAACCTGAGAATAAGTTAGCACACAAAATATTGTTATCATAATCAAACATGGAAACTAACTACAATAATATCACTCATTTAATCATATATCCCAAATGATCTCATGGGATATACCCACTCCCACATGTGAAAATAATCAATAACAGACATCAAAACCAAACAAAAATAATTATCATGGAATAAAATGTGAATGTGATCCCAAGAAGGTAATGAAGTTCTTATATTAGGTATTATGAAGATTGACGACAAGGGATGACGTCCGAGTTTAATTACACCCCTAAATCATTTCATCCTTTTGGAAAAAATTAGGTTTAAAATTCTTCTCATCGATATGAAACCAACAACATGGATGGTGTGTCAATCTGATCAATCTCAAATGTGAAATTGAAGAGATAATTTTGGGAAAATATTAAAAAGAATATTAATAATAGAGGTATGTTCAAAAGAGGGAGAGATTAGAATGAGAATGGGATATGAGGTATTTATCCTAGATTATTATGTACAATAGCCTTCCAAAATTCCATGATTATATTTTTTTCCTTTATTAAATGATTATATAATTTATTAAACAATTTATTTATTCCTCGGAAAGGCTATGTGCTACCCCCATAATTCATGGGTTTTTCTTTTTAAAAAAATCTTTTAAAAAAATTTAATCATTTATTAGATAAATTTTAAAAGTCATATATATATATAAATTATATATTTACGATTATACACCCACCCACCCACCCATACAAAAAAAAAGAGAGAGATATATATATATATACAACCCAATTATATACACAATAAATTAATATATATACACATCTGTATATTAACCTATACATGTATATATATATACATAAATATCTATCATACATATAAACACACACATTTTAAATTAGCAGATACAAATATAATTTTCCCATTTAATAATAACAATAATTATAATAATATTTTATTATCATAGAATCTTCACCATCGTTATCCCCATTTACATTTCCAAAAAATACTGCATTAAAAAAAATATATTAATTGATTTTTATCAATCACCCAAATGAATTTATATAGGAAAAGTAATAATATCACTGTTATTAGTTTGATAATTAATAATTATTCATCAAAATATTATTTCTAAGGTAATAAAATTATTAATTATAGATGTTAATTTGCATCAATTTTCCTTGATAATAATAATAATAATATTATTATTATTTTACTAAAAAAATATTCATATACCAATTATTGTTACACATACCTGTGATTTAACTAAACACCCAAAAACCAAAAAATTTATATTGTGCCAAGGGTAAATCCAAAATTTTTAACCGAATTATGCTCTCATATTTCTTATATAACACGCCATTTGAGATATAATTAATTATTTTATAATAAAAATACTAAATAAATCATCTCTGTGTGTGAGGTTACCCTACACCTAACACATGGAAATGTTATATCACACATAGAGTAAACCCTGCATCTTGAATCTAACATTGGTCTTAGATTTATTATATAAGGAACAATTAAGGATATATTCAATTATTTTTGAAACATAGAATGACTATGATAAAATATATTTAATATTTTTATTCTATCAGCATCGAGGCCCTGTGAGCCTCGGAATACTACTCTAACATAATTCCTAAAAACGAAAATATTGTACAGAATATTCAAAAGTGTTAACACATTTTTTACCCTTACCAAAATGCATTAAATCCTTTATTAAATTATATATGGAAAAATTATAAATTAACCTAAAAATATTCATAAATTATAAAAAATTGGTATTTAATTATAAAAAAATAAATGATTTTATAATCCCCCCATTATCAACTTCTCAACCCCAAGAAGTAACTCTAGTAGTCGTGTTTGAACAACTTAGACCACTATTATTGCATATCAGCCTTTCAATATCACATCTTCATAAATAGAGAGACATAGATAGATCATATTAGGTCTATGGGATCACACAAGGTTACCCTAGGAGTATAACCATAACGCATTTTTATACCCCTCATATCATTAACCATAGTCTCCATCCTTACTTGTTAGTCATCATCATCATATATATACTAACACAACAATATTATTAGTTCGACCAATAAATGCTAATAATTATATATCACAACAACATGTGAAGATAAATATATCACACAAAGAGAAACTATCCCAAATATATAGCACTAGTCAACTAATTTAATTAAGAACTAATATATTACAAAACAGTAAGTATATATATATATATATATATGAAATATGGGCCTACATGCCTAGTCATGATGCCTAAATGCACCAAAAATATCATAAATGAGATCATAAGATAATTTTCATCACCAAATATCATTTTAATCAATGATAAAAAAACACAATTTCCCACACTTTATAGGAAATTCTAGGTCCAGTTTGTAATGTTAGTTAGGCACTGTCGTAGTTCCCCTACTCATGTCCCAACCTTTATATCTCTTATATAACCTTTCGCAACCCAAAGTAAAGAGAAAAAAAGTTAGCGAGTCCTGTCCTATGATAAAATTTTGTAACATCCCCGCCAGAACCATCGGGTCCAAGATTTTTGTTATGTGACCTCATGGATAGATCCTTATATGCAAGAGGCTAGAGACTGGAAGAAATGGTCTTGAGTGAGGCCATGAAGAGATTATACCCTTCATCGATGTAAACTGACGAAATAAATAATAAATATAATATAAAAAATAATTTATCAGAGTTACATGTAGAAACTAAATAAATTACATTCATATCATATAAATAAAACATCTCTCAAGGTGTAAAGTCTATTTTTTGTTAGGAAGAAATCTAAAATGGCATACATTTCATATAAAGAACTGGCTCCAAATTTATAAATCCTATCCAAATTAACAAGTTCATATAAATAAATAAATGAAAATAGTGGTTCCATCGAAGTCTGCTTCTCTCTCTTTTCTCCTCCACTCGACTTTCCACTATAGGGCCCTTTCCCATAACTGAATCCCTAATTAAATATATAAGTACATAAAAATTCATGAGTAATGTGTGAGTATAAAACTCGATATGATGAATTAGTGGTTCTATATTGAGTCGTGTACTCACACCCTACTTAGGAATTTCGATTCACTTATATATTTTATGAGAGATCTAGAGAAGGGTAGGATTCCAGTGGTGGACATCTAAGTAGAGGAGCATAGAGATAGTAAAGTACTCCATAAAACCCCAACTATATTTTTATTTATTTATCTACATGTTTTATCCAAGATGGGATTTCCCAATTAGGATATGTATATTTTTATAACATGTATATCATATTTATATTTTTCCTTTACATTGTTTAGGCATACCCCATTGGAAGATCTTTTATTTATAGGAATTTATTCCATTTATTTAGTTTCTAAATGTAACTATGATTAAATATTTTAATTATTACGCTGGTTAATTATTTCTTCTATTCACTATAATAAAGGGTGTAATCCATCCTTGGATTCACTTGATACCCTCATTGAATGTTGTAAGCCTCTTACGTATAATGAGGAACACATGAGGTCAGGTCGAATCCAAATTAAACATGATGTTTTGGATCAGTATATTATAACTACACTGAAACCTAAACAAAAATTGATGGAGTTTTTACATGTACAATTTATAGGCCAACATCCATTAAATCATTAACTAAAGGATCTATTTCCATATGAAACATGGTTAATGAACCATTATATTTTTGACCCAAGTCATCAAATACCTTGTTTTATTTACATGGATGATAGTGAATCATGAAATCATAATCTTAAGTCATTTTTAGCAATATTCTCTTCCTTATGTTCAGATCTTTTTTAGTGAATATATGATTTACATTTTAATGATCCCTATATATTTCATATTTTGACCCATAAAAAGGATGATTCCTACTTTCTAAGGAAATACACTGCTGAATACTCATGTTTATGTGTATGATAACTACACTCATGGATTTTTAATTAACTACAATCAACTTACAACAAGATATAACCCATTCCCATTAAATGAGAATCACTATAATTAAAATATTCACAATTTCTTATTAAAAAGGTTAAAACTTCAATTTTAGAAGTCACATTTCAAATTCCAAAAAAATCCATCACATTCCCTTTTCAAGTATAAATTTACTCATTTTTGAGATAACTTAGTGGGCTATTTAACTTGGTAAATTTTATAATAAACCAATATTAGTATCCTTTCTATATAATAAAACATCATATTTTAGTGTCATATATATGTATTTTATTCTATTACATCACTTTAGTTTTATTATGATCAATAGTTATCCTATTTCAAAAATAATATCCCCATGGAATGAAATATGATATAACCAAAATTGAAATTTACTAATTTTACAAGCATCTAATTTCCTTTAATGTTTGGAAAACAATATTTAGGTGTTTCTCAAGTTCCTTATAAATTTTCGAATATTCAAAAATTTCATTATTTAAAGATATCAAAATATTATCCTAATACTGCTACAAAATTTCTTTTCATAAGATCTATAAA
Organism: Viscum album; assembly: GCA_963277665.1. Classification (NCBI taxonomy): domain Eukaryota; kingdom Viridiplantae; phylum Streptophyta; class Magnoliopsida; order Santalales; family Viscaceae; genus Viscum; species Viscum album. Next base: position 805,177,325 of record OY728155.1, read on the forward strand.
TCTAATATTTGAATTCATTAACCCATAATACAGAACCACATAATAATAATTCTTACACATAGTGTGGAACATCATCCTCATAATAAAGTGAACCTAATTCCTATTATATATAAATTTCATCATTTTAAAGATAAAAAACATAAAATAATCAAAAAACAAGTATCCAAAGGTTTATTGTCTTGAAAAAAGTTGGACCATACATAGAATGTATAAATTAAAGCACATTTTTTTAATTCCTTATTTTGTAAATTCTTAGTGTCCCCTATGTCATCCTTAGTATATATAATCACTAAAGGATATACATCAAATAAGTGGGTGGGATAAAATACTAGTTAAAGGATAAATAATAACATGAATAAATATAAAATGGGTTTAGGATAATCATTATAACCATAAAATAGGAAAATGATCACAATCTTGAAAGGAAGCATTAAATAATGGCTTAGAATACAGAAATTCCTAAAAATGGAACATCATGTCTTGGTGGTAAAGTACCACACATACATTAGTTTATCTCATGAGGTACATAACATTACCCTATGAATTTGAGAACTATATAATTATGGTTACTCCAGTCACATCATTACATTCACATGCAGTATATAATTTCGACCACACCAGTCACATCATAACATTTCATTAACATCAATGTCAAATAGAACATATATCAATCTTGGACATAAAATAACCCATGGAATGAAATGGTTTTAATTTCATAAATAATAAATTCATGTATAAAAATTGGGGTTTCCAAAATGAATAGTTAATAACATACTTGGTATAAGAATCATCAATTTTGAGTGAAGAAGAACCAATCTCATGTGATGTAATAGATGTGTTTTCAGAAAGAAGAGTTCTTTTGAAAAAATATTTTCAATTATTATAAAACCTGATTGGTAAAATGAATATCAGAAAAAATATAATATAGTGATTAAGAAATGATATTTAAGGAATATTAAATAAATATACACACAGAAAATGTGGTGAAAGAAGGAAAAGCCAAAGAAATAGATTTGGGTTCCAAAATTCCCCATACCTTATGTCTGAATAATATTTTCACTTTACTATACCGGAGTATCAAATTAAATTTATTATTTAACAAATAAATAAACTTATATAAAATAATTATATTCATTATAGTTTTATTAAGTTCATTTATAGTCTTTTCAATGAGTTATGCAGTTTAATTTCATCATTCTAGAGTGTTCATTTTCATGGTTTTCATGATCAATTTACTTGAATATGAGTACGGAAGTTTACGTAGAATGACTAAAATTTTCCATAATTTTAAATATATATTATTAATTAACATACATAGGTTTAATGTTTTATATATAAAATTTGTTTATATATAATGATAATGAATCATTAGATAAATAGTTAATGATAATTGTTTGGGTTGATTTTTGTGATTTCTGGCCAAAACAAACTCAATTTTTTTAATCATTTAGTATTATGTTAATAGTTTTGTTCCATAACATAAAAAGTGTTATAAAATATATTTTAAAGTTTTTATAACCAATTATATTGGTTTTATGAATGTAATTGAATCTGTAAAAGGAAAATGAAAACACATCGTTTATGATGTTTGTTAATTGACACATCACGTGTGATGATTTCATTTTTAGAATAAAAGAGAGAGAGAGAGAGAGAATTATGTTGATAGATATTCAATTAACATGATATAATTATATTATATAAATTATATTGGAGTTAACAAGAACATTTTAATTGAATATTTTAGGATAGAATAAGAAATTAAAAATAAATTAAAAGATATTAAAATAAATTAAAATAAATTAGGAAGAGTATTTTACCTTCTAAATCTCTCCCCCTTGAGATCCTCCTTATGGAAATAGTATTGTTATTTTGATGAGACCAAGGGATCTGGTAAGTGGGGGAGGTTATTTGGAAGATACATGGGTAGAACATGGAAACGTCTAAATTCTTGAGAGGTTTGAGTACAATTGGAATTGAAGGGAGGTAATTATAATGATTGATAGGGTGTTTTCTGTTTATTATATTCAATAGTTTATTATTTTGGATCAACACCAAGAATAGTTTGATAATTATCTCTAAATATATTAAAATAATGTTGGTAATTTCTTGTTTCTAGATCATACATCTGCAATGACACATGAAATGGTGCATTTAACTTATAATTTATATATACAATAAATTACCATATTTCTGTATTCACAAAAAAATTCAGGTTTTTTTTGGAAAATCCCAAAAAATAACTTAACCATTTTTTAACATTTAGATTTAAAAAATAAACTAAATTTTATTAAAATAATTTTATAAATTTGGGAAATATAATTTTTAATTAAAATCATCATTTACAAGAAAATATATATTTCAAAATTAAAATTGATTTTTTTCCACTTTGAATAATTAATTAAGGTCTCATAAAATTATTTTATAATAATAAGATAATAGAAGGGTTAAATTATTATAATAAGTGTGAAATTACCTTAAACAATGTTTGGGATATTATATTCTTCACCCTTTTGAAATTTATCCCTCGAAATTTCATTTTTCGTAAATAGGTGAGGGTACTTATCTTTCATTGCCTCCTCTGGTTCCAAAGTATCTTATTTGTACTTATAGTCACTACAAAATAATTATGGAATGATTGATTCATATCGAATTAAAAATTATGTGTCATAAAATTATTTCATTTAGATGGAAATATTATTTTGAAATATTTCGTAGAATAATTATTGAGGAAAATAACTTTTCCATTTTAAAATCACATCTCTTTTTAAAAATATACACACTTATAATTGTAAATATTTTATTTGAAAATAAAATTCTATTCTTGTAAAGTAAGGTTAATTTCATTGAGTAATTATGATGGTTAGAAAATAATATCTTGTTTTATAAGTTAAAAAATCATTCCTACCTTATTTTTATCGAAAAAGTAATAAAGTACAACATTTAGAAAATGAAAAATACAATCCTTTAAAACAATAGGGTAAAAATTAAAACATGGATAAAAATTAATATAAATAATTTCTAGTGAATAGAAAAAACTTCTTTGAATTTTTTATAAAAAACATATACATGGAAGAAAAATATTTCCCAGTAGAGACTTGAACATAATCAATTGTGAATAATGATGAGATTGTGAAATATACCTTTACCTCATGTCTATTATTTCCCCATTCACATTTAAACCTTCTATAAAATAAATATGGATTTATTATAAATTTATTACATAACCACATATCAATCATACCATGTATTATTTAATTATAACATTGTATAACCTGTTTATTAATAATTTATTATTAAAATTTTCTATTCTAGGTGATAACTACATCATTTTCCAAGCATGTTTCGGTTTAGTAGTATCAATCCTTATAATTAAATCATAGTCCCATAATTTCAGTAATTTTAATCAGTATATAAAAATAAATTATATTAATTATATACATATTTATAATCATATAAATATGTAGATGTAGAAAAATGAATCACACCGTCAATAGAGATGATAGATCGTACGTACCCATGAATGTTGTTTCCATTTTATGATTGATGGAATGAAAAAGTTAAATAATAAATCACATTTCAATAATTGTTATTATATCATATATACTATATATATTAATAAAATATATCTTTATTACTATCCACATGAAATATAAATGAAAAAAAAGCACATCACATCGTGGAGATGGTAGTCCATATGTACACTAGAGTGACATTATCATTTCCAAAAAGATTGTTTGATAAGAATTTAGTCTTGATATTATCATTACATGAAGTATAATTATGTCATAAATATCATATATAGATATTAAATCCATCATAATTTCCATTCATAAAATATAGTGATTAAAAATGAATTATATTTCCACGTGGAGATGGTTAGTCGTATGTATGCATGAACGATACTTAAAGTTATTATTTGATGGGAAAGAGGGTGTATAATGGTGTTTTAATAATAATAATAAAATTTAAGAATATTTAAGATAGTTAATTTATTATTTTATGATAAACATAATATATTTATAGAAGGTAATGAAGAATAGAAAAATAAAGTGATCGGTTAGAGTGATTACATTTTCTTCAATAAATCAGTTATAGATCTCCTCAAAAGGGCTCTAGGGATGATATTTTCGGAAGAACATACCCTCTATAATGTGTATAGGGAATTGGAGAAGATATTTTTTTATATTATGGTAAACCTATAATTCTCAATGTGGTGTAATGAAGCGAGGGATGAGGTGTCCTTTTATAATTATGGTGAGGGGAACTTTTAGAATTTCATGAAAAATTAAATATAATAACACTATTATTGAGTTAAATACTTCTAAATGGAAATGAATGAGAACATAGAGTATAATAGGGTTAAAATACCATCCAAAATAAAAATTATTATAGTTTTAAGTGCTATTTTAAACCTTATATTTTGGTTTAACCCCTTAAATAATCTATTTTAATATTAACCATTGTAACATATTTTTCACTCCTAAATGGTGAATATTTTACATATAAGGTAAATATTCACTACTAAATGGATATGGGATTAAATATTCAACCATATAATTCCTATTTGTTCTTATTTAAGTTTTTTTTATTTTTAAATTATTTAATAATATATTATTTTATTAAAATATCATTATTGTTAATTTTGATACAATTCATTAAATTAACTTTAATGACATAAAAAAAACTTATAATTAGACCAAATTCATTCAAAAAATCTCAAAAATACTATGATAATATTAAAAAAAATACTTAGATAAAATTTAATATCTTGGATTTTAATACTTTTAAAACTTTTAATATCATTTATTTGATTTTCCATAAATTGAATAATTATTATATCAGTGTTGTGTAAGTATTTATGGCAATTATTAAATTCATAAAAATTAAAAATATATTATAATTATGAATAAAATTAAATTATTCACAAAATTACTTTTAATATTAGTTCATAACTAATTTGTTTCCCTATGTTAACAAATAAATGATATTTAAAACTAAGAGATTGACATTTCATAGCTTCCTTCAGATTAAATAATATATAATTCATTTTCACAAAAATGAAACACTTAAACAACTAAAATTCATTAATAATGTGATATTTATCAAATTTAATTCCTAAAATAATAATTAATATGAATAATAATGGCCTTATCACTTAGTTTAAACCTAGATTTACCTGGTTTACACTTTACTACGGTGATAAATTTTACCACGGTTACTATTCATTTTTTGAAAAAAACCAAATGAGGCATATTCACCAAACATGAACCTATTGATTAAAAATATGGAATAATTTTTTCAAAATTCAATTTATATAAGTGTAATAAATTACATTTAATATAAATGAGTAAAATGCAAAAAATAAAGTTGTTAAAAAAATGCATTTTAAGCACACAAAATGTACTTATACCAAAATCATGTATAACGATGATTAAAATGAAATTAATAAGAATATATATAATTAATTATTACATATGCTAATTTGATATCAAATTAAAATCATAATGATACTTTATTTGAATATAAAAATGACACTTTTATAAAAATTGGTATTTTCACTATTCACTAAAATAATCATCCTTTTAAGAAAAATACCAAAATTTCACCCAAAGTTAATTTTTATTTGTTTATTTAAAAAATAATTTTATATTTATATTTTATTGTTTCTAAATGTTCCAAAAGATAATTATAATATTTTCTCATAAAAATTAATAAGAAATCATTTTTGAAAAACTATATTTTTGAGAAATAAAATGACATAACTAAAAATAGAGTGATTAATTACTAAGTATTTATTTTTAGTAGGGACATTGTATATAATTTATAGGGTGTTTAATCCTATTAATAAACTCAAATTTAATATCAAGCCTGTAATAATATGTTAGATAGTATATCATGGTAATATTAAACTTGTGGCTCTGTGTAATGCAAGCAATCGAAGAAGTTAAATATATCAGAAAGCATAACTTTATAAAATATAGAGGGGTAATATTCCAACCATAATAAATTGAGTCATAAAAATTAGTTCTCTATAATGAAAAATTTTTCATTTTAAAATTCCTTTGTGGAAATCCACATCATAACCAGAATTAATAAAACTTCCTCTTGAAATGAGATAAAGGGAAGTACGAAGGTCATATATAATAAAACATAACTAGGTTTCCAAATAGGAGAAAATAGGTGGTATGTTAGAAAATAGATCTGGAAGAAAAACTTAACTCCAAAGGACTGATAGAGAGTGGTAGAGATCATTTTTAGGATAATAATAACCATTACAAAACTGTAAATCTGTGATGGTTTAAAGGACCAATGATTTCTTGGTAAGAAAAGTAAATGGATAATGTTTTTTCTCAAGGTCCTTTTACTAATATCAAGGGATTATTTTAATATCTGGATAAAACTCTTAGAAAAATAAAATTAATTGATTTATTTCTATGTCATAAGAATAATATCATCCTTTAGTTATGTTTTGATATATTTCAACCTGATCTCTTACTCCTAGAAATGGATATTACAGATGATTTTTTCACCCCTAAATTAATTTTTGTCGAATAATAAGACTCCTATGTAATTAATTCATCCTATAAGTATTTACTAAAACCAAAATGGTTGGTAAAATATTTGATAAATCATACTCTAACCTCAAGAAAAAATATCCAAATTTATAACTTAATCCATGCCACATGTATTTAACCTAAAGACTCCTCTAAAATATTACCGACCCTATTCAAAACTCTAAAATTATTTGATCTCTAATCTATCTAGGATAAACATAATAATTATTTTTAATTACTCTTAATTTCTCATAAAAAAATTTATATTCCTTGATCTTATGTTCCTTAGGGTGTGCTAATAATTTAATAAATGGAAAAAATCATATAATATTCAAATAGATATTTCAATGTTTGTTATTTAAATAATATCTTACCTCAGAAAAAAATATTTCCATTAGATGTTTGGGTTCATTCTTGCACAAGAAGATAATCATAGGTTAATTCAAGATAAAATATGATCTATTCAGTCCAGAAATATATATGGAATATTTTTATAGAGAGATATTCTTTTCATAGAAACACATATTACATAACTAAAATATAATATATTAATAGGGTTTATTCACACAATCATCAAAATGGAATCCCTCATTCTAGATTGGAGTACAAGCGTGACTTATCTTTTATGATTCAATTCAAATATTTTAATTGCATAGGCATTCCCTTTGTCCTTTTACTTCAGAGGTTTTTGTGGCTTACTATCTTCAATATCCATGAGATTAAAGAATTTATTCACTTAGTTGTCAAAAGATTTGAATTTATATCACAAAAGTGTGATTGGTTCATTTTTTAGTTCTCTTACTATTCATTTAATTTACTAGACTCTTCACATCACTCTGACATTATTTTTCTTGATGGACAACATTCCCACACTTGAAACATTTTCTTCATCCTTTCATACATTCACATAAGTGATCCTTCTACATTTTTTGACAAGTTGGATGTAGAAACCTTTTCATAACTCCATGTAGAAAACTACTGGAGTTTCTATAAAGCTCTATTTTCATTTTATTATAATCATAATTTTATGGGTTTCCATCTTCCATTTCCACTTTCAGCACACATAGAATGATTTTTTCAAAACATCCAAAGTCGTTAATGGATAATTCCTTATTATGTCTTTATTTCAATACACTAAAGAATTAATAAGTTTTTATTTCAATGATGGTTATTAAACCTAAATAATACCTTTAAAGTTTTGAAAAAGTTTCCTCGTAGGGACCAATGGATTTTTCATCCTTCTGCATAAGCTCAAGACATTACCTCTCCATTTGTGTACATATAATATGAGTAAGTAATTATTGAAAAATATTCCCTTAAACTTATCCCATACCATAGAGAGAATTTCCTCTAATTTCATCATTTTATAAATTTGATTCTAGTATGGATCTTATTTTTCTTAAAAATGATAAATAGTTAGGAAAGATATTTCATGGTCTGAGAAATGAATAATAGAAAATATATTTTCCATAACACTGAACCATTTCATTGCAACCAGTTGATCAAAAGACCCATAAAAGGATAGTAGTATTTTTCGCATAAAATATTCTATAACATGTTTCTCCCTTATTTGTGAATTCAATTGTTTAAAATGATCCATGTTTCCACTTATATAATGAGATAGTTAAGTGATAATATTCATAGGAAATTTCTTCACAACTCTTATGAAATTTAATTTCTCATGAGGATGGTCATTGCATTGGACATCACATTCATTTTTCACATGATTCCTTCTAGTTCCGTCCAATTTCTAATACCAGAAATCATATTGTGAGAAATGATAATTATAGTGAAAAATCACATAATCCTGAAACATCAATTAGTTTATATTTAAATAAAAGCACCTTCATTTCTATATATGAAACATTAAATTTAACTTACTTCATCCATTACTAAAAAATTTATGATGTTATCCAATTCTTAGACCTATAACTAGGGTTCTTAATAATGTTTTCTCATCCTAGTTTCAAAAGGTTAACTAAACCATTCGTTGATAACAACTATAATGACCAATAAATTCCATACATAGTTATTACATCTAAGTATATGAACATTAATTACATAAAATTTTGATCCACTCTATAATCATATAGGTCTAGTGACTTTGGAAACATGGAGAAATAAAAAACTGGTTCATAAATGATATATATTATCTCATACTAAGTTATCCATAACTAGAACCCATATTAGACACATGATTTAAAAAAAATTTATTCCTAACGTAGGGAAAGGAAAAAATATGAAAAGGGTGTGATCATATACTTAGTAAAGGTATAAAATAGAGGTACCAATAATTACATAATAATAACATGAGCATAAGGGTGTGAGAACATGAAATTAAATTTTGAAATCTACTTCCTATATATCAGAGATAATAATATTGAGTCATGGAATAAATATTGTCTATTCACAAGACAGAATTTATAAAATAATCAAATAAAACAATACATGAGAGAATAATATTGACATAATACAAGATTTTGGGGGATACACATAAACATATAACATTGTCAACATGTATAAATATAATAAGGTTCACTCGGTAAGATAAGGAAAAGAAACCAGGACTTCACATACACTTATGGACATGAAACCAGGTCCCCACATAATATTATAGACATGAAATCCATCTACCCGCATAAACTTATTCTCAATAAATCAATGTTCACACTTAAATTGTGGACATGAATGCCATGTATATTTATAAAATTGTGAATAAGAAATCAGGTTCACGCATAAAATATTTAAATAATGGGTTATCCATTTATAAATAATGAATTATAGGGAGATATTGGTCCCACCAATTACATAAAGAAAATAATATATACATTTTCCACAATATTATAAGATATTAACCATCTCAAAACACATGAAAAGAAATGAATTTAATCAAAGTATAAATCAGGAAAATGGGAATGGGTTTCATCAAAATCTTGTGATCACAAACATAAACCATCTATTAAAAGAATAATTATGGTATAATTGGATCATATCCCTATCAAAACATATGTATCATAAAATGATGTTATCTTATATGGAAAAAATATTTTGATAGATCACTTGGAATAATTCTTAAGGAAAAATTAACCATTAAAAAAATCTTTTTATAATGCTGCACAATTGTAGATTAAAATTTTTTATTTGAAAATAATCTTGTAAACCCATAAGGAATGTTTGAAGTTATTTATGAATTATGATGCAAATAAAATCCTCTCATTCCATATAAGTTAAAAAAAAATTCATTTTGTATTTTATTTAAAAAGTCACAAGGTTACTCTTTTAGAAAATGATAAAAAAGATCTCTATGAAAAAATTTAGTAAAAATTCAAACATGAGTAAAAATGAAAATAATTTTTTTAATATAATATTAAAAAACTTTTGAAATAATTTTTAGAAAACATAGACATGTAATATAAATATTCCTCATTGGAGACTTAAACATGAAAAATCCGAAATAATGATGAGATTAAAAAAGAAAACCTTACCTCAAGTATTGCCTTTCCTAGTTCACATTCAATCCTCCTATATAATAAATACGTATATATTATATATTTATTCTATAACCATACATATATCATAACATTTTTTAATTATTTATAACATCGTATAATCATTTTATTAATTATTTGTTATTAAAATAACTATTCTTAGTGATAGAAGCTTCGTTTTCCAATAATGTTTCTGTTACGTAGTCACAGTAGTTATACTTTTATCATTGTCCTATAATTTCAAGAATGTTAATAATTGTATAAAAAATATATATTAATTATATACATATTTATAATCTTTCATAAAAAGTAGATATCAAGAATGAGTTACACCATTCATAGTGATAGTTGGTCATGCGTATGCATGAACACTATTTCCATTTTTTGACCAATGGAATGAAAATGGTATATAATAATTAAACTTTATAGAGTTATTATAATATGATAAATTCATATATATCTATAAAATTCTCCTTATTACCATCTATGTTAAATATAAATGAAAAAAAACTCATCTGTAACACCCCAAATTTCTAAATTAAGAACTTTGTATTTGATAGCGTGTATCACACGCATCACCGAGCATGTAAGGGAATATAATACCTCGAGACATTAAAATATATTTCATATTTTTAAAAATTAAATATATAATATATCTTTAAATGAACCTTCTACTAAGTTATCATGTATCACACTCAAAAATAAGATTTTTTAATGTATTGGGTCACACGCAAGACCTAATTTTACCAAACAATATTAAATTATTAAAATATTATTATTTAATATAAAAAGATATGACATAGATATTATGTTAGAAGTTATCAAAAAGGTTAACTGAAATATTAAAATATATGATTTACACAAATATAAAAAATCATAGGTTACACATTTTTTATAAATTAATATAAGAACCAATTGATTATAAAGGGAATGTTTTTACAGTAAACTATTTCTATGCCCACAAAATTGTTTTACCCTAAAAAATTAAATTAATTAAAATTACTGATTGATATGAATTTAATATATACATATATTTTATTAAATAAAATATTTCTTATATCTATCCAATAGTTTCAGTAGACACAATATAAATAAAAACCCAATATTACACATAAAACCTAATATTTTTATTACGGTAGTTTTAACATATTTTAATAGAGAACCGATTTTAAATCCATTTTTTGGAACTTTTATTGATTCTATATGTAAAAATAAACTTTATATTTGAAAAAAACATCAAAATTAGGTTAGGGTTATTTTTTTGTCTTTTCGATGAAGTTTTATTTTATAATGAATAGTTAAAATTAAATAATTTTAATTCAAGAGTGATTTTTATTATAATTTATTTATAGCGTTAAATTATATTTTACAATAGTTTTAGAGTTTAATTAGAGTTTTTTGAAATCAAATTTTGGTCATTGAAATCAATTTACCATTGAAATTGGATATAAAAACATCTTAAACTTTTACACATTTTTACTTTAAAAACCCGCATTGTCGTCCCATCTGTGGGATTAAATTTAAATTGATTTATGAAACTTATGTTATATGATTTTGGAAAAATGGATTCCATATTTTGAATCATAATAATTTATAATTTATAATAATTTCTACTTATTTTTTGACCAAAACTATTTGTGAATGTAATTAAAATTAATTACAATGATTAAGGTGAAATTAAGCTTAATAAAGGACTAAACATTAAACTTATGGGCCCAAATGACCTATAAAATATTAAAAAATCCATAATATAGAAATATTTACACCCTATAATCCCTTTTATCTAATTTTTCCATTTTTTAACCACTTTAAAATGGAAAAATGTGGGTGGAATTACCTTTTAAAAAATTTACAAGAATGTCACTCCTCTTACACTATAAAAAGGTACTCAAGACTCCCACTTACACACACCTTTCTAGACACTTTATATCAACCAAGATATTTCCAAATAGATCTTAAAAATAAATACCCTAATAATATATCCTAAATTTTTTCATAAACCCATCTAAGGAATCCCTTTGGTGCAAATGAAAAGAAGTTACCCAAAGAATAGGTAAAATCATTCCTTAAGCTCTTTAGATATATTTCCATTATAAAACCCCTCAAATATTATTATTACATTATTATAAAAAACATTATCATAAATATACTGATTTTTATATTAATGGTTATACCTTCACTTACAAACACTTAAATCTAATGTGTAATGAACTTATGTTCTTGTGTACGACAAACTACCGCCACAGGAAGCGAATTTGTACATTTTTAAATTTACCGCATTTCATGGTGGATATTATTATGTAAAATCTATTTATATATGATATATATTATATTTATTATGTATTTATTATTCTTTAATTGTTTTATGACACATAACTTTATACTTTCAATTTTGTGTAAATATGATAACATAGTTTGTGGAAGTGTGGACTACCGCCTCCTCAAAGTGATGTGATTCGTTAATTCTATACATGGAACATATTAAATATGATTTTAATAAAACTATGTCAAATATAAAAAATTAATATTATATAATTGTTATAATATAGATATGTATCATTTACATATCACTGTTTTAATACAATAAATAAATGAAAGTAGTGTTTATGAATACAGACGGCTTATCGTCTCCATAAATGATGAATTTCATTTATTATCTCAAAATATTATGGATTCTTATAAATTCATATGTACTGAATATATATGATAATTAAATAATGGTTTAAATTATAGATACTATGAAATCATGATATAATTAATAGAAACAACAAATAACAAGTCAAAAGAAACTCGAGAAACTAGGTAATTAACACCCAAAACATTGAAAATAATGAAACGATGTTAAAAAATGGGTAAAAGATATTATAATATGATAACATAAGATATAATAAATATTAATAATTTTTTACATTAAGTTAGTAAAACTCTTAAAACCCTTATACTCGAGTTTAATGTATGATCTCCCAAAACAAAACTTAAGGTAAGGGATTCTTGTCTCAATTTTCATTTCATGAGGCATGGAAAATTATTCACCAATTACTTCTTTGTCTGGTGTATCTAACAAAAATTTATATATATTATATAATGAATTATTTTATATTTATGTTATTTAATGTTTAATTGGACACCATTTCAATCATGGGGCTTATGATTAAAATGATTCAAAGTTATATGGGACACTTTAGAATATTTAAATGTTATTTTCCCTTAGAACATTTTAACAGTATTTCATGGTTATGTCCATTCATAAAATTCAATAAAAAATATTTTCACTTATCCTACATTGAGTAATTACCGATAAATATGTTTTTCTATTGAATATGGATAGATTATTATAAGTCACATTGTTTTTGAAATAAATAAATTATGAGGAATACTTTGGAAATGCAATACACAAGTTATGGACCATTTAAGGCAATCCCTACGGGTTTAGGATTGGTTAATACAAGACCCTCGATGAACCAGTAATCTTATGAGATGAATTAGTTGACCAAATTAGAATATTTTAAAATTCCTATTGACGTTATAGGTATCATGTTCTTGGGAAACATGACATTCAGTAATTAAGAATTTCCTTTATGGATAATCAATTTATTATTATTATCCATGAGATTATTGAGTCGACATATATATGTATTCATTTCATTCTCAGTTTATTGATTAAAAGGAATGTGTTTCAGTTTCTTACCTTTATATATCGATTACACCTTATCTAGTTTATTTGAATGGTAGTTGTTATATGTTATTTACCTTGCCATATTGATTTAATGTCATAAATTCATCATTTATTCCACTTTACTTTCCCTTACTGATAATTTTATCTCACCCTTTTTTCCTTTCCATAGGTTATGAAGAAGAAAATTTTGAATTATATGACATGGATGCATTTTATTTCATTTTATTTTGTATTATGTTTAAATTTTCTATTTCCTAGTGTATTATGGGGTTCATGTATGTAATATGGATTTATAAAATAGCTAAAATGATCACTCATTCAGGATTTGAATCCTTATAATAATGAAAATGTAATAAAATAATACACCGACTCTAGGCTTCCGAGTTCAGGACATTATAGTTTGTATTAAAGGGAGTTTTAGCAGCAAACATGGAAACTAGATTTAGAAAACCTATATTAAAGAACATAACCCTAAGATAGATTTTAAGGATATGTATAGAAAAAATTTCTTGAATTTTTTTAAGGGTGATATTATGTGGGTATTCCTATCAATACATTCCTATATGGATACTACAAGCGAACGTCGTTCTAGAAAAAATGTACCTTGGAGTAACAACTTAGACAAGGTGTGTCCGGCTTGACTTAGCGTAACCTGGTATAGGGAAATGGGGCCTAATGTGAACCTGGTTTGACACTCCTAGGGAATATGATTAGGATAATTTACAATTTCTTTAGAAACCATTATAAAGGATTTGAAATTAAAGGCATCCCCAAAGAAACCATGCTTATTATTATGAGATTAGTTATGGAAAATTTTCTCAATTTATTATAAGTGTTTCATTAGTTTTGGGATTAGACATTATGTTACATAAAGTTAGTATCTAATCTATTATATGCCATTGTTTAGAAATGGTACCTACAATGAGGAATGGTACTAGTACTCATAGAAAATGTATAGATTTATATACGAAGGAAACTAATACATTTGGTATTAGAGTTGATAATGTTATGGAAATATTAGGGAATCTTTATCAGGTCATGACATATAACCTTTCCTAGATTGATCAAAAAATTACATGATGAGACTCCCTGATGTTGGATCACTTTATATGACATCAGATTCCATCATTTAGTGGGATTAATAATCTAATAGCAGCTAAGAAATGGGTTAAGTATTTAGATATTCATAGAATTGGGATGTTTGGAAAAGTAAAAGGTTACAATTATAGTATATTTTCTGAATAGAGATGTCGATCATTGTTTTTCATTGATCTAAAATACTAAGGAGGAAGAACAAATATTATTTAAGGAATGAATAACATTTAAGTAGACATTATTTATAAATACTTACCTAGCGATCAATAGACTGAGATGAATTGAATGTTCCTTGGTTAAAAGGAAAAGGATGCAGAAAGTTTTGTAGAGTATGAAGCTACCTTTAGAAGGATATCAAGGTACAATATAGATGTTATAAATTGTATAGAGTCAATGATTGACCACTTCTTTAAAGGTCTTAAGCCAGTTCTAGAAAGGGCACTGGTCTCCCAAACTTTTTCATCATACGATAAAAAACTTTTATGTTTCAAAAATATACAGAAGTTAATTTCTAAAATGAAAATATTCAAGGGAAACCTAGACAAGAAGAGGCCATATGATAACCATGAATGAGGGAATGAGTTAAAAAATAATAAAGGAAAGAATTATTTTCCAAAATGTTATAACTATAGAAATAATAACCCTTGAATATGCTTTTTAATGTATTGGGTGTTTTTTATAAGTGCAGATAAAAGGGTCACTAGGTAAAATAATGAAAAGGAAAGAATGAAAATTCTATCACTCAGTGTTAGAATTGCAAGGAGATAGGGAACTACCCAAATTAATTCCCCAAGCATCAATGGAATATACCTATGAAGATGATAAGGGATCAAGGTCAAGCATATGTTTTTGACACAAATGAAGTGTAATAATAAATGTTCTTATATATTTAGATATAAGAAATATTTTTTAAAATTATTTAATGATGTTATCATTACATTATTTATGAAATATATATGGATTTTACCACTTTTCTTTTTATTTATGGGTTTGATATCAAATTGTGAATGGTACCAAGAAAATTTATTCAGAATGTTTTTTAGAAAACACATGATTGATAGAAATATTAGTATTAATATGTTCCTAATGTTAAGACAATGATGTTTGGATAAAGAAATGATTGGGTTGGGTAAAATAAATCAGATAAGTGATGACTACCTTGTAACTGAGTAATGATTTATTAAATTTATTTATTTTATCATTTATGGAGTTTAAAACATGTTTGTATTTAAGTAAAATATCAAATAAACTATTTTCAATTTAAGGAATAATTAATAATGCATGTTATCAATAATATTTTATGGGAATTAAAGTTATTACCATATTTCAAGTGGAAACAAGATGAAGGTTCTTACATGTTTGGTATGTAATACATTATATTGATTAAAGGAAAATGATATGTTCATTTTGGAAATTCAATGACCTACCTTTTAATGTGATGGATCATAATCTTTTAAAAAATTTAAAAATTTATGTGATGGTTGAAGTTGATCTTTGGATGATGTTATATAGGTTAATGTATTACATTACCCTACAATACATCCTATGTTAAGAAGTGAAGTAGGAATAGTTTAAGAAATAATCAAAGGAAAATATTGTTTCTATAGGAACATATATTTTATTTTATTCATAGAGTGTGATATAATTTCCCAATACTATGGAAAAAATGGTCTTGATAGAAAAATGTTGTCCTATTATCATCTTTTTTTATGATATCAATGACCTTTATTCACACCTATGGTATATGGTTTTGTGGTCAGAAACTTTCATCTGAACATGTTCTTTAGCACTTTCCATCAGAACTTGATTGTTGGATTTTTATTCTGTATCCTTATTTCCTTTTCCCATATAGTTTCTCCTACTAGGGAACATAGTTAAATTCCAATTATACTGCCCTGTCTCTACTATTAAGAAGATGTGATATTAACCCTATTTATTATGTTGGATTTTCAACAATATTTTATTTTCAAATACCAATTCCTTGAGTATCGAGGTCATGTTTATAGTGAGAGGACACAATTTAATTAAGGTAGGTAGAAAGTCACACCCTAAAATACTTTTTATATTAATCTAATATATTCGATAGACATAGGATAAAGACATCCCAAATATTACACATAAAACCTATATTTTTCTTAAGGTTTTTACTACCTTTTAATGGAAAACATATTGTAAATATTTTTTTCAAACTTTTATTTATTTTATTTGTAAAAAATAAACTTCATTTTTTAAATAGGAATATAAAAATTATGTTAGAGTGTTTTATTCTTATTTTATTGTGAAGTTTCATTTTTTAAAAAATAGTGAAAAATACTGAATATTAATTCAAAAGTTCTTTTTTAAAATTTTTTTATAAGGTAAAATTATATTTAATTTTTTTTAATGTTTAATTTGAACAATTTTTTAATCCAATTTAGGTAATTGGAATCAATTTTACATAGTAATTGGATATAAAAACCTCTCAAAATTTTAAACGATTTTACTTTAAAAACCCACATTGTCTTCTGGTTTACGAGATTAAATTTAAATTAATTTCATCCACTTATGTGATTTAAATTTTAAAAAAATTATTAAATATTTGTAATAAAAATAATTTATAATTTATAATAAGTTTAAATTAGTTTTTACCGAAAAATTAATAAAAGTAATTAAAATTAATTGCAATGATTAAGGTGAAATTAATATTAACAAATGAATAATCCTTAAACTTAAAAGACCAAATGACCTATAAATTTTTATAAAAGACATTTTATGTCCATATTTAGACACTATACTACCTTTTATAGAATGTTTTACAATATTTGAGTCACTTTAAATGGAAAAAATGTTGGTGGAATTCCCTTTTCCAAAAAAGTTAAGAGTGCCACGTATCCTTTATTATAAAAATGAATTCAAGCCTCCCACTTTCTCAAAACTCTCAAGAAACTTTTTATCGACCAAGATCTACCCAAATAACTCTTAAAAATAAAAAACCTCATCCTAGAATTCTCTCATTATTCATAAATCCATCCAAGGAATCCATTTGGTGAAAACCAAAAGAAATTTCCCAAAGAATAGATAAAATATTTTCTGAAGATATTTAGTTTAATTTTCATTTTATACCCCCTAATATATACTTATTAAATTATTATATATGAAAAAAATCATAAATATACTATAATATTTTTATGTTATGGTTTTTACCTTCACTTACACTCACTTCCATCTAATCGAAAGTGAACAAACCATTATTTTGTACAACGAACTACCTCCTTACGAAGAAAAGTTGTTAGTTTTTAATTTTCACATACCATGGAAGAAATTATGATGGAAAATATATTTATATATTATATATTTGACACAAGAAACTTTAATTCCCTACTTTGTTTCAAATCCTCTTTTGGTTCTTAGCTTTCTCTCAGTTTTTGGGTGTTCCGGGTTTGGAATTTTGTAGTCTCTTGTGTTCTTGACCTAGGACCCTGGTCTTGGGGGTTTTTTATGGTAATTGGAATAATATTTTTTCAATGGGATGTTGTAAGGTTCTGTTTTTTTTGGAGTTGGATTAGTGACACTCCTAGTGTCACCACTTTTGGGGTAAGCCATTGAGGTGGTTTGTACCCAAGAGTTGGATGATTTTTTGGTTGGAAAGAGTTCATTGTATTGGGAATTGTTCTCCCATATCCTTGTACTATCTTTAACAATTGGTTTCCCTTTTGGACCCCCCTGAATTTTTTGGATTATTTAAGGTTTTTGGGTGCCCAGAATAGGGGTCATGGTTTAGCTTCACGGTTCCAAACCGTGCAGCCAAATCGTGCAAGTGTGTACACCACATTAAAATTTTATATGTTTTGACCATTTTCCCTTCCAAAGATAAACCAAATCCTCTCTTGCCTTCTCCATTTCATGCTATACCTTCATGGACAACCTATGATCTCTCTTTCCCACCCCTAAGACTCAATTTTGAAGGGGGATTTGGAAGGGAAAACTTCAAAATCATGTAAGTAAACCATTATCTCTTTGATTTCTTCCATTTACATAGGTTTTCACCCGTATTTCATGATGTTAAAAATTTTATAGGAGTTAGGGTTCGAACCTAGGTTTTGAATTTGTGTATTGTTTGTGTAATCTTGGGTTTTTAGGTTGCTCTACACTTCCTTGTGGTGCGGCGGTGGTACGCATGATGGTTGACACCAAGATTTGAGGGTTTCGACTAAAAAGGTAGTTGGTTACATGTGTAATCAATTATTGATGAGTTATATTGCTTTATTTACTCAATTTTAATAATATTAATATATTTTTTGGGTGAAAAAATGTTTTTGATTGATTTGGTTAAGTGTTTAATTTTATAGTTGCATTTTAGCTAGAAATTGGGTGTTTTTCATGTGTAACTCTTGGGGTATTGTTTGAGTGTACTTTATAAGATATGAAATTGGTTTACTAAATCTTTTTTATGCTTCAAATTTTTTTTTGGTATGGTTTAGGGTTTCCATTGGGATTTAAAGAGGGTTTTTGAATGGGTTTTACGTGTAAAACCATGTTATGCCTCTTGAAAGTGTTTCATGAAAATATGTGTGTTTTCATGTGCATCTTTTGTGGTATTATTCGAGGTGATTTTATAATACTTGATAGTAGTATATTTATAGATATTACAATTTTTTTTGGATTGTTATTGGTATGATTTTTTCCTTGAAATATGGTTTTGAAATGGGTTTTATGTGAAAATCATGGGTATACTCCTTAGAATTTTTGTATGAAAGATTTGAATGCTTTAATGATTTATTTAAGAGGTGAAACCATATTGGAAAACTGTTTTGGATTGTGTATATTTTTAAATGTTTCATTTTAAATGTGAAAGGTTCTGTCATGTAGTGTGTATAGTCTTGGAAATGTTTTATAAAAATGTTTAACGGATTTACTGAAATGTGAAAGACATGTGAACGTGATGCGGGTTATTTTGTGTGAGTGTGATTTGAAAAAAGGATTTTTTTTATGAAAGGGGTATTATGTAACATGTGATTGGGATGGTATGTGATGTTTAGAAACTTGGGAAAGATTTTATAAAATTGTTAAAGGATGTGTTGAATTGTGAAAGATATGAAAAATGTGTTGTCGGCTATTTTGGTGTGAGTTGGATTTGAAAATCAATTTGAATGAAAAGGTGGATGATGTGCTTGTGTGATGTACACGTGGGATGTTTGGTTGATGTGTGATGTTGAAGTAGTATTTTCATGTGAAAATCATATTTCATGGCTTTTTGAACTTGTTTGAACACATGAGGGAAACCCAGGTATCTAGGTGGGTGGACGTGTACTAGTATGCTAGTGATCCTGTAGGGTTTGGCCTTAGTTTCACGTAGAATGTTTGATTCTTAACAAACTATCTAAAAATTTATGATGATGATAATGATGATGATGGGGGATAACTAGGTTATGGGTATGTTCCCTACTAGTGGCTCATGCATGAGATTAGATATTTTTGATGGTTACTTTCACGGAGATACTAGGTACCTGGGACCCACAACGAGCTGGTGCCTAAGTGGTATTTTCCCATTGTTTGTTCTCATTAGTTAATTTATTCTTACCATCAGTATATGGTATGGTTGGATAGAAAATTCAGCAACACTGAAATATTTCTTAAAGTGTTGATTCTTTAAAATAGCCCACATGAAAATTTTTTTATTTAAAGTTGCATCTTTTAGAAATTTTAGCTAGCATTTCATGTTTTAAAAACTTGCATGGTTTTCTTCTCTAAAATTTTATCACAAAGAATATCTTAGTGGTGGTATCCTAATGGGATTTGTCTCACACCCTACTTACATCTTTGGGTGTAAGTAAAACCTATTATTTATGTCGTAGGTTTGATTACATCTTTTGCGCCAATGGTTTGGGTTTCTAGCAGTTTATCGTGGTGTTGTTGTGGGGGGGGGGTGGATTGATGGCGGTGGATCTAGCTAGGAGGATTGTTCTTGGGCTGTCATTTTTGGTTTTATTCATTTTTTATAGTTTTTTAGTGTTGTTATAAACCATGTAATTCAGTTATGAAATTTTGTAAAGGATGGTTTTTAACAAAAATCCAAATTTATTTTATTAGATTCAGTTGTTGTTTTAAGATTATAAACTCATGTAAATCTTTCCCAATTTTATGTTAATGATACCCAGGTACTTTTTAGATCTTGTGGGGATTAATAATACCCTTTAGTCCTTATTGCAATCTGGGTTTGGTGATAGTGTTTTATGGCGTCCAGATTTGGTTCGTGAAAAAATGGTATCA
Source organism: Viscum album (assembly GCA_963277665.1). Lineage (NCBI taxonomy): Eukaryota > Viridiplantae > Streptophyta > Magnoliopsida > Santalales > Viscaceae > Viscum > Viscum album. Next base: position 805,198,387 of record OY728155.1, read on the forward strand.
GAGGAGGTTCATGTTAACTCTTTGGGTCATGTTATTTGGGGAACATTCAGGATAGTATGGAGTTAATATTGTTAGGACTTGGAATTCTGGTTATGGGTAGTGTTCTTGATCACCACACTTCATGATGGGATTCAATTGTCTATGGGAAGTCAGGATTTATCCAATTCATTTAGTTTTCTTGGTTTGATGATGATTAGGGGAAATGAAAAGAGAGTTGGATTAGTGGTCTCAGTGAACTCACGTGGCCATGACATCCATGTGAATTTGGGGATATTTCCTTAGAACACTCTCTATGATTGTTAAGTGATTGTCTTATGTCCTCCAACCATATTTTCAAGTCACCTACCAAAGTCAGTTTCCCCTCGCATTGTCTTTTGTCCTTTAGTTTTGAAATTTTGGAAGTTCAGTTTTAAAGAAAAAAATCACATGGTTTTAAGAAGTGTATTGTTTTTGTGAAATTTTTTTTCTGATAAAGAGGTAATCATCTTATTTGTGAAATGGGGGAACTAAATTTTCAAAATTGTTTTGAAATGATAAAATGGTGTGTTCACACCAATTTTTAATGTAAGAAATTATGCTAAAGTTGGTTTGGAAAAAAATGTTCTCAATAGAGTTTTCTAAACCATTGAAAGGTGCTTTAATGGGATAAGATATTTTGAAATTAATTTTAATAGATTGAAATTGAGTTTTCAATTGAATTTTTGTGTCTTTATGAAAAGATTTGTAATATTTAAATTGGGATTTTGATCTCGTGGTTAGTAGTCTTTAGAAAAAGGAAGTATTGGTTGAATGTTTTTGTTTTGAAATGTGGAAAGAATTTTTGTTTTAACATTTGGTATTTCCGTGATTTACCATATTAATGGGGTTATATAGGATGATGTATTTTTGATGGCATGACTGGATGAGTTCCAAGATTGATATGATGATAGCGCCGAGTGTGGCACAGAAACATGCATGTGTGAGGCCCATGGGACACCATTGGTGGATATGCTAATCGCTAAACCATTTTTTTCTATGAAATGTTTTTAAAATAATACTAGATGTCTTGATTAATGGGTTGGGATGGTGTGTATTATGTGTTTTTGAAAATTTTGTTGCTGTGGGATGTTTTGAGTCCAAGCTCCCCCCCTGTTTGAACTATGTTTTGGGTTTGTGTTTGGTTGGTAAGCTGGGTAGAAGGACCAGTTAGTAGTCCCTTCTGAGAAATAATTTGGGACACCTTTATGGTGCTTACATTCATGTGTTTGGATTTGGTTTTTTTTCACATTTTGACCAATGGACCATCTTGGTCGGGTCCTTGGGTTATCTTGTAAGATAAGGTATGCCAGTCGAAGGTGTAAGTGGTCTGGGGTTATTAGTGTGGATGGGTATCTGGATGGTGTCTTGGAGGGCCTCTGGGTCTTTAATTAGTCTCTTCGAAGAAGGGGTTAATGCTAAACCACCAGTATAGGAAATCTGTTCATGATAGGTTGTTATAGCCACTTTATGGAATTCTGTGATGTTTTGGGACATTTTATAAGGCCCCCGTCCATGTATTTTTTCAATCAGTCGCATTGGTCATGTTCGGCGATGCGTTGTGATGTCGCATGCTCCTTTGACTTTAAAGGTGAAGGTCGTTCAATACTATGAAAGTCTCTATTGTGTTTGGAGTATGTCTACCTTGGAAAAAAAATCAAATTGAACTATTATAGAGGAAGGTGATTATATGTGCCCTTTCCTTCTATTTTTCCTCACCTGAAGAAACAAGGTGTAATGTGTGTGCATCCTCTAAGAACTTGTTTTATTGAAATGTAGGGTTAGAGTAAAGTGAGTTTGGAATGTGTTATGTCTTGGAAAACTTATAAGGGATTGAGGTGTAGTTGTTCATATCACCAGAAGAAGAAGTTCCATACAGGGGTTTCTAATGCCTAATTGTGAGGCTGAAGATGCTTCAATCTTTTGGGCTCCAGCCATAGGCCCCGGAGTGAATATGGCGCACAGTGAGGGGAAATCCCAGGGTTTTTTAAACAATTTTAAAAATTATTATCCACAATATGTAGGATAGGTATAATTTTAACCTCTATTGTCATCTTATTTCCTCCGTTGTTCCCGTTTGGTGGAAAGAGGTGGAGGGCCTCGTGCCCATGTTATCCCCCAATGTCATTCCCTCCCCCTTTGGTTTCCCATTAATTTTTAGAGAATGTTTTAAAATTTTGCTAGATAGTTTGATAACGTGGTTTGTGCATGATTAATAGTGACTGTGTTCCAGGAATCCATGCAGATAGAATAATCCCCACAGTTAGTGCATGGTTTCCCTACCCGTGCAGACTAATCATGCAACCACCCCAACTTTTTATATTTTTAGGTATTTCTATGCCGAACCATGATAGTTGTTAATATGGATGGTTCTAATGGAAAGGAGTCCCACTATAAGTCTTACTTAATTTCTTTTGGAAAGGTCTAATGGGGTTTTACCCCTTGTACCGGGAGTCTATTCGAGCCTCCCCCAGTTAGTGTCCCATTTTCATCTCGGGAAAATTTAAGTTGTCTCTTATGGTGGGAATCCAATTTGCATCTCCTCGTATCAGAAACTCATATTTTTCCTTGGTCTTGGATTGGTGGTAGGTAGAAATTCTCGAATCTATCTAACAACTAACATCTTCCTTGGGTAAATGTTCAGATTTGAGAGCACCCAACGATTTAGCTAAAGCAAGGTTAGTGTAACCTTGTTCGTTGTTATTATTCATTTGGGTAAACTACTTGAATATTTTCTGGACAGTGTCTGAGAGGGTTTCTATTGGTATAAAATATGAATGTGCATGATCATTTCAGGTAAGTGATGTAAGTTTTGGTTTTTGGGAGTATCCCTTTTTTAATTGACCACTGGAGGTGTTTTTGCCTTTGTGGGCGAAACATTGAAAAGAAGTACCCCTTGGTTTATAAGTTGGGTTTGGTTTTTGCTTTGTCCTTGCTATGGATTTATAGGGGTAAAATCTTTATGGTGGGTAGAATTTTCACACCCGTAATTTCAATTCCATGCTTTTTTTTTCAAATCCTCGTCTAGTTATTAGCTTTCTCTCGGTTTTTGGGTGTTCTGTGTTTGTAATGTTTGTGTCTCTTGTATTATTTACCTAGGACCTTGGTCTTGGGGGTTTTTATAGTAATTTTCCTCCTCTTTATTCAAAGGAATGTGTGATTTTGTGGTGTTTTGGATTTTTATTAGTGACAATTCTAGTTGAACAACTTGTGAGGTAAGTTGTTGAAGTGGTTTGTACCTAAGATTTGGATGCTTTTTGGGTTGGAAAGAGTAATTTGTTTTGGGAATGTTTCCCCATATCCTTGGAAAATAATTCCCCCTTTGGTTTCCCTCTTAGACCCCCTAAATTTGGAAGATTATTGAAGTTTCTTTAGTGCCCAGAACATGCCGCATGGTTTGGCTGCATGGTTCCAAACCATACAAGGGTGTCCATAACATTAAAATTTGATGTGTTTTGACCCTTTTCCCCTTCTAAAAATAAACCAAATCTTCCCCTATCTTCTCTATTTCGTTATATAAATCCATATATAAACTCCAATCCCTCTTACCCTCCCTTGGGACTAAATTTTGAAGAGATATTTGAAATGGGAAATTCAAAATCATCTAAGTAAACCATTCTCTCTTTGATTTCTTCCATTTCCTTAGGGTTTTATCCCTCTTTCACGATGTTACAAAATGTCTAGGAGTTAGGGTTCAATACTAGGGGTTTAATTGGTTTCTTTTTTTTTGTGATTTGTAGTTTTTAGGTTTCTCTTCACTTCATTGTGGTTCGTCAGTGGTGTGCTTGATGTTTCACATCATGATTTGAGTGTTTTGACTCAAAAGGTAGGTGGTTCCATGTGCACACAATTATTGATGTGTTATATTTCTCTATTTACTCATTTTTTTATATTCATCATATGTTTTTTGTGGTTTAAAAACCGTTTATGACTGATTTGGGTAAGCATTTAATTTTATAGTTGCATTTTAGTTTGAAATTGGTTGTTTTTCGTGTGTAACTCTTGGGGTATAATTTGGGTGTATTTTATAACATATGAAATTGGTTTACTAAATCTTGTTTGGGATGAAAATTATAATTTGGTAGGGTTTTGGTGTTACATTGGGTTTGAAATAGGGTTTTTGAATGGGTTTTATGTGAAAAACCTTATTATGCTTCTCGAAAGTGTTTTATGAAAATGTGTGTTTTTTCATGTGCATCTTTTGTGGTATTATTAGAGATGATTTTATAACACTTGATAGTGGTTTATTAAATCCTTATAGGGCTGAAAGTTCTTTTTTGGATTGATATTGGTGTGATTTTATCCTTTAACGATGGTTTTGAAATGGGTTTTATGTGCAAATCTTGGGTATACTCCTTAGAATTGTTTTATGGAATATTTTAATGGTTTAATGATTTATGTAAAAGGTGAAACCATATTGGAAAACCGTTTTGGATTGTGCATATTTTGAAATGGTCCATTTTAATTGTGAAAGGGTTTTTCATGTGATGTGTATCCTCTTGTAAATGTTTTTCAAAATTTTTTAACAGATTAACTGAATGTGAAAGAGATATGAACGTGATGTTGGATGTTTTGTGTGAGTGTGATTTGAAAAAATGGATTTTGTTTATGAAAAGGGTTTTATATAAGATTTGAGTGGTTTGTTATGTGGTTTTTACCATCTTGGGAATGATTTTATAAAATTGTTAATGTATTTTTTGAATTGTGAAAGATATTCAAAATGTGTTGTGGGATATTTTGGTGTGAGTTTGATTTCAAAATCAATTTGAAATAAAAGGGGATGGTGTACTTGTATGATGTACATGTGGTCTGTTTGGTTGATCTGTGATTTGAAAGTTGTATTTTCATGTTCAAATTATATTTCATGGCTTGTTGATCTTGTTTGAGCACAAGAGGGAAACCCATGTATCTAGGTGGGTGGACGTGTACTAGTATGCTAGTGATCCCATGGGGTTTGGCCTTATTTTCACATAGAAAGTTTGACCCTTAAAACAATAACTAACCAATGATTATGATGATGACGGGGGACCACTAGGTTATGGGTATGTTCCTTACTAGTGTCTTGTGCCCAAGAATGAATATTTATGATGGTTACATTCACCAAGATACAAGGTACCTGGGACCCACAGTGAGCTAGTGACTAGGGGTTATTTTTGGTTGCTTGTGCTCATTAGTTACTTTTTGCTTACTGTCAGAATACGGTATGATTGGATGGAAAATTTAGTAGCATTGAAATTTTTTAAAAGTGTTTATTCTTTAAAATAGCCCACTTGAAAAATGTTTTTATTTAAAGTTACATCTTTTAGAAATTATAGATAGCATTTCATGTTTTGAAAACATGCATGCTTTTCATATCTAAATTTTTATCACATGGAATCTCTTAGTGGTGGTATTCTACTAGGCTTTGGCTCACACCCTACTTACATCTTTGGGTGTAAGTAGACACTATTATTTCTGTCGTAGGTTCGGGTATAGATTTTTTCCAATGGTTCGGGTTTCTAGCAGTTCATTGTGGTTTTGTCTTGTGGTGATGGCTTGATGGAGGTGCCTCTTGCCACGAGGTTTGTTCTTGGGCTGTAATTTTTGGTTTTCTTTATTTTTTATAATCATTGAGTGTTGCTTTAAAACATGTAATTTAGTTATTAAACTTTTTAAAGGATGGTTTTGTAACAAAAATACAGATTCATTTTATTTTATTCGTTTGTTTTTTTAAGATTATAAATTCAGGTAAATCATTCCCAAATTTCTGTTTATGATACCCGGGCAATTGTGCCAACCTGTGGGGATCAGGAATGCCCTTCGTGCCTTGTTGCAGGCCATGTTTTCTGCTGGTTTCTGATGGAATCCAGATTCGGTTTGCAACAATATATATGATATTTATTATGAATATATTCTTTTTTAATTAATTTATAATACATAACTTCATACTTTCCATTTTGTGTAAATATTATAACATCCTTTGTGGAACTGTGGACTACCACCTCCTCAAAGTGATGTAATTCATTCAAAATATACATGGAACTTATTAAATATGATTTTAATAAAACTTGGTGACATATAGGAAATTATTATATTGGAGTTATAATATAAATATTTATCATTTAATTATCACTCTTTTAATGTGACAGTGAAATGAAAGTAGCATTCATGTGAACGTATGACGTACCATCTCCATGAATGAAACCTTTTATTTATTATATGAAAATATTATGGATATTTATAAATAAAAATATACTTTATATATATGATAATTAAATCTTGTTTTAATTTCTAGTGATTATGAAATCATGATATAAGTAATAGGAACAAAAAATAACAAGTCAAAACTTACTCGAGAAGCTAGAAAATTAACACATGAAATAGTAAAAATAATGAAAGAATATTAACAAATGGGTAAAACGATATCATAAGATGATAAAATATAATAATATAAATATTAATATGGATCAATAATATGTTAGTGAAACTATTAAACCATTATAAAGGAGGTTAAAGGGCGATCACCCATTAGGAAACTTAAGGTAAGGGATTCTTGTCTCACATTTCATTCCCTAAGGTATAAACCATTTTTCACCATATACTTCTTTTTCTAGGTTTATATAATTACAATATATATATATTATATCATGAATTATTTTATCTTCATGGTATTAAAAGTTTCATTTCATATTATTTCATTCATGGGGATTACGATTGAAATATTTCAAAGTGGTATGGGACACTTTGAAGTTTTTATATGTTGTTTTCCCTAAGAATGTTTTAATTATATTTCATGGGTATTTCTATTCATCAATGAAAAAAACCTTATTTTCACTTATCCTCCACTGAGGAATAATTGATAAATCCATATCTTTAATTCAATAGAGATACATTATGATAAGGCACATTTTTTTGAATTAAATCAATTATGAGGAATGCTTCGGATATGCCATAAATCAGTTGGGGAATATTTAAGGCATGCCCTTTGGTTTGGGGACCATTTAATAAAATCCCCTAGATTAATTGGTAGCCAAATGAGATGAATCAATTGGCCATATTAGAATTTACTAAACTCTCTCTTGATGGTAAAGGTATCATGTTCCCAAGAAACATGAAATCTAGTAATTATGAATTTATTTTATTGAGAATTAATTTATTATTAATATCCATGAGATTATTGTGTCAACACATCTAGGTATGAATTTTATTCTCATTTTATTTATAAAATGGTATGTGTTTAAATTTATTACCTTTCCATATTGTTTTTTCCTTATATAGTTTATTTTAATGGAAGGTGTTATAAATTATTTACCTTTATATTTTGATATAATCTCATAAATTCATCATTTACTATGATTTAAATTACCTTACTAGTAATTAGAGCTCAAAATTATTTTGTTTTGTTTCCCTAGGTTTTGAAGAAGAAGCATTTGAATAAGCTTTTAAGTATGTTGTATGTTTCATTTTACTATGTATTATGTTTGTATTTAATATTTCCAAATGTATTATGGGTATCATATATGTAATATGGATTTAAAAAATTTGAAAATTGATCAATCATTTAAAACATTATTCCTTTAAGTCATGCCAATGTAATAAAATATTTCACCGACTTCTCGATTTGGGGGTTGGAGCGTTACATCATCACATCATGGAGATGGTAGTCCATACATATGCATGAATGATGTTACCATTTCCAAAAATATTAGATGATAATATTTTAGAAATGATATTGTCATAAAATAAGTATAATAAAGTAAAAAATATCATATATAAACATTAAACCCTTCATAATTATGATTCATAAAAGGTAGGGATGAATAATTAATTGTATCACTTTATAGAGATGGTAAAACGAATGTACAAACGAGTTATACTTTCTCATATTATTTGATTGGAAAGAGGTTTTATAATGGTGTTTTCATATTATCATAAAATTTCATCACATTTAGTATAATAATGATATTATTAAATGATAAATATCATACATTTATTGGAGTTAAAGAGGAGTGAAAAAAGAAAGTGATCTGTTAGAGGATTATTTCTTATACAAAATGACAACTTAAGATATCCTCTAAAAGAATCTAAGGTTGGTATTTTGGGAAGAAAATAACCTATATAATGTGTATAGGGAAGTCAATAAGATAATTTAGGAGAGTATTATTGATTTATAAGGCTTAATGTGGTGTAATAATGTGATAGAGGAGGTGTCCTTTTACAATTGTGGTGAGAGGAACATTTAGAATTTCAAAAATATATAATAAGGATATTATAGCTTAAAATACATAAACATAGTCATTAATTAGAAAACTGGATAGTATATGGTTGAAATATAATAAAACATTAAAATTTGGATATTTTTAACTGATATTTTAAAGCTTATATTTTGGTTTGACCCCTTACATAACCTATTTTAACATTATACGTGGCAACATATTTTTAAATATTAAAAGGTTATATTTTTTACATATAAGTTTACTATTGACCCATAGATCGATAAGATAATAAAATTTAGACTATATATTATTCACCTTTTACATATTTAATATTTTTATGATTTTTAATATCATTTACTAGATATTTTCATAAGTTAAATAATTATTGTATCAGTGTTGTGTATCTGTTTAAGGTAATTATTTATTTCCAGAAAACTATAAATATATCACCATCATGAATATAATTTCACTAGTAAAAATATTAATATTAGTATTCATTCACAACACTTTTTGGTTTGAATGTGTACAGATAAATGACACTTAAGAATAAGAGGGTGACATGTTTTCACTTCCTTTGGTTTAAATAGTATATAAACCATTTTCATGGAAAAGTGTCCATTAAAAAACTCTATTATGTGTATATGGTGTTCAGGGTATAATTTAAATCATCCAATAATAATTAATATGATTAATTATGGTCTTTCCAATTAGTTTTAACATATATTTATCTGATTAACCGTTTTTCAAGGTGATAAATTTCCACGATTACTATTCATTTTGACTAAAAATAAAAGGGTTATATTTATCCAATTTGAAAAAAATGATTCTGAATATTGAGTAATTTTTTAAAAGAATATATTTCAAAAGTTACAGAAATTAATTTTAATATAAATGCATAAAAATCAATGAAAAACAGTTTTTAGAAAAAATGAATTTTAAAAAATGTAATTATACAAAAATAATGTATAATTATGATCCAAATAAAGTTAATTTTTTAAATATAATTAGGTAATAATTATGTTAATTTGAGATAAAATTAAAATCATAATAATAGATTATTTGAAAAGAAGGATTGATATTTTTTACAATTTAGTTAAAAACCAACCTTTTAAGAAAAATATGAAAATTTCACCGAAATATAATTATGACATGTTGAATTAAGAAGTGAAAGTAATTTTATAAAATTTATTTTATAAACATTTCAAATTTTAATTATAATATTTTCTCAAAAAAATAAATAAAAATTCATTTTAAAAAAAATCATATTTTGAAAAAAATGACATTACTAAAAATTGACTGATTAATTATTATGTATTTATATTGAGTATGGACTTTGTATATAATTTATAAAGTATATAATACTATTCAAAATATCCAATTTAATAGCTAGATAATAATAATATTTTAAATACTCTATCATAATTTTCTTAAACATGATGTTGTATGTAACATAATAAATCGAAGAAGTTTAATATATTTAAAAGAAAAATTTCATAAAAGCTCTGGGTGTTACGTCGAGGATTTTTTGTTTCTTTGATATCATTGAATAATTTTTAAAGGTAGTGTATTGTTTAGTAATTACATCTTATATAACATAATTTAATGATTTGTTTCTTTTTTTCCCAACAGAAGAGTTATTAACCCAAAATTCTGATGTTGTTGAATGGGAGGATATTTATCTCAAGCTTAACACCACTATGGTTGAGAAAATGGTTCATATTATAGATCTCTATTACAAGTAATTCATGGTAAAAAAATTAATCTAGTTTTCGTAAAATGGAAGTTTATATGAGATATGCACGAGATGTGGGATAAGGAATCATTGGCGATGTAGCAGTGACCTTAAATTATTATGATTTTAGGATCTTGGGAACTTTTTAGGGACTAAAATATTTTATTGTGGGTAGAATTGTGATTCCATATCAATAAAAAGTTTTATTTATATTGATAATTGTGTATCCTCGAGTCAATTCTATAGTTTTTTCAAGATAGGGGTTGAGAGCGTGTGTTTTTTAGAGGAAACCTGACAGGATCATGGGTTTTTTCGCATGATTAATAATTACTATGTGGTAATTGTGTGGTATGGATTTGTGAGTTTCTAGTGGAATATCCCACAGTTTGAGAATGGTTAGTAAAACTATTCTTCTTGCTAATGAGACCATTCAGGTATCGAGGTGGGTTTTTAGGGGTCTCTAACCACTTGAGCATGATTTTACCAAACCATGTGACTCCTCTACAAGAAACCATGGGCCTTATTTTTAAAAAGACAAAGACCGTTAACATTTTACGAAAGGTGTTAATGAGAGTGAAGCCTAACCATGTTCTACAATCTGAACCTATAACCAATTGTTTGTTACCACTTTAACTATGATAAATTTAAAATTAAATCACCAACTAATATTACTTATATCTAGGTAAAACATCCATAGTGATATAAAAGATTATATATTTGGATTTTTGATAGTTTTCATTCATTCTTAATAGATATATTCAATGTATTTAATAATTTTTTATTTAGTTTTCTACCTATTTTTAGACCCTATGTTTTCCTTCCACTTTCTTCATTGGAAACAAAATGTGATATAATTCCCAGATCTAGGAGCATTGATATAGGATTAAAGTTGTTTCATTACTATGTAGTCTCATGAGGAACCTGTCTATTCATTTCCAATCTCTATTTTCAAAGGATACACATTTTTATATATTCTATATGTAGATGCCTCACTACAAAGGTTCTAAATCATCAATTACTTGATGTTCTTGTAAATTCAATCAGTTTTATTATAAAAATACATTATTCGATAGAGAATTTAATTTTTTAAAGAGTTTCATGTTTTTAAATGGGCGTTTCTTATAAAATAGTCTTGTAAAAAGTATATGTTTAATGAAAATCATTAAATATGGGTTTAGTTCAAATTTTTATTTTTTAATGTGGAAGAGGTAATGTTTCTTTGGAGAAATGTTTTATAAATTATGATCATAGTTTTAAAATTGTTTCTGGATAACATGGAACATTATGTAACTTTGGTGCATCAGGAAGTGTACTTATCACATTAGCATGCATAATACCTCTAGAGGATTGATATCAGAATAATGTGAGAGGACTGGACATTTGTTGGATTTACTTTATTACAGTCTTATTGTTTTATTCTTTTGTTCGAGTATTTATTACCATAGTCTAGATCCCATTTTTCTATTTTTTTTAATTACAATTGTTTTTACACCTGGTGATATATTTTATGTTTGGTTGCTAAGATTTTTATATTATTTTGTATCCATGGACGATTTTTCTTATTCTTAGATTCTATCTAACATTTAATTTCATATTATTTTTGTGTGTGAATATGATATGATTTTATGAAAACAAATGGATGTTTTACAAAAAATATTCTTTTTATAAATGCTTTTTAAATTTTATTTGTGTTAATGGTAGGGATAATATTTTCATGGTATTAAACTTGTTATATATTCTTTGGTGAAACACTTTTGGTATTTCTTCTTACAACCTACTTTTGGATTTAAGAATTTTTAGAAGTCATTTTAATGTACACATGTATAGAGAAGGTTTTCATGTATTTAACTAACCTCTAATTAGATTCATCAAATTCATAATGAGATGGTTTGGTGGGGATTGATGGTCAAATAGAATTTCAGATTATGGCTTGTATTAATTTCTTTTCATGGTTTTCCCTTTGGGACTAAAATTTTACATCTCATGGATGTGTAATATTTCTTTTTCGGTGTACTATGTTGGTTTACCTGAATTAAGTTATACATGAAAATTTTATTTGGTCCTTATTGATATCTACCTTGTAGAGGGCCAGATCAAGTGGAATTTCTTGTTCCCCCGAGTAGGTTCATTAAAAAAATGAATAAAGTGTATAATAAAATATTATTTCATATGATAAAAGTGTAACTTTCATTATGAAATGTATCACCAGGTGATTTAAAATTATATATTTCTTTTAATACATAATATGTTTGAGAGTGTGTGATATATGAAAAAATAAATAACGACAAACCATAAACCAATATAAAACTGTTAATATTTAGCTATAGAATTAGAGTTTGAAAATATATGTAATGAAATTATGAAATATATATTGAATAAAAAATTTAATTTACAATTCTAAGGAATTGATAAATTAAATTTGAGATTCTAAATAACTAGTAAGATAGATTTATTTATCCTAAATGTAAAATCTATAAAGATTGAATATTTATATATATATTTAAAGAAACTAAATATAAAATAAAAAACATATTTTGGAAATGATTAATATATTATCACCAGTTAGATTAATAATTTATAGTATTTAAGAATGAAAATTGTTAATATTTTTAAAAAAATGTTATTTTCTATAGAAAATAGTTACAATTAAACTTTTATATGTTTATTTTAAATTCTCAAATTGAGGAATTTCTATTTGATAAAATAAAATTAACATTTATATTTATCATGCCAGTTTTAGATTATGATAAATATTTTGGATTGTTATGAAATAGTTCATTCTAGGTTGAATATTAAAAAATAATTTATTTACCAACACTATAACATTTACGACATTAAAATTACATAAAAAGAACCTAGAATTTCATACAACATTTTATTTAATTAAATATTTAATAAGGATTAATAAAATACATTTCTAAATACCATTATGAATTTATAAATCATCATCCAAACATTTTATGAACTTATGTAATATTACCCAATAAAAGAGTCAATGTTTTTCTTTTTTATTAATTAAATATTATATTAGTACAATTCAGTTTTGTATTAATTTAAAATCTATATATATTTTTCTATAATAAATGAACTTTTATCATGAAACTATATAAATTGATAATTTTATCCTATAAAATAATGTCATTCATAAAAGTATAGTTTTTTTTCTAAAAACAAGCTTTTATCTGTTACATGCCCTAATGATAAAATTGAATTGTCATACGGATTAAAATTTCATTAGATTAAATTCATTAAAAATATAGAATCAATATTTAGAAATTATTTAATAATTGGGAGTTTATTTTCAAAGTTTTAAATTTAATTACTAAGGTAAAAAAAGTTTCCCTAGAAAAACAAAAAATGGTTAAAGTGAGAATTCAAACTGTAATGGACATAAAAATATGATTAAATAATTTGAAAAAATTAATTCATATTTTATGATAGAAAAAAAATCTTTTCCAACTCAATTATTATATATTTTATAATAAATTGAGTTGTGAAATATTTTCTATATTAATATTAAATTGAAATATTTAAAAAAATGACAGTCTAATCACTTATAAAAAGGGTTCATTAACATCCCATTATGTTCCACTCAGAAATTAAATTTCATCATGAAAATATACCAATTTTACATCCCCTAAAATCCTCTTCATTTTCCTTGGGATTTTGGTCACATAATTGTTTCTTATGACCTCCATTTACAGGAAGTCTTCCAAGGGAAAGCTAAATTCTCCGACATGGGTGTTATTTTCGCAATTTCTTTTCATTTAATTCCTACATTATGAAAACTAGTATTCTAATTAAAATATAATAAAATAAATATTTTATGTATATTGGATTTAATTAATATATTCTAATAACTTTTAATCCCTTTTCATCATTACTATCAAGGAAAATGAAACTACCATTCATGTGTTGTGGGAACTACCGCCTCTACAATGAGATACCATATATTTTTACCACCAGCACTACCAGCTATTTATTATGGTGGAGTAGGAAACTAAAAGTGAAATATATTATATAATTATTATTATGATGAAATATATTTTAATATACCTTCTTTTCATATCATTTTTTATGAAATGAAGACGTTAAATGTGTGATTTTCGAACTACCAACTCCATAAATTAATTTATATGGTTTTTCATTTAATTTTATTATTATATTACAAAAAATCATAAAATATAATTATAGAACATGAAATTTCCAAATAATATAATTATACATATTTACTAATGATATTATTCGGAAAATAAACCACATTCATAATCATAATCATATATTAATTATGGTATGTTCTTGTTTGGGACAATCTAACCAAATACCTAAGCAATGATATAAAATAATATCAAATATTACTATAAGAAAATATTTAATGAAAATATATGATATAAATAAAAAAATAATTTATTTATTTATTCTATAATGGTAAAAATAATTGTAAACTAATGAATTATGATTCCAATATTCATCAATACAAAATCAAACAAGTATGCTCATCACCATTTTCATCGTTAAGGATTGTAACAAATATTTCTATAGAATGAAATTATTATATTATAAAAAAAATATAAAACATGAATTACCATTCATTTTATCATCTAGTAATGTGGGACATTTTTAGAAGATTGAGGTACAACACCACTGTTATGAAACTGGTTCAATAAAATTAATATTACTCACATCCCATATTTATTGTATACAATGACTAACAAATATACATGTAGAGGAAAATTATAATTTAATATTAAAAAATTTTAAACGTATATATAATATTCTGAAATAAGATATTAATATAGTTATTTTTTATATATTAGATTCAAGTTCTTTATTTGAAGTCAGGAATTAATAGTGTATCTAATACGATTTTAATATTGTATATCATGGTCCTATCATTATTCATGGTATTTAATATTTTATTTTAAATCATATACTTTAATGGGGTTTGACTCGAATGTGTCCATGTTTGTAAGGGGTTCTTGTTTTCAAATTTAATTTCATGAGACAAATTTTCTATTGCACACTATTATTTCATTTATATGGAATATTAACTACAATATAAGGTTTCTATTTGAAATATTTTATATTTTAGGATATTATAATGTACATTTCAATATTTTCCTATCAAACTCCTTATATTCATATATTTCCAATACCATGAGTGTTTCCTATACAATCTCATTTTTAGATAGACATTTCTTTTGAAATAAAATACATATGAGGAATTATTATAATTTTATTTTTAAAACCATTATCATTTCATTCTCATCTGGTCAATCGTGGGGTTTTACCTATATTTACTATATTTTACTTTCCCTCTTAGCAAGGTAGTTAACCTTTATAGAAAAACATACCATACATTTTTTGGTTTGGGACCACATTTTTTCAATGTACTTATTCATTGTATTGTTTTGTAAATTTCCTTATCTATAGAACAATAAATAATTATTGTCATTTTCTACTACTTTACCTTTATTAAAAAATTTAGAGAAATTTTTATAGTCTTTCATATGGGTCATTTTATTGAGTTTTTTGTAAAACATAACTTTTTTTCATTTTCCATGTCAAACAAATAATTCCATTACCTTATAAATTTTATATAAATCATTATCTATATTTTTTAATTGAATATAATTGAAATTATTTTTATTCTAGTTTTATAAAATATTTTTATAAAAATAAATTTATAAGATCAAGGATGCTTTTTATTTCTAATGTGATTTTTATTACACAGTTAAAAATTGTTTTTCATATATTTCATATTCCATTGAAATATATTATTCTTGATTGAGTATATTCCTAAAAAAATAAAATACTACTTCTTTTTAAGTATGGATTACTTAATGTTCAATTTTATCAATGATATATTTCATCACTAACTTTTTAATTTCAAATCATCCTCTATAGTATGCATGATTTTTATTCTAATGCATATCCATTATGAACAATCTATATTTCCTTCATTTTATTAAATTATGTTCACCTAGATGGTATACATAGATTTATTGGTGATATTTATTTATTAATTATATAACCCTTACTCTATAAAATGATAGTTTTATGGATTCATATATAGAAACAAATTCCATTAAATAATTGTGGAAATATTGAAAATTGTATACTTTTTATTTCAATAATAATTTTGATTGATTATCGAGGAATGTTAGTAATGTGTTGTGTAGTATATAAATTTTATCATATTAGGTATACATTGGATTAAATTAGTAAAGTATGGGGACCAATTTAGATATCCCCTTGATGCATCAATTGTTCTGATAATATAATCTAGCTTGGGTATTTTGGTCTATTCCTACATATTCCAAAATATTGCCTTAACATATGGCCTTGATAGTAAGGGAATGATATCCATGGTCATGATGTATTAGATTAGGTAATTGAATTATATATCCAATAATATGAATTTAATCACTATAGAACATGTTATTATTATTCATATGATATTTTTATTTTAAAATTTATCCATGGTTATAATTTGATTTCAGTTTAATTTTTTTAGGAATTTATTTTTTAGTTATCTATCCGTACCATATTATTTAGTCTAATTGTATACTCACATATATTATTTGACTTTTGTCAATTTTTTTACCCTTACCATTATTTTTAGATCATCCTTCTTCTCTTTCCAAATCCTGATGTTATGAAGAAATGTATTACACAAGATATGTCAAGATGAGTTGAATGTGTGGAAAATTTTATCAGAGACGATGAAAAAATAAAAAGAATTAAATATTTTTATATATAGTGATAAAACTTCTATTTTATGAGAATTAAATGGGTTTTTATTGAAATTATTTTCGAATATCTATGATATTCTAAAATAAAAAGTCCTTCCTATGTATGTGAATCATTATTTTTAGTGATATTGTAATTATTAATTTTTAAAAGTGGTTATTTTGTTTCATCTAAAAGATGGTATATAAATAATCATCTTAATCACAATTAATTCCTACATTTTATGTCTGGGGTTTCACATAAAAGGTTTAGAAATTAAATATTTTATATTTTGGAAAATGGTAAGATATTATTTTTTTTCAAAATTATAATGGAATTTAATATTGGGAATATCACATTCACGACTTTTTTATTCTTTTAAAAAAATTTATATGTTAATATTAAATTTTATATCATATTAGATGACCTTTTTATGGGGATAATTTATTTATTAAACTATTCATTATTATGATAAAAATATTAGTAATATAAAATATGAAATATAAAATTAATTTGATCTTGAATTTTGTTTTTTCCAATGATTATCATGTTTGAATAAATATTATTTTTTGATTGATAATTATATTAAGATTATTTGTAAGGGAATTTAACAAAATGATTTATTTGGGTAGAATATTTAGATTTACTATTAAAGATACTGGACTACTATGAATGAATGTGAGGAAACAAGTGTTTTTCTTATTTACCATACTAAAAAGTTTATTTTTTATTTATAGAGTAAAATATATTTAGAATTATTTGATTTATATTATTATTTAATTTTATGAATTTCTAATTTAACATTCATTTTAATGAAACTTATTTATAGGGATATGATTCTATTTATTAAAAAAAATTAAAAGACCATTTAACTAGCCTAAATTGTTTTTCTTGATTAGTGACCTCAATGGTTTAGTAATATTGTTGTATTTTCTAACTTATTATTTTATGGGTAATCTAGGATGATGTAATATATTATTCAATTTAAATAATGGTGAATATGAAAATTTATTTTTATGATCCTTATGAGTAAGGGGGTATAGACTTGGTTTGGATGGTTGTTGTTAAAAATCCTAGGGGTATTGTAACGAACAATATAAGATCCTATTTCGAGAGATGGGTATAATTCTAGTTTAAATTAATTTATAACCATAGATGATTTTAATTTTATATTTTGAATTAGAATTTCCTTTTTTTTAAAAAATTTAATTTATATGATGCTTTTTTGAGATGTGTGTTTGAGAGATAATGTCATGGAGTGTGATTTTGAGTGTTTAGAGTGAAAACCATGATCAGTAGTTTTAGATATTATCCACCAAATCCGTGATAGTAGTTAGTGGTGTTCTAGTGGCTAAGACAATTGTAACTGAATAACCTACTTTTTGGTTTTTGTGGGCCCGTGGGACCTATATATATGTTATAGGATTTATGGAAATAAAATATTTATCTATTTTGTTAGGAAGTGGTGTTGTTCAATAAATCAAGACACTGGAAAATCAGTGGAAATTAATTGGGATCCCAGTAGTCTCAATGGATGTATAGTGGGGCTGTTGAACATTAAGTATAAGCCTAAGATGTTTTTTAAATGGAAAAAATTTTACATTTCTCCCTTAATTAATTTCTAACACAATTATGGTTCTTTGGTTAGGGAAGGTTTATAGAGGGTGGAGGTTGGCACTCCCCCTCTCTATATTCCAGTTTTTCTATTCACTGTAGGCATTCCAATTGTTTTTGGGGAATAAATTAACATAGGTTTTCAACCTCCAGGACTCTCCACTCATATTAATATATTCTCCCCTAATTATAGTGATATATGTTTTGTTTTTCTGTTCCAACTCCATATATATATTTTTTGAATATATTATTTATAATGGGGATTTCATATGTCTTGGAGAGAAGTTGTTATAGATAGGTGATCATAGGTGGTATATAATAGTTTCATTATATGTTAGTCACTGAACTAGTTGTTTTTGGTGTATTAGTGACATTTCTAGGGAATTTATTAATGAATAGGAATAATATATTATGAAGTTTCTCAATTATGAGCTCGCCGATTTTCCAAGAGATATCTACACCCAATTTCATAAAGTTTCTACATCATTACACCTTTCAAAGAGTCATACATTTATTATTCCTAATGCATTTATTTATATAATTATTATTTTAACTAAATTAAAAGGGACATTTTTTTCAATTTTAAATAATTTTAATGAATATAAGTCCTTACGAATGTGATAGAGGGCCAACATTTTATTAAATGAGTTTAAGAATTGGTTGCCAAAATTTTCAAAATATATTAAATACATTTGATATATTTGTTCATAATCTATCATAATGTTTTATGTATTTTAAATATGAAACATGTTATGAGATATCTCCATCCCTTTTTAATTGACATTAAATAATATAATTTTTTTTTACATTTACTTGTTTGAGTTTTGAATGGACTTCAATGGTCATGATAGACCCTCATATTACTATGATTGATTCCTTAACTATTTATGGTTGTAATAATTAATTAATGTTTATTAGAATTTATACATATGCTCCAATGGGTAATTCCATGATTTATTCTATGATATATATAAATTCATATAGGTACCATTTTCCTTCATAAATATCACATACATTTGGGAAAGTGGGTGGCCGGTAGGTGCCCTTACCCGTTATGTTTGTTTCAAAACATAAGAGTTTGTGTGTACAATAAGGGATTTTTTGGCCTTTACGTTTTAACATAATTTAATACATTTTCCACAAAACTACATTATGATAAGCTAATGTTTTTTGGATTATGTACTCTAGTTCTAAGTTGAAGGTACCATTGTATTTTCTTGATCTTATTGACCAAAAATAGGTTCTTATAACATATACTAAGTAGGATATGTGATAATAATTTTAGGATAGAATGAAGCTTGAATTGATACAATAATTAGTGGTTCAATATTATAATTTTCATCTATATTGACTATTATATAGGGTGAAGTTTCCTTACCCCTTCTAGGATGTGGTAATTTAGTGAGTTTTAAATTGGATATAGATTTGGATGTGGGTTAGGAATATAAATTCCAACCATTCATATACCAATAATGATATTGATGGAATTAAAACCATAATATGAAATCATATATATGTAATTATAAACAACTATTTTTCATATTATGTGTTTTATTTATGTTTTGGGGAACTTTCCCAAGTTCTATTATTCTTTTATTTGGTCGAGAAGATGAACCTTATTTAGTTTTTTACCTTATATTTTTTATGAACTTCCCAATTTCTACAATTTTTTATAAGGAATGGGAAAACATTCCAACTTGTATTAAGGAAACTAGTGTTATGTGATGAAATTCCATATGTGATATTGTGATATGTGGTTTGGGAAAAATTTCCAACACATCACACTTTAATGTTATCAAGTATTTTATTCCCTTTATTGGATATGGATATGGTATTAGATGCATAACTAAATTACCATCATATATTTATGGTATTATCTTTAGAGACATTCCTCCCATTTTGTTGTGATCTCCTTGATAGGGGTGTTATTACATGGTGATGAGAAGTGGTTCCCACCAGGCCTGTGAACATATTTCCCACATATTGATGAACTTGTTAGTAATTTTAAGTATTTCAAATCTATTTTATATTTCCTTTTTAAGAGTGATGTAAAACCTATTATGTGATATTTTAAAAGAAAAATATAATATTCTCATACCTGAAATCATTGTTATTGTATATTTAACTTTGCAGTGGGATAGACTCTATGTTATTTGAGCCTTTTATAGAGAGATGATATGGTCATGTGAGATTGGTAGTTTTTTATCTGATTCCCTCTCATAAAAATTGTGTTTGATGAGTTATTTGTATATATCGGCATTTGGTGTATTATGTTGATCATGGGTGTATATGTTAAAACTCGTATATACCACAGAGGGTGGGGAGTCATTGTCTAGTTGGTGTATTATATCGTGAAAGAATTCTAAATATGTTCAGAAATTTATGGACTATAGGTGTATAGTGGTACCAGTTAGTGTTTTCGAGGATAATTGAGATTTTCTACTAGGATGCGATTTTTCATGGATCCTTTAGGTGATGAAAAATTATTTTTATTGGAAGAAAAATATGGAATATGGGTTTTGTGTTGTTTTACTATATCATGTTCAGTTTTAGGATGATCATTTTTAGTGGGAGATGAAGATTTAGACCATGCATTAGGTTTCAGTGGCCAATGAAGTTCACAAGACTTAGTCGTATGGACATATATAAGATGTTTTGTGTTATGGGGGAGGTTGTAACAAACAAGAGTATATTTCATTGTTAATGCAATAGGGAAGTCTAGTTCCAACAATTTTATAATCATGGATAATTTTAATATTAAAAATAATGCTTGTAAATATTGTGTTTTTAGATGGATTTTAAATTACAATGAGAATTATTTATAAAATATATTATATTTGGTAAGAATCAAGGATAGATTTTTTATATTTTATGGAAAAATAAGTCTTTTTCTGGAAGTAAAAAAGCCAGTATAATGCTTATAGATTCCCCATGATTTCAGTTTTTTGAGAAAGTGTCCAACAACTACCCCATGATATGGCTAGTTGGGGTCAGAAAAACCCTGGTTGGCTACAAATGTCTTGCTGAAATTTATCAAAGAGTCATTAGGTTGGGCATTGATTTTGTCTAGCTTCTTGAGACACTAGAAACCCAGTTTCATTCCCCTAGTATCTAATTTCTCTCATTATAATTATGTTAGATCTACTAGTGATTTGGTAAGCACTAAGGAATTATTTTTAAAAGGGGGGAATTTTTGATTTTTAACCCTCTTAATTGGGATCCCACACATAGTTACCAATTTTGGGTAGGTGCATAAATGTGTAGGTCAAATCCCCCTCCCTCTCTTCATCATCCACTTTCCCCTTTCTTTCAAAGAGATTTGGAGGGGTTTGATGCATTGATTGAGGTAGATTTTATCCCACATGGCCTTTACTCTCTTATTTTTACCATCTCCTATAATACAAAAACAATGTTTTTGATTTTTAGGTCCAATTATACCAGTTAAATGTGGAATCAATTTCTTTAATGGATCATTCATTTTTCCTAGATTATGGTGGATCGATTGATTTGATCACATAGGGTCAGTCAGAATTTCATTATTGGTAAGTCACCACCCAACCTATTTTTGGATTTCAGTAAAATTGTTATTAAATTGTTTAATTAATTATTATATTCTATTTATGATTCTATTTTTAATGGTCATAGGGCTGTTATGGGAGTAATTAATACCCACTTTATTAAGTTTTTAGGTTAATTTTTACATTTTGTGAGATATTTATTGATCATGTGTAATGAATTTTTTTTATAAAAACATTAATTTGGATTTTTATAATATATTGCTATGATTTATGATTATAAAAAGGTATTTTTGATAGGTGGTGTGGAAAATTTTAGTATTGACAATGCAAGTCATTATAGGTAGAGATGTTTTAATGGGTTTACTTCATGTTAATGTAGTCATTCCAAATAATTTATTATCCTTTATACATTATTCTATGTGTCATGTGATATAATTTCTCACCAACCATATATGATTGAACATAAATTAAATTCAATTGTTTTACTTTGATCCGTATAATATGGTTTTGGAGCATGATATATCCTCTGATTTCAATGGATAACTTCTACACCAATAATGGTCATAGGCTTTGGTTAATGTATCTTGGAAATTAAATACATATGTTATAGTGGATATTATCGTAATTTTTGAAATGATTCCTAAGACCACCTATTGGTGACTTTGTCCTCTTAAAATATATGATTGAGGTGTAAATGAGGGAATATAATGGGACACATTTACTGGAATATTCCTTTCACCATTTAAGAGTGAGTGTGAGATGTGGGATCTAGGACAGGGTTTAACTTTTTGTAGTAATTTGATACCATATCCACTAATCAAAAGGGGTAAAGTTATTTTGTAAAGGACTATTTTCCTTAGAACTAAGAGTACTACATCCATCCTAGAGTATTCCATAGTTTATATGCAATATGATTTCATAGGCAACGAGTAGTAGGACATATGATAATTATATAAGGTTGAAGTGAGGCATTAACAGTGTGGATAATTAATGGTTTCTCATTTTCCTTGTAGAATAATATGAATGAATTATAGGGTGAGTATTCAATAAACCCTTTGTGTTACATTAATTTAGTGTTTTTAATTTTTATATAATTTATAATTGTTAACAATTTGAGGACTGCCATATAATAAACATAATGTGAGTTTAATTTGGCACAATACAAATTATGTATTCTTATATAACTATGCCAATATTTTGTATTATGTAATTCCACATTATTTTTATGTTGTGGGATTATTTTTTCTATTGTATTATTATTATTTTTGGGTTGATATAAGTCCCCTTTTGAGTTTTTTTAGGATTTTAATGATTTTCTAATTCACTTTAGTGTTTCTTACGTCAGAGGAATACATACATACTTCTATAGAGAATTTGAAAAGTGTGGTACAATATGTCTAATGTTATATTTTGATCTATGGTGTAGCTCATATTTCCTAGTTATAATATAAAACTGTTATTAAGGAAAATATTCCTATTATGGGACATTTCTATATATTAGGATGTGCATCGCAATTACATTGATATCTTTAATGTTTTCTGTTGACAGAATCCATGCATATTTTATGGTGAAATAATGACCATGGAAGTTATTCCATCTTGTTAGAGTGTGATTACTGATAGTACATGGTACAAAATTCCCCAACATACTTGAAAACATAATGATCTGAAATGGAGACCAATTTTTTTATTTTCTATATATGTGAAATGGACTATCCATGATGGGATATGTACAAGGAAGGGAATCGAATTTTTGGATATAATGATCAGATGTTTTATATTTATCTTAGTAGTGAAAAAAACCTCTCGTTATGTGATTCTAACAAGTAAGGGGATGAGATACTCATGAGATATTGTTTTTTATTTGATTCCATATATTTTGATATTTCTCAAGAAAATGTGCAATTAAACATATTTTTATTAGCCTATGGGTAGGGAAGTTGTAACCCCTCTTGATGTTTAATCAATAGATCAAAGTCATTTTCATATTTTCACATGGAAATTTTATTCCAACAGTTTTGAATATGGTATAATGACATAATTCTGTTATATTGAGGAGTTTAATTTTCTAGGGACATTATTAGATTAAATGGTTATGTAGTTATTATGTAACTCCTACATGAATGTGATTTGTTTAGGATTATATTCCCAAATATGAACTATTTAATTCATGATAAGATGACTACAAATATATGAAAATAATAGAAATTATTACCTTCATTGAATTTTATTTATGAAATTATGTATGCGAGAAAATGATTAATTAGGGATTCTCTCATTGTTATGACTATGTTATCAAGATATACTTCCTATGATTTTATTATTATGATTACATGGGAATGTTAGGCCAATTGTTTTGAATCTGTTTTTAGGCTGCACGACCAATACACTACATGATGTGCTGTGATTGGATGATATGTTCATCTGATATCAATTTTGATGTTATGGTAATTTTATTATGTTGTGATGTAGCCAAAGAAATTATAGAATTATACAAAGTATTATTTTTCACATTCGTATGGCTATGCCACACCCGAAACTACGTCATTTTTTTATTTCCCGTTTTAATATAATTTTTGTCTTTGAACATAATATTCTACACATTATCTTTCTTATACTGGGTATGTTTAGTGAATTTGTTTAATACTTTTGACTTGTACTCACACCTTTCATGGTATCTGTGGTACATGTAAATACCTATTAGTAATAGGAACATTTAGTATTGTGGAGAAACACTAGATAGTGGGGCTAAGGAAATATATTTGAAAAATAATATGGGACTATGTAGAGACATGAGGCCTGAGTTTATATTGATTTTTTTTTCTAATTGTATTTTGTGTCTAATTCATAATTGACCAAAGGGTATCAAATCTTTATCAGTTTGAGAACGAAATTATCATGACATATTTTTTAATCATGTGATTTGTTAATTATTACTACTAGAATGTTATATTGATGTCTCTAATATTTTTTATATCTTATTGGGAAAATTTTTATATTTCTTCAACTTCTATTTATAGTTATTTATCATAAAGGATATAATCTAACCAGGATCACCAATATACCCTCACCACTAATGGATAACCTATTTTGTATTAGGAGGTGTGTCAGATGTATGTATTACCCAATTCTATTAGAGTGGGGGTGAATCATATTTCTGAAACAATATCTTTCATTTTGGTTAATGAAGTGATATAGTTAAGAGAATTAAACTTTGAAATAATTTTTATTCTACTATCAGAAGAATATAATTTTTAGATGCATGATCAAAAAAATTATATAAAATGTTTTTATGTATGAAAACTATTAATTCATGAAAATGATTGCATGAAGAATTAGTATTTTGTTCTGTTATTAATGGATAGAGTAAATTGGAATATTTTTATAATGATCTTGTAATTATCATAGTTTATAGAGTATGGTAAAATAAATTATTCTCGAGAATTATTTTTTAAAGAGTATTTCATTTGTAGGAGTGATTGTGATTGCATATATCTTTTTGGATTGAGGATTTTATGGTCAAGAGAATCATATAAGATGTTTTTAATCAAAAAAATAGGGAAGGTGAGATATGAATTATGATTAATAAGTATTTTTTTGAAGGTTTTTCAAGGTATTGTGGTTGGGTGGGGGGGTGGGGTTTATCAGGGTTATTAGAATACATTGTGAATTGTGATCTCTATTTTTAATGTTATAAACTAGATATTATTAGTAATTATTCCCAAACATATGAATCATTATAGTGGGGATTTTGTGACAAATTTCTTTCTATTTAGGAGATTTTAAGATTTTACATTTATTAAATTATGAAATAAATTATTTAGGTTTAATTTAAATTTATGTATTGTAATAAAAAGGAGAGTCTATGTTGGATGTGGTGGTGTTATCTATCAGAATAGTGAAAGGGGAAAACTTAGAACATAATGATGGGGGTAATGAATACCCATTAATCTGAAATAACAGAACGAAGATGCCATAGGACAATGAACAGGTGGCCTGAGTTTGGCACCAAATGGCTGGTGGTTGGGAAATATACCTTCATAATTTTTGAAGTATGTAATTTTTATAAATAAGATGTAAAAAAAGTTTTAAGATAATTTTTTGTAATTTTATGTGATTTTAGTTTTATATTAATATTTTATGAATTTTTTAGTTCAGATCATCCAACACATGTTTTTATTGTATTGATGAAATTAAAATTCTATTGGAAAACATAAACTATATAAGTTTGATACTTGAATATTCATATGGTTTGTGGGAAGGATATTGGAAAATTATAAAAGACATAGAATTCATAAATTATATATAAATTATCATAAGATATATTCTAGACTCTATAAGGTTCATCCAGATACATAAAAATTAAAATAGAAAATTATTATATTTTATATAAAAGGATTTGTAAGGTTATTATTAACTTATTATAGTTTATAGATATGCATTATATTATTTTTATAGGACTTTATAATGAACATTTTGAATCCTTTTGATGATCATAATTTTTTTAAGGTAAATATAAATTTTTAAAGTGAGAACATTACAGTGAAATGAAAATTTATATATGAGAATAATTTTACCCTAACCATAAAATGTATGGTCTTCCAAGATTTTGGTAAAGGAAAAAATCACAACTCTGAGAAATTTAAGGTGGATCTCATAACATGGTACTTAAAAAATACCACTTAATTTGTGAATTATGAATTATGGGAGATTTAATCAGATTATATTAAAATAATTTTCATCAAAGAAATAAATATCTCAAATAATTGAACTATATGTATTTTAAGTTAACATATGCATAATTCCATGATGTGTAAAGAATTTCTGAGTGGAAATGATTCATGTTTCCAAGCACATGTGTATGAATTAATATAATGTAATGTTATTGATTTTATAGATAATTTAAAATAAGTATTTATAATTCTAAATTATATGAACATAATATCCTAAGAACCCTGGAGATTTTAATAGGGATTCATAACCATTATTTAATGATATTATATTTTGAAAATATAGTGTAATAGAGAAGTTTTGAATATTTTCATTTTTAAAATATGGAAACTTTACTCAAAGATTTAATTTTCATTATAAAATAATGGAATATGGAAATGAAAAATGGTATAATTTAGATGGGAAGATAATACTCAACTAAATTAAAGAACTACTATCTAAAATAAGAAAGAAAAATGATCGAAAGTTGGTGTTTTTTCAAATGAAAAGGGTGATCCTGGTTATATTGAACCAATATAAGCTTATCTTTATTTGACATCATTATAATAATTTAAACAATATATCTTAAAAAAATATCACATAGAATGGAAAACATTTTTGTTTACTATACCTAAGGAATAGTTTCATTGGAATCATTTTTTACAGACATATAGAAATTTCACCATAATTGAACTTTTATAGACCAACTTATGGAAATCTCATATTTAATATATATATTACTTTCCATGGGAAATTAAAAATAATAAAGGGATGAGATCAAATGAATATTAATGTAAAACATGTCAACCTACCATTAATAGATAGATCATAATCTTATGAGAATGTATGATAAGAGAGGAATTTATTATTTGAAGGACATGAAAAAATATGAGATCTCATTAAATTATAGTTTAAGGACATGTAATTTCAAAAGAAAAAACATGTAATATGACAATATAGTGTGATATAACAATGGAAACATGGAATTAGAATATGACATACTATGATCATTAAATCATAAATACATAGAAGTAATATAAGTTATGATAAAATAAGAATAACTCAGGTTTGTATCCAAAAACCATCATTATATAGTGTAAAAAGTCCCATAGTGGATTGGGTTGACTCCTAATTCCCAAAAATATAATGTAGAAAGTCCCATAGTGGATTGCATTCTCTGGACATTCCCTTATATATAGTGTAAAATAAACCATAATGTATTACAATCACTCATTAATACCATAAATATTGTCTCATGATATATAAATAATAACTCAAGATATTGGAGGGATTTATAAATATTCTCCCACCAATCATATAACACATTGTTCTTAGGTTAACTACTAATACACCGAAAATGGTCTCTAATGATGTGAAAAAATTATAGAATTTACTGTATATTTATATAATTCTAGTCCAACATATCACATAATATTATATACATAAAAATGTGTTCCACAAATAAAAACATAAAAAAAATACATTATATAATGAAACATGAAAATCTTTAAAATCTATCTAATTTTAATAAAACCATAAATTAGATGTTATTTGAAGTGTCATTTTACAACCTAGTAACCCCAAATGTTTTCTTTTTTGTTTCCTATGATACCCTCCATAACACACCACATGTAAATAACTTCTTAAGTACTTGATTTATATAAAGTGTTCAACTTTATTACATTTTCACAATCATTTTGGTTTATTGTATTGGATAAATAAGAAAAAAATTACATAACAAAGTGGAAACAATAATTTAATGTACATTTTCCTAAAAAAGCATTATAAAGTTAAACATGAATTATTCAAGGTAATTCCCATAAGTGGAACCAAAAATTTATTAACATTTTTATTAATCATTAAGCTATGCAAAAAAAATATAAAAAATGGGATGATAAAAAATATCATTAAGGGACATAAATGTGATGAAAGTATTGGATAATTTTTAAAATAGATAAATTTATAAGAATGGTTTTATTTATCCAAATAAAAATTGGACCTCAATTTTATTTATACTTTTCAATGGAAAAAACTTAGTTTTCAATATATTTTATAAAAAAATTCATATGAAATCATAATATAAATATCATAATCTTATGGTTTTCTTGAAAACCATGAAAATTCATGAATACCTTTCCTTGAAAAATAACCCATTCATATTTTTTAAAAATTTATAAACTTTCTTTAAAATATAACTCTCATTTTCATACCTTAATAAATCAAAAATATTTCCCTAAAAACCCATTTGAAGCATATTATGTAGGTACCGTATGAAATTATTATTACATTCATCCTTACATGAACTAATATATTGGAATCAAATAAATAGATAATTCCCATATATCTTAGAGATAAACTATCATTGGTGAACTCTTTCACTTTACCCAATGCATTAGATAACTATATTAGGCTCTCCCATCATTAGTGCTATATAAATCTTATCCATTATTTATATAAATTTTAAATGAACCATGGAATTAATGAAACATATATAGATTTCAGATTAATCATAAAACCCAATTGAAGCATCATTCAATCCTATTTGTGTTAACAAAATATGTTTAGATTGGTAGAATTATATTCATAGAAAATAGTCATGGAAAGTTAGGATTTTTGATATTGAATACTAGATATCATAGAAGGAAATAGTGGTCATGTGTCATATTATAACATTTTATGGATGTAAAAATACTTCTATATTATATCTAAATACTTTTTTTAATCCTTATGGGAATTTCTAAGGGACTAAGGAAAGATTGGGGAGCATGTGGGTCTTTCTTGAATCCCAATTCTCTGGTATTTGGAGAAGTAGTATGAGGCACACATTTTGTCCATTGTTAGTAGAAACCATATGAATCAATTGGGAAGCCCTAAAGATGATGTGCATAGTTTGAAAAACCATTCATATTATGCCAGAAAACCATACGAAAAACTAATGAAATTTTATGGAGGTTAAAGACATGGTTTGTGCATATTTTTGTTAACCAAGTTGTAATCCATGAGTTCCTGGGTGGCATTTAGATAGAGAGTGTGATGATCCACACATAGTTAGTCTAACCATGTTTTAGGCCTTGTGATTTTTGTCTTCTATATAATAGTAATGGTTCATGGTTTGTGCATGAGTATTATTACCATACAACCAACCCACTAACCCCTTTTAAAAGGGATAAAATCCATTCTTTCCCTATAAACCTTTTATAACATAAATTATTTTTTTCCCTCAAATTATGAACATCTAATTAACTTGAGATATCCCCTTGGATATCATCCTAGGAATTAATGGACTACCTTTATCCTACATCATAATCAATCACTATTCATTACGTTGGATATTCGATGGTAAGATGTTTAGTCCTCTTTTGTTCCTCTTTTCATATGGAATGATAAATGTGTTCAAAGAAATATGCTCTATTTTTAGGGAGTTTTTCTATTTCATCAATTTATTATGTTCTAGATTGAAATAAAATTTATATTGGATGAGGAGTATACTTCTATGATAAGGTAGTTGTTTTTCTCTTTTCCCTATAAGTTAGGATGTTTATATTATCTTCCATCGTACCATGTGGTGGACCTTCCATGAAATTCCCATTAAATTTCACTTAATTATTTGATTTTTAGTTCCTTTTTATGTTAGTCTATGTAAATTAATTTAATTGATGGAGGTTGTCTAACTCAATGTGAGACACCCCTTAGGGTGTGTCATTTTCGGTTTCCTAATAATTATATTCCTTATCATGATGTTAAACTACCCTTATTATATATTGATTTAGATTTGTGAATGAAACAAATAAGTTTAATTAATTAAAATTAATTTATATTTTTTATGCCATTTATCCATTGATATGTGATTCAACCACCGTTGATTGTGTGTCAACTTTCCTTTATAAATTTTAATAGAAAAATAATTTCAACATGATTGGATAATGGTACAAACATGTTAGATAGACCCTGTTATGTGTGATTATTAAAACTATTATGATTATAGGATTTATTAAATTATTATTTCATGCTTTAATAAGTCCAAGAACCTTTTAATAACTTAATGTTGTTGCATACCTTGATTTATACTCGGACTCCTATTGTGGTTTTCCTTGGATAGGATCATGGGGAGCTAACATGTTCATTGATTAATCATCCAAGTGATAAACCAGACTTGGATTTTTTTTATTGTTTTATGATTATAAATTCCCCAACATGGAACTGAGGGTTCACCAACATTTCATAAAATTAAATAAATTACTTGGAAGATTATCCTTGGATTTCACTTGATAGTAGGGACCGCCTTGGCCACTACATTGGGACCCATTCAAAATTTTCACCTAGTCTACCTTGGACATGAATATCAGGCTTATGATTTACTATTTCCCTATTAGGTGAACTACCATGTGTATATCCATATATGCATCACCTGATTGTGAAGTTTAAATGAAATGTAAATTATAGAACATTGATAAACATAACTATATATATACACTTTGTTTTCATTCCTTGGGTATTGAGCTTAGAAATATAAATCTAAAATGTAATTGTTCATATATATTCTAGATTAGGTCAAATACTGTAGTATTAGATGGATGTACCTTGGGGATCTAGGCCGACATGGTTTATTTATCAGTACCTTTATTTATCATGAATATACACTACTCATTGTATATTCACAAACTGGATAGTGTTAGACACCATTAATAGTGGAATAATGAGTATATCTCACACCCAGTTTGGGATGTTGATTGGAAACTGGATAGAATTCATAGATATAGGAAGGGACAAAGGAAGGAACCCAAAAATGGTCACTTAATTGTTTATACTAGGATTGAGTATGGGAGTAGTGGACTGATGTTGTTCTCTTGATGCTATTAAAGATAAATTTTGGCCTTTTTTATTTTGGCATAACATGTACATTTCATGGTTATTCCCTTTTTATCCACCATTTTGTTTGGCATAATCAAATTATATTTTTTATATGTTATGGGATATTGTTCAACTTATTTTTTATCTTTATATAAATATTATATGTTGAGGATTTATGTTTCTACTAATAAATTTATTTATTCTATTACTATAGCATTTTATGTCTCTACTATGATGAACTTAAATAAAGGGGTTATAGTATCCCCACCATACAATCATAGATCTTACCATATAGTCGAAAGAATATAGAAAATGTGGAGGTGATTTTGGGGTCCTTCAAAGTATGGATTACTTTCAGAAAAATGTGCTTCACATTCCTCCACTATTTCAATATTTTTAGAAACTTATGGTGGATTTGGATCCTTCTATGGTTAAAGAAGCATCAGGTTAGCCTCCTCCCCAATCCCCAATAACTTCCAGGTATGTGTCTTCTCTCGGCTGATTGATTGTCAGTTTTTTGGTCTACATATTACTCTTATTCCATAATTGAAATAATTCCTTCTCAATAATACCCCATAACCTCCCTAGTTCTTGGAAATCCATCTAGCCTTTTCCTATGATGTATCACCATATGGGAATCATGTGTTTTCAGTCCTAGCCTCAGCATATGTATATGCCTTAATGCTACTTAAGTAGACCTTAATGTCCCACATAAGGGCTGGAAATCCCTCTCTAGGATTCTTATAGAACATCATTCTCTCCTGGGGTTTAGAATTCATGTACATATTTTTTGAGATAAACATGAAATTGTTTTTTATCATGATAGAATCCAATGATGATTTCATAATATCTTGGTATAGGTTCCCCAGATCATGTAATTGATAGAGATTCCATCTCTCTCATTATTTGATAGAGTTTCACCATGGGTGGGGGTCTCCCTTCTCAATGGTGTGGCTAAATCTCCTTGGCCTCATACTTATATTTCAAAACCCTTATTTTCTAGAAATGATTGATGGTATACTTGGAAAATACATGTGCGTAGAAGAGTATACTCTACGGCTCCATGACTCCTCGTCTCCTAAATTTTTAATTTCCATGGATTTAAACTCCCCTACTCCACCGCAGGTGATTCTATGCATCAAGGGATTAGTGGAATAGAGAAAACCAACGGTTTATCCCTGAGCACCCCAATTTTGTTCCTCCTGTATCCTCCATGGTCACACGTTGTCAGAGCACAGAATTAAATTATCACATCACATGCCATTATGTCAGTTTTATCCTTTGGTCAGAGGCATATCTCTATATCGGGAGAAGGGATGATCTCTTCCATCTGATGGTGTGGCCTTAATGACTGGTGAGGTGGGTTATATTTCCTCATTTTTACCATTGAAAGTCCCTTGCCTTGCTCAATACATGACTTAGATGGTGCCTATCTCTATGGTTTCTCCATGCTTGGACATGGTCCCATACCTCCTGAAGTCTCATTATTCTCTGGTTATCACTCTTCTGGCCAAATACAATTGTCATGAAATTAAGGATTCCAAAGGGAAATCAAAATCTCCTTCTAAATCACTATCAATATACAATTTCCTATGGGACCTTGGTCAATCTACCAACTCTCCAGTTTCACTATAAAATAGGTACAATATATTATTTCATGTTAAATAAAACAAGTCTCTTCCTCCTTTGGTCTAGGTAACCATCTAGGATTGATCTAAACCTCTCGTGGAAGATTAGCAGACCCCTCTCATCCTATTCACTCCCTCTTCTGAAGTGTGTACTAGATATTTTTCCAAGATAATATCATCTAGTTCTAACCCTTGTGCCAAAAGGATTATAGAACCAAGGTCTAGTTCTGGGTTCCCTTTTCATCAATTATATTGGTAATAATTTAGAATGCTCTTATATTGGGATCTTGAGTAAATATGGACTTCCTCTCTAATGAGGTGTCTAAGAATAATGCTATTATAGTTGTTGTTCTGGAATTGAAACAATGCTTTTCCAGGATCATAGAGTTTTATAAAAGGATTGGAAAGTATAAATTCATCTATGAAGACCCCTTATATCATATCATATATTTTTTTGGAAGTCCTTCATCTCGGTTGAAAAAATTGACATCTATGATTGGAATATATCGATTATAATTGAGTTTGATAATACAGTATATATCATCCCTTTTTTATGCTAAGTGTGAGGTGAGTGAAAGAGATCAACTATGGAGGGATCTATAATCCTTCAACCTGGGTGACCTATCTTGGCTAGGGGGAGGTGTCTTTAACATTATTATGGAATTTTATGAGAAGATGGGTAATGGCTTAATTCCTCATAGCGAAAGGATTGTCTTCTCAAAATTGTCATCTCTAAAGTGTCTTCTAGACTAGGTTTTTTGGGTGATAAGTACACTTAGTTTAATAAAAAGAGAGGAAATAAAAAGATGTGGTGCAGGTTGGATCATTTCCTTTCCATTATTCCATCCATCTTCTCCTTTCCAGACATATAGAACATTCACATGGTTGAAACATTGTCATACCATTCTCCACTTCTCATAAATATTAAGTATGGATACCATGATTGAGGGAATTTCTTTTTCTCTAACCGGTAACCACAAAAACATAACTTCATCTTAGTGGAATATGAATCCTAGGAGAAACAGACTTAAGGAAGACTATATATCATATTCTATAACATTCTTTGGAATTTGAAAAAACACTTAACAACTTGGGTCAAATCACTCCCCTTGGATCACCATAAAATGGAATATATTAAAAATGATATCGAGAAGGAGAAAGTGATAGTGGAGGAATCATGGGATGGGGATATCATTTCCTAACTTGGTTCAAAAAATATCCACCTAAATTGGATTTTCGAAGAGCATTAGAGGTGTCTATGAAAAAGTCCTAAAGTAATATGGCTCAAGGAAAGTGATCACAACACTATATTCACCCATGAATGGTTGAAAGAAAAAAGGTGTGGAGGTGTTACTAACATTCAGATGGAAGATGGTTCCTTCTCTAGTGACCTATGGGTTATTGAGGATATGGTGTTCTATTAATTTAATTCCATTTTTTGTATCTTTGAGCATTCTGGAAGGATACCACAGTGGTCAGACAGATTTATTATATTCTACCCAGCAGGTGGTCTCTCCCCATATCAACATTTTCTTAAAGAATATCTTAGATGATAAAGGGGTGTGGGAGATAATTTAAACTCTTAACCCAAAGAGATATTTTAAACTATATGGTTTTATAGGTTTCTTTTATGTCAGTTTATAGACAATAATTTAGAATGTTCTAGTTGAAGTAATTCAAGAATTATTTCTTGGTAGTTATCTTCTTCAGGTTCCATGTTCCACAACTATAGTCATGATTCGTAATGTTAAAGATCCTTCTTCTATCAAAAAATAAATATCGATAAGAATGTGTGATTATTCTTACAAAGTCCCAGTTCCAACTTCAATAGAAGACTCTCCTAGTTTATCCCCAACTGGGTATCGAAGGAGAAACATTCTTGCATCAAAGGCAGTTCCATTCAAGGAGCTATAGGTATTTCTCAGGATATGGGTGGAGAAATTAAGAAGAAGTTTTTAGGCTCCAAATATATAATTAATGTGGATATGGATAAGTCCTATAATTATCTAATGTTCAATTTTATTCTATGGGTA
The DNA here is from genome assembly GCA_963277665.1 of Viscum album. Classification (NCBI taxonomy): domain Eukaryota; kingdom Viridiplantae; phylum Streptophyta; class Magnoliopsida; order Santalales; family Viscaceae; genus Viscum; species Viscum album. The sequence goes on from OY728155.1 coordinate 805,233,415, forward strand.
ATGAGGTGTATGTGGTTCTCAGAGTGGGCGGTGGACATAATTTTCCGCTACTATAGATTTACCTAATTTAATATCCTTTTTAAGGGGAGGTATTAAAGGTTCCTAAAATATTTAAGGGGATTAATAAAATGAGATCATATATCTCCCATAATTTTCAATATAATCCATGATTCCATCAATAGATATGGCGATTTCTATATATAGCATGGCATTGTAATTTCTTACTACTATAGAGCTCATTTTGGTGGGGTGTATCATCTCAAATTTTCTAATGATATGGGATTATTTCTCAATGGTCGTATTGATTATTCAAGGCGATTCAATAACTTCATAGAAGTTTACTCTAATTATTTTGGTAAAATTATCAATCGGCTAGAAAATTGTCTGTTTTTTACTCCCACATGCTTGGATAAATGAAGGAACAATATTGAATCCATTATAGGAATTAAATGGAATTTATTCCCTATGGAATATGTTGGAACACCTTTGGATCTAGGCGTGGTTCAGATTAAGAATTATGATGGGTTGGTTTAAAAGATCACCAACCAGAGAACCAATTGGAAAAACCAGTTTCTTTAGTTTGGTGGGAGAATCGCTCTCATTAATAATGTATTTTCATACATTCCCAAGAACATCCAATCAATGATCATTGTTCACAAGATTATTGTTAAATAGATTTAGAACATGTTATACTATTTTTTTGGGACACCCAAGGGGATTGAATATATCACTAGGAATATTTCTATAGTCCTTCCATATGGGTGGATAATGGTGGAATCAATGTAAGGAATATTTTGGAGAAATGAGTTATATCCAAGGAATATTAACATGGGAGATGATTTAAGTATGGAATCTCTCAACCAGGTTCATTTATAGAATGTGAGGAATTTTTTTTAGAACATTGAATGACCACCTCTCCCACTCTGGAAATATATATAGTGCGACATATTAGTTATTAAACATCACTCTTGGTGGCTTGTTGGATATGGGGATATCAACTTTTGGAACTGCAACTAGGTGGTACAGGTGTTGGCCTATCCAGTATGCCCAACTATGGATTTGACCATCAAACAAGATAGTCTTTACCTATCTTTCTTTCATACGATTCTCAGTCACACCCAAAAAAAATATTTTTTTCTTGTATTAGAATGGAAGATGTACCTGATGAATGTAATTTAATGTGCTCTATAACTGATGCCTTCTTAGAGAAGGCCTAAAAAGAGACGATGCATTCATCTCAATATAGATATGTGTGGGGCGGTCTTATATAGTGTAAATAAATTCCATATAAGTTCAACTTTTTTGGTCTAGAGAATCAAAATTAATGTGATTCCTATTGATATGGAGTTTAAAGGTAATGGTGTCAGATTGTCCTCCAAATGCTCTAGCAATTTGGTTCATAAGGAGGAACCATTATTCATCGCTTTTTTAAAAGTGAGTGGGTGGACATGATGTGGGGTGTGCTAGGAGAGTTTATTATTCTAACTATTGTGGTGAAGTATTTTTAGGATTTCATCCAACAATGTAACTATGGTTTAAACAATTAAAAACACTAGGAACCTGCCCAAATGAATCTTCTGGTGGATGGTAGCTAGTGTATTTGGGAATAAAGGAACCAATCTTGTCATAACGACCCTTGCTCGTCTGGTCGGGATTTTATGGTGAGAGAAAGATGCCTTTTCTTGGACCTCATATTACTTTTGAATCACTAAAATGAGGTTCCCTCCATCAATTTCTATATGGATTGACTTCACCACTAAAATATTTCCTTGCATTTTTTTCGTAGGGGATTGGGTGAGATGGAATCCTCCCCACTGGGGCCCCAAAATAAATATTGATGGTTCTTATAGCTTGGTATACATGCATGGGAAGGAGGGGACTTTTCCGTGACACCATAGGTCCAATTTTATTTTCATTTAGTGCATTATATGGGACTGGTTATTCTCATAGGGAAGAAGGTAAGGCTATGCTCCACAACCTTGAATTGTTCTACACAAATCATATCCACTTGTCTATAGTGAAAAAAAACTCAAATATCATTTATAAATCTATTAAAGGACTCTCTTATACCCCTTGTAAAATCATATATTTTATCCTCAATTATAAGTCCTTCATTATAAATGTAATTAATATCCTCTATAAATGGTGTGAAGGAAATCATGTGGCAGAATTCCTTGATTAAAAGGCATCTCAGGATCCCCCCTCCTTATGTAGTTCTCTAGTACTGATTCTCTTACCCTAGGTAGATTTTATAATTTTATTTTATATTACCTTGGTATCTATTTTTATAGGCACCCTAAAAATTCCATCTATGGATTTTCCTCTTCTTCTTTAAAAAAATAAAATAGATTTTTGTGTAGGGGGGTACTCTTGTTGCCATGTGGCCAACCAGGTTTGGTTGATTTCGAGTTAACGAGGACATGGATGTTACAAATGGTATCCAAGGGTTCATTTTGTAGCAATCCAACCTCAAATATCCTTGAGTCAGTTTCTATTATCAATTAAATTGGCATTATTATAAGGAATTAAATCCTGAAGGACTGATCAATTTAGTAGTCTTGGTAAACTAGGTACATAAATGAGACTTGTATTATAAACGAATACACTAATTACATCATAATTTTTTTCTTATTTATAAATAAATAACTTTGATAATAACTTTATTCCATCTATAAAATCAATTCATATCATTCATAGTACAAATATTGGATTCAGGGGGAAAACATAATAATGCTGATCCCAGATGCTCAATAAGTTAAAAATATAGAAAAATAAATAATAAATCAATAAGAATAGTCACTAGGGAAAGGTAAATAACTGAACACACATTCCATGTTATCAATGAACTGAATGGAAGTGTGTAAAAAATATGGAAAAGTAATAAATGGAAAAACATACCATTCAAATAACATCATAAGGAAAAATAATATGGAAAGGTAAAAAATTGAAACACATGCCATCTAAATAAATGAAAATTAAATGTACCCATAGATATGTCGACATAAAATGTCATGGATAAATAATAGATGAAACTAATATGAGGGTAATGGTTTATAATTGGATTCCATGTTTCCTAGGAATATAGTAACTTTACCGTCAAGAACTTTCACAATATGGTTTAAAAAATATGACATAAAAATCTTTATAAGGTTGCTAGAAAAATGAATCATCCCATGATACTACCAAAGCATCGAAGGGATATCAATAATTGGGCCCCCCTATGTCATACTAGTCCAAAACATTCCTTATATATTGAATAATTTATTCAAGAATGTTCCTTATCAAAATTTTGTATGGAGTAAGAGATATAGATTTTTCAATATTTACCCAAATAATCAAATAACTATAAAATTAGACACCTTTTGTTAAATTATATAGGTATTAGTCAAGGAACCTATCCATGATAAATATTATAGTAAATTATGGGAAATTCAATGTTTAATGATCATAGAAAATTGAATAAATCAAGGGGACAAAAGGAATCTAGAAAGTGAATGTGAATAAAATCCTTTCCCAAATCAATCATAAACCAACCAGAGGAAGATTAAGGATGATAAAAATAAAATATACCACAATTATACCATGATAAATGGTTTTTTCTATTGATGAATGAAAATATTGTAAAAATATATTTCAAAAACATTCTCGAGGAAAATATACTTTTTTTTCCAAAATAAATTTATTTGAAAAAAAAATTTAAATAAATTTTCTTGAAATATTGTCCTTTTAAACATGAAAAATAATATTTTAAGGAATGAAGATGACTAAATTTATACATTTCGTACATGTTAAAAATAGTGTTCTTTTTTTGAACTGTAAAAAATTTATAAAAAAAACAAGTTCAAATAGAGACAAGAAGATTCCATTAAAGAAATTGGTAAATGAAAAAAAGGTTAAAAATTTATTTACCAAATAAATTTTTAAAAAATTTAATTTATTTTAATAAAACATGTATTTTAGAAGAAAATTGGTTCTCTGAGTAAAGAGATAAATGAAGTCAAGTGTTCTTAAAAACATTTTCTAAAACAACATGAGTAACGAAGAGTGGAAAATGGTTATAATACTTGAAAAAGGTCATGAATTTATAGAGTATAGGAAAATTAAAGTGCTTATCAAACAATGGTAATATAATTTACTCTAATGGAAATACCATTGAAAGATCATTAATGTTATTGTCATGGAAAAAATCTTTAAACATTCCAAAGTTTCCCATAAAACTTTGAAACATTTTAAATCATAAACCTCATAAAGGAATAATATTAGAAGAAAGTAATAAATAAAATTAAGATAAAGTAATTCATGATAATATATATAAAAATGGGTATTATATACACCACACAACTGATGTAAGTTGTAAACATGACATTTTTCTCACAGATGTAAAAAGTGAGATGAGAATCCCTTACCTTGCATCTCCATTTTAGGTGAACATCCTTTGACATCCTGTTTAATAAAATTATGTTAATTATAAACTTAAATGAGATCATTTTTCAGGATTATCATTACTTTTATTTTACTTATTACCTTTCTTATACAACCACTAAAACAATTAAGTTAACATTAGTTTTTTTGACCAAATTCGGATTATGTGTCAAAAACAACTTTTGTAGGTCAACTATGGTCAAAGTGGTCATTATATAATACATACAGAATAATAATTATGACATAATTATCATATTTATATGTAAATTATACTTTTAAGTCCAACAATTAAATATGTTTATGAAAAATGAACCGATGTTACACTCATGGAGAGGGTAGGTTGTACGTACATTGAACAACAATCCCACCTTTCCATGATCATTATAGAAAGAAGGTATGTAATACTATGTCTATCTAGAATGATAATTATATCATAAATACCATATTATTTAATCATATATTTATATATATATAATTCTTGTGATGTTAAATGAATCTCATCCTGTCGAGGAGGCAGTAGTCCACAAATCCACGACCAACATTATCCCTTTTTACTGTATGATATGATAATAAAGAAAATGATATACATATATATATATAATTATGTAATGAATATCATATAGATTTTTTTATTTCTTTTATGTTTAATTCTAACCATCCTTTATACATTCCATGGATCATATGAACAAATCACATCGCTTTGAGGGGGTGGTAGTCCACACTTCCTCAAACGATGTTATCGTTTTTGTATAAAATGAAAAGTATAAATATATATGTTTTAAAAGAATTAAATAAGTGTAAATAAATTATAAATATCATATATAACATATATAAATATATGTTCCATCAAAATTTCCACCATTATAGGTGGTAAAAGAAAATTGAACAATCATCATTCGGGAGGCAGTATTTTGCTGTACAGAAAATCGGTATGTTTGTTACCCATTAGATAGAGGTTTGTTTAATTTTAGGTATAAAAATTTAAATAAATACATAATAGTATATTTATTATACTAGTTTTTTTATATAATCATGGAATAATGAGAATTTAGGGGGTGTATAATGGAAATGAAACTAGATAGCTTGAGAGAAGACGTTACCTCTAAATCGGGTAACATGTTTTGGTTTGTACCAAAAAGAATCTGTCATGACCCCCTCCCCCCAAAGATGTCCCTCCTAAGCTGGCAATGATGAAAGGGAGATAATGACCCCCGAGTCCCGCCTCCAGTAGGCCCCGGGGTGGTGACTAGCACCAAGGGTATGAGTTTTCACAAATATGAGAGGCATTACCCTTTTTATTATTTTAAGATCGAGAAATAGGACAAGTCAACCAACAAAAAGGAAAAGAACAAGTGTATAGAAATAAACCCAAAACAATCCCACATGCATGTTTAAACAATTTTATAATAAGGTAAAAGTAAAATAAAGCTCAAAGTATAATACCAAAAGAAAAAAAGAGTACAACAACTGCAACAACTCCAACTGTCCTGACTAGTAGGGTCCCGCACAACCCTGGTAGTCCTCCTGGAAACCTGAAAGTAAACATAGGGTGAGCATACAAGTATACTCAATAGGGAAACCTAAAGCTCTCGTGCACAAGTGGGGAGACATCCTAATGTCCTTTGAGAATAACAGAAGAAACCTAGCAAGGAATTCTATCCACCCAACCTCACCAGCCACACTCACCAAAACACAATCACAACAGGTAGTAGTATATAAGAACAAGAGTATTGGTTACCCCGCACCATTTCCCACTAGTTAGCTTCTCTTCCTAATAGCGAACGTCCTGACGCTGCCATACTCTTCCCGCCCACACACACCGGAGCCTCACAAACCACACATCCCACCCGCACACACTTGGGCCTCACAACCACGTATCCCGCCCGCACACACCTGTGCCTCACCACCACGTATCCCGCCCGCACACACCTGTGCCTCACAACCACGTATCCCGCCCGCACACACCTAGGCCTCATCCCGACGATTCTTGGGAAAAAGTAAGCCTACCCGAAGATTCTTGGGCTAAACCACCCCAATCGAAACCTACTCGAAGAATCTTGGGTATAAGGTCGCCTCAGGCCGTCACAGCCTAGGGAAGAAGGAGCATGAAGGAGCTAGTAACTAAAGGGAAAACACCCTCTCCCATGAAATGGGAGTGTTCGGCACTAAGTGCTCAACGTGGGTGGGGTGCGATAAACCACAAAAGATAAATATATATATATATACCAACCACTCAGCCCAACCTATGGCTTCTAATTAGAGAATAGATCATGTGCCTTGACACTGCTACTACGAAGCATTCATACAACAAGCAAACCCAACCCCATTTAGGTTTTCGCATTTCAGCAGAATTAGTTATTTAGTTCCTTAACTACTGGGAAACTATCCACAACCAACCACATCAATCGTTCATGAAACATATCCCTGCCATCCACAAATCAAGTTAGGAAAACAAAAGTAGCACAACAAGTCCCTTCTTATTAACCAACCAACCCATTGATTATTAATCCCGTTCCATGACCCATCATTCATTAACTCTCCCACCTTTTATTTATTATTCACAACCCATAGTTTGTTCACATTCAAGCCCATCCCTGCAGCCCCGCTGCAAACCACCATAACCACAAACACTCCGAAACCTATACATCATTATCCCTTTAATACCATTTATTGCAGCCCCGCTGCCCGTCACCAACATAGCATTCACACCAACCCACAACCAAGCCAACCGCAGCCCCGATCCTCACCCAATCAACAAAAAACCCAAAAAACGCCCCCATTACATGCCACATATCCAAGCCAACACCCACATGCTTATTATTCCATTTTGTTAAATCGGGGTGATCAAAAAAGGGTTACAGATTTTAAATCAGCCAACTTTATGTGATTATCCAAATTTCCACATTAAACGAATTTTACATCCACAGAATGGTCTAGAAAGATAGGGCAACATTTAATTGCACAAGAAAAGGTTCCCAATGACCGTGATTTTCAGTAGGCATAAGCCTAGTCAATTCACAAGATAATATCACAGGATATAAGATAAACATAACAACTTCCCTATCCCCGTTCTATAAATAGTTATTATATTTATTTAATGGTTCAACTTTTTCTCATGAAAACAAGAGGACACCCACCCCTAATGATGCACAATTTAGAGAGAAGAAGGTAAGATCCCTACCTAAATAGGTTCTAATAACAACGCTCCCCCAGATCAACTTCAGAAGACGTCCGTTGGCGTCCGTCACTTCTGTCGAGTCCCGGAAAAACCTCCTCGGGTAGAATTTGGAAAGGAAAGTCCGAAGGAAATACAACGGATCAAAGCTCAGAAGTTCCGCCTGGTCTTTACGATCCCGTGACCACTGACGGATCGTAAATCGGATCTCGGACGAAGAAGTTATGGAAGAAAAGGAGGCTTCGAGTCGCTTGAGAGAGCTCTGCTCAGAGGAATGGAGAGGAGAGGGGTGAGTTGAAAATGAGGAGGGGACCACTCCTTTTATAGGTGAGAAAACCAAAAGTACACGGCGTGTAATTTATGGTACATGGCGTGTACTCTGCCATTTCACATGGTCACCACGCGGCTTCCAACACGACCTTCAACGTGGAACGCGACCATTGACTGGTCAATGCATGGCTTGAAGGTAACACATACGTGGGGAGGGACTACATGGTGTGTAGTATTGGGTACACAGTGTATACCCATTTATTTCACACGGCAAGGACATGGCTCCAGCACGGCACACGACCATTGACTGGTCAACACACGGCTTGAGGATAACACATACGCGGGGAGGGACTACACGGCGTGTAGTATTGGGTACACGACATGTACCCATTTATTTCATACGGCAAGGAAACGACCTTGAACATGGGGTATACCCGGCGAGGGGGTACACGATGTGTACTCACACTACACGGCGTGTAGTTTTAAAATTATGAAAAGTGTGGGAAAATTCCATTTTACCCTCCAGAAAACTTCGTGACCTTATTTTTGACAAAGCAATGGGCCGGAGAGGTCCAGGACATTACATCAGATACCTCTTAAAACATTCTCGTCCCCGAGAATTCAAAAACCAACCCAGAGGAACCAAACAAGAAACCTCTTAGGGTTCTCATTATAACAGGAACCCAACTGACAAACCTAATCATAGGAGTTAGGAATCCCCTCTTTTATGTCAAGATATTATCCACTTTAGGCGGCATTGACTCACCTGCATTGGCTTAATCGCATCCGCATTAATGCATCTCGATTAAGGATTGGTCCTTCCCACTTCCATATATTAGGATTTCCAACTTACACTTCCCCCAACACCGTACAACCCACACACTGCCCGAACATGTTGTTTGGGGAAAATTACTTCTCCTATGTAAAGATATTATCCGCTTTAGGTGGCATTGACTCGCCTGCACGGGTTCAATCACATCCTCATTAATGCGTCTCAATTAAGAGTCCTATTTTTCATTTTCCCCACACATCCGGACATGCTACACACATCCAGAGAACAAGGAAACAAAAGGACTCATAACCGACAAGCCAAGCATTCCATATATCAAAGGTACAGAGTATAACATCAACACAAATTTCAGAAGAACAAGGAAAAATACAAGTCAAAACAACTCTGGGTATTGAGCGTGCATCTGGGCCTTCCATTCCCAAGTGCTCTCCTCGAGGCCGCCATGCCTCCACAACACACGAACCAAGGGAATGGTTCGTCCACAAAGCACATTCTCTTTACGATCCTCGATTATGAATGGTCGTTCCTCAAAGGTCACGTCGTCTCCCATATCTAACTCTCCCCAGTCGATAACGTGGGAGTCGTCGTGTAAGTATCGACGTATCTGGGAGACGTGGAAGACGTCCTGAACCTTCTCCAACTAAGGTGGCAGGGCTAGCTGATATGCTACCTCGCCGACTCGCCTCAGCACCTCAAAAGGTCTGATGAACCTAGGTGAGATCATTCTACCTTTCCCAAACCTCTGCTACCCCCATCGAGGGGAAACCTTCAAGAACACATGATCTCCCACCTCGAACTCCAAGGGCCTCCTCCGATGATCAACATAATACTTCTGTCGGTCCTGAGCCTCTGTCATCCTCTCACATACAAGCTGGACTTTCTCTATGGTACTCTACACAACCTCTAGCCCAAGAGAACCTGTCTCACCAACCTCTTCCCAACAAATGGGTGAACGACATGGTCTTCCATAGAAATCCTCAAACAGTTCCATGCCAATAGTAGAGTGGAAGCTTTTATTGTAGGAAAACTCTACGAAAGGAAAGTTTCGTACCCATGATCCTACGAAATCCAGAATGCATGCTCGTAGCATGTCCTCCAACGTCTCGATAGTCCACTCTGTCTGCCCATCGTTCTGGGGGTGGAAAGCAGTGCTATGGCATAGCTGGGTGCAAAAAGCATGCTGTAACCCCCTCCAGACTCATGAGGTAAACCGAGTATCCCGATTTGAGATAATAGTATTTGGAACTCCATACAACCTCACAACCTCTTCTACGTACCTTTGTGCTAAGGTACTCACCGGGCCTGAATCCTTAATTGCTAAGAAGTGATCTGATTTCGTCAGTTGATCCACCACTACCCAGATAGCATCATAACCACCCTGAGCTCTGGGTAGTCCTGTGAAGAAGTCCATTGAGATGTCATCCCACTTCCACTCGGGGACATATAAAGTATGTAAGAAACCACTGGGAACACGGTGTTCAGCCTTCACTTGCTGACACACTAGGAATTTAGCCACAAACTCCGCCATTTCCCATTTCACCCCGGGCCACCAAAACTGTTTCCTCATGCCTCGGTACATTTTTTAAATTCCTGGATGTACCAGAAAGGTTGAGCTATGGAACTCACGGAGAACTCCACCACGGATCACCTCTAGAACAAACAACCTTCCATGGAAAATCATCTGATGTCGACTGTCCTCTGACCATCCTTCTAGAGCGTTTCCCTGATCGACACGATCCCACATTACTTCCGCCTCGGAGTCCCCCCACTGAGACTCTTACACCTGCTGCAACAAGGAGGACTGCACCGTCATCTGAAACAAACAGCTTCTAACACCTTATACTCTTGAATCCAAGTGAAAGGCGGCCAACTCTCCCATCGCTTTCCAAGATTCACTGGATTCCCGAACCACTTCCTTATATGAATTTCTACTCAGGGCATCAGCCACAATGTTTCCCTTACCTTTAGTGTAAGAGATCTCGAAGTCATAGTCTTTGAGAAACTTGACCCATCTCCGTTGCTGTAAGTTTAGGTCACACTGAGAGAAGGTATAACACAGGATCATATGATATGAGAAGACCACAAAGTGCTCCCCAAAGAGGTAATGTCGCCACAACATCAGTGCGAACACTACTGCTGCAATCTCTAGGTCATGGGTGGCATAGTAACACTCATGAGGGCGCAAATTCCTAGACCCATAATAGATCACACCCTTCTTCTGCATCAGTACGCACTCCAAACCAAGGCTAGAAGCATCACAAAACACCTCATACAACAACCCTCCCTCTGGAAACCTGAGCATGGGAGCACTGGCCAACTTCTCTTTCAGGTAGTCAAAATCTTTCTGGCACTGCTCACTCCATAGGAAGAACTGGTTCTTCCTAGTCAAAGCTGTCAATGGAGAACCAACTCGAGAGAAGTCCGAAACAAACCTCCGATAGTAACCTACTAACCCCAAGAAACTACGAAATTCTTCCATGCTCTTGGATGCTGCCCAAGAAACAACTGCCTCCACCTTCGATGGGTCCACCGACACTCCATGCTGATACACCACATGCCCAGGGAAGTGTACTTCTTGCGTCAATAACTTACACTTCGACAATTTCCCGTAAAGATGGTGGTGTAGAAGGACTTCCAAGACTGCCCTAAGATGCTCAACGTGCTCCTCCTCTGATCTTGAGTATATCAGGATGTCATCGATAAACACAACGATGAACCAGTCTAGAAACTCTCGGAAGACAAAGTTCATAAGTCCCATGAACAAAGCCAGTGCATTTTTAACACCAAACGACATCACTACAAACTCGAAGTGCCCATACCTACACCTGAAATCCGTCTTCGAGATGTCACTATCCATTACCCTCAGCTGATGATATCCAGATCGTAGATCAATCCTGGAAAACCAAACTGCTCCCCTCAGTTGTTCGAAGAGATCATCTATCCTTGGAAGGGGGTAACGGTTCTTGACCGTTACCTGGTTCAAACTTCGGTAGTCTATGCATAGCCTGAGACCACCATCTACCTTCTTCACGAACAAAACTGGAGCACCCCATGGCGATACGCTAGGTCGAACAAAAACCTTTTCCATCAGATCATCAATCTGAATCCGCAACTCCCGCAACTCCGAAGGTGCCATCCGATAAGGGGCCATCGAAATCGGGCGGGCACTACGCTGTAAGTCTATCCCGAACTCAACATCACGTCGGGGGGTGGGGGGGTGGGGGGGGGGGGGGTAGAGTCACAACCTCCTTAGGAAAATCATCGAGGAACTCCCCAATAACCCCCGGGACATCCATCATCTCTGTATTAGCTGAAACCACTGATAACCCACCTTACAAGGAAAGGAGAGGCTCCACACACCGGCTTCCCACCTGATAGCTCCTCTCGCCAACAAAAGATACACGCTTCCCGTCCACGTTGGAGAACACGAATCTTCTCCAGAAGCAGTCGATAACGGCACTAACAGAAAAAACCAGTCGATTCATAGGATGACATCATATGGCTGCATCTATAACAGAAGAAGTTCCCCACTAGATTGATGTAGTCCCAACGTCATCCCACATCCCCGACAAACACAAGATATGCTGGTCTGGCCTCCAACTGGTGTACTCAGAACTAGTGGTACAGAAAGTCTCTCTACGTCTAGTCCCAAAGAATGGGCGAGACCAGGTGAAACAAAGGAGTTCTAAGCTCCTGAATCGAACAAAGCAGAAATGAGAGTGCTGAACAAAAAAATCGTACCTCGCACCACCTCTGGTCCCACCGGAGTTGTCAACTCTGCTGCATGAAACTGTCCATGCCCAGCTCCTCTGCCTCTCTGATGTCATCCACCTCCCTGACCACACCCTGGCCGAGGTCCATGAGAAGCACCCTGAGGTCGGCCTCCTCCCACAAGGTCTGTCCTCAGAGGAGCATGGTCCTGCTGCTGCTGGAAGGGTCTCGATGGGAACTGGTGATACTGAGGTGGGCGCTGAACCTGCCCACCTCCACCGTACTGAGATCGGGTCAGGCACCGACTCTGAATGTGACCGAAACCTCCACAAGAAAAACACTTCTGTCCTGGTCTCAGGAAAAATGGACGAGGACATGAAGATCTGAACTGGAACTGCTGGGGCCTGCTCCCCACTGGCCTGAACCTGGAAGGTCCCGTCATAGGAGACCTGCTACTGATTTCCTTCCCCTTAGACGAACTTGGCTGGATCCCCTCACATGGTGCACCTCCCTACGAGTGCATCCTTTCTACAACCTCTGCCTTCTTCTATACTGCCAAGTACGTCAGAAGGGTGAAGGGGGTGACAACATACTGGAGCGAAGGACGAAGCGCCCCCTCCAAACATCTTGCTCGAGACTGCTCGTCCAGAACGAGATCTGGAGCAAAGCACAAGAGATCCTTGAAATTGATCCCCAAATATCGTACTGACATACTACCTTGCTGAAGGGAGAGTAACTCCTGCCACTTATCCACCTTGATCATGGAATAAAGGAATTCCTCTCGGAATTCCTTCTCAAAGTCAGCCCACGAAACACCTGCCTCTATCCTCTCTCTAAGGTAGATCATCCACCACTGTCGCACCGCACCTCTCAGCTGACTGACTTCTAGGGGAACCCAGTACTCCCTCGGAGCACGGATCAAGGTAAAAGTGATCCCTAGCTCCTCAAGCCACCCCTCCGTCTCCGTATCCGAATTACTACCCTCGTAATTCTTGAGGGTTTGCCGCTGGAAAGAACAGAGAGTCTTCTGCCACTGGCTATCTTCCTCCTCTTGGTCAATCCTCAACTGATCGACCGCCTGAATCTGTTGGGCCTCAGCCATCTGATCCACCCGGAGATGAAGTCCAGGTGCCATAGTTTTACGGTAAACAAAGATCGCCTAAGCCCAAGTAGTAAGGAAATTCTCCGGGTTTTATTTTATCATTTTTATTTCAATTTCTTTCTCGCCCAAATCAATTAAAACACAATCATGATGATGCATGTACCTTCCCTAGGGTCTCTACCCTTCAATCAATGTAGTCTCACATGGTCTTTAGGTAGGCTCAGAGTCCTTGCATCGGATCACGGGGGGCCCTAAAATCCTGTGTCCTAGCCGGTCCTCCCTGACCCATGTCACACACCAAGATTACCCAACACTGTTTCCCTACCATCCCATGCAATCCTCACTGTTCCTAACTCTAGAATCCATCCTATCTCTCAACCATCACCTCTGATACCATTCTTTCATGACCCCCTCCCACCAAATATGCCCCTCCTGAGCTGGCAATGATGAAAGTGAGATAATGACCCCCGAGTCCCGCCTCCAGTTGGCCCCAGGGTGGTGACTAGCACCAAGGGTATGAGTTTTTACAAATATGGGAGGCATTTCCCTTTTTATTATTTTAAGATCGGGAAATAGGACAATTCAACCACCAAAAAGGAAAAGAACAAGTGTATAGAAATAAACCCAAACCAATCCCACATGAATGTTTAAACAATTTTATAACAAGGTACAAGTACAAAAAAGCTCAAATTACAATACCGAAAGGAAACAAGAGTACAAAAACTGCAACAACTCCAGTTGTCTTGACTAGTAGGGTCTTGCACGGCCCTGGTAGTCCTCCTGGAAACCTGAAAGTAAATGTAGGGTGAGCATACAAGTGTACTCAGTAGGGAAACCTAAAGCTCTCGTGCACAAGTGGGGATACATCCTAATGTCCCATGAGAATAACATAAGAAACCTAGAAACGAATTCTATCCACCCAACCTCACCAGCCACACTCACCAAAACACAATCACAATAGGTAGTAGAATATAAAAACAAGAGTATTAGGTTCCCCACACCATTTCCCACTAGTTAGCTGCTCTTCATAATGGTGAATGTCCTGACGCTGCCACACTCTTCCTGCCCGCACACACCTGAGCCTCACAAACCACACATCCCGCCCACACACACCTGGGCCTCACAACCACATATACTGCCCGCACACACCTATGCCTCACCACCACGTACCCCGCCTACAAACACCTGGGACTCACAACCATATATCACGTCCGCACACACCTAGGCCTCACCACCACGTATCCCACCCGCACACACCTGGGCCTCATCCCGAAGATTCTTGGGAAAAAGTAAGCCTACCCGAAGAGTCTTGGGCTAAACCACCCCAATCGAAACCTACCTGAATAATCTTGGGTGTAAGGTCGCCTCAAGCCATCACAACCAAGGGATGAAGGAGCAGGAAGGAGCTAGTAACTAAGGGGAAAACACCCTCTCCCATGAAATGAGAGTGTTTGGCACTAAGTGCTCAATATGGGTGGGGTGTGATAAAACACAAAAGATACACACACACACACACACACATATATATATACTAAACACTCATCCCAACCTATAGCTTCTAATCAGAGAACTGAGCGCGTGCCTCGGCACTGCTACTACGAAGCATGCATACAACAAGAAAACCCAACCCCATTTAGGTTTTCACGTTTCAGTAGAATTAGTTATTTAGTTCCTTAACTACTAGGCAACTATCCACAACCAACCACATCAATCGTTCGTGAAACATAATCCTGTCACCCACAAATCAAGTTAGGAAAACACACGTAGCATAAAAAGTCCCTTATTATTAACCAACCAACCCATTGATTATTAATCCCATTCCATGACCCATCATTCATTAACTCTTACACATTTTATTTATTATTCACAACCCGTAGTTTTTTCACATTCAATCCCATCCCTGCAGCCCCGCTGTCAACCACCATAACCACAAACACACCGAAACCTGTACATCATTATCCCTTTAATAACATTTATTGCAGCCCCACTGCCCGTCACCAACATAGCATTCACACCAACCCACAACCAAGACAACCGAAGCCCCACTGCTCATCCAATCCACAAAAACCCACAAAACACCCCCATTACATGTCATGTATCCAAGACAACACCCACATTTTTATTATTCCATTTTTTTTCAACCGGGGTGATCACACAAGGGTTCCAGATTTTAAATCAGCCAACTTTATGTGATTAACCAAATTTACACATTCAACAAAGTTTCCATCCACAAAACAGTCTAGAAAGATAGGGTAGCATTTAATTGCGCAAGAAAAGGCCCCCAACAACTGTGATTTTCAGTAAGAATAAGCCTATTCAATTCACAAGATAATATCACAGGATATAATATAAACATAACAACTTCCCCATCCTAGTTATTTAACCAGTTATTTTATTTGTTTAATGGTTCAACTGTTTATCATGAAAACAAGAGGATACCCACCCTGCATGATGCACAATTTAGAGAGACGAAGGTGAGATCCGTACCTCAACAGGTTTTGATAACAACACTCTCCCGGATCAACTTCAGAAGGCGTCCGTCGGCGTCCGTAAATTCTGTCGAGTCCCGGAAAAACATCCTCGGGTGGAAGTTGGAAAGAAAAGGCCGAAGGAAAGACAACAGATCTAATCTCAGAAGTTCCACCTCGTCGTTACGATCCCATTTCTACTGACGGATCGTAAATCGGAGCTCGAACGAAGAAGTTATGGAAGAAAAGGATCCTTCGAGTCTTTTGAGAGAGCTCTGCTAAGATGAATGGGTAGGAGAGGGGTGAGTTGAAAAGGAGGAAGGGACCCCTCCTTTTATAGGCGAAAAAACCAAAAGTACACGGCACATAATTTATGGTACACGACGTGTACTCTACCATTTCACACGGTCACCACGTGGCTTCCAACACGACCTTCAACGCGGAAAGCGGCCGTTGACTGGTCAACACACGGCTTGAAGGTAATGCATACGCGGGGAGGGACTACACGGTGTGTAGTATTGGGTAAACGACATGTACCCATTTATTTCACACGGAAAGGACACAACTCCAACATGGTACACGACTATTTACTGGTCAACACATGACTTGAGGATAACGCATATGCGGGGAGGGACTACACGATGTGTAGTATTGGGTACACGACGTGTACCCATTTATTTCACATGGCAAGGACACGGCCTTCAACACGAGGTATACCCGGTGAGGGGGTACATGGAATGTTCTCACACTATACGACGTGTAGTTTTAAAATTATGAAAAGTGTGGGAAAAGTCCATTTTACCCTCCAGAACACTTCGTGACCTTCTTTTCGACAAAGGAATGGGCCGGAGAGGTCCGGGCCATTTCAGAATCCTTGAAGTTATTTATGTTGAAATGTAGGATTACAGTTATAGGGGATTATTTTTGTTAAGATATTTGGAAATATACTAGCCCAAACTAAGTGGTTTGAGATGTGCAGGGAGTGGGGATAATTGGTGCCTTTTATTGTGGATGAGGAGTGTCACTATTGTAATATTTTTAAAAAGGAATTTGATGCATGTTTTTCATGATTCAAGTGGATCCAATAATGGAAAAAATTATTTTTAAGAGATAATAGGGTAGATATATTTCAAACCAATGGACTTTGAAAAAGTTTATAGGTCATTTTATATCTTAAGGTTAAGGTTTAGTCCCTTATTAAGCTTAATTTAACCTTAATCATTGAAATTAATTTTAATGAAATCCACAACTAATTTTGGTAAAAACTAATATGTTTATTATAAATTATAATTTTTTTTATTAAAAATATGGAATCCATTTTTCAAATTTCAAATCACAATACTAGAATAAATTAATTTAAATTTCATCCCATTGGCGGGATGACAATGGAGGTTTTTGAAGTAAAAAAATCTGAAAGCTTGCTATGTTTTTTAATCAATTTCATAGTGAAATTGATTCTAATGAAATAAATTGTATTAATTGATAAAAATATTTTACAATTAAACTTTAAAACCAATTATTACTAAAATTTTACCCTATAAATAAATTATATGAAAAATATATTTTGAACTAAAATTCAGTATTTTTAAATATTCATTAGAAAATGAAATGTTTCAGAAAAATACCAACGTTCACCCTAAAATAATTAATATGTTTATATTTCAAATAATGATTTTATTTTGACATATTAAATCAATTAAATTGTGAAAATTCATATTTAAAATGGGATTTCCATTAAAAGGTGGTAAAATTGCCTTTATAAAAATATAGGTTTTTATAAGTAGGTTTTATTCTTATCTTTTGTCTATCAAAACTAATGGATGAATATAAAAAATATTTTATTGAATATATAACATATATATTTCATAAAAATCGTTCACTAAATTTAATTCATTATTTTTATTATGACAAAACTAATTTGGAAGCATAAGTTTATTAATATTTATTTTTATATCCAATTGGTTCTTACTTTCATTTTTAATTAATTGGAAACCAATGAATTAATTTTATATTTATATAAAACATAAATTTTCATATGTTTTTTAATATAATTAATTACAGTAACATAATTTCTAGGTTATATCATATTATATTAAATAATAATATTTTAATAACATATCATTGTTTGGTGAAACTCGGTCTTGCATATAATGAATTATATCGAGGGAGGTATCTCTTGTGTGTAACACCAACTATCGAGGAAGGTCTCTCTTGCATGTAACACAAGATATCAAGGAAGTTTGCTCTTGCGTATAATAAAAAACTCAATGTTTCATGCATTAAAAGCTATATCATGTATTGAATTTATTTAAAATAGTAAATATCTAGTAGAGTCTTGGGATATAATATTTCCTTATGAACATAGTGATGCATGTCATACACTCTATCTAATAAAAATCTATGATTTACAATTTCTGGGAGTTACATTCTCCTCGCCTTAATGAAATTGTGTCCTGAAAATTTAAACTCGATCTTTGTAATAAATTATTTGATATCTCATACATTGAAATCCTACATTGTGAGAAGAGTTCATAAAATATCCTTAGGAAAAGAGTGAATGGGAAGTACACAGATCACATAGAACAACATGTAACTAGATTTCTATGTAGGATAAAATTAGTGGCATGTAAAAATACATACTTGGAGGAAAAGCATAAATATTTATAGGGAGTGAATGAGGTCATCAAAAAAAACAAGTGAATGATCAATATAAAGTTTTGGGCCTCAAATCCATAAATATGTGATGCTGTAGAAGAACACTTTTTCAATATAAATTAAGGTAATATGATAAAATTTTATTTCCATGTCATTCTCCTAATTTTGGGTAATTCTTTTAATATATAAGAATATAAAGAAATATACTTACTTGATCAGTTCCAATTTAATATGAACAATCCTAACATTTTTTTGAGCTTCAATAAAATTATAATTCATTCCTTTACTCCCTGAAAGTAATTACCAATAATTAATATTTTTAATTCCTAGAGAACTAAAAGAAACGTTTAATGGATCACAAGGCTTATAACAGTGTTAAATGTCTAAATATTTGTCTTTAACTATCTTTGAAAACTAATATGGTTCATAGATTAATCTCTAATCCACAAAAGTGATAATACTATTAATAATTAATATTTATTTGTTAAATTTTTTAAACTCAAAAAATGAAAAATTTACCAGGACATTGCGTAGGATAGTGGTTGGCATGAAACTGTTATCATCCTTTAGTCATGGGTTTAAGACCCATGAACTTTCCTGACTTGATTTGTTTTCAACCATTATAAAGGTAGTCCTTTTCTAAAACCACATTAATCTAATTTCAAAAATAAATATGATGGACATCCTTGAAATTATGTTAATCACCAAATATCCTATTATGTAAGGTTTTTAATACATTTCAAATACATAAATACTTCATCAATTTATTTTCACATACGTCCTTACATGGTCTAAGGATTATCCATAATAACATTTGTAGGATTTCTAAATCATGAATCCTTATTTCCAATACAAAACACATTTTTTAATTGGATATTTATTATTATTATCTATTCAAACTATTCATAATGGTTTTTAAAGTAAACATGGATTATTCTAAGAAACTCCTCTAAGAGTGTCATACCAGGTGATAGTAAGGCCCATTTTCATGTACCATGTTACCCCGAGTCATGCCTGAAATACCATGTCTGAGTTGTTACTCATAGGTATATCTATCCTAGAACCACGTCCACTTGTTGTATCTATACACAAATTTATAGATAGGAATACCCACATAATCTCTACCATACCAAAATTCTTCGATATTTTTTTATACATATCCTAAAATTATACCTAAGGGTTATGTTCTCTAACCTATGTTTTCATAAATCTAGTTCCCAAGGTTTCTACTAAACTTATTCTAATACCAAATGTAGTGACCCGACTCCAGATAGTCTGGAGCTACTGTCTGCTATCAATTACATTTCAATGATTATAAGGAATCAAATCTTGAAGGGTGGATTAGTTTAGTAGTATTGGTAAATTATATACATAAATGAAACTTTTATGACAAATGAATACACTAATTACATCATAATTTTTTTTATTCCTTCTAAATAACTAACTTTGAGAATAACTTTATTCTATCTAGTAAGACCCTACATATATTTTATTGTACGCTTCTTGGATTCTTGGGGAACGAAACATAATAAGGGTGAGATCAGTTTATTAGTAAAGGAAACATATAGTGGAAGTAATAAATAATTAGTGAGAATAGTCAATATAAAAAGGTAAATAACTGAATAGACATGCCATGTAATCAACAAATAGGATAGAAGTGAATAAAAAATATATAAAGTTAATAACTTGAAACATATACCATTCAAATAACAAGATAAGAAAAAATAATCATGGAAAGGTAATAAATTGAAACATGTACAATCTAAATAAGAGAAAATTAAATGTATCCATAGAGATGTTGATGAAAAATATCATGGAAAATAATAATTGAAACTAATATGGAGTAAATTCTTGATTATTAGATGCCATGTTTCCTAGGTAAATGTTACCATTACCGTCAAGACCTTTCACAAAATGGTTTACAAAAACCAGGGAACAACCCTTATATGATGACTATCCAAATGAATCGTCCCATGAAACTACTGATGCATCAAGGGGTTATCAATAATTGAGCCCCAACCATGTCGTACCAATCCAAAACATTCCACATATATCGAATAATCAATTTAATCATGTTCCTTATCAAATATCCTTATGGAGTAATATATACATATTTATCAATATTTACCTAAATAAGAAAATAACTGTCAAAGTAGACACTATATATAAAATGATATATAGTTTAGAAGAGGAACATATCCATGATAAATAATGTGGGAAATTAGGTGAAATTCAATGATTAATGATCACATGAAATTGAATATCTCAAGGTGCAAAAGGAATAAAAAAAGTGAATGTGAATATTATCCTTGGAAAAATAAATAATGAACCATTTAGAGGAAGATTAAGGATGTTATCAACACAACATACCCAAAGTGGAGTAAGATAAAGGTTTTTTGTTGATGATAAATGGAAATATTATAAAAATATATTTAAAAATAATTCTTTAGTAAAATACCCTTTTGTTCTGAAAAAAATTTTGAAAACACTTTTATTTGAAAATCAATTCAAAAATAAAAATATTTAAAAAGTAACATTTTAAACATGAAAATGAACATTTGAAGGAATTATGATAGGTAAATCCATTCATTCTGTACAAGGTAAGAAAATATTTTTCTTTTCACAGTAAAAAGGTTATAAAAATGACTTTTTAGAAAGAGACAAGAATATACCATTTAAAACATTAGTAAAAGAAAAAAAAGGGTAAAACTGTATTTAAAAAATAATTTTAATAATTTTTTTTATTTTTTTAATAAAACATATTTTGTAGAAGAAAAATGTTTCTCCAACTAAATAGGGAAATGAAGTAGGGTTTTCTTAAAAATATTTTCTAAAACACATTGAGTACCAAAGAGTGGGAAAATGGTACTAATACATGAAAAAGTTCTTGAAATTATATAGCAGAGGAAAATTAAAGGGTTTATCAAACAATTGAAATATAATTTCCCTGAATTGAAATACCATTGAAAGATCATTAAATTTATTGTTGAGGAAAATAATTTTTAAACATTTCAAAGTGTCTCATACAACTTTGAAACATTCTATATCATAAAACTCAGAAAGAAATAATATTAGATGAAAGTATTAAATAACATGATGTTAAAATGATTCATTATATAATCTATAAAAATGGTTTGTACATAAACCACACAAAATGTGTAAGTGGTGAACAAGACATTTATCTCACAGATGTAAAAAGTTAGATGATAATCCATTACCTTCTATTTCCTTTTGCGGTGAAGACACTTTATAATCCTTTATAATAAACTTATATTAATTATCTACTTTATTGATATCATTTTTCATGTTTATATTTATTTTATTGTACTTATTACCGTGTTGTATACAACTACTTATAAAATCAAGTTAATGTCAGTTGTTTTCACAAAATTCGGTTTATGTTTAAAAAATAACTTTTGTTTGTCAACTATGGTCAAAGGGGTGATTATATAATATATTAAGAATAATAATCCTGAAAAAATAATCATATTTATTCATAAATTATAATTTTGAAAACAATAATTATATATGGCTATGAAAAATGAACCAACGTTACACTCATGTAGACGTTAGGTTGTATGTATGCATGAGTAACATTCCCATATTTCAATGATTGTTATGTAAAGAAGGTAAGTAATAATATATATTTAAAGAATGATAATTATATTATAAATACCAAATGATTAAATCATATATACTTATATATATAATTATTGTTATGTAAAAGGAATCACATCGTGTCAAGGAGGTGGTAGTCCACCAGTCCACGACCGACATTATCACTTTTTAGTGTGTGACCGATTTATAATGAAAATGATATATATATATATATATATTTATAGAAATTTATTTATTTCATGAATATAATATATATGTTTTTATTTATCATATATTTAATTATAATCATCCATTATACATTCCATGGACCATGGGAATAAATCACCTTGATTTGGGGGGGCGGTAGCCCACACTTCCTCAAACGAAGTTATCATTTTTACATAAAATGGAAATTATAAATATGTGTGTTTAAAAATAATTAAATAAGTATAAATTAATTCTAAATACCATATATAATATATATTAATATATTTTTCATCATAATGGCTACCATGGTAGGTGTTGAAGGAAAATTGAACAATCATCATTTTGTGAGGTTGTAATTTTCTATACACAGAAACATGTGTGTTACCCATTGGATGGAGGTGTTTGTAATTTTAGGTCTATAAAGTTCCATAAAAACATCCAATTATATTTATGATACTTGTGTTTTTTATATAATCAATAAATAAATATATTTTAGGGGGCGGAGAAGGGAAACAGAGCTAGGGAGCTTGAGAAAATATGTTACCTCTTAATCAGGTAACATCTTTTGGTTTGAACCAAAATGATTACATGGAAATATTTATACCCAAAGGTGGGATTCAAGGTCTAGGGGAGGATTTATAGGATTATATTTGGATAGATATTTTCGGAACCTAAGTGGTTTAAGAGGTGTGAGGAATGGGGATAAGTGGTGGCCTTTTATATTGGAGGAAGAGTGTCACTCTTGTAATATTTTGACAAGGGAATTCCATGCACGTTTTTCATGTTTCTAGTGGCTCCAATAATGGTAAAAATTTTATAAAGGAGAGTACAGGGTCGATATATATCCATCCAATGTACTTTTAAAAAGTCTATAGGTCTTTTTTGGCTCTAACGTTTTGGTTTAGTCTCTTCTAAAGATTAATTTAACCCTAATCATTGTAATTAATTTTAATCCTAGTCACTATTTTTTTTAAAAAAAAAGTTGGAATTATTATAAATTAAAAATTATTCTAATTAAAAATATGGAATCTATTTTTCAAAATTAAAATCAAAGGAGTGGCAAAAATTAATTTTAATTTCATCCCACAGGCGGGATGATAATGCGGGTTTTTGAAGTAAAAACATATGAACGTTTGCTACATAATTATAATCAATTTCAAAGTGAAATTGATTCCAATGATATAAATTATATGAATTTATAAAAATATTATCTAATTAAACTTTAAAACCAATTATATGTTTAATTAAACCTCATAAAAAAATTTGATTAAAAAGCAGTTTGGTACTAAAATTCAAATATTTTTAATTATTCATTAAAAATGTGACATTTAAGAAAAACATAAAAAATCACCCTAATATAATTATTTTATTTTTATTACAAATAATAAGTAAATTTTGATATATTAAATCAATTAATGTTTCATAATTAATATTTAAAAAAGTGTTCTCTATTAAAAGGCTCTAAAATTGCCTTTATAAAAATATAGGTTTTTATGTGTAAAGTAGGGTTTGTTATTATCTTATGTATATCAAACCTAATGGATGAATATCAAAAATATTTTATTGAATATATAAAATATATATTTCATTAAAATCATTCAATAATTTTAATTAATTATTTTTATTAATACAAAACTCCATTGAAAGAAAAAGTATAATAATATTTCCTTTTATATCCAATGGGTTCTTATTTTCATTTGAAATTAATTCTCAACCAATGAATTAATTTTATATTTATATAGACAATAAATTTTCATAATTAATTAATACAATTCATAATAGATGACATAACTACTAGGTTAGATCATATTATATTAAATGATAATATTTCAATAATATATCTTTTTTTGGTGAAACTCGGTCATGTGTATAACACAAGATATCGGGGAAGTAATATCTTGCATGTAACACAAGCTATCGATGAAGGTATCTCTTGGATGTATCACAACCAATCGAGGAAGGATGCTCTTGCATGAAACACAATCTATCTTGGTGTTTCATGCATTATAAGCTATATAATGTATTGAAATTATTTAAAATAGTAAATATTTAGTAGAGTCTCAGGATATTATATTCCCTTACACGCTTGGTGATGCATGTCATACATGCTCTCGAATACAAAGTTTTACATTATAATTTTGGGGTGTTACACATTTCATTATATTATAGTTTTGGGTTAGAAGACAACCGAGTATGAAATTTCATAACTTTATAATGAGCCTATTCCCAAGAGTATTTAACCCAAGTATAAGGAAAAAGCCATGTTGTCTTGGATTTGACTTACTATTCTATTTTTTTTATCAATTATAGTTGTACTAATTTAATTTTTTGGTGATGAAGATGACTTATGGAGTAAATTATTATTTTTATAAATTATATTTTTATCCTTGTCCTAGTATAGAATAGATTTATTTATCATGAATAATTATAATCACCCAAGGATTCAAATTTCATGCATATTCCATTCCATGTCACATTTATTTCATGCATTCCGTACAACATATTTTAGTTCCTTGAAAATTATATATGTTATCTAAGTAAAATTTTTATGGGATTAATGATATATTTTTTTCTTTATTATTCTTTCTACATCATTATAAATGTTGTTTTCGTAATAATTATGATGGTGGTAATCAAACTAACCAATCATTAGATGTTTTACCCATAGAATATTGGATTCATGTGCTGAAATGTTAATGGTTTAAATTAAATGAATAAAAACTGTAATTTATAAGTGATATAGACCTCTATAAATTGGTAATGGTGATTTATATAATTAAACCATCTAAAAAGGTCGGTAGAAGTTACATGAAGTACCATTTTCAACTTATAAAGTGTCAGAATTTATATCTTGTGAATGAAGATGCGTCTAGCTACACCAAGATATTTTTTAATTCACATATATATATATATATATATATGTGTAAAAATATTGAATTGAAAAACCTAAATGAAATGGTTTCTATTGAATTGGGAATCAAGTTGCAACATAAATATCAGTTTCCTCTATAACATCCAATTATAACTCAATATAATGGAACCTTTACTATGAACTAGATAAGTAAACATGGACAAGACCATAGTAACAGGAAGATTGGAGTTTCTCTTGTGACCCTTTATGATCTTATATGTCACCTAGAATTGGATTTAAGAGTAGATGGTTATGGGTTTTGAACCCTATATTGGAAGTCATTGTACATATCCTATTCCTTTATCTATGAACATTTTTGTAATAAAATAATTTTTGTGGAGTGATTTTAGATTTTTAAAAATATCCAACCATAATAGACTTGAGTTATACACAATGTGGGTGGAAAAGACCATTCTAATAAGGTTATTAAACCTAAAAAACTATTATTAACTGCTGTAGTTTTACCTAAGACAAGTCATGTTCTTAATTTAGGAATTGAATATCAATATTGAGAGGGATTCATACTAATAGTGAAATCTATACTGGGAGCTCTATGACCTACCTCTTCTATAGTAAATTTGATTAGGGATTTCCAGTAGTATCACCATCCTATCATTTTTGGGGAAGGTGTTACCCAGTACTCTATTTCCTGGATAGAGTATGTTCTATAAATATCTAAGCATTTAGAGACACCTTTAGAAAGGATAGTGAACATTTCAACTTAAAATATTATATGTCAACTAAGAGGTGGGAGATGTTTTTAAACTGACTAATCAGTATCAATATATTGACTATAGGGACTTCTAGACTACCTTAAATGACTTTTTAATTCCAAAAATATTGAGGTATAAACAAGTATGAGAGATTTTTCACCTAGAGTATGGCACCTTATTATTTATTTAAAACACTTCCCATTTCATAGAGCATGATCATTTCATTCCAACTCTTCTTGGTGATGAGTTATCCAAATCTAGGTGATTTGATGATGGGATCATGTATGCCAACCATTCAAAAGTTATTGAATTAAATTTTTTATCGTATTCTTGATAATGAACCTAGACCACATAATTGACCAAAATCCAAGAGAATCTATAGGTGTGGGCTATATTAGTTCAACACATTGACTATTTATTACTTAAACCAGTGGTGGGATGCATTTTTAAGCATTATAGTAGAGACAGAAGTATTATGAGTGTTACTTTGGGTATCAATGTGATCTATAACCAAATTGGTATGTTCATACATATGAATCCCCAATGTTTAAATGATCTAGTTGAGTTCCTTGGTTGCATTATGTTATTACGTCTTCATATATTTTGAAGAACCTTTCCTCTAGTTTCAAATGAGTAGTGATCTACACTTACTCTTGGTTCAAGAGTGGGATTAGTAGCTCCATGTAAACTAGGGAGCTAGAGTACCACCAGACATATAATTCGCAGAGGTGGATGAGGTTGGGGAATTCAAATATCAGATATATATAATCCAAAGTGAATATCTGCTCAGGGTTTTTAGGTTGTGACATAATGACACAAATGAATCTTTGTTTATGTAGTTCATCCTACTTCCAAAAACATTAGTGTCATAACTTCTATAGTTTTAGGTATAATTTTAGTATTCTTGACTCTAGTAACTTCTTTATTTGATACATTATCTTCCCATTCATTCATTTATTGGCTATTATGGAATTTCCTGAGGTGAAATTTTAGTATTTCTACAGGCTGATAACTCTTGATAATCCATTTGAGAAATGATTAGAAAGTGTATTCCAATATAAGGAGTGACTATTGAAAATGATGACTATCATTTCTTATGTATCCTTTTAATCCTCAAGATGATATGATTCTAATTCATACTCTTGATGAATTGGTTTGTTCCTTCTCAGGCTCATATTGTATGTTATCATCAGAGGGAGTCCTTTACATCAGCCACATAAATTAATTATATTTATAATGTATAATGGGATGTACTAGATAACTGAACTTAACCTGAGAAACTTGGTCTTGGTAGACTGATAACCCCAATTTATATCATTTTTATTAGTGATCAAGGTGCAGTTTATATTTAATTACCTCAAGTTGTGGACCATTTTAGGGACTTCTTCTTGGATAAATATTCTTGTTTACCACCTTAGAGAGAGGTATGGTTTCTTATTAAACTAGTGTTAGGATAAGATACAGTGTTTATTCCTTCATATAGGTTTTATCCTAACAAGTTTAAATAATACAAGGGATAACCAGAGTATCTTCAAGCTAATTGGTTCATATAACCCAGTATATCACCATGGGTTTCAACCTTGCTTTTCGTCAAGATAGTTGATGGGACCCTTTGGATTTTTGTACATTACCAAAAATTTAATTAGCTTGTGATCATGAAATGATACATTTTACCTCCTATAGTTGAACTTTTCTATACAATATGAGGATAATCTGTGTTCTAGAAGATATACTTGAGGCCATTCTATCATTAGGTATGATTTAGGGTTTCAGATATATCGTGTAATGCATTAAAAAGTGTGTATGGAACAAACTAAAAAATTCTCAGGGATATGATTACTCAAGTTTAAACCCATATCTATATTAATTTTTGTTTATTTTCATGGATTAAATCTTGGTGTACTCACAGTCTCAACAAAATCAATAAAAACTCTTCGATATCATATTTAATATAATGAGATTGAAAAATTAGTATGTTAGGCTCACAAAATTTCAAAAATAGATTAATAAATTCATCTTCTCGGTCACATTATATTAGAATATAGGATATATGTGGACCTAGTGAAGGTTATATCCATATAATATTTCTAGAATCCCAATAATTTATTTTATATATTGAATTCCTTAGGGCCACCTGGATGCTATAGGTGATTTATTCAGGATATATCGCATCTTGAACAACCTCTTATAGGCTTAGAAGGAAGTGTGTTAAATTTTCATGGACTGAATATTGCGGAAAATATTTTCCGGAGATGAAGTGAATATTGAACTTATCATTGATCTAGAGTTTTTGAGCAATGAAGGTGCTATATATATTAATGTGATGCATTAGGAATCGATCTAGGAAATGTTTTTAAGGGGGAGGAGTCAATTCATGGTGTAGGGGTCATTACAATTGAGGCATCATGATAATAATTACATGATGTATGAACTCGATATGGCTGTAGTGGTTTATGATTTGCGATGATGGATGTATTAATTATTGTGGGAGTGATTATTCATATACACCGATCAAAAATTCCTAAAATAAATATTCACTCATTATGACCTAAATCTACGATATTAGATATTCGTTTAATAGCTGAAGCCTTTAGATTGTTATCTTGCTTATATTATTTTTAATGGTAATGTAGTGTGAGTAGGATCTAATATAGAAGAATCAGAAACATGCAGTTCTAAAGGATAGTAGATAATAGTAATCAATAGACATATTTATTGAGATTCATTTATAGGGGATGGACTATCTCAGATATCTTATACTAACATCATTATCAGTGACCTATTCACCTTTGAATATAGTGAATATAAGGATGATTTTGGATCATTAGGATTTGGTCTTAAGGGAGTGTCTTTCAGGTGAGGAACCACCAACTGGTTGTGTCATTAATAGGGATGAGATCATGTGCATTAATGGGCATGTTTGGATTCCAGATGAAAAATGAGAGGAGTTGATACAAGAGTATCATCCCTCTGTATGGGTCTTACATATCAATTTTCTAGGATGTAAAGTGATTTAAGACACCAGTATTTGTGGATGGGTATTGTAAGTGAGATTTCAGGATTTTTTATGAGGTGTTCCACCTATTAGAAAGTGAAGGAAGAACATTAGGAACCAGTGAGGATTTTACATCCATTTCTCATTCTTGAGTGTAAATGGGGTTATTTTACTCTAGATTTTGTGAAGGTATCACCTAGTTAACCCTAAGTCTGTGATAAAGTATGGTCTATTATAGACTAGATAAAAAAATTCATCAACATCTTTCTTATTCAGAAGACATTCTCAGTAGACAAGCTAGGGATGCAATGTATCAGGGAGATCATAATCCTTCACAGAATTCCTTATAGCATCCTATTGGATAGGTATTATCACTTTATTTCATATTTATGTTTGGGTTTGTACAATTATTTGAGTTTATAGATACTTTCGAGTAAATCCAATCACACCCAAGTGGACATTCAGTCTGAGTGAATGATACAGCTGTTAGCAGACATGCTTCGAGAATGCATGCTTAATTTGAGAGGATCATGGGAGAAAAACATACATATTTATAGTTTTTTTATAATAATATCTTTTAAGTGACTATAATGAAGGATAATTATGATTCTCTATACAATAGTTCATTCTGTTCACCCCTGTAAAGGTTTTAGGGAGAGTAGGTAGGGCTACAAGAACATCATCTCGTCCAGAAGACCTTAGTTCATGTCTAGATGATCCAAATGCATATTGGTAAAAAATTTCTAGGTATATGTTTTATACCAATTATTTTTACTTACCTTTAGAGTTCAAGTCTATATATCCATCATTCTAATGGGTTTCGACTAGACTAGGGAATCAACAATTTAAGTGGTATATGAAACTAACACCTAGAGTTGTCAGAACTTTTGAAGTTCTAGAGTGGGTCGTATCTATTTATTTTTAGATATTAATACCGTATATATATATATGGATACAAATTTCAGATTTTATTTGTCTTAGTAAACTTGTTATCATTCATACAAATCTCATTTTCTGCATCCGGATTAGATTGAATTGGATGTTGATGAATCTTTTGAGGATAATCCTATTGTCACCATTGATTAGAGAACAAAAACTTTATATGGAAGTTCAATTACTATATTTTGGGTTATATATTAGAACTTCCATATATATTATGGTACTGATGATTTATATTATAATATCCCTACTCAGTGGGTGGAAGTTTTCACAGATGAAAATAAACCACCCTTACAAGTGAAACCTAGGGATGTTTTGTTTTAAGGACGTGAGGTTGTAAGATATAATATTTTCATATAGGTATGAATACTTTTAAATTATATCTAAATGTTTTTTTATCTATAGGATAATTCCTAAGGGACTAAGGAAGGATCCGGGAGTATTAGAGCCTTGTTCGGTGCCTGGAGCTCTAGTTTTTTGAGAAAGTGTATGAGGCACATGGTTGGTGCACAATTAGTGGTAATTATATGGATAAACCATGAGACCAAAAAGTGTATATTTATAGATTTACTGACTATTATATGTTGTATATAATAACACACAAAAAAACATCAACATTTTTTAGAGGTCAAATGAATAGCTGGAACCCAATATTTATAACCGCGTGACTAGTCATGCGAGGCTTAGTGACTATTGCATAGAGAGTACACATGGTCCATGCATTGTTTATATCACCATGTTCTAGGATATGAAATTTATGTCTCATATTATATATTATTGAGACACAGTTGGAACAAACTTAGTATTATCATGTGGAAAAAACCATGTGTTCCCTTTTTAAAGGGTGAAATTTCAATTTTTCCATCCAAACCTTTGAATGCTTTACCATATTTCCTTCAACTCAAACACAAAGAACCTACACCATTTCATATCTCCCCATGGATCTTCTCTTAGGAATTTAAAGATATCCTCCATATGGAATTAGAATCATTCACTGCTAAACACATTGGATATCTATAAGCATTTCTTAGAGTCACCTTACCTTTATTATTTTGTTTCTTTAACTCTATGAAATGTTAAAACCATGAAAGCTAATAATACCTATTTTTTGGAAATTTTTAAATTTATTATATTTATATCATTCAATAAATAATCAAAAAATTACATCATATGAAGTGTCTATTACCATGAAAAGGTAGGTAATATTTCCCTTTTTCTTAAAATTGTGGTTGTTTATATCTTGTATTTGTCATGGAACATGTAGAACCTTCCATGAAACACAATTTAAATTTCACATTAAAGTATTATATTATTATTATCCTTTTAGGTTAGTAATTACAACATAATTTCATTATTTTTTGTTGTATACCTTGACATGAGCTACCCCATACAGTCAATCTTTTTAAATTTCCATAGAAATTTATTCTTTTTTGTGAAGTTAAACAACCCTTGTGGTTTGTTGAGTCGGATTTTATAAATGAAATGAATTAATAGAAGAAAATGAAATGGAATGATATATTTATTATCCCCTGAGGAATAATAATGTGATTAAACAAACATATAATGTGTTTTTACATGACATTATAAATTATAATGTCTAAATGATTTAAAAATTAAAGGTGAATCATTTGAAAAAGTCATTTAGCTTCTATTTAAATGTAAAGTGTGATTATGACTATAATTTTGATTATGTGATTTTATTAATTATTATATCATTATTGAAAATGTTCAATGAACTTTAATTACATTAATGGTGTGGGATAACATGAGAAAAATTGGACCCCCATTGTAGTTTTCCTTAGATGGGCTCATGGTGTTCCAACTAATTCAATGATGCATCTCCTAAGTGAAAGACCATGATTGGATTATTATTTTTCCTATGATTATGAATGAACCATCTTGGAACTAAGGGTTCATTTATATTTCATGAAATTTACAGAATGAATTAGATGTTTTCCTTGGATGTGACATGATATTATAGACATCCTTGTTTACTACCTTGGTCTATTTACAAGCCTCACAATGAGGCTACATAGGGTATGATCATGGAGTTCTTGTAGCTGTTTTACCCCAATAGATGATCTTCAAAAGGTACATTCATATAGAATCCATCTCCTTATGAAAATTAAATGTAAAGGAAATTATGAATCCTTATTTACCATAATTATATATGGATGCCTTGTTTATATGCCTTAGGTCCCAAGAATATAAATGTATATCTATAATGTAATTGTTGAGAGACATTCTGTCTTAGGATAAATAAAGTAGTATTAGATGGGTGTTCCATGGGGAGGAAAGACCAACATGGTTTATTTATCACTAATTTTATTTTTTATTGCAACACGCTATTCATTATAAATTCATATAATGGATAGTGTTAGACACCATTGGTGGAACCTTCTGAGTTTATCTGACACCCTATTTGGGAAACTGATTGGTCTTGGACAGAAATCATGTATACATGTGACAAAATAGTAAATTACATAATTATATATAATTGATATTCTATAATATTATGGATTATAGGATTATATGACCATGTTTATCCTCGTGATTCCATTAGATATAGCTTTTATACTTCTTTTTTTTATTTTGGTATAACATGTACTATACGTGGATGTACTTCTTTTATCCTATGATTCTTTATTTAGTATCCAGATATAATATTTTGTATATAATACTAGATCTAGTTAAATTTATAGTTTATTCTTATCTGATTATCATATCTAGATGATTCATGTTTTCACCTTTTGATTATATTTTTCTTCGACTATATTATTTTTATATCACCACTGTGATCCATTCTGATAAAGAGACTATAGTCCCTTTACCGTACAATCACTGTCCATATATCCTACTTGACAACCTATACTGTATGGGAAGGTTATATTGTGGCCATGTGTCCAAATAAGTTTGTCTATATATGAGTGAAACAGGTATGAGACATTACATAAAACATTATATATGAAAAAAAATTCTTTTTATACATTTATAAATTTTGAAAATAACAGAAATAGAAAAAGTTATGAAGTTTATTTTGTAATAATTTGTAAAGAATACAAAATGATATTAATAATGTCACTTTTAAACCTATAAATAATAATTAGGGAAAATATTGAATCATTTAAAATAACCATGAAACAGATAACAAATATTTGGAAAAAAAAATTTAAAAACATATATTTTTTGTTAAAGTCACTTACCTCAAATCATTTCTTGTATAATTTATATTTCTACTCTCCTAAGTAATAAAATTATTTTGGTTATATAATTTATTAAGAAACATTTTGTGGTTAATTTTGTTTTATTTATTCCCATTATTTCATTTGTCACCATGTTTTACTTTGTTACTGAAATGGTTTTGTTCACAACGGATATTTTGAGGATGATCGGGTTATGAGTTCTAAATGATATCTATCAGTTGAATAAGTTAAAAATAATCATGGATGAATTTTATATAGAATTATAATATTATAAAAAATATTATATTTTTTACATTAAATGAAATTCATTAACCTCCCAGTGATGTTGTACATCAAAAATGGAATGTGTTGTATTAAGAAGGCATTATTCTAAATATATAGAAGAGAAACGATCAATTTTACTATTAGGAGCAAAAATTAATTCTTATAATATTTAAAATATCTAGATTTATATTTATGATATAAATTAATTAATTATTAATTATATTCATTTTTATTACCAACCATGTGAGTCTGTAATGAAAAATGAATCACATTGCTTCATGGAGGTGTTATTTCACATGTACATAAAAGAGACATTATAAATTTCTAAGGTATGGAAATCCAATGAAGGAAAGTAAAAACATATTATTAAAAAAATCCTAAAAACACCAAAAAATAATATATATTAATTAATTTTATCATTAAAACAAACTATGTGAGGTGGTGATGTAAAATGGAACACATCTCTTTGTGGAAGTCTTAGCTAACATGTATGAACATATGTGGTATTCAATTACCATTGGATGGAATAGTGACATAAAAGAGTTATACCATAAACCTAATAATATTATTATTTAGATAACATACCAATGTAACTATGTTATAGTGTATAAAATATATTTTAATGATACAGAATAATAAATAATCTTGAAATAGGTCTGTTATGAATCACACATCCTCCATAGATATCTACCATTTCCCTAACGCTTATTCCTTCTTGTATTTACATTTTGAGAAGAAAAGTACCTCCAAGATATTGGGATATATTTTTAGATGTGATTTTGGTATATATTGGTCGATGAATGTCATTTAAAAGGTATAAATAACTGAGTAAAGGTTGATATCTTTTAAAAGTGGGGGATTGGAATTTTTTAAAATACTTTAATATTTTAAATATAATTAATTTATTTCAAACAGTAAAGTCGAAAAAATGGAAAATTTATAATAAATAATAGTTTATTATCTAATCCCTTTAAATAATCTCATTTATCTAAGTTTTAGAAAAATTGTATGCCTCATATCTTAGTATAGTCCCATTGTTATCTCGTTTATTCTTTACTAAGGTGATAATGTTTTACCATACTAACTATTTATAATAAGAAAAAATGAAATTGAAAACTATCCAAATTTGAACCTCCTAATTAATAATATGAAATAAATTTTAATTAATATATTTTTGGAACTTTAATAATTGATTTCTATATATGTTGAAAAAACACAATAAATAATATTTTTCAGAAAAAATTCTATTTTTAGAATGAAAATAATTTTATACCAAAATAAAATATGATAAAAATTCGTATAAAATTATTTGGATTATTTATAATCAATGGGGTATTTTTTTAACTTTTAAAAAAATGGAAAATAGGCTAGTACTTTTTAATATAGTGAATATAAATGGTAGTTAAAATATTTTTTTTCATTTTGTGTTATTAATATAAATGTCACTCATTTCATAAAAATAAAAAAA
Source organism: Viscum album (assembly GCA_963277665.1). Lineage (NCBI taxonomy): Eukaryota > Viridiplantae > Streptophyta > Magnoliopsida > Santalales > Viscaceae > Viscum > Viscum album. Next base: position 805,268,305 of record OY728155.1, read on the forward strand.
TTCACCCCAATATAATTTGGATACATGAAAAATAATTTAGTACATTTTATTAATTTTATACAATACCATTTATAATTACATTTTTTAAATAAATCATATATATCATGGTAAACAATTAATTATAATAAAACCATTTATTTTTCGACTGAAAGATATCATAAAATGATTATATTATATATGATTCCAAAAAATATAATTTTAAAAATTACTAATACATGAAATTGATACCCTAATATAATTACCTTTTTTTCACAATAATACCATGATTTTGCATCTTGTCCCATTTTCCAGTCTTCTCCAACTCCTCATTATGTTCTACATCACTTCCATATAGATGTGTATGAAATTTTTGCAACACATCCTACTATAATAATCAATTAAAATAGTGAAATACTTATCCCCATAAGTACTTGATGTATTCATTGTTCGATAGATATTTATGTGAAATAGGTAGATTAAAATGGGGTTTTTTCCTTTTTTTAATGATTTCATGCCATCATTCCCCACATATAAGAATTATATTAATTTTCACAATCATATTTATATTTTTCAATCACTTATACGACCTTTGGATTTGATAAATTATCCACTATTTGTTTGGGAATTCTTCATACCATAATATTCCATAATCTGTTTTCCTCTTCGACTATTGGGCGATTTTCTTTCATTTATATCATTATGGATTGGAACTATTCATAATATAACCATTCATTGTAGAGTTCACAGACTTTCCACTGATTAATCATACCTTCTGGTTAATGTTAACCTCAAGTGAGGAGTCATTCAGTTTTATATCACTCAGAACTTAGTTCCTATATATATCCAAATAAATAAATATATGTCTTCTTCAACTCATCTCCTGGATATTGAGAATCATTTATTACTTTTATCATTAAAGACCATTATTATTGAAATACACTATTTTATAATATATTCCTTTCATTATATTTAGAAAATTCATATTTTCAATCAGATGAGATGATCAATATTGTAAATATCTTTATTATAGTGATTTCATTATTAGAATCACATACCTATTTAATGTTTTCATTAAATTTAATTTATGTTTTTTTATTAAAAAATGATGTAATAGAATGTTTCTTATTGATATTTTGATGTCTTGATAATATCTTGGTCACATATCACAACACATTTTATGTCCATGAAATCATGTTGAAAGAATATAAGAATGGGTTAAGGATTTGTGGAGTATTACACGATTGCATAGTAACATGTACAGACGAAAATGGAAAACTATTGTTGCGAACTGTCTACTTGATTCCCTGGGGGTGATATGTAACACCCTATGATACTTTTAGGCACTATTTTTATTCATTGTCTATCATCCTTGTTTGGGTGTGTTTTATGGTTTCTCCAAGATAGAGATATTTTTTTGGGAAAAAATGAACTAATGATCAAGGATGTATATTTTTTTGAATTATTGGATTATAGGTATAAATGTGTCAAACTCCTAAAAGGGTTATCCCCAAGTTCAGATATTGATGAAGGTGGTTTTGGAATTTTATGCAGAATCAGATTGTTTTTGATATATTGGCTAATTAGGCACCATGTAATGGGATTAATCTCCATTCAATGGACGGTCAGAAGATATCATGAGTCTAGTTCAGGGAATTAAGTACAACTTTAGTGTATTTTGAGTTCATGTCATTTGTTGGATAGAATCTTCTTTTAATAAAAATATGATGCGTTTCTCATCATATTTAGTGTTCTTGGAATTCACATTAGGTAATCAGATTACATTCCATGTAAATTTGATTAATTAGGTCTTTATGATACTTTTTGGGATTTTATTATATCATTACACCTACATCATCCCTCTATCTCAAAATAGATCTCACACAAGGTGATTTTAGAGATGTCCTCTTCTAATTGATCATTCATTTGATGGTCGATCATCAGGGTTTGTGAGGTAAACCTCTCTGAGAAAGATTTCACTATATTTCTTCTTTACTTTGGCTGAGTCCATGTAATTAGTCGTGTTTGTGGATCCGATTCATGATCATATAGTATTTTCTATTGATCCTTCTTTGTTTCTTATCAAGCCTTGTCTTTCGAACGACTATCTCTTGGTTTCCAACCACCATTGTTGAAGTCAGCTTGGTTTATAACTTTAAAGGTATGTTTTTATATGCAATGTATTAATTTTATGAATTTATTTTCATTATTTTTAAATTACTTTTTACTATTCATTGTATTGATGTGATATGTGATATTAAGTGACTTCTTGAAATGGTAAAAAAATTGAATGGGTTTGGATTAAAAACTTTTTTTCTTGATTAATAAATGGGTTTTCCAAAAAAACAAAGTATTTTGTCATGGAATTTAATTTTTTTTATAAATTTTGAGCATCGTTTTGAAATGTATTTGAAAATATTGGAAATTTGGGAACATTTATTGTATCAATAGATAGACATTGGAAACCTTAGTGTTTCTAGCACTACCAGTGGTTATTTTAGTAATATTGACAGGCTGTAAAAGGACTCGATATCATTTGGATCTAATGTTTATATTGGTTTAGGATCTTTTATACCGAGTACATATTTTCACATAGTCTAGAGCCCAAATGATATTTTTCTTGATTATTTATATATTTTTATGGCATGATGGTTTTTATTATAGAGTTTTTCTCATAGTATTTTTAGATAATGCTGCATCACATGGAATTTCATGAATTCATTTCATGGATATGTGCTTTATTACCTACCTTTTAATGCATGGATATTATTTCCTATTTTATCACTTATACTCATAATATTTCAATATTTGATAATATGAAAGGATTTTAAAAAAAAAATTAAAATGATGTACAAAGGTGTTTGGGTTTATCAAGATTATTTGTAAAACTATTTTTGTTTCAAAATCAAGAACGATTATATTCATGATATAAACCTTGTATAGGATTTTTGGGGGTATCCTACAAAGGTTTTTTTCTCACACCCTAATTTTTGATTTTTGTGTTTTTAGGTTTTTTACTGTTGGATTCAGGTAAAGGGAAGGGAATCATGTAGCATGTCGACTTCTCTTTTTTCAATGCATTATTAGTGGGGTGGTTTTCAGGTGAAAGTTGATCAAGAGAAGATTTTTTATACATATTAGATCAACCAATTTTTTCTTGGATTCAATGATTTTATTGTATTTATTTTCTTCTACATTTTACCCTAGTTTTATGTATTGTTTTGGTAATATTCAATACATGTTTTCTTTTCTTTTTGTTTTACCTCAAAATGTGACTGTTAGCTCTGGTGTATGGTTTGGTTGACCCAGGTTGGTATGTTACAAATTAGTATTAAAAGGGAAGCATCTATTCTAAGTGTGTTAAAAAATCTTAAGTTTGGTTTTTTTGTATTTGGTAGAGATGATTTAGAGATATCATAATTTTGATAATAAGCCAGGGACAGGGTCCTAGCCAGCTCATTATCATGTCTAAACCCAAGTTTCCATGGGTGGTCATATACTTTATACCAGGTTTTAGAATTGGGATATGAGGTTGTTTGAATGAACTATATAGGATCTTTATTTAAATTTACCCATTCCTTTTTAAGCAATTCATTTTATTGGTATAATTCATAATTTCATTAAATTGTTTTATCTTTAAATCGTTGGTTTGAATTTTGAAAGTGGTCCTAAGATTTTGGAATGTGATCATGATTTAGATGGTTACTGTGTTGGGTTTGTTAGAAAATTACTCTGAGAATATATGTTCCAAATACAATAGAGGATTATATGATACGGGTTCTACGGGTTAATCCTCTCATGGATCCTTCTTTGGTATAATCTATAATCCACATTATTTAGTCTTTGGGTCAAGTGGGTGTCATGAACCTAGGAAGTGTGGTGGATCATGGATCTAAATGTTTTATGTGTCATCAAATTGTATTTTATTATGATAGTGGAACACATTAATATGAGGATTTGATTTAGTCTTTTGAGTGGATTTTCAATTTTGTCAATAATTTTGAAGACTCGAAGGTGTTTTTTTCAACATAAATGCTTGAGGGATAGAGAAGGATATAATGGGACTCGATTATGAAGGATAATTCTCATTAAGATATTACTTTAACATTGTTCAATAAAATATTTAATCATCAGTTTTACCCTGAGATGTTACATGAGGAGAAGACCATAGAGTTTTTAAAAATAGAGAAAGGGGAGCGTACCGTTCTCAAGTATTCTACTCGTTTTCTCAAGTTGGTCTATCTGGCATAAAAGCTTATAACTAATGAGTAACTAATTGTTTTGTGGGTTGAGTTGGTACTAGTCCTAATATTATATCAATTTTTATTACCATGTTACTTTTTTATAGAGGTAGTTAAAAAAGTAGGTTTGGTTGAAGCAGAGATAGCTAGGAAGACAAGTTTGGGTGGAGCTTCAGCGGGTTCAGTTGTTAGCCAAGGTGTATCTTCTATCCAAAAAAGTAAGTGAAAAGGTATTAATTTTTCATCATGACCTATTTCATGAAATCTTTCTCGACATTAGAAGATTATTTTATATCAATGTGGATGGAATAGTCATACCAAGCCTAATTGTGTGGAGGTTCTAATGACTTTTCATCTTTTTGAATGATATGGCCAGCTGAAATGCTTTTGTGATAGGATATCCTTGGGAATTATGGAAGGATCCACATTCAACATGGGTTTAGAGGTATGTAAAGATTCTTAAAAGGTTGGTGGGACCTATACTTAGTCTAAGGGGGATTTCCATGTGGCTAATAAAGTTTTATATAAAGATAAGAATATACATTATTATGCAGTGAAGTTTGCACTAGAGGAGTCAGAAGCAGGGGTGACTATAGTTAGAGGTACAATGTTAATATAATATTATATGGGTATGAATTTGTTTGATATATCTTCTACTCATTATTTTGTATCATCAAAGTTTTTTTTATGTTCTGGTATTAGGTTCATAACATATGTCATAATTCTTGGATCTTTCCACACTTTTGGTAAATAGGTATGGACAAGGTTTTAAGTTCCCCATGTGTTTGGTGATGATAACAAACTTTAAGGTGCTATGAGACTTTTTATTTCTTGATACTGATATCATTGAAATGATTATCATCTTGGAATGGATGAAAAATGTTAAGGCTCATGTAGACTATTCTCATCGTCAGATACAGTTCTTAAAGGGGCATGTTGGGCATGTGTGATTGATTCTGAAGGATATTGGGAAATGGATTTTCCTCTAGTAATGTTTTCCAATAATAATTCATATCAAGATTTGATAAACATGGTATAGTTCAATTATTTTTATAGATTTCCATGTAGATATACCTTGTACTAGGTAGAGTTAGGGGAGAAGCCCTTAGTGGGGCCAAGTCTTGATCAGTAGACCATAGAGAGGGTGTAGTTGATCTAGTTGAGATTGATTATAGTACAGAGTCATAAAAAATATTATGTGGATTTTATTCAACCACCACTAGAGTTTGAGGTTGTTTGTCAGGATTATTTTATAGTATCACCTCACTTGGAAAATCATCAATTTGGTATATTGGGTAAGTTGGAACTGAGGTTTTTGGGCCCCTTTGATATCTTTGAAAAGCTGGGAATGGTGGAATATCGATTGGACTTTCCATCTAGTTTTACTTAAATACAAGATGTGTATCATGTTTCCTAGTAGATGAAGTATGTTCCAGATCCTTTATATTTGATTGTATGGGAGAATGATAATCTTGATACTGAAATCACTTTGAATGAGAAACCAGTTCAGATTATGGATTTACAATAGAAGAAACTATGTTTCATAATGATTCCTCTGGTCTGGGTACTGTGGAATTACAGATAGGATAGACACAAGATATGGGAGAGAGAATTATTGATGATGAAATTATGTCCTTAACTTATTTCAAGTCTTGGAATCTGAGGAATTTCTTGGGGAATATATTTTTTATGGTGGGGACATTTTAATACCCTGTTATTTTTTATGTACTCTTATGTTCATGCTTTTTTTGTCATCTTTTCTGGGTGAGTTTGTGGGATTATTAGGGATGGAGGGACTTTCATAGGGGAAAATAACCCATTATTCATGGATTTATATTTTTATGAATTAATGGATTTTGGGTATAAATGTGCCAAAGGCCTTTTAGGGCACACATTGAGTTTGGAGAATTCTGAAGGTGGTTTTGGGAATTTATGCAGCATTGGCATGATTGCTATCTATTGGGTGATTAAATTCCATATAAAGGGATTAAATTTAATATAATGGTTTTTTCGAAGATACCATGAATATTATTTAGGGTGTGATGTTTACATGCCATGTATTTAGAGTTTTCATCGTATAGTATTAAAAATAAGGTTTTTATAAGAATAAAATGTATTTTTTTTGGGGTTTTCATCCTTCAAAGAATTCACATCATGTAATAGGATTAAATTCCATTTAAATATCGTGGATCAGGGTTTCAGGGTACTATGAAAGAATTTATTCTTCTATTCCACATGCATCCTCCCTCTCTAAACCCATAGCTCACCCTAGGTGATTTTGAAGATTATCTATCCATGTAGATCATTCGTTCGAAGATCAATCTTTAAGGTTTTTGTAGTGCACCTCTCTTAGTAAGAGTTCCTTCTCATTATTCATTAATTTTTTTGTGGCCTTATTGATTGTTGTTTTATGGTTTAGATTCATGTTCAAATAATGTTTTCTATAGATCCTTTTTAGTTTCTTAGCATGCCTTGTCTTTCGAAGGAAGATCTCTTGGTTTCCAACCACCGTTGTTAAAGGAGGATAGTTTAATACCATTTTTAGGTAGGTGTTTCAATATAATGTGTTAATTTTATGATTTTATTGTCATTAATAATAAATTAATTTTTGGTTTTCATTTGATTTAGGTGATATGCAATTTCAAGGGATTTCTTGGAAAGGTAATTTTTTAAAGGTGTTTTCTTTAAAAATGGATTTGTTTTGATTCAAATATGGATTTTTAAAAATCCAAGTGGTTTGTGTTAGCTTTGAAAAATGTCTTATAAATTGTGATCATTGTTTTTAAATGTATTTTATAGGATTGGAACTTTAGGAAACGTGTGTGTGTTGTGAAATAGACATAGGCAACCATAGTTTGTGCGGCACTATAAGTGGTTGTTTTGGTGATATTGACAGACTGTGGTGGGACTTGATATCGATTGTATCCAACGTGTCTCTGGGTTTTATCTATTTTATATAAAATATAAATTTTACCATTTGATAGATCCTATATGACAGTGTTATTGGTCATTCAATTATTTTTATTGCATTTGGTAATTATCATGGATTGTTCCTTACATGATTTTTATATGAGGTTGTATCAGATCGAATCACATGATGGAATTTCATGGATATCTTTTTAATTTTTTACTATATTATGCATGGATATAATATTATGTTTTATGACTTTTAATTTTCATATTTATAGATTTGATAATACAAAATTATTTTATCAAAAACCAAATGTAAATTGATTTATAAATAGTTTTTAGTTTATGAAAATGCCTTGTAAAAATATTTGTTTTAAATGCTATAACGGTTGTATTCTTTATGTTGGACCTTGTATAGACTCTATGGTGGTATCCTACCAGGATTTTTTCTCACACCCTAATTTTTTATTTTAGAGATTTTAGATATTGTATTGAAGGGTTTGGGTAAAGGGAAGGGTATCATGTAGCATGTTAACTTCTATTTTGTCATTTCCTTTATAGAGGGGTGGTTTGGAGGTCACAGTTCATTACATATATATTTTTTTCATAATTTATAGTTTAGACTATTTTTTCTTTGATTGTATGGTATTTGTTTTATTTATTTCTTTTTTCATTCTAGTTTGGTTGTATGTAATTTTTTGGTTACATTCAATATATGAAAGATTTTTTTTGTTTCACCTCACCATGTAATGACCGAATTCTGTGTATATGTTGGTTGAACTAGGTTGGAATTTTATATAATATTATCATTTATCTAGATTTCCCACATACTACCCATTGCCTCTCCCGATGCTACAAAAATCTATTCAGAGGACACCACCTAGTCACTAACTCATAAAAGCTCATCGGTGGAATTCATCAAGTAACACCAAGTTCAAGGAATCCCATTAGATACCCATTATTGGACAGAAGGTATCTGGTGGAATCAAACCTACACATCTGAGTCCCTATTAATTGTGGTCAAACAAACTATAATATATTACTTCCATAGAGTCATGACATTTGGATAATTATGTAAGTTTATTACACATATTAAATCCTATAAAAGGATATCCTTGGCCTGTTGGAAAATCCCCATTACTTTACAACAATTCTGTTGATCCAAATCAACATAGAATCTCTTAAATTCTCCATTACTCTTAAAGATACATCTTTACATTCCTAATTCCTTCAATGTCTCTCAACAATCATCTCAAATTTATCATCATCTATTATTTTAATCCATACTAGATATTTGAGAAATTCTTTTAATGGGATTTCCAAAAGGAAACCTATATCTTAAAGACCACAATTATCCAGATGTTCTCACTATAAAAAACTAATGGATGAGTTCATTGGATATTATTTAAGATGAATAATGATTTCAAAAACCAAAATTATTGTGGAAAGGTTTCTTTATCACCAATAAGATCAGGTGATTAATACTATTGACCTCTTGAGTTAAGGGATGATGGTGTAAGGGGGACGTTATGCTATTGTGGATCTCCTTTTCAATTTCATTTTTATTCACTTTAAAATTTCAATATTACATCATTAAAAATTTAATTTCAAACTTTTATAAATTTAGGTTGGTCATTTCCAGACCTAAAGTTTTAGTATATTATCTTTATAATTTCAAATCAAATATAGAAAATATATTTTTATTGATTTCATACATTATTCTTTGTTTTTACCTTAAATTTATTAAAATGAAAATTCACACCCAACATTCTATATATCATTGAAAAAAAAATTCCACAAATGGGTGTTAATTATTTTAAAAAAATACATATTTTCATTAAAAAAATTTCATTCTATTTTATATTGAAAATCCTTTCGGATTTCATAGTTTGATTTTAGTTTTTATTTTAATTACAATTCACATGCACTAATTTTTTTATGCTACCAATTAATCCTATTGGAATAATTGACTTCAAATTTTTTTGTATTATTTATCTTTTATAGAAAATTGTAATGAATGAGTATATTCCCATCAATGAATTTGAAAAAATAGTCTCCTTTCAATATATATGTTTTCAAAGTTAGTTAGAAATATTTTACTTCCATGAATAATGGTAGTTATATAAATGAATTTAATTTTGTTTATTCTTGAAAAACTACTTATGAAATTTGGAAATTATTAGATGTAACACATGAAGGAACAAATAATGTTATGGAAATTAGATTATATATTTATCTTTAATATTTTAAAAATAATATAATTTAATATAATTAATCTATTATAATCATTTATATGAGATACACTAACATATTTTATGGTATATTTTCCCTTAGTGATGAATTTTTGATATAAAAACACATAATGAAAATATTATGGGTTTTACCAAGCACTTGATATCCATAAGTCACAACCATTAAAAGGAGGAAATATAAACAAGTGGTGGATGTTTAATAACTCATTGTATCCCTAAAGACATTTGTAATAACAAAGAAATGATAAGAACAAAACGAAGGAAAATAATGTATAGTGTTCCACACTATACATACAAATATATCACATCTTTATAGATGAATAATCATTACATAACATTATGATCTATTACATAATTTGTAGGTCTAGTGTCTTTCAAAAAATATGTATATTAAAAATTGGTTCATAAGTTAACTACATCATCTCATATAAATTTGTTCATAACTTTCACCCTTCATAACCATATCATACATAATACATTACTTCATAACCCAGGGAATGAAATCATAGGAATGTGTGAGCTCTAATGATTAGTAAGGGTAAATAAGGGAGATATTAATGATCACATAAACATAAAATGATATTATAGGTATGATAATTCAAGAATACCATTTTAAAACCGATTCATTCATATAATAGATCTTAATAACGAGTCATGGAATAAATGTTCACAGTTAAAAAGACATGATTCATAAAGGGATCGAAGAATAAAATCCATGATATAATAACATTGAACATAATGTTTGGGATGAACATAAGCATAGAAAATCATTTCCTCGTTATTTAGGCATTACTACCAAGACAATCATACTATATTGGGTCCACTCAGAAAATCATCATAGTATCCATGGTTAACTTATAGGACTATCATAGTGGATAATGTCCCTTACTTAGTTGGGTTTACTCCATATTATATACATGTTTATCTCATGAGATATCTATCATTACACAATGAATTTGAGGGCTACAGAGTTCTTAGGCCACCCTTCACATAATAAAAATAATATATATATATATATATATATTCCACAAGATTGTAAAACATTTCTTGTATAAAAACCCATGAAAAAGAATTGGGTTTCATAATCATTTAATTACAAAATAAACTATGGAAATAAAAAGGATTTTAAAATCATTTCAACAATTAAAGATAGAATAAAACATGAAAAAGAAATAAGTTTTGTAAATAACTTATCATAATAATCATAAACCATCCAAATAAAAAATAATTATGGTATCATTAGATCATATACTAATTAGCAATTAGGTAACATCTAATGATTTCATATTAAATGAAAAAATGTATTTAAAATTTCACATGGAACATTCTTAAGGAAAATAAACATTTCTATTTAAAATAACATATTTAAAATCTAAATATTTAGGAAATATGAAGTAAATTGTTTTATTTGAAAATATTACTACAAACAAGTAATAGAATCTTTAAAAAAATTGAGTGGTCATGATGGAAGAAAATTATATTCATGCCATGTACATTAAAATAATGATTCCATTTATTTTTTTTAAAATTAATCATGGGTAAAAATAAATTTAAAAAATTATATAGGAATATTAAAAATATTCCTAAGACAATTTTTATAAAACATTTATATTGAAGAAAAATGATTTTCAACTGAACAGAGAAATAATGATGATTTTCCTAAAAATATTCTTCCTATACCTTGAGTACATAATGTGAGGAAAATTACTAAAAAACATGCAATATATGTAAATTACTAGAAGATAAAAAAAATCATGATTTTCTTGATAGATAGATTATAATATTTTATCCTAAATAACGTAATAAAAAATAATCATGATAAACAATGAGATGGCAATAAAAAACCCTTACCGATTTGGTAACCTCAAAATCGTATGAACCAATAAATAATAACATTAAATGAATAACCAAAAATTATAAATTTTTTATATTAATTATATAAAATTTTAATTGGGTTGTATATACACCTCATAAAAGAAGATATGTTCAAGACATAAAATTTGTCCCATAGAAGAAAATTTGAGACAATAAACCCCAACAACTTTGGTAATATCAAAACCCCATGGAATAGATAACATAATATAGATTTGAAATACCAATAATTTTTATTAAAATAATAATTAAATTCTTTCAAGTTTGTTACATACACCACACAGTTGAAACATGTGATGAATTTGACATATGTCTCCCATAACAAAAAGTGATATGAGAAACTATTACATCTGGATCGACTTCCTTCATACGTGTTAGAAAATCATGTAAAATAATGATATTTTAATTATAAATATATTATAAAACCATAATAATATATTTTATACAATTACGATTTACTTATTAACTTTTACCCTGATTTTATTGACAATTCATTATTAAAATCACTATTCTGGGGGTTAACTATTTCTTTTTTCAGGTATGTTTTTGTTCATTAGTTTGGGTAATTTTACATTTATCAAGGTTAAATCATATTCATAATGTTTATAATGATATAAATAGTATATATATATATATTCATTATAGAGATACTTATTTTCCTCCTTTATGTAATGGTCCAAACCTCTAGGGTCCATTCCATGGTAGAAATCTATTGTTTAAGGTGTTCTAGGAGGCCAAGGTGACCAATCCCCAACACTTTTCCAAATTTCCAATTCGGCGAACAGTCCCAATAGTAGCCATGTGAATAGTTCCAATGGTAGCCTTAGGTGAATAATGCAACATTAGCCTTAGGTGAACAGTGAAACAATAACCTTATGTGAACAGTGTCATCAGTAGGCTTATATGAATAGTGAAACGGTGAGGTTCAATGGTATCCTCTTTCCTTTTCCAAATTTTGAGTTCATGAATAGTGTTTCTAGAATGGTGAGGTTCCAATGGTGACCTCTTTCCTTTTCCAAATTTTGAGTTCATGAACAATGTTTTCAGTACCGTGTTGTTCCAACGGTGACCTCTTTCCTTTGAAAATTTTTGAGTTCATGAATAAGTTTTCTAGAATGGTGAGGTTCCAATGGTGACCTCTTTCTTTTAACAAATTTTGAGTTCATGAAAAGTGTTTCCAGAATAGTGAGGTTCCAACAGAGACCTCTTTCCTTTTCAAAACTTTGAGTTGATGAACATTGTTTCCAGAATGGTGAAGTTCCAATGGTGACCACCTTCCCTTTCCAAATTTTGAGTTCATGAACAGTGTTTCCAAAATGGTGAGGTTCCAATAGTGACCTCTTTCCTTTCCCAAATTTTTATTTCATGAACAGTATTTCCCGAACAGTGATGTTCCAACGGTGACCTCATTCCTTTACCAAATTTTGAGTTCATGAACACTGTTTTTAGAATGGTGAGGTTCTAATGATGACCTCTTTCCTTTGCGAAATTTTGAGTTCATGAACAGTGTTTTCAGAACGGTGAGGTTCCAATGGTGACCTCTTTCCTTTGCCAAATTTTGAGTTCATGAACAGTGTTTCCAGAACGGTGAGGTTCCAACGGTGACCTCTTTCCTTTTCCAATTGAGTTCACAAACAGTGTTTCCAGAATGGTGAGGTTCCAATGGTGACCTCTTTCCTTTGCCAAATTTTGAGATCATGAATAGTGTTTCAAGAACGGTGAGGTTCCAACAGTGACCTCTTTCTCTAGAAAATGTTTGAGTTCATGAACATTGTTTTCAGAATGGCATTGTTCCAATAGTGTCAACTTTCCATTTCCAAATTTTGATTTCGTGAACAGTGTTTCTAGCATCCTACATTTTCTCCCCTTTAAAGTTTCCTTTCACATAAAATGAATTTAAAGCCTCTTTTTAAGGACTCTAAAGAAAATTCAAAGTCCATAACTCCTATATTAATTTTCCTAAGGCTCAGGATGCTTTTCCTTGGTAAACCTGTGTGGTTTAATGCTATCTACTTTTAATGGTAAATCCAACATATCTTAAACCATTACTCCATTAAATCATCTAAAGGGGAAATATATATTTCTTCCTAGTTCTTCCTCTTTTTTCTCGGTTGTGAGATGCTCGAACCATTAATTCCATCCTGTAAGAGTTTCACAATCAAAATTTCCTCCTTCTATTGGTTCCACTATGTTTTGATGCAACCAAGAAGTATCGATCAATCTTCAATATAAGGTATGATCTATCGTCATTATTTCGGGTTCATTTCATTCTGTTTCTCCTTTCCCTTTTATGGAATGGTATCTCCATGTTCCTAATAGATTTTTCTTGGGTGTTGGCAGATGTGGTGGTGTCTCTGCATCCTCAAGTGGACACATTTGTCACGGGGGATGAGATTGTAACCCGTTGTGTGGATCATTCTCGAATAAAGAATTTCAATAATTTTTTGAGGTAGGGGATACATTACTTCTCTTTTATTTTAGGTGAAAATGGATAGTGAGCACGTTTTATCCCACTAGATCACAATGGAATTGACATAATAAATATTTGATTCAGATAAATAAATTGATATCAATCATATGTTATTGCCTCTTGTTTTGATAGATAGTGTGATATCTATTCTTGATTTATTTAGATGTTTGTTCTTGATGGAAATTGGTAAAGAATTTAAAGTGGTAATTAATCATTAATTGTTCGGATAAAGATAAAAAAGACATGTAAATGAATCTAGTTATTCTTGTTGTAATTTTATGTTAATAAAATTGGTGTAGTAAGCATGTTTAATTATTTGTGAAAAATTATTAGTTAGGTTTACCGAATATGGAACCTACGAATAATAAATTGGTTAATCCAAGATAGATTAAATAAGTGTTTGTTTGGTAAAAGATAATTCCTTGTAGGGTTCTGAGTTACCATCTTTCTTCTTTAAGGGCCAAGAGCCTAATTGATATGATGTTTGTTTTCCTACTGCTTGTATTGTGATGTGAGCCTCAATTGATATTGTGATATGTGGGGGCGTGGAGGACAACTGGTTGTGGTAGTAGTTGACTCCTAGAGTGGAGAGATGCATCAGTTTATGCATACGGGTGTTAGGGAGGACACCAGGGATGACAAAATGGTATGGATGGGAATGTTTGGATTCTTACTGATTCTTATTGGTTTTTTATCTTCTTTATATTCCCCACTTCTCAAGGTAGTTGGTCTTTCTTACCCTTCTTCTGTAAGGGGCGAAGACATGCAGGGTATGCCACGTGTTTTTTGTGTTTAGCTTCTCAAGGGAGGATGGGACTATGCTATTGCTATTGGTGGAAAAGACTCGATGGGTAGTTCATCAACTCACCATGTTGATCCCCCTTGTGTTTAGTATCATATAATGTTTTTCAAGAATTCTTGTGAATATGGGAAGGTAATAATGTTGTTAATAAATGATTGATTAAATTATGTTAATCCATAGGGTTATAGCTTGCTAAGATGCAATGATAATGTTTCAATTTGAAGGAACAATGAACTTTGGGTGTGATGATATTGAAATATAATTTGGAAATTGTTGATGGTTAATTAATGTTTAAAGAACTAATTAACTTAAACTGAAACTGATAAAAAGGGAATGAAGTAATGTAATAAAGCTCTTTAAATGGTTATGTACGTATAGGAAACCTGGTCTTAGAAGTGGAATCCGGGAGTCCGAGAGGCGTTAGCTGTAGTTGAGTCTAAGACTAGGTTATGCCCATAGTGTGATTGTGAGCTATAGTATATTCAGTAATTTTTGTATTTATATAAGCTACTCCACCCCTTCAGTTAGGGAAACGGACACCCTGAGGATTTTGAGCCCTAGGGGGTGTTTTTATAAACATTATGGTGGGAGGATGGATGACTTACTACCCCCTTTAGCCCTGATCCCTTCTATTGGTAGTTACTTGTGCTGGTAGGCACTATGTTTTGTTTTCCCCATATATGTGTGTAGAGGGTTGTAATGCCTTGTGGTTATTCACACACATAAATTCTGGATATAGTATCATATGGACTACTATAGGTGTGACATGTATAGGATGTGATGGATTGAGGATCCTTACTCGGTGTATGGGTTGTAATGTCTTGAGGTATAATAATCAACGTATGATACATGTTATACGAGGTGTGGTGGCTCCCGGAAACTACCTGGTTATTTTCTTACATGGACATGGTGGTTTTTTTGCATGGTGTTCATGTTGAGGTCCTTTTACTAGGTTTCTGTAGGCAAGCCTTTTTGGAGAGAGATTCTTAGGACGTGCGACGTTGGGGTAAAGTGGAAAACCAGTAGGTATGTAATAGTGGGGTACCCTTGATATTATTTATTATATTATATATTATTGTATTCATTACTTGGTGAGAGTAGCTATGGTGAGGCTGGGAACTTAGTATACCTATTTAGGTGATGAGTTAGTTTCACTTGTTGTTCACTGTGATTTTTCATACTTTCTTTACTTTTTAATGAGAGGATTCTTGGAGGATCCTAATGAGTATACTGTTATTCTCACCCTATGTATATATAATTGTTTTTAAGGTCACTTGGAGTAGGTTGGAGATCAGGATAGTTACCACTAGCTTGGGGTTGTAGGAGCTGTTTGGGATTCGTGGTCGCTGTGGTTTTTTACTTTCTTTTGGGTACTTGCAGTTTTCCCCTTTCAGTTGTAGTGGTTTTTCATGATATTACATATGTGTACTTGGGTTTTTTTATATTTCAATATGATTTGTAGTTGGGTGGTGTCTATCTTATCTCTTTATTTTTCATGTGTTCTCTTAGATGGTAATGCCTCCCATTTGCATGTTTACTATACCCTCGGTGTTAGTCTCCAACCCGGGGCCTACTGGAGGTAGGACTCTGGGGTCATTATCTCCCTTCTCACATTGCCGGCCCAAGAGGGGTACACTTTGTGGGGAGGGTGTCATGATAGATTAGTATTAGAGGTTAGGTTGAGGGATAAGATGGAGTTGGGTGTTAGGCATAGGAGAGGTTCCATGGGTTGGTAGGGAAACAATGTCAGTCATGTTTAGCAAGTGATGTAAAAACTGGGAACCGGCTGAGACATAGGCGTTTATGCCCCCCTATGATCTGATGTATGAATCATTATGTTTACAATGGCTACTAAATGGGGTGATACTAGTATTAAGGTAAAGACCTATGAAAGGATCATGAATCATTCTTCTTTATGTCGTTGTTTGAATGGGTAGACCTTGGGATAGGTTAACCTAAAAATAATAGAAGAAAAAAATTAAATAATTAATGTCTAGTCTTCCATATTCTAGGTCTAAGAGCTCTTACTATTTGTTATTTTACAGGTATGGATCCAGGTCGACGTCTTCATCAGGATCGTAGAGAAGATGTCTAGCAGTCTATTCCAGCAGATCGCCGCAGGGTAGAGGTTGGCGATGACGACACTTGGAGCAGGACACTCCGAGAGTTTCAGCTCTAGAGTCTACAGAAGTATGAGGGCTCTGATTCAGATACAGTCACCAAAGACAGGTTGAAGGAGGTCGAGAGAGGCTTCTGACTGATCCGTGCTTGGAAGGAGCACTAGGTGTCTTTGGTTGTGACAATGCTACGGGGAGCAGCGAGATAGTGGTAGTTCTAGTTCCACGGGGATCGCGAGGAGTCAGCGATCTCATGCGAGGAGTTTCTAGACAAGTTTAGAGTTGAGTTTATTTCTTCTACTATGATGGCGTCCAGTTTCCAAGAGCTTATTACCCTTTTACAAGGGATCTACAGTGTGCAATAGTTTTGAATCCATTAAAGGAACCTTTTACAATATGCTTCGGACCAGTTTCCAGATGAGGATGCTAGGGAGAGGCATTTTGAGGACGCCTTGCATCCAAAGATCCAGTTCCAGGTCAACCCATTTATGCTGAAGACATATCTTGAAGTTCTTCCGAGGGCAGATGTCATCAAGAGGACATTTTTTAGAACCATATCATCATGAGAGGGGATTTTTCATGATTCCTCATGAAGAAGAGCTATGGTACAGGGTTCCCAATTTTTAGGGAAGAAGAGTTTTTGTTCGGCTGAGGGTAGGTCCCAGCCCTCAGCATCTCGTTTATATAAGGGCAGTAGCTCTTAGGACAATTCCAAGGGATCATGAACTTGTTTTTTATGGTGGTTGATTTCATAAGTAGAGAGAGTGCCCAATATTTTAGAGCAGTCATCATGCACCAGGTGTTCTTTTCTAGGTTCCTATGTTGAGGTAGTTCCGATTGAGGCAGTAACTGTAGGTTGCACCAACTTTAGATCAGCAGAGGGTTGATGGTCATGCATAGGAAAACCCCGTGACGCTCCCCATCCTCAGAGAGTAGAGTGTGACCATGGTGGTGGTCGTCATTAGGGTCAGAGAGGCCGTGGATGAGGTTGTGGTCAGCTTCATGCTTTAGCGTTGCCATCTCCAGGCGATCCAGATGTCGTTTGAGGTACCCTTTTCATGTTTTCTAACTTAGTATATTGCTTGTTTGATTCAAGAGTGACACAATCCTTCATATCACCTACCCTTTTTCATGTTTGGGACTTGACATAGAGAGGCTTTCAGTACCCTTGGCGTTGACTATGCCAATTGGAGGCTGAGCTGACTTGTTTGAAGTATGTAAATACTGTGAGATAGTGTTGGGGTAGCACCACTCTTGGGGAATATTCCTATGTTTATGAATATAACCATATGATTTCATCCTTATTATGGATTGGTTTTATTCGATGTAGGATATCATGGATTACTTCAAAAGGAAGGTTGTGTTCTTCGATGCAGATATAGAACCAGTGGTGTTCGTTGACGAGTGAGACCCTCAGATGGGTCTGAGGTGTGTTTAGTCCTTATCATCCATGATGGATGAGCTAATGTTGAGTTCTTTAGAGGTTAAAAAGTTGGCATTTCCTAGGGTCGTAGAATATTACCCTAATATCTTTCTAGAAGATGTAGTAGCCTTTCCCCCTCAATGAGAGACTGAGTTTGGGATCGAGCTACAACTAGGAGAGTCTCCTACCTCTATGTCTCTATATAGGATGACCCATTTTGATTTAAAAGAGCTACGTATACAACCTGATGGTATGCTATAGTGTAATTTTTTTCTGCCAAGTGTGTCCCCATGGGGTGCACTATTTTTGTTCATGAAGAAGGCTGATGGTAGTTTACAGTTGTGTGTCGATTATCGTCGCTTAAAAAAAGTGACAGTGAATAATATCTATCCTCTTCCATATATTGAAGATTCATTCGATCAACTAAATGGTTCACGTTGGTTATCAATGATCTATTTGTGGTAAGAATATCATCAGATGCGTGTGAACGATGAGGATATCCCGAAGACTGCTTTTTCGTTGTCATCATGGGTATTATGAGTTCGTTTTAATGTCGTTTAGTGTGACAAATGCTCCAATTGTGTTCATGGGATTGATGAATGCTGTGTTCCATGAGTTCCTGGAAAAGTTCATGGTGGTTTTCATCGATGAAATCATTATGTACTCAACGTCTGAGGAGGAGCATGTAGAGCATATACACTCCATTTTGGGTGTTCTTTGTCAACATCAGCTATTTGGGAAGTTGTTGAAGTGTGAGTTTTGGTCTCGAGAATTCTGTTTCTTAGCGAATGGTGTGTCCCAGCAGGGAGTAGCTATGGATTCATCTAAGATAGAGGCATTTTTGTCTTGGGAAGCCCATAATATTGTGTCAAAGGTGAAAATTTTCCTTAGTCTTGGAGGCTACTACAGGAGGTTCATAGCCGATTTCTCTCAAGTTGTGACTCCTCTGATAGTTTTGACCAAGAAGGATCAGACAGTCTTATGGACTGATCAGTATTAGGATGCTTTAGAGTATCTAAAGAAAAATTTACTAAGTGCTCTAGTTTTTTGTCTTCCAGTAGAGGGAGTTCAGGTTGATGTTTTCTGTGATGCTTCGCATATGGGGTTAGGTTGTGTTCTAATGCAATAGAGATCAGTTTTTTCTTATGGGTCTCAGCAGTTGCATCCCCATGAACGTAACTACGCCACCCATGATCTTGAGTTGGAATCCATGGTGTTTTCTATGAAGTTGTGGAGAAATTACCTCATTGGTGAGTGGTTTGTGGTTTTCACCGATCATAAGAGTTTGATGTATGTTTTCTCCAAGTGTGACTTGAACTTACGACAGTGTCGGAGGATGGAGTTATTACAGAAATACGACTTTGAAATATCATATACGCCTAGAAAGGGGAATGTTGTAGCTGATGCACTTATCAGGAAATCATGTGGCGATGTAGTGCATGAATTTGGTGATTCATGGAGAGTAATAGAAGAACTCTCAGTTTTAAATCTTGATATGGGAGAATATAGGGGCATAAGTTTTATTTTTCAGATGATGGTGGAGTCATCTCTAGTGTAGCAGGTGGATTATTCCCAGTTGGGGGATCTTGAGGTGGAGGTCTAGAGAGACCTAGTTGTTTGTGGTGAGGCCCATGATGGTTGGTCTGAGGATGAACAAAATTGAGTGTTATATCACATAAGGCTTTTTGTTCCTTTGACGATGCATGAAACTATTCTCAAAGAGTTCCATAGTTCTCATTTAACAGTGCATCCTGGTGTGAAAACGATATACCAAGCATTGAGGTGTCTGTTTTGGTGGCCTGGGCTAAAGTGTGAAATTACGGAGTTTGTTTCTTGATGTTTGGTCTACCAGAAGGTGAAGGATGGACACCGTGTTCCTGGTGGTCTTCTCCAGCCATTAGATGTTCCTCAGTGGAAGTGGGAGGACATATTAATGGACTTTGTTGCCGGTTTACCTCGAGCTCATGGAGGACATGATTATATTTGGGTGGTAGTTGTCCATTCAATGAAATCATCCAACTTTATTGCAATAAAGGAGTTGAGATCAGTGGAATCTTTATCGAGGCAGTATTTGGAGGAGGTGGTGAGACTTCATTGAGTCCCAAGGATGATCATTTTTGATCGAGATCCTTGTTTCACCTTCAGGGTGTGGAGAGGTCTCCAGAATGCATTTGGTTCTCAACTATTCCTAAGTACTACTTTTCATCCTCAGACTAACGGTCAGATAGAGAGGAACATCCAGACTCTTGAAGACATGTTACACTCTTTTGTCCTGGATTTTGGAGGTTCATGGATGAGACACATACCCTTGGTGGAGTTCTCTTACAACAATCGTTTTCACTCCACCATCAGTATGGAACCATTTGAATCCTTGTATTCCCGACCTTTCCATTCTCCTTTGTGTTGGACTGGGGTCGGAGAGTCAGCAATTCTCAGACCAGAACTAGTGTAGAATACAATAGAGATGGTTCAGGTGATTCCTGTGAGGATGAAGACAGTACACGATCATCGGAAATAATATGTTCATCAAAGGAGGATACCCTTAGAGTTTGATGTTGAGGATCACATGTTTCTGAAGGTGACTACCCATCGTGGGCAGTGAAAGTTTGGTTGTGGGAATAATCTTTGTCCCTGGTTTGTTGGTCCTTTTGAAGTGTTAGCACATGTTGGAGTTGTGGCGTATCGAGTAGCACTTCCCCCAGAAATGACCCAGATACACAATGTTTCTCGTGTTTCACAGCTCTATCGTTATCTTCATAATGAATCTCACGTGATCGATTGGGGAGAGATCGATGTTGATGATGATGCGACCTTTGAGGAGATACCTGTGGATATCCTTGGCCGCAAAGAGAAGGTGTTGCGTGGGCATTCTATCCCCTTGGTTCATGTCTTGTGGTGACATAGTGGCATGGAGGAGAGTACCTGGGAACTTGACTCATAGATACGTGCTTAATACCCAAATTTGTTTGATATTTAACTCTTTTCATGTAACGATGTCACCTTTGTTGTTATAGACCTTTCGTGATTATGAGATGGCTTTCTTTGGTTTCTTCTTGTGGCTTACTCTCTTTAGAGAGGTATCTCGATGCGTGGTTTTTCAGACTTTTTTTCTGTTTCCTTTTAGGATGGTTTTGACTTCTCGAGGATGAGAATGTTTTGAGATGTATCTGATGTAATGGCCCAGACCTCTCTCGTCCATTCCTTTGCTGAAATCTAGCATTTGAGGTGTTCTGGGCGGTCAAGGTGACATATCCCCAAAACTATTCCAAATTTCTAATTCGGTGAACAGTCCCAATGGTAGCCTTGTGAACAGTTTCAACAGTATCCTTAGGTGAATAGTGCAATGGTAGCCTTAGGTGAATAGTGCAATGGTAACCTTATGTGAATAGTTTCAATGGTAACCTTATGTAAACTATGTCTTCGGTAGGCTTATGTGAATAGTGCAATAGTGAGGTCCAACGATAGCCTCTTTCCTTTGCCAAATTTTGAGTTCATGAACAGTGTTTCCAGAACAATGAGGTTCTAACGATGACCTCTTTCCATTGCCAAATTTTGAGTTCATGAAAAGTGTTTCCAGAATGGTGAGGTTCCAATGGTGACCACTTTTCTTTCCCAAATTTTGAGTTCAGGAACAGAGTTTCCAGAATGGTGAGGTTTTAATGGTGAACTCTTTCATTTTCCAAATATTGAGTTCATGAACAGTGTTTCTAAAATGGTGAGGTTCCAATGGTGACCTCTCTCCTTTGCCAAATTTTGAGTTCATGAACAGTATTCCTAGAATGGTGAGGTTATAACAGTGACCTCTTTTATTTACCAAATTATGAGTTTATGAACCGTGTTTCCAGAACGGTGAGGTTCCAAGATTGACCTCTTTACTTTGCAAAATTTTGAGTTCACGAAGAGTGTTTCTAGAATGGTGAGTTTCCAACAGTGACCTTTATCCTTTACCAAATCTTGAGTTCATGAACATTGTTTCCAGAATGGTGAGGTTCCACTGGTGACCTTTTTCTTTTTCCAAATTTTGATTTCATGAACAATGTTTCTAGAACAGTGAGGTTCCAACAGTGATCACGTTCCTTTGACAAAATTTGAGTTCATGAACAGTGTTTTCAGAATGGTGTGGCTCTAATGGTGACCTCTTTCCTTTTCCAGATTTTGAGTTCATGAACAGTGTTTCCAAAATAGTGAGGTTCCAATAGTGACCTCTTTCATTTTCCAAATTTTGAGTTCATGAACAGTGTTTCCAGAATGTTGAGGTTCTAATGGTGACCTCTTTGCCAAATTTCGAGTACGTGAATAGTGTTTCCAACTTCCTACAGTGTCACCCCTTTAACGTTTCCTTTGATGTAAAATGTATTTAAAGCCTAGTTCTTCCTACTTGTTCTGGGATGTGAGACACTCGAACCTTTCATTCTATCCCGTATAAGTTTCATAATCAAACATTCATCCTTGGATTGGTTCCACTCTGTTTTGATGTAACCAAGTAGTATCGATCAATCTCTGATATAAGGTATGATCTATCATCATTATTTTGGGTTCATCTCCATATATTTCTCCTTTACATTTTATGGAAGGGTATATCCATGTTCCTAATAGACTTTTCCTGGGTGTTGGCCGATGTGATGGTGTCTCTGCATCCTCGGATGGACACAGGTTTCATAGGGGAGGAGATCGTAACCCGTTGTGTGGCTCATTCTCATATAAAGAACGTGAAGGACTGTTTGAGGTTGGGGATTCGTTTCTTCTATTTCATTTTAGATGCAACTTTATAGTTAGTGCATTTTATCCCACTGTATCATAATGGAATTAACATAATAAATATTTTAACAATATACATAAATTGATATTAATCGTATGTTATTTCCTCTTTTTTGCTAGATAGTGTGATATCTATGTTTTGTTTGTTTACCATTTCATTCTTGATAGAAATTGGTAAAGAACGTAAAGCCGGAATTAATCGTTAATTGTTTGCCTAAAGATAAAGAGTCTTGTAAATGAATCTGCTTCTTCTTATTGTAAGTTTATGTTAATCAAATTGGTGCAGAAAGCATGTTTAATTATTTTTGATAGCTTACTGGTTAGGTTTCCCAAATTTGGAACCAACTAATAATAAATTGGTTAATCCAAGATGGAATATAGAACTTATTATTTGGTAAAAGATAATTCCTTGTAGGGTTCTGAGTTAGCCTCTTGCTTGTTTAAGGGCCAAGATCCCAATTGATATGATGTTTGTTTTTCTATTGCTTTTGTTGTGATGTGAGCATAGATGTCTATTTTGATATGTGGTGGCATGGAGGCCTCCTGGTTGTGGCAGAATTTAATTCCTAGAGTGGCGAGACACATCGTTTTATGCATGTGGGTGTCTTGGAGGACACTAGGGATGATAAAATGGGTTGGATGGAAATGTTTGGATTCTTAATGATTATTATTGGTTGTTTATCTACTTTACATTCCTCACTGATCAAGTAAGATGGTCTTTATTACCCTTATTCTGAAAGGGGTGAAGACGAACATTGTATGCCACATGATTTCCATGTTTAGCTTCTCAATGAAGGATGAGTCAACACTTTTATTATGGGTGGAAAAGACTCAACGGGTAGTTCATCTACTCACCGTGTTGAGCCCCCTTGTATTTAGTAGTAAAGAATGTTTTTCTAGAATACCTGGGAATATAGGAAGGTAATAATGTTGTTAATAAATGATTTATTAAAGGATGTTAACCCATGGGGTTAGAACTTACTAGGATGCAATGCTGATGTTATAATTTGAAGGAACAATGAACATTGGGAGTGATGCTAATGAAATATATTGTGGAATTTTTTCTATAGATAATTAATGTTTAAATAATTAATTAATGTAAATTGAAACTAATAAAAAGAGAATGAAGTAATGCAATAAATCTCTTTAAAAGGTTGTGTGAGTATAGGATACCGAGACTTGGAAGTGGCAGCCAGGAGTCTGAGAGGTGTTAGCTGTAGTTGATTCTAATACTAGATTATGCCCATAGTGTGGTTGTGAGATATATTATATTCTATAATTTTTGTGTTTTATATGCTACTCCACCCCATCAATTAGGGAAAGTGACACCCCATGGATTCTGAGCCCGGGGGGTGTTTTCCCCAACATTCCGATGGGAGGATGGATGGATGACTACCCCCTTTTCACCCATTGTCTTCTCTTGGTAGTTACTTGTGATGGTAGGCACAATGGTATGTTTTCCCCATATATGTGTGTAGAGGGCTGTAATGGATTTTGGTTATTCACACACATATATTTTGGGTATAGTATCCTATGGACTACTATAGGTGTAACATGCATAGGCTATGATGGCTTGAGGATCCTTACTCGGTGTATGGGTTGTAATGGATTGAGGTATAATACCTGATGTATGATACATGTTATACGAGCTCTGGTGGCTCCCAAAAACTACCTAGTTACTTGCTTACGTGGACATGGTGGTTTTTTTGTAGGAGGTTCATATTGTGGTGCTTCACCGAGGTGTCTGCAGGTATGCCTTTTTAGAGAGCGATGCTTAGGACGTGCGACGTTGGCACAAAGCGACAAACCAGTGGGAAAGTAGTAGAGGTGTACCTCTGATATTCATTATTATATTATATACTCTTGTATGTGTTACTTGGTGAGAGTATCCATGGTGATGCTAGAAACTTAGTATACCTATTTAGGTGACAAGTTTTTTTAAAGGTTGGAGCCAAAGCCTCATTTATTATTAAAGCAAAGCAAAGACCACTTTAACTAGTTAGAGGGAGACTTGTTACATAGCCCAAAGGCCCAATGGGCATTTAGCCCATTACATGGCCCATAGGCCCATTTTTTTATCCCAAAGCCCATTCTGCGAATAGTACTGATGCGGTACCCATGCTACTACAGTTCTACATAGTACCCACCACTGCTAGAGTACTCTACCGCTGCTAAAGTGACCTGCCGCCGCTACAGTGACCATCGTTGCTATAGTTCCGCTGCTGCTACAGTACGCTACCGTACCTGCACCCAATGGGTTTTGAACCCCCTTTTTTCATGTATAATTAGGGGGTGCTTACCACTAAGCCAAAACCCAACTACTTTTTTTAAATGTTGGGGCCAAATCCTCATTCATTATTAAAGAAAAGAAATGACCTCTTTAACTGGGTAGAGGGAGACCCATTACATAGCCGAAAGGCCCAGTGGGCATTTAGTCCATTACATGGCCCATATGCCCATTTTTTTGGCCCAAATCACATTCTATGAATAGTACTGCTACAGTACCTCACTACTACAGTACTGCACAGTACCACCGCTGCTACAGTAGTCTGTCGCCGCTACAGTGACATGCCATCGCTATAGTGCCCGCTATTGCTACAGCACTGCCGCTGCTACAGTACACTTTTTTACTGCTACCATACCTATGCCCAATGGGTTTTGAACCGCCATTTTCATGTATAATTAAGGGATGCTTAATACTAAGCCAAACTCCCAACTACATCTAGGTGATGAGTTAGTTTCACTTGTTGTTCACTATGCTTTAGCATGCTTTCTTTACTTTTGTACAAGAGGCTTCAAGAAGGATCCTACTAAGTATACTATTATACTCAACCTATGTATATATAAACTATTTTTCAGGTCACTTGGAGCAGTTTGGAGATCAGGCCGGTTACCACTAGCTTGGGGTTGTAGGAGCTGTTCGGGCTTCGTGGTCACTGTTGTTTTTACTTTTTTTGGGTACTTGCAGTTCTCCCCTTTCAGTTGTAGTGGTTTTTCATACCATTACATATCTGTATTGGGTTTTATTTTATATTTTACTCTGAGTTGGAGTTGGTTTGTTTTTATATTATCTCTCTCTTTAAAAAGTGTTCTCTTAGAGGGTACTACCTCCTATTTGTGTGTTTACTATACCCTCGGTGCTAGTTGCCAACTCGGGTTCTACTAGAGGTCGGACTCGGGGGTCATTATCTCCGTTCTCACATTTCCAGACCAGTAGGGGTACAATTTGTGGGGTGGGGGTCATAAAACTTCAAAATATGTGTGGAATAAGTAATTACATCATTCAAGGAAAAGGTAGGTCTTATGTACACATGAACATTGTTTCAATTTTACCGATGGATGGAAATAAAGAAAGGTAAATAATAATTCACTTTTCTAGAATCATTTTCATTTCATATATATCATATGTATCAGATAAATATATCCTTCTAACCATCAATGTCAAAATAAAATGAAAAATTTATCACATCACTTCGTGGAGGTGGTAGTCCACATGTATGCATGAACAATGTTATCATTTTTCAATAGATTGGAAGATAAGATATTATATGTGGTATTATAATTAAAAAATTATACTTACTTAATAAATATAATATATATATCTTACATAAATTATTATATCAATATGTGAAAGGGCATGATGGAAAATGAATTAGATTAGTTCACAAGGTGCTAGTCCGCCAAACACACGATCAATGGTTTCAATTCCCATTTTATGGAAGAGGTGATGGATATAGGTTATTATATTAAAATAATAAAATATCAGTTCATAGAATATAATGGTGATACTATTTCATTATGGTTTATTAAATTTTTATATAGGTGGAATATGAAATACAACAAAAATTCCCAGTTAGGAATGATACCTCTTCTTTAAAAAACCTCTTTTGGGTTTCACCAAATGAACTCGTATTATGGTTTTTTAATTAAACAAATTCTTCTAGAAAATCATAAGGGAATTATGGAAGGGATTTAGATAGGTAATGTCTGATAAAAATTCTTTTTATGTGTGAAGAAATGTGTAAATACAGTTACCTTCTATAATATAGGGGTGGGGAACTCTTGAAATTTCTTAATTTATTAAATTAATATAATTAATTTTTCATACTTAATGAAATAAAATTGATAGTATTTTAATTTAAGATTATTTGGAGATAAAATAATCTCATTAAATATAAATTGGATAAATTTAGTTTATGTTTTCATTCTTATCATTTTGTTTTAACTTGTGTTAACATTTTCTAGAAATTACAATGGAATTAAAGTTTTTACTCATTATAGGACCAGAAAGATCCTATTAAAGAATAAATAACCCAAAAATGGACCATAATTTATATTATCAACCATATCCCATTTTATTTGATAAATATAATATTTTTATGAATTTTTAATCATTTAATAAATCACTAAAATTTATAAAATATCACTAATGTCATTTTGACACTATTAAAATAATTCGACATTAAAAATATCATTAAAAAGATGAATTTGGAATATAAACATTTCAAAGTTCCCTAAAATGTTCTATATATCTATATAGTTTTTGGAACACAACAATTGAGTCAAATTATATTATATTTAACAAATTTGATTTTTTAAATATGATTTTTCTTTTAATTGAATTTTTACTGCGTCAACATTGTGTAAGCATTTAAGTTAATTATTTCATCACAAAAAATTAGAAATAAATTAAAATGATGAAAAAAATATTTTTCAAGTGACTATTTATAACCAAAAATATATTATTTTTGTTCTTGTAAAAAATATTATATTTATTAAATGCATGATAATGACATTTTTACTTTTATTTACTTAAAGTATTATAAATGTCACAATCATGGTCATATTAAAAAAGGTCATATATTTTAATTTTGGATTAAAATGAATGAATTTTACTCATCCAATAAAAATAACTAATGTTTTAGGGTTACGTTTTTGTCCCTGTTGAATTATTTTTCCCTTTAATTAATCCATTTTACCTTTACCATGGTAATAAATATTACCACGCTTCTTTTTTATAATGAAAAAAGTAAAATAAAATAATTTAAAAAAAATTATACCACCAAATTAAAAATATTGAATTAGTTTTCCATGATTCAGAATATATAACTGGAAGAATTTAATTTATTAATAAATTATAAAAAACACAATGGCAAACTATTTTTCAGAAAAATAATCTATTCAATTAATAGACGATCTTATATTAACCATATGACTATAAATAATCATTATATGAATTTAAATAAACATAAATAGATCTATAATATATACATTTAATCTAAATATTTCCTTATTAAGGGTTATTTTAATTAATTGAAATGGATGAACTTTACACACTTAAAAAATTTAATAAAAATACATTTATAAGCATAAAAATAAATTTATTTTAAAATACTATAAATTTTATAATAAATCGAAATTAATTAGATTATTATAATTAAAATTCTTTATGTCAGTTTATGAACAAATCCAATATATAAATATACATTTTTATTAGTTTATTAAATTAAATGAATTGAAAATTATCCTAAACATTAGTAAATTTCGGTATTCAATGAAAATTCAATCATTTCAGAAAATTTAAAAAAATTAACACAATTTTAATTTTAATATGAAATTATTATTAATTAAGTTAATTTAATTGATTAAATATTATATAATTTAGTAATATTATTTGTAATATTTTCTCACAAAAATAAATAAAAATCTTTTTTTTGAGGGTAACATATTTTTTTGATGAATAAAAATTTTTCATTAAAAATAGTGTTCTTATTAACTAATAATTTATCAATAAATTTATATTGAGTAGGATCATTATATATATTTTATAATGTAGTTAATACTATTGAAATCCATAAAATTAACGTTTAGGTTATACCATCATTTTTAAATAATAATATTTGGTGGTTTATTTAGGCTCGACATTGCATGTGTTATATGTTATCAAACATATATTTATTTTGAATATTAGTGTATTGTTACATTATTATACTTTTAATAATGTATATCCACAAAAATATGATCTTGATATCAAAAATAAATTTTTTTCCATCTAAAAATACCACAGTTGAAATACCACTTTACATGGGTTAATAAAACATCATCTTGATAATAGAGAGAAAGGGAAGTACAATGGTTAAATAGAATAACACATAACAAGGTTTCCATGTAGGAAAACATTATTGGGAAGTGAAAATATGAACATTGAATAAAATCATATATCCAAAATAATGACACAGAGTTATAGAGATCATTTATCACAAAAATTAAACAATCATGAGAAAATTTGATGACTACAAAACCATAAACCAAAGAGGTGTGAAAAAATGATTGATTCACCAGAAATGATTATAATAGTATGACATTATCATTTCAAGATAAATTACCTGATGTTAAAGTATTCATTTACTATCAAAGAGAGAGAACCAAAAAATATACACACTTAATTTATTTTTATTTTATGAGCACAATTTTATACCTTAGTTATGATTTGGTCAATTTATACTTCATTCTATACAAAAAAATAAATATCCAAGATGTTTTTTTCCTAAAACACTAAAATAAAATTTTAATGGATCAATTAATCTATTAAAGGATAACAATATCTTCCACTATATTTTGACATTAACCAAACAAAATGTTTAGTAAAATATAATTCAAAAAATGAATAAACCATAATAAGAAGAAATACATCATTAATCACCAAAGCCTTAACAATAAAACACAAAGTTCAACATGGATCATTTGATAAATAACTAACCTTAAAATTTTGAAAACTAAACCCAACTAAAACTCAAAATGAGGAAGAAATTAAATTTCAAATACACTATATAAACATGGTGCAAAAAAAACATTCAAGAAATAAATGTTATCATACATTTACATTGGTTTAAAATAAAATCCCCAATATTATTTTTGTAATGAAAAAAATAGCTTACCAATAATATAAATTTAATAATGTAAATTTTATAAAAATATTAAACCATAATTGAACTTTGTAAATTATTAATACAAAAATAATTATTTCAATAAATATTAGTATTTTCTAGTACTCATCAAAACATTTATATTTTCAAAAAATTATAATAAATTAAATATAATTTTATTAAGAAATGTTAATTTTAAAAATATAGATATTTTTTAAAAAATATTTTTTTTTTAAAATGGAAAATTTTAATAATGTGATTTTCTAAAATGAAATAAGAAAAAACAATTTTGAATTTTCTTTAATAATATATAGACTTTACATAAAATCAACTTGATTTATGTAAAATATTTTTAACCATTTTTAAAATATTTTTATTCATTTTCATACATCAAATTTTATAGTTATATTATAATGGAATAGTTTATTAATATTAATTTAGACTTGTGTTTTTTTGCTTCACAAACTATTTCTGAAATTTAATTTAACTAAAAATATATATCCTAAAATCTCATGGTATTACCATCTACCACCCTTAAAATGAATTTATCCCTCAAAATTCAATCACTATGATACAAAAATGGGAATATCATGGTTTAATCACATCCATTTGTTCTCAAGTATCTTTTTTTAATTTATGATTCCTCTAAAGGTCATTCACTAGGTGGGTAGTCTTGTTTTATATAGCTTTATATATCTTATCTTAGATATATACATGTTTTTCTTCATAATAATATTCATGCTCAAGTCATATAACCTATGATTTTAGTATATGTGAATTATCTGGTATGTAATTCCCCATGAGGGATACATAGAACACATCTGGTGGTTGAGAGAGTTTTGATGGAATCACAAAGTGATAAGCTACCTTCCCTACAAGATCAAGAATCTTAAAAGGGTCCAATATAACTAGGAATAAACCTTCCCTTTATTCTGGATATGCTATCTTTCTTCCTTATAGAATTTTTTATGAATATATTATCACCAACATCATATTCTAAATTTCAATGATGTCTTTCAACATAATTTTTTTTTCGAATTGAAGGAGAATTAATGTGTTATTCAGTAGATTTGACATTCATTACCATTTCCTCATCTAACATAGGTCCAAATTGCTTTATTAATCCAACTTCATATGAATAGGTTAGAGTTCTATTAATATTGGAATACTGGTATTCATAATGATCCATCTGAATTATTGAGTAAAAGAAATTTTTGAAAGAAATCTAGACTAAAGGAAGGTGTTGATCCTGACTACATTTCAAATACATATAAAAATAATCATTTTGTATCCTTTAGTGATTTAATGGTTCTCATTGACTGAACATATATCTAAGGATGATAAGAAGCACTGATACTCAAATTTACATGTGCATATCATTAATGACATCACTAGATCATTGATGTAATCTTTGGATCCTGATCAAATAATCTATAATGTGGTAATATAGGTAACCTTACCATTATTGTAATGTATATATTGGAATGAAATTCAAGAGGTAAATCTTATATGATATAAATAAATTTTTATGACTTCGTATGGCTATCAACTATAACCCAAAAATATTTATATCCTTTGGTAATTTTTTGGAGTCCAATGAGAAAATACAAGGGGAGTTTCTCCAATTTCCAATCTAGTATTGATAATGGTTGTAAAATCCCTATAGAATTTTTCCTCTTATCCTTAGAATGTTGTCATAGTAAAATATAAAATATATGCTCTATAATATATCTCCTCATGTTGTACCATCTAAAATACTCCATCAAATTTCTATATATCTTAATATTTCTTAGATTAATGGAGAATGATAAACTAAAATATTCATCCCATAAATCCTTATTCAAATTCAATATTCTTGTGACACAAACAAGTTTCCTAAACCTTATCATTCCCTCAAAACCAAGGTTGAACTCAGGATGATATTTTACTTTGTATTACAGTTCTATATCTTTCATTTGTGAATCTTTATTTATTACCTATATAGACGGTTGAAAAAATATTTGGAGAAGATATGAATTTACCTTTCCTATAAATATTTCTTGATATGTCCTTTGAAAATCATGGTACATTGGATCATTTGTGATCCTCATCAAGATAATCTAGCATGATCCATTTGACTCAAACCATCTTTCACCTTGTTTATTTTCCTAGGGTTGTAATGTAATGAGCTATCATGAATATTATTAGAATCCAACCATATTCTCTCGAACATATTTTTCTATTTTTAAGTGAATATATATGTCAAAATATTTTGATCAGTATATATATATCAAACCATTTTCAATAAATAAAATTCATCCATATCTATAATGAATAAAAAAATCTAACTACAAATTATGAGTTTGGTAATTTTTTCATGAAAAATAATTTTTTATAATGAATAATCTATCACCATATTATTATTCATGAGGATGTATCCAAGTCCATTGTTTGATGCATCACTAAAAATCAAAAAACCTTCTCCATTGTAAGTTAGTGTAAGCCCAACTGTGATGACTAACTATCTATTTAGTTCTCTAAAATATTCCTCAGATCCATCTTCCCAAAATGACATGGTTTCCTTATAAGATAAAATAGCGATTTGATTGTATATATGTGTGAAATTTTCCAAAAATAATTTATAATATCAATCAAAACCACGAAAAAATGGATCATAGTCACTGTGGATGATCTGAGACAACATTCAAAAACATCAGTTTTTGATGGATCCATATATATTGAATAAGATAAATTTATATATCCTATAAATGAAACTTTTTTATCCAAAATTCACATATATTTTATTAAACAAAATTGCCATCCATAGGTTATTTAGTGTAATCCTCAGTTGATCTTCATGTTCTTCCTTTCTCTTTGAATGTATAAGAATGTCATCTATAATGACTACAATGGACTGATTATGGAAATCTTTGAAGACTCTATTTATTAAAACCTTTAATATATAGGGGAATTAGTAAGACCAAATGTAATAAAAATAAATTTATAGTGTCCATGCCATGTATTGAATGTTTTTTTGGTTAATCCTACTTATTAACCCTTAGTTGATGATATCCAAAATAAAGGTCACTCATGGAAAAGTATTGAGCTCCATCTATTGGACCAAATAAGACACCAATACAGGGTAGATGATTCTTGTTCTTTAATTAAATCTTATAATGTTCACAATAATTAATATATAGTCACATTGATCCATATTTAATCATAATTAAAATAATATGTCCACCCTAAGGTGATTCACATAACCAGATGAATTCCTTTTCAAGATTCTATTAGTGTTTCATATTCATTTACTACAAGTTAATTGTGGACATTTATTATGGATTCTTGGAAAATGTTGTAGAACCAGGTAGGAATACTATAGAATACTCACCTTCAGGATTCAGTGGATTACTAACCAACTCATCTGAAAACAAATCGACACACTCTTGTAAATAAAGTAATATCTTAGATGTTGAGTTTATCCCAAACCATATGATATAAACACCACTTTTGAATATGAATCAAGACCCTTATAATAGATGTTATTTTCATTAGAATTTAAAATTAATCATCGTACTAATATATGATCATAGGATGGTTGAGAATATAAAATATGAATTCCATTGAACAATAATTATTTTGGGGTTTATGTTGAGAAAGGTAGTCCATTCATAAGATAACATAAAATTCAACTTGAAGGAGATTAACAATATTTACTGTAAGCACATTACCAAAAACATGAATTGGAGATGAATCATAGACATGAGATGTAAACATTGTACTATATGGTGTATTAACTACTAATTAAACATCTTATAGTTGTGATGGAATTTTTATACCCTTATAGAATTTATCATATATAAAATACTCAGTAGGTCTGTATTGACACCATGAAATGTGTTCCATGCACTTCTCCATAGAGTAAAGATATGATTCTCACATGGAAAATAAATGTCAAGTATGAGTAAATATGTTTTCACCATGAAGGAAGAAGATGCAGGAAATATTTCTATGTGCCAAAATACTACTCCATACTGATGGATAAGTGGAATGATTCCCCCCATCTCCAGGAGTAGGCCGTGGATTTCCAAGATCAATAATAAAAAGGATTTGATGAAGAAAAATTAAATTTTAGAGTTTCTTATAGGAATCATTGTGTATTTACCATATCAATAAGTCTTTATCTCTTTGAGAGCATCAATTTCATGGGTCACTGAGCCCATACAGACTTACTGATCAAAAGTTATGCCACTAAGAAGATAGATAAATTTTACAAAGGGACCTACGCAAAAGACCTATGTTGAGGACCTATATGGAGGACCTACATGACAAGAATTTTTCTATACCTCTGCACGAAGGAGCTACACAGAGAACCTACATCGATAAAAATTCCTTCGATCAGGCCCATCCGTGCCTAAAAATAGATCCCTTGGGTTCCCCATTGAAGAGACTGAAAAAGTGGAAAGACTCTATAAATCTCCCATTGCATATCTCTTTCACCTAGATCTTTTAAATTGTCTCAGGTAGCTCTATAATACACAAGAGAAGAGATAATTAATTAGGATAATCATGTTTTGAAAGTACATTACAATGTTTTACATATGTTTGGTTCTACTATGTGAAATACATTATTCAGTCATCATCCACATCTAGTTGGAATAGTTGTGTGCCACATCTGTGTGGCATACCTGTAGGCCACATCTACACATCATACCTGGGTACGACATCTGTGCGGCATACCTGCACGCCACATCTACATGGTACATCAATGTGGGGTACCTACGCAGCATACCTATGTGAGGTACCTATGTGACAAAGCTTGGTATAAATCCTACTAACCAAATCAAGTACCCTCTTTAAAATCCATTCATGGAAGGGTATCTCCTTCCATGGTTCCCTTATCTGAAAGATAGTAAGATTAAGCCTCCACCAAAACCTCATGACTTATCAAAACTTTGGGAAAGGCATATCAGCGTGCCTCTTATTTTTGTTTGTATTTCCACAGTCAAAGGTTTCCGACATTTGTTTCACAATGAGGTTGGGATTCATGGAGTGTTTGTGGGTATGTATATCCACTGTCACATGGACCTTTCCCCCAGGAATAGTGTTGGGAATTTCCCGGTTTTGAGAATAAGGGTTTGGGTTTTGTTCTCCCCTTCTCATATCTAAGACTCAGAACCTCAGGTCTCTAGTAGGGAAGGTATGATTCACCTTTTATTTTCCATGAAAGCATAGAATAAGTCTCCCTCCCCTAACGGGATCAATTTTAGTGCAACAAACTTGGCATAAGCCCCTAGATTTTTTTTTCATGAGGTAGCATCATTCCATCTCCTCTCTTCTCCGGTGTCAAAAACCAAAGGGGAGATGGGTGCAAGGAATTTCATTTCTCTTTCTCTCTCTCATTGGGCTTTGTCACCATGGGAATCCATCCTAGGGTATGACCCTAACCTTTATCCCTTCTTCCACCCATTGGACCATTGTCCAATGTGAATAGAACAGAGGGAAGGATTGTTTCCTTTCCCTCTTCCAGAGTCTCCTCGCCCTCGTCCATGGTGGACTTTCTCTCTCCCACTAGCGGGGGAGGAAAATTTTGAAAGTGTGAATTCTTTTGTTGAATCTTTGACATCCTATTGTTTCTCACACCGATCATGACTTGCGTGGGATTAGAGATTTTCCATGGTCACAACATTTTCACAAAGAATGAACTATGTGAAATCTAATTCATGTTCAAACCAGGATACATAGGAAGACTTTTTCGGGCAAGATATCACTGAATATCCTCCTTAGGAATCAATCCCTACTTAACTTAATTTGGCCATCCTCCTTAAGAATAAGCCCCAAATTAACCCCCCCAAAATCATTAAGGCGTCTTTTTTAGGAATTAATCCCAAATTCATTTCTCTCAAAGGACTATACTCTCCTATAAGATCTAATCGAACTACGTGGGCTTTGATTCCAGTATATATGGGATACGTAGGAAGGCTACTTGGGGTTCAAAACCAATACCCTAAATTAACCCTACTCTCCTTCGGCTATATTCTCAACAGGGTATGATCCTACATGGAAACCCATATTCTTTTCAAGTTCATTGGGATGCTTCAGTATAAGTCCCACATAATGTTATGACTAAGAACCTTCCACTTAGATGTCCATACCACATGAAATTAAACTGAATGACTAGGCCCTTATCACATGACCTTAAAAGGTTTGATGTGTCCCATTCAGTGGCACCGAACTATGAGGGTTTCGATTCCTTTCACAAGTAAACGTAGGTAGTCCATCTTATGGGATGATCCCAAAATCAAACCAAACCTTCATCTCCCTGGATGAAAATAAAATTCCAGAGTTCCCCACTAAGTGTCTTAAAAACTAGGATCATCACAATAATTATTAAAATAATATCTATGCAGTATATTAGCGGATACCATTGATGGAAAAACTCAAATACATACGGATATTTCCATTAGTAAAGAACATTTAATGCATATTGATGATTCTAAATTTTACACATGTTAATAAGTGATTGTGAATTCTAAGGTAAAATTATGTTATGCATGGTGAATTAATAAGGATTCATGAAAATATCTTATATTAATAAAGATAGTCCTAGAGTAGATAATAATTCCCCCCAAAATGGTGTGATGAGTCCGACCTCCCATCCTCTCGACCAATGTACGTTCTTAAGTATCGTGAAAATTCAAAATTAACGAATTAGTAACATTGGAAAGCAGGACCTATTTTGATAAATAACTATTGAATGTTTCTGGTTCCATAAAAAATCCAATGGAAACTTCCTAGAAGTAGTGATTCTTAAGACTAGAATACACATTTTAGGGACCTACAAAACAAAAAATGGTGAACCCGAGGTGAATCCTTAACCAGGTTAATAATGTTACCCACCTGTTAGGACCCTATGAATTTATAGAGAAATCCCAAACAAAGGAATCAATAAAGAATGTATCAGTCTAAAAATATGTTTCTTTAATGGAGTTTTTTGTTGTTTTCATGGTTTTCTTCTCAGAATTCCCTTCAATCCCAAATGTCATTCTTGAAGACAACATCTGTGAACATCCCGACTGCTGCTCAAGATGGATCCCCATCCACGCGAAGGACGTCATCACCAACCCAATTTCTTCAATGATAGGTATCTAATGTGCTGGTAAAGGAATATCACCAGCACGATACAATCCAAACTTTGGAAGCTTCTCAGTAGGCCTTCTAGGTCAATAACAATCCTTAATCATCTGAACAACAAAAACAAATGATCAAGAGCAGATGGTTCCAACCACCTTCTTCAACTGTTTCGGGCCCTTATCCCCAGAATGAAATAATCAATCCCCCTCAAACTATAGAAAGGAGGATCAATAGGTCACTCGAGGCCTCAATTCAAGAATGCATGAGTCCTTCCTGAGGACTCCCATCAGCAATCACCACCAGCCAAATCGTGTGGTAGTAAACCCTCAACATAATGGGGGTGTTGCCTCTGGAAATTCGTCTCAGGTCTCTCAAACCCAGGAATTTAAGAGAAATCATCAGGGATAACTTTTGGCCAATAGGTAGCAGTTTCTCACCTCATCCACCTCCAGAGAATTCCATCAACTTAACTTGATAGAAAACAACGAGTGGGAAAATACACCCATCCATCCTAATTTTGCTGCTCAGTAGACTCATCTAGCAGCAACCTAAAAATCCAACTAGATAAATCTGGTGGAGTACCATACACATGCACATACACCTACTTAAAAATTATCAGCCAGTGAATAGTCTCATCTGACTACATTTAAAGAAGCCCACCAATCTAATGTGGTGACAACTGGAAAATAGGAACATACATCTATTTACAATCACCAATTCTATCAGAAATCTCATCTGACAGTATTAAATGAAGTCCATTAACTATACTTGATAGGAAACAACTAGCAATAACATACACCTGCCAATGTTCATAAAACCTGCCAAAAGTCTCATTTGGTAGCACCCGGAGAAGTCAGTCAGAAAGCTCTGACGAAAAATATGGGGCAGACTCAAATATCTTCCGCCATGCATGAGTACATTAAATACCTATTAACAGGAAAATGAGGATATGAGAAGGTACATACACATACTCTAGATATGGAATGGAAGTATCTTCCTATTTCGGTCGATGAAGTCACCAAGCATATCTTGTCAATGGTGAAAGGGAAGATGCAAATCCCTGCCCATATTTTGGAAGCATGCTAGGATATTATAACAACTACTTCAGCAGTACCAGGGGAACAAACACATAAATCTGTCCCCACACATGGGATGACACATAATCATGCTATCCCAGAACAAATACACACCTCTGTTCATGTTCATAAGGGTCATGGGGCATACTCCCTCATATCATACGAACAACAAGATCAGAACCATACACCCTTTCCAATTGGAGGTAATCGGTCCGTTATGGTATCTGATCCAAGGCATACACATACACCTGCCTATGATAACCACTTTTCCAAGAATGTGACCTTAACTAAGTATAAAATAACATCCAAGAAGAAGTATCTCTAAGCATTGTAGGAAAATCAAGAGTCAAGCTGAAATTTGGATCCCTTTAATGCTGGAGTTCTTGAATCCCTCAGAAATTTATCTGTTGCTTCTCAAGATCTTATCCTCTCATTACCAAATTATGGAAGTGGTAGTAGTAATTCTAAATTTCCTAATTTGACACTTCATCATGAAGGCCTGCTTCATGAAAATTCGGTCAATCTAGAGTGTCTATCTCTGGATGAGAGCCACAGCAACTCACTGTGTGGCCAGAAGACCAAGGAGCAAGAGGATTTATCCCTTTTTGTAATCCAACATGGTAATCCTCCCCATGATGGAATTTTATTCGAAAGTTATCTCCATGGTAGTATTTCGCATTGTCAAGAAAATTCTTTAATTGACAATTTAGCAATGAAAAAGCCCTCCTATCTCGAGGAACTTGCAAACACAAGGCCAATCATGTCTGATGCCTTATCATTGACAGATTAGACACTTTCTCAACCAGAATATATATTAAGGGAACAATCATTATCCAAACCTCCCTTGGGTCATTTATCATCTAATACAGAGCCTCCACTTTGGTCAGACCAAGTGGAGAAACCTCTAGTGAAAGATGATGAAGATATGTTAAACATGAGGAAATAATTGTCTAAGGGAGAATTAACAGTCATGTTACGACCTTTGGTAAATTCTTATTATAACATTCTAGAATTGATGATAGAAGATTTTATTAATGATATCCTCCTCAATTTATGGAAGACTCTTCATCATTTGAAATCCACAGTATTTCTATATGATGAATATCAAAATCATGTAAAGGTAATAGAAGGGTTGCAACACCAAATTGACTTGGCATCTCTCTCGGTTTCCCAACATCCAAAGGTTGAAAGAAAGAACAAAATCCTTCATCATGCATGCCTCAATGCTCTAAAGAGGCTACGCCAGTTAATTTATGATTCCACATCTAGTGTTCTTATCAGAGGATGGGGTACACATGGAGAATTGGATTTCACTGCACTCCAAAATCTACAAAGCCCACCAAAAGTGGTCTCAGGTAATGTTTGTAAGAACCTGGACCTTATTTTCAGGCATGTTTTCCTTTTTGGTTGTTTTTTAGAAAAAGTGGAATTTCTAGAAATTTCCAAAGTACATGTCGTGTACTTTATGAGTACATGTTGTGTACTAGGTATCCATAGGTAGTCGTGTGCTAGCTGTGTAGTGGCCACACACAAGACCGTGTGGGGGTGACATAGAGGCCGCCTAAAGTGGAGTATGAAAATGGAAAGTATACGTCATGTACTTCAAAATTACACTTCGTGTATTTTTTTTCATTAAACGCCCCGAGGTTTCATCTAATGGCTAGAAACACCTTCTTCTGGGTTTTGTTCGTCCAAGAGAACCCATATGACCATGATCCTTCTCCGAGCCCCCGAACCTACGTCCGATATCTGATTCGACCACCATCGATTGCATTGGTATTACCTCAGTAAGATCTCTCTTTTTCTTGAGATTAGTTTCATGATTCCTCTTCTTTATCAAGTTATCCTCTGTTGAATGTTTTAGACGTTTTTTTAGATCTTCAACGTTCTAGTTCGATTCAAGCTTCGAGGTTCGCATATATCATTCCAACAATGCCGATGTAGGTTGTTTGTGCCTTTCCGTTGAAATTATTTGAGTAATATGTGCAATTATTTCCAATACCCTTGAACGGGGTATTGCGTGTTTACCGTTTTTTCCCCTGTTGATTGGTTTCCATGTAAGTACGCTTGTGTAGAGGTTAATTGGATGTGAATAGGGTTGTTTGCTATGCTTTGAATGTGTTCACCTGTACATGGTCTGTTTACGACCGTTTGGTCTTGTTTAACCTGTTAGGTTTCCTTGATGTTCTTATTATTCCTAGAACTGTAATATGGATTGATTATTTTTATTTGACATGCTTGATATACTTTAGAATGATTATCCAAGTAGTTCTGTAGGTTTACTTTGTTCGTATTAATTTTCTATGCTAGTTTGATTTACATAGGACCGTGAGAACCTGGTGTAGTAGACTATAAGGGTAATTGACTGAGTGAGCTTCCTCAGAGAGTCTTTGATCACTTTAGGATATAAGGGGAATTGACAGAGTGAGCTTCCTCAGATAGTCTTGAACCACTTTAGGCTATAAGGGGAATTGACTGAGTGAGCTTCCTCATTGATTCTTAAACCACTTTGGGCTATAAGGGGAA
This sequence comes from Viscum album, assembly GCA_963277665.1. Taxonomy (NCBI): domain Eukaryota; kingdom Viridiplantae; phylum Streptophyta; class Magnoliopsida; order Santalales; family Viscaceae; genus Viscum; species Viscum album. The sequence goes on from OY728155.1 coordinate 805,308,767, forward strand.
TTAACCGAGTGAGCTTCCTCAGAGAGTCTATGACCACTTTGGGCTATAAAGGGAATTGACTGTGTGAGCTTCCTTAGAGAGTCCTTGACTACTTTAGACTATAATGGGAATTGACCATGTGAGCTTCCTCAGAGAGTCTTTAAATTAATTCTTACTATAAGGGGAATCAACTATGAGTGCTTCCTCAAAGATTCTTTATATATTCTAATGATTGAACCATAGGGGATGGGCTGTGTATACTTTCTAGAGGGTTATCTTTCTTGATTAGATTCTTATTTGATATGTGGAACTGTTTATTGCCGATTACTTTCTTGTTACTGCATCTTTGATTATTTCCTGCCATATATATTCCCTGACTGTTAGGCATAGATCTTTGGGTGGTTGCCTAATGGATTTAGTCTCACACCCTGTTTGGGTCATGATTTTGTGCCCAAACAGATTATATTGTTGCAGGTATAGATAGGGGAAAGCACCCTTCTAATTCAGGCTCTTGATTGACTGTGGAGCTGGAGAGCATGGGACCAAGCTATGGCTTGTGATGTTGAGGAGTTGTTTACTTTCTTTCTTTTGTATTTAGTTTAGTACCATTGTATTCTAGCATTGTGATATATTTGGCTGCTTTCCTAGACATATGTATCATGCATCATTCATATATATATATGTGTGTGTGTGTGTGTTTGTGTGCTCTATTTTATTATTTTCCAGTCCTCTATTGTTTACTTTTGTATGGATTATTATTACTTCCGTTATTGCTATTTTTTTCTTAAACTTTATTACTCTGTCAATGAGGGCATAGTTTCCCCACTACCACACCCAAGGCCCTCACTACTAGTCGACATCTTCTGGCATTCGGGGAAATGTGCTTGAGTCCATGTTACCAACCAAGTATAGGGCGCCTCTAGTTGGATTCATAAACCGGGACATTAAAAAGTGGTATCAGAGGGATTCTTTTCTCTTAACTTACTGTTTGGAGCCTTTATACAGGGATAGGACAAAATAGGTATTTGGTAATAAGCTTTGCCTAGAATTAGCTAACCAGTGTATAGGGAAAAGATAATCTACCTCATTTAATACAAATTTTCTGGTTTTGCAAATTTATGGTTGATTTGATTTTCACCATTGGGTGACTCACATGTTTTGTAATATTACTATTGAGGTTATTGAAGTTCTATTTCTATCACAACCCGATGATATGAGGGTATTCCATCTCAAGCATCATATGTGAACTTATTAGAAATCACACGTCATGTATTTTTGCCATGCCATTTAGGTTGCATTAGTGATTTCATGTTGTTGTGATATATGTTGTGTAGAATATGCATACTGTTGAGATAGATTCCATGATAGAATACATTATTTTCGTTAGATCATTGATTGTGTAAGGTTTTTCTTGAATGAATTCCAAACTTTGGTTCGTGGGGTGTTATGGGCCCTCATGGATCGGAAATTAGTGGATCATTGCACTGTTATCCATGTTTATAACATATATAAAATGCCAATATTTGATTAGTGGGGAGTATGGGCCCTCACAGATCTGAATTTTTCACTTAAGGGACCGTTTTAGTGTTTTTATGGGATCCAGAGTAGTTTCTGAGGCTTACTATCTGGAAAAACCTAGAATACACGCCATGTAGTTTTGACTACACGCCTTGTGTTCTTCTGTTCGGGAAGAATTTTTTTTCTTAAGTATATGTAGTGTTCCATATGTACACACCATGTAGTCTCTAACTGTGTAATAGGATTAGTGGGAAAACACATGGGATAGGGAAATTCTCATGGGAACACATCGTGTACTGGATGTACATGTCGTGTGTCTAGAACCTGTGTTCACCCATGTGACTAACGACACAGAGGGATAAAATATTAGGTTTTACACATCTTTTCAGTCTTGCACATGCCGTGTTGTGTGATCCTAGAGTCCAACCATTTAATTAACAACACGGGTTGGTGAAATCCTCTCGAAGTACACACTGTGTCCGTTTGGAACATGCCGTGTAGTGTGAGTCGTGTAACCGGCCATGTAGCTAACAACATGGATTGGAGATGTTTTTCTTGTACACTTTGTGTCTGGAAAAAACACACCGTGTTGTATTGTTATAAGAGAAACCATGTGGTTTAGCCATGTAAGGGAACTCGGGCATGGAAAAAGGATTCAAGTACATGTCGTGTAGTGGACATACACGCCGTGTATCTGTGTTCTGTAAAACTTGAAGGATTTCTTTCTCATGTTCCCTTCTTATGATTATAAATTTCAGTCCTTGATAATATTGGTCTAAGGTGTGTTCTTGACCGTGCAGAGTCATGCCACTGAGACGTCCTCTTGTTGTACGCCAGTTTCCAGGTGGTGATCAGACAGTAGACATGGCTGATCAGGGACTTCCAGCGGATCCTCCAGTTGTGCCAGCCTTAGCACCAGCCGTTGTACCTGACACAGGTGCTGATGCACAGTTCCGAGAGGGTTTCATTAGGATGATGCAGACCTTTAAGGGAGCACCATCTCCTACCTCGTCAATGGTAGAATTTACGCGGGTCTTTCAGCAGCATCATCCTACCACTTTCTCAGGGGATGGAGGACCCCAGGCTGCAGAGTCATGGATAGAAGACACATTGACGAACTTCGAGCATCTAGAGATACATCTAGATAAGAGGGTGAATCTCACTATGTACATGCTTCGATAATCCGCCAAGATGACATGGGATGTGATCTCACAGGCAGGACGCCAGCAGAATATGGCTTGGGATGAGTTTCAATGCATATTCTACGATTTCTTCTATCCGGAGACCTTGAGGGCCTATCGATCCCAAGAGTTCATGAGTCTAAAGCAGAGTAATCTTTCTGTTATGAATTATTCCTCTTGCTTCACTGAGCTAAAACGCTTTACACCCATTATAGGATGAGATGAGTTGGTCCTTGCATGGAAGTTTGAGGACGGTCTCCGGAAGGATGTCTGATCCCAGGTGAACATCTTTAGGTTGACTTCTATATCCTCTATCATTAACTAGACATTGATTATGGAGCGTAACTTGAAGGATTATAGAGCTGTGATCTAGGGAGGTTTGGCATCCAGAGTTAGTATTCCTCCTCCTGATATTAGGAAGCACCACCGAGAGACTACACGTGGAGATCAGAGTAGGAGGGATGCAACTTATGGTAGCCAGGTGGTGTGCTACCAGTGTAGAAAGAGTGGGAATACGAGGCCACATTACCTGAGAGACCCAGTGGAGTGTTGATCTAGCGGTAAGATGGGTCACCTTCAGCGTTTCTGTCATACCTTCTCACCAGTAGCTGGTAACATGGGTTATTTGATGACTCCTCCTTTAGGAGCAGCGCCACCGGTTTCTCACCAGTCAGGGAACTAGAGTTATTCTGGCCATTTAGGCTGAGGTGGAGGTCATGGTCTTGGAAGTCAGTTTCTGGGCCTTCAGCGATAGCAGGGTGGATCAGCTCAGAGTGGTCAAGCAATGTCACAGGGCTACGGTGCAGGCCAGAATTTTTCAGTAGAGCAGAACCAGCATGAGAAGGATCCCGAACCCTCTACAATTTTAGGTACGATCTTAGTAGGCTCAGTTTTATCTTCTATTATTTTTAATACAGGGGCTTCCCGTAGATTTATATCTATTGCTATCATGGAGAGCTTTGGTCTCTGAATCTTTTCTTCTATTGATATCTTGATGCTAGACACTCTGTTGGGAATGATAACTTTTAGTGTACGTCAGTGCATGGAGTTCCCTCTAGAGGTTGGTGGATGTCAATTTTTATGGGACCTCTATGTCCTAGAGATGACATGCTATGATTTCATTCTCAGGATGGACTGGTTAGGTCCCTTATAGGTAGTAGTCGACTTTTATCTTTGCAGGGTGAGTTTCACATCACCAAAGGGTAGATCCTTTCTTTATAGGGGTGAGTGGGATGTCAAGGTGAGTATAACAGGACCCGAACTTCATGGACTAGGAGGAGTTACAACCCAGATTGCTAGTCTATACCTAGATGACTAGGGGACTTCATAGTTATACTTTCCTCTTTTGGTGGATCATTTTAGGGACATCTTCCCAGAGGACTTTTTAGGTTTTCCTCTAAAGCGAGAGGTCGACTTTTCTATTGAGCTCGTTCCAGGAGTGGCATCGGTATTCATTCCTCCTTATAGTATGGCTACATCAGAGTTGTAGGAGCACAAGAAGCAGTTGAAGGAGTTTTAGTAAAAGGGTTTCATCCAACCCAATACTTCTCCATGGGGTTCACCTATCCTATTTGTGAAGAAGACAGACACTACCCTCAGGCTTTGTGTGGAATATCAAAAGTTGAACCAGTTGACGGTAAAGAACCAATATCCCTTACCTTGGATTGATGATCTCTTTGATCAGCTTCAAGGAGCCCGGGTGTTCTCAAAGATTGACCTGAGATCTGGTTACCATCATTTGCATGTTAGACCATCTGATAAACCTATCACAGCCTTCCAGAGTAGGTATGGTCTGTACGAGTGTATGGTTTTGTCGTTCATTGTTATGAACGCATTGGCAGTTTTCATGGAACTGATGAACTGTGTTCTCCATCTGTACTTGGATTTTTTCATGGTGGTCTTCGTGGATGATATCTTGGTGTACTCTCACACTCGACAAGACCATTATAACCATCTTGAGATCATTTTTAGTACATTTATAGAGCATCAGTTATATGATAATCTCTCAAAATGTCACATCTCGATGGATGAGATTCACTTCTTCTGTCATGTTATCTCAGAGACAGGAGTATCAGTAGACCTAGAGAAAGTGAGACCAATTTTTTCATGGAAGCAATCTAAGAATGTATTTGAGGTGAGGAGTTTTCTAGGGATAGTTTGATACTTCAGATTCTTCAGACAAGACTTTTTGCGCATTGCAAAACCATTCTTGAGTTTGAATAAGAAGGGTGAAAAGTTCTTGTGGTCAGATTCTTCTGAGTCAGCCCTTCAGGAGATGAAAGGGAGATTTATTTCAGCACTAATACTAGTCTTTCCAGAGCCATGAAAGATCTATACTATGTACTTTAATGCATCAAGTATCGGACTTGGAGCTGTGCTTATGCAGGGAGAAGGATTCATTACGTATAGGTCTCGGTAGTTGTGGCCACATGAGAGGAATTACCCGACGCATAATCTCGAGTTGGCAGCAATTTTTCATGCCCTACGCAGTTGGAGAAATTATCTGTTAGGAGAGAATTTTGTGTTTTTCACCGACCACAAATGTCTCAAATACATCTTCACTCAGTGTGACGTGAATTGGAGACAACGGAGGTGGTTTGAGTACCTCCAGTCTTTTGACTTTGAGCTTGCCTATACGCCAGGGAAGGGCAATGCAGTGGCTGATGCGCTGAGCAGGAGGACCCAAATACAGGCTGTTTAAGAGGCCAGAAGTGAGTGGCATCTTATGGCTCTATTCTTTGAGATGTATTTGGATGTGCACAATTGACTGGGGCATACATTTTTTTTTCTTCAGTAGCTATTACCTCTACTCTATTTGATTGAGTTCGAATGAGGCAGCTATCAGATTCTGAAGGCCTAGTCCTATGAGAGAGAATGTCAGAAGAGGACCCTATTCCAGGATAGACCATAGGAGGAGATGAGATATTTCATTCTCATGGGTGAGTATGGGTGCCTTCAGACATATGCGGGGAGGAGATGCGAGACTTTCATTCCTCAGTTTTGGCAGTTCATCCTGGTGTCACCAAAATGTATCATGATATACACCATCAGTATTAGTGGCCAGGTATGAATAGAGAAGATTCTAGTTTCATTATGAGGTGTTCCACCTGTTAGCAGGTAAAGACGGAGCATCAGTGACCAACATAGGTTTTACAACAGTTACCCATTCCCGAGTGGAAGTGGAATGCTGTCGCGATGGATTTCGTGACAGGTTTACCGAGGTCACCTTGAGGGAATGATGTAGTTTGGGTTGTCATTGAAAAACTCAAGAAGGTTGCCCACTTCTTTCCGTTCAATGAGAACATCAGTGTTGATGATCTGAGATGGTTGTACATCTTTGAGATTGTACGTCTGCATGGAGTTCCACACTCCATTATTTCAGACAGGGATGCCCGTTTTACTTCTCGGGTATGGCAGAGGCTTTAGATGGCTTTGGGTGCACATGTACTTTTTAGTACAACTTACCACCCCCAGGAAGATGGCCTGTCTGAGTGTATGATTTAAGTGCTTGAGGACATGCTCCGGGCATGTATCCTGGATTTTGGAGGTTCTTGGGAGAAGCACATACATCTTGTGGAGTTTGCCTACAACAATAGTTTTCAAGAAACTATTCATATGGAACTTTAGGAGGCTTTGTACGGTAGGCTATGTTGATCACCCTTATGTTGGATGGAGGCAAGAGAGGCAGATTTACTGGGACATCGTCTAGTTTAGGAGACCATAGAGTAGATAAAGTTGATTTGGAAGGGGATGACTATTGCACAGTCTCAATAGAAGTCTTATGCTGATCAGTGGAGATGACCTCTGGAGTTTGAGGTCGGGGATCAGGTTTTCTTACATGTCACAGTGAGGTTGGGGCACAAAAGAATTATGAGACAAGGTAATATTTAACTGAGGCATGTCAGGCCATTTGAGGTTGTGGAGAGAGTTCGGCCGGTTTCCTATTGGTTGTATTTACCCTAGAGGTATCGGGCTATGCATGATGTTTTTCACGTTTCTCAGCTCCAATGTTACATTTCATACCCATCTCATGTTTTTCAACCTGAGGAGGTTTAACTCGACGTGGATGTGTTATTTTACGAGCATCCAATCTAGATTGTTGATCATAGTACAAAGATTCTCTGTGGCTAGTCTATTCCTCTAGTACGGGTGCTATGGAAGCACGAGCGAGTACATGACGAGACTTGGGAGAGGGAGGTCGATGTACATGCATAGTGGATGGAGCTGTTTGGGGTTTTTTCTTCTATGTCACGCTAGGGAAATTTGGGGATGGATTTCTTTAAGGGAAAAAGTTTGTAAGAACCCATACCTTCTTTTCAGGTATGTTTTCCCTTTCGGGTCATTTTTGAAAAAAAGAGGAATTTCTAGAAATTTCCAAAGTACACACCGTGTACTTTATGAATACACTCCATGTACTAGGTTACCATGGGTAGACGTGTGCTGGCCATGTAGTGGCTACACACACTGTCGTGTGGGGGTGACTTGGAGGCCACTTAAAACAGAGTATGGAAATGGAAAGTACACACCGTGTATTTTCTTTTTTTCATTAAACGCACTAGGGTCGCATCTAATGGCCAGAAACACCTTCTTCTAGGTTTCGTTCGTCCGAGAGAACCCGTATGGCTGTGATCCTTCTCCGATCCCCTGAGCCTCCATCTGATATCTGATTCGATCGTTGTCGATTGCGTTGGGATCAGATCAGTAAGCTCTCTCTTCTTATTGAGATTCGTTTCATGATTCCTCCACTTTCTCAAGTTATTCTTTATTGAAATATTTAGACGTTTTTTTAGATCTTCAACATTCTAGGGTGATTCAAGCTTCTAGGTTCACATATATCATTCTTACAACGCCGAGGTAGGTGGTTTGTTCCTTTCCGTTGAAAGCCTTTGAGTAATATGTGCAATGTTTCCCAATACCATTGGACATGGTACTGTGTGTTTACCATTTTCCCCCTGTTGATTTCCTTCCATGAATGTATGCCTGTGTAGAGGTTAATTGGATGTGAAGAGGGCTGTTTTCTATGATTTAGATGTGTTCTTCCGTGCATTCTCTATTTACGAACGTTTGGTTCTATTTATCCTGTTAGGCTTCCTTGATGTTCTTCCGGTGCCTAGAAGTGTAGAATGGATTGATTATTTTTATTTGACATGATTGATATACTTTAGACTTATTAGCCAAGTAGTTCCGTAGGTTTACTTTGGCCGTATTACTTTTCTATGCTCATTTGATTTACACAGGGTCGTGAGAACCTGGTATAATAGACTATAAGGGGAATTGACCGAGTGAGCTTCCTCAGAGAGTCTTTGAGCACTTTAGGCTATAAGAGGAATTGACTTAGGGAGATTCCTTAGAGAGTCTTGAAACAATTTTGGATATAAGAGGAATTGACTGAGTGAGCTTCCTCAGGGAGTCTTGAGACACTTTGGGCAATAAGGGGAATTGACCGTGTGAGCTTACTTAGAGAGTCTATGACCACTTGGGGATATAAGGTGAATTTACTGTGTGAGCTTCCTCAAAGAGTCCTTGACTACTTTAGACTATAAGGGGTATTGACTGTGTGAGATTCCTCAGAGAGTCTTTAAATTAATTTTGACTATAAGGGGAATCGACTGTGAGTGTTTCCTCAAAGAGTCTTTATTTATTCTTATGAATGAACCAGAGGGGAAAAAATGTGTATAATTTCTAGTGGGTTACCTTGCTTGATTAGCTACTTATTTGATATGTGGAACTGTTTATTACGGAGTACATTCTTGTTACTGCATCTTTTATTATTACCTACCATATATATTCACTGACTGTTAAGCACAAATATTTGGGTGGTTTCCTACTGGGATTTAGTCTCAAACACTTTTTGGGTCATTCTTTTGGGCACAAATAGATTATATTGTTGTAGGTATAGATAAGGGAAAGTGCCCTTCAACTTCAGGTTCTTGATTGACTATGGAGATAGAGAGCATGGGACCAAGCTATGTCTTGCAATGCTGAGGAGTTGTTTACTTGCTTTACTTTTTATTTGGTTTAGTACTATTGTATTCTAGCATTGTGATTTGTTTGGATGCATTCTTAGACATATGTATCATGAATCATTCATATATATATATATATGTGGTCCAGTGTATTATTTTCCAGTCTTCCACTATTTAATTTTGTATAGATTATTACTGCTTCAGCTTTTGCTATTGTTTTTCTTCCACTGTGTTACTCTGCCAATGAGGGCATAGTTTCTCCACTATCACACCAAAGGCCCTCGATTCTAGTTGGAAGCCTCTGGCGTTTGGGGAAATTCGCTTGAGGCCATGTGACCAACCGGGTACGGGGCGCCTCTGGGTGGATTTCGGAACTGGGACATTACAATGTTATTTCCCACGATCGATTATAATCAACTTATTTTTTACGTAATCGAATGTATGTTCAAGAACATGCCTCAACCATCTCTCATTAAAGTTGGGCCAAAGTAAAGAAGATGTTGTGTTGCTTTTACCTCAATAATCTGAGAATATTGAGCAGGCATCCCACTTAGAGGATGTCAGGTGTCAGGGAATGCAAATGTCTGAAATAAAAAAGTGATCTTTCGATATAGGTGATTTTAGTGGTTGTCAGATAATGCACCCAACTAATGTTTGAAATAAAATTCGTAATATCAAAAGAGAAATTGAAATAATTTTAGTCATATCAATTTAAGAATCACTCTAGATTGAAAGGCTGGGGGACCATTTAATTCAACCTTCAAATTCATTAAACAGTGTTCAAATATTTGAAGAAGAAGAATAGGAACATCCCTAGCCTGTAGGGCTGGGGGATTTTTCACATCTACAATCACCTCCTCAATGGAAGTCAGTTTCCTCTCGATTAGGGAAGAAGACACAAGGAAAGCGTACAACTGAACTATCCAAGGATTCCCATTGGGTTACTATCTGCCAAAAAATTCCCAGGAATTCATCATTTGAGAGAACATAGCCTCATGGAAGATACAGAAGAAGACATTTTTACAAAAATACTGACAGAATTCCATTTATGCCGTATGTGTCAGTAAATGTCATTAACTCCATTGCAGAAGATCTTCAAGAAAATCAATCTAGTTTAGGGGAATTGGAATATGAAGTTCTTTTCCATAATACCGTACACACTGAGGAGAATGAAGAAGGTGTGCATACCCGAAATCAGAGGCTTACCTCAAATCAATGTATGCTTTCAAATAACCAACTCCCACCCCTCTTAAAAGAATTTAACAAGGGGAAAGGAAAAATTCAGATTTTATCTCACTTTTACACTGTAAAATGTCAATCTCTTTCACTTGAAGAGATATTTTCACAGTAAGAAGAGTAAATTAAGGAGTTGAAAAGACTCAATATAGAGTTACTTCGAAATAGAATTTCTACAAGATGTACTCCCCAGGCAGGTCCTCAACTTGAAAATCCTAAAGGAGATCCTCCGAAAAGAGGATTTGTGGTAACTATAGATGTAGATAATTAATTACCTCCATTGGGTACACAATCAATGTAATATCAAACACATTCTGAAGGCTTATTCCCATGGGTTATCCAAGGAAAATATCAGTACCACCATTAGTGGTTTTTCCAGTTGTTGCACCGACTCAAGTTCTAGTTTCTATACATACATAGGTTCCATCTCATCCAAATGTTCCCAAAATTCTTATGAACATAATGGAGGAATTAATTACTCAATTTAAAGCTATAGAAGAATGATGTGAACCAGTTCAGCTGGAAAAGTGAGCCTACCCTAAATGGGTGGATGTAATTCTCCCCCACCAAATTTTGTGAATACTGCATTCCAAATCTTCAATGGTTCAGGAGATCTAGAAAAAAACTTAAACACATTCTATTTCTCGTTGTGATCCCATGATGAGAACTTATCAACAACAAGAAGTAGTTAAGCTTCAGTGTTTTGTGGAGTCATTACAAGGACCAGCTTTTGTTTGGTATACAAGCTTACAATCTCGATCAATTACAGGATGGGGAGATATCTATCAGAAATTCCTTCTTCAATTTAGCTCAATGCCACAAAATACGACATTTTTAGATCTTACCAATTTTAAAAAAAGGGAGAATGAAAGAGTTTTATATTTCATTGCACGATGGAAAGGATTAACATATTATTTATGTCTAACACTCCCTCAGGATGACTTTATGCCAATTAGTGTGGAAAATCTCAGTGATGAGTTACACACACCCTTGATCCCTGTGAGATACACATGAGGGTTTCAAGACCGTACTTCAATCTCTAAAAAGATAGAAGACTCTATTATGGAAACTAAGACTAAAAATCATGTAATTACCTCAACTTCGGGGAGGAGGATAGGAAAGGCAGAAGATGCTATAGTTACACTCAATCAGGCACTTGTGCCTACTTCTACTTCAAGAAAAACATCATACTGAAGGGATCTGACTTTTGGGCATCAAGATCAATAACCGTATCATCAACATGATCAAAGAAAACATAGGAGGAAACCGTTTAAATAATTAAATAATAATTCTTATTCTTTCTGGAATGCGCAAGTTCCTGGTTACTTCATCTCAGCCCTAAAAAACAATTTTGTTTAGTTTCCAAGGCCGAAAAAACCCAATAAAGAATAAGATGAAGATCTTCTGAATTATTTTCACTTTCACCAGATGTTAGGGAATCCCATCTAGGAAAGTTTTGTTTTCAAAGACCTCTTGCAAAAGATGGTAGATTCTGGACAAGTGAAACTGAAATGTTCATCAGTTCAAGTAGCATGTGTTACTGCTACTGATCCAGAGGAAGAAGGAGAATAGAAGGAAGTCAAAAGTAAAAATGTGTAGAAATATGATGATTGGATGAACATGAAAACAATCAACATGACTCATGCCATTTTACGAACATAGTTGAAATAGTCGACTTTGTCTTCTGCCACTCCCACTACAGAAAAACCACCTTCATCAAAAGGTTCTTCCTCAAATAAGAAAAGTGATCATAAGGACAAATAATAGTTAGAAGAAGATGATCTCACATTATGGACAAAGTTGTCCCTAACCCTGGTAGATTTCATGCCATCTATTTCAAAATAATGGGAATCACCCTGGAAAATGGAACAACCAGAATCAACTTGTCAAGAAGAATCTTTGTCAGATGAAGAATTGATCTTTGGTTCTGTTAATGTTATCCATTTAACCGATCCTTATGAAAATGATGATTTTGATTATAATGAGCCAGAATTCTTTATACCTAATTGGGGAACCAAAGGAAGTGGCCAAGGATGAGGATACAGGGGAAGACATGGGAATTCTAAAAAACACCATTTTAACTCTACCCCTTCTCGAACCATATATGCATAAGAAACATGCGGAAGTACCCTTTTGTGGGCTCAACAAGATCAAGGAGTTTCTTCGAGGAAAGACAAGTTCGGATCTGACACAATAATTTTGTAGGACAAATTAGAAGTCACACTGTCTTCCTCTCTGCAAGTGAATAAACCTAGTTAGTATAATCTCCCAAAGTCAGGAGTACTTCTAGCTTCTACTCCTATACAGAATATGACTATATGAGAAGCATTAACTTCCAAACCACCAAAAAATTGTATCTTCATGTAGGAAAATGCAGAACTTTGGAACAAAAGTATGATTTATTGAAACAATTTTCCAATGTACCGACCAATTTATCAATTCTTGAAGCATTGAATCTATCAAAAGATCATCAAGAAGCACTCATTGAGTATTTTTCAAGTCCTTAAGATTTTGAAACTAAAGTATTTGCTTCTGAGGTTTACCATATAGAGAATGATCCTTTAGAATTTCTTACAATCGAATATTTTACAGATGAATTTGAAGATGATACTGTTCATGGACATATCAGACCTTTGTAATTTTCTGGAAAGGGCAATGAAGTAGACCTCCGATGACCCTTAATTGATAATGGCTTTGTGGTCAACCTCATTCCCATTAGTACACTTTGTTGATTGGTCTTAATTGAATCTGATTTATCTCCTTACACATTAATGATTCAAGGGTATGAAAAGAATGAATAATAACCTACGAGTGAGATTACACTCAGAACTCAGTTTGGAGATCTTGTGTCAAATTCAGACTTCATGGTTGTTCATCAGGACACAACCTTCAATATTATGCTTGGAAGGCCTTGGCTTCATCAACATGTAGCCATACCTTCGTCATACCATCAATGTATTAAGTACTATTTCAATGGTCAAATTGGGATATTTTATGGTGACAAGGATCCATTCAAAACACGTGAATCTCAATACATTGAGGTAGATTTTTATCACAAAAAAGGAATGACGTCCATGATAAAGGAAATAACCAGAGTTAATACTCCAAATGGACTGGAAAATATCCCAGAAAATCCATTTATACATTTGAGTACAGATTATGTGATACCCATCGATCAAATTGAAAGGGTAAAACCAAATCCAAGCACTTATCCAGTAACATCCATAATTTCAATTACGACAATTGAGCCTGACAACATGGGATAAATTATTTATAAACCAAGCAATGATGGAAGCCTGAATGGAGATGTTTTCATTTCATCTGCTAATATGAAACAAGCCTCTACTTATTCCATAGGTGTAGAAGAAATTGTATCAATTTTAGAGGAAGACAAATATGTTGCTTCTCAATCCATCACTCCTTCTTTATTACCATAAGAATACCCTTCGTTATCAGTAGGTTCAGATATGGTGGCATCTTCTTCGGGATGTTAAAATACGGATTCCTCCTCTAACTATGGGTGTTTTGCCTCATCATCTACAATGTAAGTGGAAATAGAAGAGGTAACACATAGTGAATAAGAAAAGGAAGATCTCAGGGATGCTCCTCTAGTATTTGAGGAAGGTGTCTCTACCACCGTGTATGATCTCAAAGAAATAAATCTGGGTATAGAAGAAGATCCACTCCCCACTCTAATTACTGAGGCCATGACCTATGAAGAGAAAAAGGTGTATACTTCCTTTCTAAAGGAACATCAAGATATATTTTCTTGCAATTATATAAAAATTTCATATCTTAATTATGATGTAGCCACCCATCATTTGGGTTTTCCAAAAAAACATCATGGATTCAAGTAAGCAGCAAGAAGAACAAACCCAACTCATACCTCAAAAATTGAAGCTAAAGTTGATAAACATAAAAAGGATAACATTTTCAGATATGTTCAATATCCCAAATGGATGGCCAATATTGACCCAATGAAAAATAAGAATGGTAATATTAGAGTTTTCATTGATTTAAGAGATCATAACCGGAATTGTTCTAAATATATTTTTCCATTTCCAATTATAGAGCTTTTAATTGATGCAACAGATGGATATGAAGCTCTTTCTATCATAGATGGTTACTCTAGGTATAATAAAATCTCTATGGCCCTAGAAGATGAAGCATTTATAGCCTTCAGATCCCCTCTTGGTGTGTTTTAGTATCAGGTAATTACATTTGGTTTGAAGAATGCAGGAGCAACATACCAACATGCCATGCTACATATCTTTAAACCCTTCTTAGAGAAATTTTTTGAATGTTATGTGGATGATTTAGTGGTCAAATCCAGAAAACATTCCAATAACTTGGCTGATTTGGAAACCATATTCCATACAATTCAGCAACATAGTTTGAGGATGAACCCCTTGAAAGGTGCTTTTGAGGTAACCTCAGGAAAGTTCATTGGATTCATTGTATGACATCATGGTATAAAAGTTGATCCTGAGAAAAAAAAATCAATCCTTGGTATGTCACCTCCTCAAAATTTGAAAGAATTAAAAGGACTCCAAGGAATCTAAGACAATATTCGGTGCTTTATAGCCAATTTGGGAGGCAAGTGTTTTCCCTTCACTAGAATAATGAAGAAGGGAGTCACATACCAATGGACCGAAGGTTGCCAAGAAGAATTTGAAACCATAAAGAAGTATCTCTTGAGTCCACTGGTATTAATGTCACCTGTTGAAGGAATACCACTTATTCTATATGTGATAGCCTTAGAGCGATCACTGGGTTCCTTCCTTGCTCAATAGAATGATGCTGGGAATGAAAACAACCTTTACTATCTCAGTCGAACTATTCTTGATGCATAAACTAGATATTCAAGTACTGAAAAGTGCTGCCTAGCATTAACATTTTCAGTTCAAAAATTGAGGTACTACCTGCAATACCATGAGGTCCAATTGGTATCTCTCAATAACCCGCTCAAATTTATCCTCAGTCATCCTATGCTTACAGGGCGTCCGGAACAGTGGGAAGTTATTTTGAAACAATTTGATATCCATTTTGTGCCTGAAAAGGAAATAAAAGGCCAAACTCTGGATGACTACCTTGCTAAACATCCATATGCAGAAGATACATAATTAAATACTGAGCTTCCTGATGAAGAGTTCTTCCCTATTCAGGATAATTCACAAACATGGGAAATGTGCTTTGATGGTGCTTCCAAAAGTCCAACATGGAAGAGAATGGAAAACCCTAATATCAAAAAAGTTGTGTTATGAATTATCCTTATTTCCCTAGAAAAGGCAATGTTACCTTATTCATTTATGTTGTCGGAAGCTGGTTCCAACAATGAGGTGGAGTATCAAGGTCTCATACCAGGTCTGGAATTGGAACTTCATGTGAAAATGAATCACTTGAATGTAAAAGGTGATTCCTAATTGGTAATCAAGAAAATAAATGGAGAATATTTTATCAGAAAAGAAGAGTTAATCCCTTTGTGTGATTACATCTGAGGGTTAATGGATGAATTTCCCTCAGAGATGACAATGTCCTATGTCTCGCAATCACAAAACACCCAAGAAGATGCACTGGTTGATGTAGCTACAACCTTGGAAGATCCAAATCAGGATGATACTATCATTAGTATATCCCATCGTCATGTGGTCTCAACTTTTGTTCAAAATAGAATGGAGGAAATTAATGAAGTTATCCCTATTTATCATCCATATGTCCATACCACGGTATGGAGAATAACCATCATGGAATATCATCAATATGGAGTACTTCCACCGAATAGGGATGAAAAAGAATAGATCAAGTGAAGAGAATCCAATTTTACTCTTTATGATAGTCCAGACAACCAAAAGATCCTCTACAAGATAGGCTTTGATGGAATCCTCTTTAGATAAATTGATAGAGAAGAGGCTGCAGCTATTATGAAAGAAGTACATTCAAGAGCTTGTGGTGCCCACCAGTTTGGGCACAGACTCTCAGATCAGATCTGAAGACTTGGATACTTTTGGACTTCAATGAAACAGGATTGCATATATTTCACTAAGAAACGTCATCCCTTACATGTGGATTCCAACTTCATTCAGCAAACCCTAGCATTCCTACATACATCTAAATACTCCTGGCCAATTGCCACATTGGGAATGGATGTAGTAGGTCCTTATCATCCAGCTACAGAAAAACAGTTCAAGTATATCCTTACTAATAGTGACTTCTTTTATAAATGGTCCAAAGCAATACCTCTCGAAAACTTCGGAGCCAAAACCATTGTTAGTTTTTCCAAAACTAATATCATCACCATATTTAGTGTCTCTCATACTATTTTGAAGGACAATGGAACCATTTTTTGTTTCATTGATGTAAAAAAATTATATCAGGAACATAATATCAAATCCAACCATTTATCTTGCTATCATGTGATGTCCAATGGACAGATATAGGCCTTCAACAAGACCCTATCAAATATACTCCAGAATGTGGTGGATAATGATAAGAAATCATAGCATGCTAAACTTTTAAATGTTTTATGGGATTATCAGACCACTACCCGTACAACCACCCATGAAACTCTCTAGTCATTGGTATATGGAATGGAAGTAGTTTTTCCTATTGAGATGGAATTTCCTTCACTCAATGTTTCAATCTGTGATCATTTATCCATAGATGCGAGGTCTCAAAAACGGTTCAATGGGTTGAAAAAATTAGATGAAAAAATATTGCATACTCTATATCATTTAGTAGTCTATCTGAACAGAATAACATAAGATTTTAACATGAAATTCCACCTCTATTCATTTATTCAAGGAGAATTGGTATTGTTCCTTAGGACTCCAATGATACCTGGGAAGAAACCTCTAAATCATAAGCCAACGTGGGAAGGAACTTATTCTATACATAAGGTCTATTCAAATGGAACATATTCCTTAATCTCAATGGATGGAGAGCTTATTAAAACTCCAACCAATGCAAGTTTCTTAAATAAATACTTTGTATAATTATACATATCTTCCTCACTACAAGACTTAAAACTGCACAGTGCCAATGGCCTTGATGAAAGACTAAAAACCACACAGCCCCCAATGCCCTCATTGCAAGACTTAAAACTGTATAGTATAACGTCTTAGTTTAAAGACATTAAACTACATAACAACCATAAGTATCCATGCTACATGACATTAAAATTCATAGCATCATATTCCTTTTCATATGATGTTAAACAACATGAAATCATTTGTCCTCGTTGCATGACATTAAATTGTATGGATAACGTTTTCTCTGTTTGACATTAGAATCTTCCATAAACAAACATCGTTGACATCATCGCTACTCCTTAGTTGCATATGAGCCCCTCACTTTCCTATGTTTGAGTCAGACCTTCATAGAGACCTTGTTTCAAGAACTACGTATGACTCTATTCTTATTTTCAATGAGATACATAGAGATGCCTAAATCTCCAATTTTGGGCCCAGTCACAATCACAAAATCTTCTTATTTTCTTTTCTCATCTGGTATATGAATTAGATCTATAAATAGTGTTTCCTTAAGATATATGATTTGGTCCTTACACCATTTTATGTCTTAAGATTTACCGTTCTCTCATAACATGTCAAAATCCCCCATTCATCATGTTAAAATCGAATGGCGTGAGGAATGATTGTTTCAATAACTACATAGAGATTGATTCTTTTTTTCAATTAGATACATAGAGACGCAAAGATATCCGATCTTAGGCCTAGCCATAATGATAAAAAACCCTTTATTCCTTGTATAAGAATAAAACCCACATAGGGAATGTATTTAAGAACCATATATGACTTGATTATTGTCCTAGATAGATACATAGTGACACTTGGGTTTTATCCCATAATCTATTTACAATATGTCTTTCTTTTTACATTGGTTCTTTTTCTTCCTTACCACATGACATTAAACTGAATGGAAATCTAACACCCCCATTCTTCATCTGTGTTACCTTTGTATTATAGAAGAAATCCTTACTACTCCTTGTTTTTCACACCGAGCATAGCTCAAGTGGGCTTAAGAATTAGGTAAAAAGATTTTTTATATTAGTGAGGTGTTTCAATTCCTTATGGGGGTGAAAATTTCCTAACTACGTGACTTAAAACTGCACATCATAATATTAATTTAGAGGAAACAAAGAAAGTATCCATTTTACATATGATTCATATCTATATAAAAAGACATTAAACTTATGTCCAATATTGGTTCAAATATTCATCAGATGCATTAGGCATAAATCCCTTCCATACTTCACACTCTGAATCTCAAATGTTTCCATATCTTCATAACATTTCTTACGGTTTCTGTTGACAAAGTTTCTAATACTTGAGAACCCTTTTTCCTGACTATGAAGTACATGCCCTTAGGTGTCCTTGAATAGGTTTCGCTAATAACGGGCCCGTCAGTGAAAAGATGCCACTATTTGGCTATGCAGAATATGCCCCAGTTGGTCATGCATAATACAGTCCCTATAATGGGGGTTTCCAATAATGGTAACTACATTATTGGTTATAGTATTTTTTTCTCCTTCAATATTTGATGACAATATACAAGAATTTGTATTTTAAAATAGTCTTTTAAGTATACTTATCCCATTATCTTTCTCATCTGAAAGTTTTCAAGACCATAGTCTACACATTTCCCTTTCCATGTGTTCAATTCAATATGAAATTTTCTTGGAATCACTTGACCACATATCATATACTGTTTCCATTCCTGGTCCTAGTTGTATGACCTAAAATAACAGAC
The DNA here is from genome assembly GCA_963277665.1 of Viscum album. Taxonomy (NCBI): domain Eukaryota; kingdom Viridiplantae; phylum Streptophyta; class Magnoliopsida; order Santalales; family Viscaceae; genus Viscum; species Viscum album. The sequence goes on from OY728155.1 coordinate 805,327,413, forward strand.
ACCACACCTCTTACATTTGGGTCATAACTTCATAGAAGTACCATTCCTATAATTTTTTGAAATCTTGGTTAGAAATACCCTTTCTATATTCAGGTATCTTTCTCCATAAACCAATCTCTGTGCTTAAAAAAATCTGAATCTCCATAAACATTCTTCGGCTATTAGCAATAAAATGACAGTTTTTTATATATCTTTTTCTTGACTATGTAGCATGTGCCCTTAGGTGGCCTTTCATAAGTTACCTACATAACATGTCTGTCAGTAAAAAGATTACACTATTTGGTTATGCAACATATGCCCAGTTGGCCCTGCAAAATACAACCCCTATAATGGGTTTTTCAAATAATGGTAACTTCGTTCGTGGAAAAAACACCACCTCTAATTATTTTATCCCTTTTCCCATATCATACTTTGGATTCATAAATTCATAAATCATTGTTTATGATTTTCCATTCGAAACCTGGATATGGTAGTATATTTATAAACACATTATCATGAAATTTGGAGAGTCTCATACCTTTTGTCAAAGATAATGACCTTAAATTAAATCCACACAATGTCATCATTGCATGACTTAAAACTACACAGTACCAATGTCCTCACAGCATGACTTAAAACTGCATAGTACCAATGTCCTCATTTCATGACTTAAAACTGCACAGTACCAGCGTCCTCACTTCATGATTTAAAAATACACAATATGATATCAGAAATTCCCCTTTTGAAAAATTTTAATCATTCCTCATACACCAAATTTGTATAGATATGGTTTTCCTATTCATGAAATATGTCGGTATAAAATAGGTCTTTCATTATTAAAATTAATTTCCTTGGAAAAACCACCCACTATGGCCTTGGGTTACCCAAATCATATTTTTCCCTTATCTATCAGCTGAAGAATGTTAAATTCCTAAAGATCTCTTTTTCATGACTATGCATCATCTGCCCTTAGGTGGCTTTGCATAAGTTACCTACATAATAGTTCTGATAGTAAAAAGATGCCACTATTTGGCTATCTAGCATATGCCCAATTGTCCCTACATAATAAAACCCCCATAACAGGTTTTTTCAAATAATGGTAACTTCGTTCTTGGAAAAAAAGACTTCATCTAATGCTTTTTTCCCTTTTCCCATATCATCTTTTGGATTCAGAAATTCTTAAATCACAGTTTACGATTTTCCATTCCATACCTAGATATGGTAGTATATTTCTAAACAAATTATCATGAAATTGGGAGAGTCTCATACCTTTGGTCAAAGCTAAATACCTTAAATTAAATCCACACAATGTTCTCACTGCATGACTTAAAACTACACAGTACCAATGTCCTCACTGCATGACTTAAAATTTCATAGTACCAATGTCCTCACTACATGACTTAAAACTGCACAGTACCAATGTCCTCACTACATGACTTAAAACTGCACAATATGATATCAGAAATTCTCCTTTCTGATAAATTTTAACCATTCCTCATACACCAAATTTACATAGAAATGGTTTTCTTATTCATGAAATATGTCAGTATAAAAATGACCTTTAATTATTAAAATTACTTTCCTTGGAAAAACCACCCACTGTAGTTTTGAGTTACCCAAATATTATTTTTCCCCTATCCATCAGAAGAAAAATGTTAAATTCCTATAGAGCTATTTTTCATGACTATGCAGTACATGCCCTTAGGTTTCCTTTCATAAGTTTCCTACATAATAGGATTTTCATCCAAAAGATGCCACTATTTGGCTATGCATTATATGCCCTAGTTGGACCTTCATAATATAACCAACATAATGGGTTTGTCAAAATAATGGTAAATTCATTCTTAGAAGGGACTCCCCTTATGTTGATACAGGTTCTAAATTTGGTGGCCATAAAAATCATGGCTCAATATTCCCCTTAAAAATATTTAAAGAATATTAAATAAATTCTTAGCTGCAGAGTCTTTTTAGGAAGTAATTTCAAAATTTATGTTCAAAGTTATTCGACCCTAAATATTATCCCTTCATAGTACAACATGCATGACCCTAAACTGCCAACAAGAAAAGACTTGGTACTCACTAGATTCAGAACCTGCAAAGAGAAATCTAGAGAAAAGTTGAGTACCAGCTCACTAAACATACATTTTTGTATGGTTTAGGTAATATTGAGTAATAAAAAGTCAAAAGACAAAAATAATGTAGAGTTTTGCATATGACCCTACCAAAAATCAAACTATGCTCACTATGCCCCTTGGATTAGGAAAAAATTTGAGAATCCTTCCAAACTTGACGTAGCTCCAAATCTTACTAAATGAAATTAGAATGAATCAAAGTGCCATAATTTTACTTTATAACAACATTCCTTTCATTCTAAATGAATCAAAATCTAAGGGGGAATTTTTTAGACACCATGAAATGTGTTCCATGCACTTATCCATAGAGTATATATATGATTATCACATAGACAAAAATGTCAAGTATGAGTAAAGATGTTTTCACCATGAAGGAAGAAGATGCATGAATGATTTCTATGCACCAAAATACTACTTTATAATGATGTATAAGTGTAATGACCCCCCTCTCTCGAGGAGTATGCCGTGGATTTACAAGATTGATGATAAAAAGGAGTTGATAAAGAAAAAAAAATTCAATTTTAGAGTTTCTTATGGAAAATAATGGTGTATTTACCATATCAGTAAGTGTATATCTCTTTGAGATATTCTATTTGACTTGTCTCAAAGCCCAAACAGACTTACAGATCAAAGGTTATGATACTCAGAAGATAGATAAATATTACAAAGGGACCTATGCAATAACAATTTATCTATACATCTGCATGGAGGAGCTGTGCGGAGAACCTGCGCAGATAAAAATTCATTTAACCAGTCTCATCCATGCATATAAATAGAGCCCCTCGGTTCCCCATTGAAGGGACTAAAAAAGTGCCTAGATCCCTAAAATTGTCTCATGTACCTCTCTAAATCACGATAGAAGAGATAATTAAAAAGGATAAGTGTATTTTGAAAGTCTATTACAATTTTTTATTTAGGTTTGGTTATCCTATGTGAAATACATTCTTCATTCATCATCCACATCTGTGCAGAATACATGCGCACCACATCTACGCGGAATACCAGTGCACCATATCTATATGGAATACCTGCACACCACATCTTCAAGGTACATCAATGCGGGGTGCCTACATGGAATACCTTCACGAGGTACCAATGTGGTAGAGCTTGGTATAAAGCCTACATACCAACTCAAGTACCCTCTTTAAAATCCATTCATGGCAGGGTATCTCCTTCATTGGTTCCCTAATCTGAAAGGGACTAAGTTGAATCGTCCACCAAAACCTCCTGACTTATCATACATTTGGAAAAGGCACATCAGTGTGTCTCCTATTTGGGTTTGAATTTCCATATTCAGAGGTTTCCCACATATGTTTCACAATGGGGTTAGTATTCATGGAGTGTCTGTGGGTTTGTATATCCATAGTCACATGGACCTTTCTCCTAGGAATAATGCTGGGAAGTTCTCAGTTTTGAGAATAAGGGTTTGCGTTCTTTCCTCCACTTCTCGCCTGTATGTCTCCGAACCTCAGGTCTCTTGTAGGTAATGTACGATTCACCTTTCCTTTTCTACGCAAGCATACAAGAAGTCTCCCTCCCTTACCAGAATCAATTTTAGGGCAACCAGCTTGGCGTAATCCCCTAGCCTTTCTTGCAGGAGGTAGAATCATTACTCCTCCTCTCTTCTTTTGTGTCAAAAACCAAAGGGGATATGGGCATAGGGACTTTCATTACCCTTTCCCTCTCCTGTTGGGCTTTGTCACCATGGGTAGCCATCCTGTTGTAATCCCCTAACCTTCATCCCTTCTTCCTCCCATTGGATCATTGTCCAATGTGAAGAGAACAGAGGGGAGGCTTGTCGCATCCCCCTTTTCTTAGGTCGGATCTCCCTATTCCACGGTCGACGCGCCCTCTTCCACCAGTGGAGGTGGAAAAGTTTGAAAGTGTAAATGCCTTTGTCGAATCTTTTAAATCCCTTTATTTATCACACTGAACATGAGTCATGTGGGCTTAGATATTTTCCATGGTCACAACATTTTCACAAAGAATGAACTATGAGAACTCTGATTCTTATTCAAACTAGGATACGTAGGATGCCTTATTAGGGCCCGATCTCATTGGATATCCTCCTATGGAATACAACCCTAATTCCCTTAATATAGTCATCTTTCTTAGGAATAATACCTAAATTAAACCACCCAAAATCATTATGGCGTATCTTTTTAGGAAGTAATCCCAAATTCATTTCTCTCAAAGGACTATACTCTCCTATGAGACCTAATAGAACTACGTGTTCTTTGATTCCCATCTATATGGGATACGTAGGAAGCCTCCTTGAGGATTAAACCCAATACCCTAAATCAATCATAATCTCTTTGGGATATATTCTCAATAGGGTCTGATTCTACTTGGAAATCCATATTCATTCCAAGTTCATTGGGCTACTTCAGTATAAGTCTCATACTATGTTCTGACTAAGCACCTTTTTCTTATATATCCATACCACATGACATTAAACTATATGGCTAGGTCCTTACCAGAAGATCTTAAAAGTAATGATGTGTCCCATTTAATGGAACCGAGCAACTAGGGTTATGATTCGAATAACAAGGATATATAGGTAGCCCATCTTATGGGAAAGATCCCAAAATAAAACCAAACATTAATCTCCCTAAATGACAATAAAATTCAAGAGTTCCCCCTTGAGTGGCTTAAAAACCAGTATCATCACAATGATTATTAAAAGAATCTCTAAGAAGTATATCTGAGGATACCATTGATGGAAGTCCTTGAATACATACAAATGTTTCTATTAATGAATAACCTTGAATGCTTACTGATGATTCTAAATTTTACACATGTTAATAAGTGATTGTGAATTACAAGGAAAATTTATGTTATGCTTGGTGAATTAATAAGGATTCATGAAAATATCTTAAATTTTCATAGAGGGTCCTGGAGTAGTCAATAATTCCCCCAAAAAAGGTTGTGATGAGTTCGACCTCCCATCCTCTTGAACAATGTACGTTCTTAATTATTGCAAAGTTCAATCCTAACGAACACCTACCTTTGGAAATTAGGTCCTCTTTGGATGATGTAATATTGGATGTTTCCAGTTCCATAAATAAATCAAATGGAAACCGCCTAGAAGTAGTGATTCTTAAATCTAGAATACACGTTTCAAGGACCTACAATACAGACTATAATCAAATAAAGCATTTTATGTTTTAGACCGGATGATAGGTGTACCTTTCACCACATCATTATCATAACCATCATACCAATAATTATCCCATGATACTTCCATATAATATCCTAATTTTTTAAAAAATAATAAATTACATACTGTTGATAATTTAAAAATGTTTTATGTAAAAATGCAATATTTCAATAAAAATAATTTAATAAATGTTTTAAATGATTTTTGTAAAAGTGAAAGACCAATTAACACCTTGGAATATTCTATCGAATATTTTCCTAGTCAGGTGATGAGTATGTGAGAGATTTTGAGGCCCATAGGGCCTCAGTGTATATGGAGTCCTAGATCTAGTGGTGTTATTATATTTATCATATGATGCACCATTTTAGTGATATTAATTAATTATTTTTTAAAAATTTAGTAATATATAATTAAATATAAAAATTTATTATTGTGTGTGATCTATCAAAATTTCTAATGCTCAGAAATGTCACATGCCACCTCGGGTAAACCCAGCATCCCCTATATAATGATGGTCTTATATTTCTTATATGACTCACTATTTTTGAGATATTTAATTATTTTTGGTAAATAATTCATGCATAAATTTTTATATTTAATATTTCTATTCCACTACAGTATGTATCTATGGGACTCAGAATATCACTCTAATTCAATGCTTGACTATGAAAATATTTGGTAGAATATTCCAAGGTGTTAAAATGGGTTTTATCCTTAAAAAAACCCATTAAAGCATTTATTAAGTGATTTTTATTGAAAATTTAAATTTTAAAATAAAAATCTATAATTTATCAACAAATGGTTTTTTATTATATTTAAAAAAAAACAGTGATATTATAGTTCTCCCCACTATTTTATTATTGTCCTTAAGAAGTATCTATAGAGGTCTTACTCAATAAACTCAGTTCACTGACTGAAAAATAAATTTTTATTAAGATAGATTCCCTCTTAATGGGTGAGGGGGAACACAACATGACATCAAAGACATAAAACTACAATAATACCCCATAGTCCAAAGGCCCAAGGCAAAAAATAATCCAATTCAAGTTTGCAAATAAAGGCTTCTCCCCAGCATAAAAAACATTAAGACCAGCTTCCTCTATCTCATCATTTCCTAACAAGTTATCCTGTGCAATGATGCCTGAGGTTGATACCAATGGAAATCACCATACCCTCTCAAACATCCAATTCCTCATAGAAATGATCTGGTGTAAACTCTTGCTCTGAACCTATTCTAGATCAAACCCTTGAAGTTAAATTGGAGGAAATGTCTTATAAACCGCAGATCATAGGCCATGAAACAATCATAGCACACAAAAACCATTCCACCAAGTCACTGAGATCAAACATCAGACTCATGTTCCCACGTTTCCTATTAGATCTTTCCATGATACCACTGAATATGAATTATTTGTACCGTATTTCTTCGAAACACATTCACACTACGATCTATGATCCTCACTGAACACTCATCATTAGACATATCAGTATCCATATTAACATCCACACAATAAATAACGTGTGTAGGATCAGGTATGTACCAATAAAGCCATGATACATGGAAGATTTCATGCTTATCTCGATAGTGAGATGGGTGTTCCAAGAGATATTTCATTACCCCTATCCACTCGGTGATCTTTAAGGATCCAAAAAATAAGGTGTTATCATTCCCTACTTCCTTAAATGTCTCCACCCCAACCAAGGATTCACTCACAATAAATACATAATTTCCCACAACAAACTCCAAAGGTCTCCTCCTATAGTTTTCATAAGATCTATGTCTGCTCTAAGAAGTGATAAACATATTCTCAATAAGAATCACTCTCTTATTGAAATGCTAAACCAAACCAGTCCCACAACCACTGCCTCACCTTCCTCCAGAAAACATGTGATGATCAACATGGTCTCCCATAAAGATTTTCATAAGGTCCCATATGAATCAATTCATAGTAAATGTTATTGAATGTAAACTAAATCAAGGCTATGTGATCATCCCATACTCCACCAAATTATAGCATAGAATCACAAAATATATCATCTAAAATCTGTACAGCCTGATCAAACTATCCGTTGGTATACGGATAGTACCCATGCTCAATATCAACTGAGTCCCTATGGATTTATATAAGACATGAAAAAAACATGACGTAAAACATGTGTCGCAACCTAGTACCTCTATCTGGTTATAGGTCCCCTTGAATGAATATATAGAGAAGTATCTTATGGTCTCTATAAACAACAAAACTGCACCAAAGAGATAGTGTCAGCACCACTTTATAAGGTGTACCACATCTCCTAGCTCCATGTCACATGTAGGGTAGCTCCAATCATTGTATGGTAGCTGACGATACCCATATGCTACTATATACCCTCTTTAAATTAGAACCACTCCCAAGCCGATGCATTATTAGCACAATACTCTTTATAACCATTCCCAAGACCATGGAGTGTTAGTACATGAGATATTTCAATATTCTCTTTAGATCAAGGAAATCCTCTTCACACTGGTCTTACCACTATAATTTCAATCCCTTCTATGATAGTGCTATCATGGGTGTAGATAATCATGATATGTATTACATAAACCACTAGTAATATCATGCTAAACCTTGAATGATCCTAATATCAAACACGTCTCAGGGACATTTCCAATATTTGACTAAATCAACCATCTTTGGGTCAAAAGATATACCAGTCTCAGGCACCAAATATCATGGAAACTTCCCCTCTACAATCTAGAATTCATACTTATATAATTTTGAATAAAGCCTATGTTATCGAATCATACTCAGAACTCTCTCATGGTGCCTAGCTTGTTATATCTGATATCAAATAGCATATAAGGATTTCGTTTTATGAAATCCATGATGAATGATTCTAGGTATGGATTGAAGGTCTTCACTACTAAAAAAAAGGCCTTTAATAGTGCAAGAAATGTCCATTATTAGTGATAGAAAATCGTAGACTACAAGAGCGAGGTTAAAAACCCCGGTCTTTTATCTGTGTTGTAAAAGTGCTGATAATGGGGTCTTTTACCGGTGCGTTAATTTAGTGAAGATAAAGGCACCATTTATAAGGGATTATAAAATCACTGATAAAGGGTCTTTTATCAGCGCTTATAGAAGTGCTGATAATGTATAAATTTATCCGCACTTATAAAAGTGATAATAAAGGACCCTTTATCAGTTCTCATAGAAGCAATGATAAAGGAACATACTGGAGTGTGTAGTAACAGCACAAAAAACACCAAAAACAAACTAGATATCTAGAAAAACAAGTCCTAATGTAGGATTTAAATGAAATGAAATTTACAACACAAACACAAGATAAAAACACTATATTATAGACATTTCAAACATTGTTTTATACAATTACATAAATACAAATTATTACATACATTAAAAAACATCAATTTTTCTTTTTATTTTAATCCTAACCCGACCCATGCTATTGCCAAACAAACCATATAAGGACCCAGCCTTAAAACATACATAATATTTAATTAAGTTAATAATTCACATTGAGGATCTTTCAGGTTTAGAGTTTTATAGAATTAGGTCATAACTATTACATTTCTTTTCAAAAATTACAAAGTAGAAACTTCTACTGAGTTTCCATTTTTTTACAAAACAAAAACACTTGAAAAAAGGAGTCATGTCTAGTTCCATGTTAAAGATAGAATGTATTTTCCTTGATCCCATCCTTGACCCTAATATTCTTTATGTCCTGTGAAAAACATTTCAAAACTTGGGATGAGCATAAAAAGCTCAGTAAGGGATACAGAAAGAAGAAAAACTGTTAGTTTTTCAAAACAACAAGTAAACCATGAATACTTTATCATAAGTAATACTTTTCTCCTTTATAAAGTAGTAAATACCCTTCCCTGAATAAAAGATCATTACTTTCCCTTTTGTACCCAAAATATTAACATAAAACCCATATAAAGAACACATAACATATCAAGTTAACTTGGGACATAAACATACTTAAATGGAATAACCATACGGTCGACTTATACACATATCAATAAATGGAATATCCATACAGTTTACTTCCATACCAAATGCATTAGAGGTTATAACGTAACCACCCATCTTGGTTTTCAAGACACCACCTGTCATTTGGTTTATCACGTAACCACCCGTCAAATGTCCAAGTACCATTATAAAATCATAACACATAAAAACAATTTGAAGGAATGATAACATTTCCAAATTTCACTCACAATATATCATTTCAAGATATTGAAATAATAAATCTATTCTCAAAACCATTTTCAATAACAAAATACATAAATGAGTATATGGTATTTATTTTCTTTTAAAAACATTACGGCTTGTTGAGGAAGCCAAAGATCAAATAATACTCGCGGAGGCGGAAAAGGTCGTTGTCACCGCTTACGTTAAAAGGAATTTTTTTGTCATTTAGTAAAACTATTTGTAGAAAAAAAGTTTCCTTTTTAATAAAAGTAAAATTCAGAGGGGTTTATACACCTTCTAAAAAAAGTTGTGCATTAATAAAAATATGGCTCAATGAAAGGAGATTGAGACGAAGTCCCTTACATCGTGTACGACTTGACTCGATCGTTCTTTAATTTTCTTGAATTATGAACTAAAGATAATGTATACTTTATTAAGAACCTTTTTAAAGTTTATTAGTCCTTTTATATCAATTATTAATATGTTATAAACATTATGTAATCATTTATGTTAATAATGGTCTTTTTGTCGATTTTTGGTACTTGAGTCAAAAATGAACACCTTATATTTAAAAGTTGTCCATGTGGTCAATAGTAAATTATATCCAGAATGATATTAATTATTTAGATATCATATATATCATATATATCCAGTATGAATATATTTATAGCAATACATATCATTTGGAGGTAAAAATGAAATGCACCGTTCCTGGAGACGGTAAGCTGTACGTACACATGAATGCTACTTTAATTTCTATTTCTTATTTTAATGGAATTATAACATAATAATACATAGATATATTATAATTCCAGTATAATATCATATATAATATCATTAAATCTATCCTTTATACTTCCCACATATGGAATTAACGAGTCATATTAGTTTGAGGGGGCGGTAGTCCGCACTTCCGCAAATGAAATTATCGCGTTTACCCATAATGGAAACCAAAACGGTATAATATAAATGGAAAATACAAAAGCATAAAGAAATCATAAACATAATATATATCATATATAAATACATTTACATCATAATGGACACCATGAGAGGCGGTAAGAGGCAATTGAACAATCATCATTTCGTGAGGTGTTAGTTTTCCATCCATAGAAACATTATGTTCTTCACCCATTAGATGTACGTGTGTGTATGTGTAGTTTGAATCCTTCTCGTGACAACATCTTAGTATATTGAGGATACTGTTCTTGTTATAAAAGAAATGAATAAAAAGAGTTTAGGGGTTGGAGGAGTAAAATAAAAGAAAAGAAGTTAATAGAAACTGTTACCTTTAATTTGGGTAACTTCCTTTGGTTGGAACCAAAATGGTTTGTTGAAGTTCCTTCAGCCTAAGATAAGGCTTCTCGGTGAAAGAGAGGAATGTATGGAGCTTAATTGGGTAGAGTTTGGACGAGCCAAAAGGCTTGAGATGTGTGAGTAATTGGTTACAAATGGTATCCTTTTATAAGGGAAAGGAGGGGCTCTTTAGGAAGTGTGAAAACATTATTTTATTATAAACTTATATTCGGTTTCAAAAGGTCCAAAAATAATTAAATTCAAAGATAAGATGAATAATGGCCGAAATAAAATCATCCAATAAGAATTGGACATGTTTTGGATATTATTTTAATATTTATAATCTTATTTATTTAAATCATTTATTAATGAGGTAAATATTGCATCATTATTGTGTCATAAATAATTTAATTTATTTGATGTATAAAAATTATAAAAAAATACCCTGATCTACGAAATCTTTTTAGATTTCCAAATAATATTTATTGTCTAAAATATAACTTATATAACCCTTTGTAAAAATTAATTTTCAAAGAGATATTTTTTTGTGTCATTTTTGCCTTTACATTATGTTAATTAAAATAAAGGGTCATTATCACTCATAAGTGGCTCCATGGGGTCTCAAAATCGACCCAAGGATGCCCATGGTTGGCCATGACTCACCCAATAAGGATAGGGTAAGTGTTAGGTTAATTTTGAATAATTATAATATCCTTTTTTACCTTGAATTACCTTATTTACCTTTAACCGCGGTAAATAAAAGTCAAAAGTTACTATTCACCAAAAATTATGTTCATCTTATTAAACCAAATTTTACTTACTAAAAACAACCATGTATGTCAGATTTTCAAAATTCAATTCACATAAGTGGTAAAATATCATTTAAATGAAAAATTCAGTTTTTTAACTACTACTAAGTGGTTTCACTATTCATCAAAAATTGATGTTTTTCAGAAAACTACCAAAAAAATTCATCCTAAGATATATTTGATATTCAGAATTCAAAAACGATGTCTATTTTACCAAATTATAAACATATAAGTTGCATTAATTAATTTAAAATTAATTCCTGCTGTCAAAACAAATAGCGTGTTTTTAAGAAACAATAACTATCAAAAGAATAAAACTTGTTTATGTCCAAATTCAAAGTGAAATTAATTCCAATGACCAAAATTGGATTAAGTGATAAAAATATATTCTAATTATACTTTAAAACCAATTAAAAAGAAAATCTAACCATATAAATAAATTATATCAAAAGTTTGCTTTGAATTAAAATACAACGTCTTTCACTTTTCATTAAAAATTGAATTTTATCAAAAAAATACCAAAAACTTACCCAAAGTGAATTTTGATGTCCTGATTCTAAATATGAATTTTATTTGGACAAATATAACATATAAAAGTGACTAAAACTATATTTAAATAGGGTTTTCCATTAAAAGGTGCTAAATTGACCTTTTAATGTAAATTATGCTTAAAATAAGATTCATTCACATTTTAAGCCTCTAACTTTTATTGGATGAATGTAAATACATTTAACAAACATGTATAATTATATTGTAGTTAGTTTTTTTCATTCCCTCGAATACAAAGACTAGGAGTTAATTACCATTTAATAGTATTATATTATTAGTGTGCAACGTAAGATTTCAACGAAACCTGTTGTTGCGTATCAGGTACCCTATCGAACCTAGAAACCCTTTTAAAGTAAAATTAATATTTGATTCAAAAATATTACTAAATATGAAAATCCCTTATTCTTCATTTACCTAGGATGTTACATCATTCCCCCTTTTGGAAATTGCGTCTTCACAATTTTTATTCACTTATCAATATAAGTGGGGGTATTTAACCCTCCTAGCATTTTTAGATTCTCACGTTGCCCCTTCAACCATATAGTTTTCCCACAATACCTTTACCTAGTGAATTACCTTATTCCTCAAAACTTGCTCTCGTCAGTCAAGAATTTGGACTGGTTTTCTTCATAAGAGAGATTCTCTTCCTACTGAACTACCTGTGGACTTAAGACATTAGATGGATCCGGAATATACTTTCTCAACATTGATACATGAAAAACATTGTGTACCTGGGACAAACTTGGAGGTAAATCCACTCTGTAAGCAACTGATCCAACTTTCTTCAGGATTTCATAAGGTCTAATGAACCTCGGAGTCAACTTTCCCTTCTTACCAAAACACATCACACTTTTTAATGGAGAAAATTTGAGAAAGACATGATCACCTACCTCAAAAGAGAGATCCTTCCTCCGGTTATCTGCATAACTTTTCTTCCTACTCTGAGCTGTTCTCATGTTCTTCTGAATCAACTGAAATTTTTCTTCCATTTTTCTACCAATCCTGGTCCCATCAGATTCCTTTCACCTACTTCATCCCAAAAATCTGGAGTTCGACAACGCTTTCCATATAATTTCTCAAATGGAGCCATCTGTATATTAGAATGAAAACTGATATTATAATAAAATTCAACCAACGAAAGATGTTGGTCCCAACATCCCTGATAATCCATCTAGCAGGCGCTTAACATATCCTGAAAGGTCTGTATTTTTGGTTCTGATTTCCCATCTGATTGAGGATGAAAAGTTTTACTAAAATTTAATTCAGTACCCAACAACTTCTGAAGGCATTTCCAAAAGTTAGAAGTAAACCTGGGATCATGATCAGATACAATGGAGAGGGTAACACCATGCAACCTGACTATCTCTTTAACATACAACCGAGCAAGTTGATCTAGAGAGAAATTATCACGAATAGGAATAAAATGAGAAGATTTAGTCAATCGATCAACTATAAACTAGATTTCATTATTATCACAAGATGTATTCAGCAATCCCACAACAAAGTCCATTGAAATATTTTCCCATTTCCACTCTGGTCATGGTAAAGACTGAAGAATCCCTTTCGTTAACTACCACTCATCTTTAACCTGTTGACAATTCAAACACTTTACATTAAAATCAACAACATCTCTTTTCATTCCATCCCATTATTAATACTTCTGAATATATCTATACATCTTTGTACTACCAAGATGAACTGAAAATGGGGAACTATGAGCTTTACCTAACAACTCATTCTTCAACTATGATTCAAAAGGCACAAATAATCTTTTCCCAAACCTCAAAACAAAATCATTATTAACATTAAATTCAGGAAACATATCCTTCTATATCAACTCTACATTTTTTTGCAAATCATTGTCTTCCTTCTGTGCTTTCTTAATTATTTCTGATAGAGGTGATGTCACTAACACCTGATACAAAATAGAATAATTTTATGCACCAACAAAATATATTCCAAAATTCATCAAATCAAAAACCAAAGGATCTTATTCCAAATGTAGCACGGTTATTGAATCATTACTTTTTATACTAAAAGCATCATCCACTTTATTTTATTTTCTCAGATGGTAAAGGATCGTGATATCATAATCTTTGATTAATTCCAGCCATCTCATCTGTCTCATGTTCAATTCTTTCTAAGTGAATATATACTTAAATATTTTGTGGTCAGCATATATTTCACATTTTACTCCATACAGATGATGCCTCCAAAATTTTAAAGCAAAAACAACAATAGATAATTCCAAATCATGTGTAGGGTAATTTAACTCATGAGTTTTCAACTAACATGAAGCATAACAAATCAACTAATCATTCTGCACAAGGAAACATCCAAGTCCTTTCAACAAAGCATCACTGTAGATAAAAAATTCACTATCTCTGGAAGGCAGTGCCCAAACAAGAGCATTCACCAATCTTCTTTTGAATTCCTAAAAATAATCATCACATTCTTTTGTCCAAATAAACTTAACACATTTTCGAGTTAACTTAGTCATTGGACTAGATATCCGTGAAAACTTATAAAAAAACCTATAGTAATAACCTTCCAAACCAAGAAAACTATGGATCTTGGTTATATTTGTGAGTCTTGAGCATTCTTCGACAACTTTTGTTTTAGCAGGATCAACAGTTATACCATTTTTTGAAACAATGTGACCAAGGAATGAAATTTTTTGTAACCAAAACTCACGCTTTCTGAATTTACCAGTCAAATTATTTTCGTTTAAGGTTTTCAAGACAACCCTTAAATGAAGTTCATGCTCCTCTTTAATTTTCAAATAAACCAAAATATCATCAATGAACACAACCCCAAACTTAACCAACAACTCATAGAAAATTCTATTCATAAATCCATGAATACATCAGGTGCATTGGTTAACCCAAAAGGAATAACTAAAAATTTGTAATGGCCATATCTAGTACGAAATGGGGTCTTCAGAACATTTGCTTCCTTTTCTTTCAACTGATGGTACCCCAACCTCAAATCAATCTTTGAAAAATACTATGCTCCCTAGAGCTGATAAAAAAATCTATATGAGGTAAAGGATACTTGTTCTTAACAGTGATGTTATTCAATGATCTATAATCAATACAAAGTCTCATTGAACCATCATTATTTTTAACAAACAAGACAGGGAAACCCCATGGTGATGTGATAGGTCGAATGAAACCTTTATCTAATAACTCCTAAAATTTCTTCTTTAACTATAAAATTTCAATTTGAGCCATTTGATAAGGGGGTTTTGAAATTGGCTTAGCATCAAGAACTAAGTCAATAGTAAATTCAACTTCTCGGTCATGTATTATACCAGAAACCTCATCAGGGAAAACATCATGGTACACATTTACCACTGGAACCTCATTAATATGAACAGTTCTTTTATTTTCAACAATATGTGCAAGGTAACATTCATTTCCATATTTTACTAGTTTCTCAGCTTACTGATATGTTATCAAAATCAAGGGTTTGTTATTGTACACAAATTGGAAATATTTCTAAAAATAAACCTTTTTAGCACTTTAGTCAATTTTAGCATGATAAACAGACAACCAATCTATGCCCAAAATTACATCAAACTCTACTAGAGGCAAAACAGTAAGGTTTGCATGTTGATTCTTTCCGCACAAAAGGACATGAATGTTCTTATAATTTCATTTTTTTTCTCAACATTTTCACCAGGTGTTTTTACTTTAAGTTTTGTATTCATATCTTGAGATGGAATTCCCAATATATTATAAAACTTCTCAGAAATGAAAGAGTGTGTAGACCCTGAATCAAACAACACATTGGCATAATCTGAAGAAACAAACAGTGTAGCTGATACTACTTCGTTTGATGGCCCAACATCTGCTAAAGTAGTTTCAAAGGATTTAACCACCCCTTTCTACTTGTATTCAGGCTTCTTTCCCTCAGTTGAGTTCTTCACTGGACACTCATTTTCATAATGACCCATTTCATTACATTTAAAAAATCTTACCGTTGGTTTTTTATTGCCTGCTTGATCATATTCCTTACAGTTATGAGAAATATGACCAGACTTACCATAGCAGAAGAACCTTCCAGACATTGATAAGCGTTCTCCAAGATTCTTTTTACCACACTTCTCACAAGTTGGGTATTTAATTTTCTTACCTCTAGGCTTCTTTGATGAATTATTTCCCTTTGTCTGCCAACTGGACCTCTTATTCTGTTGTTTTTCAAAGAACACCTAATCATTGAAAAACTCCATTTCAACCTTCTCCAGACATTGAACAAGTTTTTCATAACTTTTGAACTCACGAGAGGCTAATGCTCTTCAATATCGTGGCTTCAGTCCTTAGTAAAATCGATTTATCTTACTATCAATATCTTGGATGAAATTTAGAGCATACCTTTTGAGTCGAGTGAATTTTTCTTCATAATCAGCCACTAAGTCATCCTCCTACCTTAATTCCATGATTTTTTCCCATCCTAAGATGAACCACCTTAGGAAAATATTTCTCAAGAAAGATACCTTTGAATTCATCCCAATCAAGAGCATCAATATCCTCATTATCCCTGATATTTTCACCATCGACCACCAAAGATTAGCTTCACCTTAAAAATGGTAAACAACGAGACTAAAATTTTGACGTTATGAACACCCCATGACATCAAAAATCTTCTCCAGTTCTTTAATCCAACTTTCAGCTAGCACAGGGTCAGATGATCCTCTGAATAATGGGGGATGTTGCCTCATGAAATGCTCCACTACTGACATGTTCCTCTATAGTTTATCTGGATGATCTCGTGCATGGATACCACCACCATTTATAGCCTAATTCAATTGTTCTATCACTGAAACAAACTATTCAGTTCGGATTCCGACCATCTCAGGTCGCAAATTTGGAAGGTTGTCTTCCTCCGGATGTCGTCCCAACATAGCCGCCCTGTTTCCTCTGCGGAAAACCATTCTGAACACATAAATATCTTAACTGAAGCAACATGGTAATCTAGAAATACTATATCATTTCAATATTACCATAAATTAATTTAGGTACATTAATATAACATTACCCTAACTCCTAAAGTTATCTAAACTGACCTATGATTCCAACTATAAGGACCCAGCCTTAAAACATACATAATCTTGAATTATGTTAATAATTCACATTGAGGATCTTTTTATGTTTAGATTTTTTTAGAATTAGGTCAAAACAATTACATTTCTTTTCAAAAATTAAAAAGTAGAAACTTCTACTCAATTTCTATTTTTTTCACAAAACAAAAACTCTTGAAAAAACGAGTCATGTATAGTTCCATGTTTAAGATAGCATGACTTTTCCTTGATCCCATCCTTGACCCTAATCTTATTTATGTCCTATAAAAACATTTTAAAACTTGGTATGAGCATAAAAATCTTAGTAAGGGATACACAAAGAAGGATAACTGTTAGTTTTTCAAAATAACATGTAAACCGTGAATACTTTATCATTAGTAATTCTTTTCACCTTTATGAAGTAGTAAATACCCTTCACTGAATAAAATATCATTACATGACCTTTTGTAACCGAAATATTACTATAAAACCCATATAAAGAACACATAACATATAAAGGAAACATGGGACATAAACATACTTTAATGGAATAACCATATGGTCAGCTTCCACACATATCACTAAATGGAATATCCATACGGCCGACTTCCATACCAAATGCATTGAAGTTTATAACATAACCACCCATCCTTGTTTTCACTGCACCACCGGTCATTTGGTTATCACGTAACCACCCATCAAATGTCCAAGTACCATTATAAAATCATATCACATAAAACAATTTAAAGGGATGATAACATTTCCACATTTCAATCAAAATATATCATTTCAAGATATTGAAATAATAAATCCATTCTCAAAACCATTTTCAATACCAAATCACGTAAAAGAGTATATGGTATTTATTTTCTTTTAAAAACATTACGACTTGTTGAGGAATCCAAAGATCAAATAATACTCATGGTGGTAGAAAAGGTCGTTGTCACCGCTTATATTAAAAGGAACATTCTTTTTGTGATTTAGTAAAACGCTTCGTAGAAACAAATATTCCTTTTTAATAAAAGTAAAATTCAAAGGGTTATATACACTTTATAAAAGAAAGTTGTGTATAAATGAAAATATGCCTCAATGAAAGGAGATTGAGATGAAGTCCCTTAACTCATGTCTGACTTGACTTGATCATTCCTTAATTTTCGTGAATAATAAACTAAATTTAATTTATACATGCTTAAGAAAATTTTTAAAGTTTATTAGTCCTTTTATATCAATTATTAACATGTTATAAACATTATGTAATCATTTAGGTTAATAATGGTTGTTTTGTCAATATTTGGTACTTGAGTAAAAAATGAACACCTTATATTTAGAAGTTTTCCATGTGGTCAATAGTCCATTATATCCAGAATGATATTCATTATTTATATATAATATATATCAGATACATTCAGTATATATATATTTATAATAGTACATATCATTTGGAGGTAAGAAATGAAATGCACCGTTTATGGAGGCGGTAAGCCATACGTATGCATGAACTCTACTTTCATTTCTATTTCTTATTTTAATGGAATTAAAACATAATGATACATAGGTATGTTATAATTACAGTATAACATCATATATATTATCATTAACTCCATCCTTTATATGTCTCACATATGGAATTAACAAGTCATATCACTTTGAGAGGGAGATAGTCCGCACTTCCTCAAATGAAATTATCACGTTTACCCATAATGGAAACCATAAAGGTATGATATAAATGGAAAATACAGAAGAATAAAGAAAACATAAACATAATATATATCATATATTAATATAGTTCCATCATAATGGCCACCATGAGAGGCAGTAGGAGGTAATTCAACAATCATCGTTTCATGAGGCTTTAGTTTTCCATCCATAGAAACATTATGTTTTTCACCCATTAGATGGAGGTGTGTGTAAGTGTAGTTCGAATACTTCTCATAACAAAATCCTAGTATATTGAGGATAATGGTGTGGTTATAAATGAAAGGAATAAAAAGAGTTTAGTGGTTGGAGGAGTAAAATAAAAGAAAAGAAGTTAAGAGAAATTGTTACCTTTAGTTTGGGTAACTTCTTTTGGTTTGAACCAAAATGGTTTGTTGAAGTGACTTCTGTCTAAGGTAAGGATTCTAGGTAAAATATAGGGATGCAGGGAGATTAATTTTTCAGATTTTTAATGATAAAAAATGCTTGAGATGTGTGAGAAATTGGTTATAAATGGTCTCCTTTTATAAGGGGGAGGAGGGTCTCTTTAGGAAAGTGTGAAAACATTATTTTATTATAAACTTATCATCAGTTTAAAAAGGTCCAAAAATAATTAAATTCAAATATAAGATGACTAATGGTAGAAATAAAATCATCCAATAATAATTGGACATGTTTTGTATATTATTTTAATATTTATAATCTTATTTATTTAAATCATTTATTAATGAGATAAATACTCTATCATTATTGTGTCATAAATAATTTAATTTATTTGATGTCTAAAAATTATAAAACAAATACCATTATGTATTAAATATTTTTATCTTTCCAAAGAATATTTATAGTCGAAAATATAACTTATATAACAGTTTGTAAAAATTAATTTACAAAGAGATATTTGTTTTTGTCATTTTTGCCTTTACATTAAGTTAATTAAAATAAAGTGTCATTATCACTCCTAAGTGGATCCATGGGGACCCAAAATCAACATAAGGATTCCCATGGTCAGCCATGACTCATCCAATAAGGTTAGGACAAGTGTTTGGGTAATTTTGAATAATTATAATATCATTTTTACCATGAATTTCCCTATATAACTTTAACCGCGGTAAATAAAAGTAAAAAGATACTATTCACCAAAAATTATTTTCATCTTATTGAACCACATTTTACTTACTAACAACTACCATGTATGTCATATTTTCAAAATTAAATTCATAGAAGTGGTAGTGTTTCACTTAAATGAAAAAGTATGTTTTTTAACTACTACTAAGTGGTTTCACTATTCACTAAAAATTGATGTTTTTTAGAAAACTACCAAGAATTCATCCTAAGATATATTTGATATTTCAAATTAAAAAAAATGTCTATTTTACCAAATTCTAAACATAGAAGTTTCATTTATTAATTTAAAATTAATTCCTGTTGTCAAAAGAAATATTGTGTTTTTAAGAAACAATAACTATAAAAAGATTGACACTTGTTTATGTCCAAATTCAATGTGAAATTAATTCCAATGACCAAAATTGGATTAAATGGTAAAAATATATTCGAATTATACTTTAAAACCGATAAAAAAGAAAATATATCCATATAAATAAATTATATTAAAAGGTAGTTTTGATTTAAAATACAACATGTTTAACTTTTCATTAAAAATTGAATTTTATCAGAAAAATACCGAAAATTTACCAAAAGTGAATTTTGATGTCCAGATTCTAAAGATGAATTTTATTTGGTAAAATATAACATATCAAAATGACCAAAACTATATTTAAATAGGGTTCTCCATTAATAGGTAGTAAAATTACCTTTTAATGTAAATTATGCTTAAAATTAGATTCATTCATATTTTAAGCATCTAACTTTTATTGGATGAATGTGAATACATTTAACAAACACGTATAATTATATTGTAGTTAGTTTTGTTCATTACCATGAATACAACATCTTGGATTTAACTACCATTTAAAATAATAATATTATATTATTAGTGTGCAACTTAAGATTTCAAAGAAACCCGTTGTTGCGAATCGGGTACGCTATCGAACATAGAAACCCTTTTAAAGTAAAATTAATATTTAATTCACAAATATTAAAAAATATGAAAATCTCTTATTCTTTATTTTCTTGGGATGTTTCAAACCACCCCTACTCAAACAAGAGAACACACCTATATAAGAAAACAATTTTTATTTTATTAATAATATAAAGAAATAAATTAACAAAAAATGTTAATTTTAATAAAATTAATTTCATTTTTAAATACAAATACAAACATGGAGTTATACCGGAAACACCATGAATATAATTGTGATTCAGATGATTTAAAATTCCATAAATGACTTTTGGATAGTTTTCCTAAAGTATAAAAACAATCTGAATGTGTTTTCTCGATTTTCAGTACATCAGTTGTCTTTTTTACTAAAATTTCATTTAAAACTGGATACACGAACTTATGGCTCATTAAAATCACATTGTATATCAGTTTGGTGTGAAATATATTCATATAAATAAAAAATTACTTATCAATCATTTTCCTCAATTATCAAGAAAATACGAGTGCATTAGATCATTTTTCAGTGAGTGACACTTTTTGAGCTAAAATGACAATTTTAAATTGATTATATACACATTGAGTCATACTAGAAACATAGTTTATTAGATTGGGGTGAAGATGATTCCTACATGTAAAAAATGACTTATGGATTTTGTTATAAAGTTACAAAACAATTTGAATGTCTTTTCTCTCTTTTGAGTAAGATAGTTGTATATTTTACAAAAAATGATGAAAATTTTAATTAAAAATAACACACTTTGAGTCATACCGGTCACGTCATGCATCATATTGAGGTGTGATTGAATTATACATGTCAAAAATGAATGATGGATCATTTTCCTAAAGATTAAAAATAATATGAATGTGTTTGCTTGATTTTGAGTACATCACTTGTATTTTTTAGGTAAATGTCATTTTAAAGTTAAAACATGAAATTTGACTCATACTGATCACAATGTATATCAGATTGAGGTTTATCTAATTCCTACATATAAAAAATGACTTCTGGATTTTTCTCCTATAGTATTTCAACAAATTTAATGTGTTTACTTGTTCTTGAGTAGGTCATTTGGGCTTTTTACTAAAATTTATGTCGATTTTAAATAAAAACATGAACATGGAGTCATACTGGTCACACCGTGCATCGAATTGAGGTTTGGATGGTTCATGCACATATCAAATTACTTATGGATCATTGTCCTAAATTATCAAAATAATATGAATGTGTTTGTTCGGTTGTGAGTTGGTCAGTTTTTTTTACTAAAATTGATGTCAATTTTAAATAATGACACACTTAGAGTCATAAAGGTCACACCGTGTATCAGGTTGAGGAGATGCTGATTCTTATACATTCCAAATCACTTATGGATTGATTCCTAGTGAAACAAAACAATCTGATCGAGTTCTTTGGGTTTTGAGTATGCCGCTTTTCTTTTTTACTAACATGTCATTTTAAACATGAAACATGAAATATTGACTCATTGTGATCCCATCGTGTATCAGTTTGATGTGAAATTGATTCAAAAAACATCAAAAGTGACTTATGAATCATTTTCCTAAATTATTAAGAAAATATGAGCACATTTGATCAGTTTTCAATGAGTGACACTTTTTGAACTAAAATGTCAATTTTATAATGATAATGAACACTTTATTTCATAAAGGGTACATCATGTATTAGATTGATGTGAGACTAATTCCTACATGTCAAAAATGACTTATGTAAATTATCAAAACAATACGAATGTATTTTCTTGGTTTTGAGTAGGAAAATTTTCCATTTTACTTAAACTGATGACAATTTTAAATAAAAATATACACTTTGAGTCATACTGGTCATATCATGCATCCGATTGAGGTGTGGTTGACCTACACATCCCAAATGACTTATGGATTGTTTTCCTAAAGTATCAAAACAAATAAATGTTTCTTTAGGTTTTGATTATGCCACTTTTCTTTTTTACTAAAATTTCATTTTAAGATTGAAACATTCAATTTGAATCATACCGATCACATTCTGTATCAGATTGAGGTGTGGCTGATTCCTACACATCAAAAATGACTTATAGATAATTTTCCAAACGTATTTCAACAATTTTAATGTGTTTGGTTGGTTTTTAGTATCTTAGTTGTCCTTTTAACTAAAATTGATATCAATTTTAAATAAAAAATGCATTTGGTGTCATACCGGTCACACTGTGCATCTAATTGAGGTTTGACTAATTCATGCACATCTCAAATCACTTATGAACCATTTTCCTAAAGTATTAAAAAAATATGAATGTGTTTATTTTTGTTTTGAGTAGGTCAGTTCTTTTTACTAAAATAGATTTCAATTTTAAATAAAGATGCACTTAGAGTCATATCGATCACACCATGCATCAGATTGAGGTGCGGCCGATTCGTACACATTAAAAATCCCTTATGGATTTTTTCCTAATGTATCAAAACAATCTGAATATTTTTCTCATATTTCAGTATGTCACTTGTCTTTTTTACTAAAATGTAATTTTAATTATGAAACACAAACTTCTGACTTATTTTGTCACATCATGTATCGTTTTGATGTGAAACAGATTCATACACCACAAAAATTACTTATGAATCTTATTACTAAATTATCATGAAAATCAGAGTGTGTTTGATCGATTTTCAATGATTGAAATATTTTGACTCAAATTTTGATTTTAAACTAATAACAACACTTTGAGTTATACCAGACACATTATTTATTGGATTGAGGTATAACTGATTCCTACACCTCAAAAATGACTTATGGATCATTTTTTAATGTATCAAAACAATATTAATGTATTTGGTCAGTTTTGACTAGGATAGTTGTCCATTATATGACAATTGATGACAAATTAATATAAAAAGATTCACTTTGAGTCATACTGACCACACCGTGTATCGGATTGAGGTGTGGTTGATTTCTATACATCCCAAATGACTTTTGGATTGTTTTACTAAAGTATCAAAACAGTCTAAATGTGTTTATCTAGTTTTGAGTATGTTACTTTCCTTTTTTACTAAAATATCATTTAAAAATTGAATCATGCACTTTAACTCATACTGATCACATTGTGTATGATATTGAGGTGCAGCTGATTCCTACACATCATAAATGACTTATATATTGTTTTCTTAAAGTATTTACACAATTTAATAGGGGTTTCTTGGTTTTGAGTATGTCAGTTGTCCTTTTTACTAAAATTGATGTCAATTTTAAATAAAAACATGCACTTGGAGTCATACTGGTCACACCATGCATCTAATTGAGGTGTTCCTAATTCATTCACACCACAAATCACTTATGGATCGATTTACAAATGTATCAAAACAAACCTATTGTGTTTTTTTGGTTTTGAGTAGGTCAGTTTGTTTTTTTTACTAAAATCAACACCAATTTTAACTAAAGACGCATGTAGAGTCATATCGGTCCTACAATGCATCAAAATGAGGTGCAGATGATTCCTAAATGTTCCCAATAACTTATGGATTATTTTCCTAAAGGATAAAAAAATTTGAATGTGTTTTCTTCTTTTTGAGTGTGTCACTTGTCTTTTTTACTGAAATTTAATTTTGAAATTGAATCACATAGTTTCGACTCATTCTAATAACATATTATATCAGTTTTTCGTGAAACAGATTCCTACATGTTGTAAATGAATTTTGAATAAATTACCTAAATTATCAAGAAAATATGGGTGTGTTTGTTTGGTTTTTAGTGAGTGGAACTTTTTGAACTCTAATGTTGATTTTAAACTGATAACATACACATTGAGTCAATCATATTTTTTATTAAAATTAATTTCAAATTTAAATAGAAATAAGTAATTAGAGTAATATTGGTTACATTGTGTGTCATATTAAGGTGTACCTAATTCCTACATGTCCCTAAGTATCAAAACAATCATAACGATCAATGTTACCATAGTTTCCATTGACTTTCTTTTTTGAACTTCTAACACTGCATGATAAGCTTTGAACAAACCACATCAACTTGAAAAAATTAATCAACCTATGTAAGAAAACAATTATTAGGAGTAATACTAAAAATAAATAAATTAAACATAAATCTGAAATAATACATTAATTCTATGGAAAATGATTTTACTGTGCAAATACCAATATTACCTATGTGATTGAGCAGTGGGTGGAACTTTAAATAAGGTGATAAATGTAAATACTATAGGGGTGAAAGGATTTGAGGGAGAAGAATTATGTGGATGTTTTGGTGCAGAAAGGCATGAATGATAGATAGTGCAACAAAACTCGAAAAAAAGAATCAAAATGTATTAGAAAAAAATTATAATGTGAGTAATACTAAAAAAATAAATTAAACATAAATATAAAACAATAAATTAATTCTATGGACACTGATTTTAATCTATAAACATCAAGATTACATCTGTAATTGAGCATAGGTAGTGTTGTTTCTTTTCTAACAAAGGAAGTGGAGGTAACTTAAAATAAAGTGATAAATTCACCACTATAAGGGGGAAATGATTTTATGGAGAAGAAGTATGTGAAAGTTTTGGTGTAGAAAGACATGAAAGATGGACAGAGAAACCTAAATCGAATCAAATAATCCACTTATATAAGAAATTAATTAATATGTGAGTAATATTAAAAAGAAATAAATTAAACATAAATATGAAATAATATATTAATTATATGGACAATGATTTTACAGTGAAAACATCAATATAACCTCTAAAATTGAGAAAAGGCAGTGTCAATGCTCTTCTTGCAAAGGTAGTGGAGGTAACTTAAAAGAAAGTGATAAATGCAACATTTTACAGGTGAAAAGGTTTTTAGGGAGAATAATACTTTGGATGTTTTGGTTTAGATATGCCTAAATGATGGATAGACCACCCCAACTTGAACAAAAGAATATCACTATATAAGAAACCAATTATTATGCGAGTAATACTAAAAAAATTAATTAAACATAAATATGAATCAATATATTATTTCTATGGAACATAATTTTTCTATGTAAACATCAAGATTACCTATGTAACTAATCGAAGACAATTTCATTTTTCTTCTTGGAAATATAGTGGAGGTAACATGAGTGAATGTGATAAATACACCATGGCAGGGGTGAAAAGGTTTTGAAGGAGATGAGGTATGTGTAAGTTTTATTGTAGAAAGGCATGAAATATGGAAAAACCAACCCAACTCGAACAAAATAATCCACCAATATAAGAAAAAAATAATTATGTTATTAATACAAAAAATAATTAAATTAAACATTAATATGAAACAATACATTAATTCTAGGGAAAATGATTTTACTGTGAAAACATCAAGATTATATCTGTGATTAAGTAGAGATAGTGTTATTGCTCTTCTTTCAAATGCATGACACATAGAAAAAAATAATCTAAAATAAAAGAACTCTGCAAGGAATAATAAAAAATAAATCAATGTTTCATTATATAATTTTTTGGTAAAATAGGGAAATTATATCATAACATTACTTTTACATCTTTCCAAAGGGTTTCCTTTATTATAGTTTGTTCTTCCGAGGGATTGGTAACTTTATCATGGGTAAAATAAATTTTCTAGATGAGTAGTCTAACATAAAATTTAGTTTATTTTAATGTAGTAGAGAACATAAAATATTATGAAGAAAAACATAATATATTAAAAACAATTTTTACATTCTCATTGAACTCTATTTATTTTTTAAAGGTTTCTAGGATTTGGATCCTCTATCGAGAATCCAAATCACCTCTTTGTGGTCCCCTATAACGTACAAGACATTTTATACATTAGGATCATCATGAACTGATTGTGATGTCGGAATGGAAGGGTCATCCTTGATTGAAGAGAAAATATAAAATAAGATAAAACTATCTAAGCTTGTTTGTTCAGTTTTAGCGATGTGATGTGTTTTTTAATCTAAAACGATAATTATATATTGAAAAAGTGAACTCAGAGTCATACCCATCAAACCATGCATTAGATTGAGGTGAATTTGATTCCAAAACATCATAAATGACTTATGGATCATTTTCCAAAATTATCAAAATTATTTGAATGTGATTTCTCAGTTTTGAGTAGGTGAGTTGTCCTTTTTACAAAAATTGATGTAAATTTTAATTAAAAATATTCATTTTGAGTCATATCATTCAAACTGTACATTATATATAGGTACAATTAATTCTTACACATCCCAAACAGATTCTAGATCAGTTTTATAATGTATCAAAACAATCCAAATGTGTTTAATCCATTTTGAGTACACCACTTATACTTTTTAAGAAAATTTCATTTTAAACTAGAAACACACACTTTGACTCATACCTATCACATCATGTTTCATTTTTATGAGAGAAAAATTCTTACATGTAAAAAATTACTTATGAATCAAGGTCCTAAATTATCAATAAAATATTTAATGTGTTTTCTCAATTTGTATAAAGTTTCATTTTTTGAACTAAACTAACGATTTTAAATTGATAACGGATACATTGAGAAATACTCCGAACACCATGCATCAGATTGAGATGCAAATGATTACTATATGTCAAAATTTACATATGTATCATTTCCCTAAAGTATCAAAAAAATATGAACCTGTTTACTTAGTTTTGAGTAGGATATTTATACTTTTTATTAAAGTAGATGTGATTTTTAAATAAAAGGACACACATGGAGTCATACCTATCATACTGTGCATTATATTGAAGTACAATAGATTCCTAAACATCTTAAATGACTTATGGATTGTTTTGAAAAAGTATAAAATTAATCCTAACTTGTTCACATGGTTTTGAGGACATAGCGTTTTTTACTAAAATGTAATTTTAAAATAGAAATGCACACTTTTACCTATACTGATCACATCGTGTATCAATTTGACGTGAGACCAATTCCAACACATTAGAATGGACTTTTGAATCGATTTCTTAAATTTTCAGGAAAATTCGAGCGCATTCTATTTATTTTCTATGAGTAACATTTTTGTACTAAATAATCAATTTTAAACTGATAACAGACACATTGAGTGTTAGTGGTCACAACATGCGTCGAATTGAGGTGTGGATGATTTCTACGCATATAAAATGACTTATGGATCATTTTCCTAAGTTTAAATGTAGTACATGACTCCATAGACCTCGTTTTTCCAATCATATAAAACCATGTCATTTTTTCAATAGAAAAAAACCTATTAAAAACCCATGTTTTTTCAAAAAACATTATAAAAAAAAATCCTCAACCAATTATTTTATTAAATTTTTATTCGGATCCTTGTGGATAAACTTCAGGGATAAATGCAAATGTAATTAATTATTAACTTTTCAAAAACATAAAATAATATAAATTAATTTCATTAATATACACTCTTCATTTGAAATTATACAATAGAAACCCAAGACCCCTAGGCTGCGCAACACTATAATTGTGTATTATTATTCTTCCATCTACACCCTCTCTTTTTCTTTCTCTCCCTTCACTATATTATTTCTATGGTTGTGTAGAAAATTTCGCTAGAAGGAGTTGCTGGAAATGGAGGCATCAATTTAATAACTAGTGTCAATGGTGTAATTATCACTAATGGGAGGCATTTCATCTTTTAAAGAACACACATAATTACAAGTGGCAATGCCTCTCATTTACTTCATTTTGTTCACTAAAAGGGTAAATGCCTCACATTTGTGATATTTACACCATTGAAACTTTTTATTAGCTTGACACCTCCATTTCCACCAACTCCTTCCAGAGAAAAGCTCCACATAACCATATAAATGACATGGTGAATTGTGGGAAAGAAATATAGAGGGTGGAGTTGGAAGAATCAGATTATGCAACTATTTTGTTGCACAGCTCGGGGGTCTTTGGTTGTTACAATGTAATTTCAGCTGATGAGTGTTACTCAAATTTATTTATTTTATTTTATGTGGAGGCATAGTTATTATTGAATTACTTTCATTTTTTTCTCAAATTTATCCACAATGCTCTAAATAAAACTGTAATAAAATAATTGGTTGATGATTTTTTATATTGTTTTATTCAAAAAACATGGTTTGTTAATAGGTTTTATTTTATTAAAAATATTATACGGTTTTATATGATTAGAAAAAGAGGCCGATGGAGGTGTTTACTTCATTCACACTTACCTCGATAGGAAATAAACATGAACCGAGGTCACTCCTTCCATTATCAAAAACTGTAAAATGGAGGTCACTCCTTATTCGATACATAGATAAATAAAGTGAATATACCTAAATATTAAATATATATATGTTATATATATGTGCGTGTATTATATTAGAGTCTTTATTTGAATATAATTATATATATATATATATTAATTATCATAATTAAATTTATTTAAATATATTTAAATATACAATATATTATTCAATATATATATATATATAATATAATTTTTAATGAAACTAAAAAAATACTAATAATAATAATTTTTAAATTATAATAATTATAAATAATTATTATTTTGGGGAATTGTGTATAAAATATAATTATATAAATTTTGGAAAGTTTTATTATTTCAAAAAAATGTATATATAGTTACTTAATTTTATTATTTTGAAAGTAACATGTGTTTATAATATTTTATTTATTATTTAATTACAAATTATATTACTGTTAATTAAAAGTACATATAGTCCTAAAATGTATATATAGACCTAAAATGATGAACACCTAAAAATAATTTCTAATATATATAATTTGATAACTTCCATTCTATTTTTTTGGAACAAATGATGTAGCAATCTAAGGATTCTAGGGAGTATATAAATTATACACTGACCCATCCTTGAGATTTTAGGGAAGTCCATAAAGAAGTTTGCATAAAGCAATAATACACATCAATAATATATATCAGGAAAAAATGAGAAAAAACACCAACCCTTACAACGTATATCCCATAAATATTTTAATATATATATATTATGGAATTTATAATATGAATGATTAAAAAAAATGAACATTTAAGAATAATTTTTAATGAAAAAAAATATAATCCCTTCATAGTTTGGAAATCTAGAACTATAATTTGTGAATAAATAATTATAAAATAACCCTTAAATTATATTATCTAAAAACACATATAAATAGATTGAAATATATATATTTAAAAATATATATGTGTATATATATATATCTTTGTAGAATAAACTTCAATTGATAAAAATATATATATCCCTTGTAGTAAAATTTCACAACATAGTAAAATAAATACAACACCATATTAATTTTGAAAATAGAGAGACATTGAAAATAAATAGATATGGTATCACCCTTACTAAGATTTATATTAAAATAAAATAAACAAATTATAAGAAAATAATTTTTAATAGAAAAAACCATACATCAGAATATTAAAACCGAATTTAAATAAATAAAATCCCTTACACGAATTGCCTAAAACCATATTCACTTTTATACAATCAGCTTTTTTTGATTCTTAGAACCATCATCAGAATGAGAATTAGTTTTCTATATCAATTTTTTCAGAACCTACAAAGGAAATAGATTCAAAAGAGAGAATCAAGATGGGATATATATGTAGAAAATAAAGCTAACTGATTAAAAAACAATTTAAAAAGACCAAAATAGGATATCAAAAATAGTAGTCAAGAAAATAATGCACCATAAAAAAATAAAAATAAAATACAACAACCTAAGAAAAAATATAGAATGAAAATAGAAACCTACAATGGAAAATTAGAAAACCTCAAAAACAGGTCTCAAAAAGCAAAATACAGAAAGAAAATCAAAACCTATGAAGGAAAACACAGACCTACCTTTCTAGGTTGAAGAAAATATGAGACCATCATATCAATATCTTGTGGTTTTCTTCTAAAACCCAAAATGAAACAGAACACTAGATGCCTGACGATGTTTGAGAAACTAGAGGTAGTGGGTTTGTGTGATTCGAGTGGGTTTATGTTATTTGAGATCCGATTCACTGAGGAGGAGCACTGATAATGGGTGGATTCTATGGAAAGCTTCTGATATCGCAATGGGTTCGCAACATGTTAGGTTCATTTAATTATAATGGGACACTTTATGGGCTCTTTTTTTAAAACTGTAGATAGAATCCTTTTTTCAAAACTTATTATTTGAGTACTGATAAATGTTTATTTATTAGTGATTTTTTAGCACTGATAAAGCTAGGTATTTATCAATGCTAAAAAAGAGCTGATAAAATCCATAGTTATTAGCACTAAGGTTTTAGCGTTGATAAATATGACTTTCATCAACAATTTTTTTTAGTACTGATAAATCCTTATCTTTATTAGCGCTAAAGAATGCATTGATAAAGATTTATTTTATCAATGATTATCACTTAGATGCTTTTAAAGGATTTATAATTATAATTATAAATAAAAAATGTATATATATATATATATACTTAATAAATATATATAAACATAAATATTGTAAATATATACCTTATTGAAATATATTTATTATAATTTTAAATTTATCTAATTATATAATAATTTATTTATAATTATATAAATACCTTTAAAAATAATATTTATATCATTATATATATTTATAAAATTATATATATATTTAATAAATATATATAATTATAAATAGAGTAAATATATTCATTTTTAGGTAAATTTATTATAAAACTAATAATTACTTAAATATCTATAAAAATTTATTTATAATTAATTAAATATATATAATTATTTATTTATAATTATATAAATAATTGTAAAAAATATTTATTTATTTATAATTAGAAATATATAATTTTATAAATATATTATGTACATTTTTAAATATTTTTTTTTTTGAATATATTTATTTATAAATATTTTTTTACAAATATTTTTTAACATTATTAATGAATATATAATTTTAAGTGCATGGGTTTTAAAAATGAGTGAAATTTAATAAATTAAAAATAAGTACACTTTAATAATATTGAAAAAATGGATATGTTTTTTGTGTGTGCATTGTATAAAAATAAATTAATTATGTATATGTGAAATCATGATAACACACATTTGATCTATGTTAAATTGAAAAATCAAATGATACTCAATTTTATGTCCATTACTCTATGTAATTAGTCATTATTTTAAATTCCTATTGATTTTAAATTATAAACCATTATTCGCTAAATATATGACTATTTAATTTAAAGAGCATAAATATTTTTTAATATATAAATAATATTTATTTACATTAATATATATCTATGCATTTAATATATAATATTTATTAACATTATCAATAATCATCTAATTAATAGGATGTTTAATATTTTTCTCAATATACTTATTTTTAATTTTAATTTTTTTAATTTTCATTTTTCATATCTATATATTTAATACATACTATTTATTAGTATTTATAAAATATATATAGTATAACTAATTTATTCATTTTTATCAAAAATTATTTAATTCATAAAATTTATAATATTTTTTTAATAAACTCGTATTTATTTTTTATTTATTTGTTTATTTAATTTTACTTATTCAGAACTTTATTATTGCAAAAAAATAGCTAATAAAGGACTACTTTACGAGTGCTAAAAATATAGCATTGATAATGGACTCCTTTATGAGCACTAAAAATAAAGCGCCGATAAAGGGTATCCTTTACCAGCATTAAAAATGAAGCGCTGATAAAGGGTTCCCTTTATTAGTGGTAAAAATAAATTTCTAATAAATGGTTAAATTTATCCTCAATTTCTTTAGTGATGATAAAGATTCCATTTATCATTGCTTTTTTTCTAGGGCTTATAAATAACAACGTTGTTAAACAATGGTTTTGTAGTAATGCTAGTTCATGAGGATCATGAACACTACTAGTGTGTTTGTATTCCCAAATGGGATTACCAAGTACACATATGGTGTATAACTTCTATGAAATGCGATATTCGGAATATCATCATCTCTAACTTGCAATTGGTAATAGACCAATCGAAGATCTATCTTAGAGAATAATTGGGATCCTCGTAACTGATTGAAAAGATCATCTATTTAGGTAAATAGATATTGGTTCATAACCATCAACTAGTTCGGCTTTCGGTAATCAAAACATTGATAAATAGTATTGTTTGCCTTCTTAGTAAACAACATAGGTGAAACCAATGGTGAAGTACTCAGATTTTTGAATTTTTGCCTCCCCATTTTATATTTTCGAACCTTGATCTCCTTCATGTCAGCTGGAACCATATGATATGGGTATCAAAATGACTACCCACCTAACGCGAGCTCCTATTAACCTAACCCACTACTCCTTTAGATGTTATACTTAGTAAAATAACGAAAATAACTTCAACTCATTACTCAATATCCTAAGGGTCTCTAGTGCCCTGAAAGGAAAATGAATGTGGGGGTAGAAGTAAGGGAATATTTGACCATAGTTCTAAACTCATATACCTTTCTAAGTACTAACCCTTGTTTTCATCCCTTCATATTAGTCATAATAATCATATATATACTAACTTAATAGCATGATAAATTAAACTAATTACTACCAACAAATATATATCACACAACATGGATACACAAATTAACCACACAAGAGAAAATAACCCAAAAAGATAGCATAAAAAAGGAATTTAATTAATGAACAACTATGCATCACAAGAACAAGTATATATATGCAATGTGAACCTATTTTCCCAGTCATGATTCCTGAAAACCAAAATATCATAAATAACATATTTATATCATGTCAATCACCCATTTTGAGCTTAATAAATATTCACATAAAAAATATAAATTCTCCGCTTTATGGAAACTCAGAAGTCCACTATGTAGTGTCTTCCAAGAATTGTTTTAGCTCCCCTACACGAATCTCAACAGTCACATATCTTATCTAACCTTTCCCAAACAAAAGATAAGAGAAGAAAAAAGTTAGTGATTCATGTACCTCTGATACGATTTTTTAACATCCTGACCTGAACCACATTGTTTGATCTGGATTATCATGACCTCATGTGCCCCTCCCCATACGCAAGAGGCTACTGACTAGTAGTAAGGGTTTGACTATTTTAGTTGAGATATTATACCCTAGGTTTCATTTCATAGGATCAATAATAAAAAATTAACCATATGTTAAATAATCAGAGTAAACATGTAGAAAATCAAAGACTAGATACATGTAATATAAATAAAACACCTCTCATAGGTGAAAAACATGTCCATAGGAAATAAAGAAGATAATGTAAATAAATAAAAATAGGATCCTCTATAGTCCACCCATGTTTTCTAATAACTCCAAGCTCTTCTACACATCTATCAATTATAGGTCTTTTCCCTTCACTGGATCTCTCATGTAATCTATAAGCGCTTTGAAATGACTGAGTAGGGTATGATAACAAGAATTAGCAGGACACCACCAATGAATCCTTAAATTGATGTTCTCAAGTATAATAATGTATTCTATAATAATGACCAATGTGTAACAATCATAAACATAAAATCAAAACCTGAGTGGCCTTGTGCTAAACAACATGCCACAAACCCCTGACTGTACCTTCTTTGACTCTATGATAGATGGATAAATCAACTCTTAGAAGAATTGAGGATTATCCATAAGGATAATGAATCATGCTACTCTACATCATGTGATCGTGAAACTCGACATCATTATGCTTCAATAATGTTATGTTCTCAGCATCACCTAGGTATTGAAAGCTACTCGGCATCCTCTAGTCATGGAATAACATATCACTTGGCATTTTCTAGTCATCGAGTGCATCACATAACATCCCTAAGGAATCATTATATTCCTACCCTATGCATATGTCCCTCATCATCATTATAGTAATTCATTTGTTGTCCCCCTATAAGGGATAACATGTTACAATTGTCCACATATCTTGGGCTCCACGAACAATACCACAAAAGCATACACACCATTGTAGGATGCATGATCAAGCATAGAAAATCATAGTAATTAATGTAGAACCCACAATATATGTAATCAAAAAAGAACATGAATAATATGTTACACAGTATTAATGAAAGAAGTGAAATATAATGTTCACAGGGCGACACACATACCCCCATTTGATCATAATCTAGAACGGTCAACAAAATATGTCTACACATAATCATATTAAGGAAACATGGGAAAAAATCCCAAAAAAGGTAAGGAAATTCCTACCTCAAAACTCATCGATGTAAAGGGGGGGTGATAAAATAGTCAAAAACACCTCTTAGAGACCTTATTATCATAAATGTCAACACTATGGGTTCCAGAAGGGCTCTTAGAACCAAAATAGTTATTTTTATTTCAAAACGAAAAAACATCTCATTCGATGATCCAATCTCTCTCCTGGATAATTTCCAAATTATCATTTTATAAATATCTTCTGATAATTTTTCCTAAATTATCCTTTTATAGTTATATTTTAATAATTTCTCTTAAATTTAACTTTTATAATTATATTTTAATAATTTTTTTTAAATTATCCTTTTATAATTATATTTTGATAATTTATCATAAATTATCCTTTTATAATTATCTTTTCATAATTTCTTAATAATTAACCTTTTATAATTATATTTTGATAATTTCTCTTAAATTATCCTTTTATAATTATATTTTGAAAAATTCTCATAAATTATCCTTTAATAATTATATTTGTGATAATTTATCTTAAATAATCCCTTTATCATTATCTTTTTATAATTTCTCATAAATTATCCTTTTATAATTGTGTTTTGAATATTTCTTATAAAACATCCTTTATAATTATATTTTGAATTTTTTCTTAAATAATTCTTTTGTAATTAAATTTTAGTTTCTCATAAACTATCCATTGTTAAAACCATGAAATTATCCTTTTATAATTTTTATTCCATAAATTTTCATTTGATAATCTAGAAATTGTCATTTGATAAATTGAATAATTTTACTATGTGATAATTACCTTATAATTATAATTTAATAAATTGAATAATATTATCTTTGAAAAATTCATTGAATTATCCTTTGATAAATCATTTTAATTATTTCCTGATAATTCAT
This sequence comes from Viscum album, assembly GCA_963277665.1. Taxonomy (NCBI): domain Eukaryota; kingdom Viridiplantae; phylum Streptophyta; class Magnoliopsida; order Santalales; family Viscaceae; genus Viscum; species Viscum album. The sequence goes on from OY728155.1 coordinate 805,363,362, forward strand.
CATTATTGTCCTTTGATAATACCTTGTAATTATCCTTTGACAATTATAATAATTAATCCTTCGATAGTTTCATATAAAATTATCATTTGATATTCTGGTGTAATTATCATTAATAATTTGATAAAATTATCATTCGATAATTACAATAATTATATTTTGAAAAAATATAGGAAAATATTATAAAATTTATCAATTGATATTTATTATAATTATGGAGTGATTATTTTATAGAATGATAAATGTTAATTACACCAGAATATCAGATGATTATTTTTAATAAAACTATCAAAGGATTAATTCTTATAATTATCAAAATATAATTTCAAGGAATTATCGAAGGATAATAGTGAAGAATTATCAAGAGATAATTAAAATGATTTATCAAATAATAATTACATGATTTTATCGAAGATGTTATTATTCAATTTATAAAAGGATAATTATAATCTAATTATCACGTGAAAAAATAATCAAAATTAACAAATGATAATTTCTCGATTATCAAAGGATAATTTATAGAATAAAAATTATCAAAGGATAATTTCATGGTTTTAATAATGGATAAATTAGGAGAAATTATCATAATATAATTATGAAAGGATAATTTAGGAAGAATCATCAAAAGAAAATTATAAAATGATAATTTAAGACAAATTGAAAAAATATAAATATACGAGTTTAATTTCTGAGAAATTATCAAATGAAACATATAAAAAGATAATTTATGAGAAATTATCAGAAGATAATTATAAAAGGATAATTTAATACAAATTATCAAAAATATGATTATAAAATAACAATTTATAATAAATTGTCAATATATGATTTTAAAAGGTTAATTTATGATAAATTATTCAAACATCATTACAAAAGGATAATTTATGAGAAATTATCAAAATATAATTATAAAATTGTAATTTATGAGAAATTACCATAATATAATTATAAAATGATAATTTAAGGGAAATTTTCAAAATAAAATTATAAAAGGGTAATTTAAGTCAAATTATCAAAATATAATTATAAAAGGATAATTTAAGAGAAATTATCAAAAGAAAATTATAAAATGATTGTTTTGAAATTATCCCGGAGGGAGATTGTATCATTATATGAGTTATTTTTTTTCTTTTTGACAAAAATAAATGTATTTGGTTCTCATAACCCTTGCTGAACCTCAAGAGTCAATATTCATGATAATAAGTCAATTAAGAGGTGTTTTTTATTGGTTTATACCATCTTTTAACATTAAAGACTTTGGATGTTCGAAGTTCCATAACCTTTTGGGATTGTTTACACATGTTTCCTTAATATGATTATTCATAAATATATATATATTGATGGTCGTTCTATATTATGATCACATGTTTTTTGTGTGTAGCCCTAGGATCATTATGATACACTTGTTTCCATGAGTACTTTATAGCTTATTATTCATGTTCAATACTGATTACATGTATTTTGTGTGCTGCCTTACTTATGATGATATGTTATGCTTGCTCATGTATCCTACCATGCTATGTATGATTTTGTTGTATTATTATTGTAGCCTAAGATAGGTGTAATATTTTGACATGTTATCCCTTAGAGGGGGAGTTCACAAGACTTTTGAAAATGATGACTAGGAACCTATGCCTAGGGTATAAATACAAATCTTCCTTGGGGATGTCGTGTGATGTACTAGATGACTAGAGAATTCCAAGGGGTACATTACTTGATGATTAAGGGATGCCTAGTAGCTCCCGAATACTATGTGATTATGAGAACATAACCTTATTAATGTGAAGTGATGCTGAGTTTCATGATCACATTATGATTAGTTTCATGATTCATTATCCAAGTGGATAATCCATGATTGTTTTGACACTTTATTTATCTATCTGGTATATAGCCGAGGCAGGCACAACCAGAGGTTTTTTCCGGATTTTTTAGTGCCCAACTACTCAATTTTGGATTGTATGTTTATTTTTGATACACAATGATTATTGTTAGGGAATACACTGATATAATTGATCACATCATGTTAATGATTCATTAGTGGTGACCTAATGAGTATTTTAGTCACACCTACTCAGGAATTTAGATGTTCTTGTAGATTGCATGAGGGATCTGGAGAAGGGAAAGGGATATGTGGTGGTTAGATGAGCGGAGGACCATGGAACTAGTAGCAGACTAAGAAGGACTTCAGATGATATGATATTTATTTATTAATATTATCTACTTTATTTTATATGGACATGATTTCCACTTATGAGATCTCGTTTATTTGTATTACAAGTATCCCATATTTAATTTTCTTTATGATTACTATAATTATTTATTCTATGGTTTATTATTTATTATGGATCCTATTACATGTTACTAAGGTTATAATCTCCCCAATAACAGACTCAGACCCTCACGACTATTTGGAAGCCTCTTGCGTATGGAGAGGCGCGCATGACGACACATAGCATTTGGATCGAACATGATGGATTGGGAAAAGATGTTACATTCCATTTTACTATGGAATTAATAAGTTAATAATGTTGATCATCATAATTAACCTTTGAATTTGTGCACTATTAATCATAATATCCATACTCTCAATATTTGAAAGAATAAAGTATGGGAGGTGAATTATGTGGAACTTTTTATGCACCATTATAAAACTTCTTCTTCATATTACATTAGTATTTTATTTTTCAATGTAACTCCTTTCAAAACATATAACATTTACCAATACCTATTCAGTAAACATCAACCATGTTTATTTCCAAACTTAAATAATTTTACAAGGATAATCTTTTTTTCTCCATGTTTTTTATAAATTTTTTTGAATTCCATATCAATTTTCCTATAAAAACCACGAGATTAGTGGTAAATGTAATCTACATATACACCATGATATCACAAAAAATTATTTCGTTATAGATACTAAATTCCATTGTGGACAACTCCCTTTATAGATTTGGTTTTAATATACTGAAGAATCGATCGACCTTACGTTCCGGTAAGATGATAATACTAGAAGCATACCTCATAAGTCCTTTAAAATGTTATTCATAAGTCAAAATATAGTTTTCATCCTTTTTTTATCTTAAATATTTCATTATTGATTTTTTAAGAAGAATAAAAGGAAATTACTAATTTATAAATAATCTCATTAACTCATCCCACACCATAGACTCAATTTTATCTTGTTTTCTTGTGTTCTTGATATAATTATGCATTTATATTCCACTACTCCAAAACTATAAATAGTAAAATATCTCTTTAATGTTTTGAAAATCATATAATGGAAAATATTATTCTAGTATTATAGATCTATTACTAAGTAACATGTGGGCCGTCCGAACCACAAAAAGAAGTTGTATGTTGCCTCATGAAGTACTCAATTGAAATTTATTCCCACATTAGATCATTTGGAATATACATATGATTCATAGATTGATAAAGTTGTGTAAGAATATAAAAACTATTTTTCAATATATCTCCCAAAAAATTTGGTTCCTTATATGGAAAATAAATTTATTTTCAATCAAATGTAGCATTAATATGATTCCTTCAGGTTCCAAAAAATGAAAAAAAATAAAAGTCCTAATGTAAAAACATACTATTAGTTAGAAAATATTTAATAATGAAAAAAATTATATGATATGTATATCATGTGTTTTAAATCTATTAAACCCTAGTTCATTAAAATTCATCATCTATTAAAATCCTTTATAATTGTTCATAAAAAATTTTGTGTAATCCAAGCATGTTTCCAAGGAGTGTAAAACTAGATGCATAGCAATGGAACAATCACCAAACACTAAAATAGTTGTGAATATATACTCTAATAACTCATTTCTGGGTTATTACCCCGAGGTACATATGGTCTCAAATAATGTACACAAGTAGAACCAAGATAATGATATTTTTCTAAGAAAACCCACACTCCTTTCACTACCATAACAATGGAAATTCTCTAATAAATTAATAATCGTAAGGGTTATCAATCATGTTTTCTCATCCTAGTTAACTAATGTAACAACACTTTGCTATAATTCCAACTACAACACACAATAATTTTTATATATAAATATATCATTTAATTAAATTAATATTAATTACATTACATTACAACCCATTCTTGAATCTTATAGGTCAAGTTCTTGTGGAAAAAATTTACATAAAAAACATGTTCGTAAGATATCTACATCATCTCCCACTATGTTACTCATAATTACCATATTTCATAGAAATGTAATAAAAAAACTATAATGGTGAAAACTTCACATAAAAATATATTACATTTTAATAGATTAATATTCATTTCTTAACATAATGATCCATGTTACAATCATATAGGTACAATTCCAATGGAAACATGGAATCATAAACAACATTTTATTATGTAAACTAAATCATCTCCAACATTGTTCATCATAACTACCACACTTATTAGTCATAGAATAAATATTACCTTTCATTATAATTTGGGAAAAATAAACATAAGGGTGAGATCGAATGCTCAGTAAGGGTAAACAAGGGAGATATCAACATAGTTTGAGAATAAGGGTATGATAACTAGAGAATAAAAATTTAAAACCATACCTTACATATCAAAGATAAATAGAATAAGTTGTGTAATAAATTAGAGATGTTCATAAGATATGAATAATAATATAATCTAATAACATAATTCATGAGATCCTGAAACTGGAATAAGAAATAGATTAGTGGAATACACATAAACATATAAAATAATTTCCTTAGTATTCAATGATTATTTCCAAACAAATGCAGTGGATTGGGTTCACTCTGCAAACTATCATAGTAGTCTTATTTCACTCCCAAGACTATATTAGTGGAAAAAATAAAATACTAAATTGAGTTCACTCTCCATATTATTCTTTTTTATCTCATATTATTTGAATTTTTATGCAATGCATTGGATGAAAATATTGGTCCCACCCTTCCCTAGCCATAATGTGACCTCTATAATTAGTTATAATATAACCATCATCCTTGGTTATAAAATAAACACCATTATATAATGAAAACCACATATATGTTTTCCAAAATATTATTAAACATGCATAATATTTGAACCTATGAAAAAATGGGTTTTATAAACATTTCCCGATAGCATAACCCATGAGAGAGGAATTGGTTTTATAAACATACTATAATCATAAATATAAACCATTTGGAAAATGTACAAGGATTTAATATTAATATAATATACCCATTAAATATTAAGTGACATCAAAGGATGTCATCTTAGATAGAAAATGATTTTTAAAGTTCACATGGAACATTTCAAGGCGAAAATAACCTTTCAATATTAAAAAAACATTTAAAAAAATAATTTCATAAAAAAATGTGAAAATAATTTTATTTGAATATATAATTGGAATTTTATAAATTATGAAATAAAACATGAGTTATATTGATGTTGAAAAATATTTTTCATGCATTCCCTATTAAAACTATGATTCCTTTCAAATTTTTGGTAAAAGTCACAATGACCTCATCTGGAATGCGACCAGTAGATTCCTTATGATCCATTTTTATAAAGTAAAACATGGGAAAAAATTTAAATAAATATTCATTAGAAAATAACAAACACATTATTCAATACAATTTTTGAAAACATATACATGGAATAAAAATGATTTTCGACTAAAGAGAGAAATAATGTTGATATTTCTAAAAACTTTATTTTGGAAATTTAAGTACATAATGGGAGGAAAAAGAATGGAGAACATGTTTATTATAGAAATAACCATGTGATATAAAAAACATAATTCTATAGATATATAAATTTTAATATTTATCATCAAAAGTAAAATCATATATATTTCGAATAAACAAGAAGATTACATCATAAATCGCATACGACTTTGGTGTCTTTTGAATCTTATGACCCGTTAAATATTAATAATCTAATGAAACATTAAATATCTTGAAAATAATTATATTCATGAAATAAAATTTCAAAGGGGAAGTTTATATACCACATAAAATAAATGAGAGGTGAATATGACATATGTCTCACAGAAAAAATGATATACTATAAATCCTTTTGCTCGAATATCAACTTTTATTGTAAATATTTAGACCTAAGATATAATAAGTATAAATTTATTATGAATATATACCATAACCATACACATATTTATAATACCATAAATTATTTATTTATGATCTATAAATACCTGTTTATTAATAATTCAATGATAATATCAAGTTGTATGTAATTACTACTTCATTTTTCAAGCACATTTTGGTTTTGAATTTTTGATCCTTTCACTTTGATCATGGTTACATCATCTATAGAAAGTTAACTATGATATAAATATTATATATATTTATTATATATGTATTTATATTAATTCCTAATAGTTAGATATATAAAATGAATTACACCGTTCATGGTGATGATAGGTCGTATGCACACATGAACATTATTTCTATTTCCCTGAAATATAGAATAGAAAAAGTTCAAAAATATGTAAAATTTAAAAGTAATTTAAATTTCATATATATCATATATATTAACTTTGTGGAGCAGAAAATGTGAAATGAAATGTATATAGAAATCGTCAAGCAGTATGAGTCTGAGTGGGAGTCGGTGGATGCTGATGCATCTTCTAGTTATGGTGCTGAGGGAGACCCTTATGGCCCTCCCTCTGATTTATAACTCTGGATAAGATGTGTTGAAGCTACTATTGTTTTTGTTATCTTTTTTATTTTTCTTTCTTTGTTTTCATTTCCATTTTTGGGGCTTTATTTTTGGGTATGGGTCGATTGACTCTGCCCTGGTCCTGTTTGCACTGTTCTCCATTTCTTTTTCTAATAAATTTGGGGGGGTGGGAATATCCTGGACCAGCACCTGTCCTTATATATATTAACTAAATCTATCATTATTACCATCTATATCAAAATAAAATGAAAAACCAATCACATCACTTCATGGAGGTGGTAGTCCACACAAACACATGAGTGAGAATATCATGTTCCAACTAGTTAGATGGTATAAAATTATATATGATATTAATTTTCTAAAATTATATTTTATTCATGAATATAACATGTATAATTTAAATCTATAATCATATCTAGCTTTAAATTACATTTATGGAAAACTAAATACATTGGTTTCAAAAGCGGTAGTCTGCTGTGAAAATCATCGATGGTATCATTTCATGTTTGATGGAAAATGATATGGATATAGGTTATGAAAATATAATTATAATATATAATTATATTTTAGATACGTTATTTATTATATCATCATATTTGAAAAGTATTTTAGGGAGGAATAAGAATAAATAAAACAAAAAATATGTGTTTAAGAGTTTTTTCGCTTCTTCAGAGAACCACTTTAGGTTTATACCTAAAGCCTTCATAGGAGGGATTAATAATAAAAATAAAGACAATATGAAGTTTTTAGGGAAATAATAAATTTATTTCGGTAGTTAATTATTAATCTAATTTTTTATGTTCTAGGAGTAGAGGATGGGGGGTTTCATTTTATAAGTGTACATGGGACACACATTGAATTTTTTAAAAGAAAATGTGTATCCCTGTTTTATTGAATAATAAATGATCCAAAATGGTTATTTAAAAAACATTAGATGATATAATTTAAATATATTTCCATAAAATAATAATTAGAAAAGTTTTTAGGTCATTTTATCTCTTATATTTTTAGTTTAACCCTAGGTAAACTCGTTTTAACCTTAACTGTGGTAATGAATTTTCAATATTTTTACTATTCGTTTTGACCAAAAATTAAGGTAAACTAATTATATAATATTAATTATTATGATTCAAAATATGGAATTTATTTTTCCAAATTCCATTCACTAAAGTGTAGTGTTTTAATATATAATGAAACTGATAGATGCGATGAAAAAGAGATCATACAAAGTTTCAATTTTTATAATCATAGAATGTTTTAATAGAAAAAGTCAATATGAATTTTATTATAATAAAAAATTGGGATAATCATAATATAATTGAACTCATTTTACATTGAAAATAAGTTTAAAAATTATGTGTCTTTATAAATTTATTAAATGAAAATGTATTTCTAAAAAAATAGTATTGTAAACTATTCAATGAAAAACTTATCTATTCATAATATTATCAAACATTCACCCTAAGATAAATTTGATATGTTAATTCTAAATAGAGAAATTTATTTTTCAAATAAAATATATAAAATATTAAAAATTAATTTTTATTATTTTTTTACAAAAATTATTAAAAATCATTTTTGATTAAAATTATTCTCTTGGAATATAAGGACATTACTAAAAAATTAAGTATTTATTTATAAAGATATTTTAATTTTCTAAAACCGTGATACCTAATTTCTAAATTATTTTTATTATTATTAATACCACCTTTTTTAATTTATAGTTTATAATGGTGACATTTAAATAACATTATTAGCAGTATATCCTGGTTTTTCAAAACATAATGCTGCATGGAACAAAACAAATCGAAGAAATAAAATTTATTTGAAATTTTTTTAATAAACTCTTATGGAGTTACATTATACCCCCATAAAGTGAATTTCACCCAAAAAATATCAATAAAATGGTACAAAATAATAGATGAAACTTCTTCCACATTACATCCCCAAGTTCAAATGTAGATTCTACAAGAAAGTGGTTTCACCACATAACTTTCACTAAGTGAGTGGCCATGTTTTGTAGAACATTATTTATATTATCCAAAATCCCCAAAGGGTTTTCCTCTTATGAAATATAATTCTCTCGTTTCATGACATTTTAGTTTAGTAAATGTGATGGATAAGGAATATACTTCCACATGATAGATATATTGAACACATCATGAACCAAAGAAAGGTTCGGTACACACGCTAAGTGATAAGCCACGGTAAAAATATGATCAATAATTTGAAAGGGACAAACATTTACTAGGTATTTTTTCCCTTATTTCCAAATCCCATATCCTTGTTCTATAGATGAATTATTATAAACACATTCTCAAAAACTTAAAATTATTAATTGCATTGAAGATTATATTGGTTGGGGTAGGACACTCAAGAGGGGGGTGTATTGAGTTCATATAAAAACTTCTGTTAAAAAGTTTATTTATTAGATTCCCCCAATTTGAAATAAAACAGGCCAGTTAATCAAGGTAATAAAATTATAATAGTTTGAATATTAAAATAGTTTCTTAGAATATTGATTAATTCTATCTTATAACGATATGAGATAATGATAAAACTTTTGAAACTACTCTAATAACTAAAAAAAATTATAACTACTATCCATGAATAACTATCAAAGTAAAGTATAGTTTTCTAAAATATAAGTTAAAAAAGGTTAAAACTAAATTTAAAGACACATCGGATAGAACAAGTGGTTTAGTCCCAAGCCAATACCTAATCCACTCCACATGGTGACCACCTGTCACCAAGAAGTTTATATATAAATATTTGATCCACACCATGGATCGAGGATAAAATAATACACATGATTATCTTGTTTATAATACCTCGTCCATAGTTCTATGTAATAAAACTATCAACCAGGTCACACATGACCTATTCCATAGTTATATGTGGGTGAAAAAAAGTGTAGAAAGATATTTGAGTGAGGATATATTATATCCTACAGTTTAATGTAGCAGACAATGTGTGTTTTAATACAAATACACACAATGCTCGAAAAGTAATAAAAACAGTACACAATAGATCAAAGACAGTGATAAAGGAATAGAAATGATTTGAATGCTGTTCAATGAAACTCTAGACATATAGGACGTAACAAATATTAATTTTTAGTCCTCTTGTAAAAATAGAGTATTGTGGGTCTCGTGTTTAGGTTTGTAGTTCAATAAGATGTACTTTGTAGCTCTTATTCATCTTAGAGTTATTACTATGAGGATGTTTGATGTTCTGATCTACAACAGTTCAATAAATAGGAATTGAGAAGTATTTGTGTGTTCTTTAGTTTAACTTCTTGCATGTAATCCACTACTTGACTTGTTTTTACTCCATCACATGCTTTTCGTTTTATTTCAGGTGCAAGTGTTGGAGCTGACATGGAGCATAATCACTACACCTTGCACCTCATAACGTCTACTGACTAAACTGGAAAAGAGAATTTATTATATCTCTATTATTAAGTGACTATAATATAACAATTAGAATCAACTTTTAAATTTAATTGAAAAAATACAGAAAAGAAAAAAATGGTTAAGTAAAGAACAGTGTCATAGTTTGTCTTGAAAAAGTGTCACTGGAAACAATTCCATCTCCTTTGTCAATTTTGGAACTGGTAGCATGGTGTGGAAGTAGAAGGTTCACTGTAGTAGACCCTTTGTGAAGTTTGAAACAAATAGCATGGTCACGATAGAAAAGGATACAGTAGAAAGCATTACAGTAGAAAGTGTTACGATTGTAGGTCCTTTGCTAAATCAGGAATCAGTGGAACAGTGTTAGGGTTACGGTATCTGGGTTACATTGTCATGGTTACGGTGTTTGGGTTACAGTTTCAGGGTTACATTGTCTGTGTTACGTTTTTATGGTTACGGTGTCTTGGTTATGGTGTCAGGGTTATGGTGTCTTGGATATAGCCTATTTTTCACACCAATGGTGAGATAATAATCATAGAAGTGATGCCACATACTTAGGAAAATATCAATAAATTTTTTCAAGAATTAATAATCACAGAATGGATTAGAATTAAGCATTAGTATAATAAAACATAATATAATAGGATAAATCATAGTTTACATAGTCCATACATGATTTGTAAGATGTCAAACATGATTTATGAGTATTAAGACACGAGGAGTCCAAAGGATTATTAGCATAAATTTTCTATTGAAATTGTGAAACACTTTTGTTTGGATAAATGGATATAATTTTATCTTAAATTAATTTCACATTATCTAGTTCCAATATCTTTCTTTATCCAACATAATACCATCACATTTGAGTTTTACACTTCCTTTCACAAAGGGATTCATAAGGATCCATCTGAATTCTCTAGTGAAAGATTCTATTGTATGAAAACACAACTTGATGATTTTTTTGTTACCAACCACTATTGAAATACATAGAACACGATCTCATAATAGAATATAGGATTTTATTTATTCTATCATACTAACCATATATTTGAGGATGATACACAATATTGAAACAAAAAACTGTATCAAATGATTACTGAATATATCACTAGAACCAAGAGATAAACCTTAGATCACGATCGTATACATTGAAATATTATAATCAATGAAACCTTACCAATTTTTCAATTTATATCCTAGAATTATGATCCAAATATAAATATTCTCTCATAGTGATGAAGTGTGTTTACTTTTTAAGTCGATTGACTACAACCCTTATAACATTGTTTCCTTTATACGTTTTAAAGAGTCCGATTAAAAAAATCCATGGAGGTGTTTTCCCACATCCATTTTTTATGAGTAATGGTTAAAAAATCCCCATAAAATTTTGTCTCTCATCCTTAACATGATGACATGAAAAGCACTGAGATATGAAATCTGTGTTATCTCTCTTTATGTTTCCACACAATTAATACTGCATAAATTATGTATACATCTTCATACTTCCAAGATGAATAGATAATGAAGAAATATGATCCCCTCTAACAAATCCTTCTTCAAAACTATTATTTTGGAGAGAAAAAACTATTACTAAACACTATTAATCTATAAAAATCAAGATTAAACTCAACATCATTTCTCAAAATCTTATACTGCCCCACATTATCCTTATATGCCTCTTTAATCTTTGCCTGGATATATTGTTGAACACACATTTGAGAAAGATAATATTTCTCCCCTTACATGAGGACATACAGATATATCCATTAAAATCCCAAAATTTTTGGTATTTTTTATCATCATCATGGATAAGCTATCATAATTTTTTTACTCAAAGAATCTACAACATTGTTCATTTTCCCAAGGTGATAATGTATTGAGAAATCATAATCTCTAATCATCACTAATCATATTCTCTAGAGAATATTCAAATCCTTATTTGCTAATATATACAATAAACTTTCTTGATCAATATATATATATATATATATATATATATATCAAATTTTTTTTCTATAATGATAATTCCACTATATCTTTAACAAAAAAATACCCACATCTATCTCTAATTCATGAGTTGGGTAATTTTTATCATAAACCTTCATTTTCAATGAGTCATAATCTATAACCATACAATTATTAAGTAGAAAAAATCCTTATCACCTCATGGATGCATCATCAAAGATTACAAACATGTCTCCATCACAGTGTAAAGTTATCATAATTGAGATAACTAATTTTCACTTTATTTCTCTAAACATTTCCTTGCATTCATCCATTTAAAGGAACGTTTCACTATTACGAGTTAAATTGGGGAGTTTATTAGATATTCTTGAGAAATTATACATAAAAATTGATAATAACCAACCAAACTAAAAAAAATTTATATCTCAGTTACTTGGGTTACTTTTGGACAACATTTAGTATCCTCCATCTTGGATGAATCCATCAATATACCCTATCTTGAGTTTATATAACCCAAAAAATGAAGCATTTTTTAGACAAAATTAATACTTTTTAAATTTTTTCTATAGTTTTCCCTTCCTTATGTAATTTATTACAATTCACAGGGGATATTAATTATATTCCTTTCTCTTTGAAAATATAAGAAGATATTATATAAATTCTACCAAAAATGATCAAGGTAATATCTAAAGACTCTATTAATTATATATATAATGATAGTGGGGGGAATTAGAATTACCAAATGGAATCACTATATACTAACAGTTTCGCTAAATTTTATAGAATGTTTTCATTATTATATCCTTTATATTAAAGATCAATTAGTAAAATCTAGAATTGAGGTCAATATGGGAAACGAATGAAGCACCATGTAGTTTATTAAGAAATTAATCAATAAAGGGTTGAAGATAATTTTTATTTATATGATATTTTTCAATTCACGGTAGTTAATAACAACTCACATCAATCCATCTGTGATCTTAATAAGTAGAATAAGTGCATCCTAATGTGACACACATGGCCAAATGAATCCCCTACCAAGGTTTTCCTATAGTTTCCTTTTCAATTGTTGCATCTAAATCAGAAAAATTATATAGGGAATATTTGAGATAGGTTTGGGAGTAGGTATGAGTTCTATTTAAAACATAACTTCACATTTTAGTGTAAGTCTAGGAAACTCTTTTGTAAATTCATCACCCCCCCCCGCAAAATAGATATATCATACATGATGAGTTTTCCCACAATCAACTAAGATAAATTATCATTTTGAATTGAAGTTAAGAATAAAATAATAGATTTGATATCCATAAATATTTTATATCTATCATCACACTGATAGGTGATCATAGGTTGGTTTTGAATATCAAATGTTTCTTTCCTTCCTTGGAAATTTATGTAAAAAATATGTAGATAAATCCATTACATGCTCATAATAACATAAAATTAAACCATAGAGGGAATGATTCATTTTTTATGAAGCACATTCCCCCATATTAAATTGCATAAGAATCATAAAATTGATATCAAATCATCATACCATTTATGGTTTTTACTAATAATTAGAAATCTAGTCATTGGATTATAATTTTGATACCCATAGAAAATTTATTTAGATTTAAATGATTTTGTAGATCCAAAATCAAATTAGACATTATGATTTTTATATTGGATGGTATGTGTACCTTCCACCGCATAGTTATCATACCCATCATAAGATATAGTGATCACATGATATATCATTTTTCTCTTAGCTTAATAAGTTACCAGCATTTATAATCATCGTTATCATTTGAATTTGGGAACTTATTATCATTATTTAATTAATTTTTGAATATGAAACATTTGAGTGTGGTTGGTTTATTCAATGGAGTTCTCTCTCTATTCACATAACTAAATAAATTATTCCCATCACCTCTACAATAAATTTCTAGATGAATTTCTTTTTTTAATGAAAGTGGTTATTTGGTCAAAAACCAAAGAATAAATTCTTATACCAAGAAAAAATAATTACATGATTCTGAAAGAAGAAATATTATTACAATATTTTTCAAAAAGAGGAAGAAAATCCAAAGGAAAATCTTCTAGCCAGGTTATGTGATGAATTAATCCCTTATTTTCAAGACAGTCTGCAGCTATGTTCGCTTCATGAAAGGTATGAGTGAGGATGAATCTGATCTCTATAATTGAAGAGAGACATCTCATTCAATGGGTTGTAAGTGGCCAGGTAATATGCACCACACCATTTCAAATAGGCTAAACAATTGTTTTCTAATCACCTTAAATATATATATTGTGTCAACCTTTTTTCTTAGAAAAATATACAGAATGGATCACACTCATTATTTAATCCATCCTGGAAGAGGGGCCAACCGTAACACCTCCAAATTTTGTCTAGTTTAGAGATAAATTCCATCAATCTGAAGTCATCAGAGGATCTCAAAGTCCTTGATAGTGTTGTCATAATTATCATGTTAAATCTAGGAATATTTCTGAATGGAAATGAGAATCCTCATCCAACCTTTATTTAGACTGGATGAGAAATTATTATGAATAACCACATTTCTATCATACCAGGTCACATGGTGGAGTTCATAAACAACAGTTAATAAAAGATTCTTTATTTTCTAAAATTATTCTATATCCACACAACACATTAATTTTGATATGATTGAATCAAGAAGTAACCATCTGCTATCAAAAATGTCAAAAAAATATAATTCCAAAGAGAGGAAGTTTTAGCATAAGACAGAAAAAGATGGTTAGTATATTCTCTATGTTGGTTACAAAAAAGATATTTATAGAAAAGTTGAATCCTGGATGATTGAAGAAAAACCTAAATAGGGACTCTATTGTGATAAATACTCCAAACAATAGTAAGCCTCAAGGGATTAATCCATGGTTTGTAAAAACATTTTAACTAATAGAAATTAATACCATAGTTTAAAAATTGTGGTTATAAAAAACTTTTGAATATAGGATTATATTATTAGAATTTTTCCAGATTAGGAAATCATCAAAATTGGAATAGTGATAATTTTCAATAACATAAATAATATTCTCAGGAAGATTGATGTTTCGAGAATTTAAATCTTCCCTGATAGTGTAGTTGGTGTTCTCCTGTAGAAAATTGGGAAGCAACATGGAAATTAAAGGAACGCCAGTCCAATTGTCCAACAAACAATTCATGAAAGAGTCGGAACTAACCATCCATATAGAGTTAATCTTGATGTTGTAAAAATATTTCCTAATGGATAAACAATGAGATGATGTAATATGATTCATATTAACCTTCTTTAACTAATCGAGGAATATTTTTTAAGAAAATAAATGGAATCATAGTTATTATAAAGTATCTTCCAAGTGATTCTGTCTTATAAATCATCATTAACGAATTTACAGTTTTTGATTCCTAGACTGCCCTTATCTAAAGGATTACGACAGGTAGCCTAAGGGATGGTCACAGTTTTCCTTTCAAGAGGGATTTTGGTCTAAACAATGTTTTGGATGTAAAATTTTATTTTCTTAAGGAGACCAACATGCAATTTTTTGACCATCAACAAGTAGACCATTTTTGAGAAAATTGTAGATTTAACAAGACATATTATGTCTACTATTTAGAGGGATTTATCCTTCCATGAGGAAAGTTGATTTAATATTTTTTCAACAGTTGGGGAAGAATAACTAGATTTAGGCCTTCCCCAAAAAATAGATACACCAAGGTAAGTAAAAGGGAAGGATCCTTCCTTGATACCTAAATCATTGATAATATTTCATTTTTCTATTAGAAGGAATTTTTTTCACAAAGAAGACAAAATATTTGTTCCAACTAATAGTTTGACCAGAAATTTCATCATAATGTGACAGTTCACTTTTAATAGTTTGAATATTCCTTTTATCACCTTGTAAGAACAAGATTATAACATCAACATATAAAAGATTTGTGGGTACATTTAAGTTTCTGGAATCCTGAAAATGTTTAAGATTATTCTAATCAATAAGGGGAGTTAGAAATATGCTTAATTAATCTTCCATAAAATAAAAAATAATGGAATATAGGGGATCACATTGTCAAACTCGCTTGGTAAATTTAAATTATCCTTTAGGGAAAACATTGACAAGAATAGAGATGGAAGTCGATTTGAATAAGGAATTTATCCTATTAAAGAAGGTATAATTAAAACCAAATCTCTAAAGGATATTGAAAATAAAATTCCAATCAATGGTATCAAAATATTTTTTGATATCAAGTTTAATAGAAATATTTCCTCCCTTGGTGGCTTTGTTTAAAGTGAAATTCCATTTAGAGGTAAGACAAATAAATTCATTTATAGACCTAACCTTAATAAGACCAAACTGATTGCAAGATAAAATTTTATTTCGTATAGCTGTAAGTCTATTAGAAAGAAGTATCATGATGGTTTTGTAAAGAGTGTTAATAAGCGTAATGGGTCTGAAGAGATGAATCTAAAACGCATTTTCCACTTTAGTAATTAAAATAAGAAATTTAGCATTCAACCCATGAGGTATCATACCATTGGAAAATAAAGATTTGATAAGTTTGAGAACATCCATTTGAGTAACCTATTAGTAATGTTGCTAGAAACCATTATTGAAACTATTAGGGCCTGTAACACTATTAGGATTAAGGATAAATATAGTGTATTTGATTACATGTTCAATAGGTATGCTTAAAAGATAAGAATTAACTTCTTTATTTACCAGAGCCGGAATGACCTCAGGAAGTAGGACTTTGTTGAAATCTGGGCCATTAAAAATATTTTCTAAATAAGAGACAACATTACTAGAAATTCAATCATCAGTATCAATGAGGGTTTCACCGTCTCTAAGAAAGGTGAGAGGTCTTTAAACATTTCTGAGTAATTGGAGAGAGTTGTATAACATAGTGTTTCTATCACCATCTAAGAGACATTTAGTTTTGAAGATTTTTTTACGTGTGTTATCTTTAAGGACAAGCAAAGTGTTGAGTTTCATATAAGTGCTGATTTCATATTGAGGATCCATAATGAAATTAGATATAGTAGGGTTGTTTTGAATTTGGGTATTTTTATTCTCAAGAAAAGTGATTTCATTGTCATTTTTTTAGATTTGGAACTTAACAAACCTTTAAGACACTTCTTAAGATGTTTTAGCTTGGTGATACATGCAAAACAATCATTGTAATGATTTATAGATGCCCAAAAATATTTTATGACTTTAGAACACTCGGGTTCAGAGGACTACACATTATTAAATCTAAAAGGAAGAGTGGTTTTGAGGCTTTTGAAATAATGATTGACAATAATAGGATGATGATAATACCATAATTGAAGATAAAACTCTTCATATAATTTAATTTAAGAAATTGAAGATTTAATTAACCCTACTTCCAGGATGGATGATAATACCAGAATCATACCTCGAAAGTCTTATAAAATTCTCCACATATGTACCAACATATTCATCATCGTTCTGCTTTAAATCAAGGATCTATTTATACTTTTTTATATGAATAATACATGAAATGATACTATTTAATTTTTTTTATTAAACTCATCCAATTCCAGGGAGTGAATTTCTACTTTTTTTACTAGTGTTCTTAATATGAGTCCTCTATTGATACACTTTATCTTCCAAATAAATGGATAGCCAAAATGACATTTTCATACATTCAACGCTAGATAATATAGAAAATTATTTAAATGGTGTTGATTCATTGATAAAAATCTAGTGGGTAGTTATAAACACTAAAATAAGGTGGATATTACCTCATGAAGGACTCACCTAAAAATTTTCGTATCATTTACTTATTTGGATGTTCAGTATGATTCATAGTTTTAGTTGTGTGAGTATATAAATAAAATTTCATAGTTCATAAATCCTAACATATGGTTTATCAGGAGGATAATCATTTCACTATCTGTCTCATTCAACATTTACATTGTTTGTATATGTCTCATCCATTTATTAAAAACAAAAATCATAGTGTAAGAAACACTAATCATAGTGGGAAACCAAATAGTCTTGAAAATTCATTTATAGTATATCTAAATAATGAAGCATTATTATAAATATATAACAACTTAGGTTTTTTACTTTTTTATTCATGGTCGTAATATATTTAAATAATTCATGATGGATTGTATAGAGATTTTAAGTTTCCAATGCCTATACCCAGGAGTCTCAAAACAGGTGTGTATCAAGGCCCATTATCATGCACTAGATGAAAGTCAAATCTAGCTCAATACACTCTTTTCAGATTTATTACCCATAGCTATAACTATTCTAGGGACACATCCACTAGTAGTATCCAGACATATATTCTTTTCTAGGACAAAAAAAACTCCATTAATTAATATAACATAGCATATTCTCCTGTATTTCATATTATCTTAAGGGTTCTCACTAATGTTTTCTCATCATGGGTTCCAAAGGCTAACTAATCCTTTCTCTAACACAATGTGTAATGTCTCAAACTTCTCATACATAGATATTAAATCTTAATAAATGATTATTTATTACAAAACATAATGATTTGTTCTAGAATAATATCGGTCTAGTGCCTTTGAAAACAAGGAAACATAAAAAACTGGTTCATAGGTGACCTAATTCATATCCCACTATGTTTTTCATAACTATCAAAATTATTTCAAATAACACAAATAATACTTTTCTACATAACCTGAGGAAAATAAACATAATAAAGGTTGATCTCATATTCTTATTAAGTGTAAACATGAGAGATATCAATATAATGTGGGAATAAGGGGATTATAAAAAAAGAGTTTCCTTTAAAAACTATACCATGTATATATCATTGATCATAAAAATGAGTGATGGAATAAATATTAGTAGTTTATATCACATGAATAATAATGGAATCAAATAACATGATCTATGAGATCATAACATCGGCAATATACATATATTTCTATCATACACAAAATCATACAAAATCATTTTCTTGTTTGTCAAGGATTATTTCCATAAAATACTATAGAGTAATGGGTTAAATCCCTATAACATTGTAGTAGTCATAGTTAAATCCCAAGAAATCCATATTGTAAAAATCTTCCTACTGAAATGTATTCACTCTCATTTTTTTTCATGTTTATCTCATGAGATATCAGCCTTTACCCAATGCATTGGATAAAGATATAGGTCCCATTAGTCCATGGTTATAAAGTAACCACTATCCTTGATTATAATGATACCACCATACTTGGATATAACATAACCACTATTATATAATGAAAAATATACATGGCTGTACCACAAGATCAAAAAAGATTAATTATATCAGAACCCATGAAATGAAATTGGTTTCATTAACATTTCATTATAGAATAACCCATGGGAAAGAAAAATGATTCATAAATATAATTTCATCCTAAAAGGAATTATCCAAATAAATAATAAGTATAATATCAATGGATTACATTACCATCAATTCTTTTGTAATTTCAGAGGATGTAAT
Source organism: Viscum album (assembly GCA_963277665.1). Taxonomy (NCBI): domain Eukaryota; kingdom Viridiplantae; phylum Streptophyta; class Magnoliopsida; order Santalales; family Viscaceae; genus Viscum; species Viscum album. Next base: position 805,382,887 of record OY728155.1, read on the forward strand.
CTTAGATGGAAAATGATTTTGAACAATCTTTTTGATCATTTCATGAGGGAAATAATTTTTCCAATTTTAAAATTAAATTTTAAAAAAACTATAATTTAATATAATAGTGTGTAAAAATATTTATTTAACTATATACTTGAAAATTTATTATTAATTATTTCAAACATTGAGTAGTTATGATTGAAAAAACATTGTTCAGTCCATGTATTTTAAAAAAATGATTCCTTTCAACTTTTTGGTAACGGTTAAAAGTACTTCATTCAGTAAAAAGGAAATAATATTCATTTAAAAACATTTTTTAAAAAGTAAGACATGGGTAATATTATATTTACACAATCATTGGATAATAGTAAAAATATTATTTAAATTTTTTAGAAAACATTGACATGAATGAAAAATGATTTTCAACTGAAGATCGAAATAATGTCAATTTTTCTTAAAACAATTCTTTTGGAATCATGATAAAATAAAAGGAATAAAATGAATGTATAACATTTATATTAATTATATAATTATTTTTTTTAATAAAATCCATTATTTTCTTAATATATATATCTTAATATTTCATAATCGAAAGCAAATTCATAGATATTACTGATAAGCAATGAAATTGTATCAAAACACTCGTACCACTTTGGTAAATTTTGAATTATAATACCCATTAAATAGTAATCATAAAATGAAACATAATGTATATTTTAAATAAATATATTTATTATATAATAATTAAATATGGTAGTATATACACCACATAAAATAAATGAGTGGTGAGTATAGTATATGTATCCCAGAAATAAAACAGATACTAGAAATCCATTACCTCAAGTATTTAATTCTTATGTACATATTCAAAACACATATGTAATAATTATAGGTTTATTATAAATATATTCCTAAACCATAAAAATATATTTCATACCATATATAATTTACTTGTGATGTTTTTTTACTAGTTTATCAAAAATTCCATGCAAAAATCACTCATCGGGTAATGAAATGATTTATTTTCATGTATATTATGGTTTAATTTTTTTTGTCCCAAATCAATGATAATAGATCAATAATCTAAAAAATTTTATACATGATATAAATATAAATATATTAACTAAATATTTATTTAGTTTAATGTATAAAAGTTATAGATATGAAATGAATTGCACCGTTCCTGGAGATAGTAGGTCGTGCTTATGCATGAAAGTTGTTTCCATTTCAAAACTGTATGGAAAAAAAGACAGTAAAGAATATATCAAAATTAAAAAATAATTCTTATGTCACTTATAACATATATATTCACTAAATATATCCTTATTAACATCCATGTAAAAAAATGAAAAATGTATCACATCACTTTGTGGAGGCGGTAGTCCACACGTACACACGAGCAAATTTATCATTTTCTATAGGGTTGAAAGGTAATAAGTTAGATGTGATATAATAATTATAGATGTATTTAATGTCATAAATATCACATATATACTATAAATCCATAATTATATCCATATATAAAAGGAATTAATGCAATAAAAAATTTCGGTTCTCGAGGCGGTAGTCCACTGTAAACACGATCGACAGTTTAATTTCCCATTTGATAAGGGAAGAGATTAATAAAGGTTAATAAATTATCATAATAAAATATCAGTATAATTGATATAATTTGATACTATATAATAATATTTTAATAATATTTTATGGTGGTTGAATATTAGATAAAAGGAAACACCAGTTTATGAATTTTATCTATTTTTTAGAGAACCTCTTTACGTATATACCTAATCATTTCATAAGAGGAATTTATAATCAAAATAAGTCCCATAGGTTATGGAAAGAAAATTCAATAATTATTTTGGTTGTTATTTTATGAACGAAATGCGTTTTACATGTGAATAAGTGGGGAGAGTGGTTCCCTTTTATAAGCAGGGGAGAGGACACACTATGAATTTTGGAAAATAAAAATTTGTACCTACATTTTTAACTTCCAACATGGATTAGAAATGGTTTATTATGGAATATTATATGATATAATGTCAAACTATTCTTATAAAATAGGAATTGGACAAGTTTTTATGTAATTTTAATCCTTATATTTTTATTTTACCCCCAATAAACCTATTTTGACATTAACCTCAGTCATTTAATCTAAACAGTTAAATTATTCATGTTGAAAAAAAATTAAGTTGACCTTATTATATAATATTAATAATTATGATTCAAAATATTTATTCAATTTTCTAAAATCCATTCATATAATTTGAAATTTGAAATTTAAATTTAAACTCACATATGTGACAAAAAGTATTTTACCAACATGAAACTTTTTATAAGTACATAATGTTTTAAAATAAACAGTCAATATGAATTTTATTTTAATAAAATAAATTGGTTTAATAAAAAAATAATTGAACTAATTTTACTTATATTTTTTTAAAAAATACGAAACTCTGTAAATTATTTAAATGAAAGGGTATTTATAAATAAAATTTTGTATATTTTACTATTTACTGAAACATTTATCTCTTCGAAAAACTCTAAAATATTTAACATAAGATAATTTTAACTTGTTGATTCAAAAAATTAAATATTATTTTTAAAATAAACATTATAAGTTCATTTTTTTATTCTTTCAAAAAAAATTAAAAAAAATATTTTTTTGAGAATTTTTTTTCAATACATATAAAGACTTTACAAAACAAATATGTGCTTATTTATAAATACATTTACATTATAAAAATATTTAATAAAGAAATTTAAAAATATGGTTATTCCTATTAATACATTAATGTATTACAACTAGTTTATAATGGTCATGTTTAAATAATAATACTAATAGTATATCCCATTTCATTAATACTCTATTGCATACAACAGAAGCTATCAAAGAAATTAAATTAAATTGAAAAATAATTCATAAAATATTGGGGTGTTATAAAAGAATTATTCAAAACCTAGGAAATAGAAGCATAATAATTGGATGGATATTACTCTCAGTAAGGACAAACAAGGGAGATATCAATGATTATATAAAAATAACCTGAGGAAAAAGGATTTTCAACAGAAGAGAGCGAGAAAAAATTTGATTTTAATTAAAAATATTCTTTCGGTCACATGAGTTCTTAAAGAGAAAAAAATGAAATGGAAAATTGATTTATACATAAATAAATAAATTATATGAAATTTCATGATATTTTTGAGAGGTAGATCATAAAATTTCAACATCAGAAACTGGATAATAAATAATCCTGGTAAACATTGAGATTTTAACATAAAACCCTTCCATCATATTTCACTTTCATCAAACATGATCTGACCTCCTATATAATAAATTTAAATATATGTTACCTATATAATAAATTTAAATTTATTATACGTCTATAATAAAATTATTTATAGACTAATAATATTATATATGATCTAAATATAACATTTAAACACCAATTAATTAATAATTCTTTATTACTAGCATCATTTAATGGTGTCAACTGTTTAGTTTTTTAAGAGAAATGTGGATCAATAGTTATACTAACTATACATTGATGATAGTTCAATATGTCCAATAATAATAATAATAATATAAATATTATATATATTAATTATATTTTAATTTACTATCCTACATAAAATATAGATATAAAAAAATAAATTTACATCATTAATGGAGATAGTAGTCCATATGTACGCATGAGTGTTGTTTTAAATTTTATACGTATGGAATGAAAGAAATGTAAATAATAATTATCCTTTAAATAATAATTATTTTTCATATATATCACATATATTCAATAAATCTATCCTTATTACCATCAATGTAAAGGGGAAATCAAAAATGAATCAAATCTCTTTGTGGAGGTGGTAGTTCATACGTACACTTGGGCAACGTTGTGATTTTAAAAAGGATTGTAAGTGAAGAAGGTAGATATTATATTATAATTACAGATGAATAATTATTTTTTTAAATATCATATGTAAAATTTAAATCAATCGTAATAACCATTAATGAAATATGGCGATGAAGAATTAATTTTATCGATACGTGGAGATGGTAGTCCACGCATACACATTAATGATTATTTAACTTCCATTTTGATTGAAAAGTGGTGGATAATGGTAGTTCCATAATCACAATAAAACATTGTTATATTGAAAACACTGAATTTATTATTTAATAATGAATACAATATATTTCTATGAGGTAAAAGAAAAAATAATTTGAAAAAGGTTGGCTAAGATGATTACATATCCTTTGGTTAGCCCCCTTTAGGTCCTTACATGAGTAACTTGGAATGGTATCTTAATAATGACATCAAATATATTTAGTGGAAAGATAATTTTTATAACGACCCGCCTTTTTATAACATTAACTTTCATTACATTATACAAAACTGGGGATCTTTAAGGTTTAGTGTCTTGGAAACCAGGAACTTAATACAAAACAATATAAAACATTATTCTTAAACACTTGAAATGCTTCTTCATTTGTTAATCCTAGTTCATTACAACATCTCATAACCTGGGAGCATACATAAAAGGAAAGGGTGAGCAGATGGCCTAGTAAGGGAAACAAGGGAAACATTTTACATGTGAACTTGAGATATATCAAAAAGTCACGAAAAAGAACTTTAAGGCATGATAAAGAGATCATGAGGCATATCATAATAAAATAATGTGTTTCATAACTTGAATATGTGGCTACAAAATTTAACATGGACAATCATGAACATATCCCCAAGGTCTATCCCCAAGGTGTCATTTGAAATTACCAAGGTTATTCACCAAGATATCTTTAAAATTGTAATCTCTAGTGGTTACATTATTACCCAATACATTGGAGCGCTATCAGGGAGCACCCTTAAATTTTCCTTTATTATCATGTGATCCACATATATCATCATCAATCATTTCATAAACAACCCATATTGCATAAAATAAATGGGTTTAATTTCATAGTCATCACATTTTAAAAACTGCATTAAAGACTTGATCTTGACTGAAAGAGAGTTATGTCTTAGGGAGAAATACCTCAACATGCTCAATCAATATGCTCCATCTGAGTGGGAGTCGGCGGATCCAGATGATTCGGAGGATGGAGATGTTGGAGATTTTGACACATTTTGACTGGCACTGTTGTTGGGGGTGTTTTCATATCATTTCATTTTCTTTGTACTTTGTACTGATTTTTCTTTAATAGATTCTCATGGGACCAGGCATTTGGGCCTGCATCTTTCTGGTTAAAGACTTGATCTTTATGTCACTTTAAACCCACGAAAAAGGAAAGCGGGTCTCATGTATGTAAATACCAGAATTTAAAATAGAACATTTTGATATATATGTGAATACCACTGTTGAATAAATATTTTTGATTATTCACTTAATAAAATAAAAGAATTTTAGAAAAAGAGAGAGACATTTTGCGACGAAAATTCTGTAGCATAACAGCTACGTTGCGGGGTTTTAGAAAACATTGAAAGGAAAGGGGACATGGGTAACCCACTCATAAATGATCCATAAAACACTAAGGGGACATAATATAAAGGATTTAAGAACATGGTAATGAAATTTGAAAGATATACCATATGAAATGATGAACATGAAAGGAACACAAAATAAGATTTCTCTTATGAAAATTTGGCAGCCTAACAACATCACTTAATCATAAAAAAAAATGAATTGACGAGATCAAATAGGTTATCTCATCATATGAAAAAAAGATCAGTATTATAGATATAGATATCATACCCCAACATAATAAAAAGGAACTTTAAATACATGACATGAAAATATATCGTGAAAACGAGAAGGGTGAAAGAATCCCTTAAAACTTCGGCAGCCTAACGGCGCCACATAAACATTCATAAAATGAAATAATGAGAGAAAGAGAGGGTATCTCATCATATGAACATGAAAAGGAAAGTATGATGAATATAAAATAACATACCCTACATAATTACATGGATCATAATTGAAATGACATAAAAGAGAGTACTAGGAAAGAAAGAGAGAGGTAGGATCCCTTACCTTAAAATATAACTCTTAAAACTCGATGGTTGGGACCTTGAGGGGCTTGAGGCACCTTGGGAGGACTCCTTGGGAGGTAATGGGACCAGAGCTTCGTTGGGGGAGAGTTGGGAGTGAAAACTAAAGGAGGAAAGGGTGGGTATTTATAGGGAAAGGGAGGTGATACTTTAATAATTTCAAGGGACACCTCACTAGTGGTTTTGGCAAAACCATGGGCTTGCCCATGGTATTTGCCCACGGTTTTGGCCACATGGGACCCATAATAAAATAATTCATCCCTTTAGTCGACCATCGCTTAAAATATCTCATGACATCATCATGATGCATCATGATGTCATTAAACATACTGAAACCGTAAAACTGTATTTTTACTATTCACTGAAAATTCAACTTTTTCAGAAAACTCCCAAAACATTACCTCAACATAATATCAATTCTCTGAATTCAAAAATAAAATCCATTTTATAAAAATAATTTTCTAAATATTTTTAATTGAATTTTTAAATAAAAACACTATTCACAGAAAATTCATTTTTTTCAGAAAAATCCCTAAAATTTATCTTAACATAATATCGATGATCTGAATTCAAAAATAAACTCCATTTTATAAAAATAATTTTTTAAATATTTTTAATTTAATTTCTAATTAAAAAACACTATTCACCTGAAAAAACTAATACTTGACTAATAATTAATGAAAAAGTTAGTTACTTATTTTATTGAATCACACTACTTAATCAAGGTGCTTAAATTATATTAATACTTTTTTTAAGTGATATTACTAATCCATTTGGTCACATTACTAATCCTAAGCAAAAACTCACTATTCATAATTTACTATTCATCAAAAAATAAGTTGATCTTATTAGACTCTAAATTTCTTACTAAACACATTTGCAGAAGACCATTTTTTAAAATTCATTACACATAATTATTTATTTAAGGTTTACAGAAATATTTTAAAATATCATTTTTTCAAAATTCATCAATAAAATACAACCTATATTTATCTGGACACTTTGAAAATTCACAAACTTCACCATAAGAAGAAATCACAATTTTTATTTGTCAAAGGATTACACAAAGTAGTTACGGTCTCCTTATATAGCCCCTTATAACCCTAGCATAGGACCTAAGTGTAAGGTGTGCTAAGGTGAGAGAATTTGAGGGTGGCTCGGCCAACATGGCACAAGTAGTAATTTCTATCAGCTTGAACTTCTCGCAAAGGCGATTCCATTCTAGATTCACACAATGAAGTTCAGCTTGGGTTTGGTCCAGAGCAAATCCTAGTGGTGCTACCTCCTTCCCAAGTTCTGTTAGATGGGCTTCGATCGACCCAAGACTACTGGATGAGGCCATTGAATCTTCTTTCTATACTAATTAACCAAGATCACTTGTATTTAGAGACAATAATCGCAACATTTAGTTTCCAACGGTCATATTGACCAATGGTCATATAACATTTGAAACCCAACGGTCTCATTCTAATTATACTAGTTTTATCAAATGAAATAGTTTATTGAGTATAAAATAAAATAACACACAAAATTAGGAAACAATATTTAATCAAAATTTCTGGTCGTTACATTCTTCCCCCCTTAAGAAATTACATCCTCACAATTTTTTAAAAAAGAGGCTTGGAAATTTCATTGAAAGTCCTACATCGGAAAGAGAGTCAGTAACACTATTACTTTAAAAGAATGAAAGGGAAGTACAAAGGTCACCCATGTTAACCCATACTGGGATTCCATGTAGAAAAACATGGACATGGAGGAGAAAACAAAGGGTCAGGTTCTGAGGGAGAGTGATATAAAACATGATTAAGAGAAAGTTAACAACAAGAAAATCACAAACTTATGATGTGTGTAAACGGTCTTTTATTACCCAGTAGGAAACTTAAACCAACAACATTTTTGTTTTATGTTCCTTTTAATAATTTTGAGGAATTCATTTAATACATAGAATAAGAACACAAGGAAATATACCTACCTTCACGTAGATTTTCATCCATTATTAAGTTTCTACCAAAAATAATATTTTCTCAAAATGATGACCATTCAAAAGCACTTGGTTTCATCAAAAGCACAAGAATCATCTTCTAGAGAATCAAAAAATCCACAAAATACTGACTATCTATTTGTTATATCTTTAAACATTATCGCAAAAACAAAAAGGGTAAGATAAAACATCTCTTAAAAAATAAATAACCCCATAGGAAGGGAAACTACTTTTAAATCTTCAAAATTCCACGGTACTACCCAGAGTTCATCATAGACCATTCCATAAATAACTATCCATAAATTTCCTCAAAATAAACCAAACTAAGATTGAAACCCAAATATAAGAAGGATTTGATAACATAGTCTTCCAAAATAAAGGTTATCGTTCATATCCAAACAACATCAACCACACCTAACGTCTTATAACAAAAGTAACTAACCTAAACATATTTTCCCCAAGATAGGTTAATCATTTCCATAAGAAACCTATTTTACCATAAGTTCACCTTAAATTCATCGATTATTCAAAATATAATTCAACATTTACTCCTCAATGAAAATACTGTAGTAATCTATTTACCTTGATCATATAGGGTTCCCAAAATAGTGAACGTATTCCAAAATAATAATCATCTTTTAATCCCCAAATCATCCCTTTTTTTCAAGAAAAATAGCTTTATAACATCAATATATCATGCATAACAATAGATGTTTTCCTTAATGATATAAAACCAACTCAGGTAGTGACTTCATGTTCTTAGAAAACATTAAAGATATGTTCATAGGGCGTGAACTAAAATACAACATGACATAGACAATTATTGCAAATAAGTTACATGTACTTCAGTCATCATGATCCATCTCGGCATAGGACTTGCATTGTTCCCTTGTGCTTGAAGATTGTTGATTCTCATCATGCTTCTCATCCATTCTAAGAGAGCATTGCCTTGGATAATTTCCAACTTCTCCACATTTACGACATTGAAAAGTATAAGCTACATTAGATCAATCCTTATCTCTATTCATCACATTATCCATTTTTTAAAAGCAATTGGATACTTTATGCCATATCACCCCACACTTAATACATCTTCCAATCCCTTTGTGACATTATCCTTGGTTCCTATTTCTACACATTTTGCACAAAGGAAATTCGGTCTTCTTTCCCATATCAACTTCACCAGATGAACATCCTTGAGACTTCACCTTCTTCTTCCTTGATGAATATGGTCATTCAACTGGGTTCCAATTATTAATTGTGATTTTTGTTATATGGTTTGGCATAATCACAATATGTTCAACTTGATCTATCATCATCCCTATCACATTAACAGAGAAATCTTCGCATTTTCTATCACATTTATTGTTGTGACATGTTCTTATATTTCCCACCATTAACTAAGAAAATAAAGTATAATTAGGGGATTAAATACTTAGCCAATAATCATGAAAAAAAATTTAATCATAGAAGGCTAAACTTGTATAAGAAAAGTATATCCTAACTTGTGATCTCCTATGTTCGAATCTAGGTTATCCATGATCATATATCCTTATGTGTATCTTTATTTTATTTTAGATTTGTTCCTTTAATAATGGTTTATACTAAGCTTATGAATTTACCAAAGAATATCCCCCAGGAGTGTCGTAACCAAGAGTGCAGCAAGGCCTGTTGTCATGTAACGGTTCCCGTTCGAGTCTAGCTCAAGCGGTGTTTTCGGGTTTTACCCCAATGTACATCTATGCCAGAGCCACCTCTACTGGCTCGTATCCAGACATGAATGTATTTTCTTGATAAACAACTTACTCAATAATCACCAAAATACCAAGAAGATTTCCTATATTTAAAATTTTCTATAGGCTTCTTCCTAACGTTTTCATATCCTAATTTCCACAAATAACTAAACCATAATTTGATACCAACTATAATGACCCGCCTTTTTATAACATTAACTTTCATTAGATTATAAAAAACTGAGGATCTTTAAGGTTTAGTGTCTTGGAAACCAGGAACGTAATACATGAGAACATAAAACGTTCTTCTTAAACACTTGAAAGGATTATTAAATTGTTCATCCAAGTTCATTACAACATCTCATAACCTGGGAGCATATATAAAAGGAAAGGGCGAGTAGAAGGCCCAGTAAGGGAAACAAGGGAATCATTTTACATGTGAACTTGAGATATATCAAAAAGTCACGAAAATGAACTTTAAGGAAACAGAAAGAGATCATGAGGCATATCATAATAAAATAACGTGTTTCATAACATGAATATGTGGCTAAAACATTTAACATAGAAAATCATAGACATATCACCAAGGTCCATCCCCAAGGTGTCATTTGAAATTACTAAGGTTATTCACCAAGATATCGTTAAAATTGTAATCTCTAGTGGTTACATCATTACCCAATGCATTGGAGTGCTATCACGTCACACGCTTAAATTTTATTTTATTATCATGTGATCCACATATATCATCATCAATCATTTAATAAACAACCCATATAGCATAATAGAAATGGGTTTCATTTCATAGTCATCACATTTTAAAAACTGCTTTAAAGATGTGATCTTTATGTCACTTTAAACCCAGGAAAATGGAAATCGGATCTCATGTATGTAAATCCCAGAATTCAAAATAGTAAATTTTGATATATATGGGAAAACCCCTGTTGAATAAATATTTTTGAGTATTCACTTAATAAAATAAAAGAATTTGAGAAAAAGAGAGAGACATTTTGTGACGAAAATTATGTAGCATAACGACTACATTGCGGGGTTTTAGAAAACATTGAAAGGAGAGGGGACATGGTTCACCCACTCATAAATGATCCATAAAACCGTAGGGGGACATAATATAAATTATTTAAGAACCTGGTAATGAAATTTTAAAGATATACCATATGACATGATGAATATGAAAGGAAGACAAAATAAGATTTCTCTTATGAAAATTCGGAAGCCTAACGGTGTCACTAAAACTTCAAAAAAATGAATTGAAGAGATCAAATAGGGTCTCTAATAATATGAACATAAAAGATCATTATGATATATATAGATATCATAACCCAAAATAATAAAAAGGAACTTGAAAGACTTGACATGAAAATAGACTGTGAAAACGAGAAGGGTGAATGAATCCCTTAAAAATTCTGCACCTAACGACGCCACATAAACATTCATAAAATGAAATGATGAGAGAAAGTGGGGGTCTCTCATCATATGAACATGAAAAGGAAATTAGGATGAATATAAAATAACATACCCAACATAAGTACATGGAGCATAAATGAAATGACATAAAATAGAGTACATGGAAAGAAAGAGAGAGGTAGGATCCCTTACCTTAAAACGTAACTCTTAAAACACGTAGGTTGGGACCTTGAGGGGATGGAGGCACCTTGAGAGGACTCCTTGGGAGGTAATCGGACCAGAGATTCGTTGGGGGAGAGTTGGGAGTGAAAACAAAAGGAGTAAGGGGTGGGTATTTATAGGGAGAGGGAGGTGGTACTTTAATAATTTCAAGGGGCACCTCACTAGTGGTTTTGGCAAAACCATGGGAATCCCCTTTGTATTTGCCCATGGTTTTTCCCACATGGGACCCCTCATACAATAATTTACCCCATTTCGTCGACCATCCCTTAAAATATCTCATGAAATCATCATTATGTAGTCATGATGTCATTAAACATACCGAAACCGTAAAACTGTATTTTTACTATTCCCTGAAAATTCAGCTTTTTCAGAAATCTCCCAAATATTTACCTTAACATAATATCAATGCTCTGAAATAAAAAATAAACTCAATTTTATAAAAATAATTTTCTAAATATTTTTAATTTAATTTTTAAATAAAAACACTATTCACGGAAAATTCATTTTTTCATAAAAATCCCCAAAAAATATCTTAACATAATATCGATGCTCTGAATTCAAAAATAAACTCCATTTTATAAAAATAATTTTCTAAATATTTTTAATTAAATTTTTAATTAAAAAACACTATTCACCTTAAAAAACTAATACTTGACTAATAATTAATGAAAAAGTTATTTACCAATTTTATTGAATCACACTACTTAATCAAGGTGCCTAAATTGTATTAATACTTTTTTTAAGTGATATTACTAATCCATTTGGTCACATTACTAATCCTAAGCATAGAATCACTATTCATAATTTACTATTCATCAAAAATTAAGTTGATCTTATTAGACTCTAAATTTCTTACAAAACACATTTGTAGAAGACTATTTTTTTAAAATCATTACACATCATAAATTATTTAAGGTTTACATAAATATTTTAAAATATCCTTTTTTCAAAATTCATCAATAAAATAAACCCTATATTTATCTGGACACTTTTAAAATTCACAAACTTCACCATAAGAATAAATAACAATTTTTATTTATCAAAGGATTACACAAAGCAGTTACGGTCTCCTTACATAGCCCCTTGAAACCCCAGCATAGGACCTAAGTTAAGGTGTGCTAAGGTGAGAGAATCTGAGGGTGTCTCGACCAACATTGCATGAGTAGTAATTTCTATCAGCTTGAACTTCTCGTGAAGGCGATTCTGTTCTAGCTTCACATGATGAAGTTCAGCTTGGGTTTGGTCCAGAGCAAAGCCCAATGGTGCTACCTCTTTCCTAAGTTCGGTTAGATGGGCTTCGATCGGCCCAAGACTACTGGATAGGGCCATTGAATATTCTTTCTATATTAATCAACCAAGATCACTTGTATTTAGAGACAATAATCACAACATTTAGTTTCCAACGGTCATATTGACCAATGGTCATATAACATTTGAAACCCAACGGTCTCATTCTAAATATAATAATTTTATCAAATGAAATAGTTTGTTGAGTATAAAATAAAATAACACACAAAATTATGAAACAAGATTTATTCAAAATTTCGGGTCGTTACAATTTTAAATATTTATTTTTTCAATTTTGGGTGAAGTTATATGGCTCAATATCTTATAATAATGTAAAAGTAGGGGTTTCATTCTATAAGTATGAGAGAGGAAACACATGGAATTTATTAAAATATTAATACATAAAAGTCATTATCTATAAAAATTATTCCAAATGGATAGTGATTCCAAGTTGGGATAGGATGTGGTAAAAATATTTCCAGAAAATATGATTTACAGAAGCTTAATTGATAATACTATACTTGTTCTAAGTTTAACCCATGGTAAACCTATTTTAACTTTAACCACATTAATTATTTTTTTTCTCTTTTTTATATTCATTATGATAAAAAATGAAGCTATACTAATTAAATTAATTAAAATTTTTGATTCCAGTTGTTGAATCCATTTTCTATAAATCATCCTCTAAAATTTGTAGAAATTAATTTTAAAATAAACTAACAAAACATGAAAAAAACAATTTTCAATAAACAATTTTTTACTTTTGTATAAAATATTTTTATACAAAAAAATCCACTTAAAATTATTACAATGAAAATATTGGTATTATTAATTATATAAATAAAATAATTTTACATTTAAATTTTTTTTTATGAATTTTATATTTTTAATTTCTTTAAATGAAAAGGTCGTTTTCAATGTGAATCAATATTTATCACTATTTATAAAAAATACATTTTACGAAATTTATGAATATTAAGTCTATGATTATTTTGAAATGGTAATTTAAAAAATTAATTTAATTTTGGGAAGTAAAATTTATAAAATTGTAAAAAATCATTATATTTTATTCCCAAGAAAATAAAAAGAAACCATTTTTTGTGAAAAAGTATTTTTTGATGCATATACAGACTTTACAAAATGTTTGTTTTATTTATCTAAAACCTTTTTATATATTATTAAAGTGCGATTATTCCAACCAAAATAACCATTATTATGGATATTTTATAATGATATACTATATTTGGGTTCATTTTGATTGGGTTTTGTTTATATCACAAGCTATTGAAGAAATTTAATATATTTAAAAATATGTATCAAAAAGACTCATGGTGTTATAAAGGAAAATAAAAACACAAATATAATACCATATATAGTACCCTATAATGGAACACTAGGATAGAGAGATACCTAGTGTCATAACAGGACCTTAGACTAGCCTCCATACATGTTAGTGCTTACCAATTAACGATAATAATCTTTTTCCAGTCACATGAAGAATATATTTTTGGTATCATTGTAGTTTGTAATATAAAAAAAATATTTAAAAATATGAAAATATAAATATGAACATGAGATTTTTCATAATGTAGTATCATATATAATATAACCATATTAATAAAATATGACATGGTAAAAAAATATGCACATGTTATAAATACATTCATAAAATGTGGATCCCCCACTCATAGAATCACAAAATGTAAACAAAAACAAAGAAAACATGTATTCACCACTATATAGTCCCAGTAACTATCCTAAATAATTCATAAAACCCCAAAAAATTACTCTAAGCTAACCCACTATATAAATATGTTTACATAACTATCACCATAAAATATATAGATCCACTAACAAAGAACTTTGTAGGTATGAGACATAATGTGTGTAGGGTACCTACAAAGGGGTAGTTAAAATAAAATTATTTATACATGGTGTAAACATTTAAAATATAAGGAAATAATAATATTTCTTTTAAAAATAATCTTGTTGACTCAATATGTCAGAACTATGATACTATGATACTCAATCCAACCTATATTTACTAGTGTTGGTAATCATATCTATTAAAAATAATGGGTGAGAATATCAATAAAATTAAATACAATTATCTGAGTTATTTTAACCATCAATGGTACTAAGAAGAAACACGATGTAATTATGGATTCACTAAATACCAGACAATCAATAATTTAGAAAATATACTAGATAAAATCCCCATCACACTGCCAGTATAACTATCATTTAATCCTCAAAGATACTATTTTGAATCCCTGTTAAAGTGTCAGTTTAACTATTGGTGATATTAATAAGATACTAACTAGTTCTCCAATCACATAATTGATCTAACCATTGATGGTACATAGAATATTCCAAATAGATTTCTAGCCTCACTAGTGGTTATAATATCTATTAATGTTTAAAGATACATGACAGTGTCTTAGTTTAACTATATTTCTTATAATTAGAAACACATAGAAGATAATAGATTTTATCCCATTATAACTATTGATCTGATAAATTATGGTTATCTAATGATACCATATGTAATCCAAATTAAAAAAAGGTGTCAAACTAGCAATCTTGATGGTACAATAAATAATATGATTTGAAGATCCTTTATGACCATCGATGATTCTGAAGACCCACCTATCATTTACCATACTATTATACTATTGAATATAGAGTGTAACAAATCTAAAAACTACTTAATATAATGGTTATAATAATATTAGAACAAAAAAACATAATTAACACCTTAGTAGGAATCATCCATCAAGATGAACTCAGTTCCTCACTCACATTCTAAGTCCTATTCATTTCACAAATATAAATCTGTATTCATAACATAACTCAATTATATATTAATCCAAATGCTTATTCCAATCCTGAAATCCATTGAACCCTTAGTAATTAAGGATATGAAAATAAAAAATATTTTATCATAATTTTAATTTAAACCTCCAACACACCAAGGATCTTACCCAGTCTCATGTGGTTACCCCAAATGATAGAAAATAAATTCCACACTATTATCCTGAATTGATACAACTTCCCAATATTAAAATATATACTATTCAAGATAGAGATTCCAACTCAAGATCATATTATACTATCAAAACTTATGTAGAATATTTACCAAACTTACTAAACCCTTTATGTATTCCATACAACAAACCATTCCTCAATTTTGATTACTTCCGTTATCTTATTTTGGTTTATCATAAGACCATAAGTCTCATTTCCACATTTCCCTATGACATAGAGGTAACTAAACCCCAGTGGACTCCACCCATTTCTTTTCTCTATGAGGATATATTTATTGAGTCATAAAAATAATTTTAAAATTTAACAATTTATTCCATCCCAAACCATTAACCTTCCATTGTTTGTAAGATTCTATAACAACAAGTAATAAATAGTTTCTTAACAAAACACCTTTGGAAAATAATACAATCTTGTTTCTAAATAAACATTGCAACAGTTATTAGGATTTTAACTACCCTTTAGATATATTCATCCCATCCTAATGAAATAACTCTCCCAGTCATTCATTAAACATAACACCTCAAACTAATACAAAATACACCATCCTAGGCATCACATGATTTTACAACCCTCAAAAACCTCCTTGAGGTTTATTTCAAAGTACCAACCCATGTAATCCATTGTGACATAGTAACTGAGAGATTCTAAAATCCTCATATTAATTGTGAAATTTCTATTACATCATCCATGGGATTAAGTTAATTTTTTTCATGGTCCTACCCCTTCACAATCCCTATTTTGGTGTCTTTTACATTGACACTAACAAATAAATGAACAACACATAAATATATTCCAAAAAATTGGTTTGTATATCAGGGTTCACCTACTTCAATAAGGAGTGAATATTTATTCCTAACAAATAAATTTCATCTGATCATATAATGGTTTCCCCCACGCACTATATCTCATATCACATAATAGAGGGACTAATTAATTTTAAAAAATTATTGTTAATAATTTTTTAGTATTCAAATATGTGTAATATTAATATACCAACAAATAAGAATGAACAAACTATACACATTTCCAATGACATGTGGAAGGTCCACTAGAGACACCAAACTCTCCCATTACTAAATATATCTGATATCACTCCTAAAAATTGTTTTTATTTTAATCCCAATTTTACAATAATCATATGTAAAATCACTGGGAAACATAAATCAATAAAATACATGATTATCCTAGTGTGTTCACTCTATCCTGATATCATTTATCAATTATACAATGTGGTATTATCATTATTGGATTATTCCTCCATGATTCATTGGAATCATTATAAAATACATAAATCCACATCTTCTAAATTAGATGGTAGTTGAGGGGGAGATAAAAAAGGGTATATTAGAATATTTTTATTTGGAAAATTTATTGGATCTCACAAAAAAATCATATCGATGGGGGATTATGAAGAAGATGATAAATGGGAGGACCAATTTATATCCCTCACCATCACTCATTTTTTTAGAAATCAAATGGGTCTTCCTAGGAAGTTAAAATTATTCCTTGCATTATTATAAAGTATACCTAGGACTAAATTATTCATGATGAAATGTTTCTAGGTTCGAAAATTTCCACCCATAAAGGTAATTTCTACAGCCACTACATTGGTCCCTGGGACCCCACAATTAGGTAAAAGTATAAAACAAAAAGAAATAATTCACTACAAAGCCCACATCATGTACCTCATCAATGAACAAAACTAATTAACTGGTGGTGTATTAAAGAATTTTAATTTACACCACCATTCACGATACCCTATTTTTTGATACATTACTTAAACCTACAATCATGTAAATAATATCCCCTTTTCATCATGAATATTACAAGGATTCAATTTGAATAAAAAACAAATAATCACAAAACATATAACTATAATAAAATAAAATATCAAATAGATGTATATCCCCTTATCAATTTGAGTCGTTAAATCTATCTAGGATGTAATCATTAGAAGTTGTCATCAGGGAAGAATGGAGAAACACATTAAAACATCATGTACAATTCTTCTTCATTATATATATCATACAAAGATGTATGAATTCCAATTCCAAATCAATAACGATTTTTTGTTGAAAATACTAATGAAATTGTTTTATCTTTAATTCTAATAAAACCCCTAATGTGGGACCAAAATAACCTAAACATCCTAAGACTTATTGGATGGTACCAAGAAAATATATTTTATTGATTTCACCAGCCTATTAGTTAGGGACCCAATTTTTTTAAGAATAGAGTTCATTAATACAATACATCTAAAGACAAAATATAGTCAACCCTTACCCTAGAATACGGGTAGGTTTAATATTTAATATTATATTGTAACATATGAAATATAATTACCACCCATTACAGAAACCTGATCAATTTAATGTATCACTTAGAGAAATTATTCCTTTGAGACTCATCCTAATTCTCAACCAAAAAATGTTATAAATATATATTAGTACTATTACAAGAAAATATATTTGAAAATTTATATTACACTTATCAATATAAATATTTTTTAAAATCACTAATAGAAAATGAGACATGGTGATCAACACAAACTACTCTTTTTTAACTATTTTCTAAATTCTTCATGAATCCCAATGTTCATTCCAAAACACCAATTGGGTTTGGTTTAAATATATATATATTTCATTAAATCAATAATTAACATGTAATCATAGAAGGAAATGGTTTTCACAGATAGGATCAATTATTATAAAACCATTAATTTATGTTGGGAAATAATTCATAATTTATTACATATGTGTCAATTATCTAAACTTATAATCATAAAAATTTAATTAATATCATATAGTTTTATACTTGTATTGTGATCCTAAAATATTTGTACAATACATGTACACATTCCCTCTTGTGAAATCATTCTAAATTTAATCAAATACGAATACCTCACACACTATATCAATGGTTTCAAAAAGAACTATTATCGAAATCCAATAACTGTAATCACACAACACTATTAACATTGAATCCTTCCCATATGTGTTAACTAATCAAATAAATTAAATATTTCACAAGGCTCAATATAAATATCACCTTATACTATGCCCTAAATTGGAAAATAATTAATCAAGGTTCTTATAAGATTATAAAATTTCTAAGACTTGGTTATTTCTCATACTGAACAATGTAGGGTGCCATATTACCTCTAGAATTTATATTTATATTATAGGCGGCTAATTAGAGGATATAGTCTACCAAAATCCATAGAAGAATATATACTATACTATATAAAATTTTAAAAATATAAAATAATAAATCACCCTAAAAACTATAATTAATATATAATATAGATTTTATGGTGATGGTTGAATCATAATAAACATATCTTATGCTTTGAAAAAATAATATACCCATGTAATAACATATAGTTACACTTTGTTTGTTAGATCAAAAGGAGGGGGAGACATTTATAATCCATAACAAAAAATACAAAAGAATGGATTTATAACTAAAAATAAAATAAATTTCATTTATGATTTTATCATGCATGTTCATATGGGTTATGAAATACAAAAATGTGTCTGTATTTTTGTGTGTGGATATTTAGTTTTGAGTGACCAAACTCAGAATGAGAATTTTTGAGTTTTTATGTCCCCATGTGTTGTTTTTGGATTATATGTAAGGTTAATGTAGTGACTCTATATTTCATGAATGCGTTAGAGTGTAGTTGGGTGTTCAGGCTATAGGAGGGAAGTATTGTAAGCCAATAATGTCATGAAACCCTACTTCATGATGTGAATTATTGAGAAAGGAAATGAGAAACCTTATTTCCAATGGATTCGTGGTGTTAAAATTAGTTCATACAGTTAAACCATTTTGGTGTATTTTTTTATTTAAAAATGGTGCTCGGCTCATATATGTTTCATAGGAAAAGGAAAAATGTGAGTGACCAAACATATGACCCTATCTTCCCTTATTCCTCCATGATCTGGGTTGGTTTTAAGTGCATTTCAGTGATGGTTTAAATTATGAACCTCTAATAATTTAACTTAATTATTGTTTCTCTAGAATAAAAACAACTTTAGTCTGATTCCTTTTTAGGTTTTTGGTTTAGATTACACTAAATCAAGGCGGAATCCTTTATTTGCGATGAGAATTTTTCTCATATTGGTTATAGGAGGACACAAAATAACGTTGGTAATTTCCATACAATATTTTAGTTTATGTATGTAACACCCATGACATATTAAGGCTTTTATTATAAATTGAATTATTATACCATGGATTTGGTGTTACATGGTATGTATTTTTATCTGAATGATGTTAGGGGCATGCCATAGTGAATTGGTGAGTGTTTGGTTGTGATTACAGTGTGACGAGTTTAACCAGTGAGTTTTTATGTGATTATTTCAAATAACAAGAAAATAAAAAAATATTTTTAATTATTAAAATAATTAAATTCGATAATAATTAATAAATTTTGGTATTTTTTCATTGGTTATGGATTCATGAGGACTATATATATCCTGATATAATTTAATTATATTCAGTGAATATTGTTGAACTATGAATAAAAATGGTACAAATTTTTTTGAAGTTAATGGGCCCACCTAAATTCCCCCTGGTATTATGATTTTTTTAAATTGTGATATTCAGTGACATAACTTAAGGTGATTAAATTGAAATTAATTTTTTTTTCTTTTAAATGAAATATCTTTTCTAAAAAATTCTCCAAGGGCCATGTTGAGCTCGTGTGCACTAGTGGGTTTTCCTCGACCACCAATGTTGAAGGCTGTGATTATTATTATATTTTCCTTATGAAACTTTGTCCCTATTGGGTGTTAATTAAATGAATAAAAAACAATAGACCTAGGGATTGTTACTCATATTTAACCTAATGTAGAGGTGAGTGTAGTACTAAGAGTGCATACCACAATATTCCATGTGTGAAACATGAGATGCCTTAGATCCATTAGTCTTGTCGAGATGAGAAAGAGGTGATTAATTTTACCTCCAAGATGAGAGTACCTTATTGGGTATGCACCACATAGATCGGTGGATAGGTTTCGTGAGGAAGGATATACCTATGACTTGGGGTTTGAGAGAGGTGGTTAGCATTTATTGAGACCTATGCCAGCAAGGTATGTCCTATGTGGACTGAGTTACTATGTTTTGATTACAATGATGACAATAGATGTTATTCCCCATACATGACATGGGTTATCCCAAGATTTGTGTTCTAGATAAGAGGAACCATGAAAGATTTTCTTAATATGATGTGACCTAGAGGTCCATAGTAGGTTCCCCTACGATTAAACCCTAGTAAGGGTACTTCATGGAATTGTTAGTGAGTATTTTGGCTGTAACTTTAGAGAATTGGTCAACAATGTGATCTTGGATAGGCAATAGTGACTAAACCATGAAATGGTTATATTGGGATGTGCTACCCACTGAGATGTTTTACGATTCATGGGATATATTGGAAATTCTCTATATATTATACCTTCATTCATGATAAAATGGAACACTCAAAGTAACCTCATGACATTAATACATTATCCCATATGATTATTGATTTCCCACGATTACCCCATCTGAATTGTCTTCGAGGCCGATGTCATATAAAACTCAAGGATACCTCTTCAGGTTCAATGATGGAATCTATTGATTATTCACTACCTTATATTAACTCATAGGTATCATTATAGAGCCTAATGATTATGGAACACTTCGAATTACCTCTTGCAGTTTAGATTCAATTCTTGATAACTATTGACTATTAAGGATTACCTTATAGGAATTGGGGATGATGCATTATTACTATGGAATACTTTTTATTACCTCTAGATGTTGGAAATGAGACATGATGACTATTAATCTCATATAATTATCTACTAGGGGTTTAATCGGTACCATATTACTATTGTATTGCACATGATTACCCCATAGTGATGAACAATTATTCTTGATGACTATTGATCACCTAAGATAACCGTAAAAGGATCGTCTTTATAAAATCCCACCCATAACATATTATATTGAGAAAAGGCAATAGTGGTACTTACCTTATGTGATGTCCCTATGACACTAATGTTGGGAAATAAATACCAATGGATTATAAGATAATTAGGGGATGATTTTCTATTTAAAATATAACCACATTATGATATAATAATATAAAAAACCATAATTCTTTATGATTAATGTGTCTACACACTACAAATAAAAATTTAAAACCAAATTAAATATTTGAGTAATAAGAGAAATAATGATACAAAATATAAATCCACGAATCCAAATTCATCAATGACTATAGGCACCAAGTTGGAACCACTACATAAGACTGAACTCAACAAACTCTCAAGCTTCATTATCCATCATCCATTACTAAAACATAATTTTTATACACTGCCGATATAATAAATATCCAACTTATATGTATCATGATAAATAATTTCTTAATATTCTCCATGGTGCATATAAAAGGGTGAGTATATCAACTCAGCGGACTATCCAACTGATGTTTCCCAAACATGTCACTATGATGATAATGTGTTAACACAGTTTATATAACTAAGCTAGTGTATGGAAATAGATATTAATATAATTTCATATAAAATTAAGATAATGGAAAAAATAATTTATATCAAATGATTGATTTAACAATATTTCCATAAACTGAGTGCTAATAAAATAAGAATACATTTATACCCAATGTATATATTAATTCCTATTAGAATACTCAATGAATGAAAACACACACACATTCATGAATCCAATATCACCATCCCAATAGTAAATAATGGTTAATCATCTTCTGTACCACGTTCTCACTTGGTCATTCACCTAGGAACCCCTATATAATTGGAAACCAAGTCAAAATCGAACATAGTCACGCGCAATGAATTAATGAACACACACTGACCCATTTATGTTGATGTCTATTTAAAACATAAATTCATAAAAAAATATTATAAATATTTATTCAAACATTTTGTGTGAAAATTTATAACCCATAGGATTAAACCTATATGAAAAAGTCAATTAATTAAATTATTAATAAATGGTTTTATAAAAAAAATCAAAATCAAATGTTTTAGATTTTAAAATCCATCATGTTCTTAGATGAAATGGATATGGATAGATTCTCCCTACTTAATAATAAAATCATTCACTAAATAAACCACAACATATATACTAGATTCAGTCATTCTACAACATTTTTTTAAAATTTCTAACAAAAACACATAAAAACATTTCCTAATCTATATATATATATATGGGAAATTTTTTTCTGATCCTCGGTTCTTCCTAAGAGGAAATATAGATATCCAGATAGAGAAAGTGAAATTGAAAACATACATTGATGATCTATATTTAACACTCCACGATCGATTTTAATATATAATTTAATCGAATAGAATCCTTATAAACTCATAGAGAGGTCTGTTGGTTTGAGATTCTATGTTAAAATAAGAAGAATGATTCTTTTGGGTGATATTTCAGTAAAATAATCAATTTTTAGTTTTAAATAATGGATTCGCATGGTTCAATGCCACTATTTATGAAACTATGTGGATATAATGTGAGTTTCATTGTCTCTAAACTCCCAGGTTTCATGGGTTGGATGAATGGTTTGGAAAATTGTGCACCAACCTTATAAAACACATTTTTCAAATGTTTCAAGGATCCTAGAGGAATCCACATAGTATACTAAGAAACTAATCATATTATGAACCTCCTACAGGACTCAAATAGAATGTCACCCATTTACCTAGGGAAATCCACATGGTTTTCCCTAAATATGTTCCAAACATGAAACATATTGTATACTTTAAAAATATGTTAATTTATTATAGAAACCTCATGAATTTAATCACACGCAGCACAAAGATAAAATGAATAAAAGAGACGTGTAAACCTAAAACCTAGGGTGATACATTATCCCAATAATTGGGAATTCCATCATCATAAATTTGGATATTTTTTGTGTTTAATGAGAGCTCTGTCCATTGCTCCAACATGTAATCATCTAATGATCTGTAGTACTTTAGAATAATTATGTCTATTACTCCAACATGTGGTCAATATGTTTCCACATATCATCCTATACATGAAAATGATTCCATAATACCCACACTAAATGAATATATTCCCCACACATGATATTTTCTTATAAATCTAGAATAAATATCTATGAATTGTAAAATGTTTCATTGAACTCAAAGTAACCATTATCCAATCAAATCACATGTAAATGGTCATAGAAGTACTTCATCAGTTGAGATGTCTGAAACACATTATTGAACATAATAAACCAAGATTTTAGACCAAAATTTTAAGATATAACACCATTTTATTAATTTATCCCATATTTTACAACATAATGGGGAAATAACATTCCAGTTTTACCTAAATGTTGATTCCCCAATCTTGGAGAGACCATCATGAAAACATTGTGCCCAGTGAAAAATGATGACAATTGTAAAAGATAATCTGTATAATATTTGTGATGAAATTTTTTCTTTTCCATTGTTTCTATAATCATTTAAATATTTTCCTTCATCTCATATTATATACTTCTCCCAATTAATGGTTATCCCCAATATTATTATGACCTTTAATTTTAAAACAAGTTAGTTACACCATTTTTATGAAAAATGACATAATAATAATATATTCTATGATTGAATGGTTTAATATCATGGGAAAATTAGATCCATTCATCATGTGTTGTTAAAATACATAAAAGTTATTTAATTAATTATTCATAGTCCTATTAAAGTTATCATCTTATCCTTAGTCCATGAAATCATGTAAGGATATATATCCAAGAAAGGTTCAAGCTAAAATCCTAGTAAGTAGAGGAAAAACATATAACATATAAGAGGGATTAATTAAAAGTATATGGGTGAGGATATTAATATTCATCATCATTTGATATTCATGGAATCATCATCATAATCCTGGAGAAATAATTTTAAATATTAATAAAATCTAGTATATATTTACAAATTTTTTAATGAATCATTATAACATAATAATCAAATACAACGCATATTTTTGAACAATACTAGCATCATTTTTCTCCATAACATAAATACATAAATCAATACATCATTGTTAGAATCATATATATGATCTTGTTTAGGTATAATAAACACAATTTCCTGTGATATATAAAATTGGAATATTTATTAGAGGGATATATGATTCATAGAAACCCAATCACGTCAAAAAATTGGTAATAATCATGCATGAGACATGGAAAGAGAACACATACCAATCGTACCCCAGAAATAAATCCTTCTAAAGAAATGGGGTTTATAAAGGTATAAAAAATAATTATTCAATGGTTAACCATTTTATGTTCCAAAATGAATAAGGGAGATAATATTTTTGTTATAAATGATATTCATTCTTGAATGGATAAGAAAAAAACTCAAGAGTAGTCAATGAGATGTTTCAAAAAAAACTTTTTGGAAAATCCCTTCAGTCTTCATAGAAATAATTTTAAAAAGGTTTACATTTTTATATCCCTATAAAGGAAATGGAAAGAAAAATGGAAGAAACTTTTGATGAAATTGGGTTATAATTTATATTTAAAATAAAGAGAAAGGGGAGGTAACCCTAAAGGAAAGATTTGTGATCAATAATTTCCTTCTCCTTATACCCGATATATTTCAACCCTTTTCCAACTCATATATAATGAATTTTGGATTATTATTACTTGAAAAAATAAGTAAACTATGCTTATTTTTTCAATCATTGATAAATTAAAATCCTTGTATTTTAATTCTTAATTTCTATTTTAAATGTGAAATATTTTGATATTTTATTTTTTTTAAATATCTCATCTTTCTTCGATTTAATGATAATTTTTTTTCTATTTATACAGTAATAATATTGACCATGGATTAATAAAAATACATATTTTTATATATTTATATAATAAAATTTTATTATTATTAACCTATATATAATGGTGTTGACAAGTAGGGAGTTGGTGATGTCCTAGTGGGAAGTTAATTGGTTGTTAATGAGACAATTTCAAATGTGGAGGTGTGAGATATATAATATTTTCTTATATTATAATTAAAAAATTTATAATAGAATAAAATATTGAAGATCATGTGTAGTGGATTTCTAAAGGGGTGTAGAGTGTGTATTTATATATGAATAGAGGAATTTTTTTTATTTTAATGAATTGAATGAAATATTATATCCAAGGTAAATCAGTAAATGGTGGAATTGTTCACATAAAAAATATATTTGATAAAAAAATTGTTCTCAAAATTTTAATCCCATTATAAATAGAATTAATTTGTATATTAAAAAGAAAAGTGTAAAAAATGAAATATTTTTAAGGGAATACTTTAGACATTAGATGTCAGGAAATACATTTTAGTTTTAAAATTAGAATTTAATGAAATATATAACTTATTAAATATTTTTAAATCTGCCCTCAAATTATATAGTTTATTATGTCATTATTAACTATTGATTGATTTAATTAAAATTAAACAGTAGTGTAAAATGTATATTTTTATTATTAACCTAAAAAGGGAATATTTTTTAGAAATTACCAAAAAAATATACCATATGAAAATTTTAAATTATGATTTTAAAAATAAAATAAATATTATAAAACTAATTTTATAAAATGGTTAGTTTTATTTTAAAAAAAATAATATTATTTACAAAATACATTAAAATATAGTTTATTAAAAAATTTCTTATAATTTTAGTGTGGTTTTAATATTTATATTTATTTATGAAATTAAAATATTCAGATTTTTTTAAATTAATGATGATAAATATTATTTTATCTTGTTGAGGTCAAGTTATATTTCCAATGATTAGATTACTATTCTTAATATATTGGATATTTTTTCATGGTTAGGTTATTATTTTAGAACAATATCACTATTCAAACGGTCATATTATCATATATAAATACCATGTAATTCCATTATTTATCATTTAAATCCAATAATCACATGGTTCTTCCTATTTAATTAATAAAAATTATATTTCAATACTTATGTTCAATATTTTATTTATAGTGAAATTCTCCAATGTGATAATTCTAGGTGATCAACATGATCCATATTTTTTTGGTTCTATTTGTATTATTATTTTTGTTTATTATTCTATAGTACTAATTTTCATTTTAAGGGATATGATTATTTTTTAATTGTAATATTCCCAATTATCAAAATAAAATATTATGTCTTATATTTGTTTAAACTATATTATACTCCTAAATTTGAAAAAAATATTTATTCATAAGGATAACTCACTATACATAAAATTTTGGGATGTTCTATTCTTACTTTTTTTAAATTTTATCCTCAAAATTTGAAAACATTTTGTTTTTTCAGAATATATTAGTTTACATATATTTCATTTCTTCCTTACATTCCCATGTTTCTTCTACGTAATTTTTATTTCACAATAGCACTATAACATGGAGAGTGTCCTTTTTTCTATAGAATTATCTCAATGATCCAAGATATTTACTACATGTTCCTCAAAAGAGAGCTCATTCTCTAATTATTCCTCTCCATGATTCAGTACATCTGAGGAATAAATTTTATACTCCACTAGGATAGATATTTGGAATATGTTATAAAATTGTGCAAAATTTGGTGGAAGTGTTATCTGATTGGCCACAGGTCTTATACATCAAAGATATACAAATATCTAATTTTTTTTAAGATAGTGTATAATTTCTTTGAAAAACACATGAGACCATTCCATGAAGATATTTGATGGAAATAACTATCTCCATCCTCAAATTATAATTCCATTTTACAATTGACTTCACATCTCTTTTATCAACTCTAAGTAGAATTGGTGTGTGTTGAATGGATTGAAACTTATACACTATTTCTTAAACCAGTTAAGGTCTAGGAATACTTTTCTTCACCAAATTCACCCTAGAATATATTGGATTTTGGTCTCTTCCCATTTAATGATTCATATGGGAAAAATATAATTCTCAATTTGAAGCTATTTTTATTTGAGAACTCAGCAAATAGAAAAATTTTATTCCATCCTCCATTAAATTACATTGAGAAAATTCTCAGTATTTCCTTTAGTGACTTAATGTAATTTCAGATAGGTTATCAGTTTGGGGGGGGAATGTTTATATTAAAATTCATTTTTGTACTCTAATAATATTGAATACTTTTCAACATATAAAGGTGAACTATGGACCATGTTATGAAACATTCAACTATGGGACCCCATGTATCCTTACATATTCCATTACGTATATCATAGAAAGTTGTTCAGAAGTGAAACCATAAAAAATAATGATGAAGTGTTCAACTATTATGATTCTATAAATGACAATATATATCAAATTTTTTCCTATTTATGTCTTCATGATATTATTGAAGAAGTACATGTTTATGTTCTACCATATTTATATTGGTATAGTAAATGGTTTCATCATACCCTTATTATTTTGTCCAATTTCATTAATATATTTATATTCAATTCATTTTTTTTGTTTAATAAATAATCACATTTTTCATGTTGACCTACCAAAAATTCTCTCAATGATGATGATATATCTTGTTACTTCCAGGACAGTTGGAAGAATGCGAGCTATATGAATTATCCAATAGTTGTTTTATTGAATTAAGTGATGATGTAACAAACTATGTATTTCAAAATCGAATGATATTATCTCTAACAAAATTGAAATATTGATACATTTATGACTTTTCTAATATCCCATTATTTTGAAGCTCCAAATCAACCTCTTATTCCTCCTTGATCATCTATTGGTTTTATGGTTATCCAATAATTTGAAAAAAATAATATTTTCTCTATGTTTTTGTGATGTGTATATCTATCCTCTACATATCTATTAAGATAAAGTATTTCTCAATTGATGACACATATAATATAGAAGGTTATTTTTTTAGGAGAATCTCCTACCTTATTCACCTTTCTAGGATGGCAGTGAATAGAGAAATAATTTTCCATGATCACATCTAACCATTTTCATTTATATAAGTTGTGCTATTTCTATTTAAATATATAATATAAAATCTTCTGGTATATATTTATATATGTCACACTTATAACCATAGTGGTATTTCTACCAAATCCTAATTGAATTTATTAATACATATAACTATAGAAAATTTTTTAGGTAGTTTTTATCATGGATATTAAACTATCAGGTGTATTAGGATATGAATTTATCATTATATATGTGTATATAACAAAATCAACTTCTTTAGTCATCAATTTCTATCACAAACCCTTATATACATGTATCTAGTGAGAGTGCTAGGAAAATCCGTAGCCTATACTTGATCTCCTTAAATATTTCCTCACATTATTTAGTATAGAAAAGCATGCCATCCTCCATGTAAATGTAGTTAGTGATATATTCAATCATAATTGTTTTCCCAAAGAATCAATACTACCTAGATAATCCTTCAAAATGTATGATTTTTAAAACACATAAGGGTCTGGCCATTCCCTAATTTCAATTTTTTCAAGGTTCAATAAAAAGTCCCCCACTTATGTCCAAATAATGTTAAATTATATATCCAAATTTAAAAATTATTGAATATAGAATAAATCTTCTATTTTCATAATGTTTCAAGTATAATAATTTATTGATCATCATATTCCTCTTTACTCTTGGAGTAAATGAAAATTTCATCTATAAAGACTACAAAATATTGGATGAGGTAGTATATGATGATTGTATTCATCAAGTGCATAATTATTTTTGGGGAGTTAGCTATTCCAAATGGAATCAAATTGAATATAGGGTCTCCTTATCTTATATGAAAGGATGCATTCGGTTTGTATTCCATATTCACTAGTTTTTGATGATATCCATAATAAAGTTACACCTTTGGGAAGTAATGACTTCTTTGATATTGATTAAACATGTCATAGATTCTTTGTTGGGGGGGGGGGTACTTGTTTTTTCATTGATCTTATTGAGTTTCTAGTAATCGATGCACATCCATATTTTTTCATCATTTTTTACTAAGAGAAGTGGAACACCCCAAGATGATACACTAGGACATTTGAACCCTTTGTCAAAATTATCTTATAGCTACTTATTTATCTCCACCGATTATGTTTTTTCAATCCTGTAGGTTCATTGAAAGATAGGATTGGCCCTTTGTATGCGTTATATAGATAAATGTAACTCATGATATGTGGGAAGACCATGAAGCTCCTGGGTAAATACATCATTATACTCCCTCAAAAAGGTAATTTCATCAATGATAATGATTTAATTTAACAAAAATAAATTGAAATAATATTATTCTTTTCTTGGAATTAACACCCTCACTATTGAGGTATTTTACAAAGGAAACTGTTAATCTACCTTCCATTTTTATAAGATTAGGGGATGGTTTAAAATAAAGAAATTGTTTTCCTATTGAAGGATGAAAATTTCCTTCTAATTTTTAGAAACACATAAAGGTAAAGTGAGAACCCATAAAATTATAAAATAAAAAGCATAAAATACCATAAGATATTACAAAATCATTGAAAGATAATTTATTTCTATTAAAAGAATTCTTCTTATACAATATCCAATTAATTCCATTTACCTATGTATCTAGATTATCCTTGATGAGGTCTTCAAACCAATAATCTTTCTTTTCCAACATTTGAATGTACTCTTTCATATTTATCTTGCTCGACATCAACCCTCTTACCAAAATAATATCTTTAATCTTGATCCACTCAGTCTGGTTTTTATTAGTTTCCACAAGTAATAGTATATCGGACATCTTATTAGTATACCCTTACAAGGAGTTAATTGAGAGAAAATACTCATAAATTTCTTCCTCAGATTTATTGATAAGGTCCCACATTTCCCCATTATTTGTATCCTCATCCAAATCAGTGTTGATCATGCTAGAAGAGTGGTCTTCCTCCAACGAGACTTCCTACCTCTATTTTAAATCCTTAACCAAACCTCTGACTTTATCCCAATCCTTATAATCACCAAAAATATTAATAAAAATTCATTAACATTAGGATAACAGTCAATCACACTAGCCGTAGTCCTTTTTTAGAATCGTGTCTCCATTTGTTTGGGTAAGTAAGAATAATCATTTTTGACTTTATATTATTGTCTCATAATCAGGATGCAACTCCCCAAATACCAATTTCCTCTCCAACCCTTCCTCCTCATATTGTGTATCCATCTACCTTGATTTTCTTCTTAACTGTCTTGTGAAAATTTATAAGAAGTCTCATCACTGGACCATGCCCTAAGAAATCCCTTCCCTTCATTGATGTTCTCATCCCTAGATGATTCTTGATCCTAAACCAGAACTTCACTATCCAAACCTTAAAATCAATCTCCAAGCTTAATAGCTGGGAAATATTTTCTAGGTATTGACTTGATCAACACCCCACCCCTTGTGACCTGCATCTCCTGGACCTTACATCATGTTGGACCTCTCTCCCCTGCCACATGAGACCCCACTACATGACAAGGTTCTTGACCATTTCGTACTGTCTATATCTCATATGACCCATATCTTCTAATAATTTCATTTCCTAATCACACTACCTCTACATAGGATGAAGCCTTGGGTGTATTGTTTTTTATCATAAATTCTTATTATACACACCCCTAAATTTATTACTAACTCAGACGGGGTTTGCTTGTGGAAATTTAAATCAACCATATCATGCAATAGTCAACCATAGATATCCATGACTTTAAGATAAAATATTGAAGGGTGTCCCTTTATGAGGGGGATCATCTTTTGGTGCTCTATCCAACTGGGCATATGCCTCCATTGTAGATGAAGAATTTGAATTGAAAGTTATTCATTCCTAAAAACCATTAAACTGAGACTGTTCCTTTAGAAAATTAGTCTTGGACACCAAGTCCTTGTCACCAAGATGGGACTCTGAAACCACGTCCATCTTCGGAGGACTAACCTTAATTCCTTGCTGACACACTGACATTAGGTGACCCAAACATGTGCATAAGGAGAACAAATCCACCCACGTTTCAAATAAAACTATTTTCCTATATTAGGACTCTTCACCAATTTCAATACAAATGAAATAAACAATAATTATTGACACTTTGACTTTAACACAAATAATATGTGAAACATGTTAAAAACAACCCTGGTTCTACAATCAGAATCTAGAAATTGACCAATCAAGTTACCTAACATTATAATTATTCAAGGTTTTTGAAAATTAAGAATAATTTATGGAAAACTAACCCAAATATCCATTTTTGGTATGTCACGCTTTATGTTTAAATCACAGGACCACCGAAAAATGAATAAGAGAGATCTATTCTAGAGATGGGTGATTTGGACCATACCTTAATTAAACTAATATTCACAAAAAAATAAAATCATAATGGGCCTATTATTGAGTATCCCAATCATTGATCATTTGTTTAAGATATAAGATATAAAAATAAATCTATTAAAAAATCCCCTAATGGTCAGGGATATCTGAAGTAAGCAACCATAGAGAGATTCAGAAGGGATGAGGTATCAATGAACTATGAAGTCGATAGAGAGAGTTTCAAGGATCATTTTAAAAAGTTTGTGAATTTAGGGAAAACTGGTATTTAAGGGATAGGGGGAAAGGAACCCACTAGCTTATGAGTTTGAAAAGATTATGAAAAAGTTATTGGACACCAATGTATCATCTTTATCATGGGAATTGTTTTAGGGAAGTGGGCTCTGGTAATCTTAAGTTATTATTTTACGATGATGTTTAAGTTGGTTTGTTGGGATTGTTTGGTTTTAGTGAAATGTTGTGCGATATGTTCCTTAGTGAGGTTCAGTTCTTTGGTTTGTTATGTTGAAAGCCTTCTTCTTGCACTCAAAACTTCATGCGGATTTGATCCAGATGTGGATTAGAGCACAAAGTCTTCACTGAATATTGCCTTTTGGATTTGGTCATTGAGAGGGTATGGCTTTGCCATTGGTTCTATGCTCATGCATTTAGGCACGAGACTATTCACTGGATGTTAATTATTTGATGAAGGCATCGATATAGTGCGACTTCTAGGGACGATATAATCTAGAATATGTTCTTTTTTTATGTTTTGTTTCCTTTGCGGTTGGTGTTGGATCGTATGGTTTCTGACTTATCCTAAAAAGTTTTTTTATAATAAAAAATTAATTTTCCATCAAAAGGGATACAATAAATTAGGATATTCCACACTGAACGGTGAATGAAGTCCATCCCCCTCTAGAAGGGGAGGGACCAGTGCATCATCCATCACCACCTAGGTTATGCCGATATGGGATAAAATATCAGTACTGATGAGATCCTTCTCATATTCAAGAAACATGATGTTTTCTCTATATAACGATATCAAATCCATGACTAGTTTAGATTCAAATTTCACAATGTAAGGGATTATAATATTCTATAGAAGAATCTTCATATAGATTCTAAATAAATAATATTTAGTAGATGGGTTGAAATTGTTGCACCAATTGGTGTTTTAATAGATAACTCTATATAATGTTGTCATGGATTTGGTTAAACAGTTTTAAAAAATGAAGTATATTAGGGAACAGATGAAACAAGAATGAAATAATTTTATTTTCATTATTAAGTGAATAAGAAGTGAACCTTATAATAATTCATTTTAATTATCTATTTAAATCGTGGTGATGGTATATGTTTTCCCTTTATTCCATATTTTTGGTGTTTTTATATGTTAATAACTATCAAATACCCTTATTTTCATGAATTGTGTTGCATAGTTCTATTCTAATTAAAGGGTGACTCATTAAACAATGTGTGGTAAGTTCAGTGGTGCCTTACCTTTCTCTTTCACATTGGTTGAATTGTTCATACATCTTTAACATTCATGATCTTCGAATCCTTATCTCCCACACTTATAGAATTACCTATATAATTGATGAAATAACCTCAATTATTGTTTCCAAATCATTGTCATGTGGGTGGTTGAATGTTTTTCCACATATTTCATTCGACCCCATACTGGAATGTCCATTATTCTATTCTTATATCAATATACATGGGAACATTCTCCAAAATACATTTCAAATTTGAGATGACATAAAAATAATCCTCTAAATATTCTAAAGTCTTGGATAACTATAACTTTTTTAATATGTTGTTTTAAAAGACTAATTCATATATCTATTTTTTATCACCATCCAAAATAATACCCAAGGCATATCTCACAATCCCTTATAAATTTTGATCACAATAAATGATATATTCACTCTCCTATATCATAGAATCTACAAATTGACTATTCATCTTTGTTTTGAGGGTTCGAGGGAAATAGTTTTTTTAAATAAAGTATTATCAATCCAATTATTATATATTATCTTTTTTGTATTGTATACATTATCGTTTCCCATCAGTTATTATCTCCTCTATCTAACTGATTGGAAACTAGAGTAAATTTCTCCATCATAGAATAGTGCAGCATAAGAAAGCTATTTCCCATTGATTTATCCAACTATTCTATTACAAGTGAATAAAATAATATTCTAATAATTGGTGGTTGTATCTATATAATAGAATCATTGTCTAGTTATTCCTCCTTGGGTGAAGGGATATGGTCCCCTTGGTTTAACATATTATTCATATCCTATGACATCTACGTAAGTATCTCCAGGATTTTTTGAACTCCACCTTCAGTTTTATTGGATATATTGTTTAGAAAATTATTGAATTTTCCCGCACATGGGTTATTGGATTTGTTACCCCTGGATCACATATCTTTTCAAAATAAAATTTATTTGATCTAAATTTAAGGGAATATAGAAGGAATAAATATTTTATATTCATATAGGAAAAAAATTTAATGTAATTTATTATAGGATCCATATTTTGACTAAAAATTTCTTCACAAATGATGCTTCTAGAATCATATAATTTAATCATTTTCTATCATCAAGAAAAATGATTAATTTAGTTATATCTATAAATCATAAAAATTTGTGAATATAATGTAAATCTACCAAAGAACATCCTCTCGGAGTGTCAAACCATGGGTGTACTATTAACCACTGCACATTCATAGCGTGAAGATCAGGTTATTTTACATCTTTCCATTTTCAATGTTATTTCCCCATGGTGCATCTATGATATAACTCCATACAAATATTTTGACCATTTTGGGATATAATTTCAATGATAAACTCTTAATTTACTAAAATATTGGTTTTTTAATATATAGAAATAACCTTTAGGGTCTTCATTATTTTTTTCTAGTTATAATTCATAAATTAATTAAATTGTTCCTATGATACCATCTATAAGGACCCTACCACTTCTTAAAATACAATTACTACATTTTTTATATAAAATATAATAGTAATACATTTTAGGATTTAAATGTTTTATATATTTTTAAAACTATGTTCATACATAACTTGAAAAAAAAATTATTTAGTTATTTATTTATAGTTCTCTTAAAGCTCCATTATTCTTCTTAGTACATGTAATCACCTGATAATATATAATAAATAAAGTATAGAAATAAAATCCCAGAAATGAGTGGAATAACAAAGAAGGAATAAGATAGATGAATCAATAATACCCGGGTGAACATAATCATCATCATTTTATCACAATCATGGGATTTTCAACTTAATATTGAGAAAATAATTTTAAAATTTAATTTAGTGTAGAGAATTCATAATAATAATACATCATAATATAATTATTGGATATCACACATTATTGTGAACAAATATATCATCATGTTCATTTAAAACATATATGTATAAATAATAACATAACTATTGTGAAAAAAAGATAGATTCATGTTTAACCATACTACACATAATCTTAGAAGATATATAAAATTTCCCAATAAATTGGATGGATATATAATTTCAATACCACCATTCACAAAAAAAATGATCATATTCATGCCCGCCGCATGGAAAAAGAACTTATACCAATCATAATAACAAAATAAACCAATTCAAATAAATGGTTTTCATAATAGTCACATAAAGCACACATCAATTAATAATGTTTTGTGGGTTAAAAATAAAAATGTCAGATTATGTGTTGGAATCAAATATCATCATTATTTACTAGATAAGAAACATCTAAATATGTAATTAATGAGAAATTTATTAAAAATATGGTCTTTTTAAAAAATTTCTACATTTGGATTTAAAATAATATTGGTAAGGTATAAACATACATATCCAAATAAATAATGGGGAATGAATAGTCAATAAAAACCATGAATGCATTAGAAGATAATCCATACTAAAAATAAGTGGATGCAATAATACATGGAAATTTTTTTGTTCGAAACATCCTCTTAGCTTATATCCTGATTTATTTCATCACATTTCTGCCTCCAACATAATAAATTTATGATAAATATAACATGAAAATAGAAGTTAATTATGTTTATTTTTTCACTCTGGTTTAATTATAATCATTGGATTTTATTTCTTAATTTCCTTTATTAATGGGGAAATATTTTGGTATTTTATTTTCATTAAAATATCATGTCGTGCTTTGATTTTATGTTATGGATTTATTGAAACATAAACGTTAATATAATTAACTCTAATTGAATATAATTAGATATATTGAAAATTTTATATATTATAAATAATTTATAACAATCATATATAATTTTTGTGATAAGTATAGTGTAACACCCCAAGATTTCATAACACTTTATCCCATTAAAGTAATTCAATAGCTTACACTCCACGTAACACTGAGTTCAAGCACACCACAAGTTTCCAAAGTAGTCATTAAAAAAGAAGTTATGAATAGTATTAATTGCATTTTGAATATTATATAATCTATATAATTTTAACATCTATATGATGTTTTTCTTAGACATAATATAATAACAAATTCAATTTTTCAGATAAAGGAAGTATTTTTCATAAAATGCAATTTTACCGCCTTTTAATGGAGAACCCTTTTTAAAACCAATATTTGACACTTTTATATATTAAATTTAGTGAAATTAAATTCTTCTTTAGAATAGGGACATAAAAATTTAGTTTGGATACATTTTTGTTACTTTTCTGATAACATACATATTTTGACGAATAGTGAAAAATACTAAGTTTAATTGAAAGAAACTTTTTTAATCGAAATAATTTGTAGTGTTAAATTATGAATTTGAATGATTTTTAAGTATAATTAGATTATATTTTTATAATTTAATACATTTTAGGTCATTATAACTAATTTCACATTTAAATTGGACATAAACACATGTCAATCTTTTGATAGTTTTTACTCTTTAAGAAACCCGCTTTTTGGTTTTGACAACGGGAATTAATTTTAAATTAATATATGAAAATTATATGTATTGAATTTGGTAAAATAGACTTCATTTTTAAACTTTTAATATAAAAATTATTTTAGGGTGAATTTTTGGTATTTTTCTGAAAACTATCAATTTTTTATGAATAGTGAAAAACAATGCGTTATTATTTAAAACCGACTTTTTATTTAAATAATTATTTATTTTATTTAAATTTATTTAAAGTAAAAATAGATATAAAATACCTATATAATTTTAATTTAATTCATTGGAGTCATTTTATAATAAAATTAGATGTGTAAATTGTTATTGAACCTTTTAACCTCTTTTACCCACCTTCTAGGCACGTTAGCAAATTTTCATAAAACATAATTTTACCTATTCTATGAGTTGAATTACAAAAATACAAGAGAAAAAATTGACATAATTAAGTAAAATTTGATTCAATAAGTTGAAAATAAAGTTTGGTGAATAGTAACTTTGGACTTTTATTTACAACGGTTAAAAGTAAATAGGGTAATTAATGGTAAAAATGATTTTATAATTACTATAAAACATGTCATAATTCTATTGTATAAGTTTAATTTGACCAAAAAAAACCTTAGGAAAAAATTATGATCCTTTAGGTCTACTTGGATTAGATTAGGACATTTATTATTATCTTATTTAAAGAAGAGTTAAAAGTGTTAAAATCAAAGTTTAATAACTAAACCATTTTTAATATAGGGTTACACATAAGATAAATTCGACTATAAATATTCATTAAAAGTATAAAAATATTCCCTACATAACTGTATTTTATTATAATTTTTATTTATTAAATAATTACATTTATTTATGACACAGTGGTGATCCAGTAATTACCTTATTAATGAAAGAATCAAATAAATTGTATTATAAATATTAAAATAAATATAATTTCAAATTTTCTATGACATGAACGAATTTTATAGGTTAATATGACATTTTAGGGTTGATTAGATAAAACAATTCTAAGCGATAAGCAAATTATTCCATTCACAAAAACAAAATGCGAAATAGTGACCAAATTGACATAAATTAATTTTTAAAACAAATACAACATTATTGGGTGATATAATATTCCTAAAACTCCAAGGTTTAGAAAAAGGACTTAAATAATATTATATATGACATTAATGAACCACTTCAGGTTCTATTAGAAGTTTAGAGTAATATTAAAACTCATATAGTGTAAGAATACAAAAAGACACGGTAAAAGTTAAACTATTTAACTGCTAGTTAAATCTAAAGGATAAGGTTAAAATAATAACCTAAACTTGTCTAAAACCTATTGGTTAAACTTATTTCGACCCATACCCACTTAAGGCTCGAAATAATATCATTTTGAGCCATTATAAACCGAATATGATTGTATAATAAATTAATATTTTAATATTTTCCTAAACTGACCATCACGCCTTTTATAAAAGGGAACTTTCCCTTATCTCAAAATCACACCTCCAAAGCCATTTGGCTCGGCCCAACCCTTTCCAAACATCCTCCCAACTTACCTCACATCAACCTACAGTCCTTACTTTGATCAGAAATCCAACCTAAGGATCCCTTTTGATCAACTCAAAAGGAAACACTCGAAGAAGATGTAATAATTTCACCACCCTCTTTCAAGTTCTTTTCTTCTTCCACTTCCTCTTTCATTGTTGTTTTTTATAAAAAAATAATAACTCCAGTACCTCCTACATAGGGTGATGTAATTATAAATATGGTACAACCATATTTGTCATTCTATTCATCCTATAAATGAAAATGTCACCATATGTGTGTACGTACGGCTTACTGTCTCCATGTTGTGGTGTAGTCTGTTATTCAAACACTTAATTATTTGGATGTGTATAATAATGAGTATAACTAATGTAAATAATAAATATAAAATGTTAATTATTATTTATATATGATATAACATCCGATTACATATGATTTAACCATCAATATAATGATATTTTCGCTCGTGCGTATGTACGAATTACCGTCTCCACGACGCGTTGAGATTCATTCCCACATTCACCATTAAAAAATGTTTATAAAAAATAAATATTATTAATAAGTATATAATATATGACATAATAATTCTACTAGAGATATATATATGTACTTACATATATCTTATTCACTTACTTCTGTTCAATACGATGTGAAAACGGAAACAACGTTTATGCGTACGTACGGCCTACCGTCTCCATAAATGGTGCCTTCCATTTCATATATATATCTCTTATTAATATTATTATTCTAAATATATATGATATATAAATCATGTTTTATATTCTAGAAGTATTTAAATCATGATATAAATGATACGATCAAAAATAACAAGTTAAAAGACGTACGATAAAGAAAGTGATTATTACCCAAAATGTTAATTTAATATAGAAATCATTATTACATGGGTAGTATAAAGTCATAAATGAATCAGGTATGATATAATGAATATGAATATTTTTCTCGTATAATTTAATAACATACTATGGTCATTATACAGGAGGTTAAACGTACCCTCGACCAGAGGAAAGTGCAAGGTAAGGGTTAATTTCACAATCTCTTTATTATCTGGGGTTGTTTTTACGTAAGTATCTACTTGGGAATATTTATTACCCATGTCCAAATTTCATAAAAAATTTTCAAAAGGGATTCTTTTTAGGGTACTTCTTTACTAAAAAATTATTTTAAATGTTTTAAGGAATTATTCTTCTAAACCATTCTCCTTAATGTCCATGTTTTCAAAATGGTTTTAAGGATTTATTTATATGGACATGAATGTTTTAAAATGTTAATTCCTTTCAAAAGTTTCAAAAT
Organism: Viscum album; assembly: GCA_963277665.1. Lineage (NCBI taxonomy): Eukaryota > Viridiplantae > Streptophyta > Magnoliopsida > Santalales > Viscaceae > Viscum > Viscum album. The sequence continues at coordinate 805,422,691 of OY728155.1, forward strand.
GGTATGATACACTTTGATTAAAAACTATCTTTTAAAAGACTTACTCTGTATTACTTTTAAATTATTTCATTAAAAATGAATATTTCTCTCAATGATTTATACTGATCATTTTTAACTAGGTCAACATCCTTTAAGATATATTAGTATTGATTGAGGTCGTTTTATTATGATACAAATATTCCATACTGTATTGATGGTTTTGTGATATGTTTGATTGTGGATATGTTATTTTTATATCATTCATGTTTTATGGATAATGTATTTATATTTTTTATGCTAATTTTAATATGAATTTTTATGTTATTTTTAAACCTTTTCATATGAGGAATGCATTGGACTTAGTAAGTGATGGGTGGAGCCCACTATAGCTCCTCGATGCATAGGTAGGTCTCATGAGACAAACTAGTGTCTTGGAACAAGGACTTGATAAAATATTATTTGTTTTCTTGGAACAAGGCCTTGACTATGGGGTTATGAATTCAGGCCTTATGCATTCTATCATTATGAAATTATCTATTGATATTACATGTGATTATTTGACTAGTAGAATATTCATGTGAATAATTAAATAGAATTATTTGATTTATCATTTCCATATTATGATGAAGTTTAAGTTTAAAAGGCTTTTGTTTTAGTTTTATACATTTCCTTAAATATTTATGCCTAGTTATGAAAGTTTCTGCTATATTATTATCCTTACTGAGAATCTGAGCTCACCCATTTCTTCTATTTTATTTTACTAGGATTCCAAGAAGTGTAATATGATTGATAAGAAGGGTTAATCTAGGAGATTATTGGTATTCCCAAAGTATCATTTATGTTGTGTATTATTTTCTATTGGTTAATGTAACATTCATGTATATAATCTATTTCCCAAGACTTCTAAACAGATCGGTATTTCAGGACTTGATTCCTTGTAATCATGCCATTGTATTAAAATAATACACTGACTCTGGGATTCTAGGGTCGTGGAATTACAGTTGGTATTAGATGAAGTTTAGCATCAACCTTGGAAATATATTTAGATAAAATATTATTATAGAACATTACCCTAAGATAGAATTTGAGGATTGGTATAGAATAAATCCCTATAATTTTGGTAATGTATAGATTTTGTGTATTTTTCAAGCCATACATCCCTATCGAGATACAAGTAGGTAGAGGCAGCTCCGTCACAGATGTACCTAGGATTGAAAACTCTGACAAGAAATTTTGGGCTTAACCCGGGGTATCCTGGTATATGACAACGAGCCTTGTTGTACTCTTGGTTACGACACTCCCGAGGGATATGATTAGGATAATTCATATTTTCATTACAAGCCATTATGAAGGATTTAGGAGAAAATACTTCCTCAAAGAAAAAATTTTATGATTGTATATTATATGTGTAATCTTTTCAATTTATGTTAGGTATTTTACATGTTTGTAATTATGAATTGTGATTCATAAAATAACCTAGTGTATGCCATTGTTTATAAATGGAACCTAATAAAAGGAATGAGAATTCCCACAATACTCATGAATGAAAGATTAAGAAAGATCTTATATTTCATGGTATTAAGACAACATTTAGAAGGGAAATAGCCTCCCATGTATTCTCTTCATATGAAGAAATAATATCATGTGTTAATAAGATAAGTAAATAATTCTCTAAGTCCTATGGATTTTAAGGGAAGCAAGAGAAGCTAATGATGGAAGAGAGAATTATGGATAAAGGGAAGAGGGGAAAGTAAGATTTTCCCATATGTGAAAACTGTGGAAAGAATCACCTTGGTAAATGTTTGAAGGGGAGGGATGTTTTTTATAAGTGTGGAGAAAAATGACACCATGTACATGATTCCAGGGGTAAAAAAAGGTTTCAAATGTACAATTCTTTATCTGCAATGAGTTGGGACACTATGCGAATCAACGTACAAATCATCAGATCGTACATTAAATGATGATATTGGATAATAATCAAGTTATGATACAACAGAAGAAGAAGAGTAATGATTATAGTTCTTACATTGTCATTAAAGTATTGTGTCATTTGAGTATTGTATTAATGATGTACATGTTATAAGAATTATAGAGTATATAAGGATTGTAGTACATGACTATTTAATTAAGGACATGAGATCGTGTGGAACCAGGAAAAGTGACTCAATAACAGGTTAATGTTTTTGGAAAATATATGGTTGAGAGAAAGATAAACCTAAATATGGTTCTGATACTGATTTAGTGATTTTGGAATAAGATGTTATTGTTTTGGATAAATTATATTGGATATTCTTGACTACCTTGAAATAGATTAATGATTTGTATATTCCATCATTGTTGGAGTTTACAAATTTTTTTGATATAAGGATTATATCAAGTATTCTATAAGTAATAATGGAGCATGAATTAATCAATAAGGTTTTATGTAAATTTAGGGTATTACCGTGTTTTAAAAGAATACATGATGAAGGTATTCACATGTTATTACGTGGAAAAATGATCTTCATTGTGTTTTCCTTCCTTATAAATTTTGGACTGTGAGTTTGTATAGAAGTATATTGGATAATTATAAAGGTTAGAATGTATTAAGTTTGATATTGTATATTATTTTTAAGGTTATATAATTTCTCGAGATTATTTTTGTATTTTCATAAAAATGACAACCCGGAGGTCAGGAGACAACCTGTCACGTCCGACAAGGCCACGAGACTTGAACCCGCAACTGAAGGGTGACAAGGTTGGATCACCTACCACTGGCATATGTGATGTCCTGGTTTTTATAATGTAGTTTTTTAATATTCTGACAAATGAATTATAAATTCATTATTTTTGGAACCCTATACGATTATGATAAATAAAATATTTTTGAATTCTATTATCTTTTGGAGTGAAAGATGAGTTTATGGTAGGAATTAGTTGAATGATGAAACTATACATGTCAAGTATATTTTTTTCTTCTTATTCTACGAATAAATTAATTCTTAAACATTAGGGAAGGGATCTTAAAACCAAAAATGTGTCATCCTAATACCTTATGTTTTGTTGAACCGATGATATTTTAAATCATCATAGATTAATGGATTTGAGGCCCTAAATTTTACACTTGTTTGTGATTGATGAACTCAATCAATCCCTACAAATATTTACATTTTTACTCTAATTATCTGCCTACAATTTCCAAAAATGTTCCCCTAATTGAGATCGTAATTTGGTGGTGAGTTTTTCATTTCCATATGCATATTATTAAGACTAATTTTTTTTAAACCAATTGCCAATATGGGTTTTCCACAAAGGTATTTTTCTATTTTTTACCTTTTATTTTTTAAAAAATATTTCAAATTGCGAGGATGAAATTTATTAAATGAGGGGATAACGTAACAGCCCAATATTTCATAGTACATTATCTCATTAAAGTAATTCAATTGCTTGAACTACACACAATACTAATTTCAGGCACACCAATACTTACCAAACTAGTCGTTCAAAAATAAGTTATGAATAGTATTAAATAAATATTGAATCTTATATACTATATATAATTTTATCATTCATATTATTTGTTTCTTATACATAATATAATAACAAATTCAATTTTTCAGATAAAGGAAGTATTTTTAGAAAATTTAATTTTACCGCCTTTTAATAGAGAACCCTTTTTAAAACAATATTTCACACTTTTATATATTAAATTTAATGAAATTAAATTCTTCTTTTGAAGCGGGACATAAAAATTTAGTTTGGATAAATTTTTGGTGCTTTTCTGATAACATTCATATTTGGACAAATAGTGAAAAATAATATGTTTTAATTAAAAACAACCTTTTTAATCGAAATTATTTATAGTGTTAAATAATGAATATTAATGGTTTTTAAGAATAATTAGATTATATTTTTATCATTTAATACAATTATGAAATTATAAATAACTTCACATTTAAATTTGACATAAAAACATGTCAATATTTTGATAGTTTTTACTTTTTTTAAAAACCACTTTTTGGGTTTGACAATGGAAATTAATTTTAATTTAATAAATGATACTTATATATTTTGAATTTGGTAAAATAGACTTCATTTTTTAATTTAGAATATCAAAATTAGCTTAGGGAGAATTTTTTTTATTTTTCTTAAAACTTTTAATTTTTGATGAATAGGGAAAAACACTGCGTTATTATCTAAAACGGAATTTTATATTTAAATAACTATTTATTTTATTTAAATTTATTTTAAGTCAAAATATATATATATAATACCTATAAAACTTCAATGTAATTAATTGGATTCATTTTATAATAAAATTAAATTTATAAAATGTTATTTAACATTTTAACCTCTTTTACCCACCTTCCAGGCACGTTACCAAATTTGCATAAAACATAATTTTACTACTTCTGTGAGTTTAGTTTAAAAATATGAGAGACACAATTTACATTAGTAAGTAAAATTTTATTCAATATGATGAAAATAATTTTGGTAAATCGTAACTTTTGACTTTTATTTACCACGGTTAAAAGAAAATAGGGAAATTAGGGGTAAAAATGATATTATAATTACCCTAAAACATTTCTTAATTATATTTGATAAGTGTAATAAAACCAAAAATAACCTTAGTAAAAAAATATGACCCTTTAGGTCTACTTGGATTAGATTAGGACATTTATTATTATTTTATTTAAAGAAGAGTTAAAAGTGTTAAATTCAAATTTTAATAAATAAACTATTTTTAATATAGGGTTACACATAATATAAATTCGACTATAAATATTCATTAGAAATATAAAACTATTTTCTACATAATGTTATTTTATTTCTAATTTTTTGACATTAAATAGTTAAATTTATTTATGACACAATGATGATGCAGTAATTACCTTATTAATGAAGGAATCAAATAAATGGTATTATAAATATTAAAAGAAAACTAATTTCAATGTTTTTATGACATACACTAATTTTATAGGTTAATATGATATTTTATGTTTGATTAAGTAATTTTTTTGAAGTGATAAGGTAGTTATGACTTTCACAAAAACAAAATACCAAATAGTGTTAAAATTGACATAAATTAATTTTTAAAACAAATAATATATTATTGGTTGATATAATATTCCTAAAACTCTAAGGTTCATCCAAAGGTCTTGGATAATATTATATATGTCATTAATTATCCACTTGAGGTTATCTTGGAAGTTTAGAGTAAGTTTATTAACCATGTAGTGTAAGAATACAAGAAGACACGGTAAAAGTAAAACTATTTAACTACTAGTTAAATCTAAACGATAAGGTTAAAATAGTAACCTAAAATTGTCTAAAACCTATTGGTTGATATTATTTAGACCCATAACCACCTAATACTCTAAATAAATTCATTTGGAGCCATTATAAACCTAATATGATTTTATAATAAATTAATATTTTAATCTTTTCCTAAAGTGAACCTCACCCCTCTTATAAAAGGGCACTTCCCCTTCTCTCAAAATAACACCTCCAAAGCCATTTGGATCGGCCAACCCCAGCCCGAATATCCTCCGAACTTTCCTCAAATAAACCTAGAGTCCTAACTTTGTTCATAAATCCAACCTAAGGATCCATATTGATCTAATCAAAGGGAAACACTCGAAGAAAAGGTAATAATTTAACCACCATCATTCAAGTTCTTTTCTTCTTCCACTTCCTCTTTCTTTGTTTTTTCCATAAAAAAATAATAAATATAGTACCTCATACATACTTTTATATTATTATAAATATGGTGAATCCATATTCATTATTCTATCCATCCTATAAATGATAAAGTCACTATACGTGCATACGTACAGCTTACCGTCTCCATGTCGTGGTGAAGTTTGTTATTCAAAAACTTCATAATTTGGATGGGTATAATAATGAGTATAACTGATGTAAATAATAAATATAAAATGTTAATGATTCGGTATATATAAAATACCATCCAATTACAAATTACTTCACCATCAATATAATGATATTATCGCTCGTGTGTAGGTACGGATTACCATCTCCAAGACGTGATGAGATTCATTCCCACGTTCACCATTCAATGATGATTATAAAAAAAATATTATTAATAAGTATGAAATATATGAAATAATAATTCTACTGGAGATATATATGAATATATAAATATATATATATATATCGGTGTGTGTGTGTGTACTTACATATATCTCATTCACTTACTTCTGTTCAATACGATATGAAAATGGAAACAACGTTTATGCATACGTACAGCCAACCATCTCCATAAATGGTGCCTTCAATTCAATATATCTATATGTTATTAATATTTTTATTCTAAATATATACGATATAGAAATAAAGGTTTATATTATGGACGTATTTAAATAATGATCAAAATGATATGATCCAGAATAACAAGTTAAAACACGTATGATAAAGAAAATGATTATTACCCAAAATGTTAATTTAACATGGAAATTATTATTAAATGGGTAGTATAATGTCATAAATGAATCATGTGTGATATAATAAATATGAATATGGTTATGTTATAATTTAATAACATACTATGGTCATTATGAAGGAGGTTAAACGTACACTCGACCTAATGAAAGTGCAAGGTAAGGGTTAATTTCACAATCTCTTTATTATCTGAGGTTGTTTTTACATAAGTATCTACTGGGGAATATTTATTATCAATGTCCATGTTTCATAAAAAAAATTTAAAGGGATTATTTTTAAGGGAATTTTTACTAAAACATTATTTTAAATTTTTTATATATTTATTCTTCTAAACCTTTCTCATTAATGTCCATGTTTTCAAAATGGTTTTAAGGATTCATTTATATGGACATGAATGTTTTAAAATTTTAATTCATTTCAAAAGATTCAAATTGTTATGGGAAATGTTGATTCAAAAATATCTTTTAAATGACTTACTCTATATAAATTTTAAATGATTTCATGAAAAAGGGATATTTTTCTCAAATATTTTTACTGATCATTTTCAACTAGGTCAACATCCTTTACCAGATATTATTATTAATCGAGGTTGATTTATTATGATACAAAAATTCCATATATTATTTAAGTTTTTGTGATATTTTTGACTGTGGATGTTTTATTTTTATACCATTCATGGTTTATATATAATGTATTGACATTTTGTATGCTAGTTTTAAAATGAATGTTTATGTTATGTTTAAACCTTTTCATATGAGGAATGAATTGGACATAGTAAGTGACAGGTGGAGCCCTATAAAGCTCCTCGATGCATCGGAAGGTATCATGAGACAAACTAGTGTCTTGGAACAAGGAATTGACAAAATCTTATTTGTAGTCTTGAAACAAGGCCTTGACTATGTGGTTATGAGTCTGGCATTATGCATTCCATCATTATGAAATTAGATATTGATATTACATGTGATTATTCGACTAGTATAATATCCATGTGAATAATTAAATAGAATTATTTGAATTATATTTTCCATATTATGCTGAATTACATGTTTAAAAGGATTTTTTTAGTTTTCTACATTGTCTTAAATGTTTATGCTTATTTATGAAGGTTTCTGCTATATTGATATCTTTACTGAGCATCTGACCTCACCCCTTTCTTATGTATTATTTTCACAAGATTCTAAGAAGTGTATTATGATTGATAAGCAGGGTTAAGCTAGGGTATTAATGGCATTATAAAAGGATCATTTATGTTGTGTTTTATTTTATATTGTGTAATGTATCGTTCATGTATGTAATAAATTTTCCAACACTGCTAAACTTATCAGTCTTTCGGGATTTGATTCCTTGTAATCATGACAATGCATTAAAATAATTCCCTGACTCTGGGCTTCTAGGGTCAGGGCATTACATATAGTGTTGTTAATGTCCTCAGGGGTAGTTAGCCAACTTTTCACAATGCATTAGAAAAAGAGGAGGTGAGAGATATATAAAATTTTTATATATTATAAATAATATTTTTTATAGGAGTTTGAATATATAAATATATTTTTAACATTATTTTTTTCTAACATGGTTTTATTTGAAATAAATAGGATGGTATGGAATTAGAAAAGAAAAATAGAATAAGAAGGTTAAAGGACAATAGCTAATTATTGAAGTTTTTTTTATATGACCCTTAAAATTATTAAAGATTTATGTTTGGTAACTCTAGAAATTTCCAATGTTATTTATGGGGACTATGAGATATTAACTTGGTTATGATTCATCTTTGTTGGTGTAATTTAATTGGTTTTCTAAAGGTAGGGAGAAAGTGTATTTAAATTTAAAGAGAGGGGTGGTTTATAATTAATATATTGAACGAAATAAAATTTCAATGGTAACCCATGTAATAGTAATTTTTTTTGACATTATGAATTATATTTTATTATAAATAAATTTTAAACACTTTTAAACCCTTTGTAAACCAATTCATTAGTTTATCAAAAATGATAATGGAAAAAATGAAATCTGGATTTTATTAATTGAATAATTATGAATTATGACTTCGAGAAATAATTTTTAGTCATGGAATTTGAATTTTATGATTTATTTATATTATCAAATATGTGTTTTTAGTCAAAATATAAATTCTATAAATTATTTTTTTGTTCTTATATATTGAATTATGTAATTAAAATAGACTGGTAATGTAAAAACTATATTTTTAGTATTCACTAAAAATGATGTTTTTTAGAGATTATTTAAAAAATATATCTTAAGTAACTTCAAAATTATTATTCAAAAAATGAAATTCATTTTATCGAAATAATTTTACAATGTAAGTAATAATAATTATTAACATAAATTTTATTTTTTGCTGAAATAAATTATAATACACTTTATTAAAAATATAGTTATTATTTAATTGAGTTTTTAATATCGATATTTATTTTATGGAATTTAAATCTAGATTATTTCCTAAATAACATAGGATAAATAATATTTTATTAATTTTAGGTCTACATACTGGTCAAGTGGGGAGGATACTATTTTAATTTCTTATGTTACTATTACAACATTCATATAACTATTATAACTATTATATTATCTCATATAAATACCCTTTATTTCCATAATTTATCAATCACCTAAACTCCTCTTATGGTTCAACATTTTAATTTCTAAAATGTTAACTGTATTTTTGATGTTGATTATTTCTTTACAATGAAATTTACCAATGTGATATTTTTATAAAATCAACATGATATATATTTTCTAGTTCAAATTGTATTATTTTCTATATGTTTTTCACATTTTATTAGATTCCATTTTTATGGATATTTTTACTTTGTTATTGTAATGTCACCAATTAATGAAATAAATATTATGTGTTTTAGGTTTTTAAAATGTATTATAACCCTTAATATTAAAATTTTATTTATTTAAAAGGAAAATTAAATATACATAAATATATTTATATATAATTGTGTGGTTTTATATTCTAACCCCTTTTTCAAAATTCAAACATGAAATTTAAACTAATATCTTCAACTATGAATAGATGATTGTAAATCTATTTCATTTCCTGCTCAGGTTCCCATATTTCTTCATCATACTCATGATTTATCCAAATCACTTTAATGAAGTGAGTTTTATTATTGTGTAGAACATTTTCTCTAGGATCCAATATCTTCACTAGAATATCTATATAAGTTAGTTCATGCTCCAGTAGTTATAACTTTGGATTTAGAATATGTAAAGGATCATGTACGTACTTCCTTAGGAGAGATACATGGAACACATATTGTACTTGATCCATGTATGGTGGATGTTCTAGTTGATATTCAACTACTCCTATTCCATCAAGTATCTAAGATGGGCTAATGTACATGGGTCTATAAATTTCATTCCTTTCAAACCAGATGAATCTATTCCAGGGTGATATTTCATGGAATATTTTCCGCAATATAAAACTATATGTCCCTTCTATGATTGTCAACACAGCTCATTTATCAAAGCATGGTATATTTAAAGAGTTATTGAATTAATTTCACTTCCTCTATTATTTCATTAAAAATATCTCGTTTGAAAATAATTTTTTAAACCAACATCATATAAACTTAAAGGTGTTATACATCACTTCACATATAAAACCTAATTTTGGGCCTTTTGAACACTATAGTAGATGTTTTTCTTGTATGGGAAAACAACCAATGGGATATATTGATCACATCATCATTTAAATTCCATTTATAAATATAACATCACTCCCTCAAATGTATTAATGATCCTTTAATATTAGTTTTGATTTTGGGGGTGATATACTATAGTAGAATTCAATTCACTATTCAATGAATTTTGAATAAATCACTTTAATTTACTGTCAAATATTCGATGATGACTGGAAATGATCAAAAAGGGTTTCTCATATATACTCACAACATACATTACATTTAAAATAATGTGGTGGTAAATAGATAAATAATTTTGAATAAATATGCTGTGTGAAGTTTTTTTATTCGATCCATCAGAACCAATAATGCATTGCATCCTTTTGATGTCTTGGAAAGACAAGTGACAATGTCAATGGGGATATTCTTCCATCTCTATATGGTTATTTGAAATGGCTGCATTATTCCCCTGTAATTTTTTAAAATTTCATTAACATTTTTACATACAAAGAACTTTGTGGTGTACTCAAAAATATTTCTCCTGATGTTGTCACACTAGAAGGTGTCTGAATTGTCATGATACATTTTTTTACTTCTAGGATGGTTGGAGAAGGATTATCTATGAACATTTTCTAATAGATGTTTCCCTATCTTATATGATGAAGGGATGAAAATATTAGTACAAAATCAATTGAAACCAATGTCATTATTGCGTTATTCTCAAAATATATGTTCCTTTATTAAAACCACCTTCATTTAAAGGTAAAAATCATCATTTTGTACCTCCATTATCTTCTCATATATATATTGTTGGGATATATTTTGGGAAAGGTAGGATTACTTACATATCTTTATGATATTTGGATCCATCCTTTCTATATCCATGAAAATATTTTCTTTCTCAATCTGTATCATGGAATGTGTAGTATGTAATGTTCTACTAAGAGAATCATATAACTTATTTTTATTTCTAGGATGGAATTAAATAGTGAAATCAATGTCCTTTATTAGATTTAACCATCCTTGTTTATTCATTTGAGCCCTTTCTATGTGAATACATACTTTTAACACTTTTGACATATATATATTTATCACTTCTCACCAAATAGGTAGTGTCTTCATATCTTCAATGTAATTCTTATTAATACCAACTATAAGTTATGTGTCAGGTTGTTTTTCTCACTAATCATCAAATATTGTAAGGATTATTCTATCACTTTTTCATTATACATCTGCACATAAACCAATGATCTTATTGAGGCATCACTATATATAAAAAAACCATTTAAAAATGATATTAGTGTGAATACATGTGCAATTATTAGCAACTTCATAATATTCTTAATTTAATGACCTATATTTTTTAAATGATAAATAATTCCTTAATTAATGTGACTTTTATTATATAGTATTACACACATAAAGCACATATAAAATCAAAAAAATGTTAATTAGTGAATGAAAAATTTTAAATCAGTAAATAAAAAACCCATTAAAATTATAAATATTACAAGGGTACCAAAAATAGATAATATAAACACTATAAGAGGAAAATTTGTATCACCTTGATTGGCAAGAATATTTCATCCCATAAATAACACTATAGAAATGAAACAAAAATAGTAAACTAACTAAAATTATAACAAATGGAAATGTGGAAACCTGAGATTACTTGTGGTGAACAATTATTTAAGGAATGAATAAGTATATATATTATTTAATGTGGCCATTTTTATAGTAATTTGACCACTGGAATAGTAATGTGATGCTCTATGTCTCCATTTTTTAGACCCCCGTAGAAAAATGTCTCTCTGCCATTTTGTGAGCCTTTTTTTATTTTCTTTCTTTCTGAATAACTTTTATTATATTTACGATGATGATTATGAATAGTAATGTGATATTTGGAATTGTAACATAACCGTTGGAAATAGTAACTTGACTGTTAGAATAGTAATATCACCTAAAAAATAATAAATCATAATATAAATAATATTTATAATGATTAATTTAAGTAAATATAAATATTATAATACCATAAAATATATATCATGTTTAATAAACTAAAATAAAATATAATCACATTTATTATAAAGTATATATTAAATCATTTAATAAATCATGATTTTTATATTAAAAATTAAAATTAACTATGACAGAAAAATATTTTTATAAAATTAATGTAATTTTTTAAATCACCACATCAAAATATTTCATGGTTTATTTTTGGGTAATTCTTTGAAATACATCAATTTTGACATGAATAGTAAAAATACAGCCTTTTCGTAACCGGTGTATCATAAATTGCATCATTCATGATGTAATAATGAACTAATAATTTATAGAACTTAATTTAGGACAAAATCATATATAATTTCTTAAAGTAATCATTAGAATAAAATAATGTAAATTTTTTAACCAAAAAATAATTTTCCAATTCCTAAAGTCAAAAGTGTTATCTTAAAATAACAATATTTCTTTTTTTACAAATTACTTTTTAATAAACTAAGTGAATTATAATTAATAAGGGGTTTAAAGTCCTATAACCATTAAATTATATTTATATATGATTTATATTTTCAAAAATAGACTATTAAATGTTCTACCTTTTCTATAGTATTTTATTTATTATTTTAATCTAAAAATACCATTCTCTTCTAGTATAAATAACCTCTCTCCGTCCCCTTGAAAAATCACTCATCCCACAATTGAAAGGAAAAAAACTCTGAAATTTCCTCTTCCTAAATCCCTTTGTCATAATTAGGTATGTTTTGTAATAATAAAACTCTAATATTTCATGAATTTAAGGGCCATAGAGAATGACCAACTTTAAGAAAGATATAGTATCATTTTAAACTTTTATTTTGTTTCCCTTTCCCAATTACAGATCCTCCTTCTCATTTATTATTAAAACCTTATTATAAAAATTATATTGTATGTTAACATGATATCTTTTTTTAAATATAATATTAAAATGAAATTTTTAATGAAATCAAATATTATACATGTCGCGCCTCCACTTTGGAAAATGTCAAATAACGATCGGTTATCCTCCAACCAAGATGTTCCCAATTATTTTCATTTCAAAAATATTATGAATGGTTATAAAAAATTATTTTTGATAGATAATTGTCAAATAATATATATATTTATCTTTTGTAATTAATTATACATATGTATAAATAACCTTGAAAAAAATATACATCAAAGGAAAACATTAAAATTTTAAGGAAAACGTGATATAAAATTATTCAACATAAAAAATGTAAATTATAAATATAATACAATTGTTATAATTAATAATATTCATAGAAATTAACATAATTATATTCTGGTTCTAATTTTTAATAAAACTATGATAATTTTTCAGGAGGTAGTAAATCGATGAAATAAAGAGAGATTTAAAGTAAGTGGATTCTTGAACCCAACTCTATTTCCTTAGGTTATCCATCATTTAGGACATTATCAGTATGCGCATTCATCTAATATTCCTTAAATATCCTTTCCCTATTCTCCCAATATCTTTATAGGGATGTAAGTGTTTCCACAATGATTTTAATTCAAATACAATGATTTTCCAAAAGACATTTCTTCCCAAAACACATCTTTAAATCCCCTTGAGTTATTTTTTCTTACTCAAGAGTGATGATTTTTATGAAAAATATTTATTCCCATATTCATTAGGGAGCCCTTTTTTTATTCCTTAAATTATTATTTATTAAATATTTTTGAAACTCCTTCCTTTTTATTAGTTATTTAATGATTACGATTGTTATACTTTTTATGTGGCATGCATTATTGTGTGAATATTATGATGTGGAGAGTTTGCTAAAAATTATATAGCACTCTAATTAATTGTTTATTGAGATGTACCTCATGATATTATCTATATTACGCATGAACAAGATTCTATCTCTGTTCATGATGATGATGTTATGATATTTTCACATATGTTATGTGCGAGCACACTTCTAGCTTTATCCAAATCTATGTGTGGTATTTTACCACTATGACATGATGTTTCATTTTTATGTATCGCAAAATTCCATACCATTTCCAAATTTGTTCCTCAAAATTATGATGATGATAAAATTCTAATTATATTATGATGATTATGATCCCTTATTTACAATTTATTCTTGTCTCTTATTTCATCTATGTTTTTCTTCTCCTTACTGGGTTTTTAGCTCACCCATTTATTTGATATATATCCATAGGTGACTATATGTACTAAGGACAACATGATACCCTTAAGGTGGGTAAATAATATGTATTTTAATAATGTTTTTTTATTATATATAAGTGATGTATGATCCTAATTTTCCAATGATACTAAACCTTTCATTCCTTGATTGTATAACTACTATGTTGTTTCTCTTTAAAATTATGTAATAGTCATGTAAGAAAAATTAGAGTCTCTATAGTTGGTATCAGAGGTGTAGTTTTGTTAATTTGGGATTACGATTAGAAAAATATATTGAAAACAATAATTTTAATACTATTTATAGGTAAAAATGCTTTAATAATTGTTTTAGAAATAAGATAAACTTATGGATCCCAATAGATATGTCTTTATAATTAATTTGAGAAAAATAATAAATTATATATTCATTTTTTTTACTTATTTTTTTGTTCAAACAATTTTTTGTAGAAAATATTGGGAACTTGGAGAAACCAGATCAAAAAACTATATGAGGGACAATGTAATTATTTTCCAAAATACATCCCCAAATCCATAGTTGGTGGATTTCAAAACATTATAGTGATACATGCAATGCTATCATTAGTGGTGAATAATAACTTGAACAATGTGTAATTTCCACCTTTACACAAGAAAGATAAACTAACCACTAGGTCATTTATGAATAAATGACAATCGATGTTTAGTGGATCTTGTGATCTGATTGTTGTGGAATAGTTTTTTAACTCAATAGAGAAGATCCTTTTCTATGCTTTACTATTCTAAAAAGAGAGAAGATGAATCAAGCCATATATCATTTAAATGGAGAGAAAAAATAATGGTGTGTGTTAGTAATGAACATTAATCCAAATGATGAAATGATAGAGATGATGCGGAAAGATTTTAAGAAAACATATCTTGACAAATATTTCCCTCAAAATCATCAATCAAAGATGGAGAAATAATTACTAGAACTGAAAAAAAACTTAATTTATCAGCACTTATGAAGAAACCCTCAAAGGATTTAAAGTTATGTCATGGTATTTTTTATTAAAAAATATTAAAAAATAGATATATTATTTTGTTGTTTAAATTCAACACTTCAAATGGATCTAGATTTCTGATACTTTAGAGGTTATGAAGATGTTTTTCGTTGTGATCTCAAAGTGGATATGGATTTAAGGTATTGGTCCTTCAAAAATGGGGATAAGATGGAAATAATGGATCATCAAGCATGTGGGTCAAGGAAAAGGAGTAATGAGTATCTAATCACCCATATTAAAAAAATGTGGTAAGAAGCATCATGGGAAGTGCCTCAACGGGATGTTGAGATTATTCAAGTGCATGATATAAATCCACCAATCCCATGAATGTTTAATAGACATGAAGAGGCCATCCAAGATGATAGATTAAAGGATGTAATGACCTAATTTTCCACCCTTGGTTCAATGCTTCAACTATAGGGACAAATTTAGCTATAGAATATAGTTCATTAAAGCATAGGTCCTTGAGGGTAATCAGTGTCAGCAACCAACAGACACATATGTGTAAGGGAAAGTGTATGACATCACTAATTCTAAAGTGAAGTGTGAAAATGAATTTGTATAAGGTACACTTAATATAAACTCAATAAGGAAAAATATTTATTTTATTCTGGTTATATGTATTCTTTTATATTCTTCATTATTTCTAGAACTATTGAATCGAATCCCCAAAACCTTGAAATAGAGATATCAATAAAAACACATAGTAGTACGATCAATACAAAACAATTTTGGACAATAATTAAGTTAGTGTTTGTGGGATGATTTTTATATTGAATCTAACAATCCTTCTATTAGTGTAATTTGATGTTGTACTATGGATGGATTTGTTCTTGTTATATAGAGCACACATAAACTATTGAGAAAAAAAATCTATTTTTATATTTTAAACCATCCCATTCTTCTGTACAAATTTAACGAAGATCATGAATATCATTCTAAAATTACCCCAATAGTATGGGTGTTTATACCATGTGAATAAGCATACCTTTCCCAAATTATTGATAGAAAGGACGATATCAACCCGTAGGAAACGATATTTCTGAGGAAATACATCGATGCATTTCTTGAGGAATTACACAGACTTCCAACAGATCTGGAGGTAGATTTATCAATAAAACATATACATTGAGCCTCTCTTATCTCTAAATTCCCCTAAAGAATGGACATAATAAAACTAGATACATTAATGTAGAAAATTCAAGAGAATTTGGAAAAATGGATTATATTCCACACTGAATCAACATGGAGTGAACCAATTATGTTTGTCAATAAAAAGGACAGATCAATGTGGTTGTGTTTTAATTACTGAAAGATTAAAAGGATCACCATGAAGAACAAGTATGTCATCCCAGGGATTAATGAATTGTTTTATATACTACAAAGAGTTTAATAGTTCTCAATGTCACATTTTTATTGTGGATATCATCATCTAAAGAAGAATAATGAATATGTTTAGAGGAATTATTTCTGTATAATGTATGGAAACTATGAGTTCATAGCGATTCCCTTCTAACATACTAATTCCTTTGAGATATTAATTGATTTGATGAATAAATTATTTATATACTACCTCAACAATGATTTGGTAATTTTTATCAATTATATTCTCATTTACTCAATGAATAAGGGGGAACAATAAGTTAATGTACTTAAAACATTAAAGGAGAAATGTATTCTATGTTCAGCAAGTGTGACTTTTGGATGAAATAATTTACATTCTTAGGTTACATGATCAAATGTTAGGGAATTTATATATACCCTTAAAAGTAAAAGGAAATTGATTAATGGCATATACCCACTTGTTTCAGGAATATCCATAGTTCTCTTAGCTTTGTAGGGTACTACTGCTGTTTTATGAGAAACGTTTCATGATTTTATAGTCCGAAAACTATGGTAACATGTAAAGTTGAAAACTATGATTGGATAGAATAATGTGAGGAAATATTTAAGGACATCAAGAAGAGTCTAGTCACTATTACTGTACTGACACAACTAACAGGTGGGTAAGGTTTTGTGATATACGTTTATAAATCAAATAATGTATTCAGTTTTGTTATAAAAAAGAATGATAATTTGATTGCATATGATTCATGTCATATGTGTAAGAGTTGGTGTCCTAGAACCAACTGGTTTTACTTTGATTACATAGATATTTAATGTATTATTACATATTGTTCATTGTTCTCCATGACTGTGGTGTAATAATATCCTGGAGTATTTTTGGCATTGATAGGGTCACGACAGTTCCCTACTATGATGAGAACCTTGAAATGATATAAAAATATTATTAAATGTAGTTCTACAATTGGATGACATACTATGATGGCACACATAACATGTAGATCATCAGGTTCAAGTACTCATAAGTATATGAGACTTCCTCTTATGAAGTTCGCACTTGGTAATCTCCAAGATAAGAAATTATGATAACAGAACCACTAGTAGGAATTATGCATGTTTTGGTGTCATCAGATATTTATATCTACGAGCATGTGTGATGATCCTTAGACTTTAATATTATAATTACTACGTGTCATGACTCGTGCACTTTGATTTACTGACGAAAACTGTCACGCAGATAGTTGACGGGAAGTAGGGTACATTGGGTACGTCATGAGGGGCATGTTATTAATGGATAGGTTGAGGAAGGATTTTTTCCTTCTATTTATGGAAGTTTATATCTCTGACCTTTGATTGAAATAGTACCGTCGTACGAAATTCCATGGTCACAGTGTAATGATGAGTTTATTTAAGGTAGTCAAAGAACGACGTATCAAGCATAAAATTTTATGACACTATCATGACACCTACTTGATGACATATTGCGACAAAAGGATTATATTACATAGTGATCATTTGTATGTGGATGTCATTGTTGTGACTTTACATTCTTTCTCTTGGGTACCTTGACCCATTTCTAGACAATAATCTTGGACTTTAGGGAAGACCGCCTAATTCCAATGAGAAAGAATCCTAGATGGTCACACACTAAGTGTTTTTTGTGGTCTCGATTAATTTCTATTTGAATTTAATTAATGAAATAAATATTATTCTCCAGACTGTGGAATAATTGTCTTCATGTTAAAATGATCGCATAAATTAAATAAAGTATATTTATTTATTTTATTCAACATTTAATAAATATTTATTTAATAGTTTGTAAATAAAATATTTATTTAAGAGAATAAATTATTTATTTATTTATTCGATTGTTCAATAAATAGAAGTGGAGTTCGATTGGACCAAGGTCGGTTTAGTAGTAAAATAATTATTTTCGAGATAGTAAATAATAATTTAACTAGTTGGTACAAATTAAAATAACGCTGTTGATATTTTGTGACATTGAATTTATAATTCCTTTTTGTGAAATTTGGCACACCATGAATAATGAAGCGGTATTATTATTAAATTCATGAGTTTTCTCTATGTTCATGAATATATTTAATTTTTTTCTATGAAATTAAATATTGTAACTAAAATTCCATATATATAAATAGAAACGTATGCCTATTGTTCCATAGACTACACCACACACCTAGTGGATTGAGAATTGATGAG
Source organism: Viscum album (assembly GCA_963277665.1). Taxonomy (NCBI): domain Eukaryota; kingdom Viridiplantae; phylum Streptophyta; class Magnoliopsida; order Santalales; family Viscaceae; genus Viscum; species Viscum album. The sequence continues at coordinate 805,441,539 of OY728155.1, forward strand.
GCAAACAATTTCTCCCTCGAATCCTCTTCTCTCCACTCTGAAGAATGAGAGACATTCTACAAGGCCGAAGAACAATCGATTAAGAACGACCGACACAAGACACTTGCTTCATCATGACAGCACCCAGAGAATGAGCGGTGTCGATCGGAGGCCATCAGAGCACATGTGGATCACCGCTACAGGGATTCTAGTTTGGATCCATACAAGTGCAATGAGATAATCCGAAAGGGTCATTCTGAATGATCAACATCATCAACGATGAAAAATACCAAAGATCTAGGTATTATTTTTCTTTATGAAATTAATTTAATTAATTATAAACATGATTTGCAAGATCATCTCTAAATGTTTAGGGACTCTTTCTTATTTATCTAAATATTTGATTATATTCTATGGAGACTGAAATTCATCATCGTATTAATCTCGAAATAATAATCAATCATGGTAAAAAATCATATTTGGGTCCCATCATAACCACACTTCTGCTGCACCCGGAGCCTTCAAGTGGTATCAGAGTGGTTACATCAAAGTTTATAATTATTTAAATATTTAGTTAATGATTTACGCATTTAATAATTTCATTGTTTCAATTAATGTTAATAATTTTAAAAATCTGAATCTCGATATCTATTCCTCCTCTTTTGTTTCTTATTCACCTTACAGAAATGATCTTTTCTTTTAATTTTGATTAAAATAAAATAGAGGATCTCTCAGGAGGTGCCAAATATTCCTACCTATATAACACCAGAAGAAATAGCGTGTATTCGGCAGTACACGCCGTGTAGTCAAGATTCAAGGCATCGAACCGGTCCTCCAAACCAAGACGTGTGTTGGAGTCTTTCTAAGTTTTAAATGACTCTCTGTGTTGACCAGGAATATGTGGAACGTGGTTTTCAGATTATACACCATGTGGCCCAATGGACACAGTGTGTAGTCCCTTTGAGTTAGGGTTGGACTGTGTACCCTATACATGGCTTGCCTGGCTAGAGACCGTATAATGAGGAACTACATGGTGTGTGGCTCACTGGATACGTTGTGTTCTCAGAATATTTACAAAGTACACTCACAAGCCACTTGCTTTGGCATGTACTTCAGATAGACAGTGAAAAATAGTACACATCATGTAGTTAGAACTACACGTCGTGTACTCATACAAATTATGTATAATTATTAAAAGTTATTATTATATTATACAAATCCTTGATACGTGTACCAACATATGGCCATAAAGATGAGGCACAACACGTGATAGGTGTTTTATATATGTGTGTTTAATTTAACATATGATTAATGTTCATTTCTACTCATTGGGTAGTTATGAATATGAATTCACTAGGTTGCCTCCAAGGTACAAGTTATTTACAAAGATAATTTTAAATGAATTTATTTGTTTAAAACTATGATGGATGAGAATCTCAATGAAATTCAGAAAAAGATTTAAGATGAAAGGATTTATTAATTAAAGATGATAATTAATTGATTCGAGCATGATTTATCTTAAATGAGAACGATTAATGAATTGAATGTTAGTTTTATTTATGTGTAAATATCATTGCACGTATGGATGACCATGACATAGACCAAGACTTCTTTATGTGGACGATTTCTTTTAATTTATTCATTTGAATTAAATTTGTTGGCATGTGATCCTTCTCTTCATTAATATGTAGGGCCTGTGTGCCCAAGGTTTCTTTTATGTAAAATCCCTTTTTACCCCTCACCTACATGTGAGTTAAAAAAGGCATATGTAATGGACGGAACTCCCAATATAGTATATTTGGTTCAAGCTGGATCCGAGAAGAAACCAATCCCAGGAGATACAGAGGTGGATAGGTGGAAGCTGTAAACACGAACCCAAAGGTTCAAGGTGTTTTTCCCCTAGGCCAGGGTTAGTTTATCAACCACTAGATAAACTAACCATTAGAAAATCTCATTATCATTCCATTTATTTTATCTTATTTCTATCATTTTTATGTTTTATCATTATGGATGTATTGTTATGATCACATAATTAATGAGTTAATTAAGCATGCAAGATTGAACTAAAATAAACAAGACTTATGCATAAATATTATCAAGACATGGTTAATCACTTAAGTAAGTTACGATTAATATTAGCAAGAATTTGATAATAAGAAATTAATGCATAAGAGATAAAAATTACTCAAACAAAATATTAAGTCAAACCAAGACTTCTGTTACATGATTAAGGGAAAACTCAATAAAACTGTGTGTTTGACCAACCCTTGTTGGGACACATACTTTTATACAGGAAGCCTTTATGAAAGGTTTTGGGTTGGATTAACCATATTAAATCAAGAGGAGTATCCCTATCTAGACATGGTGTAATATTGGAGGCAAGAGTTGAGGAAATCAAAAGTCATGATTTCAGGATTGGGGAGTCCACTGAACAGATCAAGGAACTGCAAGCTCGCAATTGGAAAAGACCTGCCTACCTAAATACCTTCTAAATTGCTTGACCAACCCTTATTAGGGTTATGAGAAGGGGAATATGGATCATTCCCACTAGAATGTCTAGAAAACTAGACATTCCGAGTTCAATGGTGAGGGTCATTGGGACTTGATAAAACAGTGGGATAATTAATAAAATTTATTATTTCTCATAAAATATAATCAGGAATGCACTAATGATCTTCTTTTTTAATTTTGGAATAAAAAAAGGAAAATATCATAAACTACACTATCCCTACGATCAATTCTGGATAAATACAACATCCTCACTGGTAGTAACTTCCAAAAATGGTTTAGAAGCCTTCGGGTTATCCTACGCCATGAATGGAAGTCTTAAATGCTAGAGTCATCATTACCTGATACGCCTTCCAAGGAGGCAAGTGATAAGGATTTTCTGATCTATGAGAATCATATGAATGACATGGTGGACATTCAATGTTTTATATTATCATCAATGTCTAGTGAGCTCATGAAGCCTCCTAAAAACATGGATTCTTATAGCATGCTCGATCACCTCTATGGTCTTTACCATGAGAGAGAAAGACATGAAATGTTTGAGATATCTAAGGCACTATTTCAGAGTAATCTTAAAGAAGGTTCCCCGGCTGGGCCTCATGTAGTCAAGCTCATTGGATACATTGAGCGCCTAGAGGTTCTACGGTTTAAACTCCCCAAATAACTGGGCACTGATCTCATTCTCGCATCACTCCCTCAGAGCTTCTCTAAATTTGTTGTCAATTTCAATATGAAAAACATTGAGAAGTCTCTATCTGATTTTTTTATCCTCATTCTCCAAGTGGACAAAGATATGAATTGCGAAAAGCCTTTTATCCTTATGGTGAATAAGAAGACAGGGAAGTTGAATATCTTTAAGCCCAAAGCTTCTTCAAGGACTTACATGAAAAGGAAGATCAAAGGGGAGGCAAGGGAACATGAGGCTATTTGTTTCGCATGTGTCAAGAAGGGCCACTGGAAGAAGAACTGCACCCAGCCTAAGAAGCAAGGGGAAGCTTCAAGTTAATTTATTATCGAATACAATCTATCCGATTCTACAAATTGGGTATTATATTTATCATGTGGTTCTCTCATATGTATCCAAATACATGAACAAATTAGATACAGGAAGATTGATTGAGCTGAAGTAGATCTATGAGCAGAAAATAGAGCCAGAATTGCTGTTGTAGCTGTCAGGAACTACCACCTCACGTTGCCAACAGGGATGATCTTGGTTTTAAAGGGTTGTTTTTATGTTCCTTCGGTAACCAACAACATAATTTATGTATCTAGAATAGATATATATGGATTTGTTTTCAAGTTTGAAAATGAATATTGCTTCTTTTATAAAGATAGAATTTGTTTTGGTAGGGTACATTTATACAATGGTCTTTATGTGTTGGATTACACAAACCATGTAATGGAAATTGATGAAAAAGATACTTCACATGACTCATATCACACCGAACTTTGTCATCACCGGCTAGGTCATGTAAACAAGAAATGCTTGAAAGAGTAACATCAAGATGGATATTTAGATTCTATTGATCTAAAACCACATGGCGTATGTCATGCATGTTTACAAGGAAAAAAGACCAAAGGCCCATTTGGTGGGAAAGGTGAAAGGTCAAAAGAGCTTCTTGAATTGGTTCATACCGATGTGTGTGGACCATTACCAGTTGGACCAAGGGGTTGGTACTCAAACTTCATAACTTTTACTGATGATCTTAGTAGATATAGATATATCTACTTAATAAGGTATAAGTCCGATTCCTTTGATGAGGTCAAGGAATACAAGAATGAAGTTGAGAATCATCTTGGTAAGAAGATTAAGAAACTCCACTTAGACCGAGGTGGGGAATATCATAATCATGACTTCATTGATTACTTATGGGAGTTTAGGATCCTATCCCAACTCACTATTCCTTACACTCCTCGATGGAATGGTGTGAGCGAAAGGAGGAACCACACCTCATTGTACATGGTGAGATCAATGATGAGTCATGAAAGTCTTCCATTATCCTTTTGGGGGTATGCGTTACAAACAACGACACACATACTAAACCAAGTACCAAATAAATCGATAAATGGTTTTCCATATGAGTTTTGGAGTGGAAGAAAATCCATGTTATCGAATTTACATGTGTGGGGTAGCGAATCATTTGTTAAGGCCTCTTCAGGTAACAAACTCGCACCCCAGGGCACAAAGTGTACCTTTATAGGATACCCTAAGGAAACAAGGGGATATTACATATACAACCCCTCAGACAAAAGGGTTATAGTGGCAAGAAATTACATATTACTTGATATGGAGCACATCTCTAAAAGAGATAGTTGAAGAGAGATAGTCTTCGATGAAGTCGAGGCTCAAGGTACACAAGAGTTGGTAAAGGAACAGATTCCACAAAGCCCTATGGAAGAAGAATATGTTCCAGAGACACAAGTACTGCGTAGAAGTACAAGAAATGATAGAGAACTTGAATAGTATGGTTTTCTTGTTACTGATGATGGTGACACATTATTAGTTGATAATAATGATCCTCTAACCTATAAGGAAGCAGTAAGTGGCATAAACGTTGCCAAGGGGCAAGAAGACATGAATTATGAAATGGATTCCATGTTCCAAAACCAAGTATAAATTTTGGTATATCCTCCAGTTGATATAAATCATGTTGGTTTCAAATGGGTATTCAATAAGAAATTGGACATGGAAGGACAAATCAGTACCTATAAGGCACGACTTGTTGCAAAAGGTCTTAAACAACGTCAAGGAATTGAATATGATGAATCCTTCTCAACAGTTGCAATGCTGAAATCCATCAGAATTATACTTTACATTATGGCTTACCATGACTATGATATTTTTCAAACGGATTTCAAAATAACATTCCGTAACGGGAACCTTCTAGAAGATGTCTACATGACACAACCTGAAAGTTTTGTGACTCCAAAGGATGCCAATAAGGTATACAAGTTGTAGAAATCCAATTATGGATTAAAGAAAGCATCTAGGTCCTGGAACATTAATTTTAATGAATCCATAAAAGAATTTGGTTTTATCAAAAATAAACGGGAGACTTGTGTCTACAAATGGTTTAGTGGGAGTGAAGTCATTTTCCTAATAGTATATGTTGATGACTATTACTTATTGGAAATGAGATACCAGTCTTATAGTTTGTTAAGGCATGGTTGAATCAATGCTTTTCCATGAAGGACTTGGGAGATGCAGCATATATTCTTGGGATCAAGATCTACTGTGATAGATCCAAGAGATTGATGGGACTAAGTCAAAGTACATACATTGATAAGATACTAAAGAGATTCAGTATGGAAGAATCCAATAGGGGATTGTTTCCAATGTCACATGGCATTCATATTTCCAAGAAAAAAGTTTCCTTATACACATGAGGAAATAATGATAATGGAAAAGACTCCATACGCATCAGCGATTGGGTCAGTCATGTATGAAATACTATATACTGGGCTGGATGTCACCTATGCATTAAGTGTGGTAGGTAGATATCAAGCTGACCTAGGTGACTACCATTAGATTGTAGTCAAGACTATCCTAAAGTATCTAAGGTATACTAAGGATATGATTCTTTTTTATGGAGGAGATAAAGAAACTATTTATCAGAGGATATGCATATGCTAGTTTTCAGACTGATCAAGATGACATGAAATTGAAAACGGGATACATCTTCACTTTGAATGGAGGTGCGGTGACCTGCAAGAGGTCAAAGCAGAGTGTTATCACAGATTCTACAACAGAGTCTGAGTATATTGTAGCTTTTGAGGCAGCTAAGGAATTAGTTTGGTTGTGAAGCCTCATCTAGAATCTATATGTGATACCCATTAGTAAAGATCCCATGACACTATACTCTGTAATACTGCAGCGGTGGATCAAGTAAAAGATCTAAGGTCACATCAGTAGATGAAGCACATAATTTTGATGTATCGTCACTTGAGTGATTTTTGTCAGAGAGGTGAAGTTGTAGTGAGTATTATTTCCATGGAAGACAACGTGGTGGACCCATTGACTAAAGCCTTGACTCAGTAGAAACATGATCACCATGTGAGGTCTAGCAGACTGAAATTCATAGGTAGTTCTCTGTAGTCCAAGTGGGAGTTTGTAAGAGTTGGTGTCCTAGAACAAAATGTTTTTACTTTGATTACATGCATATTTAATGTATTATTACATATTTTTCATTGTTCTTCATGAATATGGTGTAATAATGTCCTGGATTATTTGTTTCATTGATAAGGTCATCGCAGTTTCATACTATGATGAGATCATTGAAATGCTATAACAATATTCTTAAATAGGGTTCTGTGGTTGGATGACATACTATGATGGGACACACAGTATGCAGACCGTCAGGTGAGGGTACTCGTAAGTAGATGATATTTCTTCTTATGAAGTTCACACTTGGTAATCTCTAAGATAGGAGATTATGAGAACATACCCGCTAGTAGAAATTCTACTTGTTTTGGTGTCATCAGATATTTATATCTTCGTGTGTGTGTAATAATCCTTAGACTTTAAGATTATCATTAATATGTGTCATGACATGAACACTTTGATTTACTGATGAAAACCATCATGCTGATAGTTGACGGGAAGTAGGGTACGTGGGGTGCGTCATAAGTGGCATGTTATTAATGGATAAGTTGAGGAAGGATTTGTCCCTTCCATTTATGGAAATTGATATCTCGGCCCTTTGATTTAAATAGAACCCTCACATGAAATTCCATGGCCATGGTGTAATGACGTGTTTATTTCAGGTAGCCGATGAATGATGTATCAAGCATAAAAGTTTATGACACTATCATGAAACCTTCTTGATAAGATATTGAGAAAAAGGGATTAAATTACACAGTGAGTGTTCATATATGGATGTCATTGTTGCGACTTTACAATCTTTCTCTTCGGTTCCTTGACCTGTTGCTATACAGTAAACTTGGACTTTACGCAAACACGCCTAATGCCAATGAGAAAGAATCCTATAGGGTCACACACAATGTGTTTTTGGTGGTCTCTGTAGAATTTTAATTTAATTTAATTAATTAAATAAATATTATTCTCAAGAATGTGGAATAATTTTATTCAAGTTAAAATGATCGCATAAATTAAATAAAATTTATTTATTTATTTTATTAAACATTAAATAAATTTTTATTTACTAGTTTGTAAATAAAATATTTATTTAAGAGAATAAATTATTTATTTATTTATTCGAGTGTTTAATAAATAGAAGTGGAGTTCTAGCTGACCAAGGTCATTCTAGTAGTAAAACAATTATTTTCAAGATAGTAAATAATTATTTAACTAGTCGGAACACATTAAAATAACGGTACTGTTATTTTGTGACGCAGAATTTATAATTCCATTTTTCATAAGTCGGCGTACCATAAATAATGATGCGGTATTATTATTAAATTCATGGGTTTTTTCTAAGTTCATGAATGTATTTAATTGTTTCTATGAAATTAAATATTGTAACTAAAATTCCATGTACATAAATAGTCAAGTATGCCTATTGTTCCATAGACTACACCACACGCCTAGGGAATTGAGAATTATTGAGACAAACAATTTCTCTCTCAAATCCTCTTCTTTCCCCTCTCAAGAATGAGAGACATTCTTCAAGGCCAAAGAACAAGTGATCAAGAATGACCAATACAATACACTCACTTTGTTGTGCAAGCACCCAGAGTATGAGCGGTGTCGATCGGAGGCCACCAGAGCACGTGTGGATCACCGCTAGAGGGATTATAGTTTGGATCCTTACAATCACAACAAGATAATCTAGAAGGGTCCTTCCCGGCGATCAACATCATCAATGAATAAAAAAACCAATGATCCAAGTATTATTTTTCTTTTTAAAATGAAGTAAAGTAATTATAAACATTATGTGAAAGATCATATCTAAAGGTATTGGGCCTCTTTCTTATTTATCTAAATCTTCCATTATATTCCATGGATTCTGGTGTTCATCGTCGTATTGATCCCAGAATAATCATAGATCATGGTAAAAAAATCAAAGTTGGGTCCCATCCTAACCATGCTTCTGCTGCACTTGGAACCTTCAATATGACGATCCATGAGTAGATTTACCCGATGCATGATATGGATCTAGAAGATGTGATATTTTCTCTAATGATTTGGTGGCACTACCTCTTTGAAGAGAAGTGCAAAATATATACCGATAAAAAGAGTCTAATTTATATTCTGACACAAAATGATATCAATATTCATCGATCAAGATTATTAGAGCTAATAAAAGAATAAAATGTATCTATTGAATACCATATGGGAAAAGAAAACAAGGTAGATAATGCTATTTGTAACAAATAAAATATAACATTATCCATGATACAGATTGAAAAAAATCCTATCTTCATTGATATGGAAAGGATAGATCTTGAAATCATAATGGTAGGGATTACATCCAACCTTACCCAAATGATTTCCCAACTATAAATATATGATAAGACCATAAAGGCACATTGTGATAATCTAGAGCTTTAAAATAATCAGAAATTATTATTGAAGGGAAGAATCATGAATGACTTATGAATTGATGTGGTGCGATTCTGTTTGGAACTAAACATAGTGTACTTGAATCACCTGAGATAAAGAAATATATATTGGATAATTCACATAGCTCATCATTCTCTATTCATCCTAGAAGTAAAAAATATTTACTGTGGACTTTGAGAAATATTCTTGTGAAAAACATGTAGAAGGATATTGCTGAGTATATATCAAGATGATTGGTATGTCATTAAGTTAAATCAAAGTGACAGAATTCCGAGTGGATGATGAAACAATTTCATATAACCAAATAAAAATTGGAGAACAACACCATGGAAATTATCATTGTTCTCTCATTGACATCTAAGAAATATTGTGATATGGGTTATGGTTAATCGAGTCACCAAGAATTCCCACTTAATCACTATTTGTGAATATTTCTCAATTGAAAAACATGCCATGAAAAATTTAAAGGAAGTAGTGAGGCTCTATGGGGTACCACAAACAATATTCTTTGATCATGATCCAACACTCACATATAAATTCCATAGAATTATTCAAACTGATATGAGTACTGAATTGAATTTTTGTATACCTATCACCCCCATACTGATGGTAAATCTAAAATTAATATTCAAAATCTTGAGGATATTTTTAGAGATTTCTCACTGGAATTTAAATATGGTTGGATATACATATCCTATTGGTTGAGTTATCACACAATAATAGCTTCTATTGAAGTATTAAAATGTATCCCTATGATTCTCTTAATGGAAAGTGAGGTATAACTTCGATATATTTGAATTAATTTGGAAAAAAATATATACTTGTACCTGATCTTATGCATGAGATGAAATATAATGTTCAATCCATACAACATCATATAAAATCTACTCATAGTAAAAAACGAGCTCTGTTGAAAACTATTTAAGGGACTTATAGTTTGAACTTAGAGACAATGTTATCCTTCTAATATCACCATAGAAGTGATTCATATAGTTTGGTAAGAAAGGGATGATTTTCCCTATCTACATTGGTCCCTTTGATATCCTTGATCATATAGGAGCAATGGCCTATCAGCTTAAACTTCCACCAATTATAGCTAAACATCATAATGTTTTCCACGTATCTCCCCTAAAAAAAGTACATTTCCAACCCCTAAAATGTACAAAATTAGAAGGTTTTACAACTGGAAAATGATCTCTTTTATGAGGAGTAGTGGGTGAAGATCTTGGACTATAAATCAAAATTTCTATAACACAATACAACACACCATTTCGAATTACTATTACAGAACCATATATATGAAGAGGTGACATTGAAACCAGAGGAAACAATGAAATATAAGTACCCTTATCTATTCTCAGCTAAGAATATGATTTGAAATTTTATGGATGAAATCTATAAATGTCGGAAGAATATAATGACCTAGGATTTTTAAATAATAAATGATTCTTGAGTAAATGTGTGTTATATTATATAGTATTATACACATATAGTACATAAAAAAACAAAAAAACATTAATTAATTAATGTGAACCATCAAATTTTTCAGTTACTAAAACCATTAAAAATAACAATATTACAAGAAGATAAAAAATAAAAAATATAAAAATTAAAATAGGAAAATTTGGATCACCCCATCATCAAGAATCATCCCTACCACAAACAATAGTATAGAAATGAAAGAAACTATTAGAAAATCAATTTCAATTTTAGAGAATATAAATGTATAACCATGATACAAATTGGGGTGAATAATGAATTAATGAGTTAAGATGTATTTATAAGAATTAATAAGACTTTTGTAATAGTAATGTGATCATTGGAATAGTAATTTGACAATTAGAATAATATAATGGACATTAGGAATAGTAACCTAGCCATTGTAACCTTAATTTGATCTAGAAATAATAAAATAAAATATAAATAATATTGATCATGTGTAATTTAAGTATTTATATATTATAATACCTTAAAAAATCAAGAAAAAAAATTCAAAGACAATATAAGAAGATTTTAAATAAATTATACGTTAAAGTTTTTCATAAAAATATTAATTTTTATATTAAAAATTAAAATAACTATCATTATAAAACTATTTTGATAAATTATTCACGTATTTGAAATCATCACATCAAAATTTTCCAAGTTTTATTGTTTGGTTATTTTTTTGAAACACTTCAATATTCAACTGAATTGTAAAAATATAGTTTTTCATAATTAATGTATATTAAATTACAACATTCATGATGTAATAATGAAAAATTAACTTCTAAAACTTCTTTATCAACCCAAAAAAATATTTTCATAAATTATTAACTATAATAGAATACAATAAAATTCAAAACATAAAAATCAATTTCCAAATAATAAAATGATAACTGTTCCCTTTAAAAAACAATTTTACTTTTTTATAATTCCTTTTTAATAAAAATAGTGAATTATAATTATAAAGGGGTATAAAGTCATAAAATAATTCTATTATATTTATATATTTTTAATATTTTAAATTACTAACTGTAACAAATTTTACATTTCATATTGAGTTTTATTTAATATTTTATTCTAAAAATACGTCTCTCCTTATGTATAAATAACTCATCTCCCTCCCCTTGGAAAACCACTCATCGCACACTTAAAAAATACAATCTAATTACAAATATTATTCCTAAATCTCCTTACCATATTTATGGAATTTATAGAGTAATAAAAGTCCAATATTTCAAGAATTTAATGGATGTGGAAAAGGAACCACTTCTAGAAAGAGGTAACATACTTTCATCTTTTTTATTTGGTTATCCTCTTCTAATTTAATATTAACCTTATGTTTTCTAATTAAAACCACATTAAAAAAAGTATACAGTTTGTTAGAATTATATTTATATTGTTATTATAATATAATTCTTTTAATATTATAATATATTATAAATCTCGCGCCTCCAATTCGAAAAATGTCTCACTAAAGGCCGGTTGACCTACAACAAGGATGTTTCTAATTATTTTCATTTCTACAACCATAGTAATGATTTTAATAGACTATTTATGATATATTAATGTATAAATATATTATTTTTAAACTTATTAGGGCTATTTTATAGTGGTATTTGAGATAAGAGTTCCCAGAGGTATGTGTTCTATTGATAACTCAATCTATTGATCTGGGGGTAGTTCAGATAACTCTTTATAAAATATATCTTAATGTTCCCTCAGAGTTGTAATTTTCTGAAGGTTGATGATTCACTTTGACACAACCATTTGGGAATGAGATTATTCTGCATTGGCCACCAACACCCACACTAGTGAGGAATTTTACAAAGGATATTCATGAAATTTATTTGATTTGTAAATGAGTATTTATTGGATCTGAATATAAAAATAAATTTCCTTTTCCTAAAACTTGGTATAGGCTCTATAGGATATGATCCATACCATGAATGATATACTATCAAATTAAACCAAATGACTGATTATGGAATTATATTACTGAATCTTCCCACCGACACTAACATGATAATAATAAATCCTTGGGTTAAAATTATTTCACCATGTTTTGTTTTTAAACATATCTATAACTAAATGTATAAAGTATGTGATTTAATAGTTATATAAAACATGATGGATATAAATAAATATGTAGAACTATAATTAAATAAATCATTTTCCATTCTTGAATGAATATGATTTGTTCCTTATCTGAAATCATTTTCATGCTCCACCTCCTCTATGGAGAGTGAATAGGATTTCCCTTACTCCCTTATCTTTGGTTATTACTATTGTTGAATACCCTCAATGATCCATTGTTTAGTGTACATGAATGAATAGTTCCCTTACAACTTACAGATGAATCATTGATCATTGTTTTGGTGAATTCGAAGATTCCTTCCATTCCTATATCATGATAGACAACTTCATCGTCTGTCTTATACATTCATTAGCTTAGTATCTTTATCACCAGTACTAATATAATTTCCTAACCCATTTGAATAAATATCAATGATGCATATTTCAACATCATTGACTAGTGGGTAGTTAGGCAATCCTTCCTTCATTTCCTTTCAACCTAGGGAACTGAATCTCTATTTAGATAATTTTAAATCTATCTCCATGTAACCATTATAAAAAATCCCTCTTTTATTTTAGAGAACAATGAAATACTTATTTATATCACCAAAAGTCTTATACATCTAGAGCTTTTTGATGATATGGTATTAAACCACTAAATCATCTATCTATTTTTCTATCATAGTTGATAACAAAATCTTATCCAAATCATTTAGTCCTTATGAAGTATGTCTCATAAGTTAGGATAGATTCACTCTCTTATTCTTATTCTCATGAAATTCTATCTTCATATTTATTCAAAGAGTTCATGGTAAATACTTGATAAGAAATATCTTCTTAATGTCCTCCCACTCCATAACACCCATTTCATTTTCCAGGCTCATTTTCTTTATCAATTCCAAAATTTTATCATATTCTCTATCAAAAAGATATATAGTAAGAGTAACACTCTCATTCCCTGATTAGTGTAGAACATAAAGGATCTTCTCAATTGAGTTAACCTATTATTTCAAGACATTTGTATGAAAATATCCACTAAACATCAGAGGTTAACATCATATAATGTACTTGATGTTTAGTTTATCCTTATGTGAAGCAGGGGGTGGTCCACATGGCTCAAGATATTTTTCATATTAGGAATGAACTGGGTAAATACATCTATGTTTTTTAACTCCGCCCCAATTGCATTTGGAATTTTATTTTACCAATATTTTCATATCCCCTCAATTTGTTTATCTATCTTTTTTCTTCTGATTCACATCAATTTCTTAAATTAAAATTTTATTGAAGAAAATTTAATTCAATAATTTAAGGATAAATAATTTATATTCATATAAAAAACAAATCTAATGTATTATCTTATGTTCTCCCAATATTTTGAATAACATTATTCACAAAATATGCTTCCAAGATCATGTATTGTAATTATTGTTTAACTTTTAGTGGAGTAATTATATTGGTTATGTATATGTATATCCTCCCTAGTGGTTTATAAATATAATGTGACTCTTATAAGGAATGTCTCTTGGTATATTCAAAATAGATGTGAAATAAGGCACATTTCTCAGGCTAAAGGGGAAGATCATGTTAATATATAACCTTACCTTTTCATGGATATTACCCCTATTTGTATCTGTAATGATCTAGAAATTTATAAATGAAATTACCTGTTGAATGAGTAAATGGAATATTAAGTAATATATTTATTTAATACACATGAAATTATTTAATTAATTTGGAATGTTATAATATATATCATGAAATATTTAAAATATAATCTAGAATCATAACCATTGATAATATCGTGATCTTATAGTGAATATTATGATTATTATATGTTAGATATTTTTATGAGGGTGAAATCCTTGGTATTTTCCCTCAACTCTACCCAAGATGAGATTCAACAACTGAAGCGATATATAAATAGTTTATGATATAATTTTAATCTTATCAAGATCGTGGTGTAAACTAATTTTGTTGAACCATCTCAAGAATGTATCACCATCTCACACCATACACTTATGGCTTACCCTAGTGTAATAAGGGGTTACATATATATTCCATAAGAGAATGATTTTTTATATTTTTTATATTTTTAATAAAATAGTGAATATATTTATAGTTTTTATTATTACTTTATAAATGATTAAATAATGAGTTTGAAATAAATTAGAGTTTGATATAGTGAAACTCAAATTATTTTTTTTGGAAAATATTTAGTTTCAATATATAAAGTCTTTTGATGAATTCAATACTTTTGTAAATAAATATTATTTTAATAATATATTCATTTTAAAAAATATTTTTGTAAATATAAATGAAAATATAATTTTATAAACTCAAATGTAATATTTATAAGGGTTGGAAACTGTTATTGTTGTGAAACCCCAAATTTTCCAAAAAATTGGGATTTTTGATTTAAAATTGTATATTTTCATATGTATAGAATTATTTTCATAAAATAAAAATTATATTTTAAATCAACACATCGAATTATCCAATATAATTTTTTTCATAATTTTCTAAGACATTGATGTTATTATTTAAATTTGAGTTTAATAATTCAACATGATTTCTTTTTTCCAATAAATAATTGTTTTATCAAAATTTATTAAATTAAAATTTTTTATAACATATAATCAGTTTTTATTTAACTTCGAAAATTTGATGTGTTTATTAAAATGTTTTAATATTGATTAATTGACTAATTATTTTTTTTTGTTTTAAATTAAATTTATCTTTTCAATTTTTATTCCTTAACTAAAAAATGGCCATATATACAAGCATCTTAGGAAGACCCTACTACCTCTAATAGGGAAACAATGGTCTACCCCATGGGAGGAGTAGACCTTGAATCCTACACAGAGGAAGGTGTGTATATGATCTTGTAATGCCCCAAAACCAGAAGCAAGGAGCCAGTGCATTAATTTAATACATTGGCATGATTACAGGGAATTAATTCCTGAAGGTCCGATCAGTTTAACAGTCCTGGAAAATAGATTACATACATGAACATTATATTACACATTCAAACATAAAACAAAAAATAAATAATCCATTGAGAACACCATTATTACTATAGATTAACCTTGTAAATCAAACATAATACACTTCCTGGAATCCTTGAAAAAAAAAGATAATAAAGGGGTGAGCTCAGATGCTCGGTAATGGTAAATAATTTAGCGGAAGCTATAAACTTTTAAGGCAAGAAGTGTAATAAAAACAACAGCTTTTTAAACCTAAAAATGAACAGAATATGTGGAAAATAAATCAAACATTACAATATAAACATGCACACAGATATTATACTAGTCGAATAATCACATGTAATAATTAATTTCATAATGAGGGAATAATAAACACTGAACATCATTACCACCTAGTCAAGTCCTCGTGCCAAGACTAAAAATAATTTTTTTTTTCAAGGCCCTGTGCCAAGAAACTAATTTGTATTGTGAGACCTACCGATGCATCAAGGGGTTATAGAAGGCCCCACCCATCACTTACTAAGTCCACTAAATTCCTGATATGAAAATTTTGAAACAAAACACAAACATTCGTATTAAAACTATCATACGAAATGTCAATACTTCAACCATAAACCATGAAGGGTATAAAAATAGAAAATCCACATTAAAACATATCATAACTCATTAAATAAAATATGGAAGATTATATTATAATAAATTAACCTTAATCAAGAATAATATCTAGTAAAGGATGTTGGCATAGTTGAAAATGATCGGTAAAACGTTTTGGGAGAAATATCCCTTTTTGTGAAATAATTTAAAAGTCACACATTTATAAAAGAATTCACTTAAAATATATTTTTGTATCAAGGTGTCCCATACCATTTTGAAACTTTTTAATGGAATTAACATTTTAAAACAATCATGTCCATATAAATAAATCATTAAAACCATTTTGAAATAATGGACATTAATGAGAAATATTTAGAAGAATAAATAATTAAAACATTTAAAATGATGTTTTTGTTAAATAGTAACATAAAAGAATCATTTTCAAATTTCCTTTATGAAACATGTACATGGATAGTAAATATTTCCCAGAAAATACTTACACATAAAAAATCTCGGATAATAAGGAGATTGAGTAATTAACCCTTACCTTGTACATTCCTTTGGTCGGGGATAAGTTTGACCTATTTTATAATGACCATAGTATGTTATTAAATTATCCCAGAACCATAATAATATTTATTATATCATAAATGATTCAGTTATGACTTTATACTAGCCATTTAATAATGATTTCCATATTGAATTAACATTTCGGGTAATAATCACTTTCTTTATCATACATGTTTGAACTTGTTATTATTGATAATAAGATTTATATCATGATTTAAATACTTCAAGAATATAAAACATTATTTATATATCATATATATTTATAATATAAATATGTATAATAGATATATATATGAAAGGTAAAACACCGTTTATAGAGAAAGTAGGTCGTAGGTACACATACACGTTGTTTCCGTTTTCATATCATATTAAACGGGAGTAAGTGAAAAAGATATATGTAAGTACATATAAATATATTTATATATATATATATATAGTATAATTATTATTCCATATATTACATACTTATTAATAGTATATATTTTTATAATCATCGTTGAATGGTGAACGTGGAAATGAATCTCATCGCATCATGGAGACGGTAAGTTGTACGTACACACAAGTGACGATATCATTTCCTTAATGATTTAAAGGTGTGGAATTAGATGGTGTATAAATTTTATAGAGAAATAATCATGTTATTTTAATTATTTATATACATATTACTCATAATTATATCCATCCAAATAACATAGTATTGAATAACAAATTACACCACAATGTGGAGACGGTAAGCCGTACATACGCACACATGGTGAAATTATCATTCGTAGGATGGATATGATAATGAATATGGTTGTATCATATTTATAATAACATCATAGTATGTATAAGTCGCTTGAGTTATTATTTTGGTATGTAAATAAAAAATAAAGAGAAAGTGGAAGAAGAAAATAACTTAGAAAGAGGTGATAAAATAAATACCTCTTCTTTTGGTCTTTCCTTTTGATTTGAAAAAAATGGCTCCTTAGGTATGATTTATGATCAAGGGAAGTCCTCTAGGTTTAAGTTATGGAATTTGGGAGTTTATATTGGTTAGGGTTTGGCCTATCCAAATGGCTTTGGAGGTGTGATTTTGAGAGAAGGGGAAATACCCTTTTATAAGAGAGGTGAGGGTCACATTAGGAAAAGTTTGAAATATTATTTTATTATAAAATCATTTTCGGTTTCTAATGGATCCAAATTGATTTATTTCGAAGATATGGTGGATATGGGTAGTAATAATTTCATCAAATAGGTTTTAGACAAGTTTAGATCACCATATTAACCCTATATTTTAGATTTAACTCTTAGTTAAATAGTTTAACTTTTACAATGTCCTCTTGTATTATTATAATAAATGGGTCATAAACTTACTATAAACATACAAGTGAACCTAAAGTGGTTCATTATTTACATATCAAATCTTATATAATTCTTTTTGTCGAACATTATATTTTTAGGAATATTTTATCATTTAATAAAAAAGTATTTGTTTTAAAAGGTCATTTATGTTAATTTTGACACTATTTAGTATTTGGTTTTTGTGATAGTCATAAAAACATTATTACATATAAAAAAATTCATTTAATAAACCCTAAAATGACATATTAACCTATAAAATTCTTTTAATTCATCTAAAGTCTCAATTTACATTTATGTTGATATTTATAACATCAATTATTTTAATATTTCATTAATAAAGTAATTATTGCATAATCATTGTGTCATTAATAAATTTAGTTATTTAATGTCTAAAAATTAAAAATAAAATACCATGATGTAGGAACCCTTTTTTTATTTCTAATTAATATTTTTAGTCAAATAAATATTATGTATAACCCTATAAAAATGGTTTAGTTATTAAACATTGAATTTTACATTTTTTAACTCTTCTTTAAATAAAATAATAATAAATGTCCTAATATAATCCAAGTGGATCAAAGAGGTTCATATTTTATTATTAAGGTTTATTTTGGTCAAAAAAAACTTATCCAATAGAATTAGGACACATGTTAGGGTAATTATGGAATCATATTTGTCTTTAATTACCCTATTTACTTTTAACCATGGAAAATAAAATACAAAAGTTACTATTGACAAAAAATTATTTTCATCTTATTGATCCACATTTTACTTACTTATGTCAATTGTGTCTCTCTTATTTTTAAAATTCAATTCATAGAAGCGTTAAAATTACGTTTTTTACAAATTTTCAAATGTTCAAAGAAGGTGGGTAAAAGACGATAAAATGTTCAATAAAATTGTATATATCTAAAATTATTATAAAATTACTCCAATTAATTACATATAACTTATATAAGTATTATGTATCTATTTTTAGAAAAAATAAATATAAATAAAATAAATATTTATTTAAATAAAAAGTCAGATTTAGACAATAAAGCAGTGTTTTTCAATATTCATCAAAAATTGAAACTTTTCAGAAAAATACCAAAAAATCACCCTAAGATAATTTTGATATTCCGAATCCAAAAATGATGTCTATTTAAACAAATTAAAAAATTTCAAGTTTCATTAATTAATTTAAAATTAATTCCCACTGTCAAAACCAGAAAGCGGGTTTTTGAGAAGAAAAAACTATCAAAAGATTGATATGTGTTTATGTATAATTTAAAAGTAAAAATACTTAAAATGACCAATATTGGATTAAATGATAGAAATATAATCTAATTATACTTCAAAACCATTCAAATTTATATTTAACACTATAAATTATTTTAATTAAAAAAGTTATTTTCAATTAAAATTTATTATCTTTCACTATTGATCAAAATATAATAGTTATCAGAAAAACACAAAAAAAAAAAATTCAAAACTAAATTTTTAAGTACCGATTCTAAATAATAATTTAATTTCATCAAATTGAATATATAAAAGTGTAAAATATTGGATTTAAAAATGGTTCTCTATTAAAAGGTAGAAAAACTGCATTTTTGGGAAATACTTCTTTTATCCGAAGAATTGAAATTGTCCTTATATTATGTCTAATAAACACATAATATGAATGTTAAAATTATATGTGATATATATATAATTCAAAATTTGTTTATTACTATTCATAACCACTTTTTAAATAGCTACTTTGATAGGTCGTGGTGAGCTTGAACTCAGTGTTGCATACATCACACACTATTGTATTATTCAAAGAGAAATGTACCGTGGAAGTTTGGGGTGTTACATTCTTCCCTCCTTCAATTAATTTCAACCTCATAATTTGAAATTGTTATTCGAAAATAAATGTTTAAAAAAATAGAAAATACCTTTGTGGAAAACCAACATCGGAAATAGGGTTAATAATATTTAGTCTTAAGAAGAGGGAAATGGGAAATGAAAAAGTCACCACCAAAATAGGATTTTGAATAGGATAAAATTGGTGGAAATTATGGTTGGAAGAAAAATATAAATATTTATAGGGAGTGATTGAGATCATCAACCACAAACAAGTGGATGGAAAATTGAGGGTCTCAAAGCCATAAATCTATGATGATATAAATATCCTCAGTTCAAAAAAACATAAGGTATCAGGATAACAGATTTTTTGTTTTAAGATCCTTTCCCTACAGGTTAATAATTAATTTCTTCATAGAATAAGTAAAAAA
Organism: Viscum album; assembly: GCA_963277665.1. NCBI lineage: Eukaryota > Viridiplantae > Streptophyta > Magnoliopsida > Santalales > Viscaceae > Viscum > Viscum album. The sequence continues at coordinate 805,461,860 of OY728155.1, forward strand.
TAATTCTAGACAATTAGAGTTTCATCCATTAATAAATTTCTACCACAAACTCATCTTTCACTCCAAAAGATAATAGAACTCAAAAATATTCTATTTATCCTAATTATATAGGGTTCCAAAAAATGAATTTATAATTCATATGTCAGCCCATTTTAAAAAAACTACATTATAAAAAATAGGACATCACGTAGGCTAGTAGTATGTGATTCACCCTATCGCCCTTCAGTTGCGGGTTCAAGTCTCACGGCCTTGCCGGACGCGACAGGTTATCACCTGACCTCTGGGTCGTCCTTTTTATAAAATTCCAAAAATAATCATAAGAAATATTTTAACATTAAACAATAGTATCCAATGTCCAACTTAATTCATTTAAACCATTATAGATATCCAAAATACTTATGTCCAAACTATCTCTAAAAGGTCTCAAAATTCCAAAATAAATTGTAACAGTAGATTTCCAAAACAACATAAAGTTTTTCTTATTGTCACATACTGAAAATATGAATACCTTACTCATATTAAAACCTTAATGAAAACCAAAATTATTGTAGAACAATCCTTATATATATATATTTATCTCATTCTTCTTATATCCAGAATATAATTCTCAGATCCAAAAACACAAATAAATTATTTATTCCAGATCAACTGTAGTAACAAAATAAGATTGGACTTTCTCCCTTGGATTTTTCTGAGATAAGTTTCATTGGTGCTTAGGACATTAATTTTCTTAATTCCCCATTTCTCTACAATTTTAGCATTCAACATTGAAAACCTCTTTCTTTTCGTTGTAATCACAAGCTTGGTGACCTTTTTCTCCACATTTTTAGAAAACTTCCATTCCTTTTAGGAATGTAACATGGTGTTTCTTCCCACAATTATCACATAAGGGAAAATCCTTCATTCCATTTTTCCCTTAATCTATATCTTTCTCCACCATTCACTTCTTCTCATGTTTTACTTTAATATCATAAGACTCAGATAATTACTTTTCTGTCTTGATAACACATGAAACTATATCTTCTTATGATGAGAAGGATTGTGAGACTAATTCTTGATGGAGAAATGGTTTTAACCAATCAATGAATCGATCAATCTTACTCCTTGGGTTATGTATATAATCTGCTATATTCCTTGATAACCTTGTAAAGTTAGCCTCATACTTTGCGAAATTCTAATCCTCCTTTTGCCTCAAACTCAGAAATTATCTTTCCATATCTACTCGATGGTCACGAGGAAAGTATTTGTTCTATGAAAAGCTCTTTAAACTCCCTCCATTCCATATTTGATACTTCTTCATCCTCCTTTGTGTTTTTAATCAATTACCACCATTGATCTTAATTTCTTGTGATGTGATAGACTACCATGAAAACTTTTTCACTTTCACTATTCCCCATAGCATGCAATATTTTCTCTAGGGAATTTATCCATTTCTCAGCTAAAAATGGATTTTTAGTCCCATTTAATATTGGTGTTTATTTACTCATGAAACAGTCTAACATTGATCCTCCACATTGTGGATCAGGGTGGTCTATATGGGTAAGGTTATTTTTTATAACCTAAGTGAGTTGTCCTAGTATGGTTATAAGATGATCAGCGCCAGTTGCATCACCTTCTCCACTATAATTATCCTGTGTAGGAGGGAAAACCCTACATGGATTACGTGCGTTTATATGGTTTCCATTCCTTTCATTATGCGCAATTTCTAATCAATGGCATACACTATATTTGTTTATGAATCACAATACATAATTCTAAACTAGTAAAATACCTAACATAAATTGAAAAATTTAAGCATATAATCTCTGTTAATAAAAAATGTTTTCTTTGAGGAAATATTTACTCATAAATCCTTCATAATAGTTTGTAAATAAAATTTGAATTATCATAAGAATATCCCCTAGTATTATCTTAACCAAGAGTGTGACAAGGCCCATTGTCATGTACCAAGATACCGCGGGTCAAGCCCGAAACTCCTTGTCAGAGTTTTCACTCCTAGGGACATATGTTATAGAGATGCCTCTACCTAATCGTATCCAGACAGGGATGTTGTGCTTGTAAAATACTGAAAATCACTACAATAACAAAATTCTAGGATGTTTTTTTATACTAATCCTCAAAGTCTATCTTAGGGTAATGATATATTATCAATGTTTTTTCTTAATCTAATTTCCATGGTCTGTACTAAACTTCCTATAATACCAAATATAACTCCCCAAACCCAGAATCTCAGAGCTGGTTCATTATTTTAATATATTGTCATGATTATAAGGAATGAAGTATCAAAAGACTTATCAGTTTAGTAGTCTTGGAAAATATATTACATACATGAACGTTACATTACACATTCCAACATAAAACACAACATAAATAATCCATTGAGAATGCCACTATTCCCCTAGATTAACCCTGTATATAAAATATAATACATTTCTTGGAATCCTGGGAGAACAAAACATAAGAAAGGAGTGATATCAGATTCTCTATAAGAGTAAATAATTTAGCAGAAGCTATAAAATTTTAAGGAAAGATGTGTAACAAAAACAACATCCTTTTAAACATAAACATGAACATAATATGGGGAAAATAAATCATACATTACCATATAAACCTGCACATGGATATTCTACTAGTCGAATAATCACATGTTATAATTAATTTCCTAATTAGGGAATACCTAATGACGGACATCATTACCATATAGTCAAGGCCTCGTGCCAAGACTACAAATAAAATTTTTGTCAAGGCCTTGTGCCAAGACACTAATTTTTCTCATAAGACCTACCGATATATCGAGGGGCTATATCGGGTCCCATCCGTCACTTACTAATTCCATTTCAATCCTCATATGAAATTGTTGAAACATAACATTAACATTCATATTAAAACTAGCATATGAAATGTCAATAATTCAACAATAAACCATAAAGGGTATAAAAATAGCACATTCACATTCAAACTTATCATAACTCATTCAATACAATGTGGAAGATTATATTATAATAAATCAACCTTAATAAAGAATAATATCCAGTAAAGGATATTGACATAGTTGAAAATGATCAGTATAACTTTTTGAGAAATTATTTAAAATTCACCCATTTATAAAGGAATTCATTTAAAAGATATTTTTGAATCAAATTTTCCCATAATACTTTGAAACATTTGAAGGGAACTAACATTTTAGAAAAATCATGTCCATATAAATAAATTCTTAAAACCATTTTGAAAACAAAGAAATTAATGATAAATATTTAAAAGAATAAATATTTAAAACATTTAAAATTATTTTTTAGTTATAGAGTAACTTAAAAGAATCATTTTTAAATTTCTTTTATGAAAATTGACATGGATAATAAATATGTCCCAGAAAATACATACACATAAAAAATCTCAGATAATAATGAGATTGAGTAATTAAACTTTACCTTTCACTTTCCTTTGGTCGAGGGCACATTTAACCTTAGGTATAATGACCAGAGTATGTTATTAAATTATACCAGAACCATATTCATATTTATTATATCAAACATGAGCATAGAGACAGTAAGTCGTATACACACACAAGTGAAGATATCATTTCCTTAATGATTGAAGTTGTGGAATTGGATTGTATATTAATTTTATAGAGAAATAATCATGTTATTTTCATTATTTATATACATATTACTCATCATTATATCCATCCAAATAACATAGTGTTGAATAACAAATTACACCACGACATGGAGATGGTGAGTCATACAAACGCACGCATGGTGACACTCATAGGATAGAGAGAATAATGAATATTTTCTGGACATTGGAGGTTCTTGGGATAGCCATTTGGGATTGGTTGAGTTTGCTTATAATAATAGTTACCAATCCACGATTTGAATGGCCCCTTTTGAGGTGCTCTATAGTCGGCCTTGTTGGTCCCCCCTATGTTGGGCTGAGGTAAGAGAGACTTCACTATTGGGGCCGAGCCTTGTGAAGGAGACTTCTGAGAAGGTCAAGTTGATCAGGAAGTGCTTATTGACAGCTCAGAGTTGTCATAAATCTTATGATGACTGGAGTCATCGAGTCTTAGAGTTTTCTGTGGGTGACAGGGTATTCTTAAAAGTGGCCCCTCGTCTGGGCCATCGTCGATTGGGGAAGAAAGGTAAGATGATGCCATGGTTTGTCGGGCCATTTGAGATCACTGAGCATATAAGAAAGGTGGAATAAAGGTTGGACTTACCTTCTCAGTTGACGTCTATCCATGATGTCTTCCACGTCTCTTAGTTGAAGAAATACAATCCGGATCCATCCCATGTGTTGAGTTGGGAAGAACTAGAGATAGAGCTTGACTTTTCTATTATTGAGAGGCCGGTGAAAATAGTGGACTCCTAAGAGAAGATACTTCGAGGGAAGTCTATTCCTTTAGTCTGGGTTTTGTTGCAGCATGGGAATGATACAAATGAGACATGGGAGTGAAAGTCATGGGTTGAGGAAGGGTACCCATTCTTGTTTTCCAACCAAGATTCATGTTGACTTTCCAGGGCGGAAAGTCTTTCATGTTAGGGAGAATTGTCATATACAAGACATATTTTAAAGGTATTTTTCATTTAATTTACATCCTTGCTTTTTTTGGGGGTTTCCCTAGGTTTTAGGGAGGAATAGATGAGTATTCATAAATTGGGCCAAACCGTGGGCCTAATTCTAGATTAAAAAATATTTTTTTTTATCTTTTATAACGTTTTAATTTTTAAACATTTTTCATCAATTAAAATTTCTACCTGACATCCCCTAACCTATTAAAACCACCAAGGTAATTTGGAGCTTTTAGAAATCCATAACCAAGGTTTATTTGGGTTTTTATCTAAGGGGTTGGGCCTGCCCGAAAGCCCAATTCCTATTTTAAAAATAAAATTATATTTTGTTATACCATATTCAATATTTGGTCTTTTTCGATGATTCAAGGTCTCACACAAGCCCAATTAACCCAGCCACGTGTCTGAACTCTCTCCTCCCTCTTTGGAGCTCTGGTAAATCGCTATTTTGTGCCAAACTTCATAGGGTTCCTCAAATAGTCCAGATTTGAAGAGGTAAAGTCTTTCGTTCATAAATATCTCAATTCCCAATATTTTTCCTCAATTCTAGTTCCTAAATTACCTAATACATCATGTTCGAACGAACCCTAAATTTTGGATCTTTTAAATTTCATCTACTAGTGTTTTGGAGTGATTACTTCAAGATACTTCAAGTAAATGGGCCCTTTTCTTTCCTATTTCAAATTACTTTGGGTTTAACTCATTGTTATTAGGGTTTATTCGGTTATAATTGAGTTTACTAATGTCCAAAAACTAGGTTTTCGAACCTAGGGTTTAACTTTGGGATTTCTTGGCCAATTTATGTGGTTTTAGGTTTGATCTAGTTCTCTCTTGGTGCGGCGGGGGTTCGATTTGATTTTCGCACGTAGATTCAAGGGTTTTTGTTACTTTGGTAGGTGATTCCATTGTGTGTGAAATTTTTGTGAGTTATCATTCTGTTTCAATGATACCTTAATGTTTATTTCACATGAATGTTTCTGTAAAAATTGGGTTTAGTTGCATTTATAATGCAAATGAATTTTAAGTTCCAATTTTTTGTGAAATTGGGGGTTTTTCATTCAAATATTTTATTGGTTCATTTTGGGATGACCTATAATTACTTAGTTGATTTTATTGAAATGTATTAGGACTTAAAATCATGTTTTTAATGTTTATTCTTTTTATTTGTGAAAGTTTGTTTAAATGGTGTTTGGGAAGCAAATGGGCTTTAAGTTTCATGTTTGTGTGAAAATAGTGTTTTTTAAAAGATATAACTTATTGGTTCACATTGGGCTGCCCCATAACTGAATTGTTGGTTTCATTAAAGGGAATTTAACTGAAATTTTGTTTTAATTACTTAAAAGTTTTAAAATAGTGTGCAAAGTGGATATCTTAAAGAGCTTTGGGTGCAAAACAATGTGATGTTTTGAGAGGTTGTTTTATTGAAAATAAAATTATTTTATTGTGTGTTTTAAATGGTATAAAATGTGGGTAGGTACTGTAAAATTTGTTTTTGACCAGTAGTGATATTTTATATGCAAAAGGATGTGTGTTGTTTTCTGAAATTGTTTGAGCACAAAAAGGGGAAGCCCGGGTACCTAGGTGGGGTGGATTTGTACTAGTACTACTAGTGGATCGGATGGGTTTTGTCCCTGTTCCACTTAGCATCTGGATAACGAAAACACTAAATAAACTATTTGGATGATGATTAGGGACCAGTAGGTTATGGTTATGTTACCTACTAGTGGATCGTGCATGAGAACAGATTTTTTATGGTTACTCTACACCGAGGTACGAGGTACATAGGGCCCGAGACGACCTAGTGCTTAGGGATGTTGCCGATTTTGATGCTCATTGGATTTGTGGTATTTACCCTTGTTTTGAGGTGTTTTGGAAGTACTTTATAGTAGCTCACATTTCTATTTAATGTGCTAACATTCTGATATTCTCGGATTGAAAACTGTTTTCATTTGAAAGTTGCATTTCATTGAATTTTAACACTATTTCACCTTGTGTATTAAAATTGCTTGTTTTGTTCACATTGTATTGCATGCTCTTTAGAATCATCTGGTGGTAGCCTATTGGGCTTAGGGTCACACCCTACTTACACCCATTGGGTGTATGTAGACCTTCTTATACTTGACTCAGGTAAAGGGAAGGCTAAGGCTGATGGCGGTTCAGGATGTTAGTCCCCATTGTTGGGGCGGAGTTGCGGAGACGGCTTGCGGGTGATGGTCCCTTTGTCATGTGGAGTCCATGGGGATGTCTTTATATTGTCATTATTTGTTTTTAGACCACTTGTAGTGTGTTTAAACATATTTATTCAGATCTGGTTTTGTTAAGAATTGTTTAGCATGAAAATTTCAGATTCTAATAATTGATTGTTTTTTTATGATTTATGCTTTCATACACGGGTAAATCATTCCCAAACCGGATTTGTTTGATACCCGTGCACTTGTGCCAGCCCGTGGTGATAGGTAACGCCCTTTGGGCCTTGCCACGGGCCGGGTTTTGTGCCGTTAATGGTGACGACCAGATCTGATTTGTGACAGTTATTATTTTGGTATGGAAATAACAAATAAAGAGAAAGTGGAAGAAGAAAAGAACTTTGAAAGAGGTGATAAAATAAATACCTCTTCTTTGGGTGTTTCCATTTGATATGAACAAAATGGCTCCTTAGGTTGGCTTTATGATTAAGGGAAGGCCTCTAGGTTTAAGTGAGGGAGGTTGGTAGGATTTTTGGTCAGGGTTTGGATGAGACAACTGGCTTTAGAGATGTGAGTTTGAGAGAAATGGAAGTACCCTTTTATAATATAAGTGAGGGTCCCTTTAGGAAACGTTTTAAATATTATTTTGTTATAAAATAATTTTCGGTTTCTAATGGATCCAAATTAATTTATTTGTAAAATAAGGTGGGTATGGGTCGAAATCAACTCAAAAAATATGTTTTAGAAAATTTTAGGTCACCATATTAACCCTATCTTTTAGATTTAACTCTTTGTTAAATAGTTTAACTTTTACCATTTCCTCTTGTATTATTATAATCAATTGTCAATAAACATACTATAAAAATACAAGATAACCCCAAGTTGTTCATTTTTGAAATATCTAATCTATTCTTTGTCTTTTGGCCAATATATATATTTTTAGGAGTATTTTATCATTTAATAATATATTATTTGTTTTAAAAACTCGTTTATGTCAATTCCGAAACTATTTTGTATTTAGTTTTTTGTGAAAGTCATAAAAACATTATTAATTCAAAAATTATTCATTGAATCAACCCTAAAATGTCATATTAACCTATAAAATTTGTGGAATGCATCAAAAGTCTCCATTTACATTTATTTTGATATTTATAACATCAAATACACTAATCGTTCATTATCCACAAAAAATTTTTATTTTATTTCAAAAAGGTGAACAAGAGAAGTACAACTCAAGTTGGACTAATGAAATGGAGGCCGAGAGCATCCCTGATAACATGGGCCGCCCCATAAGGGGGAAGGGGTCCAAGGGAGAAAAACTCGAAAAGGGGGAACTCCGGGGAGGCAAAGGGTTTTCAAGAAGTCAGCCACTCGATTTCCCTCACGCCACGTATGGAGAACCTCCATGTCACTGGAGAGGAGAGTCATGCACTTATGGATCAGAGAAGTGATATGCTAGGGGGGAGGAGTTTTGGGTGAGAGAGCTCCACACAATACTGGATTCCATTTCAACAGAGGATAGGGGAAGGTTTCTAGATCGGAAAAGAGAGAGGCCGTTGAGAAGTGTCTATGCCTCTGCCTTAAGGGAGTTCCCTGGTCCAAAGAAGGTGTTGAAGGTGAAAATAACTGAGCCCTCTGCGTCTCGGTCCACACCGCCACCGCTCATGGTGCTAGAGCCAAAGGCTCCATCAATGTTGAGTTTTAGGCCTGGAAGGGGGGCATCCAGCGGACACATCGTCCCCACTGCATGGGGCTGTTACGGTCTAGAGAAGCAGACCTAGAGGAGAAGCGGCAGAGAGAAGGTGCTGCACCATGATGGGGGAGGTGTCCAATCAGCTCTGAGGTGAGGCACTTGGCTCTGACCAGCAATGCCCGAGCAGAACATCGAGTCCCATGGAGTGCCTGGTTACGTGCCAGCCAAATGCACCAGTAGCCCGCCTGCAGTAGGGTTGACCTGGCCACAAACTTGTGGCTGTTATCCAGGAAGTCGCTAAAATAGCTCAAAAAGAAAACCTCTAGGAAATCCATGGTGCTAGGGGGAAAATGGAATGCCCGAAGCTCGCTCAAGATCCGCATGACCCAGTCACTTTGAAAGAAGAAGTGAAACATGGATTCCTCGGAGGGAATCAAACAACAAGCGCATTTGGAGGCAAACTGGACCCCCTTCCTTTTAGTCTCCAGGTCCGAAGTGAGAGCCTGATTTCTGATTCTCCAATGAAGGAAGGAGAATTTAATTGGGGTGGATTTGCACCATAGACGCCTCCCCCAATAGTCGCTCACAGACTAGGCAGGCGTACAATGATGATAGGCTTTAGCCGAGAACTTCCCTATGGGGGAACCAATGAAGATCCATCTATCCAGGGAGCCATCCAAGAAAATGATGTCAAAGAAGGCCTTTTGAGAGGGTGATAGAACTACCTAGATGATGGAGGGGTGAGAACTGGCTTCCAAGAAGGAAATTTTTGGGGCACGACATCTAGGGAAGTCCAGCAGGACGCCCCCCCAATCACACTTCCATAAGTTGAGAACCCCCCGGCCTAGGACCCACTAAGAATGACAAAAAAGCACGGGGAGGTGGTCCGAAGAGATCTCAAGTGGCTTGAAGGTGATTTACCATTCTCATAGAGTCCATAGCCATACTTCCCTTGAATTAGATGACTCCATAAAGAGTTCCCCTCAATAAACTCCCATGCGAGCCTGTCCTAGAGGAAATACATGGCCTGACCCACGTCCCTGACCCCAATGCCTCCCAAATCCACTGGCCTGGCAAGCTTATTCCACAAGGACCACCAGTATCTCCCCTCCCCTTGTATATCCCAAATAAATCCATTAATGATCTTCTCAATCTAGATAATTCTAGACTTAGGGGCCTTGAGGGTGGAGAGAACGTGCATAGGGATTTCATAAAGGACACAATTGACAAGGGTTATCCTACCACCAAAGGACAGGAACCTGTTATTCCAGTTGATATTGCGGTTGGTAATTCTGCCGACCAAGCCCTCAAAAAACCGAGCCTGAATCCTACCTGGGGAAATGGGAGCTCCAAGGTAGATCATATGGAAGTTTTTACTCCGAATACCCAAGGTGGAGACAATGTTGTCCTTTCTCCTGGTCGGGCAAGAAGAGGGCAAGTAAACCTCGCTTTTATCCCTGTTCATTATTTGACCACTCCATAAAGAAAATTCATCCATGATACTAATAAAGCCTATGATGGAGGCGTTTACCACATTGTTGAAGAAGACCATGTCATCCGCAATGATTAGGTGAGACACTCCCAGGACATGGGCCCCATAGTGATAAGGAAGAATATGACCACTTTGGATAGGGGAGGCCACGAACTTGCTTAGGACGTCCTGCACCAGAATGAAGATGCTGGGAGAGAGAGGGTCTCCTTTCTTGAGTCCTCTAACTGTCTTTAGGAAGCCACATTGCCTCCCCATAAAGACGAGTTTGAGCCACGGTGATCTATAACAGCGGAACAGGAGGTCAATAACCCAGTCAGAAAACCCCATCCTTATCATGGTACATATGATGAACCCCCACTCCAATCTATCGTAGGCCTTTTCCACATCAATTGTGATTGCGATGTTGGACCCTTAGAACTTCCTGTTGATCTCCCCAATCATCTCCTGTGCAATATCCATTTCCCCCTGAATGGACCTCCCCTGTATAAAGGCATGTTGTTCCTTCGCAACCCAGCTGTGGATAAACTGGGAATATCTTCTTTTGATGAGGTTCTCCAGCACCTTGTACGTGATGTTTCACATGCTGATAGGCCGATATTGCGCTATGGTAGTGGGGTCACTAACCTTGAGAATTAGAACCAGGGTAGTAGCAACGGCAACCCACGACATCCCACCACCATAGAAGAAGTCCCGAATGGAACTGACAAGCTTCTCCTTGATGATACCCCAAGCACTAATAAATAAGGAGCTAGGAAACCCATCAGGTATGGGGGCACTCTCCAAATTCAAAGAGGTAACTGAGTCCCAGACCTCCTTCTCCTCTAGACCATGTCTGATGGCCTCATTGGTGTGAGAAGAGACCACCCTTGGGATTGAGCTGAAGATATCAGTCTGATCCTGGGGATACCGATTTTTCCATTGGGGATTATTATTAAACAGGAAGGAGGTAAAATAATATCCAACCATGCCACTGATGTCATGAAAGTCGCTAGTAATGAACCCGTCGTCACGCTGGATATTCGGAGTTTTTCGCCGCTGCTTCTCCCTAATGCAAGTGTGGAAATAAGCCAAGTTTCGGTCCCCTTCCTTGATCCAGGTGGCCTGGGAGCGCTCACGAAGGCATCTTTCCTACTCCAAAAAAGCCTCACTAAATTGTTGCTTCTTGTGACTTAGAGAGGTAAAAATTCCCTCATCCCACTGGACTTCCAGTATGGACTCATCCCTCTCGAGCTTAGTCTTCAAGGCCTCCAGAACAGGCTGCAGAGCAGGGAGGGAGTCCGACCAGCCTCTGAGAGCAGAATTTAGGTGCCAATGCTTATTATGGAGGTGGGTCCAGGGCCCCCCTCACAGGGTTCCACCCAAGAAGAATAGACCATCTCAAGAAAGTCGAGGAGAGTTGTCCAACGTTTTCTGAAAAAGAATCCTCGCCCCCGGGGAGAAGATGACCTGAGGGGGACAAGAAGGGGGGAATGATCTGATAGGGAGAGGGACAAGTGGATGAACTCCGAGTTGGGGAAGTCGGAAATAACACGAAGGTTCCCAAAGAAGCGATCTAATCTGCACCATGTCCTATGGACTCCTCTTTGATTATTGCACCGCATGAAGCTGTTTCCAGAAAAACCCAAATCAAGAAGCCATCCTGGGCGACAAAGGAATAGAAGAGGGCCCTATCGCTCTAAGGGAGGGAGCTCCCCCCTTCTTTTCCGACGGTTCCAATATGTAGTTAAAATCACCCCCAACTAGCCAGGGTTCATCCCCAGGATTGAAGGGAGTAAAATCCAACCATAATTGCTCATGGAGTCGCGCCTCACATTTAGCATAGACAAATGAGAAGAAGAAAATACAATGTCCCGGGTCCACTTTGACTGAGAGATTCTGGTCATACCCGGCCAACTTGACCACCAGAATAGAGTCTTTCCAAAAAATCCAGATATGATGATTTTTTGGCTCACCATGCAAAGAGAAACGCATCCCTGGTCTTCTAGAACACTCTCCAGGTCTGGAAGAGTTCGCCTTTAGCTCAAGGATAACCACAATGGAGGCATTTCTCCTAGCCACCTCATTGGAGAGAAAGTTTATTTTGACATGGGCTCCTAGTCCCCTAGCATTATAGATAACCAGTAACTGCTTTAAATAAAAAGGATTCCGTTCCTGACCCCAGGAGAAGGTCCGCGTTGGAGCTCCCTTGAAGAGAGGTCGAGGGATTTTTCCACTGAACGAGTGCACATCCTTCTAGAGGGGGTACTCGGGGAAGGGTAGCAGGATTCCATGACATGGGGAAAAGAAGCAGGCAGGGGAGCTGACCCGCTCGAGGTAGAGGGTCAGGAAGGAGGGCTGGGCGGGGGAGATTGATGAGGACCAGACTTTGGAGGGGACCCAGAGGCGGGCCCAGGAAGGACGTAGGGGGAGGGGGAGTGTGCTAGTGCACTGAAGCAATTGTTCAAGGATATAGGGAGGAAGGGGAGTTAAGAAGCATGAGTTTGGGGGGGACCAATGAGGATCACAGAAGAAGAAAACTTTCCCTTTGGCAAGCCAACAAGCACTACCACAGAAGGTGGAGGGGGGAGAGAAAGCTATAAGGGGAAGTCTCTGAGGGACATAGGAAAATATAGCCCGACATGGAAGAGGGGGGGCTGATGGGGTCTGGCCAAGGGGTAGGGAGAGCAGGAGGGCTGGAGGGAGACGGGAAAGGGGAAGGGGAAAATTAGGTTGGGTGAGCAGGGAGTGGGTCTGGGGGCCTAGGGGCCACCAGAGAAGGCAAACTAGGAGAAGGGGAAAGATTAGTGGGAAGGGGGCAGGGTTCAGGAAAGGGGCCGAGGGGGATGCAACCCACTGCACCGAGGCAACACACCCACCTGAAGTCTTGGAACTGGACGCCGCCTGAGAGAACTGCCTGGAAGCCAACGATCTCCTACACTCATGAACCGCATGACCAACCAAGTGACAGGCAGAGCAGAACCAGGGCACTGCCGAGAGCAGAATATCCTGTCTCCAATCCAGGAGCTCCCCAACACTAAGATGGATCTTGGATGGAAGGGGATAGGATATGTCCATCTCCACACAAATTAGAGCAACTGTCGAGCTCTGGAGGGAGAGGTTTCGATCATCCACACAAAGAAACTCCCCGATGGAGTTTCCAATCAATTCCAGAAACATTGTGCATATGAAGGGAAAGGGTAGGCCGGGTAAGGATAACCATACCGCAGAGACCGACGACTCCCGATCCCGGTGGACCTCCATGGAATGAAAATATTATATTTGAAGGATATCCTATATGATTGTTGTTTTAATGATGTGATATTAATTCATTAGATATTTCTTCAAGAATAAAAAAATCTCATATAGATTTTTCGATAGATTCTTTGTTCTATAACTGTGATATAATTCTTACTTCTTCTATCCAATCAGGAATGTATTGTGAATTATTTTATATGGTTGCGATCAAAGAAGAACTCCAATGTTTGACCTTGTTCCATTAAAGTGATAAAAAATAATCAAGATTCATTATCTTAAATATCTTTTCTTCATCTATGGATTTAATTATATTTTTTCTTAATGTAATATTTTATTTCGCTATTTTAAATTATCTATGTTTGTTTTATAATTTTCCTAATAAAAATAAATTCTTGTCACTATCTAGTTATTCCGATACCAAAAATGAATTCTGGGTTGCGACTCCCAAAAATAAATTTAGGTCACTAACTAGATTTGGTCTTATATAAAGATATTGATTTGTTCCTCTGGGAATTTTTAAGAGTCATAGTACATAACTGGTTCTCACACAATTAAAACTGAGGTTCTTAGTTTGTACCATTCTTCTCATGGAGTAAATAAGATTGATTAGTAGACTATAGTATTTTTTATCTAAACCACAATAAATATTTTTTTTCTTTCATTTTATTTACACTTAACTTCATTTAATGAACAAAAAACTCACTACATATCATTATTTTATAAACTATAATTGAATTAGAATAAAATTTTTAAATGACCATTCACCCAACTATAGTAATTATTATTATCTCTATCAATCCAAAAATTGGTATCATAGGGTCAGAACTTCCTTAAATTATAGTTACCTCTCATATTTTTATAATCAGATTTCAAATAGTCACAATTAGAATATATTTTCCTTAAAAGGATATTTAGACTCTCGAATTTTTTCTGTTTTATAGTTTTTAGCACTGTAATAACATGATATCCTAGACTTAACATGCTTAGGAATAACATAAAATGTTTCTTTTAATATATGGGAATTTTAAATTCAAATGATGTATGGATTCCCCAAAAACCATATTCTTCAATGGAAGTTACTATGACTATTGGAATGATAAAATTTAAACTGACATGAGATTGTAATGTTTGGTCAATGAAATATCATGGTTAAGCTATATGAACTACCAAAATTTTATTTGAAGACACTTGTAGCTAATGAAATGAAAAAAAAAATTGAATTATAAAGTTAATAATATTTTTCAATGTGTTGTAAGAAGAAGTGTCTATAGCCATGTATCATCATGTAAGACAACCCACAATATATGGAGAAAAATTTAAGTCACTGATTGTAAAATGGACATTCTAAAGATAACTAAGCTAGGAATTCTCATAGAATAATACCAAGAAAATCAATATGGGAGGTGACTAATTATTAAATATAAAATCCTACCCTTTATTAAGGGTTATCTTACCCATTATCAGGTATACATTTACCCTTGTTATGATCAAAATATGGTTGGGTCTTGCATTGGGGTCGTTACAGGTGAATTTTTAGAATTTTGGAATCCTATGGGGCTATGCATGGTTGGATCATGATTAGTGAAAACCATATGTTTTCCTTATGAAACCATGCACCCAATTTTGAGAAATAAGAATGGTTAAACGATATGACCAAACTGTGTGGCCACACTACCCAAACTGTGAAATCTTGGATAGAGGGGCTTTTCATGATTGGCATATGGTTTGGAAAATCATGTTCCCACCCAATATAAATTATACACCCTAGATAGTAGGGGTCCATGATTATGGAATATGGTTTGAATAATTGCGAATTCCATCAAAGAAACCAAGAATGCAGTAATTTAATGCCCCAAAATTTTAATAAAAATTTCTAAAACTGCCAGTTTATATATACAATCACCCTAGAACAACCAAATATTATTTCATTTTCTCTTAGAGGCCCTCGAGAGGATTCCAAGGCCCCTTCAACTCATTTATTTTTGAATAAAATATCTGATGGAAGAACAAAATTCTCTCTAGTATGTAATGTATTTTATATTTAGGTTCCTCTCTCTCAAGTCTTTCACCCCCTTGGATTGTGGTGTCCCAGGTTTTTGGACAAGATATAATTCCCAGGGAATTAGAATTTTATAGTTTGGAGGATGTGAAATTATTTAAGCTGAGCTACAGAATGTAAATACAAGATTTAGAACACATAAATGTGATTTTTTCAGACACGGATAAAGGTCGGAGTGGTACCTTGGGTGGCCAATAGAGTTTCAAGAGAATTAGGGTCCGAAACATAATATTTGGGATGAACTAGTCAGGGATTTTTGTTTTTATAAAATTGTGTAAACCACTGAAGGAAATTGTGCATCCTACTCTGAAGGGATGATATTTTCTCTTGGTTTTTTTAACCATATTCACCAGGCTACATAATCGTGTGGTTTTATATAGGTTCTTATCAGTGGGATTTTGTGCGGGTTACACATGGTTAGCTAAACCATGTGTGTAGCCTATGTAATGGGGTTCCTTGGGTAGTATCTAATGCATGGTTGGAATACAATTTGTCCAACTGTGTAGTCAAACCATTTGCCTCATTGAAGGGGATGTAAATTACCAAAATTCCCCTACATCCTTATTTCTTTTCTCATCATCTTTTTTTCTCCTACTTTTTTTGCAGCAACCCACTGAGGTATCCTCATCCTCTTCTCATTCCATGGGTAGATCTCCCTCATCTGGAATCTATTTCAACCTTCGTTCATCACATTGGAAGTGTATTAGTGAATCTTAAAATCAACATTCATCATTTTTCTATCTTTCACTTCCTTAAATGTTATCATGGTGTGAGCCAATTCAACATATTTTATGGTGTCTATAAATGTTTCCATTTTCTCTCAAACTAGATTAAATCAAGACTCGATATTGAATGTGTGGGTTGTAATAAGCATAAGGTAGGTGATCGAGAGATTTTCCCTTAAATTATTGGTTTTTATAAATTGTTCCATTGTGCCCCATTCTAGTATTTCCATCTGACACCTCTTAAATGCGTTGTTTAATTCGAAGAACCAAACACATAAAATATAGTATCCCAATATATTATACTAGAATTATTGATGGACTTGAACCTCACATTTTAACCATCCCTGAGGTAATTCACCTAGGATTACTTTAATTAATAAAATGTTTTCTAATAAAACCTCTCGTTGAGGTGTGATGTCTTCTAAAAATGAAAAAAAACATTGATTGATTGTAATGTGGAAGGGTGTATCCCTCCACTATACTATCTTATATTGATCAGACCATTTTTTTAGGGGTTATGACATTTTATAATTAATTGAATTCTTGGTTTTCCTTAGTAATAGAATGGACCACCTAATGAATTAAATGACATGTTTATGGGAAATGAACTATTTTGGCATTTTGTAATGAATTAATTCCATACTTATGCGCATGGACATCCCTATTATCAAAAGTGAATTTTTAAATAAATAAATAAATCATTCATGATGATAGAAATACTTGGGATTCCATTTATGTATCTCATTGGATGATCTCATCATGCATTAAAATTAAAATTTTCTTGATGAATTGTAAATACATTGGGATAGATACTTGGTATTCCTTGGATGGGATAATCATGTGTTATATTTACCTCCTCCTGAGTTATAATAGTTCTTTAGGGGAGACACCATCGATGGGATAAATGGAAATATGGTAATACAAGGCCAAAAGTAATATTTGGTCTCCTATATATGATCCCCAATACAGACTCAGATTTTTGTTCTTGACTTCACACCATGTCGAGCGTGATACTTGAGATTCCATTTATGGATCATCTTGGATAGACTCTTATGGAATTGGGTATTTATATTAATATGTGAGAGATACATGGGATTCCTATTCAAGTAATCTTAGATGCTCTTAGGGTTCCTCTTATTATGATGACCTTCATATTAAAAGACAATGAATATATTCCTACTGATAAGGTTTGTGACAACTGGGTCCTGGTGACAGCACAACCACCCCGCCTTAACATGGTCATTGGGTCCTGGACCACTAGGTACTTCTAGTTTCCCCACAGACACATGGGGCCCACCCTAGGGTCCACCCACATGGCTGAATGGGAAATCTACCTAATGATTGTCCCCAATGTCCAATACTTGTCCTTTCCAGTGTGCTTTGTCCTCACTCACACACACCTTGGGAAACTTCCCAGAAGGTCAGCCATCCTGATCACTACTCCAAGCCAAGAATGCTTAACTGTGGAGTTCTAATCAGGTAGGCTCCCTAAAAGGAAGATGCACCTTTTTGACATGAGTCATATCATTTACTCATTTAACCCTTTATCATTTGGGGATGTTACAAGGTTAATATTTACCATGCCAAATCACATTCATGGGTTTGGTTTTTCAATTGATACATTCTCAATGATCCACATTATTATACTATATCGTATCTTTTTAGGTTATCCTTATTCAGAGACACTCCAACTTAGGTCAAATCATTTATGTGCATCCTAGTGTCCTTTAGAAACCTAAGCCGACATGGTTGTTTTATTTATTTATTCATTTATTTATTTTCTTTTCATTATACCTAAACACTAATTTATTTTATACCCATGTACTGTATTTATATTTAGTCACTATTGGTGGTGGCCTACTGAGTATATCTCACACCCTGATCAGGCCACCATTGCACCAGGGTACTCAATTTGATCTCATGTTCATAGGTAGATGGATTATTGCTTAAGCTCTCATGCCAGTACTAGGGATTAATGAGAAAAGGACTAGGATGGAGCTCATCGTGCACATCGAGTTATCCTATTGTATTTTATTCATTTGTTTCATTGTTCTATATTGTATCATATTTCCTATTATATTCTAATGATTTTCTTTATGTAGCATCATCCAGACATGTATTCATTGTTAGACGTATTACGAATTGTCCATTCTCTAGTTATCATATTTACATTCCACTAATTTTAATTTATTTATACTTATTATACTATTGATTTACATTTTTATTATTTATTATATCACTATTCTTATTTGATCATGAGGGTATAGTCTCCCAACCATTCAAACATTAAACCCTCATTACTAGTTTGTAGCCTCTAGAGTATGAGGAGGCATGCTTGGGGCCATGTGGTGACCAGTCTATCTATAGTTTGGTAGTCAGTTGGGCCGGGTCATTACAAATTGGTATCAGAGAAATTATTTTCCTTTTATCTTTCTATTTTGGTTTGGTAGACTAGATACTAGGAACGTCTTGGTGCTTAGTAAATATCCCATTTAATGAGTGATCAGCCCACACATGAGGAAATTTCTATGTGGATAGGGATGTGATTATTGTTCATGTTATTCATTGTTAAGGTTGATTTAGATTCAAACATGAGGGATTAGTGTATCTTCTATTATTTACTAATTTATGATATTTGCGACATTTTACTCTTGGACTTGTTTGAAAAGGAGGTATCATTTCATGGATCATTTCAGACACATAGATATTCGGAAGCCTTGCATATTACATCACATGTAGATTTCATTAATATGATGATTAATATTTGATTATATGATCTGTATGTTATTAGAAATCATGTTATTTAACATGCTATGTATTATAGTGACATGTTTAGTTTTATGCTAGATAAGTTATTTCATTGTCATGTTTTTTTTCTATGACACGATGTGTGATTTCTTTATTACATTCACCTATACCCATGCGTCCTTGGTTCTTTCATATATATATTTTTACAATTCTTGGGGGTTTTCCCTATTTAGGTAGTATATTTCATTTATAATTATCATGTTTCTATTTTTATTATATCAATGTTTCTTTGCATTATTTCTATGTTTAACATGAAAAGTTATACTTTAAAATATAAAATTCGTTATTAATGTTCTAGAATCAACCTAAAACGTGTTTTCTAATATATATTGATGGTGAAAATTTAACTAACCAACCATGATATGTTTGATCCATCGACCATTAGTTTCATTCGCTTAGACATAATGGGTTGTGATTAAATGGGATCCAATTTTCAATTTATAAAGTGTATGGATACTTTATTAAATGGAAAATGGTTCCCCAAACAATCATAACTCCTTTTATGAGACTAATATACCTTGAGATTATTCCTAAAATGTAAAAGGTGTTAAATTTTGAGATTAAAAATGAATTTGTTTCTTGGGGACCTTTTACACGACGCTACCCAAGTTGGTCGTTATTGACCTGTTATGGTTATGGTATAGAACTGAATCAACACAAGTATATAGTTCATGGTACTAAATTATTTTTAAATAAACCCATTAAGGGTGTTTTAAAACCTGATATTATCTTTCTTGATGGTCCCCTTATAGGTCACATTTATTTTTTCATAACGAGGCCCTTGTAGATTGAATTTTTTATAAGGATTAGTACTCAGCCCCATGGGGGTATATTTATGTTATATAAGGATGACTATTTAAAGTGTCTGTAAATGCCTATATGGGTTCACATATAGACTTATAGTGGAATATTACTTGATTGGTCCCCTTCTTAATAATTAAAATTACATTTTATCTACTTTTTAGATTTATTATTTATGGGTCTTTCATTAATTAAAATGTCAAATTCAATATAGAGGGTATTTTACTTTATGGATTAGAATTCTCATTTTATATATCTATGACTAATGGTGAAAATTATTATTGATGAATTAAATTATTAAAATTATTTTATAGGATAAATTAACTAACTATGATATGATTTCAGTAAAATAAATAAAATCTTCAAAGGAGGTTTAATGAAAATTTCATGTGTGCCTTATGGCCAAAGATAAATAAAGAAACAATTAAATTTTCACTATGCCTCATATTTGATTTTATTTAAAATATAAACATTTATATTTTAAATAAACTAATGTGAATTAGTGTAATACATTAAAATTAAACCTTAATTGGTGCCCATAGTTTCAACTCTCGTGTAATGGTAGCCTCAATATTTTCCTGATCCTTCGAATGGGAACATAACTGTTTCCTGTAAGAATATTCTTTAATGTATTAAAACAAAAAGGTAGGGAGTATATACTTGTGACATTATAAGTGTGAATCATCTATAGGGTTGGTTTTTAGGGGCTATTTGTGGTAGGTAGTTCCCTATAATTTAAATGAATTTTCTAATTCTTGTGAAGATTTTCAAGAATGTGCTACTATTGGGGTGTTGTAGTCTTATTTAGGACTCTTAGTTCCAAAATGAAACTCAGGTTGGATGGGTGGATGTTATATATTTTTACCCTTGTTATGGAGGTGAGCATTATTTAATGATTGGTTTCCATGGGTTATACATTCCTAGGGCATTGTTAGTCGCTTAGTAGGTTTTGTGACCCTTCTTCGTCCTCTTTAGTGTTGGATGACTTGGGAGGTCATCAGCTTATTTACTGCCATTTAGAATATTATGACTCAGAGACAATTCTTTTAATAGGCTACCAGATATTGGATTCTTATGGATGACAATCATATGGATAGTACCAAGGATGTTATGTTTTACTCATGAATATTGGGGTAGTATACATTGATACACACGATACTTGTCAAGTTAGTAGAGATTAAAATGAGATATATGAGTTCATATGTGGTTTTTTATGGCCAACTATATTATGTTTGAATCATGGGTCATCTATGAGGTTGAGTGACCTAGGTGTTAAAAGAAATATGACTTTTTCCAATACGTGGGATCATGTCGAAAAACGATTAGGTGTTTGACAGGTCGGTCAGATAGTTTTGGGATTTATGCCTATTGTTGTAGAATTAATTGACATTACTCAAGAGTAATGTCACACATACATCTGTAGTAAATCAAACAAGAATGATATTAAGAAGATATTCTATCTAATAATTTGGTTTAATGCTTGCTGCAAGCATGTTGGATATATCTAAGAACCGCAGTTAGTGATTGATGGAGCTTGTTCCATGAGATGGTTTTTTTCAGTAAATCCAATAGATAGGAAACTCCTAAGGCGGGGAGAATCGCAACAATCCAAAATATTTGTGTACATCGAAGTAGAAGAAAAAAAACAAAGAAGGGTCATTTTGAAATGGCAAGTGCTACTTTTAAATTCCCTTGTGGGTACTGATATTGAATAATTTCAGTTCTTGTAAGGTAGCACGTCGATTATGTGATTGGCTACAGATGAAACTTTTGAAGATATCGTTGGTTAGGGATGAAAATAATTGGTTTTTCTGAAGAGATAGAAATCATGCCTCTAGTGTTAAAGTAATCGTTGTAAGGTATTTAATACATGTTGGTAGGTGAAGCTGAGCTCCTACAGAAGAAGTCATCATGAGATTTTTGACTGACCTTTTTGTAGGGATTTTGGCATGGTTGGTTACCGATCACTTTGTCTTGGATATGATATAATTGTCTCATGAATTTATGGAAAATTCATGATTTCCTCTTATTGTATTCTTAAATTTTTGATGATCATGTTTCATATCTTGACATCATCCCAGTTTTACTAAGGGAGTGTGAGTTATATGAGAAGATAAATTAAAGTGCACTTATTTTTTGACAAACAAACTCCTTAATAGTTACATTCTATAAGCGTGATTTTTATTGTGGATGGTTAGTGTCAAGGGACACTTGGGTTTCCATGTCGGAATTCCTTGGATGATATCATAGAAACCATTAATAACATTGACTTGACTATCAAGCGGATGACGTTTGGAATTAGTTAGTGTTATTAATGTGAGGATGTTGTCTTTTACCAAAGACTCACTAGTAAATATCGAAGTATGGTTTTCCAAGAATGAGTTAATTGGACTCTATTTCATTATTATAAGGTTAACCTAGACATCAGTTGGGATTGGGTGGAATTTTTTAAAGGGTGTCCAACCATGTATGTGGGATTGGGTATGCACCCATGGTCATACCAAGGCATGAAATCTAAAATGGAAATTTGTGATAAAGAAATCACTAGATGCCAACTATGGGATTCAGTGAGCTTTCCTAGAGAAAATATCATGGTGAATTCATCTAAAATAACTAGTTCTAACTTTTTAAATGCATTTTCCATCTAAGATAAATTTTTAGGGTAATCAACAAGAGATGGTTTGAACTGATATCTCTCTCTCCTATAATATTTGGTCGATGAGGAACTGCTTTTGTTATGTCATTGAAGAGAGGTGAGTGAAGTGTGGAACAAATGAAGATTTTATAAATATATGGATCAAACTTGATAAAACGATGATGATTGTGATTCTACCATTCATTCATATTGAGAATCATGGTGTGAGGGTCACTATAACGATACATGAACGCTTAAATGAAAAATTTTGATGGTGGGAAGTATAATGGAATGAAATTGGCCTTTTGAATTATATAACATATGGTAGGGAAAACCATAGGATTTAGGTTTAATGAAATAATGGTATGATCATATCTACTGTTACACAGTATCAAGTAATCTCCATATCCATGTTTCAGTCTTGAATTCAAGAATTGACTCTATTTTTTCCACCTTTTATTCTATATACTTAAGGTAGTGTTTGGATGTTCGTTGGGGGGTTGGACATGTAACATAACTGTTTAAATTAGAACTCATTGACCAATTAGGACAAGTGATCTTTTTATCAATTTACCAAGGCTTATCAAGTATAATAAGTTATATGGTGGAGATATTGTAGCATTCTGTGTTATTTAGATGGGTAAAATTGCACAGATATTCGAATTTTAAAGTTTGGTGGATGGTCCATTCTTTAAACAATGATTCATTATGTAAATATGAGGTTTAAAAAACTTAAATGAAACATTTTTAGACTTAGATAATGACCATAGGTGTGCCTCAGGTGTCCCATCATGTTTTGGGAGCATTGGTCCATGAAACCTCAAAATTGGGAGGAACTAGTAAAAGGGGCATGATTTGTTTGAAATAATGAATCCCACCAGAGGAAACTATGAGTCCTGATCAGAAGGGATGAGGGTGTCACACAGTTTTAGTTAATCATATGCACTAGGGGTCATGACCATGTGGTTTCCTACAGGTTCTTATTAGGGGGATTTTTCATGGGTTACACATGATTAGCCAAACCGTGCAGCCAGCCCATGTGAGGGGTTTACTTGAGAAGTATCTCATGCAAGGTTGGAACATGATTTAGTCAATTGTATGTCTATACTATGCACCTTGTTAAAGGGTTATAATTTACCAAAATTCTCTATCATTCTTATTTCTTTTCTCCTCCTCTTTTCTTCTTCTCCATCGCACACAACAGCCCACTGAGGGCTCATCCTCCTCTTGTCCTTCCATGGGGAGATATTCTTCATCCAAAAACCATTTAAACCATATTTTTTAAAATTGGAATTTTATTCATGAGTCTTAAACTCCACTTAATTTTTTTATCCATTTATTTTCCCTCCTTAAATGTTATCATGGTGTGAGATAATTATCCCACATTTTTGGGTGTTCATATTTTTCTTCATTTTCACTCAAACTGGACAGAATCAAGAATTGATATTGGATTTTTGGTCCATAATAATCATGAGTTAGATGGTCTAGTGTTTTTTTCCTTAAAGTATCATTATTTATAAATTGCGTCATTATGCCACACGCTCATATTTTCATGTGACATCTCCTAAATGATATTTTTAATTTATAGAAGATAATCCTTAAATATAGTAGAATTTTTATATTTAATTGGAATTATTAACGGACTAGAACCCCATTTTTTAACCTCCCTTAAAGGAATTCAACTAGGATTCCTTTAATTTATTAATTAATTTTTTTCTAATAAAACTTTTCGTTGAGGTGTTTTGTCTTCTAAAAATTTAATGAATTGATTGATTGTAATGTGGAAGGGTGCATAACTACATTGTATTATCATATAGTGACCAGACCATAGCCCTTGGGGTTGTCGCATTTTATTATAAATTGAATTCTTGGGTTTCCTTAGTAACAAGAAGGACCACATAATGAATTAAATGACATGTTTATGGGATATGACCTCTTTTAGCATTTTTTAATGAGTTAATGTCATATATACAAACATTTCCTTACCTATTGTCATATTTAAACGTTTAAAATAAAAAAATTAATCATTGATGTCATGAAAACTACTTGGGATTCTATTTATGGATCTCATTTCATATGATCATCATGTTTTATAACTAGAATTTTGTTGATGATTGGTAAATATTCCTAGGGGTATTCCTTGGATTGGTTTATCATGCATTATCTATACCACCTCATGTGTGATACCAATTACCTAGGGGAGAAACTGTGGATGGGATCCGTGTCTAGATGGTAATACTATACCACACATGATACTCAGTCTCCTATGTACGATACCATGGAGGGACTCTGAGGTTTGTTCCTAACTACATTCCATGATGAGAGTGATACTTGGGATTCCATTTATGATGTTACTTGGATTGAAACATATGGAACTGGGTATTTATCAGTATCCTGGAGTGATAATTGGTATTACAATTTGAATCAACTTTCACTGACTCAGGGTTACTCTTATTAAATTATAATGATAAACTTTATATTAAAATACTAGGAATGTATAATTTTTGACAAGGGTTGCATACGCCAAGCCAAATCATGTTCTTTTGTTCAGTCCATCACTTGATACCCACTCTATGATCCATCTTATTACACGGTATCATATATTTATTGGTTCACCTTAGTTAGAGACACACTGGATTAGGTTGAAGAAGGTACAAGTAGCCAAGTGTCCTTTAATAACCAGAGCTGACTTGGTGGAATTTATTTATTTATTCTTTTATTTCAAGACTTTTTGTTATACCTTCACACTAGTGTATTTTAAACTCACAAAATAGATTATACATCAGAAACTATTAGTGGTGCCCAACTAAATATATATATAATTCTACTTGAGTCGCCATTGCATGGGGGTACCTGATAAGATCTCATATAAACAGGTTAATGGTTTATTACATGGGTTTTTATGCTAGTACTGGGGAGTTACGAGTAAAGGATTTGGCCGGAGCTCAGGATTGTCATGGAGTTAGATTTTTGGATTTTATTAAGTTGTTTCATTATTATATATTTTATCACATTTCATGTTGTATTATAAAACTTATCTTATTTAGAATCATGTAGAAATATATGCATGGTTAGATGTACTGGGCCTTAATAATTCTTTAGTTATCATATTTTTCATACAGTGCTTATCAGTTATTTACACTGATTCAGTTGTCGAGTGACATATTTATTATTTCTTATACTATTTTACTACTATAATAATGAGTGTATAATCTCCCCATCATACCAACATAAGACTCGCACTACTATTGGTAGCCCCTGACATATGAGGATGTGTTCTTGAGGCTATGTGGAGACCAATCCGACTACTCATTTCATAGTTAGTCGGGCAAGAATGTTACATTAATATAGATTAATCATCCCATTATTGAAGTCAAATATCTAGGTTTTGGTGGATATGGTTTCATTTAATGTGGATCACAGGTTATGAACATATGTCTCCTCCCCCATTGTAAATTTGATTGTTCTATATCAAATTGAGGGATAAGGTTTCTTGAGCGTTCATCAATGATTCTAAGGTAGGTGTTTTAATTTATGTTTTCCAATATTATTGATTATGACTGTGTGTATTCAATTATGTTGTTTCAATGACACATTTTTAAATTACATTAAAATTAAAATTTTGAATTTAATTCCATGAATTTGTGAGACCCTTTAGAAATCTCGTTGGACCCATTGAAGATTACGTAATTGTAATTGATGGAAACCCATGGGTTGTTCCAATTTCATTGAAATAAAAAGTATAGAACAAAAATAGGGAAATAGTGGGTCGATTCAATTGAATTAAACCCTTGTTTCATGGTTTGATAATGGTATTTAAAAGATTTATTGGTTTAACCATGAAGTTTTAATGATCTGTGTATTAATTTATGATGAATGGATTATTGGATCGTAAGAGTTTACGATGGCTACAAAAGGTGGGGTGAAATTTTGCTTAAAATTAATCTAACACAAAACCCAAGACCTCTTTAGTTAAAAATTTTATACACAAAAATCCTGTGGTGATTACATTATATGTATTGGAATTAGATGTTTTCTAATAAATAAATTTTATTAATCAAGCTCATAGATAGTCTGATAAAATAGATATTATAAAGATTATTAAAAGAAAATATGTAATGTAAATTGCATAGAGGAATATAAAACTTGTTAAAAAAAGTAAAATAAAATCCTTTAAAAAAGTAATAATGACTTAAAGTATTTATAAATTATATTATACTCATTATCCTTAATATTTATGGAAGTCAAAAATCCTAAATTAAGATATCAAAAATTTGAAACCTAACTATAAGTTATGTATTTCCTTACTTAGAAACCCTGTGAAATAAAGATCAGGGTCAGCTCTATCTTTATTAAATAATAAATCCCTCAAAAATAATATCAGAATATATCATTCTTCCAATACCCAAGAAGCCGTCAATCGGCCTGATTGATATCACCTATCTTCATATCCCCAGAATCCCTTAATCTAATCCTTGTTAAAAAACAAAATAAAAAATCAAAACTATTTTAAAGACAATACAATTCCTTACTCAAAATCATTAGAAAACAACTTTATGAAAGATTAATAATGATTAATATTGATATGTTCAAGAAGAGATGTCTTCAGATATGTTTAGTAAAAATGCATCATCTTCTAACTCCTCAAATTTACACCTCTTTAAAATCATCGTCCAATACTCATATTTTTCTTGAATCTCAAAGTTGGTCACAATGGCATCAGATTTTCTTGACTTGACAGCTCGTGAAATTGTTTCCATCCAATGTTATTTTCATAGAACCATTAAAAATCTGTAATAAATTATGTCCGATAAAATTTTTCCAACACACCGATTATAATATTATTTTAGTATAATGGACTATACTATTTGTTATTCTGATGAGTTAAACTATGGTCAATATGATGGATCTAAAATATGTTTATCCTGATTGTTATAACTTCTCTCAGTCTGATGGAAATAACATTATTTAAATATATAGACAAGAAACTAATTAGTTTGATGAACTAGCCTCTAAGTCAGTATGAAGGAACATATTATAGAATATAAATATTATATGAGTTTATATTAAAACAATTTCTATGTTTGGTAGAAAAGAATTTTTTTCTAAATAAACATTATAAATCACTTTGGATATATAATTTTATTGAAATAAGGTTTTGAGATTTTTTTTTGATTTATAAAACTAAGGAGGAAATGTATAATGTATAAAATTTGACTAAAAAATATTCCTCTTTTTGGAAGCACAAAACACAACACCTAAAATGAAAAACTATTAAATTTTAAAAAATTACAACCCTTTGTATATTTGTGAACATCAAAGTAATTCTTCATAAAAATTATTAACTTACTAATCATAAAACCCCCCTTTCAAGATGAATTATTTTTGTTCATCATTCTTTATCTGATAGAAAGTATTATTACTTTGTATTATATCACTCAATAAAAGTTATTCCTTTAGATAGTTTATCGTATTTAGATTACTTCTCCACCATTGTATTATTTCTCCCCCTTATTGATTTTAATAATAGAATAAGAAAATTAATATATTGACCCAAAATTTTATAGAAGTAAAATATGGAATAATTATTTTTCAATAAATATTCACCTAATATAAAATAAAAGAAAATTAGTCAATTTAAAATTGGCAAGCATTCACAAAAATATTATTTAGATAAAGAATCACTAAAACTTGACTATATTCAAAAAAAATTATAATATTAGCCTGAATGGCTCGAAGGCCTTCTTTTTATTTTATTATAGACAATCCCCCTTTTAAGGGTTGAAGGGGAACCCGTACATGACCCGTAGACCCAAGGCACAAGGCCCGACATGAACCGAAATACATGACCCGAAGGCCCAGAGGCATACAATGCCCATTACATGACTTGTAGGTCCAACCCACTAGAACTTCCCCTCCCCAGCGTCTTGCACCATTGATCTCTTTATCTCCCCACCATGCATTGCTGATCGGCAAGCATTTCCCTGTACAAAGCTGCACAGTGCCTGGTCCCGATGACGGCTGCCATACCCTCTCATTCTTCCAATCTGGTTAGCTCTGCATCTGGTGGTTGCTACTCCTGTTTCTCTGATCCTCTTCTAGGGCCTTTTCTATCTGAACTGGGCTACTCCATGGTCTATGTGACCTGAAGGCCCTGTGTCCTGAAGGCCTTTGATGACCCGAAGGCCCAAGAGACCCGTAGGCCCAAACCGGTGGCCCGAAGGCCCAAATCGGGTGAATAGTTTTGGCTGCTAAAGTACCGAACAATAACTACTACAGTGACTACTACAGTACTGCTACAATATCCAGAAATTCGCCTCCACCCGGTTTTGAACCCCGGTCTCTTGGATGCCAAGCAAGAGCCCTTACCACTCGGGTATGGGCTTGTTGGTGAAAAGTTTATTATATTGAAAACATAAATATTTTAGAAAACAAATACTTTATTTCTTATATAATTTCTCAAAATTTTATTTTATATTATTTAAATCACCTTGATTATTCTCAGATCCAGCTGATGAAGACTCTTTCTTGTCTATATTCTCTTACATTAATCAAAACTTTAATTCCATTTCTTTAGACTGATAATCTCCTCTTTAAGAAATCTGACCTTCTTTTTTTCCACCATCAACTTTAGTAAGTATTCTTTAGAGGATCATATCCTTACATTATCATCTTTCAAATTTTGAATCTATTATTTTAAATAAAATATTTAATGATTTAGAGAGTCTTAAATAACATAAAAATTTTCAACAAACATCAACCTATCAGTGATATTAGATGAATTCTTCTCAAAGGAATCAACTACATTGAAAGAAACTTTCTTAACTTGCACAATATGGTTGTGATGTTCCTTCATGTAGAAATTGACTTGTTTTTATCAAATAACCATATTATTGAACCTTGTTTTAGGTTACTTATATTTTTTTTTCAAAAAATTTATTTCTGCTTGATTTTGAACAACTGTTTATGTCAACAACTTTTTAAATTTTTACTTTTCATTCAAACTATTCTGAATCATCCTGGACCTTAATTCAATTTTTGGAGGATTTGAAATTGAATCTCTAATTTTTTTTCATATTTTAAAAAATATAATGTATCATATTTAGTGATTTAGTGATTTATGTGCCTGGAGAATCTGATGATGCTTCTAGAATATGTGGATAAGAAGGCCCAACATCAATTTGTATTTATTCTTCAAACTTTTCATCATTCAAATCTTTCACAACATCAGTTTATTTTTTATTCTCTAACATGTCTGATACTTTAGTATGTTATTTTTGTGCTTACGCTACTTTAGGTGAAAATGATTTCTCCTTCACAGAAACATCTAACAATGGGTCCTTATCAAAAATAGATGATAAAGAAGTAGACGATGAAGATGACTCTGAAGAACCTTTTTCCTCCTCATTGTCATCATCATTTCTTCTTCAAGTTCTTTCTCTAACTTCCTCACACTTCATAAAACAAATTTTCAAACCTTTTGAATATATTTAGGTAATTTATTCTTAAATTCCTTCTTAAATATTTAATATACCAATTCAAAAACTGAATTTTGAAATTAGGTTTCAATTTAAATTTATTTTACCTTTCCCTTATCTATAAAAACTGGGCCTACTGAAGATTCAACAAACTCTAAATCTGTTGGAGAAAATGTTATGGAACATAGAACTGGTTGGGATATTGATAAAGGAGACATTTATTTAGTTTTATCAGCTGATTCACTTTCTACTTCTTTAGTAAAAATTTTCAACATCATCTATTTGGTAAATCTTTCCTTTGAATTCTTCTTTTTCTCACCCTATTTCATTATATCTTATACTTTTATCTTTTAATCTAAAACGTCAGCTTTATCTAGTTTAAAGGAATTACCAAATGGATTATTTTGGGATTTATGAACCATAAATTTCTTAAAGTCATAAATATACATTGATCTTTTGTTTCTTATGAACCTTATGAGGAGAGGATTTACTTTTTATTTTACTAAAGTGTTTACTACTTCTACATTGGACACAGCCCTGGCTGATCTTTCCACAAATTTATTCATTTTATGATTGAAAATAAAATTTATTTTGTCCATTGTTTCCTCTCCAATAAGAGAAAACATTTCTCTAAATGCAAATGATTGATTATTAATATGAATAAATTCCATCTAGTTTACCAACGGTTTTTTAATGAAGTATGGATTTATAAAAATCCTTAACTTAATATATGATTTCTTAATGAATTCCATAGAACAAAAAACAAACTTCAATAAGATTATATTCTGCATAGTGATAAAAAAAATACAATATGAAAATATAAAGTAACTTCAATGCAGACATATTAACTTTTCTTGATATCATGTATCCTTGCATCTACATAGTTAAAACTATGGATTCTAGAGTGAGATGAAATTTATTTCCTAACCTTTTCATAAGATGAGAATAATAAAGATTATACTTTTGACTTTTAAAAACATCCAAGTTTCTCTAGATTCTTATGTGATAGAATATATACCTCAACTTATAAAGTTACTTCAACTAAATTGGCCACTTGATGAATCATTAATTTAAAACTATCACATAACCAATTGAAAAATTTTTCATATAAATCATCTTCCTCGATGAATTCTACCATTGAATATAATTCTCTAACTATTTCTAGATAATGTAAGTAAAATTCATCCATTTCTAAAAATTTCTGTTCTCGACCTTGAAATTTAATAATTTTTTTAAATAGAATTGTATATTCCATATAAGATATTTTCAATAAGCCCTAACATTATAACTTATTTCTTTTTGAAATATTCAGTGAATCCATCAGAGTGAAATTGATTATAAGAATTAGACAAATGAAAAACATTCAGAATAAGCTTAAATAAGAGAGTTGAGGGTTGATAGCCAATACTGATAATCGATGTTTGATAAGGGTGACCCAAACCTTATATATAGGATCAGGGAGGGAACTGTCGTTATAAAAAAATATAATTTATTGGATTTAAAAAAAATTATGATCCAGTAGTTGAGTTGATTATCGAATGATTTAATAAATATTCTAAAAACTTATGTTTTTTTAAGAAAAAATTTCATCAGAATAAATATTTGTCTGATTACATATATTTTATGATTTATAGAAAATTAAGAGTTTATAAAAAGTGAAAAATATATATAACAAAATAAAGAAATTGAAAATTATAAAACTAAATGATTGTAAAAATACCACTCCAAGTAAAAAAATTGACTTTTAGTATAAATTTTTTATTGCCTGAATGGCCCAAAGGCCTTCATTTTTTATTGATTTTTGATAACCCCCCTTTCAAGGGATGAGGGGGAACCCTTACAAGACCCATAGGATCAGAGATTACATGGACCGTAGGCTTAGGATATTACATGACCCAAAGGTCTTATGAAATTCAACCATACTATCTACAAGGAACTACCCCTCCCCAGCATTTGCATCTTGATAGTAGATCTCCACCTTTGCATGACCATCTAGATAGGCATCCAATGCAAGCACAAGCTGGTACCAATGGCATAGCCATACCCTCTCATTCTGAAAATCCATTTGGCTCTACTCTGGTGAGTGCACCTGTTCTGAATCCTCTTCTGGGGATGCTCCTTTTTTGTAGTATGTCTGGGGCCTGCATTCATGTGGCCTAAAGGCCTTGGGGTGGCCCTAAAGCCTTAAGGTGGACCTAAGGCCTTGAAAATAAACTGGCCCAAAGGCCTTAGGTGGCCTGAAAGCCTTGCAGGACCCGAGGACCAAACCGGGGGCCCGAAGGCCCATATGGATGAATAGTTCCAGCTGCTATAGTACCGAATAGTGCCTGCTACTTTACTTCTACAGTGACTGCTACAGTGCCTTCTACAGTAACGCAGAAATATGCCTCCACCCGGATTTGATCTCGGGTCTCTTGGATGCACCTAGAGAGTCCTCACCAACTGGGCTGAGGCTCTTATGCTATAAGTTTTTTATTGAGTAACATATTCTTCTTGGTTTTTTTAACAATAATTTATTCTGATAAAGTTTATAACAAAAATATCATTTATAAAAAATTGAAAAAAAATTTTAAATAAAAAAAATAAAATTAATTTTATTCTAGAAAATATATTGACTCTGAAATATGAAAAAAATATATAGAAATAATATTTATGAAAAACTAAAAAGTTTAGAAAACAAATGTTTTAGAAAACAAAAGTTTCTATGAAACCACAACATATGTAATCCACATTGAAAATTGAGTTTATTAAGGTAAGGAGAATGGTAAACAAAAAGTAGATATGAAATATCACTTAATATTGACTATTCTAAAATTATGTTTAATATATTCAAATCTATTGGAACAAATGGGTTTAGTAAAAATATCTAATTGTTTTTCTTTCCTTAAGATAAATTTTAAAACGATATCATCTTTTTGTGTGTGATATTCAAGGAAATAGTTTCTTATTTTTATGTTCTTTTCTCATGAGTAATTTCTGTAGTTTTTTTCTCAAATAAATGGAAATTGTGTTATCAAACATTATTTGAGTTTTTCTAAAACTCATTCCCTATTCAATGAGTGTGTGTTACATCCACAAAAATTGAGTAAAATAAATTCTAGATGCCACTTATTTGGAGTCAATAGTGGCTAGTGCTACTAATTATTATTTCTTACAATACCACAAAAGAAAATATTCTCCTATGAAATGAAAAATATTTGAAATACTTTTCCTATTCCTTATAAAACCAAAACATTTAGCACCCACAATTGGTTTTTAACTCAATTTCAATTACATAAGAGCAAAATAAAACTAAATCCATAGTCCCCTTAAGACAATGAAAATTTGGTTTCAGATATTTAAGGTGGGTCGCTTTTAGATTTTCTTCATATATTTCACATAATCATTCAGAAAAAATAAAATCTAGATGACTAGATGTTAAGTATAGTAACATTACAATCATTCCTATAATTTTTTTTGATTAATTGGTTTCCCATATTCATCAATATTTTATTTTTTAAAAGTTTCAATAAGAGTACAAATACATTTAGTATTTTTATATCCAAAATTTATAAGAATATATTTTATATAATTATGTTGAGATACAAATATATCTTCATGTTTTTTTGAAATTTTAAAACCTATAAAAAAATTACGTTCACCATCATGCTCATTTAATACCCGGACATCACAAAATTTGAAAAATAATTTTGTTAAAAAAATGTATATGAACCATATATAATTTCCGAAACATAAATTTTAACAAAGATTATTTTTTAAAAACATATTCTAAAAAAAATTTGGAGATGCATGTCCTTCAACATTATTGTTTTGTAATAAAAATACAGTTAACCTACCATATAAGTCTCTAAGGACTTGTTTAAATATATAGAGTTCCTTAGTAATTTTATAAACCTGATCTGGATGTTTTGTATTGTAAAAAATATGGGGTTTTTTACATAAGAATATTTCTAAACATATCCATTAAGTAATGAAAATTTCACGTCAATTGAAATAGTTTTGAATTTAATAATTCTATATATTCTATAATTATATGAATAGATTCAAGTCTAGCTATTGTAGAATAAGTTTCTTCATAATCCATACCATCTTGTGGATTATATCATTTATCAACAATTACATAATTATTTTTAACTATTATACCATTTTCATCAAATTTGATCTGAAAATCACATTTTATTATAGTTACAAAGGCATGTTTAGGTCATTAAACAAAGTTACAAACATGATTTCTTTTAAAAAAAATTAATTTCATCTGGCATTTATTTTATCCATTATTCATCACCTAAATCCTCATCAAGAGTATTATTTTCATATTGAGACAAAAATGGGAAAAATAAATTTAATTTCTCAAAGAACATCTAGTTCTTTCTAGTTGATCTATATCACCAATTATGTAATCACGAGGATGATTTCTAAGAAAAAAGTAATTTATTGGGCTTACATGACTGTGTTATTCAACAACATGTTGTTATTCCCCTTGAGGTAAAACTTCTGAAATATATTATTTTGTTCTTATCTCACGAGGTGAACATTCTAACATAGGTTATAAATTAGTTTGTTAAATAAAATCCCAAGATGCGGGTTGAGTTTGTTTAAAAACAAAATAATCAGTTCCATCAAACATAGCATTTACTTTTTACTCAATAGTAATTGTATATTTATTAAAATATATATATATATGCCTTAATACACGTAGAGTAATATTAAAATATTTTGTCATTGGATTTTGGAGAAACATTACGTAAATTATCATTAGTATTTTGAATGAATTATTTTCATCCGAAAAAATTGAAGTAAGAAAGCTCTGACTTTATTCTAGTCCAAAACTTGAAACGAATTTTGTTAATAAAATGTATTATTAAAACTCTATTTATATTATAACAGGTAGTACTAACTTCTTTATCCTAAAAATTATTAACAACTGATTATTCATTCAGAATGGTCCTATTAATTGTATTTCTTATTTTTACTACACCAATTTGTTGTGGTGTTATAGTTGTTGAAACATTATAAATAATACCTTTTTACTAAAAAAGTTTCAAAATTGGAATTTAAAAATTCTCCACCATGATCACTATGAATAGTTATAAAGGCGTTTTTTTATCATTTTTAACTCTTTCTAAATAAAATTAAAACAATCAAAGGCATTAGACCTATTTTATAGAAAATAGAACCAAATAAATATATTCTAATAATCAAATAAAACATATACATAATATTTTTCAAAAAAAATTCTAGATTGTGTAGGAAAAAATGCATGTTCCCTAACTGTAAAGCATCAGATGTTTATATTTCGCTAATAGGTCTAAAAATTAACTTCGATTACCTTCAGAATTAACAAGGATCACATACTTTAGAAGTATCAAAACAATGTTTTGGTATATCCTTAACTAGTAATTTCCTAGAAAATGTAGACAACGTTTTAACATTATAGTTTTTTATTCCACTATTCCATAACCAATATTGCTCTTCCATTGCACTAAGGGAAGGTAAATATTAGCTTCTAATGTCTTCTAAGTATAGTGTGTAAAATTTCTCTATCCAATTGAAAGAAATATTAAATTCATCATAGAACTATGAATAATACATTTTTCATTCATAAAGGTCACAAGATAACCCTCATTATATTATTGACTTATGTGAATATGATTTTCTTTTTGTCCTAGAACATATAACATATTTGAAATCTATAATTTTCCAAGAAAAACAACTTTATATATTCTGATAATTTCCCCTTGAGCATCATCTCCAAAATTGATTTTTCCACCTTTCATATTCATAATATTCTGAATGAAGTATTTGTTTCGAGCCTTGTATCTGCAAAAACCATTATCCTTATACCAAATATTTTTGTTCTTGATACATTATTTATATTTATGAAAACAAAAAAAATAGAATTTCAAAACCCACACCTTCTTGGGTATGATATTATTAGATTTTATATTTTTTTGAATCCTCATTTTCCAACATTATCATGTTGAGAAAATGTAAACACTTTTGAAAAATAAGATTTATAAAATTATAATTATTGAAATCCGTTTAAAGAATATTTTTACATCCAATTTCCAGTTCTTTGAAACTGATTACAAAATAGATCTCTTTTCAAAACAAGGTAAATATTATTAAAAATTGGTGTTCTATTATTATAACCCATTCTAGAAAAATATCTATAAAGTCTAATCTAATTATAAAACTTATCAAAGTTTTCCTTACTAGTGTTAAACATTTTTAAAAGATTTTTCAAACTAGAAATTATAAAAATTATTTTTAAAAAATTATTTATTTCTTCAATAGAACTTTTATTCGAACTATGTTTTGAAAAATCATTTTGTAAACTTGTTTTAGAAAAATTAGACTATTCAAGTTTTTCAAAACATAATTATTTAAATGAGATTTATCTATATATTTATAATTATCTGATATTACAGTAATTTTATTATAAATCATTTAATTTTCTTTTAAGTGTTTCTATTGATAAAATTCATTTTTTTAGAAAACCTTAAAAAATTATTATATTTTTTAAAATATTTAACCTTCTTCAAAACATAGAAAAGTGTTGTTCTAATCAGATGAAGAAGATTCATCATCGGAAGAGGTAGAACTATTTTTATCAATATCAGTATCAATAATGATCTCATTAGATGTATTATATTTAAGATATTATATAGTTACCTTAGTTGTGATTCATTGATTCCTATTTGGTATTTCTGCAAAGAATCTGACATTCTTATATCATGAACTATCATTATCTAATGAATTATAAGAATAACTATCTCATCCACTTACACTCCATGTATCTAAATCTTTAAAGCTTTTTTTTTTCTCTTGTGATTATAATACCCCTTATAATTCTTATAATAATTTATTTCATTTTAATCCTTTCTTTTCAACTTTAGAGAATCTAGTATGATATATCGAACTTTCTTATATTCATAAAATATCACTTCTGTAGAGTCCTTATTATCACTATTATCATTTTGATTCTTTTTATCTTTATAGTGAAAATTATTTTTCCAAAATATATCATTCATTGTTATTTTTAATATTAGATAGTTCATTTCTGGACTGTTCCAATGAACTAATATCAGATTAAATAATAAATTTCTTCACTTTAGAAGAGTTTGCAACTTTCATAGCATATTAAACTTTACTATGAACAGTATAAGTTGTTTAAAAAAGAAAATCCTCCGTTTTTATATTTAATTTTAACAACATATCTCTTTATTTTTCCCCCACACTACATAACGGTTCTAATAAGATCACCTTGTATAAGATTAGTAATCTTTATAGTATCATCTAAATCAATTATTTTGGATTTCCACTATCAAGGAATTATTTAAATAAAATTTTCCACTAAGATTCCATCTATAAGATATATTAAATGATATATTTTAATCATTTTAAAATAGCCATAAATCTTTGATGCATTTAGAAAGAAGTTTATCGAGGTATGAAATCAAAATAATGATAATATTCTCTAATAACAACTCTTCTTATCTCACTAAATTTATAAGTTCAAATATGAGTTACCTCTATGTTCTTACAAATACTATTTTAAAATTTATAAGATGATATCTTTCTATAAATATATATAGTCATAAAATAAATAAGAGTTCTCATTACTCTATAATTCAATTGATACTCCAAATTTTCTCCATTAGTAAATGAAATAACTTCTTTCTATGGAATCATATAATTTTCAGTCAACAATAGAAAATTTTTAACACTACTTTTAATAAAAAAAGCCTTTATTTTATCTTTCTAATAATCATAAAAATTACAATAAAAAAATTAGTTGTATGTTAGCATTAAAATTCTCAAGAGTACCAACATTTAGTCCTTTCATCTTATATAAATATAAATCCATTCTACAATACAAGTTATTGTAACAAAAATTTTAAAAAAAATATTATAAAAAAAGATTAACTTTAATTATATAAAAAAATTAAAATAACACCCAGTAGATTAGTATAACATGATATGATACCAATTGTTGGATCATATAAGTTTACGATGGGTAAAAATGAGGGAGGGGTTAATTTTATTTTAAAAAATTAAACAAAAAAACCGAAAACATATTTAGTTAATAAGATTTAAAACTGCAGTTGTTTAATGATCAAAGTATATTTATCAGACTCAGAAGTAGTCTAGTAAATCCGATTTATTAATCGAACTCATATATAGTTTAATAAAATAGATATTAGAAAGACTAATAATACAAAATTTCGAATGTTAATTTAAAACTTATTAAATCCATTAATATAGAAACTTATAACAAAGTAAGAATGAATTACATGATTTATAAAATATATTCTAATCATTAAACCTACGATTTTTGGAAGATAGAAATCCTAAATTAAGATATCCACAGTTTTCAAACTAACTATAAGGTCTATTTTTCCTTACTAGTAAATACATCAATATGAATAATAGTGTCAAATATATCATTCCTAAATAATAAATATCTTTATATGAAGATCAGAAGAGATTTTTTTCAATACCCTAGAATCCCTCAATCATCCTGACTAGTTTCACATATCTTCATATACCTGAAATCCCTTGATCTAAACCTAAATCAGAAAAATAATAAAAAAATAAAAAACACTTCTAAGTATTTTAAAATTCCTCACTCAGAATCTTTAGAACATAACTCTTTGAATGATTACAAAGTGTAAAAATGAAATGTCTCTGTAGGTCAATATTCATAAGTGTTGAGTTTCAAATGCCTCGGCACCTAGCTCCTCAAATGCACTTATATTTATAGGAATCCTATAATTTTCATATATTATATGAATCTCAAAGTTAGTTATAATGTCCTCAGTTGTTATTCACTTGACAACTCAACAAAACGTTTCAATCTAATTTCATTTTGTTAGCACCATTAAATTGTTCGAATAAATTTTATCGGATATAATTTATTCAAACACTTCGATTGTAAACTATTTTTTGTATTATGAAGTAAAATATTTTTTATTTTAATAAACTAAACTTCATTAAATCTAATGGATTTGATCTACTTTCAGTCCAATGGATATAACTTCTATCAGTCTGATGGAAAGAATATTAGTTAAACTGATGGACAAGACACCATTCAATTCATTGGACTAGACTCTATGTCATTTTGATGGATCAGATTAATGAATATAAGGTTTATATTTATTTATATTAAAACTATTTAAACATTTGGTTGAAAAGGATCTTTTATACAAAAAAAATTCTAAAACACATGGTATATATAATGTTAGAAAATAAGTTTTTTAGAAATAGTTTTTGAATTTCAAAAATAAGGAATGGAAAAATAGAAAGTATAAAATTTCAACTCAACATTGATTAATGGGGAATTTTTCTTGTTATTCATTATGATTAAATCAAGTAACCATGTATTTGATTGATAAATGAAATGGTTCCCTATTATTTGAATGATTGATCCGTAGGTTATTGATGTTAAACATTCATATATATATATGTGTGTGTGTGTAATATTTTGGAATGATTGATTAATGAGTTGTGGGTGAGGTACTGATACTCCATGTACCCATGGGGTGCAATACTACTAATCTAAGCCCCCCGAATCATGAATGTGAAAAATGATTTTTGGGTGAGGGACTGATATTCCATGTACCCATTGGGTTTCAGACTGATGCTCTAGGACCATAACATATTTTAACTGGACTAATATTCCAAGTGCCCAAAATAATATTACTTTAATTGATGATCTTGGGTACTGAATGAAATTTTAATTAAATTAAATAATGAAACCCCCTAAAAGAGTAATATATAAAATACATATGGTGTATGATTCATACTTTGGAATGGTCCGAAGATGGTATGTTGCGAATGGATAAATAATAATAAATGTAAACCCTATTTATTTTTGTCATTTGAACCTAATTTTTTATACAACTACTTGCACTATTATGACTTGATATTACTTTTGATGATGTTGGTAGTGGCCTACCAAGTTATACTCACACCCTACTCAGGCTACCTGATAATACCCAAATAGACATCATGTTTTTAGGACATGATAAGGTAAATATCCTCATTTTAGATGAATGAGTTATGATTTGGGATGGGGAATGGATGAGGGAACCATACATGATTTTATGAGCCTCTTTGGAGTTGTCAATGTGATTTTATTTTGGGTTTTCATTAGATATTTAACACTTGTATGGACTAACATATTTACCAATTCTATATATGGTCATTTTATTTCTTTTGGATTTATTCATGTGATGTTTGGATTTATTGATTTTCCTTGTATCTTGGTTATATTGAATGTTGATTTATACTATTCGTATGGTTTGTAATGAGTTTATAGTGTCCACATGTTTTATATTTGACAAATGATACTAGTTTTCAGCCTCTAACATATGGAGAGGCATGTCATAGGTCATGTGGAAAACTAGCTTAGAGCACCATTATCTAGCACTTGAGTAATGGTGTTACAAAGAGGAAAAGGTAGACAAGATACTAGGATGATTCAGGCCTTGGTTATGAGTTCTTTAATGGGAGTAGCTAACCCATATGTGGGGGAACACCCATGTACCAAAGGTGAGGTCATTGTTCTTGAGGTTTGTTGTTAGAGTTGGATGTTATTTCACCTTAGGTGATGAAATTGTGGTGTTATGTTATTATTTTTTGATATTTTACTCATGGATCGGCATGGAATGATATTTTCATATGTATGTGTCATTCTAGGAACTCATGAATCCATACGACATGAATCATATTAAGAAATCATGGAAGATAAATTCATGATTTAGTTTTGGGAAATGAAAATGAAATTATCTATTGAGTATTTAAAAAGAAATGGAGCCTAATGATGAACTAATAATGGTAAAAATATGTTAAAGGTTGTAATTTGAAATGGATAAAAATGGGTGTATAATGGGAAACATATAATTTGAAAATATTTTTACACAGTGATAGTCATGGCCCAAGATAGGGATGGTTGTGAGTAGTGATAGTGCCTTGGTTTTGACCATTGGGTGGTGTATGAGGGATGGGTTGTTATAAATTTTGTGAATACCTATTATGTAAATGTGTTAATGATGTGTTATGGGTCCTATGGTGTGTGTTGGGAATTTTAGAGAGATGTCCCCATGACAGATTGTTTTGAAATTATGATAGGGGTTCAATGTTGGAGATGTGCCACCAACTATGGGAAAAGATGCCCTAATAGTTCCGAGTGAATGGGTGCTAAAGCAGTATTGTGAGAACATTACTCACTTTATGATGTTTAGGAAGAGAGACCTAGGGTAGGATGTGGGGAATATGTCTGACCAGATATAATACCCTAATATTGTATAGTATGTATCTTCTTAAATAGATTCAATTTCTCAGATAGCTTACATTGTATGCGACACCATGATAATCTTGCGCTATATACACATATGAGTTGGCTTGTGTTACACACAAGACTAAGTTTTACTAAATAATAATATATTAATAAAATATTATTATTTAATATAAAAAGATATAACCTAGTCGTTAAGTTGGAGATTATGAATAATGCTAACTTACATATGAAAATATACAGTTTAATTAATTTGTTACAAATTAATTATAAATTAATACAGGAACCAACTAAATATGTAGAAAATATTTTTATAATGAACTTTTTTTATTCACACACAATCATTTAATTATAATAAATTAAAATAATTATTATTAAATAATGGTATTAATTAAATATATATGCAATATATTCAATAAAATATTTTTCATATTTGTATAATATATTTTATAGGCATAATATAAGAACAAACTAGATATTATACAAAAAAACCTATATTTTTATAAAAGTAGTTTACCACCTTTTAATGGAGAACCTATTTTAAATCCATTTTCTGACACTTTTATATAATTTATTTTAAAAAATAAACATCTTATTTTATTTTTGGATATAAAAAATTACTTTGACTGAATTATTGGTATTTTTATAATAAGGTTCATGTTTTGATAATTAGTGAAATATACTAAATTTTAATTTAAAACTACTTTCTTCGTAGAAATAATTTATAGTGTTAAATTCTATTATTAAATGGTTTTAAAAGTATAAATAGGTTATTATTTTGTCATTTAATCCAATGTAGTTCATTATCATCAATTTGACATTGAATTTTGACATAAAACTGATTCAATCTTTTTCATTTTAATCTTTAATAACTCCTTTTCTCACCCCTTCAACAAGATTATTTTTAAATTAATTACTACAGCTTCTATGTTTTGAATTTTAAAAAATGTATTCCATATTTTTAATCAGTGGGTCTAAACTATTTAAATATGTTTCTTTTATTTTTGGGAATATGAATAGTAAAATTTAGTAATTTTTTAATCACTACAGTTAAGGGTAAATCAGGTAATTATTGGGAACGCGTTATTATAAATACTATAAAATTACCCTAAAATTGTCCAAATTTAATTAGATGAGTTTTTTACCAAAATAAACCTTTTCCAAAATTATTCCCCTTTTAAAGAAACTTTTGTGAGAATATTAAATTTATTATATTTTCTTTAAAGAAGAGTTAAAGATTTCATGCTCATATTTTAATAACTATAAAAAATTTAATATATGGTTATAAAGAAGAAAAATTGAACTATAAATAGTCATTTGAATGATATTTTTTTCATTATTATTTTTTTATATATAATTTTAATGAAATAAATAATTACCTTAAATACTTACACATTTATGATGTAGTAAATGTCTAATTAATTGAAATATAAAACAAATGATAATAAAAATATTAAAATAAATTTAATTTTATATAATTAATGTCATACATGAATTTTATAAAGGAATTATACATGTTAGGGTTGATTTAATATTTTTTTAAGATATAATGTTCTTATGAAATTTTTAAAAAGATGAATAATGAATAGTTTCAAAATTGACACTAATGATATTTTATCGAAATAATATTTTATTAAAATATTTGAAAATAATAAAACATATTTAAAAATAAAAATAATTATTATATGTTCTAAAATGTTATAAATATTTCATTTATAGTATAATTTACATCAAATAAGAAAAAATTACAATATTTTAATATTGAAAAATTTAATACCTTGGTTAAAATTTAAATATGTTATCTAAGTGTGAAACAAAATGACAAGGTTTAAAAAATAAAAAAACTTGTCTAAAATCCATTGGTTTATGATATTAAAGAATTGTATCATATTCAATTTAAATAATTAAATTTTTTACAATGGGGGGATTGAGATTGAATTTATTTTAAATTAATATTTTTAGAAATTACAAAAGATCCCCTCACCACAATTATAAAAAGTAATGTCATCTCTCATCTCATTCCATCACATTATGCCTTCTATCTCTACCAAACCCTGAAAATTTCTCTTATAAACATCCCAAGTAATGTTTCATATGTTATGGTCTTCTGAAAATACCAACCCTAGTATCCCTAAAAGGAGATCCAAATAATGTTAACTAAAGAAGATGTAATTGTCTTTACTGACTCAATTAAGATTATTTCTTCTTCTAATTCATCTTTATGTGTTTTTCCATTATAAATTAATAAATACAATATAATAAATATCATTAGATTTAATTATTATTATTCTATAACCATATACCACTTTTTA
The DNA here is from genome assembly GCA_963277665.1 of Viscum album. Classification (NCBI taxonomy): domain Eukaryota; kingdom Viridiplantae; phylum Streptophyta; class Magnoliopsida; order Santalales; family Viscaceae; genus Viscum; species Viscum album. The sequence goes on from OY728155.1 coordinate 805,505,156, forward strand.
TCCATCCTATGAAAAACAAAATCACCACGTGTGCGTACATACAACATATTATATACACGTGATGGTGTAATTTGTGTTTTTTTCATCACCACTTTACTTGGATGGGTATAATATTTGAAATGATGAATATATATAGTAATTATGTCATGATATTGTTTCTATATAATTAATATACTATCTAATTCGTTACCATTTTCGCCATTAATGGAATGATACTATCGCTCATGCGTATGGAAGAACCTGGTTCTTATTCTTTAGGTACGAGTTTCTTCTTTTCCTCTTTACTTAAGTGTTTTTGAGAAAAATAAGGAAAATGGGGAAAATCCCAATTTTTGTGGGTACACGCCATGTAATTTTCCACATACCATGTACTTTCGTCGTGTGGGATGGGTACACTAGGCGTGTAGGCCTTTCGGCGATGAAGGGTGTAAAAACTTACTACACGCTCTGTAATTAGTATATACACGTCGTGTAATCAGTTGGATGGTGAACAGTAAGAAAGTGGAGGTAGCCACCAGAGGAGTGACATTATACGCCGTGTATTAAAAAATACATGCCATGTACTCATGTCGACAGATGAATAGTGCGGCGGTGAAAAGTAGCCGCCAGAGGAATACTTAAAAAAATGAAAAGTAAACTTCGTGTACTTTAGAGTACACATCGTGTAGTTTGTTTTTTTTCTTAAAATGGGGCAGCAGCCTCCTCATTCGGCAGAGGAGGCAGTGGACCTGTATGGAGCATTGGGAGAGAAGGTTGAAGCTTGGATGAGCTCCCGACCACACACTGAAACTCAGATTCCTCTGCTGACTGTCTCGATTGAACCGCATGGGTGAGTTCTTCCATCTCCTTGAACATTTCCTGCCAATTATTTTCGGAGGAGAAGTTATTTCAGTTTGAACGTGTAGTTGTTTATCCTAGATCTATGTTGTTCTAAGACGTTTCGGAAGGCGTCGTTCACGTATATTTATCAGAGGAGATCAAGGTAGGTGTTCTGATGTTTAATTCCAACTATTGAGGGTTTTTGTGTACCGTGGTGCTACGCGCCCATGTTTAGGGTGTCTTATAGATGAGGACTTGACTAATTAAATACCTAGAATTGAATAGGTAATTTAGTGAGTATGTATAAACTGTTGTTTGGGATCATTTCTTGGATTCAGGGCCACCACGTGGGTGCGTCCCTCCTATTTAGCCGTTTGGCCAGGATACCCGAGGGTATGTCATATCTATAACATGTTTTATGTTTTCTTGGGAGGAACTTATATGTATTTCTTGATATGCGTTGGCCTCAGAACATTTCCTTGTTTAGCCTGAGGGTAGTGTTATGTTTAGCATGTGGGCAGTGTTTCATTTAGCATGCAGGCAACATTTCCCATGTCTGTTGGCAGTAGCTTCTGTGCCTGTGGGCGACACCTCGTACACCTGCGGGAAATATTCGTTATGCCTGTGGGCAGTCACCTACGGGTTTCGATTCTCATTACCTGAGGTTAAGGATTTCCATGTCTGTGAACAATGTTTAGTTTTTATATTTACTGTGGTGATTTATTATGTTGAACCTACCAAGATAAAGCACAATCTTGGGATTGATAAATAATTGATAAAATGGGAATGTAATTGGTAGAGATAGTTACTTTTGAGTACTTCCTAGTTTACTGCATTTTATTACTACACACTGTCGTTGCACATTTTCACTGATAGTTGTGCACGGACCTTTGGTGGTTGCCTACTGGGATTTATTTCTCAGACCCTATTTGGGCCATGTCTTGGGCCCAAACATATTATATTGTTGCAGGTATTGATAATGGAAAGAGTCCCTATACAGGTACTTGAATGTTGTAGAGGAGTGGGAGAGCATGGGACCGAACTTAGGCTTGCGATGCGGCTGAGTTCCTGCTGCACTATTTTGTTTTCCTTTGTTGTACATGTACTTTGTATTGGATTATTCTATATTGTAGTGTATCTTATTTTGGATACTTTTCTAGACTTAGAGACATAATGCATCATCATATATATATGATTGTTGTCATCTTTTACTTCTGTACTGTTATCCATTTCAGTTGTGTATTGTTTACTGCTTCCGCTTTTGTATGTTTATATTTATTTCCACTACACTACACATTGAAAAATGAGGGAATAGTTTTCCCACGATTAGACCTAGGCCCTCGTGGCTAGTCTGCAGCCTCTGTCATTTGGGGAAATGCTCTTGAGGTCTTGTGACCAACCAGGTTCGGGGAACCCGTTGTGTGGCACCCGAATCTAGGATGTTACAAAGTGGTATCAAAGGATTCTTTTCTCTTGACTTACTGGTTGGTACCTATAGCCAGGGATAGGATGGAATGGGTACTTGGTAATAAGATGTGCTCGGGAGTAGTTAACCTGTGTACAATGAAAAGCCAATTTACCTCGTGTTGCAATTTTTTTCTGATATTACAATTTTACAGTTTATTTGATTTCACCATTGGGTGATTCAATTGTGGTATGATCTTTGTATTTTTATATTGGGTTCTATTTAGTTGAAACCTGATGAGATGAGGGTATTCCATACCATGCATCATTTAAGCACATGTTAGAATCACATTCCATGCATAGTTTCCATTCCATGTAGGTGCATTAGAAATCGCATGTTGTTGTGATGAATGTTGTCTTGGTAAAGGAATTATTTTGTGATAAATGCATTGATAAAAATACCTGACATTTGATAGGGTATTTTTATGTAAGGTTTTGTATAATGAACGCCAAACTTTGGTTCTTGAAGAGTATGGGCCCTCATTGACCATAATTTGGTGGGTCATTGACTGTTTACCATGTTTGTAACATGCATAATATTCCAAGAATTGATTTTCGAGGAGTATGGGCCCTCACGGATCTAAATTTGGAAATTTTGTGTTGGTTTCAGTGTTTTTCTGGGCTCCGGAGTAGTTTCTGAGGCTTACTATCTGGAAAAACCCAGAATACACATTGTGTAATTCTGATTACAAGGCATGTACTCTTCTGTTCGAGAAGAAAATAATTTTTTTAAGTACACGCCGTGTATCCTAAGTACACATCGTGTAGTTCCTAGCCATGTCACACGCCGTGTGGGTAGAGACATGGTGATTTGGAATTTTTAGAGGGAACACGCCGTATAACGAATGTACATGTCGTGCATATTGACCCTGTGTCCACCTGTGTAACTAACAACACGAATGGATGAAATATTCATTTATACATGTCATGTTAATGTCGAACCCACCGTGTAGCGTAACCTGGGAATATGGATGTGTAACTAACAACACGGGATGGTGTAATCCTTCCTTGTACATGCTGTGTCCATCTGGAACATGCTGTGTGGTGTGAGCCATGTGTCCGGCCGTGTCTCGAACAACACGGGTTGGAAAAGCTCGTCTAGTACACACCGTGTACCTGAGGGACACACCATGTAGTCTTGACCGGTGAAAGACTCTGTGGACTTGGATGTGTGGATGGAGAAACATGGTGGTGTACACGCCGTGTGCAGGTGTAACATGTTGTGTAGTGTCATCCGAGTAGTCAGCCGTGACACTAACAAAACGGGTCGGTGAAGCTTGTCGAGTACACGCCGTGTATACCTTATACACACCATGTATTATTGTTTAAATGAGAGTTGTGTGGCTAAGCCATGTAGAAGGACTTGGGAAGGGGAAGAAAATTAAATTACACGCTGTGTGTGTGGACAACACATCATTTGTTTGGGGGTGTTACACGACCAATTTTCGAAGAAGTACATTCCCATGTGAACGAATTAAGGGAAAACACCGTGTAGTTATTATACATTCCATGTAGTCTTGTTTTTTAAAACTTGAATGTTTTCTTTCTCCTGTTCCCTTCTTACACCCCTTGTTTTCAGTACTTGATGATTTTAATCTAAGGCGTGTGTTTGACCTTGTAGAGTCATGTCACCGAGATGACCTCGAGTTGTTCACCAAGAGAGCGGCAAAAATTTTACTCTTGAGATGGTAGGCTATGGGCTACCAATGGATCCTCCAGCAGAGAAAAATGCGGTGCCATCCGTTATACTAGACGCAGGCGTGGAGGTGCAGTTCTGTGAAGGGTTCATAAGGTTTATGCAGACCTTCCAGGGAGCACCACTGGCTGCCACATCTATGGTAGAGTTGACTCGTATATTCCAGCAGCAGCATCCACCTACATTTTCAGGGGATGGAGGACCACAGGCTGCAGAGTCTTGGTTGGGTTCTATGCAGACTATTTTCAAGCATCTAGAGACACCTCCTGGGTGGAGGGTCAAGCTCGCTACATACATGCTACGTGATTCCACCAAGCGGTGGTGGGATGTTACCACCTAGACCAAGCATCACCAAGACATGGCGTGGGAATATTTTTAGGCAGTCTTTTATGAAATTATATTTCTAGAGATGTTGAGGGAAGATAGAGATCAAGAGTTAATGAATCTGCAATAGGGCACTATGTTAGTGATGGACTATTATGATAGCTTCACCGAGCTACAGTGATTCACACCTGTTCTGGTGGGAGATGAGGCGTTCAGGGCTCGACGCTTTGAGGATGGTCTTCGATATGACATTCAATCACTGGTGAATGTTTTCAGGTTGCCCATAGTGCCCGCTAATATGAACTAGGAACTGATTACCGAGCAGAACCTACAGGAAGCTAGTGGTGAAGGCCAGGGCGGTTCAACACCAGTTTCTGGTACTATTTCTACCGGTAAGAGGAAGAGGCGGATGAATTTCTCCCACGATGGCAGTACTAGCCAGAATATTTATTCAGGTGGCCAGGTGATGTTATACCAGTGCGGTAAAGAGGGGCACAAGAGACCTTAGTGTCCATGTGACTCAATGGAGTGAAGAGCTTGTGGCAGGATGGATCATCTCTAGCGTTTTTGCAGGGAATTTCCACCAGTGTCTAGTGAGAGGGGTTCTGTGCAGACTCCACATGTGAGGGTAGGTCCATCAACTTCTTACCAGTCAGGGAATTGGGATACGTCAGGATTTTCAAGCTGAGTTGTTGGTCATGGCCGTGGTATCCAGACACTAGGATCTCAGAGACAGCAGGGCGGGTCAACTCAAGGTATCCAGGTTGTGTCGTAGGGCTACAACACTGGACAGGCATATGCAGTGCAACATATCGAACATGAGCAGGATCCTGGATCTTCTACTATCAGAGGTACTATTCTAGTTTCTTCTGTTTTGTCTTTAGTACTTTTTAATACTGGTGTTAAAAATAGCTTTATATCTGTGCCCACTATGGAGAGCATTGGGCTCTATGTTTCTTCTTCTTCTAATATTATGACGCAAGACACTATATTGGGGACTTGAACAGATGGTGTGCGTCAGTGCAGGGAGTGGCCCCTAGAGGTTGGTGGGTGTCACTTTCTATGGAACCTCTATGTCTTAGAGATGACAAGTTGTGACGTTATTCTCGGGATGGAATGGTTGGTACCCTTTCGAGCCTTTGTAGATTGCTATCATCGGAGGGTGAGTTTCACGTCACCAAAGGGCAGATAGTTTCTATATAAGGGAGAATAGGATGTCTAGGCAAGTCGAGCTGGACCCGAGCATCATGGGCAAGGTGGAGTGACAGCCCAGATTGCGAATTTATATCTGGATGACCAGAGAACTTGTAAGTAGGATTTCCTTCTAGTAGTTGATCATTTCAGGGATGTCTTCCCAGACGAATTTGCAGGTCTTCCACTAGAGAGAGAGGTGGATTTATCTATTGATATTGTGCCAGGGGTAGCACCGATGTCCATTCCTCCTTATAGGATGGCTACACTAGAGTTTCAGGAGCTCAAGAGGTAGTTGGAGGAGTTACAAGAAAATGGTTTCATCCAACCCAGTACTTCTACTTGGGGTTTGTCTGCCCTTTTTTCAAATAAAAAGGACGGTACCCTTAGAATTTGTGTGAATTATCAGATGTTGAACCAGTTGACGGTCAAGAACTGATATCCCTTGCCAAGGATTGATGATCTTTTTGATCAACTTAAAGGAGCACGAGTGTTCTCGAAGATTGACTTGAGATCCAGATATAATCAGTTACGCGTTAGACCATCGGACATACCGCTTACATATTTTCAGAGTAGATATGGTGTATATGAGTTCTTGGTTATGCCGTTTGGACTCACGAACGCGCCAGCAGTTTTCATGGCTCTGATGAATAATGTGTTCCTCCCTTATCTAGATTATTTTTTGGTAGTCTTCATGGACGATATCTTGGTGTACTCTGACACTCGACATGACCATGCTACCCATATTCAGATCATTCTGAGTACACTAATATAGAATCACTTATATTTTAAGCTCTCAAAGTGACAATTTTGGATGGACCAGATACACTTCCTGGGTCATATTATCTCAGAGGTAGGAGTTGCGGTAGACCTAGAGAAAGTGAGATAAGTAGTTTCCTAGGAGCATCCTAAGAATGTGTTTAAAATACAGAGTTTCTTGGGGTTGGATGGTTACTATAGGCACTTTATACAGGACTTCTCCATCTTAGCAGTGCCGTTGACGGGTTTGACTAAGAAGGATATGAAGTTCGTTTGGTTAGAAGCTTGTGAGATAGCCTTTTAGAAGCTGAAGGGAAGGTTGACATCAGCACTAGTCCCGATACTTCTAGAGAAAGGGAGGAGATATACAGTTTACTGTGATGCATCAAGTATTGGTTTGGGAGCAGTGTTGATGCAGGGCGATCGAGTAGTTGCATATGGGTCTCGGCAGTTGAGGCCTCATGAGAGGAATTACCCGACACATGATCTCGAGTTGGCTGCAGTTGTTCATGCATTATGATTTTGGAGACATCTCTTGGGAGAACACTTTGTGGTGTTTTCGGAAAAAAAATATAAAATACGTCTTTACTCAACAAGGATCGAATTTGAGACAGAAAAGGTGGGTTGAATACCATCAGTCCTTCGACTTTGAGCATTCATATACACCTGGTAAGGGTAATGCAGTAGATGATTCACTAAGTAGGAAGACTCAGATACAAGCAGTGCATGAGTCCAGTGGTGAGTGGCATCTTATGGCGATGTTCTCTGAGATGCATTTGGCGGTGCACGATAGTCAAGGGAAAACCTATCTTTCATCCTTAGTTGTAACTTTTACCCTCTTGGATAGAGTGAGGATGAGACAACTATCAGATTCAGAAGGCCTAGTTCTACGGGAGTCGGTGGCAAGTGAGGACCCTCCTCCAGGTTGGACAATAGGCGATGATGAGGTAATGTGTATCCATAGACGAGTGTGTGTTCCCGGGGATATACGTGAGGGGTTGATGCGAGAATTTCATGATTCAGCTTGGGTAGTGCATCCCAGGGTCACCAAAAGGTATTGTGACTTGGGACATCAGTATTGGTGGCCGTGTATGAAAAGAGAGGTAGCTAGTTTTGTTACGAGATGTTCCACCTGTTACCAAGTGATGGAGGAGCCTCAGAGGCCAGACAAACTGTTACAAAAGTTACCTATTCCAATGTGGAAGTGGGTTGATGTCACGGTGGACTTCATGACTGGGTTGTTGAGGTCACCTCGATGCAGTGATGTCGTGTGGGTTTTTGTGGACAGACTTACAATGGTAGCTCACATTTTTCCGATCAAGGAGACCTTCGGTGTTGACGAGCTCGGGAAGTTGTATATATGAGAGGTAATACACATTCATGGGGTCCCTCTTTCTATTGTTTTAGATAGGGATACATATTTTACATCTCATTTCTAGCAGATCTTTTAGAGGGAACTAGGTACACAGGTGCTTCTGAGCACATCTTACCACCCTCAGACAGATGGCCAGTCAGAGTGTACGATACAGGTGCATGAGGACATGATGAGTGCATGCGTCCTGGACTTTTGGGGCTCTTGGTAGAAGCAAATACCCCTGTTCGAGTTTTCCTACAATAATAGTTTTCAGGAAACTCTCGATATGGCACCTTACGAGGCCTTATATGGTAGGCCATGCCGATCACCCTTGTGCTGGTTGGAGGTAGGTGAGGCAGATTTATTGGGACCACATCTCATGTAGGATACTTAAGAGCAGGTCCATTTGATACAGAAGCGGATGTCTATAACATAGTATTTTCAAATATCTTATGTTGATCGTCGTAGACAACCCTTGGAGTTCGTGGTCGGGGATCAAGTTTTCTTTCGTGTCTCACTGAAGTTGGGACACAGGTGGATCAGGAGACAAGGTAAACTCTCACCGAGGTATGTGGGGCCGTTTGAGATTCTGGAGAGAGTCAGGCCGGTAGCCTATCGATTGCAGTGAGCACAGAGGCACCGGGCCATGCACGACGTCTTCAATGTATCTCAGCTGCACTGTTATCACTCAGACTCATCTCACGTTTTTCAACCCGAGGAGGATGAGCTTCAGGTCGATGCATCCTTTGAGGTGCATCTGATTAATATTGTTGATTGGAGAATGATGGTTCTCCGAGGCTGGTCAGTTCCTCTCGTATAGGTGTTATGGCAGCATGGACAAGTTCTGGATGAAACATGTGAGTGGGAGACCGATGTATGTGCTCAGTGGACATAGTTGTTCTCAGCTTTATCTTCACGACCTTTGGAAGGGAAATTCAGGGATGAATTGCTTTAATGGGGTATGTTTGTATGAACCTGGTTCTTATTATTGAGGTACGTGTTTCTTTCTTTCCTCTTTCCTTAAGTGTTTTTGAGAAAAATAAGGAAAATGGGGGGAAAATTCCAACGTTTATGGGTACATGTAGTGTACTTTTCCACACGTCATGTACTTTTGCTGTGTGGGATGATTACACAAGGCATGTAGGAATGTCGGTGATTAAGAGTCTAAAAACTGACTACACACCATGTACATAGAATATACACATCGTGTAATCAACCGACAGGTGAACAGTAAGGCGGTGGAGGTAGCCGCCAACAATGCAACAGTACACACCATGTATTCATAAATACACACCGTGTACTCATGTCGACAGATGAACAGTGCATCGGTGAAAAGTAGCCGCTGGAGGAACGGTTAAAAAAATGAAAATTACACACAATTTACTTGAGAGTACATGTCGTGTAGTTTGTTTTGACCCTTAAAATGGGCAAGAATCTCCTCATTCAACATAGGATACAGTGGACACATTTGGAGAACTGGGAGAGAAGGCTGAAGCTTGGAGGAGCTCCTAACCGCACACCGGAACTCGGATTCCTTTGCTAACAGTCTCGATTGAACCGCATGGGTGAGTTTTTCCCTCCCCTTGAACATTTCCTACCAATTAATTCTTTAGGGGATGATATTTTAGTTTTAATGTGTATTTTTTTATCCCAAATCTACTTCATTCTCGGGCATTTCGGAAGGCGTCATTCACATATATTGATCAGAGGAGATCAAGGTAGGTGGTCTGATGTTTAATTCCAACTATTGGGTGTTTTTGTGTACCGTTGTGCTATGCGCCCATATTTGGGGTGTCGCATGGCTAAGGCCTTGATTAATTAAATACCTAGAATTGCATAGGTAATTTAGTGAATATGTATAAAATACTGTTTGGGATCATTTCTTGGATCCAAGGCCACCCCATGGGTGGGTCCCCCATGTCTAGTCGTTTGGCCAGGATACCCGAGGGTATGTCATATCTATAAAATGTTTTTAGTTTTCTTGAGAGGAACATATATGGACTGCTTCCTATGTGTTGGTCTCGGCCCATTTTCTTACTTAGCCTAAGGGAAGTGTTGCGTTTAGCCTGTGGGCAGTGTTTCGTTTAGCCTGCGGGCAACTTTTCTCATGCATGTGGGTAGTAGCTTCTGTTCCTGTGGGTGAAAACTCATACGCCTACGGGAAATATTCATTATTCTTATGGGAAGTCACCTACAGGTTTTGATTCTGATTACCTGAGGTTAAGGATTTTCATGTCTACTGACAACGTTTAATTTTTATATTCACTGTGGTGATTTATTATGTTGTACCTAACAAGCTAAAGAAAAATCTTGGGATTGATAAATAATTTATAAAATGGAAATGTAATTGGTAGAGATAGTTACTTTTGAGTAATTCCTAGTTTACTGCATTTTATTACTGCACACTGTTGTTGCACATTTTCACTAATAGTTGGGCACGGGGCTTTGGTGGTTGCCTACTGAGATTTATTTATCACACCCTGTTTGAGTCATGTCTTATGCCCAAATAAATTATATTTCTACAGGTGTTGATAAGGGAAATAGTGCCTATACATGTACTTGATTGTTGTAGAGGAGTGGGAGAGCATGGGGCCGAGCTTAGGCTTGTGATGCGACTGAGTTCCTGCTACACTGTTTTGTTTTCGTCTACTGTACTTGTACATTGTGTTAGATTATTATAGTTGTAGTGTATCATATTTTGGATTCTTTCCTAAACATAGAGACATAATGTATCATCATATATATATGATTGTTGTTATCTTTTACTTCTGTACTATTATCCATTTCAGTTGGGTATTATTTACTGCTTCCGCTTTTGTATGTTTATATCTATTTCTTCTGCGCTACACTTTGACAAATGAGGGCATAGTTTCCCCTCTATCAGACCTAAGGACTCACTGCTAGTCAGTAGCCTTTGTAATTTGGGGAAATTCACTTGAGTTCATGTGACAAACCAGGTTCGGGGCACCCGTTGTGTGGCACCCAAATTCGGGACGTTACAGCGTACGTACGACCTTCCATCTCCATGACGTGATGAAAATCATTTTCCACATTAACCATTTAAGAATGATTAAAAAAAGGTTTATAATGAGTGAATATAATATCTATTAACTTAATATCATTATTTAAATTAAATATATGTATATATGTATATATATATATATATATATAACCTATGCATAAGAAACATGACTGACACGATAAAACATGCCTAGAAAAAGGAAGCAGTTAATACCTGAAACAAGGGTAATAGAAAAATATTATTAAAAATCCATATAGGAAGATTATATATGATATAATAAATTTGTATATTAGTCTTTTATAATTTAATAACATTATTTAAACCATTATAAAATTATTTAAATCACATTCAACCTAAGTAAAGTACAAGGTAAAGTTTATTTCACAATCTCATTATTATTTGTGATTGTTTATACGTAAGTATCTTTTGGTGAATATTTATCATCCATGTCAAAGTTTCATAAATATGTTTTCTAAAATATTTTAACTATTATCCTAAAAAGTCTTAATTACTTTTACCAAAGTTTCAATGTTTATAAAATAGTTTAAAAAGGAATATTTTTTTCATTTTCTAAATGAGGTAATCTATGGATTTTTCAACAGAAGGAATTTTTTTTAACTTATGCAGCGTGACAAGATTTTTCTATCGTCATGATGACTTAACATTTTGAAGATTCCATTACAATATTAAAAGGTTATTTTCAAATGAAATTGTTTCCATTATAATTAAACAACATTTAAATATATGATTTCAAAATAAAAAAGTTGTATTTCTCTTTGGATTTTTTGTAATGATTTTATTACTATATTTTCATTTATGTGAGCAGCCTTTTTTGGATCTTATTCTTGATTGAGGGTTTTATCTTATGATATCATTTACCATATTTCATTCAATGGTTTAGGATTTATTTTGACATTGGATGTGAAATTTTGATACCATTCATGGTTTATCGCTTAAGTATTCACATTTTGAATGATAGTTTTAATATGAAATTTTATGTTGATTATGTTTCACAATATATTTCATATAAGTACCACGTTGGACTTAGTAAGTGATGGGTGGGGCTCGTTATAGCCTCATTGATGATCGGTGTGTCTCATGAGATTAACTTATTTGGTTATTGGATGATGCCTAACCTATTTATGTATGGTTTCTTGAACGAAGACTTCAAAGTATATTTATGATGTCCAAAATTATGTATTCCCTCGTTATAAAATTAGTTATTGATATTATATGGGATTATTTAATTATCATAATATCTATTTTATTATTTACATGGAATTATTTGATATATTCTGTCCATATTATGTTCAAGATTATGTTTAAATTTATTCTTTTTAAATTATACACCTTACCATAATGTTTATGATTATTTAATCATGATAAGATTTTGTTGTACAATTACCCTTACTAAGCCTTGGATCTCACCACTTTCTTGTGTTTTATTTTTCCCAAGATGTTAATAATTGTATTAAGACTAATATAAAGGGTTCATCTCAAAGAATAATGACATTGTCAATGGAATTTCTATGTTTTATTTTACATTTTAAATTATAATGTAGGGTTAATGTATGTAATCTAGATTCTAATACTGCTAAACTGATGAGCCCTTTGAGATTCATGTTTTGTATCTATGCCAATTTAATAAATTAATGTACTAACTCCATGCTACTGGGTTCGGGGACACTACATCTGGCATGTCAGTTCCAACTGCATCACCTTATGACCTGCACCAGAGAGGGTGTATGTGAGGTATCTTAGTTCGGGATTGAGTCAATAAAGACAATTACATCCCATTTAGATACTCTTGTAGAGAAAAGAGTCATGTTGGATGTTTATATGTTATGATTTCAAGTGAAACATTGGTGGGATATTCAGTATCAAGATGATTGGATGGATAGAATGTCATGGAAGGGATTTCAATATAAATTCATGGAACACTTCTATCCAAACATATCCAGTAAGGAAATGGAGATAGATTTTATTTGGATAGACTAGGGATGCATGTCACTGATGGACTATATTGTTCACTTCATCTACTTGAATCTATTTTTCCCAACCCCGGTAGAGGATCATATAATTGAAACGAGACATTTCTATTATGAAATTAAATGTGAGATTAAGTCCCAAGTTAATATACTCTATTTGAAAAGGTTTTTTAAGTGGTGAATCAGTCTCTTATTTCATAGGGGAACCTAAAGAATGATTAAAGTGTAAGATAAGTTGTTTATATTGGAGAACAATGAGGTAGTTCTTTCGAGGGGTGGAACTATCACTATGGTAATGTTAATAAGGGAAGTATAAAAAATAGTATCCAAGGGAAAGGATCAGTTATTCAGCGCAGTAATCAAGTGTACTTTCATTAGTGTGGTATGTCGGGTCACATTCATAGCCAGTATCCCTGACCACCAGTGGAGTGTCGAGATTGCGGTAGGATGAGACACTTACAAAGGTACCATAGGAAACCTCAATTTATGGGATATGATTTAGGATCTAAGCTAAACTATTATACTATAAGAGGGTATTATACCCCATACTAGTTGAGAAGTTTCACTTCTACTGACTATACTGGTTGGGACCGCGACCATGGTACTAGTTGTAATGTCCCAGAATTTATCTATAATTTTTTTAAATTGAATGGAATTATTTCGAGACCACATACTTCGTTAGAATGTGATTCCGAGTCCCAGTGATTCTGGAATTGAGTTTTTAACCTTTTTAAGTTCACTGATGTTAACATGAGATCAGGTTTTTCTAACTTTTTAACCGGTGCTCGGATCAAAAATCCAAGGGCACCGTTGAAATCAGAATGTCGGGATTCACATAGAAAGGACTTAACATTGATCTGCAAGGGTTATATGGAAAAAAATTTATACTTTTTTTAAAATAATAAAATAACTTAAAATGTTATTTTATTTTCTTTCTAACCATTGAGCGGCGGACAACGGTGCTACGATGCGGAAAAAAGGTGCATTAAAGGAAGTTCATTAATGGCTTATTTTTATGCAACATAATATCTATGTATTTTCATAAATAAAATAGCATAACGATGTGGCGACTCAACATAACAGAAATACTGTAACAATTTCCCTTTTCATGGAATAATTGGTTGGATAATTGAGGGTTAAACAGCAGACAATTCTCTGACGAAGGACTGACAAGTTTCTACTCCAATAAAGAACGAAGAATGTCGACATAATGTTAATAACTTCGATGCACCTCAAAGAATGGATTTGGGAATCAAAAAATGCCTTTTACTTCTTGAACCTTTGTATCTAAACCGCTTCAACATCGAACTAATTTGTGGTAGGGTTTTTTTTGTTTATGTTTTCTCTGTTCATCATTCTAAATGATGAAGGCGAATCAACTCGCGATCAATTTAATCCTCATATTTTCCTTTCTTGTGGGAGGGTGATTGTTTCTTGGGATTTATATTTTGGAATTGATTTTTTTTTATGTAACATCATCCCCAAACCTCACCCTATTTTAAACTTCTAAAGTGGAGGATGTCGGCCGAAAAGAACAAGGCCTAACCTCCCTCCGCCTTCTGTATTATTTTTCAAAAAATGTTCAAAATTCTGGAAAAGAAATTTCAAGGCCTTTATAGGGAAGAGGGGATCCCTCATATTCCATAGGTGCGAGAAGTGTGAAGAATGGAATATCAGAGGAGACTCGGTGGTCCGTGGAAGAGCCCACCAGCGATGGCCCACGGCGGCAGACGCGGGATGGAGGTAGCACATCAGGAAGAGCAGCCAGCTGGGCTAGCGGCTTGCGATAGAGACATGGCTCCACATCCACATTGGTGGAGGGGCCCGAAATCATGGTCCACAGGTCTCAGAGGAATACAGTCTTCGACCACATGTGGGAATATGAGTTGGCCACATTAGAGATGGGCCATGGTCACTTGATAGCAGGTGGAAGAATGGCCCTGCATCGACCGTAGGGAGAGAAGGGAGCTAGACGTGGCTTCCAATCGTGTCCTGGCCTGGCCGAACGGGTAGGGCAGTGGGATGGACCCATGGCCCAGTAGGATCGTGGACCCACAGACTGGACCTAGGCTTGTCCGAGTCTAGGTCGGGTTGGCGGGCCAAAGTCGGGTCAGGTTGGTGGATCCCGAGCCAGGTGAGGTTGAACCGGACCAAGAACCATGTAGCCCCTTTTTGGATAAATGTCAATATTTTGCAAACTGGGTGTCCGATTGACAAGAAAATTGTGGTGTTGGAACCCTCGAGATGAGGCAGATATTTTTTCATACTCTATGGTGGATTTAATGGAAGTTGAAATTCAAAGAATGGCTTGGGGGAGAAGTTCTCCCAAGATCCAGCATCCTACATGTAGAAATACTGTGGTTGGATGAGACCTAAATACTGCTAATGAGAGACCCTGTGTGGATATAATATTATTACCTAGTGGGAAGCGTCTTCTATGTGACCATGTAGGCCCTTGGTATGGATCAACTTCTGGGTGACCTAGTAGGCCCACGAAACTCGATAGGTGGTGTACCTTAGTATGGCCATAGATTAGTGGGAAGCGGCTTCTGTGTGAACTAGAATGCCCATGGTGGGGAGAGGCTTCTATGTGACCCATCATAGCCATGGTACTCATCAGGGATGAGTGCCAAAACATTCCTAAGGTTAATGGGAATCGTCTTCTATGTGACCTGGCAGACCCATTGTACTCATCGAGGAGGAGTTCTCTCTCATCCCATGGTGTTTGATGATGTGACTAAAGGTTCTACTATCCTAATATACAATATACCCAGTGTGATATGTGTTTTCTCGTGATCATTCTTGATGATCATGCTTTATGGTTTTTTTTGGAATGCTTCGTGGTCATTACTTTGTGTTTTGGGGCCCTACTAAATATATTGTTACTCACCCCTTTACGGGCTTTGCCTGAACATGTTGTGCCTAGTGGAGATGATCACTACCATGACAGAGGACTTTATGGCCTAAGACCTGTTGGTTCTTAGTGAGACCATGAAGATGGGACATACTTATATAGCTTCCATCAGCTACTCTGTTCTTACCCATCCGATGGGGTTCCCAGCAATTGTCTATCTAGAGTTCTTTTTTATACTTTCCTTTTTTCTAGATAATTTTATTATGTTTGTATTCTGGCCCATTTGACATTTAGTTGTACTCGTAATTGGTGGTTATTTTTAGTTTCTTGGTTGTTTTAATTTTCCAACTTTGGGACGTGGTTTTGTGTCTGTGCGTACATCTACTTAGGAAAATGCCTCCCACTTTTAGGTTGACTCCTTCAGCCCTAATCGCCAACCCCTAGCATTTGAGAGGTGGGATTGGGGTATTTCATGACACAAGCCCTGTGGGATGGGTCATGACCAAGTGGTATCAAAGGTGGTCAGTTCTACCTCAGAGACTGAGAGTCTGTTTTTTTTGAGCAAAAGTGTTAAATGTTTTGAGTTTGAATTTCTAATTTGGGGAGTCCAGTGTTTGTGTGGTGACCAACGTATACATACACCATGACCTTGAATTATGAATTTCGGCTATATACATGAAAAAAAATGTTTCATAAGTGTCTCTGTATGATATTTTCTAATAAGATTAATCTCACAAGGTATAATCTTCTGATTGTGGTACATATTGATCTGTATTAGGATGCCTCCATGTAGAAGGCCAGCTCAGATTCCAATACGTGGCCATGAGGATATCCCACCTAGCGTTGAGGCATCAATTTAGGGACCAATGCTAGAGATGGCCACACAAGGTAGTTCACTGGTGTTTGCACCACCCATTTATTAGTAGTTACTATCGACGTTACCGGTATAGGATGCGTGCAAACTTAGTTCCTTACACAAGTTCTAGAGATAGAGACCTCCCATGTTCAGGGGAGAGATAGATCCTCAGCTTTTTGAGGACTAGTTGGAGGCAGTGATGCAGGTCTTATGCTTAGTGAGGACACTTCTTGATCAGATGAAGATCTTATTTTCAAGCCTTCTTCAAGGCTTGGTATGGAGACAGTGGATTTCAATGATTCGAAATCATGATGATGCGATCCTCACCTGGACAGACTTCAAGCGGCTTTTTCGGGAGGATTTTTTCCCAATGAACTTACACTCTTTTCTCATCCTAGTGTTTCTTCACTTACATAAGGGAAGCATGTCGGTAGATGAGTACTCTGTGAGGTTTACAAACCTCTCCCACTACTCCAAAGACATGGTGTGGGACCCTTTCTTTAGGGCCCAGACCATTGACCAGGGACTCATATGGGAGATCAAGGCATCCATGGAATCTATCAGCATCCCCACTAAGGTAGGAGTTCTAGATAGATCCCTTGTTGTGTAGAGATTCCTAGAAGAGTAGAAACCAACAACTAGAGCCACAAGCATACCTCAGGCAACAGAGTCTTTAGTGGCGAGCAGCAGGAAGCAGACAAGGGGGCCCAAGTAGGCCAGGTCTTTAAATGGATGACCCCAGGACTCGAGTTTGACAGTATGGGGCTCCTAGAGGAGAGGGAGTTAGTAGGGAACCGGGATATGCTTCACGTGTGGTAGGCAGGGACAGATGGCTCATGACCACCCGACCCGCCACACAGATGATCAGAAGATGGTTGAGGGACTTCCAAGGCAAAATCATTGGTTTGAGGGAGGAGGTCTGAAGTGAGGAAGACATAGAAGGGGAGTAGGCCAAGTGGAAGGTGGTGGACGATGGTTTGAGGGGCTACAACCACCACTCCCAGGTGGTCCACCATGGGCTCAGGGAGCCGGAAGATATGGGGTGAGGCCAGCTTCAGGTGATGGAGGCCTACAAAAATGGTTCTCTAGAGAATATTAGAGGTATTATCTCTATCTTTTCTACTTTAGTTGTAGTTCTTATATAAACAGGTGTCAGTCACTCTTTTATTTCCATATACATCATTCGAGGCTTGTAGATTGCAATAGAGTTATTGGTCTGATCCTTACGATTATATACTTCTACAGGAGGGGAGTCGACGATTACACACTGGTGCTGGTAGTCTAAGCTTACTCTAGGAGGTGAGAGCTTCAGCTGGGATTTCCTAGTATAATCATCAAGGGATTATGACTTCATCTTGGGTATGGACTGGTTAACTATCGTCCATGCTCAGATTGACTATTTTAGGCATAATGTGCAGCATGTCTATGAGGATGGGACCATGTTTTCCTTCACCAGCAGGAAGTGATCCATTGCAGCACATGATGGACATTATCGGAGGAGGGTATAGCTAATCACTCACCAGTTGGCTAGCCTCACCTCAGTGCGGTGGAAGAGAGGAGTCCAAGAATTCATGTATTGGTGGATGAGTATTATGATGTCTTTCTTGAGAATGTCCTAGGACTACCTTCTCACAGGGAGGTAGACTTCAGCATTGACTTGTACCTCGAGATGACACCGATATACACACTGGTATATCAGTTGGCTCCCATGAAGATTTGTGAATTGGGGGTAAAACTGTTGGAATGTCATGAGAAGTGGTTATTAAGGCTCTTTGTTTCTCCATGGGTAGCCCCAGTGTTGTTTTCCAAGAAGGAAGATAGGAGATTGAGGCTATGCATGGACTTTTGATGCCTGAATCAGGTGATTATTAATAACATGTATCCACTACTGAGGATTGATGACCTTTTCGACCAGCTGAAGGGAGCAAGGTGGTTCTCAAAGATCGACCTCAGAGCAGGCTATCATCTTCTTCAGGTACGGGATGAAGAAGTACCGAAGAAATCCTTTATATGCTGGTATGACCACTATAAGTTTTTGGTGATGCCCTTCAGTTAACCAATTCCCAAATAGTGTTCATGGGACTCATGAATAGGATCATACAACCTTGACTCAATCGTTTAGTGGTAGTATTCATTGATGACATCTTGTTGTACTCGTTGTCAAAGTAAGATCCCACTACAAACCTGCAGATAGTCCTGTATACACTTCAAGAGCACCAGATTTATAGTAAGCTCTCAAAGTTCTAGTTTTGGATTTTGGAATTCCACATTCAAGGACACATCATCTCAGAGTCTGGAGTTGTAGTGGATCTGAAAAAGGTAGAGGAATTACTTGCTGGGGAGCTACCCAGGAGCCTGATTGAGGTGTGTAATTTCTCGGGATTGGATGGATACTACTAGAGGGTTGTGCCTGAGTTTTCCAGAGTAGAATCACCTTTATCAACCTCACCCTGGAAGAGAAAATCCTTCATGTGGATGGAGAAGTTCCAGAAAAGTTTCTAGGACCCGAGGCAGATACTAACAAGTTCCCCTATCTTGAGACTACCAGAAGAGGGAATTAGGTGTATAATCTTCTGTGATGCATCAAGGACCGGACCAGATTGTTTCCTGATGCAGGAGAGAGTAGGGATTTCCTATGGCACATGTTTGTTGAGGAACCATGAGTAGAACTACATGACTCATGACATGGATTTAGTAGTAGTGGTATTTTCCTTGAATATGTGGAGGCACTACTTGATGGGTGAACAGTTTAGCTTCTACTCTATCTATGAGTGTCTTAGGTATATCTTCTCATATGAGGACCTGAACATGAGACATAGGAAATGGCAAAAGTTCTTCCAGGACTATGACTTTGAGATAGTCTATACTTCTTTGAAGGGGAACGAGGTGGCATAAACCCTCAGTAGAAGGTTTGGTTTATAGCAGATGAGTGAGGTTACAGAGAAGCTAGTTACGATGAAGATATCCTTCATGAATGATTATGAAGTAGCTTAGATCTAATCAATTACTATCACTCCCCCACTCTTACAACTAGTTAGGAAGGCACAACTTAGGGATGTTGACTGTGAGGACCAACGTGCTCAGTTATTCTCATAACAACCTCTTGATGGATTTTTGATAGGTGGAGAGCACTTCATCCTTTTCAGAGGATGAACCATTATACCCATGACATTACGAGAGAAGGTGTTGAGGGAGTTCCATACATACCCTTTGGTGGTACATCCTAGTGTGGAGAATATGTACCAGGACCTCCAACATTAGTACTAGTGTCCAAGGATGAAGAAAGCACTAGAAAAGTTTGTCTCTTGATGCCTCACTTGTCATCAAGTGAAGGTCGAGCATCAAGTCCCAATAGGCTTGGAATAGCCACGTGAGGTACCACAATTGAAGTGGGATGGTATCTCCATGTAATTTATGATGGGGTTACAATGCACATACATGGACCATGATTCTCTCTTGGTTATCATTGACTGAATCATGAAGTCCACTGACATACTACCAACCTGAGAGTAGGGATCAGTAGAGGTCTTGGGATGCCTCTATGTCCAAGAGATAGTGCACCATTATGGGGTTCCTTCAATGATAATATTAGACTATGATGCACGCTTTACATCTCAGTTGTGGAAGGTATTAAAGGAGTAATTGTTTACTCAGCTATGCTTGACCACCAACTTTCACCCACAGACAAATGGTAAGATGGAACAGACAATAAAGACCTTGGAGGGCATGCTTTATGCCTGTGTCCTTGATTTTGTTCACTGTTGGGAGGACCAACTAACACTGGGGGAATTTTCATACAACAATAGCTATCACTCCACCATTGGTATGGATCCATTTAATTCCTTGTACGGGCATCCATGTAGATCACCACTATTCTAGATAGACCCAGGGGAGTCAGCACTCATGGGTCCAGAATTGGTACGAGATACCACTAAGAAGGTTCATAACATCCAGGAGAGGATGATGAATACACAGAGTAGGCCAAAATCATACGATAGCGGGAGATGGAGACGCTTGGAGTTCGAGGAGGGAGACCATGTTTTCATATGTGTCTAACCCCGAAAAGGATTGCGGAGATTCGATCGGGGTGACAAGTTATATATGAGGTTCATCAAACCTTTTTAGATTCTTAACAAAGTTGGATAGGTGGTGTACCCCCTATCTCTTCCCCCACAGATGCACCAAGTGAATGATGTTTTCGACATGTCACAACTGAGGAGGTACCTCCATGATCTATTTCAGGTTATTGACTGGGTAGAGCTAGACATCGATGATAGGAATACATTTGTGTAGTTCCCAGTGGATATAGTGGATCAACATGACTGGGTCCTTCATGGATAGTCGATTCATCGGGTGTGTGTTCGATGACAACATGAGAATCTGTATGAGAGCACATGAGAGCAGGAGGATCAAATTCATGCTCAGTACCCCAATTTGTTTTAGTATCCTTTGTTTTGGATTTTGGGGATATAAATCCCTAAGATGGGGAGAATTTAATGTCCCGGAATTTCAGTATATGTTTTTTTAATTTGTTTGGAATTATTTTGAAACCACAAACTTTCACGTCACGTGATTCTGACACCTGGTGAGTCCAAAATAGAATTTTGAACTTTTTTAAGTTCACTTATGTAAACGCGTGAGCAGGTTTTTATAACTTTTGAACTAGTGATTAGATAGAAACATTGAGGGAATCATTGAACTCTGAACACCAGGATTTGCCTAGAAAGGATATAGCATCGACCAGAAAGGGTCGGATGGAAATGTTATTTTTCAGAAATTTCAAAAAATAGTAAAATAACTTGGAAAGTTATTTTATTTTATTTCTCCCTGTTGAGTGTGGGACGACGGTGCTATGGTACGGTGACGAGCCGCATTAAAGGAATCTTCTTAATGGCTCGTTTTTGTGCAGTGTAATTTCTACAATATTTCATAAATGAAACAATATAATGATGTGACGTCGCAACATAACAGAAATGTTGTGACATGTTTCCTTTTTATAGAATAATGCATTAGATAATTGAGGGTTAGATGATGGAAAATTCTCTAAAAAAACCAGTGAGTTTCCTATCTAATGAATAATTAATAATGCTGGAAGAACATTAATAACTTCGACACACCTCAAATAATGGAGCATGGAAGCAACAAACGCCTTCGACTTATTGAACCATCATAGGTGGACCACTTAAAAGTCGAACTGCTTCAAGGAAGGGGTTTTTTTTCATTTATGTTTCCCCCTTTTTCATTCTAAATGATGAATGTAGATCAACCCACAAATAGGTTGATTCTGGTATTGTCCATTCTTGTGGGAGGGTGATTTTTTCTTGGGATTTCTATATTGGGATTGATTTATTTTTTATGTAACATCATCCCCAAACCACCCCATTTTTTAATATTCTAACATGGAGTGAACATGCAAACACAAACAAGGCTCGACCCCCCTTTGTATTGTGTAATCATGGTCGATGACCGTTTGAAATGGTAGAAAGGAAATTTCAAGGCCATTGTACGGAAGGCCCCCCCCCCAAGAGGCCATAGGTGCAAGCAGCGCATAGAAAGAACCACCAGAACTAAACCGGTAGACTGTGGAAGAGCCTGTCAGTGCACCTTTGACAACCGGCGGTGGCCCGCTGTGGTGGGTGTGAGCTAGAGGTAGCTCTCCTTGATGGTGCACAAAGAAGAGCTGGCGGCTGGGCCGATGAAAGAGACAGGGCCCCTCAACCATGTCAGTAGAGTGGCCCACAACTGTGGGTCATGAGTCTTAGAGGCACGTGGTCTTTGACCCTAGGAAAGAATCTAGGTCGTCTTCATCACATATGGGCCACGGTCGCTTGACTGGGGAAGAAGAAATGACCCCACGTCGACCGTAGTGTGACCAGGGAGTCAGGCGCGACTTCCAACCACCTCCCAATCTGGAAGATCGGGTAGGCCAATGGGTCGGATCCTATACAATGGGCCGGACCCACGACCCCATTGACTAGATCCAGGCCATGCAAGGACTGGGTTGGGTCGGCAGACTAGGGTCAGGTCGGTGGATCCCAGAATCGGACCCAATCGACCCCTTTTTGGAAAAACGTCAATATCTGACAAACCGGGCATCCAATTGACGAGTTGTTTGGGGAGTTGGAACCCTCGCGACAAGGAGGATCTTTTTAAATACTCTATGGAGGATTTCATAGAAGTTGAAATTTTACAAATTTCTTGGGGATCAATTCTCCCAAGATCAACCATGCTATGTGTGGAAACCCTACGGTTGGCTAAGACCTAAATACTCCTGATGAGCTGCCCTCCATGGATCAGATACTATGGCCCAGTGGGAAGCGACTTATGTTTGACCTGGTAGGCCCACGGTGGGGAGACACTTCTATTATACCCAACAGACCCAGGGTACTCGAATTTAGGAGTACCACATTATGGAAATAAATTATTGGGAAGGAACTTCTCTGTGACCTGGCATGCCCACGGTGAGGAGAAACTTCTGTGTGACCCATCATAACCACAGTACTCATCAGGGATGAGTACCATAGAAGTTCTAAGGTTAGTGGTAAGTGGATTCTGTGTGACCTGGAAGACCCACTGTACTCATTGAGGATGAGTTCTCCAGTAGCCCATGGTGTTTGATGATGTGACTAATGGTTCTGTTTTCCTACTTTAGAATATACCTGGCGTGATTTATCTTTCTTTATGATCATGCTTTATAGTTTGTTTGTGGAATTCATTATGGTCTTTACTTTGTGTTTTGTGGTCCCTACTGAGTATATTGTTATTGAACCCTTCATGGGCTTTGCTCGCAAGTGTTGTGTCTGGTGTAGAAGAATGTCTACTTAATGGAGGACTTGGTGGTCCAGGACCCGGTGGTGCCAAGGGAGACCAGGCAGACATGATGTACTTATACGACTTCCAGTAGCTACTTTGTACCTACCCACCAGGTGGGGCTTCTAGCAGATGGCTATCTAGAGTTCCTTTTTTCACTTTCCTATTTTCCATTTAGTATTTTGTTGGGTTTGTATTCAAGTCCATTTGAATTTTAGTTGTACTTGTACTCAGTGGTTATTTTTAGTGGCTTGGTTATTTGAATTTTCCATATTTGGGATTTGGTATTTTGTGCGTGTATATAGGTACTTAGGAAAGTTCCTCCCACTTGTAGGTTGACGCCTTTGGCCCTAGTCGCCAACCCGTAGCCTTCAGGAGGTGTTCTTGGGGTATGTCACGACACAGGCCCCGGGAGACAATTCGTGACACTGCTGGGAAAGAGCGCTCATATCAGCAGAGTATTAGATCACATGAGACTCAATCTAGAGCACATAGTAGAGGGGAATTTAAGTTTTATGTAGTTCATTCAGAACTTAATGATTGTGAGTCTAGGTGATTGATAGTTAGAGGTATTATTATTGTAGCTTCCATTCTTTCTAGCACATTATTTGATATAGGATCCTCACATTATTTTATATTTACACATCCTGGGAATGTTTTGAGTCTGAAAGTAGGGTTTAGGAGTGGGGTTATGATGATTAACAGACAATTGGGTGTATGATCAAAGGAAACATTTCTATGCAAGGGATGCTCCCTCCAATTTGGTGAGTATCATTTCCTTTGGGATCTTTATGTACTTAAAATTGATGGTTTTGACTTCATTCTAGGAATTGACTAGATGGAATTGTACGGAGCCCATGCCATATGTTTCCATAGGAGACTAACATTTTCCTATCCTAAGGGTAATAGTTATATTTATAATGGATAATGTGATATCTAGGAAAAACATGTATGGAATTTCATCAACAACTAAGTGATCTCACTCCCCAAGTTGAATTTATTTTTTTGGATGACATGGATCTGAGTCATAGTGTCTTTCCCCCCGTTCTAGGTTGATTTCTGGATGTGTTTCTTGAATACATCATAGGGATTCCACCTGAGAGATATGTTGAGTTCATAATTTAGATAATGAATGGGGCTAAACTAGTATGCACTCCTCCTTATCAAATGTCAGCAATAGAGATTTAAGAGGTTATGACTTAGCTGTATGAATTTATGGATAAGGAATTAATCCATCTTAGAACATAACCTTGGTGTTTAGATATTTTTTTTCTATGAAGGATGGTGATATTTTGTTCATATCATTCAATTACAGAAACTAGAACAAGACAATAGTTAAGAAATGGTATGCTCTTACATGTATTTGTCATCACTTTAACCCGTTGAAGGGTGATTTTTTTCCGCCAAGATCAATTTTATGTTAGGGTTTCATCAGTTGAGAGTGATTCCTTATGATATACCATATACTACTGTCAAAAGCAGGTATGGAAGGTATTAGTTTGTTGTAATTCCTTTTTTCTAAAGAAAACTTCAATTTTGTTTATGGACTTGATTAACTAAATCTCCCCCCATAATTGGATCAATTTGTGGTTGTTTTCACCAATGACATCTTGGTGTACTTCTAGACTCATGGATATCATTTCAAATATCTTTACATCTTATTGAGTACACTGAGATATCATATATTATATTCTAAGCTATCTTAGTGTCAATTTTTGATTTACAAGGTACATTTAAGGGGTCACAACATCTCTGAGGAAGGTGTGTATGTGGACCCATAAAATGTATACATCGTTTTTTTTGGGATCCACCCAATATTTGTTTTGGTATATGAAATTATTTGGGTTTAGAGGGTTATTTTCAGACATTCATCATGTAAATTTTCTGTATGGTAGTACCACTTTTGGGTTTTACCAAGAAGGGTATCAACCCTGAATGTTATTAGTCATGTGAAAATTCCTTCATGGAGTTAAAGAGGGGATTGAAAACTGTGCTGATATTGATCCTGCCTCAGCTGTGTGATGATTATACCGTGTTTTATGATGCATCTGGGATCGAATTTGGGGGAATTTTGATATCAGGTGATCAAGTTTTTCATATAGGTTCAATAGTTGAGGCCACATGAATGGAATTACCCTACACATTATCCCATGTCAGTTCAAGAGATTTATGTATTAATGTTTTGTCCTAATTACATATAGGTATAAAATTTTATGGTGTATACCTACCACATAATATTAAATTACAAATTTTCATGGTTAGATTTGAATATTCATCAATGGAGATGGGTAGAGTATCTACAGTAATTTTATTTTGAGATATCTTATACACCAAGAAAGGGAAATTGTGTTATTGATGCTTTGAGATAGAAGACATTGACACTGGAAGCCCATGATTCTAACTCTGGGTGGAAGATGACGGAGTTCTTCATTATGAATCATGGGGATTCTCAAGAGGAGAAAAAATATATGAACCTTGTATCTTTATTAGATGATTCCACACTTCTAATCTAGGTCAATGAAAGCTAGTATGAGGACCTAGAGTGTATGATGTTGAGGCACATTTTTTAAGGTGTGAAGTCACCTCTTGATTGGATGACAGATGCATGTGATATCATCTATGCTCGGTGGCATGTGGAAGTATCTACATGTATGTGTGAGGAGCTAATCCATCTCAAAGTGGGTGGTGAATCCTAGTTTTATAAAATATGTATCATGAAATACATAGAAATTATTTTTCTTCTATAATGAAAAAGAGATATTGTGGGTTATTTGACATGATTCTATACCTATCAGCAGGTGCACTATGAGCATCAATGACTTGGTGGGTTTGTCATAGTAGTAGATTATTCTAGAATAGATGTGGGATGATGGTACCATGGATTTTATATTGGATCTTCCAAGGATCCATTGAAATAATGAAGCGATATTGGTGATTGTGGACCGGTTGAAAAAATTATCCCATTTATTTCCTATTTGAGAGACATCCATAGTTTATCAGTTAGGGAATATGTATGTTTGGGAGATAGTCCATTTGAGCGGGGTTCAATAGAGAATAGTTGCAGATCATGATTCAAAGTTTACCTCATTATTCTAGAAATGATTATAGAAGGCATTTTTTACCTAGGTATTTCTATTTAAATATTTTATCCCACAGATAGTCGAGAAATCGGAATGTACTATTCAGGTGTAAGAGGACATGTTGAGAGCATGTGTCCTAGACTTTAGTGGATCATTGGACAAGCACTTAGAAATTTCTATGCTGTCCAATAAAAACAATTATCGAGTGACTATTTATATGGAGCCATTTGAGGCAATTCATGGTAGTCCATTTAGATCACCTTTATATTGGATGGATGTTGGAAAGTCAATATTTTTGGGACCAAGTCTCATGTTTGAGACATAAAGTGGGATCAATTGATTCAAAAACATATGTCTATGAAAAATAGAAGAAAAAGTATTATGTTTATTGAAATCATCAACCTATTGAGTTTATAGTGGGTGATAGTGTGTTCATTAGGGTGTCTCTCAGATTGGTTCATTATAAAATTCACAATTAAAGAATGTTGGAACCCGGGGTTGTTGGATAGTTTGAGGTTGTTGAGAGAATGGGACTGGTGGAATAAAAATTTTCTCTTCCATAGAGTTACAGTGTTATTCATGATGTTCTTTGTGTGTCACAGATTCAACAGTATCACACTGATCCTTATAATGTGATTAACATTGATGATGTTGAGTGTGAGTCAGATGCGTTCTTTGAGGAGAATTTTATTAATGTTATGTCTCTTAGTGAGAAAGTGTTATGGTGAAAGACAATGTCATTAGTTTTAGTGTTGTGGAATCATGGACATGTTCAAGAGGAAATGTGGGATAAGGAAGCAGATATACATGCCCATTGGCCTGAACTTTTTACCTCAAAATCTTAGTGATTATTTGGAGCAGATACTGATGAAAAGATGTTATAATGTGGGGATATTGTAAGTTACTTTCCTTTCCTGGGGATTCTTGTACTCGTTCTCAGGTATTATTTTATCCTCGTATTGATCATGCCTTATTTGGTTCCAACTTCCAGGTCATTTTTATTGAGTTTGGAGAATTTAGAAGTCCCATGGGTTTGTGTATAATTGGTGGACAGTTTTGGAAAAGCATGAGGTTTTACAAGAAAATAGTATGGTTTTTCCCACAAAATGTGAAATCTATTTTGAGCCACATGGTGGGAGTACACGGTTTGACCAATATATATGGACACCTCCCCAAACCATGAAACATTGTACAGAGAAGGTTTTCACAGTTGGTGAACTATTTGGAAGCCATACTCTTACACAAGAGAAATCATGCACCCTATATAATAGGGTCACATGGTTAGGGAACATGATTTTTCTTACCATGTTGACCTTATAAGAAACCATTCTCATGGTTATTTAATTCCACTAAATTTTAATTTAAATTTTTTAAACCCTTGGTTGATATCCCTAATCACCTCAGATCATCCTAATATAATTTTCTTTTATCTTGGAGGCTCCCGAGGGGTTTCATAGGCCCCTATAACACCTTTATTTGAGAATCGAAGATCCAGTAGAAGAATCTAATTTTATCTCATATGTGACATATTATTTGCTTAGGTTTCTCTCTATATCTCGTATTTCTCCCTCGTTGGAGAGGTATGATTCCTACCTTTAATGATTATATAGATCTAGGTTATGATGTATCTGGTTTTGTTGGATCTTGGTCCTTGTTTTTGACCTATATCTCCACCACTATTGTAAATTCATCCATTCAACATCAAATTTAGTGCTATGGATTCGTAGGCGTTCATCAATGCTCCTTAGGTATTTGGTCTAATTTCTATTTTCAAGTAGTCTTGATTATTATTAGGTGTATTTAATTTGGATATTATGTTTCCATGTTGTACAATAACATTTAAATTAGAAAGGAATGTTTAAATCCATGAAATTATGAGACCCTTTACAAATCCCATTGGACCCATTAGATATTATGTTACCAGGATTAATGGATACCCATGGTGTGTGAATATTTCTTTGAAATGATAAATATAGAATAAAAAATGGGCAATAATGGGTTGATGGAATT
Source organism: Viscum album (assembly GCA_963277665.1). Classification (NCBI taxonomy): domain Eukaryota; kingdom Viridiplantae; phylum Streptophyta; class Magnoliopsida; order Santalales; family Viscaceae; genus Viscum; species Viscum album. Next base: position 805,533,383 of record OY728155.1, read on the forward strand.
GAATTAAATCCTTGTTTCATGGTTTGATAATGGGATTTAATGGGTCGATTGGTTTAACTATGAAGGATTAATGAGTTGTATATTAATTGATGATGAATGGATTAATGAGGAATTACTCATGTGATTACTTATGATTGAAGTAATCAACCATGGTTATGATTGAAAAACGAAATGGTTCTCCATGATGTGAATGATTAATAATAAGGTTAATAATGTCGAACCATGATATATATATATATATATATCTTTATGTGTGTGATATTTCTGAATGATTCATCAATGAGTTTTGGAAGAGGGACCAATGCTCCAAGTACTGATGGTGTTCCAGAATACTGCTTTAGTCCCCCATTGCATGCATGAAAACAATGAGTTGTGGGTGAGGGAATAAAGATCCAAGTATCCATGGGGTTCCAGACTGATGCACAAGGCCCCTGAGTTATTGGATCTCAGCTGATGTTTCATGTTGACAAGATAATGGTACCAGGACAGATGCTCCAGGGTACCAAATAAAATTTTAATTTAATTGAATATTGAAATCCCAAAAAAAAGTGTAAAATATAAAACCCCAATGGTTTAGGGTTCAGGCTCGAACATGGGATGAAGAAAGTATGATGTGGTTGGATAAATAATAATAAAATTGAAACTTGTTTAATTTTTCATTTGGTGTTGAATATTTATATAACTCTATATAAAAATATAGAGTGGATATTTATTTAAACACTATTGGTACTGGCCAACTATGTTGTACTCACAGCCTACGCAGGCCACCTGATTGGTATCCCAATAGACTTAATGTTTGTAGGATGGTAAAATTTCAAGATCCATATGATATTTGAATGAGTTGGTATTTGAGATGGAGCGTGGATAAGGGAATAAGACATGATGTTAGGACTTTCTTGGGAGTTTTCTGTGTGTTGTTATTTTGGGTTTTCATTAAACACTTGAAACTTGTATGGAATTCTATATTTAATGATTTGGTTTAAGTTCATTTCCCTATTTTGGATTTATTAATGTGTAATTTGGTATTTAATGATTTTTGTAGTATCTTGGATGTACTGAATATTTATTTTTGATATTGTGATGCTTTTTAAAAGAGGTTATAGTATCCCCACATTATATATTAGACTCTTACTACTATTTAGAAGCCTTTGGAATATAGGGGAATTTCTAAGCTCGTGTGGTGAACCATATTGGGGCACCCAAAAGTGGAACTTGGTTTATGGTGTTAGAGTAAACTATATGATCCATCAGTTTACAAGTATTACTAATGGTATATCTACTATTGGGTAATTCTTAGAAAATAAATGTTTTATGGAAAGAGTATTGACATCTCTTCCAAAAATAACACGTGCAAAGAATGTGTCCATCAATGAGAGTACAAATTTTAATTAGTATACATTAAATGGACTAATACTCTCTCAATTTCAATACAAATTATAGGATTCTATTATAGTATGAACTAAAGGCCTTTATTATTGAGGAGTCTACATAGATGAAAGTTATTCCATTTAAATCTAATGTTATTGATTACTATAGTTCTTTTGATTTTGAGTTTTGGGTAAGTTATAAGAATATATATCATTTTAGTAAGATGTTTTTTATTTTCATGAAAAAAGGTGGAAAAGGATGGTTTAGAAGAATGTTCAAAATAGAATATAAGAAAGGTAAAATCGGCAACAACGATGACTTTTCAGGGTTAAGATGTTAGGAGTTTTGGAAGAATGTGAACTTTAGGAAAAACATCCCAAAGCTCAATCATCTAAAACACAAAAAGAGAAAAGGTGAAAAAGTAAACAAATTTTATTTCAAGCTCGGGACATCTCAAATAGTTCTAACTCAAGTAGTGATTCTGGAAGTGAAGAGGATGAATGGAATCACTCCCTGATGGGTACATAGTGTGAGATTAATGATTCACTCTTTAATCAGTTAACAACTCCTGTAAATGAATGCAAAATAAGAAAATGAAAATTTTATAAACATTATGGTAGTAAATGAAAATGATCAAGAAATCAGATTTAATTTAGTTATGAATGATTTAATAAAATTTAAAAATGAATGTAATAAAATTCATCATGAAAATGAGAAATAAAGAAATAAATCTTTGTATATCTTATGTAAATGTTTATACTTATTTAAAAACTATTAAAAAGAGAATATGAATTTTAGAAATGATTTATTCAATATTAAAGAAAATATATCTACATTTTTAATGGAAAAAAATATGATAAAATGATGAATTTAATGAAACTAAACATCAATAATAATGGATTCAGATATAATGGTTTAAAAAGAATTTAAAATAAGATTAACTGTGTTAAAATCTCTAATGGAATTATTTTTAGTGTAACTTTTTTTAAATTTATAATGAAAGGGAATTATGCTAATGAGTGTTCACTGAGATTTAAACAATCATTTGGGAATAGTATAAATTTCACCACTATAGATTTATTTTCTAATTATCCCACTAATAAATTCTTTAAATCAATTTTGGAGGATTTTTTTCTACTAATTCAATTGGGCTCGATAGAGCATAGGTAACAAAAAGATCTATTTGAATTGTTTAATTTCGTTAAATAAAACTTATAAGGATCAAAGACTAATATTACTTAGATAGTTTCTACTCCAGGAACATGAATGGTTATATTTGAAAATTTCTATCATTCTAATTTATGTGCTGGTGGCCTTTTCACACTTGGAGACTGATCTAAAGGTCAGATTCACGGTATTGGGGAAGTTGGTTTTTTCAAAACAATTATTATTTGAAAGGTATTATATGTACTTGGTTTAAAACATAATATTATAAGTATATCAAAATTATTTGATGATGGATTAAATTAAATTCTTGAAAATGATAAATGTATAGTTATGAAAAATAAATTTACATTATCATCTATAAATAGAAAAGAAAATGTATACACTATTATTTTTCTAATTTAACCAAAAAATGAATTTTTTGAATGTTTTATTATAATATTACATTATGTGGCATAGGATTATTAGAGATGAAATTTTCATACTACTTCGCAAACTCTAAAATAATTAATAGGTTCTGCAAATTCCTAAATTACATAAAAGTAGGTACTTTATGTGTGATTCATGTTTAAAATGTAAGTATCAAAATGAATGATTTAAATCTATAAATGGTGTTAGAAATGCTATATTTTTAGAACTATGACATATTGATTTTTTTAGGCTAATAAAACTAATTATTTTTTGTGACAAGAAGTGTGCATTTTTAATTAAATGTTATTACTATTTTTTTCTTATCCCATAAAAATGAAACTTTAACCAACTTTTCTATTTTCTTGTAAGCTTATTCAAAACATCAAAAATATAATAATCATCTTTGTAATCTTTTCATGTTTTAAATATATTTTCTATTATACCTTTTATAAATAAGTCTCTATATGAAGTATTTAAAGGTATTAAACCTAAAGTATTATATTTTAGGGTACATGGTTTTAAATTTTATATCATCAATATAAAAGATAATTTAGACAAATTAGATTCTAAAACTAATGAAAGTATTTTTTAGGATATTGAAATTATAGGAAATATTATAGAGTTTTCAATAAGAAAACTATAGTTGTTGAAGAATCTAGGGATGATATGTTTAATAAAGATAATTCTAATGAGAATAATTTTGATTTAAACAAAGGCAATAATGAATTCAGGAATTGTTTTTGAAGATTATTACCAAGATAATGAAAATTAATTAGTTGACGGGGAGATTGTATCTTCTATAATTTATCCTAAATAATATAAAAACATAATTTTAGCCCAATTTAAAAAGTAATTGGTAACATAGAATCTAGAATAAAAACCAAATATTCTAATTTACATACTATGAATAAAAATATTGTGTTATTTATTTTGTTCCTATCGATATTTATAATGCTTACATTAATAAAAATTTGATTAATTCGATATACGATGAGAAAAATAAATTTTAATGAGATATAGTTTGGGTTTTATTTTTATTACTCGATTTCACACATGTAATATGAACTAAATGGATTTTTCATAATAATCTTGATGAAGCTAGAAAAACAGTTAAAAATAAAGACTAGTAGCTTAATATTATTTCAAGGAAGATGAAATTGAAATTGAATATTATTTTTCTCATATTTCCTGATTGGAAGCAATTATAATTATATTATTTTATTATTTCTAAAAATATCAAATTATTTCAAATAGAAGTAAAAATTTCCTAGTGGAATGAAATTATTTCAGAATAAGTCAATTTTAGACAACCACCTGGATTTGAAAATGAAATGTTTAAAAATAATTTTTTTAAACTTAACAAATCATTATACGATCTTAAGAAAGATCCATGATCTTGGTATGAAATACTGACACTCTTTTTATATAAAACATAATTTTTTAATTGTAATGTCTATCTAAAATTATTTATCAAAAGTGCTTCAACTGATATAATGATTATAAATATATATTTGGATGATATAATATTTTTTCAACAAATGATTCACTATGTAATTATTTTTATGAACTAATGACATGTAAATTTTACATGATCTTAATGGGAGAAATAAAAATTTTCCTTGGTCTACAAACTCATCAATGGAAATACGGTATTTTATTAATTCTAGACTAATATTATAAAGAACATGTTAAAAGGATTGTACTTGATTCTAGTAAGACTATGAAAAAATGATCACTAATTCCAAATTAATTTTTGATTATATTGTAAAGACAATTGACATTATACTACATAGAGTTATGATATACCAACTATTGTATCTTACTACATCTAGGCCAGACATAATGTTCTTAGTTTTTTTATGTGCTAGGTTTCAGTAAAACCTTAATGAAAGTCATATTAAATCTATTAATGTGGCAATTAGATATATCAATGGTGCTATTGTTATCATATTATTCTATTCTAATGAGAATTGATTTTATTTACATTCTTACTTGGATTCTGAATTTGGAGGTCGTAGACTTGGATAGAAAATCACTACATGTATATGTCATTTTTTATGTAAAAGATTAATGTCATAGAGTTATACGAAACAAATATCAATATATTTATCAACTGATGAGGCTAAACTTGTTTATGATGCTAGTTTCTATTCATAGAGTATTTGGATAAAATAAAGGTTATATTATTTTAATATTAATTTTAATAAAGTACCAATTTTCAATTATAATTTTAGTGTTATTTAAATTTCTAAAAACCCACTTAAACACTCTAGAACAAAACATAAAGATATTAGATTTCATTTTCATAGGGATCATGTAAGTAAAGGTGATATATATTTAGAATTTGATCTTACTGAAAAATAGTCTGCCGAAATTTTCATTAAACTTTTCGATTTTGTTAAATTTTACAAAATGAAATTTGAATTGGGAATGATTAAAGCATAAAATTTATATTTATTATTGTTTTTGTTTTGATAAAATGATTCAATATTTTTAAACTATTACTTGGTTATAATTAATTTAATAATGTAACTACCTATTAAATTTTATGAAAATATATTTCTCGGATTACTATTTATTAGTTGATACTAATTAAAAATGAGATTCTTATTAAATATTGAATTATAATGTACTTTTGTAATAAATTTAAAAATGGGAGATATTGATTTTTAACATTTAATAAATGTTATGTTTTTAAATTTTCAAAAATTGGGACATTGGTAGTATTTTAAATGGAGTTTATTACATTTATAAGTTTTTCTAATACATTATTGTTTCAACACATTTACTTAAATTCAACTTTTTTATAACAAATAATAACTTTTCCATTATATTTTAAAATTTTATGTGTTTATTAAAATGTTTTAATGTTTTTTAATTGAATAATGATTGTTTTAATTTTCAATTAAATTTTATTCTTAATGATTTTTTTTGGATTAATTAAAACAATTCCATTTAGACAATCCTCTTAGGTTAGCCCTAATACCACTCAGATTAGTCCAATGGTATACCCCATGGGATGACCAATGGTTGAATCCTACACAGAGGTATGTATATAAACAACTGTGTTGGTGTATAAGTCTGCTAGATAATGCCTGGAGGAGCACATGGAATGGGCCTGGTAAGCCTGTTGGGCTATAACCTGTGTGTGTGTGTGTGATGGGATGTGGGTGCTGATCCCCAGCTAAAATCTCAATACTTTTACTAGGGGACTTCAATGATATAATGGGGTATCACTGAATCATCTATCTGATGTGGATAACAAACTACTATGATTTTTCAGCCATTCTAAAATTATATAGATATTACTTTCGTCATCAGATTCAACTAATATCCTCTGTTCATTCAATCCCATGCTTTATTCTTCTTCTTCATCCTTTTGACGATCTCTAGTTTTTCTGAGTTTATAGAAGAACCATCGATGAGCTATTCTGAGGGCTCTATTACCATTCTTAGATAGTTTTTTAATTCATTGATGTATTTTGAAGTATTTTATTCTTTCAAGGACAATATGTAGCTCAACTTTGTAAGGTGATATAGCAGAGAAGGTAGATTATCTATCTACCACCCTGATACTAATATATTTTTTCCACTATAATATCAACATACCATTAGACACCAATGGTATATCCTTTGTTCCAAGATAAAATGGTAGATATTTCTCGACACCAGTAGGTAGATCAATATACCGATAAAGAATGAGAGATCAATCTACCACCAAGTACTTACATCAATTATTATTTCAAAATTATTTTTTCCTTAATAATTATATTTAATATCTATTAAGATATATTATTAAAATTAATACATATAATAGTTTTTTATTAAATGTTGATAAATTATAATAATATGTTGTGTAAAAATAATTGTGAAAGACTTTTTGCATATATATTCATGTAGTCTATATATTCTTATGATGATATATTTTTAAAAAATATTTTATTAATAAAATAGATGTTTATTCAGTGTATTTTAACTATTTTATAATTATAAATTTTATATAATTATTATAGATGAATTTATAAATATTTTATATTGTCATTTCATAAATAATTAAATTGCATGATTGTTCATTGTTATTCAGTGTGACATTTTCAATAGAAGTTAACTATAATTTTGTTTTATTGTTATGCTCTAACAAGTTTCAAAAAGCTATTAGTTCAGAAGACTCTCCTAGAATATCATTGTTCAATGAGGTGATATTAATTCCTGAGAGATATCGTCAAGGAATAAAAAAATTATTTTATAGGTCATTTGATAGATTCTTTGCGATTAAACTATGACACAATTCTAACTAATCTCATTCGATCAAGAAACTATTGTGACTTATCTACCATTTTCATGATCACATAAGAAATTAGACATTTGAACTTCTTCCATTCAAGTGATCAATGATCATAATGATTCATCATCTTCTATATCTTTTTATCATCTAGTGATTTAATGTTTTACACCATGTATTTTTTTTTCATTTATTTGTAATTATATGTGTCTCTTTTATGATTTTCCCAAAAATAACAACGTATTAACATTTTCTAGTTATTTCACCTCTAAAATGTAGTCTATGTTGTGACTACTGAACAAATTTTAGGTCAAAAACTAGGTTTGGTGTCCAATAAAAATATAAGGTTATGCCTCTATGTATTTGTAAAATGTAGAGTCTATAACTTGTTCTCACACCTTTAATATTGAGGTTTGTAGTGGGAACCAATATTCTTGTAGAGTAGAATCTTCAGAAGTGGAATATGATCTTTGTGATCTAAAACACTATAAATATTTGTGTTCTTTCATTTTATTTCTTATGAAATTTATTTAAAAAAATTAATAGTTTGTATATATTATTATTTAATAAACTCTGATTAATTAATAATAAATGTTTTAAATTACAATTCTCACCCCTCTAGTTATTAATATCATCACCATCAATCCAACGGGTTTAATTTTTGAGTAAATATTAAATATAGTTTAAGTATAAGGTATGTATTATGAAATTTTAGAATCCAAAAAGTGATGTAATAAATAATATAGATAGTTTACAAGACCAAAATTATGTTTCCCATTTAAATTGATGTTATTTTTAGTAATTTTTTTAAATTTATAAACCCTTAATTAATCCTCCAAAACTTATATTATATTTTAAGGTTTAAAAATAAATTCTTAAGAAACATGACTCACTTCCACATAAAAATGGTAATATTTTAAGGAGTTTGGTTATTTTCATTATCAAATATTAGAAAAAATCCTTTTTGTTAAAACATTGTAGAATATCATGATAAGGTATGTGATTTTGATTATTTATCATATAGTTTAAAAAAATACTTTTAGAAATTATTAATGAATTTCCCTCTATTTCACCATAAAAACCTAACCAATATCCCATTCCTATTTACTAAAAACTCTTTGAGTATGAATTTTTCTACCATTAGCTATATAATTCCATCTTGTGGTGTCCCAAAGTCAGTAAGAATCTCCTACCAAGCTTTTAGAAGCACCCTATCTTGGTAGGAGATCCAATCGTTATCATCATTATTGAAGAACCTTCTTTATATTATTCCTATGAATTTCACATTTTCCATATTGGAATTTTTTTTAAATATCCCTCATACCATCCTTATGTAATATATGGGATGGGAGATCCCTTTCACTCTCATTAAACCCTATAATGAATCATTATGTACACCCTTCATTCTATCAAAATTAGCAATCAATTTTCCATGGAATACATTTTTGTAGTGAATACCCTTCCCCATTTCTAATAAATTTTATTCATCTATATATAACTACCATTAATATATATTTATGTAACCCACACACCATTATCATGGTATTATAACCTATTAAATACATCCTTATACTGTATGATTAATGTGGCCCACTTATGCCTGAACAGGGTATGAATGTGATAAGTAGGGCATGAATTATATATCCCTCCAATGCATTGATAAATATTTTTATTTCATTAAATACCATGTATGGTGCATGAAATATTTACCTAATAACACTATGTGATGATGTCTTGGTGGTATTTTTTTTACTTATGATTACGATGTCATGTTTTATTTTGTCATCGCATTCTAAATTCACCTTTATGTTCTCATTTTTTATCATGATTTTATGTTAAATATTATGATTCTTACCCCTTTTATGTTACCTTAATATTCCAATGTAATTGCATGTACTTCATTAAATAATAAAAATCTTTGATTATAACTTTTTAGGACTTAATTCACACCCCTTTCTTATGTTCAACCTAGGTTATCTTGTGCAATTTTAGAAGATCCAAGGAATATGTGGGCATGTTTCAGAGTTATTAAATAATTTTGTTATGCACGTGTCATAATTTATTGATTAATGTATCATATTACCCAAATACACTTGGACTTATTATGTTTTGTAATTTTATTAACAATATCATTATTTTATAAATTAAGAATTAAGGTGTATTCATATATTGTTTATCATAGTATCTACTCTAGAACAATATCAACCTATAGTATCAAGACATGAATATCTTTTTTTAGATACCATTCAATTACGTTACAAAAATATAGGATTTTTCCCATATATGGACTTATTTATATAGTTTTTACTAATATTTTATATTCAAAATTTTGGAATTCTATAAAATGTTTGTATGTTACCAACTATAGTGACCCATCATTTTCTTACATCTCTATTACATAATTTTAATGATAAAAATAGATTTTAAAGCTTTACAAAATAAAATGGTATAACATCATTGTAAAATTAGGTTTATACATAACCTATACAAATCAAAAAACAAAATTAATTCCTTTTTTAATGTCCTTAAAAATCATTGGTTTTTTCCTTAGTACATGTAATCACATGAGGATTTCCATCAAAGAAAGGGGAGAGATAAAATCATAGTAATTAAAGGAATAACATATAATGAATAAGAGAGATGGATCAATATTACAAGGGTGAGAATAATCATAATCATAATATCACTATCATGGTATCATCATCACAACAAAGAGATAATAATTTCCAAAATGAAAATAATGTAGAATGTTTTTAATAACGATACATCAAAATATAATGGCCAATTAACACACATTATTGTGAATAGTGCATACATCATGTAACACATAACATAAGTGCATAAACGATAGCATCATTATTAAAAACAAATATTGAATTAGAATTTAATATATAAAAATTATTTTCATTACATATGTCACATTAACCTTTGAATTATAATACTATATAATTTTATCCTCACATGTCACATCAAAAAAATGATTATAATAATTCATTACACATGAAAAATAACATATGAAAATCATAGTAACGAAATAAACATTGTGAAATAAATGGGTTTAATTATTATTTCATAAAGAATACTTCAACGAATAAACTTTTTAGGTTCCAAAATGAATAATGAATATTATATTTTTTCCTAAAAAATTATGATTCCTAAGTGTACAAGAAACATAAGAGTAGGAGTCAATAATTGTTTTTTGAAAAAATTAATTCTTTTTAAAAAATCCTTAATGTTTTTTTAGAAATAAATTAATAAAATTGAAACATGTAGATCACAAGAAATAAATTTTAAATAATTTTGGAAGGATATTTTTATGAAATATGTGAATAATACAAACTAAAAACAAATATAAATTTTATCCAACAGGAAATTGTTGTGATAATGAATTCTCATTAACTTCAATCCCAATTTGTTAAGACATTTTTCTTCCTCCTTCATAATGAATTTATAGTTATTAAAACATTTCAAATCATGTTTTTTCTAAACTTTTTTCTAAATTAATCAATTGTAATAATAGGATTTATTTCTTAATTATATTTTTTAGAGGTTAAATTATTTTATATTATATTTTCTTTATAATATCTGATATTTCATTGATTTATAGATTTTTCATTATTGATTTATATACCATAATATTTTTAACTACAGATGAATATAAATATATATACTTTAACATTTATGTATTAAAATTCATATATTATAATCATGTCTAACTGTAGTGATAAGTGAAGAGTTGGAAAAGTATAAGTGGGCTGTTAACTAGACGTAAAATTCACAATTTTAACCAATCCTTGGAACCTTGTTTGCTTATAAATTTTATGCATTTTTTATGAGTGATTAATTTCTCAATAGTCTCTTTAGAGACATCTAATAAAATTGGAACGATATAGAGAATATTTAATTTATCATTAAAAATCACTCTTTCTTGTGATTTGAAGATTTAATCAAGGGTAAAGTCTCTATTAATGTAATGAATCTATTTTTTCCTTATAAAAAGTTACAATATTGTTTTTAATATTTTTAGTATTAGGAATGGATCATCATAGGATTTGATGCTTGTAGAGCCTAGTTGTTGATATAAATAAAATATTGAATATATGATATCTATCACATATAGTTTTTCTAAAATAATGGAATATCTCCCATGTTTCTAGTGGAAAATATGAGATCAACATTAAATCCATAATGATTATTTTACCATAGGCATGACATAACCATTTTTTTATTGGGTATTTTTTTTATTTCATTCCCATGCATATTAATTTAATTTCTGTTTTTTTAAGTGGATGTAATTTGTTTTATGAACCCTTGACAAACCAAGAGTTTTGATTCATAAAAAACAATAATAATATAGAAAAGGAGCGAGTGTCATTGGTTGTTGAGATATCCACTCCATATTTCAAACCATAATTTATTTTTTATCCCTGCTATTTTCATCAATGATTTTGAGTTAGGAAGTTCCATAAATTTTTTCACTCTCATATACACATATTTTCATGGTATGGTTTTCATTTCAGCACATTGTGAATCCATTGATAGTGATTTCATGTGGGTGTGTGTCTACTACTTATGATGATAAATGTATCATGTTTCCATGATAATTTCTAGAATAGATGGATTTCATGTTTGATATTTATTGATATGTTGATTCATAGTGCAATTATTTATCACGTGATGTCGTGCTATATATGATATCATGTTATTCATTATTTTGTATTGTTGTTTCTTTGGAGGAATGGTTCTTGGTACACATGACTATAGATTGTAATTGTATTATTGAACCATATAGGGGATGTTTTCTTCATATGCGGTGATAATGATAGTGGGGATTGATAGTTGTGTGTCAAGATGGAACTACATGTTGTAAAGATTTTGAGGAGCGTTCCTAAACTTGATGACTTATGGATTATAAGTATTATGTTAACTCAATGAATTCTAGAATCCAAGTATAATTCCCAATTGATTCCGTATTGATACCGAGTGTCATGTAAAAATCCTTGTGGATAGTTATTCAATTGTTTTGATGAATATTTATCACTCTTTTACATGGATCCCAAAAAGGTATAATTGGGCATTTTGGTGACTTTTTTAGAAAACAACCAATTAGTACATGGTTATGTGTTATTATATTTATTATGAATTTATCATTACAATAGAATAAACATGTTATATATGTGAAAATTTTCTAATGATGTATTGGTTGTGTCATACTGAGACTTGTACTCACACCCTACTCCGTAATTTCTGTGAACTTGTTGATTTTAGGATTATAGATCTTGTGAAGGTCAAGGGCCCTGTAGTTGAAACATGAGAAGTAGAGCATAGAGCTAATATGAGAATGGGATGGAATGTGTAGGACCATAATGTTTATGTATTCATTTATTTTTCTATATCAAACGTGATAATGGCTTTCCACATTCAGAACCTCTTATTATTGAATGATGTGTATAACATTAATGAGATTATCTATGTCAAATATGGTTATTCATAATATTTTTTATTGTTTATTATTGTTCATATGACATGTTTCTAATTGTATAGTCTCCCCAATAATGTACTCAGACCCCTGTTTCGAGTCAACAGTCTCCTACATATGGGAAGGGTCATACAATGCCATGTTACTTTAATACTCAAGCCTAGTGGTTTATGTCAGGGTGCTAAAAAATGGTATTAGAGTATTAAGATTTACAAAACTGTTCTTATCTAATCCATGATTTATGATAGGGTTTATATGAGATAATATGGTGGGACATAGATAGGATAACCATGATAGTTTTTGGATGGTACTATATAGTGTATCTCTGAGTATTCATAAGTGTGAGAAATATATTATGTTTTTACCATTTATTAAATTCACCTTGGTTGATGAACGTGATTTTGATATGATATTTAGGATATTTCATGTGTATTGTTTCATCATTACTTGGCATGTAGTTTCACATAACACATATATAGCTGGTTTTATGATGGAAATTAGTTATTTGATTAAATTATTTGAATTTTTCTATCTATTTGCAATAGTTTCTCTATTACGTGATATATTTTTATTTACATGATGTTATTTTATATCATTATTTTCATTAATTTGTTGAATTAAGGATTTACTTGTTTATTATATATATGATTTCATTTACTAACATGCATGGACTAATATTGGGGTAGCTCAAGGAGGGGTATACCTTATCTCATGGAAAGAGTCCTATGAATACCTTGTGTGATCTCATAGACTGGTTAGGATTAGTTTAAGTTCCCTATGTTTACATAATTATAGATATTTATCCTTAGATATATTGAATGACACTACTAGTAGTGGTAACTCATGATGTTTTGGTTCCACCACCCAAAGTTAAAGACGATATAATCCAATATTCTCCTATACTAAAACATGTGATTAAGTATATAGATTCTATTTATCTAGGAAACTTTTAGATTATTCTCATCAGATATGGAACTATTTAATGTACCATGACCGATAATTATCAGGATTTGTACCTCCAACATCCTCTAACATTCTATGATACATATGGATCATATAATATAGAGTATCTTATGGAATTTATCTATAGAATTTCTAATCTTTTCTAGACTCATATGGATGGAAAAGTGATCCTAGTGATCGTCATGTTCCAAGGACCCCCCATGATATGGTGGACTTCCATGAGTCTGGTAGGGATATGAGAGGGAAATACATGGGAAATTCTCAAGGGGATGTTCCTCGTGTATTATGTTCCCTAGATTTTTAAATTGGAATGTTACTAGGTGTTTATGGAGTTATGGAAGGGTTCCATGACCATCTATTAACATTCCTCTTAAGTTATAAGAATAATTTTATTTTCTCCTTTTATAATTTGGAATGATGTGTAGAAGGATTAGAAGATTAATATTGTCCTTTTACAAGAGATTAGACTTCATATTTGGGTTTTTGATATGATTATGTAGACATACATTATTCATAAAGCCATAACATTTAATAAAGGGTTGAAGTATGATAAGGTTTTAGTTTTACTTCTAACACACAGTGGGCTAGTGACTGTTATTTCTCTCACTACTACATGATTTTATTCTAGTGGTATGACTAGGAAGGTAGATAAATCAAGTCAAAGCATTGAAACATGGTTCAAGTATAGAATAACTTTATCTAATCCTTCTTGAGGAGCTCCATAATTCATAAACTATGTAAGGGTTGGATACTATCATAGGTTTCATAACACACCTTAGAGAACATGAAGCAATGTGGAATGTTGGGGAATCTCTAACAGTTTTTCTTCAGTTATTAAACAATGAAGGCTGAAATGATAGAGAACAGATGTGGTCAAGGAACTAGGAATCTATTTAGGGTCCTGAGATTCTAACTCTAAAAAAGACTCAGGTGAGTCATGATCACATAGATGAGGAAGTCTATGCCTATATAGTTGATTAGACTCCACGTAATGGTTGCGAGGGAACATCTACAATTTGAGGTATGGTTCTAATCATGTTTATGTTATTTACTTCTTTATTCAATATTGTTTCTTCACATTCATTTATACATGTAAATTTTTTATCTAGGTATAACATATCGTCCATGTTACCCACCAAGTTAGTCTCATTTTATACAACATTGGGAAAAAATGGGGACTATATCTAGTGATTCGTATAGTGTTCCATATTATCCAATGGTTATGTGCATCTATGGGAATTCGATATTCTTGAGATGATATCCTTTTATGTGATATTGAGAATGGACTATCTGACTAGATTTCGATTCCACATTTATTTCTATCATAGACATGTTTCATTTAAATTGCCGAAGGGAGAGAAGTTCTTGATTACCCAAAAAGTGGGAACATGGATCAGTAAGATTTGGACCACAATTGAGCTTTCTCAGGATGATTAGAACATATGTTTCATGTTATTTTGGAAGGACTGATGAAATACCCATTGAATTTATGTCCATTTTTTAGTCATTATCAGGATGTTTTCCCAGAATAATTCATAGGGATTCCTCTTGATAATAGAGTACATTTTGAGATTGAGATCATGTCAGTTGTACAAGTCATTTTTTTACCCATGTATCGTATAGTTCCAATTGATCGTATAGAGCATAATGTGTTTCTTTATGTCTTTTTGTAGATGATAATTTGAGTCTGATTAATTATCAAAGTGGTGTACATCTGTAGTTCTTCATAAAGGATGACATTTTCACCAAAACTATATTGACTACCTAAATTTGAACTTGAAATGGTGAAGAACAAATATAAACAACATGGGATAGATGATTTTTTGATAAATTATGTGAATCCCAATGGTTCTCTAAGATTTTTTCTTTAATCAAGCTACCATCATATTAGAGTTAGAGAATATAATATTCTAAATAATTAATTTTTAGAAATTTATGGTTCGTATGAGTACTTGGTGATTTCATTCGGACTAATGAACATATTGAATATTTTTATGGACCTCATGAATAAGATCATCTACCCATATTTAGACTCAAACATTGGGGTTTTCAATGATGAAATCATCATCTACTCTCCAATAATGGAGAAGAATTCTATATATCTCGAGATAGTCCCGAGTACTCTTTGAGCACATCAACTTTACAAAAAACATTCAAAGTGTAATTTCAATAATCAAGATGTGATATCAAGGTGAATGTGTCTTCTGGGATATGTATATCTATTGAACAATACAATGTGCAAGTAGTGATATTCTCAACATGTAACTAAAATGTGTTCAAAATCAAGAACATCATGGGTTTAACATGATATTACTGGTGTTATATCTACATATCCCAATTAGCATCACCCACGACTATGCTGAATAAGAATAAAGTGATGTCCTAGTGGATATAACATTGATAAGAAAAAATACATGAGTTAAATAATAGGTTGAATATATCTACAGTGATGATAAAACCAGGTCCTTGGATCACATATAATATATACTATGATGTATCAGGCATTGGTTAAGAGGAATACTTATGTCGTGGGATTATGTTATCCCTTATGGGTCACAAAAGATATGAAAATATTAGTAGAACTAACATACTCATGAAATATATTTAGAAGAATTATTTTTCACTATAAAAGAGTTGAAAAATATATATCTTTGGTGATAAGTATGTTTCCTACACTTAGCATAAAATCCTATGTTACATCTTCACACAACTGGACCAAAATATGAGACAGATGTTCTAGGATGAGTATCTGCATAAATTTTTCATTTATATGGATTAATAACCAGGGTCATGTAACATAATTTTGGATTTTCTTAGATATTATACATAGGTTTATAATGTTCTTGGTGATCAGCCATTAGAGGAGCACTGAAACTTGATGATATTGTTGGATGATTGGATGATGAATTATTCTAAGGATTATGTATCGATGATTTGTGACCCTTGTTTTATTATATACTCTCATGTGCAATGGGATAAGACTATTTAGGAGTCATACCCAGAGTGTGTTATGATGAGGGAACAACTGGCTAGAGGTGACCCAATACCCGAATGGTCGATAGATGATGACAGTGTTATCATAGTACATGGGAAATTGAAATTCCCTACTTCCATCCGAGATGTGGTGATGAAATATTTAAACATTTTGATATTGTATGTACATATTTATGCATTTAAGATGTTCAAAAACTTCAAGATATAGTTTTATTCAATAAGGACAAAGTGGGACATTTTTGGGTTTGTGTCTTGATGCCTTACCTACTAGAGGTTAAAGTCCAAACACTATCATCCTGGTGGTTAGTGTAGACAATTCCATTTCCCATATATAATTGGGATGATGTCATGATTGAATTTATGATTGGTTTTCATATGTATTTGAGGATTCATGATGTTTTCTAGGTGGTTTTAGGTTAGATGAAGAAGTCTTATCACTTTTTTAGGTTCTAGAGACTCACATGATATATGAGATGAGAATAATTTATGTCTATTAGATTATATACTAACATGGAGTTACCTTGATCACTGTATCAGAAAAATAAATATATTTCACATCACAAATTTGGACAGAATTATAAAAATCTCTTTCATCATATCCGAGATTGATCAAATTATACCCTCCTCATACAGACAGACATACCGAGTGTATAGATCACATACTAGAGGATAAGCCCAAGTATTATATCCTAGAAATTAGTGGAGATTAGGATGATCAACTAGATTTAGTTGATTTAACCTAAAAATAGTTATGATTCTTCAATTCAGATGGAACCATACACACCACTTAACAGTTGGTCGGGTCATTCATGGTTTTGTGGGCATGAGGAAGGTGATATAGTAGGTTTAGAGCCCATTTTGGATTATGATAAATCTAAGATAGTGAATCTGGTTTAGAAATAGTCATCACTACTCTAATAGGGTAGATATTGTATTAAAATTACAGGATATGAACATTGGAGTTAATTTTTGGTGATCATGTTTTATTATTAGTGTCACCTCGGTTGGGGAATCAATATTTTTTGTAAATAGGGAATGTTGGCACCACATTTTGTTGGAACATTTGTGATCACTAAATAGGTTGGGATAATGGAATATCATCTAGATCCTCCTTCTCTCTATTGAGGTATGAATGATGTGTTTCATGTTTCATAGAACTGGAGGTACATGGATGATCTAACACATGTTATTGGTCATAAGGATGTGTTCATAGAGCCAAATTCAGTGTATGATGAGTTCATTTTGTATATTATATAATAGAAAAATAAAGTCCATCAAGGTAAGATGATATCACTTTTACAGATACTATAGATACATGGAATGATCATGGATGATTTGTGGTAGTTATAGTATGATGTTCAAGGATAGTGGCTTGAGTTATTCAAACATGACCTCTAGATATACTTCTTAGGGAAGAGAAGTCTATTGAGGGGAAATTTTTTAATATTTTCAATTTTAATGGATCCTTTAAAACTCTATTGTTAATAAATTATAAATTTTTTTATTATAAAAATTAATGTTTCAATAAAATTTAATGTAAATTTTTTCAATGGATTTACATTAGGTTGGAATTACTATAAATGTAAAATCTCTATTTTTTACTTATAATACTTTCGAATATTTTAATGATTATTTTTTGGAGTTTGGTGTGGATTTAGAGTAGGATTCTTGATATTGTAGAGCCTTTGTGTTGATATGATAAAAATATTAAATATAAAATACCACATGCTTATGCTTTTTCTTAAATAATGGAATATCTCTTGAATGTTATTTCAGATGGGAAATATAAGATGATGATTAATTCCAAAATGTGGGATTTATCCAAGGCACGAAATAAACTTTTTGTGCATTTAGTGTTTTTTATGTGCATTTCATTCATAGGTGTAACATTTTACCCTTTTATTTCATTTTCTTTTAATTTTTTATTTTCAACTTCTTCATACACATGCCAATGCCAGCCCCTTTTTCACGTTCCTTCAAACCAAAAAAAATTGAATCAACTATTTTGAATCATTTAATATTAAAAATAATTAATGGAATTAAATTAAATAGTATAAGATCATTTTTTCTATGAAAAATAAAATATATCAGTATTTTAAATGTGTGGTTTTTGAAATGCTTAACATTTATGCATTTTGGGTCCTACATAGAAAAACCATTCAAAAACTAGTCTTGGATAATCCTAATGGGTCTAAGAGACTTTGAATCTCCTTGTGCATGATCGTGAAGACTTCATCAAGCCAATTCAAGTTCTGTTTTCCATTTCCTAGTGTAGTGAACTATTCTTCTTCTTCCCATGAGAATTGGGAAAAATGGTTCCGAATTTTGTTTTATTTTTTTCATCATTTTTTCTTCTTCTCAAATTCTTGAGAAATTATTTAATTTTATATTACAAGATAAGAAATAAAATATCAAATAATAATTCAAAAATAAATTTTCAAAGGTTAATTACATGATATTATCAGATTATAATGATTAATAATTATCGAGGGATGATTTTAATATTTATCAAAGGATAATTGTGTGAAATTATCAGAGGGAATGAATAAGAATTATTAAAATATAATTATATGTAAATTATTAAAGGAAAATTTATGAGACATTATCATCAGATAATTATGAATGGATAATGTTTAAAAATTATCAAAGGATAATCAAAAAAAATATCCAAGGATAATTATATTGAAATATTATAGAATAATTATAAAAAACATTCATATAAGTTATTAGTATAATCAAGAGAGATATTTATTACTGACTGTGGATTTTTAATTATTCTATATGAGAATATTTCTAGCATGAGGGTTGGACAAAAATGATAATTTTGAAATAATCCAAGAGATAGAAATCATTATAAAACATGATATTGATATAATTTTAAATTAAATAAGAGGATTTGGTTCGTGGAACCCATGATGAAGCTGGAAAAGTGATGTGTCAATAGCTATGATAGTAAGGACAAGGAGTGGGTGTTCTTTATTATTGAGGTTTTCACTCCAACTTTCAATCCAAAAAAGTTGTTTTATCCTTGTCGTTGATGACGATGATTTTTAGGTTGGATGTCCTTTACCTTTTGGTGCTCTAGTATACACTTGTTATTGTGGAATGTATATTGTGTTATCATAGTTGTGTTTCCATTAATGGTGATTGAATGTGGGTGTTTCTATTATCATGATACCCATATATGTCTATTTTTTCCATGATAATTTCTAAAATTTCTAGATTTTATGTTTGATGTTGATTCACATATTGATTCTTTTTGAAATTATTTATCTCATGACATCAAGCTATGTTTTTTATCATGTAATACATTTTTGTGTATTATCATTCATTTAGAGGATTTTTATTTGTTAAATTGATAGGTTAAATTCATTTTTGGTTTCATATAGAGGTGGGTGTGCTATATGTGAAATGATGAAAATAGTGGAGTACGATATCCATATTGTTGGATGAAACACAATGCCTTTAGAATTTTGAGGAATTTTCAGAAACTCAATGCCTTATTGATTATGAGAATCACATAAACTTGATGTATTGTTGAATCATATTATCATGTACACTCGATGCCTTGTCAATACCAGGTGACATATAAATATCCCATCATATAGTTATGAACATTTTTCGATGATTATTGATCTTTATTTTATCATAGATCAAAAGAGGAAATGACCAGGGGGTTGTGGAATCTTGGTTTTCACACAACCCATTGATATGTGGTAATTCATTGTTTAATGCTTCTGTATTTATCATTAGTATTAAATACACATGTTATACATGTGCATAATTTTTAAGGAAACATTGGTGGTATCCAACTAAAACATGTACTCTCACCCTACTATGATGTTTTAGTGGGCTAGAAGATTTTATTACTAGATATCCGATGATGGTTAAGGGACCAATTTTGGATGGTTGAGAAGAGGGGGACAATATTGGTAGTGAATTGAGAAAGTATACAAAGGACCCCACTGTATATTTATTTATTTATATTCTCATTTTACAATTGATAGGCTTCCCACATTAGTATCCTCGTATTATTGTGTGACATGTATCTCATTCATTAGTCTCTCCATGTTAACTCTAGTTATTTATTATATTTTTTATTGTATAATATTAATTTTATGACATGATGTTAGGATATAGTCTCCCCACTAATGGAAATAGACCATCTCTAGTAGTTGGAAACATCCTAGTTATGGAGAGGCATGCATGAGTTCATGTTGTTTTCAAGCTCAGATCTGCTGGTTCTGGTCAAGGTGTCACACCAGCCGTTGATGGGACATTATCAAAAGAGGAGGTGTGAGATATATAACATTTTATTATAATATAAATTATATTTTTACAACAGATTGAAATTTCCATGATCATTTTAATATAATATAATTAATCAAGGATTGTATTAGAATAGAATAGGAGGATATTGAAAAATAAATTGAAAATAAAATAATATGAAAATAGGCCATTGCCTCTATTTTAATGTTTTTCCTCTTCCATGAATCTTAGCATATTGAAATATTGCTGATTGATTTCTTAAGAACTTTTACAAGGATGATCATGGGTTTAGGATATGGTTATTGGGGAAATATTTGGGTTTCATAAGATGAAGTAAAGTGGTTTTTCATTGGTTGGGAGAGGGTGTATTTATACTTGGGGGAGGAGTGTTTAAAGTTAAAATATTGAATAAAACATAATTTCCAAGTATGACCTTTTAATAGTAAAATTATTGACATTATGAATTATCTTTTAGTAAAAATAAATCTTTTTAGGACTTTTAACGACATTATTAGCCAAATTCGTCTGTCTATTCAACTATAATGTTGAAAAAATGAAAATAGTAATATTCAATATAATAGACTGTGTTCTTTGGAAAATAATTTTTATGTTTGGAATTTGAATTTTAATTATTTAGTTGACTAATTAAAACTATTTTTTTCTTGAGAAAAAAATTATAGAATTTATTATATATTCATTTCTTATTGAATGGTTTAATTCAAACATACTCGTCGTATAAAAATGACTTTTTTTACGATTCACCTAAAAAATAAAATTTTCTTGAAAATCACTAGAAAATTAAACATAGTCAATTTCAACATTATAATTCTCAAAGTGAAATTTAATATTTAAAAATAATTTTTCTATAATAGGTAATTTTAATTATTAATAAAATTTTTTTTAAGAAATATAGTATAACACAATTTATTATAAATTTGCTTATAATTTCGTTATTTATTTATTCATTAAATATATTTTAGGGAATTAAAATATTATTATTTATTAAATGACATAGTAAAATATTTTTTTATTATGTGTTGGTTGGTTTATTAATTTAATGGTTATGTTACTATTCCTAATGGTACAATTACTATTCCTCACGATTAGGATCCTATTTTAACAGTTGTGTCAGTCTCAAAATAATAATATAATCTCCCATAAATTATCTTTAATTAGATCATTCATCATTCATATAATCTTACCTCATGGTTTTACTTTTTCAATTTCTAAAATTTTGATTGGATTAATGAAGTTTATTATTTTACTTAAAATTATATTTTTCAGAGTAAAAGTTCATAGAGACTAATGTGATCAATATTTTTTAGTTCTACTTAATCTATTTTTTTATTTATTATCCAATTATACTTGCTTCCATTTTCATGGATATATTTATTTTATAAATTAAATATTATTAATTAATGGAATAATTGTTTTCTTTTTTTAAACTATATTATAGTCCAAAAAACTATTTATTTATAATTAAAATTCAATATATATATATATATATGTATGTGATGTTTCATTCTTCCCCTACTAAAAATTTAATCCTAAAAATTTCAACTCACATCCTTGTATGGGAATAGATGAGGGTAATTTTGTTTCATTTCCTCCTCAGTTTCCCATGTTTCTTCTTCATTCTTGTGATTTTTCTAAATCACTTTAACAAGATGATTTTTCTTAGTATTATGTAATTTATCTCTGTGATAAAAGATAATCACTTAATTCTCCTCAAAAAATAACTAATTCCAATTATGTTCCACCTCTGGAGTATACAATCATAAGAGAATTATTAAGTACTTCAATTGGATATATATGTTGAATGCATTATGAATTACATCCATGTTTTCAAGATTTTTAATCTGGTTGGGAACTCCTTCTATAAAATAAGGGATCTCATAGAGCCCAATATACCTATGTTGAAACATTAAGTTCATTACAAACATCATGGATCTTATCCATGCTGATATTCAAAGGAAAACATTATCTCCAATATCAAGTTCCTTATCCCTTTAATGACTATCAATATAGCTAGTTTTAATATTAGTGGCTTAAATTGATTGAACCATCTCTATCATTTAATGTAAAAGTTATTTACAAGAATTACTTTTTCAATATCATCATCAAAACATGATGGAGTTCTATATCGATTCCCAAATAGAGAATCATATGGGGGCATTTGAATACTCTTTTGGAATTTGTTCTGGTATGAGTACTCAAACAATGGGAAATGATGATCCTTTAATCCATTAAATTCCATTTATCAAACTTTTATCATGTCATTGAGATTCATAATG
Organism: Viscum album; assembly: GCA_963277665.1. Lineage (NCBI taxonomy): Eukaryota > Viridiplantae > Streptophyta > Magnoliopsida > Santalales > Viscaceae > Viscum > Viscum album. The sequence goes on from OY728155.1 coordinate 805,556,607, forward strand.
GTCCATTTAGATTGGATATCAGTTTGACAGTGATATTTTTTACTATAATTCAATTAAATGTTCAAAACATGTTGATTACTTCTCAATAATTTTTAGGTGACCCATGAATCACTATCATAAATGATCAGAAATGGTACCCCATCTGGCCAAACCACTTCCTTTAAATATATTAATGTTATTTAAGGTAGAAATATTCTACAATAATGTTGAAGTGGGAATTCTTTGTTACAAGATCCATCACAATCCATAATTTATTACTTTATTTGGATCTCTTTGGGAGACCGGTGACACCATCAATTGTGATTTTCTCCCATTTCCATTTTGAAATGATAAATGGTTTTATCATCCCATTGGACTTTTGACTATTCACAGTAAATTTCTGACATAAAAATCACATTATGGTTTAATCAGAAATCACATTCATCTTGATTTACAACCAAATGTTCTCTCAAAATTATGATAAATCATGGTTCTTTTGGTATAGTCATTAAAAGATATGATACATGAATTATCTAATAGTATTTTTATTTATCAAGATATTATGGTAAAAAAATATTTGTTCCATATTGAATGGCACAATAATTAATGATTTTGAATTAATGAAAATTCTCCCCCTTTTTTACCATCACATTATTTTGAAGCTCCAAATCATCCCATTATGCATATTTTATCCTCTGTTTGATATATTATTGGGAACTCATTCAGTAATGATATGATTTATTCCCTACCATTATGGTTTCTAGACCTATAATCTTTATATCCATTATGATAAGGTCTTTCTTAGTCTAAATCATCTATAGTGTACCATGTTCTTTTCTGTTAAGATCATAAGCTACCATATTCACCTTTTTAGAGTGATGGTGAATAGAGAAATCATATTACTTGATCATATTTAACCATATTAACCAATTAAAGATGATCTAATTTTATGTGAATTAAAAAAAATTGACACTTGTTATCTATATAAATTTATAATCTCTCACTATAGTGGTAGTGTCACCGAGTCATCAACACAAAGATTACTTCACTTAACTCAATTTCATGCATCTAGTATTTTTATCATAGATAATAAACTATAATGAGTCATAAGTTATCACGTTATCATTATTCATGTGTAAATAACCCAATCATTTCATTAAATAATTATTTTATACCACAAACCCTTACCTACATGATGTTAATGTATTATAGGGGTAGTTATTAGACTCTATTTTGGATCCTTTAATCTTTCCTCACAAATATTTTTCTAGAAATTCATTAACCCCATCCATGATACCATAGTTATAGGAATAGATAATTAAGAATAATTTCTACCAAATAATTCATAGTATATGTATAATCCAAGGAAACTATGGATTTTCATGACACTTTAGTTTCTTGGAAATTCCATAATTTTCTTTTCCTTTGAAGGATATATATAAATTATATCACTTGTGATAATGTTCCCCATGAATGTGAATCTTTTAATGTAAATTTCACACTTTATGAACATAGCGTGCATCTTATTCTTACTCAATATTGTGTATAGAATACATACATTCTCATATTTTTCTTTAGTTCTATTCAATTAAATGATAATTTTTTCAATTAATTAGTCTATAATTTTATTGATGTATTCACTAAAAACTCAATTAATTAAATCCATATTGATAATAGAGAAATTAGAATGTCTTATGGGAATCATTTTTGACTCAAAGTGTTAATATATATCATAAAAAATTTATTCAAAATATCATTCTTACTAACCTTTAGCAGATGATAACTAGAATGGAGACCAAACATTAAGAGGTAGTGAGATCTGTTATATTTATATATCAATTCATCAATCATTTGAAGGGGAATCATGTTCTTTATATTGATATTGTTGAGCTCCTAGTAATCAATACACAACCACATTGATGTATCCTTTTTCTAAAAAAATTGATCCAGTGAAACACATGGTGATGCACTATGGTGTGTTGACCCTATGTCCAAATTCTATTTTAGGTGTTTCCTAAAACCATAAATTATACTATGACCTTACTATAGGGTAATTTATATATAGGATTGGCTCTGATTATTTGTTTTATTAGGGATAATACATTATATACTAAGTTATGTCCATGAAACACTTTGCGAAATATATCTTTATATTCCTTTATAATATTAATTTACACAATTTTAAGTATTTTAACTAAAATAATTTTTAGGAATGATATGTTTCTTTTATATAAATCCACACCACATGTTGAGGTATTTTACAATAAATATTCTTGACCTTCTTGGAATTTTTATAAGAGTATACGATGGTTTAGAATTTATAAACAATGTCCCTTTCACAAAACAGGATTTAGGATCTATATAATGAGAACCAATTAATGGAATGTATTGCATAAAATTCCACCATGTGATAAATTATGGGATTCAATTGAAAAATGTTCCCATAGACACTAGCGGGATATGATTCCAATAATTTCAATGAAATTATCACACCACCTTGTGTTTTTATAGATATATCTACTCCATGGTATTGGGAATGTAATTCATCTATTATATAAATCCTATAAGATATAATGAAATGTGTAGAAGTAGAATAAAGTTGACCTTATTCCATTATTGAATGAATTTTTGTACCTTGTATCACTTCATTTTCATGCTCCAACTTAGTGTTTGTGATTGAATAATATTTCTTCTACTCCCATAGCTTTAGTGTCTGTTGATGTTGATTAACCTCAAGGATCCTTTGTTAAGTAAAAAATATTGCATAGTAAATTTCTTCATTATATTGGAAGCATTAGAGAATTGGTGGTCCATTCAAAGGTGAATTCTTTTCCTCCATCACATTCATTGGATTTTCCAGGTCTCTTTGAAATTCATGAGCATGGTGAAATTCTATCAGACACATAAATCATTTTCTAATCCCATTCAGGTAATTATGGTGTCACGACCTCACTTCAATTTTTGGTAAGAATATAACTTTGTTTTAATCATCTCTTGGTTCAATATTTCATTATTTTATTTCAGGTAAAATTTATCATTGTTTTTTAGTTTTCTATGCTAATACATAGCTGGTGAATAGTAAGGTAAAATTGTGAATGTCATCTATGGAAACTATGTATCTTGTTTTGGAGTCCCCAATGACGGAACATTGTTGTTCCATGGTTAGTCCAAACCACGTGACATTCTCATTAAACCATGTAGGAATCCCTTAAAACATTGTATTAAGAGACAAAGTTATTTAACATGGTTTGTGAATGGTTTGTAAAATAGTCTGTCCAAACCATGTGTCTCCTTAAGTACTCCATATGGGGATATATTGTTACCACATAGTTTTCAAAGCCCTAAATCCAGACCACACTATGTTAATTAGTTATTTCAAATATTATATATAAGACCCAAAACCCCTATGTTTGGCCTATTTATTATTTTGATGGATTATTATCTTGACTAGGGAAACTCCTCTTAGAGATATCGGGTATTTTATTCTTCTTGATGATCGATTTTGATAGAACCTGGGGTTTTTGATCTAGATTTTTAATTTTATTGTCACCATTCTTCAATGTTATTCTCCTTGTATATAGATCTATCTAATTTTTCATTATAGAAATCATATAAAATATGTGTATTTATCTTTTATAAGGATTTTTTATGATCTAATGATATTTCATTAAGATAAATTTATGAAAGAAGGTGATTTCATTTTATACAGGTTGATTTATGTGTGAATATTTGAGACATTTATAGTAAGTGGTATCTCTCTATTTTCTGTTTAACCGTGGATGATTAAATATAAATTTGATATTATCTGATTCATGGTTTATGATCATATTCTGATTCATTATCCCCTATTCTACATTGTTATGGGGATCCCTTGGAATTATTAAATCACTACGTGTTTGTGGTGGGTGGTTTCATCTAATGTTAATGTCTTATAAAATATACATCTTCACTCATTTATAAAATTGATTTATAAATGATTAATGGAGTTATTATAAATTTATTGAGATTTTTAAAATTTGATTAGGATTCAAAATTATTTTCCTCTTTTAATTTGATAATTAAAGGTTGATTCACAACCAACATTATATATTTTTTTTGAATATTTGATTCTCAATAATGTTTTTAGTGTGAAATGGGGTTTTTATTTGATTGAATAATTTTTTTAAACACCATGAAAATTATTTTAAATGTTTAACACATGGGATATTGGTTTATATGGGAGGAGGGGTAATGAAGGGACTTGTTTCCATAACACCTAGGTGGTTCACAAATCATGGTGTTCCTATTCGCCCTAAGTCATCATGTTGGGGATATGTTTTCATGAAATATTAGAGGGGTTAACACATATCTGTGTTCCTATGCTAGTTATTTTGGTATAAAATGTAACATTTTAGTGACCATTATTCATTATTGTTTAATTAGTGTGATGATACTATTTTTCAAAGAACTATATTATCCAATAGGAACTTGCTATTTCTTTTTGTTTGATGTTTCATTATAATGCATGCATTAAAATTGTTAAATGATATTTTTAAAATAATATAGAAAATATTCAATAATAATTGATTTGAGAACTTTTGAAATTGGATAATTTCTAAAAAATTTCATGATTTTTTAAAATATTGTATCATTCCTTGTATTGTTTTTTAATAATCATAATTTGATTATATGACAATTAATGTTTACAAAACACTTTGTGGGATCCCAATAGACTATTTTTCTCACACACTACACACATCCTTATATGTTTATAGACCTTTTATTATATGATAAAGGAATGAGGAATGGATTATAGTGAGTTAGTGGGTATTTAAGTTAGTTGTTCATGGTTTTGAGATGGCGAGTTGGTGTTATGTTTCCACAGAAAAAAGAGATAGTTGTCATTATCTTTTCTACAGTGGTTACTCTTTGATCATTTACTTGATATTTGGATTGTTTTACCCTTGATGTATCATTAAATATGTTTGAAATTGTTTATTCTACATTCTTATATTCTTTTATTACTTAAATTAAACATGATGGGAATTGTACATTATCTGTATATTTTGTTCCCTATGATATCGAACTTGCCCAAGTGATTTTTCTAGCCCTTGGGGATCAAGAATTACATTTGGGTCATATTGATAATCATATCTACACCTATATTGATGGGTAATCTGGGCCACTTCATGAAAAATTATAATCAATGGATGATTTTATTTTTTATTATAATCATATGCTTTTGGGTTATTTTTTGAAGACATGAGGTAATATTATTGGAACATAAGGGGTAGTTTATGAGTTACTGTCTAGAAAACACTCATTATAATGAGACTTTAGTTACCATGGTATGTTAGGAAGTATTTCTCTTATTCTATTTTTTTATAATAATTACTTTAATATATTCTCTTGATTAAAAAATTTATTTACTAATTCTCCAATGGCCTATTTTTATTCCTTGAAATAGTGCCATACTTCCAAGAAGACATCCTTGTATTCCCCAAGGGAGTATTTTATATAATTATCCATGAGAGGACCCTTAGATACATCACAATCATGTTGAATCTATAATATAGGAAGTTTATTTAATGTACTAAAATTTAAATCTCTCTCAAATTCTGGATTAGGAGGCACAACCAAGATTTGGAGGAGATAAAGACCAATTTGGTAATTTCATCCACTAGAATACTCTAATTATTCAGGGGATGATTAGAACTTAATAATTGGTGGATATGTTTGATTAAATTAATTATATCAATTAATTCCATGATTTTACATAATTGTTTAAGGTTGAGTGTTCTACTTTAATAATTTGGAGACATAATTAGGGGTGTTTGGATGTGATTTTGTAAGAAAAACAACATGAGGGTATGAAGTGGAAAAACATTATGTGCATATTATTTAAGCAATTTTTCCCAAATAAATTATTTTATATAATTATATATAGTTCCTATCCATTAAAAAGGGTGGTCTCTCATGAGTTTTTGATAAATGAAATGAAAAAAGATAAAATATGTAATTTGTTATTGTGGCAAGAAATTCATTCACTGGTCCTCTAATAAAATCTTGTCACCTATGAAGAAGTCAAAGATAGTGCACTGATGAAAGAAATATACATAGAGAGTGTGTTAGTTTTCATTGAACTTCCTCCTATACATGGTAACAACATTATTTTCTCATATAGAAACATAAGGGATTCATATTAGACAAGTAGAGTTAGAGGTGGTATCTCTTTTGAGTTGGATCCCACTAGACCATTCTTTGAAGTTGGCATCATTCCATTAACATGCTATATGTGTGTCCAGATAGGGAACATAAACTATTATTGTACCATAACTTTGAAATTTTTATGTTATTTTGGTCTCTATGGTCATTTGTAAAGGTTATATCATGAAATGTACTCACATCATTATGGCTCAAGTTCATCAGTATAAAAAGGGAAAAAGATATACTTTGAAGATTATAATACTAAAGGGATATATCCACAAGACTTTTGGGGAATAATTTTTACATTGTATAGGTTTTTTTGTTAAAATTTTATCTAGTCACATATAAAAATATAAGATAAATATTTATTGTATCAATAATAGAACCATATCTATTTGATACAGGTTTCTATCAATAATTTTTTTGACCCATTATTTGGATCTATTAAAACATCCAATATAATAAATTTTGTTTTTTTTATAGAGATGGAGATTTCTATTTGGATGAAAACGAAATGGTGTTTTCTATAATTCCCTTCAATCATGAAATTATCACCTGTCTATAAAGGGATGGTTACGAGACCTCAAGTGTGGATCCCTATATACAAGAGGCTTCAAACATGTAATGGGGTGTTATTAGTATAGAGGAGAGACAATACACCATAGTATAGAGATAAATATTAGTGTAAATAAAAACTACAAATAACATAATCTGAGTAATAGAAAAGTGGAAACAATGTCTTAGACCACTAGTAAATAAAAGGAGGAACAAATAAAAAAATAGTAAAGAACCGTGTAATGACATTATGAGATGTAACTAAAAGTAAAACTATAAAGAATACAATAAAAGAATATGTATACCTAATGTAAACCCAAAATACTTCAGTCCCAAATCCCTTGTTGGCCCCATTTCCAAACTCCAACCCAACCAAAATAAAATAAAATTAGAAAAAGGATCCCTTTCCCCTATCGAGACCTATATCCATGAAAATTGTTTGGGTGCCAACTGAAATCCTAAATAGGGCATGATTAAAACTCTGTAAGTCAACAATAATGTTTCTAAACATAACTAGTCTGATAATAAGTGTATGTAATAAGTGATAAAAATGTGTATTGATTAATCAATTAATACAATATAATAATTGACCTACTTCCGAACCATGCCGAAATTTCTCTAATAATATAACAAAACCATGATAAATATATCTATATATCTATGGAAAAATCCAAATAATCTATCCAAGACGGATATAAAATAATTTTATCATGTGTTATTGGGAATGGCCCTCTATATGAGAATTTCAATATGTGTCAATGTGCATAACCCGCTATATAATCATTTCTACACGTGTCACAATGCATAGCGCAATATTTAATAATTTCACTAATTGTCACTAGGTATATTACGATATATTATCATTTCGACATGTGACATGGTTTAGCATGGTATATAAGCACTTTAACATGGGTATCACATCATAAGACACAATGGTTAACTATAAATATTACCATTTATTCTTCAATTAAAAATTCATTTATATCTCTATTTGACGGCCATATCAATAAACAAGCTATACTGAGGTATTAAATATAAATAAATCACTTAATGTCTTGGGTCATGATAAGCACACTTTAATACATTAGCCAATTCAATTTTAATAAAGGGTTTTCTCACTCAACGGACAGCCCAAATGCCAGGTCACATCAACAATTAAATCATATGGGATATAACCGATACTAAAATCAATGATTCACCATTTATCTATGAAAAATTAATTATAGAACAAATTAGGTCATCACAATCACAATATTACTTATACATAGAATCAAAGAGACAATTGGGTTAGGTTTAATCTCTATACCTTTAACAGGAGATTGCAGAAGAACCTAAATCAACCTTGGTTAAGATCAAAACCCAAAGTGGTCTAAATATTCCACAGCCCAAATGGATAAAAACATATCAGGAGGTGAAAACCAAATACAAATACCTTATAGGGATCGATCAGAGAAACGGGACATCCATAATGGATGAAAGGATCCAAAATCACCTTGAATTCATCCTATGCCGAGAGGATGAAGGCCACATGATGGAATGAAATAAAATCACCAACACTTCAAACTAGAAACCACTAATCCTAATAAATACATGACATGTAATCCATTTACATGTCATTTAATATTTTTTAATGGTATAAGAATAAAAACTTGTTGATTTAGATTATATTTAACTATGATCGACATTGACACGACGTGAATGGGTTACATGACGTGTAACCACATCACGACCTGTATTGGTTCATGACATTTTTATGGAAGTAGTTAAACATCGTGTAAAATGTACAAAGTGTGTAAATTTTATACATACATTTTTTAGTCTAGTTTCTAAAAAAAAGACCTATGCAGCCTCCAAATCCTTTTAAAGCATGGAAAACCCCTATAAACCCATTTAAAATGTTGATACCCAGAATCCATTAATTCAAATAAACATACATCGCTGAATTTTAGGACATTTAACCCAAAAACTTCTCTCTATATTATAACAAGACTCATCCACCATATAACACCCCGACCCCAGTTACCCAGAGTCGGTGCATTACTTCGTAACATTGGCATGATCACAAAAGATCAAGTCTCGAAAGACCGATTAGTTTAGTAGCCTTAGAAACACTAGATACATTCATAAGTCTTACATTACATCATAAATTAAATCAAAACTACAACATCTTCTTTTCATATCCCCTTATATTATCCCTGTAGGTCATTCATAATATACTTCTTCACATCCTGGAAAAATTAAAACCTTGAAAGGGATGATCTCAGATGCTCAGTAAGGATAACAATATTGCGGAAGCTTTAATAAATAAACATTAACATTTAAGGAAATGTATAACTAAAACAAAAGCCTTTTTAAACATTAACTTCAGCATAATATGGTAAAAATAAAATTAAATAATTCCATTTACTTACTCACATGGATATTCTACTAGTCAAATAATCACATGAAATATCAATAACCACTTTCATAATGATGGAATGCATAATGTCAGACTATCATAACCACGTAGCCAAGGCCTCGTTCCAAGACCACAAATAAGATTTTGTCAAGGACTCATGCCAAGACACTAGTTTGTCCCATGAGACCTGCCGATGCATCGAGGAGCTATAGCGGGATCCACCCGTCACTTATTAAGTCCAATGCATTCCTCATATGAACAGGTTTAAACATATCATAAACCATAACATAATCATATCACATAAAATATGCATAAAGGAAACATAAAATTTCCACATTTCAATCACAAGATATCAATAAAACACATTGATATAATAAAAACACTTTCAAAACCATTTTTAATACCATAATAAAAGAAAATTAAAACATGGAATTTATTTTTCATTTAAAAAAAGTATGGCTTGTAGAGGAAGTCGCAACTCAAATAATGGTCACCGCGGCGGAGAAGTCGTTGTCGCTGCATATGTAATAAAAAAACATCCCCTTTTGTTGTTTAGAAAATGCTTCGTATAAAAATATTCCTTTTGAATAAACGTAAAAGTCAAAGGGGTTTATACACCGTATAAAAGAAGGTTGTGTATAAAACAAAATATGCCTCAATGAATGGAGATTGAGACAAAGTCCCTTAAAAGATAATTTTTTTAAATAAAATAGATCTATTATTTGTATTAACTATAAGTACACATAAATAAAGTAAAAATACAAGATAGGACATAATAATAACATTAAATAATTTGAAAGTATGAGATTAACACAAAGAATGGAAATTGGGTTAAGAAGTTCCCTTACCTTGTGTCCGACTTGATTCGACTGTTATTTAACCTCCTGGATAATAAACTAGAGTTAATATATACTTTATTAAGAACCATTTTCAATTTCATTATCCCTTTTATTTCACTTATTACAATGTTATGAACATTATGTAATTATTTAAGTTAATAACGGTCGTTTTGTCGATCTTTGGTACTTGAGTCAACAATAAACTTCTTATAATTACAAGTTGTTTATGTGGTAAAATATACATTATCTCCAGAATTATATTCATGATTTATATGTCATATATATCATATATATCCAGTATATACATTCATTCATAATATTACATAACATTTAGAGGTAAGAAATGAAATGCACCGTTCATGGAGACGGTAAGCCGTACGTACGCATGAACGCTACTTTCATTTCTATTTCGTATTTAATGGAATGAAATCATAATTATATAAAGTTATAACATAGTTCCAGTATAATATAATATATAATATCATGTACTCCATCCTTTATACATCCCACATATGGCATTAACGATTCACATCACTTTGAGGGGGCGGTAGTCCGCACTTCCTAAAATGAAATTATCGCGTTTACCCATAATGGAAATCATAAAGTATGCCATAAATGAGAAATACAGAAGCATAAGGACAACATAAACATATTATATATCATATATAAACACATTTACATCTTAATGGCCACCTTTGAAGGAGTTATATGAGTGTTGAACAATCATCATTTTGTGAGGCAGACATTCGCCATCCACAGAAATAGTATGTTCTTTAACCATTAGATGTAGGTGTGTGTAAGTTTATCTTGAATAAATATCATAACGACATCCTAGTATATTGAGGATACTGGTTTGGTTACAAAAGAAATGAATAAAACGAGTTTTGGGGGTTGGATAAGCAAAATAAAACAAAACAACATTAGAGAAGACATTACCTTAAAATCGGGTAACTCTTTTGATTTGAGCCAAAGGATTCCTTGGGAAGAGTTCTGCCCAATGTGAGGCTTATAGGAGTAATGGAGGGAAGTTGGGAGAGTATTTGGGTAGATTTTGGCCGAGCCAAATGGCTTGAAAGTTTGAATGAGGTGGTAGAGGTGGGGGCCTTTTATAAGTGGAGAGGAGGGGCACTCTTGGAAAGTAAAGAAAAGTCACTTTATTATAAAATGAGTTTCGGATTTTAGAGGTCCCAACCTTATATAATTCGAGGATAAGGTGATAAGGGTTCGAAATCTACTCATACAATAGGTTTTGGAAATGTGTAGGTCTTAGATATTACATTATCTTTCCATTTTATTTAAATCGTTAAATAATGAGGTCATCGCTGCATCATCATTATGTCATAAATATTTTAATTTATTTAATCTCTAAAAATTATAAAAAAAATACTATGATGTAGAAAATATTTTTATCTTTCCAATGACTATTTATAGTCAAAAATATTACTTGTATAACCCCATGTAAAAATTGTTTTTGTAAAACATTTCATGTTTGTGTCATTTTTTACTTTAACATTAAATAAAAGGTATTTATGTCATTTTCCAACTAAAGTGGCTCCATGGGGTCCCCAAGTTGACCCATGGATTTTATTGGTCGGCCATGGAACATCCAATGAGGGTATGACAAGTTTCATTCTCGTCTCATGTTATTAAAACATTATTTTTACCTTAAACTACACTAATTATCTCTAATCGCGATTAAGAACTTAAAAGGTACTATTCACCAAAAAAATTATTTTAATCTTATTGAACCACATTTTATTTTTTAATGACAACCATGTATGTCGGATTTTTGAAAATCAAATCACAGAAGTGGTAATATTTCATTTAAAAGAAAAATCGGTTTTTTAACTACCACTTTGTGGTTTCACTATTCATCAAAAATTGAAGTTTTTCAGAACAATGCCAAAATTTCACCCTAAGATATAATTGATATTCCGAATTCAAAAATGATATCTATTTTATGAAATTCAAAACATATATGTTTCATTAATTAATTTTATAATTAATTCCCACTGTCATAACAAATAGCGTGTTTTTAAGAAACAATATATATCAAAAGATTGGCAATTGTTTATGTCCAATTTCAAAGTGAAATTAATTCTAATGAACACCATTGGATAAAATGGTAAAAATATATTCTAATTATAATTTAAAACCACTCAATAGTATAACTTATCACTATAAATTAATTTGATTAAAATAGTTGTTTTAAGTATTTTTCACTATTCATAAAAATTTGGAAGTTCTCAGAAAATTACAAAAAATTCAACATAGGCTAATTTCAATATTAGGAATACAAAAATGAATTCCATTTTGAAATAGAAAATTTCCATAATTTTAAAAAGTGGGTATTACTATTCATAACGGCTACTTTGATTAGTCGCGGTGTGTTAGAACTCGAGGTTGCGTACAACACACGCTGCTCTATTATTCAAAGAGGAGCGTACCATAGAAGCTTGGAGTGTTACATTCTCCCCTCCTTCAATAAATTGCGTCCTCGCAATTTGAAATTTTTCATTGAAAATAAAAGGTTGAAAATTGAAAATACCTTTGTGGAAAACCCACATCGGAAATAAGGTTAATAAAATTTAGCCTTAATAAGGGGGAAGGAGAAATGAAAAAGTCACCACCAAATTATGATCTCAATTAGGAGAACATTAGTGGCAATTAGAGACATATAATTGGAGGAAAAACGTAAATATTTGTAGGTATTGATTGAGGTCATCAATCACAAACAAGTGTAAAATTGAGGGCCACAAAGCCATCAATCTATGATGAAAATATCATCAGTTCAACAAAACATAAGGTATTAGGTTAACACATTTTTGTTTTGATATCCCTTCCCAAATGTTTAAGAATTAATTTCTTCATAAGAATAAGATATATATATATATATATATATACATGACAAGTAGAATTTCAACCTTCAACAAATTTCTACCCCATACTTTTCGTTCACCCAAAAAGATAATAGAACTCAAAAATATTCTATTTATCCTATTTGTACAAGGTTACAAATATTAAAACATACCATTAAATTAGTAAAACTATTTTGTAATAACCAGGGACTTCCTGTAGGCTAGTGGTAGGTAATAAAGTCCAGTCGCACTGTGGTTGTGGGTTCGATTCCTGCAGCTTTGTCCGACGCGATGGGTTATGCTCCACCCTGCAGGTTGTCCATTTCCTAATACAATAGTATTCCAAAAATAATCTTCAGAAATTTTTTAACCTTAAATAATACTATCCAAGGTTAAACTTAATCCATCCCAACCTTTATAGTTATCCAAAATACCTCTGTCCAGACTTTCTTTAAAAGGTCTCTTAATTCCAAAATCAATTTATCAGATTCTCAAACAAAGTAAAGTTTCTCTTATTGTCACATTCTAAAAAAATGATTACCTTCATCATATTAAGACCTTAATGAAAATAACAAGTATTGCAGTACAATCCTTATATATATCACATCATTCTAATAACCAGAATATATTCAATGAGTCCAAAAGTACCAATACATTAATTATTCTGCTTCAACTGTATTAATAGCATAAGATTTTCCTTGATCCCTTGGCCTTTTCTAAGGTATGTTTCCCTAACGCTTAGGACATTCATTTGCATAATGACCCATTTCCCTACAATTGTAGAATTCAACATTGATAGCCTCTTTCTTTCCCTTATAATCACGAGCCTGGTGACCTTTTTTCTCCACATTTGTAACAAACTCCCATTCCTTTTAGGCAAGTACCGGGGTGATTCCTCCCATAATTATCACATAATGGAAAATCCTTCTTTCCCTTTTTCCCTTTATCTGTCTCTTGTTCCCCCATTTTATTCTTCTCTTGCTTTACATTATTATCATAAGACTTAGAGAATTCCTTTTCTGTCTTGATAGCACACGAGACTATATCTTCGTATGTTGAGAAATATTGTGATACTAAAGCTTGATTGAGAAATGGTTTTAACCCATAAAAGAAATGATCAATCTTACTTCTTGGGTTACGTATATAATCTGTAGCATGCCTCGCTAACCTTGTAAAGTTAACCTCATATTTTGTGACATTCTCATCCTCCTTCTGCCTCAGACTCAAAAATTTCCTTTCCATATCTGCTCGATGGTCATGTGGAAAGTATTTTTCTAAGAAAAGATCTTTTAACTCTCTCCATTCCATACTTGATACTTCTTCATCTTCCTTTGTATTTTGAATCAACGACCACCACTGATCGGCATCTCCAGTGAGGCGGTAGACTGCCATGACAACCTTCTCCCTTTCGCTACTCCCCAAGGTGTGGAATATTTTCTCTAATGAGTTTATCCATTGCTCACCTACTAATGGATTTGTACCCCCATTAAATGTTGGCAGTTGCTGCCTCATGAAGCGGTCTAACATTGATCCTCCACGTTGCGGATCAGGATGATCTATACAAGTAAGGTTATTATTCATAACCTGAGTGTGTTGTCCCAGTACGGTAATAAGTTGATCATCAGCAGTTTTATCTCCAGATCCACAATAATTATCTTGAGCAGGAGGGAAATCCCTACACGAAGTGCGTGCATTGATACGGTTTCCATTCCTTCCACTAGGTGCCATTTCTAAACAATGGAATAAACTAGATTAGTTGATGAATCAAAATACATAATTACATACTTGTAAAACACTTAACAATAATTGAACTATTTATGGATATAATCCATAATCATAAAAAATGTTTTCTTTGAGGAAGAATATACTCATAACCCTTCATAATGGTTTGTAAAGAAAATGATAATTATCCTAAGCATATCCCCCAGGAGTTTCGTAACCAAGAGTGCAGCAAGGCCCGTTGTCGTGAACCAGTTCCCATTCGAGTCTAGCTCAAAGCGGTGTTTTCGGGTTTTACCCCTAGGTACATCTGTTCCAGAGCCGCCTCTACCTGCTCGTATCCAGACAGGGATGTGTTGCTCGGAAAACTCACAAAATATCTATAATACCAAAATTCTAGGAAGTTCTTCTATACTAATCCTCAAAGTCTATCTTCGGGATATGTGCTTAATCAGAGTTTATCTAAATCTAGCTTCCAAGGTTAGTACTAAACTGCCTCTGATACCAAATGTAACACCCCGACCCCAGTTACCCAGAGTCGGTGCATTACTTCGTAACATTGGCATGATCATAAAAGATCAAGTCTCAAAAGACCGGTTAGTTTAGTATCCTTGGAAACACTAGATACATTCATAAGTCTTACATTACATCATAAAGTAAATCAAAACTACAACATCTTATTTTCATATCCCCTTATATTATCCCTGTAGGTCATTCATAATATACTTCTTCACATCCTGGAAAAATTAAAACATTGAAAGGGGTGAGCTCAGATGCTCAGTAAGGATAAAAATATTGCGGAAGCTTTCATAAATAAACATTAACATTTAAGGAAATGTATAACTAAAACAAAATCCTTTTTATACTTGAACTTCAGAATAATATGGCAAAAATAAAATTAAATAATTCCATTTACTTACTCACATGGATATTCTACTAGTCGAATAATCACATGAAATATCAATAACCACTTTCATAATGATGGAATGCATAATGCCAGACTATCATAACCATGTAGCCAAGGCCTCGTTCCAAGACCACAAATAAGATTTTGTCAAGGCCTCGTTCCAAGA
This sequence comes from Viscum album, assembly GCA_963277665.1. Lineage (NCBI taxonomy): Eukaryota > Viridiplantae > Streptophyta > Magnoliopsida > Santalales > Viscaceae > Viscum > Viscum album. The sequence goes on from OY728155.1 coordinate 805,572,214, forward strand.
CACTAGTTTGTCTCATGAGACCTGCCGATGCATCGAAGAGCTATAGCAGGCTCCACCCATCACTTATTAAGTCCAATGCATTCCTCATATGAACTGGTTTAAACATATCATAACCCATAACATAATCATATCACATAAAATATGCATAAAGGAAACACAAAATTTCCACATTTCAATCACAAGATATCATTAAAACACATTTATATAATAAAAACACTTTGAAAACCATTTTCAATACCAAAATAAAAGAAAATTAAAACATGGAATTTATTTTTCATTTAAAAAAAGTATGGCTTGTAGAGGAAACCGAAACTCAAATAATGGTCACGGCGGCGAAGAATTTGTTGTCACCGCATACGTACGACAAAAACATCCCCTTTTGTCATTTAGTAAACGCTTCATATAAAAATATTCCTTTTGAATAAACGTAAAAGTCAAAGGGGTTTATACACCGTATAAAAGAAGGTTGTGTATAAAACAAAATATGCCTCAATGAATAGAGATTGAGACAAAGTCCCTTAAAAGATAATTTTTTTAAATAAAATATATCTATTATGTGTATTAACTATAAGTAAACATAAATAAAGTAAAAACACAAGATAGGACAAAATAATAACATTACATAATTTGAAAGTAGGAGATTAACCCAAAGAATGGAAATTGGGTTAAGAAGTTCCCTTACCTTGTGTCCGACTTGATTTGACCATTCTTTAACCTCCTGAATAATAAAATAGAGTTAATATCTACTTTATTAAGAACCATTTTCAATTTCATTATCCCTATTATATCAATGTTTACGATGTTATGATCATTATGTAATTATTTAAGTTAATAACGGTCGTTTTGTCGATCTTTAGTACTTGAGTCAACAATAAACTTCTTATAATTACAAGTTGTTTATGTGGTAGAATATCCATTATCTCCAGAATTATATTCATGATTTAGATGTCATATATATCATATATATCCAGTATATACATTCATTCATAATATTACATAACATTTAGAGGTAATAAATTAAATGCACCGTTCATGGAGACGGTAAGCCGTATGTACGCATGAATGCTAATTTCATTTCTATTTCGTATTTAATGGAATGAAATAATAATTATATAAAGGTATAATATAGTTCCAGTATAATATCATATATAATATCATTTACTTCATCCTTTATACATCCCACATATCGCATTAACGATTCACATCACATTGAGGGAGCGGTAGTCCGCACTTCCTTAAATGAAATTATCGCGTTTACTCATAATGGAAATCAGAAAGTATACAATAAATGAGAAATACAGAAGAATAAGGATAACATAAACATATTATATATCATATATAAATATAGTGACATCTTAATGGCCACCTTTTAAGGTGTTATATGAGTGTTGAACAATCATCATTTCGTGAGGTAGAAATTCGCCATCCACAGAAACAGTATGTTCTTTAACCATTAGATGTAGGTGTGTGTAAGTGTAGCTCGAATACATCTAATAACAACATACTAGTATATTTAGGATACTGGTTTTGTTACAAAAGAAATGAATAAAAAGAGTTTAGGGGGTTGGATAAGTAAAATAAAACAAAACAACATTAGAGAAGACATTACCTTAAAATCGGGTAACTATTTTTGATTTGAGCCAAAGGCATCCTTGGGAAGAGTTTTGCCCAATGTGAGGCTTCTATGAGTAAGGGAGGGAAGTTGGGAGAGTATTTGGGCAGAGTTTGGCCGAGCCAAATGGCTTGAAAGTGTGAATGAGGTGGTAGAGGTGGGGGCCTTTTATAAGTGGAGAGGAGGGGCACTCTTGCAAAGTAAAGAAATGTCACTTTATTATAAAATGAGTTTCGGATTTTAGAGGTCCCACACTTATATAATTATAGGATAAGGTGATAAGGGTACTAAATCTACTCATACAATAGGTTTTGGACATGTGTTGGTCTTAGATATTACATTATCTTTCCATTTTATTTAAATCGTTAAATAATGAGGTCATCGCTGCATCATCATGATGTCATAAATAATTTAATTTATTTAATGTCTAAAAATTATAAAAAAATACTATGATGTAGGAAATCGTTTTAGCTTTCCAATGACTATTTATAGTCAAACATATGACTTGTATAACCCCATGTAAAAATTGTTTTAGTAAAACATTTCATGTTTGTGTCATTTTTTACTTTAACATTAAATAAAAGGTATTTATGTCATTTTCCAACTAAAGTGGCTCCATGGGGTCCCCTAGTTGACCCATGGATTGTCTTGGTCGTCCATGGCACATCCAATGAGGGTAGGACAAGTGTCAAGCTCATCTCATATTATTAAAACATTATTTTTACCTTAAACTACAGTAATTACCTCTAATCGCGATTAAGAACTTAAAAGTTACTATTCACCAAAAAATTATTTTAATCTCATTGAACCACATTTTATTTTTTATTGACAACCATGTATGTCGGATTTTCGAAAATCAAATCACAGATGTGGTAATATTTCATTTAAACGAAAAATCAGTTTTTTAACTACCACTTAGTGGTTTCACTATTCATCAAAAATTGATGTTTTTCAGAACAATGCCAAAATTTCACCCTAAGCTATAATTTATATTTCGAATTCAAAAATGATGTCTATTTTATGAAATTCCAAACATATAAGTTGCATTAATTAATTTTATAATTAATTCCCGCTGTCACAACAAATAGCGTGTTTTTAAGAAACAATATATATCAAAAGATTGACAATTGTTTATATCCAATTTCAAAGTGAAATTAATTCTAATGAACACCATTGGATAAAATGGTAAAAATATATTCTAATTATACTTTAAAACCACTCAATATTATAACTTATCACTATAAATTATTTTGATTAAAAAATTTGTTTTATGTATTTTTCACTATTCATAAAAATTTGGAAGTTCTCAGAAAATTACAAAAAATTCAACATAGGCTAATTTCAATATTAGGAATACAAAAATGAATTCCTTCTAATATAACTCATCTTTATATGAATTACACTCTAGAATGTCCCACCAAAGTTTGGCTGGTCAACAAAAAATATATGCATAAAGCTTCACCCACCTATATATGTATGTCTTGATCTGTTTAAAGATCAGCTAGACTAACTTGATCTAGAACTATGCTCCATGAGGGCCTCCCTTTCTAGTGAACCTATGTAGATGTTGCAGGTAGAACTCTCTTATTAGCTAAAAATCAATGTTACAATGAAAACGGTCTCCCTTTCCATGGATCAGATGACCCAAAAGAAGCTATCATAGATTTTTACATCCATCTCATCCTCAAGAGATATAGGGATCTCTAGATTAGTTGTGTTAGGAGTGTTCGAATTTCCAATTTCCAGATGATCATCTTGAAGATGAGAAGCATGAATTTTCTCCACAAGATAGACATGCTCTTTAGAACACTATATATAACATGTCCAACTATAACAGGTTACAAAATAAGAGAGGAACAGACTCAAGGTCTCTCTAAACAAGGATTACAATTGTTTTAGCATGACACATCGGTTTATTTATTTCAGTTTTCAGATATAACTGGTATATTATAACACATTTCATAAAAACAAGTATATAACACAAGCAATAAATATGTCCCTATCATGAACAATGAATGTTAATTTATACCTACCTATGTTCCTATAATGATTCATGCATAGTAATCTCACGCCATAAAAGGAAATGAGTAGAAATATCAAGGAACAATCACATAACACAACATGTTAATAAAACTGGGTGAAATAACATCAATTATAACAATAAAATAGCATAAAAAGCAATACCATCCCAAAGAAATTATATTTTCCTCCGTACATGGGATAGATACTCCCATGAACATGCTCATTACCAAGTCCCAAAATATCCCAGTCACCTTTTTACCTTCCCGAAACTGTAAATTAATATAAAAAATCCTACTTGGATCTGATAAAACTTTGTAACATCCCCCAATCAGGCACTATTTCACGTGGTCAGAAAGGGTCAGTTACGATACATCAAGTGCACATCCTCTTACGCCAAAGGCTACAGACTAGTTGAAGGGGTGTGATCAGTATAGTGGGAGACTATACCACCTAGTGTGGAGTTACATAGTAGAGGAAATAAACAATATAAATAACATAATTAGACAAATAGAAAAGTGGAAACAATATCTCATATAATTAGGAAATAAAATGAGGAATAAATAACCCAATAGTAAAGAACAATGTAATGACATGTTGAGATGTAACTAAAATTCAAACTGGAAATAATAAAATAAAATAATGAGTAAAAAAAGTAAACCAAAAAGACTCCAATATAGAATCCCATGTCGATCTCCTCTCCAAACTCTAGCCCAACTGGTTGGCAATAAAATCATCAACAAAGTCTCGTTCCTTTTTCCAGAACTAAATCCATGAAATCTACTTGGGTAAAAAATGTAAGACTAAATAGGTTATGAGTAAAACGTAGTAGGTTGACTCGACCATATCTAAACATAAACATTCTGATAAAAAGGTTATGGATTAAGTGATTATAAATGTATTAGTTAATCAATTAATACAATATAACAATTAACTTATTTTGACACCATCCTCGAATTTCATTGATCATTTAACACATCTATTCAAACCATATTAATATATCAATGGATATATCACACAAATATTGTCCAATCATACTATATAATCATTTTGGCATCTGTTATAGGGCACATCCAACTATATAATCATTTTTGCATGGGTCACTGGGAATATCCCTCTATATAATCATTTCAACATGTGTTACAAGGCATAGCCTCTATAAAATAATTTTATCATATGTTACTGAGAATATCTTGATATATAAACATTTCATCCCATGTCAGGGCATAGCCCAGTATATAAGAATTTCAAGAGGGATATCACAATTTCACAACATAGTCCACAATGCTTAATTTGAAAATTACCATTTATCTATCTATTATACATTCATTGATATCTCAATTTAACAACATCCATCTCAGTAAACTTGAAATACCATGGAATTATATTTCAATAAAAATCCTAAGGTCTCACGACATGATAAACAAACTTTAATCCATTAGCCAACTCAATTTTAATCATGGTTTTTCTCATGCAATGGGTACCCCAAAAGCTACGTTTAATCAAAAATTGAATCATAAATGATACAACTAATAATAAAATCCATGTTTCGCCATTTATCAATGACTAAATTAATTAGAGAACATATTAGGTCGGTGAAATCACAATATACAATATAAATTCAATTACACAAGCTATATGATTAGGTTCACACTCCCTATCATTAACCAATGATAAACAAAATACTTTCAAAGTGTAACTCCAATAAAGAAGAAGGTGAAAAAGATCACAAGAAGAACTAAAATCAACCTAGGTCAAGAAAACAACCAAAATGTTTCTAATGATTCAACCACCCCAACGGAGAACAATGGAAGAGGAAGTGAAAACCACATCCAAAGAATTAAATGGGATCAATCGCATAAATGGGATGTCTGGAATTGAGTAAATTCTTCTGAAATCTATTGTAATTTTTCATAGGTTGATAGTATTACTTTTTAAAGGGATATTCCAAAATAACCATATCCTCACATTATAATTAACCCACCTCTAATTTTACATGATGTGAACAATTTAACTGACATATAACCACTTCATGCCATGTACAGGTTCACAACATGTGTCTGGATTCAGTTACACATCCTTTAAAATGTAAACGGTGTGTAAATGATATATTGATAGTTCTCGGACTAGTATCTACAAAAAGGACCCAAAAATACTACGGGGCTTACAACACATAGAACCCCTCATAAACCCAGTTAATATGTTTATACATGGACTCCATTATTTAAAATAAATACACATCATTGAACATTAGGTCATTTACTCCCCAAAAAGCTATATTTCATTGAACAAGACTCGACCAGAACAGCTCAAATGAAAAACTCAAAGAGGGATGTACCAAGAAAGAGATGGGATGATACATTTTCAATGCCCCACATATTATTTTTTAATCACTAATGTTCAGTTATTTTTGGATTTTATAGTTATTATCCTATATCTCTTTGACATTTTCATTTGGATGGATTGGTTGGTTTCTCATCAAGATGATAGAGATTTCTATCATTGGTGGGTGTCTGATAGTCCCCCATATAGGCGATTCTGGGTATTTTAGCATGAATGGGATCTAGGTAATTGTTGATGGGGAAATCTTCTTCAATAATCATGGATCTTTATCTAATTAATGATACTAAACTATAGAATGTAAACAACATATCAAGATCTATCACATGATTTTCACTCTAAGGGAAATTATTCATAATTATATTTAAATTGATAATTTCTTAACTTTCATTTTTTATTTTATGAAAATAAACATAATCTTTGTATTTGTCATAAACATAATAAATTAAGAATTTTTTTGAGATTTTCCTAAAAAATGGGTTTAATGCGCACAAATAAAAAAAATAATTTTCCAAAAAACATATTGATTTTATTTTATAGAATTTTGTTAATATATAGAATCATAGTTCTAAATTCAGAAATTATTAAAATAATTATTTTTTGAAAATTAATTACATAATAAAAATATTAATTACAATGGTAAATGTAAAATGGATATCTTTATTGAACAATTTTTATAAGAGTAACATAATTTTTATATAAATAAATTTGATTAATATATATTAAAATATCAATCTAATATTTTGATTAAACAAAAAAAATACATAAACAATCAATCAATTACTGATTTAAGGGAAGCAGGAATAAAAAAGTTAATATATAAGAAGGTATTTTTTATAAATAAATTTTTTCATATATAATATGTTTCAGTTTAAAATATAATTTTCTAATATGTATAAATTGAATTAGAATTAATGGATTCCAACTTTAGATTCTTCATAATGATTTTTTAGGGTCATATTATATTTTTAGTAATAAAATAAGTATAATGGTTAATTTTTAGACATGATTAATAAGGGTAAAATGGGTAAATTATATACCTTGAATTTTAAATAATTAAAAGGTCAAATAAAAATTGTATAAATATCTTTTAGGTGAAAAAGTTATACCCACATGTAACAAATACAATTTATTCACCAAACTCAAAAATCCCACCTTCCACACATGTGATTCCATTTCTACCCCTTACCAAACATTTTTATCCATGAAAAAGACCCTCTTTATCACCTATAAAAGGGGCCTCTCAACCCCATTTCAATAAAACTATTAAATTAAGTTTCCTAATGAAACAATACCATCATTACTTCTCATAGAATCTCATTTCACTCTCGTCATATTTTGGTCACATGAGATTAGTCCATGCCCTTCCAATATATGGAATCTTACACGATAATCCAAAAATTTTCAACCTATGTTCACTCTTTTCATTAACATATTTTAAAATTATCATTAAATTTAAAAGTTATTATCTAAATTTTATAAGTTAAAAGAATTTTTTAATTATAAATAATTATTTATATTATAAATATTTTATATTATAAATATTTTTTTATAATATAAATATTTTTTTTATTTTGGAAATAAGCACAAAACACCTATTTATGATAAATAAAACTGTTTTTATTGCATGTGAAGATGATCGCCTCCACAATGTAATGTGTTTCATTTTCCTTCATTTCCTTACAATAAAATATCTATGTATTGGTTTAAATGATAAATATGATAATTATGATATCATTAGGGATATCTTATGATAAATTTTAGAACCAAATAATTAAATGACCAATAAACGATAAATGATAACTTAGTCTTTTAAGATAACTATTCAAAGAGAATTAATTTTCTTAACATTTTGTAAATTTTTCACGTTAATTAATTATTTTATTTCAGTATAATTATGATACATGAAACTAATAAACACTAAATATGATCATTATGATTTCAGTATAACGATATGATAAAAAGTCGCATCATAATAATATATTAAATCAAGGTATCTTCAAGTTTGTGTCAGTTTGACCACCTACATAGACAATAATATGAATTTTATTACTGAATGACTATGGCAATGTAAATAATGCAATAATATGAAATAAATTTGAAATTATTGTTTTTTTGGTTTATGAGATATTATATAAATATATATTCATCAATTAAGAAAACACCCTTAATTCATTAAAAATCAATTAAACACGTTTATTACCAACTTCATCTTCAAGAATATGGTCTCAAACACACATGAAAGGAAATATAAACAAAATAAATTATTATACAAAATTACTAAAATCTCATTATTTACTTAGTAATAATCATCTTTTAAATAATAATATATACAAACACAACTATTATGAAACTTGTTCAAACCATCAAAATTATAAACAATGATGCGGAAAATAAAGGGAATTCAAGTTGATAAGGACAATTTATGAAGATTACAAATGAATTTTTTTTGAGTATTTCTTTTGAATTAATTTATTAATATATCTATATTTATGATACTGGAAGTCAAGTTATATTAGTGTATGTAAGGAAAATAGGAAAGGGTTTTTGACTCAAATTCCTCTCTTTGAGGCATATTTTATTTTATTCACATAACTACTTTTATGAGGTGAATATACTACAAATTTTAGATTTTATATCATTAAATTACATTAATAATTATATTTGAGGATAAATTTTAGGCCATATATTTCTTTCCATTGTGATTTAATTTCTACCCAATCCATATGTGGGGTTTTCCATCTTAATTATCTTTCTTTGAGACTCATGTTATAATCACCAAATATATTCTATTATGTTATGAATACATTGACATGGAATACATTTTTTTGACAATACTCATTAAATTTAAGGGATTTAAAAGTCTATATTTTAATCCCTCTCTCATATTATTTTGATCAAAGGGTTACATTTCTATTGTGAAATAATCATCTTATGTTTTGGTAAAGTTAAATTGTGTGTAATTTCAGAGAAAATACATCCTTGTATAGATATAGTAATGTGGATGTGGTTGTGTCACATATGCACCTAGGGGTAATCACCCATAAAAATATTAGTTTATAATTGACTCAATCATCACCTTGATTCATGGTGATAGGGCCCAAGACAACAGAATTGGTGAAAAAATCCAGGGGGGTATGCTTTGGAATAGTCACACACTCTTAATGAACCATGAGGAATGATTTTTCATACCATTTTATTAGTCTCAAACCAATTGCAAACTATTTAACATAAATAATATCTTCCATGGATAACCCATCGCATTAATGGTACCCTCACCCCAATATTTCTTTTCCAAGGGTAGTACATGTTACATTGATGATATATCCCAACCTCCAAATTGAGTAAGGGGTGGTCCTATAGATATACACGTTATTTTATTGAATGAGGAAGTATTTTATATATGTATTTATAAATTTATTTATAGCCTAGTTTTATTTGGAAGGGATTTCATTAGGGAATAATATGGAAAGTCTTGATGATTCGTATGGTAAATGCATTGTACATAATTAAGTTATTAGTGGTTGTCACAATTGTATATCACCATGATTTATTGAAAGGTCTCAAGAGTTAAAATAATTTGGGTTTTGGTGTGTTCATATTACCATGATTGGAAGGTTGCATGGAATGAGGCATTGACATCAATTTTTTTAAAGACTGGGATTATGAAATCCATCAGTATATGATCTTGATAATTTTTATCCATTTTTTATTTATTATCATTTATATATAAGGAATTAATTTTTATTTTATTATGGATTCAATTTTTTCCATTTATTCATTAAATATAACTTCTTCAATGAATATATTATATATTCTTACACTATATTCTAGCCCTTACTAATCAGCTAAGATCACCCATATTTTTTCCCTTCCATAGGAAACAATGAGGAGGATTTTGAGTAATTTTGAGGGATATAATGAAAATGATAATAATGATATCACAAAGTGTTCATGTTGTATCTTATTTTTTCTAGTGTAATGGGTATATGTATCTAGTCATCCAAGACTACTAAAACCTTTTATCTATCAATAAATCTTGTACTTTAAACAAGTAATGAAAAATAACAATTGGATATAGGTTCTAAAGTATGATATTTTATAGTTGGTATCAATGGAAGTTTAGTAGAACCATGGGGTCATCATTTAGATGAATCATGTGAGATATAAATATTAATATATAACAAATCATGATTTCAAGGGAACACTCTATAAAATTTTAAATTATTTGAATTTTATAATTTAATAAAATTAGATAGTTATTTTTATTATTTTGAATAAGTATTGTGACTAACTTGTGAAATGGGATCCATATCAACACTTTTAGTGAATGAAAGGGTATTTCTCCTGAAAAGTATAATTAAGATAGAGTTTAGGAAAATTATTTTATAATAATATTATGGTATTTTACCAATGTTATAAAAAATAATATCACTCTCGTTGAGAAACGTTAGGATTTTTAATATGTTTTAACTCTATTGGAATAGTTCCTATGATAAAAAACTATAATATTTAGTGGAAAAACAAAACAATTGGTAGATAAACCATGTTTTAATTCTATATATAAGATCTTTCTCACTCTATGAAGATTTTGAAGTGAAAAATTACTCAAGGAGATCTGTCTGATGAATGGATATGTGGAAAAATGGTCGTTACTAATTAAAAACATTAAATATGAATATGAGATATATTTCAGGGAATTTGGAACTTATAAGAAATTATAATATGAAAAATATATTCCTCACCAAAATATATATGGAATGGAATAAAATTTCAACAATCATAGACAAAAGGATGAGGAAACTTTTTTGAGTATGACGCAACCATTACAAGGATATGAAGTCAAATTGTGGAATATTTATATAGATACTAAAGAAAGATTAATATTTTCATTCATTGGTTAAAACTAATCCTTTTAAGGGTGTTGGTATCTCAAACCATTTCATCATATGAGGATATACTCTCAACCACCCATAAGATAGAAAAGGAGTTCTCCCAGACATATATATTCAACCAAAATCAGTTCTATAAGAGGTCATCTAAGAATCATAGGAATAAAAGGTAGATAATGAGAATAATGTAACAATGGGATTTCCTACAATCGAAAACTTCAGGAAGTAACACATTAGGACTTTTTGGAAGTGAATGTGAGTTTGTTATAGGTCTAGGGAAACTCTATGAAGCTCACTAATTCAAGGTCAAGTTACAAGCTTTTGATGTTCAATGCTTTAAATTTTGTTTAAAAGGACATTATAGGAACCAATTCCTTAAATGTAAAGGGAATTTACCTTAAAAAGGTATAAGGGAGAAATTTTAGGCTTATGAGATTACCAAAATTAAAGTATAAGTTTCCAATGACATGGTGGATGTAACATCCTGGATCCGAGTGCCGCCCAAAGGTTCCGCATACCCGGTTAATTATATGACCTCAAGAGAATTTCTCCAAATACTAGAGGCTGTCGACTAGAAGATAGGTCCAATTTATGATAATGGGGAAAATATTCCCTCATTGGTGAAGTATACACAATAGAAAAGAAGTAGTAAATATTAGTAGAAGCAGTAATACCATACAACAGAAGAATTATAGAATAAAACAAATGCAGCATAAATAAAAAGAAATGATGCATGTCACATGTATCTTGGAAAGTAGCCAAAAGGACACAATGCTGGAAATACAATACTGAAACCAATGTATAGAAAAATAGTAAACTCAAACAGCATCACAAGCCTCAGTTTAGTCCCATGCTCTCCAGCTCCGACACCAATCAAGTACCTGATGAAGAAGGGTGATTTCCCTTATCTATACCTACAACTATATAATCTATTTGGGTCCAAAAGCATGACCCAAACAGGGTTTGAGATGAATCCTAGTAGGAAACCTCCAAAAGATCTGTACCTAACTAACAATGAATATATATTGCAGGCAATATCCAAAGTGATTCAATAAACTAGGAAGTACTCAAAAGTATACAATCCTACAGTTTTCAATTACATTCATTTACATTAATTAATTATTCAATCATTGAATAATGTATCCTCAGGATATACCCTAATCTCTATATCCCCTTGTATAATAATAACAAAAATATGTCTCAAAAGTCCATCTAAACAATCAAGTAAGACTGATTCCAAGCTTGTGTTTTGGCTTGGCAGACTTATCACAATCAATCAATCATAAAAAACCCTCTGGGAATTTTCTCACAGTCTAATTCCTATTGTTTAACAAATCATCAATTCAAAAAATAATGACTCTCTGGGAAATCTCACATATTCTAATCCCTTTGGTCCCACATAGCACTAATCATTTAAAAAAGACCTCCTTAGTAGCTCTCACGGTCAATACCACTTGGTCTTCTTAGCAATAATAAATTATAATGACCACCTGGAAGCCCTCATAGTCTATGCCCTAAGGTCCAACGTTCATTTAATATCAACCCTTTGGGTAGATCTCCTGGTTTAAACCCTCTGGTCTATGACCACCTGAAAGCTCTAAAACTCAATACCTTCGGGTCAACATAACAAAAAATTATACATAAATAACCCTACCTCGAGAATCTCTCACTGTCAAATTCCCCTTGGTCATACTTTCATAATTTTAATCACATGCATCTCAAATAAAATGTAACTACATCTTTTTAACATCCCATTATTTTAATAATAAATATTGAATTCATTTTATAATCTATCCATTAAACACAACATTGCCTCTACTGTGTTTGAAATTTCGAATAACAGTCATCTAGAGTTGTGACCAGTATGTCATTTAGAGTCTGATAGAACAAACTTCATTTTTTGGTGAACAGTAGCATACCCTTAAGAATAGTAATATGAATAGCAATATTCACTTTATGAATAGTAATTAATAATATTATTTTATTTTCTTAAGGTAATAATATAATGGGATCTTATTTACTTTTTCAATGTGAAATAAAACTAATTGCACCTTAAAATTGTTATTTTTCGAATTAACTATGACTTTATTTAAAAATTAAATTAATAATATTTAGAAAATTAATTTTGAAAAATGGAGTTCATTTTTTAATTCTACACATTGAAAAATGGTAGGGTAAATTTTTGGTATTTTTCTGAAATTCTAGATTTTTTTTGAATAGTGAAAAATGATAAAAAACCGTATATACAAATTATCAGTTAAATACACTATTTATGACATCATAAGTGATGTAAGGCCACTTGGTTTGAGCTCACATGCACTTATTACTATTACGGGTCACATGAAATAGTAGTATCGGTTGTCTTGAGGGAAATAATAAAATAATGAATTAAATATTCAAAAATTACCCCTCCCCTCCACTATAAAAACATCTCACCACTCCTTCTTCTCTTCACTTCTCTAAGACTTGAAGTTCCTAAATGTTCTTCCCAATTACCTTTCACTAGTCTCTCCCCATATCCAAGAACCTTTTGGTCTATCTAAAAGACCAAAACCCCTTACTTTAAGGACATTCTCAAGGAGGTTATTTCAAGCGGTAAAGCACCCTTCTTTTTCATTTGGTTTCATTTCAATTTGTCTTCTTTTTCTATCACCTACTCTGTCCAAATGATCATGATAACTACAATATCATATATATACAGAAATTATATCATGTGAATGGAAGAACCATCATAAATATTCTTACTCCCTCCCTTTTATTTTCATAAACAAAATCAACGTCCATGAAGTTCAAATTTATAGCATTCGTGGACGATAAAGTTTTTTTATTCAATTTATTTATCATTAATAGTAATGAAACCAAATATATGGTTTAACCACACTATAATATATGTATTATAATATAATTAATATTCATGAACCAGAATATATACATATAATTAAGTTGTATGACAAAACTAGTTCATAATAATCCAAATACCGCCGAATAATCGATGTGGTTGACATCTAATGATTCATCCTCATTCCATGTAACCAAATGATATAAATTACCATTATAAATTATTTATGTTCATAAATAATATATAATTCCAATCCTGGAGATTTATAATCATTCCACATGAACTCCATTATTTAAAAACAAGTGCACCGATTATGAAACTAAAGAAAACGAACACCCTGGAACAACAAAATTCAATATAATAACTTAGTAATAAGGTTATAAATGATCTAAACAGAATTATGATAAACTAAATACATTCCTAATAGGTTCTAAAATATTTTATTAATAAGTATAATTTTATATTCCAGGATCTTATGTTCAATAGAGGAACATGTTTGGGGTTAAGGTAAGGGTTTTTCCAACTGAACTTCCATTTCCATTTGGGTTATTTTCATTGTCTAAATTACCTGAATGAAATTATTGTGTCTTATTATATACTCATTATAGATTTTTTGTGAGTGTCCTGTTTATGTAAAAAAACCATAATCCTTCTTTATTTTATGGTTAGTTACATTCTTTAAGAGGATCTTTCAAATTGTTTCCAAAATACAAGCCCGATTCAAGGGAATATCTCAATTTCTTACCTATTTTCAAGGGAAATATATAATATATTTTTGGAAAAAATTATATCTATAAAATCAATAATTTTTTTATGAAAATAACATCATAATTATATTCTGGTTTTATACAAATATTTTCCCAAAATAACTCTTCTTTTCAAAGTAAAAGAGTATTTATTTCAAGAATTACTCGAAGATTTTATAAGAGTATATTCCTTTATTTCAACACACTTGTTGATTCTTATGTATTATTGGGATTTTTATTCCATATTATCATCTACCATGTTCAATTTAATGGTTTGTGATTAATTTGTCTAATAATGTGCTATCTTTAAACCATTCATCAGTATAATTAGAATGGTTAGTGTTTTGGATTAATGATTGGGGAAAGCTATTTACATTTAATATATTAATGTGTATGTTGTTTATGCTTATCCCCATTCATATGAGGAATGAATTGGACATAGTAAGTGTCGGAAGGGGCCCGCTATAGCCTCTCGGTGCATCGGTAGGTCTCATGAGACAAACTATGGTCTTGGCACAAGGCCTTGACAAAACGATTATTTATGGTCTTGGCACGAGGCCTTGAGAGTATGGTTATATTATCCCGCATTATGGATTCCCTCATTATGAATATAGTATTTATGGTTCATGTGTTTATTTTTCTAGTAGAATACCCATGATTATGTTATGTTATGGGAGTTTTTACTCATCTCATATTTCTACCATATTATGTTCACGTTTATTTCAAAAGGCATGTGTTTTCAATTATTCACCATGTCTAATGTTTATGTTATCTTCCACTGTATTGCTTACCCTTACTAAGCATTTGATATCACCCCTTTCTTATGTTTCATTTTTTCCAGGATATGAAGAATTAAATTATGAATTACATTCAAGCATAATCTAGGCGGAATGGATGTTTTCTAAGGAGTTTCTTTGTTTTTTTATTTCAATTTGTAATGATGAACTTAAGTATGTATCTTGTTTCCAATTATACTAAACAAATCAGTCCTTCGGGACGCTTATTCCTTGAATGGATGCGAATGTAATCAAATAAGGCACTAGATCTGGGAAACTGGGGCTGGGTCCTTACAGTTGGTATCAAAGGAAGTTTAGTAGAATACTTAGAAACTAGATTTAGAAAACGTAGAATTAGGGAAGATTCCCTAAGTTAGTCTTTGAGGATATACATACAATAACATCTTGGTATTTTGTTAAGGAATATATTATGTGGATATTTCAAGAAATACATCCTTGTCTAGATAAGAGCAGGTAGAGGCGGCTCTGGCACAGATGTATCAAGGGGAAAAACCTGAAAACACCACATTGAGCTAGACTCAAATGGGGACTGATGCAAGATAATGGGCCTTGCTTCACTCTTGGTTACGACACTCCCATGGTATATTCTTAGGATAATTCACATTTTATTTACAAGCCATTATGAAGGATTGAAACGTAAAATTTTCCTCAAAGAAACCATTTTTGAATATGGGATTATCCATGTGTAGGATCTCAATTTTTGTTAATTATTTTGTTAAGTTAAGATTATACATTATGATTCATAACCTAATCTAGTGTATTCCATTATATAGAGATGGATCCATGTGGAAGGAATGGAAACCACAAGAACTCACATGTTCCCTATAGGGATTTCCCTCCGATTCAAGATAATGATGTTGGCTCTGGTGCTGGGCAACTCATAACTATACTGGGACAACTTACTCAGGTTATGAATAATAACCTTACTCGTATAGAGAATCCATATCCACCACATGGATGAGCTCTGTTAGATCGTTTTATGCAACAACAAACTGCATCATTCAACAGGACTACAAACCCTTTTTTACCAGAGTGGTGCATTTGTTTCCTTGAGAAGATATTTCTCACCTTGGGATGCAATGAAATATAGAAGGTTTTCATGGATGTTTATCATCTAACGGGTGATGCAGATCAGTGGTGGTCCTTAGTCCAAAATACAATGGAGGAGGAAGAAATAGAAGAGATGGAATTGAAGGATTTTAAGGAAATCTTATTAGAAAAGTATTTACGTCATGAACAACGAGCAGATATGGAGAGGAAATTCTTGAATCTAAGGCAGAAGGAGGATGAAAATGTTTCAAAGTATGAATCCAACTTTACAAGGATGGAAAGGCATGCTGTAGACTACATACATATTCCAAGGAGCAAAATTGATCGATTCTTTGATGGTTTAAAACCATTCCTCTGAAGGGATATTGTCTCCCAAAGATTTGAATCATATGAATATATAGTCTCAAGTGCTATCAAGGTAGAAAATGAATTATCTAAGGGAAAGAAAGAGAAAAGGAGGTCATCTAAAAACTCTTGGAAAGGAAATAAGGAAATTGGGAATAAGGGAAGATTTTAATTTCCATTATGCAGTAATTGTGAGAAGAAACACCCTGGAACTTTCCTGAAGGGAATGGGAGTCTGTTACAAGTGTAGAGAAAAAGGCCAACTATCTTCTGATTGTAAGGGGAAGAAAGAAGATACCAACGTTATGTGCTATAATTGCAGGGAGATGGGACATTATGAACATGAATGTCATAAGCGTTAGGGAAATGTTCCCCAAAGAAGGAAAAGGGAGGAAGGATAAGCTTATGTGGTTACAATTGCGGAGGTTGAAGTTCATAATGAAGTGGTGGAAGGTATATTGATTGTTTCATCCAACTTAGCCAATAATTTATTTGATTCTGGATCGTCGCATTCATTTATATCTTCCCAATTTTCCAAGAAAATTAGATATGTCCAATTTGATTTAATAAAGTAGTTATCAGTCAAAAATCCTAGTGGATGTATCATTGCAACAAATGTGTGTCGATTAGTCCCCCTTGTAACACATAAACATTCATTAGTTTCAAACCTTATCATCATAACAATGGTTGACTCTGATATAATTATCGTTATGGATTGGCTCTCAAATTATGATGCGGAGATCTATTTTAAGAAGAATGAAGTTACAATTTTTGAGAATGGGGTAGAATCCCTTATTTTTAGAGTAGAAACCTCACCATGTGATTCTCATCTAGATCCACCCCCAATTGCTCTACTGAATTCAATTATTGGGGAGGAAGGGAATGAAATAAATATGGATTAGGAGAAAATGTATAGATAGAAGATGTAACTATTGTGAAAGAATATATTAATGCCATTATAGAGGATTTACCTGGACATCCTCCAGAGCAGGAAATTGAGTGTTCCATTGACTTAATTCCTGGTTTAAGGCCCATATCAAAGTCCCCATATAGAATGTCCACTGTAGAGTTAGTGGATCTAAAGAAACAAATAGAGTAATTGAGTGATAAAGGATTTATTCTCCCTAGCGTTTCTCCATGGGGAGCCCCTTTTCTTTTTGTTAAGAAGAAAGATGGGTCTATGAGGTTGTGCATTGATTATAGGGAAATAAATGTTGTTACAATAAGGAATAAGTATCCTCTGCAATGAATTGATGATTTATTTGACCAACTTCATGGAGCCCAATATTTTTTGAAGATTGATCTTTGATCTGGATATCATTAGTTACTTGTGAGGAAAGAAGACATTCCAAAAACAGCATTCAGAACTAGGTATGGGAATTAGGACTTTACAGTAATGCCTTTTGGCCTAACTAATTAACCATATATTTTCATTGATTTGATGAATAGAGTTTTCAAGGAATATCTTGATGACTTTGTGGTGGTTTTTATTGATGATATCTTGGTGTAATCTAAATGATATAAAGAACATGAAATTTACTTGCGCACTATTCTGAAGACCCTGTGAAGAAATAAATTATATGGGATGTTTAGAAAGTGTTATTTTTGTCTCCAATCAGTTGCCTTTCTAGGCCACATTGTCTCTAAAGATGTAATATTTGTAGATCCTACGAAGGCAAAGGTTGTGCATGAATGGCCTACTCCAACGAATGTAACTACAGTACATAGTTTTATTTGTTTAGTAGGTTATTATCGGTGTTTCGTTCATAACTTCACTCGTTTAGCCAACCTAATGACCAAGCTCACACAAAAAGGGGTCATGTTCATATAGACCAAGCAATGTGAAGAGTGTTTTGATGAACTGAAGAGTATTTTAGTGAATGTTCTAATCCTAAACCTACCATAGGGGAATGATGTGTTTGTTATCTATAATGATGCATCGAATAAAGGAATTTGTTTTTTCCTTATGCAGAATGATCTAGTGATTTCCAATGCGTCTAGGCAGCTAAAAATTCATGAAAAAATATATCCAACTCATGATCTTGAGTTAGTAGTGGTAATATTTTCTCTGAAGATTTGGAGACATTACCTATATGGAAAGAAATGTGAGATATATACAGATCATAAGAGTTTGAAATATATATTCTCACAGAAAGAACTCAACATGAGACAATGAAGATGGATCGAGCAACTCAAATACTATGATTGCACAATACAATACCACCCTGGGAAGAAAAATAAGGTGGAAAACACTTTGATTAGAAAGGACCACATAATTTTGAACAAGATGAGAGTGAAAAGGATCCTCTGTTCATGGATCAAGTAAATATGGATATGGTAAATATCAAGGAAGGTAACAAGTCACTACTTTTTTAAATGGTTGTCAAACCTTCTTTACTGGAAAAGATAAAATGTTCTTAGGCTGATGAGGAGGAGTTTCAAAAGAAAATTAAAGCTATAAATAATGGGAGGTTGACTGAATTCACATATGAAGGTGGAATTTTGAAATTCAAGAAGAGGCTTTGTGTTCCCGCTCTTCCTGAGCTAAAGAGAGAACTATTGGATGATGCACATAGCACTAATTTCTCTATACACCCTGGTAACACAAAGATGTATTGAGATCTTCGATAAAAATTTTGGTGGGACAATATGAAAAGGGATATTGACGATTATACATCAATGTGCCTGGTATGTCAACATGTGAAGGCTGAGAGGAAAAAGACTAAGGGGATGATGCAACCACTACCCATACCAACATGGAAGTGGGAGAACATTACTATCGACTTGTTCACTGGACTTCCAAGGACATCCAAAGGAAACAATGCTATATGGGTCATGGAGGATCGTATTACAAAGACATCTCAATTTATCGCAATTTGAGAGGACTTCTCATTGGATCAACTTGCACAGATTTAAATAAAAGAAGCGGTAAGGATGTATGGAGTACCACTATCTATTGTATCTGACCGCGACCCTATATTCACCTCGACGTTCTGGAAAAGTCTCCAACAAGCTTTAAGAACTGAACTGAACTTTAGTATGGCCTATCATCCTCAGACTGATGGACAATCTGAGCGGACTATTCAGACACTAGAAGACATGTTGAGAGCATGTTCTATGGAATTTAAAGGTGGATGGGACCAATATCTTCCACTCGTTTAATTCTCATACAACAACAGCTTCTACTCAAGCATCCGAATGGCACCATATGAATCCGTTTATGGGAGAAGGTGTAGAAAATCAGTGTGTTGGGATGAAGTCATTGATCGAAAGCTTCTAGGACCTGAATTGGTTGATGAAATGGTGGAGAAGGTCAAAACCATTCAGCAACATATCAAGGCATCCCAAAGTTGACAGAAGAGCTACACGGATAACCATCGACGAGACCTTGAATTCAAACTAGGATACCTGGTATTTCTACACATATCTCCATTGAAGAAGTTCATGAGGTTTGTGAAAAAAAGAAATCTAAGTCCCAGGTATATTGGACCCTTTGAGATCATCGATCAAGTCGGAGCTATGGCTTATCGACAGGAACTTCCACCTACCATGTCGAAAGTACATGTTGTCTTTCATGTATCCCTCTTAATGAAGTACATACCAGAACCTTCACATATAATCTATTTATATGTGGTACTATTGGAGGATGATCTTTTCTATGAGGAGCAGCCAGTGAGAATCTTGGATCGTAGAGACAATGTTCTACGCAAGAAAACTACTCATCTGGTCAAAGTACTATGGAGAAACCATAAGTACAAAGAGACAACATGGGAACTGGAGGAATCAATGAAGGAAAAGTACCCCAACCTTTTTTTGTCCTAGATTTTAAAGGAATTATGAGGATGAAATTTTTTTAAGGAGGGGTGAATGTAACACCCCATGATTTTGAAAATAAATATTGAATGCATCTTATAATCTATCCATTAAACACAACTTTTCCTCTACTGTGTTTGGAATTTAGAATAACGGTCATCTAGAGTTGTGACCAGTAAGTAATTTAGAGTCTGATAGAACAAACATGATTTATTTTCTTAAGGAAATAAGACAATGATATCTTAATTAATTTTTCAATGTGAAATAAAACTAATTGCACCTTAAATTTTTTATTTTTTGAATTAACTATGAATTTATTTAAAAATTAAATAAATAATATTTAGAAAATTTGTTTTGAAAAATGGAGTTAATTTTTAGAATTATAAACATCAAAAAATGTTAGGGGTAAAGTTCTGGGATTTTTTTGAAATTCTAGAATTTTTTATGAATAGTGAAATACGATAAAATACTGTATATACAAATTATCAGTTAAATACACTATTTATGACATCATAAGTGATGTAAGGCCACATGGTTCAAACTCACATGCACTTATTACTATTAGGGGTCACATTAAATAACACTATTGGTTTTATTGAGGGAAATAATAAAATAATGAATTAAATATTCAAAAATTACCCCTCTTCTCCACTATAAAAACCCCTCACCACTCCCTATTCTCTTCAGTCCTCTAACCCTTAAGCTCCTCAATGTTCTGCCCAATTACCCTTCCCTACTCTCTCCCCACATCCAGTAAGTTTCTGGTATTTCCAAAATACCAAAATCTCTTCCCTTAAAGAGATTCTCAAGGAGGTTATTTAAAGAGGTAAATCACCCTTCTTTTTCATTTGGTTTCATTTCAATTTATCTTCTTTTTCTATCACCTCATCTGTCCAAATGATCATGATAACTCCAGTATCATCAATATACTTGAATTATATCATTTGAATGGATGAAAAATCATAAATATTCTTACTTCCTCCCTTTTATTTTTATAAACGAAATCAACGTCCATGAGGTTCCAATTTATAGCCTCCGTGGACGATGAAGTTTCGTTCTTCAATTTCTTCTTCATTACTGGTCATGAAACCATATATATGGTTCAAACAGACTATAATATATGTATTATAACATAATTAATATTCATGAACCAGAATACGTACATATAATTATGTTATATGACAAAACTAGTTCATAATAATCCAAATACCGCCGAATAATCGAAGTTGTTGTCATCTAATGATTCATCCTCATTCCATATAAAAAATTTATATAAATGACCATTATAAATTATTTATGTTCATAAATAATATATAATTACAATCCTCAAGATTTATAATCATTACACATGAACTCCGTTACTTAAAAACAGGTGAACCGATTTTGAAACTAAAGAAAACAAACACCCCAGAATAACAGAATTCAAGATAATAACTTAGTAATAAGGTTATAAATTAACAAAAATGAATTATGATAAACTTAATAAATGTCTAATAGTTTATAAAATATGTTATTAATAAGTATAATTTCATATTACAGGAGCTTAAGTTCAAGAGAGGAATACATTTGGAGTTAAGGTAAGGGTTTTTCCACCCGAACTTCCATTTCAATTTGGGTTATTTTCATTGTCTAAATTACCATAATGAAATTCTTATGTATTATTATATACTCATTATATATTATTTTTGAGTGTTCTATATATGTACACACACCATAATACTTCTTTATTTTATGGTTAGTTGCATTCTTTAAGATGATCTTTCAAATTGTTTCTGAAATACAAGCCCGGTTCAAGGGAATATCTCAATTTCTTACCTATTTTCCAGGGAAATCTATAATATGTTTTTGGAAACCATTATATATATAAAATCACTCGTTTTTATGATAATAATGTCATACATACCTTCTGGTTTTATAGAATTATTTTTCCAAATGAAATATTCTCTTCAATGTAAAAGTGTATTTATTTCAAGAATTACTCGAAGATTTTATAAGAGTATCTTCCTCTATTTCAACACACTTGTTGATTATTATGTATTATTGGGATTAGTATTCCATATTATCATATACCATGTTCAATTTAATGTTTTATGATTATTTTGGCTAATTATGTGCTTTCTATAAACCATTCATCAGTTTAATTCGAATGGTTAGTGTTTTGGATTAATGTTCGAGGAAATATATTTACATTTAATATGCTAATGTGTTTGTTGTTTATGTTTATCCCAGTTCATATGAGGAATGAATTGGACATAGTAAGTGTCAGTTGGGTCTCGCTATACCCCCTTGGTGCATCGGTAGGTCTCATCTAAAAAACTACAGTCTTGGCACAAGGCCTTGACAAAATGATTATTTATGGTCTTGGCACGAGGCCTTGACAGTATGGTTATATTTCCCCGCATTATGCATTACTTCATTATGAATATAGTATTGATGGTTCATGTGGTTATTCTTCTAGTATAATACCCATGATTATGTTATGTTATGGCAGTATTTACTCAACTCATATTTCTACCATATTATGTTCAAGATTATTTCTAAAGGCATGGGTTTTCAATTATTCACCATGTCTAATGTGTATGTTGTCTTCCAGAGTATTTCTTACCCTTACTGAGAATTTGAGATCACCCCTTTCTTATGTTTCATTTTTCCCAGGATATGAAGAAGTAAATTATGAATTACTTTCAAGCATAATCTAGGAGGCATGGAGGTTGTCTAAGGAGTTTCTATGTTTTCTTTATTTCAAGTCGTAATGATGAACTTAAATATGTATCTTTTTTCTAATAATAATAAACTAATCGATCCTTCGGGAAGCTAATTCCTTGAATGTATGCCAACATAATCAAATAAGGCACCGGATCTGGGCAACTAAGGCTGGGTCCTTACAATCCTAACAACACAAGGAATGGAAAACAATGAAATCCTAACAAGATTTCTCAACCAAATGGCCATTATCAATCAAACAAGGGAAAACACACCCATAATCAAGGTATTAAACCTTACACCTAAGCAATAACCCCTTTCTCAGTAAAAAAAACCATAGTAGGTATTAAACAGGTTTAAATTCCCAAACACGCAATACCCCAAACATGGGTATTCAGTGCTTTAACAATATATCATCCAAGACAATCAAAGAAAGGCACAAACCACCTACCTTGATGTTATACGATCAAGAGTCCTAAAAATCAGTCCTTGAATCAGAATAGAACGATATAGTTCTACAAAAAGGTGAAAAACAATCATCCTTGAAATACCCATAATAGAGGAGGAATTAGAAAGAGAGGATCAAGAATAAGGGAGAACTCACCGGTGGGTTTCCAATGCACCTGTCGGAGTTTGGATCAGAACTTGGATGGAAAATCAGGGGCTTGGAATTCGATTGTCACTCTCGGTAACTCCTGGAAGAACCAAGGATAGAAGAATAAATATCCATAAATGATATAGGGCCCCTCTCTGAAATATCAATTAAAAAGAAAAGTACATGGAATGTTCATTTAATGTACACTCTGTGTACTTGCCTCAATCGGACCCCTCTTTAGGCAATCTTCCATGTCATCTACACAACCATGTACTCGGCTGTTACATGGCTAGTACATGGCTACATGTGGAAACTGGGTACACGGGGTGTACTCAAAAGTACATGGCATTCACTTAGAAAATTTCTCCTTTCATCCTTTTTCCTAAAAAAAACTGATACAAATATCCATCCCTAAAATTTAGATATGGGTTCTTAAAAACTTCCCCCATTAAAGCAATTTGTCCCTGAATATCCCTTATAATGGTGTATAAGAATAATCTTTAAACAAATCTGGACACTATGATTGTATGTCAGCCTCCCTCTCCCAAGTCTTGTCTTGTACTCACTCATGCGGCCATAACACCCGTATAAGAGGAACATACCAGCCATGGAGAACCTTTATGCTATGATCTACAATCTGAGTAGGTTTATCCTTGATGAATTCATCCACCTAAAAATCAACCTTCTCATGTTGAAAAACATGTGACGGGTATAAATGTAACTTCGTAACTGAGAAACATGAAATACATCATGCATAGCCCGTATGAAAACCCTGATTTTATTACAAACTTAAACATGATTTATTGCATAAAACATCACTTGATACAATAAAGAAGATAGAGAGGTTTAGTGTCTTTATGGAGTAATATAATTACATAAAAACTTAAAACATGAAATACATCATCTTTATTGAAAACATCCTTTAAATGACCACTACATTCCCTCGTACTTAGCATTGCATGGGACAACCTGAGGGTATCCATAGGAAAAGGGTGAGCTACAAAGCCCAGTAAGGGAATACACATGGAATAACATGAAGAGTAAAATACATGTTATACAATAGGCATATCAATATATCATAATAGAAACATGAACATAAAGGAATGATAAAGCATGATAATCATAACATGTAAATGTGGAAACAACACTTAACATGGAATTAGCATGAGCCAAGGCTCATTGCATTTGGAGCATGAGTAAATCCTCATTGCACATAAAGCATGAGTAAACCCTATTTGCACTTGAATTATCATGATTCAACACTCATTGAACATGACATATCATGATACTATACTTTACCCAATGCATTGGAGCGCTATTAGGGCACACCCTTCTTAAAAATTTCATTTCATGCATAAGTGTGCCACATAGATCATGAAACATGGATTCATAAACAATAATCATTTATTCCACGATAAAGGAATGTCATATTCTTACATGAAACTTTATAATAAATAAGTAAATGTTCATAAAGGTGAATACCCTTGATGGAGAAATGGGCTTGGTATTCACTACACAATGGAATTGGCTTAGAAAATCGGTGCGATTTCGGCAGCGTAACGGCGTGACATAAGAATTCATAAAAATGGTTGATGAGAGAGAAAGGGGTTAATCATCATAATTGCTTGTAATGGAAAGTAAATTGGTCATATAGATACATGTCCCAACAATTTTAATGGAATTTAGATTCATGATACAAAAGCACTGCTTGAATGTAAATGAGGAGAGAGAAGTTCCTTTCGGAATTTCGTCATAGTAATGGGTGTACATGGGAGGAATTTAATGAGAGATAAAGGGGTCTACCATAATTAAAACATAAAGTGGGAAGTACGAGGGAGGTGTGAAACCATACCCTAACATTCATTATTGAAATTAAAAGGAAAAACAACTTAAATAAAATTGGACAAAAATGAGAAAGGGAGAAAAAACACTTACTTGGAAGTGTGCATCCAATGGCTAGAGAGAGGATTGTGAGAGGCTTCTTGGGAGCTTGGGGAACCTTTGAAGGATGATAGAGAGATTAGGGCATAGGTTTGAAGAACTCCAAACTCTTTGAGTGAGGAGGAAGTGGGAGCTTGGGTGGGTTTATATAGGAAAGGTGAGGGAATTATTTATTATTTAGGTCTGGGACCACTTATATTAAATTAATCCAAACCACAAACCATCCCATGGTTTTTGCCCATGGGTTTTGGAAATGGAAAGAGGAAAAATATATTTTATAAGTCCAAATTCCCAACTTATTAAAATAATAAGGTTGCTTATGTGGAGGTGAGTCACACTTCCATGGAAATTAATTTAAAAAGTCAAGGTGTAAAAAAGTCTTGAGGGGTCCATTAATGATTTGAAAAGTAAGTCAAAAAAACCCAAAATCACATTAATTTAATTTTAAAACATTTATTGGCCGAACATAAAGCTTATAGTATTTTATTACATCACTATTGGGTCATTATGATGTCACAAAACACATTATATATTTAAACGGTATTTAATTTTTACCCAAAAATTTGACTGTCTTAGAAAATTATGAAAAATTCACCATTGGATAATTTTGACGTCCTGATTCCAGAAATAACATTTATTTTATCTAAATAATTTTTAAAAATATTAATTTTCACTTTTAAATTAAAAACCGACATTTATCGAAAATTCACGAGTTTTGACAGAAATTGCATTCAAACCTTAATAAAAATTACAATTGCATTCATAAAATTATAAGATCATTTATATTTAATAAAAATTAATTTCATAATAATAATTATTTATTAAAATATTATTTACTTCAAAAATCCCTTAATTTAATAAAATATAATTCTTAATTAAATAATAACTAAAAATATTATTTGTACTTTAAAAACTTTTTACAATGTATCAATAATGACTAGAAAGTATATTCATTATTATATAAAAAAATAATGTACATGAACATAGTGCTATTTATTTTTCACATAACCACTTAAAATAGATGCATAAGACCTAAGGGTAAGGTGTGCGATGGTGACAGACTCTTGGGGTGGCTCGGATAACATCGCTCGAGTGGTAATTTCTATCAACTTCCACTTCTCCCATAGACGATCCCGTTCAAGATTAACATGGTGAAGCTCAGCTTGGACTTGTTCAAGAGCGAAGCCCAAGGATGCCACCTCTTTTCTGAGCTCCGACAAATGGGCTTTGTATGGGGAAATTCTACTGGACGAGGCCATCACTTTTTTTTTGGAGTAAATTGGTTTTGTTAAAGCCCTATATTTATATTAATCATGTGATCACTGTTCAACAACTATATTAACAACAATCGAAATTCTTAACATAAAACCAAAGAAGTTGACATTTTATATAAACATAAAGAGACATTTAATTAGATCAAGAGGGATTTCCATTAATGAAACGTTGGGTCGTTAAAATACCCCCCCCCCTTAAGAAATTTCAACCTCAAAATTTTCCTTTTCCCTCACTAAAACAGATGTGGGTAACTCAGCTTCAACTTTTCCTCTGATTCCCAAGTAGCTTCTTCAAACTTGTGGTTTCTCCACAACACCTTGACGAGGGGCATTTTCTTATTTTGTAGAAAATTTTCTCTATGATCTAATATCTTCACTGGTTGATCCTCATAAGAAAGATAATCTTACAATTATACCACCTTAGAAGAGAGTACATGTGAAGGTTCTGGTATGTACTTCCTTAAGATGGATACATGAAAGATATCATGCACTTTGGCCACGGTAGGTGGAAGTTCTACTTGATAGGCCACAACCCCGACACGATCAAGAATCTCGAAGGGGCCAATGTACCTTGGACTTAACTTCCCTTTCTTTCCAAACCTCATGACCTTCTTCCACGGATATATGTGTAGAAAAACCATGTCTCCAACTTTAAACTCAAGGTCACGTCGACGACTATCTGCATAACTCTTCTGTCGAATCTGGGCTTCCTTGATATGCTGCTGAATGGTTTTCACCTTCTCTACCATCTCCTCGACCATTTCCGATCCAAGCAGCTTACGTTTACCGACCTCATCCCAACACACCGGTGTTCTACACCTTTTCCCATAAAGGGCTTCATATGGTGCCATTTGGATGCTTGAGTGGAAACTATTGTAATAAGAGGACTCTACCAGAGGAAGATGTTGATCCCATCCCCCTTTAAAGTCCATTGAGCACGCTATTAAAATGTTCTCAAGTGTTTGGTTAGTTCGCTCATATTGGCCATCAGTTTGAGGATGATAGGCCGTACTGAAGTTCAGTTCAGTATTCAGAGCATGTTGAAGATTCTTCCAAAACATACAGGTGAATCTTGGATCTCGGTCAGACACAATAGATAGTGGTACACCATGAAACCTTACTAATTCCCTGATATATATCTGTTCCAGTTGATCCAATGAGAAATCCTCCCGAATAGCAATGAAGTGTGCAGTCTTTGTAAGATGATCCACAACAACCCAGATTGTATTGTTGCCTTTGGATGTCCTCGGATCAACGGTGACAAAGTCCATGGTGATGTTCTCTAATTTCCATTCTGGTATGGGCAATGGTTGCATCATCCCCTTAGATGTTTTCCTCTCTACCTTCACTTGCTGACACACAAGGAACATTGATGTATATTCAGCGATCTCCTTCTTCATATTATCCCACCAAATGATTTCTCGGAGATCTCGATACATCTATTTTCTCCCTAGGTGAATAGAGAAATTCGAACTATGTGCATCATCCAAAAGTTCCTTCTTCAGCTTTGGATTTGATGGAACACATAGTCTTCTCCCAAACTGCACAATTCCTTCTTCATTAGCATTAAACTCCGGGGATTTCCCTTTTTTGATAGCTTCCACTTTTTCTTGAATTCCCACATCATCCTTTTGAGAATCCTTTATTATTTCCAAAAGAGATGGTTGAGCAATCATTTGTGAAAGGATTGATGATATTCCGTTATCTATGATCCCCATGTCCATCTTCATTATGTCTAAGAAGATTGGATCCTTCTCAATTATCATCATTGATAGAATCGCTGGATCCTTTCTACATAGGGAATCTGCCAACTTGTTCGCTTTCCCAGGGTGCTAATGGATTGAAAAATCATAATATTTGATGAGCTATATCCATCTTATCTAGAAGATATTAAGGTCTTTCTGTGTGAATATATATTTAAGACTCTTGTGGTCAGTATATATCTCACATTTCTCTCCATAGAGATAATGCCGCCAGATTTTCAAGGAAAAGATCACCGCCGCCAACTCCAGATCATGCGTTGGATAGTTTCACTCATGGATTTTCAACTTCCTTGAGGCATAATATATCACTTTATCATTATTCATCAACACATATCCTAATCCCTTATTCGAAGCATCACTGAATACCAAAAAACGTTCCCCACATGTGGGTAAAGTGAGCATGGGTGCAGTGATAAGCCACTATTTCAACTCCTTGAAGGTTTCTTCGCATTCATCACTCCAAGAAAACATTACTCCCTTTCAAGTTAGTTTGGTAAGAGGGTTGGACAATTGTGGTAAATTCCTCACAAATTGTCGATAATATCCAGCTAACCCCAAGAAGCTACGGATATCCGTTACCAATGTTGGCCTTAGCCAACCATCAATTGCATCTGTTTTGGAGGGATCCACAGATATCTCATTTCTTGTGATTATATGGCCCATGAATGAGACCTCCTTCTACCAAAACTCACACTTGTTATACTTTTTATAGAGCTTCTCCTTGCGCAAAGTCTCTAGTAAAGTTCTTAAATGATCCTCATGATCCTCCTTGGTTTTAGAGTATATTATAATATCATCTATAAATACTACCACAAATTCATCGAGGTAATCTCTAAAGACTCTATTCATTATGTCTATGAAGATTTATGGATCATTGGTGAGTCCAAAATGCATTATTATGAATTCATAATGCCCTTATCTTGTGGAAAAAGTAGTCTTGGGGATATTTTCCTTCTTCACCCTTACTTGATAATATCCCGACCACAAGTCCACCTTGGAGAAGTATTGTGCTCCACGCAGCTGATCGAATAAGTCATCAATTCGTGGGAGAGGATACTTGTTTTTTATCATGATTTTGTTAAGTTCACGATAATCGATACAAGGACGCATTGACCCATCCTTCTTCTTGACGAAGAGGACTGGTGCACCCCATAGTGAAGCACTTGGGCGTATAAACCCTTTATCCAGACTCTCCTGTAGTTGTTTCTTCAGATCTTCAAGCTCTACAACAAAAAATCTATATAGAGTCTTGGATATTGGTAAAGCCCCGGGTATAAGTTCAATTGAGAACTCAACATCTCTTCTAGGAGGAAGACTAGGCAGTTCATCAGGAAACACTTCCACGAATTCCCTCACAGTAGGAATTTCTTCCATGATGGTTTCTTCCTTGGACTAAATCATCTGATCCAAATATGCATGCTCATAGGGCAGTAATATCCATGCTTGAGATGATGGAGTTAAAGGAGATTCATCTTCCTCCTGACACTTGTAATGAATCGGTGGTCGATTCTCCATATGGAGTGTGATTTCACTCTCCCCACAATTTATGTTAGCTCTATATAAGGAAAGCCAATCCATGCCAAGAATTGCATCAAATTCCACCAGAGGTAGTATGACGAGTTTCACCAAGAAATTCAATCCACCGATTAAAATAGGGGAGGACTTATATTCATGGGATGAAATGATTGCCTCATTTGTCGTACTCACCGACATCTTCACATCCATGATTTGTGGTGTTGCTGGGATTGTTCTACTAAACTTTAGAGATATAAAAGAATGCGTAGAACCTGAATCAAAAAGTATGTTTTCTATTCTTGAATGAATAACTAGCGTACCTGTCACCACTTCTTTGTCGGGTTTCACTTAGGCAGAAGTGGTGGAAAAAGATCTTCCTTGCTGTCATGGAGGTTGTTGGTTGCCTCCGAAAACCCTTCGATTAGGGCATTGATTTGCAAAATGACACGATTATTTGAAGTTGTAGCATTGAACAACGCGTTGAGGTTCTAACGGAGCATTCATCTCCTCTATCGTAGTCACAGGTCTTTCTTGCCGACAGTTAATAGCTAGGCGCCCTTCCCTTCCACACCTGAAGCATTTCCTCATCCGCTTAAGGCAATTTCCAGGGTGCTTCTTTCCACACTTTTGGAAAGTGGGTGCTGGATCTTCTAAGTACCGTTGGATTTATCCATCGGACCTCCAGCATTAAATTCCAAATTACGCTTCATGTCCCCATGATACCCCTGTGATTCCCCAATCTCCATTTTGATCTTTAGGGCACACCAGAAAATTTCCTCATATCTGTCGAAGTCACGGATCACTAATGCTTTCCGTAGGCTAGGCTTTAGCCCACCAAAGAAGCGGTCAACTTTGCATTCGGGGTTAACGACAAAGCCAAGAGTGTATCGTGAAAGCCTTGTGAATTTTTCCTCTTACACTCCAACAGATTCTTCATCTATTTTCTTGAGGGAAAGGAAGTCCCTTTCCATCTTAAGCCGAAGGGGGCGCAGAAAATATTTACTGAAAAAAATCTTCTGGAAATCCTTCCATTCCAACGCCTCGATCTCCTCCCCATGCTTCGTATTTTTGATCAATGTCCACCATTGATCAGCTTCACCCTCCATATGATAAGTCTCCAAGAGAACCTTCTCTTGTTCAGAATATTGAATGATGGAGAATATCTTTTCAATGGAGTTGATCCATTGTTCAGTGATCATGAGATCGGATGATCCACTAAAAGCAGGAGGCCTTTGTCTCATGAAGCTCTCGATAGCGACTTGTTATTTCTTAGGGGGGGGGGTGTTAAATGTTCTTCTTTCCCCGTGTTTCCATTCAAAACTTGATTTATCTTAGAGATAAGCATGAAAAAGTTCATGATTCCCGCTCCCATTGGATTTGGCATCTCATTAGTACAGTCATCACACTGATCTTCACAATGGTTGTTAGCCCGATTCATCCTATTGTCGGTCATTGGCTGGAATAAAAGGTAAGTTAGGGGTAACACATAAAGGGTAATCCAATGACAAAAGTTGATGAATTATAAATAAACTTTTATTTCCTTAACTCATGAGTCTATAGGCTTCAATCTAGGCTTTTCATGATCTACCTTATAACATATATTCTTAGGGGAATTTTTTTTCACTTAATAAGGGTTCATACTAAGATTGTAAATTTATCAAAACATATCCCCAGGGAGTGTCGTAACCAATAGTGCAGCAAGGCCCATTGTCGTGCACCAGTTCCCATTCGAGTCTAGCTCAAAGTGGTGTTTTCGGGTTTTACCCCTAGGATACATCTGTGCCAGAGCCGCCTCTACCTGCTCGTATCCAGAAAGGGATTTATTTGTTTGATAAACCACGTACTCAGTACTTACCAAAACATAGGTATGTTTTTATTATACTTAGTCTTGTCTCTAAGGCTTTAATAGGGTTTTCTAATCCTAATCCCAAAAATAACTAAACCTATCCTCTGATACCAACTATGACAATCCTACTTTTATTACAAACTTAAACATGATTTATTCCATAAAACATCACTTGATACAACAAATAAGATATAGAGGTTTAGAGTCTTTAGGGCTTAGTATCATTACATAAAACCTTAAAACATTAAATAAAACATCTTTATTGAAAACATTATTTACATGACCACTATATTCCCTCGTACTTAGCATTGCATGGGATAACCTGAGGACATGCATAAGAAAAGGGTGAGCTACAAATCCCAGTAAGGGAATACACATGGAATTACATGAGGAGTACAATACATGTTATAAAATAGGCATATCATTAGAGAATAAGAGAAACATGAACGTAAAGGTATGATAAAGCATGATAATCATAACATGGAAATGTGGCAACAACACTTAACATGGAATTAGCATGAGCAAAGGCTCATTGCACATGGAGCATGAGTAAATTCTAATTGCACATAAATCATGAGTAAACCCTCATTGCACTTGAATTATCATGAGTCAATACTCATCGCACATGACGTATCATGATACTATACTTTACCCAATGCATTGGAGCGCTATAAGGGCGCACCCTTCTTAAACATTTCATTTCATGCATAAGTGTGCCACATGGATCATAAAACATGGATTCATAAATATAATATTTTATTCCACAATAAAGGAATGTTTAATTTATACATGAAACTTTATTATCAATAAGTAATTTTTCATAAAGGTGAATACCCTTGATGGAGAAATGGACATGGTATTCACTACACAATGGCATTAGCTTAGAAAATCGTTGCGATTTCGGCAGCGTAACGGGGTGACATTAGAATTCATAAAAATGGTTGATGAGAGAGAAAGGGGTTCCTCATCATATTTACATGTAATGGAAAGTTAGGAGGTCATATATATACATGTACTTACAATTGTAATGGAATTTAGATTCATGATACAAAAGTATTGCTTGAATGTAAATGAGGAGAGACAAGTTCCTTTCGGAATTTCGGCATAGTAATGGGTGTATATAGGAGGCATTTAGTGAGCGAGAAAGGGGTCTCCCATCATTAAATAATAAAATGGGCAGTATGAGGGAGGTGAGATACCATACCCAAACATTCATAATTGAAATTAAAATGCAAAACAACTTAAATAAAATTGGACAAAATGACAAAGGAAGAAAAAACCCTTACTTGGATGTGTGCTTCCAAAGGCTAGAGAGAGGATTGTGAGAGGCTTCCTGGGAGCTTGGAGAACCTTGGAAGGATTCTAGATAGATTATGGCAGAGGTTGGACGATCTCCAAAGGCTTTGAGTGAGGAGGAAGTGGGATCTTGGGTGGGTTTATATAGGAAAGGTGAGGGAATTCTTTATTATTTAGGTTTGGGATCCCTTGTATTAAATTAATCCAAACCACAAACCATAACATGGTTTTTACCCATGGTATTTGGAAAAGGGAATAGGAAAACAATATTTTATAAGGGAAAAGTCCGAACTTCTTAAAATAATAAGGTTGCTTATGTGGAGGTGAGTCACACTCCCATGGAAATTAATTTAAAAAGACAAGGAGTTTAATAAGTTTTGAGGGGTCCATTAATGCATTGAAAAGTAAGTCAAAAAAAAACCCAAAATCACATTATCTTAATGTTAAAACAAATATTGGCCGAAAATAAAGCTTATAGTATTTTATTACATCACTATTGGGTCATTATGATGTCATAAAAGACATTATATATTTAAACGGTATTTAATTTTTACCCAAAATTTTGACTGTCTCAGAAAATTATGAAAAATTAACCATTGGATAATTTCGACATCCTGATTCCAGAAATAAAATTTATTTTATCTAAATAATTTACTAAATATGTTAATTTTCACTTTTAAAATAAAAACCGACATTTATCGAAAATTCACGAGTTTTGACAGAAATGGCTTTCAAACCTTAATAAAATTTACAATTGAATTCATAAAATTATAAGATCATTTATATTTAATAAAAATTAATTTAATAATTAAAATAATAATATTTCATTAAAATATTATTTAATTCAAAAATCCCTTAATATAATAAAATAGAATTCTTAATTTAATAATAACTAAAAACATTATTTGTACTTTAAAAACTATTTACAATATATCAATAATGACAAGAAAGTATATTCATTATTATATATAAAAAATAATGTACTTGAACATAGTACTATTTATTTGTTACATAACCCATTAAAATAGCCACATAAGACCTAAGGGTAAGGTGTGCGATGGTCACAGACTCTTGGAGTGACTTGGAAAAATCGCTCAAGTGGTAATTTCTATCAACTTACACTTCTCCCGTAGACGGTCATGTTCGAGATTAACATGCTGAAGCTCATATTGGGCTTGGTCAAGAGCGAAGCCCAAGGATGCCACCTCTTTTCCAAGCTCTGAAAAATGGGTTTTGTGTGGGGGAATCCTACTGGACGAGGCTATCACTTATTTTGTTTGAGTAAATTGGATTTGTTGAAGCCCTATATTTATACTAATCATGTGATCATTATTCAACAGCTATATTAGCAATAGTCAAAATTCGTAACCTAAAATCAAAGAAGTTGAAATTTTATATAAACATAAAGAGACATTTAATTAGATCAATAGAGATTTCCATTAATGAATCTTTGGGTCATTACAATATCCCCCCCTTAAGAAATTTCGCCCTCGAAATTTTCCTTTTCCCACACTAAAACAGATAGGGGTAACTCAGCTTCATGTTTTCCTCCAATTCCCAAGTCGCTTCTTCGAACTTGTGGTTTCTCCACAACACCTTGACGAAAGGCATTATATTATTTCGTAGAACTTTTTCTCTACGATCTAAGATCTTCACTGGTTGCTCCTCATAAGAAAGATCATCTTCCAATTGTACCACCCCATAAGAGAAGACATGTGAAGGGTCCGGTATGTACTTCCTTAAGAGGGATACATGAAAGACATCATTCACATTGGCTATGGTAGGTGGAAGTGCTAGTCGATAGGCCACAACCCCGACATGATCAAGAATATCAAAGGGGCTGATGTACCTTGGACTTAACTTCCCTTTCTTTCCAAACCTCATGACCTTCTTCCACGGAGATATGAGTAGAGCAACCATGTCTCTAACCTTAAACTCAAGGTCTCGTCGACGATTATCTGCATAACTCTTCTGTCGACTCTAGGATGCCTTGATATGCTGCTGAATGGTTTTCACCTTCTTCACCATTTCCTCGGCCATTTCCGGTCCAAGCAGCTTACATTCACCGACCTCATCCCAACACGTCGGTGTTCTGCACCTTTTCCCATAAAGGGCTTCATATGGTGCCATTTGGATGCTTGAGTGGAAACTATTGTTATAAGAGAAATCAACCAGAGGAAGATGTTGATACCATCCTCCTTTAAAGTTCATTGATCACACTCTGAACATATCCTCAAGTGTTTAGATAGTCCACTCGGATTGGACATCAGTTTGAGGATGATAGGCCGTACTAAAGTTCAGTTCAGTATTCAAAGCATGTTGAAGACTCTTCCAAAACATAGAGGTGAATCTTGGATCTCGGTCAGACACAATAGATAGTGGTAATCCATGAAACCTTACCACTTCCCTGTAATATATTTGTGCCATTTGATCCAATGATAAATCCTCATGAATAGCAAGGAATGGTACAATCTTTGTAATAATTTCCACAACAACCCAGATTGCATTGTTGCCTTTGGATGTCCTCGGATGTCCAGTGACAAAGTCCATGGTGATGTTCTCCCATTTCCATTGTGGTATGGGCAATGGTTGCATCATCCCCTTAGGCTTCTGCCTCTCTGCCTTCACTTGCTGACACACTAGACACTTTGATGTACATTCAGCGATCTCCTTCTTCATATTATCCCACCATAAGTTTTCTCGGAGATCTCTATACATCTCTGTGCTCCCTGGGTGAATAGAGAAATTTGAACTATGTGTATCATCCAAAAGTTCCTTCTTCAGCACCAGATTTGAGGGAACACATAGTCTTTTCCTAAACCGCACAATTCCTTCTTCATTAGAATTAAACTCCGAGGATTTCCCTTTTTTGATAGCTTCCACTTTTTCTTGAATTCCCACATTATCCTTTTGATCATCCTTTAACTTTTCCAAAAGAGACAGTTGAGCAATCATTTGTGAAAGAATTGATGATGTTCCCTTCTCTTTGATTCCCATGTTCATCTTCTTCAAGTCTAAGAAGATTGTATCCTTCTCAATTCTCATCATTGATAGAATCGCTGGATCCTTTCTACTTAGGGCATCTGGAACCTTTTTCGCTTTCCTAGGGTTGTAATGGATTGAACAGTCATAATGCTTGATGAGCTCTATCCATCTTCTCTGGAGCATATTAAGCTCTTTCTGTGTGAATATATATTTAAGACTCTTGTGGTCAGTATATATCTCACATTTCTCTCTATAGAGATAATGCCACCAGATTTTCAAGGCAAAGATCACCACCGCCAACTCCAGATCATGTGGTCGATAGTTTCGCTCATGGATTTTCAACTAACTTGGGGCATATGATATAACTTTATCCTTCTTCATCAGCACACAGCCTAAGCCCTTCTTTGAAGCATCATTGAATATCACAAAACGTTCCCCACTTGTGGGTAAAGTGAGCACGAGCATAGTGATAAGCCTCCTTTTCAACTCCTTGAAGCTTTCTTTTCATTCATCACTCCAAGAAAACTTTAATCCCTTCCGAGTTAGCTTGGTAAGAGGGTTGGACAATCGTGAGAAATTCCTCACAAATCGTCGATAATATGTAGCTAAACCCAAGATGCTACTGATATCTGTTATCGATGTTGGCCTCGGCCAACCCTCAATTGCATCAGTTTTGGAGGGATCCACAGATATCCCATTGCTTTTGATGACATGGCCCATGAATGAGATCTCCTTCAACCAGAACTCACACTTGTTGAACTTTGGATAGAGCTTCTCCTTCCGCAAAGTCTCTAGTACTGTTCTTAAATGCTCCTTATGATTCTCCTTGGTTTTGGAGTATATTAGAATATCATCTATAAAGACTACCACAAATTTGTCGAGGTAATCTCTAAAGACTCTATTCATTATGTCCATGAATATTTTTGGAGCATTGGTGAGTCTAAAAGGAATTACTATGAATTCATAGTTCCCGTATCTTGTACGAAAAGCAGTCTTGGGGATATCTTCCTTTTTCACCCTTACTTGATAATATCCGGACCACAAGTCCACCATGGAGAAGTATTGTGCTCCACGTAGCTGATCGAACAAGTCATCAATTCATGGGAGATGATACTTGTTTTTTATTGTGATTTTGTTAAGTTCATGATAATCGATGAAAAGCCGCATTGACCCATCCTTCTTCTTGACGAAGAGGACTGGTGCACCCCATGGTGATGCACTTGGGCATATAAACCCTTTATCCAGATTCTCTTGTAGTTGTTTCTTCATCTCTTCATGCTCTACAACATCCATTCTATATGGAGTCTTGGATATTTGTAAAGCCCCGGGTATAAGTTCAATTGAGAACTGAACATCTCTTCTAGGAGGAAGACTAGGCAGTTCCTTGGGAAACACTTCCACGAATTCCCACACAATAGGCATTTCTTCCAGGATAGTTTCTTCCGTGGACTCAATCATCTGAGCCAAATACGCGTGCTCATAGGGCAGTAATATCCATGGTTGAGATGATGGAGCTAAAGGAGATTCATCTTCCTCCTGACACTTGTAAAGAATCAGGGGTCGATTCTCCATATAGAGTGTGACTTCCCTCTCCCGACAATTTATGTTGGCTCTATATAAGGAAATTCAATCCATGCCAAGAATTGCATCAGATTCCACCAGAGGGAGTATGACGAGGTTCACCGAGAAATTCAATCCACAGATTAAAATAGGGGAGGACTTATATTCATGGGATGAAAAGATTTCCCCATATTCCGTACTCACCGACATCTTCACTTCCATGCTTTTTGGTGGTGCTGGGATTGTTCTACTAAACTTTCGAGATATAAAGGAATGCGTAGAACCTGAATCAAAAAGTAAGTTCGCTATTCTGGAATGAATAACTAGTGTACCTATTGCCACTTTGTTTTTGGGGTTCAATTCGGTAGAGGTGATGACAAAAGCTCTTCCTTTCTTTCTTGGAGGTTGTTGGTTGCCTCCGAAAACCCTTGGATTAGGGCACTGATTTGCAAAATGACCCGGTTCTTTGCCTTTGTAGAATTGAACAATGCGTTGAGGTTCGAACGGAGCGTTCCTATCCTCTGTCGCAGCCATTGGTCTTTCATGCCGACATTTAACAGCTAGGTGCCCTTCCCTTCCACACCTGAACCATTTCCTCGCCCCCTTAAGGAAATTTACAGGGTGCTTCTTTCCACACTTTTGGCAAGTGGGGTGCTGGATCTTCTTAGCACCATTGGATTTATCCATTGGACCTCCATCATTGAATTCCACCTTACAATTCTTGTCCCCATGATCCCCTGTGATTCCCTGATCTCCATTTCGACCTCAGGGGCACATCGGAAAATTTCCTTATAGCTGTCGAAGTCACGGATCGCTAATGCTTTCCGCAGGCTAGGCTTCAGCCCACCAAAGAAGTGATTATCTTTTCATTCGGGGGTAACGACAAAGACGGAAGCATATCGTGCAAGCCTTGTGAAGTTTTCCTTGTATAATCCAACCTATTCTTCATCTTTTTTCTTGAGGGAAAGGAATTCCCTTTCCATCTTAAGCCGGAGGGTGCGCGGAAAATATTTATTGAAAAACATCTTCCAGAAATCCTACCATTCCAACGCCTCGATCTCCTCCTTAGGCTTCATATTTTTGATCAACATCCACCATTGATCAGCTTCACCCTCCATACGATAAGCCGCCAGGAGAACCTTCTCTTGTTTAGAACATTGAAGGATGGATAAGATCTTTTCAAAGGAGTTGATCCATTGTTCAGCGATCATGGGATCGGATGATCCACTAAAAGTAGGAGGCCTTTGTCTAATGAAGATCTCAATAGCAACTTTTTCATTCTTAGGGGGGTTTGAATTTTCCTCTTGACCCGTGTTTCTATAAAAAACTTGAGTTAGCTGAGAGAGAATCATGACAAAGTTCGCGATTCCTGCTCCAATTGGATTTGGCATCTCATTAGTACAGTCATCACACTGATCTTCAAAATGGTTGTTAGCCCGAGTCCTCTTATTGCTGGCCATTGGATGGAATAAAAGGAAAGTTAGGGGTAACACATAAAGGGGAATCCAAAGACAAAAGTTGATGACTTATAAATAAAATTTTATTTCCTTAACTCATGAGTCTATAGGCTTCAATCTAGGATTTTCATGGTCTACCTTCAAACATATATTCTTAGGGGCATTTTTTTATTTCCCTTAATAAGGGTTCATACTATGATTGTGAATTTATCGAAACATATCCCCTAGTAGTGTTGTAACCAAGAGTGCAGCAAGGCCCATTTTCGTGCACCAGTTCTCGTTCGAGTCTAGCTCAAAGCGGTGTTTTCGGGTTTTACCCCTTGTATACATCTGTGCCAGAGCCGCTTCTACCAGCTCGTATCCAGACAAGGATGTATTTGTTTGATAAACTACATAATCAGTACATAACAAAACTTAGGGATGTTTTTATTATACTTATTCTTTTCTTTAAGGGTTTACTAGGGTTTTCTAATACTAATATCAAAAATAACTAAACCTATCCCGTGATACCAACTATGACAACCCTTCTTTTATTACAAACTTAAACATGATTTATTACATAAAACTTCACATGATAAAACAAATAAGATCGAGTGGTTTAGTGTCTTTGGGGCGTAGGATCATTACATAGAAACATAAAACATGAAATACAACATATTTATTGAAAACTTCTTTTACATGACCACTACATTCCCTCGTACTTAGCATTGCATGGGATAACCTGAGAACATGCATAAGAAAAGGGTGAGTTACACAGCCCAGTAAGGGAATACACATGGAATAACATGAGGAGTACAATAGAAGTTATTCAATAGGAATATCAATATAGAATAAGAGAAACATGAACATAAAGGCATGATAAAGCATGATAATCATAACATGGAAATGTGGCAACAACACTTAACATGGAATTAGCATGAGCCAAGGCTCATTGCACATGGAGCATGAGTAAATCCTCATTTCACATAAAGCACGAGTAAACCCTCGTTGCACTTTAATTATCATGAGTCAACAATCATTGCACATGACGTATCACGATACTATACTTTACCCAATGCATTGGAGCGCTATAAGGGTGCACCCTTCTTAAACATTTCATTTCATGCATAAGTGTGCCACATGGATCATAAAACATGGATTCATAAAACCTAATCATTTATTCCACGATAAAGGAATGTGGAATTCATACATGAATCTTTATAATCAATAAGTAAATTTCCATAAAGGTGAATACCCTTTATGGAGAAATGGGCATGGTATTCACTACACAATGGCATTGTCTTAGAAAATCGGTGCGATTTCGGCAGCATAACGACGTGACATAATAATTCATAAAAATGGTTGATGAGAGAGAAAGGGGTTCCTCATCATATTTACATGTAATGGAAAGTAAGGAGGTCATATATATACATGCCCCAAAAATTTTAATGGAATTTAGATTCATGATACAAAAGTATTGCTTGAATATAAATGAGGAGAGAGAAGTTCCTTTCGAAATTCTGGCATAGTAACAGGTGTACATAGGAGGAATTTAATGAGAGAGAATGGGGTCTCCCATCATTCAAACATAAATAGGGATGAATTAGGGAGTTGAGAAACCATACCCCAACATTCATAATTGAAATTAAAAGGCAAAACAACCTAAAGAAAATTGGAAAAAAATGATAAAGGAAGAAAAAACCCTTACATGGATGTGTGCTTCCAAAGGCTATAGAGAGGCTTGTGAGAGGATTCTTGGGAGATTGGGGAAACTTGGGAGGATTCTATAGAGATTAGGGCATAGGTTGGACGAACTCAAAAGGCTTTGAGTGAGGAGGAAGTGGGAGCTTGGGTGGGTTTATATAGGAAAGGTGAGAGAATTCTTTATTATTTAGGCTTGGGACCCCTTACATTAAATTAATCCAAACCAAAAACCATCCCATGGTTTTTGCCCATGGTTTTTGGAAAACGGAAGAGGAAAACAATATTTTATAAGGCCAAATTACGAAATTCTTAAAATAATAAGGTTGCTTATGTGGTGGTGAGTCACGCTCCCATGGAAATTAATTTAAAAAGACAAGGTGTCTAATAAGTGTTGAGGGGTCCATTAATTCTTTGAAAAGTAAGTCAAACAAACCCAGAAATCACATTATTTTAATGTTAAAACATATATTGGCCGAACATAAAGCTAATAGAATTTTATTACATCACTATTGAGTCATTATGATGTCATAAACACATCTTATATTTAAACAGTATTTAATTAGTACCCAAAAATTTGACTGTCTCAGAAAATTATGATAAATTCACCATTGGATAATTTCGACATCCTGATTCTAAAAATAACATTTATTTTATCTAAATATTTTTTTAAATATGTTAATTTTCACTTTTAAAAAAACCCGACATTTATCGAAAATTCACGAGTTTTGACAAAAATGGATTTCAAACCTTAATAAAATTACAATTGCATTCATACAATTATAAGATCATTTATATTTAATAAAAATTAATTTAATAATAATAATAATATTTTATTAAAATATTATTTATTTCAAAAATCCTTTAATTTAATAAAATAGAATTCTTAATAAAATAATAACTAAAAACATTAGTTTTTACTTTAAAAACTATTTAGAATGTATCAATAATGACAAGAAAGTATATTCATTATTATATACAAAAAATAATGTACATGAACATAGTACTATTTATTTGTTACATAACCCCTTAAAAAAGCCGCATAAGACCTAAGGGTAAGGTGTGCGATGGTGACAGACTCTTGGGGTGGCTCGGATAACATCGCTCGAGTGGTAATTTCTATCAACTTCCACTTCTCCCGTAGACGGTCCCATTCGAGCTTAACATGGTGAAGCTCAGCTTGGGCTTGGTCAAGAGAGAATCCCAAGGATGCCACCTTTTTTACGAGCTCTGAAAAATGGGCTTCATATGGGGAAATTCTACTGGACGAGGCCATTGCTTCTTTTGTCTGAGTAAATTGGATTTGTTAAAGCCCTATATTTATACTAATCATGTGATCACTGTTCGAT
Organism: Viscum album; assembly: GCA_963277665.1. Taxonomy (NCBI): domain Eukaryota; kingdom Viridiplantae; phylum Streptophyta; class Magnoliopsida; order Santalales; family Viscaceae; genus Viscum; species Viscum album. The sequence goes on from OY728155.1 coordinate 805,614,630, forward strand.
GGATATATTAGCAATGGTCAAAATTCTTAACATAAAACCAAATAATTTGACATTTTATATAAACATAAAGAGACATTTAATTAGATCAAGAGGGATTTCCATTAATGAAACTTTGGGTCATTACAGCCTGGTACCTCTGAGGTAATTGAAACCAATAGGCAACCATCTTGACTCTCTCCAAAACCTCAAACAACCCGACATATCTTAGTGAAATATTCCTCTATATCTTAATCCTCCTATATCCCACCCTCGGTTTGATGCATAAGAAAACCTGATCTCTGACCTCGAACTCCATAGGTTGTCTCCATTGATCAACATAATATTTCTGTCGAGACTGTGTAGTAGCCATCCTTTTCTGAATCAACTTTACCTACTCAGTGGTCTCCTGGACCAGATGATGGCCCATCATAGCTGCCTCTCCTACCTTTATCAATCATAAGGGTGATCAGCATGGCCTACCATACAAAGCCTCAAAAGGTTCCATCTGAAATGTTTTTTGAAAACTGTTATTGTAGGAGAACTCCAATAGGAGTATGTATCTTTCCAAAAATCCCCCAAAATATAGGACACATGATCGAAGTATGTCCTCCAAAACCTAAATTGTGCATTTGGACTTTCCATTTGTCTAGGGATGATAAGTTTTACTCAGAAGTACATGTGTACCCAAAGACCGATGTAGTCCCTGAGAGACACAATAAGTGAAACGAGCATCCCTATCTAAAACGATAGTGTGTAGAACACCATGAAAACGTAAAATATCTCGGATATAAAACCTTCTAGGCCGGTCAACACTGAAGGTTTCCTTAATCGGAAAGAAGTTTGCAAGATTCGTGAGTGTGCCAACAACAACCCAAACCGCATCATTCCCTTGTCGCATCCTCAGTAAACCCATCGTGAAATCCATCGCGACATCATTTCATTTCCACTTGGGAATGGGCAATTACTATAAAAGCCATGTCGGTCATTGATGCTCTGCCTTCAGCTACGGACCGGTGGGACATCTCATAATAAAACTAGCTACATAATTCTTCATACCTCGCCACCAATACTGATGGTGTAGATCTCAATACATCTTGGTGACACCATGATGAACTTCCCAAAATATGGAATGAAAATATCACATCAACTCCTCACGTATTTATAATAACATCCATACACATCCATAAAATCACATGACCTCATCATCACGTATAGTCCACCCAAGAGTACGGTCCACTCCTAACACACTCTCTCATAGGACTAGGACTTATAAATATGATAGCTACGTCATTATTACTCAATCCAATAGAGTATAGGTAATAGCTACAGATGAAAGAAACATCTTCCCCTGTCTATCGTGAACCACCAAATGCATCTTAGGGAACAAATCCATAAGCTCCCATTCACTACTGGCCTCCTAAACTGCCTGCATTTGAGTCTTCCTACTCAACCCATCATACACTGTGTTGCCTTACCCTGGTGTGTAGGCAAGCTCAAAGTCAAAAGGCTGAAGGTACTTAACCAACATTTGTTATCTTAAATTCAAATGTCACTAAGTAGAGATATAATTGAGATTTTGTTGTTCATTTAATACCAAAAAATTATCTCCCAAAAGATAATGTATCCAACAGCATAAATCATGCACAACTGTAGCTAACTCGATACCGTGTATCTGGTAATTCATCTCATGTGGACTCAACTGCCGAGACCCATATGAAAATACTCCTTCCCCCTGCATAAGCACTGCTCCCAACCTGATACCTGATGCATCACAGTAAACAGTGTAATAATTGCATGACTTTGAAAAAATCAGAATCGATGCAAAAAATCAATCTCCCTTTCATCTCCAGAAATGATGAATCATAGGAATCAGTCCACAAGTACTTCACACCCTTCTTAGTCAGTCCCTTTAGTTTCATTTCTATGTGTGAAAAGTCCTATCTAAATCGCATCTATTAACTATACATCCCCAAAAAACTTCATACATCAAAGACATTCTTCAGATGCTCTTAGGAAACTACTGGTCTCACTTTATCTGGGTCTATTAATACTTATTTCTCTAAGATAACATGACCCAAGAAGTGAATCTGGTCCATCCAAAAGTGGCACTTTGACAGCTTAGAATATAACTTATGATCTCTCAGTGTACTCAATACGATCTCAAGATGGGTGGCATAGTCGTGTCGAGTGTGAGAGTACACCAAGATATATTCCATTAATACTACGACAAAAGAATCTAAGTAAGGATGGAAATCCTAGTTAATAATTTCCATGAAAACTACCATCATGTTCATGAGATCGAAAGGCATAACCGAATACTTTTATAGACCATACATACTCTGAAAGGCTGTAAGAGGTATATCTAATGGACAAACACACAACTTATGATAACTAGATATCAAGTCAATCTTCTAGAACACTTGGGCTCCTCGAATCTGATCAAGTATATCATCAATACTTGACAAGGGATATCGGTTCTTAACCATCAAATGGGTCAGCTTATAATAATCCACACAATGTATGAGGGTATCATCTACCTTCTTTGTAAAAAGATTAGGAAAAACCCAAGGAGAAGTATTGGGTCAGATGAAACCGTTTTCCTAAAACTCCTCCAAATGCTTCTTTAGATCCTATAACTCTAGTGTATCCATCATATATAGAGGAATGGACACCAGTTCTACTCCTGGAACAAGCTCAATAGGGAAATATACCTCTCACTATGGAGGTAAACCTAAAAATTTGTTTGTAAAGACATCCCTAAAACTATCCACCACTGGAGGAAAATCTATCTGTGAAGTCCCCCAGTCACCCAGATATAATCCTACAATCTGGCCTTTAATTCATCCCAACCCATGATGCTCGGGTCCAGATCTACATTCCTGGACATCCCACTCACCCTTGTGTAGACAAGACCCACCCGTTAGTGATATGAAACTCACCATGTGGTGATATCAGTCAGAAAAGGCCTGAAAATAGACTAACCATTCCATTTTGAGAATGACCTCTAATCCTATCATCTCTAAGACATAGAGGTACCATAATAAGTGACACACACCAACCTCAAGAGTGAACTCTTTACAATAACATAAACTATCCATCCTAATCCCCAACGAAGTGTCTATCATCATAACATCCTCAGATGTAAAGATATAGAGCTTGAGGATCTCCACAATACCAATAGATATGAAACTATGGGAATCCACTATATCAGAAAGAGAAAAAGCTAAAACCGAGGAAACTAGAATCATACCTCTAACTGTAGAGGGTCCGGGATCCTGCTCCTACTAGGTCTGCTCCACTGCAAAAGTCTAACCTACAATGTAGCCCTGTGACCCTGCCCGACTACCTTGAGCTGATCCACCTGCTTTCACTGGAAGCCTGCCGACTGGATACCATGGCCACGACCTCCTCTTCGGCATGAATGGCCTAACAGACTCTAGTTACCTAAATAATGAGAAAATTGTGGTCCTTCTCTTGAACATGGAGTCATAGAAAACCCCCTATCACCTGCTGCTAGTGAGTACATCTGGAAAAAACGTTGAAGATGATCCATCTTGCAACAAGATCGACACTCAACTGGGTCCTTCGGGCAATGTTGCCTCATATTCCCACTCTTCCCATTCTGGTATCATACCACCTGACTACCTAGTGAAACATCATGTGAAAAATTCCTACGGTGATTCCTTCTATCAGTTGAAGGAGTACCAACCCCATATATTAAATTTTCCTAGCTTCCAGCTCCCAACTCCCTAAGATTGCACTCAGTATTCGACACCTGGTTCACTATAGCATTTACCGAAGTCAGTCTGAATACATTCACCTACGCTTGGATGTCATACTTGAGAAAATCCTAAAACTATCTAGAAAAATATAACTCATCACCTCCCAGAACAGGTGTGAAGTGCTGAAGCCATGTAATACGAGATGAGTAATCCATCACTGAAAGATCACCCTGCTCCAAATACATGAACTCTTGGGATTGATTGGCCCTCAACGTCTCGTGGTATAAGTTATCATATAAGGTCCTCTAAAACTCTTCCCAAGTCATATTTGGATGACTTTCTTCCTATGAAATAACATCCTACCATATCTTGGAAGTATCACGTAGCATGTACATCATGAGCTTCACCATCATATCCAGAGGAATCTCTAGATGCTCAAAGATAGAAATCATAGCCTAAAACCATGAATTTTCAGCATGTAGGCCTCCATCCCCTGAAAATGTGGTAGGATTCCATGGTAGGAACACCTATGTCAACTCTTCCATAGTCAGGGTAGGATGTAGTGCTCCTTGGAAAGTCTGTAACATCCTCAAAACACCTTCACAGAACAATTAATCAGACCCTAAATCTAATATAATAGCTAGTGTCAAAACATGCATGATGGGAGGATCTGTTGGTAGTCCCTAATCTTCCATTTCTAGTGTCTGATCATTATCATGTTCTAAAGTAAAACCAGAGGACATCTTGGCAGCATGACTCTGCAAGGTCAACGAAACCCCTCAATTCATGATTATCATGGAGAGAAACATAAAATTGAAAGAAAGGAATAGGAGAAGAAACATTAAACTTATACTAAAAAGGGTTATATGGTGTGTATAACCCCTACACGACATGTTCCCATAATATTTTAATATGACGTGTACCTATTACAAACCTGGTTGTGTAGCACCTATACACATGGTGTGTTCCTTCAGAGACACAACATGTACTTGAATTTTCCCTCCTTACCAGGTTTCTCTTCACGGCTATATACTACATAGTTCTCTCCTAGGTAACACTACATGGCTTGTTCACCCTAGACACGAAACTTACTACTTATTTTATAACCTCTCATGTCATTAGTCACACAGTCAGATACACATTCGACTCTTCAGGGTATGAATAAACGGGACATGGTGTGTACAACCTATGTTTCTTCCACCCATGTCATTGGTCACATGGCTGGATACACAGTTCTCTACAACATAGTGTGTACAATCCATATATGGAATGTCTTACCAAAAGTTTCCCACCCGATATATCTACTGACACAGTCAGTCACATCATCAAGCACTACACAGAATGAACTCCCAATATATGGCATGTACTTAATAAAAGTTAGTTTCTCCATAACTGAAGAACACATGGCATGTTTTCATAACAACACACACCATGTTCTATGGTTTTCCAGATAGTAACCCTCTAAAACTTCTCAAGAATGTTTAAAAACATAAAATTTTGTCGAATGCATGAAAAATTTTGACCTGTGAGATTCCATAATTCCATGAATCAATTTTTTGTATCCTTCTTCATCTCATAACTTAACAAAATTCAATTAAAGTTCAAACATGATCCACCAAATTCTGATCCAATAGGGCCCATAACAGCTCAAGGACCAATGTTTGGCATCCATAAAAATGAAGCTTTACAATTTCCAATACCATATCAAAATAGTAGGTATTCTATCACGACATTTATCACAACAACATGCGTATCTTGCACAACATATTTCACAATAGCATGCAATCAGTAATGCACCCTAAATGGCATTATAAAAAAGCATGACATGTGATCTCTATCAAGTGCCTATATGATGAATGAGATGGAATACCCTCATCTCATCAGGTTGAAACAGAAATATAACCACAATGATATAAACCATAACAACACAAAACTAGTATATCACCCAATGGTGAAATAAAATCAACTGTAACAACTACAAAACCATAAAATTGAAATAATAGAGGTAACATGGCTTTTCCCTATACACGGGTTAGCTACTCCCAGGAACATATTTTTACCAACTACCCATTCCTTACTATCACTATATATAGGCTCTAAAAAGTAATAAAAATTAGAAAAGAGCCTCCTTTGATACCACTTTTAAACATCCCAAATCTGGGTACCGCCCAAAGGTGCCCCGTACCCGATTCGTTACATTACCTCAAGTGTATTTCCCAAATGCCAAAGGCTTCCGAATAGAAGTGTGGGCCAATTTCTGGTAATGGGGAAACTACTCCCTCATTGTAAAATTATACAAAATAGAAAACAAGTATTAAATTGTAGCGAAAGCATTAATACCATACAACAGAAGTAAACAGCAGAATATTGATTTAATAAAATAACTACATCATATATATAAATAAATGATGCATGTCATATGTATCTAGGAGATAATCGAAACATATCACAATGTTGAAAATACAATACTGAAACCAAAGTATATAAAAAGAGTAAACTCCAACAGCATCGCAAGCCTCAGCTTGGTCCCATGCTCTCCAGCTTCAATAGAAATCAAGTACCTGATGAAGAAAGGTGCTTTCCCTTATCTATACATGCAGCTATATAATCTGTTTGGGTGAAAAATCATGACCCAAATATGGCGTGAGACGAATCCTAGTAGTAAACTACCAAAATATTTATGCCTAACTATCAGTGAATATATATAACAGGCAATATAAAAAATGATGCAATAACCATGGAAGTACTCAAATGTAAATAATCCTATAGTTTCCAATTACATTCATTTACATTTAATAATTATTCATTCATCGAATAATGTATCCTTGGGATCTAGCCTTATCTCTATATACCCTTGTATAATAATAAAAAATAGAAGTCTCAAAAGGCCATCTAAACAATCAAGTAAGACCAATTCCAAGCTTGTGTTTCATCTTGGTAGACTCGTCACAATCAATGAATCATTTATAAGAAACCCTCTTGGAAATTTCTCACAGTATAACCTCTTTGGATTAACATATCATAAATTTTATAAATAATGACCCCCTGGGAAAGCTTAGGTATAAACCCTTTGGTCTCACATAGCACTAATAATTTACAAATGACCTCCTAGGTAGCTCTCACGGTCAATACCCCTTGGTATTATTAGAAACAATAAATCATAATGACGAAATGGAAGCTCTCATAGTCTATTCCCTAAGGTCTAACATTAATTTAATAACAAAACTCTAGCTAGCTCTCACGATCTAACCCCTCTGGTCTATGACCTCCCAGAAGCTCTCACAGTCAATACCTTTAGGTCAACATAACAAAAAATTATACATAAATGACCCCACCTTGAGAATCTCTCACAATTAAATTCCCTTAGGTCATACTTTTGCAATGTGAATCACATGAATCTCAAATAAAAGGTAACTCTATCCTAACAACACGAGGCATTAAAAATAATGCAATCCTAATGTATTTTCTCGACCAAATGGAAATTATCAATCATACATGGGAAATACACCCATAATCAAGGTATTAAACCTTACGCCTAATAAATAACCCCTTTATCAATCAAAAAACCATAGTAGGTATTAAAGAGGGTTAAATTCCAAAACAAAAAATAGCCCAAACATGGTTATTTGTCTATTTAAGCATATATAATCGAAATAAAATCAAATAAAGGCACAATCCACCTACCTTGATGTTGTACGTTCAATACTCTTGAATGTCTATCCTTGAATTGGCCTAGAACGATGTAGATCTACAAAAAGGTGAAAAACGATCATCTTTAAAATACCCACGAGAGAGGAGGAATTAGAAAGAGAGGATAAAGAAAAAGGGATAACTCACCTGTGGGATTTCAACGCACCTACTAGAGTTCAGATTGAACCTTGTATGGAGAATCGGTGGGTTAGACTTTGATCGCTACTCTTGGTCGCTCCTGGATGAACTAAGGTTAGAAGAAGAAAGTTCTGTAAATGATTAATGACCCCACTCATATATATCAATTAAATATAAATGTACATTGTGTGTTAATTTAATGCAAACGTTGTGTACTAGACTCAACTAGCCCCCTCTTTAGGTGGTCTTCCAGGTCATCTACACGGCCATGTACTCGTCCGTTACACGGCCAGTACACAGCTATATGCATAAACCAGGTATACGGCATGTACTCAAAAGTACACGGTGGGTGATTATAAAATATCATCTCTTATATTTTATAATAAAAAAAACCCGAAACAAGGATCCATACCTGAAATGAAGAATTGGGTTCTTAAAGTGGATGGTACATTGATCATTACCACAAAGTTAGATAATGTTTATTTTGATTATAGATCTTACCGCACTTTTATATCTTCCATGATTACCATAATTATTAGATAACTCCCAATAACTGTAGTTATGAACATATCAATAAAGACTCCAAGTGGAAATTTTAAGGAAGTAATGATGTGTCAGAGAGTTACAATTATGATTTTCGGGAAACCTTACTTGCAATCATGGTTATTATTCTTATGGTTGACTTTGATATGCACCTTTATGTGGATTTTAATTCAACATATAATGCCAAAAAATATTTCTAGGAGAAGGATATTATGATTCATGAAGGTGATTTGGAATCTCTTATTATTATATGGTAAACTATATTATTTAAATCATATCTATATTTAACACTAAGGGAAATAATTAATTTCATTTTGGATACTGTGGAATATCAATTGAAATTTATGGAAGAGTAAGGAATATTAAAAATATAGGATGTTCCCTTTTTGAAAAAATTCATTGATGTTTTTTATATGAATTACATGGTCACTCACAAGATCTTGAAGTTGAGTTCTCTAATGAAATTGTTCCTAATGAATGATCTACATCATAAATTCCTTATAGAATATAAATAATATAGGTTATGGAGTTAAGGAAAGAGATAAAACTGATGGATGATAATAGATTTATAGGACCTATGGTTTTACTATGGGGAGACCTAGTTTTATTCATGAAAAAAGAAGGATGAGTCTATGTGATTTTGAATAAATTATTTGGAGATAAATGTTATTATTATAAATAATATATATCTTCTTATATAAATTGGTGAATTATACAATCATATTTAATGATCCCATTATATTTTAAAGGATAATCATTACTGTGGTTATCATAAACTAAGGGTGAAGAATTATGATATACCAAAGAAGAAATTACAAACATTGTATGGACATTATAATTATATTTTAATTCATTTTTATTGGATAATACAGCTTATTTATTTTGGGATGTGATGAATAGAGAATTCAAGGGGTATCTTGAAAACATTTTAGTGGTTTTCATTGAAAATATATTTATATACACTAATATCTATGAAGATCATGGGAGTTATATTCAAATAATTTCAAAGACCCTAAAAGAAGAATAATTAATATGGAAGTATAGTAAGTGTGATTTTTGTCTCAATATAGTTTAATTTCTTAGCCATATTGTCTAAAAGTATGGGATATCTATGGAAATTTCAAAGACAATTTTATTCAAATAATTTCTTATACTGATGATAATAACTGAGATTTATAATTTCTTGTGATTGGAAGGTTACTATCGATTGTTTATTCAAGATTCATCATAATTGGACAACCCGTTGACCAAGTTAACATGTAAAGGGGTTAAATTAATATGGTTAATAGAATGTGAAGAATTTTTTGGATATTTGAAGTAGATATTTATTAATTTAAAAGTATTACCTCTACTATCAGTAAAGGATGGATTTATAATAAATAATGAATCATAAATGAAAGGATTTGGTTGTGTCCTTATATATAATGATTTGATGATTTACTATGACTATAGTAAACTGAAATTCAATGAAAATAATTATCCAACTAATGTCCCAAAAATGGAATACATAATATTTTAATTGAAAATATAAATAAACTACCTCTTTGGGAAAATATTATATATATATATATATACAAATAGAGTTTAAAGTATATATTCTCTCGAAATTATAATTACAGGTGCCTATGAAAATGGATGTAATGTCTCAAGTACTATGATTTCTCAATAAACTACCACCCTAGGAAAGAAAACAAGGTGGATGGTTCATTGAGTGGGAGAGACCATATAGTATTGGCTAAGATGAGTATTAATAGGGATCATATATATATATATAACTAGTAATGATTGATATGGTGACTTCTAATAAAGGGGATTCATTATCACAATTCCTCGAACTTATTAAACTAACTTCACTAGAAAGAAGAGAGATAACCCATTAGAAAGATGATAATATACAAAGGAAGAATAAATTAGTTGATGAAGTGGAATTTATAGATTTCGACTTTAGAGAAGGAGTGTTGATGTTTGGGAAGAGGTTATGTGTCTAGTAAGAGATAGACTAGAAGAGGGAACTTCTAGATGATTTATATAGATCAAATTTCTCTATACATGTTGGTATCACAATGATGTATAGGGAGTTAAGAGAAAATATCGAGTGGGATGGAATGAAGTGGGAAATTCCATACTATGTTTCCAAATTAATAGTATTATTATATTTAATTCCTAAAACACAACATCCTATGGGAGTCATAAAAACACTTCCAATACTTGTATGGATGTGGAAAAATATTACAATGGAGTTTTTCACTTGAATCTAAATGAATCCATGAAATAATGATACTATATGGAATATCATTGATCGTATGACTAATTCTACTACTTTCTTACCAATATGAGGGTATCTACCCTTTAATCACCTTTCGTAGCACTATGTAAATGAAATTTTATGGCATCATTGAAAACCTATATTGATAGTATGAAATCGTAATCCTTGGTTCACATTGAAATTCAATAAAATTAATCAATGGGATCTCAACACTATTATACAATTATGAAAAACCTATCAAACCAAAACCGACGGACTGTATGAATTTAATAACAATCCATTGGATGACCTGTTGAGATCATGTTCACTAGATATCCCTGGTATATTAGATAAGTATCTACCATTGGTGTAATTTTTAAACAATAATAGTTTCAATTAAAGCATATATATTTTACCATATGAATTAATATCAATAAATTGGTGCCATACTCAAACCTATTGGGAAGATTTTAATGAAAAGTGTTAGTTTTCTAAGTGATTATCGATGATACATATTTTAATGTACAAACTATAAAGGACCATATTAAAGAATCTCAAATATGAAAATGTGTCATGTAAAAAATAAAAAGGTAGACATGGAAATTCATTTTTAGTTCATGTATTATTGAAGGCTACCCCATTGAATGGATTTGTATGTTTTTTTAAAATAGGAAATTTAATCCAAAGGTTTATTGGTCATTTTTAAATATAACAATGAATTGGAAATATAACTTACCATTTGGATATACCACCGAACCATTATAACAAACTTGAATTCTTTCAAGTTTCATTACTAAGGAAATTCTTGCTAAATCAAACACCTATTCTCATATACAAGGGAATAGAGATGGAGAATTAATTGTCATTTAATAAATATGTTGTCAAGCTTCCTGACACTAGATATATATTTCTTTGGAATCGAATAACATGACTAGTGAAAGTCCTTTAGAGAAATTGAAAACATGAAAAGGAATCATAGAATAATGAAGAAACTATGAGGAATGGTTATCCACACTATTTCATACACTCAAATATACACAAATTTTTAGTATGAAATTAGTTAAGGGGGATAATGTAAAAGACGAGACACTACTATACTAGGCCAGCAATATATCTTGAACTACAACACAATGAACACTATGAAGAGTCGTTATCCATAAATATATATTAAATATTAATTTACTAACATTTGGATTTTATAATAAAATAGGTTTATTTTTGAATTTTTCATAATGATATTAGCTTAAGATCATTTTTTGGGATTTTTTATGAAATAGGTTTTACGTACGAAAATGCTAAAATTGATTTTCTCTAATCATATTAATTTTATTTTATAGAATAAATTTTATATTTAGAAGAAAACTATACAAATTATAAAAATATTCAAATAAAAATTTTTAGTTATAAAAAATATATCACATTGGATAAAGATTTATTAACATAGTAATATCAAATTGGTTGTTTTCAATGGATTAATTTTATAAGAGTAATATAATTATTATCAACAAAATTATTAATACACATTAAAATACGACACTGATATGTTGTTTAGAGACATAAAAATTATGTTAAAACTTAATAAATTAATGATAAAATGGAAATAAAAAGTAATAAAACATATAAAATACCATTTTCTACATAAATATAGTTTTTATACGATATGTATTATTTAAAAATAAAAAATTTCTCATATTTAAAAATTCAGCTAGGTTAACTGGTTACCTAATTCAGGTTTAGAATATTTAAATCTGGTAAGGAGGGTTATATTGTTTTTTCATTAATAAAATAATTACTATGGTTAATTCTTAATCTGGACTAATAAGGGTAAAATGGGTAAAGGAGGTGTCTCAAATTACTAATACTTAAAATGTCACATATAACTTATATAAAGCCTTATGAGGTTAAAATTACACCCACACTTCTTAACTACATTTATCCTCCTAACTCACCAAACCCACAAAACACCCATTTGATTATATTATATATTTATCCATTGTACACTACTCCTTAATGAGTATCTAATCATAACCATAATTGTTTCATTGACATAGGAGACTTAGAGGAGAAATATTTAAAATTTTTAGGGATATGTGGATAGGGATAATAAATATTAATCAATGTTTTCTTTTTGTATCTTATTTTTTCATATGTCATGTATATTATCATCTAGTATACCAAGAATACTAACTGATTCCATCATTCATGAACACTATTACGTTGTACCGATATATTAAAATATGTATCAGATCAGGTGTTTTGGGTTCCTAGGTGTTGCATTTAATATTACCTTTTGTAGTTGAGATTGGGAATGAGTCATATAGTGTCGACGTTCCTTCGATGGTAAGGGACATTCCTAAGGTATTCCCTATAGACATCTCTCTATTTATCTTATAAAAGTAAATGTGGGGTTTTCTATTGATCGGGTTCCTAAAACTCATCTAATATATATTAAATATTATTGTATGGGATTGTATGAGTTGAAGGATTTGAATATATAATCAAACCATTTTAGGGAAAAGGGTATTATTATCCCAAGTGTATTTCCTTCTGAAGATCATATGATTTTTTCAAGATGGTTAATATAACCCTTCTATATTGTGTCAATTATTAGATGATTAATTAGAAATTGATTTGGAATAAATATTATTTTCTTTGTATTGATGGTCTATTTTACTATTTATTGGGTGCACGGTTTTTCTATGAGATTGGCCTCTAATATGGTTATCATCTTCTTAGAGTTAAGGGTTTAAATATCCTAAAGACAATTATTAGGAGTAGGAATGGCGACATAAAATATATATTCACGTTCTTTGGATTAAATAAATCTTCTAGTTTTTGGGCATTGATGAACTAGATATTACACCATTATTTAAACTACATTTTGGGGTATTTTTAATGATATCCTAGATTATTCAAATGTTAGGTGGAGAATGAGAATCTTCTAAAAATTTGTTTTAGGAATCATGAATAATCAACAACCTTATGATTTGATATCCAAAAGTGACTTTTGGATTCATGGTGTGATGTTCTTAGGACAAGTGGTTTCGTAAAATGGCATCTTAGATTATACCGAGAAAGTGAAAGATATCTTGTCATGGTAGGATCCACACAATGTATTTGAGATATGATACTTCTGGGGTATATTTCATTATTATAACAGCCTAGTGAATGACTTCCCAAAACATGCATCACTATTTATAGATCTTAAAACGAATGGGGTGAAGTTATTTTGTGATATAAAAGGTTTTAACTCCTTTGATGAATTAAAGTGAGGTATAACTTTAGGTGCTATATTAATATTACAAGAAGTTGGTTAAGAGAATATAGTGTATTTTGATTCATCATGTAGAGTTATGGGATGCGTTATTATATATATAGATCATTTAGTGGAATAGTTATCTAAAAAACTTCATCTATAAGAATATAACTATCCCACTCATGATCTCAAGATCAATACATTCATGCATGCTCTTATGTGTTGGTGGCACTACCTTTTTTGTTTAAGGTTTAATATCTATTTTGATCATAATAGTCAAGGATATATATTATCATAAGAATACCTAAACCTTAGGTAGAGGTGATGGGTGGATTACCTTTAGAAATTATACTTTAGAATTTACTGCACTCCTTTGAAGGGTAATGTTGTTTCAGAAACCATTTCATGATATTTACCTCTTGGTACATCTTGGAATATTGGGAGGAATAAAATATCGTGTGACTCTTTGCTAAAATGTTCATAGATTTAGGGGAGGATGAGAGATGTAAGATTATAGATAGTGATTATTTGACATTATATCTCCTAAAGTTGAATCATTAGAATCAGAAGAAGTAATAAGTGATTATAAAAATTAGGGGATCCTTATATGGTGGGGATATAATTTCGGGTTGGGCCCTCTCTTCATGAGGGATTATTTTATTTAGGATTTAGTTCATCATTAATGTATTTATTAAGAAGATAATAGTGTTTTATTTTTTAGTTCCCCTTAGACTGATCACCCTGACACTATGAAGATATATTAGGACACGAAGCTTTAGTTTTAGTTACAAGTAATGATGCATGATTAGTTGAATTTGTGTCGTGTAATTATTCCATCCAATAGTTTAAAAATTAACACAAGAAGACTTATGGTCTACTTAAAACTCTTCTTATACCATTTTTTGAAATTGGATGAGGTATCCATGGAAATGATTATTGGATATCAATGGACTCCCTAAAGGAATAATGTAATCTCTGTAGTGTTTTATTATTTGAATAAATAGTTTCACATCATTAAAATTTATGACACAACTAATGTTGAGGGTTTTTTAATGTTGTATGTACATATGATTGTGTGTTTTATTGGTGTGTAATATTACATTGAATTATCTAATGATCTAGGGTTTACACCCCCATTTTGTAAGGTTCTCTTGGAGATGATGGGAACTCAGTTCAGATTGATAACAACTTACCATCTTCATACATATCACCAGATAGAGTATTCTCTTTAAATCTTAGAGGATATCCTCTATACTTTCATTCCTATGTTCAATGGATCATGGGATACCCATCTGAAACTATTTTAGTTTTACAATAACCATATTTACTATTAATCTATAGGAATAGATCCTTTAAATGTTTAGTATTTTTTTCTTTTATAAATTTCACCCTTTTTAGATGGAGGTGGGAAATGATTCTCTTGTGGGAAATAGAATTTTTTAGGAGACATCAGTGAAAATTAAGGTATTTCATTAATTATTGGTGATTGACCATAGTCAAAATAAGTATTACATGGACCATTAGTGCTTTACTTTATATTTTTCAGAAGAAATTTTCAATTGGTGAGTATATTTTCATGAATTTATCACCACAAATATATCATCATCGACTTGGTAAGTAAGGTAAGTTGGCTTAGAGATTTTTTTAACAATTTATGATCATTAATATGATTAGGCATGTGGCATATCGATTGGCGTTACCATCATAGTTGAATATTATTCATGATGCATTCCACATATCTCGTGTTAATAAATATCAACATCATCCTTCTCATTTATTGAATTTTTTGGATATTTCCCTAGAACCAGATGTGCCTTTGGTTAAGGAACTTGTTTCAATATTTTCATTTTAGGAGGAATACATGTTTGGAAAGTCCATTACATTGGTCTGAGTGTTATGGAGGTAAATTCATGATTCTAAATAGTGTTATAGTGGAAATATTTGATGATGGAGAAATGACCCCATATTTTTTCATCAAACTTAAGAGACATGAATTTTTAGAGGTAGAAAGCGAGATTTTAGGGAGAATTGTCACATCCCAATAACATAATTACGTATAGATTAGAATTTTTTGACAATATCTTGGTTTGATATTTACGTTGGGTGTTTTTGGCGATATTTATAAAAATTTTATGTTATTAAGGCCTATGAATGGTTGGAATATGGTTAAGGTAAACCATGTGGGTTATACCTAAAAATCATGATGATTTGTTTAGAGTCTTAGAGGAGTTCACATTGTTAGGAAAACCCATATGGAATTTTCTTACAACTATGTAGTGTTTTATTCAAATATCCTGGTATGGGACTTTTTCATTTTGAAAAGTGTGAAAATGGATTGTAAAACTATGAATCCAAGCTATTTGTCTCTTCCAGTAACTAAGAAGGGTGCACATGATTAGAGTACTTATTCTTAATCTAAGTTTCCAAACCATTTAAAATTAATTAAATAATACAAATTTTATTTTTATAACCAAAACACCTCTGTTTAACCATCCTATTCTTCTGGATAATTGTAATCATGATAATAAAGACTCTTTCTAATGATTTTAGAGATTCATTTAATTCTGGTGATCAATTTTAATGGATCCAAGGGCGTTGAATCTATATTCACAAAGGTGTGAAATTATTATACATCATTATTCTCCTTATTTCTAGATCTATCATATTTCTCTTGAGATAAATCATAGATAAATGGTCTATTGACTAGATATATGTATTTTTAATGATCTAATGATGTTTATATTATATCAGTCATAGAAATTTGTGGAATTCATTCTATCCAGGTTGATCATTGAGTGAATATTTGATATATTTATGGTATGGTGTCTCTCTAATTTCTCCATTTATCATGGGCTTGTTGAATCTAAATAAGATGTTATAGTATTCATGGTTTAGGATATTACCATGAATACTAGATCCCTTCTCTTCTTAGGTTGGTGAATCTCCTAAAATTTATGGAATGCCATGTTTTTTAGGTCGGTGGTTTCGACTAAAATATTTTTTTATATACTATTCAATATCACTCATTTATAAATATGATTTTTAAACTATTAAATACATGATATTTTATTTATTCAAATGTTTATATTATTTTTGACATGGTTTACCACTTTTTATTTGATAAGTAATGGTTAATTTCAAAACATGATCGACTTAATTAAGAAAATTAAATTTCAAATCATGTATTTGGCTTGATTGTTTTAATATTATTAGACCTTTGTAAATGATTTTTATTGTTTAACACATGGGATCCTAGGGTAAAGATGAGGGGTCTACCCAGGGTCTGGTTTCCATAACACTATGGGGGGGTCATAGAATGGGGAGTTCCTCTACTCTCAGTTCTTCATATCAGTGATATATTTACATGAAATCATATGGGTATTCACACATCGGGTTTTTACTCAACTATATAGGTTTACATATAGTGGATTTTTTTAGTGCACACAATTCATGGTTGTTTTCATGAAGTGAGGATCCTAGGCATCCAAAACTATATTCTCCGAGGGGAACTTCCCATTGTTATTTTCATTGATATGGTTTTATAAGGGATGCATTAGAAATGATAAATGAATTTATATAATGTTCTTTAGAAACTATATTAAATTATTCTTAATTTAAAATATTCAAAAGTGTAAATTTCCATGTTTCTGGTTGATTTTTTTAAATTTTATATCATGCCTTATTTTGTATTTAAATGATAATATTTGGATAATTATACAAATATTGCACATGGAACACATATTGGGATCCAACTATACAATTTTCCCACACAATGCACAAACTCTTTGATATGTATAGAACATTTTTAATCTGATGAAGTAATTGGAAAGGCGTCATCATGAGGTGGAAGGTATTGAAATTCACTAGGATTTGGTATTTGGTGGTTTTCTAGTGGGATGTTACCCATTTTGGAAATATAGATAGTTTTTGTCATCTAGTGTACTCCGGTTACTCTTGGATCATGAAATTTTATTTTAGTTTCTTTTTCCATTGATGTATCTCTACCGTTGTTTGAAACTATTTATTTGATAATATTGTAAAACCCTGACCATTTTTTAGAGATTTATAATACTCCATTATATTTAAACTTCTTCCTTGTGTTGATTATTTTTCACTTGGGTTTTACATTAGGGTGTTTTTTGGTGAAATAAATGAGAAAATGAAAGAAATACAATAGTACATGGTTGGAACCCTGTTTTCCCCAACCATGTGCCCTTGCCCAACAAACCATGTAAACCTAAACAAATGGAATTTTCATGTATAACTCACAGTTTTTAAAAGTATGACCCTAAAAGGAGAAACTATGAACCCCCCTGAAAAGGCACACTATTAAGGACCATGGTTATGGGAAACCATGCACCCTAAGTAGTAAACCATGTGTATGTTATTTTAATCCCTTGAATTTTATTTAAAAAAATACATAAACTCCATTTTTATACCCCCAAATACCCTATCTTGACCCATAATCAATACAATTTAATTCCAAAACCTCTTTCAAGGATTCCAAGGCCCTTAGACAACCATTCTTAGTGATTTAAATCCTGGTTATCATATCTTTACCAGTTCGGGTATGTGGTCTCTTACTGAGTTCCATATCATCTCTCTTCAAATATTCTAACATTATTTTTGTGGCTTGTATATTTAATTTTATCTAGATTATTTGAATCTAGATATAGTATTTTTGGATCTAGATCTATATTAATGATATTATTTTTCATCTTATCATGGAATTAGGTTTCAGATCTAGACTACGTTCTTCACCATGTTCTTGATTGATATGATTTAAATTGGGTTTCTCCACTGAATGATCATTAATCCATGAATTGAGTTAGGTGGTCTATGATTCAAATCCCATAGTCATGATTAAATTGTGTCTATGTAATTTATAGAATTTATGGGGTTTATTTAGCAATTGAGTTTCCTAATTTAATTAAATAATTTTGTGATAAATTAATTATGGGATTGTGAATCAAGAATAATTAATTATTAAATTAATTGTGTGATGTTATGATTTATGAAACAATGTAATTAATTTTTAAATTAATTATGTGATTTTGAGATCATTAATTGAATAATTAACTATGTAATTCATTGTTGGTATGTTGAGATTAATGTATAGGATTAATTAATTATTGAATTAATTAATAGAATGAATGTGATTAATTAGTAGTTTAATTAATTAAGGGGATATATGTGATTAATTTATTTTTTATTAATTAATGGAATGATGTCAATATGAAATTGTTACATTTGATTAATTAGTTGGTGAATTAATTAATGGGTTTTGTGATACATGTAACATTATGATATGTGTGATATTTTGATATATGTAATTATGAAATGATGAATGGTACCATGGAAATTTGATCATGGATTATGAAAATATGAATGGTAATAATGGAAATCAATTATGAAATGATAAATAGTTATAGTGGCATTAAATCATGTATTGTTAAATATTAATGGTAACATTGTCATTCAATTATGAAATAGTGAATGATAATATTTACATTTTATCATGAATTACGAAGATATGGATGGTAATAATGGAATTAAATTATGAAATGATGAAGGATAACAGTAGCATTCAATCATGTAATAATAAATTTAAATGGTAACATGGCCTTTCAATTATGAAATGATGAATGGTAAGATGGAAATTTTATTATGGATGATGAGAATATGAATGGTAACAATGGAATTCAATTATTAATTATGTATGGTAATAATGATATTCAGGTATATGATTTGAGTTCGGGTCTCCTCGGTAACCCAGGTGATATGTGGTTAAAGAATGAGTAAATTATTAAATGTAAACTATTTACATTATTGTTTTTATTTTATTCTTTATACAAATTCTTACACTATTATTGACTAGATATTGTTTTAAACTCCATTGGTGGTCACCTACGAAGTTGTAATCACACCCTACTCCCTAATCGGGGTGCCAGATCAGTACCTAAATAGATTTCTTGGTTGTAGGACATGATAAGGGAAAATGAACTATGATAGACGGTTGAGTTGGGATTGGGCATGGTTGAGGGTAACAAATATGGTTCAAGACCCTCTTGGGAGTTTTCAGTGTATTTACTTTTGAGTTTCATTTTGAAACATGAAATGTACATACCATGACATACCTATTTTTTAGTGCTAAATTTGTATTTCTAGTTTATTATGACACTGTATTGTTCAAGTTATGTTATATAATCCTTAAGTTATTGATTATTTAGTTTCACATGTGTTTTACTCTGATAAAGAGGGTATAGTCTCCCCATGAATTATATTAGACTGTCTCTACTATTGGAAAGCCTCTAGCCTATGAGGAAGAGGGATTGAGGTCACGTAGCAGTCTATCTAGGGGAAACGATATGTCTCACCTGGGTCAGGATGTTACAAAGTGGTATCAAAGGAGTTTTCTTTTATTTTCTTTTCATTGACTATTTAGGAAAGGTATAAATAATACTAGTAATATTAAGGCCTTGATTATGAGATCGTTCATGGGAGTAGCTGACCCATGTATGGGGGATAACCCAAGTACCCAAGGTGAGATTTTTGTTATTCATGTTCTTTATAGTTGAATATTATTTCACCTTGGGTGACGCACTGATTATGTGATGTGATTATTTTTTCAAATATATGTTGAGATTTGAATCATTCCCTAATATGAAATGAGAGTCGATTATTCATTTATAATTCTAGGAACTTATAAGTATTTTTTGACATGCATCATTTAGGCATGCAGGATAAAACCGGTCTCAGTTAAGTTTTAGAACATGAAAATTTTCCCCTTGCTTATGTGTTTAAAATTAAAAGGGAACCTAACATGAACTTAAAAAATATAAATGATTCAAAAATGTGAATAAATGGGTTTCCATTGATAAAACTGAATAATGAGAATGATTTTACCCTTTTTTAACTACTATCTAGGTGTAGGATGGTTATGAGTAGTGATAGCACCTCATTTTTTACCATATGAAGGGGTTTGGAGAAAAGACTTTTTGTGGCCTATTTTTTCTATAAATATATTAATGTTGGGTTTTCTGCCCTAAAACATGTGTTTTAAATTGTCGAGATATGCCTCCATGACAATGATTATTGAGAGGACAATAGAAGGATGTGGTTGGAGATGCTCCACCAATAGTGGAACCTGAGGCACCAATAGTTCTGGTTGAGAATGTTGGGGAGGAGTTCTGAGAGAACATTTATCTCTTCATGAAATTCTTGTAAGGAGACTTGAGGTTGGTTAAGAATGAATATCCGACCTGATGAGGGAGTTTTAGTTGCAGTATCCTCTGAATTTTACTAGAGAGGGTGAACTTGAGGGAGATGAGTTCTGGGTTACGTATATCAAGACTATAGTTTTGCATTTTGAGACTCTAACTTATAAGAGGATCACGTTGCCTACTTATATACTATGAGGATCAGTGAATCACATGTAGGACATTTAGGTGCATATTGGGCATGGTAATGATATGTTATATAAGGACTTTTTAGAAATTTTACTAGAGTAATTATATCCAGAGACGCCGAGACATGAGAGAGAATCTGAGTTCATGCATTTGACTGAGGGGAGTATTTCCATAATGAACAATGATAGACTCTTTAAAAATTTGTGGCAATTTTTTCCAGTATTTTTAAGAGATGAGATAGATATGGTGATATGTTTTCAGTATGGGATTAAATATGTGACTAAGTCCCATGATGACCTCTTTCAGTTAAAGAAGGTTTCTAAGGTGGTGGATCAGGCTCTCATAGTTGAGGGGAACCTAAAAAAGTCTTCCAATGCAGGGATTTCATTTTCTATTGAACCATTAGAAGGTACATCTTTCAGGAGTAAGAATCATCACAATGAAAATTTTAGTCAAGGTGACAACAGGGGTAGTAGTAAGGGGGAAGTTTCAGTTACACAGGACCATGCCCATATGAAATTTCACTTGTGTGGTAAGTCAAAAATATTTTAGATACAGTTTCCCCTAACCACCAGTAGAGTTCTAGTCTTGCAGGAAGATGGGACATACATAGAGGTTCTACAGAAACCTATGATAGAATTGTTTTGAGGGAGGATATAGACATAACTAGGGTGTGGTAATGGTATATTTTTCACCATATCCATCTTGAAATTAGAGTTATACTATTTATGGTGGTATAGGCGGTGGACAAGGGGATTTGGGGATTGGTCACCCAAATTAGCAGAGTGGTGTGGCTCAGGGAGTATAGACCACATCATAAAGAAGAACGTAAGATTAGTTGTATTCCATTCATCTTACTCTTGAGGATAGTGAGTTTGGACCGTCGATAGTCATAGGTACTATTCTTATAGCTTATATGTTATATATAGCCTTATTTGATACTAGTTTCTCTAATTCCATTATTTTTTCGCAACTTGTAAATAGTTTGAGCCTGGTGGTAGAGTTTTTGAGAGGTGTGTTGATGATAGATACACCATTAGTAGTGTAGTCTAGAGACATCATCTTGTGTATGGGGTATTCTCTATAGTTTGTGGATTATCATTTTCTATGGGATATTTACATCCTTAACATGTGAGGATTTAAACTAATTTTGGGTATGGATTGGTTGGTAGAATAATAAGCCCATATAAATTTTTACCGAGGGAGAGTGACTTTTATGTATCCTAAGGGTGATGGTTATATTCACTATGAAGACAAGGATATCCAAGAATTCTGAACATAGATAATTAGTCAACTGGGAGAGATCACAACCTAATTTTCTAGTCTATTGTTGGATAATGGCGGTGTAAAGCGATAATTCTTTCCACTCGTAGTGGAAAAGTATCAGGATGTGTTTCTGGATGACTTCTCAGGGTTTCCACCTGAGATAGATGTGGAATTTAATATTGAGCTCATGCATGGGGTTGATCCAGTTTTTATTCCACCATAAAAAATGGCACTAAGAGAGCTTCAAGAGTTTAAGACATAGTTATAGGAGTTAGAGGATAATGGTTTTATCCAACCAAGTACGTCACCTTAGGGTTCAACCGTTTCGTTTTCTAATAGAGATGACGAGACTCTATGATTATGTTTTGATTAATAGAAGTTGAACCTGATGATAGTGAAGAACCGATATCCCCTTCCATTTATCGATGATCTATTTGACCTATTAAGAGGAGCTTTTATTTTCTGAAAGATTGAATTGAGATTATGGTATCATCAATTGAGAGTTAGTACTAGTGGTATACCAAGGATCGATTTTAGAAACTGGTATGGACTATATAATTTCATCTTACTACCATTTGGATTAAAAATGAACCATTAGTGTTTATGGCCTTGATTAACATAGTCTTTCATTCATACCTGGATCAGTTTGTGGTAGTGTTTGTGGATAACATCTTGGAATACTCAAAACTCTTGAAGATCATGTCCAACTTCTTGACATCATCCTAAGTACAATTAGAGAGAATCATCTCTATGGAAATCTATCTAAGTGTCATTTTTATATGGATCAGGTACACTTCTTGGGTCACATCGTCTCCAAGGAAGGTGTGTTAGTAGACCCAAAAAATGTTTTGGAAGTGGTTTTTTGGGAGCATCCCAATAATGTATTTAATATTCGTATCTTTCTAGGGATATAAAAATAATATTTTAGATTCATCCTGGACTTTTCTTGGTTTGAAGCACTTCTTTAGGGCTTGAATAAGAAGGGGTAATGTTTTAATGTTTGGTATCAAGTGAGGATGCCTTCCATGGCGTGAAGAAGTATTTGAAATCAATACCAATTTTGATCCTACCTAATCTAGGTGAGGAGTGTATAGTGTTTCATGGCACTTATGGGATTGAGCATGGAGCAGTGTTGATGTAGGGAGATTGAGTTGTGAAGTATGGGTCTCGAAATTTATGGCCACATGATTATTACTACCCTACGCATGACCTGAAGTTGGATGTAGTGGTTTATGCTTTGAAGTGTTGGTGGGATTATTTGTTGGGTGAGAAGTTTACTATGTATACTGAACATAAGAGCTTAAAGTATATCTTTTCTCAACGATATTAGAATCTTCAGTAGTGGAGATGGGTTGAGTATATGTATCCATTCAATTTTGAGATATAATATATTCCTAGGAAGGGAAATAGTGTGGTTGATTCTTTGACTAGGAAAACATAGACTCAAGTTGTTCAGGAGTCTACTGCTAAGTGGAAGATAAATTTTCTAGATGAGATGCATGTTGTGTTCCAAGAGATTCAGGAGAAGATGACTCCCATATCAGTTTTAGTCGAGTCTACACTTTTGATATGGATCCTGGATAGGATGTATGATTATTTAGAGTGTTTTACCTTTATTGAAATTCATGATGATGGGGATTTACCCTCCGATTGGACCATAGATGAGGATGATATCATCTATGTCAAGAATTTGGTTGTAGTGCCAATGAGTATGTTGGAGGAGTTGATGTGTGAGCTTCATGCCTCAAAGTAGGTGGTAAATCTGGGTGTGACCAAAATGTATTATGACATATGATGAATATTTTGGTTTTTGGTCATGAAAAAGAAGATCATAGGGTTTGTGGTATGATACCTCACCTTTTAGCATGTGAAGGTTGATCATAAACGACCTTGTGGTTTTTTGTAGCAATTGACCACTCTTTAATGGAAGTGGGAAGAAATTACCATGGATTTTGTGGTGGGAATTTGAAATACACCTCAGAATAATGAATCTATATGGGTGATTGTAGACCATTTGATAAAGCTATCCCATTTCTTGCCTATACGAGAGACTTTCTTAGTGGATTAGTTGGGAGAACTGTATGTTCAGGAGATAGTCCATCTTAACAGTGTGCCATGAACTATAGATTCAGATTGTTTCTCTTTCATTGATTTTCACCTCTCGAATGTATTATAGAATGCGCTTGGGAAACAGTTTTTTTTGAGTCCATCATTCCACAAACATACAATTGGGAAGTTGTAGCATACTATATAGGCTCTTGAGGACATATTGCACGAATGTGTTATTGACTATGGTGGATCTTGGGAGAATAATCCATCACTAATGGAGTTCTCCTATAAAAAAATTTATCATAAAAATGTTCATATGGAACCATACATGGCACTTGATGGTAGTCCATATAGATCACCTCTATTATGGATGGAGGCAGGTGAGTTTGAGCTTTTGGGACCTTGCCTCATGTAATATACATCAGATTAGGTACAGATGATTCATTAATGTATGGATATGGATCAGAGTAAGAATGATTTGTATGTTGATAGACATTGATGATCCCTAGAGTTTATTGAGGGTGGTCAGTTATTTCTTCAGGTGTTGACTAGATTTGTTCATCATGAGATATGCAGACATTTCAAGTTAATGCCCAAGATTTTTGTACCATTTGAGGTGTTGGAGACGATCAAGTTAGTGGTATACCGATTTCCTTTTAACAACGATATGGTGTTATGCGTGATTTTTTTCAATGTGTCACAACTTCTTTGATATCACCCTAACCCTTCACATGTGATCAATGTGGATGATGTTTAGCTTGAGATAGATGCGTCCTTTTTGGATCATGTGATAGATGTATTGGATCATACTGAAAAAGTGTTATTAGGAAATACCATGAGATAGTTCATGTATTTTGGAAACATGGTTGTGTTCATGAGGAATCATTGGAGATATATTCATATATGAGAGTGTAGTGGCACGATCTTTTTGACTTGAAATCTAAGATATTCTCTAGTGTACAGCTCGAGGACACGATGTTATAAGGTGGGGAGATTTTAAAACCCTTACCTTTTATAGATATGTCCATGACTGGTTTATAGGTACTATTTTTTCTTTTTTTAGTAATTTTAATTTGGGTTTTACTTTGGTGTGTGTTTGGGTGAAAATTTAAGGAAAATATAAGAATGAGAGTAGTGCATGGTAGGTGCATGGTTTTCCCTAACCATGCGCTCTGGCACAAAAATATCTATGAAACCAAATATAGCGTATTTTCATGGCTAGTGCATAGTTTATAAAACCATGTGCCTTTAAAAGAGAAATCTTGCACCCCCACCCCTTAAAAGATGTGCACATTTAAGGCACACTGTTAGGGTAAATTTTTCACCCTGAGAATAAAATTGTGCATACGGGATTTTGATCCCCCAAATTTTATAAAAAAAATTCCAAAACCCCGTCTTATACCCTCAAACACCCGAGCTCAACCCATAATCGATTTCTCTAAATTCCAAAGCCTCTAAGAGGTATTCTAATCCTCTTTGACCACCATTCTTGGTGATTCAGAGCCTGATTGTTAGATCTTCACCTCTTTAGGTATGTGGTTTTTTCCTGATTGATTTCTCATCTCTCTGCTATTATTTTGGTGGGTTGTATCTTATATTTTATTTAGATATAGATTTTTTTGAATATATATCTTTTCTTGTTATATCTAGATGTATATTTAAGAGATATTGTTTCATTTGATCATGTAATTAGGTTTCAAATCTATATTGTGTTCTTTGTCACATTCTTGATTGATCCTATTCAAATTGTGATTCCCCGTTGAGTGATCATTCATCAACGAATTGAGTTTGGTGGTCTATGATTCAAATCCCAAAGTAATGATTCAATTACATGTATGTAATTTTTATAATTTCTAGTGTTCGTTTAGAAATTTATTTTTCCAATTGAATTAATTAATTTTTTGAATTAATTTATTAGGGGATTTTGAATTGGTAATAACTAATTTTTGAATTAATTATGTGATGTTAACATTGTTGAATCAAGGTAATTAATTATTGATTTAATTGTTTAGATATCATTTTTATAAAAGTGAATATGAAATTGCTGAATTAATTATGTGATATTGAGACTGTGAATTGAATAATTAATTGTGGAATTAATTGTTTCAATTTTGAGATTAATTTATATGCTTAAATAATTAATGAAATAATTAATAGAAAGAATGTGATTAATTAATTTTTGAATTAATTAATGAGATGGATTTGATTAATTAATTATTGAATTAATTAATTGAATGATGTGAATATGAAATTGTTACATATGATTAATTAATTGGTGAATTAATTAATTGGTTATTGTGATAAATGTAACCTTGAGATATATGTGATATTGTGATATTGCGATATATATGATTATTAAATGATGAGTGGTAACATGTATATTAGATCATGGATTATGAAAATATGAACGGTAATAATAGAATTCAATTATGAAATGATGAGTGTTAACAATGGAATTCAATCATATATTATTAAATATGAATGGTAACATGGACATTATATCATGTATTTTAAAAATATGAATGGTATCAATGGAATTCAATTATGAAATTATTGATGGTAATAATGGAATTCAATAATGTATTATTAAATATGAATGGTAACATGGTCATTCAATTATAAAATGATGAGTGGTAAAATGGAGATTCGATCATGGATTATGAAAATATGAATTGTAACAATGGAATTAAATTATTAATTATGTATGGTAATAATGAAATTCAAGTATATGATTTGAGGTTGGGTGTCCTCAGAAACCCTAGTGATATGTTTTAAAATAAATAGTAAATGAATAAATGTAAATTGTTTTCTTTATTTCCTGTATTTTAATATTTATAAAACTAAATTCACCATTATTTAGTATATATTGTTTTAGACGTTGTTGGTGGTGGCATAATGAGTTGTACTCACACCCTACTTGGGATGCTTAATCAGTACCTGAATAGATTTCATGGTTTCATGATAGAATAGGTGGAAAATACCTATGTTAGATGGCTGATTTGGAATGGAGCATGGTTGAGGGAACCAGACATGATTCAAGACCCACTTGGGAGTTTTCAGTGTCTTTACTTTTTAGTTTCATTTTGACACTTGGCACATACTTAGCATGACAAATATTGTTTAGTACTAAAAATGTATTCTTGTTTATTGTGATATTGTATTGTTTAGGTTATGTTATATCATCATTTGGTTATTGTTTATTTAATTCCACGGGTGTTTTACTCTAATAATGAGGGTATAGTCTACCTATTACTGATATTTGACCATCTCTATTAGTCTATAGCCTTTAGTGTATGGGGAGGCGTGCTTGAGGTCATGTAGATTCTTGTCTCAGGCACTAGTATGTGACACCCAAGACAGGACATTACAAATATTATGTTATTTATTTATATATTTCATGATGATTATTGAATTTTATTAGGTGAAATCATTCCCTATGTTAAAATTATTATATGTGTACTTGTCTCCAACCCATAGTGATTTTGAATTCCCTATAGGTCATGATGGAAATCGGTTTGTAACCAAAATTTATAGGTCTTTTAAGTTGGTTAATGTCATTCTATAATTCTCCATCCCACATCATAGAGATGTGTGTGGTTGGATTTTCTTTCCTGCATTGTCATTTGAATCCTTACTTGAAACTATATTCTTTTCTTATTATCTCCATATCCATGGGGCCATTATTCATACTCCACCTCTAATTTTTGATCACATTGAAATAATTCTTCAGAACTCCCAAATTCTAAGATAACTAGGTCCTTTTTGATGTTGTGGTTTTAAAACTCTAAATATTATATCAATTTTTCTATAGTATTTGATAAAAAACAAAGTATTATTTATAACACCTTGTAAAATTTTCCTTATAATCTATGATTGATACAATATATTTTTTCTTATTATTTTTAAACACTTTATCTTTATTTGTTCAAAGAGATCAAAGAAAATAATTTTTATGAAATATATTTTTAATTACCTCTCACTCTATATCATCAATTTCATCTTTTGTCCTTTTATACATTATCAATGGACACCATTGATGAGATTCACTATCTAAACACTAGACAACTAGAGTAACTTGTACCTTCTTGGAATAGTATAATGTATAAAAGATCATTTCCTTTATGATACTCCACTATTTTATGATAAGGAAATTAAATGATTCGTTAAACATTGATGGTTATTACCACATATAGGGATTGATGTCTAGTGTCACATTCTTGGGTCAAGGGGCCGATGGATATGGTTTATGTAATTTTTCAAATCTATAGATAGTAGGTTATGTTCCTCCATGATGTTTTGAAATACACTAACTATTGTATTTATAATTTCATTAAGATAACCATTTAATTTAACATCACATGGTTGGTTGGCCTAGTTTCTCATGATTCTATAAATATTCTAAAATAGGAATGGTTTGAACAAAATATAAGTCAATAAGGAATGAATAAATAATATATTTTATTTCATAGATGAAATATAAAGTCATATAATATTGTATCCATTTTATAATAAAGGCCTCCTTTACAAATGAGGCTTTTAAGTTCATATAATTTAATCTTTTTATAAAATCAATAAGAATAATTACATTTTTTATAAATCTAAAATAATTTTTTTAAAGATATTTTAAATATACAAACAAATATCCAAATGGAGTGCCAAAAAATATATAAATTATATCCATCTACTCATGCCTATAGAGAATACCATATTAATTCCCAACCATACATTTTTAGGGTTATTAACCCTCGTTACATTTATACTTAAGCCGAATCCATATGTAGTATCCAGATAAGGATTTTATTTCATATAGACCACAAACTCCTTACATTAGCATGAAAAAATGGTTTCCTATACATTGAAAAATCCTAAGTGGTATTTATTACTTTCTATTATCCATATTTCCCAAATTAATTAAACTGTTCCTCAGATACAAAATATAGGGACCCAATCTTTTCTTACCTACCCATGAAATCATTTTTAATATAAATAACATAACAATAATACATTACAGGATCTAATCGTTTAGTATCTTGTGAAAATTATGTTCACACATAACTTGTATATAACATAACATAAAAAATTATTTCTGTTTTCATTGTTCTATTAAATTTTTCATTTTCTCTTTAGTAAATGTAATCACTTGAGGGTATATATCAATAAAATGGGTGAGATGCAATCCCTTTAAGGTGAAAAATAAATCTATAATAGAGGTAAATTCAACACATAGTTGTTAATAAATATATCATCATTTTCATACTTTCCATATGTGTATAAATCAGAAAATATTTATGGTGAAAACATCTAGAATCTTGTTCATTCATAATACACTTACTCTAATGAAATATCTCAAATTACATAATCAAATAAAGATAAATAATATTCAAGGTCCAAACATCACATACAAAATGATCATAAACATAAATTTTATATTCAAACAAAACATATAAAAAATCATTTTCAAGAAATAAACCCATGTAAAGTAATTTGTTTCATAATGATATATCTAAAATAAATAAGTATTTTTATGGTTTTTTATATGTTTTCATTGTGATTTTAATTATTTATTCTGATATCTTCGTCAAATATAAATGTTTCCTATTTTTTATGGAAGATATAACTCTTCTATGATATATGGAAAAAATTAAATGAAAATAAGGCGTCATAATAAGATGCAAACACTTCACATCACAACACAAAGAAAAACAGCATGCTAGTGGAAGATGAAGAATAAATCCAAGAAAAAAAATTTTAGAAAGAGTTTTTTTAAACCAATGATGCACCACTCACACCCTGAATAGATACAATAGAATATAAAATATATATAAAATAAAAATGATTATAAAGATTCATTATATGAACTGACCATTCATTTCTTGAGAATTTCATAGCATGATTTCATGATTCTAAGAGGAGGATGGAGGAAAAATTTAAACAAAATGAGAAGGAAAATAGATTCATTCCATGAAACATATATTCAAATAATGATGTGTGAATAAAATATATAACATGGTAGAAGTTTTTTAGAAAATGTAACCCATGAAAGAGGCCTAAAAAACATCATGAAACACTCTACCTGGAAGTAAATTTTTGTGAAGTGTAAAAAAAATATTATTTCATCCACCATGGTAATTTATGATTCACCTAATAAATTTCTTATATCATCTATTATAGGAACTATGTCTAATATTTAAAGTTTTTAATGCATGTTTGACCTATAAACAATATGGGGACTTTCAACCTAATAAATACATTTTTTGGCCAAATGAAATGGATTAATCATGTAAAAGGTGTTCACCACAAGGATGATTCTGGTTAGATTCTAAATCGGGTATCATTAACCAATGATATTATCTTAGTTCATGTTTTTATCAATTTTATTTTATATTAAAATTCTATTTTTTTAAATTTTTAATTAATTTTCTCTCTTCAAATATATCCATTCTTTTCACACTTCTTATTATTTAAAAATATTTGTATGTTTTTATTTAATTTTTATTTCTTAGAATATCTCCTTCTTATGTTCTCCCTTATATTTATTTTGGTTCATTTCTCATTATTGATCACCTGCCAATGAGTGGATAATCCCATAGGGAAGATTAAATCTTGTGGAAAGGGATTTCTACCGAATTATTTACATTTTCTTCTTCTCAATCAATAATATGATTCAATATGTGTTGCACTTTGAATTGTATTCATTAAAATTTTATTATTAAATAATCAAAAAAAATATTTTTAATAATGAACATACCACACATTGAAAGAGATAATTGACTCATGGACTATGGATTATATTATTCATCAAAACCACGATCAACCAAATGGATTCTATTATTTCTATATTTTTAGATCAAGTATTCCATGATACGATTGTACTTTTAATAACAATTGAAAAAATTACCATTTAATATAAATAAATTATTATAAAATAATATAATATAATATTTTTTGAGATAATAGAAATAAATATTTTATGGACAAACACCCTAGAAAACCGGTTCCCCTCAATTCTGTATTATGCCTATACTTTTGTGTTTATTTATTTTTTATAATTAGTTTCATTAAAAATTTAATAAAAATTTGATGAACCCACATTTGGGAAAAATATTCACGGTGCTTCTCTGTTAAAAGTGGGATCAACCTAGTACTTCCACTATTTTATGCTATAGTAGTTATTATGGGATGGGGAAATCATAAATTTCAAAACATGGTATTCTAAATGGAATTAAAAACACTCTAGGTGGTTCAACATTCAATAAAGAACAATTAATTTAACAAACTATTTAGGATCCAAAATGAATTAGGGAGGTTATATTTTGGTATAAAATATTATCATTTTTACTGGTGAAGAAACAACTCAAGAGGAGTCAATAAGAATGTCTTGGAAAAAACAAATTTAAAAAAATTGAAAAAACATGTGGTTTTAATATAATTAAGTATAACATTGTAAAAAATGTATATCTTAGTAAATAAGTGGTAATGAAAACTTAAATTTCATTTTTAAGACATTAACGAAGAATCTAAACTGAAAATATAGAGAAATTAGAGATAACCCAATAAAAAGGATTATGGTTCAATATTTCCCCTTACCCTAGATATCGATTTATTTCCAATATTTTATAGCACATTTATAATGAATTTAATAATACTAAATCAGGATACCACAAAAATATTTTTAATTATTCAAACTTGATCAATTATAATAATTGTATTTATTTCTTAATTCTCTTTGTTATTGGAGAATGTTTAGGGTATTTTATTTCCATAAAAATATCATATGTTTATTTAATTTAAAGATCAATCCTTATTTCTAATTACAAATTAATAATTGTAACTCAAAAATCAATTAAAAATATGTATAATAAATAAAATATTATTTTCATCTATAATGGTGGTGATAAGTAGAGTTTTTTAATGTCCCCATTAGAGGTTAGATGGTCGTTCAACGGATATTGTCAAATGAGTAGGTGTGATATATATAATATTCTATTATATATTAAATTACATATTTATAGTTAATTAACATTACCAAGATCATTTTAAAATTATTTATAATATTTTTCAGAATGATTTTATTATAAACGAAAAGGATGAAACTAAAATATGAAAGAAAATTGAAATAAAAATATTAAAGAGAATTTCCTCATTCTTAATGTTGTTCCTCTTTTATGACCCTTAACTTCTTCATTGATTGGAGTTTGATTACTCTAGAATATCCATAACAATTATAAAGAGATTAATATATAGTAATTGTGAAAAAATTTGGATTTGTTATGTATAAGTTAATTAGTTTTCCAAGTGGAGGGAGATGTTGTATTAATACCTGGGGAGAGGGGTGTTTTTAAGAAATTTTTTTGAATAAAATCTAATTTCCTTATTAAACCACATAATAGTGAAAATTTTAAAATTAGTAATTATATTTTATTAAAAATATGTGTTCCCAGGATATTCAACCCCTTTATACACCTAATTCATTAATTTATTAAAATGGAATGTGGGGAAAAATAATTTTAATTGAATAAATTATACATTAGATAACGAAAAATATTTTTTATTTTTTAAGTTAAATTAAATGAAAAATTTAAATTATTAAATGATGTTTTTTTTCTTATAACTATTTAATTTATTAGGTTACTCTTACATATAGAATAATGTAATTAAAATAGACCAGTTAAGTAAAACCATTATTTTTCCATTTCACCTAAAAATAATGTTTCTCTGAAAAATACCATAAATTCATCATTAAGAAATTAAAAATGAAGATTCTAATAATGAAATTTATTTCAACCAAATAATAATCTACCTTATGAATATTTATTTATTATAATAAAAATTATGTATTTACAGATAACATTAAAATATAGTTTATTAAAATGATTTTTATAGTTTTGTTTAGTTATTATTCTTGAAATATAATTTATAGAAGTAAAATATTTATATACTATTAAATTAATCATGAGAAATATTATTTTATAATTTTTATGTCGGTGTACTTTTTAACAATTAGGTTACTATTTTAAATGGTTAGTTTATTATTCACAACTATCATGTTATTTTTCCAACAATTATATCACTATTCTAAAGGTCATATTACCTCCTATAAATACCCATAAATTCCAGCACTCATCATTCAACTAAAACCCTCAAATTTTTTTGTATTGCTAAATTCTCCAATATATGTTATATTTTTGATGTTTTTTATTTTTTATATTGTTATTCACGAGTGTGATATCTCTCAAAGAGAAACATGATCCATATTTTCTAGTTTTACATTTTCTATTTTTATTTTTTATCCCATTGTACTATTTTCATTTTTCATAGATATATTTATTATATAAATGTAATGTTACAAAATAATGAAATAAATTACAATTTAGAGAATGTGTTTAAAATAAATTATACTGATGAATATGAAAAAATTTATTTATGAAAAATATAAATTTAATATATATATATATATATATAAGTGTGGAATGATATGTGTCTCATTGAAAATAAGTGTAGACTAACCAGGATGTCCATAAAATGCTTCAAATTGATCCATATGTATCTTGGTCTAATAACTATTTTTGAATGATAACTCTATTAATGGTAAATGATCCACTCATGAGGAACCTAAATCCATTACACAAGATCTGAGCAAGTATTATAATGTTCAGATCATGAATTCTAATTTCCCATCTATTTAAGGATGATGTAAAATGATTATGGTAAATTAGGTTCCATGGGATGGTTAAGGACTATTAAAATTGAGATATAAAACAAGAATCTCAGTTAGATGTGATCAAAACCGGTACACCTTGTATATTTAACACTTCACATATATAATAATTGTATAGGTTATACATTGTATTGGATTCATAAAATAGAATAAATTATTTTGAGTTTGTGAGTTTATCTATAATCACTTATATGGAATCATGATTTAAAAGTGTTCTCAAAAAGCACATGAAAAAGTATATGGATATTTTCCTCCACTTTCATACCAGTATAGTTATAGATTTTTACATACCAACTATTCTATGATGTTCAATATTCATCTTTAGAAAATTGAGGTATTTGGATATATATTCATCAACTCTTAGTTTCATACCTGAAAACAAAAAAAAATTATTAATTCCTTTTTCATCTTTTGGATTCCCTAAAGAATAGCTCATTTTATATTTTTATATGTAGAATGAGTTTGTTATTGGTAGGATGGAGTACCCCTATCCAATTTCAAAAATTCAGCACCTAGTTTACATCATTTGTCTATCTATCAATGGACTTCATAATATTGTTCTTTGACTCATGGTCATATAATCAATACAAAAAAATTAAGAATCCATAACATGGTTAACTATATAAGAAACATATGACACTGGTCTTAGGAATACCAATTTATCCTTATTAGAACAATCTAGATGTATGTTATCAATCAATGTCATCAACTTCTACTAATCATAATTACCTTATTCCAGCATATTATACTTCTTTCAACTTAGATCATTTCCCACTGAAATCATTATACCCATTATAATGAACATATAAATGTTGAATATATGATGACATTCCATCCATCTTCATTTCATTAAGTTTAATTAACTTTTTGAAAATATATGTTTCAATATTTTTTTATTGGTAAACAAAGTAAAAGTTTTATTGATGGGATAATGACACCATGTTTTAAAACCATGGACTATCATAACTAGTTTTCAATCAATCACTATGAAATTATTCTCAGGAACACATAGCAATCATGATCTATAAGAAATAAAATTATCCCATTGTATAATTACACAATAAAAAAACTTCTAGATGTATCAAAATATACCACATAGCCATTCATTTGTTCGAAAAATGAAATGCTAGGTACTGAATTGAGTTTCTCATTATGTTCCTAAAATTATTTCTGACACTCATCACTCTGATTAAATGGAATAACATTCCAAATCATGGCTTTCAATAGAGACTCCATGAATTTTTAGTAAAAAATAAATGTTAATAATATGCTAAACTAGGAATTCTATGTATCTCAAATACATTCATTAGTGGTCTCTAAGAGATAAAAATTTATTTATTTATAGGTTAAATCGATAAAAATTTATTAGTAATAAAATTTCCAAGGATGAATACTGCTGGTATCTAAATTTTTTACTTATAAAAATTTTCATACTATCAGTGTTATCCTAGGGTGACCAAAATTGTCTCCATGTATTCTTAAATGTATCTTTTACTCTGATAATACAATAGGATATGATTAATAAATACCACAATAAAAGATTCAATCTACTTATGGGAAATAAAATACAATAATGACTTAAAAATATATATATTCATTCATGATACCAAAGGGTGTCATGAGGTATTCATAATGACCATTAAGCCTCCTAAAATTTATTTCTATAATATAATCCTTTTGAATCCAAAGTTAGTGATACCCCAAAAATAAATCCATTTTAGAAAACCATTTTCCTCCCATGAATTGTGGGTACAGATCATCAAATCATTGATAAGGATAATGATTCTTTATCATAAAATTATTGAGAATACAATAATAAATACAATTCCTAAGATAACTATTTTTTTTCATAAATGGAATTAAAGAAACTAATGGGGAAATTCAAGTTATTATAAAACCATTACATTCAGACTATTATAAATGGAATTTAAATTCTATACTTTTTTTTGTGAATCCTTAAAGACATTAGTCAAACATGATTCATCCATAAAATAATATTAAATACTGGTCTGGTTTCCCATTTAAGTGGAAATATATCGTTTTTTTTCATCAAATTAAAAGGATATCGATCTATGATCGATGGAAAATCACATTTCCTGATTACATCTATATATGATATAGTTAAAACATAAAAATAATAAAATATAATCATAAATATTAATAGAGAAGGTCCTTATCTAGCAATAAATAGATATCAATCTCACCTAAAGAGATGTATCACTCCATCGGGGACTGTAATACACACATCCCTAGCATAATAATTGATGTGAGATTTGAAATATATCAACCATTCCATTCAAATATTTACATCAAATGTGTCCACCTGTAGAATGGAAGAATTCAAAAAAAAAAACCAATCCCCATCAATTTTTTTATTATTTTGTACATTCAAATCCTCTCAGCTAAGATAACCCATAGTTTCATATATAGTTTTAAACATAATTCCTTAATAAAATTGTTTCAATGATCATTTCTTCAAGAACTTTTTAAGATTAGTTTTTTGAAAACTAGAAACATAATTAATGGTACACACATATCACATAGGAAAAGATAATCAAATTTTAACTCACTTTAAATAATTATTTTTTATTGCATCCAAGATCACATAAAATTAAAACATTTATTAGGAATTTTTTCAAAATAGTAGGGTGATCCTAAATCCTAATAAGGGTAAACAATGAAAACAGATCATAAGCTAACATCCTAGGTAAATCATGAAGAATAATATATGAACATCAAAATAAGAACATTATTCATAAAATATTCATATGAAAATGATGAATAACATGATCATTTGTACAAGATACATAACATGGAAAAGTGGATACAATATAAACATGAGACATTCAAATGGATTTCACAAAAAACATTATGGTATCATGAAAAAATAATTCCAATAATATTCATCATGGTATCATAAATAATTACAAAGGATGTTTTTTGAGGTGTCTCAAACATGTCAACCCTAGATATATATATATATATATATTAAATGCATTGGAGTCCAGTTTTGGTTCCCCATTCACATGTATATCATTATGTGGTCAAAATCCATAATATAACATAATAATGTATTTGAAAATTTCAATCACATGATCATGTAATGTTGTTATTAATAATGGGAGTCCCCAAACCGTGAAGGATAGTTATGTCTTGGAGAATAACCTTGAGTGAAATATGTTTGGGTATACGCAATATGAAATTATGACATTGAAGATAAATGAGTGGTTTTAACAAGATGAGTATATACAAAAAGTTTTAATAATGGGTTTAATGATGTTGAAGGGTAGAATATAATCAATAGTGAATCATTTGTATAGTAAAGGGTTATTTACAAACATATAGAAGAATAATCAATTGAAAATAAAAGGGATTATCAGAGAAGAAGTACCTAATTCAAAAGAAGGAAGAGGTTAACCCTTACCTAGCTAAATAGATTCTTAAAGCCTGGGGGGCTCCTTAGAACCTTAGGAACACTATTGGAGGGACTTATAGAGGGACATGGAAGGGGAATTTGGGACCAATTACTTTAGGTTGGATATGTATGAGATAATCTATGGGAATGATCTCCTTTAATAGGTGAAAAATAGGTGACTTGTTTTGGTCACTATTGTTAGGAAAATGGTAAGGATGGTATCACATAGGGGTTAGATAGGATTTAAGAGTTATGGAAATTAACTGTGGAAATGTAGGTGAAACATATTGGAATTAATTTATAACCTAAAAATGGTATTTTAGACAGTCTATGTGCTGATTTTATTTAGTAAAATTCGAGCCACATTACCTACATTAACAATTATTGATCTATAATAAATATTAATCATGGTAATTATATTAACACTGAAAATATATGATGAATAGTCAAAAAAAATATTAAAGTTATAAATAATAATTTGGGATCAATTTTTTCTAATTCAGTTTCTAAATATAAATAAATTATTTTTTAAATTAAAACATATAGTGTGTAGATAACCCTATTTTCAAATAACATTTTAATATTTTTGTCTAATTTTTATCATTGAAGGTTAATTATAAATTAAAATAGTGTTAATAATTTTTAATAAATTTTTAAAATTTATATTATGTTATTAATTTAATAAATATTGATTTAATATAAAAATTACACAATATTTAGAAAAATACAATCCCTTAAAAATAATTGTTTCAACCCGCTAACTAATGTTTACCTTGATAACATAATTTCATGAAATAAATGAAATTACCCTTATTACCTAATTTAAAAATTATAAATAATAATATGTAAATAATTTTATTTCATTCAATTTTTAATTATGATATAAAATCAATTTTTTAAAAGCACATGCAACACATATAACCCTATTTTTGGAAAAAAATCATGTATTTTTAGCTTGAATTTTTATTGTAGAATGAAATTTTCTATGTAATTTATATTCAGGATCAAAATAGTATATAAATGATATAAAATTTTGTTGGATATAAAATCAATCCAGAAACAAATTATACTTAAATAATATTTAATTAAAATAAAATACCAAAAACTAAATCTTGTATGGGAAAATACTACTTCAGTTCATACAATGTTAAATGTAGGTTTTATCAATTAAATATTATAATAAAATGTATATTTTTAATTAATAAAAAAATCTATCATCAATTTTAAAATTTTATTAATTTTCATTTCATTATTATATAATTATAAAGTCATAAGGGTCATGGTTTTGGGAAAAAATTCTTTTAAATATTCACCTAAAACAATTTTTTGAGAAAAATGAAAATAAATCTACTAATATAATTTTGAAATAATAAATTAAAAAAGGATATTAATTTTATCTAATATTCATATAAGAGTAATAAATTAATATAGATATATTTAATTTAAAAAGTAATCATTATATATAAAAAACCATTCTTTAAAATATTAGTGTTTTGACGTAGTAACTAATATTTACATGGTAACTTTATTTTATGAAAAAAAATAAAATTTCCATTATTACCAAATAGTAAATTTATTATTAAAAATATAGAATTTATTTTTAATTATTCAATTTTTAAAAGTGTTAAATAATTAATTTTTTATTAGAAAATGTAAAATGTAAATACTTGTTTTATTAAAAAATGGTGTATTTTTAAGATTAAAATTTAAATGTTGGATGAAATTTTCCATGAATAGGATTTTAATGATAATAATTGGTTTATAAAACATTTAAAATAAATTTTATTTCAAAATATTCCTCATAAAAATTATACCTAAATAATTATTATTTAATGAAAATTAACATAAAAGGTTTCTTTTATTGAAATATATTTCGTATATTTATAAAATTTTTAATATAGGTTTCATAAATTTAGAATTGT
This sequence comes from Viscum album, assembly GCA_963277665.1. Classification (NCBI taxonomy): domain Eukaryota; kingdom Viridiplantae; phylum Streptophyta; class Magnoliopsida; order Santalales; family Viscaceae; genus Viscum; species Viscum album. The sequence goes on from OY728155.1 coordinate 805,653,982, forward strand.
ATTTTGAAATGTAAATTTTTACTATATAAACACATTTAAGATCAATTACATGATTTTATAAACATTTAGTTCATGATTATATAGTTATAAAGTCAAAATGTTTAAGTTTTTGTGAAAACGTTATTTTTACAATTCACCTAGAAATTGAAAATATTAAAAGAATCCCAAAACATGATACTAAGATAATTTTTACATATTAAATTCAGAAAAGATATATTATTTATCTAATTTAAATTATTAACATTATAAATTTAGTTTGTAAAAGAATTTAGGAAATATAAAAAATTAAATTTTATTGAAAACATACCAGTTTTTATCATTAACGGTTAATAATATATCACATTGATTTTTAATTTAAATAATGTTTATATAATATATCAAAAGTGGTTAATTTAATTTATTCTGATAAAATATTAAGTATTTAATGAAAAAATATTCTTTGAAAAATATTATGTATATATTGAAATTCATTATTTAAAATATAAAAAATTATCTTTTATTAATCCATTGAGATTAATTTTGTTCTATGAATATCAATAAAATATAATATCATAAATTAATAACTATAATGTTATTAGGGTAACCCAAATATATATATTATATTTTTTTATTTTTTATTTATTATTCATGGTTTATATTATTTGAAATTTAGAACAGATAATGCACAAAATCATTATAACTATTGGATATGTAAATATCCAATGAGCGTACTTATAATGAAAAAAATTTCATTTCTATATATAGAATTACTAAACTCATTCATTTCACTAACAGTTCTTAATTAACACTACTCATTTCCATATAATTCATTTTTGATCTCACAATATGCATTCTCAATTCTTTAGGTTTTTCTTTATTATAGGTTTACATTTTCTATCAGAGATCCCTAAGCATGATGATAATCTTAGATATGTCCTATTTTTGTCGATTTTATTATTTTTTATTTATTTTATATTTCAAGTTTATGGAGTATTAATGGATGTAATAATTCATGATGAGTAAAAATTTAATGACTATAAAACATAGTTTCATGTAATTTTTTGGTACTTTTCTCTTATGAAGGAATAATGTTTTCATGACATAATTTCTATATTGTAGGACATATTTTATTGTATATTTCCAATATTTTGGACCAATAGAAAAAAAATAAATGAATTTTTGATTTATAAATATACAGTTTATGAAAATAATTTTCTTCCTAAAACATTAAGTGTTACATTCTCTCCTATTGAATAAATTTTTCACTTCAAATTTTAGTTAAAAAATACTAATAAAAATAAAAATGGGTATCCAAAACATTATCATAATCAAGATATAGATTCAAAAGATATATAAACAATGTTATCTTATAGAATATTAGGTAAGATTTATTTTTCCTTGAAATTTTCATATAGTAAAACTCTCATCCATTTATTCCAAATATACATACATAGCTAATTCTTAGAAGCTTATAAAGTCATACATTCCAAAAGATTAATTTCCAAGATCTTTTTTGTAAAAAACTATTAAAATATAAATTATTATTATAGTACCTGATAAAATAAATGGAATTGGTTATATGAATATGTAATCTTAATCATAATATGTATTCTATAGTAAAACATTTATTCCACCATGTGAGACTATAATTTCAACTATTTCACTCACGGTTCATCAAATAGCCCTCTTAGTTCCTCCTAGGTTACTTTATGGTGTGTTTTCCATAATTCATAACCTAATTCCTTAATTAACTTTCCAAAAAATATAATATACTTTCTCATAATATTCAAATCCCAAAAATATATAAAATCTATGCTCTCAAATTTCAAAATACCTTTAATCCATAAAAATACATATAAACTAATATATATACCATATCTTATGAATCTCTATGTTTTAATATTAGTTATCGAGGATAATTTTCTCATTAGTTTCTCTAATATAAATATACTCAAATACCTCATAATGGTTTATAATGAGAATGCAGATTTAAAAAGCATATCCCCAAGGAGTTTCTAGCCAGGTGTGCAGTCTTATCCCCACACATAAGTCATTATTGTGATGATTTATTTCATTTCCAACAAGCGTTTTTTGAGGTGATTACCCCTAGCTACATCAATTCCACAACCACAACCACATGCCCATATCCAAACAAGGATAAATTTTCTATTGTACCAAATAATCTATACATAACAATAATTTCATTAAATATATTTATTCTAAGTATTTTTTATAAGTATTTATATAATTAACATCTATAAATTAGTAAAATAACATAAGATACCAACATAGATGAAGAAAACTTTGATACATAATTTTTAACATAATTCATTAAATAATTTATTACATTGATTATTTCCATTTGACCATTTAAGGTTTAGTGTTTGGGAAACATGGAACATAATATATGGAATACTTGGATAAAATAATAAAACATGAAATAATTTGGAATCTCTTAAAATTATTATTAATTACTCTATCCAAGATCACCTCACCCATTATGATTTCCTGGGGACATTGGTCAAAATAATTGGGTGAGTATAAATCCCAATATGGGATAAATAATTAAAATAGAAAATAAATGAACATCATGGGTATAAAATGAGGAATAATATAAAATAATTAATATATGAAAATATTTATAACATTATCATAAGAACATGTTCAATGACCTGATCATATGTATATGGTTCATAATAAAAAACTATGGCTAAAATATAAACATGATATCTTCATAACAATTTAACAAAAGTTCATAAAAAAGGTTTCATAATTGAATATTACCAAGGTTATTCTACAAGGTATCAAAAATAATTGTCATGTTATACCACTAAGGTACCATAAACATGTCATCTCAGAAGGTTAACTCCTTCCCCTAGTGAATTGGAACTCTGTCCGGGCACACCCCTCATACATCTATCATTATGTGTTCCACATCGATCATATAATAAAACATTGAGTTTCATCATTTAAAACACAATATTATGGATTGTGAAATTCATACATTTAGGTATAAAATAAACAAAGGATAATAATATTTTGGTGAGTAACCTTGAATTAAATAGGGTTGGTTATTCACAATATGAATGTGTGTCATGAAGAATCAAAGAGTGATTTTATTTGCATAACGACCATTCAAAAATGATTAATGTCTGATTTTAATTAACTAAAAGGAAAGTATCTCATAAATATTTAATAAATTTTTAGTATCTTTTTTTTTATAATTATCATATTATATAATATTAAATTTTAACACAAAGGTCTTATAAAAAGTAAGTTGTTGAATTAAAAGGATGGAGCAGAGACATTACATTGCTACGTAGCTTGTTAAAGCTTGAGAGGCCTCTATAGAACCATAATAACACTATAGGAGGGATTTTTTGAGGTATTAAGAAGAGATGTTTTTTTACTAATAACTTGGTATGGAGAGGGTTGAGAAAATTGGTGAGAGTGGGCTCCTTTTTCTGATGAATAATATGGGTTTTTTCTTAGAAACTAAAATTAGGTGAGGGGTAAGAACGGTAGGCCATGGGGATTAGGTTAGTGTGGAGAGTAAAGTTAATTTGGTGAATAAATGTCTGTGAAACATGTAGATGTTAAATTATATCTATAAATGGTATTCTATAATTTATATGTGTCAAATTAATTTATTAAAAATCAAGCAACATTATATTTCCCACATTAACACATATTAATCTTGATAAATAATAATTAATGGTAATTATTTTATAAAAAAATATAATTTAACCCTTAATGCCTAGTTATTATTTGATGAATATGAATTTTTTTCCCATTTAAATTGATTATATTTATAAATTTTAGGGACACAACTTTTAAATGAAAACATATTAGATATAGAAAACATGTTTTTGTATAAAATGGGGTTTTAATTGTTAGGTGTTTGTAATCTTATGAAACATTAAATATCACTTAATTTTGTTTAAATTAAATTTTATTTAGGTATAAAAATTATATTAGAGTCTCAATTTAATATATATTTATTAAATATTAAAAATTACACATTATTTAGGAATCTATATTTTTTGAATAATTTTTTTATTATATTAATTAACATTTACTATGGTAAATCAATTTTATGCAAAAACAAATCTTCATAAAAATATTTATATAAATTTCATCAGGAAATTAAATAATATTATTTGTCACAATTTTTAAATGTGATAAAAGATTAATCTTATTATTACCTCATGTAGCATGAAAAAATTCTTTTTTTTGAAAAAAGATTGTATTTTTAAGCATAAAATTTACGTGTTCAATGAAATTATCGATGAATTGGGTTTTCATTATAAAAATCTCATTATAAAACATATAAATGTTATGTGGATTTCAAATTTAGACAAAAAATAATTTCACCTAATTAATATTTTATTAGTGGATAAGACCAAATAAAGTTTCTTTTATTGGGAAAGTGTCACTTATGTTCAAAAAATGATAATTATTGGTTTCATTAAATTCGTAATAGTATTTAAAAATTTATATTTTTACTAAATATATAAATATAATAAATAAAATAATTTTATAATCATCTACTTCATTCTTATATAATTATGTTTTCATAAAATTTATTGTCTTGGTAAAAATAACATTTTCGCTATTCGCCTAAATATCAATTATTTCAGAAAGTTTCAAATATTCATACTAATCTAATTTTTAGATTATAATTTCTAAAATGATATTAATTTTATGTATTTAAAATTCAAAATTTTTTTAATTTAATTTATAAATAAAAATAAAAAATATTATAAAAAAGAGATTTTATTAAAAAATGCCTATTTTGAACATTATGTATTATTAATATTATTCCATATCAATTTCTGAAAAAATAATGTAAATATAATATTTAAAAAGTGGTCAATTTATATAGTTATGATATCATATAAAACAATTGAACAAAAAAAGTTATTTGAAAAATATAACTTTTTGATTTACATTTATTATTTATATTCTAAGATTTTAATTCTTACTAATAACTTGATATTAATTTCATTAAATGAATTTTATAATTATAAACTATCATACATTAATAATTATAATTTTTTAATGTTACCCATTAATATATATATATATATTATATCAATATATTTTTATTCCATTATTTATTATTCATGGATTATGATTTCATTACTTATTATTCATGGATTATTGTATTTTTAATTTAATATGGAAAATACGCAACATTATTATACCTATGAGATACAGGATAGGGTTCAGGAGCACTGCTTTAGGGACCGTGATGGCAGATAGGTGTTTCTCTGAAGAATGTGCAAATCCGGGATCTAATAGTTGAGGCATTCCTTGTTCACTGTAGATTCGACTCACACAAGGCTGTCATTGAAACAGATTGGGACTTGAACTTGCATCGTAGTCCCAGAAAACTAGAATCAAGGAAGAACGAGCATGATTGGTCTTGATCGTTTTCCCCTGAAAATGATGGAGTATCTGATCGGGTCTTCAAATGAGGTAATTTTGAAAAAATTCGTGCTAACCATGATATTATTATTGATCGAATCAAGAATTATGAGCATTATATTGTCGCAAAAATGGTCCTACCATCGAGTCATTTCCCCTGGAATGAAGGATAAGTAATTGGTTGTCTGTCTGATTCTTTGGGATTCAGTGATTGGAAATGTATTCCCATCGGGGGTAGTTTTTTTTCACATTATATTTCCTTCAGAGGGATTGATGTGGAAAGAATGGGGTCTTGGCCCAATTTACCTCAAATCAGGTTTGATTTACCTACATAATTGGTATCTGAACTTCAACCCTCTATCCTCTCAGTGTTCAAAGGCTTAGGTACGGGTTCGTATCTATGACTTAGGCTTTATTTGGTGGAATCCTCAAATCCTTTTTTATATTGCTTCTGTGATTGGCTCACCAACTAAGCTTGATCGGGCGACGAAGGAAGCACGATTTGGATTCTTTTCATTCTTCTTGGTTTAAATTGATATTACCTCAACTCATGAAGATCATGTGTCTCTATCAATGATGGATTATAATTTTGAGTAAGATGTTAGATATGTGAATCTCCCTCTATTTTGTAGTGGTTGTAAATTCATTGGTCAACTGAAACAATTGAAAGGATAAATCTTTCTGTGATTTCTGTAAATCCAAGGGGAATTTGTATACAGATTGCAGGATAAAGGAAAATTTTAAGCCTGGTAATTCCATGGCAGGGACTTGAAAGAATTTCCTTGATTTCACTCATATCAATGTTGAAGAGAATGATTTGAGTGAATCTGATGTGCAGATGCAGATCAAGTCATGGGTTGATCTTGCTGAGGAATCTCCTACCCAGATTGATGAGGAACAGGCACCCCTGAAAAGGATGACATGGATGTAAGGGGTCCCCCCTGTTATAATGACATGGTATTAGAAGTTAATTAACTATCCTATTTGGTCAAGTAAATTTGGAAAAACAGTTCGGAAGCTCAGTTTCAGATGGATAATGTAGAGGTTTTTGAAGTTGATATAAGAGATGATGATCACGATGACATCAACTCAGTGGAAGAAGATATCATCCAAAATTAGTTTGATAAAATGATTCTCCTAGAACAAAAAGTTGCTGGTAAGAAATTAAAATGAAAAATAAATATTGATGCTGAACCCCCTGGTAGACATTATAAACAGATTCCTATGAAGGAATCATGCCATTCTCTATTGGAACGGGTCACGGCTGCAACACTTGGTGCTGTCGAGCAGGAAGGTCCTGTCATGGGAGTCCTGGAAATGAAGAATAAATAATCCCCTATTAACGATGAAGGATTTCATATGTTCACATATAAAAAATCTATAAGTACCATTTCACCCTTAAAGGATTCGGGTCAATCAAATTATGCTCAAATCACCTCTCCAAATTCTTTTGGAGCCCTTGAAGTGCACTCAACAACATTGCAGCAAGATAATTTGATGAAAATGAAAATGGAAAATCATAATGGCCTAGATAATATGGCGGTGACTACAATAATGAATTAGAATATTGATACAAAAGAAAACAAAATAGAGGGATCTTGGCAGTAGAGCAAATCTTGGAAATGGGGGTACCACCCGAGAAGCCATGGACACGGATGAGGTTGCACTGATTGGAATGCTAAGATGGAGGAAATTCAAATTAAAGATCTTGGATCGGATGATTCTAACATAGAAAGAATATGCATGCAACTGGGTAGTGTAAATGATTACTACCCTAGAGGTCGCGGCTGAGGGTGTGGGCATGGATTTTACTGGAGATCCTTGTATGAAAAAGAACACTTGATGTCAAGATCAAGAAAGAGTTTGGGACCCCTTAATATGGGCTTTGAAGCCTTGTATAAACCCTTTCCTCTATCCTCATATTTCATTTCCTTTTATCTAATATAAGGTCCTCGAGTCCACTTTTCTCAAAACAACATTACTATACCTATATGATACATGTATATCCAATGACCATATTTATAATGGGACAATTTCATTTCTATGTATAACCATACTAACTCATTCATTCCATTCACACATCGTAGGTCAGACTCCAAGTTTCCATTGTTTTTTTTAAATATCACAATAAGAATTATCTATTCATGATGTAATCCCTCATTATAGATTTTTATTTGTTATTGGTGTTCCTCATGGGTGAAAATAATTTAAGATATCTCCTAGTGTTGAATATATTATTCTATTATATTTATTACAATTTTTAATTTATATACTTTTAATGTATGTAATAATCCATGGTGAGTAGTAATCCATAGTGTTTAATACATTGTATAATGTTATTTTTTGTAACATTTTATTAAGAATAAATAATATATTGTTAACTTAATTATTATCTTTTATGTCTTCATTCCAAATAAATTTGAATTCCTTTGAAAAAATGGGAAAATATTAAAGATAGTTTTAAATTATAAATATATAGTTTTTGTAAATATTATGCTTTATAAGAACTAGGGACATTACATGTAGTCTTGTTTCCAAAATGTTTTTTGGATGCTCATAACAAGATGTTTTATTTTCACATATAACCCATGTGATTCATGACACAAGATTTAATAAAATAATGGGATCCTCTGATATAAAACAAATATCATATAATAGTTGAGTTCATAAGGATGGTTCCTCACACCATTGAAGTTCTCAATTGATATTATATGACTAATTTCTCTACACCATCCATATTATTACATGTTAATTTGGAATACTCTTTGCATCATTGTTTTTAAATAGCTTCAGTGTCGAGGTGTTACTATAATGACACTAAAAATCATTATTCTAGGGCCAAGAACTATTCTTATACAATAAAACTATATAATATTAAGAGTCTTGAGATTTTTTGGAGCTATTCTCATATGTTTTCCTTTGGGTCATAGAACAATCAAATATTAGGTGTCCCATTTTGGAAATAATTGTAACCCTTTTTGACGGTATCATACTATCATTTCTCTTATGCTCTAACAATCCACATTAAAATATTATACGATGATATGAATAAAAGGAAAAGAAACATATGTAGTTGATTATTTCTCTAGAGTCATGATCCCATAAAGACATGATTACCTTTTATCCTTGTATCTAATGTTGTGATGACCACTTTTACAAGTATAAGTAAAATTTTCCGACACACCATATGTTCTTGCAATGTATTTTTTCACCACAATCACTCTATTGAGCGTCTTAGTACAATATTCAACACAAAATATGATTAATTTAGAGTGAATAATATATCTCTATCTTGATCTAATGGTATATGATTTTTGGTACTCTTTAGTGGTGAAATCTTGTACATCACCTTGAACTCGCACTCTTGGGATCCATAGCTCATCAAATACTTCTTTACAAACCATATTTTAAATCAACCCAAGTGTCCCAATTACAACTACAAATAAAAAAAACATCATTAATAAATAATTATCTATCTACATTCTTATGACCTTTTAGGATTATAGTTTTAAATAATTTATTAAAAAATTAACCAATAAATCCAATGTATTTCTCTTCAAAATAATATTTTTTCCACAATATATGAAAATAATTATTTCATAATAAACATTTAACATATATCATAAACACTCTAAACAGATCCTCTTATAGACATAGAATCTATAATACTTTTCATCATTATCTATAGAGCTCGGCATGGTGCGGCATCAGCTCAGGCATGATGCTGGATTGTTGTGGTTTGATTCTTCGAATTCCCGAGTGCGGTGGGGTTGGAATGGATCGGTGTCTCCTTTGTTGTTCTCTGGTACAACTCGTCGATGGCTCTAGATCGGCTCGGGGGAGGGGAGGTATTCTGGATCTGGTTTGTTCTGTTTTTGTTTTTGAGTTTGGTATCATTTTGCAATGGAGCTAGGTTTGGATTCATGGAGAATTGGGTGGTGTTCTCGTGATGTTTTTGTCATCAGCTCGGCCCTTCTTGTGGATTTTCTAGTGGTTTCCATCGTGATTCGCTCATCTAGAGGTTCACAACCATCTTCTTTGCTGTTTTTTCTCCTTCTCTGACAGTCCACTCATGGATGTTGGTAGCCGGATTAGGTTCTTCGACAGCTCTGATCTAACTGGATTCAAGCCCAGGGTGGTGCTTCTTGTTTGGATCAGCTGTGGCCCCCTCTTCGGTGATGCTTCTTGGGAAGGATGTTCGGTCATCCAGCCCGAGGTGGCGGTGATCCGGCTCCCTGTCCCGTAGGGTGTCTGCCTCAACTATGGTGGAAAGCAGATATGGTGATGGACAGAGTCAGTGTGCTGATGGGGATGGTCTTGATGGTGGGTCTCAACACTGGCAGCAGTGACCGTGGCTGTGGTGGTGCTGGTGAGAGGTGGAATTGCTATTAAATTGTGGAAGCTTCTGGATTCGATGAATATTTTTCGATGTGTGTTTGGTTTTTTGGATTTTGGAAGGAATTTGGACAATGTTGGTCTTCTGGAGGTGTTGTGGATCTGGCCCTAGTGAGAGGTTTGAATGTTGTTTTTCCGAAGTTGCGCCATGGTTTCCAACAGAGTAGGGTGCAACATCCAGATGGCATGTTCTTCCTTGCTCTGGTCTGTTCATCGCCCTTTGTGGATGTGCTCTTTTCAGGGCCCATCTCACTTCCCTGGAGGGTTGGGCGGAATCTGATTAGAGTCCGCTAGGGGGTTTGTGGATTTGGTCTGGTGTCGGCGGTCGCATCAGTGGGCATTTGAGGAGACTAGTTCTGAGTTGTCTAGCTCTCCTGGTTCCTGTTTCCCCTAGTTCGTGGTCCTCGTCCATTTCATTGTGACTTCAACTCCAGCTGTGATGGTTTTTCATTTTGAATGCTTGAATGGATTTCATCTGTGATTGGATGGTTTTAAGTGGTGAAGTGGTGAATTGGTGATGTGGTGGGGTCATGTATGGTTTCTCACTTTTTTCTTTAAAAGTGTTTGCATAATAATAAAAAAACAATTTTCAGTTCAGCAAGGCCCCATACAAGGCATCATTCTTTTTTTCATTCCCAGAACAAAGGAATCATTATTTCTTTCATGGCCAGAAATAAGATATCCTACTTGAATTGTGTTGGAATACAAAAAATACCAAAAACATTCATCTCATGAGACCAACAATGCATCGTGGTGTAATATAATATATATCCCCACCTATCACTTCTTTAATTCCAATGAAAACAATATAAAAAATATATGAATATCAATTCAATGCATAAAAAAACATTACATTGTAACCAATAATCATCAATATTGAGAAAAAAATTTAGAATTATAATACATTTTAATTCAATAAATCTAATACAATCCACTCAGATAAAATTTTGGATGGTTAAAAAATTTATAATCAACATTCTTGAGGAATCCATAACCACTTTTATTGAGGAACAGACTTACATAATGTCAATTTTCACTCAATCAATAAATGCAATATCCTTTATGTGTAATAATTTATTAAACTAACACAGTATAGAGTAACTAGTATAGGGATAGGACCACAATGTTTCCAAATAAAAAATAATTTTTGGTATGTTGGTTAATTCCCTTCAAAAAATAAATTAAAATAAGGCATCCATAAAGGAAAGCCATTGGAAGAAAAATCATGCCTAATCATAGTGTATAGTAAATATAGAAAAAATCAATAATGATATTTCCATGGACATGATATGCTAATAGAAAATATTATTAGAAAATTTGGATGGTAATTAATAAAATAAAATATTAGGTTGGAAGCATCCATTATTAAAAGAATGTTGTATAGGAAGAGTAATTATATCTCAATTAATGGAGATTTAATTTTTCAAAATACCTTATGGATTATGGATCACTTCAATAAAACCTGATGAAAATTATAACATGAAATTAAACATCAAACACCATGAATAATTTAGTTCTTGAAATAATATATCAGATTTTTAGTACACACTCAAGTGAAATGAAATTAGTTGTATAATACAAAACATATCTCAATGAATATAATTTAATACTGAAAACCCTTATGATAATGGAAACATAAGAATAAAAACAACATGAGAAGGATACCATAAAAAGTAAATAAAATGAACTAGAAAATATTCATTATACATAAATGAAATAGGGAATTAAAAACATCATATTAAATAAATTATGTTGCGCACAATCAATCATGTCCTATGGAATTTAAAATATAGACAAATAATAGTTATGAATTTAGAATTAATTGAATCAAAATACATTGAAAGATTGAAATTAAATTGGAACATTAAATATAATTTTCAATTATAATATCTTGATATAAAATATCAAAAGGGTATTAAGTGCACCATATTATAGAAAATATGGTTCATGACATAAAAATGTCTCAATGAATTGAAAATTTAAACAAAGAACCCTTAAAAGCTTAGTATCCTTTAAATCAAAATTGAATTTATGAAAAAAACATGATATATATCACCATACCAAAATAATTTCATTAAAATTGTAAAATAAATTCAGTAATTATTAATCCTACCATATCAATGATATCATGGTGGACAATATGAAATATGTCTCATGATAACAAATTTGAGGCAAAAACCTTTTACCTTGTATTCCCGCTAACTAGAAGGCTATGTACATACTGTATAATAAACATAATTTTCATAATAACTTCTTACATAAATCTATTCATACATATTTCCATTTATAAGATTCATTTATAACCATTTAAATAAATATTAAGATATTATGGTTTAATTACATTATCAGATTCAAGAAATTTTGATAGATTTTTATACTAGTTTTTTTATAAGTATATTAAAATCATATTTATTATAAAAAATTTCATCATTACATTAATTTTTATGATATAAAATCATATTAGTTTAATGATACATCATATCCCATTTTCATTTAGTTAATGATAAATCCATGATTTCTGAAAATAAAAACTGTGAAGAACTAGTTTCACTATTAAATAAATTATTATTACATGATTTTTATATTATATATCAATACTCATACATTCATGATATATAAATTATTAAATCATTTCCTTGATGGAAAAACTGACCAAAACAAGATCATATTATCATAATTTTATGAGAAAGTAAATGTTTTTATATAATGTTAATATAATATTTTAGGAAGAATAATCGTTTAATAAATATAATTTACTATATTTAAATTTATTCTAATAACCATCCATTAATTGTTTTTATGGGAATTTAAATTCATTTTTCTGAGGTGGTAGTCTGCATGTAACCATGATTAATGTATATATTTGTAAACGAATGTGGTGGAATGACATTATATGATAAATTATCAATTCATAATCATAATTCTAAAATTTAAAATATAATAATTCATAATATCCATACTTATGACCTTCCATGATAATTGGTGATGAAAAAAAAACATCTTTTCTAGGATTCAGTAATCCTCATATAATAAATATCTACTTTGATATGTTTTTCATAGTGGATCGACTCGGCTCCTTCAGGCCTCGGCTCGGCGTGGCATCTTCATGAGTGACGCGTTTGGGTTCTGAGGTTCGCTTCTCCAGCTTCCACTCCCGCTGGTGTCAGATCGGTGGTGTTCCGGCCTGCGGCTTGGCATGATCCTACCTTCCTACGATGACGCCTGTTTGATGAAGTCTCTATGGTGCTCCAGTGTTCATCTCAGCACCCCTTCCTTTGGCAACGTCTCAGTTCAGATCTGTCAGATTGGTTCAACCGGTGCCGAATGCATTCCGTATTGGTTCTTCCACCGCATCCTGGCATCGCCCCAAGTGGTTCTGGTGGGTTTCTGTGGGGCATGGCGTCGTTCTTCTATTTTATGGGGGGGAATTTTAATCTTGCTGATGTGTGTTTTTCTGCAGGTTTTATGCTTGATTGCTTATAGATGTGATGTTGGTTTTTGGTTTGGATTTGGATCTGGATTTATGGTTTTCATTTATACTGTTTAGAAGTGGCGGCATGTTTCACCAATGGTGGAGCGTGAAGGATGGTTGTATGGTTTTGTGTATTTTCTGTAATTTTAAGGGAGGAGTTGCATCTGTGTAGATGTTGGTTGTTTTCATTGAATTGGTGGAATTTTCTCTTGGATTTTTGAATCCTTGTGGCCCTGTCGTTCAATGTCCGAGAGTCCCTGCATCTGTCACACAAGGGGTTTCTCCAGATGAGGTTTAGAGGAGAGAGTTTTCTTTTTATCTTCACTTTAGAATTGGATGTTTTAGAGGGTATGGTTTTTCCATCAGTTCCCGGCCCATGCATTCATGCACGAGACAATTTTCCGAAAACCAGTAGTATTAGGAAACTTATCTCATTGTTTTTTATGCTGGGTAGGGGCTCTTCTATGGTGTCTTGATGTTTTTTTACCTTTAACTTTTTTACCATGGTGGTTTGGTTGTTTTATGTTGTGAAGTTTTGTATGGTTTCTCACTATTTCATCAACAGTGTTTGAATAATAAAAATTTAATTTTCAGTCAGAACATAAGATTTATCTGGGAAATAACCTTCAAAATTGAGGACTTATGATATCTATTTAAAACAAAAGGTTCATGAAATTGATATATGATTCTAAATGGAGAAAATTTATAGTGTTTTAAAAGTCAATTTTTAGATATATTTGTATCATGAATTGGTATATGTGATCATAAAACACATCATCTCAGATCACTTGAACTAGTAACTGAACTAGTTTTCCATAAGACCTCAGTTATTCATCCTTGTATGCTAGAGAATACGGACTAGTAGTGAGTGTCTAATGAATCACCAATAGATATATTTAACTCTTTATTAGTGTAATACAATAGAAAAAATCATACTAAAAAATATAATTTAATAAAAAAATACCCATACATCACATACCATGTTCCCTAACCGGTGAAGTGAGAACAAGAATATTTTGTAAACATGTCATGTCATCACAGACTATTGTTCCAAGGGTAACCGAAATATGACACTAAATACAATCCCCACATTGGGTCCCAAATTCACGTCTGATCCTCTCATACATGCTCCATCCCAATTCCACCATTTATCACAAGGACCTTTCCCTTATCCAAACCTATAACCATAAATTCTGCTCAGGTATCGTCGGTAGCCTAAAAAGGGTGTGAGTACAACTTATTATTCCACCACCAACAATGTTTAAATAACTATCTTATTAGAAATAAACTATATTCACAATTGATATTGAATAATATTAATAAGATATAAAAAGGAAACGAGTTTTAAATTAACCAATTACAATTTAAACTATTTAATCTCAAGCATCTGATGTCTAGGTCATGAACTCTAGAAGTAAACACATTACATAAAAAGCGGGATGTTCATTAATTATTTCAATTCATTGTAAATAAAGGTTTCTTATCTAAGTTACCATATCATGTTCAACAATAGTTGGTCAGATCATCATGTCGGCACCCAAATAAAGAGTATGAGTCGTCATGGCTATTACACTATGCCAAGGATGTTGAACGTCATGTTCGACTATTATAAATAGAGGATAGGAATGTAATGTCCAACATCCTTTCCCTTTGGTTGGAAGATTCATTTCCCACATCCCAAAAATTGATCTACATCCATTTCCAAAGTTAAAAATATATATCATTTTAAAACATAATAGAAAAAAGGATGTCCATTATTATTATATTTTTCATAATTACATGGTTTATCATATTCGAACCCATTTAACCCCATTTAATCACATGGTCTATCACATTTCATGATATGGATTCATTTATTTAAATCATTTGACAATTCACACATAAGCCCCAATAATCATTTCCCATCACTTACCTTTTCTCATTCCACATCACATTTAAACTCAATCCATCCCAACCAATCTTGTAATCCCCATTATCATACTATGTAACAAAACAATCAATTTTATCCAATAAACCCTAAATTTCTCAACTCACATACCACATTTACCATTTTTCCTGGAATTGGAACACCGCTTTGGTGGCTACTAATTCTGGTGTTATAATCTCAAAAAAAACCAAATAGTATTTGTGAAACGTCTCGCATAAAATTCTAAAACCAAATTTATCATTCATATCCAAGAAAACTTTTTGCATCACATTGGAATATTATAACTTATCACATATACATAAAAAAATCATGACTCTGGGAGAAACTGTATAAACCCCCCACATTAAAATCGTAGAAAAATATTGAACCACCATGGTCCATGATTCTAGCTAAAAAAACTTCTAAAAATAAATCTAGTAAATAATAGGAAACAAGTTTAATATGTATTGTATGAAGAGAAAAACAACTAACCATTATTCATCTTGAAATATCGAAGGAAATGGAGTCGAAGGCTAATCTAAGGATTCGATTTAAACTAAAAAGACATAAAATGACCTGTAATCGAATACAACCCACCATTAAATGAGTTGGTAGGGTTTATTTCATACCCCTTGCTGTTGGAGTTGAAATGAGGGAAAAAATATGGAGAAATTGTATAAAGTTCAGATGCACAAATCAGTAATTTTCTTACTTTTAATGAAGCACAATGTTTGGTTGCACCATTTTCCAAACCTTGGTCCAACCATATTGCCCCTCTTTCCATGACTGAATCGATCTGTAAGGTTCACTGGGGGTACCAGCATGGTTCAGTAAACTATGAAAATGGATCTTCCCAGCCTCACACAATTTCTAGGGACCCTATGCACGGTTGACAAACATTGCATCACCTTTCTCTCGAGATAATGATTATGGGTTGTGGTTAGTAATAATCATAAACCTATAATGATTCATTCATTTTATGGTACCTTTTCCCATTTTTCATGTCCTAATCCACTAAGAAAATTATGATATCTCTCTCTCCCATGGTATCCATTCTATTAACAATTTTAGAAGAGTCCAACCAAAATTAAAACAAAAATATAACTTTCTATAAGATCTTAATCTTACAACCTTGAAACCTTATAATATATCATTCTCAAGACACTCTCCCAATCCTCAATAAGACTATAAGGTAATGATTTTGAGCCACCAGACTAGTATATGAGCTTGCTTCTCCAATGATTCCAAATAAACCTGACCATGTTACCACAAAGATTGGACCAATGGAATGGTCTAAACCTGATGATTTTTTTTCACTATGATCCACAATACAAATCAGATGATCCTCAAAGGATTAATCAATCACAATCTCTATATTATCATCACTAATCATATGATCTAGGTATGAGTGATATTATTGAAGCTTTTATACTTGAAAATTTCATTCATAGCACTATACCACTTTGTAAATCCAACTGATATGTTACAATCTCTATCCTATCCATAATCTCAAATGTACCAACATACTTGGGTGATAACATGTAATGTTTCTAAATCTAATGGTGGCCCAAAATCGATGAAACCTGAAGGAACAAATGGTCATCCATTATAAACTCAAATATTCAATGACATCGTGCATCCTATGACATATATTTACATTGAAACATTGGAATACACTTCTGAATAAACTAAAAATTAACTAATTTATCTTACATAATAATCTTCCCAAATGACTATAATTATCCTAATTCCATTTAAAAAACTGTTGATTGACATTTCCTTATAGGCAGTGCCTCATATAGGTCCATCTGAATAGTCATGTTATAACTATTTTTATAGTTGAAGTCAATAAAATCTAGTTGAATTTCCTATTTCTAACCAAAATCACATACACATTCTCTGATTATTTATACTTAGACTCGAATAGTATGCTTTGATTTACCATCTTCATGCTGGTGAAATTTTTTACTCAAAAAACATAAGTACCATGTTCCTTATGAAATCCATTCCATAATCATGATGTAAAAAATGGACATTATCTGATGTAATCATTTTGGGAACAATAAAAAAATATAATATTGCTTTCACATACAAGTCACCCAACTAATCGATAGTGTGATCCTGTCAATTCAAAAACATGTGCATCATTTTTCAACTGGTCCACAATCAATCATACTGAATCATTATTTTGAGGATTCCTCAACATAACTAGGCCAAATTCCAAACAAACTATTTATTTTATTATTAAGACAAAAAATGAGAAGACACAAAGAAAAAAACATCATGGGGGTTTGTAATAGTGCAAGACCAAAACATCAGCAATAAATAATTTAATCACTTATAGGGGAAGGAACTGAGGTTGGTGAAAGTAGTCATTCACTAATAAAGAGTTTCTTTAGACTATGAAGTTGAGAAAAACATTCCCTTCTCTCTATATGGAAAGAATCACAACTTCATCATCCAACGTCCCATTTCAGTTACAAATAGATTACATAATTGACCAGGGAACATTTCATTTGCTAAGAAATGCGTTATAAAGAACCAAAGAGTCTGTCTCAATAGTGAAAGGAAAAATATTTCACTACCTACATAACCAGAGAGAGTGATCATAGCCTCTACCTCAACTCGAATAGAATCACCCTCTCTAAATAAACCTGAGAAATCAAAAACCATTGATCCCCACCTATCTTTGATCCTCAAAGTAACTAGTACAAAATGAATAGTGAAATAATCTCATTTCTATTATTGAATGGAATATGGATGTAAAAAACGTATAGGCTCATAATTCTTAGAATTATACTACTCATAGGTGTAGTATTGTGTCACAAAGCCTATAATCTCTATCATCATCCCTATCCACCCACATTATCTTTGATTTTTGTAGTAAATTTTGGCCAAACTGGGGTTCACCACCCATTTAGAGGAATGAAAATCCCACATCAGCTCATTCCAAATATATGTAGGTATAGTGACATGACCAAAAAACATATGTTATCATCTTCATCAATGGTCTAATTTGGAGGTAACTCCCCACTATTAATGTTTTACCCCAACTCCAAGAACTTAAAATCCTCATACTCTCTATCCTTGATCTATCAAAGAAGTTTGGGCCTGAAAAATAAATACATGAGGGTCTCTTTAACCTCTCCCTCCATGATACCTAGAAGAATCTCAGCATACAAATCCATCATCTTCTACTTGAAACTAGATTCCTAAATCTATTGATTTTGGGTCTTCTGGTTCTGGAAATTTGTAACATTGTTTCCATTTTCCATCATATATTCTAGATAATAATAAATGGATTACTTGTAATCAACCCATATCCACTACCATGGTTTTGGATCATGCTGAGTAAATATGTATTTGAAAATATTATGGTCAATAAATACAAAAAACCTCTTAACTAGAAGATAATAGCTCCATCATTTGAATGCATTAACCACAACATCCAACTCGATATTGGGTATAAGAAAATTCTATTTATGTGGCCTCAAGTTCTATGATTCATACACTATGACTCAATCCTCATTCATCAAAATTTCCTCAAGCCTGATCCTCAATGCATTAAAATACAAGTTATACCCCTCACTTAGCTCAGATAAAACCAGAATTAGAATTGTAGCTGAATGCCACTTTAACTTCATAAATTCATTCCCACATACCTCAGACCTCTCAGGCTTTATACACATCTTGGTCAGCCCAAGTGTGGCACTACAAAGTGAGAAAAAATATTGATGATCCTTTGAATTTAACCCACCAAATCCAAAAATCATCATATATTAAAATCAATTTTGGGTTGTTCATAAGAAAAATTCACTTGTACCTTATTGGGTACCACCAACACACCATCCTCCGAGACAATATAGACAATGAAATGTACCTTTTGGGGTCTATAAATGACACATATATATCATGTAATAAAGATTATTGTCTCTCATTTTACTCGTGATATTTTCAAGATATTTGTCCTAAACATCATTACACTAGTATCACATTAAGATATCCTCAATGATGAAAACCAAAAAACGATTCATGTATAGGTTAATGATTCAGTTCATCAAATACCTAAACTCAATAGGAGTGTTCATTATCCAAAAATACATCATCAAAAACTCTTTCAAGACATACCATCTTCTAAAAGTAGTATATTGTAAATCAGAAGGTCTCACCCTTTACTAATGATATCATGATCTCAAATCAATATTTGAGAAAACACATGGACCCCTTAATAGTTCTAAAAGGTCATTGATATATAGAATAGGATACTATTTCCTAATAATCATCATGTTCAACTTTTGGTAATCAACACACAAGTGCAAAGCCCTATTATCCTTATTCGAAAAAAAATTAGAGAAACCCACAGTGACATACTCATATGGATAATCAGTTTATCATCCAAAATCCTCAAGTTGATTATTAAATTCTTAAATTTACACTAGATCTATTCTATATGGTAGAAAAGAAACCATCTCAGTTCCATAAATCAACATAATCATAAACTCAATAAATCTATCATCTGGAAATGTTAAGAACTACTCAAGAAAAGTTTCTATAAATAATTCAAAAATAGGAGGGAGTACATCATGATCCACTCCCCTGTTATCAAGTATAATACTTTCCACCAAGTATGTGATCTCAACCAACCGCTGAAGAACTATACCTACCCATCCTTATTGTAAATCTCATTATCCATGATGGACATAGATGTCACCCTCAATGGATGAAAAAATCTCTCTCCAATGTTAACAATCAAGGTATAAATATTAGGTAACCAATAATTCCATTCCCATTAAAAGTTAAAAACCTATAATCTCAGGCATGAACAAGTTGAAAATGAGACAGTACCCACCAATCTTAAGGCCACACTTCTTACATCTATGAATACACTCTGACCGCACCCCTAACTGTGTGCTGATTGAAATAACCCCAACTGTATACTCCATATATAGGCCCAAAATTTTCAAAACAATAGTATTTATAAAAGAATGTGAGGATATTATATTAAATCAATAAATTTAAATCATAAAAACTATAATAATTGTACCTTGTACAAGCGATGGTATAGCCTTACTAGCGACATGTGTAGGATGAATTGAATGAATCTAACCAGTCCCTATAACCTAAAATCCCGCCTATGTCCCATGTGATATACTACCAAGATAATATGGACTCGTTTTCACTAATGTGACACATCCCCCACTCTGATATGTATGGTCAGTGAAACTCCAACTGGATGAATGGTTTGGTATATAGGATACCCTACTAGTGATATGTGCCAGCCAATACCCTCTATCATATTGCATATGATGAGGGTTACAATATAATAACTATAGGTTCCCAATAAAATTGAATTCTAGGAACTCCATTGGTGGTCAAATACACTGAACTCACATGTGAAATGGCCTTCTATACTGATAGAAGACCACATGAAATCTACCCTGAGAGGTCGGTCCACTCCCTTGGTGTCCCTATCATCAACAAAAATCAAAAAAAGTTCTCATAAAAACACATATTAACATTATATGACATTCCACAAGACCACCTAATTGAAAATATCTTCTTAGAAGTAGAGGCCACCTTTAGGTTCCCTTGATTAATGATATCCTGATTTACCATCTCATTGAACTTTAATATTTGGAATATATTTACATGAGAATTCATCTTCCACCTGAACCCATCCTAAAATCATTATCCCCTATCACCTAATCTCCAACCAATGTCAAAATAATAAATTGAAGGTTAGTGAAGAGTATAACATAATACATCACTGACATATTCCCTAAGGTCAAATGAATGAACTTAGTGACTCTACCTTGCCTTAGGCT
This sequence comes from Viscum album, assembly GCA_963277665.1. Classification (NCBI taxonomy): domain Eukaryota; kingdom Viridiplantae; phylum Streptophyta; class Magnoliopsida; order Santalales; family Viscaceae; genus Viscum; species Viscum album. The sequence continues at coordinate 805,674,989 of OY728155.1, forward strand.
CTCTGGGTAAAGCTTCTCCAAGAACATCTCTTAGAATTATTTCCACATCATCCAACCAAGATACTCATCCTTATCCTAAATTTCATAATGGTGGTTCACTGGTCATTGCAATATATAATCTACCAGCTTGACCCTTATCTTCAGAAGAGTCTAAATAGGACCCATAATTGTTTGGATATACTCAATCAAGAAGTCTATAGCCTATGGCCACCCTCTTTGGTGAATTTTAGTGGATGATGCAACTAAAACTCCCCCAATATATAAAAAATACACAATAAAAACCACACTAAATCTCTCTCCATAAATTAATAAAATGATCGATGTTTTCATGGAACTTATCTTCCCCCTATTAAATAGAACCAATAGGGGTTCTTATCCGGCTATTGGAGGTTCATTCTCGGTAATTTTCTAATGTATCCATGTAGGTATATGTAATCATGATGGACTATATCTACAATAAAAAATTCACATTTTAGGGAACATAACAAATTATTTTACAATTATACAATGAAGGAGTGATAGCTATCCATAACAGGCTACCCAAGATGAACTATCCTAATAGATATAAAAAAATAACCATAAGTACCACCAACCATCCATATCAAGGGACATGGATAACACAGGGAAAACCAAACTAAAAAATTAAAAATTTCTTATTTGAAAAAATTTTAAGCATTTGATTTAACATATTATAATTTTAAAAAATAAACCACTTTACTATACACTTTTCCTTAAGACCATAAATAAATAGAGAATCACGTTCATTCTCCATAATCCAGTTTCTCCATTCCAATAAATACACCACTAAATGCTTTCTTTTATGTTCCTAACATGATATATATCACATAAATCACTGAGAACTATAGATTAATAATTTATACACAAACCTTTTGTCATTATGGTCCATGAGTAAATTCTAAAAAAATGGTAACATCATGCCACATGTGCATTATCAAAGGTGAAATAACATTTAGTTGTAAAATAAGAAAATCAAAAACAACAATCAAACCATGTGATATTGGGGTTTCCCCCACACATGGGTTAACTTCTCCCATGCATGATCTCATTACCAATACCTAACACATCCATGACTCTTTTCTGTTTTACCAAATAGAAAATAATTATGAAGGAAAACTCTCTTACACATATTTGTAATGCCTTAAAATGACTTAGTCGATCTAGTAGAAGATATAGTTCACCAAATGACCCTAGGTTCACCTACCCATATTCCGGAGACTTAAAACTATAATTGAGGGTCTAATAAAAAACATGGGGAGAATAAATCCTCAATATAACATTAATATAATAGTAAAAATCATAATAAATAGTAGCATTAAATAATAATAAATAACCAGAAATCATATACCATGTTCCCAAATAGGGTAATGACCATCAGGGGAATACAAAAAAATATTCCATGTCATGATAGTCTACATTGCCATGGGAAACCAAAATAATACACTAAAGAAGATTCTGAAATGGGTCATGAAGTCATGTCTGGTCCCATCATTAATCCTCTATACTGATTCAACGATCAACTACAAGGACCTTTATCTTATCTAAACCTACAACCATTAAGTATTCTCAGGTACCATTGGTAGCCTGAGTAGGGTGTGATTATAACTTATTATGGAACCTATAATAATGTCAAAAGAAATGTCCAATCAGAAACAATTCATATGAAAATGGGCGATGGGATAATAATAATTTGACATAAATGGAATATTTTTTTAAATTAACAAATTATTATTTATCCTCAATGGCCTCAGACACCATAAGTGTACGCCATGAACAATAAGAGTCAATAAATTACATTAAAAAGGGTAGTTCATTCATCATTTTAATTTTTGGTACATAAGGGTTTCCCATTCATGTGTCCACATCATGCCAAACCATTTGTGTCTGAATCATTATTTTTGTACCAAAATCAAGAGTATGAGGTATCTTGCTCATCATGTGAATTTTCATGTACGGTTATCCAAAATCATTTATAAAGAATTTCATGTTCAGCATCCTTACCCATGGTCCAGGAGAAGCATGTCTCATATATCAACATTTATCAACAACAATTTCCATAGTTAAATATGCGTACAATCTCTAACACATAATAATAACATAGATTCACACTTTTATAAAACATTCATCAGTCACGTGGTCTTCCATATTCAATACTATATAACCAAATTTTACCTGCCTGAATGTCCCGAAGGCCTTCATTTTTATTGATTTTTGATAACCCCCCTTTCAAGGGATAAGGTGGAACCCTTACAAGGCCCATAGGATCAGAGATTACATAGCCTGTAGGATTAGGAGATTACATGACCCGAAGGCCTTAGAGAATTGAACCAGACTATCTACAAGGAACAACCCCTCCCCAGCATCTGCATCCTGATAGTAGCTCTCCACCTTTTCATGACCGTCTAGATAGGCTTCTCGTGCAAGCACAGGATGGTACCGATGGCATAACCATACCCTCTCATTATAACAACCCATTTGGATCTACTCTGGTGAGTGAATCTACCCTGAATCCTATTCTAGGGCTGCTCCTTTTTTGTAGTGTGTCTGGGGCCTGCATTCATGTGGCCCGAAGGCCTTGGGGTGACACTAAGGTCTTAAGGTGGCCCAAAGGCCTTGAGAATCAACTGGCCCAAAGGCCTTGGGTGGACCGAAAGCCTTGCAGGACCCGAGGACCAAACTAGTGGCCCGAAGGCCCAATCCCTTAGTACCCATTATCATATCATTTAACAAAATAATCAGTTTAATCCCACAAACCACTATTTCCCCTCTTATATTCAACATGTACCATTTTTCATGGAATTGGGACACCCATTGGGTGGCTATAAAGACTGGCCATACAATCTCTAATAAACCCAATGGGATTAATGAAAGGTCTTACATAACATTATAAAACCTAATTTATCATTTATATCCATGAAAAAATTGGGAAACACAATTTTATATTAGCATAGAGTACATACAAAAAAGTAAACATCAAGACTATGGGAGAAATATCTGAGACAACCGACCTCAGGCTAGTATGCAAACACATTTCTAACTATATTCCTTGATTAAATTAAAAAAGAAACACTAATATAATAAATATAATGTCCATTGAAATAGCGTTCACAATTTTCATAAGAAAATAAAAAAACCAACTATGATTTTTCAAGAAAAATAGAAGGATATAGAAATAGATACTTAACTAAGGCTTCCATTAAAATTAAACAGAACCTAAAATTCCCTAAAATTGAAAGAGAATCATCCTTGGAGGATTTAGGATGGTTTTGATGGAAAAACCATCAAATTGGATATGAAACTAGGTATAAAATCATGAGAAACCATAAAACTTCATAGAGAAAAAATTGCAACTTTCACACTTTTAATGAGGCAAGTGGTTTAGCCACACTTGTTTCAAAAACATGCGTGAACCTTGTCACCTCCTGTATCTTTTGAAAACTAGTGAAAAAATATATAATTGGTCACCCACATGGTGTCAAAAAATGCAATGAATCCATCCGAAAGGATATATCCAACTTCGCATGGTTTCCAAGGCCCCTTGTACACGATGTCCAAACTGTGCATCCCCCTTTTATAAGGTAGATGATTATGGGAAATGGTTAGCACTATATGTGTTCAATAAATTTTTTTGACCTTGTAACACCTTGATATTTTAATGAAAAAAATATCATTTTTTATTTTTTATTTCTTTGATATCTTGCATTACACGCAACACTGAGTTTATACGAACCTCATAACAATATTAAAATATTTTGTGTCTATAATCAAATATCCATCAGAGTGGTCTAAATGAATAATAATAACAAAATTATTAATATATATATATATATATATTAAATAGTTATAAAATTAATTCTATTGATATCAAAATATTATATTTAAAATAAACATTATATGAAAATAAAATTGATGTGATTTCTAAGAAAATATGAGATAAATGTATTTTTATTAATAAAATTAATCATTTTAGGTGAATTTATTTTATTAAATTAAAATATTATTTACTTTATAATTTTTTTTAAAAAATTAAAGATGTTTTTTGTTGGCCTAGATTAATAATAAATCCAGTTTTAGGCTTAAAATGTATTTTTTTAAAACATTTCTCATCGAATTTTGTGCACATATATTAAAATTAATTTCTAAAATTTATAGATACTGAATTATATAAAACAAATAATGTATTCATAATCATGGGGATAAAATTTATTAATTAATATACTTTTATTTTTGGTCATTCTGAATTGTAATCGAGGTAAAATTTATCACATCGGAAAAGGGTGAATTGAGTTAATATATATTAAAAATATTTTATAAGGTAATAATTTTTCATTATAATTCTAATTTTATTAATATAATTCAACCCTTAATGTCTTAGTTTTAAATTTTATTTATTGGACACTTGTAATTGAAATTGACTTATATATTATTTAAATCAAAGTTATAAAATGTCACCCTATGTTTTTAATATCTATTGTGTGTTCAGATTGGGAAAAAAGTAACTAATGAATGAATCTAAGAGTATATTATAAGTTCGAAAAAATATTTTCATTAAATAAATTTATTTTTAATTTTTACTAATTATAATATGATCTTCATTTCTTATGCAACACCAGCGTAGTATTTTTCAATTTATCAAAAATATATAATATGTTGTTTTAAAAATAGTAAAAGTTATATAAATTGAATGAGTTAATGTGAGATGAAAAATTTATAAATATATATTACATATTAAAGTGGTCTCAAATCATTATATTATAAATACCCCTTTTTCATGATGTATTTAAATTTAAATTAAATCAACTGTTTTAAAATTGAAAATAGTTACATTTTTTTAAAATAATATATTATTAATTTATTTAAAAATTTTAAAAATAAATAAATAAGTCAAGGTTTATATTATACAGTATAAAATGTAATACATTATCAATTTATGTTCCAATTTTCACCTTATAAGTAAAATTTAAATCCATTTAATATTAAAAAAGTTGTTATCATAGTTCAAATTAAAATTGGTTAACTAAGGGTTAATAAAAAATTATACGGTTTAAAATTAAACCAAAACATGTTTAAATTATATTTTATGATGGGATTAATACCATATACTACCTTATCTCCAAATACATGGATATTTGGAATCATTTTAATTGATAATGAATTTATTATAATATAATCATTTGAGAAATTCCAAAAGTGACCCTCACATCAATTATAAAAGGGAACCTCCTTCCCCACTTACATACACCACGCCGATCCTTCTAGATTGACCAAAGTTTGAAAATTTATATTATAAAATTCCACATCCATGTCCAAGATGTTTTTTTATTCCTAGAAGTCCACCCTAGATCCCTATATTGGAGATTTAAAGGATTCGTTTCAAAGAAGAGGTAATAGCCTTAAACAATTACATTATTTTACACTCTTATTTACCTAATCTAAATATATGCTATTAATAAAAAATAAAAAAATATGTACCATAAATATTCATAAATATTATTATGAATATTAAAACACCATTATAAACCCTCCTTCCCATCAAACGAGAAGTGAAAGTATCTCTCATTGGTATATACGACTTATCATCTCCACATAGCTATACAATTCATTTTTAATATCAATATTTTATGGATGGGTATAATATATTTATATTATATTAATGAAATAATTATTATTATTGAGTTATAATATCTAATATACCCACTTACCATCCAATTGCTGGGAAAATGATAAGAACAATTGTGCATATGTGTAGACTATCACTTCTACAAAGTGATGTGATTCATTTTTCATTTATATTTTACATGGATGCTAATGAGGATAAATTTGATTAATATATATGATATATATGATATAATAATTATATTTTATACTTTAATTAACAATCACATTAAAAAAAATTCATCTGTTAAAAAAAATGAAAATAACGTTCATGTGTATGTACGACCTACCATCTCTATGAACGATGTAATTCATTTTTTATTCTATAAAATTTATGAATAACTAAAAATATGTATATAATGAATATAAATTATATATATATCATTATTAATATTCTATATATAATGTAACCAAGATAAATTCACAAGGACCAAAGCTACTAGGCTAAAATACTCATGATAAATGAAACAATTAACACCTAGAAATGATAATTTTAATAAATAATTACTGATATAGAGGGGTGTTAAAATTTTATTTTATTGAATAATAATGAACATGACTCTATTATAAAATTATAATAAATTTAAATTTATTATATATGAGGTAATATTACTTTTTAATCAAGTATAACTAAAGGTAAGGGTATTATTTCACAATCTAATGAATATTTAGGATTGTTCATGTTTAAGGATCCACTGGGAATATTTTTCATCAATTTAAATGTTTTATAAAAAATTAAATAATGTATTTATCATTATCCTATTATATTTTAAATTCATTTTTACACATGTTTGACTTCTTTCAAAATGGTTTGGTGTTTTCAAAGTAAATAAATATCGGCAAATCTTGTCTCGTTCACCCAAGCTTCATGAAAAAGCCTATAAAACTACTTCAAACAGGTTATAGTATGTATATATATAAAATAACTATATCAATAATAGTTAAAACTTATATCACAAAAATTAATGTTATATTCTCCCGAGCATGTTTTCTTCCTTCTCCACTTGCACTAGAAGCTGTGAGATGCATATATATATATATATATTCTATCATTGTATATACATAGATAATTTAAATCCTCATATGATTCAATTATACATCCTTATCTAACTAAATTCATTATAAATATATATATAAATATATATATCTAAATATGGTGTAGATATACAAGCCCCAATATTCAAAACCAGAAAAAAAAACCTTACAAATCTGAGTCTCAGAAAATTATTCTTCAAGATAAATATTTAGATTATTAACAAAATGAAACCAACGTACTGTAACCTTAACTTATTAATATATATATATTTCTAAATATTATAATTTTTACATACATAAGTTTCTTCTTCCTTACTCCCTAAGATCGATCCATCACTCACACACACTCTCTCATTCTCCCTCTCCCCACCTATGTATTTTGATCCATCCCTTGCACTGGAAGTGGAAAATAATAATGAAAAGTTCCATATTAAACAATATTTCCATAATTTAAGGTAATTTAAAATATAAATAATATATATTTTTAAAAAAACTTATTTTTAATGTAAGTCTTTATTTTTATGCCTGTCTATATATATGTATAAATTTTTTAACACCTTTATATAACTAAAAGTAAATTTCAAAGAAAAAATATTTCTTAAGGGAGAGTTATTTTTATACTTTTATACGGGTTGTTTATTTTTATCTCAAAACACATTTACATGAGATAATTATATTTAAAAAATAAAATTTTATGTAAATAAATTATTTTTAATAACTCCTATATTTATAAGAAATGTTATAATATTATGTATATTACAATTTTGTTCTAAAATTTAATGTACGGAAATTATATTTTAAAATTATTATTTTATGTAATGGGATCATTTTTAAAACATAAAATTATTTTATTATAAAAAACACAAATTCTATATAGGGGAATTATTTTAAAAGTTTCATTAATTTTTTGTTTGATGAAAATTTTGTTAAATGATTTTATCCCTCCTTTAGAGAAGTATGATTCAAGTATTTACACTCAAATCTATTATAGATTCTTATTGATTAATTAATGACGTTTCTTTAAATAGAAAAATTTATTTTCTTAATTCATGGGAGAATTTAAAATGATTAAATTTATTATTTTATGTTTTTTTATTTCAGAAAAATTATTTACAAATATCATGTGGGTTTTAATGTAATTTTTTTATCTCTAAAATATTCATTAAATTTATGGATGGTGTTAGAAATTATAGGAATTTCCATTTTTTATAGTTTTTAGTAACATTCCATGCATTATTATTGATTAATTTTAAAATAAAATTACCAAAATTAATTATTATTTATATTGTCTTTTAATATATGGATTCCTTTAAAGGTATTCATACATAAAAAATTATGACAAAGCTTATTTATTTTCAATATTAAAAAAAAAATACATATAAGTAAATTTTTTGAATAGTTTTCAATGAATTATAAATGAAAAAGGTTGGTCTGAAAAAAAAATCATAAAATAAAATATCACACTTGGGTATCTAATGAAATTGTAATGAATGGGTAGTGAACCCATGGCCTTAAGGGAATGATTTACTGAAGGTGATAATATCAGTGGCCTCATGGTTTTCCAAAGGTTTTCCATGTATCATTTTAAACAATTAAAATTTATATTTTTTAAAAATATTTTAATGTATAAATCTATAAAATAATTAAAAGGTTATTCATTTTGAAATTAAATCAATTTTCAAATTATTTTATCTTTTAATTTTTTTGAAATGTATTTTCCTACACATTTATTTGAAAACACTAGGTTATATTATTTTTGAAATGTTTTTATGATAAAAATTGTTTTACGTTTTTAAATGAAATTAAATGTTTTATAATGAGTATTTAAATAATATTTATAAAAATATTTAACCCTTGGGTTTAAAAACAATTACTAAGAAATTTTATACCCACCCTATGTTTTAAAATTATTTCCAAAGGATCATTTTTAATTAAAAGATTTTAATTTTAATTTTAATGAGATTGGATGAGTGAAGCCAAATGGATGTTATATTTTTGAATTATGTAAACTATGATATAATTTAATGGAATTTTTGAAAATCTACCAAAACCTATATCAGAAAATATACATGGGTATGTAAAGTACTGCATATTTTTTAGTTATTTTTTATAAAAAAATAATCATAATGTTAATAACACCATATCTGAAAGTTTAGGTCTCAGGATGTTATAACTGTTTTTAGTGAAACTTTTTGTTACCCTTTGGAAAATATTATAAGAATACATTAGTAAAAACCCTCAGTATAATTTTATGTATAATATAAAATCATATTATTTTTGTAAAGGTCATGAATGAACTAGGTTAAACCTAAGGTGTCATAGAAAATGGTTTTAAAATTTATACATCTAATTAATAAATTTTCATGATTATGTGGTGTACCACTATGATTATTATTGTAATACTTTTCTTTATGGTTTCATTAAATGGATGGAATCTAAATAAATTAGGTTTGCACTAAATGTGATGAAAAATGAAATGATTTTACTCCTGAGAAACCAAATGTTATGGGAGTGTAAATATATATATTTTTATGAGAACATATTATTACTATGCTATGAATTATGTGGATAATCCAAATAATAATTGTAAATAACGACATTATGTTGATTCCTTCATGAGGAAATGTCTATATTCCTAAAGTGGGTTCACTGATGCAATAGTCACTGAGCAATTGATCAATACCCCTGAAAAGATAGTTTCCATTATTTTGAGTATTGAAAATTAGAATATTATACTAGCTATTTATCATTTAGAATGAAAATCATAACAGTGGTGGATGCTTATCAAGAACATGAGGGAATAAGAATAAATAGAATTTATAAAGTATGATGAATTTAAAATGATTATTTTTATAATAATTACATTCAATGTATTATTTATATGAAAATTGAGGAATAATTACTTGAGTTAAAGCATAAGGATGATGAATTTTTTCGTACTTATGAGTAATATTTCTCAATACATATGAGGTGTACTTCTGGTATTATCATCCAACCTAAATGTAATGTTTATTGATTCAATAGTTGTATAAAAACAAGTCTCATAAGTGAATTATCCATAGATAACTTATATAGATATTAAGAAATTGTGTTATGTTCTCTCAAGATGGATAAGGATATTAGAGTTACCCATTAATATGATGGTCTTGATAAGAAAAGAAAAATGGAACTCAAAGGAAATACTAAAAAACAATAGAGAGAATAAGATGTGCCTTTCTTTTTGATCGATGTGTGGAAGGAAACATGGGGGAAGTTGTATTATGGGATCTATTAATGGTTTCAAGTGTACAAAGGAAGATCTTTGGGAAATTGAATGATGAAGATATAGGATGAAGATAACTAATGATGCATATAAATATAAATCTCCACATAATTCAAAACATATAATCTTGTGTATTAAATGCAAGGATTATGGTAATTTATGCCAAAATTATCCCAAATACAAAGGTTAATAATGATGATCAATGTTAACAACCTTTTAAGACTAGATAAAATGGGAAATCTCATGCGATCGGTATTTCTGATGAGGGGTATGATAATGATGTGATGAAAGGTACACATAACATCTGATATGGAACTGATAATGTCTTATTTGATTATTGATCTAACCACTCTTTTATATCTAAATAATTATCTAAGGGTATCACAGTACTACATCCATCATTAGATATTTAGTTATTACTAAAAACTCCTAATGGTATGATTATTTCATCACAAGTCAATGATTCTTCTCTAGTTGATGTCTTTGGGAGTATATTTCCTTCAAAAAAATTATTCTTCTTCTATTTGAATGAAATGTTATTTTTTAAGTGGATTTATTTCCTTACATAATTCCCATATAATGTTTTTTGTATGGGATGCCACAATTGATATTTCAAACCAACCTTTGATTTCTTATAAGTGTGATGAAAAAAGGTACGTCCTATGAAAATTACATCCATTGTATGGGTCATGATTCCAATTTTAAAGGGGTTCTTATCCCAAATGGTTGGGGGAAAACTCAAAATTGAAAAAATGCATATTGTGCAAGTGCTTATTAATTTTTATTAAGAATGGTTTCTTGGTGTTCCACCAAATTTTGAATTTTATTTCAATAAAACTAATAATTGGTGATATGCCTATTTCTATGAATCTATATAGTATTTACCTCATTAAGTCACATGAATTGAAGAAGAAAATCTTGGATAATCTTGATAAGTTATTCATTCATCCATTTGTGTTGACTTGGGGTAAACCAGTTCTGTTTTTTAATAAGAAATATAGATTAATGAGGCTATTCATTGATTATTAAGAACTTAACTAGGTAAATATTAAGAAAATGTATCCTTTACATAGAATTAATGACCTGTTTTATCAAATTTGGTGACTTAAATACTTTTCCAAGAGATATATTTACTATAAATATCATCAACTATGGTTTATGAAAGAGGATATACCCATTAAAACATTTCGTACAAGGTTTAGACACTATGATTTTTTAGTGACCCGATTTGGTCATACTAATTCCCCTTCTATTTTAATGGAATTAAGGAATAGAGTATTTATAGATCTCCATGATATATTTTTTATATTATTTATAGATGATATTATTATTTACTCAAAGTGAATGGAAGGGGATGAAAACTATTTTTTAATTGTGCTGATAACCCTAATGAAGGAGAATCCTTATGTAAACTTTACCAAGTGTTAATTTTGGCATCCAAATTTTCCATTCATATATCATATAATCTCATGTGAGTGTATATAAATAGAACCTTTAATGACATATGTTATTGAACATTGTCCTAGAACAACCACTATGACTGATATTCATAGTTTATATGGTTTTGAAATACATTATCAAGGTTTTGAGAAGAATTATTCATGACTAATGAATCCACCCACCAATTTAACCTGAAAGGGATCCATATTTATTTAGAAGGATGAATATGAGCAATGTTTTAAGTAACTAATTAGATGGATAGTCATATCACCTATAATTACTCTACCCTATATTGGTGAAGGTTTTGTAATCTATAATGATGTAATAATAAATAAAATACGAAGTGTCCCAATGAATAACAATATGGTTATTCCTTATGACTTCTGAAAATTGAACGTCCATGTGAAAAATTATCCAACTCATGATTTGGACTTACCTACAACAATTTTTTCATTAAAGATAATGTGGGATTATCTCTATGGAGTAGGGTATGACATATATATTAATTATAAAATTTTAAAGTATATATACTGAACATTAAACATGAATTTTTTCATCAGAATACACAAAAAAAAAGAATGGTACTACTTCTATTTGGGTTTTAGTTAATCGCCTTATGAATTCAGAACACTTAATTTCCATTAGAGAAGACTTTCCACTTGATGAAAAAACTCTTTTATAAATTAAGGAACTTTTAATATTTCATGGTGCACCACTATAAGTTGTATCTGACATGGAAAATGAGATTTACCTCAATGTTTTAGTTTAGTCACCTATATTCTCTACACACAACGTTATATTTCTAAACAACTTATCATCTATTAAAAAAATTGTCAGTTTGAGAGGACTATCCCAAAAAAATATTCATTATGACATATTTATCTATATATTTAAAAGGTGGTTAGGATAAAAATATTTATTTGGAATAATTTTATTATAACAATAGCCTTCGATCCAGTATTTTGATTGATCCTTTTAAATACATTTATGGTAGGAAGTGCATAAATCAAATATGATTGAATGAAGTTAGAGGAAGAAACATATTGGGACATGATCCTATTTAGGAATAATAAGAGAAGGTTATATCTATTCAACAAAACATATCAGAGTTGATAAAAAAGTTATGCTAAGAATCATCTGAATGATCTAGAGTTTGAAGCTGGTGATAAGGCATTTCTATGAATATATAACTGGAATAATTTGATGAGATTTGGAATTAAGGGAAATTTAATCCCAAGTTATGTAAGTCCTTTTCAAATTCTTGATTTTATCTGGTTGGTATCTTATTTATTGGTGCTTCCATCAAATCTTTCTCATGTTCATGATGTGCTTAATGTATACTTCCCAAGGAAGTAAAAAACCAAGTCATCACATTTAATGAACTAATAATTTATACCACTAGATCTTGATCATTGTTATTATGAATAAATGGAATATATTATGGATTATAGAGATAATTTTCTACAAAACAATACCACCCACCATGTTAATGTTTTGTGGAGAAATGACAAATTTGAAGAAGTTATCTGAGAACCTAAGGATGAGATGAGGCATATTTATTGTCATTTTTTGTATAAGAGTTATGAATTTGTGGTTTGAAATTAATTTTAAGGGAGGTGTAAAATTTAACACCATGACCGTTTTATGAATATTTTCTCTTTGATATTTTTATTTCTTCGATATCTTCTATTACATGCCATACCGAGTTTTGCAGAATTGTGAATTTTTTTAAAATATCATATGTTAGTTATTTCCTAGTATATTGATTGTTGGGTATGAATAATAATAATGAAATTATGGAAAATATATGATCTATATATATATAATTAATTCATTAGTTATCAAATTTATATAATTTTAAAAAATATTTGAATATAAATGTGATGTTTTTCTAAAATTGTATTATCCTTGTAATGTTTTTTTTATAAAAAAAGATATTTAAATAGGTTAATTATTTTAATAAAAAATATATATTATTTTATTTATAATATGTTTTAAACATTAAAATAATATTTTTCTAGACATGGGGTATGAATAAATCATGTTTTATTTTTTTAAATAAATTTTTTGAATAATATTTTTTATCACATTTTTCACACTTACATTAAAATTATATTTCTTCCATTAGTAGGTATTATATTATATATAATTAATTACAGAATTAGAATTAGAAGGTTAAAATTTTCTAATTAGGATCCTTTTTTCATAATTAATAGTAACCGTGGTAAAATTTTCCAACTCAATAAAGGGTAAATCGATATAATTTGGAATGAAAAAGTAATAAGGCCATAATTTTTCTCCTTAATTTAATTTGATAAAGAAAAATCATCCCATAAATCCTTTGGTTCTAAATTGAGGGTTTTAAAAGAAATCGGTTAATGGAAATGAATTATATGTTATTTAATTTATAGAAAGTTAGAAAATGCCAGATTTTTTTAATATCTATAATGTGTCCATATAGGTAAAAAGAAAAGTTATTAATGAATAAAAGTGTATATATTGAGATTAATAAAAATATTTCCATTATTGAAATTTATTTCTAACTTTCATCAATTATATAGTGATAATAATTTTTTATGAATCACAAATACAATATTCTCCATTTATTAAAAATATATAATAAAAGATTATAAAAATATTAAAATTTATATAATTTGAATGATTTTATATGACCCATTAATTTAAAAGATATGTAAGATATATTATGGAGGTTTTAAAGTATAATATTCAAAATTCACAGTTCTCTTCATTTATTTAATGTTAAATGAAATGAAGTGTTGAAATTGATAATAATGATATTTTATCCAAATAATATATTATCAAATTATATAAAATTTATAAAAATCTTGAAATATTACATGGTGTATATTATATATCTAAAAATTTCATAAATTTAATATTTATTAGGAAATTTTCACATCATTGGTGAAGATTATAGCACTTTAATAATGAATAATTATTACCATTTTTAAAATTAAAATTGGTTAACTAAGGGCTAATAAAAATTATAAGGTTCAAAATTACACCAAAACTTGTATAAATTCTATTTTATAGTGGGATTAAAACCTTATACTACCTTATCTTAGAATCCATGTACATTTGGAATCATTTTACTTGGTAATTAATTATTTATAATTTAATCTTTTGAGAAATTCCAAAAAAGTACTCCTCACATCAATTATAAAACAGAAACTCCTACCTCACTTATTTACACAACATTGATCATTGCATCTATAAAAAAATCTAAAAATATATTATCAAAACTTACTTATATAGATCATTTAGATTTTTTATTCCCAAAATACCAACCCTAGAGCCTTTTATAATAGATCTAAATGTTTTGTTTTGAAGAAGTGATAATCTCATTAACCAATCAATTTATTTTCTACTCCTTTTTACCTCATATAAATACATTTTATTTATTTTAAAATAATAAATTCAGTATCGTAAATATTATAAAATTTTATTATTATTATGAAAACACCATTATTCACCATCTTTCCCAAAAAATTGGACGTGAAATTGTCGCTCATGCGAATATACGGTTTATCATCTCCACAAAGTGATATAGTTCATTTTCAATGACATTATTTTATGGATGGGTATTATGATTGATTTAACATTTATATAATATTTTAATTAATAAAATATTTTTATTCAGTTATAATATAACATTGACCTACTTACTATCAAATACTTTGTGGAATGAAAATTTCGTTCGTGTGTACATGTGGACTACCACTACTACAAAATGATGTGATTTATTTTTCATTTAGATTTTAGTTGGATGTCAATGAGGATGAATTTTATGAATATATATGATATAATAATCATATTTAATTTTTTTTAATAATTACATTTGTTTTTATTCATCCTTTAAATAAATATAAATAATATTCATGTGTACGCACAACCTTCTGTCTCCATCAATGGTGTAATTCATTTTCCTCTCTCTAATTATTATGGATGATGTTAAATATTTATATAATAAATATATATTGTGCTCATATCATGATTAATATTCATGAGATGTTTCAACCAATATTAATATACAAATACTAAAACTGGGGAACTCAAATACTCATGATAAATGAAACATTTAACATAGGGAAATTACTATTTTAATAAGGAATTAATGATAAAGGGGGGTTCTAATTTTTTATATGATATTATAGGTGTTAAAATTATTTTGTTATGAAATAATAATAAATTTAAAATTATTATACAGGATGATAAATTATATTTTAATCTAGGAAAACTTTAGGTATGAGTTTTATTTCATAGTCTCATCAATATTTAGAATTTTTTATGTTTACGCCTCTACTGGGGTATATTTTTAATCTATATTAAAAAATATAAAAATATTTTAACATTATCCCATGACTTTTTAATGTACTTTTTACCAATTTTTTAATTTTTTAAAAATGTTTTAATGTTTGAAAAGTCATAAAATGTTGTAAGACATTGCCTGGTTCAACGAAGCATCATGAAAAAAGCCTACAAACTTGTTGAAATAGGTAATAATATAAATATATGTTTATAATAACACTTGTAAAAATCATATTTAAAATTTATATTACCAATGTTTTTGTTAGATTCTCCCAAGAATGTCTTCTTTTTCCTTTTCTTGCACCAGAAGCAATGAGTTGGATATATATACATTACATTATTGTATGTATATAATGGATTTAAATCCATAGATTATTTATTTATAAATCCTTATCACAATAATTTTTTTATGTATATTTGAATCTTGTATTTATTTGTAGGACACCATTTTAAAAATGAGTGAAAACCTTATAAATCACTATCTCATAAGATTATACTGGAATATATATATACATATACACATTGATAAAATAAATATAAACCAATGTAAAAGATCTATCATTTAATAATATATATTTATATATTTATTTATTTATTTATATCTAAATAGTGTGAGGGTCACCTATATAAAGGACTTCTTCCATACTCCCCATGATCAATCCCTCACACCCTCTCTCTCTCTCTCTCTCTTTATCCCTCTCCTAGACTATGTATTTTCATTATTCCCTCATACTAGAATTGGAAAATACCACTACAATGATCCAACTTAATCTCGACATCTATAAAGTAAGGGAATTTACAAATTTTATCAATTATTTTATTTTAATGAAAATCTCTATAATAGAATATTTTATTTTCAATCTTGTATATGTATATATAAATTTTAAAACTTCATTGTGTTAGTAAAAATAAATTTCAATGCTACAAAACACTTTTTAGGGGCCTTATTTTTTAAAATATGTAATGATGTTTTTTTAATTTTAAAACCCAATTTAGATAATGGGAATTATATTCTAAAATTTTTAATTTTATAAAAAGACAATATTTGTATGAATTACAATTTTTTTAGGAAAATATATATTTTATTTGTATTAAAATTTACTTTCAAAAATATTACATAAGAAAGTTATATTTTAAAAATTAATATTTTATGTAAGGAGATCATTTATAAATCATACTATTATTTTATTATAAAAATTCATAGTCTATGTAAGTGAATTGTTTTTAAATATTTATTATGTTTTTTTGTTGAAAATTATTTTAAATGATTTAAACCCTCCTTAAGAAATGTATAATTTAATTATTAGATTTAATTTCTCATATAAAATTCCCATTTAGAAATTTAAAAAGATATTTTAAATAGAAAATTATATTTTCTTAATTAGGGGTGAGTTTAAAGTAATAAAAATTATAATTTTATGATGATTTATTTTAGTAAAATTATTTAAAAAGGTTAAGTGGGTTTTAAATATATTTATTTATGCACTAAATTTCCTTTAAATTTATTGATGTAATTCATAATTATAGGAATGGCCATTTAATATAATTGTCATTAACATTTCATGAATGATTATTGAAGTAATTATTATGTTAAAGTTTTCATGAAGATTTATTAAATATGTTACCTCTAAATATATGGATTCCTTTAAAGTTATTCATCCATAAGTAAAATTATGATACATATTATTTATATTATACATAGAAATTTAATAAATATAATTAATGTTTTTAAGGGTTTTTAATGGATTTGGAATGTGTGACCAAAAATATGTTTTCATAAAAAAAACATAGTGCTTGGTTATTAAATGAGATAATACGGAATGGGGAGTTAACTCATGGCCTATGAGGTTTTTTTCATAAATGTGATAATGATATTTTCCTCATGGATTTATTAAGGTTTTCCATGTATCATTTTAAACAATAAAAAGTTATTATATTTTAATTATATTGAAGGATAAATCCAAATTATAAGTAAAATGTTAATTATTTTTAAATTAAATGATATTTCAAAATAATTAGTATTTGAATTGTTTTTGAAAATTATTTTCTGACAGAATTCATTGAAAACCATGGGATATATGATATTGGAATTTTTTTATAAATAAAAGTGTTTAATATTTTGAAATGAAATGAAATGTTTTGTAAATAATCTTTATATAGTATTTATAAAAATATTTATACTCATGTTTTAAAACCCCTTACATGGAAAATTTATACTCACCCTACATTTAAAATTGATTTTTACAAGATCATTAGATGTTCTAGGGTGTTTGGTTTTATTTTAAGGAGTTAGTGTTTATGAAGATATATAGTCATTTTATTTATAAATTGTGTAATGTATGATATAATGTGATGTTATTTCTCCTGATATTCTAAAACCAATACCATAAATGATCCATTTTTATTTAATATACAGAATATTTTTCAATTAATTTATATAAATAAATAGTCTACATTTTTTTATTGATGGATCTGTAAGTGCGGGTCTCGGGTTGTTATAGCCCATTTCCCTTATTTCATGTCACTAAACCCTAGGAAAATTCTGAAAACTCACCCTCTCCTATGAGGTATTGTATTAACAAAATTGATGGGATTTTAATAAAAATTTAAAAAAATATACCTCATCAAAAGATCAGAATCTTGGATATACCATTTTCATAAGTAAATAACAGGTTAATTTTTGGAAGTACGCGTTGTAATTAAATAACAATATGACATTATTCATGTGTTAAATATTCAAAAAGAGTAAAATAATTGACTTTATTGTGAGATCAGTTCATAAAATACTCAACAACTCATTTTTATATTTGTTTTATATATGTTTTAGGACTTTTACCAGTTGATTTTCACATTTTACCATTTTAATTTTTACCTTGGTAAGTAGTTTTTAGCCAAAAAACAAATAGTTACGAAATAAATATGATAAGTCATCATACTTAATAAGTGTTTTCTAAAAAATCCTTATAATCTAATTATGTTTCTAAATAAGTGAAAATAATCATTTAAATTAAATCATTAACAATATAGAAAACCATTATTCTTAGAAAAATGACTTTTTAACCATTAAGTGTTCTTAATCATATATAAAATTAATTTCCCCAAAAAAGATTTATAATCCATTTTTATATATGTTTAAACATCATTTATAAATATTTCCTTATAAAAGTTTAATTTAATTTATTTGATCAAAATTACACAATATTAATAAAGCTATTATTAGAAAATAATGATTTTATCTTTATCACGGTAATTAAGTTTAATCATTTTAATATTATATTTATGAGTAAAAATACAGTTTCAATTTTTAAATAAATCTAAAATATTTATCTAAAATATGAAATGTTTTTTTAATAATTTCTAAAAGTGATGAAATTTATTTTTTAATATATGAAAACAAAAAGTGTTTTTTGGAAAAAAATATTACTTAAGCTTCTAAAAATATAATAATGGGGTTTTGAAATTCTAAATATTTTTATTAAATAATTTATTTTACATTATATATATATATAAATTCATAAATAATAATTTCATTCTTGTATTATGATAATGTCATAAAAGTGACGGTATTTGCAAAATCTGTATAACTGTTTCATTACTGACAATAAAATAAACTATTTTTAAAATTCATATAATTTATTCATATGGTAATTTTATGATACTAAATCTATACGTGATTTTTTTTTTCAAATTAAAATTCTATAATTTATAAAATTAACCTTTAAATATTAATTCAAATTTAGAAAAAAATTACGTTATTATAAAAAATGTCTTTCTTAAACCTTAATTATCATTAATATTTCATCATATCAATTTCTAATTTAATCATTATTAATATATTATTTCAAATATTAAAATATATTAAATTTTTTCAAAATAATTTTTTAGGATAAAATATATAAGTGTAAAAAATGTTTTTTAATATTACTTTTATATTAAAATATCTTTACCAAATACCATTACTGAATTTTTATTCTAAAATTGTTATTTTATAAATCCATTTTCATTTATATATTTCTTTTATTTTTAAAAATTCATCATGTCACACATTAATAATTAAAATTTTAATACATAATTAATAAATATATATTTATAATATTATATTTTTATATTTTTATTCCATTCTTAATTTTTCATGAATTATATTTTTTAAAATTTACTACTAAAAAATACATGATTACATTATAAAAATTGGATACAAATATACCTCACATCCATAATTATAATCATTATATTTTATTCCAATATATATCCTTGCTAAACTCATTCATTCCATTCACACATCTTAAGTCACGCTTCTTATTTCCATATTATTCAATTTAGATCTCACCTTATGCTTTCTTTATTCATTATGTTCTTACACAATATATGTTTTCTTTGCCTGTTAGTAATACTTATGGCTGATGATGATCAAATCGATATTAGAGTGCATATAATTTTATTTATCTAAATTTAGTTTCACATTTTAATTTATCCACTTTTAAAGGATTTCAAAATCCATAGTGGGAAATAATCTATAGTGTGTAGTAATCACTTTTATGTCCATATATTTTATTGATTTACTAGGATTGAAAAAATATTTTTTACATTAAATAAAATATTTTATGATTTATTAC
Organism: Viscum album; assembly: GCA_963277665.1. Lineage (NCBI taxonomy): Eukaryota > Viridiplantae > Streptophyta > Magnoliopsida > Santalales > Viscaceae > Viscum > Viscum album. The sequence goes on from OY728155.1 coordinate 805,695,341, forward strand.
CTAATCTATTACAATTCCATTAAAAAATAGAAATATATTTAATGGATTTATAAAAATATATATTTTGGTATGATTTTTCTTCGTAAAACTCGGGTTGTTATATTCTTCCCCTTAAATACATTATATTATCGCTTGTATAATTATAATTTACTAACAAAATCAAAAAATGTTATCTAATGATAATTATAATGCAATATATAACTTCTATGATATGAAATCCATTTTATATTTTTGAATAATATATAAAATATCATTTCCATCATAGTAGGAATATATTAATATCCTCTACCATTTATTCCAAATATTCCTCAAAAAATATATCTTTGGAGTTTCTAGAGATATACCTTCCACAGCCTCATTTTAATGATCCTTCTTCTAACCAATTATAAAATAAAAAATGATTATGAGAATATCCTATAGAATTGGAGTAAATTTGTTTAAGAATATAAAATCTCAATAATAATATGTATTCTCCAATGACCACTTCATTTCAACCTATGATACTTTCATCTCAAATTTTTATCACATGGTTTATCCTTCATATATATTGGTTTATCCAAGGTCACATTATGTTGTGTTATCTCATACATATTAATATAATCCCTAATATTATTTATGAAATAAAACCTTCATAATGGCATGAAAAGTGAATGTTATTAACTGAATAATATCCCCTTAGAGTGTCTTTCCATGTATGATGTCTTAGTACAATGCATCATGAACTTGAGTGAGGACTGATTTTAAACTCAACCACTCCTTTTTGTTTTCATTTCCCGTAACTACATCTATTCCTTCGAAGCATCCTCTTTCCAGTAATCAAATAGGGTTTAAATTTCATGGAAACCACACAATTTATATATTAAAAATAAATTTGGAAGATATCCAATACATATAGATATCCCTTAGACATATCCATTAGGTTATTCAATGAATTTATCTTATCCTAATCCCTAAAAAACATAAAATATTAAATATTACCTCAATGTATAATTTTATATAATCCCAAAGTGTTCTCTATAAATAGAAATTATGATAAAAATTATCTTATCAACAATTAATTTATCATCAACACATATCCAATCCTATAATTTTATTTTAAACATCCTTTGATGCCGATATTAGTGCACAAAACCCACACTTCTAGGATCCATTGTTCACGATCACATAATTTTATACCAATATTATTATCATCCAAAGTAAAGCAATGTTAAAAATCAAAAAATAATCTATCCAATAAAATATTGAGTCACTAATATTCCATGGACCATTAAGTTTTATAGTTTTAAAGAATTATGAAAAATAGTTAACCAATAATTCCCATGCCTTTTGAATCTAAAGGAAAAAAAATTCCACTATATTAAATACTATATAATACCTAATATGGATTCAATATCTCCTACAATTTCTCAACACATGATACTATCAGAGTAATTTTTTGTTTAATACTTTTCTTCATAACATGAGGAAATAGAAACATAAAAAGGGTTAGATGAAGTAATTAGTAAGGGAAAACACATATCAAAAGTTATCACAACATGAATTATTTTCATGAATAATTAAGAATCAAGTAATTCTAGGTATCTAAAGGAATTATATTGATATAAATATGTGGATAAAAAATCTATAGAAATAATCACTTGGATAAATATAACTAATTTCATTGTGATTGAATGTATAATTTCTGACATCCTAATATTTACCATCATGCCCTCTACCATGCTAAATTATTAATTTCATATACGTAGAAATGAAATCATTCTATTATGAAGGTTGGAACCAATGCAACCTTATTGAATTGTGTAGGTATACATAAAATGCCCAAAATATTTTTCCCATGTGATTAACTAATGCATAATGGTTCTATATAATACCATACACATAACACACGATTTTCTCTAAGATGTAATCTTACACTGATCATCATGTTCTATTGTCATTTCTCTTTGGATGGTGATGTCTCACAAGAAATGTTGGCCTTGTTACTCAACATATTTTTAAAAACATACACTAGTTTTCATTTCCAAATTATTTTTTTAGTATTACATGGTCTTTATCATGTTACAACTCAGCCTTTCACTTTATAACAACAAATGATTAGCAGTTTTAAGGATAGAACTCAATATGATAGATAATTAAAGTAGTCAAAGTAGGCTCAGACTTGCGAAGGGTATATCTTGGCAGGCTATGTGTTCAATTATTTGTCAAATAAAATATAAAGGTTTGATGGATACTTGTTGGCTTTTTGGATAACATATTCAATGAAACTGCTCATGGGGATAATGGACTATATGTCAGGTCATTTCGATCATGTGTTCCACTAGTGCTTTTTCATGTTTTTTTCTTGGAGTATCTTGGCTTGTTTCCCCCTCAATCCCGGCTGGTGTAATTTTTTTTCACCTTATTCTTGTAATTCTACTTGTGATTTTAATAATTTTCTTTGGTGCATGAATTGGAAGATCAAATCATGTCACCACTTTTATAAAAAAAATACCATACCCAACCCATTACATCACTAAGTATAGTTTATTGACCATGGGAAATATATGAGTTTCAATTCAATACATAATCAGTAGTACTTAGTAATCAATATGGATCCATATTGAGATAGAAATTATGAATTTTCAATATATTCCTAGTCAAAAAATAAAATATAATCCATCCATAGATAAAATATGGATTGTTAAATAATATATAATCAACATCTTGTGTAGTCAATTTTCATCTATATAAAGAAAAAAACATAAAAAATGTAAATATTTCAAGAATCAATAAATGGAATATAATTTTATATAAGAATACATCAATTTAAAACAATACAGAGTACTAGGTAAATTAATATGTTATTAATTTTCCCGAATTGAGAAATATATGGGTATCTAGGAGAATTTTCATGAAACCAAAGATGTGAAAAATAGGGTATTCAAAAAAGAATTTCATTAGATGAAAAATCATGACTATAAAAAAAATGGATTATTAGGCCATACCAAATCACTAATAGATTATATAATAAACAAATCCTATAATATAAAATATTGTTTGTTCATTTAGAATGTAGTCTATGTAATAAAATCATAGGTTAGAAGGAACCATTCATGGAAGAAAAAAGATAATGAAAATGTCATATATCTCAAGGAATGGAGATTTATTTTATCAAAACCTCTTACAATATATGTAAAATTTCATTCAAAATAAATTGAATGAGAGGTCATTAAATTATACTTAAGATTCCATAGTGTGTAGAATGAAAATAAATATGCCTAAGGATTGATTATAGGGGTTGGAATTTTTTAAAATCATTCATATCAGACTCACTATTTTAGAATATATTCCTATGGGATTTTTTTCATGGAGTTGGAAAGACCCAACAGTTCTATAAACCTAATGACTTTGGGACCTAGTTTCCAAAGGAAGACACTCATTGCGATGTTTTTCCAATGATACCTAAGAAATGACATTGGTTGAGAGGATGGGAGGTCATACTCATCACACCATTTTAGGGAGAATTGTTGCATACTTTGGGACTCTTTTATAGATTTAAGATATGTTCGTGATTCCCTCATAAATTCCCAAGTATGGATTGGGTTTCCCATATAATAACAATCAATTATTAGCATGTATGGAATTTAAAAATCATCTATACACATCCATGTTTCTTCATCAATGGGGATATCTATATGTATCTAAGGTTATCCATCAATGAAACCCTCTTATGTAATATTTATAGAATATTTTGTAGTTATTATTATGATGCGGGTTTGGAGCCACACAATAGGGTACTCTGGATTGGATCACCATCTAGGGAGACATTAGTTGTTTTTCATGTCAGGATCAGACCCATGATATGGGCTTCCTATGTATCCTTGTTAAAGTAATTAGAACCCTTGTAGTTTGTTTACACTTAATAGGGAACACTATAACTTTTAAGGTCATGTGATAAGGACTGAACCATGTAGTTTAACATCAAAATAAAAGGACGTCTAGGTTAAAGGTTCCTATTCAAAGTTTGTTGTGGGACTTATACCAAAGCATCCCAGGCAATCTGTAAGTGGTATGTATTCTAAGGTTGAATATGACTCTTCTAGGAAGGTGTACCAAATAGAATTAGGTTTGATTTGTGGTTTTGAACTTGAACCACATGGAGGCTTTTAACATATCTCATTTGTGTAGGAACTAAAGCTCACGTAGTTCAGTTGTGAGGACTCATGCCTATGGAGGAACTCTAATGGTTTGTCTTAAAGGGGATAAAGATATTTGAGAGGATTGATTTGGGGCTTACTCTTAATGATGATTCCTTTTTTGGTTCAGTTTTGAGGCTTACACTATATAGGTGGATGCCTTGGTGATTTTGGAGGTTTGGTTTGGGTTTATTCCTAAGGAGGATTCCCTTGTTTAGTTGAGGATTACAATTGGAATGGTGACCAAATATTGGATTTGGGGATTATTCCTAATTATGATTCCCTTGTTATGGGATCTTTTGAATACCAGGATCACCACCAACCTCTAAGACCATGTGATTCAATATTGGTGTGAGAAACAAGAGGATGCAGAAGATCCAGAAACCCACACCATACTTCTCTAACAGGTGGAAGAGGGTGGGGAAATGGTAGAATAAAAAGGGGATGTGATGTCACCCTTACCTATCTTCATTATACCCTAGAATTTTTAAGGATGGAGGAATGAAATAGGAGAGGTCCTTCAAGAAAGTATACGAGATTACTATACGAGTGATGCCATAAAATTGGTTTTAGGGTAAGGGATGAGGATCTCATTCCATGTCTCCCTACCTAGAGCCAAATATCAATAGTCATAGAGAATAAATGTTAAGGACATTGACTTAAACCCCATACACTATATTGAGAGGCCCGTAGGATTGGGGTCCTCATGACTATGGGAATGCATATTCACATTCACCCTGAGGGCCCTACCCATTAGACGAGATATGCGTGGGACATGTATAACCAAATGAATTCATCCAAATGGGATACATGTTTGTGTTCCTCTTTCCAAGATTTTTCAATTTTGATGGATTCGGTGGAGGTTTCAATTTTGTCCCTCTCAAAACAGGGAACCAAAGAATTGATTCCCTCCAATTAGTGACTTGGAAGGGGGCCTAATAACTGGATCATGCAAGGTAGATAGTAGTAAAGATAAGGTATTCACATGTAAGTTAGTAATGCATGAACAAAAAGAGATTTAAGTTGGTTTGAACATGCAAGATAGAAGTGTTTTGGGTGATTGACACCTAGGAAACAACACTTCGGTGAGTCTGTTCTCAAGGCTTCAAGGGTTTTCTCAGCTATTCCTGAAAGTATCTTGTGCAAGTCCTTGGTTAGAGAAGGGGAACTTATGCATGTTTCCATTAACCATAGGTGAATTGTTTTCTCATGTAGGTTTTAGGTATTTTAGAATCTAGGAGGACTTTTGTTTCACCACCACCCTTAATTCCCTCCTCTATCAGGTTTTGGAGAGCTACATAGAAGGTTTTTGAGGGCCTAGGTGAAGGACTAGGGTGAATAGAGGGTCATGAGTTCTTTAATGTGAAACCTTTAATCCATAATATATCTATGAAATAAATTACATTTTTGTTTTAATATGAATTATTATTTTTTGTGCGAGTAATGAATGAATTAAACACATGAGGAATGAAAACAGATATTTTTATTCATTAAATACCTAAAACCTTAAATTAAAATAACGATGAAATACCATAACTATCCTAAACTAACTATTATAAGGCCGATCAGGATCACTATAATACCACAAAGCATAATAACTGGACTAATTAAGTAGTGAATATCCCTCAAGTCGGTCATAATGAAAAACACTGTGGAAAGTACTATGGAAAAATTACTAAGCATCAAGGGAATTTAGAGCACCATCCATATAATCCAAAATGGTTTGATGTTTTTAAATAACCTAAACAATTATTTATAAGGACTTTATAACTATTGAAGAAAAATATGAACATTATTTTATCCTAATATCCTTTGGAGCTCAAAAACAAGTGATCATAGGTATTTTTATAAAACCTTTATAATGCCATTAAATATTTCAAATGTTTTAAAATTATTTAAATATATTAAAGATATATCTTTGGTTAAAGGATGAAATGATTTTAATTGAATTTTTATTTTATATTTATATTTTGAAATTATAATGTTTTAAAACAAAAAATGAATACAAACATATGAAAATAATGACATTTAGAATTTTTTTAACTATGATAAAGATTGCTTCATTTATAAAGAAATTAATATATATGTTCTGTTTTTATTAACTATTTGTGTTTAATAGTTTTTTGATAAAAATATAGTGATTACCCTATATGACCATGGATATCCTTTAAGGACAAGTCCAAAAAGTCAATGGGCATCTCACAATGGCAACTGAAGTCATGCCAAGTCATGCCATGTCAGGACAAGTCCATTCATGGTGCATGCTGAGTTGCGCTCGAGCCGTGTATAGTAGAGGCAAGCCACATGCAAGGCCCGTGCATAGGGCCTGGTCAGGTGCGCACAAAGTGTGAGCCAAGTCATGCACTGGTGTGGGTGAGGGTGGCCCAAGGCCAGTGGATGGGGGTCCCATTTATAAGGACCCCGCTATGTGTGTTTGTGTCATCGAATTGAAGGCAATGGCCTTGATCCTTATAAGGTAGTCCCATAACCCTTCCGATTTTGATGTGGGAAACAAATTATTCCATAGAACTCAATCTAGGTCATTTGACCAAACCACAAAAGATCTCATTTTTCCGCACTATTTCATCCTTTAAACTACACTGTCACATTAATTCCATCATGGGTTTCTTCAACCATCTGATCTAGATACATCATATCTGAATCGTTCGAGGCTTTTAAAAAACACATGATCTCCTATGTCCATCCTATCTCACCGATCTAATCTCAGCCGCCAATTTCCTCCCACTTAATCATAGCCATCCGATTGGACTAAGACAATCACAACCCTCTATTTCATTTCCTCTTATTCTTCGATGAACACTCAAACTAGTGAGACTCATCCCAGAATTTACTCCTCCTCCATTGTTATTCCTCATACTTTGACCCTTCCATCACTCTCCTTGGACCCAGTTGTTTAGTTTTTCAACAATTCTACCATAGGCTCATTGGTTTAATGAAAACCCCATTTTATTCCTATATAAGCTTCCCTAAACTCTGTATATATAATAAAACAATTGATTAATTTAGGGTTTAATTTTATTAGGGTGTTTGTTCTCATATGAAATAGTCATCTTTAGTTTTCTTTTTTTATATTTTATGTTTGAAATTTGGTGTATACAATTATATATATACAGCTTATATAAACCCTTGTTTTCACACTTAAACCTATGGGTTTTCTTCTTCCAAACTCTCAATCGACCTCTGCTCGATTCGATCTCCTTCTTGAATTAATTTAAGGGTCTATTTTGCTTCATTTTCATTATGCAAAACCTTTATATACATTTTTTCTATAAACATTTATATATATGTATAGATTTTTAATCTTAATCTGATTTGGGGTTTCATATTATTTATTTTAGTTAATAACAGATGTTTTTGAAGTATAGAATACTTGTAAAGATTTATTAATCTTTTTTCAGTTATGAAAATACCATATATACACTTTGTTTATATACAGTTTAATAAAAAATTTAATCCTAAACTACTTTAGGTTTTCTAAATGTTGATTATTAGTATTTAATTTATGTTTATGATGCGTATAACACTTTAAAAGGTTTTCTAAGTGATGTTTTTGTGGTTTTCTAATCCATATATTTATATTTGTATATACAGTTTTGTATAAATGGCATAGTCAACCTATTTAAGTTTATTTTTAAAGAATGAACAATTATTTTAAAAAGGGTGTTTCCCTACCCACATATTTTACATAAGGATTATTTTGATTCTCTATTTATTTATGAAAACCCCCCCCCCCACACACACACACACATATATATAAGTATGTATAATTTCATAAATATGTGCTTTTTTATTTAAGGAAGTTTTTGATGGTATTATATTTTCTATGATTTTATGTTTTGAAAGTTATACAATTGATTAGATCAGAAATAAAATTTAGTTTTAGGCATATATATATATATATATATATATATGTATCAACATATTTATACTCACCTTTTTACATGTTTTACATTTGTAAATCAATCCATGAATTTAATGTTTTTGATTATATAGTCTAATTGTATATGTGATCATGAATACTAATTTATAATGGAAAGTAATTACAAAACCATGTTTTGATATAGTGTGCCCAAAATTTTAAACGGGATAATTACCTTTTTAATATTACATGCATATATCCCAATTTATAATTTTAGGATAAAAGGTTGGTATTATATTTTTCTTAAAACACATATATACATGTATAAACACATAGAGTGATGTGGGTTTAATTATTTAATTTTTAATCAATATATCACATTAAATAAATGTTTTACATTTATAAATATTATATTTTAATTCACGATGAATCCGCCACAATGAATACTATTAATTATTAAAGTTTATAATTTAATTTTTTTGACACTCCCATTTATTAGTGTATGGTATAAACATGAATGATGAGTATCTTAAATTCAAAAACATGTATTTTTGTATATAAAATGTTTACATTCATGAAACAAGGGTTTTGAAATTAAGAGTTATTATTTTATGTGACAAACCTAAAATATATATTTTTTTATATACTCCAGTTATCATCACATCTTCAAAATAATTTCTGTTTGTCCATTCATGTCATTGAAAAATTTTATATACCCATATCATAAAGTATAACTCCCAAACCATGAAAAGTTTTATATTAAAGTTTAAATTTATTACATGATTCACTTTATTTATGAATATTGATAGTTATTCTTTCTTTTTGAAGAAGGTGGTGCCTGGCCAGAAGACCAATGAATAATTATTATAAAGAAAAAGGCTACACGAGTCTAAAAGATGGAAACATATTACAATCTTTGTGATGAAAGGGGATTAGATCAGCCGAAAGATCATCAAGCCAGGTAATATCTCGATTAATCCCATTATTCGCAAGGCCATCAGCAACCAAGTTAGCTTCCCGATAAATATGAGTTATGATGTAGTTGATTTCAAGAAGAGTACAGATATAGATCATCCAGCGAGTGGTGATCGGCCACACAAGACGAATCACACCATTCCAAATAGTTTTCACAATGGTGGTCAAGTCAAACTCAATCCAAAGGTTGGACCAACAATTTTGTTTGGAAAAAGAAACAGCATGAATCATGCTCATCATTTTAGCTTCTAGGGAAGAGGAAGTACCACAACTACCATAGAAGAATCCAAGGATCTGACCAGCATGATTCCTAAAGATTCCACCACAACCTACAGGGCCGAGATTGCCTTTGGAATCACCATCCATGTTAACTTTAATTCATCCAGGAATAGGGGCACACTAAAAGACTTCGAAAGTGCGTCGAGGTTAGAAATAATTTCCATCAATACGGAGTCATCGCAGTATGCCAAAGTCATTGACCATGTTGTTGTAGTGTCCCTTTTGGATCGAAGAAGCTTCACATATTGAAATATGTATTCGCATACACCCTACATCATGACTTAATGAGCATTTATCATGAATAATAAAATTTCTATCAAACCATATCACATGGTGGAGCTCTGTGACATCAACAAGGAAAATATTCTTAATCTATTGAGAATTATCCATCTCTACACATATCTTTAATTGAGATTTTATAGAGTCATGTATCAACCACCTACAGTTAAAAATTTCAAAAATATAATTCCAAAGAGAAGAAGCAGTGGAACAGGAATGAAAAAGATGATTGACATCTTCTTTGTGTTGGTTTTAGAGAAAACATTTAGAATAGAGTTGAATACCATGCAATTGAATGCGATCATCAGTTGGGATCCTGTTCTGATAAAGCCTCCAGATAAGGGTAAATCTTGAATGTTTTATCCAAGGTTTGTAAAAGCGCTTAATCCACACAAGATCACTTTCATAGATGCAAAAAATGTGTTTTTAATAGTTTTTTGAGTTAAGAATTCCATTGTAAGCAGGTTCCCAGACTAAGAAATCATCAGTAATGGAGAATGTATAAGTATAAATGACATTCTTTATGTTTTTAGGAAGATGATAATTTTGGGAGTAGAGGACATCTATGATGGAGAGTTTGGTGTTCTCAAGACTTTGGCCAAGATATGTTCTAGAAATTAATGGAGTTCCAGTCCAATTATCTAACCACAAATTCAAGGCAGAGTCTCTATAGACCATCCACTGGGCATTATTCATAATGAAGGAAAAGGCCTATTTTATAGAAGGCCAGATATAGGAGGCAAGAAAAGTTGAGTTACCTTTTTTAAGCTTTTTAAGAAATATATTTTTAAGAAAGCTAGTTGAATTAGAATTACTATGTAGGAGATCCCAAGTGATCCTGGCTTGAAGCTCCTCATTAAAGTGTTTGAGATTTTTAATGCCAATGCCTCCCTTATCAATGGATTTACAACAAGTTAACCAAGATATGGTGATAATTTTCCTTTCCACCATGCTACCCATCTAAACAAAATGTTTAATAGATGTGTTTTTTTTGCTATAAGACCAATATGCCACTTACAGACCATCATCAAGTAGACCATTATTGAGAAAATAGTAGATTTAACAAGACATATTCTACCTTCCATAGAAATATATTTTCCCTTCAAAGATGAAAGTTGGTTTATGAACTCGTTGTAAATTTTAGAGAAATGTGAATATTTAGTTCTTCCCCTGAATATGAGGACACATACATATTTAAAAAAGAGAAGATCATTCCTTTATACCTAAGTCACTTATAATTCTGCATTTTCTATTAAGAGGAATGTTTTTCACAAAAAAGATAGAATATTTTTTCAAACTAATCACTTATCTAGAGATCTCCTCATAACGAGAAAGTGCATTTTTGAGGGTTCGAATGTTTAATTTATTACCTTAAAGAAAAATAATTCTATCCTCAACATTAAATAGGTGAGTGGGAGCATTAAAATATGTGACACATGAATGGTTTTGAGTTTATTCTGATAAACAAGACAAGTGAGTAAATGACTAAGATAATCCTCCGCAGTAGAGAAAAGGATAGCAGAGAAGGGGTCCCCCTATCTTACACCTTTAGTGAATTTTAAGTATACTCTGGGGGAGCCATTGATCAGAATGGAAATGGAATCCGAATTGAATAAGGTTCTGAGAGTAGTGAAAAAATAATTACTAAAACGAAAAGATTGATGCACATTAAAGATAAAACTCCAGTCCATTATATCAAAATCTTTTTAATGTCAAGCTTAATGGAAATATTACCTCCCCTGTTGAGTTTTTTTAAGTGTTAAAACATTCCAAAGCAAGACAAATGCAATTTTGGATAGATCTACCTTTGATAAACCCAAATTGATTCTAGGAGACTATTTTATCTGTGATGACCAAGAGCTTATTGGAAATTATTTTTGTTATAATTTTGTAAAGAGTGTTTTTGAGAGCGATGGGCCTAAACAAATGGATCTCAGAATCATTGTCAACATTGGGGATTAGAGAGAGGAATTGTGCATTTAGACCATGTGGAAGAAAACCATTTGTGAAAATATATTTGACAAGTTTGCAAACATCAGATTGAATAATATCACTTTAGTTTCAGAAGAAACCATTATTAAAGAAATTAGGTCCAGGGGAACTATCAGGATTTAAACTGAAGTCAACATCTTTAATTTCATGATATAGAGGTGTGTTAATAAGAAAGGTGATATCTTCATCATTGACAACCGCCAGAATGATCCCCTATAGGAGATCCTTGTTGTTATCAGGGCCATTAAAAATAGTATTAAAGTATGTGACAATATGGTTACCAATGTAATATTCATTGGCTAAAATTTTGTCTCCATCATGAAGAGTGGAAAGAAGCCTATAGGCTCTATGGTCTCTTTGAAGAGAGTTATAGAACTTAGTATTTCCATCACTGTCAGAAATCCATTTAACTTTGAAGTATTTCTTCCTTAGGTTCTCTTTAAATGTGAGTAGGTAATTGAGATTTATTGAGGTGTTAATTTCTAGATTTTGATCGATGTTAAAATCAGAGCTAGAGGTATGGGTTTGGAGTTGGTTGAGCTCATTCTCAAGGAGAATGATATCTTTGTATATATTTTTTAGCATGCATGCTACACCAACCTTTAAGAATCTGTTTAAGAGATTTTAATTTGTAAGAGAAAACAAAAGGATCATTGTAATGTGTCATCGAGAGACAAAAGGTTTTGATGATTTTAGTGAATTTAGTGTTGTTGAACCAAGAATTGTTGAATCTAAAAGGCAGTGGTTGTCTATCTATATCGGCTGAGAGAATGAACAGAATAGGATGGTGGTCAGAGTGGAGCTTGTGAAGAGTTGTTCTAGTGATGGAGTTGCAAAAATCATATAGACAGTTATTCCATGTTTGGGATATATCTTTTATGATTATATATGGATTTAGAAATAAACTTTACAAGGTGTAATGGGACACTTTGGATAATTTAATGAATTTATTTCATCTATGGAAATATATAAATGAATCATAGTGACATGGGACTCTTTAGGTCGTTTAATGAATATATCTTACCTATGATAAAGATTAAAATAAATCAAAGTGGTATGGGACATTTTTATTTAAAGACTTATTTTTTAGACAAATAAGGAATGAATCAGACTTATTATGTGACAGGTGAGGCCCTCTATAGCCTCTCGATTCATCAGCAGTTCTCAATAGATAAACTAGGTCATGGTACGAGTCCTTGACAAAATGTTTATGTATTGTCTTGGCATGAGGCCTTGACAGAATGATTATGATTGTCTAACATTATTAATTCCCTCATTATGTGATTAGTATTTAACCAACCATGTGATTATTTTACTAATAGAATATCCTTGGTTGGGAATATTTTACTTATGATTATGGTAATAAATTCACATGGTATAATTATTTAAGTACTTTGAAAACCATTTATAATGAATGTTTTGAAACTATTTTTTGAACTTTAGTACAAAAGTTATAAATTTATCTACCATTTCATGAATTTCATTTTATGTGATAAGTGATTTATGATATTGTTTATTTTTCAATTATAATAATTTATTATTTCATGTTCTAATTTTCACCTACACCCTTTCATGTCACTCTTAAACTAGTTTGATCAACTCTTGACTTATATACAGCATTCCATCCATTTGTGTACAAGTATACATATTTTGAAATGTGTTTTATTTATATCCTTTAAATAAATAAATATATTATTGTTTATGAGATCTCCATAAAACATATTTCTTGTATCCTTTTTAAAATAATGAGCATGTACTATAATAAATGTTGTTTTCTTTTAAGAAAATGTTTTATGTATGTATAATTAATTTAAAGGGATGTTTTTAAAAATTATTTTATTAATTATTTTTAAAACCCCTTACTAAGAGTTTTAAATGACCACCCTATATTATTAATTTATTTTTATAGAATTATAATATTTTGTAATCATTGAGTTATTCTATGTGGTTATATCAATATGGAGTTTTTCTCATACAGTTTTGAAGAAAAGTATCGGTTGTATCTGGTTTTCCAGAACCTAAACTGGAAAGATCATTTGTGATGAGATGTGATGTGTAATTTTATCAACATATTTTCTTAAAAAAAATACACACTATGTGTTAGGTACTGTAACTGGTCTTCTAGGTTTGGGCATTAAATTTGGTATCATAGGAACGATCTAGATAATTTTGGAGAATTAGAAAAAAACTAAAAAAATTAGCTATTCCTTGTTGAGTAGAAATTTTTATTAAAATTTTCAGATGGAAGAAAATAGAACACTAACAAATATTTTGTCTCTTCCTCCTATGAAACTAGAAAAAATTATTGTCAAATCGCGTTTAAATGACTTTGAGCTCTTTTTAAACCTTCGTTTGACCTAAAAATATTTTTACCATATATCTAACACACCTAATATAATTCACCTCCATCGAGGATCAAGCATTGTTTATTTCCTCATGGTGCATGCTAAACTCCGATTATATGCATGTTCGGGAAAGTACTTTGAGGGCCTCTTTAAATGTTTTACCCTAACATATAGTTTTTTGTAATTGGGGTATTTCCATGAAGCTACAAGAGTGGGTGACCTTCACGCATCATATCTATGTCAAATATTGCCCTATGGTCTATGTGGTTGAGTTAGAGAAATTGAAATTATAGATGTGAGGCCTTTTCATTTGTTTTACATACATCAAGTCCTTGCTGATGTCTCTCAAATTTACAACATTCATGCCACTCTCTCGAGATACTATAACTGGGTACATGAGTTTGACCCGAGTTTTTCATGATTCATTTGGACCATAGAAATTGAGGAATTTGAAATTGTACTAGGGTTTAATTTAACTGAAAGGAACTGGTAAAATCATCCACACCAGTGGAACTGGTTAGGGTATAAATTAATTATTTTCCCATTATTTTTGTCAATTAATTATACTTTATATGGTTATGTAGGTACATTGAGGTGGATGTGAAAAGGTCAATGCCTGTAAGACCATGATAGTACTATCGAATTACGAGGACTCACTTCTTTTGAGGGGGGAATAATGTGATGCCCCGAACACATAATGTATCTTTTAAATAAATGAAATTTTGGCTTTAATATAGTTTTTTTGAAAGTAATTAATTAATTAAAAACATAAGGAATTAAAAGAGAAAATTTTATTTATTAAATAACTAAAATTTTACATTACAATAAGGCCGAAATACCAAAAATATCCTAAAATACATATTACAAGGCCTATCAGGATCACCAGAATACCACCATGAATAACAACTAGACCATGTACGTATTGAACATCCCTTGAGTCCTTCATAATAAAAAATATTATGGCAAGTACTATTGAAAAAGTACTAAGCATCAAGGGAATATAGAGAACCATCCTTATAAGACAAAATGGTTTAATGTTTCAAAATACCCTAAACATTTATTTATAAGGACTTTGTAACCAATGAAGATAAATATGAATGTCATTTTCTCCTAATAGACATTGGAGTTCAGAAATATGTGACCATTGGTATTTTTATTTAACCGTTATAATGTCATTAAGTATTTAAAATGTTTTAAAATGACTTCAATATTTTATAGTTATATATTTTGTTAAATGATGACATGGTTTTAATTGATGTTTTATTTTATATTTATATTTTGAAATTATAATATTTTAAAACTCAAAATGAATAAAAACATATGAAAATAAATACATTTATTATTTTGTTTAACTATGTGAAATAATGTTTTTTTATGTAAGGAATTTAATATATATGATCTGTTTTTTCTTAACTATTTTTCTTTAATAAATTTTTGACAGAAAATATTGTGATTACCCCATTTGACTGAGGATATCCTTGTAGGACAAGTCATAAATGTCAGTGGGAATCTCACAAAGGCAACCGAAGTTGGGTCAAGCGCATGCATGGTGCATGCTAATTCATTCTTAAGCCCTTCATAGTGGAGGCAAGCCGCACGTAAGGCCTATGTATAGGGCATGGTCAGGTGCACACTGATTGTGATCCAGGTCATGTACCAGTGCGGGTGAGGGTGGGCCAAGGCCCGTAGACGGGGGTACCATGTATAAGGACCCCACTGTGTGTGTTTGTGTCATCGAATGGAAGTCAGTGGCATCAAGCATTATAAGGTAGTCCCGAAACCATATCGGTTTGGATGTGGGATACAGATTTATCCATGGAATGCATTCCAAGCCATCCGATCTCACCACATGAGATCTCAGCCATCATCACCAGTTCAGCCTTCAAAATCCACTTCCAAATCTATTCCATCATGGTTTTCTTCAGCTATCCGATTTGGATACATTAGATCTGGACCATTCGAGCCTTTTAAGAAACATGGAATCTCTTGTGGCCATCTGATCTCATCGATCTAATCTCATCCTCTGATTTCTTCACACTTCATCATAGCCATCCGATTGGCCTAAGATTATCATAGCCCTCTATTTCATTTCTTAATCTTCTTCAGTGAACCCTCAAACCAGTGATCCTCAACCCGTGGTTTTCTCCTCCTCCACTATTCTTCCTCATCTTGTGACCCTCCCATCACTCTCCTCTATCCCAGTATATTTTTTTTAACATGTCTACCATGGTTTCATTAGTTTAATGAAAACCCCATTGGATTACTATGTAAGCTTCCTTAAATTATATATATATATAATAAAACAACCAATTAATTTAAGGTTTACTTTCATTAGGTTGTTTGTTCTCATCTGTAATATTCATATTCAAGTTTCCTTCTTTATATTTTATGTTTGAATTGTGGTGTATAAAAAATATATATATACAACTTATATAAACCCATGTTTGCAAACTTAACCCTACAAGTTTTCTTCTTCCCAACTCTCTATCGACCATTGCTCGATTCGATCTCTTTCTTGAAGTCAAGTAAGTTTCTGATTTTCATCATTTTCATTATGAAAAACCCTTATATACATTTTCCTGTGTAAACGGTTATATATATATATATATTTATATAATCATAATCTAATTTGGGTTTCATATGATTTATATTAGTGATTAACTGATGTTTTTGAAGTATATAATTCCTGTAAATATTTATTAAACATCGTTTTAGTTATGAAACTCCAATATATACACTTTGTGTATATATAGTTTAATATAAATTTCAATCCTAAACTATTATATGTCTTTTAAATGTTGATTACCTATTTTTAATTTGATTTTTATGATGCGTATAACACTTGAAAAGGTTTTCTGTGTGATTTTTATGGAGTTTTCTAAAATCATATATTTATATTTGTATATATAGTTTTGTATCAACAGAATACTCAACCTATTTTATGTTTCTTTTCAAAGGATGAAGAATAATTTTAAAAAAGATGTTTCCCTACCTGAATATTTTACATAAGGATTCTTTTGATTCACTATTTATTTATTCAAAACCAATATATATATATACAAGTATGTACAATTTCATTAATATATGTATTTTAATTTAAATAATTTTTTAAATGTATTATCTTCTGTATGATTTTATGTTTTGAAATTAGTACAATTGATTAAATCAAAAATAAAATTTATGTTTAGGCATAAATATATATGTATAAACATTTTTATACTCACCTTTTTACATTTTTTACCTTTTTAAATCAATCCATGAATTTAATGTTTTCATTTACATGGCCTAATTGTATGTGTGATCATTAATACTAATTTATAATGGCATACAATAAGAAAACCTTGTTTTTTTATTGTGTTCCCTAAATTCTAAAATGGATCATTTACTAGTTAACATTACATGTATACATCCCAATTTAAAATTTTAGGATAAAATGTTGTAATTTTCTTTTGTTTAAAACATATATATACATGGATAAACACATATAGTGAAGTGGATTTAATTAGTTTCTCTATCATCATTATTTCACATGAAATGAATGTTTTACATTTATAAATATTATATTTTAATTCATGATGAATCTACCACAATGAATACTATTAATTATTAATGTTTATAATTTATCTTATTTGACACTCACACTTATCATTGTATGGTTTAAACATGAATGATAAGTATCTTAATTTAAAAAACATGTATTTTTGTAAATAAAATGTTTAATTTCTTGAAATAAGGGGTTTGAATTTAAGAGTTATTATTTTATGTGAAAAACCTAAAAAATCTATTATTTTATGTGCACCAGTTATCATTAAATGTGAAAAAGTGTGTCGGTTTGTCCATGCATGTCATTGATAAATTCTATATAGATATATCCAAAAAGTATAACTGAAAAACCATGAATTTTTTTAGATTAATGTTTACATTTATTTCATGATTCACTTTATTTATGAATATGGATATATGGATCAAGAACTAAACATTACATGATAGAATGAGAAACTTTGGATTGTTTAATGAATTTATTTCGTATATGAAAATATTTAAATGAATCAAAGTGGTATGAGAGACTATGGTTCATTTAATGAATTTATTTCACCTATGATAAATATTTAAATAAATCAATGTGGTGTGGGACACTTTGATTTAAAGAAATATTTTTATTAGACCTATGAGGAATTAATAGGACTTATTATGTGATGTGTGAGTCCTGTTATATCCCCTCGATGTATCGTTGGGTCTCATGATACAAATTAGGTCATGGCATGAGGTCTTGACAAAATGTTTATGTATGGTCTTGGCATGATGACTTGAATGAAGGGTTATGATTGTCCTACATTATGCATTCCCTCATTATGTGATTAGTATTTAACCAACCATATGATTATTCGACTAGTATAATATCATTGGTTAACAATAATTTACTTATGATTATGATAATAAATGAACAATTCATAATGATGTAAGTACTTAGAAAACCATTTATAAAGAAACATTAGCATCTATTTTCATAACTATAATACAAAAGTTATAAATTCAACTATCATTTCATGAATTTCATTTTATATGATAAGTTATTTATGATATTTATTCTTATGAAATTCTAAGAAAGTATTATTTCATGTGATAATTTATACCCTCACCCTTTCATGTCACCGTTAATTTAGTTTGATCAACTCTTGACTTATATGCAGTATTCTAGGCATTTTTATACAAGTATACATATTTTGATATGTGGTTTATTTTTATCCTTTAAATAAATATATAAAATATTTTGTATGAGATTTACCTAAAAATTATTTCTAGTAACCTTTGAAAATTGACTACGACATACTAAATGAAATGATGTTTTCTTTTAAGAAAATGTTTTATGTATGTATACTTATTTTAAAGGGATATTTTTAAAAAGTATTTTATTAATTATTTTTGAAACCCCTTACCAATCATTTTAAATTCTCACCCTAAGTTTTTCATTTATTTTTATAGGATTAGTAGATTTATCATCTTTGATTACTTTTATGTTGTGGTAGCTCTATGGATTTTATCTCATATGGTTTTGGAGAAAAGTATCAGTTGTCTCTGGTTTTCTAGAACCTAGGCTGGGAAGATCCTCTGTGATAAGATGTGATGTGTAATTTTATCATCATTATTTTAAAAAAAATACACACAATGTTTTAGGCCCTGGATTTGGTACTTGGGGGTCGGGGAGTAACATTCATGATTTTCATGCATCTAAATTAGGATCCCTAAGGGGTTATTTATTGGTAAATATGGGACCTTGGGAAAAGGTGTTTTCTTGCATGGGTCTCTTGCATAGGCTGATGTGTGGGTCCATTATGTAGGATAATGCGTAGGTTCTCTATGCATTAACAGTGTTGTGTGGGACGTACATAGTTGGCCTTTCATGAAGTCTACGAGCCTTGAAATTATTCACACCTATTATTTAACTCTAATTATGTTATTTTCTTTTAAAACAATTTCATCCATGTGAAAAAATATAGTACCAAAAAAATAATCCCCCACTCAGGATTTGATCTGATTAGAAGAATATGGTTTGATCCTTATCTAAATGGATGAAAAGGGCCCATGGATTGCGGAGTTCATTTGTGCAGGTTACCCATGTAGGTTATCCCCGTGGGTTGGTCAACTAGGCAGGACATACATAAAGGCCATTCACAGGGGATCCCACATCTATAAATAGAGCCACTGGTGTCTATGGATGATCCTCATGCTTTCATACCTCTGGTC
This sequence comes from Viscum album, assembly GCA_963277665.1. Taxonomy (NCBI): domain Eukaryota; kingdom Viridiplantae; phylum Streptophyta; class Magnoliopsida; order Santalales; family Viscaceae; genus Viscum; species Viscum album. The sequence continues at coordinate 805,715,011 of OY728155.1, forward strand.
TCCCCATGCTAGTACTCCACAAAAACCTTCAAATTAGGATTCTTTGCTAAATCCCTATTAATGTAGACCAGGTATGCACCTACCTATATGATACATATGTCTATGAAAGTGACCTATGCAAGTCCTCTTAGTAAAGGGACTTGTGTGAGGTCACTTGCATGGGTACCCCACACCAACTCATTCCTTTTCCAAATTTCCACATTTCTACAGGTTTTTCAAAATGAATAATTCTTTCTAATAAAAATCTTGTTTCTTCTTTGTAGCTTTAATGGACACTTGGAACACTATATTTTTTTATGAACTAGATGAAAATTGCATCAAAATATGGTAAAAATCATCAGGTATGACTACTATGATGTATGTGATACTACATTACTAGACATGGAAAGACATTCAAAAAAATTATCATCGCAAGTATCCTAATAAAAACTACCTTCCACTTTATGACCACGAGAATCTAAAGAAGTTCTTTATTCTAGAGAAAAAGAATCATACCCCTCTATCCTGACTTCAAGAATATAGTAAATTTAGTAAAACTAATGTCTCAGTTATGGATTCATACATTAATGTAGGGACATCATCCATGACCTATGTCATGCATCATAGCCACTGTGACCTGGATTTTAAACCACACACAACTGAATTGAGCATTCATTGTTACTCATCAGTCTTCTATGATTCCAAGATGGACCAGTTAAGGGGCTGGATAGAAGATTGTGATCTCCACCTGGGAGGGGTATTACACCTGAATAGATGTGGGAATACTGGGTATTCCATACCTTTTCTGAATTCATGACCGATCTGAAAGTGGTGGGTATATACAAATACATATTGGTTTACCAAAAATTTGTATATAATAATTATGGATTTATCCCTAAGTTTATAATCCAATGGAGCCTAAAAATAAACTCATTCAATATGATTCATGGATAATTTGGCATCATCATGTGGGTCATCCACAAGATCTCTATATATATGATCATCAAAGAGATGTATGATAAATCTATCCATCCAAAATTTATGTGGGAAAATCCTAAAAGGATGTCAGTATTGGATCATGATTTATTTAAGATATCTTAGGAAAAATAGTAGGATAACCCCCACCTAATGGGTATTTACATCCTAAATCATAGATTATTTCTTTTTAGAGCTAGAGGGGAATGTCCCCACTTGAAATAATTGTATGTGATATCCCAAGATAGAAAAATAGAGAGTTCTGGGAATATTTTAGCCCATATTGGAAAAGGGGAAGTATGAAAGATGGTGTTATAAGCCCATCTCAGATGTACCTTCCAAGAAATGTATTGAAGGATTCATAGCCTTGTGGTTAAGTGTTTACATGATTCCTTTCAATGACTCTAATTTCCATGTGAGGCCAGGGACATTTTACATTACGGTCAAGATAGAAAATAGGAAGTACATATGGTTAAAAACTCTTATATTGGAAATGATTCACTGATTCTTGCTACATATCCACATGGGGAAGTCCCCTTCATAATTTCAGGTCCATTATAGGTGTTATGGGGATGGGTCACAACCCACTTTATCTCCTACACTAGGATAACTGGAGTTGATGTTCCTGACAACTAATTTTTACCATTCATTCAATTTTTTTCTAGTATTCATACCTTGACCATGAAGCCCAACGAGACCTTGAAGAGGTTAAAACTATTAAATGAGTTCAAATTATTTCCATATGAAGATCCACCTAATGGAACATTCATTGATGATAGACAAGGTGGTGAATGGAGATCTGACATGATTTCTTTTAGAGACGGTGTTCTAGTAACCTGAATCGATGGAAAGGTCATATGTGAATTCTATACATTATATAGATTTTTACACCAGTTTAAATTCCTATAGAAAATAATTGTATCTCCTCCAGTGCATGTTTGATTTGAGAGGCACCTAATGGTATCCTGATCAATATGGATTCTTATAGGAGTTGAGATAACTTAAATGATAATCAACCTTCCCTTAGTAGCTGTTTCAATTTGGTTGACCTCCTTGTATAATGAGTCCTGGATTTATTCATATCCCCAATGAGTTTTGACATAATTAATCCTTTGATTTGGGGATATAACAACCATCAGGCATAGTAAATGAAGTAGAAAGGCTATGGACTCTCCAGAAAGTGCTTCTTCGCCTCTAGAAGATAAAATGAAGAGGTCCCAATCTCACCCAAATGACCTCATATAGGTTATAGTCTACAGATCTAGATCAAAAGGGATATGCCAACAGATGTTGAGCCCAGGTGGTTCGGTCAACACCATTAAGAAGAGACCCAAATCCGATTTTACTATCCTTGAAATTTGATAGAGATAGTTGAAAATCCTATGAAACTAATGATTGTCTGATTCACTTCACAACGGGCCAAGACAGCCTCAGAATATGTGAAGTCAAAGGTATTTTACATCTAGAAGTGCATGCTTTATGAGGTCGAGGATGAGTGGTTTCTCATTTGTACTAGGCTACTGATTCTAAAAATTCGATATGTTTGATCCCCATTAAATCTCCTCTTTGATAATGATCCTACCGAAGGGGAAATATATATAAGGGATTTAGAGATACTTAATTAAGAAACTGAAAAACAAATTCCTACAATGAGGCGGGTGGAAGAAATGATGAAATAGGGAGTCACTGGAGGGGTTGACCACCAATCCTATGAGGAGTGAAGTGACTATGTCAATACCAATGAGGTATGTTTTACTTTTTTTATTTACTCTTCTATTATTCCATTATTTTATCTCAAGAAAAGTGTTGTTGTAGAGGGGAAGGTCATCTTGGTTTTCAGCAAGATGAGGGGAAATCAGTTGAGATTCCATCTATGAAATATGGCCCAATAGGAATCCCACTTAGAACTGATGAATCATCTCTATAACAAGGAGATATATCCCCAATCCAATATGCAATAGAATATGATATGGAAAAGGATCCTATAATACCCCCTCTGATGCCTATCTTTGAGGAGGATGGTGATAGCCTCCCTTCATCGAAAAAGAAATAGGGACAATAATGATGTATTTATCAATGATCCTCATCAGTGATGGTATGTTTCCACAATATCATTCATATCTACTTTATCAAAAACAAATGTTTGATCATGTCTGTAATTTCATAATCTCCTTCTCTATTTTCTCTCAAGAGGCTTAGAACTGACCCTCTAAGAATGGGAGCAGATGATCTGAACACGACACAGGTTCCTATAGGGGAGTTGTCTCCCTTGAAAGGATAGGTGTCAAGGGTTGAGGTTTCATTATCTTCTCCTATCATTTCCCCTACTTCTGTAAAGAGGGCGAAAGATTTTGGTGATTTTAATGTGCATCATAAGAAATCATACATCAACTAATGACTTTTATTCTCTATGATATTCTAGGTTCATCTCTTTCACTGGAGGACCCTAAAATGATTGATTATGTCCCTACTGTTGTATATGAGGAATCTATTTGGGGCATCAGGTCATCATAGAAGGTTGTTGTACTGGATCCTGATCTCAATTATTTGGACTTACCCATAGGTGAGACTACCACGAGGCGTGGGGAACTAATACATGCCTTGAGAAATCATGACATTACAATGCATGAATTTTGGGAACACATTAATATTCCCAAATATTTATAAGATTTTGAGGAATTTATTAAGGAACTGAATTTACATGAGTCCTTATTTTTTATGCAACCAATTTTTTGAATCATGATGTTTCTATCATGACTGGTTGAATCGAGCATCTTCATCTATAGAGAATGTTTCATCAGTGATGCATGATAATGGTGTTGAATTAAATCCTAATTTAACAATTGAGGGACCAATGAATCAAAGGGTTACAGAAATTGGTATTCTTCACGAGCCTCTCATTGTGAGTCTCAGGAAGACTTAATAGAATTCCCCTTGTGAAGAGATTTCAGATCAAACCGCTTAGGTCGGAAATGATAGGGAGGAAGCCACCGAATAAATTGACCCATCAATGGGTGAGTTCCACAAAATTATTTTATTATCCATTTATTCTTTATTTTTCTATCCTTTTCAGGATAACAATGAGTCTTCTCCACTGTCCAGTTCCACCAACTACTATTGTCAGGTCTAAGGGAGGATCTTTCGTGCCTATCTAGCCTATATCATAGAGTGGAGCCATTATTGTTCTTGGGGTGTAAGGAAAGGTGCCTCACTAGGTGAAATAATGATAGAATAAATTTATCCCTCTAAAATCAGCTTCATGTAAGATTTGGAGACACAAAATTCCCATCATATCACACGTCGTGCTTCCTGGAAGGATGTCTAGAAGATAATATCTAAGATTCCATTTGAAGACCTACCTTGAAGATTCCATCGACTTTTATTCCTATTTTTCATGGTAAAATATAGTGTATTTGATTATTGTGTGATTAATTCCACCATGAAGGATATTATTTTCAAATGGGAGTGAGAACATGAACTATAACATCATCTCATATAGGTAAAGTTTCTTGTGATCACTAATGATCTTCAGGCTACATTATCACGTGAGTAGGCCGACCATGATAAGAAATTGGTGATACCGAAGCAATAAAATTAATTATAGTAATGATTAGATATCTCACCTTCAGTAAGAACTGGATTCCACTCATGGGGTGCTCATTCAACTTCACCATTCACTAGAGGGATCCTAAACCAAATGGTTAACTTGAATTATGACCAAGAAGGAGTAACTTTTCCATTATTTGGAGACCACGGTTTTTTAGTTTTATGGTCTTTGGTAAGATGTTGATAGGGATTGGGATGTCATTAAACAAATGAAGATTTATGTTGAAGGTATTTTGTAAAGTGTGATGGAGCGACTCAATATTTTAGATAATCCTTCAATTTTATTTTGTCTCATAAATGAAAATAATTTTTCCTCTAATCATATATGTCTTCATCCCTAGATTCCTTTTGTGATCACAACATACCATCAAAGATGGTTTTCATAGAGAAAAGTATTTGTGACAACATTTCATAACCACAATGGTATGGATGGGGGAAACTCTATAATTTTTTCCTAATCCATGGGGCCCAGAGAGAATAGCTCGACTATTTATAGGGTTATATAGACAACCCTAAAACGTTGTGTCTTTTATGTCATCACCCTAATTTATTCCTAATCCTAATATTAAAAAAATATAGAGAGTGAGACTAGTATTTTTTATAGGCCATCCTTCATAGTCTTTCATCCTAACAAGTTTTATTACTATTTTTTTCATTGATCTATTTTTTTCCTAAACCACATGATGTTCTGTTCTAGCGAGATGAGACTTAAATATTTTCTAGAGTTCCCTTTATGGGTTTTCAACTTGGAGAGTATTGTGTCATTTTATTGTGGGTTTTTTAAAGTCATGAAAGTTGGAAGAAAAAGACTATTGTTTTTGGTCAAACATATTTGAAAAAAAAGTATTGAAACGATGACCCAAACAAGGATTGTGGAACAAGAATGTTCTGACATTCTTCAGATATCTGAAGGTGAATTTTGAGTCAGTATTTTTTGATTTTTGTATCAGTAACATGAAGTTCGATAAGTATGTGAGGAATGACCACATACCAATATTGGAATGAAATTTCCATCACATTATTTTCAAGGCATATGGGAGAATAGTAGGTCTCTCCTAAGGGGTAAATTACCATTAGTTAAAAACCCCATTTTTGGTGACTTTTTTCATAGACAACTGGGGTGTGTTACAACATAGTTAAATATAGTCATCCTCTAGATGATAGGCCCTAAAATTTGGTGTGTGAATTATGAAAATACAACTGGGGAATGTTAAAGCATAGTCTGAAAAATGATTTCTCAAGAATTATAACATTCTATTGTTGATGGAAGAAGTAATTTTATGTACATTTGGATTTCTCAAAACCATGATAGGTGGTTTTCCCCGGGAAGATGTCTGAGAAGGAAGGGAATATCTGTATTAGCATTGGATATGAATGGGAGACCTCCCCTATATGAATTTTGATTTTTTAAATGATGGAAACTTTCATTAAATTACTGATGTTAAGGGGGAAGACCCTTTTCTGATAAGGGTTGAAGCATCATGCAGTGTAATGCCATGTGATAAAGACATTGATCATGTATTTTAACGTCTTACGATGACCACATTGTTGTACAATTTAACGTCTTTTGACTAGGACATTATGCTATACAGTTTAATTTCATATAAAAAGGGAATTATTCTATTCAAATTAATTTCATACATCAAGGAAATTAGGGGATATGATTTAATGTCTATATCATTGATCAAAAGGTTAATAATTCTCTAATTTTTTTGATAATATGTCTGGGAATGCACCATCACTTTCAAAAATCTTAATGAGGGTGTCTAATTTGTGGAAGCGGACCCAGATGCTCTTCTATAGCACACTTAAATGTGCAAATATACTATCATTGACTGCATATCCTACCTCAAAGGTGATTGTCATTGGAACATTACTGATTTTCATTTGCATATTGATCACTATTGGAATTTCTCAAATTGGAAATTGATTCCGATAGGAAAAGGTTACTATCATATTTTGTTAAGAACAAAAGAATATCTTGAGAGAGTTTGGAGGACTGAAAATATGAATATGAGACTGGGTTTTCTCAGATTATCTGAGTGGGACTTTTCTTTGAACCCACATAAATTTCGGAACACAATGGAACAAGTTTGGATTAGACTAAATGATCTGAATTGGTTCTTCTTGCATCCAAAAATTTTAAATGACATTGCCTCATGTATAGTAACAACTCTGAAAATAGATCATAGAATGTTAAATGTTGTCTTAGGGCTTTTTGTGAGGTTGATAGTTGAAATAAAACATGATTCAAAATTTCCTAATTACATTACTTTCAATGAAAAAAATTACAAAACTTAAATCAGAATAGAATATGAACGAAATACCCCCTTCTATGATCTATTTAAGATCATTGGTCATAACATTTCTAATTGCAGGGTGGTTAAGAAACAAGTTAACCCATCAATTGAAAAAGAATGGAAAGAAATTAAGAAAAACAAGAAGGATAAAGCTCCTATAATAGAATTTCAATAAAAGAAGAAAACTGAAGTGTGGGTAAAAACAAACACACAATTTTACACTCTTAGGTGAATCCTTGGGTCTCATTTGGGCTGATGTTGCTGAAGAGGAAGAAAATTTTAATTTGGACCAAAATTTTCTAGCTGAATTGGAAAATATGGTTCTTGATACCATTAAACTTTCAAATCATGAAATTGATAGAGTAGTTATTAATACTTGTGATAAGTTATCATGATCTAACTCTAACAAGGATGTCACTAACCTGGGTAGGAGGGATAATATCCCTCCATATGTTCAACTAAAATGTATTTCTTATAGTGTTTCCACTGAACCTAGTCATGGAAGATAACTCCAAGGGGAAACTCCTGTGAAAACTGAGGAGGCTCTGGGAAATGGACTAACCAAGGACACCCCCTCCATTAAGACCTCTATTACAGTAGGGTTTGGAAATAAGAATTGCAACAAGACAAAGGAATATGATTCTAATAACCATTCTCTTGTTTTCCCTCAAAATTGAAACTTCATGGGTAGTAATGTTAACACTGGAACTATGCCCTTGAATCACACTAATGTTCAGATGAATAAACAACCTATTGTGGATACAACAATCCATGCTATTGATAGTGGATAAAATGATCTAATCTCCATTACATCTGTAGGAGAATACCTTATCTTCCTATGTAGGATATTCCCCATATTGTCTCAGTTATGTCAGATAATATCAGTCCAGTAGTGGAGTCACATTCAGAATTAGAATCTGCTAATACTGCAGAAGGAGATACACAACCTGCTAACATACAATAGGTCCAAGAATCCATGTTCATGATACCGTCTATAGAGGTAAGGAGAAGAAGAACAAATACAACACCGGGTCGAGCAGTGCTTCTCACTGTTTGAACATAGAACAAAGGTCAGTTGATCTTGCTGCTAACCAAATAGGTATTCAAAATCTGTACACCTTACTAGGTACCTAGAGCACTTCTGTTCATCATACTTCTTTATATAGTAAATGTTTAGATGCTTGTAACAAAAATGATATTAGTACTACTTTGCTGTCACCCACTAATAATATAATACAAGATATTGTCACTCAATCTATATCAGTAGGTGATACCACTATCTTCTTAGACCCTACTAAGGTAAAGAAAGGGTCTAATACAAGCCCTAATATGTCAAAAAAATGATAGAAGATCAAATAGGCATAACGGATTGGATAGTAAGAAAAAGTGAGTTCTAACTCCAAACGAAGATATAAATGTAGATTTTATATTGGAAATATCAATGTATTGTAAACATTGATACATTTATTATTTTAAAAAGAATGATAAACGTTTAGAAGCCTTTAATTTTTTCCATTTCTGAACCTAAAATAAAATTTTCCACTGATTTAGTTCATTTATGTCGTTTTGGGTACACCTTCATCGGTGCATGTAAAAACAATAACAATTTTGATACTCTTTTGACATTTTCTAATTCCTCTCTGCCTAATGTTAATGTTTTCCATATTATTGAACAATGTTTCACATTTGACATTATGATCAATAATTCCCATTTATTTTGTTCCTTTATCTATGCCAAGAATAAATATCAAGATATGAGGATTTTGTGGATTGACCTCTCCTATTTGGGCTCAAAAATTCATTCCCATGGGATTGTTGTGGGTGATTTTAATGATATTCTTTCAGCTAGTGAAAAAATTGGCCCTATTCACTCAAGTCTATCTATGAGGACTTTTAAGGATGCTATTGAAACCTCCAATCTTACTGAAATTTCTCTCTGAGGTGCCAAATACACCTGGTACAAAAATCATTACAATACAGTGGTTGTGAGAAAACTAGATAGAGCCTTTACTAATGACCATGATTTAGATATATCAGATACCACTTCCAACACCACCCTACTAAAAACACATTTTGATCATCATCCAATCTTTGTCACCATTTCTTACAATTCTCGGAAACCCTCTCTCCCCTTTAGATTCAACAATGCTTAGTTCTCAGATCTTGAAAGTTATAATCTCATCAATAATTTTTGGACCTCTATTACTCTATCTGATGATGACTTTCCCTATCATCTTAAATTAAAATATCTCAAACACAAGCTCAAAAGTTGGTGTAGCATTAAAGAAAAACAAATTTATAATGAAATCCTTTATCTTGAGAATGAGCTTCATCAAATTCAAAAACAATAACACCCACTATGACTTTTCTTCTGATCACAATAAAGAAACTAAAATTACGTTGAACCTTAACTCTCTTCTCACCTTCAAAGGAAAAATTCATAAAAAAATATTTTAAAATCAAATGGAAAACTGACGGTGATCATAATACCAAGTTCTATAACTCTTTACAAAGAGTTCGGAAATCTAGTAGACCCCTTGCTTCCCTAAAAGATGGAGATAAACATTTGGATAAAGAAGAAGATATTGTTAACCATGTTGTCTCCTACATTGAATCTTTATTCACTGATCCTAGTATGAACATGACCTCATTAATGAAATCATACCGACAATTATAACTGATGTAGATAACTGTTTTCTCCTTGGTGTTCCCCTTGATCATGAAATTAGAGACACTGTGTTTGGTTTGAATCATGACAGTGCCTCGGGTCCTGATTGTTTCAATAATGGATTCTATCAAAAATATTGGGATATCATCCAAGCCGATGTCTGCAAGCTTGTTAAATCTTTCTTTACTAATGGATTTTTACCTCATGTTTTAAATGCCCAATTCCTTTTATTGATTCCCAATGTTGATAATGCTTTTGAAATTCATCTCTTTTGTCATATAGCTCTTATCAACACCCTCTATAAAATTATCACCAAGTTGATTGATAATAAACTCAACACTATTATTGATAAAATTATCTCCTGCAACCAATTTGGCTTTATCAAGGGGCGATCCATCCAAGACTATATTTGTCTTGCCTCTGAATTCACTAACATGTTAAATAATTAAAATAGAGGCGACAAAATTTCCATTTAACTGGACATTAGGAAAGCATTTGACATAATGGACTGGGATTTCATCTTCATAGTTCTTCATGGTTTTGGTTTCAATGACATCTTCATCTCTAGAATTAAAACCCTCTTCCATTCTACTCACGTTTTCATCATGATCAATGGATCTCCTAGAGGAATTTTCAATTTCTCTAAAGGATTCAGACAAGGATATCCCTTATCTGTAATTATTTTTCCCATTGTAGAAGACTATTTAAGCCGTATGCTCACTCTCCTGGTTGACCAAAACAATGTCAAACCGATTCATGCTATCAGAAATGTGAATGCCCCCACTCACCTTCATTATGTAGATGGAATCATTCTGTTTTTAAAGGGTGATATAAGAAACATCATAACTCTTAAAACATCTCTCACTCACTACGAGGAGGTCTTGGATCAAGTCATTGGATGGCATAAATCCATCATCTATTTTGGGAAAACATTTCCAACTAGTAGGAAATATGGTATTATCAATGAACTTAACATCAAAGAAGGTACCATTCCCTTCAAATACCTTGGGGTTCCCATTTTCTGGGGCATACCCAAAGCTTGATACTTCTCAAACATTGTTGACCAAATTATTAATCATCTTTCCTCTTGGAAAGGAAAATCTCTCCCCATGGCGGGGAGAGTCTGCCTTTTCAAGTCTGTTATTGTCTTCAAACCGGTCTACTCGATGATGGTCTATAACTGTCCAGATAGTCTCATAAAAAAAATAAATATTCTCATTAAAAATATTATTTGGATAGGAAGCACCGTGGACAGGAAACTTGTGACTATTCATTGGGCTAATTTCTATAATCTTTAAACATGGGTGGCATTGGCATTAAAAACATTTAACTCTTTTATGAGTCCCTTCAAGCCAGATTAACTTGGAACCTGATTGACAATGACTCCCCCTCGACTGGTTTCATCAAAAACTAGTTCATTGATAGATTGAAAAGTGGTAACAAGAATTTCATGACTTCATCCATTTGTCCCTCATTTAGAAACATGTACGACAATATTATGCACAACACTAGATGGACGGTCTCTAGAAACTCTTCCATGAGATTATGGTTGGAAAACTGGACTGGCGCTCCTCTTATCTATTTGACTCTCGCAAACCATATCCCTGATAACATCAACTCCACTGTTAGTAATGTTCTTAACTCTCACATTGATACCCTTCCTGACAATATTATTCCAATTATTGATTCTTATCACTTTTCTACCTCGTGTGATCTCTTGATTTGGGAACCTGCTCATAATGGGATTCTTAATTTCAAATATTTCTATAATAACTCATTACATAACCTCGAAAATGACCTAAAATGGATTAAATATTGTGACAAACCCTGGATTAAACACTCAAGACTCACTCTTATTTGGCGTCTCTCCTACAATAGGGTTCCCACTAACCCTTGTCTTCCAATTTTTGGAATTCATCTTTGTTCAAAATTTCATTTTTGTAATCAACATAGAGAAGATACTAATCACGTATTTCTATCTTGAGATACCTCAAATACTCGTTGGAACTATATTTTTTACACTTTTGAGTGCAGATGGCCGATTCATAACTCCATCGATGAGCAGCTTAATCGTTGTGTTGCTATAGATAACTCACAATAAGTAAGAAACGTGTTCCTTGATGGGGTTGCAGAGTTCCTTCATGTTATTTGGTATGATATAAATAAAATTATTCAAAATAATTTCTCACAAAACATTAATGCAGGTAAAATGAGAATTCTCATCGCTATTTAGGGAGCTGCGTTGATTCTGAAAGGAAATTGCAACAACTTTGTGGTAGACTTTATGATCCTGAGACGTCTTTGGGTTGATTCCATTTTCATAAAACTGAAACACACTGTTGAGGTTTTCTAGAGACCTCCACTTCCTGGTTTGGACTAAAACCAACGTGGATGGAGCCTCTAATGGAAATCCAGGACACGCTGGGTGTGGCACTGTCTTCAGAAATCTTCTTGGTCACATAGTTGGGTGATTTTTTGGAGGTTGTGGTACAACAACCTCTCTCGAAGCTGAGACGCTGAGTGTGATTCATGCCATATCATTCACATTACGCCAAGGCTAGAACAACTTGTGGATTGAAAGTGATTCTACTACTGTAGTATATGCCATTTGGAAGGGGGAGTTTCATCTAGCTTGGCCACTTACTACACACTGTATGAATAGTCTTCAATATCTCCATGATGTCAACTACATTGCAACTCATACTTATTGAGAATAAAATATGGTTGCGGATGCTCTCACCAATAAAGGATTTGCTCAGGACATAACCTGGTTAGAGGAGCTCTAAGAAAACATGATTCCTTTTCATGTTAAAGATTTTAATTTGATTCTGTCTTTTTGACTCATGTAACCTTTCATTTTGCAAATAAAATTGCTTTGGTATTTTGACCAAAGCTCCACCATTAAAAAAAATGTTACAACATAATCTGGAAAAAGAGTTCTAAAAAATTATAACATTCAATTGATGATGGATAAAGGAAGATTATGTAGATTCAGATTTCCCTAGACACGAAATTTAATTTATAGAAGGAATGTACCTGAATTTAGGAGGATCATTTTAACTCAAAATTACCTAAGAATGGGAGAAAATGTTTCATGCATAGGTATGAGACCAAAAATGAGAAATAATGGTATCTTTAGTTTTATTTATTATATCATGGACCATGTATTATGGAAACAAAAAGTAATATATGGCCTACAGGACCGAGGTCATTTTAGAATACTTCAGACATGAGGGAGGAAATTGTAAACCATGGTCTTAAGGGTTCCCAAATCAGGAGAAATGATATGGAACAAGTGTGTGGAGTGTGAATATAGAACAAATTCAAATAGCGGGTTCCAACATAATGTTTATAAATATTAAGAATATAGAATAGGCTTCTCCTGAGGGTGATGTTACCACTGGTTGACAAAACCATTTTGTGGGAAACATTATGCAAAGCCTACTAGGTCATGCTACTGCATGGTAATGTAGTGTAACCCCTGGATGATAATCACTATTAATGGGAAACTTATGCAAACCCATATTGGGTGTGTTATTACATAGTCAAGAAGATGAGTCTGCAGGTATCAAACGTTCTATTACCAGTATCTGGAGAAATATTATGAAGATATGAAAGTTTCTATAATTATGAGTATGACATGTGAACGAGATATATCCAATCAAAATGGAAGAATTTTGACCAATATTTTCTTTGAATTTTAGAGTTTATTTCATAAATCTAACTCTTATGTAAGAGGGGGATATGTCAATTTCCTTGGTGGACCCCTAAATGAGGAAACCCAAATTAAGATCTTTTGTATAGATCTTCATTTGTACATAGGATAAGGGGATATTTATTTACCTCATGTCTGAGACTAGTAAATGAGGCGAAGGTGTCACTACATATCTCTCTAGAATGAGAAACAATCCACTCATAGTTATTGAGGTACCATAAAACTTAAATTCATCAATACAATAAATTAGACATGGATTTTGATTTCATGCGGTAAGGATGGAGGTGACTTGACATAATAAAAGGAATATTGCAGATAGACTAGTGTATAGGACCCATGCATCACAATGCATCTTGATAGAGAAATAACCAAGCCACACATAGTTCTAAAAAGGATTCCCTATACTAATTAAATTCATGTTTGGAGAAAGGTTTTTTTAATACCTGCATATGAATGGTGTGAGAACCCATATTGGGTCCTCTTATGTAGATCTAATCATACATAGGAGACTGGGGGAATTTACCATATTGTGGAACAACTAGGATGTGAGATCCACGAGTTGTGGAATATCTCGTAGGAATGAGAATCAAGCTATACATAGTTTTTAATAAACCATGTAGTTTAAAGTCATGTGGTAAAGACATTTGGTGTACATTTTAATTTCATTCAACCAGGACTATACAAACCCGGATGTGAATTGATATGCCTTACCTATTTGAGTAAATATTTTACCAAAACTCATAATCCCATGTGAGGTATGCTCAGTGTAAGAAAAACGAGTGGGAAAAGATTATTCCACCATACTAAGGTGATAAAAGTGAACGATAGGGTTTAGATTTTGTGGTGGATGGACTATGATGTGAGATCTGGGCATTGCTGCATATCTCATTAGAATGAGATTCAATCCTTATGTAGTTCTTAAAATACCATGTATATTAATTTCATGCGGTGATGATTAAGATAAACCCATGTGAAAGAGGGGAATTTTTGTGTCTATTTCCATGAATAGAAATATAGGCGTCACTACTTATCCTATGGTGGAAGGAATAAATCCACACAAAGTTCTTGAAAGGATCCCTTTGGAGTTCAGACTCATACACAAGGAGTGGTTCATTTTTTAATTTTGAATAGACTTGAGATTAGAGATTCATGCATCACTAAGTATCTAATTTTAATGACAATGAATACATACATAGTTATTTAAGAGATCGTGTAGTTTATCATCATTAAATGAGGATGTTAGCCATGATATATAACATCTTGTGGTAAGTACATTTGTCGCCTGATGTGGATATGAATATTGCAGCTGGACCAGGAGATAAGACTGGGGCGTCACTACGTATCTTTCTAGATCAAGAATAAAGAAACACATAGTTCTTGAAAAATTTTCCCCGCATCAATCAATTTTTAACATAGGGAAAAGGGGGATTTTATATTTTCCAGAATGGTGTTTATGACTTAGACATGAGGTCTAGGAATCACTACATACCACATTGGTATGAGAATCAAGCCACACATAGTTCTTGAACAAAGGTGTGGTAAGGTTACCAATAATTAATTCTATGATCCTCTCAAACACATATCAAAATGTTATGCTATTTTATGTCATGCAACAAGGGAATGAACCAAGATATTTAATGTTATAAAATTAGGAAGATATGATAAATAGTTTATATTCTTATAGATTGTATAATATATAGTGCTATTTATTTTAATGTCCTATAGCTAAGATGGGTGTCTAAAGATTACATGATATATATCTTCAGGAACCTTTCATTTATTGGGGTCATAATGATCTCCTCATCCATTGAAATTAAGGAATAAACTCCTTTATAGTGGGACTTGTGTATGGAATAAGGTCCCTCCCATTTTGACTCAATCTTTCGATACTTCTTTCCTTGTACCATTAGAGTCCTAAGGACCAATACCAATTATCATTAGAGGAATGAATGGAGGTGGAACTTTTTGTTAAATGCTCCTGATATTCAATTTTGATGGTTCTTAATGTGATGCAAGGTGGGAAATCATTTCTCATCGAGTCTCTCCAATTCATCTAGTTTTTTTCTGGGATTTCTCATCTATGGAAAACAGGTCAAATATGGTAATACCGAGTGATGCAAATTTTCCATTGATGAGAATTAATTCTTCTATACTATATACTAGTGAATATAGGGTCTCTCGTGTGGTAATACAAGGTGTAATCCAGTAATCCCATAGGGCATGCAAGAGCTTGTCAGGCCAAATTTTTTTATCTTTATCCACCATGTTATAGAGTATATTCAAAAGGATCTTGTTCAAGGAATATATCTATCAATTATCCCCTAAATGATGTTAGGATGAATGGATGGATTTGATATTGTACTTCTGATATAGCTTTTACACCTCAATAGAATATAAATTGGTGTCTTTGTCCATCAGTATTGTATAAGAGACACCAAATCTGGTAGTGATATTTCCTTTCAAAAAGCTGACAATGTGTTTGGATCCAAATTCTTTGAGTGGTATTACCTTAGCCCATTTGGAGAATAAATCGGTAGTAGTTACGATGTCTTTGAAATTATTATACATAGCTAGATGGTATCGCCCCGCTATATCCATTCCCCATATAGAAAATAGATAGGATTATTTGGCTTAATGTTGAAAATCAAGAGGTTTATGGATGAATTTAGAATGAACTTGGAAGGAATGGCTTTTCTTTGTTAATTTTGTGCAATCATGTTTCATAGTGGGACAGTAGTACATAAGCCTTCGAACTTGATGAAAAATCTTGAACCCTAACTGGTGGGTACCTCAAGCTCCTGAGTGTAATTATTTTATGATATAAAAAAGTATATTCTCTATCAATATATCTAAGAAGTAATCCATCAATTCCTCGTTTATAGCGGACCTTATGGTGATTTGTTCCATCATAAATAGTGACGTTGGTTTCTCACAATCATATATGCTCTTCCTAGCTCCATTTTATTGGAGGGCTCCATTATAGTGGTAGTCCATGAAGTTCATCATCCACCCAGTTGTAGGACCATATGGTTCATAGAAAGGGATGATTTTATTATTCTATTACGTTATTACTTGAACAAAAGCCGATACCATTTAAAAATTCAAAATGCTGATGTCTGTTTCATCCCATTTTGGATATTCCTAATTCATAAAAATATTTTCCAAATCATATTCCTATGTATTCTATAATCATGGTATATTAAGAAATGTTTTCTCTAAGGGGAACTATACCGTAAACCCTAGAACATAGTCAATTAAGATAATTAGATCTTCATTTTTGATAGCATAATCACTTTTGATATGTTTTATTAACAACTCTGAATCTCCTTTCACTTCTGGATGGTTCTCTAATAATTGGATTTCCGGTGGTAGAACTATAATTAATTCATGATATCCCACATCATTGTTATTATAGTCTTATAACTAAAGAAATGAGTAAGTAAAGACTTCTTTTTATGGAGAAAAATTCATGATCCCTAACCCTACCTTTTTGAGCTTAGGGTCTTCCATTCTCCTCTCTCTCGGTCTCCTGGATGCACCCTTAAAATAAATTTCCCATATTTGGGGTCCATATTGAATAGATAATATCTTCTCATTCAAAAATTCAGTATTTAATGATGTTGTTTCTATAGATGGGTGTTATGTAAGAAAATATCCCAAGTCTTGTCCTTTCACTTATTTTTTAGGCACAAATTTAATATCAAACTACTACCGGATAACCACCCATCATGCTAAATGTCCTATCACCATAGTAAAAATGAAGATATATTTGATTGGGTTATTATGAGAAGCC
This sequence comes from Viscum album, assembly GCA_963277665.1. Classification (NCBI taxonomy): domain Eukaryota; kingdom Viridiplantae; phylum Streptophyta; class Magnoliopsida; order Santalales; family Viscaceae; genus Viscum; species Viscum album. The sequence goes on from OY728155.1 coordinate 805,732,047, forward strand.
AAATGGACCTCTTGGTTCTACAAGTAGTGCGTCAATTTATGAACCACAAATATTGATGCCAGATAGATCTTTTCGATGTCCAAATAATGAGTATCAACAACGAGAATTGTTCAAATGAGATAATAAAGGTTGTTTTAATTTTTGGAGTCATTAATTTTCACAAGGAAGGTGCCTAGTGATCTCTTGATTGTTTTCACATATAAAATGATTGGATTTCCCTTGATAAGTGGCATTAGAAAAGGAAGGCTTAATGGGTATTTCTTGATTCTGTTCAATGCTTCCTAATAGTCATCAATCCAATAATATGAGACCCATTTCATTATCTATTTGGTGAAAGGTGAACACCTACCTAAAAGGTTGGATATAAATAACCTGATGTAGTCTATGTTTTCTTGATGCCCTCTCTACTCTTTAAGGTTTTGAGTTGGTGGAATTTTAAGGATATCCTTTATTTTCTCAGGGACAACTTCAATGTTGGGATGGCATATGATGCAGATGATAAATTATCTCGAGATTACCCCTAAAGAAAATTTTAAGGGGTTCATCTTAAGGATATGGTTTCATAGATTGTGTAATATGGTATCAATAACATCCATATTGTGAGAATGCTTTCAAGATGTTACCACTATATAACCGAGATAGAATTCAACAATCTTCCCCAGGAAGGGTTTGAAGATGCGGTTCATGGAATGTTATTATGTGGCACCGATGTTATTCCAGCCAAAGGTCTTTACCGAATAGAATAATACTCCCTAGGGGATCTGAAGGTGGTGGATTTTTCATCTTATAGGACCAAATGAATTTGGTTGTAACCTAAATTTCTATCCATGAAAGAGAGGTCTTGATATCCAACTATTACATCAATCCATAGTTCAATGATTTGAACTGGGATGTCATCCTTCAGACAATGCTGGTTGAGACCTCTAACGTTAATGAAGAACCTTATTTTCCCATTTTATTCATTACTGGGATGATATTATCTAGCCATTTTAGATACTAAAATTCTTGAATGAATTATTCCTTGATGATCTTGTCTACATCAACATCAATTGTGGAGTCATGAGTTAGGTGTGTCTTTATGGCTTCTAGATTATATCCCCATTGGTCTTTTGGAAATCCCAAGTAATTGGTGGCCACCTTAGGATGAAGTCCCAGTATCTCTATGTAATTATAGGAAAACATATCCCATTTGTTCTTTAGGAAGGAGGTATGTACCTCTTTCACTTTAGAATTCATGGCCACACTGATCAAAGTGGCTCATGGATCTTCCTCTATACCCAAATTTATTTCTATGAGTCCAGAAATAAAGGTGGATAAACCACATTAAAATGATTGAGAAGCCTCCCTAAGGTATTCTTCATCTTTCTCTCCGTCGTTATTTACTTCTTATGTATCTTCATGGGAAGTAGATGATGAATCAAGTTTCTTAGAGTTAGGGGAGGAGTCAACATTTGTCTATTCAGAAGATGAAGAAACTACTTTGTGCTAGATTGATAGTGTGAAGCCTTATTGAAGCACCAAAGGGTATATGAGGGATTGAGAATAAAAATATTAATTTTCACTAATTTAAATGACATCTTATTCTAGCCTAGCTAACAAAACATGTTTTTTTTTGAAGCTCGTGGGATGGAATGAAGTAATTTTCACCCATCATTTCATAACTAGTCAAAGTGTTGAAAACATCTTCAGTGTTGTTGGGAACATTTTTTAGAATTGAAATCAAAGAATTTGTTAAATGTGTGCCCAAATTCAAACTCATTGCTCTGATTTTATGGATGGTATGAATGTACTTTTCACCGATCTACTTGAAAGGATGATCTGAAATCATATCCAAACCATTCGGGGAATTAATTCGATTGACATCATTAGTCATGAAAATGTTTCACCTTCCCTCTAGTATAATCCTATGTCAATGTTCAATGATTCACAAGATTTTAATGAGGCTTTTCACTATGAAATTTACCAATTTTTCCATTGATATAATGTTTCAGAAAATAGTTGTATAATGAGGGGATATCGATATGTAGATAAATCCAATGTATCCCCAGTAGAATGTTGAATGCTATATATTACCAAAAAACCATGAATTATGAGTTGGACATAAGATCCCCAAACAGAGTCTTGGTTTTTATTTCACCAAGAGTTATTTCTTAATTCTTTTCATAACCCAGTGAAATAGAAGTAGAGGGAGACAAGTTATATTTGTTGAAACCCAGTTGATGATGTTTCCAAACATGAATGAGGTTGGATATTGATCCATTATCAATGAAGGATAATTGGATATCAATTTCATTTATCCTTCTAGATATATACAAGGTTATAACATGTCTCTATATAATGGCATCCTAATCCTGGTCAATGAAAGTGATGAGAATATGGAACTCTGCAGGATCATTCTCTACATGACATACTTTGGTAGTAGTGACTTTGACTTCAAATTTCCGAGGGCTTGACAAGGACTCTATGAGTGCTTTTTAGAGTTCTTTTGATAGACTCAATGAATTTGAGATTGATAGATTAGCTAGAACCATGGCTAATTTCTTCAAAACATCATACTTCTGGTCCAAAGTTTTGCACTTATCAGCATGGGGACACTCTTTGGTAGGTTCTTTAGGAACTAAATTACATTATCTAGATCGATAACCCCTTATATTATGATATTTAGGTTCTTATTCTCTCAGTGGATTAGGTCAATTATGTTTTCCTACACACCAAGGTTGATTAGGCGATGAAATATTCTCTAGCCAATCTTCTAGTATGGTCATGTTAGGGAAAAATATTATATGTATGGGTGAACGTAATTTCACCTGATGGGAAAAATCTTATTATGTTTTCCTAACCCTTGTTGTTCCATTTGGTGGGGGTGGTGCTTGTGCTTCTGGGATAGTAGGTATGAATTTCAATAAATTTAAGGAAACCGTTATCCATTGAATAGTCTCATATTACTATTTTTTCTTCTTTATTTTCTATCCTTGTCTCATTTTTGAAAATTGGCCTTCGATGGATTGTGATACCAAAGGGGTCAGTTATGTCATAGTGTAGGTGGTCGAGGGCACAATTAGATATTTCAACTGTGATCAGAGGATAGAATGATTCTATTTGATCATATTTATGACTATCCAGTCACTAAAATTATTCATGTCCTTGGTGTTAAATTTCTTCCATTAATTATCCTCCTTTGAATCACTGGTAGAAACACATGCTACTTGATCAGGTGGCTTGTCCAGCTTCACTTTCCCAGAGTCCACCTTCTTTTGTAAGATGTCTTTGAAAAAAAACATTCCGGGATTTTCTCCCAATACTTAATGGAAGGAGAAATTGTTTGGGAGATATTCATTAACATATTTTTTTGGGATTCTTGGTATTTGGAAACTTGATCAAGTTGTTAAGTTTTGAGATGAAGTAGCTAGGGACTTGGTCACATTGAAAAGAATAGAACTTTTTTTACCTCGTAAAAATGTTTCCACCTCTAATATCCTTGATTATCCTGATGAGGTGGGTGTTTTTTATGCTCAATATGTGGATCCACATGATATAGAATAGGAATTAGAGCAGGGTTGAGTGCATAGGTTTTCTTAAGTGTAACAATGGAGGCCTCTACTTTCCTCATTCTATTTCCCTGATTTGATAGAATTACTAGGGACTTAGTCTTGTTCTATGTTATGGAGTCTTTCACTCTTTTATCAATGTAAATGAGGTCTCGAAACCCTCATGTATATTTCACAGGGATTAGTGTTTCGCGCAACTCATCATGAAGATTCTATATATATATGGGAAACAAGTCTTCTTGATAAAGTTGTTGGTTTAAGGATAATATCAACCATTTCTTCTGAGAAATAAAATACAAGGCCCTCTCATTATCCCTCTATTTTTGGTTTAAGATTTCAAGGAATGTTTTCTTCTATAATGTTGAGTATAATTAGAAGAGAAACTTCCTATGTAAATGTTACCTCCCTGAAATTGACTGAGCCAACAAGCTGGTGTACTAGAAAATGTTTGGTCCCTGTAGTGATTGCATGAAACACATGAGTTTCACTACCAATTATTTTTCTAAGGTAAAAATCATAGTAATAAAATTGGATATTAAATTTTCCATGTGCTAATATGGGTCGAAAAATCCATTTAAAATTGGAGATGTATGATTCTTGAAGGTCAGTGGTGGAAGAGTCGGATCAACCGATTTGATTTAAGACTTCTCCTCTAGTTGTACCAACACATTCCATTCCTTAATAGAATCCAATAGATCCATTAGAAACTCAATTGTAATAAAATTACCTTGTGGATTGTCTAGTTAAGAAGTATCTTGAGCAGGTTCATCCACTAGTAGGGCCACATGTGGGTGAACGACTAGTATTTTCCATCGGTAGCTAATAGGGGAAGGTTGATAAGGATGCCACTGGACCTATTCTAGATGTATACCTAGTAGAGGGAACTCATAATCCTTTTTTGTATGGTCTAACTAGATTATTTATTGGTATCCCACATTGATCAGATGTTCCAGATCTATTTTATTTGCTGCGAAAAACCCCCTTTGTTGATGTATGCCAGGTGGGAGTGCGAGTTAAGGATCTACCTACAGAACATATCCAACAGGAAGGATACACTTGATTAGATCTACATTGAGTCACCTCAATTAATTCATCTCTTCCCCTTGTTGAGAAAATATTTCCTGAAGTGTGATGAGTCAAACCTTTTCAGGGAGTTGGTAAGGAACAAACATTCATTTTTCCCTTTTCTTTATTTGGTGCTCTCTAAGGAGGTTGTGGTAGAGAGATTGAGGTAAAAATATAATTATGGTTTAATATATGGTTCTGAGTATGAACACTTAATTCAATCATTTTATTGTGTACCATATTTTGAACTGAAACATCCCCATCTTGCTCCTCCTCTGAATTGTCCTCATGTTTTGTAGGGGTTGAAGGGGTAGTGTTATTAAATACTGAATAATGCACTGCAGGAATTTTATCAATGTATTTGTGAGATTTTATCTCTCTATATCATATAAGAGGAATTTTCCTCACTTTATCTAATTCTTTAGGATCCAGTTGGTGGATGGTAATTGGAAGGGAATCTCCCAATAGTTCAATCGTGAACATTCCTATTATGGATACTGAATCATGGGATGAGACAAACTGAGAGGATTAATTATTATTTGTTTATAGTAATCAAGAGAAGATTGGAATCCACTAAGTATGAGGTTTCTATGGTTAAAAAGAACCCATACCTGTGGTCTAGGGTTGTTCCCATTCTACATTCATAACTCTTCGGGCCTGGTTTTCTCAACATCAGGGTTGTGTTAAAAAATCCCCCAGCCCTATGGGCCAGGATGCTCCTTCATTCTTGTGGTTGCTATTATTGCGGATTCACCTTTTGATTATTTGGAGTTTTGGATGAACATGGTTTGGGTTCATCATTTGGTATGTACCTGAATCACCCTCTTCCAAATATCATCACACTATTTCTTAAATTTTCTCTATCTAACAATTGAATTTCCTTAATCAGGAGGATTTCTTGATATTTAAAAATTCCAAATGAAAAAGTATTTAAATAGCATTATCTCTTATGGAACAACATCAGTGAGAGTCTGTCAAGGCCATTTTTCATTGAGCATATCATTTTTTATGAATAGATTCATTTTTTCAAGCAAATATGAATCTATGACTTTGCATGATACCAAATTTAGTGGTATTTTCTAGCTAGGGAGTTTTATGAAATGAAATGATACATGTTCACCCAAACCCCTTTTATGAACACCAAATTGGGCATATGAGATCATCTATTGCAATATTTTTAATGTTATAAGTCATGCATGCTAACGGGATCCTTAATGCTACAACAATTTTGGATGTTATTCTTCTAGGAGAGCCTCCAAGTAAACTTTTTGTTGCATTACTTCTATTAACTTAATGTGACTTTGATACGTACCATAGGGTAATAGCTTTTCTGTCATGTAAAGAAGAGTGTTCCATATATTGAGGTGGATTTAGTGCACAAAATCTTTAAAAAACACCTCTGAAATGATGTATTGGGGAGTTTATAAAGTCTATAATATGACAATTATTTCATATTTAGATATATTTTTCCTCATGTTCATCATATATTCTTTATATTTCACCAGAGGTTCCTCAAACTAATCTGACCAAAGTGGATTATTGTATGCTAATTTATTGTAGACAACAAGACTGGTATGGGATTCCTCATTATAGTCGAAGGAAGGTAATCCAAGGGGTCATAGAATTACCATCACCTAGGTTTTTCTTTCAACAGATAAATAATTTCACTTATTAATGACAAGGCATAAAACATGACAAGATTTTTTTTCAAGTGCCCCATGGGAGGAGGTATTTGTCATCATTTAATCGTCAAGGGGAAGACCCTTTTAATGTAATGAAATACTACTGTGGAGTAAAATTTCATAGAGAACACAATTATGGGGAGGATTAAAGTGGTGGATTACAGCAAAAGGAAGAACCTCTAACTCTTTGATCTTCTGGACACATAGAGGGCTTCCATAACAATCATCAGGAGATAAGCTATCGAGATCGACCAAATTATGAACATAAAGCAAGCCTTAATGGGGTAGTTTCTAGGAATGACCCTTGGAATTACTATCAGTAATCTAGTAATTTGGTAATGGGAGAGTAATATCTTGATATTCCATAGATAATATTCTAAGGGCTTCAAGGACTCTAACATTAAGTAGAGTAATATTATAAATCAGCTCTTCATTTTCCATTCATCTCTAGTGAGATTTATTTTTGAATTACTTCTTACGATAGACAGGGGAAACGTTCTAGGGAATGTGGTTTTTGAGTATGGAATCTTGTTTGACTATATCTATTTCACTTATAAAATTTTAGTATAGGATTCTGGAATTTTGGTTGGGGTTTGTGACTACCTTTGAGTGGCCATTAGAATAGGCTGATTCCCTCCTATTGAAATATGTGTATGTTTCTGATCAAATTTTCCATATATCATAAGGGTTTTGTCCCTATGACCCTCCTATATTGGAGAATAGGTATGTGTTTATCCTGCGGTGACATGATGATGATCCACCCCATTTGTAAGGATGAAGCTATGTGTCTATCCCACTTTCACTACTGTGGTCATTGTTCTGATGTCTTGTAAGGTCTGTAGGATGTGGTCAGGGATTTTTGTCTTCTCTTTCACCATTTTAAGTATATTATTTGTGACTTTAGTGATTGTAACAATGATATATTCACATTCCTCATCTGGATTAGTGGTATGTGCCTGCTTCTATCCTCCATTTTCTATTAGTGGGTATTGGCAGCACTTAGGTGTGCGGTCAAAGAGTTGTGACAGATCCCTATTCATCATCAGGATTTTCCGAATAACTTCTTTGGGTGATTCTATATGATGATATTGGAATTCTTGATAAGTGTGAGAAGGTGTGTGCGCCTGCCAGTGGTGTTCCACCAGATTTTAATAGCAAACTTCTTTGAACACTACCCTATGTGGCTATTGGAGGGACATATTGATGTGGTTTGGTGTTTGTGACTGCTCATAGGTTTCCAATGAATTAGAATGCAATAATTCCTTTGTCACATCCATATAAGGCTTCCAGAATTCATGGTTAGTGCGGGTAGGTATATGTTTCTTCTAGATATATATTTCTAGATTCCAATGACGGAATGCATGGGATGCTACCAGATGAGTTTGCTGGAAAGGTGAATTAGTGTGAGAGGGTGTATGTTCCTACTCACAATTTTTCACCAAATTTTATTTTTGGGATTATCTAGAGTGGAAATATATGTGTCCATGTTTCTTATTAGCCAATTTATACACCCCGCGAGTAGTCTTGTGCACTTGAGTCTGTATGACATAGGCTGGACTACCAAGGATGGAACCCTCATCATGTTGAGGGTTCACTACCACACAAAATTGGCGGCTACGACTGCTGGAAGGATCCCCATGGAAGGATCCTTCTATCTTCTGGATGGGGTCATATGTGGCCTCTTGATCCACCTCCCTAATATAAGGGAGGGAATTGTTATTGTGTTTCTGGGATAAGCACCCAAAATGGTTGAAGATAGTGATATGTTATGTCTACTTTTGGATGACCAGTCATCACGGATTGGATGATTAGTGGGGTTTTGCGAGATGGAGGGTATGTCAGGTGGCTAACAATGTTGAAATTATACCCTTCCAGTAATACTCCTAAACCAATTCATTCAAGATCCAGTATTGGAGATTTTGGGTTGTTGATAGTGTCCCCTTCTTGGATGAAGACCCAACATGAACAATAGATAGGGAATACTTCAGTGAGAGTTAGTGTGATTCCATTTATATTAAAGGATTGTCCGATTGAATGTTCCAGAAATATAGGTAAAAACAAATAAGGAAACATTGTCAAATTATCTTCTCATTTAAATGAATACATTATTGTGTGATTTTCTTATTTGTGCCTCTTTAAATTTTAGAGTGAAAGGGGCCTAACAGGTGGGTGACACTATCATCTTGGTTGATGATTCTTCTTGGTTTCACCATTTATGTTTCTGATGAAATCGGTGCACACTATGATTTATTTTGGTGTTTTTAATTTTGTACAGTAATTCACATTAGACTCAATATTTTTTAATTTCTTCCAACAATATTTTTTACTAGATCAAGAAACACCCAATGGTTCTATATCAGGGATGACTTAGAGACCTTCTTTCCAAAGGTGGGAGCTCATTGGGAGGTTTATCCAACGATACTTAAGAACTCACATTGGTCAAGAGGTTGGGTGGTTAGGCTCATCACACCCTATTAGGGGGGATTTCTTCTTACTTTGGGACTCTATTATAGATTTAAGATATGTCCACGAATCCTTCATTAGTTTCCTTGTATGATGTGGGTCACCCTTGTATTAACAATCAATTATTAGCATCTATGGAACTTTGAATCATTTGTATGTATATGAAGTTCTTCATCAATGGGATATTTGTATGTATCTAAGATTCTCCATCAGTGGTACCCTCTAATGTACTGTTTATAGATTATTTTATCATTATTATTATTATACTGATTTTGAGCTACATAGTGGGGCGCTCTTCAGCGTATCATCATCTAGTGAGATGGGAGTTATTTTGATGTCAGGATCATACCCATGATACGGGGTTCCTATATATCCTTCTGACAGTAATTAGAACCCATGTAGTTCAGTTCCACTTAATGAGGTATATCATACCTTATAAGGTCATGTGATAAGGACCAAACCATGCAGTTTAGCATAATTCAGCAAGGATGTCTAGGTGAAATGTACCTCGTCAAATATTGGTGTGGGACTTATACCGAAGTGGCCTAGTGAACCTAGAAGGGATATGGACTACCAGTTTTAAAAGTACTCTTCCAGGGATGTGGCCCATAGATAATTAGGGATGATTTGGTATTTTTAACATGAACCTCATGGAGGCTTCTCACATATCCCATTTGGATGGGAATCAAAGACCACATAGTTCCCTTTAATGGAACCATGCCTATGGAGTCCCTATGAGGGTTTGTATCAAAATGATAAGGGCCCTTGAGAGGATTGAGTTGGGGATTACTCCTAAGGAGTATTACTTTTGAGGTTGATTTTTGAGGCTTACACCTTATAGGTGGATTCCCTCATGATTGGGGAGGTTTAGTTAGGGATTATTCATAATAAAGATTCCATTTTTTTGTTAGGGGTTACACTTGGAATGTTTCCCAAAGGTTGGATTTCCGGGCTTATTTCTAAGGGGGATTCCCTTGTTCAGGGATCATGTGGATACTTTGATCATCACCAACCCACAATACCATGTTATTAATGTTATGTGTGAGAAACAAGAGGAAGTATAAGATCTAGAAAACCACATCATCCTTCTCCCATTAGAGGATGAGGGTGGGTGTCAGGACCCGTCCTCAGGGCCCGTGCCGTGACTACCCCATGCCCGCCTTCCATAGGCCAGGGGCTGGCAACTAGCCCCAAGGTGTAAATCCCAGTAAAAAGGGAAGGCATTGCCTTTGTAATGTAAACAAACACCACAGAGCAAGAAAGAAGAAGAAGTAAACACTAAGTAAAAACTGAGTACAACAGTAAGTGCGGAAAGGTATGTGGGCCAGTATACAAACCCAAACTGAAAGTAAAGTACAACTGGAAGGGAAAACAACAACTGAAAATTAAAGCCACAACGTCGATCTATCCACTGGATGTCCCACTTGAAGGGTGGGTACAGATAGCCTCCACAGCTCCCCGGGTCCAACCGTCCGCTCCGAGTATGTCCCGCCCAGTGGTCCACCTCCGGGTACCGACCTCCTCCGCAAGCCACAACCGTGATCAGCGCTGTCCGTAGTCTAAAACCAACACAACATAGTGCGTGAATAGCCCATGAATGGGTGAGTATAAGCTACTCAGTAGGGACCCAAAGACCCCCGAAGGTCTCCCAGAATCCACAAAGGATAAACCACAAAGGAAAGATACAATCAGGAAGTAACATTCGATACTGCTTAGGTATATGCCCATACAAATACCTAAGTCATACAAATATTGTACGCTCCAATATCTGAGCCAAATTACAACCCAGTCCACACATAAAAACACAACCCAGTCGACACAGGAAAGCAAAACATAATCCACACAGGATAGCACAACAGAATCCACAAAGGAAAGAAAACAGGATTCAGCTCACAGAGGTATACTTCTTTATATGATGATAGAGGTGATCAGATATATCCACTGATTCATCTAAGCCATCGAACCCACAAAGGATCGATAGGTACTAAACCCCGCAATGACCCACAAAGGATCTGACCCACACAGAATCGATAGGTAACTAACCCCCGTAAAGACCCACACAGGATCAGACCCACACAAGATCTGTATGCACTGGCCATCACAGGACCACTGAGCGCTGACCCACACATGATCAGACCCACACAGGATCTGTAGCACTGATCCACGTAGGATCACTGAGTGCTGTAGTTGTCGCCGTCGAATCCACTGAGGATCTCCACATAGTCATCGTTGTCGTCGCAGTCGTAGCCAGCTCTAGGGTTCCCGCACACAGCAAGATCGTTCGGGAGGGTCCGCTCCACGAGCCGAGAGGCAGGTAAATCAACTGACACATAGTCCAGAGTTGATGTATCCAAAAGTTCCTTATCGTCAACAAGAACTCAACGTCACAGACGGTGCGTCAATCGGATGCCCGGTCTGAGAGTTATTGGCTTTTTCGTCCCAGGGCCCCGATTGGTTTTTAAGTCAAAACCAACCCGACCATACACCACATGCGTCCAAACCTCGGACAGAGTAAGCCAAATGATCCTTCTCACTTATAGGAATCCATCAAAGTCGACGACATGTCAATCGGACGTCCGAAGCTCAAGTTATAAGTGTTTCCGCTCCGAGGGCCCGGTTGGTTTCGTGTACGAACCAACCCGGCCGAACCCAAAGTAATTTGAAACCATGAGTGCAATATACCGAAACGACCATCTCGATCCAAGGATCACATCTCAGCTGACGGTGCGTCAATCGGAGGCTCGTGTCTCAGGTTATTTGAAAAACACCGAAAAGGTCCGAAAACGGGGGGTCTGGGCCCGGACCGACCCGGCCCGACCCCCCCTGGGTCGGCCAGAACCGGGTCGACCCGAACTGGGTCCGGGTCCGACCTGGATGGCGTGACCCGGCCAGGCCGGGGTGGCCCGGCCCGGCCCGGGCGCGACCCGGCCTGGCCGGCGAGTCGGCTCGGCCGGTTACGGCCGAGCGATGTGGGGGGCGTGCTACCCCCGCGTGATGGAGCAGCGGCCCTCCGTGGGGCTGCCCTTGCCAGCGGACGCATCATCCCACCATGTCCCATCCTTCGCCGGTCCCACGTGGTTGCGGGATGGCCGGCCCACCGCCGGGGCTTCAGCCGCAGCGGTTATCCACGGCGGCGTGCCGGGCGCCGCCGCCTTCCACCGCCGGTGCCACTGTGCCGGCGTGGCGCACCGGCGGGTTGCGCCGCAGACCACCGGATGAGTTCCAATTATCGGAAATTCACGTCGTCTTCGCAAAAGGCCATCTCGGGGTCCGTCCTTCACTGCGAGGACCTCACATCGCCATCGCGGCTCGTTTTGTCGACGTCCGCCGTTTCGCACACCATGAAGGAAAGGGGTGGTGGGTTCAGACTTGTTCATTGGTCCGCACCCACCGCGTTAGCGGTTTAAAATATATCACAACAATTTTAATCATACGCCGCGGGTATAAATCACAAAGATTTAAAATAATCGACCCCTACCTCGTCGTTGTCGTCGAACGTGAGTTCTTCGCGGAATTTACTGTCGCAGAAGAAGTGGATCGTCGCATCGCGGAAGGGGTTCACGTCGTCGCGGTACACGACGTCGCATTGACGATCTCCGAGTGTTAAAGAAAACACACATATTTAATTGCACGTTTAATCCCAAGTTGAAGATAAAATACACAAAGGAATTTAAAAGATCCGGAGTCCCCTACCTCAATCGGGTGTTGGTCGAAGATTGTCGTTGGGAAGGATTGTCGCGGAAGAAACGTCGCGGAAGGGAATTCGTCGGCGACGCGGTACACGGCGTCACGTCGTCGATCTCCGAGGGTTCGGCGTTCTTCTTGTTCTTCGTGTTCTTCACGTTCTTCACATTCTTCGCGAAGGAGGATGAAGAACTTAGAGTTTCTGTAAATCCTCCCAACAAGCCACCCACATATGTTGGTCTTATTTTATTCTTATGCCAACAAACGAAAGACAAAGTTAAGAAACGAACCATTAATTCGGTGAATTAATGGTAACGACTTAACTGCCCAATTAATAGGGGCGTTAAGAATATAAGAAAATGCACCGGTTGACTTTCATTTAAAAAGGGGTTTTCGCGGGTGCGTTACTTAGAGGAAAAGAAACGGTGGGGTTCGTGCATGCCCCACGTCACAAATATCCTACCAAGAGTGTAGGATATTTTGAGTTCCACCCTATCTGCTTCAACATAGCTTAAGTGGCTTTAAGTGGCTTAAGTAAAATAAAATAAAGTTGTCGCACCACTTTATTTTATTTCATAACTTAGCCCCAAAAATTAAAAACCACACCCGAGCAAACTCAACTCCGGAAATGGCGTTTCTAAGAAAATTCCGGTGCTGCGATTCCATCGGTGCCCTCAGAATTAGATTCCGAGCACCAGTTCAAAAGTTAGGAAAACCCGCTCGTTCGATCACTGAACGTACCCGAGCCAAACTTTGGAAAATGATTCTGGGCACACTGGGCCTCAGAATCAGGTGCCGTCAGAAACTGAGTTCTTGTAGAATTCCAAAGAAAATTAATAGAAAAATTCCCTTGCATTTTACGGGTCTTTACAGTGGGGAGATAGGAGAAGAAGAAAGGGTTGTGATGTGCCCCTTACCTCCCATTCTTGTACCCTAGCATTGTGAAGGAGGAAGGAATGATTTTGGAGAGGTCCTTAAAGATATGATAGGGGATTACTCTATGGGGGATTCCTTAAAATTAGTTCTAGGGGAAGGTAAGAGGATCTCATTCTTTGTCTCCCTACATGGAACTGGATGTCCCTATTCTTAGAGACAACATGTTAAGGACATGGATTTAACCATCATTCCTAAGACCCATAATCCCCTTGGACTTCCCATAGGATCAGGGTCCTCATGACTATGGGGATTCATATCCACATACACCCTAATCACCAAACCCATTAGATAGAATAGGTATGAGACACATCTGACTGAAGAAATTCATATCCAAATGGGAGACATGTTGGTGCACCTCTATCCATGGTTTTGAATGTTCTGAGGATTTTGTGGAGGTTTCAATTTTCTCCCTGTCAGATTAGGGAGCCAAAGTAAGAGAGTCCCTTCCATTGGTGACTTGAAAGGGGGCCTGATAAGTGGCTCGTACAGGGTAGAGGATGGGAATTCCAAGGGGGTCTCACACAGGGTAGGACTATGCAGACTAAAAGATATTTGTATAGGTAGGCCTATATGATCTATAAGTGTTTTCAGTGACATACCACCAAGGAAAAACACTTAGATGAGGGTTTTCTCAAGGAATAAAGGGTTTCTTTAGGTGTTCCTGGAATTATCTCATATAGATCCCTGGTAAGATAAGGGGACCTCGCTGTAGTTTTCATCAACCATAGGGGAAAATGGTTTCTCATGATGGTGTTATGTATTTCAGACCCTACGATGAAATTGGTTCTATTACAAATTTAATTCCCTCTTATATCAGGTTTTGTAGAGATACCTAGATTTTTTATGATGGCATGGGTGGAGGACTAGGGTGATAATAATGTCAATAATTCTTTGGATTTTCTATTATCCAAAAGAGGATCCCCAAGGTCCTATTTATAAGAAAATATGGGACCCTGAGTGAAGTATATTTCTCATATAGGTATATCACATAGGATGATGTGCATGTCCATTGAAAAGGAAAATTCACTGGTACCCCGAATGAAGACACTGTTTTGTGGGACCTACGTGGAGGGCCTTTGGTGAAGTGTGCAACCCTTGTAATTCTTCACTTCTCATCTTTTCTTATCCTGGAGGTAGTTTCCTATAACAAATTTTCATCCATGTGAAAAAAACGGAGCATAAACACATGGGTAATGGTATTTCATGATATATTTTATCAAATAGGAATCATACACAACATGATAGTGAAAATTTGTATCTAATTCAAAACATTCTACATGGGAATGAATTTAATGAATAAAAATCCATACTATAATGGTCTTCGGATAATTAATAGAACGTGAGATGGATTATGTGACATTAAAATAAAATGATATTAAAGATATTATTTATACTTGAATAAAATAGGGTGGTGAATGAAGGAAACTAATAAATAATGTTAGGAAAAACAATCATGTCTAATTGAATTTCAAAAAGAGGAAAATAACACTTATGAATTTATAAATAAAAAAAATAAAAAAATCATAGATAAAATTTAAAATTGAATAACAAATAACAATAATAATGATAGAATAATGATATAAAATATAAAACGGTAAGTAAATACACCATAAGATAAAACATGGTGTAAAACATAAAAATGTCTCATGTATTTCAAATTAGATACAAAGAAAAAATAAAACATTAGTGTCCTTTTAATTTAAATAGCATTAAAGAAGGTACAAGATATATATCTTCAAACACCATGAATTAAATGAATATGGTAAAATAATTCATTAGATCATAACAAAAACATATCAAGGATATCATGGTGAATAATATTAATTTTATCTCTCTAAGTTAAATTTGAGATAAAGAACAACGTATCTGGTATTTCAGCTTACAAGAACATTATGTAACCCATTATATAATAAATATAAAAATAATTATTTAATATTATAAAAAATTATTAATATATATTTAAATTTATAAATTTCATTTAAAATCAATTATTTCAACTATATTAGTGGAACATGGTTTATTTTCATCATCGAATGATAGAGACTTCGATTGCTTGTTTTATACAAGTATTGGAATAGAGTTGTAGGACCCTGTTTATTTAAAAAGTTTTTTATTCAATGATAATACATTGCACTATAATCATTGCGTTTAATAGATTTATCACATTCCCATTTTAATTATTTAATGTTGAATATAATGTTTTTGAACATAGAAATTATGAATACTTAGTTTCTTTGTGTTTAACAATCAAAATTTTATATATTTAAAAATATATTATATTTAAGTAGTAGTTATATATAATAATAAAAATGAAATAATAATAAAAAAATCAAATCATTATTTCATGATTTTACCATTATATAAGATTCCATAATTACTCATGATAATGAAATTATAGAAATTTCTAAGTGGTGGGTAAAACTAGCCCAAAAGAGAGCACGTTATACTAATTTTATGAGGAAGGAAATGTTTTTATGTAATGTACATATATCCTTTTCAAAATATTAATAATGACATATATATTATTTAGATTCATTATTTTATTTCTTAATACTATTCATGATGAGTGGTGATAAAAAGGTGAAATTCGTGATTAATGGAGGCAGTAGTCAGCAAGTACACATGATTAAACATTCAATTTCCCATGTAATAGTGTACAATGGAGGTATATAATAAATATTCATTTATAATTAATAATTACTTCATATAAAATTATTAATTAACTATATCTTTCCTTTTCACCATCTATGATTGGAAGTGGTGAAAAACACATCACATCTTGTTGTGGAGGAGATAGTCCACATGTTTACATGATCGATGTTATTTTGATTTTCATAGTGGATGATTTAATAATGGTTTCTCAATTAGTATAATAATATTATATATACTAATAATAATATTTTAATTATTTTTTTGACTAAAAAACATTATGAGAGAAATATTATGATTAAAAGGCTATAAAGTATAAAATGATCTTGTTGATAACATATGTTTTCTCTTAGAGATATCTTATAAAATATAGGACTTATGAAATATAATCGAGAACACATATAATTGAACATGGTTAAAAATTATATGCAGAGAAAAAATAAATATTTTTATGATATAATTAGAAAGAATAGAAGTGTCATGAAGTTATGTAAGTTATACCCTTTTAATATGTGAATAGAGAAGTGATTTTTGAGGTACTCATTACATTTCAGAAATGGTTTGAAAATATTCAAGTGTCTAATGTTCACAAATTTTATTATAATAGAATATTTTATGAGGTATGGTTAATATATATTCTACCACACATTTTACCACATTTTAAAAAAAATTTATGGCCTTTTACCAATTTATTTTTACATGTAACCATTTTTATTTTTACAATTGTAACTAGTTTTTAACAGAAACATTTAGGTTTCACAGAAAATATTAATAAATATTATACCAATCTTGGGTATTCGGAACATAAATTTATGATCCATATATTCTAATTAAATTCCAAAATAATTTAAAAATATCATTTTATGTAGAAAATTTAATATTGATAAAAATAGGTTTTGTAGAAATAATGTTATTTAAAACATTATGTTTTCTTAATCTTACATAAAAGATTTTACAAATAAATGTGTGATAATATAATTTTATATATTTTAAAAAAACATATAAATTTAATTTTTTTAATTTAATAGATTAAAATTACATTACATTAATAAAAAATTTTATAAAAATAATTATTATATCATTACCTCGACAATTTAATTTAAATCGTTTAATCTTATTCTAAATACTAAAAAGAAATTAATCTTATTAAATAACATGATAATTTTGACATAAAATATAAAATCAATTTTTTTATATTTAGTTTCTATAAGTGATGATAATTATTTTTTAATATATAGAAAATAGAAAAAAAGTTTTTTCAGTAATACATTACATATTTTTCAAAATTCCAAACATGGGTTTAATATATTAAAATTATTATTTTTCAATAATTTTAAATTTCATTATAAATAATAATATTTATAAATAAATGTTTAAAATAATTTTATGTTATTCTTGTATTATGATAATTTTAAAAAAAGATGTTGTTAGTGAACTCGATATTTATTTCAATATTCACCTTAAAAAAACTATTTTAGAAAAGTCAAAAAATTTCATATTTTTACAATTTTTTTATGGTGAATCACAAAATAATAACTTCATTATGTTAAATAAAAATTTAGATATATTTAAATTTATACTTAAAAAATTAAAATATAATGAAAAAGTTCATTTAGTGACACAATTAATATTTTAAAAATTAATTATTTATAATATTATTTCATATCAATTTATATTTTATACAATATTAATATATTAGTTCATATTATTAATATTTCAATAACGTTCAATTTAGTTTATTCAGATAAAATTTATAACACATAAAAATAGTTTTTTTGGTAAAAAGTTCTTTTATATTAACTAATCATTATCAAATAACAGTAATTTTCATTATTTTAAAATTTTAACATTTTTAATCCCTTCATATTAATATAGTTTATTATTTTATAAATACATAAAATCATACCTTAATAATATTATTATTAATATGTAACACACACACACACACATATATATATATATTTAAAATAATTTATTATTATATTTCTATTTCATATTTAATTTTTTTGTGAATTATATTATTTTATTTTTTATTGATAATACACATCATTGGTATAAAAATATGATACATGTATATCTAATGAAAATATTTACAATATCTTTATTTGTTCCTATATAGATCCTTAATAAACTCATTCACTCCATTCACATTTCATAAGGCATACTTATCATTTATATAGTTTTCAATTTAGACCGAATAATATATTTTCTTATTTAATTATTTTATTCTACATTATAAGTGTAACACCATAAGATTTTGTGGAATAATTTTTTTTTTCAAATTAATCTAATATTTTTGATATTTTCCATTTCACACAACACTGAATATAACTTTTGTTATATTAAAGCACTAATTTTCTCTTGAATTATATGTAACACTATGTCAATATTTTTCAATACAGAACACTTAGATTAAATTTTTATACCCACAACACTATGTTTGTCTTGTGTTGTAAACAATGATGAGTTCCTTCAATATTTAGTGTTACACACAACATCTGATTAATATTGTTAATAAAATATGATTATAGTTACCACATATCATTGGGAGTAATGGATTAGAATAATATTAACTAATGTGTTAAAATATTATTTACTCATGTATATAAAATGTTTCCTTTGGTTTTAAATTAGTTATAAATTAATGTAAGAACTGTTTGAAAAAAATAAAATTTCTTTTCTAAGAAAACTATTCCTCTATGTACAAAACAATTTTATTTCAATAAATTAAAAAATTACATTTAATGAAAATTTATAAAAAATATATATTTGACATATTTAATCAATTTTTTTAAACTCATCCAATATATTTTATAGGAATAAGATAAGAAAAAAATCCATCTTTATGAATAAAATGAGGTATTTTTCAAAAAGAAAATGTTACCACCTTTTAATGGAGAACCAATTTTAAATATAATTTACGAAAAATTTATAATTTTATTTTGAAAAAATAAAATTCATTTTTCAAATGATAATATCAATATTTACTTTCGGTTAATTTTAGGTATTTTTCTGAGAAGTTTCACTTTTTGATGAATAATGAATTTTTTTTTAATTTTAATTGAAAACAATATTTTTGTCTAATTTATTCATATAGTCAAATTATATTTTAATTTGTTTTTAAAGTGTAATTATATAAATTTTACATAAATTAATATAATTTAGGTCATTGGAACTGATTTCACATTGAAATTGGATATAACAACAATCCCATCTTTTGAAATTTTTCTCTTTAAAAACCTGCTTTCACGACACGTCTATGGGGTTAATATTAAATTAATTTATTTCAAATTTGTTATTATAATTTATAAAAATGGATTTAAAATTTTGTATCATTATAATTTCTAATTTATAATAAATTTAACTTAATTTTTTATCAAAAATACATGTGAAGGTAATTAAAATAAATTATAACGATTAAGGTAAACACATTTTTACTTAGTGGTTAAACATTAATTTAAGGATCCAAATAACCTAGAAACATTTAAAAAATCTATTTTATAGGAATATTTATACCAATTACCCTATTTTGTCTAAATTGGATAATTATTTGTGTCACATTATGTAAGGGGGACCTCTCGATAGTGTTTGGATTTTTATATTTACAAGAATGTCACTCTTCTACAATAAAAGGGAACTCACCCCCTCATTTATTCACACCTCTGAAGATCTTTTTATCAGAAAAAACCTACTAAAATATCCTACCAAAATACCCATATTCATACTATAATCCTCTATTTGGTCATAAATCTATCCAAGTAATCCCATCAGTATAAACCAAGAGGAGTTACCCAAAGAAGAGGTAACATCGTTCCACAAGCTATTTTGTTTTAGTTTCAATATCCACACCCTAAAATATTATTATTAAATGATTATATAATAAAATCAGTATAATAACTAAACTATATATTTTTATTCTAATGGTTATACTTAAACCTGCACAAACTTCCATCAAATGTGTAACGAACTTACAGTTTGGGTGTACGGCAGACTATCGCCTCACGAAACGATGTCTTTCATTTTTCCTTTACCACCCTTAATTTATGATCATTATAGTGTACATAATGTTTTTATAAGATACATATGATAAATATGATGTATTTATGATTCTATATTTATTATATAATACATACCTCCTGACATTCCATTTTGTGTAAATACGATAACTTCATTTGTGGGCGTGTAGACTACTACCTCTTAAAAATGATTTGATTCGTTCACAATTTAGATTGAATGTATTAAGAATGGGTCTAGAAAATGTATATTATATATATGAAATAATAATTATTCTATAATTATAATATATATTTGTATGTTTTTTACTTTCTTTCGTTCAATACAACAATAAAACAAAAACTGTGTCCATACGTACATATGACCCACCATCTCCATTAACGGTGTATTCTATTTCATATTTATATATTTTATAGATTATTATAAATATTTATATAAGGAATATATATTATATTTATATAATTATTAAAATTATTTAAATAATAAAATCATGATAAAAGTAATATGATCAATAATAATAAGTCAAAACATATACGAGAAATAAAGTAGATACTACCCAAAACATAACATTAACAAGGAATTATTAATAAACGGGTAATATAAAGTAATAATAAAATAATATATGTTATTATATATAAAAAAATGTTTCATTTGTATATTTATAAAAATACTATATTTATTATATAGTAGTATTGAATGTGTATGAAGAAATTCATTACTCAAGGTAAGGGTTTTCTCCTCTCGCTTTTATTTTCTGTGAGACACAAGCCATGGTCACCACCAATTTCTTATATGATTCAAGTATAATGAACATGGATGTATTTTATTATTCTTATAATTATAATTATTTGGATTCATATATCCATTTTATTATCTATCCTTCATGGTTTTTATGGTTCAAAAGTTACCAAATCGGTAAAGTAATTTTGTCTAATTTGCCTTCATTGAGAAACTTTCCATGTTATGAACCTATATTATTCTACGAGGTGTACATACTGCCATTCAAAATATTATATAATGAATATCCCTATTTTCATGATATTTCTATATTATTTTATTTTTATTATTTTATAGGGATTATGATTTAAATTTAACAAAGTGGTAACAATTTATTGCTACAATCTCATCGTTTATCAGGATTATTTATAATTACGCTTCCATTGATGAAATATTATAATCCATATCTCAATAATTCTCCTTAATTTAATTTTTCTCTATTTATTCATGATATATTCAAGTAATGATACCATTTTCCCTCTCCTTTTTACTTAATATGAATAAGAAAAAAATAATAAAATATGACTTTATTTTTCTTTTTAGTGAGAAGTCTATGATAGTCCAAAACCATGTTTTCTAAAAATGTTATAAAAATTTTTCTAATAACTTCATATGTTCATTAAAAGTTATTATTCACCATGTTTTACATTTTTGACAAAATATCTTTTAAAAATGAATCTTCTTGTCATTTTATGATTGATAAATTTTATAAACTTTTTAGGGAAGAAAAGTAATTTTTGATATGTATGGATTTATCATCCATCATGACCATCCATACTTTAAAGCTTCCATTACATGTTTAAAATGTTTCTTTTTAAGAAAGAAAATCTTACTATTCTTGACATTCATTTTTTATAGAAAATTATTTTCAAATAAAAAGGATTTTAAAATTTGTTTATAATTTAAAAAGTGTTTAAAAATGGTTTTCAAAGATTCTATTATATGTTTTCTAAAGGTTATTTTCCAAGAAAAGTATTTTAGTTATTTCAGAGATTATAATATAATTTTAAAAGATATTTTCAAAGAAATAGGTTTTACAAATATTTTAAATATTTTTTTATAAGTTTTCAAATCATTTTTAAATAAAATGTTTTCAAAATGTTTTCAATATTTATTTATATGTTTTAAAATTATTCCCAAAGGAATGGTTTTTAATTTTTTTAATGATTTCCTTTTATGTTTTTAAATTATTTTAAAATAATTTTTCTTTCAAAATTTTTTATGTTTTAAAAATATTTTTTTCCAAGAGAAAAATATATTTTCCTTAAGAATGTTTTTAAATGAGATTTCAAATTATTCAGTTTAAGAAATGAATTTTTGAAATTTTTTTATGAAAGGGGTTTTCATAGAAATTTTGTTTTCCTTAATAAATGTTCCAAGTGATCTTTCAAAATCCTTCTCCATCTAATATGACATCATTTGAAATAGTTTATTTTTTAATAGGGTTATAATCTAAGGACACTATTTGTATTATTTCTCTAAATGGTTTATATTTAAGATGAAAAGTTATTTATGAAACATGTTTCTCTTCCACGGGCTATATGATTTTGAAAACCAATTATTTTCATGGGTTATTCTTTGATGAAATAATTATTAAACCTATCACATTTTCATAAGTTATGATATGATGACATGTTTATGATACCCAATTCATTTCATAGGTTATGATCTGATGTTAATGAAACTCATATATTTTTATGGGTTATGATATGATGAATGTTTTACTATCTTATGGAACATGTATTTATGATTTAATTATATAATGGGTGGTATAATATTTCCCACTAATTCATTGGGTAAAAATTTACATATCATGACATGGACATGGCTAGAATGAGGAGGGAACTCAGTTCAGTAATGGACATTGTCTGCTAAGATGGTATTAGGAGTGAACGTTGACTACTAAGATAGTCTTGGGAGTAAACCTTGAATACTAATATTGTTTGGGGATTGAACCCATTCCACTATGAGGAATTGTCTATTATTGGGGATGATGGTGTGTCCCACCCAGTAGATGTAACCCCCATGAAGTGCTCTGCTATGTTTTGGAAATAATCATTCACTTATAGGGAATGATTTTATAGACTTATGTGTGTGTCAAAAATTCTAGGTATTGTTCATATGTTATGATTTCATGGATTATTCTCTTAATTATCTTATGATTCATGTCTTTTGAACTGCTAATATTTTTTTCCACGATTCATGTTTATGATCTTTTATATGCAGGGTACAATCTTCTAATGTGATGATCATATTTTCATACCCTTATGTTCATGTTATTCTTATATATATCTTGTGTTTACCCTTATTGGGAATCTAAGACCACCTCTTTAT
The DNA here is from genome assembly GCA_963277665.1 of Viscum album. Classification (NCBI taxonomy): domain Eukaryota; kingdom Viridiplantae; phylum Streptophyta; class Magnoliopsida; order Santalales; family Viscaceae; genus Viscum; species Viscum album. The sequence continues at coordinate 805,755,199 of OY728155.1, forward strand.
TATGTTTCGTTTCCCCAAGTTATGAATAAGTATTTTAAGTAGGTGTACTAACAGAGAAGATTTAATAGGGTGATATTGAAGATCTTTCACCATGATAAAAGATTAGGTTACCATGTTTCCAAATACACTAAACTATTAAGGTCCTCAGGAATTTACTTTTTTAATGTACTAAATATTCATCTAAATTTATTTAATATCCATGTATATTAATCTTGGGTCTCTATAGTTGGTATCAAAGGAATGGATTTTTCAACCTTTGGAAACTAGGATGAGAAAACTTTGGTGACATCCCATGGGATATTTATAGGGATATGTGTAGGGATGTATATACGTATAATCCTAAGGATTCATATATTTAAATGTATATTCAATGATTTACTAATCCTAGAAGCAATTTTTCATGATTATATGGTTTTCTACAATGATAAGTGTTGATCAAACTAAAAATTATGGTCTTAGACAATAACAGGAACTAGATGGAATGATGTTAACATTGAATATTTTAGATGTGAAAATTATGGGAATTATAAAAATCAATTTACTAAGTGGAAATCTCATGAAGATAATCAGGAAGGTGGTTTGGGTATTGGTTATACTGTTGAATATAAAGAGACCACAAATGACATGTGAAAGTTATGATATTTTCTAACAGTTGTATTTACATTAAACAAAACAAGAATGATTATATTGAGGTTTAGGAACCTTAATACATGATTCAAATTTCATATTCTAAGAAATGGGTATTAAGGAATATGTTGATAAATCTGGATTAATGGTTTAAGAATAAATTTATATGATTGATGTGTATATATTTTTATATTAAAAGAGTTTTTCATACGAATCATGAAATATATAAGTATTTTTAGTATAAGGTTTTCATTAAGGATTTAAAAGGATATGTTGAATGTTTATGATTAATTAAATAAATTTAATGGAAATTTTACATTTTGTATAAGGGAATATAACCCTTAATATGTTCTTGATGTTGAGATAATATTTTCTGGATAGAGATATATAGGATATGAACAAGTAAATTGGGCGGTTCTGATTTCCTCGGAAATGATAAAGGGTTTTTTAAAAAAAATGTCTATCATGTATGAAGTTTACAAATTTTTTGGATTTACAGAATATATCCAATAAACATTGGAAAAATAAAACACGCATGTTTTTAATAACAATTTATGGTCATTACCATGTTTAAAGTTAATAAAAGATGAAGGTATTCACATGTTTATTATGAGGGCAATAAGAGCTACTTTATGATGTATAAGGGATCATTATTAAGCTGATTTTGAGAAATTTAGTTACCTTATTTAAAATGTTTTGGATTTTAATCTTTTGAAAGGGTCACATGGTTAACCATTTATGGAATGTTTATCTTAAACATAAGATGAGGTTTCAGGGATTAAAGTATTATCTCGCCATATGAGGATTTATGCATACTTGAAAACCTATGATAACCATTTTTCTGTGATGATAACTAAATACATATGGAATTACTTATTATTATAGCTCATGATCTATTAGAACTTAAAAAATTAAAAATTCACCATCATTTATTAGAGTAAGAGACAATGTTGAAATATATCAAGGCACAATAGAGGGTGAGGTTGTACTGAAATCGTGTAAGTATACCTTTTCATGAAATTTTCCAACTTTAGGAAAAGTGGTCTTGAAATAATTTTTTTCCAATTATCATCATTATTGATGATATTTATGAACTATTTAATTCCACTTTGGTATATAGATTTTTGATAGTTAACTTTTTCCAAACCATATTCTCTATTACTCTCCATCATAACTTGATAGTTAGATTTCTCTTCCATGTATATATTTTAAATTTCCACCTATGTTCTCTTATGTGGAATCCTAATTATGAGTTACTTTGGGTAACCCTTATGATTCCAACTTTCCCTTTATAAAGGAATTTTTAGTATTCATTTTTATGATGTGGGTTCTTAATAAAGAAACATTCAAGTATTAAACAATTGATAACCCAGTTTAATTTCAATTGAAAATTTCATTTTAAGGGGTTATAATGAAACAAACCACGATTTTGTGAAATATTTTTTTTGAATAAATTTAATCTTTTTGAAATTTTTATTTCACACAACATTGAATATTAATTTTTTTATATGTAAGAACCAAGTTTAGCATGAATTATGCGCAACACCATGTCAATCATGCACTACATGAAACACTTAGATCCACTTTTGGTACACGAAAAACAATGTTTGTCTTATGTTATACAAAAGGATGAGTTCCTTTGATAGATTTCGTTACATGCAAGGCTGAGTTTTACTAAACTACAATAAACTATTAATATTTCTATTAAAATATCATTATAATTACCACATAACCATTAGAATGAAAGTTACAAAAAAATAACTAAAGTGTGAAAATATTATTTAAAAATGTATATAAAATGATTCATTTTTTATTAATTAGTTAGAAATTAATGTAATAAGTATGCAAATATAATGAAATTATTTTTCTATGAAAATTATTACTCTATGTACAAACTCCGTTTTATCTCAATAAATTAAAAAAAGAAATTTTGATGAATATTTTTATTAAAATTTAGATATTACATATTGAATAAAACTTTTTTTACACTCATACAATAGATTTTAGAGGTGTAATATAATAATAAATCCAATTCTATGAATAAAAAGAGGTATTTTTCAAAAATGTAGTTTTACTACCTCGTAATTGGGAACCCATTTTAAAAATTATTTTTGAACATTTATAATTATAATTCGTAAAAATGAACTTAATTTTTAAAATTTTAATATCAACATTTACTTTCGGTGAATTTTTTGTATTTTTCTAAGAAGTTTCACTTTTTGATGAATAGTGGAAAATTCTGAATTTTCATTGAAAACTGTATTTTGGATTAATTTATTTATATAGTTAAATTATATTTTAATTTTGTTTCAAATTGTTATTATATAAAATTTAAATCAATTAATACAATTTAGGTCATTGGAACCAATTTCACTTTGAAATAATATATAAAAATAATTCAATTTTTTTTTAACTTTTTCTCTTAAAACAACCGCTTTTGTGCCATGCCTGAGGTATTAATTTCAAATTGATTTCTAATTATTATGTAATTTGAATTTGAATAAATGGATTAAAATTTTGGAAACATAATAATTTATAATATATAATAAGTTAATATCATTTTTTGACCAAACATATTAGTGAAAGTAATTAAAATTAATTATAGTGATTAAAGTAAAAACAATATTACATAGTGGTTAACCATTAATTTAGGAGGCCAAATAACCTATAAACATGTCAAAAATATATTTTATGGGCATATATATATAATTTACCCTCTTTTAAAGAAAATGTAAAATTATTGGAGGCACATTATATTAGGTAGATCTCTCAATAGTGTTTTCCATTTTATATTAATAAGAATGCCACTCCTCCACCACTATAAAAAGGGAACTCACCCCCACACATATTCATAACTATAAATAATTTTTTCTTGCAAATTAACTATAAAAATATCCTCCTAGAATCCTTAATTTCATCATGGAAGCCTATATTTTGGCATAAATCTAACCAAGGAAGCCCTTTGGTGCAAACCAAGTGGAGTTACCCAAAGAAGAGGTAAAATCATCCCACAAGATCATTTGTTTTATTTTCACTCCCCACCTCCTAGAATATTATTATTAAATAATTTTATAATAATTTTTTTTTCATAAATATACTTATATGTATTTATTCTAAAATTTTTTCATCCATCTACAAATGCTTCCATCAAATGGGTAATGAACTTACCCTTCGTGTGTACAGCAGACTACCGCCTCATGAAAAAATGTCATTCATTTTTCCTTTCCTACCTCTCATGGATGAGAAATATGAGATGAATAATTTTTTTATATGATATATATTAAATTTATTACTTATTTAGGTTCTTTCATTATTATATGAAGCATACCTTCACACTTTCTATTTTATGTAAATACGATAACTTCATTTGTGGACATGTGGACTACCACCTCCTCAAAACAATGTGATTTGATCACACTTTACATGGAATGTATTTAGGATTATTTTAGTAAAAATATATTATATATATATAATAATAATTATACTTCAATGATAATATATATATATATCCTTTACATTATTTCTTTCAATACGGCAAGAAAACAGAAACAAATTTCATGTGTTTGTACGACCTACTATCTCTATCAATGGTGTATTCCATTTCATATTTATACATTTTATATATTATTAAAAATATTTATATAATAAATATATATTATATTTATATCATGTTTTAAGTTTTGGGAATATTTAAATCATGATTTATGTAAGAGGATCAATAATAAAAAGTCAAAACATATATGACAAAGAAAGCAGATATTACCTGAAATAGAACATTAACAATTAATTGTTAATAAAAGGGTAATATAAAGTCATAATAAAATAATATATGGTATTAGATATAATAATATGGTTATTTTTTTATTTATAAGAAACTTATATTTATTATATAGTAGGTTTGAATGTGTATGATAAAATTTAAGACTTAAGGTAAGGGTTTTCTCATCTCACTTTTATTTTTCATGAGACACAAGACATGTTCACCACATATTTCTTATATATGTCTTATATAATACCCATTTATGAATTTTATTATTCTTATAATTTTAATTATTGGGATTAATATATACATTTTAGTATCTATATTTCATGGGGTTTTTGGTTAAAAAGTTACCAAATCGGTAAAGTAATTGTTTACCAATTTTCCTTTTTTGAGACACATGCCATGTTATGAACCTATATTATTTTATGAGGTGTATATAATTCATATTGAAATTTTATATCATTAATATAAATTTTTACATTATATTTAATAATTCATTTATTTTTATTCTTTAATGGGTATTGTGATTCAATGTTACCAAAGTGGTAATAGTTTATTGCTACAATTTCATCATTTATCGAGATTGTTTCTGATTATGCTTCCTTTGATGAAATAATATGATTAATATCTCAATAATTATCATTATGTTTATTATAATATAGTTATCCATGATATATTCAAGTAATGGTACCTTTTTTACACACTTGGTTACTTAAGATGATTATGAAAACGTTTTTCTAAAAATATGAATTTATTTGTCTTTTCGGGTAGAAATATATGTTCTTATAAAACCATGTTTTCTAAAAATATTTATTAAAAACATATACTATCCTCATATTTCCTTTAATATAAAATTTTAGCCATATTTTACCCTTTTAAAATATGGTTTTTAAAATGGAATCTTCTTGTTGTTTTTGGGTCGAGGAACGTTTATGATGTTTTTATAGAGAGAAAGGAATACTTGGCATATACAGATTTATCCACCATCATGAATATACTTACTTTGATGCTTCCTTTAAAATTTTAAACAGTTTATTTTTAATAAAAATGTATCTCTTAATATTATATCAATATTTTTGAATTTTTTTTTCACAAAAAAATGTTTTTGAATTTTTTTATATTTTAAAAAGTGTTGAAAATGGTTTTCAAATATTCCTTCACATGTTTTAAAAAGATTAATTTCAATGAAAATAATTTCAATAATTTCAGAGATTCTATTATATTTTTTAAAATATATTTTCAAATAATTTGTTTTTTCAAATAATTTTCTATATTTATTTATATGTTTTTAAATTATTTTCAAAGAAAATGGTTTTACAAATGATTTCAATCTTTGTTTATATGTTTTCAAAGAATTTCCAATGAAAAAAAATTTCAAAAGGTTTTTAATATTTATTTATAAGTTTTGAAATTATTTTAAAAAGAAAATGGTTTTCAAAATTATTTATGTTTCAAATTTATTTTTCAAATAAGAAAATATATTTTACTCAAGAAATGTTTTAAATTAAATTTCAATGATTTATTAAGAATAAAATTATTTTTAAAATGTTTTATGAAATATATTTTCAAAGAAAGTTTATTTTCCTTAATAAATGTTCAAATTGATCTTTCAAAATACTTACCCATTTAATATTAAATCCTTTGAAATACTTTATTCATTACTAGGGATAAGATCCAAGGACACCATTCATATTCTTTCTTTGAATGGTTTATGTTAAAAATTACATGTTATTTATGAAACTTGTTTATCTTCCATGGGTTATATGATTTTGAAACCCTATTCTATTCATGGGTTATGATTTGATTAAATAATTATTAAACATATCTATTTTCCATAGATTATGATATGATGACATGTTTATGATACCCATTAAATATCATGGGTTATGATATGATGTCTATAAAACCCATCTATTTGTATGGGTCAAGATATTATGAATGTTTTATTATCTTAAGGAACATGTATGTATGATTTCATTATATGACAGGTGGGATCTATAATGAAATCGTAATCAAGGAGTGAACTCAGTTCAGTAAAAAAATTTGTTCACTAAGATGGCATGGGGAGTTAACCTTTACTATTAATATGGTTCTGTGAGTGATCCTTGATTACGAAGATGGTGTTGGGAGTGAACTAATTTCACTATAAAGAATGGTATATTACTGGAGATGGTGGTGTTTCCCATATAGTAGGTGAAACCCCCATGAAGTTTCCTAATAGGTTTTTGAAATACCCCTTGACTTATAGGGAATGATTTTATTTTCTTAAATGTGTTTAGTAAATTATATGTATTTTTCTCATGTTATGCTATATTGGATTATTTTTACTAATTTCCTTATGATTTATGTATTATTATATTCTATTATTTATTCCATGATTCAATTTTATGATCATTGATATGTAGGGTATGATCTCCTACTGTTACAATTATCTTAGCATACCCTTATGCTCATGTTGTGCATACAAATCCGCCTTATTTAACATTAATGATCATCTGATATCACCCCTTTCTTATGTTTACTTTCCCTAGGTTATGAAGAATGTTTTTATGTAGGATTAATAATGGGTAATATCTTTAATGGATATATTTAAGATCATTCACTAGGATAGAATATTATGTATCCATGTTCCCGAAGACACTAAACTATTACGGTCATTGGGAATATAATTTTTTAATGTGCTGAATATTCCTTCCTATTGATTTAAAATTCATGAATGTTAATACTGGGTCACTATAATAAGTATTAATTATATATTTTGATCCTCATGTTTGAACATTATCATGTAGATTTCCTACTGTTGAGGATTTTATTTTTATCTATTTTATCCCTTTTAAATTAATTCACTACTAATGGATATAGTAAAATATGTTTTATAAAACAATGTTTCATGTTATATTAACATAACTTTTCAATTTTAATGAATAAGGTTTTTTAGTTTAAATCCTAAATTTTATGACTTATTATGTCATCTATTATAATTCCTTTGAAAAAATAGAAAATAATAGTCTATATATATATATATATTATTTATTGATGTAATATTCCAACTAAAAACCTAGGGTATTACATCTAGGTAAATGTGAGTAAGATTCATGAATATATACTCTATGAATGATTGAATTTCATTCTTGATAATAAGGAAAAATATCATCATTGTGGTCTTGAAGGTATATGGGTATAATTTTTTGGTAAATGATTCCTAGAACCCCAGCCAAGTAAAGTCATATAATTTCTTAGTATGAAAAACTATATCCCATAGTTGATTACATAGTCTTTGAAATTTTATACATCCAATATTACATTAATATAGGTTTAAGTTCCTAGAAAATCAATAATTAAATTAATCAAACCAATACATGCCTCCACAATTTTCAATACTAAATCCCCCAAATTATTTGTGGATTATACTTCTAAAATTTCAGCTATGGATCCTTATTTCATGGTTTTTGAAAAATATTCACCATACTAATATGGAGAAAATTTTGAACATTACACATGATTAGTATTCAATTCACATATGGTTTAGTTTTCACCACTTTCTCAGTTTTGACATCCTGTTGATTTCCTGATCATTAAACTAATTTTATATCTCTCTAATTATTTCTATGTTCTATAGTTCACAAAAATAGAAAACAACTGAAGGCTTACGATATTTCAAATAATAACAACCAAGTTTTCAAAAAAAATAATAATTCATTCAATACGACATCGATGAAGCATTACCAGTTGGTAGTCACTCTATAAAATAATGATACACTAAAATCATCAAAAAATGCATGATTATGAGGTATATAATTCCATAAGATTTGTATGAACACATTTTTTTACCAAAAAGACCATGTTTAATTTATTTTAAACCTAAAGATGTTATATATACATTTTTATGATGTACAATTCATGTTCGTATGTGTCTCATGTCTATAAATACTATACTAAGAAAAAGAACGCTCCAAACTAATATCATTTTTATCATCCCACCCCTCAACCATTAGTTTGGGAAGTGGTATATGTTATACTAACATTAGGTGACATCCTTATGACACTAAAGTCTGGTAATAAATGTCATGGTCATACAAGTTCATTGGGGGATGTTTTTCCGTTTAACATACACAAATATTTAGATAAAAAAAGTTTAAACATAAAGATGATATTATATGATATGTGAAAGTAAAAACAAGAACTAAAAATATAAAAAAAATATTAATTAAAATAGTATTATAAATAAATATAAAATGTTTAAACCAAAATTCCATAGTCATGAAATAATATCAGTGGAAATGTGTCACCAATCTTGGTTTCAGGACTCTACTAACTCTCAAACCTTATATCCCATTATACATAACAAAATCATCTATATTATCCACAAAAGAAATAATAAATCTTATACATAACTTTATCATGAAAGCCACTATCTACATTCCCCCAATGTGCATAAGAATGGGGTGGGTATATCAAGTTAGTAGGTAATCATTTAGATGCTTCCCAAAAAATAAACTGAGAACATATTGATTTGGGAAATTTAATTTGAATAACTAAGAATATGAAAATAGATATAAAGAGAGTTTCATATAAAAGTTGGATGAAGGCATAGAAATTAAATTATTTCAAAGGATAAAAATTAACATGATTTCCATAAACAGTGTTATTAATTAATAATGGACCTATTTAAAAAATATGAATATTTTTATTCATCTTGGAAGACCCATTCTACATAATTACAGATACATGCATTCATCAATGATGATAGTCTTAATACTCATGACTGGTTACTCATATTCTATACAATTTCATCACTTAATCATGCATTGTTGTACCACAAATGGTATAATAAACCAAGTAAGAATTCGAAAAATTCCCTTTGTAATTCAATCATTAATATAAGTAAACCCATGTGTGACTATCTCTATTTAATATTTAAAATTATTAAAAAAGTTATTTTAAAAACATAAGTGAACACATTTTGTGTGAATTTATAATCCATCAACCGTATAATAAGGTGGATTTTAATAATTCATTCATTAGTTGTATTTTAAAAAAATAAAAATAGAGAGTTTTAGAAAATTGAAACCATTATTTTCCTTGAATATGTAGAAGGATGGAGAATCCTTGAAAAACACAACAAAAGCCATCACCATAGAAAACACAAAAAATAAGGTAGACCATGATTTTATTTTTCTATAAAAAATAATTACTAAAACAATATCATCAAAACATATCTTAAAACATAGATTCCAGCTTAAAAATTTTGATTTAGGGTTATTCCTAAGTGATATTGGAGATATCTATAAATAGACGGGGAAATAAAAAAATATATCTTGTTTCTCTATCTCTAACTGACCTTGATCCATTATAATGTGGTATTAGATCATTTTGAATCTTCAAAAGCTCATAGAGGGGTTCTATGGTTTTAGTAACTAGTAAAATATATAATGAATGTTGTTTTCATGTGCATTTTCTTGTTAAAAATTGGGTTTTTTGATTGAAATAATTACTTCACATAGTTAGGCCATGCGTTTTTCCCAAAAGTGTACAAAAAGTGCAAATTCCACTTTCTCCAAACTCAAATGTCACATGATTTGGCCATATAGTATATAAAATTGTGTCCCAACCATGTGAAATTATTTTTTATATTGTCCCATGGTTCCCAAGGGAATCTGTATGCTTTACCATTACTATTCATCAACAATGTACCTCCTCCAGGAATCTATCAGGATGTCACATAGTTACACATGGAAATGAAAATGGTTTCCCCTAAACATGGTTTAAATGTGAAACTACTCATTCACTTACAAAACATGTCAAAATATCTTAAAATCCTCCATATGAAATACCAAATCAAAATAAAAACAAAAAACAAAAAATAATTACTAGGACATACCTCATCCTTAGGGTGTTACATTTCTAAAACCTGATACAATGAGATTCCATAAACATTCCCCTTATATCCTATTGTTATTATTGATACTATTTCGATTACTTGAGTTATATCCTATGATCCTATATTTAGGACTATAACAACATGGATTTTAGGCCTAGTTTTGGTTTTAATTATTATGTGATGTGCTCAATGACACCATGATAGTGGTCCAAGCGTGTTTCAGTAGATTGTGTGGTTTGAAGTTGAACCCGAAGATCAAAAATGGTTATCTATTTATACTTTTATGGTTTTATATAGAGTATTACATCAGTGGTTCCATGATAATTTATTCACAAAACCGTTCTGTGGCCTTGAATATTTGGTACCCAATCTGACTTCACTAGTTATAGGTTTAGGTTTTGAAGAGGCCTAAGGTAGATAAAACGAGCATGATAATAGTTTCAAGATTTTATTTTTTGATTGTTTAAGGATCTAATATATTGTATAACCTCTTATAGTTGTATAATATTCTTATACTTATTTTTTATTTTTAGTTAGCTCGAGGGGCCACTTGTGAGCCTGTATGGATTTATACCTACTCAATTTCACTAATTAGTCATGACTATATTATCCCATCTATGTATTTGGACTATTTTTAATGGGTGATGTTTTTTATGGTTTTTTATTCTTTACCCTAGTATGGTTTTATAATCTCCCCAAAGTACTACAGTAGACCACAATTCTAGTTAGTATCCATTTGAATATTGGGAACCATGATTGAGGTAAAATACCAAATACCCTAACTCGGGCACCACCTAGTGCCTTTCGACCAGGTTAATATATTACAAAGAGGTATTAGATATTTTATGTGACTACAATTATATTTTTATTAGATTTTGTTTTGACTTAAAATTTTGGGAGATGAAAGAAATTTGATAATGTAATGGCTTAGATATTGTCATGAATATCTGACTAGTGCATCATCAATAATGTTTATGGTATTAAAATGCTTATGAGGGTTATGAGATTTTAGTTCTTGGAATCTTGTGTTATGGTTGTGTGTGTAACACCTCGAATTATGCACATGGGTTTTGAGATTTGTGATTTATTATGTGGTTTTTGGGTCATAGACCAATGGAAAGATATTGTGTAAAATAATCATATTCAACATATGATATTAAAATGGAATATGTGTTCCTCCGTGATATTTATATAAATTATTATAAGGGTTAAAATATTTAATATATTAGTAATAACATATTTGGTGTTTTCAAGTATAACAATGAGTGAAATTATACTCATTTGTATAGTAATATTTTTTTACCCTGGTTAAATTTCTTGTGGATCTATGGAAAGATACCTGATAACAATTAAAACTATAAATTCCATCAGATTAGGAATTTTTAGTTACTCTAGTAGGTCAGTTCATTGAAATAATTCCTCATGAAAAAATATTTCGAGTGATTTAGAAAATAATTTTGGATACTTAATGTTTCAGTAATGGCATATATGGTATTTTTCCATATAAATTAGTGACATAATTATTATAAAAAACAATCTGTTTATAGGGATTTTTCCATGGTTCAAGGAAGGGTAATTCCACTATGTATATATATAATGATAGATTAGAATGTTATCCTTATTGGTGACTCCAATATAAGTATTATTGTTCAATATAATTCTAAGATCATGATTCTCAAGAGGAAATTTTCGAATATTAATACTTGGTGAGAACCAGATCCATAGTATATTAATGATTTTGGACTTTTATTCATGATGAAAATTTATATGTGATACCCTATAGTGAATATATCATATCATTAGTAACCATTTGACATCAATAAACAAAAATAGATGTTTTCTTTTGGATTAACCTATGTAAGATATGTTATATGGGTTTTTTAGAAGAGGTTTGAGTTTTGATATATGGATCCAGGTGAATGAGAGTTGGGTATTGTAGAAAGAGGTGAGTAGTGTGATATGAGGGAAACCTAAGATTTTGGTTACTAAAATCCTTTGAATACCCTTAGAATACATTATTCTTTGGTATATGAATTAGGTTATGATACTGATGCATAATAATTTCTATAGAATATGTTATATATGAAAGTTGATTCATTAGAGGTTTTGAACATGGGTGAAGTAATTAATTTCCTCTCTTTGAGTTATATGAACATGATATGCATTCATGTATGGAATATATATAAATATTCATTTTTTTCATTATAAATACATGGTGTGTTCAATTTATTTAGTATAGAGGTTTTCGTTTGAGTGTAGGGTCATTTGAATGCTCTATATTGTTGATTTTTTAATGTTTCTTCGTGTGGAACAATGTTATACCATGGTTGGATGCTACTAATTTTTGGACTGACTCCCTAGATAGCGGGTGATCATTTTTCATATCATGGAATGATTGAGATGCTCAATTATTAAGAGGAACACTTACGACGTTTCTTGATAGATGTGATTGAAATGTTTGTGTGCATAAGTGGTGGATAAGGAATACAATCATAGGTATTATGATATGGGACTGATTAAGCATTAGTTGAGTTAAATGACCCAGTGGTATGGGAGTATGAAGCCTTTGGTTTTCAATGATATTGAGGGAGAGAACACTTGATACATACAACGCTATTAAATTTTGAATCGGTGGGAATCCATATCTAATTCAAGGGATGATGAAAATAATAGATTGATTATGAGAAATGTTAATTAGAGTTTTTATAAAAATTAAAATTTACCTCAATGATAGAGGGGATATCTGAAATTGATTGTTTGTGGTGGAATTTCTAATCTATATTGATCTTGGTCAAGTATTGGCATGATGAGATAAGAAAGGATCATTATGAGTGACATGTTTGAGATGATAGAACCTATTGAATCTTTAATTTATGACCAATATAATGGAATAAATTTGATGGGAATTTCACCATTGGTCCTTGATTTTGTAAACAATGTGATGGATAAATTATGGGTTATACAGATAATGATGTTCCATGTGAGTTGATAATTATTGGTTTTTTGATGTCTCATGAATAAAAATAAAATATACACATAAGGATTATTACTTGTAATTACACATAATAATGTATGTATTGTGTGATATTGATGTATAACACACCATGTTGGAATATTTTTTGGTGTGATAAGATGTATTTTTTGATGGTCGATATGACATTGGGTGTTGGTGAGCAGGATAATCCCAATTTACCTTATCCCATGGATAGTACTTTATTTGAGTTTTAGATGATTTACTAGATATATTATATTCATTAAATTAAATATCAGGATGTTTTGATGAGATTATAGGCTAATTCATGTTGTGAACCATGATTCATGAAATTTTATAGGGGGTGATCCCTAGTTCTAGAAATTGTTCAAGGGGTTAATCGTGGTCTGTAACATGATCTATGTGCTAAACCCCAGTTCATGTCATTGTTAAATGGGTGAAATATGACTTGAGACATGTTTTAGTGGGTGGACCCTAGTCTAAGACATGGTTATAGGGTTAGATTCTAGTTCTTTTCTTGATTCATGGGGTGAGTCATGAGATAAAACATAGTGAATTATCATTTTGAGGAGGCATCACATAGAAGAATAAGGGAATCTAGTACTGAGGTTTGAGGTATGGTATATAGCTATGAAATTGGAATTTTGATGCATGATCAAGACCTTTTTAGGATCATTTATCGTGTAAAGGATCTTTGAATTGGATGGAAAAAATAAGCATATTTGGGTCAGGAATATATATGAGAGGTTGTAATATATGTTTTCACAAGATTTAATAAAAATTCATGTGTAATTGATATGGAAACATCAATGAGAGGGTAGTTAGTCCATAGATAAATTTTTTAGGTATGTTATATTAGTAGTAGGGGAATCAATCGTTCTATGTTGAGTCTTTTCATAGGGATCACCATAAGACCCTTGATGATTTTATTGATTACAATGTAATGTTTTGGGATAAATGGGCGTCAAGGAGATCAATTTATTGGTGTTGGTGATGGAATCAAGTGTTGGATTGTATTTTATTATATAGTTTTCCTTGTGTTTAAAGTTGGGTAATATGAGAATATTCGAAATTTTAGGGTAAAAATATGTGAATTGAGCATGGATTATCGACCTGAGTATGTCTAGATTATTAGTTGAATGGTTGGATAGGCTTCTCTGGGAGGAGAAGTTATATATTTGGGTGATTTTAATCCCCTATGTCCATAAGGGGGGTGAAATTCCATAGGAATTTGAATTTTGGATTTGCTGGATAGTTTTTTATGAGAACCAATATATGGAATGGGATTTTGAGAGTTTGGAAATTAGTAGATTTGTTTTTAGATGGAATGAAAATCTTTGATAGTGACCAGTGTGATTGGGAAAATGGTGGAGAGGAGGCATAGTGGTCAGGCTCTAAGAGGGAACTACTGTAGGCTATTCATTCCATAAAACAGGGCTTAAGGCATGTATTGGTTTGATATAGGTATCAGAACCCTTTTCCCAGGGTATATTCATGCCATGGAACTATTTTTTTTGGATATTATATTATTTTATATTGTTTCTTTGTCCTATGTTTTTTAATGGGTTGGTTCACAAAAGAGATTATGAATGGTGAGACCCCTCATCCCTTCTAACCCATTGATCTAAGATTGTTTTGGGTGTATTTCTACAGTTTTTCAGGTCTGATTATCATATTTTATCCTATTGTTTTTGTTTCACCATTACTATATCTTATTTTGGTTTATTCTATCCTAGTTTTTATGTTTATATTCCACCATATAAAGGATGAATCTTTCATTTTGTATGGGGATTTATCTGGGGTTACATAAAGGTGGGACTAAGAAGATATATACATGCCTCTGAGCATAGTTTCTATGGGGGAATGTTGTATCACAGTTTTATTTCAGGTTTTTTTATTATGTTAAATTATTTTAATATGTAATTTTTGATACATCAAATATATTTTTCCATGAAACTTTTCAGAGGGATTCCTGGGGAATTGAAGATATTTTGGATTTTGTGTTAATGAATTGAGGTCATATTGTGAGTTTTTCCGGATTCTTCCTAATCAACTTATATTTAAAATTTAATTTTAATTAATTAATTAATAAAAAAAGGTTTATAATTAAATAAAAAGAATATTTTGATTTATTTAGTTCCTCAAAGGGATAAGAGGTGTTTGGATGGACTTGAACAATCTTATATGAGTGTTTTTGGGATAAAATTAAAAATAGAAAAGACATGTTTGAGGTAGGTCATCCCATGTACCAGAACCATAGTATTTTGAATTCTAATTTTGTTATTTGTCATTTGATATCTCTTATGAGGGTGATAAATATTTTTTTTTAAAATTAATTATTCATTCTAAATGAAATACATTGAATAAATAAAGTACAATGGACCATATTGGACCCATATGCACTGTATTTTTTTCATTATCCTACAATGTTTATAGAATTTATTATGATTTTCATTTCCTTGTGACACTATGAAACCTAAGGTTTGTAATTAAATTAACATGACATTGAAAACTTAGTGATCGTCTCCCATAGTGACTTCTATGTATAGGTGAGTATTTTGATAAGAGTATTGGCCCTAGTAGGCTACGTGTGAATGTTGAGATGAATTATATCTATTGGGATTTTTGATATTATCATGGATCGAATGATCCTAAACCTTATATATGTGATTAATTGGGTAGGTATTACATGGTTAAATTGATGGATAGGATGGTCCCCTGAGGACTAACCTATGACTTGGTGTTAATGGTGGGATTTTTCTACCTCTTGAGACATATTCCAATTATTCTTATCATAAGGGTAAAGTAAGAATATTTTTTGTTATGATGATGTAGATGAGTGATATTCCATCCAAGTTATGGGGAATGATCCAAGATATGTTTTTGAGATAAGAGGGCCCATGAAGGGTTTCATAGATATAATGTTACTTAGGGGGACCCTAGTATATTCCCCTTTGATATGTTTGCCCTAGAGAGGGTTCATCTATGAATGGGTAATGATGGACAATGGTGTCACGAGAGAGCTTGGATCAATGGCATGAACATGAAGATGTTTTATTTATTATGACATGACATAGTTAGGATGGGACACACTGTCCACTAAAATGTATACAGATACCTGAAATTCATTATAAATTATGCTTTAATCGGACATAACTCCTACTAATATAAAACACTCTATATTACTTTATGTGGTTCTATAATTATTAATAATTTTTATCAATTAGATAATATTAACTCATTGGGGTTTTCATAGAAACTGATGAAAATGTAACACTATAGAATATATATTGTGGTTCAATAATGATAACATATGATTATTGATTTTGTATGATTACATCTTAGGGATCGAATTGGAGCCTAATTACTATGGAACTCTCAGGATTAACACCAATAGTTTTTGGATTATTATGGATGACTATTTATTTCATTATATTTAATCTTAGTGTTTATGATTATTCCTAGTGACTATGGAATGATTAGTATTAACTGTTGTGGTTTAATGATGAAAGTTGATGACTACTGATCTTCAAGGGACTGGATTGGATCCTAATAACTGTTAAATTTTATAGGATTATATCCAAGGAATTGATGATGATTCTTGAGAACTATTAATCACATAGTATCACCTCATATGTATTATCATGTAGCCTGCTACTATAGGATCCTTGAATGTGATTCTTAGATATGGTACATATTCCAGATACTATGTGGATTCCATATGATACTTCGATTAATCTAGAAATTATGTATGCTATTATATGGTTAATGTTACTAGATTTGGTTGGAAATATTATATAATGTGTTAAGAGACACAATATAACTAAAATAAGTATTTTTGGTTCAATGTTAAGTTTAAAAAGTATAACCCAAGGATTGATAATGGTTATTATAATAGCCCAGAACTTTCACTCCTAGATCCAGTGGTAAAACAATATCATTACATTTCTATCTTTGATAATGATAAACATTAAACAATTTAAACACATTAAAAATTATAACATAATAATAAAATATTATATCACTAATATACCCAAGAAACTTTTATGTTTAGGGTTTCAGATAATTAGTGGAGACACATACATAACATCTTAGACACTTAAACAATTATTTCATAAAAATCTTCATAATATCCAACTAAGTTATTCACATCTAGTAAACTTTTTGGGCATAAAATGATCGAAACATTTCTTCACAATTAGTGTAAAAGGAAATATGAGAATTGTGATATCAAACACATAGTAATGGTAAACTTAGTAATTAGAAAGTTAATGTCATTTGTGATCATAAAATTACACATAAGGGTGTGATTATATAATCATTGTTCATGAGTATAACATAAAGTAATTCAGACCCATAAAAAACTTTATCATTAAACATGTGATATGGTATAATGAATTAACAATGGAAATTATAATATGAATCCATAATCATGGTCCCTATGATGTCAATCTTGATGAGGGGAACCATTGGAAACTCCTAGAAATCATATATAAAATCTGATGGTATTATGGAAAATTAGCTTCATATAACCATTATAGGAACCCTTATATATGGAAGAACTATAACAGTTTAATACCCATAACCTATTAGGAGTAACATGTTAACTATTTAACTCTATTATCTCATGGGAGTTACTTATATTTAGTATATTTTGTCGTCATTACCTAGTTCAATGGAGGTTTATAATGGACCAAAATATACTATATTAGATAAATTCCTTTCAGTATTTGGGTTCACTCTTAAATCTAATATTCATTAATAATTTCAAAACACTATATAATGATAAATACTATTATAGTATTTCAATTATTTACATAACAGTAATCACCTTTCTTTAATAGCTTGATTTACCCATGGAAAAGAAAAAGGTTGCAGGAAAATATATTAGAAACAATCATAATCTATCTAGGGAAATAATTAGTATTTTATCATTAAAATATTTACACTATGGATTATAATTACATCCAATGGTTTTTTTCATTGGTGAATAGAAATACCATGAAAATATCATTAAATACATTATGAATAAAATACACTTTATACTTTGAAAATCACATTAAAAGACTATGAATTATCAAAATATTTTGAAAATCATTTTCATTGATAATAAACATTCAAAATTATTATGGAATTTGAAAATAAAATAATGATCATGATAGAAATAAAATCTATTCATGTAGTAAATTTTCAAATTAACATTTTTTTTCAAACATTTCTTAATAGTGTACAAAATGACATATTTGGAAAATGTTATGAAATATCTATTTAAAACATTTTTAAAGAAGGTAAAAGATTATGTAAAATATAATAAAAACATAATTTATTATTAGAAAAGAAAATTCGTGAAATGTTTTTTCAAAACATTGATATGGAAGAGAAGGAATCCTGATATAAAAATGAAAAAAAGATTGATATCACATATAAAGTAAATTCTTGTTGTTTCTTTAATCAACAAGGGGGAAATAGAAACGAAAAATATAAACCAAATTCATAACAATATAATAAGAAATTATTTTTGGTTCAATACATTATTATCATACAATTTTCGAAATGGAAACATGAAAATATGAAATCTTGAAATGAATGGATATTATATCATTAATCCATTAGCACATTGGTAACATTAAAACTAAAATTAATTTAAAAAAAGAGTATGATATGGATATATAAATCTAAATAATTTCATGAATAAATATTTAAAAATTCAATCATTAGTAATTAAGTGCACCATATGACGAAATCATTGTGTATTACATGAAACAGGTCTCAAGAAAATGACATTGAGGTAAACAAACCATTAGAAATATCATAAATTTTGAAGTGATAATTAATCAATAAAGTGGTATCATAATATATATATATATATATATATAAACTAATATAAAAAATTGTAAATACATAATAAAATAGTCTACATATTAATTCACACATAATCATGGTATATTAATATCAATTGAGTAGATGTGCAACCCAATGAATGGAAATTGAGTTGAAAAACACCTTACCACTTGATAACATTAATGTGAAATATATTTTGACAAAATTATAAAACTTGTAACATAAAAAACCATTAATTATTAATTATTAATTATATAATATTTATATTTGGAACTACATACACTATATAAAATAAATTAGGTTCATAATATTAAAAGATTCCTCAATGAAAGAATATTGAGACAAAATCCATAAACTCACTTTCTTACTTTCTATATGGGTCCCTTAACACATGTATAATAAAATTATTTTAATTATTTAGTTTATTATTTATATTTTAAGGGTTTAAAAAAGTATCATTAAACAATATATTTCATTTATATCACTGAAATATTTATTTACATAATTAGTTAAGTACACATTAGGTTTTTTAAGGATGATCAGTTCATAATTTCAAAATGACATCAGTATGTTGGAAATTATTTCATATTTTTAATAATAATAATTTCATAATTATAATTTTTAAAAATTAATTATACGTTTAATACCATCCATGTTACGTGGTTATGAAAAATTTGTTGGAACCAAGGTTTTTCTTTGCTGGAAAAGGATTTCGATTTGTGTTTTTTGTCAAACTACTTTGGGTTGATCATGGTTTGTGTTTGTTATTATCATACCATTTATATAAGATTAGGGGTATTACATGGAAATTGATTATATAGTTTGACTCGAAAGAAGTATTGAAGGTGGTTTTGTTCTCTAATGTTTGCCAATTTTTTGGGGGCAAAAAATCGGAAAATGGAGAAACGTGTTTTTGGAAAAGGAAGGTGCATGAAAGATTTGATGTGTGCATGAAAGATTGGTTTTCTCATGAAATATTCAAAGTGTTTTTTGAAATTGTGTGAAAGACATGTTTTAGGATAAGAATGTCAAAAAATGGAAATGTAATGGAGTGCGTGGAAGATGATGTTGCGTGAAATGGTTTGAGCACCCAATGCGACGTCAGTAGGGGTTTTGCGTGCTTAGCATGAAACTTACGTGCACCGATGAAGATGCATCAGAATATTGCATGAAGTTTATTAAAAGGCCTATTAATACGCAACTACCCCCAAGGAAGACTTAATAATTTTAACAATGAAAATTAATTTAATTAGTCGTGCGAAATATTTGCACGCAAAAGATTGGAAGGGGGATAATCTTGTGCGGGAGGTGTTCCTTTAGTCTGAAAAGACCAAGAGAACCCTTCGGTGTAGTTTTTTGAAAGTTAAGGGTTGTGAGAAAAGTACGTGTTGCATGAAATTCATCTTTCTCTACAATTCCCAAATCTTGTGCACAAGTTGGGGTATTGCACGTAAGTGTGGTTTTATACATATAACGGGATTTTGATTATCTGGTGTGTGTGATCAGTGCATTCAATTACATCAATCTAGGACTTCGATACAGGACGTGTCTCATGCTGAATAGAGACAAATAATTCAATACAAATCTATTGAAGATACCTTCATGTCGATAAACTGAGTTTGACTTCTCTCAAGGTAGTGAGCTAGGTGGAGATAATGGAAGTGATCTGAGGGATGCAGTGAGATTTCCTTGAACCTTTGTAAGGGTAGTGTTCCTGGAATAGAGTGTTTGTGACCAAACCTTACAATCCATAAACTAGTGACGATTAGTGGATTTTGGTATGACCGACACATTATCGTTGTATGCTCCTTGGATGTAGCCCTTTGCGCTGAACCAAGTAAAAGTGATATGTCAACTCCCTGCTTTTATTTTTTTGATAGATTTAAAAATTTCCTACTAACGTGGGAATTAGATCCATGACTTTAAAAAGAAAAATTTGACACCCTGATTAACCCCACCCCTCTCAGGGTGTTCTGGGGTCCTTCAAGTTGTATCAGAGGGAGGTTAATTGGTGTTGGATCTGTTATATACCGTTTTGGAGAATTCAACCAATGTTAGGGGAGTACCCCTCTTAGATGGAAGTAATTTTCAGATCTGGAAGAACAAAATGATATATCACCTAAGATCTCTTGGAATGGAAGTCATTTTTTATACTGTGCAAGGAATATACATTACTGATCCAACGGGCCTGGCCATGACTGACATAGACAGGAAAATTCTTGATATAGATGCAAAAGCGCAGATTGCTCTCACCGCAGCCCTTTATAATCATATCTATCTAAATGTGATGAGTTTCACCTCAGAAAAGTCCATATGGGATAAACATGAAAATAAATATGAAGGATATATCAAAGTAAAGGAAACGAAACATCATGTCTTAAACAATATGTTTGATGATCTCAATATGCATCCTGATGAGAAGGTAGGCTCCTTCTTCAATTGAATTACTAAAGTGGTTGGAGCAATTCTGGGTCTATGAAAATAAATCAAAGGGATTGACATTGTGAAGAAAATATTGAGAACACTTCCACCCCTATACAATGTAAATGTGTCATCCCTTGAGGAAAGATATATTTCCAAAATTTCTCTTGATGATCTACTGAGCAGTTTTGGGGAATATGAAATGAGAGTCAAACTAGAAGATGCTACGATTCAAGTGAGAAAGGAAATGGTGTTCAAAGCCATAGAGAAAATGAAAATTTCAAAATATAGTAGTGGTGAAGATGAAGAAGAAAAATAAATTCTTTCTCTCATTGCCAAGAAGTTCCAGAAGGGAAAAGGTAAATTCATAGGGAAGTTACCTCTAGCTTACTTTTGTTGTGCCAAAGTTGAGAACATTGCCTCTAAGTGCTTAAGAAAGATCGATTATGAAGATTGCGATGTTGAAAACATTGAGAAGCCTCATAAAATGTTTTTCAGAAAGGGAGTCATCAAATCTAGAATGAAAGTACTGAAGAAGAGTTTTGTCTATGAAGAGGAAAATGATGATAATCAATTCTATAAAGAAGAAGAACCCGAATATAGAATTGGAAACCATGCTTCCATGATGGCCACTGTTTAAAAATCAAAAGATAATAGTGGAGACAATCAGTTGAAAACTATTACCAATCCTGATTTGAAACTTAAGAATGATGTTAGTAATATTAAGATTAAATTTAAGAGTTGTAATAAGTAGAAATCAATTGTAGAAGAATCAACTGAATATGTTGATCTGATCGAATCTGAAATTGAACGAAATGAAGAATTAGTGAAATTAAAGTCTAAAATACTTGAATGAAATGATTATGTAGAGTATTTAAAGTTGATAATTGAAGAGTAGGAAAATTTTGTTAATGACCTCACCTCCAGATAGGAAGAAAAGTCCAAGACTACTAGGGGTCTTGAGGAGGAAGTTGTTACTCTTAGAAGTAAACTGGAGAGTGAATCAATTTCAAAAGAATCAAGGAGGAAAATATAGTTTGGATGGTTCTCAAATGCTGAGCTATTAGAGATAGAAAAATGTGGGTCTAGTTGAAAAAATTTGAGTGATCAAAGACCCACTTCCATGGGAAATATGGAATCATTTGTGAGGCTGAATCGTCAAATGTTGTAAACAAAGGGGAAAAACATAAAGGTAAATTGAATGTGGTTCATGGAGAAAAGTCCCCTAAAGTGCTAAAAAAAGCCTCAAATTCAAACTAAAATAAGACATAAGACTATCCTCGAGCCTCCATGAAAAAGGGTCACTCAAAATATTATCCCACAGAAGAAGGAATGAGGATAAACAGAAGTGAGATGACATTTCCTCTCATGAAGTGTCAGTTCTTTGGATATTTGGGCTATACAATGTCTTATTGAAAAGAGGCAAGAATCTATCCGAATAGAGAAGATAAGGGAGTTCAACATAGAAGAAAAAATTGATATCTTAATTATTTTAGAAGAAACTGTTTTTATGGATATTGTTTTTTTGTTCTAACTTTGGTTATAAAGCTATTTATTGTAGGCAGAAGAGGTACATGGAAATCTCATACCAGAGTCTGAGAAAAGTCAAATATCTTCAAAAAGATAGTTTTTCTCTTACAAATAGTTTTTCTCCTCTCAAAGAATATTTCGATTATGAAGAACCAATGTACACAAAAGAGAGAATTGTAAGCACATTGGTGTTCTACACTCAATCTAATATCTCTTGGAAAGAAAAGAAGAATATTGGGAAATTCAACCTTATAGTGGTGGATCTCAAAGATAAAAAAATCAAGAACACCTGGATTATAGATATCGATTTTTCATATCATATGATAAGTAATGCAATCCTATTAACGGATGTCAAAAGGAGGGTTGATGGAACAGTACGGTTTGGTAATGATGGAGCTTTGAAAATCATAGGCAGTGGAAGTACTGAACTAGCTAATGGTGATCTAAAGGAAACTAAAGCCCTTCATGTATATAGCCTATGTCATAATCTCCTCAACATGAGTCAACTTTGTGACTTAGGGCATATATATACTTTTAATTAGAAAGGATTCATTATCAATGGAACGACAAGAAATTCACATATGAAGGGATGTAGAACTGAAGGAAACCTATATCAGGTTTACAGTAAAGAAATCATTTACTATATGAATATTGAGGAAGAGAATAACGTATGGTATCGTAGATTGGGGCACATCAATCAACAAGACGTGGATAAAATATAAAATCTGAAGATTGTCATAGACATTCCCAACCTGAAGTGTGAACATGAAAAGTATTGTGATGCTTTTATTCAGTGGAATCTGGTCTGTAGTTCATATCATCCAAAGAATAAAAGGCATCTCATCTACTTGATCTCATTCATACTAATGTATGTGGGCTGATAAATGTTGTCAGAACTCATGGATAAAGGTACTTCTTCCTTTTCAAAGATGATTAAAGTATAATTCCATGTGTAATGGTAATACATAGGAAGCAACAAGTGCTTGACTGCATGAAAACATATCGGCAAATCACCGAGAAATATACTAGATGAACAATCAAAGTGCTATGATCGAACAATGGAAGAGAATACACATCCATTGAATTTGAAAATTACTTAGAGAAGCATGGGATACAACATGAGGTTGCTGCTGTGATAACTCCACAGAATAATGGAGTTGTTGAGCACCAGAATCGATAGGTGAACAACATGACAAGAACTATGCTGATTAAGAGTCATATTCCACAGAATTACTAGAAAGAGGCCATTCAAGCTGTAGTGTATATTCAAAATCAAATAGGTCTTTATATGGGTGAGACGAATACAACTTCTGAATTGTGGCATGGAAGGAATCCCTCTTTGAAATACTTTCATGTTTTTGGAAGTAAGTGCTTCATTAGAAATAATGAAGAAAATTAGGGGAAGTACGGTGACAATGCATATGAAGAAATTTTCCTTGGATACTCATTGAACAGAAAATCCCTCAAGTGTTTCAACAAGCACTTAGGAAGGATAAAAGAAATCAATGATGTTAAGATCATTGAATATAAAACCACAAATTTATCAAGGACTTCATTTTCTGATACGATAAAAAATGTGTAAGAAAGTGAACATGGAGGAAATACAAAGACAAAAATAGAGGAAGGTGTAAAAAACACTCAGGAGTCACATCAAGATGTTGACTCAAAAGAATAATCTAAAGAGGAAAACATGGATAGAGAGAATGCGACTGAACGTCACAAGAGAAATAGAAGAACTGATATTGATCAATCTACCATAATTCGGGATAAGAGTGCACCCACAAAAACAAGGATAATAAGGAATAACACACAATCTTCATTTCTATTAGTTTTGGATCCATCCTCATTTGAAGAAGCTACAAAGAATGAATCTTGGGTGAAATCCATAAATGATGAGTTAGATCAGATTGACTAGAATCAGACTTAAGATATAGTCAAGAGACCCGAAGGGCACAATGTGATTGGTACAAAATGGATCTTCAAGAACAAGTTTTATGAGCATGGAAGTGTTATTAGAAACAGGGAATGAATTGTATGTAAAGGATATTCCTAGATTGAAGGTGTTGATGTTGAAGAAACATTTTCTCTAGTGGTGAGACTGGAGTCAATCAGGATTTTCCATTCCATGGAACTCCAAAGAGGACATAAAGTATATCAAATGGATGTCAAGATAGCATTCTTGAATGTTTTACTTGAAGAAGAAGTCACTATTGAACAACCAGTGGGTTTTCTTTTTGGTACGGATGAAACAAATGTGTGAAAACTAAAGAAAGCACTCTATGGATTGAAACAGGCACCACAAGCATGGTACTCCTGGCTGGATTCTTATGTCAAGGAGCGGGAATTCATAAGAGGAGTACATCACAATCTCTATGTAAAGAATTATCCAAAAGATCAGTTCATGGTTCTAGTTTATATTGATGACATTATATTTTGTGGTAACATGAAGAAATCAGTAGATGAATTCGCCAATCACATGAAATTAGAATTTAAAATGTCTGTGATTGGGGAGCTCACATATTTCATGGGACTGTAGGTGATTCCAAAGAAGGATTAAACATTCATTTCTCAGGAAAAATATGCAAGCTAGATTTTGAATAAATTTAATATGCATGACTTGAAACTAATGTCAACTCTGATTTCGGTTGGAACCAAAATAGGAAAGCATGAGGATGTGACCTCTATAGATCTTAAAATGTACAAAAGGATCATTGGGAGTTTATTGTACCTTACAGCAACACGACCAGACATTATCTTTGCAACATTCTTAATGGATCACTTTCAAAGTAATCCAAAGGAGGAACACATGGTGGCAGTAAAAAGAATAATGAGGTACATTAAAGGTACTCATAATTTTGGGTTATACTTTGCTGTAGGAAGGGACAGTGAATTATCAGCATTTTCTGATACTGACTGGGCTGGTGATGTAGTGGATAGAAAGTCCACCAGTGGTGGAGCATTCTATATTGGGTAAAATGTATTGGATGGTTAAGAAGAAACAATAAAGTACTTCTATTAGTACTACTGAAGCTGAGTATATTTCCTCTACAAAGGCATGCCCTCAACTGCTATGGATAAAGAAACAACTAACTTATATTGGGGATGAGGTGAAAAAACTAATGGTGATTTACTGTGATAACAAAAGCGCAATTGATCTTATGAAGAATACTGTTCAACATTCTCGTAAAAACATATTGAAATCAGATATCACTTCATCAAGGAAAATGTTGAGCAAGGCGTGATTAGAATGGAGCATGTGGGAGTTGATGAGAAAGTGGCTAATATCCTAACCATGCCTCTGTCAGTAGCTGTGTTTGAGAAACATCGGTTGAACCTTAGAGTTCAGCCACCTCTCTGTGCATAGGGAGGTTCTAAAGTTCCCCTCTTCCAGTTCTTTTAACAAATTTAATTGGTTTTTTGGAAAGTGTTGCAAGTTTATGGGGGAGATACGATCCAAGGGAAGTATGTTATGATCTCTACATTGGATGATTATTGGTCCTTGGGTTTATTTCCAATGGGGGAGAATAAATAAATTCATGACATGTGATTGACATGTAATTCTTCTTTGACTTGATGAGAACTCCATGTTAGGAGGAGAAGGAATAATATATGAGCATGCATGAGAACCCAATTCATTATTCCCATCTTGATTTCTACACTGAGCATTTCCCATGTAAACTTAGAATATTGGTTGAGTTTCTTATTGTCTTTCATGTTTTGATAGTGGATGGTGATCTACGGAATTTTTCTGGAGATTGAAAACAAACCCAAAGGGGGAGATTGTTGGAACCAAGGTTGTTCTCAGTTGGACAAGGAGTTTGGTTTGTGTTTTTTATCAATATAATTTGGGTTGATCATGGTTTTTTTTCTATTTTCATACCATTCATGGAAGATTAAGGAGATTACATGGAAATGGGTCATACAATTTGATCCAAAAGCAGTATTGAATGCGGAGATGTTCTCTAGTGTTTGCCAATTGTTTTGGGCCTGAAATCATATAATAGAGAAACATGTTTTCAGAAAAGGAAGGTGTGTGAAATATTTTAAGTGTGAATGAAATATTGGTTTTTTTTTGTAAAATATTGAAGTTGCTTTTGGAACTTTTTCACAAGACTTGTTTCAGGATCGAAATGTTGAAAAATGGAAAAGTAATGGAGTGCGTAGAAGATGATGTCACATGAAAGGGTTTGCATGCCCAATACGACATCAAAATGGGTTTTGCGTACTCATCATGAAACTTAAAAGCACCGTTGAAGACGTGTTGGAATCTTGCATGAAGTGTCTTTAATGGCCAACAAATATGCAGCTACCCCCAAGGAAGACTTAAGAATTTTTCCAACGAAAATATGGTTAATTAGCTGTGTGAAAGATTTGCGCGTGAAAGATTGGAAGGGGGTTAATCTTCCATGAAAGAAGCTAATTTAGTATGAAAATACCAAGAGAAACCTTCGGTTCAGTTGTAGGAAAGATAAGGGTTGCGCGGAAATTAGGTGTTGCGCGAAAGTCATCTTTCACGACGATTCCCAAATCTTGTGAGCAAGTTGGGGTATTGCGTGTAAGTGTTGTTTTATGCGTCTGACGGGCTTTTGATTATATGGTGTGTGTCATCAGTGCTTTTAAGTGCATAAATCTAGGACTTCAATACAATATGTGTCTCATGCTGAATAGAGACAAAGAATTCAATACAAATCTATTAAAGGTACCTTCAAGTCAATAAATTGTGTTTGAATTCTCTCAAGGTAGTAAGCTAGGGGGAGTCAACGGAAGAGATCCGAGAGATGTAGTGAGATTTCCTCAAAAATTTGTAAGGGATGTGTGCCTGGAACATATTTTCTATTAACAAACCTTGTAATCCAAAAACTTGTGAAGATTAGTGGATTTTGGTACGGCTGACACACTGTCAGCATATGCTCCTTGGATGTAGCCATTTGCGGTGGACCACGTAAAAGTGTTGTGTCAACTCCTTGATTTTATTTGCTTGACAGATTTAAAAAGTTCCTACCAACATGAGAACAAGATTCACAACTTTAGAGAGAAAAAGTTGACACCCTGATTCACCCCTTCCCTATCAGGGTGTTCCGGGGTCCATCAAAATTAATTACATTATTATCATAGTGATGGTAGATCATACATACACATAAGTAACATTTCCATTTCTCATGGAACATGAGGGAATAAAGGTAAGTGTTATATTTTCTTTCTATAAGGACATTAATATCATATATATATATATATCATATTATCTTTTTAAATACAATTTTATATACTATCCATATGAGGTAGTGATGAAAAAAGAAGAATATCTTTTCGTGGAAGTAGAAATCCACAGATATGAACAGATGTTGCTATCACTTTTCAATAGAAATAATGGTAAGAAAATTGATAAGATAATATAATTAATAAATTATAATTATGTTACTAAGGCCATGTATAAAAATTTAATCAATAATTATAATCATCCTTGAGAGGTGGTGATGGAAAAAATTTACATCGGATCAGGAGGTGGTATACCGCCTTATAGACAAACAATGGTTTCAATTCCCATTTAATGGTAGAATGAGAAGGGATGAGGTTAAGACATAATAATATTAACAATTTATTATATTCAAGATAATAATGTTGTTATATCACAATGCTAATAAGATTTTTGAAATACAAATAAGATGAAATAAAAAAATGAAATTCAGATAAAAGTTATACATATTCTTTATAAGACATCATTTTCATTAAATCATATACCTAGTAAGGATGATATTGTGGAAATAATAAGACCTATAGTGTGTTTCGAGGGATTTTAAGTAGGTATTTGGGATGTTAATGGATAAAATAATGTTCTCAAAATGTGTGAGGAAGAGAAGAGAGGTTATTCCATTTTATATGTGATAGGAGGGGTACTCTTGGAATTACTTAAAGTATTGAATGAATTTAAATTAATTTTCATTTACTAGTGGAAAATATTGATATAAATCTAATATACGATTATGATCAGTATACATACTCTAATATAATAAAAAATTGAAATGTTTGGGTTTTGTTTTCTCCCTTATCACACTTTTTGATAACATGTTAACCCTTTTTCTAATTACCGTGATATCAATGTTTTTTACATTTAAGGGGTCAAAACGTCACTATAAAAGGATAAGTGACCCATAAATATATCAGGGTAACTATTTTCAACCATATACCATTCACCTGTCCAAATCTATAATTTTTATGAATTTTAAATCATTTTATAAAATATTTTTTTATTCTAAATGTCATTAATTTTATAACTATTCATTTACTTTGACTATAAAGTCAGCATAATAATAATGGAACTAGAATATAGAAATTTAACTCACAAATAATATGTTATATATATATCTATTTTGTGGAACTATATAACTCACAAATAAAAATTAATTTTAGTGTATTTAAATCCATTTTATTGATTTTTACCACTTTTACAACCACTATATTAACGTTTTATAGAATGTAAGGTAATTATATAATCTATAAAAATTAAAAATAAAATACCATAAAAAATTAATTATTATCAACATTAGATTCAATATTCAATAAATATTATGTTTATCTATATTTGAACATTTATGATATATTTAAAATAAAAATAATTAATATTTTTTTATCTTTAATTAAAATAATATATAAGACATTTTTTTAAAAAATCACCCAATATTTCCATAACATCTAATATTGGAGAAGTTTGTTAAAACCCCATGAATCCAATATATTAATGGATATATTTATGATTATATTTATTCCTTATCATATTATTTTTAATCTTAATTACTCAATTTACCCTTATTGATGTGACAAATATTTACCATGGTTACTAGTCAGAATAAACAAAATAAAAAATAATTATTTACGAATTGGAAACTACTAATTAAATATATAGATTTAATTTTATAAATTTAAAATCCGATAAAAATAAACAATCATTTTTAATATTTTCATGTAAAATGTAATGAAACATAGGTTTTACAAAAAAATGCGGTTTTAATCCAAAAAATGAACATATAAAAAAATAAAGTAATATTCTTATTCAAATGAAAGTAGTTATATTATATCTTATTAAATAATACCTATGTTATATTAATATCAAAATAAAAATAATAATGATTCTTTTTAGTGAAATGAAATGGGAGTTTAACCAAAAATATGTATTTTTCAATATTAATAGAGAAATCAATATTTTCAAAAAGTATTAAAATTTTATTCTAATATTAGTTTTATATGATGATTTCAAAAATAAATTTAATTTTTCAACATAAATTTAAATTAATGGTAAAACTATAATTATAATATTTTCTCACAATAATTGGTAAAATAATTGGGATAAAATATATTTTTGAAGCATGAAATGACTTTACGATAAATTGGGCGCTTATTTCATAATCTCCAATGAATGAATTTTTATTGAGTAGGTATACTATATATATATATATATTATTATTTAGTTACTTTAATTAGTTTTCTCTAATTCAATGGTTATGTTATGTTGTTCATAATTAAATGATAATATTTCATGGATTTGTACTATTTTTATGTGTTTTATAAGATATTAAAAGTATTGTTCATTATAAAACATTAGGAATCATATTCTACCCCTTTAATAAACATCATCCCTGCAACATGAACTTGAGATCTGTAATAGATTTTTTGAAATTTGAAAATATAATTATTAAAAACTCACATCATTAAAAGGGTTAATATAATATTATCTTGAAAATAGGTAATGGTAAATACATATGTAATTTGTAATAATAAATAACTATGTATCCAAATAATAGTTCATTATTAAGAAGTAAAAATCATGACATGGAGGAAAAAGTAATGTCCAAATAATGGGATGTTACTAAGAATGCATTCATAGGATTTTTAATGTCTAAAAATACCATAAATCAATAAGGGTATATGAATGTTATCAATTAATTAGAAATGAAAGTAATAGGATACAATTTTTATTTCAAAATAATTTTAGGGGAGATGAATAATCCATTACCATCAAGACTAAGAACAAAAGAAAATAAACTTATTTTATTATATCAATTCCATAAACAAAATTTTGTCATTTGGTTATGTGTTCTTATATGTTTCCACATATATATCATGTTTACTCAAAATAATGAGTATGAATATTTAATTATTAAATAACTATAATTTACTTTTTAATTAAAATGAGTTATATGAAAATGATAGAAATCTATTTTTCCCATCATCACTAAAACCAAAATATTTATCACATGATTATATAATATCCAAAATGAATAAACTAACATATTAAGATATAATACATTAATATACAAAATTCCACAATAAAATCCAATGTTTAACTTAAATAGTTTCATAAATAATTAACCCTATATCCTAATTAACCTAAATAACCTCAACAATAATTAGTTTTTTATATTCAAAGGTTATCTCATAACCAAAAACTTAAATCCCCGATAATTTAATATCATTATTCTAAAAAATAATTCAAATTAAATATAAGTATTACATATACCTCAACCTAAAAAAATGTCTCACAGAATATCATTAGACACCTTAAATTCATATCAAATAAAATATCAAAAGTGATGTCTCATCCATTGATCTTATGATCAAACATAATCTTTTGAAACTTGATTATATTAATCAAAAAAGGACACTTTAAAACGTCATAATATCCAAAGATATCTATACCCTCCTCTCATACCAAAAATATTAAACCCCGAACCATACTCCCACATATAGATAATATATAATCTTCACATTTATTACATATTTTTTGAAGAAGGTGACATGGATTGGTTTCCCAATCCATGCCGAATGGAATTTATTAAATGAAAAGTTTACAATGAGGTCTCAAGGTGAAATGACCTTATACCATCTGAAAACAAGAAAACTACCAAACAAAATTTCATTTTTAAGGAACCTTTTATAAAACATCGAAAGGCTCTAGGAAATTAAAACTGTAGATTAAGCCAGCAGCTTCCAGGTGCATGAAAACACAAAGGTTCCAGATTACAATATTAGATAGGGAGCAGAGATAAAAGAAGCATGTTGCGACAGAGAAGCAGATCAGTACAAGAATCTAAAGAGTATCATCATGACAAATTTCAGCAAAGCTCCATCTAATAGGCAAAAAGAGAGATGTAGCAGCAAGAGCAAGCTGAAAAGATCCATTAAAACTGACCCAACATCATACAGAAGCATAAATTCACAACTCTGAAAACCAATATCATTTTCAGACCAACACTGTAAAAAGTGAAAATTAGAGAGAAAGTAACACTTAAACCAGGAAATGAGCATGAGAAAACCTCCTTGCAAAATCAGCAACAAATCACAAGAAGAAAGACTGCTAAACAAAAAGTAACAAGGGAAATCCAACAATATAGGAATTAGAACACAATCCAAGAGGAATTAAAGAGTTTTTTGAAACACCTTCATGATCCTCTCATTAAAAATGCCTTTATTGATTGCTAAATTGGTGTTCCGTGAAATATTCCCTTTTCTAATGTATTTATATAAAATTTTATCTCTAATTTTCTCTGAAGAATCAACTTCTTCACAATCATGTACATTCTGCTTTTCTACTCCTTCCTCATGTTGCTTTCCCTCTAATTGTTGAGATGTTTCCAGAGTATAAACTTCCCTTCTTGAAGTTTCCAATGATCATGTGACTATAGTTCTTTCCAATTGGGAGTAATCATGATGTTTCCTTGTTTTTTTGGATTAGGGGTGATAAATCCATCAACATCCACTATTGATTTTTTTTCCTTTTCTCACTATAGTTCTCAAATACTCTTCCTCCATATGTGTAGATTTATCTTCTTCTTCCTTAGAAGTTTCACTAATTTCAGATCTATCACATTCCTCATTAGAAACGTACTCCTGAGAATCATCATTCTTTTACCCTCATGGCATATCCACAAGAAGAGGGTTAGGACTATGGAACATATTAATAGTCATAGTAGTAGGTTCTTTAACTAGTATAGGTGGAACATAATCCCCATGATTAGCTGTCTGCAAAGAATCAACTTGTTTGATGATATCTATATCATCTTTTCAGGTATCTGGAGATGCATTAAAATCCATTAGAGCATTTACAAAATCAGATATTTGATTTTCCTCAACATTTCTATTATTAAAATCAACATTTGAGATTGGATCTAAACCATTTTTAATTAAGTCTAAAGGTCCAGCTTTGTCCTTGTGGTTTTGTTTTCCTTTTTCAATCCAAACATTTTTACAATTTTTAGGTTGAATGGATTCCTTTCCAAAAAAATTTAAGGAGTGACCAAGCCTAAAATAGTTCTGATAGTAATCAGGCAATCGTTCATAAACAACCTTCAGAGAAAAACCAATATTCCCACTTTGTAACCAAATTCTATTTGGCAAATGATGGGAAACATCAATTTCAATACAAATTCTAGAAAAAGTAGGTCTAAAAAAAATTGTTGCTAAATCAAGATTCAAAGGAGTGCCAATAAGGCTTAGAATAGGAAATATAGCCTCTTGCTTAACCAGGTGTAATGGTAGATTTGGGAAGTTAACCAAGATAGGGACTATTGGCGATTCTGCATATGGGTCAAATTCAGGCATCCATTTTAATATTTCCATACAATATGTCCCAAAAGTCCAAGACCTATTCACCCAAGGTTAGTAATAATCCTTATCAGAGCTCAAGAATAATAAAATATGTGATGAAATAACGTGACCCAAATTAAAACCCGTAAAACCAATTTCTTCCATAGAAGTTTGAAGAATCTTCAAAGAAGGCCGATGATTTAGGAATTTAACAACTAGAACAATCCATAGAGCAGAGGATAAATGTTTTACCTCATCTTCAGCAAACGAAATAATAGGTTGACCACTATTTTGAAATAGTTCCGATTTAACCTGATCTCTAGGAAGCGCATCCACATGAAAATAGCATTCCCCTATTTTACCGAAAACCTCATCTGTAAATGATCAGCTCACGTTAGGGTTAGGATTGAGGCTTCGTGTCGGGTATCACTGCAGTGGCGTGCGTTGGGTCACCATCCCACATTTTTGTTCACATTTATTACATTGATATTAACTAACACGAAAAGAAATTTGAAACTTCAAATAATATAATATTAATGTGTAATATTGGATCACTTACATACCCAATGAACTGTTAGTTTTAATGTTTTAGAGGACTATAAAAAATAATACATAACAACATGGATACATAAACAACTAGTTTATAAAAATCTATATTAGCACTCACTATATTACTTTAATCAGTATTCTTTATGGAAATAACATAATTAAAACCATTCATTAAAATATAGGGCAATGGAATAAAATATGGATGACCACAAATTCCCATTAAGAGTAAATATAAGCATTGATAATTGAATTTCATCAGTGATCATAAGATGGGAAAAATCATTATGACATAATCAATGTGCATGATGATAACATAATAGAATTCATACCCATCAAAACATCGATTATTAAACCTGTGATGTATAATAAATCTTTAAAAAATTCATGTTTTATAATATTCAATAATCATAATCCAAGTGACTTTATTATTAAACAATGTAACCATTGAAAATATATAGAAAACATATATAGAACATGTTAGAATCTTGTAACATTATCTTTATATACCTCATAAAAGAAGCTTTATAGATAGGATAATTTTATCGGGTTAATACATATAAAAAATATGTAGAAACTTATTAAGTTAATAACTTAGATGTCTCTTTAGTTATTCTAATATTCAATCAAATTCATCATAATTAAAAAATGCATTAGAGAGCTATAGCAAACCGACCTATATCAAATTAGAAAAATTTCCTTAATTATTTGGGTTCACACCTCAATCTTGATTTTAAAAATAATGTCCATGTACCATATCATTTAAAAACCAAATATAATTTTACAATTTTCAACATAACATTAATCATTGTAATTTAATATATTGATTTACCGATGGAAAATATGTGATTTCCATGATAGAATATTAAAAATGGTTAAAATACATCAAAAGAAATAAATCAGATGATATCATTATAATATATCTCTAGTAGTTCATATGAAACATAAAGTGATATTATCATTGGTGAATATACATACCATTAATAGATCAATACAAACATTCTTGAGAAAAATATACTTTAAAATTTAAAAATCACATTTAATAACTAAAAATTCATAAAATATTTTTAAAATAAATTTAATTGAAAATAAATTTTAAATATTATAAATGAGGATTCAAAGAAAATAATGTACTTGATTATGGGAAAATCCATTCATTTCATAAATGTTAAAATTTATCATTCTTCTCATTATTTTATAAATAGATTCAAAAGGGAACTATATGGAAAACATTAAGAAATAACCTTTTAATATATTTTA
Source organism: Viscum album (assembly GCA_963277665.1). Taxonomy (NCBI): domain Eukaryota; kingdom Viridiplantae; phylum Streptophyta; class Magnoliopsida; order Santalales; family Viscaceae; genus Viscum; species Viscum album. Next base: position 805,790,638 of record OY728155.1, read on the forward strand.
AAATAAGATCAAAGATCATGTAAAATTACTTTATGAAATTATTTTTTTAGAAAATAACACTCTGGGAAACATTTTAGAGAACATGACTATTGATGTAGATTATTCCATATTTAATATAAGATATGTGACCAATATCACATACGATCAACATTTGTGAATTTTCTTTAATTAATAAAGAATGAAATGAATATTAAACCCTTAAAACACATTCATAACTATAGGATAAGGAAATATATTTGGTTCAAGAAATTAAGTTAATATAATTTCCCCAATGGATCCTTTAACATAAAAATTCTTTAAAGGAAATGAAACTGTATCATAAATCATTTTCAACTTTGGTAACATCTTAATCACAATTACATAAAAAAACATAATTATATGGCAATGTAAACACCATTAAATTCATGATGTAATATGTGTAAATTCATTCATGAGGCAATACTCACACCATACAATGAAATCATGGTATATGAAATAATATTTTTATCAATACAATTAGATTGAGAAAAATAAAACTAAGGAAAATATCATGACATTTTATGTGATAATTAACCCATGACGTGATTATGCACACATATGTAAATCCACATAAAAATGTGAAATATAGGATAAAAAAATTAGATATAAATTCATACATAATCTTGGTAGAATAATTTCAATAAAATATAATTATAACCCAATTAATGGAATGCGAGTTAAGATACAGCTTACCACTTGGTAACATTCATGTCAAATCCCATTGGATGAATTAATTTTAATTTTAACATAAAAATCCTAAATTATAAATGACTTATGATAAAATATAAGGGTTATTATATACACCATATAAAATTTCTTAGGTGCATAAAAATAAAACATAAATCAGTGGGGGGAAATTGAGATAAAATACCTTCTATCGATTACAGAAAAGATATGTATTCCCTTTAACCTGATGTTTGGTTTTTTGAGGGTCCTTGACTCATAATTTCAAAATGACTTTACTAAGTTGACCATGCTCAAAGAGATTAATATTCCAGCATCTCTATAATAATAATCATGAAATAATTATTATTTATATATATTAATTATTTTTTTGCAACCAAATATGTAAGCTGATTATGAAAAATGAGTTACATTAAAATAATGAAGATGGTAGGTTGTACATACACATGGGTAAAATTTAATTTTTTACATCAAACAAGAGGGAATGAAGATAAGTATTATATTATATTTCATTAATTATTTATATATCATAAATATAATAGTATCTCTTCATATACACTTATATGTACTATCCATATGAGGCGATGATGAAAAATGAATCAAATCGCTTCATGGAGCAAGAAATCCACTTGTTCTCACAATTGATGTAATTAAATTTCAATTGATAGAAATGAATGAAAATATATGATATATTATCCTTCCAAAATGATAATTATGTCATGAGTACCATATATATATACATTAAATCCATCATTATAACCAGTTGTGAGAGATAATAATAATAATGAATTAAATCAGATCATGAAGTGGTAGTCCTCCATACACATGAATAATGGATTCATTACAAATTTGTTTGAAGGAGGGGATTTAATAAGGATATTTCATATATATAATGATATATTAGTATATGTGAGATAGTAATGATATTTTATCATAATTTTTAGATGAGTTTTGAAGGAGGTAGAAGAAAATATAATATTAAATGATTAATTTAAAAGGCATACCCCTTCTTCAGAAAACCTCATTTTCTTTAAAAAATAATGTAATTGTGTCGACCTTCTAACCAATTAAATTGTTAATATTATAATGATAGATTTTTCCAAGGAAATTTTTGAGGAATTTGGAGGGAAAAAGGATGAGTTGTTGTAGAATATTTCTACTAAGAATAATTATATTGACTAAAGGCCAGAGCTGTACCATAGAGGAGAGTAGCAATATGTAGGGAACCAGATGAGAAGTTTTATAGGATTATCCATTTGTTTATTAGATTACGCATGGTGATTTTTCCTATTTCATAGAGTTTTTTAGGAAATGTATTGTGTTTATTTTGATTATAGTGCAACAATTTTGTGGATCATGCCTAAGATGTGGCCCTATTTTTGGATGTTTAGTTTTGTGGAACGGTAGTTCCTTACTATGTTTTCATCTTCCCATAGTTTATAAAAAATGTGGAATGAACCATGATATGTTCCTAGGATGTGGATTTCACAAACCCCACTATATCATGGTTAATTCATGAGAACTATATAATTTTACTTTTTTAGTAGTTTTTTATCATAGTGATGGGTATTGTACAATGGTGTTATGCTTTCTAGACTGGCTATTAAATCCAAAATCAACTCAATCCCCAAAATTATTCTGTCTTTTCTCTCGATTCTTGGATGATCCAATTCCATCCCGAGGAGATCATTTATCCACTTTTCATTTTATTTTATCCCTAATCATGGGAGATCAATCCATGGTAGTCCCCTCCTATCTTCTCACACTTTTTTACATATTCTTCATTCACATAAGGATTATTTCATGGGAACAATTTTTTTTATATTGTTTTGTATGTGAATAGTGTGGAATATATTATTCTTTCTTAATCCATGAATCTTCCTTTATTGTTCTTCTTGACAGTTTTCATCCTATTGTTCTAGCCTTGGGAATCTATTTGGAAATATTTCTTGTGGTAGGGGACCATAATTGTTTCATCTAGTTTCATATTATAGAAGGATCATGATTCTATTTTTACTTTAGAAACATGTTATACACTAGATTAATGAAAATGATTGAACTATTTTATTGAAATTTAAGTGGAATGGAAAGGAATATCATATTTCACTACCATTTATGTCATTTCTGGTATACATTCCTAGTGTATCATTAAAAATCATGGGCATTGGGAGCCTTTTTTGTGAAAAAATCGATGTGTTGGTGAACCCTTGAATGTGTAACGTTTTTAATAAAATTAATGAAATTAGATAAGAATGTATATCCATCTAATAAATTATTTTTCAATTGAAATTATAGTTTATGTGAGAATTCCTTTAAAATGTTAACTAAATATGAAGAAAAGACCCTCATATAAATATGATATAACATATTTGAAAAATATGAAAATTGTTTGTGATGTGTGATTGAAGTGTGTGGGGGAGGATGTGATGATATTTTGGTGTGATTTTTGTTTGTTGTGATGTAAATTGGTTATAATTTGTGGTGGTGGAAATATGGGGCTTTTGAAATGAGATATATTGGTTGTTGTTGTTATGTTATGTGATGTTGTGGTAGATGGCCATTAGTAATGGAATAAATTATTAATAATGAAAATGAAATGACATGGATTGGAATGGATAATGGAGGATTGATTTAAAATGAGAATCATGGTTAGATGTAGTTGATACATAAATATGAAATAAATTTTCTGGCTAAATTAATTTTTTTGGTAATGGGAAAATATATAAATCTAATTAAGATAAAATGAATAGTTGGATGTGGCATGTTGTCTATGGCATGATTATATGGTGTTATGCATTTAAATTTTTCACTGTATGTAGATAAAGTTGTGAGGCCTTGGGGGTGATGTTGTGAGTTGGGATGAGACTCACTTTATAATCCCATAGGTTGGAATTATGTGTTGAGGATATTATATATACATTTTATTTCAATTTTTATTTCTATACACACCCATCCATGTCACGATCAGGGTGTTGAACCCCAAATTTCAGGGGGTATTTTCCCAAATATATTGATGATGATAATGGATGTATGACTACACCCTCTTATGTTATCTCACTTCTAGGAGAGTTTGATATTAATATGTTGTGACATCCAAAAGTCTAAATTTCACATGTTATTGTGTTGATGAGGGTTTAGCAGTGGTTCATGGTTGGGGTCATGGTTAGTAGGTGGAGTGAAATAGGCCTATGATCTTCATGTTTTTTATACACTACCACTCTATTTGAGGTAATAGGGAGATGTGATTTTTTTCTTAGGCACCTTTAGGAGATATGTGATGTGTTGGGACAAGATTCCTCTAGTGAGATGTGATGTGTTGGGTCTCATGTCATTGCATGATATGTGATGTGATGGACCATGTTTCTTTGGTTAGTATACATTTTTAAATATATAGGAGTTCTAGGATGTATAATTATGGGGTGTTAGAGAATAACACCAGTGGGTAAGGGGTGTGAGGTACCCTTTTATCAAATTTCATATTATTAGGTTACTATGGATATATGTTTTAATTGGTAAGAATTCCCTATTGAAGATGGAATTGGTCAATTAAACAGTAGGTTCTATTATTTATGCGATTTTTTTACATGTGTATTAGTATTCTCTTTTCACATGTTCATGAGATACATTGGGTGTCATATTACTGAGTATACATGTATTCTCAAAATACAAATATACAAATTATTCTTCTGGATTGTAGGAGGACTTTTTGAACTATGTTAAACCTTACCATGGAAAATTTGGACATTTCTATGTGACTACCATAGAATTATCATTTTGGTATTTATTTAGAGACTCTTTTATTTTCTTATAATATTCATATACTATGGGATTTTTTGTTATTTTATATTATTTCATGGATTTTCTATAAGGTTTTTATCATATCTCCTGATTTTATACTTTATAGAGGGTAATTCCACTCATATGTTAAAATTTTGTACCTTTGGTTCATGTAACCAACCAAGGGGTTACAAGATGCATGGATTAAGGATCCATTTCTATCTTCCTTCATTAGCATGCCGTGATCAGAACCATTGGGGGAGGGGATCATGACAGATTGGAATAAATGTTTTTTTGAGAGATAAGATATAGAATAAAGTTAGGAACTATGAGGATTCCATGGGTTGGTAAAGAAATGGTTTCAGTTGATATTGGTGGGTCACATAGGCTAGATAGGACATGTTATGAAATGATATTTTAGGGAACCCCATGATCTGATGCAAGGAATATGAGCATGTTGCAAGAATTAGTGATTTGATACTACTTTCGTGGTAGAGACCTAGGGGATGTGCATGCATCATGATAATTTTTGTTCTTATCTATATTGGGTGATATTTGGAGTTAAAATGAAATAATAAAATTAGTGATATTGAAATTACATACTACCAGGATTAGTAAATCTTTTCTTCCCTTTTTAGTTATGGATCCAAGACATTATTTGTGTGTGGTTATGGATGGTTAGGTATAACAAGATTACTTAATTAATCAATGATGGGATGATAGATTTGAGAAGGATGATTAGTCACAGAGGATGTTTCTCACAATCCAATGGAATACCCTTATGATATATGAGGGAAGTGTTCATGATCTATAGAAATAACTTCGGTAGGAGGAGCTAGAAATCTCCTTTAGTTTTATATGGGCCTGGTCAGTGTAGTGGGTTTCATTGAGAGTCAGTCATATGTGAGGCATTTTTCATCAATGGTAGGAGTTATTTCTATGTGTGGGGAAGAAGATATAAGATCTATGGGTAGAATTATAGGGTCATTTTAGGGGAGCTCCTATCATAAACTATAAATTCATTGAAGAGACAGGAGATAATCTCTCTTTAGTTAGGGATAAAGCTTGTGAGAGATCCAGGGATCAAGTTAAATGATCTTTTGTGTTTCACCCCAGATAATTTTTCAAAGGAGGAGTCCCATGTGCAATGTCATGAGGAGGAACTCCTCACCTCTATACAATGTATAGTTAATACTTTTACATTTCCAATATACTTGGAGTTTCATATAATGGTAGTGCTAGTCAAGTGTATATACTCTTAAGGAGCTTTACCATGATAGGAGAACCAATTGTATTTCTCGAGGATTAGGGTTGTTAGTGTTGATCATTAGGAACCATATATTTTAAGGTTTTTATGAGAGGTTATTAAACCATAGAATCTTCTCATCAAGCCCTTTGGGCCTAGGGGTTTCCATTATTTTCCTTTGGGATTTTGGATAGTGTGATATTTCTATGGGGTATGTGTTCATCATCAAAATAAATTTCCTATGGTTCTTGGAGTATAGTATGGTGGAGGTCGTTTGGTCAAAAATATCCATATCAATTTCCATCCGTAAGGCCATTCCCATAGTAGCGGTAGTATGTTTATAATCTTCTAAGAAGATATGAGTTAGGAAAATGGTGGCCCAAGATGTTTTACATCTTCAGGGACCCCGAACAGAGCATGGAATTGATGATGGAGTATATTATCAATTTATGGGTTCTATACTTGGGAGGTCACATGCTATGGAGGTACCATCTCCATAGGGGATAGAGACTGGTCGAGGTATGAATACATTATTGTCCACTCTTATTTGTGCCCTATCTGATTAAAGAGTTTTTCTCTCTATTTTTGAACGTAATATTTTCCACACTAAGGGACTAAATATTGAGATGCTGCTCCAACCCTAAGTGTCAAGTATATCAGTTGGAGGAAAGACTGCCTTTTTTATGTGTGTAGGGGATATTGATTGATGATGGTGAAACTTCAGTAATGTGGGTATCTTCACATGATATAGGTACAACTATATAAAATCATATTCAATATCAACTAGTTTTATTCTATACAATTTTTTTATCAAATATGTAAGAACCCGTATATTCTTTTCAGGTACATTTTCCCTTTTTCTGGATTTTTTGGGAAAAATTAATTTTCTGGAAATTTCAGAAGTACACGCCGTGTACTTTCTGAGTACATGTCGTGTACTCTTCCCTAGCTCGAAGCCATGTGCTGGCCGTGTCCGGGCCACACACACGGTGTGTAAGGCTGAGGTGGAGTCCGGTTAATTCGGAGTACCGAAAAATTGATGTACACACCGTGTACTCAAGAAGTACACGCCGTGTACTTTTTTTTCATTAAACGGACCGGGGTCGCGCCTAACCCCCAAAACCATCTTCTTCTCCAGTTTTCATCCGTCCAAGAGCAACCGTATGACCGAATATTCCCCGAGCTCCCTCCTCGCTGTCCGTTCTCTGATTCGAGCATGGTCGATGGCGTTGGAATTGCGTCGGTGACTTCTTTCTTCTGTTTGAGCATTGTTTCTTGATTCCTCCTTGTTTTCATGATATCGTGGGATGAAAATTTTGTGTATTTTCTCAGATCTACATTTTTCTAAGAGGAATATGTCGTCATGGTTCATGTATATCGATCTCCTAGGATCGAGGTAGGTGGTTTGTGCCTTTCTGTAGAAAATTGATGAATATTATGTGAAATTTCTACCAATACCCTTGAACGGGGTATTGTGTGATTCCTGTTTTTCCCTTGTTACTTGTCTTATTTGCTTGACTGCTTTAGTAGAGATTATTTCTTGTGATTAGAGTAATTTTTTTGTGCTCAGATTTCCTTTCCATGTTTGTTCTGTCTATTTGGCATTTTCCAGTTTGCCATGCCTAGTTGTAGGATAATGGAACTGTTATTTTATTATTACTGTTGAGCCTTAGTTGATAGACAAGTAGTTCTTGAGGTTTACTTGGACATTACATGCACGATGAGTATGTTTAGTTATACCTCGGACTGTGAGAACCTAGAGTAGTATACCGAATGGAGAATTGAAGGAAGGGCTTCTCCATAGTGTCTTTTAATTACGACGTGAGACCACAGGGGTAATTGACGTTGAGTGCTTCCCCATAGAGTCTGTAGATCCATGACGTGGGCCACAGGGGTAATTGACGTTGAGTGCTTCCCCAGAGAGCCGTTAGCACGATACGAGACTATGGGGGGAATTGAAGGTGAGCGCTTCCCCAGATAGTCTGCTTAATTACTTACCTGAACCAGAGGGGTGAGAATGTGTGTGCCTCCCATAGGGTTGCCAGTACATATAGGTTGAACCATATGGGTTAGACGTTGAGAGCTACCCAGAGTGTTACATGTTTATTCTTTTGTTGCTGGTTGTTTAATTGTGTACTTTGTTTGGCAGACTGTGGATTGTAGTTGCTTGTGGTTTCTTGTTTACTGATTCTTGTTTATTTACTTCCATGTATTCATTGACTATTAGGCACAAATCATTGGGTGATTGCCTACTGGGATTGTATCTCACACACTGTTTTGGACATGCTTTTGGGCCCAAGCAGACTATGTTGCTGCAGGTGTAGACAAGGGAAAGCGCCCTTCTTCTTCATGATCTTGACCGCACGAGGAGCAGGGGAGCATGGGACCAAGCTATGGCTCGCGATGCTTAGGAGCTTACTTTGTTTTCTTTTGCACTTGGTTTCAGTTGTTTTTCGGCACGTTGTTGTGTTTGCTGTTTTCCTTAGATTCTTGTACCTACTGCATCATTGTCATCATAGTTATATATCTACATTGTTTCTGCTATTTGGTTTCTGTTGTTATGCATGTTTTTTCTGCTTCTGTTGTTTATTGTTGTTTTCTTACCTTGTATACCTTACCAAATGAGGGAATAGTTTCGCCACTGACTCACCAAGGCCCTCACTGCTAGTCGGAAACCTCTGGCGTTCGGGGAAACGTGCTTGAGGTTATGTGGAAAACTGGGTGTGGAGCACCAGTGGAGGGGCTCCGGACTCGGGACGTTACAAAGTTGTATCAGAGGTAAAATTTTAGTAGTGTTAGTTTTATCTTCATCCCTTTTCAATACTAGTTCTATGCATAGTTTTATCTCTATTGCCGTTGTGGAGAGCCTTGGACTCTGCATCATTTTTTCTTCCGACTCATTGACAATAGACACACCTTTGGGAACGAGGGCATCTAGTGTACGCCAGTGTAGAGAGTGCCCTCTCGAGGTTACAAGGTATCACATATTATGGGATCTCTATGTATTAGAGATGAAATGCTATGATTTCATTCTCGGTATGGACAAGTTGATTCCCTTCCAGGAAGTCGTTGACTGTTATCGCCGTAGAGTCACATTCATTTCACCAGAGGGTGAATCTTTCCTTCATAGAGGCGAATGGGATGTCCGGGCGAGTCGGGCGGGACTCGAGCATCTTGGCCTAGGAGGGGTGACAACACAGATTGGCAGTCCTTATCTAGATGATCAGGGGACTCCACAGTTGGATTTTCCTCCAGTTGCGAATTTCTTCAGGGACGTCTTTCCAAAAGACTTCTCCGGTTTACCTCCAGAGCGTGAGGTAGAATTCTCTATTGAGCTCGTGCCAGGAGCGGCACCGGTGTCCATTCCTCCCTATAGGATGGACACACCTGAGTTGAAGGAGCTCAAGAAGAAGTTGGAGGAGCTACAGCCTATGGGTTTCATCCGACCCAGTACTTCTCCTTGGGGTTTTCCTATCTTGTTTGCAAAAAGGCAGACGGTACCCTTCGACTTTGTGTGGATTATCGGAAGCTGAACCAGTTGACAGTCAAGAACCGATATCCATTGCCACGGATTGATGACCTTTTTGGCCGACTTTGAGGAGCCCAGGTGTTCTCGAAGATCGACATGATGTCCAGTTACCATCAGTTGCACGTTAGACCATCAGATATACCTCTGACAGCCTTTAGAAGTAGGTATGGTCTATACGAGTATACCATCATGTCATTCGATCTCACGAACGCACCTGCAGTTTTCATGGCACTGATGAACCGAGTGTCCCATCCTTACTTGGATTCCTTCGTCGTGGTATTCTTGGATGATATCTTGGTGTACTATCACAATCAACACGACCATGACACCCATATTGAGATCGTTCTGAGTACACTGATAGAGCATCGACTTTATGATAAAATCTCGAAGTGCCACTTCGGGATGGATCAGATTCACTTCTTGGGCCATGTCATCTCAGAGGTTGGAGTATCTGTGGACCTAGAGAAAGTGAGAGCTGTAGTTTCCTGGGAGCAGCTGAAGAATGTTTTTGAGGTACAGAGCTTCCTAGGGATGGCTGGATACTACAGACGCTTCATTTGTGACTTTTCTCATCTAGAAGCACCTTTGACAGGTCTGACCAAGAAGGGGGCGAAGTTCTTATGGTCAGATTCTTGTGATTCATCCTTTCAGGAGATGAAAGGGAGGCCGACATCAGCACCGATACTAGTCTTCCCATAGCCAAGCAAGAGATACACTGTTTACTGTGATGCTTCGGGTATCGGGCTGGGAGCTGTGCTTATGCAGGGAGATGGAGTCATTGCGTATGGGTCTCGGCAGCTGAGGCAACATAAGAGGAACTACCCTACACACAATCTAGAGTTGGAAGATGTTGTTCATGACTTGTGCTGTTGGAGGCACTATCCTCTGGGAGAGCACTTTGTGGTCTTCACTGACCACAAGAGTCTCAAATATATCTTCACTCAGCGTGACCTGAATCTGAGGCACTGCAGGTGGGTCGAGTATCTTCAGTCTTTTGATTTCGATCTTACCTATATTCCAGTAGTGAGTGGAAACTGATGTCACTGTTCTTCGAGATGCATATGGAGGTGCACAAAAAACGGGGACAAACTTTTCTATCTTCTGTAGCTGTTACCTCCATGCTACTTGATCGGGTACGGATGAGGCAGCTATCAGACTCGGAAGGCTTAGTCCTACGGGAGGGTGTGTCAGGAGAGGACCCTCTTCCTGGATGGATAGTGGGCAAGGATGAGATCTTGCATTTCCAGGGACGCGTATGGGTGCTAGCAGACATACGCGAGGAGCTGATGCGGGATTTCCATTCCTCTGTTTGGGCAGTTCATCCTGGCATCCTCAAGATGTATCGGGATCTTCATCGCCAGTACTAGTGGCCAGGTATGAAGAAGGATGTGGCTGGTTTTGTCATGAGATGTTCTACTTTTCAGCAGGTGAAATAAGAGGATCCGCGGCCAGCGGGGCTCTTACAACAGTTACCCATTCCGGAGTAGAAGTGGAACGATGTTGCGATGGACTTCGTGACCGGGTTGCCGAGATCACCTCGAGGGAACGATGTTGTTTGGGTTGTCGTCGATGGACTTACAAAGGTCTCTCACTTTGTTCTGATCAAGGGGACCTTCAGTGTTGATGATCTGGGATGACTTTACATCAGAGCGATCGTTCGTTTGCATGGAGTTCCGCGCTCTATTGTTTCAGACAGAGATGCGCACATTACCTCTCGGTTCTTCCAGGGTCTTTAGAAGGCCTTGGGTACACAGGTACTTTGAGTACAGCATACCATCCCCAGACTGATGGCCAGTCCAAGTGCATTATCCAGGTGCTTGAAGATATGCTCCGAGCTTGCATCCTTGATTTTGGCGGTTCTTGGGAGAAGAATATTCCTCTGGTGGAGTTCGCCTACAACAACAGTTTCCAAGTGACCATTCAGATGGTTCCATACGGGGATTTTTACGGTAGGCCATGCCGATCACCCTTATGATGGCTGGAGGCAGGAGAGGCATCTTTTCTTGGAACTCGTCTTGTTCAGGAGAATTCAGAGCAGATAGAGATGATTTAGAAGAGGATGGCTATAGCCCAGTTTCGACAGAAGTCTTATGCTAATCAGCGGAGATGACCTCTGGAGTACGAGTTCAGTGATCAGGTTTTAATGTGTTTCACACCGAGGTTGGGACACAAGAGGATTCGGAGACAGGGTAATCTTTCATCGTGGTACGTCATGCCATTTGAGGTCATGGAGAGAGTGTGGCCGGTCTCCTATCAGTTGCAGCTACATCAGAGGTATCGGGCCATGCACGACGTCTTCCACGTCTCTCAGCTCCGACATTACTTTTCAGACCCATCTCACGTGTTTCAGCCCGATGTAGTCGAGCTTGAAGAGGATGCATCATTCAAGGAGCATCCTATCCGGATTTTCGATCGCAGTACGAAGGTTCTCCGCGGGTGGTCTGTTCCTCTAGTACAGGTGCTACGGCAGCACGGGCGAGTACAGGATAAGACCTGGGAGTGGGAGGCCGATGTACGATCGCAATGGCCGGAGCTGTTCGGGGTTTCTTCTTATCCGACTCGTTAGGGAAATTCTGGATCAAATTTCTTTAAGTGGGGAAGTTTGTAAGAACCCAGATCTTCTTTTCAGGTACGTTTTTCCTTTTTCTGGAGTTTTTGAGAAAAATGAAGTTTATGGAAATTTCAGAAGTACACGCCGTGTACTCTTCCCCGGCTCGAATCGGTGTGCTGGCCGTGTCTAGGCCACACACACGGTGTGTAAGGATGAGGTGGAGGTCAGTTAATTCGGTGTACGGAAAAATTGACGTACACACCGTGTAATCAAGAAGTACACACCGTGTAATTTCTTTTTCATTAAACAGACCGGAGTCGCGCCTGACCCTCAAAACCATCTTATTCTCCAGTTTTCATCCGTCTGAGAGTGACCGTACGGCTGAATCTTCCCCGAGCTCCCGCCTCGCCGTCCATTCTCCGATTCAAGCACGGTCGATTGCGTTGGAATCACAGCGGTGATTTCTTCCTTCTTCTTGATCCTTGTTTCTTGATTCCTCATTGTTTTCAAGATATCGTGGAATGAAAGTTTTGTTCATTTTCTCATATCTACATTGTTTTAAGAGGAATATGTAATCGGGGTTCACGTATATCGATATCCTAGGATCGAGGTAGGTGGTTTGTGCCATCCTGTAGAATGTTGATGAATATTATGTGAAATTTCCACCAATACCCTTGAACGGGGTATTGCGTGTTTCCTGTTTTGCTGTTGTTACTTGTCTTCTTTTCTTGATTTCTTTAGTAGAGGTTATTTCTTGTGATTAGAGTAATTTGTTTGTGCTCAGATTGCCATGCCATGCTTGTTCTATCTTTTTGGCGTTTGCCAGTTTCCATGCCTAGTTATAGGAGGGTGGAACTGTTGTTTTATTATTACTGTTGAGCCATAGTTGATAGCCAAGTAGTTCTTAAGGTTTACTTGGACATTACATGTGCGATGATCATGTTTAGTTATACTCAGGACTGTGAGAACCTAGAGTAGTGGACCAAAGGGAGAATTGACGGAAGGGATTCTCCAGAGTGTCTTTTAATTACGATGCGAGACCACAAGGGGAATTGACCTTGAGTGCTTCCCCAGAGAGTCTATAGATCCACAACATGGGTCCCATGGGGAATTTACGTTGAGTGCTTCCCCAGATAGCCTTTAGCATGATAAGAGACTATAGGGGGAATTGACGGTGAGTGATTCCCCAGAGAGTCTGCTTAATTACGTAGCTGAACCCTAGGGGTGAGACTGTGTGTGCCTCCCAGAGGGTTGATAGTACATAGAGGTTGAACCATAGGGGTTAGACTGTGAGAGCTACCCAGAGGGTTACCTGTTTCTTCTTTTGTTGATGGGTGTTTACTTGTGTACTTTGATAGACAGACTTTGGATTGTAGCTACCTGTGCTTTCCTGTTTACTGCTTCTTGTTCATTTACTTCCATGTATTCATTGACAGTTAGTCACAAATCTTTGGGTGATTTCCTATTGGGATTGTATCTCACGCCCTGTTTGGGCCATGATTTTGGGCCCAAGCAGACTATGTTGCTGCAGGTATAGACAAGGGCAAGCGCCCTTCTTCTTGAGGATCTTGACTGCACCAGGAGCTGGGGATCATGGGACCGAGTCGTGGATCGCAATTCTAAGGATCTTACTTTGTTTTATTTTGCACTTGGTTTCAGTTGTTTTTTGGAACATTGTTGTTTTTTCTGTTTTTCTTAGAAACTTGTACCTTCTTCATCATTGTCATCATAGTTATATATCTACATTGTTTCCGCTGTTTGGTTTCTAATGTTATGCATGGTGTTTACTGCTTCTGTTGTTTATTGTTGTTTTCTTAACTTTTATACCTTACCGAATGAGGGCATAGTTTCCCCACCGACTCACTAAGGCCCTCTCTGCTAGTCAGTAGCCTCTGGCATTCAGGGAAACATGCTTGAGGTCATGTGGCGAACCGGGCGCGGGGCACTAGTGGAGGGGCTCCGGACCTGGGACGTTACAAAATACTTCATGATTAGATTCATGTTCTCTAATGTGGATGGATTAAATTAATTTTTCATTAGTATGTAGAGCATTTAGTGGGGTAGTAAATGGATGGTTCCCCTTCATTTCTAGATTACCGAGTTTTCTATGAAATTAATAAATGATGTGATTGGGTTGATCCTAAATGTCTCTAAAGAGTTTCTATATATTTTTTCTGAGGATTTTGTGACACTACACCCGTGATGTGATATCATGTTTAGGATAGATCTAAAATACAGTTCTTATCCAATTCTAATGGATCCATATCATATGAAACCCTCTTAGTTATAGGATATTAGGATTCATATAGATAATCTAACACAAAAGGGTTGAATTCCCCCCAATAATTCCTTATGGGGTTTCTAGTGTTATTCTCAAAGAAGGTGAATATTAGTCTAAGGTTATTTATATATTACCAGAGGCTGAATCTTATGATGATAAAAAATCACCACCATATTCCAAGGATTTATGATCCTCCTAACCAATTTGTGGGAGCTATTTGGTTCTCTATGATTTATTTTTGTTCTAGATTTCACCAGTTCCATGTGAATGAGGTTGACATACAAAATATTTCTTTTCCATGAAAGTATAGGAACATCAAGTTTGTGGTCATGCCATTCAATATTATGAACACATTATCTATGTTTAGGGGATCATGAATACCATGTTCCATGAGTTCTTATAATATTTCACAGTCATTTTCATTGATGAATGATCTATCTTTTGGAAGTAAAAAGAGGAGAATACAGGTCATCTAAGACCATTGTTACAAGTACTTCGATGTCACAATCTCTATGGAATGTTTTCCAAGTTTCTATTTTACACTGAGGAGGTGTGTTTGCTTGGGAATTTGGTTTACCAACAAGTTTTTACAGTGGAACATCAATGATTAAGGATGTTTTTTTATCTCTAAATAATGTGGTGGATGCTTACAGTTTCATAGGTCTCACAGGTTGTTACGAGAGGTTATTATCTAATTTCTCATGGATTTCAGCCTCATTGAAAACATTTAATAGAAGAGACCATTCTAATGTCTGGACAAATCTATGTTCAAAATCATTTCACTATATGAATGGGATATTAATCATATCTCTTGTTCTTTAATTTCTAGAGGAGGGGGATATGCGTGAGGTGTTATGTGATGATTATTCTCTAGTCTTAGGCTGCATCTTAATGCTGTATATAGTGGATAAATATTATGGGTCATGTTTTTAACCAAGTAACTATAAATTCCTCTATGGATTTAGAGATACCATTTATTAATTTATTTATTGAATATATGGATAAATTACCTTATTAGATAATTCTTCATTATCTTCATCGATCATAATATTTTTAGGTATATATTTTCTTAGTGTGACCAGAATATGAAGAAACATAGGTGGATAGGGTTTATATTAGATTATGAATTTTTGATCTCCTATACCTCATAGAAAGAATTTTTCTGGATGATTCATTGATAATGAATTTTCAAATGTATTTTTTGAAGATTCTAGGGAAAATCATAGGGAAATAGTGGATTCTGATACTCTATACCTAGATGTAAGGGTGGTTGATAGAGGAAGATTCTTGTGTACAATGAGAGTGTAGTATTATTTGTTGTGGTTGGTTGTAGAGCCATAATGGTGATACTAAGAGGAATAAGAGATATAATATCATGCTTTCTAGGGCTGTTATTCAGAGGTACATCTAGAGGATGGTCAGAACTAGATGATTTTTTAAGAGATTTTGTTCATTATAGTGGTGATGCAAGAAAGAATTATTCATGGGTTTCACAACTAAAATTTAGCGGTGATTCTAAGAGTGTCTAAGATGTACCATGGTATAAATAAGTAGGGTTTTTACCATGATGAAGTGAAAATTGGTAGATATTTTGGCCTCGTGTCTTTTATTCCAACATGTAAAAGTAGAATATAATGTTTTGGATAGTTTCTTATATTAATTGGACTTTACTAAGTTTGTGTGTGAAGACATATCAATGGAATTAATTATATGGATACCCTAATATCATAGAGGATGTGATAATATGTGCATAATCATGGAAAAAATGATGAATTTATCTCACTTACTCTCAATTAAAGAATCAGGTCCCATGGATATCTTGGCATGTAGGTTTGTGTATGTGGTTGTATAGATACATGGAGTTATGAGTTCCATTTTCTCATATCAGTATATTATTTTTACATAATGGATCTATAAAGTAGTTTGGTATGCTTTTGGAACAAAGTTATGCCTCAACACTACATTCCATCCTCATAGGGATAGACAGAATAAGAGGAAAATCTAGAAACTGGAGGATATATTGTGGGAATTTATATTCAACATCAATATATTTTTCAAAAATCACTTGAATTTGGTTGAGTTTCCCTATAAAAGCATCTACAACTTATCCAATATCATGGACCCATTTGTGTCTTTGTATGGGAGGTTGTTTCCTCCTCATTTTTTCTTAATTGAGGATAAATACTATCCAATTCTTAGTCTCGGTGTGGTGTAAAGAATTTAAAAAATGGTTAGGTTAATTATGGGATAATTAAAGTGGAATAGGTGAAACATAAGTCTTATGTTGATCGTAAGAGTAGAAACATGGTATTTTAGGTTAGGTAAAATGAGTTTTTAATGGTTTCTATGTGATGTGAGCAGCAGTGGTTTGGTAGGGGTGTAATATTTCTATTCAATTATTTTCGCCTTATGAGGTGATGGGGATCATTTTTGATGTTTTATATTTAATTTAACACCCAAAATAGTTGGAATCGATCCATGTTGTTATCCAGGTGTCTTATCTATATTGGTATCTTCTCAATGAATTTGATATCATTAACTATAAAGAGTTTGATATCAAGGATGATGTGATGCTTGTGAATAAATTTTAAGAAATTTAGGATCATCGGGATAATATATAGTGTGGGTTGTCCATTCTGTTGGTTTGTGTGCAATGTAGGCATGGTTTCATGGAGGATGGTACTTGTGAGTGGTATTCATGGATGCATTACCAGTACATATATTTGTTTTTAGTTTCTTCCTTATTTTTTTTATCATGATAATGTGGTTCTTGAATCATATTAGTTTTTGAGATGTGATTTTAATTGTTTATATTTTTTGGAATATTAATTCTATTTAAAAGGTGATAACCATTTTATTTATCATGGAGTGTTACAAAATTAGACATTTTCAATCCTTTAGGGTGAGTCAATGCCTCCAAAAGTTGATAATATATTGATATTGGATGTGTATTTCATTGATTTGTGTTCATGAGGTTTTTGTGTGTGTATCTTTTGGAAAAAAAATTCCAACGAAGTATGGGTGATGGAATATTGCTACATATTGTTTTTTTAGAATAGTGACTGGAAGTTAGTGTGAGATAGTGTGGTTTCATTTATGATGTAATGAAATCCTTGAGAGCTATCTCATGAGATGGTTGTTTGGACCTCTTTCATATTTTCTATTTTAGTCTTGGGTTTGATTCTAATGAATACTAATTTATTGGGAATTATATGATGTAACATTATGTAACTTATTACCAATTGATTTTTTTTAATTCTAATTATGGATGTTTCTTGGTGAATTTTCATGTATGTTAGAGGGAAAATAATATTTAGCTAAACAATCTATCTTAGAGGAATTGTATGGTATTAAGGTATGAGTTTTTCTATAGAGGATAATAGTTATAGTGTAGAGATAATGGATATTTTGTAGAGGCTCATAAGAGGATATTATGGGGTTTTTATATATTTTTCACAACTATGGAATATATATCATATCTATGGAATGAAGTTTGAGTGGCGGATTTCTGTGGTTCAACTGATTTTTGGGTAGCTGTTGTATGAAGTTGGGTTGTGTTGTGGCTTCCTTCTTAGTTATTAGGGTCCCCATTTTAATGATTCCTCATTTTCTTTATTATTCCTTGGAGTTTTCAAATCTATAGTGTGAATGTTGTCGTGTTTCATTAATATGTATTTAACTAGACCCGCTACAGTGTGGTCTCATCCCCTATGTCATGGTCTTGTAATCATTCAGCAGTTTTTCACCATGGTGAGGGGTCTTGGGTCATGGAGTAATTTTTTGAAGATTTTATATAAAATATCAATTTTACTCAATCCCTATAATTCTTATGAATTATCAATCTATTCATTTTTGACCCAACTACATCAATAGTAGGTATTTTGGCCCCTTTTCATTGGATTTCATCTAAATCCTTTGGATATCCTTCCTTACTGCTATCATGTAATTTCCCCACTTTTCATTTCTATGTCTTCTCCCTATTTTTATTCTAGAGAATGTTTTTGTCAATGGAGATGTGGGTTTTTTGGTGATTTGGTAATGTAATTATGTGGGCTATTTTTTTCTAGGTTAATAAGTATGTTTTCATTCAATGTGGTACTTAATAGTTGTTTTCCACTTATTCTACCCTAGGTAAGTAGTTTAGAAATATATTTTTGAGGTAGGGGACCCTTCATCTTTACCATAGTTTCACATGTGGTAGGGATTATGAATCTATATACCCTTTTGCAGGATAGTATTCACCAACTTAATAAAGATATATAAATGGATGAATTCACATTTATTGGATGATATTTAATTTCATGTTTTACCACTTTTGATATTATTTCAATTATGCATTCTTGATGTATCACTACAAATTAATACTATTAGGATGCTTATTTATTGATGAAATTTATATGTTGGGGCACCCTTTCTTGTGTGATTGTTTGATAACACCTTGAATTATATTGGAACTGAACTTGTATAGGGATAATAAATTGGTTTCCAAATAAAATTATTTCTTTTCTGAGAAAAACTTTGAAATTAAAATGAAATTTCATAATAACCCCCATTTTTTCATCTGAAATATGATTTGTGAAATATGATAATATATATTTTGATGTCTGGTTGTGGTGTATGGGGTGTATGTGATGCGATTCAGGCACACTATGTGGTGGTTGTAATAGAATATTTTTGTTATGTGTGGTGGTGGTAATGTGAGGATTGTTAGAATGATAATTAATGTTTTGTTGTTGTGTTATGTGGTGTTGTGCTAGTTTAACCATAGTGATGGAATAAATTTTTAATAATGAACTAAAATGGAATTGGTTGTAACAAAAAATGAATTCTTCAATTAAAATGGGAAGTGTCGATTGAAAAAGTTTATTCTTAAATATGAAATAAAAGGTTTGGATAAATGAAATTGGTTTTAAATTGTAAAATATATAAATTTTATAAATATTAAATATAAGGTGGGATGTGGTTTGTTGGTTGTGGCATGTTTTTGTGGCGTTATGAATTTATAGTTTGATGTGAAAGTATTTTATGTTGTGGTGTCTTGGTCAAGATGTTGTGAGTTTCGATGAACCTCTTATTGTGAAAAAATTAGTTGGGATTGTGTGTTGAGGCTATTATATATACATTGAATTTACATTTTTATTTCTATACACACCCACCTGTGTCGATCACCATGTTTCAACACCAATTTTTTTGGGGGGTGTTTCTCCCAATATCTTCATGATGAGGATAGATTTATGGCTACCCCGACATCCTCTCTCCCACTTCTAGGTGTATTTGATATGTAGAGGTTGTGTTTTCTAAATGTAACAACTACACTTATGGTTTTTTAGATGTTGTTGTTGAGGTGGTTCGTAGTGGGTACATGCATTGTAGGAGGATGTAATTTGTTTTATGACATTCATGAAAACAACACCCTACTACCCCAATTGCAGTTATGGAGAGATGTGATGTGTTGACCCAAGATTCATCAGTAAATATGTGATGTGTTGGCCTAGGTTTATTCAGGTGAGTTTTGATGTGATGGAATAGGTGTATTTATGAAATATATCTTACGAATGAGATGGGAGCTGCGGTATATTCGACATTGGGGGGAGAGAGTTGCACAACTATGGGAAAGAGGTGTGGGGTACACTTTTTATAAGTATTTTACTTAATATGTTACTATGATTTAATGAATTATTTGGTGATAATTCCTTAGAGAGGGTTGTGTTGGATAGATAACCTATATGTGTTATTGGTTATACTATTTTATCACTAGTAAATTAGTATTCTCTTTTCACATGTGCATGTGTGACTATTTGTGCAATCCTACTGAGTATATATGTATGCTCACCCAATCTGTATAAAAAATATTTTTCATGTTTTCTAGAGGAATTCATAGATTGTTCTGGATATTACTAATGTATACATTAGGAATATTTCTATTTCTCTACCATATGATTTTATTTTGGGTTTTTATTTGGAGATTCTGGTATTTTTTTTTACATTATTCATGTATTATGGGTTGGTTTTTTTTCATTAATTTATATTATGAAATATAGTTTCTTTATTGTTGATATCTAATCTCATAGTCAAGTACTTCATATAGGTTGATTCCTTCCATATGTGATAATTTTATAGCCTTATTAATAGTCCTCAACCCGAGGCCTACTAAAGGGGGGAGTGGGGCGACCCAGGGGTCATTATCTCTCTTCCTTCATTGTTCTCCTAGGAGGTGTACCTTTGGAGGGAGGGGATTATGTAAATTAATCCCTATAAGGATAATATCATTCCCAAACTAATACATCTAAGATATTTTTATGGGTATTATGAAGGGATTTGGGAAGGGAATGGATGGACATGGTTTCTCAAAAGGTGAGGGGATGAGAAGAGAGGTGGTTCACTTTTACAAGTGAGAGGAGTGAGACTCATGTAATTACTTATAATATTAAATTAATATAAATTAATTTTTGAGGAAACATGGAACCAAATTATTATATTTTAAATATAGGATGATTATTTGTGTAAATTTTCTCATACTATTTTTTTTGAACAAGTTATGTAATGATTTCACACAAATAAATTTGTTTTAACCTCGTTAACATTTTTGTTGATTATATTGATATCGTTATTTTTACTCATTAATGGTTAGGAAATATAATATAAAAGGATAATTGTGTAATAAATATTACATATATGATATGTTCAACGATACCCCCATTCACTTGGCTGAATATAGAATTTTTATTAATTTTAAATCAATTGATAAAATATTGTACATAATATAATATCCCCGGTGTCATTTTTGTAGCTATTCATATTATTTGACATTATAGACATCATGATTAAAATTGTATTTCAATATTTACTTATATTATATCCCTAAATATTTATATCTATTTATAAACTTCATGTAACACTATAACTTACCGAAAACAATTACCTTTATAATGTTTAAAATCCTAACACAAGAACTATACCAGTGTTATGTAAGGATTTAATGTAGTTATATAATCAATAAAAAATACCATCATATAAAAAGTTTCACTATTCTAAAATTAACCTTTAATATTCATACAAAACATATTTTTATCCCTATATGAAGATATCATAAAAATTATAAAGTAATAGAGTGATATTTTGTATTTTTCTTTACTTGACATAATGTATAAGTCATTTTCAAATAAAAATTATGAAAAATGTCATGAAATCACATTTTATTTGATAATTTTTAACCCCACTCATATAATAGGTCATATGAGTTTTCATAGGTTATTATTAGTCCTTATTATGTTCATTTTAACCTTAGATACCTTATTTACCCTTAGTGAGGTAATAAATATTTACCATGATTACTATTTATAATAAATAAAAATAAAAGAGGATTATTTACCAATATTTAACCTATTTATTCTAAATCTAGAATCAATTTTATAATATTCAATTCAAATAATTAGGAAAAAATCATTTTAATATAACTTCCTAATACACATTGAAAAATTGTTTTCTGAAAAATGTGTTTTTATGTCCATAAGTGAACATATACAAAAATAAATTATAATGTTGATTTAAATGTAAATATTTAGGTAATATATAATTATAGAATAAAAATTATCGTTTAAGATCAAATATTTTTAAAAATGACACTATTCATGAAAAAATGATTGTTTTATAGAAATCAATATTTTCACCATTCATCGAAAAATAAATATTTTCATATAATTTTCAAAAAATAAATAAAATATAATTTTTATATTCATATTATAAAAATTAATTTAATTTTAGAAATATATTTTATAAATGTTTTTGAAATTAATTTTAATATTATCCCCCCAAAAGTAGTAATGACCATTTTTTGAGGAAAAATGAATTTTTGAAGCTTTAAAAGAATTTAAAAAAAATGAGTGATTAATTCTAAAGAATTATTCAATAAATTTATTATTAATAGGATAATTAAATATTTATTTAATTATTTTCTTATTCCTATTCATATCATCCTATTCAATGTCTAGGTTAAATTGTCCATATTTAAATAATATTATTTCATGGCTCCTTCAATATCGATGTTGTGTGTTTTATATGATTTTAAACATAGTGATATTTTAAAATCATAGTTTGTTACATTAATCACCCCAATAATTTTTATCCTCATAATTTATACCTAAGCATGATAATCAAGGGATTGAAATTAGAAAAATATTTTGTTGAAAACTCACATCATAAAAAGGTTTAATAAAACATTCTATTTAGAAGATGGAAAGGGACATATATATGTAATCTATAATAAAAACTAACTATATATCCATGTATTAGAATATTAGTGGGAATTTAAAATATTAACATAGAGGAAAACGTAACATCCAAATAATGGAAAGTGACCGATAATGATGTCATGAGAAGGTTAATGACCCCCAATCAATAAATCAATAAGGGATTAAGAAGACCATCAATTAATCAAAAATGAATGTAACAAGATAAATATTTTATATCAAGATAATTTTAAGAGGGTAAAGATATTCCATACTATAAAGAATAAAAATTGAAGGAAATATATGTTCTTTATTTCATTCAATTCCATAAATTCAATATGATCTAATGCTTATGAGTTTCAAAAAGATTACACCTTTATCAAATATTTTACTCTGAATGATGAGTATGAATTAAAAATTCCTGAATTACTATAATCAACTTATGAATGACCATGAGGTATAGAAAAAGAATAAAAATTTATTCTGCCTTTCCTTACAAAAAAATTGGTTTACACATGATAAGATAATATCCAAAATGAATAAACCTTCATGTGGTGAAATAATAAATTAAATTCCAAAAATTTAAAAATAAAAATCAATGTTTATATTAAATCCCTATAAAAATAATTATCCCTATATCCAAAATTTCCTCAATAACCTCAATATTAAATAATAAATTTACTCCAAAGATTATATCATACACTTTAGTTTACATAGTAAAAAATGAAATACCATTCTACTTAAAAAAATTATAATAAAATATTATCATTCTAAGGGATATGTGTACTTAAAACTAAAAAAATTATAACATAATATCATTATTCACCTTAAAATCATATCATTTAAAACATAAAAATTAGTGTCTATACCATTGAACTTATGATCAATCTTAAACATATATACCCATGATAAAATTATTACGTTAACCTCACATGAAAATATCTTGATCCCCAATTTTATTTAAACCTTTCTCAAATACAAAAAATTACACCCTCAGGCCTACACTCTTATATAGGGTGATAAACCATAATATGTAAATTTTTCCCTCTGATAATGATAAGATATTTCTATGGATGATTTTATGGAAGAACATAGAATTTATGAGGGATTTTGGAATGATATTGGATTATGAAGACCATATCAATGAAAGGAAATGATGTTGGATTCACGTTTCGTCCTTTGATATATTGATAGAGGATCATATGGAATTGGGGTAAACTAATATTAGACACATATCTGGTAAAAGATATTCTAATAATATTTGTGTTGTTGTAATCATAGAACAACACGATCAAGATCTATAATGTGTGACTACATGATGTGTATCCTAATATCTTACACAATATGAATTATATTTATTACAAAATTATATATTAGTAGCTTCTATAAATATCACACTATGTGTATCCTCAAGTCAGAGGGACTATATCAAAGGACTATTTACAAAAACAACTAACTGAGAACACACTATGTCATCATGCTGGTCCCACACACTATTTTAGACAGACAATAGATCTAGTATCTTAGTGACCAAACATGTCTTACACCCCTAGTACATATTGAGTATTTTAAATAATCCACATTTCATATGGACTGATGTATATAATTTCTACATAGCATATATGACATGGACTCATATTATAATACATGTTAAGATCATACAAGGTCTATTCATTTCATGTACCCCTACAGGACAAGAGATGTTGTTTTATCCCATATGAAACGGATCATAAAACTAGTTGGATGACTACTTCTAATGCCTACACACCATGGATTTTTGAGTATATATAGTGTGTTGGTCATATCAATGTATATATTTTCAAAAATGGTATATATTTTTTATTCATATAAAATACATTTTAAGAATATTTCTATGTAAAACATAGTATCATATATCTATTTATCATCTATGGATTGTTTATAATTTTTTTATATAGTTGAGGTTCCATTACATCATGTAGATAATGATATAGATTTTGTGATATGGTTATGGAAAATTTTGGTTCAGTAACCCCTTGGCAGTAAACTATATCTGGGGATTAGGTTCACCATATATTAAGAGAGTAGGTAATGGGGCCTGGGTCTGCTACATGTGTGGTAAGTAACCCGCCTTACCGATTCACATACTATATGATTGAGAAATTTCTCCCATTTTGTTCAGTACCAAATTGACTAATATACACTCTTTATAAATGTGTCAGTCACCAAATACCATTAATACAAAGTTATGTTGAATAAGTTTTACATGTTTATTAGAATGGTTTCATTAGGTTTGGCACTATATTGGGTAATTCAAGCTACTTTCTATGTATAATTTTTACTGAGATGAGTTGTGATGACAAATATCCTTCATAAACATTGTTAAATTATTCCCCTATATAATTCATGGGTGTATTGTATAATAAATAACATTTAATACTATATATCTATTAATTATTTGGGTAATCATCTTGGGTATA
This sequence comes from Viscum album, assembly GCA_963277665.1. Lineage (NCBI taxonomy): Eukaryota > Viridiplantae > Streptophyta > Magnoliopsida > Santalales > Viscaceae > Viscum > Viscum album. The sequence goes on from OY728155.1 coordinate 805,815,411, forward strand.
TTTATATTCATCACCACATGAGTCTTATATCCCTGCAAGTTTTATATGTTTTGATGAAATTTTTTATTGGGTGGTCAAATGGATGTTTAGATGGTTCATATATAAGATTTATGGAATTCATTAATTTTGATTTATATGTCAATGTGGGAATCATTTTGTTTTCATATATCATATTTTTTTGAGTATGGAATTTAAAATTGGTTTTTAAGAATTATATAATTCCTTTATTTACTAGTAGAGGTTTATGTAATATTGTTTTGATAATTTCCATTTTCAGATTCAATTTTTACAACTATTTATTGTATGTAAGTCTTAAATTTCTATATATTCTAATCCAATTATGTGTTTTTAAGTTTTATAGGCTATGATAATCTATATATGAGGTATTCATTCAAGATACTAGTCTCAATCCTTTTGTATACAGGGTTGTTTTAGGATGGCGCACATGAACTTTTGCTAGACTAAGTGGGGGTCTTGGTGGGGCATGTCATATCTATTGGTCAGATTGAGTAACTTGAGAGGGGGTGAATTTTGTACCTAATAAATTTTCTATTAAATGAAATTTTATTTAAAATCTCCAAATTAAAATAAAATCACTCAGTTAATCAAAACAGTATTTTGATAAAAGTTTTTTCTTTTAAAAGACTTCTCAAAGCCTGATTAGTGCTCAGTTAAAAAATTATAGAACATTACTTTAAATTTTGAAATTAAATTATTCAAACAATTCATAATATAAATGCTAGTTAAGACATTCTATAAAAGTACCAGATTTTTTATTTTTTAAATCAAATTCATTTTAAATATTTTAAAGGAAGAAAAAAAACAATAGAAAAAAATAAGGTGTTCAGTCCCAATCTGAGATCTAATCCCTTCCCCTTGGAAATCGCCCACTATTAAGCAGATTATATTTCTATAATCTAATCCACAACCTAGATCGGGTATATAAACAACAACTTCCAAGTTATCCAGGCCATGAAGGGACATCTTCCTCAATAGCCGTGGGAATAAAATAACTCAGTCCATATAAGGACCTATTTCACAAACATTGTGGGAAATCTAATGAAATGTTATAGAATAAAATATCTTGTATTATTTAGTTCTATCACATGAGGTAAGAGTGTGTTAATAAATAGAGGAAATAAAACACCGCTCGAATTCAAAATAAAATTATAGAAGGAGCAATAAATAAGATTTAAAAATTCTAATGATGCTCAGTCTGTAGTTATTTAGATGCTTGAGTGTCCTCAAATGTGGAATGGTGAGAATCTCAAGCTGTTTCTCTAAAAGTAGTAGTAAAATATAGTCTAAAAAGGTTCACTTTTCTATCTTTATGAAAGGATCCTGATCATCAATGGGTTCCACACTTTCATCGATGAAATTTAGTAGGAATACAATATGCAATTTATCATGTGATTATCCTTCCAATGTTCATGTCACACACACCTTGATCATATGTTCTCTTAATCTATCTATGTGCACGAGGGGGTCTTAGGACAACATATCTCACTGTATGTGTCAATTGAACAATAATCATCTAGATCATCTATATCCTCATACTAAGCTCTGAAATTTTCATTAATAAATTTCTATAATAGTCAAGAATATAATCATAATATAACTGTTTTCATTAATTTCGTAAATATAATTATTGAATCATTTAATTCAAAACAGGAAGAACCACGGTGATGAATATTCTGGTACCAATACATCTCTAGTAGTGAGTCATTCTAGTGTCAAGATAGCATGGGTGGCAATAAATATTTAGTTTCAAGACATTTTTAGTGATGGATCAAATCTGTTAGTGACTCAGTCTAGTAATGACTCATTTGAACTAAGGCTAACTCAAGCAGGTGGTGTCTCAAGACGGTAGTGATACATTATGACTAATGGTGAGTCGGGTCTAGCGGTAGCTTAAATCTTTGAGTCAAATATTCTCATGATGACTTAGTCTAATGGAATCTCAATTATGGCGGGTATACATTCTGGTGGTGAGTCATTTTAACAAATGATCACTCATTCCAACACTTATCCATATTTTCATCAAATTTACTTATAAAGTAAAATGCTATCATAAAATATTAACTGCATTAGAAAATTAATAAATAAGATTTGTGAGCAATAAAATAAGAAGGTTCAACCATAACCCCCTATTTTCTATTAAAAAATCATGGAATTTTTATAAACTATGTTTAAGACAAAAACACACACATATATAAGTTAATTTAAAAGATACTCATATGTTTATCATTTCAAATGACAAATGTAAGATAAAAAATTGTATCAAAGATAAATAAATGTGGTAAAAAAAGAATATATTACTGATAATGTATCATAGATATGATACCAAATGATCAAATTCATACAAATAATTTGTAGATAATATTAATATACATATAAATATGGTAATAATGAATAAGATAAGAACATCCAATGAAGTAAAGAATCAAAAATAAACTTGGTAGAAAAGGTAATATATTAAAGTGTATATAAAGGTGGTATCAATGAATAAGCTAACACGTGTTAATATAGTATCAAAGGCAACTTAATCTAGTATCAAAAATTTAATAAGAGTTGTATTAAAGGGAAAAAATGTGAAGTGGTATTCAATGCCATAACTATTCTCCCCATTTTGGGATCATCAAAAAGATAAACAAGGGTCAAAAAATATAGAGATATATAGAAAAGGTATCAGAGAGAAATATATTATCAAAGGATAAATAATAAAAAAGATAAAGAATAAGATATATATTCCATTAAACAGAAATAGTTATAATATTATAGATGAAAAAGATATAAGGAAAAGTCAAAAAAATCAATATTTAAGGAAAATATCAATCAGGGTACCTCCCAGCTTAAGAGGTAGGATTAGTAGGGCTCTTGTAACATTCTAAAATATTTACGGATAATAAAAACCTATTGGTATATAATTTATGAGTTTTTATGTGAAAAATGTGAATTTTCAATAAAAATCCTCAAATAAATTTTCTAAAGAATTTGTGTAAGGGTAAAATCCCAGTTTGTATCTTAGAATATTCAATGAAATATTTTCGAAGCTTGTCACTGAGTTAGTGAGGGATTCTTAGGACCATAGAGGCTTAACAGAGAAAGAATAAAAATATCAAATATATGATATTATGCTAGCGTGGTTTATCCAAAAAAAATTAGTATCCCCAAACAATGTGTCATATGAGAAATCTAAAACCACTGTAAGGTATAGGATGTTGTGTTTACCCTAAAGGGGATATAACATTTGTGAGCGTTGTGAATTTAGTCAGATCACATGCGGGGATATGTTATTTACTATTTTTAATTTAATTTTTTTCAAAAATAAATGAATATATCTAAAACTGTGCATAGAATGAGAAATTGGAGACCATTGTTAGGTCTGGAACACATGTTTTACCTTAGGCAGATATAAATTTTATACATTTCAGGTGTTCAAAAACATCGCATGTGATAATAGCCTTTATATTTTTAATTATTTTATTATTACCATTTTTAAGTAATAAATAATTAATATCTCTAAAATAGCGTGTCATATAAGAAATTAGAGACCACTGTTAGGTTTAGAATGCATTATTTATCCTCGGAGAGGCAGAAATTTTCTGAGAATTTTATGTTTGGTCAGATCACTTGTTATGTAACATCCCAACCTGACTTATCATTGAACTGGTAGCCGATTAAGTGGGTCACATGGCCTCAATCATGTCTCCCCGTACACTAGAGGCTTCCGATTAGCAAATAGGGCCTCGGGTGGTGATAGTGGGGAGACAAGAGCCTCTTATCATAGTTGCATTGTGGTATTATGAGAGAATAAACAATAGAAATAGTGGAAGTAGTATATAAACAGTTGAAAAAGCAGTGAAAGATAGATAATAATCATTTTATAAAAGTGGCCAATTCTAGTTTACACAATGCATGAATGGCATGGTAATGATACATAAATGAAATTAGTTATCATACATCAGTCTTTTCACAACCGAACAAATACCAGACTCAAATAAGGAAAGGAACTAAAAATTCCTAAGGAAAAATCCATGAGCATCCGGAGCTCTAACTCAATACTTTGATCCTAACTCCAAGTATGAGCATACAGTAACAAGCATGGTCCAAGATCCGCAATGATGCGAACAAGAAAGGTCTACTTGGATATCCTCGGGAAATGGAACCCCGAGTAGGGTGTGACATATAAATCTCAGTAGATCGGCACCACCAGTGTTTATTCCTATCTCGATAGTGTAATATAAATTTAACAACATGATGGTATGAAGTGTTAATGATATAATTGAATAAATAATTAACACATATCCAGGTTCTTAAGGGACACCTGATGGTGATACCTACTTCAGCTCAAAGCCAGCATTACTGAATACGTCAGTGTATATATATATATACATTGGTTATCACTTGCATGAGGTGAGAATACCACTCATCCATACATGTATATATACATAAATATATATTGGGGCATGGGGTAAGAATTCCTCCCACCCATAGAAGATAGTGGCATGGGGTAAGAAAGCTTCCCACCTATAAGAAAAAGTGGCATAGGGTAATAATGTATCTCATCCACATGTAAGAGAATGGTGTAGGGTAATCATGCCTCCCGCCCACATGTAAATAATGGAATAGGGTAATAATGCCTCCTGACCACATGTAAATAATGTCACGGGTTAATGATTCCTCATGCACACATGTAAATAGTGGCACGAGGTAAGAATTATTACCACCCATATGTAAATAATGGCATGAGGTAAGAATATATCCCACCCACATATAAAGAATGGAACTGTTTTAATATAATTCAAATGAAAATACCTCATATGCATTTCCAATAGAAAATAAAATGTTCATAATCACATATATCAAGTAACATAATGAAAAAACCTCTTATGAATTTCAATAAAAACATTAACATTATTGATAGTATTCATTTATCCAACTATACTTAAGGCATAACATCTTAAGTATTTATGATGACATGATTACACATTCCTCCCCAAGAATAAGGCAAATCCTCTCACTCATTTAAAATTCACTTTAAACATTTCAATTGACATATGGTGATTTAAGATCAAAGAGAAGGGGTATGGACTAAACCCTATTAGACATGTCAAGTTCACAAGATTATTTTCACTACCATAGGTTGTGCTTACTACATTACCCAAAGGCATAGTCTTACCACTCTAATACATTCTATTTCAAGTTTAACCTTTTAATAACTTTTAAAGGAAAACATTCCATTAGAGAGAAGTCATCCTAATCAAGTCTTTAAACTGAATTTTCCTAAATATGACAATTTGATTTAAGGCCTAGCCATTCCAATTAAAGGATGTCACCATTTTACTTAAGCCATCCTAAACATGTCAAGGTAATTTAGATTGCTATAGGTAAAGTCATCCTATCACATGTGGGTCTCCCTAAATAAGTCATCTCATTTACCTTTCCTTAGAATGGTAAACTTATAATCACATATTAAGGAGATATCAAGTCTTTTTAAGTATGCAAGCATAAGGGTCAAATGTCACTGCATTAATAAAAATTAATCCAGTGCATTAATCAACTAATTAATTCACTATGATTTAAAAGGGTATAAAAGAGGGAACCTATCTTACGGTGGAACCAAGTCATCCACTTAGTCTCCTGTCACTTTATAATTAAAATTCACTTCTCCCCCACAAAACATATTCACATTCACACTCATGCAAGGAAATATAACCCCTATGCACACACCTACATGGCCATGAACATGTGAAAGGGGATCTTTACACATATGCTTATATGCATATACCCATCTCCAATCACCTACGTATTCATATATATATATATACATGGGAACACCTATCCCCATACACGTATATTCATTTTCATGGATGATTATACACATAATAGGGGAACCCATATATAAATATTTAATTACCTATGCACAAGAAGGCGATTCACCCTTTACTTGGCGACTCAAAATCACAAAGAAACAACCAACGCACTATAAGATAAATATTGTGAACCTTAAAACACATAAAGGCCCTAATTTAATAGTTGAAAAAAATAATCGATAAGATAAATAATCGCCTCAGATAATGAAAACTAAGTGAAATGAGACGAACCACCTCTCTTTCGGCGGTGGTTGTTGGAACACACACCAAAGGGTCCCGGGAGACCATTCACACCAATATAAAAAAGAGAAAACTGAGAAATCGGATTAACCAAAGACCTAGGGTTCAACCAAACCCTATGGGGTTATGGATAGACCGAACAGAAGTCAGAAATAGGGAGCAGAAGATAGGAGAGACTCTACCTTGGAGGATCGTTCAAATATTCAGAAGAAATTCTAGTGGATTTTGATACAGATGGAGGGTTTGTTGAGGGGGGTTTCACATGTTGAACTGGAGAACCCCTTGGGGTGTCATGGTTCTGGTGAGAGAGAAGGGGATAAAGTGTTTTAGTTTTTAGGTTTTAATATTAATTTTAATTTTAAATAATTAAATTCTTACAAACTGGGTGTCACACACGGTTAAGCCACATGATTTGGAAAACTGTGCGCTAACCGTGCATCCTCTTCTAGAAAATTAGAGCACCCTGTATGGGATAGATGCATGGTTTGGAAAACTAAGCATGACCTATGAAAAATGTATATACCCCCTTAAAAAGGATGCGTAATAATTTCTATAGGCTTCACGGTTTTCATACAAACTGTGTGACCTCTCCAGTTTTCTAGAAACCATATTTTTTTGGGTCCAATGCTCCTGAAACACTTCAAGCCACCCAAGAAACATTACGAGGATTCACCCAAGTCCAAAAAAATAACTTTGAAGTGACCTAACTCTCTTAATCATTTTATGAGTTTTGGTTTTAAAAATGACCCATTTAGTAGTTGAAAAAGATCAAATACCTTCACATTTTAGACTGGTTCAAAACATGGTTTGTTACATGTTAGGTTGTTTTATTTAATTTTTTTTTATTAAATTGTTATTATTAATTTAAATATTAGGTAAAAAACATTAGAATAAGGGGTAACACTAAACCCCATTGTTAATTTCATTTTAACCCCCTAATCAACATCATTTTGATCTGTTTCAATTGCAATGCCTTAATGAGGAGAAATTAATGAGTCTGTAATTTATTTTTGGTTGAATTTCATATTAAATTTCGTGTTTTAAATAGGGATTTTAAATGTAGTGATTTTTTGGGTTTATGTTAATTTATTAATTATTATTTGTTTTTAATTACCATTTTTGTTTAAACATTAATGGTGATAATTATTGGAGTTAATTGTCAATAAAAATAAAAATAACAATAATAATAATAATTATTATTAATTATAGAAAATAATATTAATGGTATTAATTATGAAAGTGATTTAAAAATAATAATAATTATATGTTGTTTTTGTTGTTATTGTTAATGTGAGATATTTAATAATAATAATAATAATTATTATTATTATTATTACTATTAAATTCGAAAATATAATAATTGTGAGTGGAAAATTAAAATGTGTATATATATGGATTATATATATATATATGCATGTGTGGGTGTAAATAAATAATTATATGTGGGTTTATATATATATATATATGTGTGTGTGTGGATTTATATATATATATATATTGGTGTATATATTCATATGTGAAAGTTTATATATATTTATATAATGTATATATATATATATATATGAATGTATTTAAAATATATTTAATATGTGTTTAAATATTTTTATTAAATATGATTTAATGGGGTCTAAAAAATGCATGGGGTTTTTTGTGGAATTTGAGATTTAATTGGAGAAGAAATGAAAAATATTATAATAAAATGTTTAATATTTAATGGAGTAAATGAAGAGGAAAATATACAAGGGGAAGAAGGTTGGGCGCATATGGGATTTATCCTCCCCAAGTCACATCACCTATTTTCTCTCTCCCTCTATCCATTAATCTTTTTTTTCCTAAACATAAAACCTCAATATATTCTCTAATATTGATTAGTTTGACATGTTGTTAGTGTCATTGGGTTTTTATCAACAATTAGAAATTTATTCTTAACTTTTTTTAAGGTGGAGAGGTAATATGTTCAGATTTAATTTAATCCTTTTAATTATATAATATAGAGACAATTCTAAATAATTTCAAAATAGGGATAGTTCTGGGAGTCTTTCACAGGTGATCAACTTCTAGTAAGGTGAGAATGTAGTTCGGGTGATGAGATCATTTTTAAACATCGACATCGACTTGTAAACCCAGGAGGTATGAAGTTCCATAACTCTTGGGATCTTGTTTACACAATATTCATGTTAAATTTTTTGTGTTGGAATAATTTATATTTGTGCTTTATTATGGTCGCATGTGGGTGTGTGTATATTCTATTAGACATGTTGTGATTCCATGAGTGATGTTAGTGTATAATTTTCCATGTTCGATTTTCATTCCATGATGTTATGTTTTCTTCTTTATTTCTTAAGATGATTAATTATGATATGATTTCCATTGTATGTTATACCCTATACGTATGTTACCATTCTTTGAAGGTACCATTATTAGTGCCCAAAATAGGTGGATCATCGTGTAATGTTTATTCTTTATAGGGGGTGTTATTTATTTGTGATGATGGCAATGATGGACCTGAGAATTGGGTGGAGATACGATGTAATTTCATGTTGAGGCTGTATTAAACCTCTAAGTATCAGGATGTTTGAGGCCAAGTTGATTTGTGAGTGGCGTACTCATTGCCTAGTTGTTTTTCGAGCAGCATTCCATACTTGAGGTTAGAGATATAATGATATAATGGATCTATTTTGAGGATTTACTCAGTGAACTGGAAGCCAAGTATCAAGTTTCTCGATATCTAGTTTATTTTTGAGTAGTGAAATCGATGCATAGTTGATCTGTGAATAGAATGATCAATTCCTAATTGATTTTTGAGTGGTACCATCGAGACCTAGATTTGGAAAAAAATATGGTACTTGCGTCCTAGGGTGAAAAAAGTTTCATCTACACACTATTCCATGAGATCTTTAAGAAAAAAATATTATATTGGTGTCTAGTTTGGTTATTACCATATTTTCCAAGAGAGGGATTTTGAGCACCATGCACTGGTCCATTCAGGGATTTATTCCAAGCTCCATGTGTTGCTCCATTCAAAGATGGATTCTGAGTACCATACACTGGTCTATGCTACATTATAAATTTCATGATTATCTTTCCAGTAAGGAGCTAAAGTATATATGGATGGGGGATTGGTGGTGACTCATTTAGCACACCACCACTAGAATTGGATTTGTAATTTATATTCTTGTTGCGCATTGATTGTTATTATAGAAGAAACTTGTATACTTGATCAAACCAAGTAAGGATGCATTGGTGGTTTCCTAATGAGTCAGGTACTCACACCCAACTCAGGAATTTTGATGCACTTTTACATTCTATGAGAAACCCGGTGAAGGGTAAGGACCATGTGGTGAATGACTTTGCAGGTGGAGAACAGAGCTCGAGTGGGCCGAGGCAGACATCAAAGGACCTTTCAATTATTTTATTTACTAACTAATTTCATTACTATGGATATCAATCCATATTGGGAGCCCTTATTTATATACCATGTATTTCATCTTTAGTTTCCTCATTTACTATGATTATTTATTCATTATCCTATTATTATTATTTATTGTCATACTCGATGACATGATATGAAGGGTATAGTCTCCCTACTATCAGATTTAGACCCTTCTTTCTTATTAGAAGCCTCTTTCATACGGGGAGAAATGAATGAGTTCATGTGGTTTTCTAGCTGGGAATAAGTGGTTTGGTTCAGTATGTTATAGTCAATGCCCTTATCAAAGGTGAGAGGAATAGATATAGAAGATGAGGATGTTTTAGCAATGGATGGATGTACTGAAGAATGATGAGGTAGCTCTTTAATGATTATTTTCTTGAGATTCCTGAAATATTTAATGGGAGACATAGTGAACAAATGGTAATGAGGAGGTAAAGGTTTTGAAGTGGGATTAGAGGTAAAGGTTTCCAAATAAATTTCTTCTTGAACAGACACTACAGTTTAGGAGACATAGTGAAATGAATTCATATGATTTAAAAATACCATGATAACATTTACTCCTCTCTCTATAGTAGAAATTAAATCATTCATTTCTACTATAAACAACTTAATCAGAGGTTATGAAACCATTAAATACTCTACCTATTCATTGAAATCCTTGATGAAGGTGGTATCCTAAGATTCTCATCCAAAAACATGAAGTGATAATTTAGATCATGTTTGGCATACACTCCAATAGGGTAATAATTAATGGACTTAGTGATGGTTTCTGTTTCACTTCAAGCCTAATTTAAACACTCCCTTACAATTTTTTATATATTCTCACCATACTAATGAATCTTTATCAGATCCTCCTGATAAGTTTCATGTACATATCTCATATAATCATGAAGTTACTATCGCACTATATAATGATCCAACTCTACATCAAAGGAACCAAGGGAGGTGGACATGAATATATAGAAGCCACTATAGTTGTACTCTCTAACCTCACCATCATAAAAACTCGACTAGTAGAAAAGGAGGTCCTCATCTCCCCCATAACTAACCATATAGTCTCCATCCCACTTGCCGATCTATGGTTCTCAATCTTAAATTCATAAATGTGATGATTAATTTTCAGGTGAATATGAACTAGACTCACTCAGCTAAGTGATTGGAGGTTTCAGAGTCCTCAAAACCATATCAAAATCTGTAAGAAGTTTCTATCTGAAATAATCTATGTCTCCCCTAAAAAATAAATCTGAAGGCACTAGTGCAGCAATTTAATGCATAGCATCCTCTGCATGATTTGGTTTGGGAGTAGGAGGCACATCATAAGTGAAGGCCTAAAGCATAAATAATGATACCTTAGGATATGTCTAATCTTCAGTAGAGACAATAGTGCCACCATCATTTAGTGGAATTCTCCCATTACCATATAAAACATCATAAGCTAATCCAATATATTTTGAACATGGTGAAGGATCCCGATTAGGGGATACCTCACCCTCTAACTGATCATATACATGCTCTCAAACAACTTCCATATCAACATATTTGGACTCTGAATAGTCCAAACCAATATAAATATATCTTGAGAATTTATCTCCTGGGTGCTCTGGAACTAATCTCTCCATGTTCTTAGATCTAGAAAATCTAGTACTCTCAACATGTATAAAAATAAGTGATCCAGGAATCTCTATTAACCTTGCTAAAGCAGCATAACCAATAGGGGATGGATGAGTTTCCAAAATCCAAACAACATCAACATCATGATCAGGCCCTCCACTATCACTATTTTCATCATCGTCTTCATCTCTATTACCATAACCTTTATTATCACCATTAACATATTTTCCACTTACCTCATTATAAACCTCCGCAATATCTTTAGAATATTTAGAAGAATAGCTTATAATCCTCATATCTCTAGAAACCTCTATCTCGTCATCATCACAATCCCTTTCATATAACAAACTCTCTCTATAAGGAAGAGAGGTAGGAGGACTAGTTGAACCAAAGGTAATAATGGGGCTCTTTGGAATGTATGGTTCACTTCCATCCTCTACTAAGGTAGTCATCCCCTCACCAATAATAACTTCCTGTTATTCTTCCCAATTAGATTACTTTACTATCTTGTCTGGATCCAAGCTATGATTCAATAGATTCTTGGGTCTGGTAGGATGATCTATATGGATAAAATACTCACATATATTTTCATTATATCTAACCCATTTATTTATCCAAGGGTTCCAACTCAACATTATTATTCCATAAATAATCTTAGTTAAATATAAACCTACACATTTAACGTCATATTATTCATATTCATCAATCAAAAACATTATTTCCAATAAGGTGGAAATAGACATAGGATAAATTATAGGGTAAGATCTATCTAATGAATTACACATACCCTTCTTGTGTACCATAAATAATATACATAGGTTTACCCCATTCCCTATTTTCATAAGGAATAGTAGGTACCTATCCTGGTATCTCAAGGCATTGAAATCCCATATCCTATGACATAATAGATGATGAAGAAAACTGAAGAGAATATTTTATTCCCCATATAACTCGATTGAATCCAGTCTTCTCATAGTTCTATATATAGCTAGATCAAGAAAATCATCCTAATACATGAATGATTCACATTTACTAGGTATCATACACTGATAATATTCATACACTCCTCAACGCAACATATTCAAACATATTTCCTATTCCTTTAAAGAAAAGGTGATCTTTTTACCATCAATTATGCTTCTAATTGGATCGTTCTTCTTCCCAAAACAGAAATTGTAATACTGATAGAACTGATGATTCAACCTTAGATAGAATGTTTAGAAATTTTGAGAAAACCAATCAACCCATACTTGGTCCTGGATCACCCTTAGAACCAACAAATTACTAGAAAGTAACCACATTGCATTCACCTCTTTTTCGGTAACCATTGTATGATTCACCGCCTATGGGTTCCTCGGTTATACTATATATCAGCATGGTTCTCATTTAAATCTCTTAAAAGGTAATGATTCCTCATGAGACGACATTTCAAGTTGTTTCACTCTCACAATTTCAATGAAACATAGATTTAGGCAATGGTGCAATAAGGATGAAGGTTGGGAGAGAAAGAAGGTGAAGCGGTTCTGGAGGAGGCACATGTGTGAGAGTGAATCTGATTCAAATGTAAATCTCAATATAAAATTTATGAATTCACAATAATAGAATATAATAAAAAGAAAAAAAATAAAATATCATATGAATTTAAACCCAGAAATTTGTAATGACACCAGTACTTCAAATAGAGATAGGCGACTCGTCCAACAGTGACTTACCAATGGTGAATTTCCAATGGTGACTCTCCAACGGCGACTCATCCAATAGTGAATCATCAAATATTGACTCATTCAATAGTTACTTTCCAATGGTGACTTGTCTAATTATTAAAGTATAACCAAAATCTATCATACATAATTGCTTTTTGATATAGTTCAATCTCTTAGAATTTAATGGTTTTATGAAAATATCCATAATAAGATATTTTGGTCCTATGAATTCAAGATTTATATCACCCTTTTGGAAGTGATCCCGCAAAAAGTGATGTGTTTCATGAATATGTTTTCTCCTATAATGAGACATATGATTTTTAGAAATATTTTTTTCACTTCTCCTGTCATAATTTATAGGGATATGTCTAAATTAATATCCATAATATAAAAATGAATGTTTGATCTACAAAATTTGAGAATTGAAGATCCCTAAAACAATGTATTTAACTTCATTAGTAGATAGTGTAACAATTTTTTTTTCTTAATACACAACTATACTTGAGACTTTCCCACAAGATGACATATTCAAAAGTTTCTTTTTCTATGTAACTTACAACCACAAAAATTGGAATATGAATAACTCACCATATCAAATTCTTGTCCATTAAGATAGAAAAGTCCAAAATTCGTGGTATATTTGATGTATTTGAAAATAATTTTAATAGTAATTAAATGAAATTGTTTATGGTTTTCTTGAAAATGAGAACACTTGAACACACTAAACATAATATCAGGTTAGATAGCAGTTAACTAAAGAAAACATCCAATATTACCTTTGTAACTGGTTTGAGTCAAGGATTTCCTAGTTTCATCAACATCCAGATTACATGTAGTATTCATGGGAGTTTCTCTACCTTTAGTTCCATACAAACCAAAACGTTTCATAAGGTCTTTAAGTTACTTACTTTTATTGGAAATATTTCTAAATTTATTTTGAAAAATATAAAAATCGAAAAAGAATTTAATTTCACCCATTAAACTCATTTAAAATTAATTATGCATCATCTTTGAAAAATCAGAACACAAATAATTTATAGAAGATCCAAAAAATAACATTAATATAGATTTTGAAATACTAAAACACCTTCTGAAATTAATTTAATAAAAAGTATAGGATTAGCTATACCTTTTGAAAAAACATTTAAAATTAGAAAAGTGGTGAACCTATCATAATAATCTCTATGGGATTATTTTAAACCATATAAATCATTTCTTAACTTAAAAACATTATTTTAAATATTAGGATTTTGAAATCTAGGGGATTGTTCAAAAAAATATATAGTTTGAAATCCAAATGTGCTTCATAGTCAAATACTATTTTTATGGATTCACTTATAGCCACTAGTGAAAAGTTTTCCTCATAATAAATACCTTCTTTTTTATTATATCCTTGTTTAAAAAACCTATCTTTATCTCTTACTATAGTGCTAGGATCATAAACCTTGTTTATAAACACCCATTTAGTTCTAATAAGAGAGTGTATTTAGGTCTAATCACAAGTTCTTAAAAATTATTTATTTCAAATTGATTACATTATTTTTTTCATTTACATATCCCTTAATTCATCATTAATTGCATCATTGATGTTCTTAGGTTCAATCTATGACAAGAATGCTCGATGTTCAACATGCTTTATAAGAGAAGCTCCAGTATGTGTACCTCTATCTAGGTCTCCAACTACAGCATCTAGAGGATGGTATTAAATATTACTAATATATCAATGAGAAGAAGGGTTTTTCATCTCATGGTATTCTATAGATTTATTCGTTGGTTGTGAATGTTTCTCATAACTAGATGAATTTTCTTCTCGTTTCAAAAAACTGTCCGATGATTTGAAATTAATATTCAGAGTTGAAAAATCATCCTCATGGTTTTCTAAAGGGGTTTTAGGATCATGTGTATCTATCTCCTCATACTTGAAATAAAAAGACACATCCATAGTCTTGGTTATTTTTTTAAACACTCAATATGATTTACCTAAGTTGAATAACCATGTAAAATTCCTTCATCACTAATGGAATAAATTTTTTTAAGATTATCCTTAGTGTTAAGAATATATACTTTGAAACAAAAAACTATTACGTAATTAACATTTCTATTTATACTATTCCATAGTTTATAATGGTTTTTCTTAAATTGGATTCAAATTAAAACAGTTTTAATTATATAATAGTCTATATTCATAGCCTCTTCTAAAAAAGAAATAGGATGCTCGTATTTATTAAGCTTAGTCTGGGAAATTTCATGAAGTAACCAATTCTTATTTCTACAACAATATCATATTCTGGGTTTTAGAAGAAAAAAAGTTTTGATTATATACATTTTATGAGAAAAAGGATTCAATGTCTTGAATTCCAAACTCACAACCATGATCGTTTCTTAAGTTCTTAATCTTAAGTCCACTAAAAGTTTCTATATATTTAGCATAATTATTAAAGTAAGAGAATGCATCACTATTTTAAACTAAAAATAATACACAAGTATAACTAGAAATGTCATCTACAAGGACATTAACATTTTTCTTACCATTTAAACTAGACACTATACATACTCCAAACAAGTATATGTGAACTAACTCTAGGGGTTGAGAATTTGAACGTTTTTTCATTGATTTGAAATATATCTTGTGTTTTTCCTTTTTGACCAGGGTTACAAAATTTATCATTTGGTAATTCAATTTTAGGTAGATATTTTAATAACCCTTTTCTAGTGATCATTTTATGTGATTGAATATTTCAGTGGACTAGTCTCCTATTTCAAATATAATATTCCTTATAAAAGGCACTTAAACAGGAAATATTTTGAAAAAATAACGAATCTAAATTAATAGTATAATCATTGTAATTGTTCAATATAGTAAAAACTAGATGATTTTTAAAATAAAAAACATTTCAAGAATTATTTTTAAATTTAACATAAAATCCATCATCACATAATTGTGAGATTATAAGAATATTTTACTTTATACCATCTATAAATAAAACTTTAGAAATTAATATAGTTTTTAAATTACCAATTTGGCCAAGGGAAATTATTTTTTCCTTTTATATTTTCACAAAATGTGGCATGCCCACAATTTTCCTTTAACAAAATTTTTGTTCTTTAATAATCTCTGATCATGTGTCTGGAAAAAACACTATCTAGGTACCTTATGTCATTATTGGATCTCTTCAAGTAGGTTCCCTAGAAAATAAATTTTACACGAAAAATGATTTTGGTACCCATATATTATTGGGTTCATAAATGTTAAAAATTCAGAATTTAGTAACCCATAATTTATTAATAGGTTTCCTATAATAATTATGTAAAATTTTGCAAACAAATACTTTGATATTTCTATTTGAATAAAAACTATTATAACATTCTCTAGTAATAGATTTAGGAATGAAACTATTCTTGAAAATTCTTCTCAGTCCAAGTTGATAATAAAAACTAGTATTGTATTTAAGTGATGTTTTTTCCTTTATTTTTTCGTGAGAGTATTTATCAAATTAGTGAATAATTATAAATATTTTTTTAGTTTCACATTATAGAATTAAGATTCATTGTTTTCCTTCAACAGTTGAGAATTATTTTCCTTTTCAACAGCAAGATCAAATTAAATATTAATAGTTAAAGCATGATGTTTCTTTAGAATTTTGTATTTATCTCTAAGATCATTAAATGTATCATATAACATGTCAAATTACTCAAAAAAAGTCTTCATTATTCATGCTTTCATAACTATATTCATCTCTAAAACGATTTTAAATATATGTAGGAGAAGTATGAAAGACATTAGATTCCTCGGAATTGTTTGTCAGGAAACACATGTTTTCCATATCATCATTTTCCTCATGGGTAGTGTATTAATCACTTGATATTAATTAAGAGGAAATATATGTTTCTTTAATTGATTTTCTATACAATTTGTCCTTGTTATTATATTTCTTTTTATACTTCATCTTGGGACAGACCGTTTTTACATTCCCTTTTCTCTTACATTCATAGAAAACTATTTCATTTGAAGTGTCATATCTCTTCTAGTAATTTTTATAATTTCCACTATTGTCATATTTAAAATGGTATCTTTATTTACAAAAGAAACTGTTATTCTTATAAAAAATTGTAAATATTCTGGTCAGATGGGACATTTCTTCATCACTATCAGTTGGTGATTCTTAATCACTAGAAATTTCAGCTTGAACTTTATCATTATGTTTTGGGGTAGTAGTTTTGAAGGATACACATTTAATTTTTGGTTCATCTTCATCTTCTATTTTGACCGTAATTTATTCTTCAAACATATTTTACATTATAATCAACTCCTTAATAGGTATCTTACTAATATCAAATGATTCTCTAAATAATAATGAGGTTCCTCTCTATATTTCTAAAAGACACCTCTACATGTGCATGACATGGTATTTATCAAAAATTGGATTCTCAAAATATTTCATTATATTCATGATATCATTGAACATGATGTACATGTTAGAAACAATCTCATCAGATTTTATCTTAAAATTATCACATTTAATAGTAATAGTATTTAAATTCATTTATTTAATATTAGTTGTTCCTTTATGAGAAACAACTAAAGTGTCCAAAATTTTAAAATAAATTATCCATGAAGATATTCTATTGAGTACTTAATTTCTCATTTCACAATACATGAAATTAATATATTTATAGTTATCATTAAAATCATTTTTAGTATTAGCATCCCATATACTTCTATCATCCTGAGGTATTTCATAATTATCTATAATAAAAGTCCCAATTACAAAACTCGTGCTCTTAATATGAATGTTCATATTTATTTTACATTGAGAATAATGTTTACCATTAAAGAAGGGTGTTATGTTGGTATTACAACCTTATTTTATATTATCCATAAAGAACTAAATTTAGAACTAATAAAAAATATAGATCTTTAAAACACAACTAAAATCACAGTTGAAAAGATATTTTAAAACCATTGATACCAAATGTTGGTCGAAGTGAGAAACTCAAGAGCGGGGTGAATTGAGTACCCAATAAAATTTCTCTTTAAATGTTTTAAGTAAAATCCCTTAATTAAAAAAATCTTCTAGTTAATAAAAATAGTAGTATTACAAAGGTTTTTTATTTTAAATGATTTCTCAAAACCTGATTAGTACTCAGTTAAAACAATATTGAACATTAATTTAAATTCTTAAATAAAATTACTAAAAAAATTCCTAATATAAATACTAGTTAATACTAACAATGAAATTATTGATTTTATTTTATAGTTTAATTCAATTTTTTTTAAATATTTGAAATGAAGAAAAAAAACAAAATCACATAGTAGAATAAAACAAGGGGTTCAGTCTCAAGTTGAGACTTAATCCTATCCACTTGGAAATAAACTAATGCTAGGAAAATTTTATAAGTATAATCTGATCCACAACCTCGATCATGTATACGAACAAAAGATTCCAAGTTGTCCAGGCTATGAAGGTACCTCTTCCAAAATAACCATTAGAAGAATAAAACTCAGTCCACACAAGAAACACCTCCACAAACACCATGTGGAAGATGATGCAAAGTGATATAATAGAATATATATTATTCTCCAGTTCTAGAATAGGAGTTTGTTAATTTTTATAAAAAAAATAAAAAAAAATATATCTAATGTAAAATAAAATAAAAAATGAGAAATAAATAAGATTTAGACAATGTAATGTTGATAATTTTGATGTGCTTCAAATGCTTCAGTGTCCTTAGATGTGTCTTTGTGAGCATCTCAAGATGTTTCTCTAACAGTAACAGTAAAATAGAGTATCAGAAATGTTCTCTTTTCTATTTGTGGGAAGGGATCTTGATCTTCAATGAGTTCCAATATTTCATCGATATAAGTTAGTAGGAATATTGTTTTTAATCTCTCATGGGATGATCCTTCCAATGTTTAAGTTTCACACACCTTGACAATATGTTACCTTAATCCATATATGTTCATAAGGTATTATTCAAAGAATATATGGAACAAAATGCATTATATAAAGAATAATTAACCTGATATTTTGGATCCTCATTCTGAGCTCTGGAGTTATATTTAATGAGTTCCTGCAATAGTTAAGAATATAATCATAAAATAACTTTTTTTATTAATTACATTAATATATCTATTGAAGAATTTATTTCAAAATAGGAAGAAAAATGATGGTGGATCTTCGGGTGGAATGAAATCTATAACAGTCATTCAGTATAGCAAAAGTACATCTCTAGATAGAATACATATTTGGTGGAAAGGCATCCCTAGAGGTGATTCAACTATGGGGGTGAGTAAGTCTGGATTTGTCTCATCTGAACTAACGGTTGGACAAGATTTTGGTGTATCATGTTGGAAGTGAGACATTTGAACTAAAGGCAATTCAGGTCTAGCAGAAGCTCTACTCTGGCAGCTTTCCATTCTAGCAACTACTCAAGTATGGTGGTCAGATATTCTGGTGGTGATACATTTAAATTAATGGTGCCACATTCCAACACATAGAAAATTTTTCAAAAAATCTCATTATAATGTAAAAACGTATCATAAAACGGTATTCTCATTAGAAACACAATAAACGTAATTTGTGACCATTAATATAAAATGGTGAAAACAATATCATATAATTGAATACATATCCTTAAAAAATGTTTCTAAAATAATAGTATATGGTTATAAAAAACGTGTATATGAAGATTAAATTATAGAAATAGAATTTGTAAAACAATGCCTAACATGTAATAATGAATTATAATTAACTCCCCACATCGAGTCCTATTTGATTTTAATACTCACATTAACCTCCTTAATAATCATGTTATGTTTATTAATTAATTGTTACTAAACCAACATATTGTAACTTTCAATATTTTAATTAAATTTTATTCATGTACCTATCTCAAGATAGTTAATGTATTTTTATCTTTAAGTTATAGAGATACTTGTTTTAGGTTCCCATATCGACATCAATATGATGAGATTTTTTAGTGGTGCCTATTCACTATTTCTCTGAGTATAATGATTTTTAAGGTAATTATCCTTATCATCCTAGTAGAATAATTTATATATAATTTTTTAAAACATTAAAATTGATGAAAATGGTAATGTGTTCCTTAGATAATTATGATTTATGAAATTAATATTTCCTTTATGTTTTAACTTTTCTATAGTTTATGTTGTTACTATGTTAAAAATATAGAATAAATAATTACATAATTTTATTCAAAATATTATCATTTTTGTAGATTTTTTAAAATGATTGTATAAATGTATTTATGATAAACATAATTACTCATATAGGTGTTATAAATTGATCATTGTTTCATCAATTTTTTTTATGAATACATTATTCAGAAAAAAATAATGAATAATTTGTTAATATTTTATCATTATATTTTAATTATAATAGTTTAATAATAATATTATACTATTACATTTGGGGGTATTAATTTTCATGAATTAATTAAAATTTTAAATGAAGTCGTATTATAAAATTATTCTTTATTTGGGGATGCTTCCATAGACTAGTCTTTATGTATTTGTGGATTTCTCTTTTGATTAAAACATAAAATGGAAAACATAATAATTGATGTATGGGAAGTGATTTTGGTAGATTATTGACATTGAAGATAGTTTATTAATGAACTGGAATAGGTGGATTATGGTATTATTTTTAATGATCTAGATTATCCCAACCTATTAGTGTGCATGTTTGTGTGTTAGTTATGTCAGGAGGATGGTTGAGGAAGGAATGGTGGTGTTTGAGATGAAATTTTAGATCAATGAAAATATTGGGACATAGATGCATATGATACTCCTTGGAAAGAAATACATGGGCATGTATTATTGTATGAATAGCTAAATACATTTGGGATATTGAGGTATTGGGATTTGGAGTTTTCCTCCATTTATGGGACACAAGTGGAAAATAACCATGTATAAATGGGGGGGCTATGTTCTCTATGGGTTTGTCGATTTTCTTATTGAAGGCCCTATTTCATGTTTAATGATTATTATTTATGGATTCTTGAGGGTTAAGTTCATTACCTTTTTTGGTTAGGGGACCATTGTGGTATAGTATTTATCCTACACCATGCTTGGGGTTAGATGTCCAAAGGTCATGGTATGTATTAGATCTCGATCTTGTGATATTGTCCCTTGTTTTCTATAGCCACATATATGACCCAAACAAGATTTACATTAATAGGTTATTATTAAGGCCATTGCGGAATTTTATTTAGGGATACAATGATATTTCTTTGGAAACAAAGACATTTTAGAAAATTCATACCCCTTGAACCATGAGTTTATATCTTTCTATCCCAAGTATAAATTTTGAATCCCCTCAATCTTCCATTATATTTCACGTATTTCTCAAGACCAATGGGCGATATTTTGGTAATTTATGGGATTATTAAATCCTTATTTATATATTTTTTTCCTTATAATTATAATATTTATTATTTTTGATTTATTTGGGTTACCACTTTTCAATGTCTATTCATCACATTTTTCTATTTTGGATTCTTAGTGGTAGTGATGATTCGATTTAAAAATATTAAGAAAATGATTTTTAGGATGAATTTTTATGGTTTAGGTTAATAAAGGATTAACCTAAGTTATTGTGGTATTTTTATGTAATGTTTCCTTTACACAGTGGATTTTGATGCTCTAATAAATATTTTTTTATTTGAGAATACCCTTCTAGTATTTTTGAATTTTGGGTGTTGCATGTTTCTTACCATGGGAGGAATATATTAATTTTCTAAACATTGAAAATGAACCAGACCTTATTGAGTTTTTTTTCAGAGTGTGAATCACATGTGGTTTTTAGATTTCTTGATTTTGTTCTATAGTTGAGAATGGTTTTTGATATTATTAGAAATAATTCATATTGTTGAGTGTTGATCATTCATGTTTTGATTTGTTTTTGGGAACCACCTTTATATAAGTTTAATACCACGATGATAGTAATGAAAATGTTGTGAAGATAAAAAACATAATATGGCAGTGTGTTCTCTAGAAGGATAAAATTAAAATATTAGATACCTTAACATATTATTGTGTGTTTTTTAAAATACTTATTGTAATGGTTATGATTGTATAGTTAATATGTGGGTTGTTATGGTGTGATTTCTGTAGTTGGTTAGAATTTTTTTGGCATCATGGATATAATGGTTGGAATGTGTTGGGAAGTAGTGTGGTGTTAGTTTTTATGTGTTTGGAATCAAGTCTGTTTTTTTCATAATGAGATGAGTTTTGAGAAAGTTTTACAATCTTTAGCTTATTTATGTTATGCTATTAGCATGAGTTATGTAGTGCGAAAATGGTTGTGTATCCCCAGTTTTTAAGAAAAAATAAACAGATTGTTGTGGATTGATGGTCTTTCTAGTATTTTTGTTTAATTTTTAGTTTTTTTGTTTCTTTGGGATGAGAATGATAATGGTAAACCCAGTCATGTGTGTTGGATATAATTCAATGAATTATGAGATTTTATTAAATATTTGTAAATTTTGATGATGTGTAAATGGATGTAATTAATGTCTGTATTTAGTAGATGCGGTTTGTTTGTAAAAATTGAATTGAATTGAATAAAAAATGTTACATGGATGGTAATGATAAATATTTAAATTGTGATATATCATTATTAAGTGTTATTTTGTGAGAGATTATAGTGGCCTTTTGTTTATGAATGTGGAGTGCATTGTGGTTTTATAATTGACAGTGGGTGGTATCATGGGGAGGTGGTATTGTAATGATGGTTATGGGCTATAATGGAGTTAAATTATTGTAGAGAATTATATTTTACATTTGTGTTTCAAGCATATATATATATTGTATCTTATTATGATTTCCATACACACTACACCTGATTCAGGTCACCATAATGGATCCAAAATTATTTTAGTTCTTAATGTCATCCTTAAGATCTAGGATGATGAGGATGGGTGGATGGATTCCCCCTCTTCCCACTACATGAAAACAATGTTTTAGTGGCGGTTTTTCACGGCGGTTTTAAAAACCACGGGTAAATTTGTTTCAATCAAAAATTTAGCGGCAATTTTTAAAACCACCGCAAAAAAAACGAGGTTATATTTTTAATTTTTTTTTAAATTTTATAAAAAATATCTTCTATAAAAAATTCATTTTTAACGGTGGTTTTTTATAAAAACCACTGTGAAATATTGGCGGTTTTTTGAAAACCGCCTCAAAATTTTTGAAAATAAATTTAGGAAAATTTTAAAAAAATAATTATTAATTATTAATTATTTTTTATTATTTACAATAAAATATAGTTTATTATTGGTAACTTTTTATATTTATAATGTCACAATTAATTAATATTTACAATTATTAGTTAATAATATTTTCAAAATGAAAACGAATCTTCAATTGGTAGAAGAACAGACTTCGACATGAAATGACCATAACTTCTGATCTGAGAGTCCATTTCAGATCCACAACCATTAAAACCAAAGTTTATCAAATGATCAAAAACTAAGTGAGATTTAAATCATGTGATATTCAAATGAAAAAATTATATTCAAAATTCCAAAGACAAAAATTGGTCTCGAACTTCAAACGGCCATAACTTTAAATCTGGGTGTTCGTTTGGGCTCTACTACATATCAAATCGAAGCCTGCGACGAGCTCTACGTTTCTTAGGTTTGGTAACCACTCTTTGTGTATTATACCACATTTTATTCTTCCATAAACGCCTAGAAGGCCTCAGAATCAAAGGTTTCAGTTACATGCTTCGATTTATTTATTCATTAATTTAATATTTAATATTTATTTATTTATTATTTAGTTATTATGTTCACATTAATTATTAATTTATTTTTAATTATATAATTAAATAAATAATTAATAATTATTATTAGCTTATTATTTATCATTTTTTTATTTATTTATTTGTTATTCATTATTTATTAGTTAATTATTAATTATTAATTAACTAATTATTATTTATTAACTAAAAATTAAAAATTATTAGTTATAAGTAATAATTAATAATTAATTATTAGTTATTTATTTATCTATTTATTTATTTATGTATTTATTATTTATTATTTATTCTCTATTCTCTATTATTTAGTCTTTATTCTTTATTATTTATTCTTAATTATATATTATTTATTAATTTATTTTTAATTTACTATATACTAATTTATTATTGATTTATTATTTATTTATTTATTTGTTATTTATTGATTATTTATTGAATATTTATTAATTATTGATTAATTAAATATTAATTAAATATTTTTTATCTATTAAATATTAAATATTAAATATTTCATATTAAATATTAAAATTTAAATATTAAATATTAAATATTAATTATTAAATTTTTAATTATAAATTATTAATTTTTAGTTATTATTAATTATTAATTATCAATTCATTATTAATTTATTTATGTATCTATTTATTTATGTATTTATTTAGGTATTTATTTATCTATATATTTATTTATTATTTATTAATTATTATTTATTGTTTATTGTTTATTGTTTTGTTAATTTTTTTTAATTTAATAAATACTAATTTTTTATTAGTTTATTAATAATTTATTATTTATTTATTTATTTATTCACTGTTCATTATTTGTTAATTATTTATTAAGAATTTATGAAGAATTTATTAATTTTTAAATTTTTTTTAAATTTTAATTATTAATTATTATTTATTAATTATTTACTACTTACTATTTATTATTTAATATTTAATATTTAATAATTATTAATTAATAATTATTAATTATTATTTATTATCTATTATTTATTATTTATTTATTTTTTATTAATTTATTATTAGTTTGTTATTTATTTATCATATATTAAAATAATTTTTAATTAATTTATTATTTACACATTACTTATATATTATATGTTATTTATTATATATTATCTAATATATATTTTATATAATATATAATATATAATATATAATATATTATGTATTATCTATCATCTATTATATATTACGTATTACATAATATATAATATATAATAAATTATGTATTATATATTATATATTATATATTATGTCTTATATATTATGTCTTATGTATTATATGTTATATAATATATAATATATATTATTAATTATTAATTGTTGATTATTGATTATTGATTAGTCATTATTGATTAATAATTATTGATTAATAATTATCGATTAATAATTATTTAGTGTGTATCTAATTTTATGTGTTACTTTTTTTTCAATTAATATATATATATATATATAAGTATATTAAATTCGATTTATTGACCACATGAAGAGCCTAATGGAGTGGTAATGTCATTAGAGAATAAGTAAGAGGTAAGGGGTTCAAATCTCACCCAAAGCAGAATTTCTATATATGGCATGGGCATGTGCATGGACATAGACTTGTGCATGGACATGGACTTACGCATGGAGATATGCATGTGTGTGGTAATAATAAATAAATAAATAAATAAAATAAATTTTAATAATAAAAATAATAATTTAATACATAAATTATGAAATTTTGTTTAAAAAAAATAATAATAACGATTTAGTGATGGGTTAAACCACCATTAAAAAACCACTACTAAATCATTATAACATGGTTTTAAAAAACCTCCGCTAATTATTTTTCCACACACGATTTAGTGTGGTTTTCCAAAACCTCCATATAATGATTTAGCGTCAGTTTAAACCGCCGTTAAATGAAGAAAAAAACCACCACTAAATACAAATTTTGGTGTAGTGTCCCTACAATCCATTCAAAATTTTTCACATTGGATTGAGTTACTGAATGATGTGATAGAGTCTGGAGAGGATTGTTCCTTATAGGTTGTTGGAATGAGGTTGATCACATTCATGCTTATAGTATTGTGAAGTACTACATATCTGCTTTGTGGATGAGGTGTGATGCATGAAAGTTGATATAGTAAGTTCTAGCAAGGGATTTTTGAATGATTTTGCTTTTTATATGGATATAAAAATACTATCATATGATAGGGGAAACTACCAAAGGTTGTTGTTTGTATGTTTGAAACCTTACCCACATCATTATTGGATTTATTAGGAATAAGACATTTTTATGTTGGTGGGTGATACAAGAAAATTAGTGGGGATAATATTCTGGGGTTCATGTATTTATATATTCCTGATATTAGCATTATGAAATTGGATGTGAAACATTTCTATTGGTCTTTGATGAGGATAAGAGTTATTTGACTAGATATGTGCTACTAGATTATGTTGTTTGGTCAATGAGAAATTAGTATGACTTGTCCACTTTTTATTAAGAGGTCTTGAATATGATCCTAATGATTATGCATTTTATGGTTACTCTTATATATAGACAACTAATTTTCGGGATTCCATATCGATTATAGTGACTAATCTAGACTATATTATCTTGGATCTGGGGATTTTCCACATAGTGTTTCTAAATACTATTTGTCCTTTTCTTGGGATATATATTTTTTTGACATATTTATGCATTGTGTAATTATTTTGTTATCAGGTTCATTTATATCTAGATGTTTATTATTATTTTTACATATTCTTATGATA
Organism: Viscum album; assembly: GCA_963277665.1. Classification (NCBI taxonomy): domain Eukaryota; kingdom Viridiplantae; phylum Streptophyta; class Magnoliopsida; order Santalales; family Viscaceae; genus Viscum; species Viscum album. The sequence continues at coordinate 805,841,823 of OY728155.1, forward strand.
TAAAATTGTGATACCTTCAATTTTCATGTTTTATGACCATAGTGCTAATCATAAACCTGAGGCCTATTGGAGGTGGGATCTTCATGGAACATTTAACTTCACATTATGTCCAAGTGTGGTTTCTAATACAGGATGGACATAAAAAAGGGAAATGAAATATTATTTAATAGTTATGATAGAGTTTGAGGTTAGGAACTGGAAAATATATCCTGTTATCGCAGGGAAACAACACCAGTTAAAAAAAATGCAATCTATGTTAGGAATATTTTCATGTTCATACTTTTTTATATCCCATTTAGATCTAATGAAATGAACAAATATTTTTAAATTTTTATAGTTATGTGATTCTACAAACAAGGTAGAGACCAAGTAATGTTATATGAATCATTATTGTTATCATTTGTGTTTGAAAAGTGGTAATATTGAGAGATATTATAATAAATCTCATCACTAAAGTTTAATTAAAAAAATTCAATTATAATCAGATTAAGATTTTTGATACATTGTTTATATAGATTTCATATGGTCTTCATTATCAAATATTTCATGTTGGTGAGATTTAGTTGGTTGAAATAGTTGACCATAAGATTTTTGAACCCACCAATGAGGATGAACTTTGGAGGAAAATGTTGTGTGACTTCTAATGTAAGATTATGGCTATGTACATGGAAATCATTGGTAATTTAGATACAAAGAACTATAGGAAAGATGTTGTGATTTATTTCAATATGATCCATTCTAGGAAAAAAATAACAGGTTCTATAGGTCATTACACAGATTGAAGGAGTAGTATTGTAATGGTGGATATTGTATCTTGAGGAATAGAAGGAGTTAAATTTTTAATTATTAAGTTTTGTATAAATTTCATGCAGAGTTATTTCATTCATAAATTATGGAGGTAAAGGTATTGTACTTTCTCTGTCTTTAACCGGGTAGCATTAGTGTGTGGGAGTTTTATTTAACCACCCTCTCTTTTCAAAAATTAATATTAAATAACATTTTTGGAATACGTGAAACATTATAAAAAAAGACTCCCAAAGATTGTAATTGGTCAAGTGCCTTTGGAAATATGAAAACATGAACACTGGTACATAAGTGAGATAAATTATCTCCCACAAGGTTCTTCTTGACTATAACGATTCTTAGACAAATAAAACATAATAAATTTCGTCAATACCTGGGGGAAGGAAACATAAAAAGGGGTGAGTTCAAATGCTCAACAAGGGTAAACAAGGGAGATACGTAAGCATAATCATGATCATAAGTGTATGAGAACATTATAATGAAAATAAAATATCATACCCTTCATTTCAAAGATCATATACATGAATCATGGAAAAATTATTAGTAGTTCATAAGACGAGAATCATATGGAAATAAATAACATAATCCATGAAAGCATTACATAGAAATAATAAATGTAATTTTGGAATAAACATAACAATATAAAATAGGATTTCTATGGTAGACAAGGAATCACTTCCAAGACCATCTTGGTAGTATTGGTTCACTCACCATGCCATCTTTGTAGTCATGGTTCACTCCCACGGACCTCTTAGTAGAATGAGTTCACTACTCATATAATCATGGTAGTCATGGTTCACTTCCATGTCTGTATTAGTAGTCAAGGTTCATTACCAAGACCATCTTAGTATATCTCATGAGATATAAATATTAACCCAATGCATTGGAGGGAGATATAGGTCCCACCCATCTCATAGTGAAATCATACATACATGTTCCACAAGATCATTAAAAATAATATAATTATCCATGAAATTAAATGGGTATGATAAACATGCAATCATATCATAACCAGTCAAAAAAATATATGCTTCATAATCATTTCATTAAAAACATAACCAATGAAAAGAAGTGGGTTTCAAAATCATATAACCAATGAAAGAGAAATAGTTTCCATAATAATATAACACATATAAGAAAAATGGGTTTCATAATGACCATGACATGAAGAATAACCAATTCATAGAAATAATATTAATGGAACCTTTAGATAATTTCCTAGAAGTTAATGAGTAACATTAACAGATGTCATCTTATATGGAAAATAATTTTGAAATATCTTTCAAAAAAAATTTAGAGGAAAATATAATTTCTTCTTTGAAAGAGGATTTTTAATACATAAAACCATTGGAAAATAATTTTCTTATAATATACATAGAAAACATATAATTAATTCAAGAAATAATTTTGAAAACATTTTTCCTTAAAAACATATAAAATAATTTTCATAATATTTTTAAAAACTTTTTTCTTTGAAAACACTTTGAAAAATTATAAAGAAATATTGAAAATGTTTTGAAAACCATTTTACGTGAAAATATATGAAAGAAGCTTGAAATTATTTTGAAAAAAATTATTTTAAAATACTTTGATCCCTTATTAATATATCTTGAAAATGTTTTGAAAAACATTTCTTTGAAAGTAATTTGAAAAATTAAAAAGAAATCTTGAAAATGTTTTGAAAACCATTTCTTTGAAAAAAAAATTAAAAAGTTATAAATAAGGGTTGAAAACATTTTGAAAACAATTTTAATTGAAATAACTTTTAAAAATAGTTTCTTAAAAATTATCCTTTTAAAAATGTAAATGAATCATCAAAGAAATGGTTGTGGGGAAATCCGTACATGTTGTACGAGGTAAAAAGAACATTCATTTTTCACATAAAAGGTTTGAAAATGACTTGTTTGGAAATTGAGAATAATATTACTTTAAAGAGAATAGTAAAATAAAAAAAGGGTAAAAATGTATTTTAAATATTAAAGGAGAATGGTACAATATTTTTGGAAACCATTTTTAGAAAACATGGTTTTGAAGGAACATAGATTTCTGACCGAAGAGAGGGTAAATTCGGTCTTTCTTAAAAACATTGTCTCAAATATATTATGTAAAAAAGAGTGGAATAAATGGTACCAACATATGAATAAATCATTAATAACCATAGGAGAATAAAATTAAAGAATTTTATTGATATATTGATCATAATAATTCACCATATGAAGCATAAACATAAACAATCATGAAAAACGATGAGATGGTCTCAATAAACTCTTATAACTTGGTAAAATGGGATCATAAACTCCATGTAAGAAAATTAAATTACATGAAACATAAAATATTATGAAAATAATTAATTTCATTATATAATATGCACAATTTATGTATATACACGTTGATATAGAATTTAGGTGCATAACAAAACATGAGTCTCAAAGAAGGAAAATCGAGACCACACTGTTTCACTAATTTGGTAAATTTTTATAATTAAACCCCAGGAAAGAAATATCTTAAGATTGATATCTTAATATTCATACATTTAAGTATAATAAACATATAATACAATCATTGTCATTATATACACCACACAAAAGGAAAGAGTGGAAAACATATCATGTATCTTAAAGAAATAAAAAGTGAGATGAAATCCCCTTACATTGTATATTGACTCTCATCGTACTCATTAAAAACACCCATATAATAAATAAAAATTTATTATAAATATTTTACAGGATCATATCTTATATCTAATACTTTATATGTTTTTATTACAACCTTATATTTCCTGCTTGTTAACCATCATATGTTAAGGTTTCACTTCAGATAATATTAGCTTTGCTCTTCTCATGTGTCTTAATTTATTATATTCTTGGCCCTTATAATTATATCATAATTAAATAATTTAAAACATGATATAAATATTATTTTTATATAGTGTATTTTTATTATAATAATCTATAGGATATATAAGTACGAAATAGAATACACCTTTCCTGGAGATAGTAAGTTATACGTACCTATGAACATTGTTTCCATTTTTATTGTCATATTGAAAGAAATAAATATAATTAAATATATGTATATATGTATATAATGTCATTAAATTATCATTATAATGTTATATAAATCATATAATTTCCCTAAACACATCCTTAATACATTCCATGTAGTGTGTGATTGAATCACAACGCTTTAAGGGGAGGTAGTCCACACTTCCTCAAACGAACTTATCATATTCACACCAAATGGAAAGTAAAAAAGATATGTTATATAAAATTAAAACATAATATTAAATACAAAATAAATATAATATTATAAATATATATATATAGTTTCCAACAAAATTTCCACCATGAGATGCTGTAAATGAAAAATGAACAATCATCGTTTAATGAGGTGATAGTTCTCCATACATGTAAACAGTATGTTCGTTACCCATTATATAGAGGAATGTGTAAGTGTAGGTTGATAACATAGAATAAAAACATCCTATTATATTTAGGGTACTATTTTTTTATATAATCATTGAATAAATAGAGTGTAGGGGGTGGATAAAGAAAATAAAAGAAATGAGTTGGAGAGAAGTTGTTACCTCTTAATTGAGAAACTCCTTTAAGTGTGTTCCAAAAGGATTCCTTGGATTTCCTTATAATCAATTGAATTATTCTAGGAGTAATTTATGGATTTTTTGTAGTTTATTGTTTATATATTTTTCGATCCTAATAGGTTTTAGAGGTGTAAAGAATAGGGAGAAGTTGTGGCCTTTTACAGGGAAGGGAAAGGGTGCACTTGGTATTTATGAAAATAAGATTGGTGTACCAACGTTTGTACCTAAAAAAGTCATAAAAAACAAATAAACCCAAATAATTTGAGGTTAATGGATGAATCATGGCCTATAAAATGGGTCTTATACAAGTTTCTAGTTCTTTTTGGGTCTTAAATTTATGGTTTAGTTCTTAATTAACTTAATTTTACATTAAACAGTGTAATTAATTTTTATTACCTTTACTAATATTTTTGTTAAAAAATTAATTTTCCCTTATTATAATTTATAAATTATGTTGATTAAAAATATTTATTCCATTTTTCTCAATTATAATCACAGAATTGGTATATATTAGTCTCAATTTAATCTTGCTGATGGGATGACACTGCGAGTTTTTAATGTAAAAATATTCAAAAGGTTGCTATGTTTTTATATCTAATTTCATTATGAAATTGATATAAATGGAAAAAATTGTATTAATTTGTAAAAATATTATCTAATTATACTTTTAAACCAATTTAAAATACAATTTAACCTTATAAATAAATTAGATTAAAAAGCAGTTTTGAAGTAAATTCTAGTATTTTTTACTATTCAATAAAAAATGAAACCTTACAAAAACATAAAAAAAAATTATATTAACCTAATTTTTTTGTTTATATTCCAAATATAAATTTCATTTTGATATATGAAATCTTTAGAAGTTCCAAAATTTGGGTTTAAAATGGTTTCACCATTAAAAGGTGGTAAAAATACCTTTATAAAAAATATAGGTTTATATGCATAAAATTCGATTTATTCTTATATTAATTCTATTAAATCTATTTTATGAATAAAAAATATTATTTATTGAATATATAACATATATATTACATTAATATCACTACCTAATTTCAATTAATGTAATTTATTTTGGTAAAACATCTTGGTGACCATAAAAATATTTGTATTTTCTTTTATATTTAATATATTTTTATATACATTTATAATTATTTGGTAACCAATGAATTAATAATATATTTATATAAACCATATATTTTCATTAATTGGATAATCATAACCACTAATTTAACTACTAGTTTATGTCTTATTATATTAAATAACAATATTTTAAAAATAAATTATTATTCGGTAAACCTCGATGTTTTGTGTAGAGCAAGCTAAAGTTAATTCCTTATGTAGTGTGTGATTAAATTGGTGTTGTGTATAAAAAAAATCCAAAAATAGTTATTTAATATAAAATAATATATATTTAGTGTTACGTAAAATTACAAACATCAATAATGTTAAAATAAATCGAAAAAAATAATTCAAAAAATCTCGGGGTGTTACATTCTACACCCCTTAAAATGAATTTCACCCTAAAAATTCATCTGGGTTATCAAAGGTTTAACACTTTAAAGTTTCATTCATATAAAACCACATCATATAAATGAATACTAAAACTTCCCTTAAAAAGGGAATGTTGGGACTATAACGGTTTCCCAAATTAACATATAACTGTGTTTCCACATAAGAGAACATAGGTTAGGAGTGAATATTGGAAATTGAGAAAAATCATAAATATTTGTAGAGTGATTTAGGTCATAAATAACAAACAAGTGAATGGCAAAACAAAATTTTAGGGCCTCATATTCATAAATCTTTAATAATTTATATGTCTATCTCTTTAACAAAAATTAAGGTATTAGGAAAAAAATATCATTATCCCATCTTTGAGTAATTATTTTATTAACCAAGAATATAAGGAAATATACATACTTGATATATTTATATAAATAAAATTTCATTCTTTATTTGTTCTATTATCAATTTTTAATTCGTCCATTACTTAAACAAATTGAGGTCTAGATATTAACTTTGATGACCAAAGCACTAAAATACACTTTTAGCAGATATTAAGGCCCATAAATGAATGAAAAGTATAAACATTTATCTATAAATATTATTAAAAATCAATTTTGTTAATACATTAATCTATAAACATAAAAATTATCACCATAGTTTCATCATAAATAATTATTCATCAAAAATAATTATATATCAACTAGGACATTACGTAGGCCAGCTGTAGGACACGAACTTACTGGACTTAATTTGTTTTCACCCATCATATATGATATACTTTTCTAAAATCATACTAATATAATTTTCAAAATAAATAAAATGGATATCCTTAAAATAAGGTTAATCACTAAATATCCTTTTAGACAAGGTTTTCAATACCAAATCCGTGATTAAATAATTCCTCTAATGTTTAAATTAAACATTTCATGAATGGTTAATATTATAACCCTTATAAAAGATAATAATAATAAAACATTAGAAAAGGGGTTGTGAAATAATCTAAAAATTGATTCCTTTATATATCACAATTTAGATCTTGATTGTCACATTAAAAACATCTGAATACCCTGATCATATATTCTCTTGAAAAATGGTAATAACCTGAATTACCATAAATAATTCTGGAAAACATGCATGCTTCCGTATTCCATATATTACTAGATATATTCCATAAATGCATGAAGCTTTTAAACTTCATCCATGATATCATAGACTAATTTTCAATAAGTACTTATTTAGTTCCAAGGTAATCAGTAACTTCAAACTTACTTATTCGTATCCCACATATCTTTATCCAAACAACATTATAATAACATAAGGAACAAATTAAGGGTTATTATTCCCTTAATCATGTGTTTTCTATAGACATCTCCTTTTAATTTTATGACATTTCTATTTCATCAGAACCATTCAACGTGGTCTTGTAAATCCATAGAAAAAAACATAAACTGAACAATACTTATATATTTCACCTTTCATATAACATACATATCAAATCCAAATACATAAAATCTTTTATTATTACACTTTATCCTTATGCCATTAGCAAGGCTACCTCATCCTATTACACAATACCTATTTCCTTTAACATTTCATTTGTAGTCTCCTCATCATCATAATTATAACCATTACTCATACCACATTGTTGATCCTCTTCAGGATCATTCTTCTTGGGCCATTGAGTTTCATAGTTACCATTTATTCCACACATAAAACACTTAACATTTGATGATTCCTTAGGGAGGCCAATAATTTCATCCATTTAAGTAATCTAACTCTTCACTTTCCCTTACAATAACTTTCTTTGTGTCTTTATTTTCCACAATCAAAATATCTTCTTTTTCCACTAAGACATTCACTTTGGTGATTATTTCCACATTCTTACCAAAAAGGAAACCAAATCTTCTTTACTCCATGGTCTCCATTACCTAAAATCTCATAAATATACTTCTTTATCTTCCTTGGTGAGTATGAGAGTTAGTTAAGGTACACATTATTAATCTTGTTCCATTAAAACTAATTAAATATGATCACAACATCTCTCACACTAGTGAACATCCCTCTTGACGGCTCATCACCAAATCATTCATCACATTCAACATTAATCCAGTTCCTTAGGGTTCCTGCCATTGTCTAAAACCAAAAGTACAGTATCGTCATTACTTATCATAGCAGAAAACCACATAGTTATGAAAATAATTACTTATAGGATTTCTACATGGAGACACATTCCTTAGTAAATGGAACCCTAGGTTTGTCCTAGGTTACTCACATCCAAATTAAATTTAAATCCTTCATGATGGTTTTTGAAGAGTTTGTGAATTACAAATGAATACCCACCAGGAGTGTCAAACCAGGTGTACAGAAAGGCCCAATGACATGTACGAGATTACCCTGAGTCAGGCTCAGGAAATATTCTCAATGTTGTTAACACTAGTAACATTTTTTATAGATCCACATGCACATGTCCTATCTAGACAAGAGTATATTTCTAGGAAACCATTCACTATATACTTTACCAACATTCTAGGACATTTTTTTAAATGTTAAATCATACTTATACGTATCCTTAAAGACATCCCTATACATATCCTTAGAAATATTCCTTGGTATCTCACTAAATATTTCTTATCCTAGTTTCCCAAGGTTAACAAAACCTTTTCTCTAATACCAACTATAATGAACCTCTATTTTCAAACATTAACATTACATTAATTTATGTAGCACTTAAAACATCATACAAAGAGAAACCCAAAGACTGTAATTAGTATAATTCCTTTGGAAATATGGAAACATAAACACTGGTATATTAGTGAGCTACATTATCTCCCAATATGATCATTTTGGCTAGAACTCTTCTTAGACACATCAAATATAATACATATTTTCACAACCTGGGGGAAGAAAACCTAAAAATGGGTGAGCTCAAATGCTTAGTAAGGGTAAACAAGGGAGATATGTAAGCATAATCACGAGAAGTTGGGTATGAGACCATAATCACAAAAAAAGAAGATCATACCATGCATAAAAAATATCATATACATATATCTTGGCATAAAACATGGTAGTTCATAATACATGAATCATAAATAAATAAAAAACCTAACACATGAAAGAAAAACTTATGAATAAAATAAGAAATTGTGGTAGAAACATAAGCATATAAAATATTATTTTGATAGTATCCAAGGCATCGCTTCCAAGACCATCTTGGTAGTATATGTTCTCTCCTCATACCATATTGGTAGTCATGGTTCAGTCCCATGTCCATATTAGTATAACGAGTTCACTCCTCATACCATATTTATAGTCATTCTTCACGCCCATGGCCATATTAGTAGTCAAGGTTCATTTCCAAGACCATAATAGTCTAACTCATGAGATATAAATATTTACCTAATGCATTGGAGGGAGATACATGTCTCATCCATCTCATTGGAAAATCATACATACATGTGCCAATAGATCATTAAAAATAATATCATTACCCATGAAATGAAATGGTTATCGTAAAAATTTAATCATATCATAACCTATGAAAAAATATAAAGGTTTTATAATTATTTCATTATATATATTTCCCATTAAAATAAGCAGGTTTCAAAATCATATAACCCCTGAAAGAGAAACATGTTCCATAATTATATTACCAGTAAAAGAGAAATGAGTTTCATAAATTCCATGACATTAAGAATAACAAATTCATAAAAATAATATGAATGGAACCTTTATATAATTTTATAGATGGGAATGAGTAACATCAACAAATTTCATCTTAAATATAAAATAATTTTGAGATACATTCTAAACATGTTTCTTGGGGAAAATATCATTTATTCTCTGAAAATTGTATTTAATAAAAAAAACTGAAAATAATTTTGTTATAAAATACCTTGAAAACATATAAGGAATAAATTAAAAACCATTTTATTTTAAAACATATAAAATATTATTGAAAATGGTTAGAAAAACATTTCATATAAAATATTTTGAAAACTTTTAAGGAATTATTTATTTTTTTTAAACCCATTTCTTTTAAAGTACTTTGAAAACATATAAAGAAATCTTGAAATTGTTTTGAAACCATTTCCTTAAAAATAATTTGAAAACTTATAAATAAGGATTAAAAACATATTGAAATAAATTTTCCTTGAAATAATGTTTAAAAACATTTTATTAAAAAATAACCTTTTAAAAATGAAAAGGAACCTTCAAATAATTGATGGTGGGTAAATAAGTACATGTCGTATGAGGTAAAAAGAACATTCCTTTTTCCGTGGTAAGAGAATAGAAAAATGCCTTATTCAAAAAGAAATAAGAATATTCTTTTAAAGATATTGGTAAAAGACAAAAATTTTAAAAATTTATTTTAATGATTAATGTATAATGGTACAATAATCCTTGAAACCATTCTTGTAAAACATAGTTTTGAAGGGAGATAGATTTTCGACCGAAGAGAGGGTAAAGTCAGCCTTTCTTAAAAACAATTTCCTTACTATGTTATGTATCAAAAAGTTGATTAAATGGTACCAATATATGAATATATCATTAATAAACATATTATAATAAAATTCATAAATTTTCTTGAGAGATCGATCATAATATTTCATCAAAGGAATCATATATATAAACAATCTTGAAAAGCGATGATATTGTCTCAATAAACTCTTAAAGCTTGGTAACTTGTGATCATATGTTATATGTAATAAAATGAAATTAAATGAAACATAAAATATCATTAAAATAAAGAAATTAATTTCATATCATGTACAATAGAAGTATATACACCTCTAAATATAACTTAGGTGCATAACAAAACATGAGTCTCAAAGAAAGAAAATTAAGGGAAAACTATTTCACCAATATTGTAGCTTCTGAAACATAAAAACCATGAATGAAATATCTTAAAACTGATATTTAAATACCCATAAATTTAATTATATGAAACATAAAATACAATCATGGTTAGTAAATACAACACAAAAAAGTAATGATTGGAAAACTTAGAATGTTTCTCATGGAAATAAAAAGTGAGATGAAATCCCCTTACTTTGCATCTTGACTCTCATCGTACTCATTAAAACCAACTATATAATAAATATAAATTCATTATAAATATTTTATAGAACCATATTATTAAATCTAATACCATATATGGTTTGATTATGACCTTATATAACCCTTTTGTTAACCATACTATGTTTGGGTTTCACTTCAGATAATATTCATTTTGTTCTTCACATGTGTCTTAATTTGGTATAACGTTGGTCCTTATACTTATATCATGATTACAGAATCTGAACCATGATATAAATATCATTTATATCTAGAATATTTTTATTTTAATAATCTATATAATATATAATTGTTAAATGGAATACACCTTTCATGGAGACGTTAAGCCATACAAACGCATAAACGTTGTTTCCATTTTTATTGTCGTATTGGAAGAAAGAACGAAAATGAAATATATGTAAATATGTATAAAATATAATTACATTATCATTATAATTATATATATATCATATAAGTTTACCAAACCCTTCCTTAATACATTACATGTACTGTGTGAATGAATCACATCGCTTTGAGGGGGCGGTAGTCCACACTTCCTGAAACGAAATTATCGTATTTACACCAAATGGGAAGTAAAATATATATGTGTTTTAAAAGGAATACATAATCTTAAATAATAAATAAATATAATATATAATGTGTATAAATATATTTTCCATCATAATGTACACTATGAGATGTGGTAAAGGAAAAATGAATAATCATCGTTTAGTGAGATTGTAGTTTTTCGTACACGTAAAAAGTTTGTTCGTTTCCCATTAAATGGTGGTGTGTGTTATTTTAGGTTGATAAAATATCATAAACAAACCTAGTATATTGGGGATTATAGTTTTTTATAAAATCATGGAAAAAATAGAGTGTAGGGGTAGAGAAAGAAAATAATAAAAATATCCTGAGAGAAGGCGTTACCTCTTAATCGAGTAACTCCTTTTGGTTTGCGCCAAAAGGATTTCTTGGATTTACTTGTGCACAAGGCAAGGATTATAGGAGTAATTTAGGGATTTTGGTAAGTTTATTAGGTATATATTTTCAATAAATAAGTGGTTTTATAGGTGTAGATAAGAGAGAGAGGTGGTGGCCTTTTATAAGGAAGGGAAAGGACACACATGGCATTGTTCGAAAACAAGTTAGGTATACCCATATTTTTACGTAAAAAAAGTCATAAAAACCCAAAAATCTAAATAATTTAAGGTTAATGGACGAATAATATGCATACCATTTGTTTTATACAACCTTATTGATCTTTTTAGGTCTCAAATTTAAGGATTAGTCCTTAGTTAAGTTTAATTTTACCTTAAGGGGTGTGATTAATTTTAATTACTTTCACTAATATTCTTGTTAAAAAATATGTTTAAATTATTAGAAATTATAAATTATTATGATTAAAAATATGGAATCCATTTTTTCAAATTTAAATCATATAAGTTTAATAAATTTATTTAAATTTATTCTCTTTGACAGTATGACACAACGAGTTGTTAAAGTAAAAACATTTAAAAGTTTGCAATGTTTTTATATCTCATTTCAATGTAAAATTTATCTAAATGACCTAAATTGTATTAATTGATAGAAATATCATCTAATTAACCTTTTAAAACAATTTTAAATATAATTTAATCTTATAAATAAATTATATGAAAAATTATTTTTGAACTAAAATCTAGTATTTTTAATTATTCATTAAAAAAAACCATATAGAAAAATTCCAAAAAAAAATTCGAACTGAATTTTTATATTTATACTCTAAATATAAAGTTTATTTTGACATATTGAATCTATAAAAGTTCAAAAAATTGGATTTAAAATAGGTTCTCCATTAAAAGGTGGTAAAACTACCTTTATAAAAAATTTAGGTTTTTCTGCATAAAATTGGGTTTGTTATTCTCTTATGTCTATAAATAATATTGGATGAATACCAAAAACATTGATTAAATATATAAAATATATATTAAATTAATATAACTCACTAATTTCAATTAATTTAATTCATTATGGTAAAATATATTTGTGACCATACAAATATTTATACTTTCCTTTATCTTCAATTGGTTATAATATTCATTTTTAATTAATTTGTAACCTATGAATTCATATTATAATGGTGTAAACAAATATTTTCATAACTTATTTAATCATAAATTTTAATTTAACTTCTAGGCTACATATTATTATATTAAATAATAATATTTTAGAAATATATTATTTTTCGATAAACCTGAGTGTTCCGTGTAGAGCAACCTGAAGATAATGTTGTGTGTTGTGCATAACTAACTTGGTGTTGAGTATAATAAAATCCAAATATATTGATTTAATGTAAAATAAGAAATGATCGATGTTTCCTACAATTAAAAATATCAAAATGTTTAATTAATTTGAATGAAAATAATTCACAAAATCTCAGGGTGTTACATTATAGATTAGTTTTAAGGGTCTTCATTACTTCTCCCCCAATATTTCTCTATATGAGGAATCTAGGGTTCAGTTTTTGGCAGAGGCACTATATGAAATTATTTGATCTATCGTCAACCTATTTACATTTCCTATGTATTTAGTGGAGAAAATAAGTATGAGGATATTAATATGATTCTTTCTTGTCTAGGATCTTGTCAAGAGGGGAGCCATAAGACATCCTCAAGGTGAAACGTTGTTGCAGGTGGATATTTATTTTATATGAAGTCATGGTTCCTAATAGTTGATATTCAACACCAATAAGTTTCTCCCTCTAATCCACTTATGGATAATATTCCCCATTCCCACATTGAGATATTTTTTCTTATGGTATTTTTTATTGAGACCGTGAGGATTAGTATTATTAGTGTTCAAACACTATTGGGGATAATAATGGAGGTGGTGGATGGGTCCATTATCATAATCAATAATTGCAGATTACTTAATGGTCTTAAAAGTGGTAGTATAAGAAATATTATCAACCACCATGAGGTGAAGTAGTTATAAGTGGTTAGATTAATGATGTCCCTCTCCCTTATGAAAAATGGGATTATAGAAGATGTGAAGGTGATCATCATTAGAAAGGAAAAGGAAAGAAATATGGACAAATTAATGGATAGAAGTACCTGTAGAAAATATGATGGAGGTCATTCAATGTACCATCTTTTACCCTCTACCATGGTTTATTACTTATTTTGTTCATGATAATCACATACTTTTTTTGTTCCCACCATTGTCCCTTACATGTGACTCAAGGATTAGAGTCTTCTAAATACTATAGTGTTGACTACACCAGTTGAATGTTATACATGTCTTATTAATGTCTATTTGAGTTTTGAATTTGTGATTGGAAAACATTAGTTTTATGAGGATTTTTTTCCTATATTGGATACAATAATATTAATTCAATCATGGAATGTACTGGTTTAACTCTATAAATATAGTTATTCATTTCTTTCATATTAGAGTTTTGTTCCACAATGTGGTTCGTTAGTGAGTAGTATGATTCAACATGAGATAACATAACATATTTCATACATGTTTAGATATATTGACATCTTAACTATGATCCCAATCCATGGAATCAGTATATTAATAGGTCGCGGAGTTATCTATAGTTATATATGTACCCCTAGACATTATGATATATTTTTCTTTAAATAATGATTGGTGTCTTTGACAGTTTTATTTATAAGAACCATTGAGTTCATGAAAACCACAATATATTATTAAAAAATTATTAATAAATATGATAGTTATTGAAACTAAATTTGATTATACGGTATGAATTAGCTAAATAAATTATGAAAACTTATTATTTACACATTTTTAAAATGAAATCATTGGTTATTAATTTCTTATAAATGAAAATAAAAACTTTTCAAAGTTAAAATGTGTTGTTTTTATAAAAAACAATTACGCATGCAATGCATTTTTATCTTGAAAAAACTATTCACTACTTTTGAATTATTTTAATAAAATTTACACATAATATATTTAATCATACATTTAAACAATCATCTAATGATATTTACTTTGAAAAAAATAAAAATAAATATATTTTAATGTGTAAAATGCATTAGTCTAAAAACTATTTTTGATGCATCTTGTGAAATTATATTTTAATTAATTTTGGACATATATAGAAATTAAATTTGATAAAGAAATTCATATTTTGTATCGTGATGTAATAATTTTTATGAGAAACTTATATCCTCTCTTTCCTCACTTATATCCTCTCTTTCCTCAATTGTTAAAATATTTATTGAAAGACCCACTGATTTTATGAAGAAAAAAATTTGAATAAATTTAATTTCTTCAATAGCACGTGTTACATAGAACATCGAGTTTTTAACAAACCATGATATATTATTAATATTAATATTTAAAAAAACCATTATAACCAAGATTTTAAGAAAGGCATAAATATAGTTTTTAAAATCTATATATCAATATTATATTTTAGTTAATTTTAACTATTATGATTATATATAATATATACATACTAATAAAAAGGTACTTAATTTTTAATATTGACTTAAGTGTTTTAAAAATATAATTTTATCCAAAAAAACATTTTATTTTCGAAAAATAAATAATAAAAGAAATTTTTTTCACATATAATAATTTTATTTGAAAGCATAAATATAGTTTTTAAAATCTACATTTCAATATTATATTTTAGTTAATTTTATATAATTTTCTAAAAAGGTTAATTTTTAAATGAATAGTAAAAATTAATTTTTTTTTATATTTCCCTTTTTTTAGAAAAAATTTAAAAATTTCTATATTTTCTAAAAAATTAAAATTAAAATAAGTTCAATGATATATTTATTAATCCAATTTATCTTATAGTAATAAATTTAATATTGAATTATTATATTCAAACTTTCTATTCTTATGAAATGTTTCTCTTTGGAAAAATGATTTTTCATTACATCTACAAGATTAATTTTAAAATCAAATTTTACACTTATATGAATGGAATTTAAAAAACCAATATGAAAAATGAAACAATTATTACCTAAAATGTGATTTTAACATGGAATTATTAATTATAATGTAATAAAAAACCTATTAGAAAATCATATAATGTATAATACATATGAGTTTGGTTCGGTAATATATTTATAATAAATATATATTTATTATATAGAAGTTCTTAAAAAGTATAATGAAAGTTGATGCTTATGGTAATGGATTTCCCTCTCACATTTTTGTGGGGAGCATACCTTATAGAACACATGTTTCTTTTATGTTATATATATATATATATTAAACAAAAGTATATATTTTTATCCCTATCATGGTAATTATGGAATATAAATATCCATATAATTCTATTTATTTGATGGTACTTAGGTTCCAAAAGATACCAAAGTGTTAATGGTTTAATGTTACAATCTCATTGTTTATTGGGATTGATTATGATATGCTTTCAATGATGAGATATTATGATATAACATTCATGAAAAAATGACATTTAATACCTTCTGGTTAATTCAAAAAAATATATGTTTTCTATTCACTATCTTCCCTTAATGTAATCATGATTCCAAAAGAATTATTTTAAAATAAAAATGATATTATTTCTCTCTTCGGTCAAAAAAAACCTTTTTCGTCTATAATGTTGTTTTCTAAAACAAAATCCACCAAGATTTATTTAATGTTCCTCTATGATTTTTAAATTAATTTTTACCCTTTTTTGACTTTTTTCAAAAAAAAATTGAAAGGAATCATCATTTCTATTTCCAAACAAGGCCTCTGTGGATTTTACAAAATTTTGAATGGAGTCTTTAATTTAATGTGTATGACATGAACAGAATTTTCTTCTATCTTGAACAATAAATGTATTAAATCTTCTAAAAAAATTCAAGTTTATTTTAAAATAAAATTATTTCCATAATATTTTATGAATATATAGTTTTAATAACATTATTTTTAATGAAATATTATTTTCCTCAATAAATGTCCCAGGTGATTTTATTTTCAAAAAAAATTTCCATCTAAGTAGAAATACTTTTATTTTACTTTTGATTTATTCTGTATAATCCAATTATAGAATATTTATTATTTATCCAGATGGTTTATGTTTAGTATGACAAGATGTTTATGAAACCCATTTCTTTTCCACAGGTTTTCTATGAAATACTGTTTATGAAACCCATTTCTTATCATGGGTTCTGTTATTATAAATGTGTTATGAAGCCCATTTATTTTTGAGGGTTTTTATATTATGAATTTTAATGACCTTATAGAACATGTATGTATGATTTTTATTTTTAGATGGTTGGGACCTATATCTCCCTCTAATGCATTGGGTAAAAATTGATATATGATGAGATAAATAGGACTAAAATGGGGATTGAACCCAGTTTAGTAAAGCAATGATTCCACAAAGATTGTCATGGGAGTAAACCAGAACAACTAAGGTGGTTTTAGGAGTGGACCCAACCCAAAATGACAGTCTTGGTAGTGAACCATGACTACAATAATGGTTTGGGGAGTGAACCATTTCCACTATGATAGTTTTTTAAATGTTCCTTGACTACTAAGGAAATGATTTTCTATAATTATGTGTATGCCACAAATATATGTATTATTACAAAGTTAAGTTCTCATGGATAATGTTATATGAATTTATTATGATTCATGTCTTATTAACTTCCATGATTTATTCTATGTCTCATGTTTATGATCTATGATATGCAATTTATAGTTTTCTAATGTTATTCTCATGTTCTCATGCCCTTTAGTTCATGATATGTTGATATCGACCTTGTTTATCCTTATTGAGAATATAATATACCCCTTTATTATGTTTCCTTTAAAAAGTTAAGAAGAATTATATTATGTATGACATATCTAAGAATGGTTCAAGTTATAATGAAAATAGTGGAAGATAATATAGCTTACTTATGAATAAGTTCTTTATGTTTCTGAGTTTCAAAAGGAACTTGATCTAAACAATAATGGAGTGGATAATTACATTATATAATTAATACTTATATATTAATATTTAATATATATGTATGAAAACATTAGGTCTCTCTAGTTTTTGTTATAGTATGGTTTAGATAAACCTTTGAAAACTATAATGTAAAAACATTAGTGAGCACCCTTAATATAATGATAAGTATAGGATAACATCCAAAGTTATGGTAATGAAAGGATTTTGGTTTTCCTAGATATTCATCACTCTTTAGATACTTATGGTTTATTTGGTTTATAAATATATGTACTTAGGGGTAATAACTCCTAAAAAGACATGTTGAGCATGATGTGAGCATTACCTGGTACATGAAAACAAACCTGACTACGCCCCTGGTTTGACACTCCAAATGCATATGCTTTGGTTGATTTAAATTCTATTTCTGAACCATCTTTAAGTATATGAATAAAGAAAATGAATTTTATAGGTTAAGCCTAAGTAATAATAGATTGAAATGATTGTTTCATGATTTAGACATCCTATAAGTGATTTCATAGGATTATGTGTTTCCCTTCTACGATTAGTGTTTCTTACACTAGGATTTTTGGTTTTAGTCAATGGATGGAAGACAAAGGAAATATGTTAATGATTATTATGATGGATAATGAAATGATTTCACTCATGGTAAAAAACATTTATGGGAGATGGAATGAAAAATATCATTATTATGCTCCCAAAATTTTCTCAAACTTTGAATCTTGTTGAACATCCAAATGAGCCATGGAGGGGAAAATGTTCTATTGAGTACATAATGAGGTAATGCATACCTTATTTTAGTGGATATGATGAATCACTAGTTTATAATAAATATATCAGTACCATTTAAATGATATTTTTTATTCTCTAACATTCGAATCATGGAAAAATTATTGTTGGCTATGTATCATTTATAAGGTGAAGAGGATCAATGGTGTACTCTTATCATGAATATGAGTCAATAAGTTGAAATTGATCCAATAGAATGATATGATTTTATGAACTTACATTTCAATAATTACATTCATCAAATTTTTCAAATGAAAATGGAGAATTAATTACTTGAGTTCAACTAGAAGGTTGATGTATTCAATGGTACCAAATGAGGAAAATTTTACCAGACATGTGAGGCACACTTCTGTTATTATCATCCAAACTGAATGTAAGGTTTATCATTTCTTCAGTGTCTTAAAACTAAGTATCCAAAGGGAATTGGACAAAAGGGACTTTATTTTATATGTATAAATCATTCATTGTTCTATCAATATTGAAATAGAGATTGGGGTTACCCATCAATCACATGGTTTAGATATGAAAAGAAAAATTGAAATCAAAGGAAACTATAAAAAAATATAGAAAAAAATATAATCATTACTTTATGGTCAATGTGAAGAAGAATAATGGAGTAAATTTTATTAAGGGGGGCAGTAAATATTTTATGTCTGGGATGGAAGGTTATTGAGTAAATTATTTTCAAATTGGAGGGAAAAAGTTAGATAATGATTTGAATAGAGAGAAATATGCATAGAATGAACCACCCACACTCTAGTGTTTCAAATTCAATTAGTATAAGAATTATGTAACCCAAATCCAAAATATGAAGGATAATGATGATGATTGACATTAGTAACCTCTTATATAGAGAGATAATGTAATATCTCATGATATCACTATTTAAGATGAGGGGTGAAATGACTAAAAGGCGCTGTCGTGGGTGCTTTCAAATGATATGTGATTATTGGGAACTTAGGTGCAACAGAGTGGCTGACCAAGGTCTTCTCTCAATGGAAAAAGTAAATTTATAACCATATTAATGGTATTTTTAAATTAAAATAATAGTAAATAATAATACCAATTAAAATGAATGGGATTATTTATTGTTTATAAATCTAGAAGAATTTTTCTAGCAGAATATTTCATTTTTTTAATTTTTTTTGATATGAAGTTCAATTAAAATGACAATACAAGAAGCTGTTTTTTAGAAAATATTTAAAAGATGTAATCGATCAAACTCTACCTCTTCATTCAATTATTTATCATTATAATTTAAATCAATATACGATTCATTATGATCCCTTAATTTGTTAACCCCTGAACCCTATAGGAGATAACTTTACCACAAAGATGAAATTACTTACACTACTAGAAAAGGTGGATTTGGATCCCCACTAACACGGGAAACCATCATTGGTGGTCTCTAATCATAAGAAAACTGTCATCTTCACCCCCCCCCCCCCCCCCCTCATGCTCGAACCCCCCTCGTGCTGCTGAAACCCGCAGCGCCGACATCCGTTGCCCTCGTGCCCGTACTCCCTTGACACACCGCCGACGCTTTCCGCCACTCCCCTGACCTACCTCACCCTCACGGTCGAACCCACCTCGCTCCCGAAACCTACCCGCAATGCATGTTCTCCCTCGCCGCACCGCCGCCACCTGTCACCGGTCACTGGTGACACCGCACCACTGATGTCGCATGACCACCTTCGCCTCCGCCTTTTCCTACCCCCCTCAAGGTCGAACCCGATCGCGCCTGAACCCTACCTACAACTTCTTTCCTCCATCACCTAAATGTTGTTTCCCATCACAAGTCACCGTCCACACCGTGTGACCGCCTCCGGATCCCCACCATCACCCATCCCCTCCCTCGGCACACCGCCTCAGACTTCAGATCTTCTCCACTTCCCCTCCTCTCTCTCTCATAGCACCACCTTCGACTCCCCTTCCTTCCATATTTTTTGCGCTATCAGGAATTCCATAACGTCCGCTTAAGAGTTTCAATTTTGGGCATTTTACAGTTCAAAGTTGACATTCATGAATATTATATGAATATTGTGCGGGAATAAAATTTTTTGAAATTGAATTTCATGTGTATACGGACTTGTGTGCATGAAAAATTATGAAACAATGTGTGTTAAAAGTGTTTTTATAAGAATACATCACACTTTACTTGAGGTTGGAAGTTACATACAATGTACAATCCATGTATATTTTGACTGGTATAATATTATGTTGTGTTTTTATTTGATTTGTAGTATTCTTGAGTCTGTCTAGGGTGGGGGGTGGCTGTCAAGGATTGGTGGGGAAGGGGTTGTCTGAGGGGGCTATCAGGGGGTGAGGTGGGCTGTCTGGGGGGTGGCAGGGCTATTCGGGGTGTGGGGGGCTGCAGGGGGGTGAGGTGGGTTATCTTGGGGTGAGGTTGGCTGTCCGGGGTGGGGGGGAGGGGGAGCTATCCCGGGGGAGGGGTGTCCTGGTGGTGGGGGCTATCTGGGCGGTGGGAGGGCTGTCTAGGGTGGTGGGGTTCCGAGGGGTGGGAGCTATCTGGGGGTGAGGTGGGCTGTCCAGGGGGTGGTATTGCTATCCGAGGTAGGGGGTGTGTCCGGGGTGAGGGGGGGGGGGGGGGCTGTCTGGGGGGTGGCAGGGCTGTCTGGGTTGGTGGGGGGTGACTGAGGGTGAAGGGGTTATCCAGGGGGGGGAATGTTCGGGGTGAGGGGTGGGGGGGGCTGTCTGCGGTGATGGGGGTTGTTTGGGGTGGGGGGGGGGCTATTCGGATGGGGATAGTGATAGTATTTACTAAGATTAATTAGTGTTTGCAAATTGTTGAATCACATTGAAAGCATTATTGGAATTATTCATAATAGGAAAATATTATTATCTAAGAGGCCTATATTTTAATTTTATGAATATTTTATTTTTAGTGATTATCTGAATGGAAGATTTTTTATATGTTTTAACGAACAAAAATTCCATGGTCTAATGTCTTACTAGTTTTAAGTTCTTAACGAAATTGTCATAAGGATATAATATTTAAATTTGTTGTGTTGATCATTCAAAGGTCAAAATATCATGAGAGGAATATCCCTAATTCTCTCTTAAAGTAATGAATGTTTTTTTGAAGACATTGGACACTCGAGTTTACAAGATTTTTCACGAATACTTTATAATCCTTATGAAGCATCCATGTAAAATGTATTAAGTGATAGATTTGTGTTTCATGTTTTCATTGAGTGGGAATGTAAAATTGGAATCCCACCTTTTCTCTCACTCACACAACTATAAATAGAATTCATGTATAATATGGGGTAAAGTGTAATTTTATTGTGTGAAAAAGATAAGGTTTTTAGAATTTGTTTCAGCAGTGAATACCGCGCGTCCGAATGACATGTATTGTGCGTTTTCAGTCACCGCGACCTAAAGACACCTCCAATTGACATGTTTTCTAACTGACCATTTTAAAATTCACCCAACCTTTGTTTTTGTCCAATTTCATGGCATTCCGAGGTCGTTCGACTGGTTCTGACCGCCCCACGCACGCTTTTGAAACACACCGAACACATAAAAAACACATATTTAGTCGTTCCATGCAAAAACCACATCCTAATAATGTTCTGTCTCCTCATACACCTCAAAAATAATAATTAGGGTGTTCTAATGTGATTTCAAGTCATGACGATGTCGTTCGATATGCATTTGACTGTTAAACGCATGTTTTGGCCATTTAAGACGCGTGGAGTGCGTTTTCGGTCACCGTGATCACCCGACACCTCCAATTGATGTGTCGTCTACTTGACCATTTCGAAATTCACCCAGCGCTGGTTGTTGTCCAATTTCATGGCATTTTGAGTCCATTCGACCGGTTTTGACCACCCAATGCACGCTTTTGAAGCATGTCGAACACCTAAAAAACACATATTCAGTCGTTACGTGAAAACCACATGTTTGAATGATGTGGAATATCCTTTTAAATGTCACCAATAATAATTAGGGTGATCTTGTGTGATTTAAAGTCATGCTGATGTCCTTCGGTATGCATTTGACTATTAAATACATGTTTTGGCAATTTACGTCATGCAGAAAGCGTTTTCAGTGACCGCGGTCACACGACACCTCCGATTGACATGTATTCTACCCGACCATTTCATAATTCACCCAACCTTTTTTTCCTACGATTTCATGGAATTATGAGGCCATTCAGCTGGTTTTGACCACCCAACACAAGCCTTTGAAGCATGTCCAACACCTAAAAAACACATATTCAGTCGAGCCTCGCAAACCACGCGTCTGAATGACATGTCGTTTCCTCGTACACCTCAATAATTATAATTATGGTTCTATCGTGTGATTTCAAGTCATGTCGATGTCGTTCGGTAAGCATTTGACCATCAAACGCATGTTTTGGCCGGTTACGATGCGCGGAGTGCTTTTTTGGTCAGCGCAATCACACGACACCTCTGATTGATGTGTCGTGTACCCAATCATTTTCCAATTCACCCACCCTTTTTTGTCATCCGATTTCATGGCATTCTGAGGTCATTCCCCCTAATTTTTACCACCCAACGCACGCTTTTGAAGCGCGCCAAACACCTAAAAATCACATATTCAGTCGTGTCATGCTAACCACATGTCCGAATGTAATGTCGTATCCTCATACACTTCACCAATAATAATTAGGGTGTTATTGTGTGATTTCATGTCATGATGATTTCATTTGGTATGAATTTGATCGTTGAACGTTGGTTTTTTTCCGTTTAGGGCGCGTAGAGTGTGTTTTCGGTCACTGCGGTCACACGACACCTCTGATTGATGTGTCTTCTGCCAGACCATTTCACAATTCACTTACCCTTTGTTTTCGTTATATTTCATGGAATTCCGAGGTTTTTCAACCAATTTTGACCACCCAACGCAAGCTTTTGTAGCGGTCCGAACACCTAAAAAACACATATTCAGCCGTGTCACGCAAACCATGCATTCGAATGATGTGTCATCTCCTCATACACATCACCAATAATAATTAGGGTTCTCTCATGAGATTTCAAGGCATGATGATATCGTTCACTATGCATTTGACCGTTAAACGCATGTTTTTGCAATTTACCTCACGCATAGTGCATTTTTGGTCACTGCGGTCACACGACACCTCTGATTGACATGTTGTCTACCCAAACATTTCAAAATCCACCCACCCTTTGTTTTTGTCTGATTTCAATGGAATTCCAAGGTTGTTTGGCTAGTTTTGACTACCCCACGCATGCTTTGGAAGTGCCTCGAACACCTAAAAACACATATTCAGCCATGCCGTGAAAACCGTGCGTCTGAATGACATGCTGTCATCTCGTACACATCAACAATAAAAATTAGGGTGTTCTCGTCCGATTTCAAGTCATGAAGATGTCGTTCGGTTTTCATTTGACCATTAAACACATGTTTTGGCCATTTACGACGTACAAAGTGCATTTTCGGTCACCGCGGTCACACGACACCTCTGATGGACGTGTCCTCTGCCCGATCATTTCAAAATTCACCTATCCTTTGTTGTTGTCCGATTTCATGGAATTTTGTGGTCATTTGGCTAGTTTTGACCACCCAACACATGCTTTTGAATCACCTCAAACACATAAAAAAACATATTCAGTCGTGTCGTGAAAACCGCACATCCGAATGACGTGCCATCTCCTCGTACATGCCAGCAATAATAATTAGGGTTATCTCGTGTGATTTCAACTCATGCCGATGTCGTTTGGTATGCATTTGACCGTTAAACCCTTGTTTTGGAAATTTAGGTCGTGCGAAGTGCGTTTTAGGTCACCACGGTCACACGACACCTCCCATTGTCCTACCGTCTTCCTGACCATTTCCCAATTCACCCACCTCTTTTTTGGTCCGATTTCATGGAATTCTGAGGCCGTTCGACCAATTTTGACCACCCCACACATGCTTTTGAAGTGTGCCGAACACCTAAAAAACACATATTCAATTGTTCCCTGAAAACTATGTGTCCTAATGATGTGATGTCTCCTTGTACACCTCACTAATAATAATTACTATGTTATCTTGTGATTTCAAGTCATGACGATGTCATTCGGTATTAATTTGACCTTTAAACCCATGTTTTGGCCATTTATGATGCTCAGAGTGCATTTTCAGTCACCGCAGTCACACGACTCCTCTGATTGACGTGACAACTGCCCAAACATTTTACAATTCACCCACCCTTTGTTTTCGTCTGATTTCAGGGAATATCAAGGTCATTCGGCAAGTTTTGACTATCCAACACGCTCTTTTGAATCGCACCAAACACCTAAAAACACATATTTAGTCATTCTGTGAAAATCGCATGTCTGAATGACATGTAATCTCTTCATACACGTCACAAATAATAATTAGGGTGATCTTGTTTGATTTAAAGTCATGTCGATGTCGTTCGGTATGCATTTGACTATTAAACACATGTTTTGGTAATTTACGTCTCGTGGAGTTCATTTTCGGTCACCACGGTCATAAGACACCTCCAATTGATGTGTTTTCTACCCGACCATTTCAAAATTCACCCACCCTTTGTTTTTGTCCGATTTCAAGGCATTCTGAGGTCGTTCGTCTGGTTTTGACCACCCCATGCACGCTTTTGAAGTGCGACGAACACCTAAAAAACACATATTCAGCCATGTCGCGCAAACCGTGCATCCAAATGACATTTCGTCTCCTCGTACACCTCAAAAATAATAATATAGGGTGTTATTGTGTAATTTTAAGTCATACCGTTGTCTTTCGGTAAGCATTTGATGGTTAAACACATGTTTTGGCCATTTAAGACGTGCGTAGTGCGTTTTTGGTCACTGCGGTCACATGACACCTTCGATTGACGTGCCATCTACCCGACCATTTCACAATTCACCCAAACTTTTTTGTTGTCCGATTTCATTGAATTTAAAGATCATTTGACCGGTTTTGAGCACCCAACACACACTTTTGAAGCACGCGCGAACACCTAAAAACCACATATTTAGGTGTGCTGTGAAAACCGTGTGTCTGAATGACGTGACATCTCCTCATGGGGGGGGGGGTCATAGGGTGGGGGGATGTCCGATAGGGGGGGATGTCTGAGGGTGAGGGGGGTGTATGGGGGTGAGGGGGGATGTTCGGGTGAGGGGGGGATGTCCGGGGGGGGGTCCAGGGTGTCCAGGGGGTCGGGGCGGGGGTTGTCCGGGGTGGGGGGGGGGTGGGCTGTCAGGAGTGAGGGAGGGGCTGTTCGGGGGGGGATAATGTGATAACACTACCATAATGCCGCCCTAATTCCCTAATTTAATATTAGTGTAATGCGGTAATGACCAAATGGCATAATGGCATATTATCCTATTGACCTAATTACCCAATTTGATTTATATATATATACTAACTTAATAAATATGCTCAATTTTCATTTTCTTTGTTTGGTTGTTTCTTTTGTACATTATTGTATGTTTATTGAAGAAGAATATTGGAATGAATTAGAGCTGTTTGGATCGTTGTATGTGAAGAATTATGTCTGTCATTTATTTTTTTAGGAACCTGATGTTTATGCAGTTTTGAATTGTTTTCTTTTTCAATTTAGCTGTGTTACTTCTATTCATATATAGTTTTTTATTACTGGAAATGTGATGTATAAATGATTTTTTTATATTTGTTGTTCTAGATTTAGGGCCTCTATTGGAGGTCTCTATGGGTGATTTTTAGGCATCCTATAGCGGGCTCGAATGGTGGTTGCTATAGTCCCAGTTTCTAGTAGTGTTAAACCCTAGGATAGCTTCAGAACATGAAATTTTATCATCCTTCTTTAATTGATGTTATTAGGTTATATTATGGTTAGTTGCTAATTATAGAATATATCCACTCAGTAAATTATGGTTAATTGAGTTTAGGGATTATATTTGAACTCTACAAACTTATCAAGTGTGCTATTATATTACCGATTATGTTCGCACTCTAACAATTTACACAAAATCTTGACCTCGTGTGTTTTTGTGTCAATTGTTCAATTGCTTTCGTAGTTTAATTAAAATTGAAAACTCAATTAATTGATCATATTAAGTGAATTACAGTATCTCATTGATTCTAAATAAATGAATGAAAAAGGTAAGACATAGATCAATTACTAAAAAGGCTTCTCTTTCATGGGTGGCGTAATCATCGTAGAAGCAAATTGAATTTTCAATGGTTTATAATGGGTATAACCAAATCACCCTTCTTCCCAATAATTCCAGACAAAATAGGAATATTAAAGAACAATAAAATTGAGCAAAATAAAAGAAATGGAAGATATGATAAGAAGTTTATTGAAAGAACAAAAACATTACAACAAAGAAGAGGAAGAGAAGAGAATTTTGGAAGAGATCTTATCTTTAAGGAGTCCCTCCTCCAATGGTTAATTGAAATAAAGAAGGACTACTTAACCTTGACTCAAAATCCTATAAGGCACTTAAAACCCCTCCAAATGAGAAAAAAATCAATTTATATAGTGGTGGGGAGGCTAGGTTCAAAGTGGTTTCAAGTGTGAATGGGGAATATCGGCCAAATATTTTAAGCCAACTTGCACCGCCCATTTTAGCACCAAAACACATGAATCAGTTATCCTTCCAGAGTCCTTGATCTCCTCTCAGAATTGGGGCCTAATCCAAGCAAGATGAAGAAGTAATGGCCCAAATACAGAACCAATGTCCAATTAGATGAGTCCAGTCCAACTTTTACTTCATTTCCCATTGGCACCAACCAAATGCATTATTTAGCTCCAATATCCTAAATTAAAGTTGTATCCCATTAAGTTATGAAAATATTAATTTTTTTTTCAAATAATACATATCCAAATAATTATGTCTGAAATTATAGAGTTAATTTTTAAAGGGTAATATTGGAATTTTCATCAAATTTTCAAATGAATGATCTAATCCAAAATATTTCAAAAATGAACACATTTACCACAATTTGAGGAAATTATATCATTTATTATCAATAAAATATTCAATAAAAATGTGTTTTATCAACTCCCCCACACTTACCCTTGTGCACTCCTAGGAGAAACCTCATATCATTTATTCCAAAAAATTGTGACAAGTAAACATCAATATCAAATCAAAAAAATTTAAATCACATATCCTTGAGATCCAACAAATCCACTCTATGAAACAAAAGATATCATGCCTCATAAAAAACCATTATTTCAAGTTCTCCATTTATATAATTTAATATATTTCCACTTCATTTATCCTCCCATGCACACAAAACACTTACCTCACTTGAATTTTTTCTTATCAGACAAATGACAATTTTTACCGATGTCTTTTTCATCCAAAATAAAAAAAGGGTCACCATAGGATTGATAAATTTCTACATCACGACCTGATGTAAGTCAAGGACATATTTTTATAATGAGTAACTTTTATAGTTATTCTATGGATTTTGGTCGGTTGGATTTAGATGTGAAAAATTATGAGGTTAAAAGAGAAGGGCTTGACTCTTTTTGAAGCAAAACTGCACTAATATATTTTTAACTTAAATATGGCCTCCTCCTCAGTCCCCTTATCATCAATTTAGCTCCATCATCACTGAAAGTCATCGAAAGTTTACACCATTCATCATTTCAGAAAAAAAATTTCAATATTCTCCAAGATAGTTTTTCGTAAAAGTTCCAGATAGGCACAACTTTGTTTCTTTTTTAGAAGATCTAGAAAGGCACAACTTTACTTATCATGAAAGCCCCAGAAAAGGCACAACTTTCAATAGAACGATTTTTTAGTAGCAAAAACATCTCCTCAGAATTTAATTTTCCACCCAATGTACAAAAAAATGTGGTAGCACAACACAAGAAAACCTTCCCCACACTAATGTTCAACTAGATTATGAAATTTCACTTCAAAAGTTGGTTGGATAGGGAAAATTGGCTTGTAATGTGGCTATCCTAATAGGATTTTCATGAATTATAATGGCTTCAAGGATTAAATGTTCATGGATGTACATTATAAAAAGTATTATTATGAAATAGGGGCTTTAATACCAAACAAATGCTTCAATAATTTAATACATAAGTACCTCAAACCCTCAAGTTTTGACATGAATAAATCAAATTATGGTTAAATCAAGCATGGTTTGGTTCTCTCAAGAAGTGATGTAAATGTAAATAATATTAAAAGAATGGTTAAGAAGCCTCACATGAAAGTGATATCAAATATAAAGGCAGTGTTATGTGGCATGGGATTCAAAATTCAGAGTACTTTTCATGAATTTACAAAAGATTTGACCTTGAAACAAAGTCATTTTCATCATTCATTTATGCTTAGTTTCATAGAATAAATTGTTTCAATTATTGATATAAATTTCAAAATGGTAATGGGAATCATTTCAGATCAAAAGTTTCAAAAACAAACATAAAATTGAAAAATAAACACACAAAATTTGAAAAATGCATATTTTTTTAAAGCATTGAAAAATAGGAAAACAATTGAAATTACTAAAGTAAATGGTTCCCTCCCCCACACTTAAAATATTGAATTGTTCTCAATGTGAAACCCTGAGATGATATATGAAAATGAAATACAGAATTTTAAATAAGAAAAATAATATAAAAGTTAAAGTGTTAGGAACAACCTGATATTCTCAAGTGATGATTGGGTCATGCAGTGTGATGAAATCCACTGCATCAGTTGGAAGTCCCTCAATGTATTTCTTCAAGCATTTCCCATTGAATGTGAATCTTCTTCCAGTGTTCTCTTTCATGATCTCCACTACACCATAAAGAAAAATATTAGATATAATATAAGGACCTAACAACGTGGAACGCAACTTACTAGGCATCAGCATCAATCGTGAACTATAGAGAAAGACTTTCTCTCGAACATGAAATTCTCTTTGATGGATCTTTTTTTCTTGAGCTTATTTTGATCTTTCCCTATAGAGCCTTGAGTTCTCATATGAGGAAAATCAAACCCCCTCAATATATTTAATTTGTAGCTTCTTTTAAATTCCAACTTGGGCCAAATCCATGTTGCGTTTCATTATAGCCCAATAAGCCTGATGCTCAACTTCCACAGGGAGATGACTCAATTTCCAAAAAACAATAAAAATTGGAGACATACCAATAGGTGTATTGTATACTATCATATAATCCCATAGTGAAACATCTAAGAACTTTCTCCAATCCTTCCTATTCGGATGCATGGTTTTCAACAATTTTTTTTTCAACTCATGATTTGAAACCTCAGACTGACCATCTATTTGGTGTGGTATGGTGTTGATATTTTGTGTGTCACCCCATATTTCTAAAGGAGGGAAGCCAAATTATGGTTGAAAAATTGTGTCCCTTGGTCACTGATGATTGCCTTTGGTACTGCAAACCTACAAAAAAATCTATGTCTTAACAATGTCCACTTCAACATGAGAATCAACAGTCCAAGTGGCCTTAACCACCACCCATTTTCTCACATAATAAATAGTGAACACAATATAAAAAAACCACAATGAACACGAAAAAAGACCCATAAAATCGAATCCCCATACATATAAAATATCACAGAATAGTATGGGTTGTTATGGAATCTTGTGTCTCCTAGAAATATTACCAGTGTGTTGGCAACAAGATAAAGACTTACAAAACACATAGGAATCATTGAATAATCTAGGCCAATAAAATCGAGATTCAAAAACTTTCCTAGTTGTCCGTTGGGGTTCAAATTGTCCAGCACAAGAAAGTGTATGATTGAATTTCAGAATAGACTCAAGCATATGATCAGGAACACACCTCATAATAACTTGGTCACTACACATGCAGCATAAGTATGGATCATCCAACACATAAAATCTAGACTCACTCTTTAACTTTTGTACTTGATGTTTCTTTAAATTTTCAAGGATTCCATAGGTAAAAAGGTAGTTAACGAATTCATCATACCAAGGATGCGTACCTAAGATGGCATAAAGATGCTCATCGTGGAAAGTGTCTCGATGTGGTACCTGGTCCAAGGTGTCATCCTCTAGTGTGTGATTAATCCTACTCATGTGGTCCTCCACTAGGTTTTCTAACCCCTTCTTTTCCTTTATCTCAATATCAAATTATTGAAGAAGGAGCATCCATTAGATTAGCATGGGCTTTTCATCAGGCTTCTTTAAGAGGTACCTCAGAGCTGTGTGGTCAGAAACAATAACTACTTTAGTGCCGAATAAATATGAATGGAATTTATCTAAAAATACTTTGATAGTAAGAAACTCCTTTTCCATGGTTTTGTAGTTTAATTGGGATTAATCTAGTGTCCTCGATGCATATTCAATCACATTTGAATGTCCCTCCACCCTATGAGATAAGACAACTCCAACTGCAAAGTTAGAGGTGTCACACATAAGCTCAAAAGGAAGATCCCACTGTGGGGTATGTATGATCAGTGGATTGGTCAGAAACTTATTTATCTAATTAAAGTAATTCCTACAATAATCATCAAACAATAAATTAGAATACTTTTGAAGTAATCGTGACATAGAAAGAACAATCTTACTAAAATCATTGATGAAGCACTGATAAAATCTTGCATTCCCTAAGAAAGATCTAACATCACACACACATGAATGATAGGGTAAGGATGAAATGATATCTACCTTAGTTCTATCAACCTCTATCCCATGTTTTGACACTACATGCCCTACGAAAATCCCATGCTCTACCAAAAAATGACACTTTTCAAAGTTTAATACTAGATTTTTCTCAATACCATGATTCAAAAAATTTCCAAAGATAGAGATAAAATCATCAAATGAAGACCCATACACTATAAAATCATCTATAAATACTACCATTTAGGTCTCAATAATATCACAAAAAATACTCAACATGCATCTCTAGAAGGTACCTGGGTCATTGCAAAGTCTAAATGGAATCCTTCGGTAGACAAAAGTAGTGAATAGACTAGTGAATGTAGAATTCTCTTGATCCTACGATTAAATTGGAACATAAAAATATCTATAAATCCATCCAAGAAACAATAATGTGTCTTACCATCTAGTCACTCAAGCATTTGATCAATAAATGGGAGGGGGAAATGGTCCTTGCGAGTGGATTGATTTAGTTTCATATAATCAATACACACATGCCAACTATTTTGCACCCTAATTGGAACAAACTCAACATTCTCATTTTTAACAACTATAACACCACTTTTCTTAACTATAACATAAATAAGATTTACCCTCTGAGAATCTGAAATGGGAATGATTATACCTTCCTCATGCAATTTCTCAACTTCTTTTTCCAAAACATCCAGAAGAGTTTTGTTCAATCTCCTTTGTGGCTGCCTAACCGACTTAGCCCCATCCTCCAAAAGAATACTATGCATGAAAATGGAGGGGCTAATACCTGATATGTTATCCAAGTTCCACCTGATTTCCTGAATGTTCTCCCTCAAAAGATTCAAAAGTTTTTCATCATGTTCAAAAGATTGTTAACAATGATAACATGAAATTTCTTACAACTTAACAAGTATGGGTACTTGAGATTAGGTGGAAAAGGATTGAGTTCCATTATAGGTGGGTGATGTATAGATGGAGAAATTGAAGGAACTGAAATATGTGCACAATGAAAATCAGTATCAGAATATACATCATCAAAATCAGAGAATAAAGCATCACATTCATCAGCATTCTCAACATCAATGTCATAATCAGAGTTTACATGATCAAAATTAGAATATGAATCCATTTCAAAATCAAATATAAGAAAGTATTTTGCATTATAAATATGTATGGAAGTACTATTATACATAAAACTATAACCAATAATCATAATCTCCCTAATCATAGGACAATCAAATTCCATGAGGATTTTATTTTCTAGTTCAAAATGGGAGATAAAAAATATTGAATGGTCCTCTGAGGGGTACTTCATGGTGTCCATAACATTAAATATCAAAACTTCATCTCCAAAATACATGTAAATTATAGCCTCATGGACATTAATTATTGTTTTTTCATGTTTTAGGAAGTTACTACCTATGATAATGGGAGCACATGAACTTAATTGATCATCCTACATTTTACACACATAGAGATCTTCTGGAATGATCATGTTTCTTACCTGGATTAGTAAATCCTTAAGGACTCTCATTGGATATGTTGTAGCTCTATTTTCCAACTACACCACCAATATTTTTGGCTTCAACTCACTAACCTATAATGAAAAGAATATAGAGTGAGGGATCACATTTATGGAATCTTTGAAATCACAAATAGCAATAGTAATGTGAAACTCCCTTATGGTGCATGGGATGGAGAATGTCCCTGAATCCTTGCACTTTATTGGAATTTCTTGAGTCAGTGTAATGTGCGATGAAACATTCCTTCCAAGATTGATCCTATAATTGTTCTTATTCCCTCTTTGATTAGTACAAAGTTCTTTTAATAATTTTGTATACCTTATGATTTTCTTGATGGCTTCAAGTAGTGGGATGTTGATCTCTACATGGTTGAATGTATCCAAAACATATTTTTTCATCCCATCTGCAACCATATTCTTGGTTTTTACAACCTTTTTTGTAAAGGGAAGGGGTTTATGAGGAATATCATCAATATTGTCCTTACCTTTATCTTTCTCCTTGGGTTTCTCAACAGTTGGTTTGGAATAGTGATTCTTCAGAGTTGAGGTGAATCCCAGTGGAACGATAGGTGTAGATGTATCATTTTTTTGCTTCCCACTTCTCAATGTGATGGAACTGAAATCCCCCTTGTGATTTGAAGTTGGTTGGGATGGTAGATTTCTATAATTCTTACTTACCAGTTCCTGGAGTGCGGTGTCAATATAGCTTGTTTGAGTCTTCAACTCCCTCTACTCCGAACATTGACTCTTCAACTCATTTTGTTGATTAAGAAAGATTTTCTTCAAAAGTTCATATGTGTTAGAATCTACCTTGGGTGGGGAATTCCATTATTGTTGAATTGTTGATTCTTGAGCTTCAAATCGCCTTTGGGGTTATTGGAAACCTTGTGGGTAAGGTGGACAATGCTGGATGTTTTGTTCAAAAGGGGGCCTTTTTGTAGTCCAGAGCCATACCTAATGTCCGATCGATCCTTACACCCTTGGTTGTATGTTCGATAAAATGAATCAAACTTAGTTTTGTGATATGAATGTTGTTGATGCTACTGATATTGTCTCCCAAGAAAAGTTGTTGTTCAATCTTATGTTTCTTATAGTTGGGGGAAACAATCAGTTGGGTGGTCTATTTCAATGAAAATGCCACATGGCCTTGAAGGAGAGTGTTTGGATTTCTTTTGAGCCACAGAAATCTGCCTAACTATAGTTTTCAATTCTTCAAACTTGGTATCAATTAAATGAATCTCAATAGAAGGACTTACCTGATGTACTCCCCTGATATACAGTGTACCTCAATCTCCAAATTATTGGTTGTTTTGGGACATTTTGCCAATAAATGCATGTGCATCTACTGGTGTCTTGTCATCCAATGCTCCTCCAGTCACGACATCCACCATGCTCCTCTAGGTAAGCGTGTGTCCTAGGCAATGACGCCAATTTGAAAGGGGTTCTCATGGGTAGCTTGCACACAACTTCTTGAATCACTCCCAGTACTCATATATTGACTCCCCTTGGGCTTTCTTTATCCCAGAGATATCCATACAAATGGAAGTGTTCCTTGATGCCGGAAAAACTCTCTCCAAGAAACGAGGTTTAAAATCATTAAAACATGTTATATCTTTAGGTAGTAAATAATATATCCAATATTTTGTTGCTCCATCATATGAAAATGGGAATGATTATAGTTTGATATGATCTTTAGTTATATTTCTTGGTTTTAAGGTTGAGAAAACCACATTAAATTATTTTAAATGTTTTTTTTGGATCCTCACTAGATAATCCATGAAACATTGGAAGAAGATGAATTAACCCAGATTTCAGTTCAAAGTCTGATTCGAGATTTTGGTATGAAATACAATTTGGTTTAAAGTTAATATCTGGTGTGTCCAATTATAAAATGGTTATATTAAGTTAATTTCCATTATTTTCACTCACTGGTTCTTGTTTTAGGTTTTAAATAGACGTGTTTCCAATTTTAATGTTCATGGAGTGGAGGAATTATCATACTAGTTGAATATTGAATGTTCCCATAGATTGAGAATGTCTGATTTGAGCCATAAGACTACATTCAATCTCAGGGTCAAGATATAAGAGATATGTGGGATTATTTCATGTCATAAATCAATGAAATATAAAAAAGTAATGAAGAAAATTTGACCATAATAAAAATAAAATAAAAGTGAGTTGGTCCAATAAAAATAAAAGAAGAGAATAAGAGAAAAAAACTTCAGAATCTGGAAAGATTAAATAAAGAGGAGAAGAAAAGAATTAAATGAAAAATAAAATCAATACATCTAATTGGTTAAAATAACTACTTGTCTCCCCAAAAATGGAACCAATTTG
The DNA here is from genome assembly GCA_963277665.1 of Viscum album. Classification (NCBI taxonomy): domain Eukaryota; kingdom Viridiplantae; phylum Streptophyta; class Magnoliopsida; order Santalales; family Viscaceae; genus Viscum; species Viscum album. The sequence continues at coordinate 805,876,941 of OY728155.1, forward strand.
AAAGGTGCTGTTGTGGGCGCTTTCAAATGATATGTGATTGTTGGGTACAAAGGTACAATAGAGTGGCTGACCAAGGTCGTCTCTAAAAGGAGGTAGTAAATTTAACAACATATTCAAGGTATTTTTAAAATAAAAAAGGAAATAAGAATAATAATTAAATGTATTGGGGTTTTTTATCCTTTTAAATCTAGAAGAAGTCTACTGGAAGAAGATTGGATTATTTTTTAAGTTTTTTTTGATGATGTTCGATTAAAATGACGCAACAAGAAGATGTTTTTTTGAAAATATTTAAAAGTCCTAATCGATATAACTCTACCTCTTCATTCAATTATTCTTCATTATCATTTAAATAAATATCTACTGAATTATAATCCCTTAATTTGTTAACCCCTGAACTCTATAAGAGTAAACTTAATCACAAAGATGAAATTACTAAAACCATAGGCTCGCTTCGGAACATGCAATCATAGCACCCTGCTTTAATTGATGTTATTAGGCCAGATTATGGTTAGTGGTTAATAAGAACACATATACACTCTGGAAATGATGATGAATTTAGTTTAGGTATTATATTTTAAATCTACAAACTTATCACGCGTGGTCTTGTAATTTCGATTAAGTTCGCGCTCTCATAATTTACACAAAATCTCAACCTCACGTGTTTTTGTGTCAATTGTTCAATTACATGATTAGTTTATTTTAAATTGAAAAATAAATTAATAGATCATATTAACTGAATTACAGTATCTCATTGATTCAGAATAAATTAATGAATAAGGCAAGAGATAGATCGATTACTAAAAAGACTACTCTTTCATGGGTGGCGTAATCATTGTAGAAGTGAATTGCATTTACAACAGTTTATAATGGGTATAACCCATTCATACTTCTACTCAATACTTACATCCTAAATAATAAGATAAAATAAGAAGAAAATTGAGAAAATTAAAATAAATGGAAGATAAGATAAGATGTTTATTGAAAGAAAAAAACATTACAACAAAGAAGAGGGAGAGAAGAGCATTTTGGAGGAGATCCTTTGAAATTTTCCCTCATCCAATTCTTAATTTAAATGGAAAAGAACCACTTAACCTCGGCTCCCAATCATCTAATGCACTTACAACCCCTCCAAATGAGAAAAACACCAATTTATAGAGTGGTGGGGAGGCTAGGTTCAATGTGGTTTCAAGTGTGAATGGGAAATCTCGACCAAATATTTTAATCCAAATGGAACCACCCATTTTACCACCAAAACGCATGAATCAGCCATCCTTCTAGAAGTATGATTTGTGAGAAAATTAGTGTTCTAGATCCTCTCCAAATTTGGGCCTAATCCCAGCACGGATGAAGACATTATGACCAGAATATAGAACCCATGACCAATCTGATGAGTCCATCCCAACTTTGACTTCATGGACCATTTTCACCAACCAAATGTATGATTTAGCTTCAATGTACTAAATGAAAGTTGTATCCCATTAAGTCATTAACATATTTAAAAAATTGTAAGTTCAAATAATTACATATCAAAATATTAATGTCCAAAATTCTACAGTGAATTTTTAATGGTTAAAACTGTAATTTTCATCATATATTTAAATGAATAATCTAATCCAAAATATTTCATAAATGAACAAATTTCCCACAATGTGAGGATATTAAATCATTTATTATCAATAAAATATTCTATAAAAATATGTTTTATCAATGAAGTCATGGTAAAAGTTACAAATACAATCCACTCTATAACTTATAGTGTCTTATTTGATTATATATCAACCCTCTATTTTATATATAAATAATTTTATAAGGATATAAAAATTCCACCCTAATAGTTAGATGTTGAATTTGAATTATAGAACCCTAATGGTCTAATTTTAACATCAAAAGTCTATGATTCATCTCCAATTGATCTTTTTTAGAATATACTTCCTACAAATAATGTTATTGTCCCTCTGGTTTATTTTGAAGTTATCCTAGGAATATATTGGATTTAACTATATAAATACCATATAAATTTTTCAGAAAGGAAAGTAATTTTTTATTTTCAAAATCAAATTATTATTTTCTATTAGTTCAATGATAAATATGAACTTTTTATGGAAATAAAATCCTTTATATTGGTTTTTAATCCTATTCAAAATCCATGTTTATTGCATATTGTTGGTTTGAAACATCAACATTAATGATATGCCTATTTTATGGGAGATTGTTGATGTTTTTATAGAGTTGTATCATAGTCTTACACTAAAATTTGAATTTTCATTATCAATATAACTCCTACATAGTTCCAAACATATTTTAAATATTCTATATAGAATGGACTTCATTGAGTTGAAGGAATTGGTGAAGATACTCTTGAAGAAACTTGAAAGGGGATTCATTCAGAAATTTTTTTCCCCATGGGGTGCACCAGTTATATTTTATAAAAACATTTAGGGATAAATGTGACTTTATATTGAATATTGGGAGTAGAAAATTCTCATGATCAAGAACAAGTATCCTATACCCCGTATTAGTGGCCTATTTCAACAACTAAATGGAACGTGATACTTTTTCACGATTGAAATTCATTTTGGATATCATTAATTAAGTTTCAAGAATGTGGATATACCGAGGAAAACATTATCAATATGGTATGGAAAACATGAGTATATAGTTATATCATTTTGTTTTATTAATTCAACTGCTATCTTCATGGTTTAATGAATAGAGTCTATATATATTACATTGATCAATTTGTGGTAGTCATTATTGAAGATATTATCACGTATATAATGTGAAATAAGATAGTAAATATCCCTTGATAACTGTATTAAAGACCCTAAGGAAGGATAAATTGTATGAAAATATTACGAATGGTTAATTTTGGCTACAAAATGATTCATTTTCAGATAATAAAATCTCAAGATAGGTCAAATTGCTAGATATATCAAAGGTTGAGGCTATTGAATGTTGGATAAAAACAACCATTATGACTAAGATCTATAGTATTCTTGGTTTAAATATATATTATTAACGTTTTATGGGGTATTTTACATGACTATCTAATCCACCCACAAAGTTAACTCAAAAGTAAGCCAAATTCCTCTGGATGGATGAATGTAAGGAAATTTTTTATGAAATGGAAAAAATTACAGTCTGTGCATCTATTATTGTATTAAATTTTAGTGGGAAAGGTTTTCAAATCTATATTGACACATCTATGAAGATATTGGGATGTATTCTTATGATGAATAACATGGTTATAACTTATACCTCCAGAAATTTAAAGGTTCATGAAAACAATTACAAACCCATGACTAAGAGTTAGTTGTGGTAATTTTTCCATTAAAGATATAAAGGCATTATCTTTATATAGAAAGGTATGATATATATATATATATATATTTATATCATTGTTTAAAATATATATATTCACACAAAAGTAGTTGAATATGTTTCGTAGAGGATTGTTGGATATGAATAAAGATTATGACTGCTCAATACATTATATCCACGAGATAGTGAACTTGGAGTTTGATGATTTGAGAGAAGATGATAATAAAATCTCATATATGATGATTATAAAAAATATCCAATATTTATGGACTTTTAAAGGATTGATCTTGAAATCTTGAAGGAAGGGGAGAAATAAAATATTTATATGCCACTTATATCCTTTTATGTGGTGCATATATACTACCCATGATTTTTTTCATATGATACATATCATGACAATTAGGGGATATATATATATATATAAATCTCAAGATCTTACCTTCATCATACTTGTGATACAAAAGATACCAAATTGGTAAGGGTTTAATGTTAAAATCTCATTGTTTATCAGGATTGTTTATGATATGATTTCAATGAGGAGAAAATATGATCTACCTTTTATGAAACTCATAAATTTTCTTCTCCTATAGTTATTTCATGAAAATACATGTTTTCCCATAATTTTTCCCATTAATTTAGACATGATTCAAAAACATTATTTTTATGGAAATATGAATCTATATCTTTCTTTGGTCAAAAAACCCTTTTTTATATATATACATGTTTTCTTGATAAATTAAAAAATGTTTTAATATCCCAATATGATTGTTTAAATTCTTTTTTACCATTTTTTAACTTTTTCAAATAAAATTTAACGGAGGATTGATGTCATTTTCCAAAAAAGACATGTTTGGATTTTATTAAAAATGTGAAATGAATCATTGTTTTAAAATGTAAAACATAAATATAATTTTCCACCATTATGAACACTAAATGTTTCAAATATTCCATCATACTTTTTCAAGGTTATTTTCAAGGAATATTAAGTCCAAAATATTTGTTTAATTTTTTATATTGAAAAGGAAATTTTTAAATAAAGGGTATTATATTCAAGAAATGATCCTAGTGATTTTATTTTCAGAATCATTTTCCACCTATGAAGATATAATTTGATATTATATAAGATTTACAAGGGACATCATCCAATGATACCATCATTGTTCTTTTTCTAGATGGTTTTTATTATGATAACAACATGATTATGAACCCTATTTGTTTTCCATGGGTTATTTTACGATTAAATGTTTGTGAAACTCATTTATTTTTATTGGTTATGATTAGATATATGTGTTAAAAATCCCATTTCATTCCGTGTCTTCTGATATAATTATTTTTTCATGAACATATAGAACACATATATGTGCTTTTCATTATGTGAAGGGTGGGACTGATATCAATTTCCAATGCATTGGGTAAAAATTTACATCTCATGATATAAATAGGACTATAATGGGGATTAAACCCAGTTCAGTAATGAAATTTATATACTTTAAGAGTCATGGGAGTGAACCAAGACTACTATGATATTTTGGGGAGTGAACCCAATCTACTTTAATAGTCATGGGAGTGAATCAGGGCTACTATAATGGTTTAGGGAGTGAACCCATTCCACTATGCTGGTTATTAAAATGATCTTTTACTATTATTGAAATTATTTTCTATGATTATGTGTTTTTAATAAATATATATCTTATGCTAATGTTATATTATCATGCCTCATGATATTTGATGATGTTATGATTCATGTCTTATGAACATCCATGATTTATTACATGAAACAAATTTTTTATCTATGATATGTAGGGAATGGTTTTCAAATTTTATTCTCATGTTTTGATACCCTTATGCCAATGATATGTTTATATCTCCCTAGTTTACCCATACATAGAATCTGAGATCACCATTTCTTATGTTTCCATTCCCATGTTATGAATAAAGGTATTGTGTTTGACTTTATAAGAAGGTATTATAGTTACTAATAACTTAGTAGGATATGATATAGATCACTTATGAACTAGTTGTTTTTATATCAATGTTTCTAAAGGCACTAGACCAAAATGATTCTAGTGTGGATTATTATTTTATGTAATGAAAATTAATCTATTAAGATGTGATATCTTTTTATGAGAATATGTGGTTGCAACAATTATATTGTAAATGATATGTCAATATAATATCCAAACATACTTATCCATTAACTTTAATTACCAGTCTTCCCAAAACCCATTCAACAATCCTTATGCTACTTTTCAAAGGAGGATACTTGAAGACGAGGTACAATCTCTTACAGAAAAAATTCATGTTTCATTATTCATAAAAATCCAAAACATATTGCATAAAAATACAAAGATGATGGTATAAATAAAATTAATATACTGATATATTTTTAGGTTAATGTTATATCCCTATATTATATCATTCCCATCCTTTAAAAACTTATAACGTCGCTCATATGTAGGTGTGCACTACCACTTCCAATGGACGATGAGTCTCATTTTTTATTTCTAATTTACTTATATAGAAATATGAATATATTCAATTAATATATATTATATATAATATATTATTCTGTTTTAATAATTATATATTATCATTTACCTTTTTTTTATTTCCATTTGCTGAAAATTGAAACCACAACTCGTGCTTATGCATAGACTATCATCTCTACGAAGTGATGTAATTAAATTTTCATCACCACAATATATTAATAGTTATGAAAGTGCATTTAATAAATACATATGTTATATATAATTTTATTAATATTCTGGAGATGATGAAATTATTATATGAGTACATATACTAGAACCATTAAACCAACAAATTCATGTAAACATACTAGTTTTCACATGAATGTTGATTGTAATGAAGGATTGTTTATAAATGGGTAATTTGAAATTTTAGTGTAATGTTATATTTTTTGATAAGTTTTAATATAGTTTTTCACTGTTTTCTAATAAATAAAATATAATATATTGTAACTTAAGAACACATATGATGATATTCATGACCTAAGGCCTATGTTTATGTTGCAATCTCATTTTGTTTTCAAGGTTGTATTCGTTAAATTTATATTGGTAAAAATTATATGATCCTTATACTTTAACAAACATCTATTTTATTATGAACTATTTATTTTTATAATTTTCATTTATTAATAAAATTTTATTCTCTTTTTTTCTTATTTAGATTGAGAACATTATTATTAAGAAATTCCGACCATATTTCATCATTTATAGAAGAAATTTTCCTTATATGTATATGTTATTAAATTTTTTTATGAATTATTTTATCTATATGTTTATGTTTATAGAATATTAGTTTTACTAAAATTTAATTTATTTAAAAACTATTAGAAGTAAATGTTTCAATCATATTACATATAACTGAATTTTAAATTTTTGCAAAAGTGTGAATGGATTGTTCTTTTTTAGCTTATACAGAATGAAGAGTATTTACTATATTCATAGCGGTTATTTGATTTGAATTTTACATTATAATCTTCCAAGGTTATTTTTAATAAAAATTGTCTTCTCAATATTATATGGTGTTTTTTAATGATACCAAATGAAATATATATTTTCACATATTTTCAAAAAAATTAATCAAATACCATTACAATGAAAATTTTCATCTCTACCAACATCCTACAATATTTTATGTGATTCACTAAGGACATGGTCTAATGATTCTATTCATGTTCATTTACTTGATGGATTATGATTATGTGATAATGAAATGTTTATAATACCCATTTCATTTCCATGGTTCATGTCAGGACCCGTCCTCGGGGCCCGTGCCGTGACTACCCCAAGCCCGCCTTCCATAGGACAGGGGCTGGCGACTAGCACCAAGGCGTAATTCCCGAAAAAAGGGAAGGCATTGCCTATGTAAAGTAAACAAACACAACATAGCAAGCAAGCAGAAGTAAACCCTAAGTAAAAACTGGGTAGAACAGTAGGTGCGGAAAAGTAAGTGGGCCAGAATACAAACCCAAACTGAAAGTAAAGTACAACTGGAAAGGGAAAAAAACAACTGAAAGTAAATCCGCAGCCTCGAGTCGTCCACTGAAAGTCCCACCTGAAAGGTGAGTACAGATAGCCTCCACAGCTCCTTGGGTCTAGCCGTCCGCTCCGAGTACGTCCCGCCCAGTGGTCCACCTCTGGGTACCGACCTGCTCCGCAAGCCTCAACCGCGATCAGCGCTGTCCGTCGTCTGCAACCAACACAACGTAGTGGGGGCATATCCCGTGCAGGGGTGAGTATAAGCTACTCAGTAGGGACCCCGAGACCCCCGAAGGTCTCCCAGAATCCAGAAAGGATAATCCACAAAGGAAATATACAATCACGAAATAACATCTGACACTACTTAGGTATATGCCCATACATATACCTAAGCCATCAATTCCAGTTCGGCTCCAACATTCGAGCCCAAGTTCGATCACGTCCATGCAGGATTGCACAACACAATCCACATAGGAATTCAAGACAAGATTCATCTCACACAAGTATACTTCTTCGTATGACGATAGAGATGATCAGATATAGCCACTGATTCATCTAAGACGTCGGAACCACACAGGATCGATAGGTACTAACCCCAGCAATGACACACAAAGGATCGATATGTATCTAACCCCCGCAATGACCCACAAAGGATCTATAGGTACGAACCCCCGCAATGACCCCGATAGGATCGGACCCACCCAGGATCTATAGGCGCTGGCCCACACAGGACCGCTGAGCGCTGACCCACATAGGATCTGACCCAGACAAGATCGATATCACTGATCCACGTAGGATCGCTGAGTGCTGTAGTCGTCACCGTCGAATCCACGGAGGATTTCATTACAGTCGTCATCGTCGTCGCAGTCGCAGCCAGCTCTAGGGTTCCCGCACACAGCAAGGTCGATCGGGAGGGTCCGCTCCACGAGTAGAGGAGCTGATACATCAACTGACACGTAGTCCATAGTTGATGTATCCAAAAGTTTTGTATCGTCAACAGGAACTCAACGTCACAGACGTCGCGTCAATCGGATGCCCGGTCTGAGAGTTATTGGCTTTTTCGTCCCAGGGGCCCGGCTGGTTTTTAAGTCAAAACCAACCCGACCATACTCCAACTGCGTCCAAACCTCGAGCGGAGTAATCCAAAAGGTCTTTCTCACTTAGAGGAATCCAACAAAGTCGACGACACGTCAATCAGACGTCTGAAGATCATGTTATATGCATTTCTGCTCCGAGGGCCCGGTTTTTTTCGTGTACGAACAATCCCGGCCGAACCACAACTTCTCCAAAACCCTGAGTGTAATATACTAAAAACACCACCTCGATCCAAGGATCGCTATGCAACTGACGGTGCTTCGATTGGAGGCCCGTAGCTCACGTTATGGGCAACAGACCGAAAGAGGTTCGGTATTAGGGGGTTCGGGCCCGGTCCGACCCGACCAGATACACCAGGGTCAGCCCAAACCGGGTCGACCCGAACAGGGTCCGGGTCTGGCCCGCTTGGGCACGGCCCGACTCGGCTGGCGCGCCCCGGCCCGGCCCATCCTGGGCAGCTCAGCCCGGCACGCTGGTGCGGCCAGCGGCCCGGCTCGGATGTAACGGCCGAGCGGCGAAGGAGGGGGGGGGGGGCGCTGCCCCCCGCGTTGAGAACCCACGACCCCCATGTCGGGGGCGCACTTACTGGCCGTCTGGGGGTTACGAACCCCCAGTTTTCCCCTGACCGGCCGGCCCGCTTTGGCCGGCCGGCTGCTGCCGCCACGGGACCGGCAAGGGATGGTCCCTCTGTTCTGACGCCGGCGACCCGGAACCGGCCGCCGGTCCCCCTGCTCCGCCACGGCCCGGAACCGTCCGCAGCCTTGGACCATCCGGCGCGGCGCGACGGCGCTTCTTCTTTGGTTCGTCTTCAATGGCGTGGTGCGACGGGGCCACGTCTTGGTTCATCTTCAACGGCGCGATGCGACGGCGCTGTGCTTCTCCCCCTTTCCTTAATAATTCACGCGCGGTGCTTCGACACCGCGTTGCCTTGCTCGTGCCACAACAATATCAAACATCCAAAAAGGGAGAGGAGGGTCAGCCGTGTTCGTGTGGTCTGACCCCCTCCCATTATTGCGGTAACAGACGGCTCCAATAACAGAGAAGAAAGGCAACGGAAGAATTCACGAACAACAATTAAAATAAATCCCTACCTCGTTGAATTCGATGAGCGCCGATTCGTCACGGAAATAACAGTCATGGAAGAAGGCATCGCGAAAGGTGAATCGTCATGGAAGAAGCGTCGTGGGCGTCACGGTACATGGCGTCGTGTAGTCGATCTCTGATGGTGTGGCATTCTTCGTCGGAGGTCGGCACATTCTTCATGTTCTTCATGTTCTTCATCGAAGAAGAAGGCTTTTCTCCCAATCCTCTTCACGCAACAAGTTCTAACAAAAATAAAATAACAGTTGTCTTATTTTATTAACGCACAATCCAACATTTGAATTTCAAAAAGAGACAAAATGAACCATTAATTGAGGAGATTAAACCACCCAATTAATGAGGCGTTTAATATTCAGATTAAACACACGAGTTTACTTCATTAAAAAAAGGGGGTGCAGGTGCATTACTTAGAAGAAATGAAACGATGGGGCTCGTGTGGGCCCCACCTCACAAATATCCTACCAAGTGGGTAGGATATTGTGTTCCCCACATCATCCACTTAACTTAAGTTAAGAAAAATAAAATAAAAACTAGTTGCACCACTTTTATTTTATTTCTTAACTTAACCCCATAAAATTAAAAACCACACCCGAGCAAACGCAACTCCGGAAAAGGTGTTTCTAAACAATTATAAGCGATGTGATTCCATTGGTGCCCTTGGAGTTTGATTCCGAGCACCGGTTCAAAAGTTATAAATACTCGCTCGTTCGTTTACTAAACGTACCCGAGCTAAACATCCAAAAAATATTCCGGGGAAACCAGGCCTCAGAATTACGTGCCGCCAGAAACTGCATTCTTGTAAAATTTCTAAGAAAATTAAGAAAAACAAATTCCTTGAATTTTTTGGGTCTTTACATCACTCCCACCTCAGGGATTTACGTCCCTGTAAAGATACATGAAAAACTAGGGAAACAAATGTGGGTACTGAGCATGCATCTGAGCCTCCCGCTCCCAAGTGCTCTCCTGGAGGTTCTCGTGCTGCCATATGATGAGCACTAGAGGAATCGACCACCCACGTAGGACCCGCTCCTGTCAATCCTCAACCTCCACTAGGACCTCGGCAAAATTTTCCCCATCATCAACGTCCAGCTCCCTATTGTCAATGATATGCGTCGGGTCGTGCACGTATCTCCTCAGCTGAGATATGTGGAAGACGTCATGCACCCGGTGCAACTGAGGTGGTAGATCCAGGTGATAAGCCACCTCTCCAATCCTGCTGAGGACCTGGAATGGTCCGATGAAGCATGGAGACAACTTGCCGTCTCGGACAAATCTCTGTAATCCACGTCGAGGTGAGACCCACAAGAAGACATGGTCGCCATCCTCGAACTCGCCTCCGCCTCCTATCAGCATAAGACCTCTACTGGCTCTGAGCTGTCCTCATCCACTCCTAGATGACCTGGACCTTCTCTATTGTGGCCTGGACCATCTTTGGTCCCACAAGTGCTGACTCCCCAGGGTCTGTCCAGCATAGCAGTGATCTTCATGGTCGGTCGTACAACGCCTCGTATGGTGCCATCCCGATGGTAGAGTGGTAACTGTTGTTGTACGTGAAATCCACCATTAGTAGGAGGTCCTTCCAGCTGTGACCAAAGTCGAGGACACATGCGCAGAGTATTTCCTCGAGAGTCTGAATGGTCCTCTCCGTCTGACCATCCGTCTGAGGGTGAAAGGCGGTGCTCAGACGTAGTTGCGTCCCGAATGCCTCCTGTAACCCCTTCCAAATCCTGGAAGTAAAGTGAGCATCTCAATCGGAGATGATAGATGATGGCACACCGTGTAGCCGCACAATCTCTTTCTCATAGAGACGTCCCAAGCTCTCTACTGAGCCCTACTCTCTGATGGGTAAGAAGTGAGCCGACATGGTGAGTCGGTCGAAAATCACCCAAATGGAGTCGTGACCTATGGAAGTGCGTGGAAGTCCAGTCACGAAGCCCATAGATATTCCATCCCACTTCCTCTCCGGGACCTCCAAGGGTTGTACCAAGCCTGCTGGTACTTGGTGTTATGCCATAGAATTCTTCATGCCCAGCCACCAGTGCTGTCGTCTGAGTTCCTGGTACATCTTCGCCACTCCAGGATGTACCTCCAAAGGGGAAGTGTGAAACTCTCTCAGCACCTCCTCCCATAAAGAAACTGGTACCAAGGTACATCCTCTGGAAAGGACATCGTGCTCTCCTCCTAAAGAGAAACCATCAGGTGATTTTCCTGAGGATATCTGCGCACGCCGCGTCTCACACTCAACATCCCCACGTTGTGCCTCTCTGACCCACTACAGTAGTGGAGGAGTGACTGTGAGTGACTGAAGAAAGGCTTCTCTGTCACTATCCATGAAGGATATCTGCAAAGAGGCTAACTGCTCTGTCACCTCCCCAAGTAGCTGAATGACCATCCTCCTGCTGAGAGCATCGACTACTGAGTTCCCCTTCCCAGGAGTATAGACTATCTCAAAGTTATAGTCCTGGAGGAACTCGAGCCATCGCCGCTGTCTCAGGATCAGGTCCTTCTGAGAGAAGATGTACATAAGACTCTGATGGTCAGAATAGACTGTAAAGCGTTCGCCCATCAAATAGTGTCGCCACATCTTTAGAGCGAAGACCAATGCTCCTAACTCCAAGTCATGAGTAGTGTAGTTTTGCTCATGCGGCCTCAAATGGCGTAATCCATAGGCGATCACTGCCCGCTCCTGCATCAGGACACATCCGAGTCTAGTCCCTGATGCGTCGCATTAGACTACGTACCCAACACCCTCTTCCGGTAACCTCAAGATAGGGGCGTTGGTCAATCTCTATCTCAGCTCCTGGAAGTTCTACTGACATCTTCATGACCACACAAAGGGTTTAGCCTTCTTCGTCAAAGCTGAGAGTGGTGCCGCAACTCTGGAGAAGTCTGGCACAAATCTCTGGTAGTACCCAGCTAGTCCCAAGAAACTCCGCACCTCCGTCACGCTCCTGGGTGGCTCCCAAGCTAGTACTGCCTCAATCTTCACAGGATCCACCGCAACTACCGCCTCAGAGATGATGTTCCCCAAGAAGTGGACCTTGCGTATCCAGAACTGACACTTCGAGAGCTTTCCATAAAGCTGGTGCTGTCGGAGTGTGTCTAGTACAACCCACAAGTGATAAGTATGATCCTCCTCAGTCGTCGAGTATATCAAAATGTTGTCGATGAAGACCACGAAAAATAGATCAAGGTATGGCTGAAAGATCATGTTCATGAGTCCCATGAACACTACTAGAGCATTGGTTACGCCGAATGGCATAACCAAGAACTCATAGTGGCTATACCGACATCTGAAGGCCGTTTTCTGCACGTCTTCGTCCCGAACTCTGAGCTGATGATAGCCGGACCTGAGTTCTATCTTTGAGAACCACCATGCTCCCTTGAGCAGATCGAAGAGGTCATCAATCCTCGGTAGCAGATACTTGTTCCTCACTGTCACCTGGTTCAGGTGATGATAGTCGACACAAAGTCGCAAGCTCCCATCCACCTTCTTGGAAAACAAAATCGGGGAAGCCTAGGGTGAAACACTAGGTCGGATGAATCCCTTGCACTGCAAGTCTTCCAACTGTACCCATAGCTCTCGAAGCTCAGTGGGAGCCATCCGATCTGCTGGGGTGGATATCGAGGCTGCCCCGGGGTACAGATCAATATAAATGTCTACCTCTCTATGAGGAGGTAGTCCTGGAATGTCGTCGGGGAAAACGTCCACATACTGATCCACCATTACAGGAAAACTAGGACTCCGCACGTCAACTGCTCCTAGGATGAGGCTAGCCAATAGATGAGTGATGGGATTTCCTCTCCTCTGCGAGAGTCCATCCTGTGCTGCAAAGGCTCCCTTCGCACTGGTGAAGGTGAACCTGCTCCCGTCGGTGCATACACATCACACCTTGCACCTAATACAGTCAATCTGAGCATGGACTGTAGATAACCAATCCATGCCCAAGATGACGTCGTAAGGCCTCGATGCTGCTACAAGAATCTCCCAGCTGAAGCTCTCACCTCCTAGAGTAAGCTCACACTACTGGCACCAGTGCATAATCATCGAGTCTTCTCCCGTAGGAGTCTCTAGCCGTAAGGATCGAGCCAACGGCTCTGTCGGAATCTCCGAGCTCCGAACAAGGGCAGAGACTATGAAAGAATGACTCACTCCTCTGTCTATTAGAACTGCAGAATGGGTGGAATAGACACAGATAGTACCTCGAATCATCTCGGGCGCGACGTGGTCATAGGCCTCCGCTGCCTGGAGCTGTGCCTGTCTCTGCTCGCCGGCTCCCTATGGTCGGGGTGGACCTCCTGGTGGTGGTGGTGGTAGAGCCTCAAAGCGTCGCCCACCACCAGCTTCTCGGCCAGCTCCTATGCCTCGTCTGCCTGCTCCCTGCAGACCACCACGGTCGACCCTCTGCCTCTTTCTGGGTGGTCCCTCAACCGTCTTCTGCTCCTCGGTACGGCGGGTCAGGCAGTCACGAGCCATGTTGCCCTACCCGCCGCATGCGTAGCACTGTCTACCTCTCGAATGACTGGATCCACACTGTGTGCCCCACACCACTGAGCCAGTGTCCTGAGGTCGTCTACCTGAGGGACTGGCCTTCCTGGACCCATGAGTCATCCGTCGACTGCCTGCTGGAGAAGACTCTACTACGTGCCGCCATGAGGTAGGTCTCGTTGCTGATGCAGGCTCAGCAAGGAAGATCTCGATCATAAGGGCTCGCTCCAGTACCCCTACTTATGTCGGAATGCTAAGGGAGATCAGCGATGCCCTGATCTCCTGCCTCAATCCCTGCTTGAAGGTCCTGGCCTGGAAGAATGGGTCTCGTACCATGTCTGTCGAGTAGCGCAAGAGATCGGAAAATCTCGCCGAGTACTGGGCGACCGTCAAGCTTCCCTGCCGCAGCTGTAGAAGCTCCTGAATGTGCACCGCACGGAGGGTGGCTGGGACGAACTCCGAGTGGAAGAGGCTCTCAAAGCCCGTCCATATGAGATATGCCTCATCGTGCACCCGGAGCATCAAGCTCCACCATCTGCCTGGTGCCACGTGCAGGAGGCTCGCTGCGAGGATTACCATGAGGTCTGCTGGTGTCCTCACTAACCTGAAAAGTCGTACAACTGCCTCCAGCCAATCCTCGACTGCCTGGGGTTCCATCTCCCCGTGGATCCTGGGCGGTCACTGGCACTGAAACTCGTGCAGTGCACTAAGGTGACATGCATCGTCAATAGTAGGGGCTGGTAGCATTGGTGGCTCGGCGGGTAGCGGTACTGCCGGTGCCTCTACTGTCAAAGGGCCCTATACCGAGGCCTCGTCACTCGGTGGGATGTCGTCACACACAACGCTCGGAACCCTAGCTGGATGTCGTCGTGGGGCCATCCGGAAAAGAGACAGGTGTTCCACGGTTAGAATAGTATACCTGGTGAGCTGACACAAAGTAATCACAAAGAAAACATGAAACAAACACGCAATCAATGTTTTCATGCATTAAGTTGGAAATCAGAAGTCAGGGTCCTGGTGTACGGATACTTCGGCCGCCGCACCAGCACTGGACTCCCTGGACTGATAACCACATTCAATACTCTTAACACTATTGCTTTACATAGAAAAAGATCAGTGTCCTGAGTTCTGTGGTAGAACTGAACTCCTCTAATACCAATTTGTCACGCCCCGTCCTCGGGGCCTGTGCCGTGACTACCCCAAGCCCGCCTTCCATGGGCCAGGGGATGGCGACTAGCACCAAGGTGTAATTCCCGGTAAAAAGGGAAGGCATTTCCTTTTTAAAGTAAACAAACACCATAGAGAAAGCAAGAAGAAGTAAACACTAAGTAAATATTATGTACAACAATAAGTGCGGAAAAGAAAGTGGGCCAGAATACAAACCCAAACTGAAAGTAAATTACAAATGGAAAGGGAAAACATCAACTGAAAGTAAAGCCGTAGCCTCGAGCCGTCCACTGGAAGTCCCACCTGAAGGGTGAGTACAGATAGCCTCCACATCTCCTCGGGTCCAGCCGTCCACTCCGAGTACGTCTCGCCCAGTGGTCCCCCTCCGGGTACCGACCTGCTCCGCAAGCCTCAACCGCGATCAGCACTATCCTTCTTCTGTAACCAACACAATTTAGTGCAGGCATAGCCCGTGTAGGGGTGAGTATAAGCTACTCAGTAGGGACCCCGAGACCCCTGAAGGTCTCCCAGAATCCACAAAGGATAATCCACAAAGGAAAAATACAATCACGAAGTAACATCTGACACTACTTAGGTATATACCCATACATATACCCAAGTTATCAATTCCAGTTCGTCTCCAACATCCGAGCCCAAGTTCGATCACGTCCACAAAGGATTGCACAACACAATCCACATAATAAATCAAGACAAGATTCAGCTTACAATGGTATACTTCTTCGTATGACGATAGAGATGATCAGATATAGCCAATGATTCATATAAGCCATCGGACCCACACATGATCGATATGACTAACCGAATTAATGACCCATAAAGGATCTATAGGTAACTAACCCCTGCAATGACCCACAAACGATCGATAGGTACTAACCCCCGCAATGACCCACACAAGATCGGACCCACACAGGATCTGTAGGGGCTGGCCCACACAATACCGCTGAGCGCTGACCCACACAGAAAATGACGCACACAGGATCAGTAGCACTGATCCACGTAGGATCGCTGAGTGTTGTAGACATCGCCGTCGAATCCATGGAGGATTTCTGTACAGTCGTCATCGTCGTCGCAGTCGCAGCCAGCTGTAGGGTTCCCGCACACAGCAAGCTCGTTCGAGAGGGTCTGCTCCACGAGCCGAGGGGAAGATACATCAAATGACACGTTGTCTGGATTTCATGTATCCAAATGTTCCGTATCCTCAACAGGAACTCAACATCACAGACGACACGTCAATCGGACGCCCGGTCTGAGAGTTATTACCTTTTTCGTCCCAGGGGCCCGGTTGGTTTTTAAGCCAAAACCAACCTGACCGTACTCCAACTGCGTACAAACATATAGGGGATTAATACAAAAGGTCCGTCTCACTTAAAGGAATCAAACAAAGTCGACATCACGTCAATCAGACGTCTGAAGCTCAAGTTATAAGTGTATCCGTTGCGAGGGCCCGGTTGGTTTCGTGTACGAACCAACCCGGCTGAACCCCAAGTTCTCCGAATCCCTGATTGTAATATAACGAAACGACCGTCTCGATCCAAGGATCGCTATGAAACTGACGGTGTGTCGATCAGGGTCCCACAGCTCAAGTTATGGGCAACAGACCGAAAGAGGTTCGATATTAAGGGGTTTGGGCCCAGTCCGACCCGGCCCGATACCCCCAGGGTCGGCCCGAACAGGGGTGACCCGAACCGGGTCCGGGTCCGGCCCGCTTGGGTGCGTCCAGGCCCGGCCCGGCACGTTGGCGCGGCCGGCGTCCAGGAGGCTCGACTGTAATGGCCGAGCGCTGAAGGGGGGGGGGGGGGGCGTTGAGAACTCGTGGCCCCCATGTGGGGGGCCGCCCCTGCTGGCCGACCGGGGGTTACGAACCCCTGGTTTTCCCCTGACCGGCCGGCCCGCTCTGGCCAGCCGGCTGCTGCCGCCACAGGACCGACAAGGGCCGGTCCCTCTGTTTCGACGCCGACGGCCCGGAACCGGCCGCCGGTCCCCCTGCTCCGCCGCGGGCCAGAACCAAATGCGGCCTTGGTCCGTCCAGCGCGGCGCGACGACGCCGCGTCTTTGTTTCGTCTTCAACGGTGTGGCGCGATGTCACCGCATCTTGGTTCGTCTTTAACGGTGCGACGCGATGGCGTGACGTGACGGCACTGCTCTTCTCCCCCTTTCCTTAAAAATTCCCGCGCGGTGCTTCGCTACCGCGTTGCCTTGCTCGTGCCGCAACAATATCAAACAACCAAAAAGGGAGAGGAGGGTCGGCCGTGGTCGTGCGGTCTGACCCCCTCCCATTATTGTGGTAACATGCGGGTCCAATAAAAGAGAAGAAAGGCAACAGAAGAATTCACGAACAACAATTAAAATAAATCCCTACCTCGCCGAATTCGATTAGAGAGGATTCGTCGCGGAAATAACTGTCGCGGAAGAAGGCATCGCGAAAGGAGAATCTTCGCGGAAGAAGCATCGTGGGCATCGCGGTACACGGCGTCGCATAGTTGATCTCTGATGGTGTGGCGTTCTTCGTCTAAGGTCGGTGCGTTCTTCGCGTTCTTCGCGTTCTTCGCGTTCTTCATCGAAGAAGAAGGCTTTTCTCCCAATGCTCTCCACGCAACAAGTTCCAACCGAATTAAAATAAGAGTTGTCTTATTTTATTAACGCACAATCCAATGTTTGAATTTCAAAAAGAAACGAAACAAACAATTAATTGAGGAGTTTAAATCCTCCCAATTAATGAGGCGTTTAATGTTCAGATTAAACGCACGAGTTGACTTCATTAAAAAAAGGGGGTGTGGGTGCGTTACATAGAAGAAAAGAAATAGTGGGGCTTGTGTGGGACCCACCTCAGAAATATCCTACCATGTGGGTAGGATATTGTGGTTCCCACATCATCCACTGAACATAAGTTAAGCAAAATAAAATAAAAACCGGTTGCACCACTTTTATTTTTTTCTTAACTTAACCCCAAAAAATTGAAAACCACACCCGAGAAAATGAAACTCCAGAAAAGGTGATTCTAAACAATTACTGGTGTTGAGTTTCCATCAGTGCCCTCAAAATTCGATTCCGAGCACCAGTTCAAAAGTTAGAAAAACCCGCCCATTCGTTCACTGAACGTACCCGAGCTAAACTTCATAAAAAGATTCCGGGCACACCGGGCCTCAGAATTCAGTTCCACCAGAAACTGCGTTCTTGTAAAATTCCCACGAAAATTAAGAAAAATGTTTCATTGAATTTTTCTGGTCTTTACAGTTTATCCAATATTGAATTGAAGAATGTTTTTATGATCATGTGTAACACCGTGTATTTTTTTTATTATGTGATGAGTGGGACCTATAAATCCCTCTAGTGAATTGGGTAATTATTGAAATAACTTGAGAAATTATATACTAGAATGGGCATTGAACCCAATTATTCAAGGCTCTATATACACCATTATAGTCTTGGGAGTGAAGTATAAATAAGGAAATGATGAATGTAGATTCAATGTAGTCCTCTACAGGACTTTAAAAAATGATAGATATGGATGTTAGGCTTCGATAATTAAATGAATTTATACACAAATGATTATGATAAATTTTCAATGAAATGTTATTTTTCAAATGATATAATTTTATGGCTCATGAATGATTAATGATGATTCCCCAAACATATAACTCACATATCTTGAAATATTTAATATTTATCTTATGACAAATGTTTTATGATTAATGACTGATTTGGAATGGACTTAGTATGTTATGATCATGATCACATACCATTTTTCTTTCCAGAAAAATGAAAATGATAATCAATTTATATCTCTTATATTTATCCTTACTGAGAATTTGAGCTCACCAATTCTTATGATTCCTTCCCTTTTATTATGAATGATGGTTTTAAGTATGAAATTAATATGAATTATTCTACCTGAGAGTATCATTGTGGGATATTTTGAATAACATTCATGAAACCATATTATTTTGAATATAGTCTTAAAATACACTAAATATTTTTGGTTCTGGGCATATATTGTTATGAGATATGTTTAATATTCAACTAAAATTATGTAATATTTATCTATGTAATTATTGGGTAGGTTTAGTTGTATTAGGAAGGTTTTTTTCATTTTTAGAGGTTATTATTGGGGAACACTATTTAAATATATTTGGATAATATTACGTATGGGATATCATCACGATGTTTTGGTAGTGCAAGGATTTTGTGGTTTCCATGCAATTAAATCTCTATTTAGATACTTGATAGTGGATGTAGTTATTGTGTAGATTACCTTAGGTGAAAACCCCCCTCAAAAGTATGGTTGAATATCAACTCAATCATTACATAGTGAATAATGAGTTTTCTTAGTATTATACACCTTTTAGACACATCTGAGTGATATTCTTTGTAAATTTCACATTCTATTTATGAACTGTAATGGTGAATAAGAGAATATAATATATAAAAAAATTTGATAATACATAGTGATATGATATGAATATAATGTGTCATGTTTTTAAATAAGGTTTCATTATTTATCATAGTATAAGAATGGATTTCATGATTATATGATTGTTTGGTATGATTATTTGTGTTTGATACTCAAAATAGGATTTTAGTATTAATTAATGGCTTGAATAATTAGGAATTCCTTAATCAATTCATGTAATGCCTAATTCAATGACCATCCTTGAGAGTTAACAAATAAAAATGGAGTTGGAATGTAAAAACTAGAAATCATGTGGTGTTAACTATCATGAATATATTAGAGTTGGTTCCATAGAAACCAACTTATTTTTACTTTATGGTAAACTTGTATTCATTTTATTAATATTAATAAAATCCTTATCTTATCATGATTATTCATCTATGTGACATTATAGGTGATAATTTCATAAGAATAGTTGTTGCACTAAAAGGTCACAGTGGATCCCTAATATGATGAGAACCCAGAAGTGCCATAAAACTACTATTGAATATATGTTCTATGGATGGATGATATCATTTGAAGGGACACAAATGATATAGTATATCAGGGGTGGGGACTCATGAAACTTTGAGGCACCTTCTAATGGTGTGATCCCTTAGTAATATCCAGGATGTTATTATGAGAACAAGACCCACCAGTAGGAAATACACATTCATAAGTGTCATTGGATGTTCTTATCTATGGATGTGTGTATTGGTATTTAGACATTAAGATTATTATTAATGGGTATCATGACTCACACACTTAAATTTATTGATCAAAACCATGACGATAGATGTTCGCGACAAGGTATGATATGTTGGGTGAGTCATGAGTAATACTTCATTAATGAATAATGAGAGAAAGGTTTTATCACTTATACGGAAGTAGATATCCCAGTCCCTTTGATGGAATTTATATAACCTAACTAAATCCATGGTCATGGTGTTCTTTAGGAAAGTTCAATTTTGGGAAGTCAAAGAATGAGAAATCAAGCACATTGGTTGATGTCACTTGCATGCAACCAGCTTGATTGGAGATATCGAGATAAAGGGATTATATTACGTGGTATGTTTTTATATGAGGTTACATGTCATTGTGACATCAACTTATTTTTCTTGGGTGCCTTGACCCAATTGTGGTTTAAAAATTATTCAATAATTATTGATCGTATTTATTTCATTGCTAGTTTTTTGAGAGAATATATTTTCAGACGAAATATTTATTTATCAGCAGATAATGCAGTTATATTTATTTAATAAATAAATAGTCATTATTCAAGGCACTATAAATATTGAAGTGGATTAGCAGACCACGTTATGGGTCTAGTGAGAAATAATATTAAATATTATTTGTTTAAATAATATTTAAACATAACGTGCAAGTTAAGCACAAGTCATAGAAATAATAGCATTGCTATTATTATTTGACATAGGGTTTCACATGGAATAATAAAATAAGTAACGACCCTTGTGATAATTTTTTATTATTACTTAGTGAATTAAATTCCCCAATATGTTATTATTATCTAATTATCCAAGGGGTTATCCCAATAGTTAACCAATGGTTATGTGCACAATATCCTTGGAGAAAAGATGTTGATCCTAGAGAACTCTTCACTGTCCAAGAATGGTCTCAATAAGGAGAAAGATCTGCCTAACCCAATCTAAGAGAACACTTTGGGAGTAATTATCAAGGCGATCAAACGTGGGAATCAAAAGTGAAAGAATCTTCCACGCTTGCATCTGGAGACTCCTTAGACAATGTTTGGAGATACATGGATCACATGTGGATCACCACTATAGGAATATTATACTTGGATTCTACATCTCAACAAAGATACACCTCCGATTTGTGGTCGAACACATCAACGAAGAAAGAATCACCTTGGATTTAATTCTTTAATTCAATTAAATTAATTATAAAAAAATATTTCGATCTTCTCTTAATAATTTTAGCTTATCTCCTTTTTCTTCTATCTTTGATTCAATTCTTAGGATACTGGCATTTATCATTGTGTTGTTCCTGGATGAATCATCGATCATGGAAATTTTCAATGTTGGGTACATGCCCATCCTATTATTCCATTGTTCCTGGAACCTATAGGTGGTTTCAGTGTGGTCATATTTTCATTTATAATTATTTAAATAATTCGTTGATGATTTATTCATTAATAATTTAGTTTGTCAATTCATGTTTAATCATTCTTGTAATCTGAATTTTGAGGTCTATTATTCCTATTTTGTTTCTCATAGATAAAAAAACAAATAATTTTAGGATTAAAATTACATTGAAGATGTCATCAAGAGGATTTGAAGATTCTGTCTAGGTAACACAATAGTACATGCCATGTATTTGGAATTACACATCTTGTAATCAGCCATACATGCCATGACAACCGGATTACACACCATATAGTTGTGTTCAATGTGCCCAGAGTAATTCGGAAATTTTTCAAGTAGTGTGCATTAATGAAACATGGTGTAGTTAATTATGAAACTGCATTTTGACCATGATAGACTGGCACATGGTCATCCAGACAACACGTCATGTGGCCTACTAGACACGGTGTGTAGTCCCTTCAGGTTAGGGTCAAGTCATGTATCCCATACACGACTTGCCCGACTAGTGACTGTGTAACGAAGAGTCTACACATAATGTGTCCCAATGTACATGCCATGTACTCCAGATATTTCCTAAGTACACCTTACACACCGTTTCACCAGGCATGTACTTTGGACGGACAGTGAGGAGGGTATACACAGAGTATTCGGATCTACACGTCATATACAGTTTCCAGATTATGTAGATTTAAAAATTTATTATTATATTATGGAACTCTTCATACATGTACCTTCTTGTGGGAATAAATCTAGGACACAACATATGATAGGTGTTATATATATATATATATGTTTAATTAACATATATATAATGTTTAAATATCATCAAATCATGCATGTGTTGTATTATAATTATAATTATGTGCGCATGATACATGTGATAAGGAATAGAGTGTATACATGTATAAATACATGATGGGTTGTTTTGGATGGGTATTTAACGGTTTTCCTCCAAGGTAGAAGTTATGTACATTGTTATGTATGATAATCTTAAGGAAATTTAGAAAAACGACTAAGATAAAAATGATTGATTAATTAAATATAATTATTAAATTGATTCGAGAGTAATTTATCTTAATAAGAGTGACTAAAGAATTAAATTATAGTTTTATTGAATGTGTAATTCAATGCATATATGTGGATGATCATGAGCTAGACCAGACCTTTTTTTGTGATTGGTTCAATTTTAATTTATTTATTAAATTAAAATTGTTATATGCATTTCGTCTCGTCATTAATATATAGGTCTTACATTCCCATGGTTTCATTTATGTAAACCCTCTTTTACCCCTCACCTGCATGTGATTAAAAAATAATATGTAATGAATGGAGCTCCCAAACTAGGGGATTTAGTTCATGTTATGAACCTAGGGAAAACCAATCCAAGGATATACAAAGGTGGATAGGAGGAAAGCTGTAAACATTAACCATAAACAGTTCAAGCTGTTTCTCCCCCCAATTCAGGGTTAGTTTTTCAACCACTAGATAAACTAACCAATAGTAAAACTCATGAGTATACCCTTTATTTATTTCTATCAATTGTATGGTTAATCCTTATAGATGTTTGACATGATCACATAATTAATGAACTAACAAGCATACAAGATGGAACTTAAAATAAAATGGATTATGTGTAAATATTATCTATATATGGTTAATTACACAAGTATATCACACATAATATTAAAAACCATGTGAAAAGGTAATTAATGACAATTTACACATAAAAAATAAATTCCCTCAATTAAATATCAAGTCGGTATATCCTTCCATTAATTTGGTTAGAATCTAACCATAGTTCAAATTGCTTAACCAAACCTAGTTGGGGTTCTTTCAATTATCGAGTAATTTTAATTTGAGGTTTTGGGTTGACTTAACTAAGATTACATCAAGGGTTGACTTCCCTAGTAGGACATGGTGCAATTGAGAGGTAATGGTTGAGGAAATCCTAAATTAAGGATTTTAGGATTGGGGAGTCAACTCAACAGAACAAGGAGATATGAATTAATGTAGTTAGCAATTTTTAATTCCTACCTAAAACCTTCTAATTTGTTTGACCAACCCTAGTTGGGTTAATGTGATGGGAAATATGGATCCTTTCGGTTAGAATTGACAGGAAACAATATATTTGAAAGACAATGGTGAAAGCTATTGGGTTTTGACAAAATAGTGGGATACTAATAGTTATTAATTTAATTATTGGTCTATATTTATCAAAATAAATTACTAAAACTCGATTCATATTATTTGTAGAAATAGCATCAAAAAATGACATCAAACATATCATTGTGATCCATACTCGAGAAGGAAACCCTTCTCACTGACACTAATTTCCCAGAGTTTCAAAGGCGTCTTTTGGTTATCCTTCTCCATGTGGGGAAACTTTATGTGATTGAAGAGCCTTTACCAATTGTGCATGGAAATAAGGTGAATGATGAGGAAATATCTATGTATGAGAAACATCTAAATGATGCTACGGATGTTCATTGTCTCATTCTTTCATCCATGAATAATGAGCTCTAGAAGAAAGATGACGAAATGGGTTCTTATAGCATGATCTATCACCTTCCGGATATGTATCAAGAGAAAGAGATACATGGGAGGTATGATATCTCCAATGCTTTGTTCACTAATAATCCTAGAGATTCTATGCCAGCTAGACCGCATATAGTCATGATTTTGGCTACATTAAGTGTTTGGACATCTTAGGGATATAATTAGAAAATGATTTCCATAGATATCTCATACTGTAATCACTACCCAATACCTTCTCTAGTTTTATTATTAATTATAATATGAGTAATAACGATAAGAGTCTATTTGATCTTCTTACCCTGATTCTCCAAGTGGATAAGAACATGGGGCATGAAATACATTAATTCCTTATGGTGAATAGTAAGAGGAAGGAAAATGAAAAGGGGACTAATATTTATAAAAAATATAAAGCCTTCAAGCACTATCCTACCAAGAAAAAGAATAACCAGAGGCAGAGTAAGAAAAAGGAGGCAGTATGCATTGCATGTGGAAAGTCAGGCCACTGGAAGAGGAAATGCACTCAGGGGAAATGAGAAGCCAATGGTGTGTTCATTATCGAGTGAACTCTTTATATTTATACACATTTGGTATTAGATATAGATTTTGGGGATCAAATCTATATTCAAATTCAAAAACCTAGTATATTCTGAAAAATTTTCAGAGGAGGGGTGGATCCGTGAGATGCCAATGGTTGAAGGCTGACTACTCTTTCCATTGGTGAATACCACCTCACATTGATAATGGGAATGATTTTGGATTTACATGGAAGTTATTATGAACATTGTTTTACCAAGAACATAATTTCTTTATCAATTTTAGATACATATGGATTTATTATCATGTTCTGAAATAAATGTTGTTACTTTTATAAGGAAAACATATGTTATGGTATGGAACATTTAAATAATGGTCTTTATGTATTTAATTATGAGAACCAAGTCATGGAAATTGATAATGAACCAAGTTCACATGACTCATACAACACCCAGTTGTGGCATCACTGACTTGGATATGTAAATGATAATCATCTGACAAAGATCTATCAAGATGGTTATTTAGATACTTCAGAGCTAAAATCACGTGATAGATGTCATGCTTGTTTAGATGGGAAAATGACCAAATTGACAATTTTTGGATAGGTTGAAAGGTCCATAGATCATCTAGGATTGGTACACACTAATGTGTGTGGACCATTTCTAGTAGAAGATAGAGGTGGGTATTCATACTTCATTACTTTTACTGATAACTTGAGTATATATGGATATGTCTAATTAAGAAGGAACAAGTCAAAGTCCTTTGAGAAATTAAAGTTGTTCAAAAATTAATAAGACAATAAACATGGTAAGAAGATAAATAAGCTTCGATCAGATCAAGCTGGAGAATATCTTAACCAAGAGTTCATCAACCTTTTACGGGAGTCTTGGATTCAATCTCAAGTTACTCCACCTTATACATGATAGTGGAATTGTTTTAGTGAAAGG
Organism: Viscum album; assembly: GCA_963277665.1. Classification (NCBI taxonomy): domain Eukaryota; kingdom Viridiplantae; phylum Streptophyta; class Magnoliopsida; order Santalales; family Viscaceae; genus Viscum; species Viscum album. The sequence goes on from OY728155.1 coordinate 805,902,704, forward strand.
AGGAACCGTACCTTGTTTTACATAGTAAGGTCAATGATGAGTAATGATGATCTTCCATTATCCTTTTGGGGATATTCATCGCAAACTGTGACATACACATTAAACCAAGTACCAAATAAGGTGGAAAATGGGTTTCCCTTTGAGGTATGGAGTGGAAAGAAACCCAATATTTCACATACATGTGTATGGGGATGAGAGGCATTTGTTAAGGATTTCTCAAGAAAAAAAACTTCACCACGAGGCAGAAAAGTGTATATCTATAGGTTATCCTAAGGAAACAATGGGATAATACCTAAACAACCCCTTAGAATAGAAAGCGACTCTTTCCCGACATGCCATTTTTCATGAGAGGGAGTAAATCCCCAAGAAGGATTTTGGGAGCAAGATTGACTTCGATGAAGTTGATTTTCAAGATACACATGAGTTGATACAGAAACAAGTTCCATAGGTACCCATGGAAGAGATAGTTCTTGAAACACAAGTATTTCATAGGAGTACTAGAGAGGTAAGGGAACAAGAGAGATATGGTTTCCTTATCACCCATGATGGTGACTCATTATTGTTGGAAAATGATGAACCTATATCCTAAAAGGAAGTATTAAAGAGCTCAAAAGATACAAGATGGATATAATCAATGAATTTTGAGTTGGATTACATGTATTAGAACCAAGTCTGGGTTCTGGTAGATGCGCCAATTAATGTAAATCTTATTGGGTGTAAATGGGTATTCAAGAAGAAACTAGACATAGAAGGCTAAGTTAGTACCTATTATGAAATTATAATGGGTAATGATTTTAAAATGTGTCAAGGAATTTACTATGATGAAACCCCTTTTCTAGTTTCTTTGTTTAAATCCATAAGAATCATACTTGCCAAAAAAACTTTCTTTGACTATGAGATTTGGCATATGGATTTAAAAACTACATTCCTTAATAGGAACATTCGAGAAGATATCTATATGACACAACCAGAAGAGTTTGTAACACCAGGTGATGCTAAAAGGGTGTGAATGTTGAAAATATCCATTTATGGATTAAAGAAAGCATCCAAATCATGGATTAATTGATTCGATGAAGCCATAAGAGAATTTGGTTTCATTAAGAATGAATGTGATTCATGTGTTTATAAATGGTGTAATGGGAATGTGGTAGTTATCCTAGTAGTTCATGTTGATGATATATTACTTATTTATAATGACATAATAGTCTTTCATTCATTCAAGGAATGATTTAACATGTGCTTCGACATGAAGTACATAGGCGAATCAGCCTACATTCTAGGGATCAAGATCATTCGTGATCGATCCAAGAGGCTTCTTGGATTAGGTCAAAGTATATACATTGACTAGATACTAAATTGATTTTGTATTGAACAATCCAAGAGGGGATTTCTTCTAGTGTCCCATGGTATACATATTTCCAAGAAAACGTGTCCCTAGACACAACATGAGAAAGATAGGATGAGTAAGATTCCATAATATTTAGTGATAGGATCTATAATTTATGTCATGTTATATACCAGACTTCATGTTTCCTTTTCATTGAGAATGGTAGGAAAATATCAAGAAGATATAGGAGAACAACATTGGACTGATGTCAAGACTATACATAAGTATCTAATAATAACTACGGATATGTTCCTGGTGTATGGAGGAGACGAGGATCTTGTCTTCAGAGGGTATGTTGATGCTAGTTTTTAGAAAGATCGGAATGATCTGAAGTAGCAATTAGGATATGTTTTCTATCTCAACATATGATATGTGAGATATAAGAGTTCAAAGAATACAGTTTTAAATGATTTAATAGTGGAGTCTGAATATATAGCAGCTTATGATGCAGCCAAGGAAGCCATCAGGATTCGGAACATTGTTGAGGAGCTTGATGTGGAACCTAGAAGTAAGGATCCCAATACATTGTATTTTGATAATACTGCAGTGGTGTGTCTTTCAATGGATCCAAGGTAACATCAAAAGAAAAGGCACATAATTCCAAAGTATCACCTCCTGAGGTATTTATATCAAAGTGGTGAACTTGGTGTGAGGATATTTTCTAAGAAAGAGAACATGGAAAACCCCTTGACTAATGTTCTATCTCAGTAGAAGCATGAATATAATGTGAGATCTAGTAGATTAAATGTTGTTGTTAGTTTTCACTAGTGAAAGTGGGAGTCTGTTGGAGTTGGTGCCCCAGAAACCAAATTCATTGTACATTATAATAGTTCTATATTCATTTGATGAATATTATTAAACTCTTTATCATATCATGATTGTTCTTCTGCGTAACAGAGTATGTGATAAAGTCCTATGGATAGTTGTCGCACTAAAGGTCAAAGAAGATCCCTAATATGATGAGAACCATGAAGTTATATAACATTATTCTTGAATATATGTTCTATGGATTGATGATATCATTTGAAGGCACACAAAGGATACAGTCTATTAATGGTGGGTACTCATGAAACTTTGAGGCACCTTCTCATGGTGTGCTGTCTTGGTAATATCCAAGAAGATATTATGATAACAAGACTTGACAGTAGGAAATCAACATTCATAAGTTTTATTGTATGTTCCTATCTAAGGATGTGTGTACTGGTCCATAGAATTTATGATAATTATTAATGGGTATTATGACTCGTACACTTAGATGTATTGAAGAAAACTATGATGACAGATGTTCATGGTGAGTTAGGATGTGTTGGGTGTGTCACGAGTAATACTACATTAATGAATAATGTGATAAAGTATTTGTCACTTATATGGAAGTAGATATAGCAAGCACTTTGAAAGAAATGATATAGCCTAAATAAATCCATGGCCTTGGTGTTCTCTTGGAAAGTTCAATTCTGGGAATTGAAAGAATGATAAATCGATTTCATGGGTTAATTTCATTTTCTTGCAACCCGCTTGATTGGAGATATTGTGACAAATTGATTATATTACACAGTAGGAATTCGTATGAGGTGACATGGAGATTTGAAATCAACTTCTATCTCCTAGGTTCCTATACCCATTACAAGACATTACTCTTGGAATTTAGAATAGCTCACCTAATGCCAATGAGATAGAGGCCTAGAGGGTCCCACACTAAGTATAGACAGTATCTTAGTTAAATAATTTTTATTTAACAAGTTGAATAAAAATTATTCATAGTTGTGGTTTAATAATTATTCAAGTATACATAATATCATTTATTGTTTCTAGTTATTTAATAGAATATATTGTGGATAGAATATGTATTTAATGGAAAATAATTCGATTATATTTATTTAATTAATAAAGTAATTATTCAAGGCCCAGTAAATATTGAGGTGGATTGTTTGACCAAGTTATGGGTTCAATGAGAAATAGTATTAAATATTATTTGGTTAAATAATATTTAAATATAACATAAAAGTTAAGAAAATGTAATGGAAATAATAGCATTGCTATTATTATCTGAAATGGGGTTTCACATGGAATAATAATATAAGTAATGACACTTGTGATAATGATTTATTATTACTTGGTGAATTAAATTTCCTATTATGTTCTTATTCATTAATTAGCTAAGGAGTCATCCCACTAGATAAACAATAGTTTAATGCCCAACATCCATGGAGAAAAGATATCGAGCCTAGAGAACCCTTCCCTCTCCAAGAACTCTCTCAATATTGAGAGAGATCCTCCTCCACTAGATCTACGGGAATTATTTGGAATCGATTCTCAAGGAGATCAAAGGCTTCCATCACAAGCGAAAGGATCTTCCGCGATATCACCCAAAGAATCTTTCGGTGACATCTGGAGATCCGTGGATCACGTGTGGATCACCTCTAGAGAAATACTATCCTTGGATTCTAAATCACAACAAAGACACACCTCAGACCCATTGTCAAACACAGCAATGAAGAAAGAATCACCTTGGAGGTAATTATTTAATTAAATTTAACTAATTATAAACAAAATATTTCGATCCTATATTATTGGCTCAATGTTATCTCCTTTTTCTTTTTATCTTTGATTCAATTCCATGGATACTTGCGTTTATCATCATATTGATCCCATATTAATCATTGATCTTTTAAATTTGAAAAGTTGGGTACACACACATTCTATACGTCTTATGCACCTGGAACCCACAGAATTATGATTAACAACCTCAATATATGTGAATTTATAAATGGACTAAGTAAGATAAATATAGAATTTGAAGAAATTTATGTTGATATATTCTATCTAGGGAAGAGGATTTAGATTCCTACATGTCATGAATGCGGGAAAAAACAAATAGGTTAATACCGCCACAGAAAAAGAATTTTTTTATGTGAAAATAATGGGTATAAATATACTATTCATCAAGGAAAAATGAAGAGTTCAATATAGGGAAATAAAGGTAATACTACGGTTACAACAATATTTCTATATCTATTTTGAAATGAAATTTGAAATTATCTAAGTCAATGAGATAATAAATTGGGTAACTCTTAGACCAAGTAAGTCCATATGCTATGTTAATCACTAAAGTTGATCATGATGGTTATGGTAAACTTATACTCCTCTCTATAGTTGGGGATGTCATGTTAATGTTTTTGGATTTTGAATTATGTTTTCCTTATTATTCTTTATTTAGAGGAATTTTATGTGATTTTTAGAATTTATTAGATCTCTCTATATAGATCCAATATTAATTGAAAGAATAGAGAAATCAAATATGTTATTCTAAATCATCATATGTTAATCTTTAGGATTAACGATAAACATTAAAATCCAATGGAAATTACTTCTATTATATGGGTATTATTATCTATTCAAGAGGAATATTTATCTCAAAAATTTTAGAGAAACTTAAAATTGATGATATGCCTATTTTTTAGAAAATGTTGATGTATTTCACGTAGGCATTCATATTATTCCACTGATTAATAAATCATAATTTTCAATATACCTCATACTTAGTGATACCAAAATTTTAGCGTCTCTTACTATAATATCATTGATAATGTTATAGGAATTGAATAGTCAAATCTGTGAGAGTATTGATAAGAGATTCATATACTCTAGTTAATATCCATATAATGCACCTGTTGTTTTTGTTAATAATAAATATGATTCAATGTATCTTTTCACCAACTATAAAGAACATAATAAGATCACTAAAATGAAAAAATACCCCTATAAAATATTGATGATATTATTGATCAATTACAGTGAGATCAATATTTTTTCCTGATTTATCTTTTATATATATATGATAATCTAAAGGATGAAAAGGAGGATATACCCAAGAAAACCTTTCATATGAACTATGTGGATTATTAATTTATATTAATTGCATTTGGAAAAACCAATTGCCCTATTATAATCATGGTATTAAAGAATAAGGTCTTTATAGATTAATTGAATTAGTTTCTTATAGAAATTATAGATGATATTATAATATTTTCAATGATAAAAAAGGATTATGAAGATCATTTGAGAACTGTTTTTATTATAGAGACCCTATTTTTCTTAGATGACTATTCCATTATTCTAAAGATAAAAAACATATTAGTTATACATACAAGTATTGAATGATTGTGTGTAGTGGGAAAATCAAGATCATACATCACTATTCATAATAAAACAAAAACAATTATTTAAATCCCTCTTATTTATCCTTCTAAAAGATCATGTTCTCCTTAGTACATTTAGTCACCTGAGGATATACCTCAAAGAAATGGGGGGAGCTAAAATCCTAGTATGATGATGAATAAGGGACTCGAATCAATAAAACATGGATTAGAATAATACTGATATCATAATCATAGGATAAAGAAAATAATCATGAGAGAAATATTTGATGAACACATGGAATGTTGTAATGCTTAAAAATGAATCATTGTGTCAAAGTGGTCAAATACCACATATATTTGTGAATAAAGAAAGCATCATATTCACACATAACATATGTGAATAATCATAACACCATAATTATGAACCAAACTATCATGAGGTTCATGAATAATGAAATTTATATCTTGAGACACATCATATTACCCAATGCGTTGGAGGGTTATATAATTTCAGGTCCACCCATCACATGAAAATATTTTCATAATCATGAATGCCACATAGAACGTATAACAATATTAATCATGAAATAACCCATGAAAATGAATGGGTTTCATAAGGATTTCATAAATCACGATTATATGAATAGACATGGGGTTCCAAAATGAAAATGGTAAATCATATTTTTCATAAATATAATCATTCTTGAGTAAAGAAGAAATAACAAAAGAGGAATAAAAGGTGTGTTTTGGAAAGAACAATATTTTTAGAAAGTATTTGTATTTAGCTTTTAAATCAAGGTGGAAACATATATCCAAATAAGGAAATAATATATAAATTATTTTTAAGAAAAATTATTAGAATATACATATGAATAATGATGTTAAAGATGGATAATCTAAAGAAAGGGAGTTGGGATTGAGAATCCCCTACCTTAAACACCGATTTATTTTATCGCTTTTCTACCTCTTGAATAATAATCATAGTTTTATTAAAACATAGATACAAATGCGAATTCATATATTTTTACCACTATTTATCAATTATAATAATTTTTTTAATTTCTTTTATTAAAGGGATGTCCTTTTTATACCATGATTTCCTTAAAAAATTTCATTTTTTCTTCGATTGTTAAATTTTTATTCAAGTTCATTTATAAATTAGTAGAATTAATTCTAGAAGCTTAAAAACTATTTATACCTTTACATATTATAAATAATTTATTATTACCATCTAACAGTTTGGTGGTAATAAATAAGTTGGAAAATTCCTCATCAATGGTAAACAAACTGTTTATGGGATGTTGTCTAAATTTGAAGAAAACGAGTTATAAAATATAAATAAATAAACATATAATTCATATAGTTGGTAAAAACAATTAATATAATGTTAAACTTCTTCCTAATTAAATCATAGATGATTTTATTTTGAAATAAATATTGTTATTTTAAGGAATCACTTTTGACTTTAGGTTTTGGAAAAATCTTTTTAGTTTTAGAAATTAAGTTTATTTTATATTAATGAATCATTTATAAAATTAAATATATTTTGGATGAAACTCATTTTCTATAAAATTTTAGGCCATTATTACATCACTAATGATGTAATCTAAGATACACCGGTTATGAGAAAACTACATTTTTACTAATCACCTGAAAATTGAATTGTTTTAGAAAATTTCGTAAAAGAACCCTTTGATAATTTCGAAATGATTATTTCAAAAAAATATGAATTTTATCCAAATAAATTTATAACCTAGGTAATTTTAATTTTATATATAATTTTTTTAAAAAAATACATTAAAATGCTATTTATTAAAAATGTTCTTATATTTTATTTGAGTTTTTTAATCATGATATTTATTTTTCTAGAATTATAATATATATATATATTTACTTAAATTAATCACGATAAATATTTTTTCTATCACAAATTATTATTCTTAAGGCTAAATTACTATTTAAATAGTTACTTTACTATTCCCAATGGTCATGTTACTATTTAAATGGTCACATTATTATTCCAATGGTAAGATCACTTCATATAAATACCTCTATATTCCTTAATTCATTATTCGACTAAATTTTACTCAAGGTTCTATATTTCACTTTTCTATAAATTTTATTTGTTAAATGATATATTGTTTCTTTTCTATAGTGTTGTTCATGGGAGGGGTGATTCTATTAAATTAGTGATCCATAATTTCCAACTATATTTTTTCGATTTTCTATTTGTATCCCCTTGTAATATTTGGAATTTCAATGGGCTTAGTCGTTGAATAATATAACGAATTCCCTTAATGAAATAATATGGTATTTTTTCTCTAGGTGTTTTATGTGAATAATATTTTATAATATAATAAAAATTTATTCAAAGAAACAAATATCATTTATAAAATATGGGTTGTTGCATTGATGACCCTGAGGAAGGAGAAACTGTATGTAAAATTTGGAAATTGTGAATTTTAGATATATAATCATTCACTCTTGGGTCATATAGTAACTATAAAGGATGTATTGACGGACCATTTAGATATGAAATTTGTTGGGAAATATCCTAGACCAACCATGGTGACTGAGATATATAGTTTTCTTGGGTTGGAAGGATAATATTGATTTTTTGGGACAAAATATTCCTGAATATATAATCTAATAATAAATTTCACATGAAAGGGAGAAATGTTCCTTTTGAAAAATAAATATAAGGAATCATTCATGGAGTTAAAAATAAAGTTTGTTAGTTTACTTATTCTCATACTAACTTACAATAGATAAGGGGTTGTGATCTATAACAATTTATAAAATAAAGTATGTGAATACTTCATCATGTTGAATGATATAATGGTAACTTATTCTTCATATTAATTAGAAATTCGTGAGAGAACTTACCTAACTCATGATTTGGAGTTGGAATATGTAATTTTAATTTTAAAAATATAGTTTCAATATAATTTTTCTGGATGATATATATATATATATATATTCTAATACAAAAATATTGATATATATGTTAACATTAAAAGAGTTTAATATCTCCCATATTAGACGGTTGATGTTTATTAATGATTATGACTGCTCAATATATTAACACCCTCAGATGGAGAACACGGTGGTTGATGCTCTTGGTTAGAGAGATCATGCTAGTTTTCCATTAGGAGGATTGAAAGTGATCCAATACATATGTTTTTCAAGATGATGGATGTTGAAATAATGAGGAATGAAGTAAGATCATATCTTTCTCAAATAAATTTTCTATTATCCATCAATGTGAGATTAATGTGGCAGATAATGAATATTTCAATCAATAGAGGATAATAGAGAATGTTCTTGACATAAAAAATGATTGTGATTTCATAATACCATTCAGAAACCATGAACATTTCCATCCAATACCGAATTTGAAGGATTTATTAGATAAAGATCATACTTCATCATTCACTAACCTAACTAGATGTACGGATATGTATATAGATTTTAATGACTATTTCTAGAGAGAAAACACGAAAAAGGATATATCAGGGTATTTATCTTGATTCATAGTATATGAAAATTTAATGAAATAGAAGAAAATGTCTAAGAGTATGTTAAAATTATTAATTATACAAAAATGGAATAGTGAAGAAATTATCATGGATTTTGTTTTCATACTACCAAAAACATAAAAATGAAATAAAACTATTCAGGTTGTATTTAATCTCTATATGAATTCAAAACATTTCATTACAATCAAATAAGATTTATTTTTCGATTATATTTCTAGGATATACATTAAGTGGTATGTTTTCATAGAGTACCACATTCTCTTGAATTTGATCAAGATTTAAGGTTTTGTTTAAAACTATATAGAAGTCATCAACTATCCTAGAATACAGAATTAAAAATTTACATTGCATATCATCCTCTTATAGATTATTAGTTTCATATTACTATTAAAACATTTAAATATATGTTGAGAACATGTTCTATGGATTTCAATGATGGTTTTTAACTACATATTTATTTTTGTTTTCTTATAGAAATAGTTTTCACTCAAACATTCAGATTCCTCCTTTTAAATACCTTTATAGTAGGAAGTGTTGAACAGTAATATGTTTTGAGGAATCTTAGAATGAAATATATTTTGACTTGAGTGAGTAGAGGAAAAGTTAGAGAGGGCTAGATTAATTCTACAACACACCAGGAAACCCCAGAGTCGACAAAAAATTTATTCATACTATTATCGATGAGATCTAGAATACGATGTATTTATAAGCTATTCCAATGAATTTATTAGTAAATGAATATTATTAGTATCTAAATAATGATAAAGTTGAACCATATATATATCAGTCTCTTAAATGTTTCTGATCATATATGGATGGTTTCTTATCCCATGTAACTTTTTTGTAATCTCTCTCAAGTTATTGATGTTTTTCATGTCTCTCTCCTGAGGAATTACATACCCTATCCTTCACATGTAAATAGCCTAAAGGTTTTACCAGTAAATCATTCTCACTATTTTGAGTAAAAATTGGTTGAAATTCTATATCAATGAGTGAATTTATTTGGAAACATAATCACTCATTTTGTAAATGTTATTTGAAAAAACCATAAATTTGAGGAAGCGATGTGGGAAACCAATGATTTGATATAGAATGAGTTTTTTATTGTATTTGTATCTAAGTGAAAAAATTTGGTTTGAAAATTTATTTTTAGTGTGTTAGAGTGTAACATCATGATATTTTAGGATATATTTGTATTTAAATAAAATTTGATATCTTTGATATCCTTTTTTACATGAAAAACAGTTTTTAAATAAACATATTATAAAATTTTAATATTAATATAAAATATTTCATTTATCACTTAGTAGTAGGATTGTAAGGTATGAATAATACTAAAAATATTTTGAAACTTTTTTTTACCCATTTATAATATGAAATCATTTGTTATCAATTTCCTAGAAATGAAAATAATCACATTTGAATGTAAAAAAGAATTTTTTTCTGAAAAACTATTTTTATGCAGGTAATGTAATTTTTTCATACATAATATAAATTTAACAAAATTTATGAATGATTTTATTTTTATTTTTTTATTATATATTCAAAAAATAATTTGAAAATAAATCTAATGTTTTTCAATAGTAAAGGAATATGAGTAATTTCATTTTAATGAAAAAATTATTTTTTTCTAAAAACACTTGTTGTTGTGAATTGTACACTTATTATAAAAGTAATTTCTTAAACATATAGAAATTTAATCCATTAATATTTTCTTGAATTTTCAATTATAATTTTCAAATTTAGTAAAGTATTTAGTTTCATTTTTATCATTTTAAATAGAAACTCAGGTAAAAAATCATTATTATAGTATTGGTTAAGCCAACGAGCCCGTACCTGAGTGGTAAGGGCTCCTTCTTGGCATCCAGGATACCCAAGTTCAAAACCGGGTGGAGGAGAATTTTGGGGTGGTATTGTAGCAGTACTGTAGCAACTATTGTTCAGAACTATAGCAACTAGAACTATTCACCCGATTTGGGCCTTCGGGCCACCGGTTTTGGCCTATGGGTCTCAGGGCCTTTGGGTGATAAAAAGGCCTTAGGGGGATGTAGGGACTCTGGGACACAGAGACCATGGAGTATCCTAGTTCACACAGAGAATGCCCTTAACGAGGATCAGAGCAAAGAGTAGAAGTCACCAGAAGCATAGCTAACTGGATTGGAAGAATGAGAGGGTATGACCACCGCCATTGGGACAAGACACTGTGCAGCTTTGTATAGGGAAATGCTTATTGATCAGCAATGTAAGGTGTGGAGCTAGGAGATCAATGATGCAAAATCTCAAGAGGGTGAGTTCTATTGGGTTGGGCCTTTGGGTCAAGTAATGGGCATAGTATGCCTCTGGGCCTTCGGGTCATGTATTGGCTTTTGGGTTGTGTCGAGCATTATGCCTTGGACCTAAGGGTTTTGTAAGGTTTCCACTTCACCCCTTAAAATGGGTATTATCCATAATAAAATAAAAATAAGGCCTTCGGGCCATTTGGGGCGGGGTATTATTGGCTAAAATGGTTAATTAGGGGGTAAACTAAAAATATTTGGGTTAAAATGTCCAAAACAATTATTAAAATCATATTGTATTAATGTAATTTGATTCCATCACATCCTATATTTGAACTATTGTCAATATATTCTTCTCTCTCATGAAACTAATTATATTTTATTTTAATATTATTAATAATTAAAATTTTTCCACTACCCTCACCTATAAAAGGGAACATCCTCTTCTCTCATCTCATCACCACATGTAATGTCCCGACCTAAGAGCCACATAAAGGTGCCATGATATGGTTCATCATATGACCTCAAGAATGCCTCCACATATTCTAGAGGATGTTGACTTGAATTGAGAGTCTACTAAGTCATTAATGGGGAGACTATGCCCTCATTTATCAGTGTACAACACAAGCGGAAATAAATAAACAAAAGGGGAAGTATATATAACCAGAAAATTACTCATGCCTGAAGATAACCAAACATGAAATACAATACTCAACTGAAAGGGAAAACATGTTATTCCAATATAAGTGTCAAGTGTTTATAATGCAACTAAAAGAAAAGACACTACGACTCCCCAAGTGGGTTCTGAACCATGTATTTTTACCTCATCCAACTCCATCCCCAATCATCCACCTATCCTAAGGTATTTTACATTATCCAGTCCTACAGTAATAAAATCTACTTGGGTACTAATTAGGCATCTTGAATTGGATGTGAGTACAAATCATTAGGCCACCACCAATGGTGTCTAAAACAATTCCAATCAAAAGATAGTGTATGTGGTTCTATAAGAAATAAGTTCAATGAATAAATAGTCAGTTATTACATTATCATTTATTCTTATCTAACTACATTAACTACAGGGTTACTAAAGATACCTATACCTCAATACTAACTTCATATCATACCATAGACCGATGTGTTCCCTATGTAATATCATTTCTTAATATCTTCATTTTGATGAATCTTGAAGTATTTAAGGTATTATGATATCTCATTACCTTATTTGACTCATTCCTGAGTCGAATATTCTCATGTGAGGCCGTAAAATCAGGGTGCCATTATTTACACTCTTTAATATAACATTTATAAGCCACATTTCCAAAGTTACCAATATCACAAACATAAGTAAGATGACCATGTTACCTTTATTACTCCTCAATACAATGACTACATTTCCATTCTCTTTACGCATAAGTATAATGATCATGTTACCATGTATACTTCTCAATTTAGAATGTCCATGTTCCCATTCTATTTCCTCATAATTATGATGACCATGTTACCATTTGTATTTATCAATTTAGAATGACCATGTATTTATCACATAATTAATTTACCAATTAGTAATCCATCCCAATCCCATTACTAATTCAAAAATTATTTAAACACATTCTTTCCATTAGTTAACTCAACAATTAACTAAGTACTTCAAACCATTAATTAATTCATCAATTAGTTAATAAATTTCACAATAAATTTTCCATAAGTAATTTTATAGAATTAATTATCTCCTTTTAATCTCAACTTTCCATAATTAATCCTATAATTAATTATATAGATGATATTATCAAAGGCACATAATTAATCCACATTTAATTATCTCAACATAGCCATTTCAACATATCATAATTAATTCACCGATTAATTATTTAGATTACAACCCCTACCTCTTATAATAAATTTCCCCAAATTAATATCTAATAGTACATCGCCTTAGTCTCATGATTAACTCCCCAATTAATCACCAATTTCAACAAAGCTTCTATAACACAATTGGTCAATCTAATAAACCCAATTGAAGAAAATAAATTACTAAAGTATATTAGAAATTATAAAATTTCCCATTTAAATATCAAACCAATGAATTGGGAATTAGATTTATCCCACCTACTTTGATTCGTTGATGGATGTTTTCTCATTAGAAATTCCCAGAATCCGACAAGCACAACAATGTTGATAAAAGTTTCATATCTAAACCCCTAAACCAAAATCAAGATAAAATACATCAAGTTCTCATAAATCTAGATATAGATCCACAATCTTAGATCTATATGTCAACACATAGGTTTAGATCTAGGGAAATATATGATATCTTCCATGAAAAGATCAAGGAAAGATAGAAGAAAGAATATTAGAATCATCAGGATGAAATCCACATACCGGGAGAATAGAGGATATTCAATTGGGCTTTCAATCTTGATGAACAGTGTTCATAAGGCCTTGTAAACCCTTCAAGTTGATGTGAGAACCTTCTTTTTCCCTTAATAATGTAAAATCCAGAATTAGCTCCACATGGGAGGTGAAACTAGTCATTAAGTTTGAAAACAAGTAAGATTCACAATTTTAGCATCTCGCTACTAGCCTGCACATGGTTTAGTCGCACAGTTAGACAGACTATGCCCTAATCATGTATCAGACACTGCTTCAAGGGGGAACTTCACATAGCTACCTCACACAACCTCTTAAACTATGTCAAATCTACTGCCCAAAAAGACTAGATAGTGCACAGTTTCTCCCAAGAAGCCACACGGTTTGAATAAACTGTGTACCAACTATGCATAGCCTCTTTTCTCCAAGATTATCTTAGACTTCACCAAAAGACACCCAAAGACATAACTACCATCAAAGGTACATAAGTGAAAACAAAAATTAACTAAATTATTCCCCGAGATAACTCCATAAAAGGTAAGGATCTTACAATCTCCCCACCTTATAACATCTCATTCTCGAGCTGCACCTCCAAGCCTTTCTATGATTTCAAGACAAAAAGATCATGCCATTGACCACTCATATATTCTTCTCTTTTCCATGTTTCCACTTTCACACATCCATTTTTTCATAACACACGAACTATCGGCATAGTCATTCCTTACAATACATCCTTACATTGATCCAATACACATATCGAATTCTCCTCCAAGGATGAATCTATCTCAGGTTTAAACTCATCCACATAAATAACATGAGATGGGTTGGGATGATCCCAATTATGTTTTGATGCATTTAAAACATAATTCATAGCATTTCATATCTGTGGAAGAGCCAATTTGAACACCACCAACCCGATTCTCTCTTTATCTCAAAAGGTCCAAGAAACCTGGGCGCCAACTTTCCCTAAATATTTATCTTATAGTAACCCAACCTAGGTGAAACCTGATGGAATAAATGATCATAATTTATAAACTCCAGGGGTCATATCTGTTTATAAGAATTTGACTTATGTATAGTCTTCATCGTTTCCATACATTTCTGGAAAAACTATACCCAGTCTGATGTCTCCGTCATGATATATAGTCCCAACAACTCTGACTCACCAGCCTCCATCCCCCATAGTTGTGATCTACATGGCCTACCATAAAGATCCTCATATGGTGACATATGTATAGTTTCATAATAACTATTGTTATAGGATAAATCCACTAAATCCAAGTGCTTCTCTCAAGATCCACCGAAGTCAATCACACATGCCCGTATCATATCCTCAAGCACCTGTTGAGTATATTCTGACTTCCCATCTATCTATGGGTGGAAGGAAATACTCAAAAATAATAGGGTTCCAAGTTATTTCTACAAGCCCTTCAATAAGAATGAAGTAAAGGGTGAATCATGATTTGAAACTATAGTATCTGGCACTCCATGCAGACAAACTATCTCCCAAATGTACAGTTCTCCCTATTGTTCTACTGTAAAGGATTCCCTTATAGGTAGGAAAAGTGAAACTTTTATCAGTCGATCCACAATGAACCAAATAGAATCATTATTCCAAATAATATTTGGGAGTCTCACCAAAATATCCATGGTCACATCATCCCACTTCCATTCTATAATTGGCGATGGTTGTAGTAATCCTCTAGTTTGTTGATGCTCTTCCTTCACTAGATGACACATGAAGAATCTTTTCACAAACCCTACTATCTCATTTTTCATGTATGGACACCAAAACTATCATTGTAGGTCACATTACATTTTGGTTACTCATGGATGCACCACCCACTTCAAGGCCTTAAATTCTCGTATGAGCTCCTCTCGCATGGTCGTAGGTACCACAACATGATTCTTCACCTAGATGATCTCAACTTCATCTATCAACTAGTTCAAAGTTTCTCCCCACCATTAAATATTTTTTTCAAGTCTATGTACTCTGTATCCTCATATTTTATATCCTTGATACATCTCAAAAGCATAGACTCCACTAGAACTAAAACTAGAGTCATATGATCCGAACTCTCATGAACTATAACATGCATTTCATCTAGCAAGGTCATCATCTTCAACTCAACAATTGACTCCAGAACCATATGAGTCTGAATTTTCCTGCTCAAGGAATAAGCCATATTATTTCTTTTTGTAGGCGTATATTCTAGTTAAAATCAAACAAATACATATACTCCACCCATCTCCACTACGGAAGATTCAAACCATGCTGTGAAAATATATACTTAATGTTCTTTTGTTCTGTATAGACTGTAATCTTTTCTCCAAAAAGATAGTATCACAAAAAATTAAGCATATAAACCACTACTTCCAAATCATGTTCATTCATAGGGTAATTCCATTCACAAGGCCTCAAATTCCAAGACCCATACAACATAACTCAATATCCATGAATCTACAGACCTCCAATTCTGATCCCAAAAGCGTCACAATAAACCATATACTCCTCACATAACTTCGGTAAGATCAAAATTGGCGCTGTTGTTAATCACTTATTGAACTCCTGAAAATCTCTATAACAAGCCTTTGACCATTCAAACATTACTCCCTTTTTGTTCATGCCTAAAAGTGGTGCTGGAAAATGGGAAAATTATAGAATGAATCTCCAGTAATATCCAGTTAATTCTAGAAAGATTTACATATCAAAAAGATTCTTGGGATGCTCCTAATAAACCACTTACTGAACCTTCTCTAGGTCCACTAATTCACCTTACTCCGAGATGATGTTCCCTAATAAGTGTACTCGGTCAATCCAGAACTGAAACTTAGATAACTTTTCATATAACTAATTCACTCTCAGTGTACCCAGAGCGATGTCAATATGTTGGGTATGATTGTCATGAGTCCTGGAGTACACCAATATTTTATCCACAAACACCTCCAAAAACTGATCCAGATATGGAAGAATGATACATTTCATCAAATCCATAAAACATTGTAAGTGTATTTTTAAAACAAAATGGAATGATGAATAAATCATAAAGGCCATACATACTTTTGAAAGCAGTCCTTGGTATATCAGAGGTCCGTACTATCAACTGATGATATCCCGATCTCAAATCGATCTTTAAGAACACACAAGCTCCCTTCAATTGGTCAAACAGATCATCGATACACATAAGAGGATATCAATTCTTCACAATCATTTTTTAACTTTTTTTAATTGATACATAAGCGTAAACACCCATCATCATTATTTGTGAACTAAATAGGTGATACCCTAGGCAATGTACTTGGGCGGATAAATCCTTTATATTCTAACTCCTCCATCTGAGTCTTAAGAACATGAAGCTCAGTCAGTGACATTATATATGGGGGATTAGATACTGGATCATCCCCCAGCATGACCTCAGTAGTGAATTATAGATCTTTATTAGGTGGTACCCTTAAGAATTATTCAGGAAATACATCCTGAAATAGTTCCACTATTGGTGGAAGGACATCTTTCCTAACACCCCCATCATCCAATAATAGATAAGAAACATGGGATATGAGATCTACTAGTTAATGAGTAATTGGCCCTATTGTCCTACCTAGATATCCCACTCTCCATGATTAATATGTTGGGAACCCTTAGGAGACATAGAGGTAACTCTCCAATGGTAACAATTGATGTGGGATTGGTAGGTGACTAGCTATTCCATACCTATATTTAGGTCAAATCCCATCATATCAAGAACATAGAGATCCCATAGGAAACAATATTCCCTGACCTCTAGAGAATATCCATTTTATAGACTTATATCTCTAGACTAAACTCCCAACAGTGTATCTATAGTCATACCAACTCTCACAAGAACCTCTCCAAAAAGTCCTTCCATAATATAATGTTAGTTTTTTTAGTTCGTACCTGAATGTCGCACCAGCACATTGCTGATCCCCATATCATATAAGTATCTGAATTAAACCTCCTCTCTGATAGAGTCTCCAAAATGGTCAAGTATTTTCTCTATGGACTCATCCAAGAATTCAACTCCCTCAGGTCAACACTCTCTATTAAAAGTTGAAGGGTGATACAACTGAAAATCCCTAGTCAACTCTAACATACTCATTACAACTCACTCTGGGTCTCATTACATGAATTTCATAAAGTTTGCAAAGTCACTATAAGATAAACACTATTTAGCGGAAGTTATTTTTTCATGTGGCGGCAGTTTAAACTACCGCTACATGGTTTGGCGGCGGTTTCTGTAAACCACTGCCTAATATGGTGTATTCAATCTATTAGCGACAGTTATTTCCATTTCTCATAAGTTTAAGGAAAGCGTTGTAACTGCCTCTTTTCGTGGCGGGTTTACTATGTTTAGCGGCGGTTTCTTACAAGCCCTTGATATCACTTTATTCACGGCGGTTATAACCGCGGTGAATAAACTCAAATCCAGCGGTCGTAAAACCACCGCTGAAGTCACGCGAACCACTGTGGAACGAGGCAGCTACGATACAACTATGTAGCGACGGTTAAAAACGCCGCAAAATGTAAAAAAAATACGTTTAGCGGTGGTTTTGACCGTTTAACGGTGGTTTAAACCACTGCCAATGTACATTTCACAGCGATTAAAACCACTGCTAAAAGATGACCATAAAAAAAATTTGCTTCCGCTGCACAATTTCCCGGATAAACTAATCAAACCAGAAATACCATGTTGTACATACCAACAGACAACAAGAAACATCAACCTTGGAATCAGTATAGAATAAATTGAGAAAAATAGGTAAACATTGACCTGCTATATAAGAATGAAACATATTTCACATACCAACCTACAACAAGAAACATCAACCTTGGAAATTAGTATAGAATAAATTAAAAAAATATATATGATAGAATCAAATATAAAACCAAGGTCCATTTTTTGACTACTCTCCAAACATACATCTAGTTGTTCCTTCTTGATCCCCCATAATATATATCACTTGAAAATGAAACCTTAGATCTACATATGTGCCGGTGTTCCCATATAGGGAGTAAGTGTAACACACAGTTGGATATCACCTAGTGAACCTCATATCACCATCCTATAAACTGAATACATGTATTATAATATAAATTATTCATCAATATATAGCATGAAAATAATCACTTTTGGTTATTGTGTGCTAACTGAAACACAAATATTCTCGACCTCAAATTCATCGTCCAATATTGAAAGAGAAAGCATCCCACTATAGAAACCCAAACGGGTAAACTATAACTTATTGTAGGGTCCCATAACTATGTCTCAACCTCTACCCTCTATCTTATGGTACATTCTCATACAAAATCATGATCTCACATCAAGTCTCATGCTAATATTGTCACACTCAGTGTAAGGTCTCATATAATATCTGAAACTAAATCTCATACCTCTACCTTGCCACTTAGGATGGGTCCATAGAACAAGTAATGTATTACATCTCATAGATCTAACCTCCACTAAAGGTTATTTCTTACATTATATCATAAACCTAATCTAAAACCATATCTCATACTACCATGCTCTCACTTAGGATGAGTTCTCATCACATACAACATTCCACATCCCAACTTATCTTTCTCCAAGAGTGTAACACATACAGCAAAAAATAACCACCCTTAAAAATCTCATCAACCAAAATAATTTACATAATATATAGCTACACAACACTACCAGTCATCCTAGGTCCATAGTTTATACCCACAATACTATCATGACCCACAGGTCACACCTAGACACATTAAAAACACAAAAATTGTCATGCAGGTCAATTACCCCTCACATGGTCCCCCTAGTAAGACAAATTACAAGGGCCTCGCCAAAGTTTCCACAACACTATCCCCTTGATCACTAAAAAATGACCCAATTTGTTCAACACATCAAAATGGGTTTAACTCCTAGTAATCCAAAATCTTGACTACCAATTCAAAAACGAGCCTAAATGGAATGATGTATACCACACTCGGGAAATCAAGACATAAAAAGAAACAACGGAAATCAATAAAATGCATAACATGGAACATGAAAAATCAAGGAAATTGTAGGACATGAAAATGTTTTGTGGAAACTATATGCCACAAATTTTACATATAAAAACCAACTGTTCCCATATTTGTTCAACACATTAACAATAACACTACTCACAGTCCGATGATGCATCATCACCCTCTCCACCTTCATCTCCACTTTCTGTTTTCACATGTAAGAACATTATATTGAAAATTAAATACGGTTACATATTAATATTAAAACATAAAGCCAATGAAAGTTATAAAACTAAATGATTTTGATTTTTTGTGATTTACCTGCATACCACCAGTCAATGCACTACCACCGGGGGAATATCTGCTCATCTGCTGACATATTTCAGTCAACTCTTTCTACAAATCAGATATCTGATCCCCCTACTGGTGAACTGTGTTTCGAAGAGAAACAATCTCTTTCTTAGCATCTTTGTGTATGGGATGACTAAATCCATGAGTAGATGCAGCTGCCATCCCCGGTGGCCTGTTAAAAACCTCAGATTGTATGGGTCCCAAACCCTTCCCGCACACTCTACTAAGATGCTCCTTCCCAAGGACTTTAGCAACCAGGTCATCCTAGGAGACTGAGTAGGACTGCGCAGAATTGGAATCCCATAGTTCTTTAATTTTTATATATAAATAAAATATCAACATATATCAACACAGTAAAAACTGATAATAAGTTATTATAATAAACAATTGACTTCATACCCCAACTTCTTTAGTAGGCTCATTAACAAAACATCCATCTTATTTCTTGTGAACATCCAACTACAGTTCAATTCGGGATGCTTCATGCCCTAAACTCTTTGACTGCATTAAGAAAAGACAAATCAACAATTCAATATATGAAACAGATAATATTGTCTTATAAATATTTAAACTAATTTAAAGATTAACAATGTCTTTTGGATTCTAGAAAAGGTTTTTGAGCCCGCAGTGTGAGGGATGACTTGCTTAGACCGGTTTGATGCATTCTGTCTTGAGAGATCCTGAAATAAATAAAATTCAATTTAATAGTAATGTATTAAATGTCATGTGTTGTTCATATACATGTACAAATATAAAATGAGGATAATATAATAATATATTTTTCAATACCATCCGCTTCTCATCAGGATGTCTGTCAAAAAAAACTTTCCAGTGTTCTTTCGGTACCCGACAGGGTAGATTCTCATACATTTTTTGCACAGTCAACGAAGTATCATTGACATCACACCACAATATCCATTTTAAATCTTTCCATTTCTTACCTAGATTTTTCAACTACCACTTCCGTGCTATCATATCAGTAACTGTAATGTGAAAGAACATCTGTATAAAGAAATTCATTTTGAACATATTAGTAACATAACATTAAATTAAACCATAATGTTATAAATTTACCTTTATTTTAGAATAAAAAACATCATTTTTCTAGCTTGGAGGCATATGTCTCCAATCATTATAAGAAATAGGAAGGGAAATGTGCTCCACTGCCAGCTGGACTAGAATCTGGCCATGTAACTCCGCGACGTCATCTGTAGGGACCCCATAAAGAATCAAATGGAATAACTATCTTCTCTCCAATTATATTCCATACATCTTAACTTTTTATGTTTTTCTCCACGGTTGCATTTTTTTCATCTTCAATGAGCAGGAAATTAGTATAAACAAAATTGAATAAATTTATTTAATTAAAATTTGTACCTATGACAGTGACACTCCAGTATGCCCATGATGAACTCGAAGGGGCGTGTCGCTGCCCCACTGCTGAGGCTCCGGAAGGGGGAGTCGATGAATCATCCTCTAATGAGACATCCACTAATGGTGTGAGATATGGTTCAGGGGGAGATGGTGTAGGGGAGTAGGCAGCTAGTTCCTCAGATGTCATGGGGAGGGAGCCAGATGGATCGTCATCTGTCGCAGAACTAGATGAAAGAGTGTACCACTTCCACCTTGGAATTACTCTCATTTAATCAACTAAAATTAAGTTCAGAATATATATTTCCAAAAAAAATATGCAGAAAAAAAATTAAAAATGATAATATATTCCCAGTACTAATTGACAAAATATATACAACAATGATAATGAATGACTGCAGAAATGAAACAAGTGGTTGATGAATAAATAAATAATTGTACATACAATAGTTTTCCCCATCAATCATGTCAATTTCATGCTCCATTACTTCATCCACTTCATTCATCCTTGCTAGACTAATATTTTCAATATCATGATGGAAAAATAATTCTGCCTCCTGTTGTTGATTAAATTCAATTTTAGAGGTTAAATTTTGTACTTCACCACCCATATCATACAAATCTATTTATATTACGTGATAGAATATACTCCACCCTTCATCGACAACATCATTCACATAATATACCATTTTTTCATGTGATTCTAAGATATATGGATCATATAGTTCATGATCACCAATATCCATCAAGCGAGAGAAGTTCACAAAAGTAAATTGCAAGGAATCTCTTTTAACTCCTTTGAAAATATCGACTTATTTTCATTTAAATAAAACAAAAGAAAAATGTATGTTGTAGTTTTATTCAATAATATCATGCAGCTTTCCATAGTATTCCACTTCAGAAAATGTAAATATACCACTATTCTGTGTTTTCATACCCACTTCTTGATCGACTGTACGAAATCTAAATCCATTCACATTATAAGTGTTGAACTTTCTAACTTGTTTTAGAGGACCTCTAGCAAGAAACATCAAATATTATGATACCTCTTCTCGAGTATCAGTATTCATGATCTGAAAAAAGAAATATACTTTATTTTATTTAGAAAATTTATGTGTCAAAAAAATATTTTTATTTATTGCAATATTTATGAACCTACACATCGTGCAAACCATTATACAAGCTATTTATTAACACCATTTGTTATATCTTTATCATTTCGTGTTTGACCTCTCATTAATCTCTTTTTTTTGTATCCTCAACTTTTCAATAAATGGATCTGCAATTGCACTATGAAGCAGTACATATCTATGTGCCTGTAATAATTCCAATTCAGTCAGTGTCACATTTGAGGTCCTCTCAATTGATCGGCCAATTGCAGGAAATATTTTGGACTTCTGATGTATTTGATATTGAGTTGATGTGTTTTCAACACATCCAACTCAATTGAATCTTGTCTCAATATCATCCAAGTATTGAGAACAAAAGTTAAGACACTCCTTATCCAAATAGCCTTTAGCAATAGAGCATTCTGGTTGAGCTTTATTTCTCACGTATGATTTCAAATGCCCAAGATATCTGTGAAATAAAATAAAAATAATTATGAATTTAATTAAGTACCAAAAATTGTTTACTTAACTGAAAAACATATAAATAAGTTACCTCTCAATTGGATACATCCATCGATAATGAACGAGGCCTCCTAATTTAGCTTCCTCAACCAAATGCATAGTTAAATGCATCATTACAGTAAAACATGGTAGAGGAAAGATCATCTCCATTTCACAAAGGGTCAATAAAACCCTTTCCTAGAGGTTGTTAAGATGAAATGGATGTAGAGATTTCTCACATAGTTGTCTGAGAAATGAGTAGAATTGGAGTACAACAGCAATAATTTTTTCAGGTAATAATGTACGCAATGCCAATGGTAGTAACTATTGTAACAAAATATGTGAATTGTGGCTTTTTAATACATGTAATTTATGATTCTTCAAGTCAACACATCCTTGAGATGTTACTTGAATACCCATAAGATAACTTAAAATTCATTAAAATTTGAAGGAATGTATCTTTATCCATATTTCTCATTAAAAAAAATTTCGTAGGATACTTTTCAATCTCATCTGGAAAAAGATCATGTTTTATGCTCATTGCTTGTAAGTCTTTGCGAGCATTGAGATGATCCTTCGACTTTCCATGATGATTAGGAAATGTGAATATCAAATTGTCATAGAAATTCTTCTCAATATTCATCACATCAAGATTATTCTGCAAACAATTAAAGTCCCAATACAAAAGTTTGAAGAATATAATTTTTTTCTTCCATTGTTGCATTCTGATTTTGCTTGACGATGCACTTCAGACCAATTTTCTGTTATCATTCAAATGATGAACCTTCCCAAATTTTGTTTCAACATTTTCAAGTTGTGTCAGTATTTCAGAACCAGTTAACAACTTTGGAGGTGTTCTACAATCAATGGAACCATTAAATTTTGATCAGTTCAGCCGAAATCTATGAGATGCATCGAGAAATCTTCGATGAAACAAGAAGCACCATTTTCTATTGTGAGGTAGCCTTTTGGGCTCAAAATAAAAGTTAAAAATGGGATAATCCAAACCCATGTAAGTGTTCCAACCAGATAAATTCCCAAGCCCAGGGAAGTCACTAATGGTCCACATTAAAGCAGCATGCATTTTGAACATTGTTTTAGAAGAAGCATCAAATGTCTCAACACCGTTTCTCCGTAACTCCTGCAATTCATCAATCAAAGGCTACAAGTATACATCAATATCATTTACAAGAATTTGTTTTCTAGGAATAATCATCGAAAGGATAAAAGATTTTTGTTGTATACACATCCATCGAGGATGATTATAAGGGATCAAAACAACTATCCAAATGCTATAACGGGTACTCAAAGTCCCAAATGGGTTGAATCCATCGGCATCCAATCCCAATCGTACATTCCAAGGATCAGCTGATAAATCTATATTTAATGAATCAAATTTCTTCCATGATTGGGAATATCTTGGATGTCTCATTAACCCATCATTGTAATTATCTACAGAATTCCACTTCATGTATTCAGAGGATTTCGATGACATGAATAATCTTTTCAATCGAGGATTCAAAGGAAATTAATGAAAAACCTTTGCAGGTGTGTTCCTTTAATTCTTCTCTATGAAATTATGTTCATTCAGACTTCCAACGTCACTCTTTGCCTTCCATCTAGAAGAATAACATTTCTTGCAATTCTTTCTACTTGAATCATCTCCAAAATAAAGCATACAATCATTGGGACACAGATGTATTTTTTTATAATTCAAACCATGATTGTTAACAACCTTTTTCATATCATAAAAAGATTCTGGGATTTTTGATTTAGGAAATGCATCATGAATCAATTCCAATATCATGGACATTTCCTTATTTTTAATTCCACATAGACATTTGATATGGTACAACTTCAGCAGAAATGAAATCTTTGAATATTTCAAACACCCACTATACAACTCTTGATTTCCATAGTCAATGAAATCATGAAACACATTTTCCTCAGTGATGTTTTATCTTACATTTTTCTCCACATAATCAAGAGGAGGATCTGATGATATGTTACAATCTTGATCTCCATTTGTTACAGTCTCGAAAACATAACTTGTTACGTAGCAATTTGTAGCACCCTTTTCTGGTTGTTCTGATATGTTTTGATGCTGACAGTGGTGTCTTGAAGTGCCGAATGCATCATTTAGGAGGTTTTTCAGTTCATTTTCCATTGTCAACGAACTTGGGACCTCATTATGTGGATTATCATCAGTGCTCAATCTTTCTGTAATGTTCAATTCTCCATGAAAAATCCAACACAAATACTGACCATGAAATTAAATCAATATTAAATGTTCATAAAATTCATCTCTCTTTAACCATGCTCTAAATTTACATTTAGGACATGGACATTTTATTCTCCCTTCAATGGATCGATTAGAAATTGAAAAATCTAAAAACTCATTCAAACCCTTAACATACTGTGGTGTGTTCCTCGGTAATGTGATCCTGATTTTATCCATGTATATCACAATGTGCCTACACAATAATAAAAAAAATTAAAACACATAGTTACTACTAAATAGAGAAATAGATTCATATATACGATAGTATACGATTACAGAAACATAATATAATAAATATGATCCCTTGAGTTAGATATGTACCCTCTAGTGTTTGGGATAAGGGAAGTTTCTTTGGTAAAGAGAAACAGTGTGCTAACAACATGGTAGCTACTTTACAATGAAAACCAAAGCACATTGTTAATTTGGAATAACCCTAACCTAATTTTTCTATAGACTCTTTATAAAAAACTCTAATATCGAATAAAACTATTATAAATAACGTTTAGGGAAAACCTTATGTTACTTACAAAACTTAACACATTGTTAATTTGGAGTGGCAAGAACCACGTGAGGGATGGTATTCTTGAGGCATGATAAGTGGTGGTGTTCATGGAAATGCATGATGAAATGACTTGGGAGATTAGGTTTTGAGGTTCTACGAACCTTGTGTGGATTTAATTCCTAGAACTCTCTTTTTTTATTCACATATGAAAGAGTGATGGTGTGACTTGAGGGTGATTTGGACCATATATGTCTAATTTCTCATGAGTGGAGAATTATGGTTAAATGGGATGATCGAGGATTTGACCATGGAGTTGAACTAAGAGTCGGATTCAGACATCAGTGTGGGCATTAAACATTTTTGTTATTCATTGAGTTTTAAGGCATCATGGTGAGGATATGATAGCGCATTGGTGGTTGGGATTGAGCACCTTTGGTATAATTCATCTAGAGAAGGACATACTAGTGTTGTTGCCTAAAACTTTATGTGGTAAGGTGGAGACCACATCAGAAATGGCGTTCAAGATACGGCTAATGTGGTTTGGGGATCAAACTAGGGTATTTCAAGAATAGTTGATGTGTCTGGGCTTGGTGTTTGGAGTTTCATAGTAGAATCATGTTGGGAATTTGGAGATGAAATATTGGGTGTTGGTACTATCATCCAAGACAACATAATAAGATAATCAGAATTACATAGGTGGAAATAGATCCCAGAAGGAATTCTCTCGACACATTATTTTTGGGAACTTGGAAGAATTATATTCATCCAAACCACTACAATAAGTTAGAATGAATTCAATATCATTCAATTCAACACACAAAATAAATTTATGCAAAGTAAAGGGATGATATGCTTGAGTAACACATGTTTGATGGACTCCATGATCGAGTATCAAAATTATAGGGAACTCCATACCTAAGTGTCATAATTCATTATAGTCAAGTATTCCTTATAAATAAATAGTTTATCCATTTCAAAAAATAATGAAAAATACAAAGATACATATTCAATGAAAGTGATTACTTACATCCAAGACTTTAAATATTAATGAAAAATCATCTAGTTTGGATAACATATAGAGAAAGAAAATACAAATAATATTTAAATACAAAATATACCTAGTTGAACTATCTCACAATAAAATTTGCCCAAAAAAGTCAAAACCATATTCATAACTCAAAACATCTCCATGTGATCCCCGAAAAGTCACAACATTCTAATATAATATTGAAACACTTTTTCAATATCACATTTATTTAACATTAAGGAATCACTTAAAATCTTGATCCTATAATGAGTAAGAAAATAAATATCCTTTTAGTAAAATTTATGAATATAGATCTATAGGAATGTAGGTTGTGTGATTTAACAAACCTACACTTATAGAAGGAAATGTTTTAGAATACATGAATTTATTATGATGATGTGTAAAAAATAATCTTAAATTATCATCTAAGTCATGGCAATTGAAACTATATAGAGATAAATTCCTAACTTTTAAATAATTAGAGGCCCCTCATACTCATTTACCTAGAAAAATTTCTCATCATCTTCATGATGAATCCAATGTGGAACTTATATACGTGTAAACCTAGTCGTGTTCAGGTCATAAATTCACGTAGAATTTTTCTACAAGATAAAATATAAAATATAAAAGAAGAAAAAAATCTCAATAGGTTCAAAATAGAATAAATAAAATCATTTATAATATATCATTGGAAATATAAGATTATCCATCTCGTGGTAGTTCATTTATAACATGAAAAAAAGCACATAAATATAATCCTAATCACTATATAATGCTTTCACTGATCCTATAGTATACTATAATTAATGATATAAGTACTCATGCTAGACAATATATAATTAGTGTCCTTAAATAGGAATGAATCAACTATCATAACATATACTGGATTATCTATCCTATAAGGATAAACTCTAATACCTCTAACACCACTGCCCTAGTTTAAATAAAACAACCAAAATATCATTAGTAATTAACTCGAATACCTCTATCAGGACTCGATTATTCAAGAACCCAACCTGGGTTGGAAATGAAATTGAGTTTAAAAAAGATTAAAAAAATCTTATTCAAACTGTAGTGTTCGTATAGGTCATCGGGGTTGCAGGGGGCCGGGGTCGCCGGGGGATGCGGGGTCGCCAGGGTCGTGGGGTCGTCGGGGTCACGGCGGGATCGAGTCATGGGGGAAGTAGGGTCGTGGGGTGAGAAGGTAGGTTGGGGTAGGGGGGGGGAGGGTCGGAGTTGTAAAAAAAAATTTCACAGAGGTTTATTATAAACCGCCATGAAACCATTTTTAAAAAACGTTTAGTGGCGGTTCCCAGAACTACCGCTAAAAAACCACCGCTAGAGTCAATTTTTGTTGTAGTGAGTTCTCTAAAAACTTATCCCCTTAATCTTTAGCTAGAACGATTGGTTCATCAAGTTTCCTATCTAGAAAAACATTCTTAGGCACGCCACTCGGTCATCCCCTCAACAATAATCATAGTGTCAGACTCTCTCTAATGCCAAACACACGTCTCATGTCTCATAACACAACCATATAACATTTACATAAGAGTAAAATAATTACAAGAATCTCTTTTCCCCACCTCTCCACATGTTCAAAACTGAGGCGCTATTACTACCCTTAATCATTATACTCCCAGGCTTTGGTTAATAAGGGTAAACACACTATCATAACCAAGTTTCTCATTTAGAAACCCCATTAATATCATTTTACATCATTTTCTTACATCATTGTTTAATTCATGTTAGGCAGTATTTTTAATTTTATTCTCACAAACATGGGAAATAGTTCATGTTTGACAACCTACCCATAACCCATTTCCCTATGCGTACCTAAAATGATGCATGCCACAACAACCCTAAGTTCCTAGAATGATGCATGCAGACCCTACTCTCATACCATTCTGGGCCACGAATCAATACTGAAACATTATAAGAAACAATAATCACGTCAAACCATAAGTACATCACCCAAGGTGAAATAATATTCAACTGTAACAGAAAACAACAACAATAACAATTCCACCCTATGTACTTGGGTTTTCCCCCATACATGGGTTTGCAACTTCCAAGAATGACCTCATTACCAAGCCTTGAATCTTCCTCGTCACTCATTTACCTTTATTAAATTAGTAATTCAAAATAAGAAGAAAGAAAACTAGACCTTTGATACCACTTTTAACATCTTGACCTCGGATCCACACGATAGTGACCTGAGCCGGTTTACCACATTACCTCAAGCGTGCCTCCTCGTATGCTAGAGGCTTCTTAATAGTAGTGAGGGTCTGGAAAGTCATTCACGGGGAGACTATATCCTCATTTATCAGAGTAAAACTCCACTGTAAATAAATCAACAAAAGTGGAATCATATATAACCATAACAATACTCATGTCACAAGATAAGCAAACATAAAATACAATACTCAAATGAAAGTGAAAACTTGTTATGCCAATATAGGTGTCAATTTTCTATAATGAAACTAAATATAATGAAACTATAACTCCACAAGAGGGTTCCAAACCATGTCTATTCCACTCATCCATTCTCCATACCCAATCAACCACCTATCCTATGGCCTTTTCCCTTATCCAGTCCTGCAACAATATAATCTATTCAGGAACAGATCAAGAAGCCTGAATAGGGTGTGAGTACAACTCAGTAGGCCACCAACAATGGTCTCTAAAATAATTCTAGTGAAAATTTATTGTATTAACTTCTATATGAAATAATTATAATCCATAAATAACTAGTTATTATATTATCATTTATTCTTATCTAAATACATTAACTCTAGGGTTCCTAAGGATACTTATACCTCAATACTAACTTCATCTTATATCGGATCCTGAATTGTTCCCTAGCTAATATCATTTGTTAATTCCTGATTTTTTTCTAAATAATAAAGTATTCAAGGTGCTATGATATCTCAGTACATGATTTGACTCATGCCGGAGCCGTATATTCTCATGTGAGGCCAAAACTCGGAGTGCCATTATTTCCATTATTTAATTTCACATTTATAAGCTACATTTCCAAAGTTACAAATATCACAAACATAAGTAATATGACCATGTTACCATGATTACTCCCCAATAGAGGTACCATGTTCACATTCTCTTTACTCATAAGTATAATGACTATGTTACCAAGGATACATCTCAATTTAGAATGACCATGTTCCCATTCTCTTTACTCATAAGTATGATAACCATTTTACCATTTGTATTTCTTAATTTAGAATGACCATGTTCTCATTATTTATCACATAATTAATTTACTAATTAGTTATCCATTCCAATCCCATTACTAATTCAACAATTTGTTAAACACTTTCATTCCATTAGTTAACTCAACAATAAACTAAGTTCTTCAAACCAATAATTAATTCATAAATGAATTAATCAAATTCAAAATTCATATTCCATAATTAATTTTATAGACATAATTATCTCATTATAATCTCAAATTTCCATAATTAATACCATAATTAATTGTCTAGATGATATTATCAAAGATACATAATTAATCTATAATTAATTATCTCAACATAGCCATTTAAATATCTCATAACTAATCTACTGATTAATTATCTAGATTACAACCCCTACCTCTTATAATAAATTTCCCATAAGTAATTATCTAATAGGGATACCCCTTAGTCTCATGATAAACTTCCCAATTAATTACTAATTTCAACAAATCTTCGATAACTCAATTGGCCAATCTAATAAACCCAATTCAAGAAAATAAATTGCAAAACGATGCTCGAAATTATACAATATTTCATATACATATCAAATAAAAAACTATGGGAATTATATTTAGACCACCAACCTATATTAATTGATTTAATTTTTCACAACAAAAATTCCCAGAATCCGATCAGCACAATGACATTGATAAAAGTTCTGAATCCAAATCCCTAAACTAAAATAAAGATCAAATGCATCAAGATCTCATAAAAATAGATCTAGATCCAAAATCATAGATCTAGATCTCACCACATTGGTTTAGATCAAAGTAAATATATTGTATCATCCATGAAAATATCATGGAAATATAGAAGAAAAACAATAGAAGCATCAGGATGAAATCCACATACCGGGAGAAGAGAGGATCTTCAATTTGGGATTTCGATATCGAAGAACGGTGTTTATAAGGCCTTGTCATCCCTATAGGTAAATAGAAGAAGCTTACTTTACCCTTAATAAATTGAAATCCCATGTCAGGTCAGCATAAGGGGTAAAATAGTTCATTAAAGGATGAAAACCAGTGAGATCCACGATTTTAGGATCTCACTACTGGCCCGGACCCAGTTTAGTTGCATGATTAGATAATTTTTTCAATAATCGTGAATTAGCCACTAATTCAAGGGGAAATTCACATGAATAAATTTTATGTCCTCTCAAACCATTTGGTGACCATTCCGAAGCCACTTCCCCAAAAGACTAGATAGCACACAGTTTCTCTATGGTAGCCGCATGATTTGTAAAAATTGTGCACCAATCATGCGCAACCTCATTTCTCTATGATTTTCATAGACTTCACCCAAATTCACCCCAAGCCATAACTACCATAAAATTTACTTAATTAAAAACAAAAATTAACTAAAATCACACCTGAGATAACTCTATAAAAGGTCAGGATCTTACACCACATGAGAAAATTATCTCATCTGTGATCAACACAAATAATCTCCCAACAACCTTATCCATGACCTTGAGGAATTGTTCATCCCAATATACCTATCGAAGATTCCTTATGAATATTTCAAAAGGAAAATACTTAAAGAAGAACTATGAGTTATTACAAATATTTTTCATGTTTCAATCTTCATAAACCTCATACAAATTCTCTATAACCATATAATATATTAGAATCAATAACACTACTATACACTAATTTGTTAATGATAAGGTTATACAAATTTTCTTTATCCTTCTTATCTGATTAAATATAATAACATCGCTAATGAATAAGTGTGGAATGTAACTTCCTTTATTATTTATCATGATTCAAAAAATATCGTTTATTATTTATTATTCATTCTTTCCATTCAATATAAAATGAAAACATTACTAGTGTATATGTACATAATACTGACTCCATTAAGTGATGTAATTCATTTTTAATAAACTCATTACATGAATGGTTTTAAAATATTATAAAATGAAAAAAATATTATAATTTTAATGTGATTATAATTTTGTAGATGATGAATCCATGACCAAGGATCATGGACAAAACCCGTCCAACTGGATAATTCATGGAAACCATTCCAGTTGTCACCTAAATGTTAATTTTAATGACGAATTGATAACAACTGGGTATTTTAAAATTATAAGGTAGTGATATATAATAATATAAATATGAATATGGTTTCATTATAGATATATAATATATTTAAATTTATTATATATGAACTTAAAATATCATATGAAGAAGGTCAATACGTGATGTTAGAGATTATTCCACAATCTCATTTATTTTAAAAAATTTCTATGTTATATTAACATTGATTAAAATTATATGATCAATATCCATAAATCCAAATATATTTTCTTATCATTTTTTATTTCAGAAATATTAATTTTTTAATAAAATTTTATTCTCTTTGGTACATAAAATGAATGAAATTTTTTATGACAAATCAAACTTATTTCCACTTTATCTAATACAATTTTTCATTCATTTCATTGTACATAAATTTTTTTTATTGAATTATTATATCTATACTTAAATGTTTATGAAATATTATTTTTCCAACATTTTACTTTTTTAAAAACTGATTAAAATTTGTGTTTTCAAATCTTATAAGTATAACTCAACTTTGAAATTAAAAAAATGATCTCGATATCTTCTCTTTTAATATATATGGAAGTAATGAATTTTACCACAATCAGGAATATTATTTTCTTTGAATTGTACATTATAAGAATCCTTTATTCCTATAAAATAATTTATTCTTATTAATAATTTGAAAAATATTAGGTTTTGAAGATAATAAAAGAATTGGATATTCTCCCATGTTTTCAAAGAAATGAACAAATATCATTTGAAAGGTATTTCTCATCTAAGTCGACATAATTTTACATTTCATATAATTCAAAATGGATAAGATCTATAGATACCATGCCGATTTATTTTCTATATGGATAATGATTTTATTGTGTTTAAATTTTTATAAAACCAGTTTATTTCCCACTAGTTATGCGATAAAGTAGTGATGAGTGTTATTATGATAATGTAAAACATATATGATTGGGTTTTATTATGATATGTTTAGGTCAATTAAATACCCCTAATTAACTGGGTAATTATTTATATATTTTAAAAAAATATCGATTGTAATGGAGAGTTAAACTAGTTATGTAGTGGAATATTTCAACTATGGTAGTCTTGGGAGTGAACCTCGACTAAGGAAATGATGGAATGGGGAGTGAACTGAATCTACTATGGTTCCTTTACCACTAAGATTGTCTTATATGTGAACCATGATAAATAAAATGAGTTTATATGCTTTAGATTTTACATAAATTCATTAGACATATTCTTATGATTAATATATTTTATCATGTCTCATCCCAAATTAATAGAGATTTCTCACTTTTATGGCTTCTGTCTTTTGAAATAACAAATATGTGTTCCATGAATCATAAATGTTATTCTTTGATGTATTGGGTATGAACGTAATTTGTTAGGATTATTCTATAATACCATTATATATATATATATATATATTATGAAATAATGTGATCATCGATTTATATCTCCTATATTTACCCTTAATAAGATTTTGAGCACAACCATTCATATGTTTCCCTTCCCTGGGATATGGATACATTTTTTTATGTTTGGTATATATATATTTCTTACTATTTGAGAATAATTGTTTTTGGGTATGATAAAGATCATTCTTGTAATAAGATTATTATATAACCACTTATACAAGAAAATAAACATTTATAGTTCTAGACCATGTATTGTAATGAGATGATTTAAATATTCATCTAAAATGGTGATTTTTTTATGTATGTAATGCTTAGGTAAACTAAATATTTATGGTTCTAGATTTTTTTCTTATGTTCTATTTTGATTTACCCCTACATTTAATTTAAGGTTCATTGTATATTTAAAGCCTTGTAACACTAAAAATTTGAGGGATCCTTATTGGATAAATAATTTTGAGAAGTGTGAAATAGTTATTTAGGTTGATGAAATGATGTTTAAGGATTTATCTATACCATTATTTAATCATATGGTTATCTAGAATTATTTTCAATGAAGTTAGATTATGGAATAATGTTTCCTATATACTTACAAAGGCTGAATTATTCATGGTTAATAATTGTTACCCTCTTCTGGAGAGTGGTGATCTCTTCCACAATTTGAGGGGATCAAACTATTTTCCAATGTTCAATTTATAGATTTCATATCAACAGATGATATTAAGTGATTAAGATATCCTAAATAATTCTTTGAGAATTCATTTTGGGAAGTTTGATTTTGTTGTCATTCCATTTGTTGACATAAACTCCTAACTGTTTTAGTGGGACTCATAAAATTGGATTTTCAAGTTATATTAGATTAGTTTAAGTTTTATATTCATTGATGCAAATATCATATTCTCATAGTTGGGTGAGGAGAATATAAATCATCTTATAGTTTCTTCCCAATTCCATTTACACCATAATATTTATGGATATATATACAAGAATATGTTTTGGTGGTGGTAGGTACACATCCTTGGACATGTAGAGTCTTAGTAAGGCGTGGAAATAAAGCCATCGATGAATGAGGTTGTTTTTTACATTAGAGCACCCAAGAATGTAGAATATGTCAAAAATTTCCATAATAATTATGGATACTATTAGAGGTTCATGGAAAAATATCACTATTCATATTTTCTATGATAACCTTTATTTGGAAGAAAAATTCCTTTTCATAGACTGATCAATGTTAGGATGTTTTCATCTACATGAAGGAAATGTTTATCAGTTATCATATTCTTCTACATCTAGTAGTGTCACAACCTAACCCTGGATTAATTTTATTTTATATATTTTTCTTTGTTTCTATATTTTAAATATTTTATGTTGAGTTTCGTGTTGGGTTCATGATAATTTCAGTTGGAAATTTTATTTTTTAGGGATAAATTGTATTGCACACAGGTTTCTCATGGTTAGGAGTAACCGTGCAGAAACTTTGTGCGAGGCCTATAATTTAGATAGTTCTTCTTGGAATGTTTGGTGCACGATATTACTAATTGTACAACTCACATAGGGGTAATCATGTTGTGCCTCATGATATTCCAGTAGGGACAACAAAGTTGGCACACTGTTTAGTAAATGGTGCAGGTTGCCGAAAAAATATTAATTTTTTTTACATTTTACCCTTAAGTGGGAATATTTTCTTTTTCCTCCTTAGTGTCATGTGACACCCTATCCCCATATCCCGTCTATATTTTTGTGCCACCCTCCCTATCCCAAGGCCTCTTCATCCTTTGATTTCACCAGATTTATTCTGGTTTTTTTGACGACCTCTCGAGGTAAGATATCATATCCTATTAATCTCCCTCTTTTAGCAGATTTCTTTTCTCCTTGTTTCCCTATTTTGATTGGTCGAGCCATAGGGAGTGTGTTGATTTAATTTTTTTGGATCCTTGTTCTATTGTAACGGTGTGCATTGGGTTTCATGGGTTGGCTTTAGGGGTGTTTGAGTATTCACCATAGAAGGAGAAGTTTTTTGGACCGTATCGGTTTGTCGCTTCCACTTAAGGTATGATTTACTCTTCCCATTTCATTATCCTTGTTTTTAGTTGTGATCTTGTAGTTATTTTGGATCCCCCTTGGTTAATTAGAGAGTATAATGGCTCCTTGAAGGCTGTCACCGATATAAATAGGTATGTATATATATATATTTATATATTCATTACACGCATTCCCTATTAGTGATAGGAATATGTGCATTGGATTAAGGGGTATGCATATGTCAAAGTGTACATGTGTGTACATGGATAGGTGGATCAGGGAGCTTACCTGTATATGCATGCTTCAGAATATATGTAAGGATCCCCTTATACATGTTCATCCATGGTAATTTAAATATGTATTTTGGGTATATGTTTCCTTTTGTATATGAGAAGGTTCATATGTGTGGAAGCAAGGAAGAGAAACTTCTAGTAGTCTCCGATGGGAGTGTTGAGTGCCATGGTGTTTTAGGTTTCCTTTTTTATATAAAAAGGTTCATATGTGTTGATGTAGGGAAGAGAAACTTCTATTACTCACTGATGGGAGTCCCATAGGCTTAGCCTTTTAATTTAAAGAATAATTGATTCCCTAATCTTCAAACCATGTTCAAATACTAATTAAAGGATTATAATTCTTGAAATGATTATTCTATGTGAAATAGGGTGAACCCCTATTTGAGTTTAATTATATGAAATATTTTTTCAAAACACCATATGCTATTTTTTTGTTAAAATTATTGATAGGTCGTATAAATGAGTTTTGGGATTCATTATTGGTAATTTTTATTTATAACGTGTTTTTAAATGTAATCTAAATTAAAAAGTGATGTGTTTGGTATAGATAAAATATATAAAATGTGTCTTGAAAAGTTATTTACACCTTACACTTGATTCATCTATTAATGAATAAAACTAGTAAAAATGAAAATGATTTGGCCTTCCGAATGGTTGATATGAAAAGGTTTAAATGTTTTGTTTTATTTTCCAATGATATTTAAAGTGGATTTCAAAATTTAAATGTTATGGTTTTAAATAATGAGGTTATATGGTAACTTTTTTTGTTTTCATGAAAGATAAGGTGCGTCCTTTAATAGTCTCCATTTTAGGGGGAATTTTCATGGATGGTGTTGGGATGTGGGATTAGCATAAATGATGGATTCCTTGATATAGTTGTAATTTTTTCATGGATTCCTCACCTCCCACTTTTATTATGGCCATGGGATCTTAGGTTTCATAGTGATAGATGAGTGGTGGTTTCTATCTAAGTTCAAATTTTACCAACTAGATACCCTTTATAGATATGGGACTTATCGGATAAGCCATCAATGATGCTAGTGTAGATCATCTGAGTTGTTTCTGGACTATGGAGTTGCATCATACAATGGAAGATACATCTGAACTGAGTATATCTAGGGTCTCTTCACTCATTTTATATGTATATCCTATGATGATAGTCAGTTATGAATTTTATTTTCCTCTTGTTCTGAAATGTTTTTTAAAAATCATTTAAACTATTATTAGTTCCATCATATTGTTTCTTCTTTTCTTATCACATTCAAAAAATGGGATTCTAGAAAATAATTTTAATTATAAACTATTTTTGAAAGACAAATGAAAATCGTTCATGAAATTGTTAATCTATTAAATTTTTTAAAATAGTATAGAGTAATTATCTTAATATATTTATTTCAAATTAGTAGTAGATTACTCTTTTATTTAATGTTAAGGCATATAGAATAATTTATCCAGGACCTCCTACTCATATATAATACTCGGAAATCTAGATTAATCTTTGTTTTTATCTTATGGTGTCATTTCCATCTCGAATTTTGTCATTATGGTGTGATGTTTGTTTAGTGGTCGGTGGTGACTCGTAGGTTTACACTGAGGTATGTGTGGTTTTATTTTCTTTCTTATTCTAATGTTTATTTTTATTTTTCAGTTTAGATTCATTTTTTTTTATTTTTTTCTTGTTTAAATCATTGCCAATGATTTTATATTGATGCTTGAATGTATTTTCCAGACCATGAGGATTGTTAACACCTCTCGGGCCTTGTCGTGGGCCATCTCAGGTGACCAATTCAGGGTTGACTCAAGTTGGTTTTTAAAAAAATGTTATTGAAGGAGGTCCTTGTTATTCGGGTAATTAGGTAGATCAAAAATAGGATTCTCAATAATTATGAGGCAGGTCATGGTTCAGTGCCTAATCACCACCACTCATGATGTAATCTGAGTCACCAAGGGTATTTGGGTTTCGAGTCGTTATTTTTTGTTTTGGGTTATATTGTTTATGTTTTTTTATCAGATTGTGTATGTCGAGGGATAACAGTGGAAGTGAGATGGTGTTAGATGGTGAGATTACATGGTGTAGGAAACCTTATCGAGCCCACGTTCATGGTTTAATATGCTTACAATGATTGGTTCATGCTCAATGCATGATCTTCTTAACAATGTGGTCAAGATATTCTTGACCACCAATTCCCTAATTTAGTTATTTTTGTATGGGTGATGTTTTGATCGTATTTTGGTTGGTGTGAGTGGATTTTGAAATGAAAATAATTTTTGAAAAGGGTTTTTTGAGTGAGAAAATGGGGTTTAAATGGGAAATAAATTGTTTCTAATGGAATTTTAGATTTTAAAGGGGAAGGGGATAATGATTTTAATTTCGAACAATTTTATAAAATGTAAAATGAGATGTAAATTTTAAATGCTTGTTTTTAAATGGAAAATGACATGTGTGGCCCTTTTTATTTCTTATGAACATTCACATGTTTGTGTGTGTGTGGAAAGTACATGTTTGTTCATATCCATGAATGATATAAAAGTAAGTGTAATGCACACATATGTGATAGTTCACAGGATTTCACAGGTGAGTATTTTAAATCAAAGGTTTGACTTTTGTTTGAAATTGGGTTTTGAAAATGAAATGATTTTCATTAAAAAGGTTCTTATTTTCAAATAGTATTGGAGGTTTTAAATAGAAAATTAAGATGGTGTTTTGAATTCTAAATTGGATGTGTTGAAATATTTTTAGAAGTGGTAAAAATGGTTTAAATTTAAAATGAAAAATGGTGATTTTTTAAAAAAGGGTTCATGGCTTGTTTTGTGGTGTTTTGGTTTTGTTTCATTTGATATCTAATTCGGTTTGGATTTGGATTGATATGATCTATTTTATTATCTTGGTATTTATTTTAAGATGTTAATTGATTATTTTCTAGTTTAATGTTGATTTAGTTTTGATTTTTATACCTTCTAGAAAGACAATAGAGGTTTTTAAGGGGTCATTTCCAGTTGTTGGCCATTTCAGACTCCTAGTGGAGTGATGGAGTCGATCTCTTCTTAATCAGTTCCCATTATCTATATTTATAAATTTATGTTTGAGGTTGTTGAGTGTCTTGAGAAAGTTGAGAGTGTATTCATTTTTTGGGGAACTCTAGATTTCGTGAGAGTGTGAGTGGAAGGTGACCGTTCCATCTTCTTTGTGGGTGGGGAAGTCCCAACTGATTTTAAATACTAATTTCATTCTCTTGTTTATTCTTGGGGAATTGAAGGAGACAAAAGTTCAAGAGCTCATGGATTCTCAACAAGTTCAACTTAATGTGAAAGGGAATCTTGACAATTTCAAATAACTGGTTTCCTTTTTGTGCGGGGTCTCCATCCAGGTATCAAGGATCATGTTCTTTAATTTGGGCAAGTCTCATAGGGAAACATGGGGCAGCTGATGGCCCGGTTTCTTTTGGTGATCATGGAGGTTCCCCATATTATAGAGAGTGTTAATTTTAGGAACCTATTCTGAACAAGTATCCTTTTCAGATCCTACCATTCATTAATTAGACCACTCTATTGTTTACTTATAGTATGGTTGGTTATGGAATTCTAATCCATCTTTTGGTATCTGTATGTAGGCTTGTTGATGTTGTGGTTATAGAAACTTTTTGTAAGATGTGTTTCCAGAAGAGGAATACTCAATCACAGGTTTCCAGTTCCTGACTGTGGCTAATTAAATGCATCATGACATTAGGGCTCTATGCATAGGTCTTAGAGTGAATCATTTCCACACAATGATGAAATTTCAAAGTGTATAGGATGTACATACAACATGTTTCCTTTATCATCAGAGTGGTGACCATCAAAGATTTCCCCTGATATGGTTTTATGTCTTTGGGACCCTTTTTGGTTTAGAGATGCATGTTTCATAAGTAATTATTAATTTGAAATTTACAAGTACCATGTTTTAGTATTTGTGGTCGAACCCTTGTCATGTTGGTGGGAGGTTCCATTAAGTGTTCCACATAATTCAACCATTGTGCAAGTCAGTTCCTTAATAGCGGGGAGACCTATCTATTTTCCCCATGTATCTCCTTGTCATTTTATCTAGAGTTGGTCAGGTGTGACTTCTAGAGTTAAAAGGTCACAATGGGTTTCATGGATTCATTTGGTCTTGATCAGTTTTGACTCTGGGTTTTCTTCCATGTTGGTTGGGTAACTTTCTGGGGGAAGAAGGTGTTAATAGTGTGGAGAAATTTCACACACCGACCCCAGTTTTATTTTATTTCCATTTTCATTATTTATTTCTAGATGTTTGATATTTTCATTTGTGGTTCGGGTCAGGTTCCCGATAATTTCATATGAAAATTTTAAAAAAATTGAGGATAAGGGGTATTGTGCATGGGTTTTGCACAATTAGGAGTAACCATGTGACCACCATGAATTAGGTTCTATCATCGAGAAATTGTTTTATGAAATAATTAGAGCACATTGTTTTCCATGTGACTCACCTAGATGTAACCTTACAGTGTGTCTTACTTGTCTGGTAGGGAAAACATGGTTGGGGTACATGTTAGTAGAGTATTCAAAAACCATAGGGTTTTTCCATAATTTTAAAATTTTGGTTTTCTTTTTTTTTCTTTTACTATTTTACCCTTAAGGGGTATTTTTTCTTTTCCCCAACCTCCTACTTGACATCATGTAACTGCCCAACCCCCTATCCTCTATATAGCCATGCACCACCCTCCATCTCTCAAGACCTTTTCATTTGGCGATTTCACTGGATTTATTTCATTTTATTGGTCTATGCCTCAACGTATGCACTCATATCCCATTATTCTCCCTATTTTGGATAATTTCTCTTCTCCTTCTCACATTGTTTTGATCAGTCAAACCCTAGGGTGCGGGTGGACCAATTTTTTGTAACCTTCTTATGTTGTTAGGGTGTGCATTGGGTTTCTCTGGTCATATTTGGGTGTGTTTCATCATTCTACGCTGAAGGAAAATCATTTTTGATAATTTTTATTTTCCATGATCACTTTAGGCATGATTTATTTTACTATTTTGTTAGTCTATTTTTTAGTTGGTTCCTTTTAGTGATTTTGGTTCCTTAAAATTTAATTAGAACATTTTATGGATCCTTGAAGGCTTGCACACATACACATTCATGTATATATATAAGTATCCAAATTAAACATATTACTTCATGGATAGAGGAATATGTGAATTTAATTAATGGGTATATATATATATATATATTAAAGTGTACATGTGTGTAACTGTAGAGGAGGATTCAGGCAGCTTACTCATATTTTCTAGTTTAGGTATATATATAAGGATTCCCTTATATATATATTCATACTTGGAATTAGAATATGTATGTAGGATCTAGGTGTCCTTATGTGTATGTGAAGGTGTATATGCACAGATGCGAGTAAGATCAGCTTCAAGTGGTCGCTGATGGAAGTGTTGAGTGCTGAGGTTTTTCGACTTGGTTCACTCCCTTTTAAGGTAGGTTCCCTTATTCTTGGCCTTTACGTTTTATGAATCATTTATTTCTTGACCTTAATACCATGTTCTTATACAAATTAGAGATTTATATTTCTTAGAATAATTATTTTATGTGAAATAGGGTGAACCCCTCTTTTAATCATGTTGAATAAAATTCTTTTTCTAAACATCAAAATCTATTTATTTGTTAAAATGTCTGGTGGACCCTATAAATGAGTTTGGGTTTCATTTTTGGGAATGTGGGTTTAAAAAGAGTTTCTAAATGGAATTTAGGTTAATAAGTGGTTTTATTTTTTAGATAAATTATATAAAATGTGTTTTGAAAAGTTATGTACTCTTATCATTTGATTCATATCATATTAAAGAGAAGCTGGAAACATGAAAATTATTTTCCCTTCTGGATGGTTTTTATGAAAATATTTAAATTTTTATTTTATTTTCTGGTGATCTTTAATGTGGATTTCAAAATGGAATTTTTTTTAAAAAATTATGAGGCTCGTTTGGTACCTTTTTTGTTTTAATGAAAGAGAGGGTGCCTCCATGAATACCCCTTATTTTAGGGGCAATTTACATGGACGATGTTGAGAGGTGGGATTAGGATTAAAAATGGATTCCTCAATATAGGTTTCATGTTTTGATGTATTCACTACCTCCAACTTTTCTTATGGCCTTGGGATCCCGGGAATCACAGTAAGATTTGATAGACATTTCTATCTAGGTCCCAATTAACTGGACTAGATCTCCTTAGAAGAGGTAACCCTTGTGGTTTGTGTCATCGGTGAGGCTAGTGTAGAGCATTTGGGTTGGTTATGAACTATGGAGTTGCATCATACACTGGAAGATAGATCTAAACAGAGTTTTCATAAGTTATCTTCACTCGGTGTCAAGGTACATCCCATAATGAAATTTTATTATACATTTCATTTTCCTCTTATTCTGAAATATTTTCATAAAATCAATTAAAAAATTATGCTTTCCACCAAAATATTTCTTCATTTCATGTCACTTTTCACAATGGGTATTTTGGAAATAGATTTTAATTATAATATTTTTTTAAAAGAGAAAGGAAAAATGTTTTGGAAATTATTAATCTGTTTCTTATTTTAAATGGAGAATGAAATCATTATATTAATATATGTATTTCAAACTAGCAGTAGATATAACTTTTATTTAAAGGTAAGGAATATAGAATAGTTTATTCGGGAAGAAATACTATGTTTTAATACTCAATCTTATAGATTTATCTTTATTTTTACCTTCTGTTTCTATATCTTTCTCATATTCAGTCGTCGTGGTGCGATATTAGTTAAGTAGTTAGTGGTGAATTCCAGGGACACATGGATATATGTGTGATTTTATTTTCTTTCCATTTATATTTATTAATTTTATTTTTCAATTTATATTCATTTAGTTTTCTAATATTTTCTGGTCTAATTCATTCAAAATGATTTTAATTTGATTCCCAAAACATGTTTTCAACCTTGGAGGATTGGTAATGCCTCTCGGGCCTTATCGCAGGCCAACTTGGGTGACCAGTTTAGGGTCAACCTTGGTTGGTTCATGAAAAGAGGAGTGAGTGATTTTTTTATATATTTTTGATACTTCAAATATCATTAATGGTTGTGTCTTGATGAAATGGAGTGAGGAGATATCATATAGACCCATGTAATTATGTCATCATAAGTGTAATTGTTCATCCCATGACCTTGAGCTTGTCAAAGTTGTTTCTTCTCTGAATCGATGATGAAATTAACTCATCATTGAGTGATTTTTGGTATTCATAGATTACAATAGATTCAATAAAATTTTCCCTCATATGTATATAAATATATAATGACAATAATGGATAATGTTCTTATAATATTTTGACATTGAGTTATCCTACAACCAATTGGAAGGGATTATAATTTCAAGTTCACTGATTAAAATGTCATGTGGTGATGTTTTTAATGAATTATGTGGTTCTTAGAGAGGTTTAGAAGAATGTTTGATGATGAATCATATTTTCTAAGAGTTAGGTTTTATAGTATTCCTATTTAATATTATATTTCAATCATTCTTCATTCAATATCTAGAAAAGTCTTAGATGAAAAACGCATGGGTATAGTTTATGTGAAACTGTTTCATACAAGATGAATCTATAAT
Source organism: Viscum album (assembly GCA_963277665.1). Classification (NCBI taxonomy): domain Eukaryota; kingdom Viridiplantae; phylum Streptophyta; class Magnoliopsida; order Santalales; family Viscaceae; genus Viscum; species Viscum album. The sequence goes on from OY728155.1 coordinate 805,946,234, forward strand.
GAGATTGTTTTAGGATGGACAAAATAATATTCTCTTATTAGTTAGGTTTTATTTTCCTTTGGGGGATGCATGAGGTGGTTCTATATGATTTTCATGGATCTTTTTTTTCTTTTCATTCTGGTGTATCAAAAAAGGTATCATTATTTATCGGTTCCTTCTTAGTGGATTGAGATGATGAGATTAAGAGTGTAGTTTTTGCAGATGTTTATCTAGTAGTAAAATGAATAACATCATCTTGTTGGTGTGTTTTTGCAACTATTTCATTTCCCTATGTTGATAATAGGGAATATCATGATTTAATTATTTAGGGGTATCTCATAATCTCAAAGAATATGTGATTATATATTGATACTTAGGAAAAAGTTGATGTCCCGAACAAGGCCGGGTTGTCATCCGACCCGGTGCCCGACTTGGTCCACAGCAAGGCCCGAAGGGCTTTCCCGATCCCCACGGGTTGGCACAAGTGCCCGGGTATCAAATCTAACCCATGGGAACGATTTACCCAAAAAAATTATACACAAAACAACTGGAAAGATAAATAAACTAAAACTAGAAACAGGAAACCACACGAACCTTATAATAAAATAGGTTTAAGTCAACAACTTGATCCAAAAACTAAAAAGAAAAGACAATGGTAGAAGTTAAAACACTGAATCAATCCTCCTGGAAAAGGAGAGACCACATCAACACCACTCTGAAAGAGGAGACCAACTGCATTAAGAACCTTCGTCGCTGAGTTCAATGCATCAACCTGGAATACAAAAGAATCAAAGTCTACATACACCCAAAGGTGTATATAGGGTGTGAGCCAAAAGCCCAGTAGGATGTCACCCAATAAAAAGGTTCCATGGAAAATTATTAAATCAAAAATACATTTTCAATTTTAATTATAGCAAAAAATAATAATGTTGAAACAGTTTCAAAGAAAATGGGATTAAGGAAAACAATTTCATATGGAACAACGTAAATTAAAGCACACACACCCTTACCGTTTTTTCTTTCAAAATAACTAATATGTCACATCGACGAGAATGAAGTAACCAATGAGCACTAATATGGGAGAGGCCGCATGGGTATCAGCTAGCTTGGGTCCTTAGAACATCGTGTCTCAGTGAAACGTGGATTAGAAGGCCATGACCCTCAGAAAACGTGGCTTAGAAGGCCACAACCCTCAGAAAATGTGGCTTAGAAGGCCATGACCCTCAGAAAGGCATATGTTTAGTTAGTGTTTCAATCATCATTCCTGCTAGTGAAACCGGGTTTAGTCACCTCTAGAACTCTAGCTCACTAGTGTAGTCTACCCTCCTAGCTACAAGGGCTTCCCAGTTTGTGCTCAAACAAGTTTTAAGTTAATATCACATGTCACGCTAATATATAAAATCCAAACAGGGTAATTACACATGCAAATTATCATAGTTTGAACACCCAAAACCACTTTTAAAACCATACACACATGAAAACATTTTTTTCAAAACGTTTAACACCATGGTCATGATTGAATAAACCATTTAAAAAGCTCATAAAAAATAGAAATAGTGTCACTTGGCTTTACACACACTAAAGTAACCATTTCCACATTGAAAACACATTCTAACATCACACGCACTCAAGTACCATTTTAATGTGTGACATGCACCACCCCAACAGTTTTATGGAAGACCTCACACCATATTTCAAACACTTTTGTACAAATCACCTATTTAAATGAGACAAAAATAAAAGTATACAAAATAGTTTAAAAGAAATCACATTGCGTTACTGACTAAACCCACACCAAAACTTCTTTGTCAACCAGACACACACTATGCCATGACAAAGATATATTTCGCACCACTTGAACAAGTCAATAATCAAAACCACAGAATATAAAAAACACAAAAAATTAATAGATATGAGTTTTTAAGAAGAAAGAACACACCTAAAATTGACATGCTATTAAACAGTTCAAATGCATCTCAAACGTCAAAGAAAAACAACATCAAAATACACAAATCAACTAAATGATATACTAAACAAACTAAACATGCAAATTAATTTATCAAATAACAACTTAGGTGTGGAATCACCTACCTTAGGTGTTGAAAACTCCAACACTCGATGCGAAACTCCAGTTGTCCATTAAACGCACCACAACAAATCTGAAATGAACCTTAGAAACAATATATCGACAAATGCATCAAAATAGAACAAAAACACAACAACCATTCCAAAACAAAAACACCATTCACACCGCACAATCAAGTCAGGAACACAATAATAAATTCAAACAAGCTGATTAAATTCGTTTAACTGTGTTAGGGCATGGGACAACTTACGTCGGGTGTCGAAATCTCCCAAAAATTTGTTCCAAACACCAATTGCACCACGTGGTTTCCAAAATGGTCCCTAAATCAAGAATTTGAAACACAAAATATCAAAATCAAACCCAAAAGGAAAGAACAATTCTAAAAACTAAGGAAAAGAATGAATTAAAATACATACCAAAATGAAGAACTGCTGGAATAAGTTGCGTGAGGGGGTGAGGGAGAGAAGGGTACTGAAAACGGGTCACACCGGAGCGGAATAGCGCTGGCAAGAGAAAGAGGAAGTTATCCGGGAAACCTCGGACAACAGTGGTTTATGTGAGGAATGGAAGGGGAGAGTTCGATGTGAAGGAATTCAGGCTGGCCGTACATGGAGGGTGCCGCGCATGGACTATCGGACGGATGCTAGCCGACTGGTGGGTTTGCAGACATTGTGAGAGGCGGAAATGAAGGGTGCGTAGGAGCTGGCCGTTCCAAGAAGGGAGGGTGAGATGGCGGTAGGACCAAGGTGTGGTGCAACAGGGTTTATTCGGGGAATAGGTAGGGGCGCGACAAGGAGGTCGGCCGGGGAGCTGTGGGCTGGTCCAGAGGATGGTGCGAGTGAGGGTAAGAGGGGGGTGCAGCACACTCCAGTTGGGGAGAAGGGGATCCAGCGAACTGGGTAGGAGGGATTCAGCGAGCTGGTTAGGAGGGATCCGACAAGCGGCATGTGGGAGGTGGCTGGACAGGAGCGGACAAGGGGGGTGCAGAGGAGGGAGAAGAGTGTGCCGCGTAGTGTTTTTGGCCCTTGTAGCGCGACAGGAAGGAGGACGAAAGGTAAGAGAAATAGAAAAAAATAATTAAAAGGAATGAAAAAAATAATGAAATAAAATAATATAGACCATAAAAAACGTAGACCAATCTTAAAGAATGGTAAATAAAAAAAATTGTAATTTGTATTAATAATGGAAACAACAATAAAAAAATAATATTGTTTAAAAATAAATAAATCACCTACTTAAAAAAATATTAATAAAAATATTAATAACGATATAAGTTAATGTTAGAAACTAAGATGGGATTTTAATTATAATAATAATTAGAAAAATAAGAAAAATAATATATTAATAATATCCTCAAATAATAATATTAATACTATTTTTGTCATTAAAACCAAATTCATTAAATATCATCACATTTTATTTTATTTATTTCATTATTATTAATTCATTTAATTTGGTTAGTTGCACAATGTGCGGTCACATGGTTGCCCTAGAATATCCCCACGGATTCGTAAATAACAATTATAATATTCTCAATTAGTCTTGTTATTATTTTAATTAAATAAATTTCTTAAATTTTTATCAAAAGTTCTTATTTTTATTTCTATTATTCATTACATTTTATTTGTTTTCCTCGAACACCGAGAAGACTGTGCGATTAACAGAGCGAGGTCGCGCGGTGACTCGGGCGAGGCCCCGTGGCTTCGACCACGATGCACTGAACGTTTTCAAGGAAAAATATTAGTTTGTTTAACTCAAAAATGTAAGTCAAACTTCAACCTGAACTACCCAAAGCCAACGAAATTAATAAAATAAATAAATTTGAAAAGGGCGGGTGTGACAATTCTCCCCACCATAAATCTTTCCATCCCCGGAAAGCCACAACTAAGGCTGAACCACAAAGAAGAAACTGAGACCCCACTAAGGTTCATATTGTATCCCCACAATCAACAAGCGAAAAGAGGCAAAAGAATCGTGCTCAAAGAAAGTGACTCAAATGACAACCATAAGAAACACGTAAAAAAACATTTGGATATGTGTTTCCCACCCCAAAGAGCTAGAACGCATCCAATTTATTGATCAAGGAAAGTGACTCTCACACTCACAAAAACCAACTTCATGAGATGAAACAAATCAAGCACTATTAAACGAAAACCACACCATTTGGATAGAATGAACCAACAAGATCAAAACACGTCTAAGGAACACTATTATCACTTATCACCAAGACATCTTTAGAAACAGAACCTAAAGGTCACCATGGGGATGTATGAGGGGCTCCCCACCATTAAGAACCTACCAACGCCCAAGAAAAGTCTAGAAAACCAACATAGGGTGGTCTGAGCGAACTCCCCACTATTAAGGAAAGGCCAAAAACCGATTTATTCTAGAGACCTTTATGTGAGACCCATTGTGGGTCTCGCCACCGTTAGAAATAACTGAGGATACAGAACATTGAAAAATTCTTAATGGTGACCAAACACCCCACCACAAGGGGCAGGGCGGGAGGGGCCTGAGTATGTGGGCGTCAAAACCATGATCCATGGTGAACCAGCATCCCCCACATCCCTGGATGAGTACTATTCAAATTTTAGATTGGTTTACCCAACAGATTCTCATACAAACCACCAAAAGTGATTACATTCGATGCGACACAACCCTTAAGACTTCAATGAGACAAGAAGAACACGACTCCACAATGTCATGGAAACCTTACACAGCCAGATGGTTCGTTTGGAATGAAACAATTACAAAAAAACAATCAAAACTGCCTTTACTTTCAACACCAGTGACAGAAATAAAGTCGAGGTCCCATACACTCCTGGGGTTCCTGACCACGCGCCAGCTTCACTTCGAGGCCTATGGCTGGAGCCCTGATGTTTGAAGCATCTTCTGCCTCACAGTCAGGCATGGAAGACTCCCGAACGGAGCTTATCCATTTTGTGTCACACGCAACCATACTGCATCTGAGACAACACCAGCAAACACAACACATTACAACATCCAACTGATTATACACATAACATTCACCAACACAAGAGCTGAAATGGTGCACGGGCATCACCCTTTATCACACTGGATGAGAATATGATACCACAAATTTTCACCTAAAAATGACCATTTCTGTTGAGTGGAACATTATACAGAGAGGTACTTCAAATTTAGTCTTCAATAACACGTGATTCCTGAAATTGACCACAGCATCCCCATGTGACTGGGTCTGCCACACTAGTGGCCTAACGTATACCCCTTCTTAAATGAAACCAAAAAACGACCAAAATTCATTTAGAATAGTGGCCCGAACTGACCATTCTTGGTTGCTTCCACCTTTTCCCCACTAGAATCTCCTTCATCGTTTCCCAACAGAACTTTCAGATTAATGAGGTCAATCTTAACCCTTGAAAATAAAAGAGAACTCACACAGCAAGATGTCACCGAACATGACCCTTGTAACCGATGAAAATACTACTAATCCCATGAAGACTATGGTCAACACTTCTAAACCACATTCAACCTTCCCTGCTGGAATTCCTTTCACTGTTTCGAGGGTGAACCTTCAAGCACGACAGTGTCAAACATCATACTCGACGAGTCAAACACTCAGAAGACCAAAACTCCCTTCAACTCCCATCGCATATGTCATCCCTCTGCTAGAGGATCCACTTAATTGTAAAAAGGAGATGTGGGTTCAATTTTATAATTCTCGAAGTGGTCCCTCTAATCAACTAGAGGGTCGACCAACGACGATTTTCATGTGTCTTCACATAAAACACATGTCAACACTTTATGGGGGCCATACACTAGTCAAGAAAGAAAAACCATGGGCCCAAATTAACTGGTCCAATGATCAAGACATATCGCAAGTGAACGCTAAACGTGTAGGGGAAAACCACCACAAGGGCTTCCTAAAGCACTTTTCAAAAAAGACCATTAGCCACACACATTCACACCAACTGACCGACAAGAATTCAATCTCAAGACACAAATCAGTCAAAAAGGATTCTCGGCTCGAAATTCCTCACATCCAACATTTCAAAAATATAAGGACCCACCACACAATCACCGGTTATTTAAAAACACCAAATTTTCCGTTAACAAAACATTTTGAAAATAATCCAAGCTAGTGGGTTGCACAAACACCAATGGTGTCCCATGGGCTGGACACATGCATGTTCTCCTGCTGCACCGACACCCAACTCATGTCCATCCAAGCACTCATCTGCTCATGCCATTAACCCTTTCTCTTCCTCATATACATTCATGCATGTGGTTTCCCCTGAGAACACCAAGAATCGAAACCAAACCTTCCCATTTTTCAAAACCAAAACATTTAACCCACGCTTTTCAAACCTCATACCTCATTTTCTTTTTACATTGATTTATTTAAAAACATTTTCCAAAACATTTTTCCAAGACCAAATCATTTTTACTTAAAAAACAAATTTCCACGAATCCAAAACAAAGAGACGAGAAACAATTCAGGAGGAAACTATTGTTAGTGGGTGATCGGAGCATATGGTTGGTGGCCATACACCAATCAAACCACTGGACAGGGAGAGTATTCTAGGACATCATCCTCGGCTCGGCATGGCTTTCCAGACCTTGCGAGCTCACTGGACAACTGACCCTACTACTTTTTCATTTCCCCTGAACAAAATTAACCACACATACCAAAGACGTAGACAAACATCAACTTACATTGGTAACTCGAGTCCTGCCACGAGATGTGCTGGCCAGGAACCTTACTCGTAACCAGAACATCGAGTTCTGACAACCTTAACTCCAACCTATCATGACTCTATCCCAAAAGAACATGACCCAAGAGAGAAACCTCCCTTTGATACCATTTTGTCACGAACCAGACCAGGTTCCCATCCAACCCGGTGCCTGACCCGGTCCGCGGTAAGGCCCGAATGGCGTTCCCAATCCCCACGGGTTGGCACAAGTGCCCGAGTATCAAATCTAACCCATGAGAACGATTTAACCAAAAAAATTATAAACCAAATAACTAACAAGATAAATAAACTAAAACTGGAAAAAGGAAACCACAAGAACCTTATACTAAAATAGGTTAATGTCTACAACTCGATCCAATAACTAAAAAGAAAAGACAATGGCAGAAATTAAAACACTGACTCAATCCTCCCAGCAAAGGAGAGACCACATCAACATCACTCTGAAATAGGAGACCAACTGCAACAAGAACCGTTGTCGCTGAGTTCAATGCATCAACTTGGAATAAAAAATTAATAGATTCTACATACACCCAAAGGTGTATGTAGGGTGTGAGCCAAAAGCCTATTAGGACGTCACCCAATAAAAATGTTCCACACAAAATTATTAAATGAAAAATATATTTGCAATTTTAATTAAAGAAAAAAAAATTGAATGTCAATGTACTTTCAAAGAAAATGGGATTAATGAAAATAGTTTCAAATGGAACAACTTAAATTAAAGAACACACACCCTTACCTTTTTTCCTTTCAAAATAACCAATATGTCACATCGACGAGCATAAAGTAACCAATGAGCACTAATATGTGAGATGACGCATGGGTTTTAGCTAGCTTGGGTCCTAGAACTTCGTGTCTTGGTGAATCATGGCTTAGAAGGCCACGAACCTCAGAAAATGTGGCTTAGAAGGCCACAACCCTTAGAAAGGCATATGTTTAGTTAGTGTTGTAATCGCCAGTCCTGCTAGTGAAACCAGGTCGAGTCACCTCCAGATCTCTAGATCACTAGTCTAGTCTACCCTCCTAGCTACCTGGGCTTCCCGGTTTTTGCTCAAACAAGTTTTAAGTTAATATCACATGTCACACTAATACATAAAATCAAAACAGGGTACTTACACACACAAAAATCACAGTTTGAACACTCAAACCCGCTTTTAAAACCATACGCGCATCAAAAAAAAAAATTCAAAACATTTAACACCATGGTCATGATTGAATAAACCATTTCAAAAGCTCATAAAATAATAGAAACCGTGTCACATGGCTTTACACATACTAAAGTAACCATTTCCACATTGAAAACATATTCTAACATCACACACACTCAAATACCATTTTAAAGTGTGACCTGTACCACCCCAACAGTTTGATGGAAGACCTTACACCATATTTCAAACACTTTTTCACAAATAAACCAATTAAATGAGCCAAAAATAAAAGTATACAAAATAGTTTAAAATAAATCACCTGGCGTTACCGACTAAACCCGCACCAAAACCTCTTTGTCAACCAAACACACACTACGCCATGACAAAGATATATTTCACACCACTTGAACTAGTTAATAATAAAATCGCATAATAAAAAAACACCAACAACTAAATATATATGAGTTTTTAAGCGGAAAGAACACACCTAATATAGAGATGATATTAAACAGTTCAAATGCATCTCAAACGTCAAAGAAAAACAACTTCGCAATACACAAATCAACAAAATGATATACTAAACAAACTAAACTTGCAAATAAATTTATCAAAGAATAACTTAGGTGTGTAACCACCTACCTCATGTGTTGAAGACTCCAACATTCAACACAAAACTCCATTTGTCCATCAAACGCACTACACTAAATCGGAAATGAACCTTGGAAACAATATATCTACAAATGCATCAAAATAGAACCAAAACACAACAACCATTCCAAAACAAAAACACCATTCACACCACACAATCAAGTCAGGAACAGAATAAAAAATTCAATCAAGCTGATTAAATTCATTTAATGGTGTTGGGGCATGAGACAACTTACATCGGGTGTCGAAAACTCCCAAAAATTGGTGCCAAACACCAATTACACCACGTGGGATCCAAAATGGTCCCTAAATCAAGAATTTGAAACACAAAAAATCAAAATCGAACCCTAAAATCAAGAAAAATTCTAAAGCTGGGGAAAAAAGGAATTAGAATACATACAAAAATGAAGAAATGCTGGAATAAGTTGCGTGATGGGGCGAGTGAGAGCGAGGTACTGGAAACGGGTCACACCGGAGAGGAATAGCGCCAGCGGGAAAGAGGAAGACGTCCAGGAAACCTCGTACCACAGCAGTTCACACATGTAATGGAAGAGGAGAGGTCGGAGTGAAGGAATTCAGCCTGGTCGTACATGGGGGGTGGCGTGCATGGACCATCAGACGGGAGCTATCCGGCTGGTGGGTTTGCAGACAGCGTGAGAGGCGCGGACGAAGGGCACGTGGGAGCTGGCCATTCCAGGAAGGGAGGGTGCGACGGCGGCATGACCAAGGTGAGGTGTAACATGGTTTATTCGTGGAACAGGCATGGGTGTGGCAAGGAGGTCAGCCGGGGAGCTGTGGGCTGGTCCGGAGGACGGCGCGAGCGAGGGTAGGAGGGGGGTGCAGCGCGCTCTAGTTGGGGAGAAGGGGATCCGGAGAACTGGGTAGTAGGAGGGATATAGCGAGCTGGTTAGGAGGGATCCGACGAGCGACATGAGGGAGGTGGATGGATAGGAGCGGCCAAGGGGTGCAGAGGAGGGAGAATAGTGCGCCGCGTATGGTTTTTGGCCCCTGTAGCCCGATGGGAAGGAGGACGAAAGGTAGGAGAAAGAGAGAAAAAGGAATAAAAAGTAATGAAAAAAATTAAAGAAATAAAAGAATATAAACCATAGAAAAAACGTAAACCTATTATAAAGAATGGTATATAAAAAAATTTAATATGTATTAATAATGGAGATAATAAAAAAATACTATTGTTTTAAAAAAAATTCACCTACTGAAAACAATAATAATAAAAATATTAATAGTGATATAAGTTAATGTTAGCAACTAGGTTGAGATATTAATTATAATAATAATTTAAAAAAATAAGAATACTAATACAATAATAATATACTCAAATAATAATAATAATAATCTTATTCTTTTCATTAAAACAAAATTCATTAAATATTATCACATTTTATTTTTTTTTATTTCATTATTATTAATTCATTTGATTTGGTTAGTTTCACAATGGGTGGTCACACGACAGCCCTAGAAAAGCTCCACGACTTTGTAAATAATAATTATAATATTCTCAATTAGTCTTGCTAATATTTTCATTAACGAAATTTCTTAAATTTTTATTAAAAGTTCTTATTTTTTTATTCATTTCCATTTCATTATTCATTACATTTTATATGTTTGCCTTGAAAACCGAGCAGACCGTGCGATTAACCGAGCGAGGTCGTGCGGTGACTTGGGAGAGGCCCCGTGGCTTCGACCATGATGCGCCGAACATATTCAAGGAAAACAATAGTTTTTTTAACTCAAAAATTTAAGTCACACTTCAACCTGAACTACCCGAAGCCAACAAAATTAATAAAATAAATAAATTTGAAAAGGGCAAGTGTGACAGTTGATGAAGTGAGATCACTTCCTAAAAATCAGAAATTCTTGGGAAATATTCTTTTCTAAGGTTATATCTAGATCTATGGTTGTAACATTAGAGGGTAACAAGGAACATTATATTTTTTTAGGATCTTCATTTTACCAAATGAGTTTGGAGAGGATTTCTTAATTATTTTTAATCCATGTTTCTCCTTTGGAAACATTCCATCTACAAATAGAATAGAAGACCAAGATAAATATTTGGATACTAAAGGATCATTAATGGGATCATGCCTTGGATTATGGTTTATCAGGGGTGAGTCACTTTCCATTAGTTGAGGTTAAATATAATAATATCTTTCACCCATCTATTTTCATGACCATATCTTTGGAATTTTAAATATAACCTTATAAATATCTATTATTCCAGTTTATGTTTTTGGGATTTATCTATCCATTGGATAAATATATATTAGAACATGATAGAGAAGATCAAGGTTATAAAATAGTAGATTATAGGGTCCCAAGACCATTCTATTTATATAGAGATATATGGAGGGAGTTATGGAGATTGAGGCTGATGATCTTGTGTTCTTGATGGATTCTAAATTTTTTAGGAATAATTTGTTTGACAAAGGAAGTAACATCTATGCCTGTATAATTTTTTCTTTCATGGAATCACATCGTGTTGGTTATGTGGTGTATCGTTTTTCACTTCATACATAGATGTATTAACTCCATGACTTCTGCCATGCATCACAACTCAGATAATATCATCACGATGATTATAATGTAATTTATTTTGATGAGTTGGATATATATGATGATGTGATGATCATAGAGTGTCCAATTTTGATATATGATTGTAGGGAGAATGTTTCAAATTACAATTTTACCACTTTTTTTATATTTCTGGAGTAATGTAAGAATAGGTGAGAGTATATAGGAAGGAGAGTCATTAATTCATGTCTATTATGCTAAGATATTTTTGGATTTATTATTTCATGATTTTTGAGAGGATTGTTGATATAATATATTGAATTGTTTTTTTAATTTGATATTATTTAAAAGGTTTATGTTTTCCATTATTACCATTATTGGTTGATATAATCATCTCATTTTAGATATATTTGTTATACATTGATTGTTTTGTTGTGATTATGGTCATCCTTATATGTTTAGATCATATTATTTTAGAATAGAATCATTTGAGAGGTATCTAATGTAATAGTATGCACCTTATCAACCAATTACGTAGTAGTTTTTATTTTGGGGATATCAGTGGGATGTTTGTGGAACGAATAATTATATTTTTGGTAAAAAAATTGTTTGAAGTATGTATTGAGGCATAAAGGTATTTTTTATGTTATTAATTTTTATATTGTGGGTTAGATTGAGATGTGGAAGGAATGATATGTTATGGAGACTTTGGTGTTGATATTTTATGTTTTTAGGAATTTTAGGGACACTTGCAGCATGAGACCTTGGATGCAGTGTCATCTGGGTCTCAGTGGGGTTTGATTATTTTCTTACGTAATGACTTACCACATCGTCAATTATTAAATTCCATTGATTCTTGTGGTATTATTCACTACCAAAATTAGTTGCGGGACTGCAATGACATAGTGTGTATGTTGATCCATTATTGTGGTTAGATGTTAGGAGGTTGTGACATAGAATGAATCTATGTGGTTTGTTCCTCTCCCTAATTTTATTAGATCATGGCATTAACGACGACATGATTTCTAGAGGGTAGTTTTGAGGAATGATATTATTATGTAGTTAGATATATTGTACCATGGTTTTCTAGAAAATATAAGCATTGTGAAATTATTATACTCCTTAGTCTATGAGCTTATATATTTCATGCATGAGTATAAATATGGAATCCCCTATGACATCAATTTTATTTATATTATTTATATTTAAACTTGAGTTACTCTAGGGTAGATAGGTGGAGACCGTTTAACCCATATTTTATCAAATTTATACTCAAATTCGGGAGAGTGATTAATGGTGATCCAAGGTGAGTTCCCCAAAAACATTTCTTGGTTTCATCCAATTTTTTATTTGGTTTCATCCCATTATTTACTTGGGTATTCCTCCATACTTGTTTCTTATTGACACTATTACCAGATATAATTGATATTTTTGCAACTTGTGTGTTAATGTTGTGCTTTATTTAAACTACCTTCATAAAAGATTAATATCTTTAGTATGGAAATAAAAAGGTTTATAGATAAATGGATTGATAAGGAATCATGTTCTATAATATAATGAAATGTGTTGGATACTGGAATATGTTATTGTGTGTTTTTGAGTTTCTTTTTGTTGTGGATTTGATTGTATGGTTAACCAGGGATACTAATATATAACTCACATGGATTGGTTTAGATTCAATGGTTGAAATGTTTTTGGAAGTGGGTATGTGTTGGTTTGTATGTACTGGTATGTGGGGATGTGTTGGTTGGTATGTGTAGGGAACCATAGACGAATTTATTTTCACGGGATGAATTGTGTGATGGTATTAGGTATTTTTTTATAATCTTGGCATGGATAATAGCATAAATTATATAGTTGGGTTGTGGTTGTATTCCCCTGGTTAGTAAGAGGATACATATTAAATTTTTGGGATTATATAGTTTCTAGTTGTTGTGAATTTTTTTATTCCGTATATATGATTGATATTTGAACATTTATGGTAAATCTTTTAATAATAATTGGATAGATATGAATGAATTATGGGTTGTGACATAATATAGATAAATTTTAATGTATTTAAAATAGTTTTAGTTAATGTGTATTTTGGAAGTGGGTTGTCATTTAATATTGAATTTTATGTCCTAAAAATATTATATCCTTGGTAATAGTAAATCTAGATACAATTTAATAGTATGATTAACTAATATATTATAAGGGACTATATTTGATATTTTGTATGGAAATATGGTAAGGTTTCTAGTGTTATAATTGAAAATTGTGGTCGTTTTCAGTGGTGATGGTGTTAGGATGGTTGTGGGATGCGATTTTGTATTTATATTGACCATTAGATTAGTATTGGGTGTGGCATAAATATATATACAATGTATTTTCTCATAATATACGTATCTTACGCACCTGATTCATATTACCTTACCAACATCAGAATTTTTTTTGTGAACATTATTTTCCCTAACATCTACGTTAGTGATAGGGATGGAATATTACCCCTTATTCCCCTCTTCCACACCCTAGTGTAGTATAATGGAATAAATATCAAGATGATTTCCTGAGATAGTTTGTGGGTTGTTCATTGTAGGAGGGTGGAATGAGGTAGTTTTCCTTAAAGATAATGTTATCCTACTATGCATGATATATGTTTTCTTGAAGAGATGTCATGTGTGGTATGATATATGAGATAGTGAAGATGATGTTGTTGTGTATTGTGTTATACTTCTACTTATGTATGGATAGACTAATTCATGAATAACATGTTAAACCCTATAGGAGGTGTGGATAGGTAGCATTGTGAATAGACCCACATCGATGTTGGAGGGATTGGGCACAATACATTTGATTTTGGTTTATTATAGTATAAAATATATATAAACTGGCTTTAGGGTGAGTATATTTTTTATATTTCTAACATTATGTTATTACTCAAGGTTACAATACTTGTTTTGTAATCCTTAGTGATTCTAGTTGGTAGATAACCTAAAATCTACTCATTGATTCTATATTTTATTCAAAAAATCATTACTATGATACATGATAGGTATTGAGTAAGATTATACTATGGTTTTATTTTTTTAAATCGCACACACACACATTTATATAACTATTTTTTAGGTTTTCAGGGTGATTTTAGTGACTGAACAAGACAACAAATCAATAGATTGTGAATTAGCTATGGATTTTATGATTAAAACATTATTATAATTTTTCTTCGGATATATATTTTCTTGATAGATACATGAATTTTGGGATTATTGTGAATATTTTTTTAAAATATAATTCTATAAATTTGTGGTTTTTTATATATTCTTTGGATATATTAGGGTAGTTCCTCATATGTGCATGATTTATACCATTAACAACAGTCACCAACCTAGGGCCTATCTGAGGTAGGATTTGGTGGTCAACCTCATCTTCACTACTGACTAAATAGAAATTCCTAGTTATAGAGGGTCGTAATAATGTTAATATATGAAGGATGGAGAGGAGTTCTCAGAATAAAATATTGATCATTATATTACTTTAGCATCATAGTATTAATAGTACTGATTAAAGTGGATAATAATAGTGTTTTATTCTAAAATTTACATTTTTTATCATTTAAAAACAAGAAAAATATATCACATCATTGATGTATTTTATTTAATATAGTGAATGAAAAATAGATATTACGTGAATAAAAAATTAATCTTTAAAATTTTAAATTATGAATTACAAATTAAGCATAATTTTTTTATGAAATTATTTTTTCTCATTAAAAAAAATTAATCTGTGGTTTTTTAGAATTTATTGATTCATTTTGATATCATTATGATTTTATAAAACATATTATATATACAAAAAATAGTATTTTTATCCTAAAACATATAATTAAAATTTACTAAAGAAATTTCAAAACACTGACCCTGTGTGAATTTAATTGTGATGATTCAAAAAATGATGTTGATTTTATTGAAAAAAAATATTTATAAATCATAATTAAGGCATATATATTATAATATAGAAATTTACCTTATTGTTAAATGTTGTAAAAAAATTTCTTCTAAAACATTATATTAATACATATTATGAGTTATATAATATTAGAAGTAAATTTATATTATTGTATGGACTATATTTACTAGATTTATTCATGTTAAATATTTTTTTTACATGTTACTTTTTCAAATGTTTAGATAATATTCCCAATGTTTACATATAATTCCCACTATTAGTTACTACTTCCTATGGTCATATATTACCTATACTCCCTAATATTGTATATTATCTCTTAAACATTTCATTAACTTAATTTTCTCTTAGTCATATCTATACATCATTTACAATATTCAAATCATATATATATTGTATTGATTTATTTTTATATTGTTTCTTATGGGTGTGATAATCATAGTATATTAGGACACATCAACACCAAAAAAATCCTTTTTATATTATTTACATGTATTTATTTTTCAATTGTATTATATTCAATTTTATGGAATATATTGACCTTTTAGTGTATTGATTTATATTGAATAAATAAGATAATGTTATTTTCCATTCAAGGTTGAATTTATTTAAATAATTGTCTCCTACATAAATGTGACATAGAGGTACATTAGGGAAAAATATTATCTGAAACATTTGGTGTAGTTTGTTCCCTAGAACCAGGTAACATTGAATGTTTTATTTTTATAATATTAGTATTAATTAATATAATTCACATAATAATTAATCTTGTTTTTACCATCAATTTGATAATTTAATTGTTGTATCTAACAAATTTAATGGATTTATAATAACCCTTTAATAGTGATATTCCAAAAGTTCTACAAAATTATTCATAAATATATTTCGTGTGGATAAGAAAAAATTCATCTAACAAGGTGAAAATGACATTTGACTATCATTTTCAGTATTTTCATTTGTATATGTGGATTCCATATATGATATTTAACACACAAAATTGTAATAAAGGTATATTATTAGGAGATACCTACCAATAGGAGATCCATAAGTTAAATGTGAAATTTAATATTCTTATATATTGATGTTTATATTGGTCCATAGGCATGATATTATTATTAATAAATATTATATATCATGTACTTTGATATACATATTAAAACATTGATAACATATTATCCTGATGAGGTAGGATTCATTGGGTTTTTCATAACAAATATTACATTAATTTAATAATTCATGAATTTTTTTTCCCTACCAAGTTAATGAAGGATGATATCTCTTTCCCATTTACTAAAATATATCAGTATGACTAAATCTATGTTTGTGGTATTTCATCATGAATTTTATTTTAGGTAGCCAAATTATTAATAATATTACATATAATTTTATGACAAATGTGTACAACCTCCTAGTTAAGAACTTAAAGGAAATAGATTTTATTACAATGTTATTATTCATATGAAGATGATGTTGTGGTGAAAATAACTTTTTTCTTTTTTGGGTTCCATAACATTTTATTATACCTTAATCATTTAATTTAGGAATTTTCTCCTAAATCCATTGTGAAAGATGCTTATAGGGTCATCGACTGAGAATATCCCTTACCATAGTTATATTCTACTTGGCATTAATATAAAGAATTATTATTATTTTTGTTTTTTAGAAATACAAATTATTCAATTTAGCATCATTACATATATTCTTTAATGAGCTATTCAAGTTTATAATCTATCTGAATAAAAAAATTATTAATTTTTATTCATCGTTTTATGAATTTAATATTTATTATTAACATATTGGTTTTTGAAATGGTAATAAAAAATATTAAACAAAAATACTTAGCTATGTGAATATTAAACACAAATTTTTACATACATGTTTACTAAATATAATATTTAATTATTTATTAAATTAAAAATATAGTTAAAGTTATTTATTTATGTGATTACTTATTATTCATGTTTTGATTAATGTCTTGGAGAATTGAAGAGTAGATTTAAGGGCCTGATGGAAATGTTATAGATTACGTAATAAGATTTGAATAAATATTACATAATATATTTGACAAGTTATATTTAAATATTTCTAAATCATTTCCTACCATGGAATATAATAAAATAAAATATTCAATTATTATACATGATGTATACTTAGAATAAATCAATAGTTAAAGTGATTAATTGTTATGAAAGTTTTTCAATACATAATCCCTTAAGATAATTCTCTAGAATCCATAGAGAGGTCAGCAGTAGAACACACTAAATAAGGATATATAATTTTCTCCTACATCTCAAGACTGATAAAATAAGAGATATAATCTTCCAAGAATGGAAAACATATTTTTTTTGATCAATAGAGAATAATTAAAGGTGTTTACTTCATTCTATAACTTAGAATAACAATGATGTAATTTCATTATACAAGAAGCTTGTTTTGATATTGAAAATTTATTATACATTAGATTCTTCCAACACTATAAGGATTCTACTTTGTAATAATATTATGAATTGGTCACCAAATAAGAATGAATTATTAGGATCACAAGATTCTTTATTTAAATTTAACATAAATTAAATGTTAAAGAGTCTATCAATAGAGATTATGAGGACACAATTATAACTTATTTTGGATTTATATATTTAAACCAAGGAAATGAATTAATTAGAATTGAAATAAATATATGTAATGAACCTCATATCCATTATGTTCTAACAAGGAAGTCACATAATAGATTATACATATTTATTATTTTTGATCAATTTTGGTATTTTTATGTTAGTATTTATTTATACCTTTTCATTCTTAATATAAAAGTTGAGATTAATTGATTGATCTATTTTATATGATCGAGCATATAACAATAATATATGATGAATTCTAATGGATCCCATTCATAGGTGTAGAGGATTCATACTACAAGATAGAGATACACAATATGTAATTAAAGAGTACATTCCTTATACCCATGGAAAACCAGACATGGGAAATCCATAAAAAATATGATACATTGTGTTGAGGTTGTTATGTCACGTCACTATAGTTAGTGTGTTTTCCACAAGGTTTTAACATGGATAATCATGGAAAGTGAATAATATAATAATCATTCAAGCATAATTACTCGTACAATATTTTTCCTTACATGAATCATATAATACATATATTTACTATATATAGAATGTAGTTAATACCAATCATATAATGAATTTTATATAATAAAAACTTGTATATAGTCTGAATAAGTCTGTAAACATTATGTGATATGTGATAACCAATATAATATACATATTGAGTCACTATGAAATTTGTAAGAGTGTCCAATAATGAATTACAAGATGTGTAGCTAATTGTACAGACTGTCTCACAAGTGCCAACTCATGAAATGTACACAATGATAAAAGAGTTTTTTATTTAACATGTGATAAAATTTAATTAATTAATTATAACCATAAATACATGGGGTGTCTCTTGATGTACATGAATTTTGGTAGGGATTTTCAATATAAGGAATATGCTGAGCATAATTTTCTATTTTATATGGAATTAAATGATTTGATAATTAATTTCAATGCTATTCGGTAACAACATGATTTTTAAAGTTTTGGTCAAAACATGTTGTTTAGAGACATCACGAATAGTACACACCACAAGTATTATAGGAAATATTTATGTTAATATATTACATGAAGGATGTCTAGATTAACCCATGGAGAAACACGCCATTAAATTTCATGGAATGATGTTTAGGAATACATTTTGAGTATTTACATTGTACATGAAAATTACAATACAAATCATTATATGTTCACTTTGTTAGGTGAAAATATGTGTTGTGTAACACATAAACTCCATAAATGGTTTTATGAAGATACAAAATGATACACGTCACACATACTCTAGTACAAGTCATCTAAATAAAAATAAAAATAAAAATTTTATTGAACATAATTTATTTAATATAATGTTTCATAAGAATATCAAAGAATATTCAGACATATATTTAACATAAAATAAAAAATTAATTACTAATATTATTAGTTATTAAATTGGAAAATTTATCTTTATACAAAACAATTGAAATTAATGATATGATGTTTAAAGGTTTAGTGGTTCCATGTTGTATATGGTAATAAAATTAACTGAATAATGTATGTGATGTTTTTATATTTATATCTTTTATTTATTTTATTAGATATCGTGATATATTTTTATTAAAAAAACTATGATGAACTTTATATGATACCTTATTTTTATTATGTATGGGCCTATGAAGATATGTTTTTTATTATGTAAACATAAACACATGGTACACATCACCCATATATGAGTAAGAATATGTTATGGATGGATATCTTGTTGAGAGTAGATGGTTCAAATCAAAATATGGTGAAACCAACCAAAGAGAAACAAATTTTAAAGGTGGAATGTTTCAACTCAACTAAATCTTATAAAAATATTTTATTCCCTAAGGGAAAATTGTTTTATATATTCCTCTTAATAATCTTTCAACTAGTTGAATCCTCATTATTATACCACATTATTATTTGTTCTATCAAGTGAACGGTGATTTTTTTAAAAAAGTTATTTTTATTTAATGATTAATAGTTATCACATAATGTAAATATATACAAAAAATAAAAGATAAAAAAATTATTTATTTTTCAGAAATTATATTATCCAAAATAGATAATTAATTGTATGAAAACATAATATTATTAACAAGTATCTAAATGATAAAATATATAATATTTATGTATAAAATAAAAACAATTGTTGGTATGGTGGCTTTAAGGGTGATATGATGTGCTGGAGATTTAAAATTTCCACCACAAGATTGATGTAAATTACCATCTCTAGTGATCTAGGCCTTGTTAAAGGCTCAAGGAAGTCGTTTGAATTAATTAAAGCACAAAAAATTAAATGTCTAGTTACCTTAATAAAATAAATTTCATGTTCTTAAAACACTTTTTGTCGGTGGCTATTTCTCAATAGATTTGAGTTTGAATCCATCAATATTATCCACAAATAAATCAAGAGTTTACGGAAATTTTGATCATTTAATTATGGGTCCTAGTGTGGAGGTATGGTGAATCCTTTGATTTCTAAAAAATCACTACTATCATGTCCATTCAATCTGATAAGAAGATCAATGATTGAAGGCTTGGAATGAAGTCCTATCTCTCTAGGGTGTGGGAAAGTGGATATTGGAGTTCTCAAATTAGAGTGTTTGAATATTCCAATGGAAATAAGCTCCCTATTTCTTATATAGTGGATATTAAATACCCTAAAAGGGTTCCATACATGGATATATATAACTTCTACTAATTAACCCATAATTGACATGTTATGAAAAACTAACTATTTCATAACATCATTTACATTTTTATCACTTACTTATAATATATAATTAGAATACTATGTGATAAAATGAGTCTCTAAATTGACTCATAATTCTCTTAAATTTTATTCAAACCTTGAATATTAAAATAATATTCATCCATATAATATATTTTCATGTATTCATATAATAACATGATAATAATTTTAATAAATAAAATAAACTCCATTTATTATATAATCAAATAATAGTTCATTTATTTATTCACTAGTGATCATTTATTCTCGAACATATCTCAGAACTCATAGTGGGGCCTACTATGTTCTATACTCTTACTCATCAAAATAGGGAAGTCTTTTAATAAATATATATTGGTGACCCTCTAAGACCATACCTGTATTTCAGTTAATGAAATTCATAGACTAGGAGTGGAGTCAAGAAAACCATCAAGGCCAGTATGGAGAAAAGGAAAATTCATAGAAATAAAAAACTTTCCTATGATCACATGTATTGTAATAGAGTCTCTATAGAATATTATATCTCAAAAATAAGGATGTATACATTATGTCATCATCCATTATTTATTTATTTATTCATTCACCTAATTTTTCAGAATTACCTTCTTCAATAATGACAAATAATTTAGTTAAGGTACTTCCATTCCGATCAACTAGGCATGAGATATAACTTCTTTTCAGAAGAATAAATTTATATCTTGATTTTTTAATCATTGTCATAGCAACAATGAAACATACGTTAGAAGATACCTTACTATTACTTCAATTCCATAGTTTTCATATTAAATCAATTTATATAATTAAATATTGTAAACTGATAATAATATCATGTCAGGAGACCATTACACATGTTCGAAAATAAGAACTACTAATGACACCTAAAACATGTGGTGTTCCTATTGGTGAGTCAGTTCTCATGGTCAAATATAGAAAAGATCACCAAGTGAAACCTAATAAGAAGAACTCACAATGCTTATGATCCCATAGCATTCTATTATCACACATCATTAGTGTCCTATTACCATTATAAATTTGGACTATAAAACATAAGTTTCTCATTACTATCATGGTATCTCTAGGTTCTAATTATAGCCTATGAACTACTATAACCATTTGAATCAACATGTAATATAAATATATTACTATAAATATAGTGTTTATTGATGTATCAACACTATTATGGGAAGGTAAACACACACACACAAAATACCTAACAATATACATTTCATGGTAATCAGAGTACATACCAGAGTTGGGTCTATGGAACCCACTTAAAACACTCCAACTTTCACTGGAGTCAACTACTAAAGAAATTCTACCAACTATCTATCAAATGAGAATAATTATTTTGATGAGATATGGATTTAGTTAGGGTTATACCATGTTACCATCTATGGCTACTCTACTGATTGTGACTTCAACTATTTGTGTAATATCACTCAAGAGATGAAACATTTTAAGTATATGATTTATCCTCATGTGTGAATTGGGAGCATTATCTAAAAATGATACTATATTATTATGACAATAAACTTGATTAGGGTCTTTACTAATAGTCACAACACAATTGTCTTAAATAATTTATCATATCCATACTGCCTCCATAAATCCATCAGAAGCATCTATATACTTGGATTCTACTATCGAGTTGGTGACCACATGTTTTTTTGAGATTATAAAAACCACTATAAAAATATTTATGAAGAAGAAATACCAATACTATTATTTTAGATCATAGTGATTTATCTAGAAACTAGAATCAATGTGTGATTTCACTACTAGTTCTTCATCTCCACCATATATTAGTAACACATCATTTGTAAACATTAACTACATTAGGATAGTTTATGCACTTACCCAATTTAGTTATCATGGATTATCATGATATATTACCTTATTGTTTAAAGAAAAGGAAATATAAAACATAATAAAAGTTCATGACATACATGATAAATCCCACCAATGTGGAATAAGTGATTATACTCATTCATTAAATATCCTCATGTGTTTATGAACACATTTTCATACAGAGATGATATAATGTGATATTGGAGACAAACCTCTCTTTAAATATTATATATTGTATATTTTAATTGTCTTATAAATTTACGTACTTTGATATAGTCCAAGAAGCTTGTAATGTCTATCTCAATAGATCATAATCCCCCAAATTTAAGCTACTTCACCAAAGTCTTTCAAGAATATATATTCATTTAACTAGGTGTTAACTAACTATAAGACTCACACTTCATTTCCCATAATTAAAATTTTGTCAACATAAAATAAAAGGAAAATAATATTGTTCCCACTAACCTTCCTATAGACACATGGTTCTCTTTCATTATTGATGAAACCAAATTCTCTTATGACCTCATTAAAAAACATTCAATGATCATGATTCCCACGTCAACACCTAAATGGATCTCTATAGATTTCATACTTTATTAGAATTATGTGCCTTAATTTACCCCTCCAGTTAATTCATATAGGCTTCTTCATGCAATATCCCATTTAGAAATGATGTTTTTACATCAATTTTTCAAATATCATAATCAATTAAGGGTGATATTTCAAGTTATATTCAGATTTATTTTATGATAAATACTGGATAGAAGGATTTTTTATCCTATTCATTAACTTTTATTGAAATCCTTTTCTACATTTCATTACTTATAGGTATTTACATTTAAATCCATGCTTATATTTTTCTTTAATACCCATTTTTCGCACAATTGGGTTTACATCAGATGGTGGGTATACCAAAATAAAAACATGATATTGGTACGTGGACTCCATCTTATAATGCATAAATCTTTTCCATTTAACCACATAATTTTCATCAACTTCTTCCTTTTAGGTTAGGTGTTCATCATTCTCAAAGAGTATCATTTTCCCTAACTTCATGATAAAAAAACCATATCTATTTTGCTCTCTAATGTAATATCCTAGACTTTGTGGAGCTATTTCATTATTTAAAATTTGCATAAAATCCATTTTTTTAATTAAAAGTTTTTTAGTAGTATTAGGGGACTCAAGGGTGTTATGGGGGGTGGTTTTGGATATTAGAGTAAGGAAAACCATGCCAACCTCAACAAGGCGCACAGTTTGTGCATGGTTAAGTAAATTGTGCGGCCTATCTAGAAAAAAACATGAAACCTTAGATAGTGGCATATCACATGGATGGAACACAGTTTATAAAACTTAAAGGCCTCTCCAAGTAATTATTTGACCCATATTCCCTCAGATAGTGTCTTGTTCATGGTTTGGAAAACCGTATAGGTAAACCGTGTGCCCCTGTAAATGTTGAAAAAATTAAAAAAAATTCATTATGGGATTTCAATTATTCACCCATTTTTATTCCCCCATTACCTCCATTGAACCCTAGTGACAAACTAGAAGCCTCAAGGGATTTCAAGGGTGATTTTCTTTTATCTCGTTGTTTTTTGGAGTGCCATAGATTATGGATTGAAAATTCAGGTAGGTATAATCTTCTCTTTTCTTCTCTATTTTGAATTAGGGTTTGTATCTTAGGTGATCTTATTCTGAATCTATAAACCCTTTTTTCCAATGGAATCTAGGTTGAGTCTTAATGTAATGTTTGAATCCAGATCCCAGACCTTGTTTATTATTTCATTCATCAACTCATTCAAGGTAGGTGGTGTACGTGTTATAACCCATAGTTTTGTTGTATATTTTTGCATGTTCGAATTTGTTCTTAATTACCTCTTGTTGTAATTTTGATGAATTTGGTGATATTTTGTAAAATGGGTTCCTAGAGGATGAACAGATACCATTATAGTCCCCATGGGATGTATCGAGGTTGATTTGACTGATTTAGGGCCACCCATGAGGTGTGCTGATATTTCCTACTCTAGGAATTAGTTGAGTGTAAGGTAATTATGTGATAATGTAGAGCCCTTGATGAGTAAATTATTATGTTTAATTGAAGTGAAAATTAAATATTTGTACTGTTTTTAGATTTGTTAATGCCTTAAGGGGTTGTTTGGCATGACATGGAAATGGGTTAATGGGTTAATTGAGATTATATCATGTGGCCTATAAACTATGTTAGAAATTCCCAAGAGATTAAGTGCATATGAAATGATGAATATGTTAAATTGGTAACGACATGGTAAATTTGAAATTTGTTAATTGGGGTTTCATAAGGGAATTGATAAAATTTGAAATGGGTTTATATAATAGAATTATTGATTATGATTAGTAAGTTGGGAATGAGAATGGGAATTGGGCTAAATGGGATAAGTATTGTAAATGGAAAATATATTAATAGGTTATGGATTAATAATAATTCCCATGTTGATTATTATGGATTAAGTTTGTTATATGTATTGGTTGTGTTTGGTTGTGGTATGGGTTGTGTGTGGTGAATGGATGTAAAAGCTTGTGCACATGGATTGAGGTGTGGGACAAAGTACTGAAGCTCCTCCCATAGGTTGAGTTGTATTGATGCTCTAACTCTACCCATAATACACTGATGAGGGAAAGGGATGGGCCTTTATTCCCTCAACAGTTTCATTACACCTAGACTAAGCCTTCAAGGCGAGGACATTGTAATGTTGTGATGTATTATCCCTAGTGAGATGGAGACTTAACATATTTTTTTATACAAAATGATAAATTCCATAAACCTTTTTGTGAATTATGTAAATTCCAAACCCATGTATTACATGTTGATAATGAACTAATTAATGAATAGGATGAAAATAATGAATTGTTTTATGGGTAATAATAGTTAAAGTAACGGTTTTTAGATAATGGAGCCTGAAATATCTTATATTTACTTATCATATATTGAATACTTGCAAGAACTATCTGTTTAGACTGGATATTTTTGTAGACACTTTTGGTGGTGGCCTACTGAGTTGTACTCACACCCTTCTTGGGATATCATTAGGTAACCGAGTAGATTTCATGCTTGTAGGTCGGGATAAGGGTAAAGTCCCGGAGCTTGGGATTTAAGTTGGACTAGATAAGGGCATGGATGAGTTTCTAGACATAGAGTTAGGACCATTTTGGGGATTCTGATGTTGTCTTTATTTTGGGGTTGTTTTCACTTGTAACAGTGGCATGATGTGACATATTTACTATTGGTTGTGGTTTATACCCAGTTATAGGAGACGATTATTTATGTATGTTCATTGGTTATTCTACGTGGTTTCTTCTATTCTATTTATTCTATGTTGTGGATTACTCTAGTAAAGAGTGTATAGTCTCCTAATGTGACTTTTATACCCTTAATGCTAGTCAGTAACCTCTGGTGCATGGGGTGGCATGGTTGAGGTTATGTGGAGACCCGACTCGAGGCACCAAGTTAATGGATTCTAGGTTGGGGATGTTACAAAGAAATATTAGACGAGACTTTTCTATAACTTACTATTTGAGGATGGTATACATGAGGTTAGGAAGGTGTCGAGCCTTGGTAAAGAGATCATTATTAGGATTATCTAACCCAGGTATGAGGGAAAACCCACTTCACCCTAGGTGGGATTTATTGTTCTTGTTGTGTGTTGTTACAATTGTTGATATTTTACTATCGAGTGATGAACTTATTGTGTGGTGAGAGAGTTTTATAATATGTTTCTCATGCCTAGAATGGCACAATGTTTTTCATTCATTAATCATTCTAGCCTCCTAACTATATATGTGACATGAATCATGGCAGGAACAGACATGGGATAAGTGTGTGGGACATAAAGGGTAGGATGCATTTGATTTTATTGAATGTGATGAAAATTGTGACTAACAAAATGATGAAAATGGGTAAAAAGGGAATTACAGTGTTAAATAATTATTAACAATTGTTCTTAATAAATGTTTTTAATTTAATTAAAATTTTATTGAAGTAAGTAGTGATACAGAAATAGTTTTGAATTGATGACCAATGTTAGGTAGTACCTGATTAAGTTTGTCAAGCCATGTTAGCCATGGCCCTTGGTATGGACGATAGAGGGTATTTTTCCAGGTATGATAAGGCCCATTTGGATAGTGTATATGAAGTGGTTTTTTATGGATAGTGTGGATCCTTCCTTTATATTTTGTGGAAGATTTAGGGTTTTTGTTCTAAATCTTGAGTTTGGAATTATAGAGACATGTTACCACGAAGACATGTGCCGATTGGGAGACAAGAGGAAATTATAGATAGTGATCCCCCGGTAGTGGAGAAAGAGGATACAATGGAAATGAAAATATGGAAGATATGTTTCATGATAACTTTGATTGTTTTATGTAGATGATGTAATTGGACCAAGGGTGTGTTACACAGAGTATGTTTGAGATGACAAGGGAGTTTCAGCTGCAGCACCCTACGACCATTACTGGAGAGGGTGGGTCAGAGGGTGTCATGTTCTAGATAGATTCAATCCAGAAAATTCATGACCATCTGAGGATTCCTACCAATAAGCGAGTCAAGTTAGCTACCTATATGTTGTAGGGCCAGGCAAAGCATTTTTTGTAAATCGTGGTTCATATATAGAAGGATGAAGGAATGGTATTGAATTATTTTCAGGAAATAATTTTGGTATTATACTACCCCAAGACCATGTGGCCGGAGAAGGTTGTGGAGTTTATGAGTTTTACCCAAGGGGTTGCATTAGTGATGGATTATACTAGTTATTTCACTGATCTGTGATGCTTCGTTCCAATGTTGGCATGAGACAAGGAAACTATGGTAAAGCACTTCTAGGATGGGCTTATGCATGAGATTAGGTACCAGGTGTATATATTCCATATGATGAGGTTTGTAGAGGTGGTCAAAACAGACCTCATCTATAAAGGGAAACAAAAGGTGGATTTATATTGTGTACTTGTGGTCAATCCATGTGGAAAAGTGGTGCAACTTTTAATGGAAGGAAGCATCCTTTTTGGAATTTTTAGTAGGGTGAAAGTACGTATATTAGTCAAAAGAGAGGCCCACTCCCTATGGGAGGTCATTATGTTTTCTATTACCAGTTTGTAAGGTCGAGGACCATGTGGGGTCAGTGTCCCTCACCACTAGTCAAGTTTCGATCATGTGGCAGGTTGGGATATCTTTAGAGGATTTGTAAGAACCCTCGGTAGCTGGGCATAGATGGAGATCAGAGAGATATTTTGAGTGTTGGAAGGGGGTTGGTCATCTCATATCAGGAAATTTTTTGAGGCTCCATGGGACATAATGGTAGGGGTGGTGGATGTGGATCATTGGGGTGAGATCGTCCATACTAGTAGGGAAGTGCAGTACAGGGTATTCAGTTTGTAACCTAGGGTAGAGGGGTCGGTCATCTTCACATAATTATGTCTACACCGGGAGGTGGTGAGGTTGGACCGTCTACTATTCAATATATGATTATTGTAGCTTCCAAACTCTCTAGTTCTTTATTTAACATAGTTTTCACACATTATTTTGTTTTCCACAATTTGTAGTAGTGTTGGGACTAACTGTGGAAAGTGTGAATGGGGTTATGTTAATTGAAACTCTATTGGAGGTACAAGTTGAGGATATCAGAAAATTTAAGGGTTGTACTTTAGTGGTTAGTGGATATCATTTTTTGTGGATTTTTTTCCTTGATATGTTAGGTTTTTACCTAATTTTTGGTATAGACATTATGTTGTTGTATCAAGCCCATATTAACTGTTACCAACATCGGGTAATTATCACATCACTATATAGAGACACTTACGCCCTATGTTGTGAGTGGGATGTTTGGGCAGGTCGTGCAGGACCATTTTGATAGAAATTAAGAGAACTCACAAACCAAGTGGCATATCTTGTTCTAAATTAAGGAGGATGGGAGAAACCAGAATTCCTTCTCATTGTTGATCAATTTCAGGATGTGTTTCACAAGAAATTCTTGGGGCTACCACTGAAGATAGATTTTGATTTTACAACCTAACTAGTGTTAGGAGAAGAATCAGTTTACATTCTTCCATATCGAATGGCGCTAGTAGAACTCCTAGAATGTAAGTTTTGAATAGAAGATTTATAGAAAATGGGTTTCATTCATCCTAGTACATCACATTGGGGATCTCCAGTACTATTTTCTAAGATGGTGAAAGGATCATTGAGGTTATGTGTTGACAATAGAAAGTCAAATTAGATTATAGTCTAGAATAGGTACCTAAATCCCAGAATTGATGATCTATTTGAATAATTGAGGGGTGCTTCGGTGTTCTCCAATATCGATCTGAGATTATGATACCATCAGATTAGGTTGAGACCATATGGAATACTACAAATAGCTTTCTGGAGCAGGTATGGGTTGTATGAGTTTTTGGTGATGTCATTCGGGTTAAACAACGCACCAGCCATGTCCAAGGATTTAATGAACTAAATATTTCACCCATACATGGATCGGTTCATTGTTGTATTTTTTGATGACATGTTGGTGTAATCAAGAACTCCTGACAGCCATTCAAAACATCTTGACCTCATTTTGAGTACACAAGTAAAGCATAGTATTTATACCATGCTATCAAAATTTTAGATTTGGATTGAATAATTTTATTTCATGGGTCACATCATTTTTGAGTTCGGTGTGTCAGTGGATATAGGTAAAGTGTATACTATGGTGTCTTAGGAGCATCCAAAGAATTTTTATAATGTTTGGAGTTTTTTTGGGATTGGATGATTATTACCTAAGGTTCATTATGTATTTTTACTATTTGGTAGTGCCACTCCCAGGACTTACCAAGAAAGGAGTTAATTTTGAGTGGTCGTAGGCATGTAAGAATTATTTTTAAGAGTTGAAGAATTAGTTGACCACCACACTAATTCTGATCTTACCTGAAATAGGGATGAAGTAAACCTTGTTCTGTGATGCATCCAGTGTTGGACGTGGGGCAGCATTTATGCAGGATTATCAGGTTGTAGTATTTGGATCAAGATATTTGAGGCCTCATGAAATAAATTACGCTACTCATGATCTTGAGATAGCCACCATGATTTATGACTTAAAGTGTTTAAGATATTACTTTTTAGGAGAGTAGTTTACCTTGTATACCTATCATAGATGTATGAAGTACATCATCTCACTACAAGATTTAGATATTTTGTTGTGAAGGTTGGTCGAGTACTTGAAATACTTTGAATTAGAGTTGTTTTACACACTAGGAAAATGGAATAGTGTTATAGATGCTTTGAGATGGAATAATCAGAATTAGGTGGTTCAAGAATCCAAATCTGAGTGGAGAATGATGGACTTGTTTGCTAAGATGAAACTATAGGTGATGGATGGGAACGAGAAAATGACCCTTTTATCTATAGAAGTTGAGTCTTCAATTTTGAGTAAGGTCAATGAGAGTAAGATGGATGATTCATAGTTTCTCACTATGAAGGAAAATATTAAAGGTCGGGAGTCACCTTCTAGTTGGGTTGTTGGTGATAAAGGGATTGACGGTGTTTGTGGTCATGTGGTTTTACCAATGTGTATGGTAGAAGAGTTGACGTATGCGTTCCATGCATAAAAGTTTGTAGTTCATCCTAGTATGGATAAGATGTATTATGATCTTCGTAAGCATTACTGGTTATCGGGAATGAAGAAAGAGGTTGCGAGTTTTCTGACATGATGCCTTACCTATCAATAGGTTAAGGCCGGGCACCAGTTCCCAGGTGGTTTGTTATAGCCATTTCTAGTCTCAATGTAAAGTGGGATTACATAATGATGGGATTCATAGTTTGTATTATGAGGACACATTGGAAGAATGATGTAGTTTTGGTGGTTGTGGATTAGTTGACTAATGTGGCCCATTTATTATCGATCCAGGAGGCTTACACAGTTTAAAAGTTAGGTGAGTTATATATTTTTGAGATAGAACAGTTTCATGGTGTGCTAGGAACTATTGTTTCATATCATGATATGTGTTCCACATCATGCTTCTGGTTGGGATTACAGAAGGAGCTTGGTACCCAAATGTTTTTGAGTATGGATTATCACCTATATTAAGAGAGGAAGTCATAACATAAAATTTATATGCTAGAAGACATGTTGGTAGATTGTGTTTTAGATTTTGGTGGTTCATAGGAAAAAATATATTTCTTGTTGATTTTTTCTACAACAATAGTTTTCATTATATGATTTAGATGGAACCTTTTGAGGCGCTCTTTAGGAGACCATGTTGATATTTTTATTCTAGTTAGATGTGGGGGAATATAAGCTATTCTGATCAAGTCTTGTGCAGAAGATTTCCACAAAAGTTATATTGATTCAAAATCGAATGATAACGGCTCAGAGTAGGCAGAATTCATATGAAGATTGGTGTTATAGACCCCTTGATTTTATGATTAGTGATAGTGTGTTTATTCTTGTGGCACCAAGGTTGGGTCATCGTCGAATTCGGAAATAAGGAAAGTTGAAACCAAGGTATGTGGGTATGTTTGTGATTGTGGAGAGGATTAGACCGGTGGATTACAGAATAGATCATACAAAATGGTATAGAGATATGCATGATGTTTTTCATGTTTGAAAACTCTAGAATTTTCACCATGATCCATCTCATGTGATAAATGTTGAGGATGTAGAGCATCAGGCTGACGCGTCCTTTGAGAAGCATCCAATTTGTATTGTGGATCATAGTGAGAAAGTCTTGAGGGGAAAGAATATTCCCTTATCTAGAGTTTTGTGGCCACATAGAAATGTTCAGGGAGAAACTTGGGAGATAGAATCCGATATGAGGGCCCAGTGGCTTGATCTATTTTCTTCTAAAACTCAGTGATTCTCGGGAATAGTGGCTTGAGGAAAAGTCATTATAATGTGGGGTGGTTTTAAAATACAAAAATTTATGGAGGTATTTACTTGTTTAAATATTACTTTCAATACATTTTTTTGGTTAATGAAATGTTTCATGGGAGTATGATGGGCCACAAGGAAGTTTTAGGGTGTTCGGGACATGAGGGGAAGGAAAATTGTGTCAATCTATGCAAGTCACATAGTTTTTGCACAATTAAGTAAATTTTGTAGCCTATCTAGGAAAACAATGTAACCATAGATAGTGGCATATCGCATGGCTGGAATATGTTTTTTCAAACTATGTATCCTTTCTAGGAAATCGTGCAACCCAACTTCCCTAAAAAAGAGGCTTGCGCACGATTTTCATACGGTTGGACAAATAGTGTGGGTCAACCATGTGCCCCTATAATAGTTGAAAAAATTACAAAATTTCCATTATGGTATTTTATGTCTTCACTAAATTTTCTTCACCCATTACCTCCATTTAACCCTAGTGACAGACAAGAACCCTCAAGGGATTCTATGGTTGATTCTCCATTATCTCTAGGCTGTTTGGAGCACTATTGGTTGCAGATTGAAGCTCTAGGTAAGTCTAATCTCATCGTTTTATTTTATTTTTCAGATTATAGATTGTATCTTGGGAGATTTTATTTTGAATCCATAAAACCCTTATTTTCTGGTGGAATCTAGGTTGAGGCCTAAATAGGTTTTTGAATCTAAATCTAAGACCATATTTAGGAGTTCATTCATCAACAGATTTGAGGTAGGTAGTCTACATGTTATATCCCATAGATTCATTGTAGTTTTTCACATGTTCGGTTTTTTTCATGGTTACCACTTGATGTGATTTTTATTCCTTTGGTGAGATTTGATAAAATGGATGCCTAAAGGATGAATATAAACCCTCATTTCCCCATGGGATGCATCAAGGATGATTCGACTGATTTAGGGACTCCCATGAGGTGCATCAATATTTTTGAGTCTATGAATTGGTAAAGTAAGTATAAGGTAATAGTGTGATATTTTAGAGCCCTTATTGGGTATTTTTTATGCTTAATTGAAGTGAAAATGGAATATTGGTAGTGTATCTAGTTTTGGTAATGGCTTAAGGGGTTTTTAGCATGACATGGAAATGGGTTAATTGGGTTAATTGAGATTGTGTCATGTAGCCTGTGAATTATGTTAGAAATGGCCAAGAGAGATGTGAAATGGTGATTATTTTAAACTAGTACCAGTATGGGAAATGATAAATATGTTAAATAAGGTTTTGTATGCTAATTGATGAATTTTTGAAATGGGTTGATTTAAGGGAATTATTGATTATGATTAGTGAGATATGCATGAGAATGGGAATTGGGATCAACGGGATATGCAATGTAAATGGAAAATATGTTAATGGGTAATAGAATAATATTAAGTCCCATGTTGATTGTTATGGATTATGTTTGTAATATTTATTGGTTGTTTTTGGTTGTGATATGGTTTATGTGTGGTGAATGGATGAATAAGCATGTCCACATGGCTTGAGGTTTCGGATAAAGGATTGAGGATCCTCCCACAGTTTGATTTGGACTGATTCTCTAACTCCACCCATAATGCACAAGTTAAAGAAGAGGACAGATCTATATTCCCCCAATGGTTTCATTCTACTCAGAATGTGGCTTCGAGGTGAAGATATTGTGATGTTGTAATCTATTATCCCTAGTGAGATGTGAAATTGAATTAACCCCTTATAAAGAATTATAATTCCCATGAAACTTTGTGTGAATGATGTAAATTTCAAACCCATGTATTATATGTTAATGATGAACTATGTAATGAAGAAGATAAAAATAATGATTTTTTCTAGGGTTAGTAATAGTTAAAGTAAATGATGTTAGCTAATAGAACCTAAACTGTCTTTTATTTACATATCATTTATTTAATACTTGCATGAACGATCTGTTTAGTCTGTATGTTATTATAAAAACCATTGTTGGTAGACTACTAATTTGTACTCACACCCTGCTTGGGATGTCATTGCGAACTTGAGTATATTTTACGCTTGCATGTGAAGACAAGGGTAAATTCCATGAGATTGGGAGATAATTAGAACTTGAGAGGTACATGGATGAGGTTCCGAACATGGAGTTAGGATCACTTTAGGGATTCCGTTGTAATATTTATTTTGGGTTTTGTTCACTTGGAACTATAACATGACATGACATATTTACTGTTGGTGGTGGTTTGTACCCATTTCTGGGAGATGGTTATTTATGAATGTTCATTGGTTAATCTATTTTGTTTCTGTTATTCTATTTATTCTATATTTTTTGTTACTCTGGAAAACTGGGTATTGTCTCCCCATGTAAATTTTAGACCCCCGCTACTAGTTTTCAACCTCTGAAATATGGGGAGGCGCACTTGAGGTTATGTAGAGACCCGACTCGAGGCACTGCTTTAATGGCTTGCGGATAAGGGATGTTATATATGACTTCTTTAGTAGACCAACACAGTACATGTGTCTCAAGAAAATATACACCCCCTACTATTCTTGTGGAGATTGTTCTCATACAAACTCTTATGAATATGGACAATTAACTTGACCAATTCCAATCTCCTCCCACTATTTCCATTGGAAATTTGTTGATTTTCGTGAAATATTTCAGGTCATTCCAATATTATTTTTCTATATATATGTTTATATATGAACTATAATTTGGTTTCATTAGGATAAAATATAATGATTGACTCCATGAGTTGGGATAAAAAAATTTCACTATATATAGTCTTAAAAAATTCCTCCCATCTGAGTACATATATGTGTGGAAACCTGTATTTCATTCCACAACAAAAATCATATGGAATCTGATTTGTTTCTTTAGATTGTAGTCATTTAATGTTATATGCCACAAACTGTAAATCATATACCCAAAAAGATAATAAAAGTGTTTCCTAACTCATCATTGATATGACCATGTCATGAAATATCTAATTCCTACTTTCACTAACACCATTCCACATATACCTAGTATTGATTCGAGATACTATACCACACTCACGCAACTGATCAATGAATTTATTCTTAAGATATCGTTTTCCTCGTTCTGAGTGGAGTGACTCAATCTTCATACTGAGCTAGTATTATACTTCACATTGGTATTTCATAAACATCTAAAAGGAATATTACATATATATCATTAATTAGATATAACCATACATATTGTAGAAATAAATAAAATTAATGATGTACAAAACCCCCCCACTTTTATCTACTAGAAACACACCACATTTGTCAATCTATATCAATTTGATTAATTTAATTTCTATTACTCTTTCCCATTAATGAGTGTTTTTTTCATTTTATCCGATAAAAAAGTGTGACATACATCCATGGGATTTAACTCAACTGTGTCTAAAAGCCCTGCTTGATGTATCTCTTGTAAACGCTTCTCATTTTCATGAATAGGATTGAATTTACATAATAATGTGTTATATGAGTCATTTTTAGTATTTTTTTCATTCACTTATATAAATTTGATTTAATGTTAAATAATATACAAACCATTTTAATGATACACCACACAATAACATATGTTATCCTTATAAAATTGAACAAATGTATTCTCAAACATTAAATAAAATCCCATGGTGTGCAAACTAGAAATTGATATTTAAATTCTATTAACTTAAGGAAAATAATAAAAATTATTTAATATAGGAATGAAATAACTATGAAAATTAAAATGATAATCTCCCACTACCATGGCTACGAATCTTGCACAATTTACAGCTCAGATATAAACATCTCCCTTTGTAACCTTCTTGAATCTACATGGTTCTGGTTTATTAATAAAATTTTGTGATTTATATGGTATATTTAATAACCAACATAATGATAAATAAAGAATGCATTCAATGAAAAAATAATAATGTAGAAGTATCCCCATGCGTCTTTATCCAGGAATTGCAATTATTCTTCCAGTGTCCTTTTATGACACATGAAAAACAAGAAACCTCCCACCCATTAACCTCCCCTAATAGAATTGGAATTTATGGAAGGATAGTGCATTGGTGTCTTTATCATGGGTCTATACATAGACCCTATAACATTTACCTTCCCCATATTTCTCATAATATGAACTGATGTATTGTTATTCGTTATATCCTTATCAAGTGGTGAACTAAAGAAAACATGATGGGGAGCAAAATTTTCAAGTTATTCATGTTGTAAATAATAAAAATGTAGAGAAGGATGGTGGTAAAGACGTAATAATGAGATCAGTCTCTAGTTCATGGTTTATTTTAATCCCAAGGGTTTTAAGTCTATCAATATACCCAATCTTCATGAGTACATGTGGTCCTACTTGAATCCCTTCTACTAGCCTGCACCTATACAATGCACCTGATAACTAATATATTTGTTGGATTTCTCTTTCCTAGGATGACACTTAGAGATAATTTATAATTTTGTAGGCATCTTCATCCTCACGATTTTTATTACATAACTATATATTTTTGAAAACATGATACAATGTAAATATAGCGCATCATCTGCATGCTTCTTATATTTATCTTTACATGCTTTTCTTGCTCCTTGAAGGGGCCATCCATATGTATGGACTCCAACACAAAGATATTTCTCTCTTGGAATAGATGAATTAATGTTAAATCACTTAAACCCCTCATGGATTTTATGTTTGGTTAGTATATATTCATTATTTAATTTGGTCGCAGTGAAAGTATATGGGTGGTGGTGATTTCCATTTTTTTCTATAACAAATAAATTTAGAAGTTAGTACATTATCATGATTACTATTTACACATATCCTATTAATTTATTAAATGTATCTCACTATTTTAATGAACTCTATAATCCAACCATACATGATCTTGAAAACCTAGTCACTTGGGTATTATAGTGGTAAGGAACCTTGAAACCTCTCCTCATAGTCCAATTAATGGATAAGGGACTACTCAGAGATTTTTTAGTTAGACACTAGATTGAATGACCTTATTGAATCTTAGGTTTTTGAATTATTGAGTTATGTACCTTGTTTTGGGAATCACAATCTTGATTACCACTACTACTTGACACTAAAGTGGTATTAATCTATCTATAACTACTTCTTTAGTACCAAATTTAGTTAATTCAACTCACCACACTCATATGACCACCCTAGCAGTAGGAGGCACCTTCATGTATGGTTGAAAAGAACATTGTAAAATCAGGTTATTTTTCAAATTTGTAGATGGAGTTATGACTTAATATTAATTTAAGGTTTTTATTATATATTGAGGAAGGTAATATATTTTCATATTAAGTATGTTCATGTTTTGTGATTGAACTCATAACTAAACAATGCATTAACAGAAAATATTCATCACGTCTTTATGCATTATTTGTTTATTATTTTATGTATTCCCACAAACATGCATATTCATAAAGTAATAAACCAATAATAAATTAAATAAACTACCTAACTAATATTGATCTTTTGTTATTTGTCAATTTATTTATACTCAACGGATCAACCATGGATTTAAGGGTATAATATCTAAGTGATTCTTGACTCATATTATACATTTCACTATGGTCAAATGTTTCCACGTCACAACTAGGGTATTTCCTAATCATTTCATGGTTCACATCTTATATCATTATCATCATAATACATTAATACTCACACAT
Organism: Viscum album; assembly: GCA_963277665.1. Classification (NCBI taxonomy): domain Eukaryota; kingdom Viridiplantae; phylum Streptophyta; class Magnoliopsida; order Santalales; family Viscaceae; genus Viscum; species Viscum album. Next base: position 805,983,046 of record OY728155.1, read on the forward strand.
AGTCTTTGTGGTCATAGAAAGTGAAAAATATATATAGAATAATTCTAATGAATGTGTATACTATTATATATATCAAGAAAAGAAAAACAATGTGAAAAATGTCCAAAATAAATATAGTATTACATTCATCAGACACAGTTGTAATAATCAATTAAATAAATATAATATCAGACACAAAATTGGTCTTAAGGCTCAGGATTAGTTGGAAGAGAAATTAAATGCACACTAAAATTAAAATTATGATAAATTCAGGTATATGGAAATTAAATGAATTAAATAAATTGTTCTGATTCAAGTAATTTGTTTTTTAGTACCGTAATTAATTAAATTTTTTCCGAAGTTTAATTAATTTTTAAATTTAATATTTATTAATATTTTTTAAAGAAAAAAATTTGACATAAAAAGTTTCAATATTTTTTTCATCGGGATAAGGGAAAATTTGTCAGGGAAACCCCTTTCCTGTCCATTATAGATATAGAAAAAATAGTGATTGGTCATTACTGGTAAGCCCGATCCTACCGAGGCCCATTCACGGCTAGGATGAACCCTCACCGCCCTGTACTAGGTTGGGTGACTTGGAATTTTCATGGGTTGGCTGATGTGAAATAGGCTGCACGAGGGGAACCCAAATGGGGTAGGGGACCTCACACATAAGGTGCTATGTGTGTTGGGTCACCACATGAGGGGACATCGAGTATAGTGGTGACCATCAAAGGAGGTGGTGCACATGTTCCAATAGGTCAATTAGTGGGAATGGAAACCTATATGGTAGGTGTAGTGACGGTGAGGAAGCCAGATTAAAGGGAGGCTGCAGCGGGGTTTGCGTATTTATGCGGAATGTTATGTGGGAAGATGAGTAGTGGAAGAAGTGATTCGTGAGAGGACAATGTGATGTTGTGATGTATTATCCCAAGTGAGATGGTGACTTGACTTATTCCCTTATGCATAATTATAAATTCCATGAACCTTTTTGTGAATGATGTAAATTACAAGCTTGTGGATTACAAGTTGATGAAGAACAATGCAATGAAGAAGATGTAAATAATGAATTTTTCTAAGGTTAGTAATAGTTAAAGTAAAGGATGTTAGCGAATGGAACCTGAACTGTATTTTATTTACATTTTATATGTTTAATACTTTCACACACTTTTTATTTAGATCATATATTATTGTAGAAACCATTTTTGGCGGACTACTAAGTTGTACTCACACCCTGCTCGTGATGTCATTGGGCACCCGAGCCAATTTCAAGCTTGCAAGTCAAGGCAAGGGTAAAGACATGATCTTAGGAGTTAAGTTGGAATCGGTAGGTACATGGATGAGGTTCCAAACTTAGAGTCAATATCATTTTTGGGATTCTGTTGTTGTATTTATTTTAGGTTTTTTTCACTTGGCATTATAACATGACATGACATATTTACTGTCGGTTGTGGTTTGTACCCAATATTGGGAGATGGTTATTTATGCATGTTTATTTTTTATTCTATGTTTTTTCTAATATTATATTTATTCAATACTATGGGTTACTCTGGTAAAGAGGGTATAGTCTCTGCATGTGACTTTTAGACCCTCATTTCTAGTTTTCAACCTCTGGTATATGGGGAGGCACGCTTGAGGTATTGTGGAGTCCCAACTCAAGGCACTACTTTAATGGCTTCTAGATCTAGGATGTCACATATAAACACTTTAGTAGACCTAAAAAGTACTTTTGTCTTAAGAAAAAATCCATCCCCTACTATCTGTTGTGGAGATTGTTCTCATACTAACTCTTGTGAATTTAGAGCATTAACTTCACCAATGCCACTCTCCTCCCACTATTTCCATTGGAAATGTGTTTATTTTCCTGAAATATTTCATGTCACGCCACTATTATTTTTCTATATGTAGGGTTATATAGGATATATAATTTGGTTTCTTTAGGATACAATATAATGATGCACTCCATTATTGGGATATTAATTTTTCACTAAATATAGTCTTAACAAATGCTTCCCGTATCCGTACATATATGTGGGGAAAACTGCATTTATTTCCACACCAAAACTCACATGGAATCTCATCTGTTTCATTATATGGTACTCATTTAAGGTTATGTTCCACTATCTATAAATTATATTACCAAAATCACAATGACAATGTTTCTTAACTCATCATTGATTTGACCATGTCATGAAATATCTGATTCCTACATTCACTAACACCATTCCACATAGTTGTATACATTGGAGTGAGTTGGGATACTATCTCACACTCACTAAAGTGATAAATTAATTCATTATTAAGATATTTTTTCCTCTTTATGATAAGAGTGTGTAACGACCCGAAATTTTGAATAAATCTTGTTTCCTAATTTTGTGTGTTATTTTATTTTTTATACTCAACAAAACTATTTCATTTGATAACATGAGTATAATTAAAATGAGACTATTGGGTTTTGACTGTTATATTACCATTGGTCAATATAACCACTGGAAACTAAAAATTTCGATATTTGTCACTAAATAAAAGTGATCTTGGTTAATTAATATAGAAAGAAGATTCGATGGCCTCACCTAGTAGTCTTGGACCGATCGAAGCCCATATAACAGTACTTGGGAAGGAGGTAGCACCACTGGGATTTTCTCTGGACCAATCCCAAGCTAAACATCATCGTGTAAAGCTAGAACAGAATTGTCTTCGCGAGAAATTCAAACTAATAGGAATTAATTCTCGTGCAATGTTGGTCGAGCCTCCCTCAGATTCTCTCACCTTAGAACACCTTACACTTAGGTCCTATGCTAGTGTGATAAGGGGCTATGTAAGGAGACCGTAACTGCCTTGTGTAATCCTTTATTTTAAATAAAAATTTTGATTTCTTCTTATGATGACGTTTATGAATTTTCAAATGTCGGGATAAATATAGTATGCATATTTTTGGTGAATTTTAGAGAAAGGATATTTTAAAAAATGTTTATGTAAACCTTAAATAATTAAAAATGTGTAATGATTTTCAAAAAATGGTCTTCTACAATTATGTTCAGTACGAAATTTAGAGTCTATTAAAATCAACTTAATTTTTGATGAATAGTGAATTATGAATAGTGATTTTATGCTTAGGATTAGTAATGTGGCCAAATAGATTAGTAATCTCACTTAAAAAAGTATTAATATAATCTAGGAATCTTGATTAAGTAATGTGATACAATAAAATGGTTAAATAATAGTTTTATAAATTATTAGTCAAATATTAGATTTTTAGGTGAATAGTTTTTTTAATTAAAAATTAGATTAAAAATATTTAGAAAATTATTTTTAAAAAATGGATTTCATTTTTTTTCTCAGAGCATCGATATTATGTTAAGGTAATTTTTGGGGATTTTTCTAAAAAAATGAATTTTCGGTGAATAGTGTATTTATATAAAAATTAAATTAAAAATATTTATAAAATTTATTTTATAAAATGGAGTTCATTTTCGAAATCAGAGCATTGATATTTGGTTAAGGTGAAATTTTTGGATTTTTCTGAGAAAGTTGAATTTTCGATGAATAGTGAAAATACAGTTTTTAAGTTACAGGTGTTTAATGACATAATTAAATGATGTATTAAGTATGTAATCAATATGGTCAACTTTTGAATAGTAATATAGGGTATGAGGTGTCCCAAGTGGCCAATACCATGGGAAAATACCATGGGCAAGCCCATGGTTTTTCCAAAACCACCAATGAGGTGTCCCTTGGCCATTAATTCCTTGTCCCCTCACTTTCCCTATAAATACCAAGGCATCCTCTCATCCATTTGACTCCCAACTCTCCCCCAACGAAGCTCTAGTATCATTACCTCCCAAGGAGTCCCCCCAAGTTTCTCCCAAGCCCTCAAGGTCCCAACCATTGAGTTTTAAGAGTTACGTTTTAAGGTAAGGGATCCGACCTCTCTTCTTCTTTTCAAATAATCTCTTTTATGTATTTTCTTTTATTCTCCATGTTATTATGTTATAGGATGTTATTTTATATTCCTCTTACTTCCCTTTTCATTTTCATATGATGAGATATTCCCTCTTACTCTCATCATTTCGTTTTATGAGTGTTTAAGTGGCGCCATTAGGCTGCCAAAATATTTGTAACGGATTCTTTCACCCTTCTCATTTTCAAGTTCTATTTTCTTGTCAATTATTTCAAGTTCATTTTTGTTGGGGTATGATCTCTATATCAATAATACTGATATTTTATGTTCATATTATGATAAAATATATTTCATCTCGTAAATTCATTTTTTTTGAAGTTTAAGTGACGCCGTTAGGCTGCAGAATTTTTAAGGGATTCTTTCACCCATCTCATTTTCGAGTTCTATTTTCATGTCAAGTCTTTCAAGTTCCTTTACGTTGGGGAATGATATCTATGTCTATCATACTGATATTTTATGTTCATATGATGAGAGACCCTATTTGATCTCGTCAAATTCATTTTTTGAAGTTTAAGAGATGCCGTTATGCTGCCGAATTTTCATAAGAGAAATCTTATTTTTGTCTTCCTTTCATGTTCTTCATTTCATATGGTATATCTTTCAAACTTAATTACCATTTTCTTAAATCCTTTATATCATGTCCCCATAATTTTTTAGGGATCATTTATGAGTGGGTTACCCATGTCCCGTCTCTTTTCAATGTTTTATAAAACCCCGTAACATAGATGTTATGCCACCGAATTTTCCTCTTAAAATACCTCTCTCTTTTCTCAAATTATTTTATTTTATTAAGTGAATACTCAAAGATATTTATTATACATGGGTATTCAAATATATTTCAATATGTTCTATTTTAAATTATGGTATTTAAATACATGAAACCCACTTTCCTTTTTCCGTGGGTTTAAAGTAAGATATAGATCATGTCTTTAAAGCAATTTTTAAAACGTTATGATTACGAAAGGAAACCCAGTTCTTTTATGCTATATGGGTTATTTATGAAATGTTTGATGATTATATATGTGTATCACATGATAATAAAATAAAATTTAAGGTTGCGCCCTGATTGCGCTCCAATTCATTGTGTAAAGACTTAATCTCTAGAGATGACCATTTTTAACGATGCCGTGGTGAATAACCTTGGTAATTTTTAATGACACCTTGGTGATGGACCATGGTGAAAGGGAAATTATTGTCAATATTAAATGTTGTAGCCACATATTCATGTTATGAAATACATTTTTATTATGATATTCCACATGATTTCTTTCTCATGCCTTAAAGCTCTTTTTCATGACATTGTTGATGTATCTCATGTTCAGATGTTAAATGTTTCCCCTTGTTTCCCTTACTGGGACTTTTGCTCACCCGTTCTGTTGATGCATGTCCCCAGGTTATGAGATGCAGTAATGAACCTAGGATTAACCTATGGAGAATCCTTTCAAGTGTTTAAGAATAATTTTTTATGTTTTCATGTTTTAAGTTCCTGGTTTCCAAGACACTAAACCTTAAAGGTCCTCGGTTTTGTAAAATGTAATGAATGTTTATGTGATAAAAAGGTGGGATTCTATAGTTGGTATCAAAGGATGGTTTAGTTATTTGTGGAAATTAGGATATGAAAACATTAGGAAGTACCCTATAGAAATGTTTAAATATAGTAAATCTTCCTGGTATTTTGGTGAGTATTGAGTAAGGGGTTGCCAAGAAAATACATCCTTGTCTGGATATGAGCTAGTAGAGGTGGCTCTGGCACAGATGTACATAATGGTAAAACCTGAAAACACTACTTTGAGCTAGACTCGAACGGGAACTGGTACACGACAACGGGCCTTGCTTCACTCTTGGTTATGACACTCCTGTGGTATATGGTTTGGTAAATTCATAAGCTTAGTATGAACCATTATTAAAGGAACAAAGATAAAATAAACTAAAGATTCACATAAGAATATATGATCATGGATAACCTAGATTGGGACCTAGGGGATCATAAGTTAGGGTATACTTTTCTTCTATATGTTTATCCTTCTATGCTTTAAGATTCCTTTTCATGATTATTGTCTAAGTATTTAAGCCCGCTAATTATACGTTCTATTCTTAGTTAATGGCGGGAAATAGAAGAGCATGTCCCAACAACCAATGTGATAGGAATTGCGATGACTGCCCTATTAATGTGACAGAGATGGAGAAATATCAAGTTGAACATATTGTTATTATGCCAAACCAGCTATCAAAATTCACAATTAATAATTGGTACCTAGTTGAATGCCCAAATTCATCAAGGAAGAAGAAGACAAAATTTAAAGGATGTTCATCTGATAAATTTGATAAGGGAAAGAAGACACAATTTCTTTTTTGCAAAAGTGTGGGAAGAGGCACCAAGGAGAATGTCACAAAGGATTCGGGAGATGTTTTAAGTGTGGGAAGATAGGGCATAAAGTAGCCAATTTCTTTAAAAAAATGGATAATGTGATGAATGGAGATAAGGTTTGATCTAATGTAACTTATACATTTCGATGTCGTAAATGTGGAGAAGTTAGAAATTATCCAAGGAAATGATCTCTTGGAATGGATGAGAATCATGATGAGCATCAACAATCTTCGAGGAAAAAGGAACAATGAAAGTCCTATGCTGAGATGGATCATGATGACTGAAGTACATGTAACTTCTTTGCAATAATTTTCTATGTCATGTTGTATTTTAGTTCTTTCTCTATGAGCATATATTTTATGTTTTCTATGATCATCGAGTCACTACCTAAGATGATTTTATATCATTAAGGAATACATCTACTATTATGTACCACATGTTGAGGTAGTGAAGTTGTTCTTCTTTAAAAAAGGGTGATTATGGGATTAAAAGATGATTATTATTTTGCATGATGTTCACTATTTTGGGAACCCTATTTCATAGATGTAAATATATTACTACGGTATTTTATTTTAGGATTAATGGTTGACTTATATTTTGAATAATCAATGAATTTAAGGCGAAATTATAGTAATTTAGGTTACATATGGAAATGATTAACCTATCTTGGGGAAAATGTGATTACGTTAGTTACTTTTTTAATAAGATGATAAGGGTGGTTGATGTTGTTTGGATATGAATGATAAAGTCTATCATTTAATACTATGTTATGAGATCGTTCTTGTAATTGGGTTTCAATATTAGTTTGGTTTATTTTGAAGAATTTTAAGGATAGTTATTTATGGAATGGTCTATGATGAACTTTGGGTAGTACCATGGAACTATGAAGATTTAAAAGTAGTTTCCCTTCGTATGGGATTATTTCTTTTTGAAGATTTGTTTTATCTTACCCTTTCTGTTTTTTGGATAATGTTTAAAGATAGAAGAAATTGATAGTTAATCTTTTGTGGATTACGTGACTCTTAAGAAGATGATTCTTGTGTTTTGATGAGACCAAGTGTTTTTGAATGGTCATCATTTGGAGAAAAGATTAGTTTTGGTAGAAACTTATTAAAGGAAGAAACTCTACTTGAAAGTAAATATATTTCCTTATGTTTTTATTCTATGTAGTAAATGAATTCCTCAAAATTATGAAAAGGAAAGTAAACAAAAACGTTGTTGGTTTACGTTTGCTACTAGGTAATCAAAGACCGTTTACACACTTTATGATTTTGTGATTTTCCCGTGGTTAACTTTCTCCTAATAATGTTTTCTATCACTCTCCCTCTGAACTTGACCCTTTTTTTTCTCTTCCATTTCCATGTTTTCCTACATGGAATCCTATTGTGGGTTAGCTTGGGTGACCTTTGTACTTCCATTTCTTTCTTTTGAAGTAATAGTTTTACTGACTCCTTTTCCGGTGTGGGAATTTCAATGAAATTTCAAAACCCAAATTTAAAAATTGCGAGGACGCAATTTCTTAAGGGGGGAAGATTGTACGACCCGAAATTTTGAATAAATCTTGTTTCCTAATTTTGTGTTTTATTTTATTTTTTATAATCAACAAAACTGTTTCATTTGATAACATGAGAATAATTAAAATGAGACTCTTGGGTTTTGACTTTTATATGACCATTGGTCAATATGACTGCTAGAAACTAAACATTTCGATATTTGTCTCTAAATACAAGTGATCTTGGTTAATTAATATAGAAAGAAGATTTGATGGCCTCACCCAGTAGTCTTGGACGACCCAAGCCCATCTAATAGAACTTGGGAGAGATGTAGCACCACTGGGCCTTGCTCTGGATCAAACCCAAGCCGAAATTCATCTTGTAAAGCTAGAAAGGAATCTCCTTCGCAAGAAGTTCAAACTAATAGAAATTACTACTCGTTCGATGTTGGCTGATTTTCCCTCGGATTCTCTCACCTTAGCACACCTTACAATTAGGTGCTATACTGATGTTATAAGGGGCTATGTATTAATACCGTAACTACCTTATGTAATCCTTTATTTTAAATAAAAATTTTGATTTCTTATTTTAACGATGTTTATGAATTTTCAAATGTCCGGATAAATATAATGTTCATATTTTGGGTGAATTGTAGAGAAAGGATATTTTAAAAAATGTTTATGTAAACATTAAATAATTAAAAATGTGTAATGATTGTCGAAAAATGGTCTTCTACAATTATGTTCAGTATGAAATTTATAGTCTAATAAGATCAACTTAATTTTTGATGAATAGTAAATTATGAATAGTGATTTTATGCTTAGCATTAGTAATGTGACCAAATGGATTATCAATCTCACTTAATGAAAGTATTAATATAATCTATGCACGTTGATTAAGTAATGTGATTCAATAAAATGGTTAAATAATAGTTTCATAAATTAATAGTCAAGTATTAGTTTTTTCAAGTGAATAGTGTTTTTTAATTAAAAATTAAATAAAAAATATTTAGAAAAATATTTTTATAAAATAGATTTCATTTTTGAACTCAGAGCATCGCTATTATGTTAAGTTAATTTTTGGGAATTTTTCTGAAAAATATGAATTTTCGGGGAATAGTGTATTTATTTAAAAATTAAATTAAAAATATTTAGAAAATTATTTTTATAAAAAGGAGTTCATTTAAGTGACACGGTTAGTCTGCCGAATTTTCATAAGAGAAATATTATTCTTCTCTTCCTTTCATGTTCTTCATTTCATAAGGCATATCTTTCAAAATTAATTACCATGTTCTTAAATCCATTATATTTTGTCACCCTACTTTTTCCTGGATCATTTATGAGAGGGTTACCCATATACCCTCTCTTTTCAATGTTTTATAAAACCCTGTAACATAGATGTTATGATACATAATTTTCGTCTAAAAATACCTCTCTCTTTTCTCAAATTGTTTTATTTTATTAAGTGAATACTCAAAGCTCTTTCTTATACAGGGGTATTCAAATATATATCAAAATGTTCTATTTTAAATTCTGGGATTTACATACATGAAACCCTCTTTCCTTTTTCTGTGGGTTTAAAGTAATATAAAGATCATGTCTTTAAAGTAGTTTTTAAAACGTTATGATTAAGAAAGGAAACACATTTATTTTATGTTATTTGGGTTATTTATGAAATGTTTGATGATGATATATGTGGCTCACATGATAATAAAGGCAAATTTAAGGGTGATCCCTGATAGTGCTCCAATGCATTGGGTAAATACTTAATCTCTAGAGATGACCATTTTTAACGATGCCTTGGTGAATAACCTTGGTAATTTTTAATGACACCTTGGGGATGGACCTTGGTGAAACAAAATTATTTTCAATATTAAATGTTGTATCCACATCTTAAAGTTATGAAATGCGTTATTTTTATTATGAAATTCCTCATGATTTCTTTCTCATGCCTTAAAGTTCTTTTTCATGACATTGTTGATGTATCTCAAGTTCAAATGTTAAATGTTTCCCCTTGTTTCCCTTACTCGGCCTGCTGCTCACCCTTTCTTTTGATGTATGTCCCCAGGTTATGATATGTATTAATGAACCTAGTATTTACATAAGGAGAATCCTTCAAGTGTTTAAAAAGAATGTTGTATGTTTTCATGTTTTAATTTCCTGGTTTCCAAGACACTAAACCTTAAAGATCCTCAGTTTTGTAAAATGTAATGAATGTTTATGTGATAAAAAGGAGGGATTCTATAGAGTGACTCAATATTCATATTGATCTAGTATTATACTTCACATTGTTATTCCATAAAAATATAAATGGAATATGAAATATATCACATTAATTAGATATAACCATACCTATTGTATTAATAAGTAAAATTAATGACATATGAAAACCCACCACTTTTATCTACTAGAAACACACCCCATTTGTTAGTGTGTATCAATTCTAGTAATGTAGTTTCTCTTAATCTTTCCCATTAATGAGTTTTTTTTTATTTTCTCATATAATCATGTGTGACATACATCCATGGGATTTAACTCAATTGAGTCTAAAATCCATACTTGATGTATCACTTATAAATGCTTATAATTTTCATTACTAGGGTTGAATTTACATAGGAAGGTGTTATATGAGTCATTTTAGATGGTTTTTTCAGTAATTTATATTAATGTGATTTCATGTTCAGGAATATACAAACCATTTTTATGATGAACCATACCATAACATATGTTATCCTTATAAAAGTGAAAAAATCAATTCTCAAACATGAAATTAAATCCCATGTTTTCCAAACTGTAAATTGATAAAAAAATTCTATTAACATAAGGAACATAATAAAAACTATTTAATATATGAATGAAACAACTAAAAAATTCAATAGATAATCTCTCACAGCCAAGGCTGCTAATCTTACACAATTTACAGTTAAGAGATATTCATATCCCATTATACCCTTCTGGAATCTACAGGGTTCTAGTTTATTAATACAATTGTGTGATATAAATGGTATATCCAATAACCAACAGAATGATAAATAAAAAACACATTCAATGAAAATATAAATAAAATGTATAAGCATCCCTTTGTATCTTTATTCAGGAATTACGATTATTCTTCTAATTTCCTTTCATGACACCAGAAAAACAATAAACCACCCTCTCATTAACCACCCTTAATATTATTGGATTTTATACAAGGATAGTGAATTGGTGTCTTTATCTTGGGTTTATCCATATACCCAATAGCATTTACCTTTCTCATATTTCTCATAATAGGAATTGATGTATTGTTATTCTTTATATCCTTATCAACTTGGTGAACTAAATCCAATAGGATGGGGAGATAAATTTTCAAGTTGTTCATGTTGTAATTAATAAAAATATACAAAAGGATGGTGGTAAATAGGTAATAATGAGACAAGTCTGTAGATCACGGTTTAATTTAATCCCAAGGTATTTATGTCTATCAATGTACCAAATCATTATGATTACATGTGGTCATACTTGAATCCCTTCTACTAGCCTACACCTATACAGTGAACCTGATAACTAATATCTTTCTTGGATTTATCCTTCCTAACATAAATTTTAGAGATAAGTTAGAATCTTGTAGGCATCTTCATCCTCGTTATTTATTTGTAGTTAACTAGACATAGTTCAAAACATGATACACTATAAATTGAGTGCATCATTTTCATGCTTTTTATATTTATCTTCGCATGGTTTTCTTACTCCATGAGGGGGATTAACCAAATGTATGGACTCCAGAACATATATATTTATCTCTTGGCATAGAAAAATTTGCAAGAACTTATAGCCCTCATGGATGTTATGGTTGGTCAGGGTATAATCATTATCCAAGTTGATCGTAGTGAAAATTTATGGGTGGTGGTGATTTTTATTTTTTCTATAATATATAAATTTAGATGTTAGTAAATTATCAAGATTACCATTTACACATCACTAATTAATTTATTAAATGTATCACACTATTTTAATGAACTCTAGAATCCAAAACCTCATGATTCACAATACCCAGTCAATTGTGTATTCTAGTGGTAAGGAACCATGAAACCTCTCCTCACAGTCCAATCAATGGATACACAAATACATAGAGAGCTTAAAGGTAGACACTGGACTGAACAACCTTATTGAATCACAGGTCTTTGAATTATTGAGTGATGTACCAACCTTTGGGAATCACAATCTTGATTCCCACCACTACTTGACTCTAAAGTGGTATTAATCTATTTATAAATTCTTATTTTGTAACAAATTTAGTTAATTCAACTCATCACACTCATATGAACTCCCCAGCAGTTGGAGGCACCTTCAACTAGGGTTGAAAAGCACATAGTGAAATAAGATTGTTTTTCAAATTTATGTCTGTATAAGGTGTTATGAATTAATATTACTATGAGATTTTTTATTATATCTTGAGGAATGTAATATTTTTAAATTAAATATGTTCTTGTTATGAGATTTTTCTAACAACTGAACAATGCATTAATAGAAAATATTCATCCCATATTTATGTATTCTTTGTTTATTATTTTCTATTTTACCATAAACATGCATATTCATAATGTAATAAACAAAGCATAAATTTGATAAACTACCCAACTAATCGTGATCGTTTGTTGTTGGTTGATTCATTTATACTCAACGGATCAACCAAAATTTTAGGGGTATAATGCCTAAGTGAGTCTTCACTCATATCATACCTTTCACTCTAGTTCAATGTCTCAACATCACATTTGGGATATCTCCTTCTCATGGCATGGTTCATGTATTATAGAATTATCTTCATAATACATTAATATTCACACATAGGCGAGGGGTTCAAAGGAAGTGATATATATATATATATAATTATACTAATGAATGTTTATACTCATATATATTTAGTGAAGAAAAAAGATGTGAAAAATGTCAAAAATAAATAAAGTTTTACATTCATCACACACAGTTGTAATAATCAATTAAATAAATATAATACATAACATTGGTCGATCAAGCATCTAGACTAGTTTACATAGAAATTAAATAAACTCTAAAATTAAAATTATGTTAAATTTATGTATATGGAAATTAAATTAATTAATTAAATTATTCTAATTCAAGTAATTAGTTTTTTTGGTCTCATATTTAATTTATTTTCTTTCCAAAATTAAATTAATTTTAGAATTTAAAATTTATTAATATTTTTTAAATCAAAAAATGTCACATAAAAAAGTAGGGGCCAACATGGAGACCTACGAGGGAGACAGATTAAAGGGAGGCTACAGCGGGGTTCTCTTGTTGGTGCAGGCTGTCACGTGGGAAGTTGAGTGGTGGAAGAAGTGAGGCGTGGGTGGCATGGATGTCAGCTATAGGAGTCTATGTAGGGAGGGGTGGGCTGACCAAGCTTCCATGGGAAGCATCTAAAAAAATCACCATTTATTTATTAATTTGGCGTGTAGTGTAAGCCAACCCCTATATTTTTATTATGTTATTTTTGTTTCTATTGTATAAAGAACAACACACCCGCCTCTCACATATATATAACTATATATAAATGTAATTCAATTTTATACACGGGTTGTGACATGAAATGAGTTTCTGGAAGGATGTAACGAGGTCATAAGAAATCGTATCGATACTAGGTTTTTTCCATTGGAACTGAACTAGAGGCCCCTACATAAATTTAAGGATAATTTATTTTTTCCTCAGAAAATCCAATCAATCCATCGGGTACAAATTATTTTTATTGGTCAGAGAATTGGAATTTTATGGGATGGAGAACAAATATTTTCATCACTTAACTGATGAATATTCATCTTCTCCAGTTATATGAGCCTCCATATAGGACTAAAGATCTTAACTAAATTAATTCAAGTAGGAAAAATTAAACAAATAGTTATCTTGATCAAATCAAAGGTGTGTTCATAAACTATGGATCACCAAGGTGTATTGAATTGGGGATTTGAGTTCAAATATCTATAGATTATCCACACTTACTTCAAGAGTCCACAAGAAATCTGATCATTGATTTTAGTGTTCAACAAGGGAGGTCAGATGAAGTCTTCGACGTCCTGATGATCACCAATATCTTGTTCCTTTGACCAGTGAAGTAAATCAATGATCGATAGCATGGGATGAGGAATTCTCTCTCTAGTATATGGGAAGGTTGATAAATGCTCTCTCTATTTAGAGTGGATGAACAGTCCCTTATAAATGAGTTCCCTCTTACTGATATATTGGGGTTTAAAAGCTCTAAAAGAGTTCCCCAACATCAGTATATATAATTCCCACTAAATAATCCATAAATGGCATGTTATGAAAATTTAACTATGTAATAACATCATTTATATTTTGATCACATATAATATATAATAAATATTTTATGTCATAAAATTTATCCATTAGCTCCGTTCACGACTACAAATAGTTATTTTAAATGTGTTATTAATCTTAGTGAAGATAAAGGGAGGGATCCCTTTAACATCACTGTTAATATCTGCGAAGAAAAAGGGAAGGTCCCCTTTAACAGTGCTAAAAAATCGCTGATAAAGGGTGTCCTTTATCCACACAAAAAAACGCTGATAAAATCCCCCATTCTCAGCACTATTTTAGCACGGATAAAGGACAATTTTTATTAGCTCTATTGTTAGTGTTTATAAAGGGTGCCTTTATCAGAGATTGAAACAATGCTGATATAGTGAGCATTTGTTATCACTCTAATGTGCGTTGATAAATGAGGTCATTATCAATGCTCAAAATAGGGCTGATAATGGCCTAGCTGACTATGATGTGTTTTTTACAAAACAATACACCCACCAGCACCAACACAGAAAACACACACACACCACCTGCACAACGCACACATGAACAAAGTAGCTCACATAAGAACAAAAAAGTACACACAAGGGTCTGTCCAACAATTCAATATACATTTGAAACAATTTTTTATTTAAATACATTTACAATTATCCCACAAATAGTTAAAAACATTAATGTTTCATCCATTAACATATGTGATCCCCTCTAAAAAATATTCATTCGTGGTATTGGTTACCGAAAAAATCATCCCAACTTATGAAAAAGGTTCCACCTGTATAAAAATAAAATATTATGACAGTAATACTATAAAGAAATAAATAAAATATTAATATGAAATAATACATTAATAAACTGTATTTTTTTAAAAAAAAGCAACATTTGTAGTTATACAGGTTACATCTTGCGTCATATTAAGGTGGGGTTGATTCCTGCACATCATGAATGTGTTATGGATCATTGTCCTAAAATATCCAAACAATATGAATGGGGTTTCTTGGTTTTGAGTATGTCCCTTGTTTTTTTTAAAATGAACATCAAATTTAAATGACATATTTTGATTTATACCGGCCACATTGTTTGTCAGATTGAGGTGTGGTTGATTCCTACATGTCACAAATGACTCATCAATTGTTTTAATAAAGTATCAAAACAATCCGAATGAGTTTGATCGTTTTTCTGTATGATAGTTGTGTTTTTTTACTAAAATATCATTTCAAACCAAAATACCCATTTTGAGTCATACCGGTCGCATCGTACATCAGTTTGAGGTGAGACTGCTTTATACACCTCACAAAGGACTTATGAACTGTTATCCTAAATTTTGATGACAATAAGAGGGAAATTTCTTGGTTTTCAGTGCATGAAACATTTTGTGCTAAAATGTCAATGTTAAAATGATTACAAAAACTTTTAGTCAAACTGGTGACACCATGCACCCGATTGATGTGCAGTTGATTCATACACATCAAAAATGATTCATGGATCATTGTGTCAAAGTATCAAAACAATATTAATAAGTTTGCTTGGGTTTCAGCATGTCACTTGATCATTTTTACTTAAATTAATGTCAATTTCAAATAAAAACACATTTGGATTTATTTCAGTCACATCATTCACTAGATTTAGGTGTGGTTGATAACTACACATCAAAAATGATGTCTGGATCATTGTTATAAGGTATCAAAAAAATCCAAATGGTATTTCTCGGTTTTTAATATGTTAGTTGTGTTTTTTAACTAAAATAACATTTTAAACTAGAAACACATTTTTTGAGTCATACCGGTCATATCATGAGTCAATTTGATGTGAGAATACTTCATACACATCAAAAGGACATAATAAACACTATCCTAAATTATGAATACAATCATAAAGTGTTTTATTTGTTTTTAGTGAGCGATATGTTTTGAGCTCAAATGTAGATTTTAAAATGATAATAGACATTTTTAGTCATACCAGTCACATTGTGCATAATATTGAGGTATGTTTGATTCCTACACATCATTATTGACTAATGCATCATTGTCCTAAAGTATCAAAACAATATGAATGCATTTTCTCAATTTTTAGTAAGTCAGTTTTTCTTTTTATGTAAATTAATGTCAATTTTAAATAAAAAGATACAATTGGATATATACAGGTCACATCATGAGTTTTATTTAGGTGGGGTTTATTCCTACACATCAAAAATGACTTTTGGATCTTTTTTCAAAATTAACAAAACAATCCGAATGTGTTTGCTCAGTTTTCAATATGTTAGTTGTATTTTTTAACTAAAATTAATGTCAATTTTAAATAAAAAGAGACACTTTTAGTCATACTAGTCACACTATATGTAGGATTGAGGTTCAATTTATTCATTAAATTCACAAATAACTTATATCTTATTTTCCTAAAGTAACTAAATAATCTGGTTTTCTTGGTTTTTAGTGTGGTAGTTATGATTTTTTACTAAAATATCATTTCAAACTTAAAACATGCATTTTGAGTCATACCTATCGCATAGTGCGTCAGTTTGACATGAGACTACTTCATACACGACACAAATAACTTACGAATCATTGTCCTAAATTATAAAGACAATTAGGTAAATTTTCCTTGATTTTTAGTGAGTGACACATTTTGAGCTAAAATGTTAATTTTTAACTAATAATGAAAAATTTTAGTCATATCGGTCACACCGTTCATCAAATTGAGGTGTAGTTGATTCTTACAATTCGAAAATAATTGATGGATCATTATCCTAAAGTATCAAAATAATATGAATGTGTTTTCTCAGTTTTCAGTATGTCACTTGTTCTTTTTGCTAAATTTATTATTTATTTATTATAAAAATACAAACTTAAAGTCATAACGGCCACACCATGCGTTGGATTTAAGTGCGGTTGATTCCTACACATCAAAAACGATTTATGGATATTTTCATAAAGTATAAAAACAATCCTAATGCATTTTCTTAGTTATGAGTACAGAACTTGTTCTTTTTACAAAAAATACTGAAAATTTTAAATAAAAATAGACACTTCATGTCATACCATTAACATCTTCAGGCTATTTGTGTACATTATTCCATCAGGTATACTTCTCACTTGTTTTTGAGAAAATATATATCATCTTGTGAATATGAGTCTTTTAGAAAATCATTGTAGAACTGTAAAAATATAAACACACAAATGATTAATAAACATTTTAAATGAAATAGTAATTTTCTTCAAAAATAAATCTTCAAGGATGGTGATTTGTTAATGGAATACGATCTCTTTAATAAATTTAAAAACATAATAACCATAGTCTTTATCATTTTTATTCTTTTGGAAACTGAAAAAACATTGAGAAAAATAAGTAATTTTTTATATGTGTTTAGATAGTGAAATCTTATTATATATACCCTGATTTGTATCCAGTTGTAGTACTTGTGATGTTTCTTTTCCTTTTCTCCTAGACTAATTACATGATGTAGAAAGTATTTATACACCACCATATCATAACATAATCCTCATTAAAAGATAATATAAATTATATAACTAGTTTTTTAGTTCTAAAATGTTGTATTTAGTGTATTAAAAATTGAAAAATGCCATTATGTGTGGTCAGTTTGTTGGATATCCATGCATTGAATCCATGAAATAAATCTTTGGAGTATCCAAATTGACCGCAATGAGCATCCAATGCTGCCTAAGAATTCAAAAAAGAATAATAAATGAAAGAAATTAAAATTTATTTGATATGATTAAATTTTATAGTTATACCACTACATCATTGGAATTAAGAAGAGCCTATCATCTGTATTTTTTCTATTAAATGATTTGATCAACCCTACCACTATTTCACCATCATTCTTGGATTCTATTTTTGTTTGTTCTATAGAGATAATGTGAGGACTAACGAGTCCAAATTTTTTTTCATGGGGAAATAAATTAAATTGTTTTTCATATATATTCTTGTGAAAAATATAAAATGTATTTGGTAATAATTATCATATTATATCATCTTTTAGAAAATAAAATCATGAAAACATACCTCATGTATACATTTATAACTGAGCCTCCTGGCCAATCATACTCTGGGATTTCACTTACACTTTCAATACTAATGAAATCTGGATCATTCCCTTTGTATATATTTTCATCAAAAAGAATTTTTTGAGTACCACTGTCTTTCAAATTCATATTCACATGAGGCTGAAATGATAATAAATGTGGATATAGAACGGGTGGGTTTAGGTGCTTTCAGTAGATTTTTTTGATCGGTTGGTTGATCCTTGAGATGGTTTTGATCCGTTCTTTTTTTACCCCATTTCCTATGTTCATTTCTAATAATATTCATCGGATCATTCCTTTTTGATTAAATGTTCATGGTTTACCTTGAAAAATAAATTATAAATGAATAATTCCTTGTCAGAATGTTTTTTTACAAGCTGTGACGACCATGCGATGAATGATCCAAGAGTATGTTTGACCTTATGAAGATATTCATCATGAATTGGAATACCTAGCCCGGTGGTCAGCTCATGGGATACATTAATCAACACTTGGACATGACCTATTGGAAGTGGTCTGTTGTGTAGCATTGCGTTCTGAATAATGAACACCGTAGACCTCTCTACAAGGCGATGTGTGGATGTTGATAAATATAAATCACAATAATTTTTATCCTATACAATATCAGTATAGGAAAGGCATCATTGTCTATCTGATTCACAATTAAAAAAAATTATTCGAACGTTTATTACCTTAGATAAGATAGGTTTTTGTGGGGAATGGCTCACCTCAAAGCTAATGGGGGGGGATATCTTCACATGCTGGTTGTTCTTGAGTTGTTTCTTCTCCCCCCCACCATCAAATTTTCCACAAACTCACTTTTTAATTGCATATATTCTTCAAAGATATCTATTATTTCTCTCACCATTTTGATTTAATCACTTTGGTCCTACTCTAGTTTTTCTCTAAAAAAATGTTTGGGTCATCACCCCAAAACTGGCACCTCTGATGAGACCATAATTTTTTGGATGCTTTAAGGCCACCGAAAGTATGTCTACATTCGATTCGGGTGTTACTGATTCATGTGACTATGTCAGATAGAAAATATTGGAAAATAAGTAATCATTTTTATGTAATATCGATTTAAAGAAAAAAAATATATATTTTTTGTCATACTTACACATGTTTCCAACACTTTTTTTGTGTTTTCAACTATTAGTATGCAATCATTATTTACACGCGCCTCCTTTTATAGCACATGAAGTGGAATGAATGTTTCAATGGATTTGCATTCATCAATCTGAATATAAACAGAGGAACATAGTTATGGTGTTGTTTTATGTCACAAAAATGTATTACGATAAATTTAAAATATATACCAATTTTTTTTCAAGTAAAGCGTACCACATTCTTGCTTTACCATAGGGGTACACTATTTTTAATTTTGGTTCCTTATTTTCTATACCTACTTTTGGTTTCATAAATAATAACCTATAAATCAAAGTGATTAATACACATATCGTCAAACACCTTATTACCAAACATAGTATACCTGAAAAGACTGCTCTGCACGACAGCTAGTAAACACATCCCACAATCCATAGGTTATTAGGTGTGATAAATATGAGGTTGGAGTGGGTTTATTTTCCCTTCATCATCATTAAGATATAATCTTGTTAAAATTGTATAAAATCCTATGTGAATTCTTCTAGAAACCCTTAATACATATTTCTTATGTGAGTCATCCACTATAAATTCACTCTACAAGGGATGATGAAAAGTAAGTCAATGTTTCATTATTTTATTTTTTATTAAATTAATAAAATTATATCAAAATGTTACCGGAATATCTCCCCACGTCAGTTTCTTATGCCCGATGACAACATGGTTCCACGACTGTACTTCAATCTGCACACATTATTGAGTGACAATTACAATGTAACTACTGAACATGACCTTGTTGGGGTTAACATGTTGGCCCCACTTATTCCATCTGACCTCATATTTTACGCCTTTCACTTTTTCCTGAAGGATTTTTTCTAAAACCATCAACATATGATGCTCCTATTTTTTCTATGATTCCAGTATTTCGTTGCCTACCATTTCCTCAGTTTCATCATTATAAATATGTTCATCCAGAGTGCTAGCATCAACATGCACAGATTGTGGTTGTACCTCTGCACTGGGAGCAGTAGCAATGATAGGTTGAGAAACCTATTGGTCCTCTGCACTTTGAGCAGTAGTTTATTGATAGACCTGTTGTTCCTTTGCACTGTGAGCAACAACAGGTTGAGAGAATAGTTGTGCCACAGGATTGGGAGCATCATCATGTGTAGGATTCATTATCTTCACATGTGGTTTAGCTTTTAATTTATCCTACATAAAAGAATCAATGAATATATAATTAAAAATGTAACACAATTCATATTACAAAAAAATATAACCCAATTATTGAACTCTTTTTTTAAAGGTTAAATGAATTTGACCCCTCTATCGACTATCCAAATCCCTTCATTTTGGTCTCCTCTGACATACAAAATGTTGTCTACATTCGGACCACTGAGAAATGATTGCGACGTCCCAATGAAAGGGTCATCCTCTGTTGAATTTTCATCTGACCCTTTAGTGTTTTTGGTGGATAATAGAACAATTAACCAGTTTTGGTTTGCGGGATCTGGAACATAAAATACATGTACTACCAGTGATTCAATTATAAACAGTTCATCTTTGTACCATTCCTTACTGAAATCATCTTTCATGAATCCCAACTCATTTATTTTAACAGCACTCCTGTTATCAACCTACTTGAATTGAAAAATCAGAACTTGGAAGTTCATATAATCTAACTCCCATATTTGTTTGATGATGCCAAGTATAACATATTCACATAAATTGGATTTTTGTCCTTAACACTGGAAACATGAATTGCTTCAGCCACAAGTGTAACTCCACTATTCTTCATGGTATTGTCTTCATCATGTTCATTAGTACAGAATGTATAACCTTTAATGACATATGAATTATAAGATAATACATACACACTTGGTCTTCCAGCTAGCCATCAAAGTTGTTTTCAAATTTTGTTCATATTTTCATCTGACTCCTTAAATATATGGTCCTAAAAAAATCCTATGAACTATTGATTATGTATATTTGATATCCATTTTTCATCCCTTGATGGATTAAAATGCATAATAATTTCATTGTGGGTCTCAACATATAGTTCAACCTCCAAACTCTTATGAAAAATGTAAAGGTGGTGCTACTTCTGATCTATAATATTGATTGTGACAACCTCTCTTTCAGAAATTCCATCACCCACAAGCCGTCTGGTGTAATGAGATTTTAGTAGACCAATGTTTCCACACCATATAGGTATTTAGTATAAAATTCAATAGCTTTCTCAACAATATATTTATCCGCAATACAACACTATGGATGACTTTGATTTTTGACATACCCTTTCAAAATATTCATATACCATTCAATGGGTTACATCCATCTATAGTGTACATGACCACATAGTCAAATCTCTCTCACCAATTGAACCATCAAATGAACCATCATATCTAAAAATATCAACGGTAAGAACATTTCCAATTCACATAATATGATAGAAATTTCACTTTTCATACTCAGTAATTTTTTCAGGTCTATAACTTTTCTTCATATAGCATTGAAGAAGAAACAGAGCTTCCTTAAGGTATAATGGAAATTTTTGGAAGAAATGCAACCTAAATCTATAGAAATTAGATCTTACATAAAACATGGAATTTATGTGATTTCAGACCCTTTAACATTAAATCGGTCATTGAAATGATGTTATTAATATTCGATGGATACCTCTCTGGAATGTTTATGTCATTAAAGAAGTTGAAAAGATGACATCTCCCTTACCTGGAGAGAGTTTAAGCATCTAGAGGTAGAAGAGTTCATTTTTCACAATTCACTAGCGCCAACTATTCTCGTATTCCCATGTCAACAATTTCCATCCTAGCCTTAATTCTATCATTTATTTTGCAGTGTGTATTTTTCACCTTTATGATGACACTGTCAAATATATTTTTTTCAACATGCATAACATCAAGAAAGTGTCTGGTATATAGAAAATTCCAGTATGATAATTAAAAAAATATGATCTCTTCTTCCAACTAGTTTTCGTAATGTTTTTCGAAAATTATTTACCAAATGTAGTTTCCATATCTTTTACTTTCTCAAATAGATGATCACCTATTAGTGGATATAGTGCTATACATTATTTTTATCTTCCATCGAATGATGTCATCCAAGATAGGTACTTATATCGTTGGGGTATAAATCTACGATGTCCTAGAAACATGGTTTTCAATGAATATTTCAACCTAATCGATTGTGTACCTTTTTCACTAATGGGACAACCATGACTTGCTTTAATGATATATCCTAACAAATTTACAAAATCAAGAAATATATTTATCATCCCGTACAACATGACTCTCTATGAAAAATCTTCATTTCTATAAGCATCATACAACGTAACACCTTAATCCAACAATAATTTCAAATCCTTGATTAATAGATCAAAATATACAAAAATATCATTGCATGTTGGTTTCAGTACTAATATAAGAAAGGATAGAATGACGTGGTATCATTTCATAAATACCTATAATGGAAAGTTATAATTTACCAACATAACCAACCATGTACTATGAGTGCTTCTTTGAAAACCAAAAGGATTCAATCCATCTGTAGATAACACAAATGAAGCTTTCTCACCTCGTTTCCAAAATTAGGATACTCATGATCGAATCTATTAAATTGAGGAGAGTCTACCGGGTGACGTAGTTTTCTATATTTAATTCTTCTGTCTGCGTGCCACATCAATTACCCTGTGGTCTCCTCACTTCCATACAGGCGCCTAAACCTTGAAATGATTGGAAAGTACCATAAAACATTCATAGGGCCTTATTCATCTTTCTTGTATCGAGAATCACCAAAATTTGGGTATTCTATATGTAATTGTGGTATTTTGGATAATGTATACATTTATTCAGGAAGGCGTTTATTTGTTTATAGATTATACCCATCAAACTTAGTATTTTTTTTGGCATCGTATGTTCTGATCAAGAGCTCATTATCTTCTGGGAGCATGCCATTCACGAGAGCAAGTAATTCTGTAAAACCGGTATCACTCCATCTATTTCCTTCTTTCAAATTATACAGCTTCAGTATGGCTGACAATTCTATAAATTTAGTGAAACCACAATACAAAGGCGTCTTTACACAACTCTTTAACTGTTTAAACAATTTTGGACAATCACAAAGTTCATCTTCAACTATCCTTTTCATATCCTCAATACTATCTTTATCATCATTAACATCTGTAATAACATCCTCGATATGGTATTTTCATTATCCACACTTGTAATCATATCAGATGATCCATAAAACACACTATTACCCCAGCCACTAGCTACATTCGCTTCCCCCCTTTGTTTATTCCAACATGTATAACTCGGATCTATTCCATAACAGATCAAGTGTTCTTCTAACCCCATTAGATTAACTTTTCTTGAATAACAACGACGTAAACATAGAAAAAAGGATTTGAGAAGGGTCTTATGCATGATATTTGGAAAAATTTATGAACTCTTTCAGTCCATATTCATACTCCCTTGTCAAAAGATTGGCATCCATACATTCATTATTCACATCCATCCTATTTGATTATGTGATATTAGTATTTAACAAAATAAATACACAAAATATTGATATAATGTAATGGTTTTCCAAATTCTACAAAAAATATAAACTTAAAATATTATTGAAAAAATATAGTTTAAATTTCCATGGAAAACAATTTAAAAAATCACACATGAAATCCCATTAAAAAAACCAACCATTTACAAAAATTACTCTTTAAAGTTACACAACCATTTTATAATAAAAAAATTAGTCCCAAACACTATTTAAAAAAACCACAATTCCTTTTTTAAAGTATTAAAGACAACTTCATGATCCAACAATCTTAATCATTTAAAATTATTGACACCCCTCTAAAAAACATTCCAAAACACTTGAATCATTTTAAAATAGACAATTAGTAATTTCAACAAAGACATAGATCCCAATAGAGTCAGTTTATAAAATATACATTGAAAACACCTTGATTCATCCGAAATCAAATAATGTTTTATGATTCCATCATAGTATTCCAAATGTAGGTTAATAATACTAATTTCCATAAGCATTTGATATTGTTCTCCCCACCATTGGATATCCACAATCCATGCTTCCATTGTGTAGTTATGTCAATTTTCCCTCAACAAAACACTAGAGGCCCAATGGATATGTTCCATAGTCAGTGACCACACTCGCAACCATGAAACAGTCATGTTCCAGTGTACCACAAACACCGAATTATCCTAATAATCCTTGTCTCACAACAAATCAATTGGTTGTACACCCCAAGAACAATGTATTTGTCTCTCACATGAAGTACTATTAGTACCTTCCTTTATAAATACACATTAGAAAATATATAATCATGCACCCGTTACATAATGAAAAATTTATCAAGTGTCAATACTTTCACACAAAGAATTACCCTTTTCCACTCATCACTAGAAGAAACTATGTTACTTTCCCAATCTATTTAAGTACATCATGTATCAAGTCAGAATAAGAAATTTACTATGGTACTAAACTAATATATGGTATTATTTTCCATAGTCTATTTTCTAAAATCTTCAAACAGACATTATAAACGACATTACAAAGACTATGGTCATGTGTTTATACTTTATTGCTCATTTTTCACTTTGGTATGTATTTTTAATACCATGAGGTTATTGGAACAGTAAGGTAGAGATATGAAGTAGTTAATTAGTTTTATATTTACTTATATGTTATGGTATATTAGGTTTGGGGATTTTTTCAATTCTGGAATGTTCTGAAATTTATTTTTCTCTCTGCAAGTTTTGGGGGATTAATTTATGTTTTGGGGGTTTAACATTAGGATTGTTGATTTATACCAAATCCAACTAGTGGTATCATCTCCTTTTCTTATTCTACTATTAGTTACCAAAAAGTGGTATTAAATCTTGGTTACATAACATATGGTTATTATTTTATCAAGACTTGATAGAAAGACATGGTTTCAAGACTACCAGGTTTCCTCTAGATACGTGATTTTCTATGATTTAGTGGAATTACACTAGTAAACATTTAGTGGTTCCATTGAAATGGGTAAGGTTTGGATTGATATTAAATGTTGGAGGATTCATACATTATGGGAAAATGTTCTTCCTACTCTTAGAGTTCAAAAGTTACATTGATTTTGAATTATTTAGAAAGGAGGTGTTCTGTAGAATGGGAAAGCATGAGATGAAAGCATTAGATTTTTTTTAAAATGTGTACCCAAGAGAATCTGGATCCAAAATGGAAGAAAGAAATGTATCAATGAAGTTGATAATTAATGTTGGATGTGTAGTATAGGGAGGGATGAAAGAGTATGATTGGTCGAGGTTTTGGTGAAACAGTGGTTCTCGGTGAGAATGTATCAATGCCTAGAAAGTGAATCAATTTGATCCATATCTAAGGAGAGCATATTGATTCATATTAAGTGTGGGGATTTAATCCTATAATAGGGAGAGAAAATAAATATCTCAAATGTAAATTTCCTGGGTACCACCTAAGTAACTGGGGTTCTTAGGATAAATTAAAAGGAGGAGATAAAAATCAATTATGAAGTCAATCATATAAAACATGAATGACATAAAAAAACTATTCATCTCACCTATAAACACCCTTCACTGAAACAAACCCTTTTTATCCATGTATAACATATTCCAAAAGAAAATCAACCCACTTTATATAACCATAAAAATCCTAATATAATATAGGGAAAATGTTTCAAGTAAAAAAAACTTTTTATAAAGTTCCAACCAGGCCTTTGAGAATTAATTGACAACCAAATCATGAAATTATTTTTAAGAATTTTCCAAATGATCCATAAATATTTCACCCAAGTTGAACATATAAAATCCTTTTTTGAAGACCAAACATGATTCAAACCCTAATTAATAACTCATTTAAATATTAAATGAATCAAATTCCAACAGAAATATATCAAACATATATAATGTGGTGTCCAAAAACCATATAATATATAATTACATATTACTAAATCAAATTAATATATATGATTCATAAAATTATAACAAAAGAACACCAAATTTCAATAACAATCAAATCCCCTTCAAAAACCAACCAACATGCAATTTATTTAGTACACAAACAAGGACCACTAACAACAATGATTTTTAGTGGGGCGTCTAGCCCGTATAATTCAAAACATCACCATAAAACAAAGATAAATAGAAGAAAACTCACTGTAGAGGTGTCGTTCAACATGATGTAGAGGTGCATTCACAATAGAGGAGATGCGAGCATCGGGAGAGTCCTCTAGTGGAGGAGAGGCGCCCCACAGAGGAGAGGTGTATGGTGGAGGAGAGGTGCATGGTGGAGGTTTATAGCATAGTGGAGGTGTGGCATGTGGTGGAGGTGTGGCGTGCGATGGAGGAGAGGCACATGACAGTCTGGTTCATGCACAACGAAGGTGTGGAACACGATGGAGGAGAGGCACATGAAGGTCTGGTTCACGACGGAGGAGTGGCACATAACAGAGGTGTGGTTTGATACAGAGGATAGGAAGCAAGAGAGGAGGAGGAGGAGTAGGAAGAGGTACGGCGACAATAATCACCTTCTGCAAGAGATTTTGGGGTGCGACGAAGGAGGAGAAATCTAGGATTCTTTTATAAAATCCGGTGAACCTTTTATAAACGCTAGCTAAAAAACACCGATAAAGGCATGTTTTATCAATGCTAAAATAGAAAGAGTTGATAATGATATAATGAAAATAATTTATTTATATTATTATGTATATTTATAAAATTATATACATGAAAAATATATATTTATATTTATAAAATTATAAATTAAATCATTATAAAATTATAATAAATATACTTATTGTATTTATAATCTTCGAAATATATATAATAAATATATTAATTATATATATTTATAAGATTATAGATGTATATAACTATATTTATTCTAATTTTATAATTATTTATATGAATATATATTTAGTTATAATAATAATTATAAATGAATATAGATATATATAATTATAAAATTATAACAAATTAATATTTATAATATTTATAATTTTAATAATATTTATATTTAATATATTTATTATAATTTTGTAATTATTTAAATATATATGTATTTATATATAACTATAAATATAAATATTTGTATTTATTTCTAAATATTTCTTTATATTTATTTAACTATATATAACGTTATATATGAAAATAATAAATATATATTTTTATGAATTAATAATTATTTAAATAAATAAATAATTATTTATATTTATAGCCAATAAATATATATTTATTTAATTGTAATTAAAAATTATAATAAATAAATTATATGTAGTTGCAATTATATATATATATATAATTAATTATAAAATTATAACAAATATATTTACAATTTTATAAATATGTGTAATTAATATATTTGTTATAATTTTATAATTATTTTAATATATCTATATTTATTTAGAATTATATTTATAATTATTTGTATTTATTTATAGATATTTTTATATAAATATATATAATTAATATATTTATTATATTTTTTTAATGATTTAAATATATCTATATTTATTTATAAATTATAATTGTAAATATTTGTATTTTTTATAAATAGTTGTATATATTTATAAATATATTTATTTAATTATATATTTATAACTTTATAAGTAGTACAATAAATATATTTTTTATATTTTTATAATTTTTTACACAAACATATATTTATAAATAATTATAATTATAACTATAAATAAATATATTTATAAATATATATATTTAAGAAATTAAAATATATGTATTTATTGTAATTTTATAATTTTTTAAATATATATAGTTTTAATTATAATTAAAAATAAATATATTTATAAAGTATTTATATATACATAAAATTTTATAATTATAAATATAATAAATATATTTATTTTTTAAATATATTTAATTTAATTTTAAAAGTATTGAGAACCTAATATAGTATATAAATTCGTAACATAAATTAATTATATACACCTAGTAAAATATACATAATAAAAAACATGCCATCAATGCAAAACATGAATAATAAGAAGAGTGTAAGGTATAAATGAACATTCATGATGATACATAACTTATATGCATGCATGATCAATAAATTAATTTACCAAATTCATTGTAAATACACATATATTTAATTATCATCTAATACGTTTTTTAAAATATTAAATCTATATTTTTGAATTATTAAAAAAATATATTTATTATAAAAATATGTTATTTTATTTAATATATACAAATAACAATTATTTTTGAATATAAATATAATAATTTTATATAAATTATTATTAATTTTTTTATGAGTGCTAAGACTAGAGCTGATAAAGGCCCCCCCTTTATCAGTGCCTTCTGCATCGCGCTGATAAAACGATGTGCTTCCCTTACCCTGTTTTGTGGTAGTGACTCATAATTCTCAAAAATATTAAACAAACCATGAATAATAAAATAATATTCGTTTATAGAATAATTTTCTAAGTATTCACTTAATATTCTGTGAATATATTTAATAAATAAAATTACCTCCAATTATTCTATATTTGGATTATAATGAATTAATTTATTCATTGTTTATCATTTATTCTCGAGCATATCATAGACCTTGTGGTGGGTCCCACTATGTCCCATACTCCTATACATCAGAATAGGGAATACTATTAAATTAGCTATGTGTGTGACCCTATAAAACCTTATCTCGATAGAAGTGAATGTTATTCATAGATGAGGAGTAGATTCTTATATCCCATCAAGTCCCCTAAGGAGATGACAATATTTTATGGAAACAAAAACCATTCCTAGAAACACATGTTGTGTAATATAATCTCTTTGTCACATGATATATCATAATGTAGGATGCACACTTTGGTTCATCATCTTTATACCTTCATTGACCTAACAGGATATTCATTCCTTCTTCTACAATTTCCATAGATTTAGTAAAGGTACTACCATACTGATCATGTGGGCCTGATATACCACTTCCTTTCGGAAGAAAACAAATATATTTTGTTTATTCAATTAATTTCATTCCACCAACGAAGCACTTGATGCAAGCTAAAATGCTATGACATCAATGCTGTAGTTTTCACCTTACATAAAATTACATAATAAAATTGTATACACATATTGTAATCTCAAGTAAGGAGACCATTACACATGTTTATAGATAGGAAATACCAATGACACCTGAAACATGTGGTGTTACTATTTGTGGGTCAACCCTCATGATCTCAACTACCAGAGATCATCATGTCTGAACATAAAGATAAAAATTCTTAATGATTATGACCCACTAGTATCTGATGGTCACACATCATATGTGTTTTGTCATCATGATGCTTCTATACTATAGGATATATGATTATGATTATTATCATGGAATATCGAGGTTCTCATTAAATTATAGGAACATCTATAACCATTTGATACTAATGAAATCAAAAGAAATTACCAAAACTAAATTTGTCACAAAAGTATCAATTCATTTATAGTAAGGTAAGAACATTTGTATATGAAGTTGTAAACATTTAATGGTAATAAATGTATATACATGAGTTGGTTCTTGGTCACCTAGTAACAAAAAATAAATCAAAAAATAATAACACATTTACTTAAAATAAATAAGTAAGAATGGAACCCTAGATCAACATATTAGTCTATATTTCATTAAGGCACTGTTATTTATTTGGGAGTTATAATGAATGTTTTGGGCTTACTTAACTATATTTTCACCAATAGTAGCATCCTTGACAATACCCGGTGTAACATTGTGGAATGTGTTTATGATGTCCATGTATACAACTTTAGGAAAGGGGAGTCCACTTAATGGATCATTGAACTATGAGTTAATAAATATAGAAATACCACCCAACTAAATTCCATTGAGTAATTTTACATGTAACACCATGAGATTTTAGAAGAACATTTTGTTCTATAGTGTACACAACACAAACCATCGAGCATAAACAAAAAGTGAAATATTAATGTTTAAGAATTACTGAAATTAACTATCCATTTAATTAGAGGGTGTGTATAGGATTAAAAAAATTACAAAGTATATAAAAAGTTTACACTCTATAAAATTTTATTGATTACTTATTAGTAAATAAGCATTTAATTTTAAGTAAATTGAAATGATTTTTTCCTTCTTATGCGTAAATATTTTAATTAATTTATTTAAATTTGGAAAATTTTATTAGATAAAATGTAAAAATTTTGTGTTATAATCAAACCAAAAGTGTATTAGGTTTTTTTCATTATGGATTTTTTTTCTTGTGAATTGTCAAAAATAATGATTTTTATTGAAAATGGTATTTTTATTTTAGGTAGTTAAAAAGCCCCATTTTTTTATATTATTTCTAAGATATATAATTTATCTTGTTTTATGAAAAATCCAATTATGTTCATCAGAGTAAATTTTATGGCTCAATTTAGTGTACACAAATTTTTATATTTCAAAAGGCATTTTTCCAAAAATATTATTCAATCAATTTTGGTTTTTAATATTTAATTAATTTCACTCACTTATATAAATTAGATCCTATGTTATGGAGTCCGTGTTTAGAATCATGAGGTAAAATTTGTTAAATAAGTTCATTTTATTTATTTTTTCATTATGAATAGGAACTATAGTAAATACCTGTCACTATGGTAATGGAAAACTTAGTAATTAAGGTTAAAAATAATATTATAAAGAAAACCTAAATTACCCTATAAATTTAATTTCTTCTATAAGATGAATTGAGATCAGACTTGTCCATCCATGTTTCAAAAATATGGCAACATTGTGCCATATATGTCTTTGATTTTGACATTTATAATATTTAAGAATAAAAAAAATGCCGAAAATGCCACATTCATTTTTTTAATATCTATAATATTTTATTTCAAGGATATAATCCCTTTATGATCATTTATAAATGTTTATTTGGAATATAAATTATTTTTTATCAAGGTAATTCATTTAATTTTTATGATATAATTACCTTAAATTATTAGGAAACACTCACATAAAATTTAATTAATTAATTGAAAAATAAAATAAATTATTCTTAAAATAGTAATAGTAATATAATATGAATGAATTTTTATTTTAATTGAATTTATAATAATGGTATAACTTTTTACGGAGGTTTAAATTTATTATACCAAAATTAATTTGTTTTCCTGTTGTTTTCAATATCAAATTATAAATATAGTCCTTAAAATTAAAATAATAATATTTTATAATAAATAAAAGTTTTTTAATAGTTTAAAATATATAAAAATACTATATTTATCCAATTGAATTGGATATGGTAGAAAATATAATCCATATCACATTTATAGATCAATTTTCTTTTTATAGTAAATATCATGATT
Source organism: Viscum album (assembly GCA_963277665.1). Taxonomy (NCBI): domain Eukaryota; kingdom Viridiplantae; phylum Streptophyta; class Magnoliopsida; order Santalales; family Viscaceae; genus Viscum; species Viscum album. The sequence goes on from OY728155.1 coordinate 806,014,691, forward strand.
GAAAAATAGTAAGAAATTTTGCTATCATGTTAATCATCAAATGACTTAACAAAGGGTAAAAAAAGATAAGGGAGGAAACATCACCCAATAAAGTCAAATTTTTATAGAATTAGTTTATTTTGAATCATCATCCTATTGTATTTAAATTATATTAATTTAGTACAATTATAAAATGAATATTAATTTTTCTTAATTCAATACATTAAGAATTTCCATCATTTCCCTTCCCTAACATAAAGAAGGGAACCCCCTATCCACTTCTATCAACACATCAAGAACCATTTGCATATAAAATACCCAACACAAATCCATTCCTAACATCCATTAACACATTTTATGGGTATTATTTTACATAGAATTACAACTTTATAGAGTTTAAGGGGCAAAGCAGTGGAGGTTATCAAAAGAAGATGTTTAGTTTTTAATGAAGTATTAGTTTCATTTACTCATATACGACATTCAAAACATATTAAAGAATGATAAAATAATAACAAAAATATATTAAATATATTTAGTTTTTGTTTTTTTAATGGAATAAACTATATTAATCTTCTTCCATCATATGGGAATTGAATCCATCATTTGTGTGTATAGCGGATTACATTCTTGAAAATAGATGTAATTATTTTTAACTCAACACCTATAATGGATGATTATAATTATCAATTTATGGTTCATATATGATATTAATGTCATAATTATAATTCAATAATGATATGATATAATATATTTTATTACCCTTCCACCCATTGAAAAAGGATAACGTCATTCGTGAATAAGTGTGAATTACCACCTCCATGAAGTAATTTGATTCGTTTTTCATCACCATTTGACATGGATTATATTTATAATTGAATGATATAGTATTATATTTGTGATATAATAATAATTCTATAATGATAACATAATAATTTTTTTCTTTCTATTAGAATCTTTGAAAAATGGAAACATTACTGATTTGAATACATGACCTACCGTCTCCGTGATTGTAATGTAGTTTATTTTTCATAACCATAACTAATGGTGGTTTTAAAATTAAGATTGATGTATATGATTATAATTATTTCTAAACTATTATTCTAGATATTATTTAACAATTACTTATTAGTCCACAGTCAATATACCCAAGTCAATTTCCAATTAGGAACTGAACGTTCTAAAAACACACAATAAGTACTTAATAGCTAATGTAATTAAATATGTCTTAAAAATAAAAGATAAAATAATTTAATTATATTAGATTAAATCAGGAAAATTTATTTAGGTAAATTATAAATGGATATATGTTTTTTATTCAGGTGTTGAAGGATATACAAAGGAAGTTTGGAAACAAGGTAAAATATTTCGTCTCAATTTCTATTTATTATGGTATATTATAATGTTATGAAATTAATTTATTTTTTATGGTGTATATAATGAAAATTTTACATGTTTTACATTGAATCCATAAAAACTCATGGGTTTTAAAGTTTAAATTCAAATTATTTTTTTCCAAGGGGATTTGACATGTATGTAACCATGTGGAAAGGGGTTTTGTAAATTAATTTCTATTCATTGGGGTATACATCTACATTATTGAATATTTTATTATATTATTGTGTGTGAAATGATAATTGATTATATTATTTTTTATTTCCACATGTTTTGTGGGGATTTACATTTTTTACACATAATCACTTCAATGATTATATTTAACACCATTTATAAAGTCATTATAAGGGTTTCTCATCTCTCCTTTGTTTCTGTGAGACATATTCCATATTCACTACTTTTTTATTTCATTTCATCTATATAATTACTCATTGATAGGATATGTCATGTGTTATTTTATATTGATTTTATTTAATGATACATCTGAAATTATTTCTTTAATGGGGGTTTGATTCGAAACATTCCAAATTGATAGAGGTTTATTACACAATCTCATCATTATTGGGGAATCCTTGTGTTTATGTATCTATTAGGGGAATCATTTAATTTGGTGAACGTTCCTCAACCAAATTGCGAAAGGAATTTATAGATGAAAATAGATGTTATCATATTCTGAAGAATGAGATTTTATTACAATCTATTTAATGATGTGAAACCAAATCTACCATGAGATCGTCCGAACAAGTGAGATCCATATCAAATGATTTGTTAGAGAGACCATCCAATATATGATTCTCCTCCCAATATGAATGTTTAATATTGAAATTAAGAATCCTATGGAAGTCCATATATTTTATCTATTGAGAAGCGAGTTTCCACTAAATGTGTGACTTACCATTCCTAATGGCATGCACACTAATAGTGGAATCACTTTCAAACATAAATTGTTCCAACCTTTTGATCTTTTAAAGGTAACTAAATTAATGAATCCTTTCATATATAATTAAAGTGATGAATCTAATCCACATTATTTATACAATAATCAAATAATCATTCCATTGTGATCATAAAATACATCTCCACACCCAAAGAGACATGGGTTCCCTTTCAAAGAACCATCTAGGTTGAATTTTAACCAATTTTATAGCGGATGCTACCAAAGAAATATATGGTTCCAAATGATGGTTTTTAGATTCTATAAATACATAATATTCATATAACTATGAGATCTTGTACACTATTTTAACGTACCGAACCGGGTTCCACACACAGGTGCCTTGAGCCAGTTGACCAATTGACCTTAGACATGCATCTCTGTATGTCAGAGGATGTTGACTAGCAGTGAGGGTCTAATAACGATACCATGGGGAGACTGTACATTGTTTAAAAAAGCATCACAACAACAGAAATAAATAAGAATAATCAAAAGATATAAAATAACTAGACAAAACCAGTATCTCATGGAGACTAAAAATGAATACAATATCTAAACCAAATGATAGATATGCCATTCCACGTACATGTCAATTGTTAAACAAAAATCCCAAAATAAAGACACTGAAAACTCCCAAGTGGATCTCAACACCATGTACGGTTCCCTAGACCTTGCTCCATATCAACCTAGTAATATAACATAGGGCCCTTTACCTTATCCTATACTGCAAACATGATGTCTATTTTGGTACCGATTTGGAAGCCGAAGTAGGATGTGTGTACAGCATAGTAGGCCACCACCAATTACATCTAAAATAATATCCAGTATATAACATTGTAAGAAATTGTATAAAGAGTAAAGGACAATGTATAAATTAAATAGTAATCACATTTCATTATTATTTCATTAACCACATAAAACCCTTGGTTCTTGAGGACACTCAAACCATCAATACCTACTTTGGAGAACAACGATGGAGGCCGCACCCATCCCACCCCCTCCGACGGGGGATGGATCCTTGTCGTCCTATAAGGGAGCACCGATTCATGCCTTCTCCCCATTATATAATCCCGATCTTCTACCTACATTTCCTCAGATTGCGATTTTCCATATGGTCCCCGAGTTATTCAAGGGAAGTCCACAACTTCCTCACTCGATTTTGGATTTCAATGAAGCTTTGTCTATTCTTCGACTGACGTTGGTCGCCAGATTCAAGGCTCGTTGACCTTCAGTGGAATCGTTTGATATGTTTATTTTCAAATCTTGGGGTCTTCAGGATCGTGCTACAGTAGTACTTTTAGATGGATGACATATCATGATTCGTTTCGCTTCAGATGGGGACCTGATTCATGCTTGGTCATCGGCCACTCGCAGCTTCAACAGATCCAGGTACTATATGTTCAAGTAGAGCTATGACTTTTAGTTGCACCGGGACTCCCCAACGAAGGCTATTTGGGTAAGATTCTTGGACCTACCTCTCCCATTTCAAAATCCATCCATCATTCACATGTTAGGAACCTGGTGGGGTGTTACCTCTACTCAGATAGTAGGACTCGGGCTGTGTGTCGTCCTCTTTCTCCTTGTGTTTTTGTTGAAGTCATTATGTTGGGGATCCAGACTGATTTTTTGTGGATTGTTGTTTGAGAGGAGTTCTGCTACAAGCAGTGGGTGATATTTGAGTCTTGGGTGGATTATTTTTCTTCCTGTAAGATGTTGGGTCTCGATATGATGGTCTGTAGGCGTGAGAGTAAGAATAAAGCATATTTGTTGCTAGAACGAAGGGTGGTGCCACTCTTGAAGGCTTGAATAGATTTTGTTTGGCATTCGATCATGGTGTTCGAGGTAGAAGCCAGGATGACGGGTGGGTTGGATAGTTTGGAACTTAAGTGACTGAAGAATCTGTAGTAAGAGATAGCGTAATGAAGAAGAATGAACGATGGCTACCACCAGACCCCAAGGTGAGTGTGGTCATTGATCCACTGAAATGAGACTTGAAAATAGGGTGTGAGAAGGTATCAATATAGGTATGTGATGTCTCCATGACTATGGGGGTCGAGATGAACTGTGGAGATGGGTCTTTGATCACAAGGCCGAACTCAAAGATTTTGGAAGCACCTCCTAAACATTCTTTAGAGGAAGTGGGGGATAACATGAGTCTTAGTGGTCACAACCTCTCATAGAAGTGTACTCCAGAAGGATTGGTGAGTCCGAGAGATGAAGGTGAGACCAGTCAGGTTCATGTTTGCATCCTGACCTACAACCAATTTGTAGGATTGGAAATCGAAGGGGCCACCAATGATCAGGAGGGTGGCCAACAGGGACATGCCCCTACAGAGGGAGAATTTACTGATGGTGGTGACTCTGAGGATGAGTCCCCTGTTTATTTTTATGAGGATCATGTATGTGGTGACCATTCTCATGGTTTTTAGAGCCTAAGAAAGAAGAAAGGTACAAAATCCAAATTGGATTTGGGAAGCTGCACCTTAAATAATTGGAGGAAGAACAAAGGATGCAAGGAATATTATTCCTTACTGAAACCAATGGATACTAGATCATGTAAAAAAATAAATGCAAAATAAATGGAACTCCAAACTATGGATGCTAATGTTGTGCATGGAAACACTGAGAAGGAAGGTCTTAGCCAGGGTTCAAGCAATACTAATAATGCTAGGGGTGATCAGCCTCCAGAGACAGAGAAGGAGAAGGCCAATAACAAGGACCCATGGGAACTCCTAGCTCATTAGAGATAAGATATGATGGAGAAGGTCATTATTATCAAGGCCACTGAAGATGAAGTAAAGAGAATGAGGGGATGAGGGCTTAAAGTGGAGACCAATACTGAGAAGACTGAGTGGATTGATAAACAAGATCTAATCCTACTAAGATGTTTTAAGGAAGGGATGATCAACTGTGAAGAGTACAATCAATCATGGGAGAAAATGGTGTACCACATTGAAGACTTTATAAGGGAAGATCCAGAAACACAGGTATGTAAGTTATCTTGGAAATTATTTTGTGATATGGTCTATAATAGTCTCAAATTATTTTTCAATGAATATGTTATGTCTTTTGATGGTGTTATTTCTAGTTGAACATTATGGTTTCTCACTTTTCCCTCAAAAGTGCTTTGATAATAAAAAATTTATGTTGGATGGAATACCTACTTTGTCCCATGTAAGAGTATGACCCATGTCACATATATAATTCCTAATTCATAATAACACATGTGATTTCATTATCCTTTTAATTCCATTTCATAGCACGGTCACTTGGAATCATAGTCCAATTCTAATATCATGGGCGTAGAACATCATGTTTAGAACCCCATGGGTATTTGAAGCCTTTATCCCGATACAACACCTCAATGTCACATGGGTATTTGTATGACATCCAACCATTTTATTACATAAATTTACAATACTTTGGACAAATAGATGATCTTTTAATGTTTAGTTTCTTGGAAATAAGGCACATAATACATGAAAACATAAAGCATTCTTCTAATCTACTTTAATGGATTCTTAATAGATTCATCCTATGAAAAATCACTGTATCTCATATACTAGGGAGATACATCAAAGGAAAGGATGAGCATAAGGCCCGGTAAGGGAAATAAAGGGAAAACATTTACTTGTGTTCATGATAATTATCAATAAGAACTCATGGAATATCATAAAGGAATGAGAAAGAGGAAATTAATAATAATAATAACATGATTCATAACTTGTTAAAGTGTCTAAAACATTTAAATGAGACATTCATAAGCATATCACCAAGATTTTTTATCGAGGTGTCATAAAAAATACCAAGTTTATTCAACATGGTATCATAAAACATGTCATCTATAGTGATTAAATTCTTTACCCAATGCATTGGAGTGATATCAAGGCGCACCCTTAATATGTATTAATTTAAATGTGAGACATATATATCATAATAGAAAATTTCATAAATAACTTGTGAAGAATAAAATAAATTAGTTTCATATCAAAACCATGACATTTTAAAAAGAGCTTGAGGAACATGATCATTATGTCATTTTTAACCCACAAAAGGGAATACGGGTTTTATGTATGTCAAACCTTAAATCAAATAAATAATTTAATCATATTTGTCAATAACCCTAAAAAATAAAGAGGGTTTTTATTAAAAAAAATTAAATAGAATAGAATTTCTTGTGGATAAGAGAGAAAATTTGAGAAGAAAAATCAGTAACATAATGGGTATAAAACAAGGTTTTATAAAAGATTAAAAAGAGAGGGGATAGGGGTATCCCATTATTAAAAGACTCGTAATACAAGATATGGATAAAATAAATTGGATAGAATAACATAGTATAGAAAATTTAATGATATACTATATAAAAATGGAACTTGAAATGAAAACAGAAATTTATATTTCCATTACCATGAGGAGTAACTCCTAAAACTCTAATGTAACACCCCAGTCATCCATGATACGCTTCTCTTTGAATAATACAATAGCCTGCACTATACGCAACTTCGAGTTCTAACACACCACGACCAATCAAACTAGTTGATATAAATATTAATACCCACTATTTCAAATTTTATAAATTTTATTTTTCAAAATGGACTTCATTTTTGGATTCAGAATATTCAAATTAACTTGGGGTGAATTTTTGGTATTTTTCTGAAAACATTAAATTTTTGATGAATAGTGAAAAACTCTACGTTATTGTTTAAAACTGACATTTTATTTAAATAATTAGTTATTTTATTTAAATTTATATTAGGTAAAAATAGATACATAATACCTATATATTTTCAATGTAATTCATTGAAGTCATTTTATAATAATATTATATATATAAAATTTTATTGAACATTTTACAGTCTTTTACCCACATTCTAGGAACATTTGAAAATTTACATAAACCATAATTTCATCACTTCTGTGAATTGAATTTCAAAAATCCAAGAGATATGGTTGACATCATTAAGTAAAATGTGGTTCAATAAGATGAAATTAATTTTTGTGAATAGTAACTTCTTACTTTTATTTACCACGGGTAAAAGTAAAATAATGAGATTAAAAGTAAAAATTGATATTATAATTACCCTAACACATGTCCTAATTCTATTGGATAAGTTTATTTCAACCAAAATCGTCCTTAATAATAAAATATGATCCTTTTTGTTGACTTGTATTTGATTTGGATATTTATTATTATTTTATTTAAAGAAGAGTAAAAAGTGTTAAATTCAATGTTTAATAACTAAAACATTTTTAATATAGGGTGATACGTAAGTTAAATTAGACTATTAAAATTAATTAGAAATATTAAAATAGTTCCTACATAATGGTATTTTATTTATAATTTTTAAACATTAAATTATAAAATTTATTTATGACACAATGATGATGCAGTAATTATCTTATTAATGAAAGATTAAAATAATTGATATTATAAATATCCAAATAAATGTAAATTTAGACTTTTGATGAATTAAAATAATTTTATAGGTTAATATGACATTTTAGGGTTGATTGAATTATTTTTTTCAAAGTGATAAAATTGTTATAACTTTCACAAAAACAAAATACCAAATAGTGTCAAAATTGACATAATTGAGTTTTTAGAACAAATACTATATTATTAATTGATATAGTATTCCTAAAAATATAATTTTATAAAAAAGGACATATATAAGGTTAGATATGTCAATAATGAACCACTTGGGGTTCTCTTAAATTTTTATATTATGTTTATTAACCATTTATTATAATAATACAAGAATATATGGTAAAAGTTAAACTATTTAACTAAGAGTTAAATATAAAAGACAAGGTTAATATGGTGACCTAAACCTATCTAAAATCTATTGTTTGAGATGTTTTATACCCATACCCACCTTATAATCTAAATAAATCCTTTTTATCCATTATAAACCGAATATTATTGTATAATAAAATAATATTTCAAGCTTTTCCTAAAGTGACCCTCACCTCTCTTATAAAAGGGTACTTATTCTTCTCTCAAAATCATACCTCCAAAGACATTTTTCTTGGCCAAAAACTGATCTAATATCCTCAAAAATACCCTATATTTTACCTATAGGCCTTACTTTGATCATAAAACAAACCAAATGATCCCTTTTGGTCAACTCAAAAGGAAACACCTGAAGAAGAGGTAATAATTTCACCATCTCTTTCAATGTTCTTTTCTTCTTCCACTTCCTATTTCATTGTTGTTTTCATACCAAATTAATAACTCCCGCACCTTACTCAAACCATGATGTTATTATAAATATTGTACAACCATATTAATTATTCTAACCATCCTATGAATGACTAGTCACAATACGTGCGTACATATGACTTACCGTCTCCACGTCGTGGTGTAGTTTGTTATTCAAACACTTAATTATTTGGATGGGTATAATAATGAGTATAAATGATGTAAATAATAAATATAACATGTTAATGATTCTGTAAATATGATATACCATCCAATGATATATTATTTCACAATCAATAGAATGATATTTTCACTCATGTGTACATATAGATTACAGTCTCCTCGAACGCGATAAAATTCATTCCCTATCATAACAATTAGAAGAAAAATTTTCATTATATGATTATTTTTTTAATAACATAATATAGTTCTTTATATTAATCTAATACATCCTATACATAAAAAATATGGCTTACATAACCAATCATATAAAGAAAAACGAATCAGTTAACACCCGAAATAATGATACTACTGAAATATTATTAACAAAGAAATATTAGAAGATCATATATGATATCATATTTATGTATTTGGTTGATTTATAATTTAATAACTATAATTTAACTATTATTCAGGAGGTTTAAATACCCTCGTTCAAGGAAATGTATAAGTTAAGTGTTAATTCTACAATCTCTTCATTATCTGAGGTTGTTTGTACATGAGTATCTACTGGGACCTCTTTATCATCCACATCTATGTTTCGTAAAAATGTATTTCAAAAGATTTTTACAATTTCATAAACTATTGGTTAAAGTAATTTATACCATTATTTGAAATTTTATTTAATGTTTATAAAGGAATATTTCTGTCGTTTTCCAAACGAGGTCCTTTACAACCTTTTCAAAAAATTAAGGGAATAATGTTTTTTTAACTTATACGGTGAGTGCGGCTATTTTCCACCATTATAACGTATTCAAATATTCCCTTACAAGTTTATTAGAATATTTTAAAAATAAATGTCATATTTTATAAATTTGTGACTTTTAAACGATTTCAAAATATAAAGAAATATTTCTCTTAAATTGTTTTGATTTCATCTATATCAACATCCTTTGATGGATTTTACACTTGTTTGAAGTTGATTTATTATGATACAATATTCCATGTTGTATTGAATGTTTTATGATATGTTTGACTGTGGATGTGTTATTTTTATAACATTTATGGTTTTTGGTAAAATTATTAACATTTTGTATGCTAGTTTTAATAAAAATGTTTATGTTATGTTTCAACCTTTTAATATGAGGAATGAATTAGATTAAGTGACGGGGGGAGCCCGCTATAGCTATTCGATGCATTGGTAGGTCTCATGAGACAAACTAGTGTCTTGGAACAAGTCCTTGAAAAAACCTTATATGAAGTCTTGGAAAGAGGCCTTGACTATGTGGTTATGATGTCTGACATTATTCATTCCGTCGTTATAAAATGTGCTATTGATATTACATTTGATTATTCTACTAGTAAAATATCCATTTGAATAAGTAAATGGAATTATAAGATTTATATTTTCCATATTATGCTCAAGTTTAAGTTTAAAAGGCTTGTGTTTTATTTTTATACATTGCCTTAAATGATTATGCTTATTTATGAATGGTTCTGCTATATTTTTATCCATAATGAGCACCTGATCTCACCCCTTTCATTGTTTTATTTTTCCCAGGATGCGAATATGTATATTATGACTGACCTGTAGGGATAGTATAAGGGATATGAATGTGTTAAAATAAGACAAAATTGTGGTTGTTTTTTATTTTATAATGTAATGTGAATCTTATGATTGTATCTAGTACTTCCAAGGCTACTAAACTAATCTGTCTTTCAGGACATGATTCATTATATCATGCCAATGTTATTTAATAATGGACTGACTCTGGGTAACTGGGGTTGGGGCGTTACATTGAATATTGAGACCTTGGGGGCTTGAGGACACCTTGGTAGGTAATACTATCAAAGATTCATGGAGGCTAAAATGGGAGTGAATCGAAATGGAGAAATTGGTGGGTATTTATAGCAAATTTGGTGGATTTGTTTATTAATTTCCAAATAAAGGGCTTGGACACCTAGGTAGTGGTAATTGCAAAACCAGGGGCTTTTCCCTGGTATTTTATAGTTGGATAATATTTTATGGAATTTTTTCCCAAAATGGGAAACCATAATTTTATATTACGTATTTTATCAAGGAAATGTAACGTTTCCACAAAATATCAATTTATAGTTAAAGTTTCCATTTTAAAATTTCGAAACTAAATTATGTATTTCAAAATTGATTAAAATATATTAAAATACATGATATTAATAAAATAACATAATCTGTTTCTTGGATTATGGTTAACTAATTATTATATCAGTATGACATAATTATGATTCCATTAAGCTTACCGAAAAACTCCATTGTACATTTAATATTCACTGAAAAACAAAATCTTTTTAGAAACATATCTTAAATTTAATATAACCTAATTTTCAAAATATTATTTCAAAAATTATATTTATTTTATCATAATAATTCTCTAAATATGATAATTTTAACATTAAAATATAAAAATCCTTAATTATTAAAAATAATAACGGATGGAAATGCATAGTAAAATTTCTAACACTTGAAAAAAGTAATATTGGTTTATAATTTATTTTTAAATAAGTGTGTTTTGACCATAATATTAAATTATAGTAATCATTATCCTTAATAAATTATTTTATTGTAATAATTATATCTTTTTTTAAAATTATAATTTCTTTATGAAAAACCATTTTATCAAATTCTATATAAATTTATTAAGAAAAACATTATTAAAATATAATTGATAGAAAAACAATTTTTTTTATTCAAAGGAATTACAATTTTAAGTAACTATGACCTTAACACATAACCCCTTATTACACCCACATACTCCCTTAGAGTATGGTGTGAAATGGTCGTAGTTTTGTGGGTTTCCACGGCTAACATTGAACGAGTTCTAATCTCCACTAGCTTGAACTTATCCTGTAAGAGATTTCATTAAAGCTTCACTTGTTGAAGCTTAGTTTATGATTGGTTAAGAGTGAATCAGAGTGATGATACCTCCCTCCCATATTTCTATATATGGGCTTCAAATGGATTGAATATACTTATTGAAGCCATCAAATATTATTTCTATATTAATTTTCCTTTGTCAAAATTTTAATTCTAAAATCTAGTGATAATGTTAAAATTATTATCAATAGTATAGTTCCCAATGATCATAATTGACCTTCAGTCATATAAATATCCAAAACCAAAAGGTCACATTAGAATTTATACTCACATCATTATTAAAGAGATATAGTTTTTTATGTATAAAACACCCATTTTCAAGAAATAATTATCACTAAAAATGTTTGGGTACTTACATCCCTCCCCCTTATGAAATATCATCCCAAAAATTTTAACTCATTCCCTCGGTTCATAAAAGTTGTGGGTACTTCAACCTCATTGTTTCATCTGGTTCCCACGCTGCTTCTTCATATAAGTGGTTACTCCACAATAATTTGACATGGTGTGTAGTATTGTTGCGTAGAACCTTGTATATACGGTCCAACATCTCCACCAGTTTCTCTTCATAAGAGAGGTCACATTCTAGTTGTACGAAATCAAGATTTAGTACATGTGAAGGGTCGGTTAGGTACTTCCTCAAGAGATATATGTGGAAAACATCATGAACTTGAGCTAGGTTTGGTGGATGTGCTAGTCTATAGGACAATGTTCCAATAAAATCAAGGTTTTCATAGTGGCCAATGTACCTAGGGATTAACTCCTATTTATTCCAAAACCACATGACTCTCTTTAATGTAAAAATTAAAGGGAAGACTTTATAGCCAACATCAAACTCTAAGCCCCTTCGATGGGTGTGAGAAAATATCTTATGCCAACTTTGAGCAGCCTTTATGTATTGTTTGATGGAATGAACCTTTTATGCCATATCTTTCCCAAGATCAGGACCAAGAAGATTTCTCTCACCAACTCCATCCCAACAAGTATAAGTTCTACATCACTCACTATATATAACTTTATAGGGTGCCATTTGAATAATTTAATGGAATCTGTTGTTTTATGAGAACTCAACTAATGTGAGATGTTGATCCCATCCACATTTAAATTCCAAGGAGAATGTTCTCATCATGACCTCAAGTGTTTGAATAGTCCTTTAAGATTATCCATCAGTTTGTGGGTGATAGGCCATACTAAAATTCAATTCATTATTCAGATCATATTGAATATTTCTCAAGAATTTTGATGTGAACCTTAGATCACAACCAGAAAAAATAGAAAGTGGAACTCCATGAAAATTAACAAATTCCTTTATATAAATCATGGAAATTCGGTCAATAGATAGATCTTCATGAATAGTGATTAAATGGGATGTCTTGGTATGTTGATCCACTATAACCTAAATCGCATTATTTCAATTGGATGTTCTCACGAGACCAGTGACAAAATATGTAGTGATATTATCTCACTTCCATGTTGGTATGAGTAGTGGTTGTAAAAACCCTTTAGAAATTTTTCGAGATTCATTTACTCTTTGACACACCTCACACCTTATAGTGTAGACAGAAATATCCCTTTTCATGTTATCCCAACAATAATGATTATGAAGGTCCCTAAACATTTTTTTTCTGCTAAGATATAAAAAGAAAGAAGATATATGATCTTCATCCATCAGTTCTTTCTTTATTTATGGAATAGATGCAACACATAGTCTTGTATGAAATTTTAGTACACCTTATTGATCTATATTAAACTCAAGAAACATCCCATCCTTCATAGACTCTATATTATTTTGCAACAAAGGATCATCTCATCGATATTTCTTGATCTTATCTAGTAATGATGGTTGAGAAATAATTTGGGATACGGTTGATGATACCCATTCCCTTAAATTTTCCATGTCCAGTTTTTCTAGGTCTTCGATCAAAGGATATCCTTGAATCTGCATCATATCCAGAAAATAATGTATTTCCTACTTAATGCATCAATTACGTTTTTTTCTTCCAAGATGATAATAAATTGAACAATCATTGTATTTATGATGTTCGAACTATCTCCTATGTCTCATGTTCATTTTTTTTTGCAAAAAAAATACACTTCAAACTTTAATGTTCAATGTATATATCACATTTATCTCCATAAGTATAGTTCCTTTATATATTCAATGTAAAAACAACTATATCTAGTTATAGTCCATGTGTAGGATAATTATGCTCATGAGGTTTTAACTGTCAAGATGCATAATCAATCACTTAGTAATTTTATCATAAGGATGCATACAATAACTTTTAGTGATGCATAACTAATAATAAGAAATAATTCTTTGAGAGAGGGTATATTTATCATGGGTGTTTTAACCAATCTCTTCAACTCTTGTAAACATTATTCACACTCATTTTTCCAGATAAACATGCTACCTATTTGAGTTAGCAGAGTTAGTGGATTATAAAGTCGTGTTTTTTTCACAAACCTCCTATAATATCCTGATAAACTAAGTAAACTATGAATCTTAGTTACTATTATAGGATGAGGCCACCCTTCCACAACCTTTGTCTTTGTGGGGTCAACTGAGATTCCTTAATTGGTTACAATGTTCCCCAAGAATGCAAATTTTTGTAACCAAAATTTACATTTTCCAAACATTCCAAATACCCTCCCATTCCTTATAGTTTTCAATATACCCCTTAAATGATCCTCATGATTTTTGTAAATTTTATAATATATCATAATATCATAAATAAAAACATCCACAAAATTATCATGGTATTCCTTAAAGACTCTATTCATCAAATCCATAAAAATAGAAGGTGCATTAGTTAAGCTGTAGAGAATAACAAAAAACTCAAAATGCTCCTACCATGATCGGAAGGAGACCTTTGGAATATATTCTTTCTTCACCCTCAATTGATGATAACCATTTTGAAGATCAGTCTTGTAGAATAATTGATCCCCACAAAGTTGTTCATATGAATCATCAATCCTTGGAAGAGGGTACTAGTTCTTCTCTATGATCCCATTAAGTTTTAAATATTAAATGCATAGCTGTATTGATAAATGATTCTTCTTTACAAAATAGAATAGGTGCTCCCAAAGGAGACACAATTTGTTGGATAAACAGCTTATCTAAGAGATCTTGGAGTTGTTTCTTTAATTCCTCAAGTTCCACATTTTCCATTCTATGCGATGTCTTTGAAACAGACTTGGAACTGGGCATGATTGAAATGGAGAACTCTACATCTCATTCTGGAGGAGGTCCAGGTAACTCCTCAAGAAACACATAAATTTATTTATAAATGATAGGTAAATTTTCTATTCTTATTGTTTCGTTTCATTTTCTATCTTTATTAATCAGATACATAAATAAGGTTACGAGTTGTGCTTCTAGACAATGATCGGGTCATGATATATGTCTTTTGAAAACAACTATATGTTTTCAATTTAAGACTACTAATATTTCCTTGATTATATAGTTGATATTAACATTATAATTTGGTGAATTATTTTTCTATACTCAGGTTCTTGATGGTCCATGACTGCTTCCCGCCTCCACATTACATAATTGAAGTTATCTAAATCCACCTACCAGCTGGATTATGTGTAATACTGATGGGGCCTAGAAATGGAATCATGTACCTGTAGGTTATGGGTGTGTGGTTAGAGACCTTTTTGGTGATATTATTACTTACTAGTGTGGTATTTGTAGTACTATAATAGCCCTGGAGGTATAATTAAACTGTATGATAAATGATGTTGTCATAGAACAACAATGGAATATTAATAACTTTTGGTTTGAGTACGACTCTACATCCTTGGTCTAGACTGTTAGAACTAGGCAAGCACACCTTTCTTGAAATATGAAAATGAAATTTATCAATTTCATTAATCATATTTCTTCAATGAGTTACATCATCAAGCAGTTCTACCAGGAAGATAACTCGCTTGCAGACATGCTTGTAAATAAGGGAGTGCACAAGGAGGTTTCTTCTTCTTCCAAAACACTCCCTTACGATCTATTTCGAAAACTTCAAATGTATAAATGTAAGAATCCCATTTTATGTTATTTTAGCTACTTTTATACTTTTAATTCAAGATCATTTGATTTCACTTTTCTCAAAAAAGGAATGAGTATAACTGGAATCAAACAAAGTACCTTCTAGCTTTGAGAGAGAAAAGATAGTACCTTCCACCAAATCATTTAGAGATTTAACATTAGTTGTTGTGATATAAAAACATAACCTTTTTCCCCTGTCCTATGCTGAGTTTGATGGTGATTACCCTCCATTAACTTTGTATTTGGACACTAATTGAAAAATTACCCATGTTTTACACACTTGAATCATTAGAGATCAGGCTGATACTTCACCATATTCCCTTTTCCATTACTTTTGATAAGTTGAAGCTTTAGCTCACTATGACAATTATGATCAATATGAATATATATTCCAAAATTTTAACATCTCCCACTCCTGAGCAAGAATTTCCTCAGATGCATCTACCCACATTTTTTTCATATGGAAAGATTCACTTTCTTTCCTCCAATTCCATGATCAAAGTTACTTCCTAAGAATAGATCAATTGATCTCTTCTTTTCATTCAATCTATGGGACCATTAAAACTCTCGGAACTATAGTTCAACCTTTATTCCACTTAGTACTATCTACTCATAGATTTCATAGTCTTTATTGGATATATTCTTCTACAAATGGGGTATTAGTCCACCGAAGAATTTATCAACCTTTCTATTAGGGTCCATAAAAAATATATAGGTGTAGCGAGAAATCCCTGTAAAGTTTATCTCATAGCATCCTAAAGATTCATTCTTATTTAGCTTCAGCTCTAAAAATTCATTCTCCATTTTTGATTTCATATAATGAGGGAAATATTTTTTTTAAAAGGTTCCCCTGAACTCTTCCCACTCCATAAGTTCAATTTACTTCATTGGAATCCTATTTTTAACCAGTTTCCACAAATGATCAGCTTCTCCCTCTAATAATTAAGCAGTCAGGGTGACTTTATCTTATTCCAAAAAATAATGTAAATAGAATATCTTTTTTATAGAGATTATCCATTATTCAGCAATTAGTCGGTTGGTATATCCACTGAAAGAAGGTGGTAGTTGAAACATAAAGGATTCAAGAGAAAGTTGTTCCCTTCGAGGTGAATCCAATCACTTATCTTGATTCAAGTTATTGGTTATAACTCGACTTAGTTGATTCATCATTCTCATGATTTTTTCCATTACAACTTCCATATAAGGGCTGTCAACGCATGGCCTGTTGCGCTCACCATTTACATAGTTCCTTTTATTTCTAAACTTTTCTAAAAGAAAAGAAACTTAATGAGAAACATGTTTCATTTAATAATATTATAACCCTAAAAGAATTTTATGTATTAAAACATTATGGTTAAATATTTTTTTTCATTATCAATAATAAAATTTTATATAAATCCTTTATAATGGTTCATAAAAATCTTGAGATTAACCAAACAGATTCCCTCGGAGTGTCACACCTGGTGTGAATTAAGGCTCATTGTTGTGTACCTGGTTACACCGAGTCATGAACGACACACGTTGTCAATGTTTTTATACCTAGGTACATATGTACTAGAACCAGGTCCAATTGTTCGTATCCAGACATAGATTTATATTATTGGAAACCACTTACTAAATACTCAATCAAAATAATAGTATGTTTTCCTATATTTTAACTTGTTATTAAGGTTATTACTAATGTTTTAAAATCTGTATTTCCAAAAATAAATAAACATTCCTTTGATAAAAACTATGGAATACAAACTTTTTATTACATAACTTTACATTACATTAAAAAAATAGAGGATCTTTTAATGTTTAGTTTCTTTGAAATTACATACACAATACATGAAAACATAAAACATTATTCTAATACACTTGAATGTATTCTTAATAGGTTTATCCTAAGTACAATCATCACATTTCATAGCCAGGGGACATACATCAAAGGAAAAGGTGAGAATAAGGACTAGTAAGGGAAAGCAAGGGAACGAGTTTACATGTGATCATGAGAATTATCAATAAGAAATTGAGGAATATCATAAAGGAATGAGAAATAAATATATCATAATAGTAATAACATGAATCATATATTGGTAATGTTTCTAAAACATTTAAATGAGAAATTCATAAGAATATCACCTTGCTTTTTCACTGAGGTTTCATAAAAATTAACAAGGTTATCCACCAAGGTATCATAAAACATTTCATCTCTAGAGATTGAATTCTGTAACCAATGCATTAGATTGATATCAGGGTCCACCCTTAATTTGTATTAATTTTCATGTGATCCACATAGATCATGATAAAACATTTCATAAATAACCATTTCATAATAAAAGAAACAGGTTTCATCTCAAAATCATGGTGTTTTAAAAAGATCTTGAAGAATATGATCATTATGTCATTTTTTACCCATGAAAAGGGAATCCACCTTTTATGTATGTAAAAAACAGAATAAAATTAAAAATTTAAACATATTGTTGAATACCATTTGAAAATAAATAGGTTTGATTTTTCAAAAAAAAAAATATAATATAATTTCTTATTGAGAATAGAGAAATTTTAAAAAGTAAAATCGGCAGCACAACGAATATAAAAGGTGGTTTTAAAAAATAGTAAAAAGAGATGAAAAAAGGGTATAAAATTATTAAAATAATATTAATACATTAGATGGATAAAATAAATTGGATATAAGAACATAGTTTGGAAATTTTAAAGATGTACCACATAAAAAGGGAACATGAATGGAAAACAGATGTTGATATTTCCCTTAATTGGAAGTGTAACTACTAAAACTCAACGATTGGGACTTTAGAGGCTTGGGGAAACCTTGGGAGGACTCCTTGGGAGGTAAAAATATAAGAGATTCATGGTTGATGAAATGGGAGTGAATAGAAATAGAGGAATGGGTGCGTATTTATAGCGAAAGTGGGGGATTTGTTTATTAATTTCTAAATAAAGGCATTGGACACCTAGGTAGTGGGAATAGAAAACACATGGGATTTCCAATGGTATTTACCCATGTTATTGGACACTATGATTATATTTAATGTAAGTTTATTCCAAAATAGTGGACCATAATTTTATATTACTTATTTTTTCAAGGAAAATTAATGTTTCCACAAAATATCATTTTTAAGTTAAAGTTTCAATTTTAAAATTCAGAAAGTAAATTATATATTTGAAAAATGATTAAAATAAATTTAAATACTTGATTTTAATAAAATATTTTAAAATAATTTATGTTAATAAAATAACATAACACGGGTCATGGATTATGTTTAACTAATTATTACATCTATATGACATAATTATGAGGTCATTAAACTTAACAAAAAACTCAAACTGTATTTTTACTATTCACCGAAAAAAATATTTTAGAAAATTGTCATAAAATCACTCTGACATAGTTTCAATGTTCTGATTTAAAAAATTATATTTATTTTATTATAATAATTTTATAAATAAGAGAATTTTATATTTTAAATTTAAAAATACTTATTTATTAAAAATAATAGCGGATGAAAAATGCATAGTAAAACCTCTCACACTTCAAAAACTAGAATTATTTTATAATTTAATTTTCAATAATAGTGTATGAACCTCACTATTTCATTAAAACAAGAATTATTAATAATACATTAGTTTATTATAATATTTATATTCTTTCTAAAAAGTACAATTTCTTTTTGAAAAACCAATTTATCAAATTTCATCTAATTTTATTATGAAAATCTATACCTAAAACAAAATTGATGGAAAAAAATTATTTATACAAAGGAATTATGCATTTAATTAACTAGGTCCTCAATACATAACATCGTATTACACTCATATACACATTTAGAGTAAGGTGTGCAATGGTGGTAGTTTCACGGGGTTCCTCAGCTAACATCGATCGAACGATAATATCCACTAGCTTGAACTTATCCTATAGGTGATTTTGTTCAAGATTTAGTTTATGAAGCTTGACTTGGGCTTGGTAAAGAGTGAATCTAAATGATTACACCTCCTTACCATGTTCTTATAGATTAGATTCAAATGGAATGAGTCTACTTGTTGAGGCCATCAAATCTTCTCTCTGTATCAATTTTCCATTGTAAAAATTTTAGTTATAAACTCTAATAATTACATCAAAATAATTTTCAAGAGTATAGTTCCCAATGGTCATATTGAAAAATGTTCATAATTGACCTATATTCATATAATTTTCTAAATTAAAAAGGTCAAATTTTCAATATTAAAGAGATATAGTTTTGTTGTGTATGAAACACCCATTTTTAGGAAATAATTATCATTCAAAAAGTTCAGGTCATTACAATTTTGAGCCTCAACCTCTAACCCGCACTCTTTATCTTATATTAATATTTAGATCCTCTATATCTCATATGAAAATTTAGAGCCTTAGTCCTCACCCCACACTTATAATAACCTATGGGTCTTTGGAACCTCAGTCCATGTCCCATACAATGATAACCACATATGGGTATTTAGGGCCTTAGTCCCTTTCCCACACTCATATATCAATCAATAATATATATATATATATAATATATCATATCAATCAAGGCTAGTAAAAATTAAACCTTTTATCAATATTTCACATCATGGTATACCATTACAAATTATCTCAACAAACCTAGTTCTCCAATTTAATCACATGGAATAATATGAAAAAATCACTATTAATCCATTTTGAAATATTTAAATCATATAACCCATTAAACCATTAAGGCCAATTAAACCATCTCATAATACCCAATTTCAATCAATTAATTGTCAAATGAATTGACTAATCACATGATCCCCATTTCCTATCAATTCCACAGTCACAATATTCCATTAATTATATTAACCAACTAATTAATCCAATTAAATATTCAATTATAAAATGTTCCAATTGAAATTTCATAATACATACGTGAGATTTTAATTCAAGACTATAGTAATTGAACATAGAACACCTACATTAGGATCATTGATAAACACTCACCAATGGAAATCCCCAATTGAATCAGATTAACAAAGATCATGAAAAAGAATGAGATATATATATCCAAAACCTAGATATAATATAAAAAGGATCATGATATATCAAACCTATACCTAAAAGCACCACCAATTGAGGAATATAATCCCCTTCATGTTCGAAAAGTGATACGAGAGAGAGAGAAACCTAATAACAAAAAACCACATACCTAGAGAGGTGCATATCCATCAATCTGGCATTTGATTCCTCATGAATGGTGTTCGAGAGCCATTTTAATTTTTCCAAAATCCGAAAAAATAGGATTGAGTTCAGCTAAACATTGGGTGAATTTCCACGGGTTTGGGAAATTTAAAACCAATTTTCAAAATAACTAAACCCACAGACACATTTTCTTGGGCAGGGGGGCACAAATTTCTAATCCATGAACCTAAAAAATGCACCTCTTCTGGGGGGAGGTGTGCAAGGTTCCTCATGAGAAAGAACATAGTTTGATAAACCATGTTCCATCTATGCAATACCTATTTTTTTGGGGGTACATGGATTTCTAGGTTAGGGTGCACTATTTGGGAAAACCATGCACTAACCGTGCAGTAAAAAAATCCCCTTTAAAAACATATAAATTTCACTTAAAATCACGTATAATAAAACCCAAAAAACATATAATCAAAATAAGGAAATAAATTACCTATAAATGAGATTGAGACATCTCTCGAAATGGTCATGATCTTACACTATTTCTGAAAATCATACGTTTTCCATTAATTTTCCTCTTTTAAGTACTCAAGATATTGATATAATGTGATTAAGGGAAACTAAATTTAGTTTCTATTCGGACATGATTTTTTTTGTGTGTTCATATATACAATACTATGTTTAAAATATTTGTTAAATATCCTTTAATTATTTATTAAAAATATATTTACCCATGTTTTACTTTTCTAAAAAATTTATTGAAATGGATCTTCTTTTTTATATTCCGATTGAGGTACTTTTTGATGTTTATAAAAAATGTGAAATGAATAATTATTTTAACATACACTAAAAGAATGTAATTTTCAGCCAACATGACCAACCAATTAATTAAATATTCATTTATAATATTATGTGATTTTATTAAAATAAATTCTCCTTTAATATTCTAGATTTTTTTTATTTTTAAAAGGGAATTTCCTAGTGAAATTTGAATTTTACTCAAGAATTTTTAATGATATTTTAATGGTATATATATTCACTAATGAGAAAACCCTAGTATTTTACATATTCTATACTAGGTATATGTTGTAATGATCCCACACTTATGGTTTCTCTTAATGTTCTATGAGAAGTTTGACTGTTTACATCATTTTAATTCAATATGTTAGTTTTTCCATTATGGATAGTAATTGATTATTAAGTATTTTTTAATTTTTTATTGTTTATTCACATAATGAGCTCATTAGATTTATTAAGTGGTGGATGGGGATCATTATATCCCCCTAAAGCATCAGTAGGTATGATAACATAAAATAGTTTGGGTATTTTACTGAGACTATACCCCTTCACGTAAGAAGTCCTGGAACAAGGCCTCAACGATATGCTGATGATGAACAAAAATATTTCTTCCATCATTAGGAAATTATTTATTAATTTTCATGTGATTATTTAAGGAGTAATGATATCAATGGATATGTTTCTTGTTAACATCATTATTTATATGTAATTATTATATCAATATTCTATCTTGTCGTATTATTCTTAATTCTCATGTTGTTGACTAAATGAAATTTTATTTATGTTATTTACCTTGACATATTGATTAGGCCTTATTAACCCATAATAGATACCACAATATGTATAAGTTATTGAACTTATAAGATCACCATTATTTTGTTTTCTTTCCCCAAGATATGAATAATAAATCATTGAATGTGTTATATATAGGATGTAGAATACTTACATTTACCATGGTGTATTTTATGTTATCAAATGTAATTTTAGATTAAATTATGAATCTATTTCATCAATACTTATAAAAAATTAATTCCTTTGGGGTCTGATTAATTGTATCATATGCCAATGTATTAATGTATTTACTAGATCTGGGATCTTGGAATTGGTGTCTTTATAGTATGAATCAGAACAAGTTTAGTAGAAATCCTTTTAACTAGATTTATTAAAAAAAATTATGTAACAAAAACCTATGATAGAGTTTGAGGATATGTATAGTAGTATCATAATTTTTCTGGTAAGATAAATATTTTTATTTTTCCTGTTAATACATCCCTCTCTTGATTTTACATGTAGATGTGGTTTTATTACAAAGTCATATATAGTAAATAAAAAAAAATAGTTTTTTGAGTATATCTCATCCATAATTCTAGTTCATGACGAGGTTTACCTTATGGAACACCTTATTTGAAACTCCCATGGGATATGTTTGGGTTAATTCACCTTTTCTCTATAAACACTTTTTATGATTTATGGAATAAGGACCTATATAAACCAATGATATTCCATAGTGACGTGGGCTAAGCCTATAATGTATTGGGATGATAAGTCTAAGTATGATCATATATTAAAAATAATAAATACCCCTTTTGAGGTTTTATGGAATGGTATTTTAAAATTAATAAGATTATTTTGGGAGACATTTATGGTAATATTATCCTTGGGTTATGTTTATTTTTAGTTAATATTTTTTAGGAATAATTTATTTTATCTTATAGACACAAATTTAAATATATTTATAACCTTTAGTGTTTATATGATATTTTATATCGAGTTAATTATGGGTTATTAAAATTTTTGAATATAAGTTTTTCTATATAGATAACAATGAATTTGAAAAGTGATTTTATGATTGAGTGATTAATGTTATTTAAAATTAATATCACTATATTTTATTGGGACCATTTTATGATTAAGGTAAAAATAATATTATTATATAGGTTGACATTTTATTTTCGGAATAAATTTTGAATTATGTTATGAAAGTATATATTATTTTATTTTTTCCTTTATAATGGTTTAGGTATTTTATGGAAATTATTTCCATATTTTATCAATTATATGATTAGGTTTTTAATTCTTTTGGTTAAATAAATTTAAGAGTGTCTAAGGTTAGTTGGAGATGTAAAATTAATCTTAGAAGAATATGTGATAAAATCCTTCTAATTTTTGGTTTTAAAGTAGCTTGGGAATATTTTTAAGAATTTAAAGGTTAGTAATTTACCAAATGATCTATGTTTAACTTTGGGTATTATTTTTTAGTCCTTGGTGATTAATGTTGTATTTCATCATATTAAGACTCATTGATTTTGTGTATTATCATACATTATGATAACCATTTCAGTTTGTGTTAGAATCTAATTATAGGAGGAATATCTTATTATACTTTTGAGGTTGTTTTGATTTATTATAAGATAATTTTAGTTCTTCATGCATCAAAATTCAGATGAAATACTCATAATTCAGAGGAAACGAAGAAATTTTATTGGAAATTGATTAATATATGAAATTATACATTTTAGATAAGTATATTTCATTATATTCAAAGTCTACACAGTAAATAAATTCCTCAAATACCTTAAAATAATCATTAAATAAAAACTTTTTCCTATTACCTTAATTTATGATGAATTTATTTCCTTTTTCACTCCACTTCTTTTTACGGTTTTGTGGTAATTAAATATCTCATGATAATTAAATTTCTTATGATCAATGATCTATACCACTCTATATTATTATTCGGACATTAGATTTACCTCTACATCCATATAGTATCAATCCAATAAGGTTCTTCTATTTGGAAACCCAAATAAGTGTTATTCCAAATAACCTTCATATTTCACTTTCTGTGTTTTCAAGAGGATGTTTTATTAAATCATTTTATGATGTGGGTTTAAAGAAAGTTACTTTCCAATATTGTACCCTTGATGACCAAGTTAAAATTAAAAGGGAACAATTTATTAAGGGTTGGGGAAATGTAACAACTCAATATTTTAATAGAACAATTTGTTTGATAGAATATACAATATGCAAAACCGAGCCTAAAAGAACCATGAAATACTATTATATAAATTTTACACTTTGAAAAAATATTTAATTGGTTTATTTTTGTAGAATTAAAAAAATTATGAATAATATTTAAAGGTCCTACCCAATAAAAATGTATTGATTTTTTTTTTGAAAAATTAACACTCGATATTTTTGTAATGAATATTTATATTTCATAAAATATTTATATTTATTATTATGAGATAATATTAAAATTAATTTATAGTACTTATAAAAATATTATCTGATAAAAATAATATATTTTTTCAAAAATATGAACCAAAATTATTTTTGGTTGAATTTTAGGTATTTTTCTAGAAAGATTTATTTTCTAGTGAATAGTTAGAAAAATTGATTTTTATGGAAAACTGTATTTTTATTTCATTCATTTAAAAAATTAATTTTTCATAAAATATATTCAGAGTAACATTAATTATATTATATTAATAATAATATAATTATGTTCATTTTAATCTATTTCTTTTTTTAATTTAGAAAAAAAGATTTTTTATAATTATAAATGCATTTATATGAAACAATATTATTCACTGTGTTTTGACTTATAATAATCGATTAATTTCATCTGGTTATAGAAAATAAATCTTAAAAATTTGTCTGAATACATGTAATAATGAGGGAGAAATTTGGTAAATATGTTACTTTTATTTTTGGTCATTATGAATAGTAACTATAGTAAAACAAATTCATCATAGTATGGGTAAATCATGTAATTAATGTAAAAAATTAGGATATGGAATAAAAAAATGACACTATAACTTTCCTTTATCATATTGTATGAATTTTATTCTTTCATTTTTATATATTTTTATATAATATTAAAGCATGATTCCATATTTATTATTTTCAAAGTATTGAAGAAAAACTAAGTAGGGGGTTCAATTGTTCCCTTTTTACAAATTTCTATTTTTGGAAACATAACTGCTACAAAATGTTTGATTTTAATAATTATAATATTTTAGTAAACTAAAATTCATGAAGAAATATAAAATTATCCATGTGACACTCAATGAACAAGGTTAAACCTCAGTTTGAGAAACTACATCCTTTCCATAGTCACTCATATGGTTTAATGAAAATTCATAATTATAATGAAGTGAAAAAACTTGTGTCAAATACCATTAGAAACATTTTATCTCTCGATAAAAATTATTATGCTGACTCACCTAAGTTTATATGTTTTTGAATATAATTTTTTATCCATAATAAAATATGTAACTTGTTCAAATTAATCCACCATAGACTGCCCTATAATATTAGTCAGATCTGCCTTTATCCAATTCTCCAGTGTCTAATGGATTTAGTCTAATAGCCTCAATATGATGAACTGATACTCAATATAGGAAATTAGTTTTTTTGTTCTACATGTATTGAAATATTATTATTCATAAAAATATATCAAATATCAGAATGATACCCTTAGTCTAATTCCCTTATTTTGGAAATCTGATGTTGGATCAATTTGATCTTCTGATTAGAATAATCTGTTCTGAAACCTCTTCTTTAACTTGAAACTGCTTTAGTTACAAAACTCACTTTGGAAACTGATTGAAAAGAGTAAAAAATGATTCACATAGTTGAATAGTGTTAAAGTATTATGTACTTTAAACCTATATTTATAAGTTCTCTAGAAATAATAAATTTGAAAAATTGAAATATTTGCACACCCACCCAAATAAAAAATCTATGAATTTCACTCACATTTTAACTTCATTTTTTACCATGAAAAACATTATCATCTCTTCTGGTTTATTTTTTAAACTACTTAAATCTTAAAAACTCCTCTCATATTTCTTAAAAAACAATTTGGAAACACTGATCTATTAAATTTAGTCTAATTTTTTTAATCATTATGATACTCTTGAACCAATTGAAATATATAACAAGATTTTTATCTTGGATCATTTAAAAACAAAACAAATTTAATTTCTCTCTTTGATGCTCTGGACCAACTGAAAATGTCCGTCTACATTGTTCAAACTTCAAAGACAGCATTTTATTACAAAAACATTAGTAACAAATGAGACATTTCTGAAAAATTCTTTTTCCAGAGTCTCTATCTACTCATCTTCAAATGATCACTCTCCTTCCAATCATATCTGTCTCAAGAATATAGTCTAATGGATATTGATCTGCACCGCTATTTCTTTTCTTAGGTACAAATAACCATTTACAATAACTCCTTTACAGGATAGGTTGAAATAACCCTTCTATGGGATTAGTGTTATCCACCCATCTATCAAATAAGTGTACAAAAAAATTCTGTAGGATAAGTTACAATGACTATTTTGTTATATCATTGTTTTCAACTCTTAAATTAGATAGTGTCACATACTCTTTGGTGTCAAAAAACTCATTTGAATCAACAACTCAGAAACTACCAAATCTTCAATGATATTATTAAAACAGAAAACTCAAATAAATTCTTCATCTAATTAACTTCTACAGTGAAGAATCTTCAAACTTCTACATATTTTGAGACCAACCAAAATCCACAACAAGAACACTTCAATATTTCAAACAATTTATTCATCCAAAGATCTATGACTAATATCTCTTCACATTTCATGAAATTTTAAAAACCACAACAAATCATATCACATAGATTTAATTTTCATTTGATTGGGTTTATATTCTATCCTACATCTGATAAACCACATCCAATCAATAAAATTTCATTCCTTCAAACATCAACATCTTTAGACTTGTGATCTTTTTGGAACTTCTAATTCTAATTCTTCTTAGTTCGATGATCTGTATCAGGATAACCTTGAGTCTAGAAAACTATGTTTGGATAAAATCAACATATCCCTTTGATTAAATGATTATATAATGATATATTTTTGGAATTAGGGAACTTGAAGGAGCAAAAAAGACTTTTCTAACTTAATTTGGATTTTTCTACAACTTACAATTAATAAAAATTTTAACGTTTTGGAATTAATATCATTGCAAGCATTCTGATGCTGATTATGTAAAAATTATGAATTTCTTAATTTCAAAAACTTTTGATTCATTCATATTCACATAAACTTCTCAATAAAAAATGAAAAAAATTTCCTCAAAAAATCTTTCACATGATTTATAAAATCATTATTTTCCAAAAAGTAAATTATCAACAAAAAAACATTGTTAAAACATGAAAAAGGATATTTAATATCCCCCATTTGATTTTTTGACAACTCTAGTTAATCTCATTAGAAATTCAACTCATCATTTATCAACACTTATACTTTTTACAACTCACTTTTTAAAACAACTCAAGTTTTATCATTTACCAAAACATAATATTTCTCAAAAGAGAGTGTCATAACACCAGACTATTATAAAATTAATTCTTCTGAAAGAATTAAACCCCTTGGTGATAATAATATTTGAGGTCATGTTAAGATAAAATCCCCTAAACTTTTATCTTTTACTATCACTTTTCCTTATATCCTCTATTTTATGATAACCACAACTTAAAATTCATTTATATCAGAAAATTACATCCCTTTACCTCATAGGATAAATTTTTAGAAATTATCCTGCATTGTTAAAATAATCCAAAGAACAACAGGGGATTTCCTGAATATGTTTAGAAATAATTTTTTAGATTCTAAACATGAAGTTGAAACTTCAAATACAAATTTATCTCTTTCAAAATTGATTTAGTGAAGATATCTTCAATTTGATAATTCATTGAAATATATACCTTCACAACACCTCCACCAGAAACATTCCCTTTTTTATCGGAAATTTGATATCAATATGGTTTATCTGGAATGTTTGATAGTTTTTTAGAAAGATAAATTACACTCTAATTATTAAAAAGTATCTTAAATGGTTTGAAAAATTAAACATTCATTTATTACAACTAAACATCCATAAACAAAATTTGAGTATAAGATTGTGTAGTAGAAACATTTTTTGATTCCACTATACTTAAGGTTACTGAACTCCATTTCATTCTTTTCCAACTCACACAACATTCTCCCAAGTAAAATATTTCTCTATAAATTGATTCTACTTAATTTTAATATCAATCCTAATCAGCATCAGTATATCCGTTAAAGTTCATTTAATAAATTTTTTGAATACTATCCCATGTGAAATTTTTCCTTTAACATCTCTTAAAATTTTCTTTTAAGAAAAAATATAAGATTCGTTGAGATCACTTTGATATATGGAAAAAAAATACATAGCATAAAAAATATCATGTCCTGAATCTATGAGGTTAAAAAACATCCTATCATATACAAAAAATCTTTTTGATTCAAAATTTTTCTAATTTCATCTTAACTCAAATTTATACTCACTAAAATAATAGTAGAAACTTCTTTATAATATTCTATACCAAATATATTTAAGAATTCCCGAACATTCATTTCATGACATAAGAAAATGTATTTTTCCTTTTTTTTGAACATGTAAACTAGTGAATAATGTTAATTCTCCAGATATTTACATATTAATTCTTTTATTTGTTTCCTTATAAAACCCATTACAAACTATTTATTCATCTCCAAAAAAATATCATCAACATATACAATTATAATCAGGGTAATGGAATTAACTTCTTTAATGTACACATTTATTTCAATCTTTCCTTTATAAAAATTTAACTTTATCAAACAACTATGATGTTTGGAATACCAGGAATGTTGATCTTGTTTTAACACATAACCTTATTTATTTATTTTATAAACTTTTCTTCCATCATCATCAAGTAAAAACCCACATGGTTGTTCAATGTAAACTGCTTCTTGAGTATATCTGTTACAGAAAGATGACTTTACATCCATTTGGTAAAAATTATAATTATGATGTGAAACCACTACTTGATACATTATAATAGTTTCTAAACACGTAACTAGGGTAATGGTTTCTTCAAAATCCATAGCTTCAACCAGGGCATAGAATTTATTGAAAATTATTTCTTTATTTCTTCAAAACATCTCCATATTCATTCATATTATTTATGTATACCCATTTTGTTACAATAACATTTTTATTTATTGAACATCAAAAAATTTACAATGTGTACTTCTTAATATGATCCAACTCTACATTAATTGCATCAACCCACTATTGGTGTTCAACTAATTCAAAAACTTATTCCAATTAAAAGTTTTAATCGAGTGATGTATTATTTTCAAATCCCAATATTCTTCTTGTGTGAACTAGATATTTCGGATTCTAATGAATACTTTCAATTTCAATGTATTTATTTATGGTGGGAAATTTAATAATTTGTCTTCCAAACTCATTTTACTCATCACCTGATTCATTTTATTCCTGATTTATTTGATTTTACTATCATTTATTATCATTGTAAATCATTAATTTCTGTTCCTCATCATTATAAATAACTTTTATTAAGGAATATTCATTTTCAATAACATTAAAATCATATGAATCTACTAATTTTGGAAAACGTTTTCATCCAACATTTCTAACTTCATCTATCGGGTGAATATCCCATGAAAATTCTTTCTTCCCCTTTATCCTCAAATTTTCCATTACCCAAATTTTTTATTTTTAGTAGTCATGGACTTCCACAAACATTGATGTACATCAATGAATGTTTTTTGTTGTAACACATTTCATAATAATTCATGTTGGATTCCATCCTTAGAAATAATATTTTTTAAAAATATATATTAGTACTAAAAACATCACTCTAATAGAACATTTAATGCCTATATTTTGATAAATTTATTCTTCACATTTCCACTAAAATTCAATTTTTTTTCTTTTTGATACTCCATTTTATTGAGGAGTGTAGGGAACACTAAACTGATGATTAATTCCATGAATTATCAGATAAGATTTGAAATCATTTCATATGATTTATGTTCTATTATCTATTATCAAAATCTTTATGTAAACACTCATCTCTCTCTCAACATTTTTTTTAAAGAATCTGAACATCTATACAAACTCTAACTTGCGTTTCATAAACATGATTTTTGTCAATTGGGTGAAATCATTGAAAAAAGTAATAAAATAAAAATATCCTTTTGTTGATTTATGTATCATCGGATCACATAAATTTGAATGAATAAGTTCAAGTGGTCTAGTAGACTGAATCCCAATTTTCATATACATTTTATTAGTCATTCTCCATTTCTGATGTGTTATATAATTATCTTCTTCCCTTATCTTCAATTCTAGAAAATTTCAAACAAAATAAACTTTATAATGATTTTCCAAACTTTTCTTCCTTAGTTGGAAAAGCCTATGATGCCAAAGCATGGTCCCATATTAATCACTTAGATAATATGAGTTAGCATGTTCTCAATTTTGAAAAATATTTCCACTAGTTTTTTTACACTTGTAACAAATTTTCCATCTTCAACACTTTTGATGATATAAGAATCTCTTTAGAAAATCACTTCTTTTTCAACATCTTAATGTTTAATCACACTAAGAAAGTTATGTCTTAGTACAACAACCAATATGAATTACTTATGTTTCAAAATTTCTACTTTAGTCTCATCCATTCTAATTCCTCTTATTTTTAAGGAACTCTCATTCCAATTGGTAACAACTCCTCCATCATTATTTTCAACATCTATTAATATTTTTAAATCACCGATCATGTGTTATGAACAACCACTATCACGTATCCATGGTTTATTCTTTTTAATTTCTGTAAGTGTTATCACTACATCAAATGATATTTCCTAGACTTTCTTCTTTCTCATTTCTCGTGATTTTATATTATAATAAAATTGTTCCGGAAGCAGTGTCATCAATTTTTCAGCATGATGAACAGTCTAGACACATCTTCCAAAAACTTTTCCAGAATTAAAAAATCATTTCTATTGGATGTTTTCTAACATCTTCATATTTCAATTTTCTTAATTTCTATTAACTAGGATAATTAGTCATTCTACTTCCACCATTTCTTCTATATTATTAAAAAATATTCCTAGGAAGAGACATGTTATACAAGTGTTGTAAGATATGTGCCCATAAATTCTACAACAAAAATAGATTAAATCAAATCATATTTTTGTATAGAATAATGATCTTTCCCCATAAATAGATTTTCATGTTTTTTATATATTTCTACTTAATTTATATATGGTTATATGAAATCCTTCATTTGAGAGTAGTTTTTAGCTTTTGAAGATGTGATAGTTTTTTCGATCACCTTCTCAACCCAATATTTCCCAAAACTTTTCTTTACACTTGAAATGTTAAAAAATATGATGCATTTTTTTGTTTAGTGGGTGTATATTTCACCTTATTTTTAGAGTGAGGTTTTTCTATAAATATAAATGACTCATATTTTACTTCAAATGGATTACTGAATTTCATATTTAACAATCTTGAAATTATTTTGGCCTCAAGATGCTTGGATTGATACTTTTTATGTTAATATTAAGTAAATTCCATCTTCTTACTTAGATCTTTAATAATCTTTCCCAATTTGAAAATTGTTATCTTGTAACATAAGATATCTGGGATGTATTCTTATTTCTATTTGAAAAAATATTTTCCATAACCAATAAATTTTCCACCATTTTGAATTATCATTCTTATTTATTTTCCGAGAGTTCTATGTTTATCAAGACATAAATTTTTTTTGATATGAGAACATACTCTATATATAATTATTCAACTAATTCTTCATCACTATCTGATGAGTATTTTGATTTCTCAGCTTTTTCAATAAATGTTTTGAGCTTTTATGACCTTTCATCTTTTGAAGTATTATTGTCAGTTGAGTCCAATTTATTTTTCTTACACAGAATATTTATTTTTTTTCTAGTTAAATTATTCTTAAATTTATTTGATTAATTTTATTATTTATTAATTTTGTTCCACTTATTCCATTGATTATTTCCCTTATATTCATCCTGATATAGTCAAACTTTTTTCTTGGTGAAATTCATATCAAAGTACCTAATTACCCCACACTTGAAACATTTGATAGGGTGTTTTACCCCATACATTCCTCTTCCCATTCTATAGTTCATAGAGATAAGATATATGATTTTTTCACTCAACCCATCATCATCTTTATCATCATAATCACATGGATCAATATCTTTCACATTATGAATTTTCATATTTCTCATAGATTCAAAATCTATATCATCTTTCATATTATTTTTGAAAAATAGAGATTCAATGAATTCAAAAGAAAAAAATTGTTATGCAGTTCATCAAGAGATAAATCATCATTATCTTTAATATTATATATTTTATAATAAAAAATATCTCGAAAGATTCTCAGGGTTTTATTTAAAATTGTAAAATATTCCAAGACATCCTTGAAACCTTTAATATTGAAAAAAACATCATTTACTCTGGTGAAGAACTCATAAATATTATATTTATCTCTTATTATCATATCTTCAAACTTTTTATGCAATAATATAATCTTTTCTTACATAAAATTAGTATTAAATTAAAAAATACTATTGAGATTTTCCCACATACTCTTTGATGTTTTGAGACCCATCACCTTCATATAAATATTTTATGATAGAGAAAAAAGAATACAATTTCTATTTTTTCCATCAAAAATCAATATTTATCTTGTCAGCAAATGTTATAAGATCATTTTTCTCAATTGGTGGAAAACCAATTGTAGTAGAATCTACAACTTCTAAGCCAATTGATAGGTGATATGTAATCATATTTCTTTTTATCCATAATAATTTCTCTATCAAAAGTAGAAATTCCTCTACAGTTAACAAAGTTGATATTATCTATAATATGTATCTAACATGGTACCCTTAGCTCTGATACAAATAGAAGTTCCAATGGATCAAAGAACAAATGAGGGGGAGGGCTAATAAGTTTTTTCCTTTTGTAAATTTCAATTTTACAAAACATAACCCATTCAACTTGTTAGATTTTCTTCTTTATCAGATTTCATTAAACTCAAATGCATACAAAAATAGAGAAGTATACATGGTACACAAGATTTATATTGTTTATCCTCAGTGTGAGAACCCAAATCCTTTCCATATCCATTATCGAGGGTTAATATAAATTAACTATTATGACTAAGTGAATAAAACTTATATCACTCGAATTAGACACATTCGCTCTCCCAATAGGAAGGGTTATAATAACTCTTTTTAGTTTACAAGTTTTTTTCTACAAAAAAATTGAGACATAAAAAAATATGAAACTTTTTCGAACTACTCCACCAAATATCTATCTAGAATCTCAGTTTGATCTGCCTCTCTCCAATTTTCTAGCTTATGATGGCTTCAATTTGATAGTCTTAGTCTGTTGAACCAATATTGAATCTGTACAATTTGAAGAAATTATGATCTATATGTATAAAAATATATATTCTTCAAAAATAAATTCTAAAAGATCAAACGAATACCAACAATTTAATTCCTGCAGTTTGGTAATCTAAACATGGCTTATTCCAATATTTTGATCAGAATAATCTATTCTGAAAACACTTCTTCAACTCATAACTACATCGGTTGGAAAGCTCACTTCCGACACCAGTTATTTAATGTAAGATATTTTTTTCATGAGTGAACAGTGTTAAATTATGATGTACTTTCCATCTCTATTTATAGGTACTCTCTAAAATATAAAGGCGGTAAAATGAAATATTCTCCTTCTCACCCAAATCCCAAATATACGAATTTAAATCACATTTGAACTTCATTTTTGACTACATCAAACCTCGTAATTTCTTTTGGTTCCTTTTATAAACTTATTGAATCTTTATAAAACTTCATGAATTTCTTAAACATCATTCTATAAAAACTGATCTTGAAATTCAGTCTAAAATAATTTTTATCATTCTAATAACCTTGATCTAATTGAAATATAGAACAAATATTTTATTTTCACCCATTGAAAAAAAATAAATATAATTTCTCACTATGATTTTACAGGACAACTATAAATTATTTAATACATTGTTTCAATATATAAAGACTTTGGTTTCCTAAAACAACTTTAGTATAAACACAAACATTTTTTGAAACT
Organism: Viscum album; assembly: GCA_963277665.1. NCBI lineage: Eukaryota > Viridiplantae > Streptophyta > Magnoliopsida > Santalales > Viscaceae > Viscum > Viscum album. Next base: position 806,049,307 of record OY728155.1, read on the forward strand.
TCTCTTTTCTATATGCTATGTCAACTAATCTTTATCTGATCACCCACCTTCCTGTCTTATATTTCCATATAATAGAGTCTGATGGAACTTTTATCTCCACCTTTTTATTTTCATTGGTATATTATATTTATGTCAAAAAATATTATATTGGGTCATTTTGAACAACATATCTTTCAGATCAGTGTCAATAACACATCTATTGGATTGGTGTCAAAAACTATTTTGTTAGATCGATGTCAATCACTCCTTTATAGTATTGGTTTCAAAAGTCTTTAATTGGATTTGTTTCAAAAATTATTCTATCATATCATGTCAAAAACACTTCCCTGAAAAATTATATCTATTTTTAACAACTCAGCAACAACCTCATGTTTGATCAGATCGGTCTGATATCAATCATAAATAAATTCATCTTCTGATTAACTTTTGTACTGAAGAATATTTTAACTAATTCATATATTGAGAGAAAAAACTCAAAAACCAGAACACTTTTAACTTCTTAAAAAAATCATGATCTAAAGATTTGTGACTAATGCCTATTCATATTTCCTGACATTTGCAACACCAAAACATATCAAAACTCATAAATTTAATTTTTGCCTGATAGGTTGTGTTTTTTGACCTAAATCCAATGATCCATCTCTGATAAAAAAACTATTATTTTCTTCAAACATTAGAAAATTCATAATTAATCTTTTTCTAAAACATATATAACATTTTTTCTCAGTCTAATGATCCTTATTATAAATACATTGAGTTTTTAAAACAATGTATGGAGAACATCAATATCTTCCTTTCATCGAAAACTTATGTCATGATATTTTTCAGGATATTAATAAATTGATAGAATAAAAAATCATCATCTTAGTAAATTTTTAATGTTGTACCACTTCCCATCAGCAAATTTCAAAACATATAGACTCTGCTTCATAGAAAATATTTGGAATCCAATTACCAGAATATTTTTACTTTAATCGTTTTTATAAATTTTTAATCATTTGGATTCAAAATAACTTCCTAGTAAGCAAGATAAAAACTTTATGAAGCACATCATTCATATAATTTAAAAAACATTGTTTTACAATAATTTAGTTTTCAAAAAAAAATAAACCATTGTGAAAACATCATAAAAGATCTTAAATTTATTTTATTTCGACCTTTATAATATTTAAGAAATTGATGAAATTTTAGTTTCTTGATTTTATTTTATATAATATTACATAACATGGATAAAGACCTCAGATGTTCATTTATAAATTATTTTTTGATTGTTAAAAATATTTATTGATCAAATTGATTTATTTATAATTTATTTGTGATGAAATAATTTGTATAAATTAGTAATCATCACTGACACAATATTTATTCAATTCTTATAATAATAAAATAAATGATTCTACAAATATTAATAGTAGTATAATTTGAATGAATTATTATGTAGAATAATTTTGTGAGAAAATTATAACATTCTATGGATATTTTAAATGATTATGTTTTAATTAATTTGTTTTCATGTTGCTTTCAAAGTCTAGTTAAGGTATAGTTCCAAAAATGAAATTAATGATATTTTATAATAATTAATAATTAATTAAATAGATTTAAATTCCTAAAAAATTATATAATTATCAATGTGATTGGGATATGGTTAATAATAGAAACCATGGTCCATTTATGTTCCAATTTATCTTTTATGGTAATTGTCTGGATCCATAATGTTCCAAAAACTTTATTATCATAGTAATTTTTTAAAAGGGTTGATAGAAGGTTAATATAAAAAGATAATTCTGAAAATATAACCAAAACATATAAATTTTTTATTATATAATAAAATTTTTAATATTTATAATATTATCAAATATTTATATCAATTTTGAGACATTTTCACATGAAAAATCAATTTATATTAATTTAATGCATTAATTTTTTTTCCAAATATGACCTTCCCTCACGTATAAATGGGATCCCCCTCTCTACTTATATTAACACAACAAGATCCTATTAGTTGATCTACACCATTACAAATTCACTTTATAACATCCCCTACCACATTCTAGATGTTTTATTTTAGGAATAATAATATACTTATGGGGATTAAGGTGTAAAGAAAAATAGGTTGTCTGAAGAAGAGGTATATATTTTAACATAATGTTTTAGTTTTATTTATTCTTCTACCTCCTAAAAATATTACTCAAATATGAATAAATAATAACACTATAATATTATATATACTAATATGTTTTTATGAAAATTGAAAAACCTATATCTATCACCTTCTTACATCAAATGGGAAATGAATCAATGATTCGTGTTTATGGAGGACTACCTCCTCAAGAACCTATGTAATACGTCTTCCATAACAACATATAAATAATTATTATAATTACGGATTTAACTTATAAATATATTATATTCATGAAATAGTTATCATTATGGTGATATATAATATAATATATTTTTTTACTTTTTAGTCTATTGAAAAATTATAATTTCGTTCGTGCGTACATGCAGATTACTGTAACACCAGAGCCTCAATTATAGTAGGTGAAAATTATGTTTTAATAAATAATTAATTAATTAAAAATTTTAATATTTCATTTGAAAAAATTACAATTTAATAAGATTAATATCTATGTTTAACTCACTTGGTCCAAAAAAGACTAGATTGATTTTTTGAAAATTTCCCTTAGAAATTAGCTTCAATGAATAATAGAAAATATAGTATTCAATCTATTCCGATTATATTGATATTTTTTATAATAAAATTATTAATTAAAAATTTATTAACAACTAATTTTATATAAATATAGATAATATAATTTTGAGGTAGAAGAGTAATGTTTCCATAAATTCTTTAAAAAAATTTAATTAAAAAAGAAGAATTTATATAATCTATAATTAATTAAAATAGTAAATAATGAAGATTAATTTAATATTAATTTATAGATTATATATATAAATATATTAATTTATGTCCATATAATTATTATTAATAGTCATATAGTTAATATAAGATCATATTATGCTTCAAAAATACAAATCTTGAAAAGCTATTTTTTGATAAGATTTTGGGTTTATTTTTTATGTAAATTCTAAGTCGTTTGAGATTAAATTTTATTATTTGGAATAAATGTTTATAATTACTATTGTTTATATTAGGTAATATGTTAAACTTATTTTTTGGTAACAATGAATATAAAAATACAATTAAAATTAATTACCTTTTTTAAGGTAAAAACAACTTTACCGGAGGGTTATACTAAAAAGATAAGTGTTATAATGACCCAATTTTTATTAAGTATCTATTTTTGGATATATATTGACCTTATATAATATAATTTATGATAATGATCCATTTTTATCCTTTTTTGGATTTTAAAACTTGGGTACACATTTTTCATTTAAAAAATTCTAATTATGCCCTCTCCACCACTAATAAATGGAAACCACCTCCCCTAACTTCTTAACAACTAAAAATATATATGTATTAACCAAAAAAATAACATAATATCTATTTATAATCAATATAAACATTATATATTATATATTATTCCCAAAAAACCAACCCTAATATGCTTATTGAGATATTTAAAGGAGGTTCTTCTTAGATAATGTAATTATCATCCATAAGATCCTTCTTTTTTACATATTTGTTTTACCAACATAAATTATGTATTAAAAATTAAAATATAATAATAAAAGTTTATATAATATAATTATTTTTTATTATGTTTCTTTCATAACACTTATCCATATCCATCTCCATCAAATGGGAAACAAATCCATCACTCGTGTGTATGGAGGACTACAACCTCGCAATCCTATGTAATCTTTTTCCAGCATTGTCTCACATTGATAGAAATAATTATAAAAATAATTAATTTATATTATAAATATGAAATTATATTAATTATTTAAATTTAAAATATCATCTACTTCTTTACGCTTTCATCAATTAAGGAAATGATATCATAACCCGTACATACGTACAGTCTACCATTTCCACAAAGCGATGCGATTCATTTTTCATGTATAACATTCCTGAATGGTTATGAATATATATCCAATGAGTAAATAGTATATTTATAATTTTTTTTTGATATTATGGAACTATATACCATACACATGAACCAGAACATTCATGACACAAATTCATGAGAAAACAAGGCAGTTAACACACGAAACATCGATAGAAATGAAATATCATTAAAGAAAAGGTGAAAAGATGTTATAAAAGGATTATATATGATATTATAAATATTAACACAGTTTTAGTATAATTAATAAAATGTTTAAAACTCTTATATTGGATAATTTTATACTAAAGGGAACCATGAGGTTAGGGATTTCATCTTAAATTACACTCCATTAAGGCATATTCTTTATTATACACCTATTCACATTTATATGGTGTATATACTGCACATTGGATATATTTAAAATGAATAAATATTTATTTATTATGATTTTTGTTTAAATTCATATTTATTATTTGTTGTGGTTATAATGAAAATGTTTCCAATGAGATAAAAATATATTATACAATATAATTTCATTTGGGGATTGGTTTTTTTTCATTTAAAGAATCTTATAATTTATCGTTCATAAGATCTAATAATTTTATTATACAATATATATTTTAGTATTTTATATATTTTATTAAAAATTTTACACTGTTTATTAATATAATCATGGAAATAAATGTTTAAATTAACTACTAATTTTATTTCTCTGTTAATTATATATATTTTTATTCCACATCTATGTTTTCGAAAAATTATTTTAAAATGTCCATTTTTTACGTAAATGATTTATTTAAGGAAATTTATGTTACAATATTCATTTCAAAATGGTTTTAATGGAATAAATATATATTTTTACAAAATGTATGTTTTCTAATTTTTTTAATCATGGACTAGATGATTTTTTAACATATACTGCAATAACAGACGTCACACCCACTATAACTGTTTTATGAAATTTATCTTATTATACATTTTTTCATTGGATTTTCAAAGAATGTTTTATGAAATATAATTTTAATATTTCACATATATTCCATTTATTCTTTTAAATTACATGATTTTATTAAAAAAAACTATATTCTTAATGAATTGATGGCCACCTCACATATCTTGATTAATTTTGTGGTCGTCAACTTTCTCTTGAAAAATTCAATTTCTTGTGATCCTTTTTCATGGGAAATTACATTTTTTTTAAATATCCATTTTATTTACACCTCTTATAATATTATTTCATAAACAATATAGTGTTTTTATATATGGTGTTTTACTATGGAAGTTATTTGATTGACTGTGGAAAGTCATGATAAATTATTATTCTTTACATAATGATGATATTTTTTGATAATGAATGTTATTCATGAAATAAATCGACCACTAAAACCATAAGGAATTATTTATACATACCAATACATGTGGATCCTAGAATAATATTTCACCTCTATTCATCTATAGGCCTCATAAGACAAATCAATTTTCCAAATTAAATGTGATTTAACCATAGTTTAAAACTATTTTTGGAAAGAGACATGAAATTATATATATCATAATGTTTGATAAAATTATTTCCAATAATAATCATTTCTCTTATTGAATGTTTTGTTATTATTATCCATGATATTATTATATTGATATTATACATGTATTATTTTCATGATCATGTGTCTATTTATATGGAATTATCTGATCATCCATTATCACTTACATATAACTCTTCAAGATCATGTTAATGACTAAATGGAATTTTTTTAATTTATTTATCATTCTATATTGACTATTCATTATTAATTTAGGAGATATACTACTTTACATAACACTTACTGAGCAATTATACTCACCCATATGTTTTTCCATTCCCTAGTAAATGAAGAATAATTATTTGAAAGAGTTCAAGGATGATAAATGTTTTCCAAAACTATTTTTTATATTTTATGTAATGTATTATGCCTACCCGACTTATTAGAATTCTTTTTTGGGGTTTTGGTGGTAAATAGGAGGAGTCTTTAGGAGGTTTAGGAGGTTTTATGGAGTTTGGATCTTCATGTGTGTAGTATTAATGAGGTTTACATTGTAAAATAGGATTTTATGCCATAAGAAAATAGTGTACAGCTTTAGAAGATAACTTTATTATGGTTTGTTTTCTATTAGGAGATGGGTGTGAAATCATCTTACACCACTATATGGTGATTTACATTGTAATATAACTTTATTTCTATAATCGATGTTTTTCAAAGTGTTTTTGTGTTTCTAAGGGTTTTATGGCAGAATGGTGGGCTTTAAAACATAAAATCAATGGTTTGTGGAACTTACAACATGAGTAATTTTATAGGTTGTAAATAGGTTTTTTAGGATTATTAATTCCCATTAGTTTTGAACATATTTCTATCATTTTTAATGAAACCCTACGAAAGTTTGAATGATTTTATCTTCCTCCTTCTCCATATTTTATGCATTGGTTAAAATGTATTCTCTTTGGAGATTGGTTTTATATTATTCTCCCTTTCTTAGTGTTATTATAATTTTATTCTCTCAGAGATCCACTACAGTGATGTAGTTTTTTTGGGGGTATGATTTGGGATTATTATTTATGATCCTTGGGTGTAGTGAAGGATGATTTGTGGGAGTTTCTTGTGGTTTTGGTCTATGGTAACGTCATCCCTAACTATGCAGTGTGTAGTGAGATTAGAAATCTCTTCTATTTTAGGGAACCCCTTCTTTCTCACTTTTGTGTATCATGTGTGAAGGTAATATTCTTGTTTATCTATTGAGGATAGTTTATCTTGGACTAATAAATATAATAAAATTATATAATTCTAACTAAATGGTATAAGAGAATGATTCAAATGATTTTTTATCTTGGATATTATTAAAATGTGGTGGATTTTATGAGCTTAATTCCTCGCTAAAAATATTGTATATTTAAGCCTTTGTTTACATTGATTTGATTTGTGCTATGGAAACTATACGTTGTTATTGTTTGAAATGACCATAAATTATTAGAAATTATCTATCCATTTATACATTTTTAATAACATGGTTGCCTCCAAATTTATGGACTGTGTTATAATGCCCATAAATAAAGAAGTTAAATGGATTGAAATCCCCATACTAAATTGGTAACATGTTGTGTGAACTGTTTCACTGTGTGATTGGGGTATGTGGGGTTGATGGGGTTGTGAAGTCATGTTGCGGGGTAGTGATGTGATGGTTTTTTTACTATAATGTTGGGAGGTGATGCGATGTTTTATTAGGATGTGCTATGGGGTGGCGATGTGATGGGTTGATTGGACATTATACTAGGAGACAATGATGGAAGGTGGTTTGTTATATGTGGTTGATGAGAAGATAATGGTTTATTTGGGAAAGATTTCTAGGTAGTAATAGAATAATTGGATTTTAATCCTTTAAATGGAATGGGCTAGTTTGGTTAATGGTATGGAAATTTTTATTGAATTAATTAATATTGAAATGTGTGGTTAAACAAGGGATATTATTATTAATTAAATGAATGGGTTGAATAATGGAATTGGTTGTAAATTTGAAATTTGAATTATAGCCCATGTTGTGTTATATTGTTAGTAGTGGCATTGAAGTTGGATGTATTGAGAGATCATTAGAATTTTTTTGTGAACCCATATATTGGTCTTGTGTAAATATTATATATATATATATATATTTGTATTCCTTGTGATTTTCTATACTCAACCCACCCACATCGGGTACCATGTGTCGACACCCGTATGTTTATATGGAGGGGGTGTTTTTCCTAATATCTCAAGGATGAGGATGGTTTCCATGATACCATCTCTTTCCCCATATCTCTTATAAGAGAGTGTATATTCGTTATCTGTTATGGTTAGAGGTCTGATAATTCACTAAGAAATATCCCAGGTGTCTTCGAGAGAGGTGTGATATGACTGTGTTTTGGGGAGGCTTCCTAGGATTCTTCGGGTGAGATGTGATATAACTATGTTGTGGGGTGGTATCCAAGGTTTCTTCAAGGGAGATATGATATGAATATTTTCTAGGGAGGTAGCCTCAATGTCTTTGATATATATGTGATATGACCATATTTTCATGATGTTTATGGTGGGGTCTTTCATGGTAGGAGGAGGGAATGAGGTTGATGTCATTCATGTTGACAATACCGTACCACTATGGTTATGTAAGTGGTTTTGAGGTGACAGACCATGTGTATTTCAGTGAGATGAGTTGTGATTGTGTTTCATTATGGTGGTCTAGGTTATTGTGGGCATGATGTGATGTGATCATGCTATTGGATAGTGGTATATGTTATTTGGAAGAGATGGAAGTTTCGGGACTGACAACATTGAGTTGTGAGAGTTAAAAATATATGGGAAAGTGGTGTGAGGCACCCTTTATCAATATTGTTATTATTATGTTGTTATACAAACCTTATGTTATTTTGTGATCAATCTATAGTAAGGATGGGATTGGATAGTAATTCTATTTTAAGGTTGTTGGTTATTTTTTACTCATGAGTGAATTAGTATTCTTCTTTTATATGCCTATGAGAGAATTGTTTTTTTTACTTTTGATTATAATTATACACTTACCCAATGTATATAAATATATTTTCAGGTTTTTAGGAGGACTACGTTGACATTTCTAGACATTATTAACCCAGACCTTTGTATAGTTGTTACTCCCCTACTCTACTGTTTTTATGGTATTAACTTTTTAGATTTTTATCTGTATTAGTTTTGTTTATTCATGAATTTTGGGATTGTTTTAGATTTATTTTTATATTATATCATGCATTTTATTATGGTAGATTCATCACATCTCTTGATATTTTATTATATAGATGGTAATGCCTCCCATTCATTATATTTTCATACCCTCAGTGATATTCAACATCTTGGATTCTTCTGGTGGTAGGCCTCGATGGGTCATTATCTCTCTTCCTTCATTGTAGCATCTTTTGAGGGAGGGGTTCATGATAGAGTTGTATAATAGGTTTATGGTTGAGATATAGGATATAATTTTGAGTAATTAATAGTGAGGGTTTCACTAGTTGGTATTGAAATGGTTCTAGTTGACCATGGTGTATGAAAAATTAAGAGAGACTAGCTATGACATGAGATTTTAGTCCCCTATGATCTGATGCACAAACTCTACAATTATTGAATGACCAAGTCAGGTGTACATATTTACAGGGTAGGGATATAGGATAGGTACATGCATCAGGATGAATTCTATTCGAATTTTTAATTTAGTGGTTCTGAGAAGAGAAAAGTGAAGTATAATGATTTAAAATTAATCATGATAAAATTACATATTGTATTCTCTTAGAAAATATTTTTTCTCTTTCAACTATGAAACATAATAATCAAATATGTGTGGATCAAGAAGTAGTGGTTATGTAAGATATGATATTCTATATCTAGATGGTTAATACATTTTGGGAGAATGATTAGGTTTATAGGATATCACTTATACTTTAGTGTTAGACTTTAGAAAAGTATATGGGTAGTGTTTTTGAAGAGGAGATTGAGAGATGGTTGATAGAGCTAGAGATCATATTTAGTTTCATCTGGGCCCTAAAAGAGAACTAGGTCCCTATTATACTTAGTTATATGTGGGGAGTTATGTGATAGTGGGGGATACTATATCTATTAGAGTGTAACTAGGAGGATGTATTATGGGCCAAATTTCTAAAAGAATTATGGGTAGAGTTCCTTCCATCAACTATGAAAACAGTAAAGAGGTTGGAGTTTTTTTATATTGCATAAGAGAGTTTTTATGTGGGGGGGATCATGTTTCATGAAATACCATGTTTTTTTCATAGATATTTCCTAGATAATGAATTTTATGTATGAAATCTTGAGGAGGTGATCCATACTTCTATCTAGTGTGCAGTTACTCCCTTTATGTTGTTGATAGGTTCTAAAGAAGGTGGAGCTGATTATGCAGATTCACTCATGATGAGGTTTACCATGGGGAGGGGGAAACTAGCTAGGCTCATTGGGAAGTATACTTATTGGTGGAAGTTATTAGGTGCAAGGTCCTTTGAGTTTTCAACAAGTGGGGAGTCAATATTAGTATTATCCTTTCCAGCATTCTAAGGCCATTGGTTTCCATCATTTTCCTATGGACTTTAGTCTTATGTTAATTGTTTTTAAACTTCATTTATATCATTAGAAATAGTTCCCAATTGTTTTTTGAGCTTAGTTTTGTGGAGGTGTCCATGTGCAGTAACAACTTCAACATCAATTTCCAGCGAGGTCATTTCAGTATTAGAGGTAGCAGGATTATGCTTTGCTGAGTTTATATAGTGATGGTAGTGGAGTTACTCAGGATATTACTCATGTTTAGGTACCTTGAATAGAGTGTGGACATGGTGGTGTCTATTAGTATAAGGGTATAGGAGTTGGGTAGGGTCAATTTCCTGTAGTGGAGGCATCTATGCTCGAGGGACCAGAGATCATTCAAGGTACAATCAGATTTTACTTCACCCTTGATTTATTTTTTTGATTCTGGATTTTTAAACTTCTTTCTTTCTCCCTATATATTCTATTATTTAGGACTGTATTTGTAGATTCTTCTCATTACCATTGTGTCGACTATTCCTTTTGATGTACAAGCCAATTTTTTTGATGAGTTTCAGAAGTGTTGATTGATGATAGGGAAACATCAGTCCCATTGAGATATTTTCATGATACAGATGTATCCTTATGATTTCATTATCATAATCTACTAGTTTTATTCCATACAATATATTTTTGACTACTTCTAAAAGAGAGTCATGTTCTTGGGTGAGTATGGCTAACATGTAGTTTTTGTTGGAGAAAATGATTTTTACGTAGGAAGTTGGAATGTGGATCCCCTTCTTTAATTATTGGATTATTTTTCTACGGAATCAAAGGATTATAGAATATTAGAGGATATTTTGGTCATTAGGGAGTTTATAGATATTTTTTTGGTGGAGGTTGTAATTATACCCTCCTTTTATAAATTTATAAATGTATATTTAATATATTTATATATTAATATATTTATAATTATTATAAATAAATAAATTATATTTTTTTAAAAATTATTTTTATAAATATAAATAAAGAATTATATATATTTAAATAATTATAAAATTATAATAAATTTATTTAAATAATTATAATTATAAATTCTTTAGCGATGATAAAATAAATATTTAGATTCACATTATTGTCACTGATGAAGATCGATCTTTATCAATGTTAAGAAGTGATGTTAAAAGAAATATTTATCAGCACTAAAATGTTAGGGCCAATAAATATTTAGTTTTTCAGAGATTATCAATTTCTTTATAAGAAAAGGGATCTTTATCAATTTTTTATTTAAAGTGATGTTAAAAGTGTCCTCGATTTATTTAAAATAACCCTAACTGCGACTCAGTCACTCATGATTCTCAAGCTCTCGTGGAACCCCCTGTTTTTGGTGTGACTCCTCTATGTTCCCCCAAAAGAATCTAGGAAAGAATCCAATTTATGTTATTTTATAATTTTCCACTATCTTTGTTTTATTTTTTGGGTTCCTCATTTTTTATTTTTTTCACTATTTTTATCCATGATGATCCCCACATCTCAACTCCTCGCCACTTAAATATAATAAGTGGTTCTATTTCATCTTTTTCCTCTATAGACAATTGTTTCAAATAAATAGAAGTATGTTTTCATATGGTAAGCTCAATAAACATATGCGTATGATCATGTATGGATAAATAAAATTAATATTTCACCACAAACTACTACTTTGGGATGGAAATATAATACTAGAGTTTTTGAAATCTTGGAGAAAAATATCAAATACAAAAATCCAAAAAAGATCTTATTTTTTTTCTGCTTGGTCTATAGCATCTTTTTTGGCTTCTATTCACTATCATCTAAAAAAACTACATGTAGAAACATTTTTATATTTTCTTCATTTTATTTTCCTCTGTATTCATAAAAATGAGTTCAGAACTTACATTTCCTCTTAATTTTATTCACATTACCATATTCCAACTATTCTAGAGATTCTCTTAAAAATTAAAATAATGAAAATACCATATCCATCATGGTAAAATAATCCTAAATCCTCCTTCTAGTAATGTAATTCTCTCTATGAAATGATCAATTGATCGAAATCATTAGCATAAGAGTGAAAAAATAGAAGAATATACTAGAACAATTCTATTGGCTATAGTGGATAAAGAAATTCAAGAATAATTATAGAACATTTAGTAGAAGTTTGAGGAATATTAATCCCTATATATAACACACCATAATTCTAATTAAAAAACCATCGAAATAGTCGAGATGTAAGACAGAGGAAATCAATGTCCCTCACCACCTGCAACCTCTTCCAATATTTTTTATTCTCAGATACTTCCAACATCCCCAACAACTATATATAAGAAATTAAAATTCAACCCTTAGTCATTAATAACCTAACCCTTCCCTATAAATCCCTTACCCCACATTCTTATGAGAATTTCTATGTGTGAAACCTCTATTAGTCATGAAATAATTTATTTTATTATTCTACTATCTAGACACCAAATTCAATCTATAGAGATTCCACTTCATCTTTTACAAAATTTCCACATTATATTTTTCCTAAAAACAAACTGGTTGCTTCATGTAGGTTTTTCTCACAAAATAATCTTGTGGACGGAATGACCAACTAGATATTTTTTTCATAATTTATGAATAACCATTTTTGAATATTATTAAAAAGTCATGTCCAATGAAAACTGTAGATTACATTACTAATGAAAAAAATCAGAACATAAAGAGGGGGATCATAAAATGTTTTTTATAATTTATTTATAAGTAGATATATAACTACCTTAACATTTAATTACACTTCTTAATGATATGGTTAACTATATTTCATCATATTATTCTTTCACTACTGGATCTAAGTGTAAAATCCCTCTAGGGATCAACATGGGAACCAAAAATATCTGAACATAAATGGAACCACAATCTCTCTACCTCTCTCTCACTTACCTATAACTATAAAATCTCATCCCTACATTCTAAAATCATTCATCCAGATTCGTATGAGACCACTGTGAACTACATATCCATCCTCTTTTGTGACAGAATCATACAAGACATAATAGTCATAAGAAACATAAATTACTTTTGATGAAAAAGGGACATGGGTTTCACAAAAAGGTTATGTAAATAAAGATTCATTTGGGTAAGATAGATATAAAATAAAAAAATCTCCAAGCATAATTATCCACAATTGCATTAATTTTGTATGAAAATTGTTATTGCATTTAAAAAAGATATAATAATTAAATACACTAGCACAACCAACCATTACTACATTTATTTAATCCATCCTCGGATGCTTGATTTCCTTCCATCTCTTAATGATGGATTGGACTCCCTCTTTCAAACCTTCCTTCCTCCCATCACTATGGTTCCAAAGTTCCTTAATGACAAACCTCCTGCTTGGATTGTATTCATTAATCACCCTCAAAGCTACTTCCATGGATTTGAATACCACATCTCCAAAATCATTATTCAATTCATTCATCCGTTCATCCTCTTTATTTTCTACTTCATAAGAACACAAAAAATGACACTGAAAAATCAATCAAAACATAATGATTGATTTTTTGGTTTCTTGATAGGTATTTTATTATACAACTCACTCAGTTACTTTTGATAACTCTTCATAAAAAATTACTTTTATTTTGTGTACAGTCACATTGGATATTATTAGAAATCTGTAGTTATGTGTACTTGAATGAGAATACTACTAGAATGAGTGACCTTTTGAAAATACTCATGTTTCACATTAATTTTGTAAAAAAAGAATTACAAACACACCTTTTGATTTTATTCCCTTTAAACCTTGATAAAATTAAAAGGGTTCCAATATCACTCTCTAAGGTTTTCCTTCCACAATGAGAAGATCTCTCCAACCCTATTTTTGGATTCAACTTCAAGATAATATCTTTGGAAAGCTTAGAGAAATGTTTGGTTTTCAATATCTCTCATCTACCTCAATGAAATACCACCACAAGTTTGTATCTCTTCTAATCCCTACCAAAAAAATAAACCTTTATGAGAAAGTAGAAAATAATAAATGTTTATAAGTATATGTAAATGACTCTTAGTGGAAGTCATATGGATTTGAATGTTTATTCCTTAATTTTTGAAATGTAACATGTCAGAATCCATAATCAAAATTGCATTTAGGTTATTTTATAACCTTATTGGAAACTCAACATTCATCTCCTTAACATTTATTATTACATTTTGTTGCTATAAAATCAAACTCTATCTCATTTGTGTTATTTGAAATACTCTATGAAGTGTTCAACACAAAATGATCACTGGTACCCAGTATGAGATGACTTTTGGATATAGTTGTTCATGAAATAGGGGTGGATGTACTCATAATATGGGATATAGATATAAAAAACAAAATTAAATAATAACTTTTCATAAGTTATTCCATCAAATAACGTTGGAACCATAATGATGGGAAGAAGGCCAGTTCGAAATTGGTGGTCCAATCCATCATCAAGAGATAGAAGACAATCAAGCATTTGAAGACATATTGAATAAAGGCAGTGAAGGTTATTATTACTGGAGTATTGTAGTGTTATATCTCTATTCAAGATAGTGACAATAGTTATTCAAGATGAAGGAAAATATGGACCTTTTTTACTGGAGTTCATTGTATTGTTGTTATTCAATGAAATTTAAATGTTTGACTACTCATGAAGACAATTCATTCTGGAAATGATGATGTTACCAATATTGATGAAGAAAAGATTGTTGATGATGAAAATTCAAAATTACTGGGGGATCAACAACATGTTGATGAAAAAAAACTACGAAACAACATCAAAGGGTGAATAAAATTATAATGGAGAGAAGATAGGGTATACAATTTGAGGAGGTTTGGAATTAACACGACTGACCTATTGGCCCCAACAAGTCAATGTTTATTATTTATCTTGGGGTCACAATGAGGATGAATGTTCTAATTGATATTGATTCATGGAACCATGTCCAACCTGTAGTGAAAAAATCATTTGTAAAGATATAATGGTATGGTTATAATGAAATTTCTCTATTTTATTGAAAAATTATATATGAAATTTTATTTAATTTTCATTTTTCATAGATGAGTTCATTTTTTTAAAAGATTTATATACGAAATTTTTCATAATGGCCGCTGTAAAATACTATAGGGGATTCAAAAATCTTCTTATGAAGTTAAATCTTAGGGATTATATTGGGAAAATAAATCCCCACACACTAGTTAGTAATGCACAAATTATAAAGAAGGGAACACAGACTACTTTAATCAATTATCATAATGAGAAATCATTTTAAGTGAATTGCAGTTGATAATATATTATTTTACATTATTTATTTTATCCAACATGATTTAAAATTGTCAATTTATGAAACAAAAAAAGGGTGTTGAAAATAATGGACAAGAATTAAAACCAACGTACACCTATCCCAAATCAAGGATGGGGAACACTTCATTAGAGAATAAATTGGTCTGTATTTTAAATTAAAAATGTAAATTTAATTATGTGATATGAAAAAACATACGTTCTTTTGTTTATATGAATATTAATGCATTAAAATCTGAAGTCACTTGTGTCCCACATCTTATATTGTGGAAGGTGCGCGTGTAAATAAAAAGGGTAAATTAGTTGATGAAAACACAAAAAATAGAATAGGAAACATGAGTAAGTATTGCATAATTGTACATTGTTATGATTTATTAGAATATTACATAAAAATATTTATTTATTTTCATATTTTTATATGGTTTAGAGAAAATAATCAGAAATTAAAATACTAGAATAAAATCTACTTTCAGTAGCTTTAAAGCAGCCCGAACAATATGGTTGCATTAGAGGATTAGGTTTTGGAGTCTCTCCAAGAACACATTTTGAGAAGATAAAACCAAATAAAGATACATGTAATATGGTGATATGATTGAAAACACAAATTTAATAACTTAATGATATTATTTTTTGGTCTGGTTTGGCAGACCAATGTATAAGAAAAGATCAAGGCAAACCAGTGTTAGAGAAAAGATCCGCACATGAACTAAATGATCTGATTAGTTTTGAGGCCAGTCATAATCCATAACCTCATACCTTAACCAAGGAAATCAATTTTTTCATTACATTTTATCCTAAATGTGAATCAACAAACATTCAATAAATTTATATTACTAAAATTATATAGAGTACATTTGTATGTGATTTGTACCTGTTAACACCCACAAACAACTTTATGACTCAAAGTGCATGTTTCATGTTTAAAACGAGATTTTAGAATAAAACACAAGTGAAATAATCAAAACTGAGGAGAAAAATTAATATTGTGTTGATACTTTATAATAATGATCCGTAAGTCATTTGAGATTTGTATTAATCAATCTCACATAAATTTTATGCATATTATGACCAGTATGACCCCAACTGCATATTTTTATTCAAAATTGGCACAAAGTTTACTGAAAAAACAACCTACATACTCAAAACCAATAAAAAACATTCATAAATGATCCATAATTCATTTTCGATGTGTAGTATTCAAGTTCACCTCAATTCTATGAACAGTGTGACTGATATGACTCCTAGTGTTCGTTATCAATTTAGAATTGGCATTCTAATAAAAAAAAGTTTCCTCAAAGAAAAACAAGAAAATACACTCAAGTTGTCTTGATCATTTACGAAAATGATTCATAATTTTTTTTAATTTATATAAATTAGTCTCAATCCAAACCCATAGATGATTCCACCAGTATGACTCAAAGTTCCAAGTTTAAAATGACATTTTAGTAAAAAAACAAAAGTGGCATTCTCAAAACTGAGGAAACAATTATTATTCTTTTTGTAATTTATTTAAATGATAATAGGTCATTTGGTATGTTTATTAATCATATATACCTTAATTCGACACACTATGTGACCGATATGACTCAAAGTGAATTTTTTTATTCAAAATTGACATTAATTTTATTGAAAAAAATGGACATACTCAAAAATGAGAAAACACCTTTGGATTATTTTAATACTTGAGGAAACTAATCCGTAAGTAATTTTTGATGTATAGGAATCATCCAAAACTCAATGTATCACACTGTGTGAATGTTTTGACTCTAAGTGTTTGTTATTAGTTTAAATTTGATATTTTAATATAAAAACTGCCACCCAATGAAAACCAAGAAAACATGATCATATTGTCTTAATAATTTGGAAAAATTATTAGAAATTAATCTTTTATGTGAATAAATGAATATCATGTCAATACCACACATGATGCCACATGTATGGTTCAAAGTGTGCGTTTCTAGTTTAAAAACACATTTTAGTAAAAAACACAAGTGGCATACACAAAATTGAGGAAACACATTCTGATTGATTTTTTACTTAATAAAAATTATCCATAAGTCATTTAACATGTGAATAAATCACTTTCAACTAAATATGAAACATGTTGTGGTCATTATAACTCCAAGGGAATCTTTTTTTTAAAAAAAATTGTCATTATTTTTAGTGACAAAAACAAACATACTAAAAAACGCATTCATATTGTTTTGATAATTTAGGAAAATGATATAAATGTAATTACTAACTTCTAAGAATCAGTCAAACCTCAATCTGACACACGGTGTGATCAATATGACTCCAAGTGTGTCTTTTTATTCAAAACTGAAATTAAATATAATAAAAAAACAACTGTAATATTCAAAAATGAGAAAAAAATATTTGGATTAATTTAGTACTTTATAAAAATGATCCATATTTCATTTTTGATGTTTATTAATTAGTCATACCTCAATTCATCTCACACTGTGACTGGTATAACACTATGTGAACTTTTTTATTCAAATTTGACATTATTTTTAGCAAAAATACAACTGAAATACTCTATAATAGTTATTTATAGTATTTGTATTAGAAATTTTATTTCATTTAAATTCAGTATATTTGTAATATTTTTCTAATTTCTGTTTTTGTTATTGGGGATACAGTGTGTTGTTACATCAGACTCCATTACCTATTCCTGGGGTTGTAGTGCATAGTAGCGTCACACTACAGTATTTCCCTTTACTAGTGATACTAAATGGGTATTTAAAGGTGCCCTTTATTAGTGATTTTAAAAACACTAATAATGATCCATTTATCAATACTTTAAAAAGCACCAATAAAGATAGCCTTTATTAGAAATTTTACAACAACCGATAAAGGGATCCTTTACCAGCATTTTTTAAAGAACTAATAAAATAATCTTTATCTATGCTTATAGAAGTACGCATAAAGGTTCTATTTATCATTGCAACATAAATGAATCAATAAATTCGATCTCTTATCACTTATTTTATTTTCACTGATAAATATACCCTTTATCAACACTTTTATTTCGTAGATAAAATCCTTGGGGATTTAACTATGCTGAGGGAGTCAGTGCTTTTCTAGCACTGATAAAGGCCTATTCTAGAACTGTTAAATGCCTCTTTTGTAGTAGTGGATTACTCAAGAAATATGCTCAAGATAAAATAGTACGTATTTGGTCTATAAATCCCCCATGTAATGGGAATATGATAATAGAAAATCACTGAAGGCATGAAAAATAATTTTAAATCAACTCACATAATTTTCAGAAATTCGATACATGAAAAATAATTGGAAAATTTAATTTATATGAATCAACTAATTACCTAAAATCCTAAGTCCTCATTTTAATATATATTCTTGTATTTAATAATATAATTATCCATTTTACTCATTCAATACCTTTAACATTGAAATATAAAACATATAATCACAAGATTCCTATGAAACTCATGTCTTTTAGATAAGTCCAGTAAATCATGAATTCATGCATGGACATCAAATTTCCAGTTTGATTCTCAAAACATGTTGTTGGAAAAAATGTATAGATTTTAAAGATAAACATTAAATGTGAACACCCTTTTCCATGATTCTTCAGTCCTCCTCCATACTTAACTATATGGGAATGCCTTCTTCCATCATGAACCTATAAAATAAAATCAGTTGATTAAGAATAAGGTTCATGACATTTAATATCCAAATAATAGAGGGAGTGAGGATACATGATGAACAAATTCCTAAGACTAAAATTGAAATATAAATTTATAGAATGAATATAAATGGAAGTATTGGTATAATCCCCCAATTGGG
Organism: Viscum album; assembly: GCA_963277665.1. NCBI lineage: Eukaryota > Viridiplantae > Streptophyta > Magnoliopsida > Santalales > Viscaceae > Viscum > Viscum album. Next base: position 806,068,522 of record OY728155.1, read on the forward strand.
CCCTGATGTTTTACCACCTCCTGATGGAAGTACTACCTGTTATCCAAAGTCTAACGGTGGGTGGATCTCCTTGGATTTGATCCACCAAATGTATATTTTTCCAACTTTCACTTCTTAATTATTAGTGAGTAATGATATATATCTAGATTAAACTAGATACATCTCCTTTATAATTTAGCACAACTTTAATGGTGGGGGTATGATGAAGTATATATCCTCCTCCTTTTTGTCACTAATTATGCAACTTCCTCTCGATTTTATAGGGTTTATCATTGCGAGCTATAGGGATGGGATAATAAAATGTAAATTAATAAGTTATTTTAACATGAATAAAATTTAAATTGAAATTAAAATTATACCTTTCATAATGAGATACCTCTATCATGATTTCCTCAGGCTCAAACACTTATACTTCTTCATGATCCTCCTCAAATGCATGTTCACAAAACTCAGGAAGCTCCATGTGTTCCTCAATAGGTGAAGATGAAGTTTATTCATTCCACTTAAACAAAAAATAAGGATTTTCCAATTTTTAAAATTCAATGTACTTAGTAGTGATAATCAAATATTATTGAATAAATTCAGAAAAGGAAGAATTCAAAATAAGAAAATATCAATGATTTTTTATAGTTCAATCACTTCCATAGTGGCACGTTCATCTTAAACTTTAATCTTATAGGATGGAGGTAGGAAGTTAGGATACTCTATATATTCTTCAAATTCCATCACTTCTACAGATTCCTCCTCTTCCATATCTAGAGAAAAGAATATTGGTGTTCGTTCTTCTACATTTTAATGAATGGGTAGATCTTGTTGTACCTCATAGTAATTATATAAATTATGTAGATCTTGTTGATATCAAACATGTATATCATAAGTAAAATATTTCTCATTCGAAATCCACTCTATCTACTCTTGGTGAGCTTCAATATGGATCCTCAAGTGGCTGGGATATTGATTGTCTTCAAGTTGGGTATCAACTTCTTATATATATTTAGTAAAACTGGCTAGGTCTAGTTTTTCTTCCTCCGTAGACTTTAGTGTTTGATACTAAACTTTTACATTATCAATCATTTCTTCCATCTCTTGAAATGAAAGTTTTGTTTCTTTACCATTATTCATTCACTTTCTTGGTAAGTGAGTTTATTGATCATTTGTCGGAGAGACTTCTCAGCATAGTGTAACACCTTCTTTTGATCCTACACCCCTGAGTCATTGTTTGATGTATTAAAAAAATGGTCATTTTAAAACATCATGGAAAATAATATTTTTTATTTTTAAAAGAAAACAATTAAAATATTTTTATAATGTGAAAATTGAAGAAGTAAATAAACTACTTATTGGGTCCTTGAAAATAACATAAGAATTTATGCATTCCTGTCATAGGGTATGGAAAAATAAAATTTATTTTCCTCATATAGCATAGAGGTTGACCGTGGTTATCTCACTTGAAGAGGTTCGTAATTGTCCACCTACATAATCTAATTCACTTAAATAACTTTTTTAGTTATTTTAATTAATTATATAAAAGAAATGAAAATTTTAAAAGATAAATGAAATGATAAAATTTATACTAATATGCAAAGAAAAAGTTTTATTGTAATATAAAGAACATGTCCTTTTTGGTTTGGATTATGGGTTCGATCATTCTCCTTGTTGGTGTTTAAATTTAGTTTGATAATATAATAATGAACTATCACTCTTAAACTACTATTTTTTAGTGGTGTGAAATATTGAATAACTTTAAAATCTCAATTCCACCTCCTTTTATAATCAAGGATGATGATACACCTTAATCGATAGTGTGAAATATTCATGGAATCGAATCCATATTATGTAATTTTATCCACTATATAGCTCAACGTAATTGCATGAAGATTTTATGTTTGGTGGATGGGAGGGAAAAAATTTAAACAAATAACATAAATGAGTTCGAGTTTAGTGACATGGTGGTAAATTTCCACACCCTATCACTTCAATCATTCTCCCTCAAAACTTAATAAAACAATTGAATTAATCATATAATGAATCGAAAATACACCTTCCCTCCCCCGATCAAAGCCTAGTGTTAACCCCTCATTTTTTGGGTAAGAGGTCATTTTGGTGAGAATGAGAGAAATAAGAATAGAATTAAATCAAAAGAAAGAGGATTCGAGATGAAGAAAAAAAACACGTGAATCAAAAATAATAAAATTTAAGAAGAGAGAGAGAGATAAAAAATAAAAATAAAAATAAAATAATAAAAATTAAAAATAAAAAGAAAAATCGATAGAATGGGTGAATAATTATAATAATAATTGAATAAAAATAAAGGAGAAAATATAAGAAGAAAAAAATAAGTGAGGATAAAGAGAATTGTGGATGAGACAAACATGTAACACAATTGATGAATTGTTATTATTTATTAAAATAATAAGCCTAAAATGAAAAATATATTAGGATAAATAAAAAACAAAATGAAATCAATTTTATACTCTCAGCCTACAGCATGACAATATCCTCTATGGGTGTGAATCCCTTTTTTTTGGAAACACCACATCTTCTTATAAGAAAGTTTGAAATAATCCATCGACCCAAAATCTTTGTGTGGGAACCTCTTAAAAAGATACTTGGGATATTCTAGGTGTATCTTCAAAGATACACCCAAGCATAGTAGGTGTTTAAAATGAAGTGTGGACTGGTTCCATGGAGGAATAAGCTTTGAATGATGACATGCCTTAGGTGAAACATGAAACTTATATGTGGAAGTGGATTGAGCAGAAATGGAGAGAAGATAAGTAATCATTGATGGTAATGAAATTGGTGGACGGACCTCCATCAACACCATTGTCCTTCATAGTGGTTGGATGGAGTTAAAATTGTTCTTTATGGGTGTTTGTGGAGGTGCTTGTGCCAATGCAAGGAGGTCTCATGCTTTAGAAGTGGGAGCTAGCTTAACGCAGTTCTCTCCCAACATTGGTTATGGAAGTTACTGGTGATATATAGGGGATACTAGTGATCTCGAGTGGCAACAATGCTATAAAGGATAAAATAGGTTATATCTGAGTGAGGCCAAGGCATTGTAAGGGAAGGATACTGACATTTCTTTTAAAAATGAATAGTACCAAGTTTAATAGTGTCACACATTGAATATGCAGTGGGTGGCTATGGGAATTTAAATATTAAAGACCCACATCATAGCTACAATGATGTTTATTGGGTGTCAAAGGACTCTCATCACCATAACGTACCACCCCATCCGGAAAAGGACTTTCTACTTCCACCTCATGGGTTTGACCTCCATTGGCCGATGTGCATGGGCTTCATCCCACATATGAGTGCCCACTGATTTCACCTTTATGGGACATACATAGTTCTATTTACCCATGTAACCTTCCACTCATCATGTCTCTCCCATGGGACTGTATGGCTGGGTGTCCACATATGGTATGCCTAAGTGGTGTGCATGCCATGATTGATGGAATTCCTCAATATAGCCTATTTTATAGTAATATAATTTCCTAAAAAATATGAAAAATGTTTTCATAAATTATAAAAAATATATCCAAATAAATATAAAACTTATAATTCTTAATAAATTAATCATTTTGATTCATTTTAATTAAACATTTATATTTTCCCACAATTTGATAAAATAGTGTAATACGTGACATTATTCACTAAAATTAATTTAAAATATTTGAAAAATGATTAAAATTATTCATGAAAAATGAATATATCAATACTATTCGAACGAATGATAGATATTGGGTATTTCACCCACTTTGAAGGTGCTCCATCCTCATAAATATTAGAGGTAACTGTAATAGTATGACTTCTAGAAGAGTTTTTTGTTGTACAAGATGGATCATCTCCATTATTACAGTCTGGACTAGCTGATGGAGAAGGTTCTACACCCTATCAATCACTACTATATGATCTTATCGACTCATTTATAGTATTATAATGTTTTGAATTCTCATATAATCACATCTATCAATATCATACTCAAATTTATATGAATGAACAAACACATCATCATAAGTCTTAGAAGAATATTCATCAACCCGATCACCATTAGAAACCTCAGTGTCATCTTACTCATCATCTTATCTCTACAAACTCTCTCTGATATGAAGATAACGTGGATGAATATTTGATCCATAATACATAATAGGTCTATTACCAACATCAATGTTTCTTCCCTCTTCTATAGAAACTTCCATTGAAGCTTCTTCATCATCTATAGCTTTTTCTACTTCTTAATAATATTCCAATTACTCATTAGTGGAGTACACCAAAATTTCACATTTTTACAAGCCAGGTTCAAAGATATCTCTTGGTCTAGTATGGTGCTGAAATAGGTTAAGATTATCATAAATATTATCATTACAATCCACCCACTCTGTCAAAAAAGGGTTCCAATTAACCCTTAATCTATTTCAAGTATCATGAATAAAAAATAAACCACCAAAAATGGTTACATTATCTACCCTTCAGGCATCTCACCACTAGATTATATGAAAGAAGATAAAAACATCTGATAAGATAAATAACTTTACCTAAAAGAAGGCATGATTAACTCTAATATATAGACCACTAGCTATCTAAAGAAATATATATTATTTATATTTTTAATAATAAATAATAAAAATACATTCTAATACCTCATGACGAAAAAATCCTACATCAAGGGACAAATAAAATCTTGCATGTACTTCAACAGAAACATGAATTCACCACTAAGATCTGATACTGAAGGCCATCACACAGTATCATTCCAAGTGGACCCCATCTTAACTTCCTCAAACAAGAATTTCTCTACGTTAATAGGGATAAATAATTGATAGTCCTTGAATATTTTTTTTGTGTGGTAATTCAAGAATAATTGCCACTTATTTTATGGAAATATCATTTATTTTCCATCACTAAATATCTTAATAACATACAATTTTTCTTTGCAAAAATAATTTTGTAAAAATTTAAAAATATCATGAACCAAGATAGGGTAGAATGGTCGATCACTCCTTGAGAACCATTCAACCTATCTCTTGTACATGATCACATTACACTAGATTGAATAAATTGAACCCAACCACAATAAAATTATTTATTTTAGTGACTACATCTAGATACATGAGTTTAGAGTTCTTTGTTTCGATAATAGGTCAACTAAATTTTCATCTAGATTTATTAGAGGGATGATAATCATTCAGAAACACAATAGGTTTCTAAAGTCTCATTATTTCCTTACTAATTTGAGAATAAAAAGTATAAGGAGATGATATATTATGTTTTGAGAGAGAAAATAGAATAGAAGGTTCAAAGGAAGTGTGTGAGAGTGGTTTCTCCTATTTTGATTTTATGTAGCTTATCAAATTTTTGGACTCAAAAATAAAATAAAAATTAACATAATGAAATTAAAAATAAATTAACATGGAATATATAATAACCAAATATATGAATGGTAGGTCTATAAATGATAGATCTTAAAGGTATTTTGTCATAGTACCGGTTCATATTATAATCTATTTGGTAGTATTTAGTGGTACTATGAAATGTTCTATCACCATGATGGCATGTATAATGGTCAATCCCAATGGTAGCATGAATAACAGTGGATACCAATGGTATCATGACTAATGGTCAATCCCAATGGTAGCATGGCTAATAATCGAAACCAACATTAGCATGTCTAATGATTGATTTCAATGGTATCATGACTCATGATACAATTTTTAATGACATATTTCTTACCATAAAAAATATATTTTTAAGAATAAAAGGATTACTAAATATTATCATTCAATATTCAGGTATGATAGTGATTAATCTCTCAAAATTCAAATGATTTATGAATATGTTAGCATTATATTTTTAGTACCTATGAAATCAAGATTAATATAAGCCTTTTTGAAAAAGGTATTTCAAAAAATGATATATAATATCAATTTTTTTGGTTCTTGAATGGGATATAAGATTCGTGGAATGTTTTAGAGCACTTGTATTATCACAATTTATAGGGACATGTAGAAATTGATATCCACAGTGTTGAACTGTGAGTTTCACAATTTTTTTCACAATAACTAATTATATATATGTACTCAAGATTTAATAGTGTATAATGAAAAAATTCCAATTTATTACTGCACAGTGAAACTAAATACATGCCCAAAAATGACTTGTTTTATATGTTCCTTTTCTATCTAACATGCAACCACCAAAATCATCATCTGAATAACTCCCAAGATAATGTTATAGTCCTATAGAATAAAACATTTCATAATTGGTTGTCAATTAGAAGTATTATAAAATTACATTGAAAGATAATTATTTTGAATCTTTTTTGTTTTCTTTAAAAAAATGTGCACATACAAACACTAAACATACAACTAGTTCTCATGGGAGTATCACTACTACTAGAAATATCTATAAAAAAATGTTTTGAAGGATAATTAGTATACACTCTTTTATTTATAATAATTACTTATTTATTTTGACAAATCTAAAAAACCGGAATGATCTTAAGTTCACCCATAAAACCCATTTCAAATTCATTTTTCATAATTATAATAAATTTACTACACAATGAATTTCATGAATATCGAAAAGTAATGCAATCAACATAAAATTTTATGACCAAAAAATGTTCTGTAATTATTTCAATAAATAATGCAGGGTCATCTATTCCTTTAGTGAATCAATTTGTAATAAAAAATGAGATGATCCTATCATACCAAGATCTAAGAGATTATTTTAAAACATTTAAAGCTTATAATAGTTTAAAACATGATTTGGAAAGTGAGGTTATTTATATTTTTGGGGGTTTTTAACAATAGAACCCTCAACTATATAACCATTTAGAAATAAATCCGGACATCTATTTGATATAGTTTTAATTTAAAATGTTATAAGAAGGAAAGAAATATTATAGTGGCTTCAGGTCTGGATACTAGATAAAAGGTTTACTCATAGTCAATACCTTCTTCTCAACTATGTCCCTGTGAAACCATTATTTATTTATTTCTTACTATTATTCTTAACTCAAAAAACATTCCTCTAAAGACCCATTTAGTTATAATATTTAGGTAGTACTTAGGTCATTCAAAATATTCCTAGACTCTATTTCTCTCAACATAATTTAACCATTCATTCATTTCTATTACCCAAAATTCATCATTAGTTTCTTCATTTATGTTCTTAGGTTCAATCTGTGATAAGAAGGCTTGATGTTCAACAAACATTCTAATAGAATCTATATCCTAGGTTCCTTTATATAGGTCACTACTACTACATATAAGGGATGATATCTATGAATACTAATATCATTAGGAATAAAAGTGGTTGATACCTCATTCTCATTTATGGGTTTGGGTTTGGACTATTCATTAAAATTGGGAGTTTTTTATATATATGATATAAAAAAATTGTCATTAGTTTAACATTGAAATTTAGGTTATAAAGGCCATTGTCCATATTTTCTAAAGAGGTCTTAGAATCATAGTTCATTTACTAAATAAACTATATGATTTACTGATTGTATAATATCCATGGAAAATTCCATTATCACTTTTTGAATCAAACTTGTCTAAATACTATTTTTTTATTAAATATAAAATCATTATAACTCAAAACTCTATATTAGCCATCATTTTTACTTATAACATTCTATAATTTTTAAGGTGTATTCTTTAAAATTGGTCTAATTATAATTCTATTAATTATATAACATTATTTATTGGTATATTCAGACAAAAAATAGACATGTAAATAATAATCATTGAGCATGGTCCAAAAACATTATTAAAAGAATATGATTCTCCTTTATATTATATTATTATGTTGTGGGGTATTAAGAGAATACAAGGTATGACTATTTTCCTATTTTTAGCATAATGATTAATACTCATTATTTTCAAAATGATAACCATGATCACATATTAAGACCCTTATTCTTTGTTATCTAATATTTTTCTACAGATGTAGCATATATTAGAAAAGGAATGATCTTAACTTTTATATGAAAGGAAAAAAACCCATATATATCTTGAATAATCACCCATTATAACATAAGAATATAGTTTTCCTAGTAAACAAGAAATTCTAGAATGAAAAAAAATCCTTGTGAACAAACTATAATAGTTGAGAAGTCGAGACTTATTTCAATGGTTTTAAAGAGATGTTGTTCTACATTCCCTTTTGGTAGGGATTATAGGATTTTTCTATTAGGAATTATATTATAGGTATATAATTAAAACATTATTTCCATATTATTAAACTAAAGAGTTCATATTAGACCAACATTGTCTCCATTTACAAATCGAATATTCTTTATGAAAGGCACTCAAACATGAAACATTATCATAAAAATTATTATTTAAATATATATAAGAAATGTTATCATTTCTCATAGTAGTCAAAACTAAAGAATATTTTTCATTTAATACATTCCATAATTTTTTTTAAAATTAACTTGAAAACCATAATCACATAGTTTTGAAACGATAATTATTTTTTAATCCATTAATAAATAAAACTTTATAAACAAGCACTATACTAGTGTGACAAATTTGGAAAAATCCAATATTTTTTCCATTGGAATTGTCACCAGAAGTGACAGATCCATCATAAAAATTAATTAGATTCGTGAATCATTAGTAGTCATAGTCATATTTCTAGAAAATCCACTATCAAGATACCATAATTTCAAATTGGATCTTTTGAAACAAATTTTCTAGAATAGTGATTTAAACCAAAAATGATTTTGGTACCCATATTTTCTTGGGTCCAGATATGTTAGTAATAAATTATTTTGGAATCCATAATTGTTTACTAGTTTCATAAATTAAGACCTTATACATTCAAAAAAACCATTATTTGGTCTAGTGTAGTAAGAAATATTAAAATAACTAACAGAAAAAAAATATCGTCAAATATGTTATTATATATTTTCCTCTATCCATGTTAGTATACTTTTCAATTAATGAATTAAGGAGTTTTTTTTCCAAGAATATCAGTAAATTTTTTCTTTATATTAGTTAATCTATCTAGGTATTTCGTTAATTTATGATTATATAATTTTTGATCATTATGTTCTTTAATTAGTTGAGAATCATAAATTTATCTATAGTACGATAAATTTTACAATGAGAAGAAATAATATGATACTTCTTTAAATTTTTATATTTAACGATTAATTAATTAAATGTTTCATATATCATATTATAGTATTCAAATAATTCATCACAAGATATTTTTTCAAAATCATTTTCATTTTTATAATTGTTTGGAATATGAGTGGGATATTTGAAAAAATAATTTCACTTCCGATAATATTTTTTTTAGGAATAACATATTATAATTTCTATTTATCACTTTCCTACAAAAATTTTACTCACTTGATCTATGCTTAGAGTCAATCCATGCATATTTCATATAATTTAATACATTTCTCTATTTTCCTTATACTTGTTCTAATATTTTAGATTTGGATCATATAATTTGATGTTTAATTTAAATTTACACTCATATAAAGTTACATAATTTGAAGAATCATTCTTTTTCTGTTCATTTTTTCAATTACATTTCCCATAAAACGTACATCCATTTTATGATTTCATGAATAAATCTTTCTTCCTATAAAACATTTTAATCATATGGATATTTTATCTATTTATTCATCACTTCTTGATAGTGATTCTTAGTCACATGAAATATCAACTTTGATCTTCTACTTTAATTTTGATTCAGAAGTCTTGAAGGCTACTAACTTATTTTTATGTTCATCATCTTCTTCCTTATTCACTAGTAGTTAATATTCATACATTATGAGTATTCTCATTAGCACTATCACTGGTAAAATACTAATGTCACATTATTCCCTTATATAAACAATGTTTTATCTTCGTATTTCTTGTAAAAATCATAGAATTATCATTACATAATTATTATCAACAATTTTCTTCATAAGTGAATGAATCATGTTGACTAATTCATTGAACTTGAGATACATTTCATAAATAGATTAATCAAGATTCATCTAAAAAGTATCATACCTAATATTATAGGTATTTAAGTACATTTCATTAACTTTCGATGTTTCTTTAAAAGAAATTTCTAGTGTATACCATATTTCAAAAGTAGTAATATGTGAAAATATTTTTTTTATTTATATTTTCCTAATGAATAATAAAAATAATTCATAACATTATAGCTACATTCACCTACATCCTTATTGTAATCACTGAAATAGTTTCTAGGAGATTTGGTTATTTTATATTATTCCTTAATAACACTCTAGATATAATATCCCATGCTCTCTATGTGATTTTTTATCTTTAATTGATAATTTTTATTTCCATTAAAATAAGAAGGCTGATTAATGGAAGTTATCTCAAGATTAATATTTTAAATAAATATATAAATTTTGATAAAATAGGAATTTAAAATATTTAGGTAAAAATATATCCTAGTAAAAAAGATTTTTAGCCTTCTTGGATTCCAAATGATTATCCTATTGGATGGTGGTTAATTATGTTTCCAATAACATTTCTATAAATAAAAAACTAAACACTAAAATCCCCTAATTTGATAGAAAAATCAAGTGAACAAAAATAATAGGATTATATAATTTGATATTCAAAAAATGTACTAAAAACTTGATAAATACTCAGATAAAATACCATCCAAAATACATTATCAATTAAAATGAATTTTCTCATACCAAAAACTCTATATAGAACAGTAGTTTAAGTTAACTATCTGAGTGTAGTTTGGTTTGGAAAAATTTAAAACATAAAATTTTTAATTTAAAAAAATGAAACAAATATAAATATATACATAATGCATAGAGGAATTTGAAATGAGGTTCAATATAATGATCATTGTTAACCCCATCCCCTTAGAAATCACGGACTAATACTAAATATATTATGAATTAAACTAATCCATAACCTAGATTAGTTTTTACAAAAAATGGCTCACAAGGATATCACAGATTAAATCCTCTTTTACAGGTATATGTGGGATAAAACAAGAACATTACATACAAGAAAAACTTCTATAGTTTTATTTGGGAATACAAATGAAGAAAATATAGAGAAAATGTCTTAAACTTTTCAAATTAGTACATGAGATGATGTTTTAAAAATAAAGAGTGTAAATAAAATCACTACATAAATATAAAGCCTAAAAAAGGAAAATTAAATAGGGTTGAGAAGATGTAGATCTAATAAATCAGTTAATATTTAATTATTCTGAGTCCTTGAATTTTTATTCGGAAGGAGCTCGAATAGGTTTCATAAAAAATGTATCTAAACAATGGGTTATAGAATTCTAGAAAAGCCTTCTATTACCAGTCTAAATAATTTATAGGTTCTTCCAATCCCACATGCATATATTATTGTTTTTCTTCCAGTCTATGAGAGTATGGGATTGTATATTCCTGCCTATTACTTATTTTATTCTTCGCACATAATGAATATTAACTTAATTTATATCTCTCCTGGCCTAATTATCTAGTGCATGATAATAATTTAATAAAGCTCATAATGAGAAACAAATCTGATAGGTCTATCATTGCCTTTAGGGTAGTTGTGTAGTTGTTTAAGAATAGTCATTCTTTAATCAATGTGTTTTAGTCCATCATTATATTCATTAAATATATATTAGGGAAATAAATTTTAAATTAATTATGGATATCTTTCATATCTCTCTAGTTGTAGATTTTTTGATTGTAGCTCTATTGTTAGTATCCCTTTTAAATAGTACCACCACGTGACACCAGATTCACCTAACTATAGAAATTCTTGGAAATTTATTCAACTATAGGTAGTGATAGATTCATCTAGTGGTATCATAGTTGAACTAGTGATATAGTTGTTGTACTGGTGATAATTCTTTTGTATTGGTTGTAGTAGAACTAAATTAATGGTAGAATCTATTGGAAGTAGCTCTACATAGCTGTGGTAGTAGCTCTTCTTGGTGGTAGAAAACCCTGATGATAAAATATTAATGTCTCAAGATTGAGTTATCAGCTTCTTCATGAACTAACAGTATCCTTGAGTGGTATCTTCCTTCAACTATTGGTAGATCATTATAGTAAATAGTATATAGTGATGATAAATAAATACTAAGTTATTTTCATAGTTTATCTAGAAAATTGTTTATTATCATAAAACAATTAATTCATTACGTATATAATAAAAATTATTTGGCATCATTAAAATAAGGTGGTCCTCCCCATTCTCAAAAATACACGCATTAATGAGAGATAATCATTTTCCTCTATCTCAAGACATTGAGAAAAAAATGAAATATTATTTCAAAACCAATATATTTATTATTATGATCATTGAAGGATATTTAAATGCATTTAATTCTACCACTCTAGAGTAAATAATACCAATGAAAACATTTTTTATTCCCAGATCATTCTTAGATACAAATACAAGGATTCTATAACTGATTCTTCCACCATAACGACAATTCAATTATATGAGTGGTTACTAAATTGAATATAAAATAAAATTACTAAGACAATTTCATTATTATTATAAATTAATTATAAATTATATATGAGAATATTCTCAATATAGCGATTCTAGGTTTTCATTCACCATATTACTCTAATATATATATCGAAAATGGTGTTTTTTTGGCAGGGTCCAAACATTATCAAACATTCCATAAAATATAAAAATGTCATGGTAATTACATTTATCACAGTTATTTAATTTTCATCATCAAAATTTCAGTTCAAACTCTATAATTAAAACATATCTAGTTATTATATTTAATTGAATACTCTAGATCCAATGTATCCTCTTTATTCATGTGATTTATTTAATGTTCTTTTACAGTGTTTCCTATTTTATTTCACATATAATTTTTTCAAAAAGAAAAAACCTTTTTAAGAATTACCAAATAGGGGAGATCGATATAAAACTACACCTATTCTATAATCAATGGATTTGTGGGATCTGGGATGTAGTTTCTCAAGGGTGATAAATGGAACACATCATTTACTTAAAACATATATGGTTAGTGGGTATTTATCTTTCACATCATCTAGAACCTAATGAATATCTCCCATGAGAGTATATAGAAAAAATAAATTACCTCCAACATTGAACACCATGTATAATAGAGTATTTTAATCATTTCACTTCTATAGATATGTGATGACTTGATGTTCTATTCAATGGTTTTTAACCTAAATAAAATTTTATTAACCATTTTTGTTCTAAATAGATTTCTGTTTCTAACATGATCCTATAATGATAGAGTTTTACACACCATCCATGAAAAGGATTTATAATGAGTATTTTAAATTCCTTAGTGGAATATATTATTATATGATAACTCATACCAAGGATGTTTTTGATCACAACCTACCATGAAGCCCCCAAAAGAAGCAATAAAAACTACTCAAGGGTTTCTATTATAATATTGGAAATCATTCTAGGAATTATGGGATGTTTTAATTATTAAATTTCACTTAAATTATTTTTTATGATAATTAATGATCATTGAGTTAGAAAAAAAAATCTCAACTAGATAAAATTGATAGTAGTGTTTCATTAGTACTTATCACTTTTTTGATGTATATCGTGGCATGTTTATTGATTGAGATGCATTCCCTCGTGTTAATAATGTCAGTAACCATGGTCAGATGATCCATAACAAATAAAATGATATTATTTAATTTTAATGTATTCAACATAAAAAAATTGAATCCTTAATGTTATTATCCCATTTAATTTTTAATATGTGTAATTTATTATTCATTTATATTGATTTTTATCAATCTTTTATATCTTTTTAAAAAACTAAGTACTTTGATTTATATTCAATAAAATCATTTGTAACAACCCAAAATCCCTTATCCTTGAGTTAGTGTCTAATTATTTATATTATCATAAGATATAATTGATCACATCCCAAAGAACCAAATATTTTAATAGTCTTTGCAAACCAGATACATATATTCTTCATATTTTAAATTCAAAATAAAATATAAAACATATAACAATTAAATATTCTACATCCCTAAAAATTATTCAAATATTTATTATTCAAAACATTATTAATGGAAACAATATATGGGTGAGATCAAATTCTCATTATGTGTTATCCATATTGGATTATATCAAGAGCAAATAAGTGTTAATCAATACGGAAAGGTAAATGATAGAAAACACATTAAATTTATGAAATAAATTGAGTAAAAAAACATCAATGAATAATATAAATTTAAAAATATCATGGATAATAATAATAATTGAATTATAAATGAGGTAAATGAATAATTTTTTACATCATTATATATATACCAATAATACTATGCTCCAATACCATTTAAAACAAGGGAAAGTACACATTTAATTTGGAGAAATTATTTTCCTTGTGAGAACTATTGACTCATTAATGGACTATGTAATTCTAGGACCCACCCATCACATCTAATGCATTTAACATGTATTAAATGACCAATTTAATTCAGGAATAGTATAACTTATACAAAAATCTGTATATTGGGTAACGAATATGACAACTAAAATTTAAATATTTTAATTTCCAGTAGTAATTTTAATATAATATAGGAAACCAAAATAATTCATGAAACCAAAAGAACATCAAACAACATATGATAAAATCAGACCATAATAGAAAAATTTAATAGATCTGGAATTGTTTAACATATATACACACAATTTTTTAATGGAAACCATAAAATATGAATTCAATTTGATGAGGTTATTGAAATCGTATTCCATCTTATCCCAGGTCTATACATGTTCCACTAATATTTGTTTTCCCTCATCAAGTCCATGCATCAAAATACGATTCTATTTGTCAATCCAAGATTAATATTCTAAATTCATATCAACTCACATTTGTATTTCAAATATTATGTTGGAATCCTCATTTTATACTTTTATCTAGAAGGAATCCTCAAGAATCTATTCATTAGAATGAAGTAGAAGCTCCTAGGTATTTGCTCTATCAACTTCTTATTTTCAATATCCCTTCAAAAAAATTCCAATTGTTCCATATTTAGATATAAGATGAATTACCTATCTACCTAAGTTCCAATAAACTCATTACTGGGAGGTGTTTTTAGCTCATTTTTAAATTTACTCCCCTAGGATGTACTTTCTTTGAGTGAAAATAAAATATTACCTCCATTTTCAGATTAGACCACTTCAGCAACCCTCTCTTTGGAGTAACTATAGAAATAGAGAATTTAATCTTATTGAAGGTACCTTTTATCAATGATATTGTAATTGGAGGAATGAGTAAATTTGACTAGTCTTTATGTGTCCATGATCTTATCACATTCCTGATGAAACCCTCTAAATCATCATGGGTCTTTTTGCCACTCTTTTTTGAGAATTGATGATACTCATCTGCTAGTTCTACTTCCTTGATCTCATTGGACCAATTTTCAAAGTTGGAATCCTAGCCATATTCTTTATCATCCAAACTTCCTCTAATAGGATTATTCCCTTTCGTATCTTTATCATCTCCAATTCATCCTTCAAGTGGAGTATTCTCTTCATCACCCAACACCACAAATCTTATCTGACATCCTATTCCACTGAAATAATTATTATATAGGTTACTAGAATGAACCATTTAATTATTACAATAATATATCTTGTAAATAACCTTGATTTCCCCTTCCTTATTTCATGTAATGAATATAGAATATTAATAATTCCCCAATCAATCAAAATTACATTCAAAGTGTAACACCCTATGTTGAAATGTTATACAATTTATGAAATAAGAATATCCTTGAATCAATGAATATATACATTTATAAGAAAATTTTCTACAATGAATAATGGTCAGAAATACATCAAAGTGTAGTATATACATAGTATAAAATAAATTCTATGCACAATATTAAAATATTCCCCAATGAAATGAAATTGAGATAAAATCCCCAAACCTCACATTTCCCTTTAATTCAATATTCTTTAAAATTCTGTAAAATAAGTATTTATTTATTATAATAAACTCAAATAACCATATACATATCTTTAATATCATATATGACATATTTATAACATTATATGACATTTTTTAATAATATTTTATAATTATTATTATACCATGTGTTAACTACTTTACTTTTTCATGTATGTTTTGATTTGATAGTTATGGTATTTTTTCTTTAATTATGATTCCATAATCACCATGAATATTATAAATATTATAAATATTACATTTATTCAATATATATATATATATATTTATATAAATTCATCCATAATTTATAAAGATAGATAAATTATTTACGCCGTTCATGGAGACGGTAACCCTTACGTACGTATGAAATATGTTTTCACTTCTTGAAGGATGTAATGAAAGAAAGGTAAAAAATAAATAATCCTTAAATAATAATTATTATATCATATATATCATATATGTATATATTCATTAAATATGTTAATAATATCATCTCTAAAAAACATAAATGAAAAAACGAATCACATCGCTTTGTGGATGTGGTGGTCCCCACATGCGCATGATAAACATTATCATTTCCCAAAAGATTAGAATATAAGAAGGTATATATGATATTGTAGTTCAGAATAATATTTATTTCATTCATATCATATATATTCATTACATAAATCATTATAACCATCAAATTCAAATGGTGAAAAAAACGAGTTACATTGCAACATAGAGATGGTAATTCGTATGAAGGTCCTAGCGATACTTTCACTTTTCATATGATGGAAAAGAGAAGGAATATTGGGGTTACATAATAGTAATAAAATTTAAGTATATTTATGATACTTGATTTACTGTCTTATGATGGTTACAACACTTTAATAGGAAGTAGAAGGAGAAATAGTCTTGAAAGACTCGTTGAAGATGATTACATCTTCTTCAAAAGACTTCATTCTAATCTCTTCTTGTGGGACCTTGGGTAACTCTCAAGGAATTAATATGACCTCAATAACATAGATAAGGATGCTTAGATGATAATATTGAAGGGTATTTCCATTCTCCATTTCTAAATGTGGTGTGATGAATTAATAGAATGGGTGTCCTTTCTTAAGAGAGGTGTGAGGGGTTCTTAGAATTTTTTGAAGCATTAAATTAACATAAATTATATTTTTTCTTCAAATGGATATAAACTTATATAATTAAAATATAGTATGAGTATGATTAAAAATAAAGTCATACAATAAAATTCAAACAATTTTTGTTTTTGTTTTCACCATTATCATTTTGTTTTAACCCGCCATTAACACTTATGACATCTTCCACAATGTTAATTTTTTTTATCCATTATTGGTTAATAATGTTACTATAAAATAAACAACTAAATAAAGATAGACCTTAGATTGAGTTTAAAAATGTATTAAATTAATTTTAAAAAGTATTTTATTTAGGAAATATAACTCATTTAATAAAATATTATTTCTTATAAAATATCATTATTATCAATTTCAGAACTATTATTTTAATTTTACTTTAAAAACTACATTAAAACAATGGAAATAAAATTTAATTCTTCCAAAAATTTATAAAAGTTATGATCATCTAAAAAAAATTGTTGAATATAAAATCAAATTTAAACAATTTTTCTTTAGAGTATTCAGAATCACATTATTGACTTTTTTACTTCATGTACATACACTATGTGAGTGTTTCATAATATTTTGAGGAAACTATTTACTCAATAAAAATAAAATATACATTATAATAACGAAAAAACTATATTTATTTAAAAATTTTTTTTATAAATTAACATATACATATATTTTCCCAATGTAAAAAAATTAAATATAATTAAAAAAACTGAATGACATTTTGTTTACTTTTCATTATATGAAGTAATATAAATGGTCAAAATCAATACCAAATGGGTAAAAAGGCCATATATTTGACTTTTGGATGATTATTGATGATATATAATCATAAATTAAAATTAATCCTAGTGGTGGGATCATTATTTATTCAATATAATTATATTTTGAACCTTAATTACCTGATTTACCCTTTTATTGTGGTAATAAAATTACTAAAATAACTATTCAAAATACAAAAATATAAAAGTAACATATTTACAAAATTAATACCTCCTAATTAAAAATATTGTACTCATTTATTAATATTTAATTAATACAATTAGATGAAATTACAGTTAATATAAATTCATAAAGTGCAATGAAAAATTAATTTTTAGAAAAAATGGGTCTTTAAGAGAAAAAACATTCTTATAAAAAAATTTGGTATAATTATTAATACAGTGAATTTGGTAAGATTATATCAAATTAAATAATATTTATATAACTTCGAGATCAAAATTAATTCACAATGTTAATTTTTTATTGAAATGAAATTAATAGTTTTACAAAAATAAGTATTTTTCACTATTCACTAAAAAATCATTATTTTTAGAAAAATACTGAAATTTCACTTAATAATAATTTATATATGATGATATAAAAAAATATTTAATTATTATTAAATAATATTTATAAAACATTATGAAATTAATTATAATTAATTTTAAAAAAAAAATTAATAAAAAATATTTTTTTGAAGAAAACATCTTTTTGAAGAGTAAAATGGATTTAATAAAAAATTAGGTGTTTTTATGATAAGAATTAATCATATTTCTATTGAGAAGTTAGTTTATATATATTTCATAAATCAATTAATCCTTTTAATACTATCTGATTTAATGACTAGGTTAAAAAGTTTATACTTAAAAATTAATATTTTTATTTTTTTTTCGATGTAGTGTTGTGTGTTGAATAAATAATCAAACATAATGTTCTTCAAATATAATAATATATTAAATTATTCCATCTTAAAAAATTATCTAATCAATATGTTACTGAATTTTAGCTTCTAAAAGATTATGGTGGTCCTTAATAATAGTTTCTATTGGTTCCTATATTGATTTCTCTATTTTATGATTTTTTATAAAGTATATTTGCCAGTTAATTTGTTTGATTCCTCAAAACTTTCTCTCTTGTGTCAAAAATATGGATAATATATATCTTGTAAAATAGATCATGTTCCAATTCTCATTCATTAGAGGAGATTACAATCAATGGGTATGGCATATAATTCCTTAACAATATGACATGAAACAAATCTTGTAACATAGAGAGGCTTGATGGCATTAACAATCAATAATCCAACAATCCAATTATTTTCAAAATATCAAAAGGTCTGATGTACCTGAGGATTATTTTTCCATTCATACAGAATCTTATAACACTATTCCATGGAGTTAATATCAAGATTAAAAGATCTCCTATATGAAACATCAAATATTTCCTTTAGTTATCATCATAACTCTTTTTACTACTTTCATCCACTTTTATATGAGCATGAATAGACTCTAGATTTTCCTTTATCCCCTCAATAAGATATTGACCAAAAAAAATTATTTCACCAACTTCTTCACATTATGTTGGATTACAATACCTTCTTCCATATAATTCTTTATATGACACCATTTGAATACGTGAATGGAAGCTATTTTCATAGGGACACTCTACGAGATGTAAATAATGATATAACATACCCTGAATCCCATATGAGAATGACCTCAATATATACTATAATATTTTAATAGTCCTCTTAGACCAACCTTCTTTTTGAGAATGATAGGTGGTGCTCAAATGAAGCTCTATGTCTAGTGCCTCTAAAATAATTTTCCATAATTTTGATGTAAATTAGTGATCATGATAAGAAACTATTAAAAGAGGTGGATCATAAAGTCTTTCCAAATCATTAATATATTGGCTCGTAGGGTTCTCTAGATGAAAATATTCCCTTATAGAAATAAAATGTGTACATTTGGTGAGGTTATCAATAATAATCCATATTACATCATTCTTTATAGGATTATTTAGTAATATAGTTTCAATTTCTATAGTAATGTCATCCAATTTAAATATAGGAATGGGAAGAGGTTCCATCACTCCTTAAGGATATTGTCTCCAAGACTTCACATGTTGAAAAACAATACATCAGGACACATAATCATCAATTTTTGACATTATATTTTCCCAGTAAAAATATTAACGGAAATTTATATACATCTCGGCTCTTCCAGGGTGTATAGATAAATTTGAACTATGATAATCATGTGATAATTCCCTTTTAAAATCAGGTATAGATGGAACGCAAATTCTCTTTCTAAATTTCATATCACTATATTCATATATTAAGTCTACCTATTTCCCATCACTCAAAACATTTATTTTATTTTGAAAATTATCATTATTAGATTGAGAACATTTTACCTTATTCAATAATGATAGTTTGGAAATATTTTGAAAAATGTGTGATTTTTTTCTCCCATAATAATTCCTATAACCAGCTACACTAAATCCATGAAGATAGTATTCCTGAAAATATTCATTTTAGTTGGTACTATATAATCATTCCTCCTCAATACATCCACTATATTATGTTCTTTCCTTGATTGGTAGTGTATTGAGAAATCATAATCCTTGAGTAGCACAAGACATCAAATTTTCCTCGTGTTGAGCTATTTCTCTTAAATGGACTATTTTAAACTATTAGGATCTATGTATATCTCACAGATTTCATTATATATATAATTTATCCATATATTAAAATAAAATATTATAGAATAAATATCAAAAAACAGGGTTGGATAGTTATATTAATGAGTCTTGAACTTCCTTGATGCATATGTAACAACATTATCATTCTAGAAACGGACACAACCAACTCCCTATTTAATGATTTACTATATATCAAAAATTAAATGTTTGTCGATGGTAGATTAAAAATTGGAGGATTCAACAATCCCCTATTAAATTATTCAAAAAATTCATCAAATTATTTTATCCACAATAATTTAACTTCTTTATAAGTTATCAAAGTTAATGAGATACACAATGATGATGTTTTTGAACAAATAGATCATAGTAACTTTACAAACAAATAAAATTATTTACCTCAACTAAATTTTTTGGTTTAGGGAATTATTTGAATAAATTTGAATTTACAGGATAAAATGAGATTCCATCTTTAGAAACAATATGGACAAGAACATAAACATTGTAAATTTAGAATTACCAACTACTAAGTTTAACATATAACACTTTTCCTTTAACATTATCAAGATTTATCCTCAAGTGATTATCATGATAATCCTATATTTTATATTACATAATTATATCATCAATAAATACCACAAAAAACATCAAGATTATTTTTCACAAACTAATTTGGGATCCCATCCTACCCGACACCTGACCCAGACCATGGAAAGGGCCGATGGGCATTCTCTATCCACACAGGCTAAAAACAAGTGCTTGGGAATCAATCATTACATTTTGGGAATGATTTTTCCCATACAAAACAACCATAAAAACCAAAAGAATAATTCCTCACAATATAAACATTAACCACATGAGCTTTATCCATAACCCAAAAGAAATACAGTTATAACATGTTTAACAGTTCACACCATTAAGAAAAAATCAAGATACCAAGATAGGGAGGGGAAAGAACTAGATAACAAAAAACCTCTATGAAACATGAAGTAAAACACCCTCAAGATACCTCCATAAACACATATAATAAGTGTTACTCTAGAAATTGGATCCACCATCACCACTGTGGAACAAATTGCCTTTACCTGGGTTAAACATAAGAAGGATTACATACAACCGAGGGAGTATATAGGGTGTGATCCATTTCCCATCAGGATACCACCCAAAGAGATTCCATTCCATAACATTATAAGATAAATTACAATTCTAGTTTTTATAAAAAGAAAAGGAATAATTTTCTTAAATGAAACAATATTTGAAATTAAAAGGGGAAGTAAACATGGAAACAATCAGATCGGTAAGCATATAATCACATGAGCACCATGAGTAATCCCTAATTCACTGGGGTTAGTGGGGTCCTAGGATCCTTATACCAAGGTTACTTTTAATATAAACCAAAACCAGTAGTGTTATCATGCACTATCCACTATAGGAAAACACATCCCAAGGTCTAGTGGTCTCTGATCATTATCACATGTTTAGTTAGTGTTGTATCAACAATCCTACTAGGGGAACCCAGCCTCATCCCTACTAGAACCTATGGAGTACCGGACCAAGTCTACCCAAACCAGTCACCATAGATTACCCATGTTGTCAATTCTATATCCCATGTCATATGATCCACCAATTACATAAACACTCACATCCAAAAATAGATGTACACATCAAAACCACCATTTTCCATAGTCAAAACCTCTTTCAAAACCAAAATCCCACCAAAATACTTTAAAAAATTAGTTCACACCATACAAAAAAATTTATATAACATATTTAGAAAACATATCAAGCATACTAAAATCATATGACAATTATATATCATGGAACAACCTACCTTATTCATAACTACTTTTGGAAATCGGTGGAAAACCACAACCATACTATATGGAGAACCTATAAAGGAAAGAACATGCCATAAGCATCCATATTTAACCCAAAAAATCCAATATCTATCCCTCACTAGGTCAAATCATCTACTGGAGAGAGAACAACCCAAGGTAAAAAAGAATAAGGAGAATAAGAAGGAGGAAGAAATCAAGATCGGAGTGGCTTATTTGGAGTTTCTGGAAGATTCCACACCAAAACCACTCACAATTTGGGGTTCAAAGGGAACCAAGAGGATAGGATGGTTGCTTGGGATAGAAATCCTGAGTGGGGTGTGTCTGGGAGGATTGTGAGTTAAATTTGGGTGAGGTTAGAATATGAAATTCAATATTATTATAGTTTGGGATGTCCACATGGTTTTAATTCAAGGTTTTCCAAAACACGCAAAAGCGTGTGACACCTCCCATTAATGAAAAATGACGCCAAAAAATTTCTTGGGAAAGGGTGAATGCCTATGCAGACAACCATGTGCCTCAGTCTAAATCATTGGTTTGGGAACATGGTTATCCAACACACTAGTGCGCGGGTCATGTGCCATTGACAATGCCACTATCCAATGCACAAAATATCCTCTAGGCTGGAACATCGTTTCTACTAACCACCACCAGTCATCCACCACCTATTGTTGGGTCCAAAAAACTATATTTTCACCCAAAAAAAACTAGTAAAGATATGAGATAAAGATATATTTTTTTAAAAAAAAATTCCTCAAAATAAAATCACTATTTTGATAATTATGCCCACCATGAAAACTTTTCCCCCTCTAAATTTCATGCCATAGTATACCAGAGAACAATAATGGGTATTATCCTCAACCCAAGATATACTCTCCCATTTCTCATGCTTATCATTCCCATGATTCCAACGAACTCAAACCAAGGGTATGGACTTTCCCTAAAGCACAATCCTCTTGGAATCCACAATCTTCACTGGTCACTCAAACACTGACAGATTAGGCTCTGGCTCCAATTCCTCACATTTTAGCACATTAGATGGATCTAGATTATTCTTCCATAGTTGAGAGACATGAAACACCTCATGAATTTACATCAACTAGAATGGTAAATATAACATGCATGGAAACATACCAACTCCCTTGGTGATCTCAAAAGGCCCGATATACCTTATTGTTAGCTTCACCTACATACCAAGATGGCTTTTACTCAAGTGAGGATCCACCTCCAAAAACAACCAATCACCAACTGATAATTATAAGGCTTATCACCACTAATTGGAATAAGAATTCCGTTGAATATATGATATCACCTACCATTTCCTAATTAATCAAACTTTATCATACATCTTTTGTACAAGGGTCAGTCCCAGCAATGAGGTCTCACTCACATCTTCCCAATACAAAGGAGACTAAAACAACCAACCATAAAGCTCCAAAAAGGGAACCATTATTAATTAGTATTAAGAACTACTATTATATGAAAAATCTACCAACCCAAAATGTTAATCCAAAGAGCCTTTGAAATCTAGCACACATTCCTAGAGAATATCTTACAATATATGATTTTATTACTCTATCTAACCATCTTTTTATGGTTGGTAGGCCATAATCAACTTGATCGATGACCACATTTCATTATGAAGGCCTTCCAAAAACTTATATGTAAAATGGGGGTCCATGTCTGAAATAATTTCAGATGGAATACCATAAATCCTCACTCTATCATGAACATATAATCAAACTACCTAATCCAAATTGGATGAGTCTCTAATCTAGATAAAATGGGAAAATTAGGTCAAATGGTCAATTATTACACAAATTTCATTCATTACTCAAGGTTTATGAGATAAGAAAATAATGAAATCCATGGAGACCATGTCCCACATCCAAGTAAGAATGGGAAGGGGCTGATTCAAAACAGAGGGTATCTATTGCTCTGATTTAACCTGTTGGTACATATGACATTTAGATATGAAGTCATCTATATACTACCTCATACTCCACCACAAAAACTAGAAACACACATAATAAAATATCTTGGTGTTCCTGGGATAAATAGAAAATTATGACTAGTGGCTATCCTACATCACCACCTTCCTCAATGACAACGACACCACAAAATGGCCCTTGAAGTAAAGTAATACATCCAATGATAATGACAATCCATTGGACATATCCCCACCGTTTAGAAACTGCATAGAACAATAGAACATATCATTACTTGAATTCTCCTTTCGAATCAATTATATAATGGTGGTTGTCATTTGAACACTGGTCATGAATGCACCTCCCCTCTGCTCATTTTCATCCAGATGAATCTAAACAAAATCCCCACCAAGGTCTATTCAATAATAAACTCTTTCAAATATTTCATTGAAAAATTATTTCTCATGAAATATTCTACTAAATTACCTTTTCATGGGGGATAGATGATATCAAAATAAAAACCCTAAATTTACTAAACTCAATGATGCTACCTCATATTTAAGTCTTAATTATAGAAAATATTGGAAAAACTTTTATGATCTGAGTAGAATACAAAACTTTCCTTTAAGTGGTAATAAACCCTTATCTTCAAGGAATGAATCAGCACTGCTATCTCCCAGTCATGAGTTGGGTAATTATTTTCATGTGGTCTAAGTTGGATAGACCCATACACCACCACTTGGTCACCCTGTATCAACAGACACCCAAGACCCATATATGTGGCATCACGGTAGAACGTATATCCCATTCCATATTTGGGTAAGATCAAAACAACGGTTATGGTAAACCGTATCTTAAGATACTCAAAAGAAGTTTTACATTATGGGATCCATTAAAAGATTACCCTTTTTAGGTAAGCACCATAATGGGTGAGGCATAATAAGATAAATCTATAACGATTCTCATGTAATAACTTGTCAAGCCAAAAAATCTCATGATCTCAAAGAAGTTTCTTAGCTACCTCCATGAAAGTGATTAACATATCTTCTCATGGTCCACTAATACCCCCCATTATGAAATCATACGGCCATGAAACTTTACCACCATCACCCATAAGGTACACTTGGAGAGATTAGAAAAAAGTTGGTGATGTTGAGTTGTTCATAACACAATCTTCACAAGCCGGTGATGTTATTACTTTGTCCTATAGTAATGTATGATTTTAGTTAGGAACATGATAAAAAAGTGGCGATGTACTGATGGAGAACTCGGTTCATAAATTCAAGGAAGAATACTACATAATTTTTCAACCAAAATGGCGTGATTTGATTCACAAAGTGGTTGTATTTACTTTGGGAGGCTCTCTCTGGAATATCCGCCTCTCTGAATATATCTTTGTGATATAAAGAATGCATGTCGATCTTGGATAACCACCTTTCTCACTTGAGATGATAAAAAAGGTAATTAATGTAGGGCAAGGGGTATTTGTTCATGATTTTTAATATATTCTAATTTTTACAATCGATACATAACTGGAGAGATCTGTTGGACTTCTTTGAAAATAGGATTGGATCAACGTAAGGTGAGATGATCAGGTGAATGAATCATTTGGATTCCAAATAATATAATAGTATATTTATTTCTATAAACTCATAAGGGTTCATACGATATGAGGGAAGAGATATTGATTGTGTTCCAAGCACCAAATGAATGGTGAAATCCACATACCACTCCCGATGAAACTGTGATAAATTATCCAGAAATACCTATGGAAACTCATCTAACATAGAAGGTTATCCATCCTTATAACTTCTACCATCATCCTTCAACACAAGTAAAGTGATTTTAAAAATAAGGATTCCAAATTCAAGAATTGGAAGGCTAGAATTACTCAATTGATGATCCCATTAACCTTGAAAAACTAGAGAACTCCCATTAGCTGCCACAAAGATCAATAAATAATGATAACAGTCGATATACACATGGAAACTCACTATCCAATTCATACTAAGGATAATGTCAAAGGCATCCCTCTCAAAAACTAGGAAATTCCATTCCATCTTGACCCTTAAAAAAGTGAGAGCACAAGATGGAAACTGGAAGTCTTACTCTCTCTTCTTGCCAAGTGGCATCACCAAATCCATTTCATATGGCCTAAGCTTAGTCATTAATATTAAAAAAATCATAATACCAAAATAAGTAAATGATTTAGAAACACCTATATCATATAAGATAAAAAATAAAGATTTTTAATTAAAAATAATACATTAAACTCTTGCATGTCCCACATCTGATTCCATTGGCACTTGATCCATAGCATAAAGATGCATCACCTCTACCCGAGTCTGAGGAAGACCACAGACCTCTGACTGTACCTAGATATGAATCTATCTAGGAGAATACCTAGCCCTACCCCCATGACTACTAAACCAAGAACCTAATGTGTTTGATGGATTCGACTGGACTGACATCCCCCTAGAGGATACAGAACCACCATCAATCTGATATGGGTATGTCTCTTTTCAAAACCACTGCCTGTTCTCGATAGTCCCACACAAAATAAAAGGTATTTGTGTGGATGGACATGATATCAATATATTTCCTGAACATCCACATTGATGGGATACGACTGATCCAACATCTAATGTCATAGAAAAAGGAGGTTGGGAAGGATGGAATGAACTACCACTTCCCCTCTTTTCATGTTCATTACGCTCCCTCTACTTTTTAGATGAACTACCACTTCCCTAGACCACTTCATAAACTACTCTATAAAAACTATACTAGACACTCTGATTAATCTCCACCATCAGTGCATGATCAACCACCTCAGCATAAGTATTAAACTAAAATAGGAAGGCTCGGGATATGATATTTGGTCGTAGTCCTAGCTCAAACTGTTGAGCCTTTATCTACTAATTGAAATTATCTTAGGTGTAAACTGAACCTAATATGAAAATTAGTTGGCATACTCAAACACAATCTGATCCCCCTGATAGAGATCCACAAACTTATAGGTCTTAGATAAGTCCAAGGTCTCAAGGAAATAATACTCATTAAATTCAACATTGAAGCCTTTCCAAGCCATCTACTCATGATTCCTATCCCTAACCCCTAATTCCCACCACATGTGGGTAGTATTTCTACTAAAAAAAATCATCATACATGGATAATAACCAACAATACATTATTTTGAGTCTTTTTCAGAAACAATAATAAATTCCCAATACTTCCATTAATAAAAAAACAATATCCAAAACAATATCAAGGAAAACCACCTCACCCGTACTCGGTGTCCATGCACAGTCTACAGCCTGTATGTATCACCTAGTGGAGAAGTCAGATCAATTACCAGCATCCCATGGTGACTCAAGGCCGATCACAATGTCTATTGAAAAAACAACCCACCCGCAACTAGAGCCTCATGTCCCAACATTAAAAGCTCTTACCTACCTAGAATCTCCCAAATTAAAAGGACCAAAGAATGGGAAAAACCTCCTATAATACCATTTTCATGAACCAGTTTGGGATTCCATCCATCATGACACCTAACTCATCCCGTTGAAAGAAACCAAGGTAATTATTGACCCCTACAGGCTGTATACTAGTTCCTAGGTATAAAACATCACATTTTGGGAATGATTTCTCCAATAATAAAAAACCATAAGCAATCAAAAGAACAACTTCACACAATATAATAATGAGCCACATGATCATTAACCATAACCCAAAAAGAAATATAGCTATTACATGAATAACATTTTACAACAAAAACCAATATTCCAATACAGGGAGGGGAACCAACTAGACAACAACAAAAATCTATGTAATATGAGGGATAACACCCTCAAGACACCTCCATCAACACCAGTAAGAAGAGTAACAATAGAGACCAGATCCACCATCACCACCACAAAACATTTTTCCTTTACTTGGGTCAAATATTACAAGTCCTACGTACACCCAAGGGTGTGTGTAGGTTTTGATCAATTGCCCAGCAGGATATTACCCAATGATATTCCATGCCATAAAATTAACACAAATCACTATGCTAGTTTTTATAAAAGTGAAAGGAAATAATTTTTTTAAATGAAACAAGCCTTGAAATTAAAACAAGAAGTAAACATGACAACAAGATGAGTGGTAATATGACATCACAGGAGAACTATGGATAATAACTAAGATACTAGGGTTAGTAAGGTTAATGTATCCTCTTACCTTGGTGATATGGTATAAAAACCAAAACCAAAAACATTCTCATGCATGAGCCACTATTGGGGAATGAATCCCATAGTCTAGTAGTATCCAATCATAATCATATGTTTAGTTAGTGTTGTGTCATCTATAATACTAGGGGAACCGAGCCTTAGAACTGTGGGATCCTCTCGTGCACAATACCTATTCTACCCAATATAGTCACCATGGATTAAATTTCTACTCAATTCCATCTCCCGTGTCATATTAACAACCACTTACACATGCACACGCATCCAACTATAGAAGAACACATGAAACCACCATAATCAATAGTCAAAAACTCTTTCAAACTGAAAAATACACCAAGATACTTTGAAATGTTCGTATTTTCTACCCAAAAAAATTCATAGAACACATTTAGAAAACATATCAATGATACTAAATTAATACACTAATGGAAAATCATGGAACTGCCAGCCTCAATCTTAGAAACTTCCAGAATCCAATGGAAAACCACAACTACACCACTAGGAGAGACTATAAAGGTAATATAATGACTTAAATATAAATATTTATCCCAAAAACCCAATATTGATCCCACACTAGGTCAACCCATCCACTGGAGAGAGAATAACCCATTGAAGAAGAAGGATACAAAGAAGGTGGAATAAATCCTGATGAATGTGGCTTACTTGGAGTTTCATGAAGATTCACACCAAAAATACCAAATATTTGGGTATCCAAGGTAGATAAGTGGATATAGAGAGGTGTTTATTGAGAGAAATACCAAGTGGGGTGAGTTTGGTTGAATTTTGGTTTACATTCATGAGAGGGTAGAATTGGAAATTAAATTTCTTAAAAATTGTGTAGGCTGCACAGTTTGGTAGCATGGTTTGTCAAGCAGTGTGACACCTCACTTGAAAGTAAAATGAGGTCGCACAGTCTCCTAAGGAAGGGAGATTGATCGTGTAACCAACCATGTGCCTCAAATATATCCAATAGTCTGTACATATAGTTATCTCACATGTCCATGCATGAACCATGTGTTGTGGACAGTTCCATTGTCTATGGAGCAAAATATCCTCTAGGATATCGCACAATTTTTACTAACCAAGCGCCAACCATACTCCACATATTATCAGGTATAAAAAATCTATTTTCACCCAAAAATCAATTGAAAGTTATGAAATAAGTACATGACCAAAATAAAATAGAAAAATAAATCAAAATAAAATCAAGAATGTGACAATATATCTTCAATACACTATTAATTAGATCTATAAAAATAGAGGGTTCATTAGTTAATCCAAATGTAATTTATGTAAACTCATAATGTCCATACCTTATTAGAAATGATGTCATCAAAATATTTCCATTATTTACTTGAAATTGATGATTAATAGAATGAACATCAATATTTGAAAAATATTGGCCTTTGTGAAGTAAACTAAATGAGCTAATAATGTGTGGTAGTGGATAATTTCTATTTATCATAATAGCATTGGTTTCGAGCTAATTAATGTACAACATCATAGAACCATATATTTTCATAAAAAATAAAACATGGGTTACCCATGGTAAAACACTGTGGAATATAATTCCCTTTTCACACTACTATTATAGTTTTTTTGGTTAAATACACTAATTATAGAGTGTCCATTATATAGGGTGTCTCTGATATGTGTCAGGCATTAAATATTAAATAAATGGGAAATTGAAATTTATATTCTAGAGGGTGTTCATGTAATTCCTTATGAAATACATCAATGTATTAGTCAATAATAGGTTCATAATCAATTCAATGATTACATTTTTTTTCAACAGATAGTTTTGAATCTTCCCCCCTAATAATACCATTTATAAGGGATACTGGAGGTAGAACTATATACAACACATGTGATTATGTATCCTCTCAAAAGATAAGGAATATTACATCCTCCTCATAAATTTTAATTACCATATCTTTTAATTAATTTTTTTCATTATTTTTTAATTCTAATCCATAAAAAGGATTATATCAAATTAAATAATTAGTAAGATTAAAAAGTATACAAATAGGTAATTTTTATGTTTGATAATGGGAACTTATTAACACATACTTATTTCAGTGAGACTTCTACAAGGATTTCTGACTGAAAACAATATTCTAAATGAGTTCATGAAATATATAATATTCTGGGAAAATATATAAGATGTGAAAGAGAGAAATGATCTAGAATAAAATAAACAATTTCATTAATTTGAGGCTACGATTAAATTGAATTTCACTACATCATTGGGAACATCAACTTCAGTAGTAGTGATTGCATAAGCTTAGACATATCCCACTGGACTATTCTATGGTATCTTCCTTTGAAATATAGGTAATTTTGTTAAATAGTTCACCATTTCTCTAAAGTTGAAGAAATTGATATAATTTATTTTTTATTCTCATTTAATTCACTATCCATATACCATTATCTTTATACTTCCCTTACCCATAAATAATTTTATAGGATGTCTCATTCCACAAATTTTTACATGATGGGAATTAATTTATCATGTTCTTCTTCATTGATTATTTAACTATTTTATAGTTTGTATCCAAACCCTTATTATATTGATTTCCATTATAAACACAATATATTGAAAATTCCATATGTTTTTATGGAACATATATCTATTTCATCATATGATGAAAAATTTTGAGAAACCAGTTCCCTTATAAGATTTGGCTTAAGGACTAAAAAGAAATTGTCAATATATCTCTCCATATTATGTATATAATAGATATAATACTTGGATTGTATTTTAAATGAATCCTCATACACTATAAAATTTTCGTTATCCTTTCTCTTTAAGTTGAGGATCTTTCCCTTTATTTCATTTCATTTCTCATGAGGGAAATATTAATCAATGAATATTACTTTAAAATATATCCACTCAATATTTTCAATTTTTTTACTCCCTAACATTATATATAAACAAAAAAAAAATTATTAGCCTTGAATTTAATACAATACATTTCAAGTATCACATTTCCCGTTTCATTTAATCATAAGGAAAAAAATATCTTTTCAAAATACTTGATCCATCTTTTAGCTTCCAATAATTTAGTGGTTCCACTTAATGATAGAGGCTTATATCACATGAAATGATCCAATATAAGGGTATAATGATTTGGGAAATTTCTTATCCATATGTTCTATGTTATAATTCATAACCTAAGGATGCTTCTCTAATATTCTCATGACCTACTCAGCTTCAACACCAACATTATTGGTATGTTTAGTGGGGAAATAAAAACATTTACCATGTGTATTGGTTCTATCTCTTTTGATAAGCACCATATAAAATAATTCCACACACTAGGTTAATTCACAATCATCATAAATATTGAGTAATAAAATAAAAAACCAAATAAAATTTCTCAAACACAATAAGGTATTACCAATATTCTAATGTATTCTTTGTTCCTTTAAAATATAGTTCCCAATAAAGTTACTAATCCTTATTTGATCACAACTGTAATAACCCCAACTTTAGTAGCCCAGAGTTGGTGTCAAATTTGTTACCTTAAAATAAGATATAAGAGAATGAATCATAAATTACCAAATATTTTATTAATATAGAAGAGCCATATAAACATATTCTTTTCATTTTATATTATAAATAAAATATAAAACATTTCAAAAGTAATCATTTTGAATTCTTTAAACTCCTTCATAGATTTCCTCTTTATAACCTGAGGAAAGAAAACAAAATTATGGTTGGAATAAATTATTATTAAGGGTTTCATATAGTAAAATATATCATGAGAATGTATGTCCTAATCAATATGGAAAGGTATAAAAATTAAAACATATTCCATTTAATCAATAACATGAGTACAAAAAGACTACATGTAAAATATCTGTTCACCAATATCAAAAATAATAATAAATATATTCTCAATGATATATATTCTTACAATTGTAAATCATGATTTAAGACATCATTATATCTATACTATTAAGGCCTTATGCCAGGATAGTTTAAAACAATGGGAAAAGATTCATTTATTTTAGAAACTTGGTTTACATTATAATATATTTTAATGCATAAAAGGGGTTATATAATTTTAGGCCCTAGTAAAAAAATAATTACCCTACAAATAAAAAAACTCAATGTAAAACCCCATAGGTATAAATGTTAAATAGTTTAAGAAATAAGAGTATCCATGATAAAAAAAATAGGGATATTTTAGAGAAATTATATTATTAATGATTAATGATCTTAAATACATAAAATGGAACTATGTACACTATATATAATAAATTAGGTGCATAATATTTTAATATTATCTCATGAATAGAAATTGATACTGAATCTCAATACCTCATTTTTTTTAGATTAATGTGATTTAAAATCCATTATAATAATTTTTCAATTACATACCAAAAGAATATACATATATTTAATATAATATATGATACATTTTAACATTTTATCACTAGTTTGTTAACAATAATTTTTTGTTATATTTATTTCAGGTGTTAACATATTTTT
The DNA here is from genome assembly GCA_963277665.1 of Viscum album. Lineage (NCBI taxonomy): Eukaryota > Viridiplantae > Streptophyta > Magnoliopsida > Santalales > Viscaceae > Viscum > Viscum album. Next base: position 806,101,567 of record OY728155.1, read on the forward strand.
TTCGTGTATGTTTCAATTTGATAGTTCTGATAATTATAAATTTAGTATGGATCAAACATATCCAGAATATTATTAATAATAGTCTCGAACCCATTCTCCCAAATACAATGATGAAATAATGTACATTAAATTTACATCAATGAAACCAATGATGGTGACCCAATTTTCAACATCCAAAAAATAAAATATCAAAGGGAAATATTAGATCACATATATTCTTATTGACCTTTTTTATTTATAGTTTTATAGAATTAATAAAAACTCTTATATAATCAATACCCATGTCTTAAAATGAAAATTTCTCAAACAGAACCCAAATTTTCTTATTTCATATTAATAAATAATCACAATCCATATAAAATATTTCTAAAAAAAATCATTAAAAATCATTAATGATTACCTGGGGAAAAAGAGAGATAAGAATTGTGAACTCAAATAACCAGTAAGGGTTAACATAAGTATCAAAAATAGAATGTAATCAATGAACATAAGAATTGTATAAGGGTATGATGATATAATCAGAGTACACGAGTGCTTCATAAAAGAACATAAACCCATCAATACCTAAATCATTAGTCCCAAAACATGTAACAAGGGTTTAACAAGGAATGATTCATATGAATCGATAATGTCGAGCCATTTGATATCAATATTGATTAAAGGAAACATTATAAACCCATGTAAATAATATATAAAACTTGTAGGTATCTTGGAACATCATCATCATAGAACCCTTAAATAACCAATATAATTATAATAACCATATGGATGACTTCCAATATAATTCTCTGAATAAAATAATCATTACCCAATGAATTGGGGTGCTATCAGGTTTTACCCATCATATATCCTATATTAGGATCACCTAATACTATCTAGGTTTAACCATATTATAATCTTTATTAGTCGATACCAGTGTTATCTGAGTGCACCCATCGTATATAATTTCCAAGAACCACAACATGAATATGTTAAATAGAGATTATATTTCATCATTAACTCATAGAAACAACCTTAATTTTTTTCATAACATGATTAACCTATTAAAATGTAATGGGCTTCGTAAAAATATACTTGACACATGACTAACCCACGAAAAAGAATAGTTTATATAAAAATAACTGTAAAACATGATTAATTCATTGAAAATAAATGGTTTCTATAATAATCTATTTGAAATTTAATTATCATGTAGAGGTAAATGAGTTCTATAACAATATCATTGAAACATACTTAACCATAGGAAAAGAAACGTGTTCACTGTTGATATCATTGAAAAAAATATTAATCCAACTATAAAAATAATTATGATTATATCATTATAATATATCCCTATTGGAGAATAAATAAAAATAAATACTTTTGAGGTTGATGAATGGAAAAACCATTAAAGGATAATTATAAACATTTTTTAGAATGATAACATTTTAGTTTTGAAAATCACTATTAAAGAAAATTCACAAAATATCCTGAAAATAATTTTATTTGAAAAACCCATTAGAATAATATAAAGGAAACATCAATTAAAATAATTTACATGAAAACATGAAAATTGTTTCATGTCATAAATGTTTAAAAAAATCATTCTTTTCAAAACGATATAAAAAAGGAAGTAAAAAGTGACCTATTTAAAAAATGCGAAGAAATTTCAGTTTAATAACTTTTAAAATAATGCGAAAGAGAGTATAAAATATACTTATGAATTATATTTTTTATAAAATGTTTTTTTTTGAAAAAATATATATGGGCATGATATATTCCAGATATAAAAAATACAAGATCAATTTGAATTAGAAACGAATTTCTTGCTATTTATTCAAGAATTAATATATAAAAAAAATAAAACATGATAAAAAAATTCATAACCATTGTAGATGAAACATATTTGGTTTAGAAAAATATTATCACATTATTTCCTCTTTGGGAACCTTGATCATAAAAAATCTGAAATGTAAATTTATTATAACATAATGCCTTTTCTATATTGGTATTACTTAAATCATAAGACCCATGAAATAATAACAGAACATAATACTTTAGGTATAATGAGAATAAGGATATAAATGGTATAACATTAAAAAATTTCAGTATATAATCCTCATAATGAAGTTAAATCCATATCATAAACATGTGTCCATAAGAAATGAATTTGGGAAGATTATTATTTACAAAGATAATATCATTAAATTGAGAATTAATCAATGGATTAATTATGTGTAATAAATTTAAATCCACAAAAAAGATTAAATAATTAATAAAACAATTTAGATATCAATTAAAATATAATCATATCATAATGGATTCAATAAAAAATTTTATAACCTAACGAATGGAAATTGAGTTAACAAACTCTACCATTTGGTAACTTTCAAGGAAATCCCATTATATAAAGTAATTAAAATTCAAAACTAAAATACAACTATGTATGAATTATTTCTGATATTAAATTTAAAATGGATATTAAATATTCCACAGAGTAAAAAACAAGTCGTGAATATGTCTTATGTCTCAAATAAGTAAAAGCGAGATAAGCGACCCTTAAATCAAGTCCAGAATTTCCTTGTATTTTCTTTAACTCTCGTATAGTAAGAATATTTTATTTAATTTATTTCATATTAATATTTTAGAGGTTTAATAAATAATTCATAAATAATATGTGTAATTAATTTTTAATGAAATAATTAAATATTTATTCAGTTAATTCCACTCCGTATTTTTGTGGTATTCAGCTCATTGTTTGAAATTAGATTTGGTGTATTGAGTGTGGCCTAATATGAAATTATTTGAACACATCTAGAATAATAATAATTAAATATTAATCATATTTCTTCTTAAATTAAAAATATGGAAACTAATAATAAGAAATGGTAATGAAAAATGAACTCTGTTATGATTATAGAGATGACAAGCCATACATACAAATGAGTAACCTTTCCATTTTTCAATGATAATTATGGAACGAAGGTATGTATTACTTTATCATTATATAATTATAATAATATCATAAATAAAATATTATTTCATTAAATATACATATATATATATCATAATTGTGATGTGGTGATGAATCAATAATCTCATCACTTCATGGAGGCGGTAAACCACATGTACCTGAATGACATTATCATTTTTCATTGTACAAAAGAAAATGATAAGTTATCATTTAAGAGTGATAAAAATTTAATTAATATCATTATTTTTAATTTATATCACATATATTCACTATAATTTTCCTCATTACCTTCCATGTGTTGTATTAGTGAAAAAAATCACATTAATTTGGGAGGCGACAGTCCTCCATACACACGAGAAACATTATTATATCCCCAACAGAATGGAATTTAATAAGGTTTATGTGATTTAAAAACTATATAAGTACAAATATGTTATAAATATGATATATATAATTTAATTCTATCATTATTTCAATCCATGAGAGGCTATGGTGGAAAATGAATGACTTCGGTTCATGAGGCGGTAGTCTTCCGTACACATGAATGATAGTTTCATATCCCATTTGATGGAAGAGGGGATAAATTTATGTTATGAAAATAAAATCATAAAATAAAATTATATAATATAAAATTATTTTATTATATGGTCATATTTGAAGAATATTTTATGGAGGTGTAAGAAGAAAAAAAATAATTATGAAAAATTAATAATTTTACTTCTTCTTGGATCACATCTTTAGGATTATAAATAATGTATTACTAAATGAACTTTAAAAAAGGCTTCTTGGATGAGTATAGAGAATTTATTTATCTAATTTAAGCTAATTTTCCCATAATAAAATGGGTTTACGGTGTGAGGAGGATAGGAGATGGGGTGACCTTTTATAAGTGATCTGAATGGAACACTTGTAATTTTCGAAAAGAAAAAGGTGTACCAACTTCTTTCACATGAATAAATAAAAAATGAATATTTTTCAAGAATTAAACAAAATAAAGTCTAAATATGTTCTTAAAATAGTTATTTTATGAGTTTTTATGTCAATTTGACACTTATCTATTTATTTTAGCACTCCATTAAAACCTTTTCATTTTAACCATAATAATTAATTTTTATTGTTTTCACTATTCATTATGGTAAAAAATTAATTTGAACTTATTATATTATATAAATTATTCTGATTCCAAATTGGGAATTAAATTTTCCAAATTCAAATCACCTAAATGAAAAATTTTAATTTAAAACTAATCCCACAAATGTGATGAACACCCTAGTTTTCAAGAAGTATCATTCAAGAAAAAGATGATTTTATTTTAAATACATGTCTATTAATAATAATTATATGAATGTCAATTAATATCTATTAACATATAAAATATGCATTTAATTTAAAAATTTCCTTATTATCTATTTTATTAATTAATTATTAAGGATATACATTATGCACTTTAAAATTGTTTTCACAAAAATCCATTTTTAAACCCAAAGATAGACTTATACTAAAATCAAATATGAATATTATTAATAATAAATTATGTTGATTAAATATTAAAATATAATAAATATTTTAATTTAAAACATATTCCAAACAAAACTTGAATTTAAAATTTCTCAATTTATTGAAAATAAATGATATTTCAATAAAAACCATTATTTTCCCTATTGAATGAAATATAAATATTTTTTAAAAAAATTCTTAAAATTTCACCCAAATCAGATTTTGATATTCTAATTTAATAAATAATGGTCGTTTTTTGAAATGAAATTTTTAAAGGTAAAAAATATAATTAAATATTTTTTCCATGACAATAAATAAAAAATATTTTGGAAGAAAACATATTTTTAAAGAATAAAATTACTTTACTAAAAATTATTTTATTATTCACTAAATATTTATCAATAATTTATATTGTGTACAATATATATATATATATATATTTCATTATGTAAATATAATTCAAACCTACAAATTTTTTGGCTAGTTTATAATGGTCATATTTATTTTGTGTGTCATTTAAGATTGGTGTTACATGTCTAATATTCTATCAAAAATAGTTTTATTTTCTAAAATATTAGGGTGTTACATCACATACATTAATAATATATGTCCTCAAAATTTTAACATTATCTCTTTAATAGAAGTTTTTACATTTGGAAAAAAATATTTCGTAGTCCCACATCATAAAAAGGGATAATAAAACATCCTCTTTTTAAGAGAGAAAGGGAAGTTCAATGGTTATTTGGAATAACACATACTAGGTTTCTGAATTAGGAAATAGAGGTGGGGAGTGCTTATTTGGACATGGAATAAAATCATATTTAAAAAATAATGATATAGAGTTACTAAGAAAATCGATAACCAGAAAGTTGATGATCAAGAAAAAGTAAACAACCATAAAACCATACCAATTATGTTTGAAAAGGTCATTGATTTCAACAGAAATGATGGAAATATGAAAACATTTTCTTTTAAGTTCCTTTTTCTAGATATGAAGAATTCATTTACCATATAGACTAAGATAATAAGGAAATATACTTACATGATGAGTATGATTTCCTCTATATATCTATTTACTCCACAATTTTAGTTTTTTATCGAAAAAATGATTATTCGTGATATTTTTTATATTTCATGTCAGAAGAAGAAAAATTGAATTTAAAAGGAAAAAATAACCATAAAAGGGATAATAAAGATATTCAACCTATCATTATACATTAACCAAAATATAAATAGTTAACACATGGTATAGAGTTTACAAAAATGGGTAAATCACCATATGATGAAATAATACATTAATATCTTAAATTAAAAAATAATACCGAATGTTCAAACTAAATCAGTCCTAAATAAACTTAACATTAAAGAGTTTTCTATCCTAAAATTTTATATCATAACATTCATATTTTGAGCAAAAAAATATGGATATCCTTACTTTTGAAATAACATTAGTATCATAGTCACCAAATCACTATTCAATTTTATGGTTATCTATATGATAAAATATGTGTGCCTATAATGACCTCAAAATCCAATGTCATATAAAACATAAATATTATAAATACCTTAAATATTATTTTCAAAAAATATAATTGTATACTTCACATTAAAAAAATTATTTAAAATATACTTCAACATAATAAAACATCTCTACAAATGTCATTAATCACTTTAAGATCTGATCGCATAAAACCTGTAAGGGGTTTCTAAGACTTCCAACTTATGATCATACATAATATTATATAACTATGATGGTGTACGTAACACCAAATATTACCTCCCATGAAGATATCATAATCTAAAAAGTTTTATATACCATTACCCCTGATACCAACTATAATAGCCTTGAACCTACACTCTTGGATCCAGTGCTAAAATTATAAACCCTACATTTTCATATTTGAAACTAATGATAGTGGCCCAATTTTCACCAATGAAAAGATACAATGTTAAATTGAAAAATTGAATCACATTCATTCTTAAGGACCTTTTTGGTCTATATTTTTAAAAAATTAGTCCAGACACTTACATAAGAAACACCCATGTCTTTAAATTAATATTTCTCCCACATAACTTGTATGTTATTATTTCACAGTAAGTAATCATCATTATCCATAATAAATTCTTATAAACAAAATTTATTCTACAAAATTATTAATAATAAGGGGAAAATGAAATATAATAAGGGAGAGCTCAAATTCTCATTAAGGGTAAACATAAGTATTAAGAATTTAATATCATCAATGAATATAAGAAGTACATAATGGTATGATGCCATAATTAGAGTGCATTAGTGAATCAAAATTTAAATCATACTAATAAATACCTTAATCATCAATAATTAGTCATAGAATAAGGATTTAAAAAAGGAAAGGTACATAATAATCAATAATCATGAACCATGTGATATCAATTAGGATGAGAGTAAACATTATAAATGCACAGTAAGCATAGATAAAATGTGTGGGTATCTTTGAATGACATAAACATAGAAAAAATATATAACCCTTACAATTTGAATAACCATATGACCTATTTCCAATATAATTATTAATATAATATAATCATTACCCATTGCATTGGAGCACTATCTAGGCGCACCCATCGTATAAGCTATATCAGGCCCAACCGATTCTATTTAGACACGTTCATTGTATTAGCTATATTAGGAACACCTATAACTATCTAGGAACATCCATAATCTATAATTTCTAGGAACCATATAATTATTAAATTACATAGATCTTACATTTCATCGTAAACTTGTAGAATCAACCTTTATTCTTTTATTGACATGATTAATCCATGGAAAATAGATGGGTTCCATAAAAGTCCCTTTAAACCATGATTGACTCATGGAAAATAATGGGTTCAATAATAATATTTTTGAAACATGATTAACCCATGGAAACGAACTAGGTTCTATAATAATCTCTTTGAATGATGACTAATCCATGGAAGAAAAAAGGTTCCATAAAAACTTCTTTGAAACATGTTTAACCTATGGAAATGAACCGTTTCACTATAAATATCTTCAAAAAATATTAATACATATAAATAATGAATGGTGATACTATCATTTGAATATATCACTATTGGTGAATAATTAACAACAAGGTTGTTGATTTTTATGAAAGGAAATTCCATTAAAAGATAATTATTTTTTTCCTTCTGAAGATAAACTTTTCATTTTTTAAATCACTTTTAAAAATTAAAAATTCACAAAATATTGTGGTAAACATTTACCTTGAACGAATCCTTGAAAAAATATTAAGGAATCTTCAAATAAAATAATTTAAATGATAATAGGAAAATCTATTTATTTCATATATTATAAAAATAAACATTCTTTTCAAAACATTCTGATAAAGGGAGTGAGAAGTGACCCAGTTAGAAAAAATTAATAAATTTCCTATTAAATCCTTTTTAAAGCGGGTAAATGATCACTTAAAATGGATTTAGGAAATCATTTATTTTTAGAAAAGAAAAATTTTGAAAACATTTTTGATTTTTTGAAAATATGGTTGTGGATTATAAAGAAACCTGATCTAAATGAAATCACAAGATCAATGTCAATTAAAAATTATTTTCTTTATATTTATTCAACCAAAATAGGAAAAAATTTAAATAAAATATGTTAACCACATTCATAACTATTTTTGATGAAATATATGTGTTTCAATAGAATAAGATCACACAATTTCCTCCAAAATAACCTTGAACATAAATAATATCGAAAGAGAGGAGGTTGTAATGTAAGATGTTTCCACATTCATAACCCTTCAATTATAATACCCAATGAATTTACAAATGATCACTTAAAAACCAAGAAGGGGAGGTTGAATCAGTTGTTAACTTTTTATGGGTTTTAATATTTTATAAAAATAACCCCTATATCCTATTAATGTTCATTACTTTATTATGTTTTAGTAAATACCCATGCATGAAAAAAAATGAATGAAAGTAAAGTAATCATGATTTATAAGCTGTGACCTCTTTTTGAGAACCTACATACATTCCATAGCCAGTCTCGTGGGTTTATAGAAATTAAATATTTATAAATATGTGAATACAACTTATTTCAAATCCCAATAGACACCTTATATATCCCAATAAGTATTATTATACTGACAGTCTTACGTTTACAATGTTTTCTTACCAAAATTTTAGAAACAAAATAAAATTTACATCAAAGCTCTTTTCTCTACAAAATATTTTTCTAAAACCTCATTCTAATGTTAATGGGTATGATTTTCTATGTTCAATAAACTTAACCCAATAGACTCAGCCCAATAGGCTTATTCCAATTCACCTTTTCTCAATATTCACATAATAAAACGTTCTATTTTGTCAAAAACAAAACACACACCTCAAAAAAATTACTCAATTAGTTAGACCAATTTTCCTCAGTCTGATCATCCTCGGTCTAGTAAAGAAAACTTTTATTTGTCTGATCTTCTGCTAACATCTCAGTCTAAGAATCCTCTTTGACATGAACTCTATAGAACTTCACATTTTCAAACATGTGAGCAGATTCGAAGTCCACATATACTGTACATCTATTTATAAGAATGCCCGAATATGTAAATAAGAAAAACTGAAATGTTTTTATTTCTGACAAAATTAAAAAAACTCAAATTTTAGGTCCATCTGAACTTTATCTTTGACCACTTAAAACCTTTTCATTTATTATGTTATCTTATCGAAACATCATTAATTCTCTAGACATATTCTCATATTATCAATAAAAGATCAGAAATTGATGTATGGAAAAATTAATTCATTATAACTTCTTAGTCCAATTGGAATTTTTTCCTTAGCTCATACTAATCTGAAATTCTTCCTCAGATCAGTTGAATTGACATCTTCCTCAACATCATCTAATTTGAATGTTTTTCTCAGCTCAACCAGGTCTGAATTTATTCCTTATCACAGTCTGATTGACTTTCTTATAGAAGCTAAATATGATGTAAATAAATCAATATCCTTTCTGTGTATCAGTTTCTACAACTCTTGAAAACTTTTTATTCTCTCATAACTACTTGATGATATCTTAGATACCTGAAAGAATGTAGAAGCATCATCAAAGTTAGTTTTTTAAATTTCAAAAAACTCCCAGAAAAGAATATCTAATCAACTTTTCTCTATTGAGAACACATTAAAATAAAAAAAATTCCAAATCTTATCTTCATTAAATTACAACTTTCATCATTTTAATGAATTTTGACACTTGTAAAAATAACTCACTCCATTGAAATAGTTACGATACTATGTGTGATCTTAAACTTGTAAATAAACATTTTAATCCGAAATTACATAAACTTATTATAGAAAACATTATAAACATTCAACAACCCATCTTTCACCAGATGTAGAAATTCATTATTTTATGAATATATTAGTTTTCAACAAATTAAAAACATTGTAAAAACAAAACCACTAAAAATTATCTTCAATATCCACCATTGTGTTTATTGATTACTATTGTTAACAACTTTTTGAACTCACCATTTTTGAAACACACATACTTTTTCAAAACTCATATTTTTAACATTTACCAATACACATCATTTCTAAAAAGAGAGTTTCTTGAAACCACACTACTAGATAAAGTAAATTTTTAAAGGAATTATATTCCTAAATGAAAATAAATTTTTTTATCCATTATAATATAAAATCCCCTATATTTTATCTTTTCCAATCAATTTTCTTTATCTCTCCCATTTTATGATAACCAAAACTTCATATTAATTTATATAAGAAATGTACTTCCCTCTACCTTATAGGGTAACATTGTAAAAATTCTCCCACTTTGTCAACATAATCTAAAGAATGGTGGTGTATTTTCTTAATATGATTAGGAATTATTTGGTGGATGATGATTATGTAGTTTCAACATCAATTTCACAAATCCTTCCTCTGAAATTTCTTTTTTTGAAGATATTAACAATTTGATACTTCGTTAAGATATATTCAAGAAAAAAATCTCCATCAAAAAAATTATATTTTATAAATTAAAAATTTATATCAAGTAGTTTTGATATTGAATTATGGATAAACATTTTAGAAATATCAATTTCACTCTGATTATCATAATGAATCTTTAATGGTTTAGAAAATTCCAATTTCTAATCTTCTAGCAGGTATTTTATGCAAAACATATAAGTAAATATTGATTCACTACAACATAATCTTATTCCTCTATTCTAAAAGTAACTAAACACTATTTCTTAATATTGTAATTAACACAACATTCACCCATGAGAAATGTACCTCCAAAATTTTATTTTCTGTCATTGTAATCTCCATCCAAATTAGCATAAGTATAACCATGAATATTCATTTCACAATATCTAATATATAAAATACCATGTAAATTTTTTTCCTTTTAAATATCTTAGAATTATCTTTGATGCCATCATATGATATTTTTTTAGATCACTTGGATATATGACACCAAAATTTATATCATAAAAAATATCAGCTCATGAGGCTGTGATATACATAAAAATCTTATTATCTTAAAAAAATCATTTGGATTCACACTTTTTCTAGATTCTTCTTTAATCATCTTCATACCAACTAAAATTGGATCAGAATCATCTTTGGATTCTACCATAGTAAAATTTTGTTAAAATTACCTGACATACTTTTCTTGAGATAAGAAAATGTATTTTTACTTTTTTTGAACTTGTAAGAAAAGAAAGAAAGTTAACTATCTCAACATTGAAATCTCAACATTATTCTTAATTTATTTATAATATGTTTTAAAAACATATTCTATATCCTTAAAGAAAATAATATCATCCATATACATAATTACAATTAAGGTGAAATTTTACATTTTTTAACATATATGTTTCTATCAACTTTTATATTAGAATAATTCAACATTTCCCAATAATTTACAAGTTTATAATACCATTCAATGGGGGGCTCATTTTAACCCACACAAAGACTTCTTCAATTTTCGAAATTTCATTTCATCTCCATCAAGTAAATACCAATAAGCTTTCTCAATGTAAACATATTATTCAATATTAATATTTAGAAAGGATGCCTATATATCCTTATGATAAACCTTGAAATTATAATGTGAAATAACTAATAGAAACTTTCTTATAGTTTCTAATCTTGTATATAGGAAAATGTTACTTCAAATTCCACACCTTCTATATGTGCATATCCTTTGCAAAAAGTATTTATTTTTTTCCTTCAAACTTCTCCCTATTCATTTAACTTATTTCTTTACACCAATTTTGTCCCAATAACATCTATATTTGTTGAATATATAACAAGATCCCAATTATTTTTTAATATGATATATATAATCCTTCATCACATCAACTTATTCATTGTACTCCACTGCTTTTGAAACTAGTTCTAGTTCAATTTGGGAAATGAGTGAATTAATTTTTTTTCTAATATTAGACTTCTTCTCAATTGAAATAGATAATTATGCTTCCAAATAATTTTTTTTGTGATAAAATTTTTTGTGTAAGATTAGAAATTTATGAAATTTTCTTCCTGTTTCACTTTACTCACAACATGATTCTTCTATTTCTTGAAAATTCTATTTTGAATCACTTCCATTTTAGTTAGAAATCTTTAGTTTTTCTTTCTCAACATTCATAACATCATTTTTTATAAAGATTTTATTTTCAATAACTTTTACATCATATTAATCTAAGAAATTTTTTTAATATTTTTTCCTATATTTGAAACTTCTTCTTTTCGATGAATATCCCTTAAAAATTCCTTCTTTGGCTTTCCCAATTTTTTCCAACATCTTGCTTTTTTATTTTTAGTAAAAATAGACTTCCAAAAACATTTATGTACATTGATGAAGGTTTATTTGCTATACCAAAATGCATAAGAAGTAATGTAACATTTCAAGCTAAAAAACATTAGTTTTGTACATATATGAAAATAATAATAGATTCTCTCAAGTGGAACATTGAATGTTTATATTCCACTAACATGATTATATCCATTTACACCAAACACCTATTTTAATCTTTATACCTCTCTATTTTATTGTTGAGTTTAGGAAAAAATGTTATGATATTTTATACCATGATTTATAAGATAATTGTCAAAATCATTTAATGTGAAATATATTCCATTATCAATTCTCAGATTCTTTATATAAACCACCATTTCGTTCTCAATATCTTTTCTAAAGAATCTGATCATTTCAAACTCTGAAAACTAGTCGTTCATAAACATGATTTTTATCATTTGATTTAATTCATCAATAAAAGTGATAAATTAAAAATATAATTTTTTTTGTAGCCTAAGGGCAATGAATTAATCTAAATCCTATGGGCCATGTAATAAATATGCCAATGAGCCTTGTAAGGGTTCCACCTCAACCCGTGAAAAACGGATTATCAAAAATCAATAAAAATGAAGGCCTTCAGGCCATTTGATGGAAAATATATTTTTTTTGTATTTATGTATCATTAGCCCACATAAATTAGAATTAATAACATGAAATGGTCTAGTTGACTGATTCTCAACATTCTCATGACATTTATTAGTCATTTTACCTTTCTATCAAGTTACACAGACATACTATTCAATTATTTTCAATTGTAGAAAATTTAAAGGAACATAAAATTTGCAATGTTTGTTCATACTTTTACAAAAAAGGTATCTAAGTCTTGAATTACACAATATATTCGCATCTTCAGCACTTACATAACATGATTTTTTATGTTTTACAATCAGAAAATGATTTCAAATTTTTCTTTATCTTTTTGTAATAACATTAAAATCATCAATAACTTTTATGATACAAGAATGTTTTATGAAAAAACTTATTTTCCATCATCACAATTTTGTCTCACACTGAGTAAGTGGTGTTTGAGCCCATTAACAAACATTTTTTTTATTTACGTTTTTGGGGTTCCATATTAGTAGTTCATATTCCTATGATTTTCTAGTAACTATCATTTCCAAAAGTAACTATTTACCTATAGAAATTTTAAACAAATTCTTGTATTTTAATATGACCTTTTTCATGTAAATAACAACCACTATCATGTATCCATGGTTTTTTCTATTTTACTTTCTTAGCTGTCTCAAAAAAATGATTTTTCATATCTTTCATCTTTCAATCTTCTTTTTCATTTCTTTTATTAGAAAATTTTTGTAGAAGGAGTTTCATATATTTTTTTGGCATAATTACTTGCATGGTCACATGTTCTATATAATTCTTCTAGGAAATCAATTTTCTTTTCCGTTGTTTGTTTTCTAACATCTTGAGGTTCTACTTTTACAACATACCTAGTTTTTGGAAAATTATTCATTCTTCTTCCACCATTGTTTCCACTATGTTAAAAATTCTTTTAGGAAGTGACAAGTTATGAAAATAGTTATATTCCCTATAACCACAGATTAAAAAACACCAGAAAAACCATAATATCTCTATTTTCTATTTAATTATTATCTTTATATGTAGAAAAGCTATCAAGGTTGGTAAAATCATTCCGATCTAACATAATTTCGGCATGGACTATATTTCCTACTAAGGGAGTTTTAAACTTCTATAGATGTGATAGTTTTCTCACATATCTTCTCAACCTATGTGTTTCCAACACTTATCTTCTTAACTAATATATTAGAAAAATAAGATGAAACATTATTTTTGGAGGTTGATGATTTAACTTGATTCTTGATTTCATCTTTCTCAGTAACCTTAGAAGTCTCAAATTTTAGTTCAAAAACATTTTTTGTAGTTTTTTTCAACTTTCAAAATTAATTTGGGCATCAAGAAGTTTTTATTATTACTTGTTAACTTCCTATTTTATGGAATCCAACTTCTTATTGAGATATTCAACCATATTTACCTCTTCAACAATTATATTTTTTTATCTTATGATCTCTCTGATGTATTATTCTTATTTCAGGAATATATTCTTTTCATCTTCAACAAAATTTCCACTATATTTCATTATCATTCCAATTTATTTACTAATAGATATTTTTTTCAATACATGAACGAATTTATATAATGAGATAATACTCTCTGTAATAATATTCAATTGATTATTATTTCTTATTTGAGGCATCTTCTATTTTATTAACTTTTTCAATGAATTTTATAACCATTTATAAACATTCATAATCTGAATAATTGTTTTCAGGTTAGTGTGATTAAGATTTCTTACTCAAAATTCATATCTTTTTCATAATAAAACACTTCTTATATTTATTGTACGAATTATCTTCATTAGAACTTTCGTTTCACATATTCCATTAAGGTTTTCTTATCAATATCATATTGATATTCTCCAACTCTCTTCCGAGGTAAATTCATAGAAATGTTCCCAACTCTATTACACTTGAAACATTTTATAGGAATTATTCCTCCATAATTTCATCTTACTCTTATATAAATCTTGGAAATAAGGGACATGATTTTCTCATTTAAATCATCAAAGTAATTAACATTATAATTACAAGGATCTATATCATCAACATCTTAAATTATAATCTTTCTTACAACTTCAAAATCCATTTCATTTTTTCATATTATTTTAAAAAACTAGATATTTTCTATTTTCGTAAGTAACAATAATGTTATGCAGTTTTTTAAGCAATAAATCATCTTTATCTTCTAAATCCAGAATCTTAGAATAAACCATATTCAGAAAATATATCATAAGTTTATTCAAAATTATAGAATCTTCCAAGATATCTCTGAAAACTCTGTTGTTGCAAACCAAATTATTTACTCAGGTTAAGTATTAATCAATAGTATCTCCATCTCTTATTATTAATTATTTAAACATACTAGTCCATATTTGTAATATTTCTCCCTGAAATTTAGTATTCCTTACAAAAATAATTTCTAGATTGTTCCACACACAATTTGAGGTTTTGAGACCCATCAAATTTATATAAATATTTCTTGATAGACACATAATGATATAATTTATAGACAATACCTCAACATCAATATTTATCATTTCAGAAAACATTATAGGATAATATTTCTTAATAGGTGGAAAATGAATTGTAATATAAAAAATAACTTCTAGGACAAGAGATAAGAGATATGGAATCATCTTGTTTTCCTAACTATGTCAATTGTTTTCCATAAAATATATCAATTCATATAATTTTGACAAAATTGAGAGTATCCATGATATGTATTTTACACGGTAACCTCTTCTATGATACCAATTAAATTTACAAATTATAGAATAACAACTTAGAAGAGGGGTTTTAATTAGTAGTTATCTTTTTATAAGTTTCAAACATTTATAAACTTATCCCCTACATCCTATGAAAGTTAATTACCTTATCATCTTGTAGTAAATTATCATGTATAAAAAAATGTATCAAAAAAAGTTAATCACGCATGATTTTCAAGGTTTTACCTCAGTATGAGACCATAGAACATTTATAATGCCACTCTCATGGGTCTCAAATAATTAAATATTATGAAGAACTGAATAAAAATATTTCAAATTCCTCTAGACAACTTCTATCTCCTTATTTGAATGATTATTCTAACTCTCATTAGTTTAATTTTTTTTCTTATAATAATTTGAGAAATAATCAAAAATGAACATCAAAGATATTTGATCCAAAAAATATTCATCTATAACCTTAGTCTGATGTGTCTATATCTGATTGTCTTAGTCTAAAAAATTCATTCTAATAGAATCAGTCTTATAGTATCAGTCCAATTATCATTTACTCAAAATGTAGTTGAAGAAACATTCTATTATTTCAAAAAAAATTCAATAAAACTCTACTCAACTACTTATATCAGCCTTCCTCATTTTGATCTTCCATAGTTTGGTAAATATTAATTTCAGTTGTACGATATTCTTATGAGATCATGGTCCAAGAATCCACATTGATATGAATTTTGTAGAACTTCACCAATTTTTTCATGTGAATATTTGAAAAGTACATATGTACTATGCATCTATTTATAACATACCCAGAATAGGTAAAGGTGGGAAATTGAAATGTTTTTCCCACTCACCCAAATTATGAAAACCCAAATTTCAAGTATTCTTAAACTTTATATTGTATCTCTTCAAACCTGATTTCCTCTTTTGGTATCTTCTCAAAACATCTAAAATTATGAAAAAATATTCAGGAATTCTAACAAAATATCAGAAAATATAGACTATAAAATTTAGTTCTTTTTAATTAATTCTCATTTTAATTTTAGTTTCTTCCTCATCTTAGTCCAATTTTTCTTTCTTTCTCAACAGAGTCCAATCAGACCTTCTTCCTCACCCAATTAAATTAAATTTCTTCTTCTACTTAGACTGATATAACTTTCTTCCTCATCATAATCTGATCTAACTTTCTTACTTAGCTCAGTCTAAATGGATTTATTATAGAAAATAAATTTTATGTAATGGTGTATACATACTTATGATGTATTGTTTTCTTCAAATACTTATTTAAACTTGTGTTTATATCATGTATTCTTGATGATATTTTGGAGGCTTGAATGAATGTAAAAGAATCATCAGATTTAGTTTTGGAAAGTACTCCAACTTCTCATAAGAAAATTTTGGAACAAATTTTATAAATTTCAGACAGAGTAAAATAAAAAAACATTATAAATCTCATCTTCACTAACTTATGACTTTATTTATTTTAATAACTTCTTACTTTTATAAAAAAACTCACTCTGATGAATTAGGTCTGATATTATGTGTCTGATTTTCATCATGTAAAAAAATTATTTATGCAAAATTCTAGAAACTTATTAGAAAATAAATTATATAATTTTAGCCACACATCTTAAGATAATTTATAGAAACATTTTTTTAAAAAAATATTAGTTGTTAACAAATAAAAATATTTGAAAATACAAAACGTCAAAAATGATCTTAACGAAAGGAACTTTGGATGATTAACCCGTACAAAGATAAAATCATTGAATTTATAATTAATCAATGAACCAATTAAATGTAATAAATTTAAATCCTCATAAAACAAGTTGAAATATATTATAAAACAATTAATATATCAATTCACACATAGTCATATCATAACATAGTCAATGAAAATGTTTTATAACCCAATGAAAGAAAACTGAGTTAACAAAATTATTACCACATGATGATATTTAATTAAATAACCTTTATTATATTAATGAAAATGTAAACTAATAATATTAGGATTTATTAATTATTAATGATATTATATGTATAATGGAAAATATTAACACCAGACATTAAAAAATGGGGAATAAGGAAAATCTCTCCTAGATGTAAAAGTGAGACGATGCACCTTTACCTCGAGTCCATAAATTACTTATATGTTTTTTTAATATTGTTTAATAATATTAAATAAATTATTTTATTTATTATGTTAATTTACATAAATGATTTATTTTATTTATTCTTAATTACATATTTAAATATTTAATCATTTATGTCCATGTCGTTTGTTTTGAGGACGTTCAGTTCATTCTATCAAAACAGTTTTAGTATGTTTAATTTAGTTAAAGAGACAATTAGATATATTGAATAATTATAATGAAATAATTATTATATATATTTATAAATTATACTTTTAAAACCAATCATGAAAAATGGTTATGAAAAATGAACTACATTACAAACATGGAGATGGTAGGTCTTAAGTACGCATGCGCAATATTTTCGTTTTTTTATGATCATTATGTAAAGATCATATCCACTATATTATCATTAAATAGTGATAATAATATTATTAATACATTATAATTTGATTAAATATACTTATTTTTATCATTATTATGATGTCGGGATGAAAACACTATCACATCACTTAATGGAGGTGGTAATCCAAATGTACACGACATGTGTTTTTATTTTTCAGTGTAGGAAAGAAAATGATATATTTTATTTTCAAAATGAATATTATTTCAGTAAAATCATTATTATATAATTTATATCACATATATTTATTAAAATTAACCTTATTACCTTCCATGTAATGCGTTAGTTAAAAATGAATAACATAGCTTCGTGAGACGTTTTCTACTGTACACATTGGCGATGATATCATTTCCACCAAAGAATGGAATATTAGAAGTAATACATGAAATAATAACTGAAAAAGTATAAATATGTTATAATTATCACATATATTCTTTAAATACATCACTATATCAGTCCATTAGAGGAAATTATGGAAAACAAATGACATTAGTTTGTGAGGCGGTAGTCCGCCGTACACACAATTGATGATTTTGTATCATATTTTATGAAAGAGGAGATGGTTTTAGGTTTTTAAATTATCATGATATCATATGCGAATAATTTATATAATTTTTTAATTTTCTTATCATATTTTAGGAATATTTTGATGAGGTGGCATAATAAATAAAAAAATCACATAGTTAGGAATTTTACCTCTCTATGAACCACCTCTTTAAGGTTATACCTAATATATAACTAGAATGATTTTATGACCAAAAAAGGATTATAAAACAAGGGAGTAAATTTTAGAAGTTATTTGGGTAGTAAATAAACAAACCAAAAGTTTTTTAGGGTTTTAATTTGAGAGGAGAGTGCGTGGCATTTTATAAGTGAGGTGAGTGACACACTTGTAATTTATGAAATGAAAAATGTATATCCATGATTTTCACATGAAAAAAGATCCAAAAGGGAAAATTATATATAATTTCACATGATAATATCTAAATATTTCCATACAATAGTTTTTAGAGATTTTTAGGTCATTATTAACCATATAATTGTAGTTTAAACCCATGGTAAAACCTTTTTCACACTAACTATGGTAATTAATTTATAGTATTTTAACTATTAATTAAGGTAAATAATTAAATTGACATATTATATATTATTAATTATACTTATTAAAAATATTTAATTCATTTCAATAAATTTATTTAATTTATGTGAAAATTTCAATTTAAAATGAAACTCATAGACGTGATGAAAAATCAGGTTTTCAAGAAGTGCATTTTATAAGAAAATAATGATTTTATATCGACTCTATGACTAATAATAATGATTATATGAATAAAAATTAATTTTTATTGAAATATAATATATAATTTCAATTAAATTATTTCAAATTAGGTATTTATTAATTAATTTAAAATTTGAAATATTATTCACCTTAAAATAGTTTAAAAAAATAAATTTTTAACCTAATGACAACCTTATACAAAAATTAAATATGAAGTTGATTAAAAAAAATTAATTATATTAAATATAAATAAATAATACCTATTTTACCATAATTCATATCTAAAATATAATCAGTCTTTTAAAATTTCTTAATTTTTTCAAAATAATTGATATTTTTATAAAAAAATGGCATTGTTTACTATTCACTGAGAAATTAATATCTTCTGAAAAACTAAAAAAATTTAAAAAAAATAAATTTTGATATTTTGAGTTAAAAAATTAATTTAAATTTTTCAAAAATAATTTCTAATCCTCCCAAAAAATAATTATAATTGCTTTTCCTTAAAATAAATAATAATCATTTTTGAATAGAATGTATTTTTGAAGGATAAAATTCCATTACTAAAAAATGATTTATTATTTACTAAATAAGTAATTTATATTGAGTATTAAATTTATATATATATATATATTATAAATTATTTAATACTATTCATACTCTCTAATTTAATTGCCATGTTATTATGTTTATATATATATATATATATTATTGGTCGTTTAAGGTAAGTGTTGTATGTCGAATACGCCATCAAAAAAATATTTTTTA
The DNA here is from genome assembly GCA_963277665.1 of Viscum album. Classification (NCBI taxonomy): domain Eukaryota; kingdom Viridiplantae; phylum Streptophyta; class Magnoliopsida; order Santalales; family Viscaceae; genus Viscum; species Viscum album. The sequence continues at coordinate 806,121,752 of OY728155.1, forward strand.
AATCTTAGGGTGTCACATTTGTCATGATATAATTATAATATTATATATATATATATATATATATATATTTATATTCCTCCTTAAAATATTAAGATAGAAAAATTAATTACATCATTAATGGAGATGGTAGACTCTACGTATGAATGAACACTATTTTCATTTTTTTGACTGGTGGAATGAAAGAATATTGAATAATAATTATTCATTCTCAAATTATTATTATTTAATATATATATATATATATATATATTATATTCATTAAATATTTACATATTAAAATCCATGTTAAACATAAATGAAAAACATGTCAGTGTGCCTTATGATGGTGGTAGTCCACATGAGCAGCAAGCGACATTATCATTATCCAATGGATTGAAAAATAAAAAGTTATATATGATATTATAATTCAAGAAGAATATTAATTTCATTCATATAATATATATTTATTATTTACATATTTATAATAATTCATGTGAACTAGTACTGAAAAGCAAATTACACTATTGTGTGGAGAGAGTTAGTCATACATACGAACAAGTGATGTTTTCAATTTTCATAGGATAGAAAATAGATGAAATATGGTTGTAAAATAATAATAATAAAATATAAATATATTTGTGATACTATATTTATTATCTTATGATGGGTAAGACACTTTAAGAGGATTTATAATAAGAAGTAGTTTTAAAGGACTCGATGGAGGTGATAACTTATTTTTATATAGACTTACTTTAGATATATTCTTAATGGATCAATGGTAGGTATTTTGTATTGTAAATAACCTTTATAAATTAAATAATTATTTTTCTAATATTAGTGGGTCGGTATTGGTCAATCCATATGGATTGAATTGGTGCCACAGATTAAGCGAAGGGGTTTCCTTTTATAATATAGGATAGTGACATTCTTGGAAATTTCTAAAGTATTAAATTGTTTCAAATTATATTTTATATCCAAATGGAAACAAATTGATATAATTAGTTGATGTGATGATTATAGGTTCAATCCTATAATCTAATAAAATTTGTAGAAGTTTATTTTTATTTCACCCATATCATTTAGTTTTAACTCCTCTTTAACCACTTTGGCGATTAACACATTATTTTAGTTCTCTACCATTAACATGTTAATAATTTTAGTATAAATAGAAAAAAAACCAATAAATATGACATTAATTATGGATAAAACCATTTACCATTCATTATTCTGAATCATTGTTTTTTATGAATATAAAATTATTTAATAAACTATTATTTATAATAAAATATCATTAATGTAATTTTTGGAACTATTCATCTAATTTATCTATTAAAAATACAATACAACAATGATTTTTTATCAAATATGACCAAACCATAGTAATATGTAATTTTTACTTATAAAAATAATGGAGCACAAAAATAAATTCAAATAATATAATTTTCAAGGTCTTCAATATCATTTTATAGATATTTTTACTTCTTCCACAAGAAATGTGTGTGTTTTGTAAGATTTTAAGAAATTATTTATTGACTAAGATAAGACAATGATGAAAAAATTAATTTATCTTACTATTTAATATTTAGAACTCAATATATCCACTTTTTATCTATTTGTTTAAAATTTATTGTTAAAAAATCAAAGAGAATTCCATTTTTGGGTTGTTTGTATACAGTAACATAAAGGATGAAAATCATGGTCAAATGTCAAAAAGACGTCATATATTAAAAATTAGGATGATAATGGATGATATATAATAATAAAATAAAATTAACGAAAGTATTAGGGTTATTATTTTGTCCATATCTTTTATTTTTTTTGTGTAAAAGCCTGATTTACCCCTATACCATGGTGACAAAATCACTAATGTTAATATTCATAATATTTAAAATTAAAAGGGACCTATTTACCAAAGTTGGACCTATTGATTCTAAATGTTTATATAAATTTTCAATATTCAATTCACCAAATTGACAGAAGTTACTTTTAATATAAATTCATAAAAGTAAACAAAAAAAATGTTTTTATATAAATGTTTCTTTAATCCAAAAAACACGCTTATACCAAAACAATGTATAATTATGAATAAAACGATGTTAATTATATTATATATAATAAAATAATAGTTCTGATAATTTTTATCAAATTTAATGCATAATGCGTTTTTAGTGAAAATAAAACGATCATTTTAAAAATATCCATATTTCCACTATTTACTGAAAAATCAATGTTTTTAAAAAAATACAAAAACTTCACCCTTTGATAATTTTGATTTGATGACCTAAAAAAATAACTTTTATTAGTTTTTTAAATTTCATGAAATTAATTATAGTTATTATTTTGAAAAAATTTAATATTTTTCAAAGAAAATGGGGGTTTGAAGAGAAAAAAATTTTAAAAAAATTTAGTGTTCATTTATAAAGAATTAATCAATAAATTTAAATTGATAAGTGCCTTTATATATATTCCATAATGAATTTAATACAATTTTTACAAGTTAATTTAATATCTAGGTTTTAACGATCATATGTAAATAATAATATTTTGTGGTTTGTTTTGGATTGGTGTTGTGTATTTTTTATGACATCAAACATTGAATTTTTAAAAAATATCTGTATATTATATAATGATTCATATTTTTCAACAAAAATTCCTCTTCGATATTTCAATACATCCTTTTTATCCTGAGGTTCCCAAATTAGTGTGAATAACTGAGAGTTGGTGTGGTGAATCAGTGATACCTTTAAATATTTTTACTAATTGATTATTTTCAATTAATCCTCTATGGATGATTAAAGCTTCGATCCACCCTTCTTGTGTCTCTCAGCCATACCTCGAATGATGCTGTAAATGAAAATGCACTAATCACAATAATTTATAGGGTTTAGTTCAAAGACATACTTCTTGATGTGTTGGTTATTCTTCCTAACACATATTCTCCACTATAATTAGGTTAGTAATTACAATGGTCAGTACAGAGTCCCACTAAATCTCTCATGAGCCCCATAGTAAGTTCTTTATACTTCTTCCCACAGTGTTACTAGAGTCTCACAGGGGTCTTCTAGCTCTCAAGTCACATGAGCAACATTCTTCTTTAATTTATTCTTTGATTCATTTTACATGATCTACTGATCTTCCGACACAACATTTCTGAATCAAACGAGACTTTGTATCTCTTCAAGAATCTTTAACAGCCATTGGTAAGGTCTGTTGGCCTTTCTCAACAATTCTGATCAAATTCATTGATCAGCCCTCAACTCAACAATGCTCAGGCAATTCTTTCTTCTTCTGATGAATACCTTTCCTCACTAATATGAATGCCAATAGTGCACACAACTTAGTCAAGAATATAATATTCAAGAATGATCTTACTCAATATCAGAACTATCTTTCTTATTGGATTCTCAAACATTGTAAACTCAGATGGGAGATCTTATTTAATTCTATATGGCTTTTATCTCAGTGCTCATTCTATTCATTTATATATTTAATGGGATCCAATACCTCTTGGATTTGGATATCTCAATTTCTTCTTCTTAGTGAAACTATTGTAAGCACAAAAACTTCTCCCAGTTTTCATGTTAAGAAACACATACATTCATGTGATTATTTAATCACTGAGGATCATCTCACTTGGCATCATCTGAATTCGTCATGCTTTAGGAATGAGTTACATGTAATTTCTTCTTCTTGTTTACACTTGTTCACTAACAATATTTATTCTTCTTTAAAGTGACTTCACGTGTGCATGGTCATGCATGAATACATGCACAATCCTATTATTCTTTGTGTGAAAAAACTCTAAGGATAAAACACTTTGAGCACACACACATAATCTCTTATATTCCTCCTTTCCTCTTTATCTTCTTTTGGGTCATAGAACACACAGACATTTTATTTTTAATTTGGTAAAAAGGGTGTGTTTTATTCTTATTCTTTACACCTTCTTCACATGTTCACACACACTTTGATCTTATTCTTTCATGCATATGAACTCTACCACGCATACACTCTTCTTTTTCTTCTTATTTCACACACAAACCCTTTGAGTATGTGTATGGTGTTTGTGTGAGTTTTTCTTCTCAAGAGTTTATCAAAGCCTCGGCCTCATGCATGTGTTCCTTTTTGTGAAAACATAAGGCCTTAGGATATTCTTCTCCATGAAAAACAAGTGGCATGAGTTCTTCTTCATTCACGGTTATAGGGCACAAGAGTCTCCTCCATAGAAACTGATAGGATCGTGGTTCTGTCTTCGCAAGAGAAAAACAAGGGTGCAAGTGCACTGGTTGTTTTACCCGTGAGAAAATCCTCACAAATACATAATGAGGGTTCAAATAACATATCACGTGATTGTGGAAAATTTTCATAGGGGGTGAAAGTTCGTTCGCGAACCAGGGGGTTTGCGGGTTTTCTCTTCATACATGGGATGCACATATTCAATCGCGAACCAAGGGGTTCTATCTTCTCCTAAGAACAAGGGATGCACAGAACTCTTTCACACAATAGATGCATGGAAACCTCTTCTTTGTGTATCATGGTTCACGGAAACACTCACGTAGTGCTCTGTTTTATAGAGAAACAAGATTTTTTATCAATATTTTCAGCAACTCAGCCTCGGTCGAGGGATCTATATTTATAAGTGAGTAACAAAATTTCCCCTTGTTCAAACCCCATGAGATATTCCAAGAGTTTCAAATGTTTAAAGGTATGAGATATTCAGTATTGAAAACATCAAGCATGAGTTTAATGATATGCTTAAATCTCGGTTGTTTCCTTTTCAACCGATGACTTATTCATTGTAGCATGATCATCATGTGCATGCATTTAAGAAAGAATTGTAACACCCCAAGATTTCATAGTGTTTTATTTCTTCAAAATAATTCAATAACTTGCACTACACGCAACACCGAGTTCAATCGCTCCATGACTTACCAAACAAGCTGTTCAAAAGAGGTTATGAATATTATTAACTAAATTTTAAAGTTTATATAATCCTTATAATTTTAGAATCCATATTATGAGTTTCTTAGACATAATGTAAGAACAAATTCATTTTCAGTATTGCACTTTTATCAACTTTTAATAGTGAACCCTTTTTAAATAAATTATTTTAAACTTTTTGACTAAATGTGGATGTCAAAAATTTAAAATGAAACATCCCAAGCTTCCACGGTATGCTTTCCTTTGAATAATATAGTAACGTGTGTTGTACGCAACTTCGAGTTTTAACACACACCACAACCAATCAAACTAGCCGTTATGAATAGTAATACCAACTTTTTGAAATTTTATATCTCAAAATGGAATTAATTTTTGGATTCAGAATATCGAATTTAGCCTAAGGTGAAATTTTGGTACTTTTCGGATAACTTTAATATTTTGAAGAATAGTGAAAATTACTAAATTTTAATTAAAAACAACTTTTTTAATCAAAATAATTAATAGTGATAAATTATGAATTTGAGAGGTTTTAAAGTATATTTAGAATATATTTTTACCATTTAATATAATGTTGGTCATTGGACAAAATTTTACAATTAAACCGGACATAAACAAGTGTCAATCTTTTGATAGTTATTATCTCTTAAAAACACGCTTTTTGTTTTAACAACATGAATTAATTTTAAATTAATTTCTGTAACTTCTGTGTTTTGAATTTGGAAAAATGGATTCCATATTTGGAATCAGGATGTTCAAATTGTGTAAATAGGTAACTTTTATTTTTAGACATTTTGAATAATTAATGCGGTAAATATTTTATTTACCATGGTTAAGGGTAAATCCGGTAAATAAGGGTTAAAAAATAATATTATATTAATACTAAATTACCCTAAAACGTGTCCTAGAATTATTTTTTGATATATTTTCGACCATAGTAATCTTTGGATCGATTTTGGGACCCCATGGAGCCACTTGTAGGTGATAGGGACAATTAATTTTAATTAAGTTAAAATAAGTACAAAAATGACATAAGCATATATCTTTTAGAAAATATTTTTTTACATAGGGTTATATATGTTGGATTTTCGACTATAAATATTCATTAGAAATATAAAACAATTTCATACATAATTATAATTTATTTATAATTTTTAGACTTTAAATAATATAATTTATTTATGACTCAATGATGATGTAGTAATTACCATAATATTGAAAAATTAAAATAATTGATATTATAAATAGGAAAATAAATATAATTTGAGACTTTTAATGCATTACACTAATTTTCTAAGTTAATATTACATGTTAGGAATGATTTAATTAAATTGTTTCGATGTAATCATTCTGTTATGAGTTTCACAAAAATAAACTATTGAATCGTGTCAAAATTGACATAAAAGAGGTTTTAAAACAAATATTATATTATTAATTGATATTAAATTTCTAAAAACCTATGTTTCGGCAAAGAGACTTATATCATGATAGGTTTATCATTAATGGACCACTTGGGGGTAGCTTTGATGTATATAGTAAATATATTAACCATATAATATAAAAAATACAAAGAGACATTGTAAAAATGAAACTAATTAACTTAGAGTTAATACTTAAATATAAGGTTAATATAAGTACCCAAACCTGTCTAAATTCTATTGGCTGAGTTTTTTTCGACCCATCCCCACCTTAAAATTTAAATAATCAACTATGGGTCCATTAAAACCCAATATGAATTTATTATAAATTAATATTTCTAGCTTTTCCAAAGGTGCCCCTCACCCCTCTTATAAAAGGGAACTCCTCCTTATCATTTCTTCACACCTTCAAAGCCTTTTGGTTCGGCCAAAATCTGCCCAAATACTCTCCCAAATTCCCTCACTACAACCTAGATTCCTTAGTTTGATTAGAAATCCAACCTAAGGAGCCCTTTTGATCAAATCAAAAGGAAGAACCCGAAGAAGAGATAATGATTTCACCACCCTTTTTCAAGTTCCTTTCTTCTTCCACTTCTTCTTCCTTTTTTGTTACAATTCTAAAATAATAACTCCAGTATCATATATATACTATGATGTTATTATAAATATGGTACAACCATATTCACTATTCTATCCATCCTTTGAATAACATGTCACCATACGTGCGTACGTACGGCTTACCGTCTCCACGTCGTGGTGTAATTGTTATTCAATAAATTATTATTTGGATGGGTATAATAATGATGTGTAACTCATGTAAATAATAAATATAAAATTATATGGATTCTGTATATATGATATACCATCAAATTTTATATTATTTTAATATCAAAAGAATGATATTATCGCTCGTGCGTACGTACGGACTCTCGTCTCCACGAACGCGATGAGATTCATTTTCCATCATATCCATTCAAGTATAATTCTCATTTGATGATTAATAATAGTATCTAAGGACTTGATATCATTCTGGATATGAATGAGATACAACCTATACATTACAAACATGGCTTACGTAACAAAACATATAAAATAAAACGAGTAAGTTAACACCCGAAACGACGATAATACTAAGATATTATTAACAAAACATTTCTAAAAGATCATATATGATATCATATTAATATATATGATTCTTGTATAATTTAATAACAATTATTTCACCATTATACAGGAGGTTAACCTAACCTCAACCAAGGAAAAGTACAAGGTAAGGGTTATTTCACAATCTCTTCATTATCCAAGGTTGTTTATACGTAATAATCTACTCGGATCTCTTTATCATCCACATCCATGTATCTTAAAAATGTATCTCAAAACATTTTTACTATTTAAAATAATATGGTTTAAGGTCATTTATACCCTTTTTTGACTTTTTATATGAGTTTTATAATGGAATCTTTCCGTCGTTTTCCAAACAAAGTGCTTTTTATCCTTTTCGACAGAATTAAGGTAAGAATGTTTTTTTAACTTATACGGAGGGTGCGGTTATTTTACGCCGTTATAAAATCGTCGAAGCTTCCCTTACAAGATTATAAAATATTTTCAAAGTAAATGTTTTATTTTTTAATTATGTGACTTTTAAATGATTTTAAAATTAATATTTTAAGAATTTTTGAAAGGTACTCTTTATCAAGATCATAATTTTAAATGTTTCAATGAATTTTAATTAATGTCAATGTTTTCATAATGATTTTAAGGGCTTATTTATATGGACATGAAGGTTTTGAAATGATATTTATTTTCAAAAGTTTCAAAGTTGTATGGGAAACATTGATTCAAAAATCTATTTTAAATTACTTCCTTTATAAATTTGTGAATTTTCAATGATTTTGAGAAAAGAGATATTTCTCTCAAATATTTTTGATTTCATCTATGTCAACATCCTTTGATGGATTTTAATCTTATTTGATGTTGATTTATTATAATACAAAACTTCTATATTGTATTGAAGTTTTTGTGATATGTTTGACTATGGATGTGCTATTTTTATACAATTCATGGTTTATGGTGAAAGTATTAACATTTCGTATGCTAGTTTTAATAAGAATGTTTATGTTATGTTTAAACCTTTTCATATGGGAATACATTCGACTTAATATGTGACGGGTGGAGCCCGCTCTAGCTCCTCAATGCATCGGTAGGTCTCATGAGACAAACTACTGTCTTGGCACAAGGCCTTGAAAAAATTCTTATTTGTAGTCTTGGCACAAGGTATTGGCTATGTGGTTATGATAGTCTGGCATTATGCATTCCATCATTATGAAAGTGGTTATTGATATTGCATGTGATTATTCGATTAGTAGAATATCCATGTGAATAAGTAAATGGCATTATTTCATTTTACTTTTGTCATACTATGTTGAAGTTCAAGTTAAAAAGGCTTTGGTTTTAGTTATACATTGCCTTAAGTGTTTATGCTTATTTTTGAATGTTTCCTCTATATTGTTATGCTTACTGGGCATTTGAGCTCACCCCTTTTATATGTTTTATTTTTCCCATGATGTGAAGAAGTAAGTTATAAATGACCTAAAGGGATATTATGAGGGGATAATAGTGTGGACTATGGAGACATTATGTTGTTGCATTAGTTTTTCACTTTTTGATGTAATGTAAAACATTATGAATATATCTAGTATTTCCAAGGCTACTAAACCAATCGGTCTTTTGAGATTTGATCTTTCTTGTGATCATGCCAATGTTTTGTAATAATGCACCGACTCTAGGTAACTGGGGTCGGGGAGTTACAGTTGGTATCAGAGGAAGTTTAGTATGAACCATGGAAGCTAGATTTAGATAAACTCTGATTAGAGCACGTAGACCTAAGATGAACTTTGAGGATTTGTATAGAATAACTTCCTAAAATTTTGGTAGTGTATAGATTTTGTGAGTTTTCCGAGAAATACATCCCTGTCTGGATACAAGAAGGTAGAGGTGGCTCTGGCACATATGTATCTAGGGGTAAAACCCGAAAACAGCACTTTGAGCTAGACTCGAACGGGAACTGGTGCACGACAACGGGCCTTGCTGCACTCATGATTACGACACTCCTGTGGGATATGCTTAGGATAATTCTCATTTTCTTTACAAACCATTATGAAGGGTTTATGAGTATATACTTCCTCAAAGGAGACATTTTTATGATTATGGATTATATCCATAAACTATTTAATTTATGTTATGTGTTTTACAAGTTTGAGATTCGGTATTGTTATTCATAAACTAATCTAGTTTATGCCATTGTTTAGAAATGGCACCCAGTAGAAGGAATGAGAACTCCAGCAATGCACATGATCCAAAGAGAAAGAATGATCATATATTTCATGGTCTTAATCCATAATTTATAAGAGAAATAGTCTCCCGTGTGTTATCCTCATATGAAGAAGTAATATCATGTGTTGATAAGATAAGTAAAGAGTTTACTGAGTCCTATGGCTTTGAAGGGAAGCAAGAGAAGAAAATGATGGAAGAGATAAAGATGGATAAAGGGTAGAGGGAAAAGAAGAATTTTGCCATATGTGATAACTGTGGGAAGAAACACCCTGGAACTTGCCTGAAATGAATGAGAGTTTGTTATAAGTGTGGAGGAAAAGGGCACAAAGTACGTGACTGCAAGGGTAAGAAAATGGTTTCAAATGTAAAATGCTTAATTTGCAAGGAGTTTGGACACTATGCGAACCTATGTCTCGATCATCAGACTATGCCACAAATGATGCTATTGGATAATAATCGAGTTATGATACTACCACAGATGAAGAGGAATGATTAGAGTTCTTATGTTGACTATGTCATTTGAGTGTTGTATCAACAATGTACTTGTTATAATAATTATGGAGTATATAAGGATTGTACTGCAGTATTATTTAATTATGGACTTGAGATTGTGTGGAACAAAGAAAAGTGACTCAATAGTAGGTTAATTTTTGGCAAATATATGGTTGAGAGAAAGATAAACCATAATATGGTTCTGATACCGAGGTATTGATTTTAGAATAATACATGATTGTTTTGAATAAAATATATTGGATATTCTTGACTACATTGAAACTGATTAATGATTTGTATATTCCATCATTGTTGGGGTTTAAAAAAAAATTGGATTGAAGGAGTATATCTATTATTCTTTAAGGAATAAGGGATCATGAATGTAATCAAAACAGTTTTGTGGTAATTCAGGATGTTGCAATGTTTTAAAACAATACATGATAAAGGTGTTCACATGTTATTACGTGGAAAAAAGGATCTTCATTGTGTTTACCTTCCTTATAAATTTTGGACTGATGTATTTTGGATATTTCTAGTTTGTATTATTTTGGATTGCCATAAAAGGACAACCCGGAGGTTGGGCAGCAACCCGTCGCGTCCGGCAAGGCCGCGATACTTGAACCCACAACCAAAGGGAGACAAGGGTGTATCCCCTACCACTGACCCACGTGATGTCTGAGATTAAATAATGTAGTTTTTTTAAAAGATCTTGTAGATTAATTATAAATTCGTTTTTTAACCCTATACGAATAGGATAAATATAATATATTTTTTAGGTTCTATTATCTTTTAGAGTGAAAGATGAGTTTGTGATAGAAATTAGTTAAAGGATGGAACTCTACTTGTCAAGAATATATTTTTCTTCTTCTCTTATTCTATGAAGAAATTAATTCCTATACTTTATTTAAGGAATCCTAAAACCAAAAATGTGTTATCCTAATACCCTTGTTTTGTTGAACCGATGGTATTTCAAATCATCATAGATTGATGAATTTAAGGACCACAATTTTACACTTGTTTGTGATTGATGACCTCAATCACTACCTATAAATATTTACGTTTTCCCCCAATTATATGTCTCTAATTTCCACCAATGTTCTCCTAATCGATATCATAATTTGGTGGTGACCCTTTCATTTCTCTTTTCCTCATATTAAGACTACATTTTAGTAACCCAATTTTGGATATGGGTTTTCCCACAAAGATATTTTCTATTTTCAACCTTTTATTTTCAAAGAACAATTTCAAATTGCGAGGACGCAATTTATTAAAGGAGGGGAGAATGTAACACCCCAAGATTTCATAGTGTGTTATTTCTTCAAAATAATTCAATAACTTGCACTACACGCAACAACGAGTTCAATCGCACCATGACTTACCAAACAAGCCGTTCAAAAGAGGTTATAAATAGTATTAACTAAATTTTAAACTTTATATAATCCTTATAATTTTAGAATCCATATTATGAGTTTCTTAGACATAATGTATGAACAAATTCATTTTTAGTATTGCACTTTTATCAACTTTTAATAGTGAACCCTTTTTAAATAATATATTTTAAACTTTTTGACTAAATGGGGACATCAAAAATTTAAAATGAAACACCCCAAGATTCCACGGTACGCTTTCCTTTGAATAATACAGTAGCGTGTGTTGTACGCAACTTCGAGTTTTAACACACACCACAACCAATCAAACTAGCTGTTATGAATAGTAATACCTACTTTTTGAAATATTATATCTCAAAATGGACTTCATTTTTGGATTTGAAATATCTAATTTATCCTAAGGTGAAATTTTGGTACTTTTTGGATAACTTTAATATTTTGATGAATAGTGAAAATTACTAAATTTTAATTAAAATCAACTTTTTTAATAAAAATAATTAATAGTGATAAATTATGAATTTGAGAGGTTTTAAAGTATATTTAGAATATATTTTTAACATTTAATACAATTTTGGCCATTGCACATAATTTTACAATTAAACTGGACATAAACAAGTGTCAATCTTTTGATAGTTATTATCTCTTAAAAACACGCTTTTTGTTTTAACAACAGGATGTAATTTTAAATTAATTTCTGCCACTTATATGTTTTGAATTTGGAAAAATGGATTCCATATTTGGAATCAGGATTTTAAAATTGTGTAAATAGGTAACATTTATTTTTAGACATTTTGAATAATTACTGCGGTAAATATTTTATTTACCATGGTTAAGGGTAAATCCAGTAAATAAGGGTTACAAAATAATATTATAATAATACTAAATTACCCTAAAACGTGTCCTAGACTTATTGGGTGATACATTGTCGACCATAGGCATCTTTGGGTCGATTTTGGGACCCCATGGATCCACTTGTAGGTGATAGGGACACTTAATTTTAATTAAGTTAAAATAAGTACAAAAATGACATAAGCATATATCTTTTAGAAAAACAATTTTTACATAGGGTTATATATGTTGGATTTTCTACTATAAATATTTATTAGAAATATAAAAAGGTTTCCTACATAATTATATTTTATTTATAATTTTTAGACTTTAAATAATTTAATTTATTTATGACACAATGATGATGCAGTAATTACCATAATAGTAAAAAATTAAAATAATTGATATTATAAATACAAAAAAAAAATATAATTTGATACTTTTAATGCATTACAATAATTTTATAAGTTAATATTACATGTTAGGAATGATTTAATTATATTTTTTTGGAAGTAATCATTCTGTTATGAGTTTCACAAAAATCGACTATTGAATAGTGTCAAAATTGACATAAAAGGGTTTTTAAAACAAATATTATATTATTAATTGATATTAAATTTCTAAAAATCTAAGGTTCGGACAAGAGACTTATATCATGATAGGTGTATCATTAATGGACCATTTTGGGGTCTCTTGGATGTATATATTAAGTTTATTAACCATATAATATAAAAATACAATGAGACATTGTAAAAGTGAAACTAATTAACATAGAGTTAATACTTAAACATAAGGTTAATATAAGTACCCAAACCTGTCTAAATTCTATTGGTTGAGTTTTTGTCGACCCATCCCCACCTTATCATTTAAATAATAAACTATGGATCCATTATAAACTGAATATGAATTTATTATAAATTAATATTTCTAGATTTTCCAAAGGTTCCCCTCACCCCTCTTATAAAAGGGCACTCCTCCTTCTCATTTCTTCACACCTTAAAAGCCTTTTGGTTCTGCCAAACCCTGTCCAAATACTTTCCCACCTTCCCTAACAACAACCTATAGGCTTTAGTGTTATCAGAAATCCAACCTAAAGATCCCTTTTCATCGAATCAAAAGGAAGAACCCGAAGAAGAGGTAATGATTTAACCACCCTTTTTCAAGATCCTTTCTTCTTCCACTTCTTCTTCCTTTTTTGTTACCATTATAAAATAATAACCCCATTATCATATATATACTGTGATGTTATTATAAATATGGTACAACCATATTCACTATTCTATCCATCCTTTGAATAACATTTCACCATACGTGCGTACGTACGGCTTACCGTCTCCACGTCGTGGTGTAATTGTTATTCAATAAATTATTATTTGGATGGGTATAATAATGATGTGTAAGTCATTTAAATAATAAATATAACATGATAAGGATTCTTTATATATGATATTACATCCAATTTTATATTATTTTAATATCAAAATAATGATATTATCACTTGTGCGTACGTACGGACTACCGTCTCCACGAACGCAATTAGATTCATTCTCCATCATATCCATTCAAGTATAATTCTCATTTGATGATTAATAATAGTATATAAGGACTTGATATCATTTGGGATATGAATGAGATAAAACCTATCCATTACAAACATGGCTTATGTAACAAAACATATAAAAGAAAACGAGTAAGTTAACACCCGAAACAACGATAATACTAAGATATTATTAACAAAAAAATGTTAAAAGATCATATATGATATCATATTAATATATATGATTCTTGTATAATGTAATAAAAATTATTTCACCATTATACAGGAGTTCAACCTACCCTCAACCAAGGAAAAGTACAAGGTAAGGGTTATTTCACAATCTCTTCATTATCTGAGGTTGTTTATACGTAATAATCTAATGGGATCTCTTTATCATCCACATCCATGTTTCTTAAAAATGTATTTCAAAAAAAATTTACTATTTAAAATAATATGGGTTAAGGTCATTTATACCCTTGTTTGACTTTTTATATGAGTTTTATAAAGGAATCTTTCCATCATTTTCCAAACAAGGTGCTTTTTAACCTTTTTGACAGAATTAAGGTAAGAATGTTTTTTAACTTATACGGCAGGTGCGGTTATTTTACGCATTTATAAAATCGTCGAAGCTTCCCTTACAAGCTTATAAGAATATTTTCAAAGTAAATGTTTTATTTTTTAATTATGTGACTTTTAAATGATTTCAAAATGAATATTTTATGAATTTTTGAAAGGTATTCTTTATCAAGATCATAATTTTTAATGTTTTAAAGATTTTTAATTAATGTCCATGTTTTCAAAATGATATTAAGGACTTTTTTATATGGACATGAAGGTTTTGAAATGGTATTTATTTTCAAAAGTTTCAAAGTGGTATGGGACACTTTGATTCAAAAATCTCTTTTAAATTACTTCCTTTATAAATGTGTGAATTTTCAATGATTTTGAGAAAAGAGATATTTCTCACAAATTGTTTTGATTTCATCTATGTCAACATCCATTGATGGATTTTAAGCTTATTTGAAGTTGATTTATTATGATACAAGACTTTTATATTTTATTGAAGGTTTTGTGATATGTTTGACTGTTGATGTGCTATTTTTATACCATTCATGGTTTATGGTGAAAGTATTGACATTTCGTATGCTAGTTTTAATAAGAATGTTTATGTTATGTTTAAACCTTTTCATATGGGAATGCATTGGACTTAATATGTGACGGGTGGAGCCCGCTATTGCTCCTCGATGCATCGGTAGGTCTCATTAGACAAACTAGTGTCTTGGCACAAGGCCTTGAAAAAATATTATTTGTAGTCTTGGCACGAGGCCTTGGCTATGTGGTTATGATAGTCTGGCATTATGAATTCCATCATTATAAAAGTGGTTATTGATATTGCATGTGATTATTTGATTAGTATAATATTCGTGTGAATAATTAAATGGAATTATTACATTTTACTTTTTCCATACTATGTTGAAGTTCAAGTTTAAAAGGCTTTTGTTTTAGTTATACATTGCCTTACGTGTTTATGCTTATTTTTGAAAGTTTCCACTATATTGTTATCCTTACTGGGCATTTGATATCACCCCTTTTCTATGTTTTATTTTTCCCAGGATGTGAAGAAGTAAGTTATGAATGACCTACAGGGATATTATGAGGGGATAATAGTGTGGACTATGGAGACATTATGTTGTTGTAGTAGTTTTTCACTTTATGATGTAATGTAAAGCTTTATGAATATATCTAGTGTTTCCAAGGCTACTAAACCAATCGGTATTTTGAGATTTGATTTTTCTTGTGATCATTCCAATGTTATGTAATAATGCACGGACTCTGGGTAACTGGGGTCGGAGAGTTACACGAATAGAGATCATTTCCCCGAAGGGTTTGAGAATTCTTACATGGACTCGCAACTCAGTTTGCTACGGTAACATTCAAATTCTTCATTTTGATTCATGCCTGCAACGTTTAATGAATTCATGTATTTGGATCGTCCAGAAGAACACCATTCAAGAGATTTGAGCTTCAATAGTGGCTAAGAACTCGATCTCAGTGGATCAGCTTCATTGCTAGTTTGAGGATGGCCAGAGAGCTCTGTGTGATGTCCGAATGTAGAAGATAACATCAGGATCTCTCCTCAGCCATTGGATCAACTCATATTGATCTTGGAAGACAAAGATTATAACGTGGGACACGGGATGGAGCATGCGGCTCAGATCAGACGCAGGATCAGATGAACAACACAGATCTTATCCGTGTTTTTAAAATTCCATCCCACAACAAATTGGGCTGGAGTATTCTCATGGTTCAAATATCAATATGTGGCGGCTTCATCTTAGATTACTCCTCCTCCATCCATGGTGTCTCCCTGTACCATGTTCACCCTACAGGCACGCTCTTGGCACCCACTCTACTTCTCGGTTGTATACCTAGAGCCCACTATGCATGCTTGCGTACACGGGTTGATCACCATGAGTGCTCTTGCGGGCTTATACATGGCTTGAATGTGCACCTCTTGTGGGCTGGCTTCGAGGCATTCCCCTTGTCCGTGGTAGACCCTCGGGTCCCGCATATTCCTTAGGTGTGGGATTCAAATAGACTTTAAGATTGTGCCTAGTTTTTAGGTAAAGGAATATACTAAATAGTTAGTATAAAAATCAAGTATGAATTCCTCCTTAAAATGAAAAACCATCCTTCTTCATTCAAAGCCCAATCATGCCTCGTTTCTTGTTCTTTAACCTTAAGAATCATCCATTCCTTTCCTTTTAGATCATAAATCATAGATCTTCAATTTTCCTTTAACAAACTCATGGATGATACATGGATCATTTGTTAATTCATCAGGCCTTACGATATAATGCATGGCCTTCATTATTGTAATGAGTGACGTGTTCTATTTAAAACACATGTATTATTTTTTGAGGATCAACATAAACAATTGTCTGATTTTATTCACAACCTTCATCCAATTAGGATTCATTGGATGGATCTTATTTCTCTTCATGAAATTACGTATTTCATGGTCTTCTTCATGTGTTGTAACAATGTATCACTTTGATACAAGTCTTGGAACTTTGAACCAGTTCTAAAATCATAAAAATTATTTCCTCTAGGGGAATTGATGATGTGTAGTATTCATTTCTTTCAATAAACAACAATTATCCAAGGCTTCCCCAACTTATTCATCAATACCATTCATTCACATATTTTCTTCTCATTGACAATAAATGAAACTCTTATGCATTTCAATCCATATTGAAAACAAATGAAACTCTTATA
This sequence comes from Viscum album, assembly GCA_963277665.1. Classification (NCBI taxonomy): domain Eukaryota; kingdom Viridiplantae; phylum Streptophyta; class Magnoliopsida; order Santalales; family Viscaceae; genus Viscum; species Viscum album. Next base: position 806,138,944 of record OY728155.1, read on the forward strand.
TACTTCAATCTCCCCCTTTGTAATTTTTTGTAAATATCTCTTAATCAGACTTTTAATGGGTCAATATGTGTACTAAACTTTTATCCCCCTTATTGGTGAGCAAATGAAAAGGTGTTAGTGGGTCTCCTAAAAAACATGTCCTCATCCCTTTGAATAATATCTTTTGGAATGTTTCTGAGAGAGGGATGATGTCACATGGTTCACTTAGAAATGAGCCTTTATTTAATCAACTCTAAGTCTAATTAGGCTAACCCAGTGTAGAAAACACAAGAGACATGACCAAGGTTTTCAGTGTTGTCCATAAACAACCATACATGTGAAATCATGTTCATAATGGTTCAATTCTTAACCTTGGGATTGGAGATAATCATATTTATCAATGAAATGAAAAATCCTTCACACACTTCACCAAACATATTAAAAAGTTCAAGTGAAAAGATAAATCTTCCTTTTTCATCCCATCTTGTCATCAATCAAGCAATCCTCTTTAATTGACATGATAAATTAAATTAAGAACAAGGGATGAAAGTGTGATGGGAATACCTTAGTTTCAGATTCTTGAGATGATATCAATTTAAATATGTGTTATGATATAATTTTTGATATCATCTCTTTCATTTTTTTCTCCTCCTCAAGGGGTGAACTCCTTTTTATTTTCCATGGTGGAAAATAATCATTAGACGATCTTCAATATATTCATATCAATAATCTTCTACTATGGATCACTTCAAGTAATTATCAAATCATGAAAAATGAGTTCAACTTGTTATTATACACTTTTCTCATTCAACTATCCTTTTAAAAATGACCTTAATATTCAATTCCCTAAAATGTAAGCACACATGTATAACAAAACTATAAGGGAATAAGATGGAAAACTCATGAGCTTATTAATAGAAGCAATGTGGATGAAAATTTTCTCTAAACCCAGGAACTCATTTTCTTATAGCTCTAACGTGTCTAGTAATCATTATCATGATCTATTATCTCCATTTGGAATTTTGATTTTTCATTTTCAGTATGGATTCTTTACTTTCATTCACTTTCAACTTGTGTGGATTTTTTTCTTCACTTATGTTACTAGTATTGTAGATTTTGGTGCATGTTGTTTAATTTTCTCTATTTGTCCTGTTTAGATAGTTAAACATTTGTTTTCTTGATTTCAAGACTTCTTGCACCTTCTACATAGTAGTTGTGAGACACTTGGGTTATCATGTATTGAAAACCTCTAATGAAATTCAAATTCTCCTTCATGTGGAATGACATGTTTCCATTTTTCTTTTGTATTAGCTACTACTTCATCTTTATCTCTTTGCATTTATATAGTAATTTTCAATTGATTTGGATAGATGACTAAACAATCATTATTAACATTTTCATAATTGGAGCTTCCACATGGATTCTACATTATTTTTAAGTTACCTATTTTAGGTAACGTAATATATTTAGGAATGTCTTTAGTCAATCCTGTCTTCTTCTGAATTGATTCTCCTTTTAGTTTAAGCTTTCTTCCATTCATTTCCATGGATTGTTTGTAATGATACATAGTATGGCCTTTATTTCCATAGTATAATCATATTTTATTTTTTGAGATGACATTATTGGAATCCAACTTAGACTTCTTCTTGGGAATAGTTTGTTTCACAATGTTCTTGACTTTAGTGTTTTCCATATTCCCAATAGAAGAATTTTCAACTCCTTTTGCTTTCTCCCGCCTTTTTTGTGGCCTATGAATCTTATCAATATATGATTGAGGCATGGAAGGACTAAAATAGAACTCATCATAACTCTGACCACCTATGTTGAAATTATCATAGAAGTCTTAAAGATATTCAAATCTATTCTTGATAGAAATATTCTTCTTCATCTATGATTTATGCCTTTTCTTTGTAGGTTGCTTCATTTCTTCACATCTACATTCCCTAAATGCAGGCCTTCCAAAATTTTCATATAGTGAAATATTATTCCAGAAATCATTGGATTGATTCCTAAACATCCAACAATACCAACAGTATCCAATAAATCTACATCTTTTTATTATAGTATCATTATTTCTAGATTTAGTGCATTTTTTTGGAATTATCTTTCTTTATTTGGCACATCATTCTGGGAGTTAATATTCGTAATCATTCTAGTATCCATGCTTGAAGTTTTTATGGATGTATCATCAGTTTTATCAATACACATCTTCCCAGATTTTGGTTTTGAACTTGTACTTGCAGATAAAACTACATTAGTAGAAACAGAAAAACCTGGGTTATGGGATACCTTCTTCTTGGAGTATGTTACAATTGGATTATAGGATGATTTGATATTTCTCATGAAATAATATTACTTGATGCAAACTTGAGTGGAATAATCTCTTATTTCATCTCTTTGGAAAGTTCCATCTTGGAGTGATTGCTTATTCATCAATTTCACATCCAACTCGGAACACTTCATGTTGAGGGAGTTCTACTCATCCTCAACTAATCTCAGCTTAATTTCCCAATTCTCCATTAGCATTGTTATTTTTTATTCATGAACATTTCATAATTTTTCAAACAGATGTCCAGATCCTTTACCTTTTTGACTTTTTCTTCTTGATGAGCAGCTTTGACAACCATAAAAACTTTGCGCAAATTTTAAAATTCATGGAAAGCTTCTACAAATACAATCTCAAGGAATTATTTGTCACAAATACTTCCCTGAAATTATTTAGTAACTTGATCATGTCTTTCATTGAAAATAGAAATTGTTTCTTCCTTTTCCTTCACTAGTTTTGTGAGAGTGTGGGATATTCCAAACCTTTTATCCAATGCTTCTTCCATGGAATTAGATTCCTTGTATAGCTATTTTTTCATTGCGAAGAGAACAAATTCTTGCAGCATTGTGTCTTTCCACTTCTCTAGGGAATTTCTTCAGATTAACTTTGAGTGGAGTATGAATATCACTAATTGATCTATAATCATCACTTCTTGAACAAGATTCATCAGAAGAGTCATAATAATAAAAAAAATTATCACATGTTTTACCTTTCAGATTACCTTCAGTAGAAGGTGTCTCCCCATTAGCAGTATGTTTCTTCTTCATCTTCCATGCGTGTTACTTATTTCTATTTTTTTGTGTCTTGGAAGAAATCTCTATTTTTGTTTTCTCACTCATCTCCTCAAATCTTTAATTCATAAAGACTCCCTTGGATCTTTTAGAGGTAACCTCGCTCTGATACCAATTGAAGTGCCTAGATAAGTGTGAATCATAGAAATGGGGAGTTTTGAATTATTAATACATTTAAACCTTTTTACAAACTAATTATTTTTTATTAAACATCTATGGATGATAAAAGGATCGATAAAATATTCTTGTGTCTCTCATCCATACCTCTAATGATGCCATAAATGTAAATATACATCACACAATGAATTAAAAGATTCGGTTAAAAGACCTACTCCATGCTATGTTGGTTATTCTTCACAACAAATATTCTCCACAATAATTTGTTTAGTAGTTACAATAGTCAATACAGAGTCCCACTATATCTCTCCTGAGTCCCAAAAGAGGTACATTATACTGCTCCCCATAGTGTTAACAGAGTCTCACTGGGCTGCTTCAGAGTTCCACTAAATAATTCTTCTCCTCCCGAAATATCACATGGGTATTCTAGATCTCGAGTCACACTATAAAATTCCTTATTTAAGATATTATTTGATTCATTTTAGATGATCTTATGATCTTCCCGCACTGGCTTGATGAATCACACTTTTCTATGTATCTCTTCAAGAATATTCAACAGCCTTTGGTAAGGTCTTTTGGCCTTGCTCAACAATTCTGATCACTTTCTTTGATCAGTCCTCAGCTAAACATTTCGAAGGAAATTATTTCTTCTTCTGATGAAGACATGCCCTAACTAAGATGTGTCCCAATGTGGAACCCAACTTCTTCAAGAATATAATATCCTAGAATGATATTTCTCAATATCAGCACTATCATTATTCTTGGATTCTAAGACACCATAAAATCAGATGTAAGATATTATTTAATTATATATGGCTTTAGTCTTAGTGCTCATTCACTTCATACATGTATTGCATGGGATCCAATACCTCTTGTATTTAGATATATCAATTTATCCTTTGTTTACACATATTCACTGATAATCTTGATTCTTATTTTACGTGTCTTCAAGTGTTCCTGTGCATGCATGCATACATGAAAAATCATATTCTTCATTTTTTTAAAACCTCTAAGGATAAAAAACATTGATCACACACACACACACACACAATATCTTCACTTTCTTTTTTTCCCTTTCCCTTGTTTTGGGTTTTAGCACACACACACCTATTATTTTTAATTTTTCTACAAAGGGTGTGATTTTATTTTATTCCTTCTTCATTATTCACATGTCCACACACACACTTTATTCTTATGTTTTCATGCACACAAAATCCACTATGAATGCACTCTTATTTTTATTCATCTTTCACACACAACCCATTTGATTATGTGGATGGTTTATGTGTGAGTTGTTCTTATAAAGAGGTTATCAAATCCTCTTCCTCATGCATGTGTTCCTTTCTGTGAAAACACAAGGCCTCGAGTTCTTCTTCTTCATGAAAAACTTGAGGCACAAGTTCCCCTTCTTTCCCAATTAGGATGCGTGAGAGTCTCCTTCTCAGAATCTGAGAGGTTCATGGTTCTATCTTATCACGAGAAAAACAATTGTGCAAGTTCAGTAGTTGTTTTACCCATGGGATACACCTAAAAAAGACACAGTGAGGGTTAAAAAAACCTATCATGTGCTTATGGAAAATTCGCACATGGGGGTGTGAGTTCTTTCACGAACCAAGGGGTTCGTAGTTATTCTCTTCGCGCAAGGGATGAATAAATTCTTTCGTGAACCAAGGGGTTCAGTCTTCTCCTTCGTACAAGGGATGAACGAGCCTCCTTCATACAAGAGATGCACGAAATCCTCTTCTTCGCATAGCAAGGTTGTGCAGAAACTCTCGATTATAGCTTTGTTTCTTGTAGAAACAAGGGATTTTTCTCAATATTTTCAACAACAGACCCTCAGTTGAGGGATCTGTATTTATATGTGAGGAAAAATATTTCCCATTGTTTAAATACCACGAGATATGACAAGTGTATCAAATATTTAAATGTTCGAGATCTTCAGCATTGAAAATATCAATGGCGGGTTCAAGGATATGCTTAAATCTCAATTGTTTTCTTTTCAACCGATGACTCATTCATTATAGCAATATCCTCACGTGCATGCATTTAAGAACACATGCAGATCATTACCCAAAAGGCTTCTAGCATTTTGATGTGTCCTTTTAACTATGTTTTCATTATCCATATTTAAATTCATCATTTCAATTCAAGAATCCAAAGTTTAATGCAGGCATGTATTCAGTTCATCCGGACGATCACTATGAAAGAGATCTGAGCTTCAACGATGGTCGGGAACCTGATCTTGATGGACCCACTTCATCACTAGTTTGTGGATGGAATGAGAGATTCAAGGGATTTACGGAGGCTGAAGATAACCTCGAGGTCTCTCCTTGTCCATTGGATCAACTTATATCATTCATGGATGACAAAGATTTTAACATAGTATGCGGGATGGAGCATGAAACTAAAATCAAACATGGGATCAGATGAACGGTGCAGATCGTATCCTTGTTTTTAAAATTACATCCCACATAGAAATGGGTCGTGGTTTTCTCACGGTTTAAATATCAATCTGCGATGACTTCGGCTAAGATTACTCCTCCTCCCTCCACAATACCGCCCAATACAGTGTTCACCCTATGGGAGTGCTCTTAGAATACACTCTTCTCCTCGGCGTGCACCTAGTGCCCACTATGCATGATTGAGCACATGGGTTGGTCACCAGGCAGGCTCCTGCAGGCTTAGACAAGGCCCGCATATGCACCTCTTGCGGACTGGATTCATGGCCTTCCCCTTGGGCACGGTAAACCATCAGGTCCCGCATATTCCTTGGGTGAGGGCTTCAGCTGGCCTCCTAGATTGGGCCTAATTTTTTTAAATGCATATACTAAATAGTTAGTATAAAAACAAAGTATTAATAACTCCTTAAAATTCCAAACCATCCTTCTTCATTCAAATCCCAAGAATGCCTCCTTTGTTCTTCTTCAACTTCAAGCATCATCCATTCCTTTCCTTTTAGATCGTAAATCTAATATCTTCAATGTTCCATTAATAAAATCATGGATGATGCAAAGTTCACTTTTTAATTCCTCATTAATTATGACATAACGCATGGACTTTATTATTGTAATGAGTGATGTGTTCTCTTTAAAAAACATGTCTTATTCTTTGAGGATCAGCAAAAACAATCGTCTGATTTTATTCACAACCTTCATCCAATTAGGAGTCATTGGATGCATCCTCTTTCTCCAAATTCAATTGAGTATTTCATGGTCTTCTTCAAGTGCTGTAACATTTTATCACCTTGAAACAAGTCATCTAAATTAACACCAGTTCTACAATCATCATAATTGTATCCTCTTGCAGAATTGATCAAGTATAGTATTCAATTCATTAATCAACAAAAATTATCCAAAGATTCACTAACTTCTTCATAAATACATTGCACTCACATATTAACTTCTTTTTGACAAAAAATGTAACTATTATGCACTTCAATCCATATTTACAAAAAATTAAACTCTTATGTTCTTCAGATCTTTTATTGTATTGACAATGTTGGGCTATATGGATATTCTAATATTCCATTATTTATCTCAAGATTTTATAAAATAAATTATAAGTTCTCAAATATTACATTTACTTATTTATATAAATTTAACCCTAATAAATTACCCTTCCATATAACATCCACATTATGTTGTATCTCCATAATATCCCATTGAGATTCCTCAGTATTATTTAAGATATATGGGTTTTAAATAATTCAATTAAGTTTTTAATGTTTTCCCTCCATTTATTATTAACATTTATATCTTAAATATACTAAAAATATTAAATAATTTTTAATCCTATAAATTGATATTATTACAGGATCATTTCCACATAATGATTCTACAACATTATTCTACATTACATTATGTAAATTGATTGATTAATAATAGTCTAAAATCAACTAAATTCATCCTAATTAGTGCACATTGATATCATTTTTTATGAATATATACATTATATTGTTGTGATTAACATTTATGTCTCATTTAAATATATATATACATGGCCTGGAAATCATTAACGTAGTGTTTTTTATCACCAACTATTGATTAATCATTAGAAAAATTTTCTTACAAACCATCAAAATTCTTTAGGAATAGACTACCACATTTTCTTTATCTATGAGTATTCAAACCAAAACATCTATGATATATCACAATATATCTAAAATAATTATCATTTATAGGGTATTTTGAAAAAAAATAGGTGGTTGAGATCTTTATAGGATTATAGATTATCTTTTCTCATTCATTTTTCCAGAAATAAATGAATACTTTACAAACAGGCTTCGTTTGTGGGACAAAAATTTTTGAGAAGTATCTAATAAATAATAAATGGTGACAACACTAATGTGAGGATGATATGGTTCTATGCTAAGTATTTTTATTGGATCCATTCTATTATTACATTTTTAGAGTATTAAAATGTATTCCTAATCTAGTAATAACATTCCCAAAGAACGTCATACTCACCATATAAAATTAAAATTTATTATACTTTTCATACAATATTTCCTTTCACATTATATTTATTAAAACACCACAATATATAAAACCAATTTTTATATTAGAGTATATGATAAAATTTTCTATAATTTCCCTGAAAAATTTGTTAATTTAAATGATAAAGATAGTATTAATGAAGTCCATGTTAATTTCGGAGGCATTGGAGAGTACAAAAAATAATCTGTATGAAATCATATTTCATTTTTTTTAAATTCAATCATTGAAATATCATCGTTCTTAAACATCAATTTATGATATCTATTTAGTATATCCCCCTTTGAGATGTACTATTCACCATATATTAGATTTATAAAGTCATTAATCCATGGAAATTGATATATTCTTCTTATCATTATACATAATTTTAAAATTATGGTATGAGATTATGGAATGTTTTTGGATTATATAATTTATTATTGGATAAATTGGGGTGTGTATGAAGATTTGTTTCTTTTCATAATGGTTTGAAATGTATAACATGGCCCCCTTCTAAAATTTTGTATTAATAGTATTTTATCTATCTAGTTGAAGGTTATCAGGCACCCAATATTGGATGATCTGGTATCAAGTTAGTTCTATGTGAGTTAAATGAACCTATTTTCATAATTAATTATATCTAGATAAATTTCTCACCCTCACTATGTTTTCGACCCATTTTAAGAATGCGAATGCTCTGGAATATGGTTTCATGCACTCCCTCATTTCCAGTGAAGTTGATCTTCTTCTATTCTATAATTTTTATCATTGTATTCTTGGTTTGGTATCGACTTTATGGTATCCATATCCCCTTAACTCCCCATCTCATACCTGATATAATTCTTTACACTTATCCATGTATTTAAAAACACATTTTCATCATCCATATTATTCTTCATGTCTTAATTCCTAGTTTGATAAAAAACCTTTTCGGTGGCTACAATGTTGGTTAGTCTCAAGGGTCACGCATGTAGGATATCCCATACCTTGTTGGGGGAGCACTTAATATCTAGTGGTTCTTCACTGAGTTCCTTTCATTATGGTTATAAGAAGCATTTTGGGTTATTTTTTATTATGGTATAGGGAGTAGGTTTGATTATTTGGTTTGTTTCATTTGGAAATTTGGGTGTTTGGTTTAATATTATGGGTTTTTGGTTAATTATATTATAATTTTTTTACTGATATATTATTTACAATTATTGAGTTCCTTTACAGTAGGTCATGTTTTCTCCCCTAATATATTAGTCTATTTTTAACATTAATGGTGACATATTCAATTCTTTTCACTTTTTAAAGGGTTGTGTGATGGTTTAATATAATTTTGTTTGATTTTTTTGGAAGGAAGTTTCATATTAATTATTGAAGAAAGATATATTGATTTAATTATGGAGCCTACATTAAAAGTGATATCTTTAATTATGAATCTTATATACTGATGTGGTGGTAAAAATTGAATGGTGGATCAACATCATAGGTTGAAGGATTTAGGAAATTGTAGTGGTCCCATCAGGTCACAATGGTGGTGTATTCTTAACATGAATCCATAAGCTCTAAATTTAGATTTTTAATTTTGGGTTCAATGATATAGAAATGTATCAGTTGGTAAAAATTTCTTACATGTCTGTGTAGGTAAAAGTAAAAACATTAAAAAAAATTCCTAAAAAAGTACATATTTAATGTAGTACTAATTTAGTTAGTTTAGTAGAATTTATAGAAATTCCAATTTGTACCCATATTTATATCCTCCATCATCATCCCTCAAATTACACTTTTCTAACCATGATATTGGGAGTTGTATTAGGCATGTAGGAATCCCCCATACTCATTCATACTACATTTGAGGTTATTTTTTTTGTTGGTTTTTATTTTTTTGTGGAGTACCCCCATTTATTTCAAAGATTCTCCCTTATCTATGTTTCTAAATATCCCATTGTATATATATAATATTAATTTTTTATTTATTATTTTAGGAATTTTATTGTTTAAAATTTAATTAGGTGTAATCCTATAATGTGTGGGATCTATTACACCCAAGGTAGAATGCATTTACATTGTTGAATAGTTTATATGTTGTATTGTTGGCTATTATTAATATAGGTGTATGTGATCTATGATATTAGTCTATATTTGGGACCATAATTTCCAACTGATTCTGAATTATTTTAATTTTTCCATTGATAGGTGAATATGGGTGAATTTATTGGGACTAATAAAAAAAATTCATTTTAACATTATTAGTGGTAGGGAAATCTCCTAATGCATGTTTGGAAACAAGTTGTCTATTTTTTTATTGATTAGGTTTATATGAGCATGTTATATGGTTTATTGATATCTATAGTGAATTACATCATATGTGATGGTGTTTTCAAGTAGCCAGTGGAAGTATATAGGTTCATTATTGGAGTTACTAATTAATGTAGGGTCGAAGGACCATTCCCATGAGAATTATGATAAATATGACTATTAGAATGTATGTGAACCTATTGGTTTTGAGATTGATGTGGATGACCTTTCATGTTTTTGTAATGTATCAATGAAACCATTCCTGAAGGGGTTGGTTAGGCTTTTTTGGTTTGATGCATATTTTGATTCCTTCCTCACACTACTTTATTCATGGTTTATAATGATTTATAGCAATGAGAAATTTCCCCAATGGGATGGTTCATATTTTATTGGTGGTTGGCTATTGATATTACTTATTCTAACAATTTTTTTGATGATTAGTTTATTTTATAGTTTTCTATGTGGATATCCCATTAAAGGATGGATTAAATTATGTGAAATATTGGATATTGGGATACCAAACTAAATTAACTTTATATTAACTAATGTTTTGTTTGATGAATTAGGTGATATCTATATTATAACATTGAATTCTTTTGTAATGGTCAAGGTTAATTACATACTTCTATGAGCATGATAACATAACATAGACAAATGTACTCTTATATATCATTAATCTATTTGATATTAGTGAATCCATTCATATATTTATATATATATATCTAAATTATTTATGTTAAGGATAACCTTTTAGTGACCATGTATGTTTATTACTAACCACAAAAATATTATTGAAGATGTAGAAAATGTTTTATTAAATATATCTAATGGTAAGGGACATATTTTAGGATATTGATATTGTTAGATAGATTTATTTAATGGGGATGTTAATAATTATGGATTTTCTATACTATACAACTTTATTTATTTATTTTTTATTTTTTATCTCTTTAATTCTTCCACCACAGGTGGGTATCGATTTAACACTTGATATATGACCCACATCTCCCACTTTTTAGAGAATTAATTTTTTTATGTTGTTGGATACCATTGTGGTTCTAATTAACTATTATTATTTTATAAGTACATTTAATTTTTTACTATTTGTAATTCTTAACATCTAGGATATAATATCCACACTATTTGGCATACTCCATCATCAGTAATCGATAGGATGTTGCATATAGGGAGGAATGCATTTGTAACTTGGAAACATAGGATTAAACCTAGTAATCTAGGAAGTGGCATCATAAAATTTCATAAGAACCACTATATTTAGAAATATTATTTTTTTCTTGTAATAATATTGATTGGATTATTTTTAAGGGTATTAAATTATTATTGTTATTGTCCAACACATTTATAGTTCATGTTCCAGTCCCCAATGAAGTGGGCATTCTTATTATATATATATTTTTGGCTTTATGTTTTTATTAAAATGATATTAGGTAGTTTTGATTTATTTTGGGGTTTCTATATGTATTGAGTTAGAGGGTGTATGCGGGTTCATGAGTCATTATTTTTCACAGAGTATAAAATTTAATGTGCCTACTTATGTCTAATTATTAGTGGTATAAATTTTATAAATTCAAAAAATTACAATATAAATGTTTTAAAAAAAATTATGTTATTACTATTTTATTAAAATAGATCTTTTTTCATCATTTATATATAATTTCGAATAAAATATAAGTATTAGTTTATGGGATTTATCCCTAGGTGTGTAAGGAGTTTCATTATCTGTTGAACTATATATAGACACATAGGTCACTCTCCCAATGGATGATTTTTTCAAATTCACATGTTAAATATTCAATTAAATTAAGGATTATGATGTTATTATGAATTTTCTTGTTTATTTTTTGAATTTCATCAAATTATATTCTGATGAAACCAAATAGTTCCATTTAATTCTAATTTTTCGGATGATCACATTGTTTTTTTTTTGAAATTTGTGTGAATACCATTATTCTAGATGAAGATCATCATTCTCATTAGGATACACCAGTTTTTAATGTATCTAACCACTTATGAACTAGGGTATTGTATATATTATTATTAGAAGTTGAGTTGTGCACTGGGGCGGAAATATTATGGTAAATATTGCATGAAAATTCAAGAAGCACCATACACCTTATTTTTTATTCATGAGGCACCCTTATTATTTTTTCATCATGATCAGGGTAATAGTGGGTGCCTTTGAGATATTAGGGGAACCTGATGCATGAATGGTTAGTTTTGAAACATTTATTATTCATGGAGATTCCTAGTGATGATGGGGACTTATGGTTTTTCCTATAACGAATGAGATCATATCATGGGTGGTATTTATAGAACTCTTATTCAGTGATTTTTCCCAAATAAGTTAAATATCTATTAGGATTATGATTTTATGATTCTTGAATTGTGGGAGCTATTTATGATTAGCATTGATACTTGCTTCATTGAGCTCTAACATTTTCTGCTATTACATGAAGTGAATGAGACCCATAAACTGAGTATATTCTAGATTATTATAGGGATGGATGCGAGGTTCCAAGAGAGGATATTAAAAGTTATATATAATTTTTATAATTTCTGAGAGGATTTAATTATTGAAAATGGTCTTCTATAGGAAAAAAATGATATTTCATATTTTTTGAGGCCTAGGTGGTGTCCTTTTTAATAAAAATTCTGGTTCCTCTACTAGTTGAAAAAATTATAGATTAATAGAGATTTTATAGGGTGTGCATGGGAATGTAAGTTAGGGTAATATTTTATCTCGTAAAACATTCAAAAGAAGGTTTACCCATGTGTTATTAATTCATAAATATGGTTCATTAACATATATTTGATACTAACCAACTAGGAGAGTTCCAAGAATGTTGGAAGATGGGTTATCTCCAATTTTTTTATAAAAATATTCTTCACCAGGGTTTAAAAAGAGGATAATGATAGATAAAGCCTTTATGTTTACCGTCTATATGACCTTAGAGAGTGAATAATTATTTTTTGGGGAAAATTATATGGAAATTGATGAGGATCACATGGACATCCACAAAAAAATATCTTGGTGATCCATTACAAATGCATTTCATAAATATAATAGTTATGGGTACAGATATGAGGGAGTCAGGATTTACAAATTAGACCAGGTGGAATATGATTGAGAAAAAGGTGATTCTAACAATAGAGGTTTTGTTTTATTACATTATACCTTCTCTTATTTTTATTTACACAAGGTTGTTTCATTTAAATATATCGTCTCATGTGGTTTTTGGTTGAGGAATAACTTCTCAGTTTTCCCCTAATATAATTTCTCTTAATATGCATGTTTGGAAGAGGATGGACTTTATTTATAAATTACATATGATATATTTAGTGTTTGTGTGATACTAAAATTTATAGGAGTTCCAAATTTAATATATCATGAGTTTCAATTTTAAAATTTTAATGGAATAGTTGACATGATTTGGAGATCATGTTGACTACTAAGAAAGGTGGGATTATATTTATTCACTGATGGAATAGGAGTATGTTATCATTGGTGAATGAGACGTAGAGGCATGTATAATATGAATTAATCTACATTATGTTGGATCCATTATAATGAAAGTATAATGTATGGTTATTGAAGTGGATCAGGTGGTGGTTCCACTGATATTTACATAAGTATTCAACATTTTCAATGTTTTTTTCTTAATGATATATAATTATTAATGAATTATAATGAGATTGAGTTTAGGACATATATTGGCTTGCACATAGTTAATATATTATTAACTTATTATCATATATAACTTTTCATGTTGACAGTGTGTAAGGAGAAGCATAGGTTGTTTAGGGAGACTCATTTTATCAATCCATGTATATCTCCTTTTTTATGATCCTAATTCGTATTCAAAAATTTATAATAGTAGATAGATGTAATTAATTTACATATAGAAGGTAATAATGGTTACAATGTAGATTATTCATTCATTTTTTTAGGATATGTGATCTATTAGAGTGGTTTCGGTATTCACAATGGTTCTATAACACTAATATTCTGTCAAGGTATCTTTAATTATTATTTAAGAAGGATGATATAGTTAATTTCATATTTAGGAGTTTTTATAAGTTATATCCTTGAATGGCCTGAAGGAATTCTTTTTTTATTCATTTTTTGATAACCCATGTTTCAAGGGATGAGGGGAACCCTTACAAGGCCCGTTGGTTTTGAGATTGCATGACCCATAAGTCTTATATAAATATAAAGACTATAACCACATGGAATTTCTCCTGCCCAACATCTTCATCGTGATTCCATCTCTCCACCTTTGCATGGCTTGTTCAGAATATAAGTTATATCATTACCATGTAATTCAATCAATTATTATAAAGCCCCATAAGTGCTCATGGTTCTCATTAATCATATTTTCAATACCTACATAGATTCCTTCATTGTGATATCTATTTATATAATTCATTTATAATCCTATACCAAGGAGATAAATATAATGAACGTGGGAATTATACTTTTTACTCCTCAATCATAGTGATAATATTCCAATTACAAAGAGTGTCACATCTAGTTCCTCGTGGTGCACTTCATAGAGGATGTCATATTTGTGTGCATGTGTGGTTGGGGGTGGGTTGTATCTTGGTTGATCCAAAGAATATGGATGAAGTTATGTAATTAGAAGGAATTATACATATTACTTTTTCATGTTTAGGGCGGGTATTAAATAAATATAATATACCATTAATCACTCCTAATGATTCTCTTAAATACCCAAATATTAATGGCATAAAACGTGTATCAATTAGTTCTTGTGATGTATCCTTTAATGGGATGACTACATGGATAATGTTTGTATCAATTATATTTCATCTAGTTTTTGAGATTGATTATTAATTTTTATATATATATATACATATTATTGGTTGATCTAGGAGCTTATATGATTATTGAAATTATTTTTTAAAAAATGTAACTCTTTATTTATGACCCAATGAGAAGAATAACTTGACCTATAAATTATAAATATATGTGGTTCCCAACTTAATGTGGTAGCTTTATTTACCCTCTTATAGTGCCCGAGACCCACACTCCAGTGTCTGGTGCTACCAATAATTTCATTAAACAATTTTCTCTATTCAATGTGATAAACATAAGAAAAACATAAATATATTTCAATAATTAAATAATTACATTACAGAATAATCACACAATTCTAGATGTGTAAAAGAATAAGGTCTTTGAGGACTAGCTATAAAATTCACTCATTTTATAATACATGTTATTATTTCTCCACAAGTAAACTATTCTATACTCCATTACTAATTTTTTCAACTATTATAATATTTATAACTTGTGAAATACAATCATAAGAAAGGGGTAAAATCATATGGTCAGTGTGGGAAAACATTTAAACATGTCACAAAGGTTTTTTTTCATAATCATGAAAGAAAACATGATAGGTAGAGAAATATATTATTATGATTAATATGTAACAACAACAGTTTCCAATAATACATGATTGAAATATTTATAATATAAATTGGGAAATCATATTACATAGAATTAGAGTGTGGAAACAAGAGACAATAAACATGATCCATGGAAGATAATAATATGAATAACGATATGTAATTTCATAAAAATGAATAATTATAGTAAACTATGGCACCAACATAAGTGTATAAGTCATAAAATAGTGGTGAAGTAATCATTACATTTTTCTTATAACATGGTGGTCCACGCATCACTTCATGATTCTCATAAGGCAACATGAATCACTACCCGATTCTCCTGAACATAATGGAGTAAGCATCACTACATATTTACGTTCACATATTAAAGAAGACCTCACTACCTGATTCCCATAACATATTTAAGTAATCATTTTATACTTGTTCATATAACAAAGTATTGTAGGGATCAATTATTTGTTCCCTTAATGGGGGGAGCATCAATACCTGATTCAAATAAATATATCATAATATTTTAATCCTCATCCAATGTATTTCATGGCCTTATAGGATAGAAACATTCATAATAATAATCATCCAGGAATATTTTTCCACTAAAAGATGGAAATATTCATACATCAAACATAATGTAATTAAATCAAATAAAATATATGGATTTCGTAAATAAAATTCATTGAATATTCCATAAGATATTGGAAGATAAATTTTGGATGGTGGTATAAATATATCTCTAGGGTAACATATATAGCATAATATAAATTTTATATATGTATATAAAATAACATCTTAATGATCTTTCAATAATAACTTATATAAAAAGAGGGTAACTCATTTTTTTAATGGTATGAAAAATCTATAATTTTCATTCATTAATATTAGATAACTGTGCATGAAAAAACTAAATATTTCCCTTTATAAAAAAATAAGAGAGTTTTTAGAAAAAAAATTATAAGTGGAATATTCCTTCAAAAAAATCATCCAGGATGACATTAAAATAGTATTGAATTATTTATTACGAAAAAAATGTCTATAAAATACCATTAAAAATTCATGAGTTATTTTTAAATAGCATGAATTTTCTTTAAAAAATATATTTTTTGAAAATAAGGAAGAGTTAATATAATTTGGAAAAACATTTTTAATAATGTAATGAATGTTTGGTTTTAAATAATACCCATATGTTGTGAGAAACCGAAAACATTTATATATAACATTCATATTATACTAATAAGAGGTGAAGTTATGAGAATCGTTAAAAATAAATTTTAGTGAATATGAACTAAATACCTTTAATAATTTAAACATTGAAAAAAATTTATTCATTAATTAATCCTACAATTTTATAAAAAATACTTTTCAAGGAAAATTTGAGTTGAAGATAAAACAAAGGATCTTGTATGGATATACTTTTGAATATTTTAAAATATATATGTTGAAAACCCTCATCCTAAAGAGGATGAATAAAAATAAATTATAAAACTTGTTAATGGAAAGGATAATTTCTATGAGATAACACATATTTATGATTCAAAATATAATTTATAACATTAGAATAAAGAAGAAATTATGAATAATGTGGTGACACCATATTTAATAAGGATTTAAATTATTCTTAATAGTGGATAGAGTAAATAATTAGTATAATTTTTTTATTTAAAATTCATATTACATTGGGAATTAAATTTATTATTGTATCATAATTAGACATAATAAAACTATATTGTAAAACCATTTTCATAAAGGAACCTAATGAGAAAAGAATTAAGGTGAGTCAAGAAGATCCACTAACCTTAAATACTTTTTTCTCTAATGTTACCCAATATTTATTGAAATTGATATATGTATCATAATAGTTAATTTAATTTAATTATTAAAATATATTAATTTTTATAAACATCATTTATGAAAATATATCATAAATAATTTACCTGATTATATTTTATTTTTATTATCAGGTGTCAATATTTTTCTATAGTTTTTTATGCACGAGTTTCATAGTGATGAGGTAAATTCAAAATAATTTATTAATTTTATTAGTTCCTAGATTAATAAATTTATAAAAAAATTTAATTTTAAATGATTCTATAAGTACAACTACATTAGAATAAAGACATCAATACCATTCATGAGAAATGATATTTTATTTAACTATTTTCTCAGTGTTATCCAATTTAAATGTTCTATATTAATAAGAATATTAAATGTTGATAAAAATATTAAATATTAATAAAAAAATTCAATAATTTTTATAACATAATAAATAGATTATTTCTAAATAATATAAAAATTACATAACATTCCTTAATCATTCAATATATAGACATTATAATATCATGCATGTAGGTAGTAAAACTAAAAAAATGGTATCATGTTATAATGATTCAACATTCATGGAATAGTTTTTATATATTAAAAAAATATCATTTAATGAAGATCTAAAATTTCATAAATATAATTTAAATTTATGAATTTAAATTTTATAACCATCCGTTAAGGGTTTTAATGATAATTAAAATTCTTTATTTGTGGAGGTGGTGGTCGGTATGTATGCCCGATTAGTGACTCCATTTCTCAATGAATAGAAAATAATGAACTAATAAGTTAAATTATAATTTAATATTAATAATTATAAAATATTAATAATTATTATTCATAAAATAAATCATTCTTTACTTTCCATTAATTAGGATTTTTAAAAGTAACCACATCTCTTAGTTGAGGCGGTAGTCTACTCACACACATGATCGATGTTGTATTGTTTTTATTATTAGATATAATGGAATTAATTGTGGATAATAAATTATTATAATAACATTATAATATATTATTTATAGTTATGAAAATATATTTAGATGTCTAAAAATGGTATATAAGTGGATTATTAAGAAAAAATGACTAAGGAGAAAAAATATTTATGTTGAGAACATAGGATGCCTCTCGGACATCTCTATGGAAATGGAGGTATTTGGAAATATAATTGAAAAAAAGGTATATGAACATGGTATGGGATTATATTAGTATATTAATAAAATTATTAATTTATGAATTTATATTGGATATGTGTATCAGGATGTGATGGAAGAGATCCCCTTTCATATGTGAAGTAAAGTGTTATTGTGGATGTACCAATTATAATTAAACAATGGTATGTATACATTATATTTTAAAATTATCCCATATTTTAATATAAAGGAGGTTATTAGGGTTGATCAATCCTTAACACATCTACACACTCATTTTCATTTTTTTTAAATATTTATTATATTTACTTGTTAGAAAAAAAAATATTTTTACCCTTTTAATTTATTCCCATGTAGATAAAGATATTAACTATAATAAATAATATTAATGACCAAATATAAAATTTGAATTATTCCTTAAAATTATAATAATTATTTAAAAAAATAAATAAAATTATAAAATAATATCCATGTTTTGTTGAAATATTAATTTCCTAATTAACTCACATGACGCTTAATTTTTTTAGAAAAAGTGTGTTTTTATATTTAAAATATATATGTTAGTTATATTTATCATTGTTATTAATTTAAATAACAAATATATATTTATTATATAACAATTATAAATTTTATTCCATTAAAAGCATGCCAATATATATGTCTATAATAATATATGTTTAATTAAAAAAGAATAAATAGAGTTTTTAAATTTGAAAAAATGTCACTTATGTTCAAAAAATAATCAATCATTTACTAAGGAAAAAAATTGAATTAAAAATTATTATATTATACCTTAAAATGATATTTTATTAATTATTTTGTTTTGTAAATTTCTCCTCATTTTCAACAGTATTATAAGGTCCTAAAATTCTAAATTTTTGTACAAATATTATTTTTTACTATTCAATTAATAATGAATTATTTTTAAAAAATAAAAATAAATAATCTTATGATAATATTTAATATTTTAATCCAAAAATGAAGTTAATTTTCTTAAAATAAATTTTCAAAATTAATTATTTTACTTTTAAATTAATATTAATTATATAAAGGCGAAAATATTTCATTAAAAAAGTGATTTTAAAACATTAATTGTCGCTAATCCTATTTTATAAGAATTTAAAAATTAATAAAATGATTTTTTCTTGGTGTTTTAATATTTATACATTTTCATTATAATGGCAGTGACATAATATATTGTAGTTTATTTTAAATCCATGTTGTGTTTAAAACATGTTATTTTCATAGATTTTACATAAATGTAAATTATATAGTAAAATATTTGTGTGTTACTGTATCCATCTTTATCAAATTATATCCCTACAACTTTAATTACTAATCACTAATTAACTACTTATTGGTTTCCAAAATATAGAAATGTATTATGATATTACTTGTAGAGATATATCAACTTTACAAGTTAAGAGACATATATTTTCACCACATAATATGGAAATAGAAGAATTATATTTTTATTTATAAAGTCAATCTTTGACTATATTATTATTCATCATCAAGAACAAAATTATATAATATTATTATATGGGTTTTTATATTCATACTTTCATTGATATACTTCTATATGTTGATATCAAATATTATTCCAATTTTTTCCCTATAATTGGAGTTAACCAATACATTTTAAAATTCTAATTAAATTCATAAAAAAGAATGATAATATGATTTTCACAAGACACACTAATAGAAAAATACAAAGTTATGGAAAAAACAAATGAATAAATTTATTATTTATTATTTATATTATAGTGGTGGTGATTTAATGATCTTGTAAAATGTTCTAGATATAATTGGGTACTTAGAATGAAAACCTATATTATGATCATCACTTTGGAGTGGAGGTTAATTTTTCATTAATTTTCAAAATCCATGTCATAGGTAGAAATATAATAGGAAATTCATTGTTCCCTAGGACTAAGATGTGGGCGAGGCATATTCTAATCATTATCTATTGCATTTGGGCTTCTATTTTTATAATTCAAATATCCATTATATCTAAGAACTGCAGTGTGAGATGATTTTTAAATAATATATTATTTTATAATTTGTTTTTAATTGAATATTTTTATTTTCTTTGATACTTATGTGAATTATGGCTATCTCTACGAAACATGAATCATTTCCCATTCAATTCATGCAATTACATAAATAATTTTTACCATAATTTTGGAATATTGGTAATTTAATTTTATTTCTTCTATGATATTTATAATCTGGGTTTCCCAAATATTCTTTTTTTTCTTTTTATTATATCTTTAATAAAAATAGTCTCCAAACTCTATCTTTATCTTAGGTGAGATCTAACAAAATATTCGTAGGTACTATAATATTTGATAGAGAATCTCATTTGAAAACCTATATTTAGGCTAATAGATAATAATACCATCATACCCTCATGATTATTAAATGTAAATATAGGATTACCTTATCAGTATCATGAAATTTTCTCCATTACTGTTAATTGATTCATCCACCTTCTATTTTCAAATAAAAAATTATCACACTTTTTATATGTGAATTGTTTAGCTAAAATATTTTTTCATGAAAACTTTCATGAACTCATCTGATTTAATAGAGTCCAATTCCTACATTTATTTTGTCTTATTAATGAGATATAACCATTATCCTTACTCATTTTCCATACAATAAATTGATATAAATAAATATTGTTTCCATTTCATTGATCAATTTCCTAATAATAAGTGTATTGGATGAAAAATTAGAAGACGATAAGTGTTTTTTCCTGAAAAACTCAATGGGATGTTACTAATTCCATTTTATGTTAATGATTATATTTTTTTCACAATTAAATTTAATTTATTCGGATATTTGAGTAAGAATCACCATAAAACTCTATACTCATTTTCCCATCCCATTATGTAGAACATTAGGGCCATCAACGTATTCCCCATCACACTAATATTTTACATGATTTCACTTTTATCAAGACTTTAATATAATTTAAATGTAGTAGAATTAGTGATGTAAAAATAACGTCATAAGAGAATTATCATAAAAAACTCATGAAAAAACAACCTCAAATCTCTTACCCTTCGAATCCATCATGTTAGGGTTTAGTTAAACATAAATCACACTTGGTTAAATAATGGATTCTTTATGCTGTATTCTATCATAAAACATAATGAAATTATGAAATACATCAAAAAATTAATATGAATTTGATTATCCAATGAAATCACACATGGAGTGTCTTTTTGGTAGTGTATTCATAAGTCTACTCATTGTGTATTGACAAATGTTTGAGTTAAAACAAAACAAAAAATTTTCAAAGAGATTTACCCTATGTGCATATATACCACAACCATGTCAAATATATAGTATTTTTATAGGGATTTATTTTCTAGGATAACTATATTCTCAATACAACACCAAAAAATATATGTTAGTTTGGAAAAAATTACATATATATAATTCACTACACCCATCCCATTACCATGTAGTGTCCAAAAAAATCATCTAGGATTTCAAAGCCATTACCTCTACTAAATTTTACAAGATACCCCTTCCCATATATGTAAAGGAATTATTAACAACACTCCAAAATTAGTGATTTGTAATGTCATGGAACATAAAATTTGTGATGGTGGTATAACCATGTCAACACCAACCATCATGGTTTAATGGATTCATATTACCTTCTCCTCCCACTTTAAGTAAATCTAGATCCTCTATTCTGGAGGATTCCCTAGAAGAAAACCTCATTTTTATTCCCTATTAATAAACCATCCATTCCATTAGGAGAGTGTTAGGTGTATTTCATTAGTGAATTTCCCAAAGTCATTGTCTATCAAGGAGTGAAACCAAATACTTTTAGTGGTAATAATCTAAAATGGTCCACTAGGATGTCAAATGTTAATGAGGACTATAATTAACTATAAAAAAGATATTTTTATGGTGTAAAATTCTTTTATTCCTCATTATAGTGTTAATAAATGAATTTTAATTTTCACTACACATTAGGGAATGTTATTGGAATTAGTAATGTGAATAACTCAAAGAAAGACCCTAATATAAAATGATGCAATGAAGTGTCATCTTCGAGATACATTGTGCACATTGATGATGGACATGTGAATACATTTGATCAAATACATGATCAAAATATGGGACCACTACCAAATTATCATCTACCACTCACTCTACTTACCTTGAAAAATGAAAATTGGAATAGTGTGGTTACATCCACCTCCCACTCACCACTAGAGTATATTTAAAACCTTTTTGTTAAGTTATGATTCATATCATATTAATATTAGGTAGAAGAATTTAAGAAACTTTACAATGATCTAATACAAGAAAATCTTTCTATATTGTATAGTTTATAGGATGTATATAAAGTATCTCCTCTAGTACATATTCAATGTGATGGAACTTATAAAAAATAATTGTAGTATCTATCCACCCAATAAGTTGTGCATCCTTACCATAATTTTATCTACACATGTGCCTGAAAAATATTTGGATTTCATCAACTAGGGATGAAATAAAAAAAATTATACAAGTTTCCCAAGGCTTGATAAATGGGATGTTTATAAATTGTTTCAGAAAAGAAACCATAAGAGGTTTATCCCACTACTTCCACAATGAATTCAAAAATTGTGAAATTATATCTAGTGATTCAAGATTTTGTTGAGGTACTTGGTGCTTGATGGGATTATTTATAATGAAGATGAAACATAGTGAAGACATGAAGTATTTTTTATTCTTCTTTAGTGGATTCTTATAATATTATCAATTCTTAATTGATCCTTAAGCCATCATTTTTTTATTATTTATAAGTCTCCTTATGTATAAATGTACATTTTAAATAAAAATCATCCTTATACATGGTTTCCTGGACTCATATAAAGGAAACTGTAGACTTTCATGGGGTATGTAAGTTTATGGATGTTTATAATGACATTGGGAAAGGGTATTTACTCATTTCCAAAAATATATTAAGGTTTGAATCCATTTAACCTAGATTATATTAGGGTATCAAAGCACTATGTAAGGTTTAGCCAAGAAAAACCAACCACGTAATGGTAAAATAGTTATTGTATAAGGTTAGGATTGATGTTTGTATGGGTAACACTTCACAATGAAAGGATATAGAGGGTTCTCAAAGTAATTATAAAGGTAATTACAAACTTTTTTAAAGTTAATTGATAGTATTTTAAGCGTTCCTCAACCACTACATATGGGTGATCCTAGTTTTCTATGGGTTCCATAAGGGTAAATACTGATTTTTTAAGGATCACTAATCTCTATATAATGGTGGAAAGTGAATTATAAGGGTATTAGATCCTTCACATAAGGGTAGAAACTTGTTTTAAAAGCAGTATAAATGTAATAAAGGAGGTATGTTATGGTATATGTGAGTTATGTAAGGTTCAACTGATGGATTTTATTGATGTTTATGGGTTGATAATTAATTTCAAAGGGTTAATCAGGGAAAAGTTTTATCCATACATTACATTGGAGATCCATATTAGTAAAATGATGATACACTTATGGATTTCCCTTGTCTAGAAGAATTAATTTCAAACCACCATTTTCACTTATTATTCCAAAACTAGACACTATAACAAGTTTTTTCTTTCATTCTAAATTCAAAATTTATGGGAATTCATTTCATGAACCCTTTTATGGAAAATAAGTCATTTCTTAATGATTTGAATCACTCAGTATTCAAGATCCTCGGAAGGAATGACTAAAATTCTAATTTAATTTTGGGGTTTCTAAATTTTGAAAAACAGATTGCCTACGTATCTTCATAAAATACTTAAACTTTTTCTTCCACTATTTCTTAGATATTGTGTTTATTTTAAAAGATCAATTATTTTTAATGTTTGGGGAAAACCTCTTTTTCCAAAAAATATTATTAAACCAATTTCAAGGTCTGGTAGGACGTAACCCTATATTCTCTATTCTAGGTGATGCATTTTCAAAAGATAACGAATAGTTGTGAATTCCATAAAATCCTTTCACAAATATTTTTGTGAATTATTTTATGTGATTATTTCCTAAAAAATTATAAATAGTTAATAAAATTATAATGACCTCATATTGGGGAGAGGAATAATAAGAATTATTCTAACCTATCTCAAATTATTCTATAGATATAATGATTATTATCACATGTCATGTTGTAATTTTCTTCTAGGAAATAATGTTGAATTATCAATATGTTAAATGAATTATTATTTTTATTGTAGATCATATAGTGGAGAGAATCTATTATTTAATGTCATGTTTTATTTCTTTCATAAATAAAATAATAAAACAAGTTCCTGGATTCCTTTTTGAGTGGTTTGAGTTGAAAAACAGTGGACATTATTTTAGTGATTATTAATTGATAAACCTTGACATATACATTGAATAAATTTTGGTGTGATGTTCCTTACTATGATGAGACTATGTTAATGATTATGAGCATGATATGTGAATGTGTTTTAGTTTTGTTATATCATGTCGAGTTTGATCACATGTATGCCTGTTATGGATTTGGTTATTCTCATGATATGTTATGTGTTTCTTAATATGATACCACTATTTCCATGTGTTATATTTTGTTATATAATATGTTTCTTTCTTTCTTTTCATGGTACCAAAGTAACAAGTGCACTTATAATAGTTAGGTATCCCTAGATAGGGATCATATTTAGATTCTTTATATGATATGATGAAAAATCCAAGATAGATGATGGGGTACAATAACCTAATGTGGCCTAACCTAGGAGGGTTATGATATTATGTTATTAGAACCATGGGACAAAATTGGGGCATAATGGTCAATGTAAACATACTTGTGTGAATAAGGTGGAGAATAATGGTTTATGTGACCTGACCTGAGAGGTAGAAACATTGTATGACTGGCTATTGTGTTTTGACTAAGAGTCATAGGACATGTATTAGTGAAGATAATATTTGAGCATTGTTCTATCATTTTTGATATATCCATGGTCATTTTTATATCTTCCAACAAGGAGCTAAATCATATAAATCTGGGTTTTTGGTGTCTTTGTTAACAAACAAACCCTCATTTTGATTTTCTACATGTTTTAGTATTTATATTTTATCACATAATACACTATTATGAATGTGAAAACTTGTTTTGGAATCATTAGATGTGATCTATTGGGATTATTACTTATAGCATCTATGGGATATTTCTATGTGCGTGAATACTTAAAATATTAGGATCAGAGTTAAGGAAATGGGATCTTAGCTGATGGATGAGTTGAGGAGCACGAACTGGTAGTATACACGGATGCATTATGGAGGGAAAGTGATTTATTTTATTCATTTATAATATATTTTACTTACTCTGGTTTGTCTTGACTCTTTGGGATATATTTTGGTTATTAATTGTAATAATTTATGTTATAAATAATTATTGTTATTTAGTGTTCCACTTGTTAACTATGGTGATTAATTATTTATATTCCTTTATAATTTTATTTATCCCTTAACATGATATTGAGGGTATAGCTCCCCACTGATTTACTTATACCCTCACTACTAGTTATTAACCTCTTGAAAATGTTTAGGAAAACATGAAGTCATGTGGTACTCTAAATTAGAACCGGTGGTTCTGGTCGAGATTTTATGAAATGGAATCATGAAATTTTATTCATATTTTTTTTAACCAAGCATAGGGTAAAAATGAGCTCACCGTATGGGACTCAGGTGGGAGAGTGGACATGTTTCTTTCCAAAACATGTGTAACAGGACACCACATTACAATGGACATTATTTTTTTTACATTTTTTATGATATTTAAGGTGTGTGAATGCATATAGATTAGGGATGTAGGTCCACATGACTTGTATATTCCTAATCTTGTGTTTCATATTAGTTATTTAATTTAATTCTATAATTTTGGTTATTAATTATGGATTGAATAACATTGTCTGTTGTGTGATATATCTATTTCTATGATATTATGATATATATGTTCTAGAATTAAATAGTTGATCAATTTTTTTATTATGTTAGTTTATATATATATATATATATGAATGTGAATAATTTGAAACAATAACGAGATTGGTTTGTTCTAGGAGGGATATACCTTAGGTAGAGGGTAGACTCTTAGGAGAACATTTTTTTTATTTCAATATACTATTTAGTATCTCTCTAAATTGTTCTATGTTTTTTTATTAATTATATATATATAGACTCAAATATTTTCCATGGGACCAATAGTTGGGGTATCCTAGGTTTCTCCCATGCCACAACCTATTGAACAAGAGGATGTATTCAAGTACACTCATGTACCATCAGAGGTGACTTTGACTAGAAATCTTGTTTATTCATGACTATTTCAGAATGTTCACATATATGGTAGAACAATTTAGAAGAACATTACTAATAATTCATGGGATATATAGATACAAAATCCCCTATAGTTCCATGGCATTTGTGGTCCTTATGATATTGATGAATGGTTCGAAATTATCAAGATCATCTTCAAGATAGTACAAACTCCTATGGTGGTAGAGTGATTCAAGATACATTCATATTCTAAGGAACCTCCATGAGATGGTGAACTAAAATGTGTTAAGATGGATGATGTGAGTGTTTAATATGGGATACCATCAAGGATATATTTTATTAGTATTAAATTCCTATCACGGTGAAGATGAACCATGACCAATAGTTCCCAGAGTTGTGTTGGGGTTCTATGATTTTCTCCACATATTCTTCTTGGTTTATAGAGTTATTATTATTTTTGTAATTTTTTGTTGGTAATAAGGTTGATAAGGATTATAATATCATGATAGGCCCTGAACAAAACTTAAATATTAGGTTTAAGGAATTTATCTAGGAAATGACACATAGGTGCTTTATTAGGCACTAACCATTTATAAGGAACTTAAGGAGTACACTGAAAAATGTTTCCATTAATACCATATTTAGACAATGATTGGGATTTATCGCAATATTATGAGAGATTCTTATGGAAATAGAAAGTGGAAGGAGGAATTAGAGAACCAAGGAATTATATAGTCATAACTGAGTACATTATTGTTAGCTCCATGTTATTGAGAAGGGGGTCCCTAGTTCTACAACTGCAAACATCAAGGTCATTATCAAAATTCATTCCCTAGACTCGAGATCAAGTGACCATGGTTTGAAAGGATAATTATTCTACAAAATTTATTATCCATGCCATTATGAACAATGTCTCATGGATGTTTGAGATACAAACATTTAACGATCCATGAGGTATATTGGTGTGCCTAGTTTTTTTGCCTATTGATGACAACTTAGATGAGTCAAGTTATCATGGAAAAGGTTATCGATAAGAGGTAAATTTTATCCACATATTAGATCAAACTTAATAATATGATTTGAGGGACCATCTACTATATGAGGTACGGTTTTTATGATTCCTACTTATCTGGTACATTTTTTATATTGGTTTTTCCCATTCCATCAAAACTACCCAAGTAGTTGTAGGACATGATATAACAGTCATGTTACTCTCTAATATACAATCTATTGAAAAAAATTCAAGACCCATTTTGTCCCTTATTATTATTTGGAATATATCTAAAAATAATTAAGGATCTAGGTTATGAGACAACAATGGATTCCGAGCCTCAGTGTACCAAAAATTAATTTTATAAAAATATTAAATCTATTTTATATCACAAGAGAATTGTTTTTTAAAGAAAATGGTATAAATACTATATGGAATCTCGGATTGAAAATATGAGACCACGATTGAATCCGAAACACGATGTCTATCATAGTCGTTAGATATAATTTTTCAGTATGGGGAATTCAAAAAATGACAATTGTTAGTACGTTCCGTGGGCTAATTAAATATTTAATTTAATTTATTTATTTATTAAACTAAACATAAATATCCTATAAATTAATTTTGATGATAGATCTCCATGGTTATCAGTATAACCATGAGATCATTGATATTATTTTCTTCCCCAAAATCATTGGATAAATAGAATGAGACAGTGAAAAGAGTCCCGATCCAGGAAGATCGAGGAGCAGTGAACACAAAACTTCATTTATTCATTGGATAACATATTATTCACCGAGAAATGATCCAAATTGAGGCCAGACTCATAAATTTTTGGATTCGTCCCCGATTTATGAAATATATTTATAATGATCATTCTTTTTCCTTGATCTATATTTAAATCAAGCATTTTTATGAGACCATGTTACTGATTAATTTATTTATTCAGGTTTCTCACCCTTGAGAATCCCAATTTGTGTTCATTGGACAAGAAAACATGGACAATGATTTTTTAATAATTTTTCTTATGTATTTATATTAATAAATCTCTTTATTCTTCTCCCATTGTGCAACATGGGCATGATTTGACACTAATAGATAGGATCGAGACCAACCAAACCCACTGATTCATAATATTATCTGGTATGATGAATGAATTACTGAATTCAAGATGGATTTGTATAGAACCCTCTTATTATACTAGGTCATAGGATGTAACACCACGATATTTTATAAGATATATTCATTTTAATTTATTTCATATCTCATGTTTTACGCTACACCACGATTATCTTGCGCTATACGCAACACCGTATTAGCTTGCAGTATACGCAAAACTAATCTTGGACCGTGTTACACACAATTTCAAGTTTGTTTGATAGTAGTTATTCTATGCAAAATTGAGTGTATATATGTATATATATTCAATTTATACATGAAATATGGTTGGATTTTGTTAAAAGAAAAAACAAAGGAGTCTTTCACAACACTCAACCCTGACTTGGCTTGAATTACACGCAATCACGGCTTTCCTCGATAGCATGTGTTTTACATGATATTAGGTTTCACTAAACAATGATATATGGTTATAATGTTATTATGAACTAGCCATTATGAATAGTATTAAATATATTTTGAATGTTATAAAATTATTATTTCATCTTACTCATTTTCTAGAACATGGTATGTGAACACAATAAATTTTTCGGGTAAAATAAGTATTTTTCAAAAAATGCAGTTTTTCCCCCTTTTAATGGCGCACCCACATTTAATCTAGTTTTTGACATGTTTATAAGTTCAATTTTAAAAAATAAACTTCTTCTTCTTAAACAGGATATAAAAATTTACATTGGATAATGTTTTGATATTTTTTCTAATAACTTTCATATTTTAATGAATAGTAAAAACACAAAATGTTTTAATTAAAAACAAATTTTTTCATCGTAATAATTTATATGGTTAAATTATAATATTTAATGGTTTTAAAGTATAAATAGAATATATTTTTACCATTTAATATAATTTATGTCATTAGAATTTATTTTACCATGAATTCGTAGGATAAATCAATTCAATCTTTTGCAATGTTTTAACCAAAAACCCGTTTTCTTTCGACAACGAGATTAATTTTAATTTAATTTCTGAAACTTTTGTGTATTGAATTTGGAAAACTGGATTCTATATTTGGAATCAGTGGGTCAAAATTATTTCAATAAGCTACGTTTTATTTTTGGGGATTATGAATAGTAACTACGGTAAATTTTATTTACCATAGTAAAAGGTAAATCAAGTAATTAACGGTAAATATAAGATTATTAAATTACCCTAACATCTTCCAAAATCTTATTGGATGACCAAAAGTCGACCCATATCACCTAAGTGTCAGATTAGATTCATTTAATGGACTTTTTTCCATGAAAATAATTTTATTATTATTAAAACCATAGAAAGTGACAACATGTCACTTTCTTAAATCTTATAAGTATAATAATTTTAATTTAGTGATAAACTTAATGAAACATCGAACATTAATAATATCCAGAAATCTAATACAATTATCTACATCATAGGAATTTATTTAGAAATTTTAGGGATTAAATAAGTATCATTAGGTATGACACAATAGTGATGTTGAAATTATTTTATTAATTAAAATATCAAATAAATGATTTTAAAAATATTAAAAAAATATTATATGATCTGTATAATTTTCTCCACTAATTTTATAGATACATATGAAATTTTAATAATCTATTAAAGATTTTATTTCGAACATATCTTCTGTATATATTTTATTTAAATTCAAATAAATGAATAGTGTCAAAATTGACACTAATGTTATTTTATACAAATAACATATTATAAAATTGTTTAAAAATAACAAAACTATTTAAAACTTATAAATTAAAATTTATATCTTCGAAAATGTCATAAAGTGTAAAATTATGGAAAATTCACAACACTTATGTAATTATTTATAATAAATTAAAATTTAGAATATTATTACAACAAATATAATTAAATTGATAAATTAGGATAAATCAAGTTGATAATGTTTTAAATAAATTCCTAACATGTCTAAATTTTATTTTTTGATGAGATTACAACCGTTTCTCATCTAATATTCGGAAATGAGTTATTTTGGAAGTTTTTAAGTTGGGTTGGGATTTAATATAAACTAATATTTATTATATTTCCAAAGGTGCCCCTCTCCTCCCTTATAAAAGGGCACCTCCTCCCTCTCTTATCACACCACATTGAGCCTTCAAGATCGGCGAACCCCTGACAAATTCTCTTCTCCACTGCCCTAGAAGCATCCTTGAGATCATGGTCTTCTTAAAAGTCCAATTTTGATGCCCTAAGAGGAGGTCTCAAAGAGGATCTTCAAAGAAGAGGTAATGTCCATTACTGATTCTTTCAACTTTATTTCTTCTTCCACTTCTTCTTTTTTAGTTGTTTCATTATGAGGTAATAACATCAGTATCACTAATACACTGATATGTTATTATAAGTATGAAAAAACCAT
This sequence comes from Viscum album, assembly GCA_963277665.1. Taxonomy (NCBI): domain Eukaryota; kingdom Viridiplantae; phylum Streptophyta; class Magnoliopsida; order Santalales; family Viscaceae; genus Viscum; species Viscum album. The sequence goes on from OY728155.1 coordinate 806,170,144, forward strand.
ATTTCACCATCTATCCATCCTACGGAAAACAAAATTATTGCGCGTGCGTACGTACGGAATACCGTCTCAACGCCGTGGTGTAATCTATTTTCCACCACCACCTTACATGGATGGGTATAATGGTGAATGTAATGAATATATATGATTATTGTAATTTGATATTGATTCTTTAATATTATACATACACTTTAATAAAATTCCATGATCTTGGGAATGATATCATCGCTAGTGCATACGTACGGACTACCGTCTCCACGACGCGATGAGATTCACTCTCCATATTAACCATTCAAGAATGATTATAAAGTATATATAATAAGTAATCATGAAATATATGACATAATAATTCTACTGTATTTATGTATATATATATATATATGTCATCTACCTAATTCCATTAAATTCAATATGGAAACGAAAACAGCGTTCATGCATACGTACGGCCTACTGTCTCCATGAATGGTGTATTTCATTCCATTTATCGATCTATTATATATATGTATATTCTGAATATATATTATATATAAATCATATTTTACATTCTGGAGGTATGTAATCATGATCTATGTAATCATATGAATAATAACAAGTTAAAACACAAACGACAAATGAAACGATTTTACCCAAAACGCTACTTTAACATGAATTTACAAAAGAACGGGTAATATAAAGTCATAACTGAACCATATATGATATAATAACAATGAATATGATTCTATAATAAGTCAATGAAATTATTTAAATCATTATACATGAGTTTTTTATACGTACGAAGCATATCAGACCTAAGGTAAGGGATAATTATTCCAATCTCAATCTTATCCGAGATTGTTTATACTTAAGTATTTACTGGGGTTATATTTTTTTATCCACGATCATAAAATGTTTTACATAAAGTGTTTAATATTCTTCCATGTATGTTTAAAGGAATTTTTACCCCTCTTTGACTTTTAATTTTTGTTATGGAAGGAATCTTTCTTTTGTTTTCCATACGTGGTACTTTTGGACTTTTCTGAAAAAAAAGTACGAGGAGAATGTTTTTTAACTTATACGGAATGAAATGATTCTTACGGTTTTATAAAGCCTTATTTTCATGAAGATTCATCCAAAAGATTTCATGACTATTTTTAACAAAATCCCTTTCTTTTAAAATTGCATAAGATTTTTTGAAAAGAGAATGATTTTGAAGAAGAAAGGATATTTTCATCAAGAATTCATTTCAATTGTTTTATCAAAACCATTTTTCATTTAAGATGACATTATTTCATATGTGTATGTTTCAAGTATCATGTCTCTATGATTTACATGGTTTCACTTTTCTTATTATTAAATGATATCCATTTCTTTTATATGGATTATTTGATGATGGGATGATGTTTATGAAACCCATTTTATTTATTGGGTTATGCTATGATGTATGATGTATGATTTTGTGGCACACGAAAGAATGATTTCATTATGAGATTGGTGGGACCTATATCTCCCTCCAATGCATTGGGTAAATATTTATATCTCATGAGATAGACATGGATGGAATGGTAAGTTAATCCGGTTCAGTATTACAGGACTGGAATGAGGAGTGAACTCAATTCAGAAAGGGACTTTTTCCACTAAGATGGTCTTGGCAGCATTGCCTTGGCTACTATGGAAATCATTACATGTGGTTAATGGATGCCACAATTACATGTGTTTATTCCCATGATATTTTATCATGATTTATGTTCCATTATGATCTATGCCTTATGTACATCCATTTTTTATGTCGTTGCTCAAGATTTTGATGTTTAATCATTATGTTCATGTTTTTAAGTTCAAATGTATATAGTATGTTTTATTTTATCCATGCTTACCCTTACTGAGCATTTGAGATCACCCTTTTTATGTTTTATTTTCCCCCAGGATTAAAATAAAGGTTTTAGGTAAGGAAAAAAAGTGGAAGATCTTTATGGGAGATGTTGAAGATCTTTCACCACGATTAGAAGATTACGTTCCAAGTTTCCAAAGACACAAACTATTACGGTCCTTGTGTGTCTGTTTTTGTTATGAGTTAAGTATTCCACAAAAGTAATGTAATGTCCATTTATATCAGGGTTTGGGTCTCTACAATTGGTATCAGAGGAAAGGTTTAGTTAACCATTGGAAACTAGGATGCGATAACTTTAGTGAGATCCCTAGAGATATTTATATGTTAGGTCTAGGGATGTCCCTACAGTAAAGTATAAGTATAGGTTATAGTACTATAATTATTGTAATGATCTTATAATTAAACCTAAAATGTTAGATATTGAAGGTAAACCCCTTTATTATGTTGTTTTCCCTAGCATGATTTTTGCCTCTCACACTATTCTTTTTGGGTTTTAGACGATGGCTACAACCCGAAGGAACCATGTTGATCAATGCCATGGACAATGCAATGATTTTCCTCTTAAACAAACAAATGTTATGCGAGATGGAGTGAAAAATCTTATTTCTATACTTACACAAGCTATGAATCATTCTGGACTTCCAAATGAGCAGAGAAGGGAACAATATTCTATTGAGTCCTTCATGAGGAAACGTCCACCTTCTTTCAGTGGGTCTTCTGATCCACTTTTTGCTGAACAATGGATCAGTACCACTAAAAAGATATTTTTAGTTATTCAATTTTATGAACATGATAAATTCATCTTAGCAGTATATCATTTGGAAGGTGAAACTGATCAATGGTGGAATCTTATCAAGAATACGAGGCCAAGTGATGAAATTGAGTCCATGAAATGGGAGGAGTTCAAGAACTTATTTTTAAATAAGTACTTCCCTCGTATTCTTAGAACAAATATGGAGAAGGAGTTTCTTGAACTAAAACAAAAGGATGATGAATTTGTTGGTGTATACGAAGTGAATTTTACAAGGCTTGCAAGGTATGCATCTAGCTTTATCATCCAACCTGAAAGTAAAGTTGATCGATTCTTCAGTGGTTTAAAACCAATTCTTCGTAGGGCATTAGATATAAGAGACTTCAGAAGCTATGAGGAAATTGTGCGTTGTACTGTCAAGGTAGAAATGGAAGTTGGGTTTACTTATCCATCTCATGGTTTGGACAAGAAACGAAAGATGGATTTCAAGGAGAAATCTCAGAATAATGGTGAAAAGAAGATGAATGTTTCCTTATGCTCAAAGTGTGGAAAGAAGCATGGTGGAGATTGTATTAAAGGGACTAGAAAATGTTTTAAGTGTGGAAAAGAAGGTCATCGAGCAGCTGAGTGTCGAAGTAATGGAAAAAGGGTTGCTAATGATGTGAATAAAGAAAAGACTACAGAGAACGCACCACCAACACTTCAATGATCCAAGTGCAAGGAAATGGGGAATTATGCTAATAAATGCCCTAATCCAAGGGTTAGTGATGATCGACATGAGAAACCACTTAATGAAAAGGACAGAGGGAAGTCACATGCGATCACTATTGGCGATGTTGAATATGAAAACGATGTGGTGGAATGATTAAGTGTTTATGTAATGGGATTCCAAAATAATGTTGTATATATTATTGTGGAATAATGGAATATTTATGTATTGGTCTATTGTGGTTTTCAATAATTTTATGCTACCGGTAACCATGGAAAGTGATTGAAATATTTTTTTAAGAAAGGATGATATGCGCATAATGAAGGGATAAGGAGAAAATGAAATGTTTGAAAGTATTCACGAGCTCATGACTGATATAAGGAAATAGTTATATCATGGTTTTAGTATATAGAATTTTGGGTTTTGGTATGTTGAAAGAGTTAACTTTTTTTAGCACTCATGTTTTCACTAAGATTCAACGGGAATTAATTTATTCAAGATAATACATGATTAAAGCCTTTTAATGTTTGGAATGTGACCAACAAGACATATCTTATGATATATGGGGATCAATGATGGTATTAACATGTTTGTTATATGAAATCTCTTGTAATCATTTTCACTATAATATGAGAGTGTACTGTAGTATTATGGATAAGCCTAAAGATTGGAATGTATTATGTTGTACATAAGTTATTATTGTTTAAGGATAGATGTTTTTTTCGATAGTATTGATGGGATGTTATAGTAATGTAGTTTTAGAAAAAGGACAACCTCCAAGATGGGTGACAGCCCATCTCATCGGACAAGGCTGTGGGAATCGAACCCACAACCGAAGTGCGAATGGCCTTTATCGCCTACCACTAGCCTACAGTAAGTCCCTGTTTAGTAGAAACTAGTTTTATTATATTAAGCAGAATGATATATGAAGTATAAGTCCATTTTAGGAACCATATATGATTATTCTCACTATAGATGGACTTATGTATTTTTTATAAGTTTTATAACCTATTGTTAGAGACAGATGGAATGACCCATCATTCTATCACATGATCTGATAACACTTCATGAATGACAAATTCAAATTCATTTCTTTAATAGATGAAGTGGAAATTGTCCAAATAACGACCAACGGTGAGATTGTACCAAAATCATGAAAGTATTTCTTCTAATTCCAATTTCATCAACATTAGGGAAATGATCTTGAAAACCAAAAATGTTGTCCTAGTGCCCTTATATCCGATGAATCAGATGTTACCCTAGATCATCACAAATCTATGGCTTTTTGATTTATGGCTTTTTCATAGCCATGTTCTCTACCACTCTCCATCAGAACTTGATGGTTAGATTTTTCTTCCATATCCATATTTTCACCTATGTTCTCCTATATGGAAACCCAGTGATGAGTTTCTTTGGGTAATCATCACATTTCATACTTTAGTTTTAAAAATTTTGTTTTTGGTATTCCCTTTTTACGATGTGGGTTTCTACTAAAGAAACTTTCATGTATTAAACCATTTATAACACCGATGAATTTCGAGGGCGAAATTCATTTTAAGGGGGGTAGAATGTAACACCCTGAGATTTTATAAGATATATTATTTTTAATTTATTTCATATCTTCTGTTGTACGCTACACCAAGATTATCTTGCGCTATACGCAACACCATATTAGCTAGCAGTAAACGCAAAACTAATCTTGGATCGTGTTACACATAATTTTAAGTTTGTTTGATAGTAGTTATTCTACACAACGTTGAGTGTATATATGTATATATATTCAATGAATAAATGAAATATGGTTGGATTTTGTTAAATGATACAACAAATGAGTCTTGCACAACACGCAACCCTGACTTGGCTTGAATTACACACAATCACGACTTTCCTCGATAGCGTGTGTTGTACGCAATATCAGGTTTCACTAAATAATGATATATGGATAAAATATTATTATGAACTAGCCGTTATGAATAGTATTAACTAAATTTTTAATGTTATAACATTATTATTTCATCTTACTCATTTTCTAGAACATGGTATGTGAACAAAATAAATTTTTCGGGTAAAATAAGTATTTTTCAAAAAATGCAGTTTTGCCGCCTTTTAATGGCGCACCCACATTAAATATCATTTTTTACATGTGTATAAGTTCAATTTTACAAAATAAACTTCTTCTTTTTAGTCAGGATATAAAAATTTACATTTGAAAATGTTTTGATATTTTTTCTGATAACATTCATATTTTAATGAATAGGAAAAACACGCTATATTTTAATTAAAAACAACTTTTTTCATCATAATAATTTATATGGTTAAATTTTCATATTGAATGGTTTTAAAGTATAAATAAAATATATTTTTACCATTTAATATAATTTATGTCATTAGAATTTATTTTACCTTGAATTCGTAGGTTAAATCAATTCAATCTTTTGCAAGGTTTTAACCAAAAACCCGTTTTCTTTCGACAACAGGATTAATTTTAATTTAATTTCTGCAAATTTTGTGTATTGAATTTAGAAAAATGGATTCCATATTTGTAATCAGTGGGTCCAAATTATGTTAATATGCTACTTTTTATTTTTGGGCATTATGAATGGTAACTACGGTAATTTTTATTTACCATAGTTAAATGTAAATCGGGTAATTAAGGGTAAATATAAGATTATAAAATTACCCTAACACCTTCCAAAATCCTATTGGATGAATAAAGGTCGACCCATATCACCTAAGGGTCGGATTATATTCATTTAATGGACTTTTTTCCATGAAAATAATTTAATTATTATTAAAACCAAAGAAAGTGACAACATGTCACTTTCTTAAATCATATAAGTATAATAATTTTAATGTAGTGATAAACTTGATAAAAATTAGAAAATTAATAGTATCCAGAGAGCTAATACAATTATCTACATCATAGAAATTTATTTCGAAATTTTAGGGATTAAATAATTATGATTAAGTATGAAACAATAGCGATGTTCAAATTATTTTATTAATTAAAATATCAAATAAATGATTTTAAAAATATTAAAATAAGATTATATGAACTATTTAATGTTTCTCCACTAATTTTCTAGATACATATGACATTTTAGATATCTATTAAAGCTTTTATTTTGAACATATCTTCTGTATATATTTTATTTAAATTCAAATAAATGAATAGTGTCAAAATTGACACTATTGTTATTTTATAAAAATAACCTATTATAAAATTGTTTAAAAATAACAAAAATATTTAAAATTTAAAATTTAAAATTTATATGTTCGAAAATTTCATAGAGTGTATAATTATGGAAAATTCACAACACATAGGTAATTATTTATAATAAATTAAAATTTAGAATATTATTACCACAAATAAAATTAAATTGATAAATAAGGATAAATCATGTTGATAATGTTTAAAATAAATTTCTAACATGTCAAAATTTTATTGGTTGATGATATTACAACCCTTTCTCATCTAATATTCGGACATGAGTCATTTTGGAAGTTTTTATGTGGGGTTGGGATTTAATATAATCTAATATTTCTTATATTTCCAAAGGTGCCCCTCTCCTCTCTTATAAAAGGGCACCTCCTCCCTCTCTTCCTCACACCACTTTGAGCCTTCAACCTCGGCCAAACCCTGCCAAAGTATCTTATCCACTTACCTAGAAACATACTAGAAGTCCTGGTCTTCTTCAAAGACCAATTTTAATTCCCTAAGAGGAGGTCTCAAAGAGGCACTTCAAAGAAGAGGTAATGTCCGTTACCGATTCTTTCAACTTTATTTCTTCTTAAACTTCTTCTTTTTTAGTTGTTTCATTATGAGGTAATAACATTGGTATCACTAATATACTCATATGTTATTATAAGTATGAAACAACCATATTTAACTATCTATCCATCCTACGAAAAATGAAATCACCGCGCGTGCGTACGTACGGAATACCGTCTCAACACCGTGGTGTAATCTATTTTCTACCACCACCTTACTTGGATGGTTATAATGGTGAAAGTAATGAATATATATGATTATTAAAAAGTTATATTGATTCTGTAATATTATACATACACTTTAATACAATTCCATGATCTTGGGAATGATATCATCGCTCGTGCATACGTACGGACTACCGTATCCATGATGCGATGAGATTCACTCTCCATGTTAACCATTCAAGAATGATTATAAATTATATATAATAAGTAATCATGAAATATATGACATAATAATGCTACTTTATATATATATATATATATATATATTTATGTCATCTTCTTAATTCCATTCAATTCAATAAGGAAACGAAATCAATGTTCATGTGTACGTACGACCTACCGTCTCCATGAACGGTGTATTTCTTTCCATTTATCGATCTATTATATATATGTATATTCTGAATATATATTATATATAAATAATATTTTAAATTCTGGATGTAAGTAATCATGATCTATGTAATCATATGAATAATTACAAGTTATAACACGAACGACAAATGAAACGATTTTACCCAAAATGCTGCTTTAACATAAATTTACAAAAGAACAGGTAATATAATGTCATAACTGAACCATTTATGATATAATAACAATGAATATGATTATTTAATAAGTCAATGACATTATTTAAATCATTATACAAGGAGTTTTGGATATGTACGAAGCATATCGGACCTATGGTAAGGGATAATTATTCGAATCTCATTCTTATCTGAGAATGTTTATACGTAAGTATTTACTGGGGTTATATTTTTCATCCATGATCATAAAATGTTTTTCATAAAGTGTTTAATATTCTTCCATGTATGTTTCATGGAATTTTTACCCCTCTTTGACTTTTAATTTGTGTTATGGAAGGAATCTTTCTTTTGTTTACCATACGTGGTACTTTTTGACTTTTCCAACAAAAGTACGAGGATAATGTTTTTTAACATATACGGCATGAAAGGATTTTTACGGTTTTATAAAGCCTTATTTTCATTAATATTCCTCCAAAATATTTCATGAATATTTTTAACAAAATCCTTTTCTTTTAAAATTGCATGACATTTTGTGAAAAGAGAATGATTTTGATGAAGAAAGGATATTTTCTTCAAGAATTCATTTCAAGTGTTTTATCAAAACCATTTCTCATCTAATATGACATTATTTCATATGTGTTTGTTTCAAGTATCATTTCTATATGATTTACATGGTTTCACATTTCTTATTATGAAATGATATCCATTTCTTTTATATGGATTATGTGATGATGAGATGATGTTTATGAAACCCATTTTATTTATTGGGTTATGGTATGATGTATGATTTATGATTTTGTGGCACACAAAAGAATGATTTCATTATGAGATGGGTGGGACCTATATCTCCCTCCAATGCATTGGGTAATGATTTATATCTCATGAGATAGACATGGCTGGAATGGTAAGTTAATCCGGTTCAGTATTATAGGACTGGGACGAGGAGTGAACTCTATTCAGAAAGGGACTTTGTCCACTAAGATGGTCTTGGAAGCAATGCCTTGGATAGTATGGAAATCATTACATGTGCTTAATGGATTCCACAATTACATCTTTTATTCCCATGCTATTTCATCATGATTTATGTTCCATTATGATCTTTGCCTTATGTACATCCATGTTTTATGTCGTTGCTCTAGATTTTGATTTTTAAACATTATGTTCATGTTTTTAAGTTCAAATGTATATGGTATGTTTTATTTTATCCATGCTTACCATTACTGAGCATTTGAGCTCACCCTTTTTATGTTTTATTTTCCCCCAGGAATAAAAGAAAGGTTTTAGATAAGGAAACAAAAAGTGGAAGATCTTTATGGGAGATGTTGAATATCTTTCACCACGATTAGAAGATTACGTTCCAACTTTCCAAAGACACTTAACTATTACAGTCCTCGTGTGTCTGTTTTTGTTATGTATTAATTATTCCGCAAAAGTAATGTAATTTCCATGTACATCAGGATTTGGGCCTCTACATGGGACCTATACATATAGATTATACCCCTAGAATATGCAGAATAATGATGAGGTGTGGTTTGATTTGGATAATTATATTGCAAAGAAACGAATGATACTTGGCATTATTATTAAATGTTTATAACTGACATAAATCTTTCCTGGGATGGGATGTGAGATAGATATCCCCTTTCTCTTTGGTTTTATATATTTTTTAGAATATATATATATATATATAAGTCCATGTTGTTGGATGTTGTTACACTCCTACTATGGGTTGAGTTGTCTATTCCTATCATGTATCTTATTGATTCCCCCTCAGATTTTAGGGAATCTTACTATGATTATATAAACCTACCATGAAATATTTTTCCCCATATGTGTCATGTCTTATGTAGATGATAGATAGTTAAGTGGAGATTATATAGGTTCTTAGTGATACTTTGTGATTTTTTCCACAAATGGTGGCTAGGGATTGGAGATATGGAGCAGGGTTCTCTAAGATTTTTACATTTTCAGTATTGGCTAGGTAGGGAAATATTTCAGAACGAGCATGCATTTTTTCCCTTTACTATCCATTTTTAACTTTAGTATTATTTTTATTCCCTAGAAGTTTTTCATGAAATATTATTACAATATATGTTTCATCTTTTTATTTATTCATCTAAGGGGATTTTACTTAAATTATTACCAAGAAGTAATGGGTTTCATAACTCAATTTCATTTCATTGCGTTATACTTCTTCTTCATTGACTTTATTATGCCAATATTATTTGAGAAATTGCCATTTTTTATTTATGTTTTATTTACAACAGTTTTATGTGGATTTATGTATGTTACACATAGTCACTCCAATGATTAATTCTCAATTTATTGATATGGTATTTATATGGGTTATTCATCTCAAATTATGATCCTTTGGGTCATACATTTTATTATCCACCTATAAGATTTTATGAGGTATAAACACTGACCCTTTAACTATTATATCATGGATTTCATTATTAACACGGTATTTGAATATTATTTTGATTAAATATTGTTTATTAGTATAAGATTAAAATGTTGCAAAAATGGTATAGATTTTATGATACATTCTCATCATATATAGGAATTTTCTATATTCAAAGTTCCATTGAGAAATCATATGATCTTATTCTCATGAACCAATTACCCTATCTCTAATTCTTGTTATGAGTGTGTTTTTCAGGTATAATTTATATTTTATACCTCATTAGTAAATAAACATCAAGATAGTTCTTTACGAATGATACCAATATTATATCCTATTTTAAATTAAGAATATACCTCTTCTATATTTATGTTTTAATAATGCATTAAAAAATGATATTTTCTAAAAATAATTTATTATATATATATATATATATTACATGATATTTAGTCTTCTTTTAAGTTTTTTTGAAAAAGGTATTTCTTAATTTTTAATTCATAGTTCTCTTTTGACTTTAATTTCAAAAAAATTGAATGTATGTTTATTTTTAGAACATATGACATGAATAGATTTTCCCACCATCATGAAAACATAATGATTTAATTCTCCTTTAAATGTTTACAAGGTCTATTTCAAATAAAATGGGTTATTTAATATTTTTCTCGTATTTATATTTTATAAGTGACTTTCATAATCAAAAGGTTATTTTCCTCACAAATGTTTTTTAGAATATTTTAATTGTCTTTCTATTCATCAATGTAAACAAAACATGATGTTACATATAATATATTGGGTTTATTTTTTATTATTACTATACTAATTATTTCCTTAGATGGATAATGATTGTTTCAAATAGATTATCATAGAACTCATTTCTTTTCCTGGTTAATGATTTTAGGAAACGAAAAATGATTTTTTTGTAAGAGTTTTATAATGAATTGAATGATATAATAACATTATTAGTGTTATAGATCTTGGAAATTTTTCATGACAAAGGATGGTTCTATTATAGTCCATGTATAGGTGGTTCCGTTGTAGACCAAGGATGGGTGGTTCAGTGATAGACCTATAATTCATTTTTATAGAAGTAAACCTTATATTTATTCCAAATATGGGATGAATTTATGTGATTATGTTTTTCATAAGTGATCATAGGAATATAACACGATGTTTAATCTATGTGTAACTGTTATGGTTACTTCAGGTATAGATACAGAGGATACTCTATATATAATATTTATATGAAAATGTTCTAATTCCCAAGTCATTTTAATGATTTAGATGGGTTTTTAATGTTTATTATGATTTATATTGATGTAACATAGATCATGATTACAAATTTACTTGGATATTTCCTTTTCTGAAGTTGTATTCCATGTATCATTATTTATGATGTATTTTTTGTTGTGTAAGAATTCTATTATGTTATAGTAATGAATTTTTAATATTTTATTTTCACAAACCAACCAGTTAAACCCTGAACCGGACACCCAAGCCGTCCTGTAATAAGGACCGAAGGGTATTCCGGATCCCGATGGGTTGTGAAATAGTGTTGAGAATGAAAATAAGATAGTTGGGAATGATTTGGCCCATAAAAAGAAGAAAAATAAATAAATATAAACTGAAAAAAATATATAAACAATATTAGTGGAAATAAAATAAAGTTTCACAACTAGAAATACATCCAAGTGACCCCTTGGGTCACCACCAAACACCGAAGCATGCTCACTATAAGAGTGACCCCAAACTAGAACCTAAAATAGAAAAGATAGACTAGGTGTGATCACTGATATACTCAATAAGAATGCCAAATAACAACACCAACATATGCCCTTACATTTAAAAAGACACCCAATCATGCTAGTTTAAAAATAATACATAATAAAATAAAGTTTATCATTATTTTCAAATTCAAGTAACAAGTGTGTATTATCAAAAAAGAATTTCACTTCCCCAACATTTTCAAAATAGATTACATCATGGATTAAAATTTCAAATGAAAGGAAAAAAATAGATTAAAATATGGTTTTCACAAAATAGATATCAATTATAAAATAAATTAAATTGAAACCACATCACAAGCACCATGGGAAATTTATAATAAATAAGTGTTAGTTGGGGACCTAGGATCCTCATACCTCAGATGGTATAACAACCACAACTAGAACCGTTCTTTTGAAAGATCCACTAAAGAGGAGAAACAAATAGAATTCTAAGGGTATTCAATCACAAAAAATGTTTAGTTAGTGTTACAGCATCAATCATGATAGATGAAACTGGGAAGAACCACTTCCCAATCATCTAGCATACAAGTCATAGTCTACCCACCTTAGTACCCAGGGTTACCCATGTGCTCTATTCCAAATGGTGGTGAGTCTTTATTGAGAAAACATATATGATAATATTAATTTTTTATCTAAAACCCATTTAAACCCTAACCACCAAACACCCTCCTTAATCAGATTCCCCTTTTTGTTTCACACAATATTACATGCACAAGAAACATAATTAGAAACATATAACAAAGCACACAATTATCTTCCACATTCCTTTTCTAAAATAAGGTGGCATTCCGTAAAAGGGGTTTTCCAATTTCAAAAACTATTCTCAAAGTACCAAATGGGACTCATTAATTTACAAGAAATATTATCATTTTATAAAAAATGTTTTTTCAACAACTTTAACGTCCAAAATTATTTAGAAACACAATTGCACAACCCATGCACCAAAACATTACAGGGTAGCTATAAAACCTGAATAAATCAAAGAACCCAATTGAAAAACTCACTAAACAGTAAAAATATTTGGAAACCAATTTTAAAGATTTTTCATTAAAGATCAATTGAGAATTAAAAACACACCACTATTTACAACAATGTCAAAGACTTGTTTCAATTCAAAAAACTTACATTGGAAGCTTAGATAAATTTCATGAAATTAATAAATTAATTCTTATAAGAATCGTAGACATACCACATAGCATGAAAATAATATATATATATATAACTTAATTTTAAGATAATCAAAAAATCAAATATTTCAAATTAATGTTCTAGGCATATGTATCCAACCTCAAACATTCTACTATTTGATAACGAGCACTCGAACCAACAATTCACACATCCACTCTCATGCATTTACACCCACCCACCCACACACATATATATATAAATACCCCTAGATGCATTGCACATATTCTCTGCTCCATAGGGAAAAATTTACAAAGAGGATGTATATATATATATATTCCTTGGATATGCATATACAGATATGCATTCATGATAATCATAGCCCAAAACCTCATCAGTGAGACCCAATGTACTACATAGAAATTTACAAAAAACCCAAAATACATAAAATACCTAATAATGTTACTCCATAATGAAGAACTTGAATAACCCTTACCACAAAGCATGGTATATCCCCTTACCTTGACAACGGTGGCTAGAATTGGTCTTGACGAGACTTGATAAACACTAAATAATAACAATTGATCAAAATATGAACCCAAACACATTAGGGTTATTCCATAGAACACAAAACAACCTAATTAGGAGAAAACCATGAAATAAAGGTATAAGAATGGAGTTAAGAATAATCAGAGGGATTCTCACCCAAAATTGGGAGGAAGAGTGGTTTCCAGAGGGAGGGAGTGGTGCGCTATAACTCTCTTGGCTTACTAGATTGTATGAGCTAGAGAGGAGGGGTTATCCATTTGAGATATGAGCTACACAAGGTGACGGAGAAGAATACGTCGCTAGGGGAGGAGGGAGGCATGCTAGAGGGCTTCAGCCGGTGGGGGTTGCATGAGCGGGAGAGGGAAGGGGGAAGGGATAACGTCGTGTAGGGTAAGGGGGAGAGGAGAGAAAGACCCATCTAGGGTTTCTAAAAATGAAAAGGAAAAGAAAACTAAACATAATAATTAAAATAAACATATTAATAATGATAATATTCATAGTAATAATAATAATATACTTAATAAATATATTACCATTATTATTTTTATTAAATAATTTTTTATTTCATTTTACTTATTTTATTCTCATCTTACTTATTTATTATGAATACTGGAAAACCACACAATTTAAACAGGGTTTTCCAAACTGTCCGCTTATTGTGAACTACCCATTTATAAGGCCAGACATCCCTTGTATGATTACTTGTATCCAAACACATAGTTGTGAAAACCAATCTCAAACCATGCCACTCAGCACTTCCCACTTACAAATCCAAATAATATGATTATCACACAGTTTAATAAACCATGCACAAGTGGTGCAGTATAACTCCGCCCCACCTAAGAACTCTCATGGTTACTCCTAACCATGTAGGATAACTGTGAAATCAGTAAAAAAATTACAAAATTTTAAAATTTGACCCTCCATTTATTGAAACATAAAATAAAGACTAGAAATTATTAAGTTTATTAAATTAATCAATAATCAACATCAAGGTATAAAAATTCTCCCAACCAAAAACAGTTTATGCCTCCATAAAGTCACCCATATGATCAATAAACAAAGATAAACCTAGAATAGAATTAATCTAGATAAAACTATGAACCTTAGGGTGACATTTTAACTCCCAAAGTCACACCCGACCTACTTTAAGAGGCACTTGAACAAGAGGAACCATATGGAAAAGGGGGAGGGTTCTCCCCACCACGAGAACCCGACTAGCCAGACCCGTATTGAGACTCTGAGCATGGGAGACTCTAGAACTACCAACTTCAACTAAAGATAAAACTTGAAACATAGACCAAAATCTCTTGAACAAACCAACCAGCACAACTACTGAGAATTACAAACCCAAACATAAAATCTTTAGCATTAGGGAAAATCAAAAAAACAGCATACCAACCGAAAGAAAGGAGAACCCACTCAATATAGAGTATAGATAGGTCTCCCCACCATTAAAAAACTAACCCACTCAATGGAACAAACATAGAAACTACAACACAATGAAACCCAAAAGCTATTTTCATATACCAAACCCCACCAAAAAAGGGGCATGGAAGAATAAACTCCATACCTAGTGGTCAAACAAACCACTATTCATTACATCCCAAGACACATAAATCTCCATTACAGGCACAAACCAAAGCCAAAACTGGTCCATGATGGCTAACCTCACAAGGAAAACCATTCTGAGACTCAAATTTGGGAAGGAACAACCACTAAAATTTACAAGAAAATGAGGTCCCCAAATCTTCTTATAACCAAAGAGGGACTTTCAAAAACAAAAAACACAAGGAGGAAAAGAGGCCTCTACAACCTTTTTAAAAAAATGGAACCATCATGATTAAAAATCCACAATAGAGAATATTAAACTATCTCTATCCCGGTTCTTGAGACAAAAATTATTCCCAATGTCTCCCCACTCCCAAAAATTCCTAATTTTATGAAAAGTTTCACTCTAAGACTTATGGATGGAGCTCTGATATCATAAAAAATTTTCTACCCATAATTGAGGAGGTGATGACTAACAAATAGAACTTCCTCATTCAATAATGCAATATATTGAACCCCTTAAAATTACCCAAGAAACTGCTCTGAACAAAAAATCACTTCATAAATCACTATAAATGAGACATTCTCCTATTTTTCGCATAATGAAGGTATTCCAAAAATAATGGAGACTCATGTGTTGTCCAAAGTTTTTAAAGGCTCTGGCAGCACCACTGAATTCAGATTCTGAGTAGAGTCACCAATGAGAACAATCAAATAAACACTTATTCATAATATCATCAAAAAACCTAACAACCTCAGTTTTGAAAATTTAAACCACTAAAAGATGACACACTGATTCTGAAAATTGATACTCACCTAATCATAAATAAAGAAATCCTATAGTCTGACTATTTATTCTTTACCAAGGCTTTTCTGTGGAATACTCAAAATCAAGAAGCACGATGCTGAATCAAATTTAATAATAAATAAAAATTCCACACTTCAATCACAAACAAAAACACAAACTAGAATAACTATTCTGACCAGAAATCAATATGTCAACACTAAGAGCCCAAAAAATGATACCAAACACAAAATGAAAACCGTAAACAATTACTCACTCATTTTTAAAACAATGAAATCAACCCTTTTCAAAACTATTTTTTAGAATGAAAAAAAACTTAAACAACAACCATTGGTATTCCATGAAGTCTCACACATATATTTAAAATTATTCTAGCACAATCACTCATCCACACATACCACCAATTATTAATTTTCCATATGCATATCTTTATATATGTGATAATTCAATGAAATACTAAGGGTTATTTCAAAACATTTCCCATTAAAAAATATACCATTCAACCCAAATCAAAAACCTCTTTCCAATTTGAAATCACCCCATATCATTAAACCAACACATTACTAAATTCCCAAGTAGTTTCATTTCACAATACAAAAAAGTGTTTCCCAAAATCCCAATAAAATTCCAAAAACACCTTCCATTTTCCCTTTGAAAGCACACATTTTGTTAAAATAAAACCAATTCTAGGAATCAATTTCATTTTCAAAAAAAAATTTACACTCTGAAAAAGATTTTACCTTTGGGAAAAAAATTCTATAAACCTTTTTCATTTTAGAAATCCACTCAATCCAACAAAAAACTAATCCCAAACATAACTCACATAAAAAAATTCCAAAAATAAGGAACTTGTGGCTATGCCAACCTAAAAACATGGTTTAGTAGACCATGCTCCGAGTGAGCATCAAGTAGTGGAAGTATCTAGAACCATGCACTCAGGCTGTACATGGGTTGCTACTCCATTCAAGCTCTCCACGTGACACTGGCTCACTCTATTTGTCATCCCTTATCCACAGAGACTAAGAAAAGGAAAATTTCAAATCTTGGTATACCCCTATAAACTCAAGGCTCGGGGTGGGAAGAGTTCATGAAGTCCTTCGCAGGCCTATCGATTGAGTCCCAAAAATACTAATCTCCAAGATACCTGACACGCCAAATAATAAGGGCCTTATTTGAAACTATTTTTTCAGGAACCAACTCAGGTGTGCCCTGAACCGGTCACCTGACTCAGCCCTCGATAAGTCCCGATGTTTGTTCTCGATCCCCATAGGATGAAAATGCGTGCCAAACATCAAAATAAGTCAATTAAGAATTTTTTGGCCTATAAAAAAGAATAAAAATAAAAAAATATAGTCTGAAAAAGATAGATAAACACTAATAGTAGAAATAAAATAAAGTTACACAACCAAACATATCTCCAAGTGCCCTATTGGGTCACCACCAAACATAGAAGGACGCTCATTGTATGAGCAACCCAAAACTATAACTTGAAACAGAAATGATAGAGTAGTAATGAGCACCGAGATTTTCTTTAAGAATGCTAAAGAACAATAACGCCATTTTACCTTACCTTTAAAATGAAACCCCGTCTTGCTTGTTTGATAATATGACATGATAATATAATGTTTTTCATTCATTTCAAATTCATTTAATAAGTGTGAATTTTCATGAAAAGAATTTATCCTCCACAAAATTTTCAAAATTTATACCTACATGCATTAACACATCAAAATGAATGGAAAATAACATAGATTAAAACATGGTTTTCCAGAAATAGAAATCAAGCATAAAAAACAGAAATTGAAATAACATCACAAGGACCATGATAAATCCATAAGAAACTAGTGTTATTTGTAGATCTAGGATCATCTTACCTCATTGGAATGTGGTATATAAACCACAACTAACTCCTCTCTCATGCACGAGCCACTAGAGAGGAGAAACATCCAAAATTATAGTGGTTTCCAATCATCACAAATGTTTAGTTTGTGTTGTAGCATCAATATTACTAGACGAAACTAGGATAAACCACTTATAAATCATCTAGAGTGCTTTTCCTAGTCAACCCACCTAGGTCCCCAGGGATACCCATGTAATATATTCCAAATTTTGGTGAGGTTTTATCAATAAAAAACACATGAACATATTACTTTTTTTAATCCAAACCACATTTAACCTCTCACCACTGGACTCCCTCTTTAAGTGCATTCCCCTTTTTATGTCACACAATATTGCACAATCCTCTTCACTAGATACATATAAAAAATAACACGATTAACATACGCTTCATTTTTCTAAAACAAATGGGGAATTCCTTAAGAGGGTTTTTCATTTTCAAAATCCATTCTCAATGTGCCAAATGAGCCACATTATTTTACAAGAAATATTTTCATTTTAGAAAACATGGTTTTTCAACACCTTGAAGTTCTAAAATCATCTAAAACCCAAATTTCACAACCAAGGAACCACTCCTTTAAAAGTAAGGTAGAAAAAATGTTTAGATTGAAGAAACTGATTGGAAAACCTCATTAAAAACTAAAAACATTAAGGAAACCACTTTTAAAGATTCAACATTAACGATCAATTTAGCATTATAAATACACCACTATTTCCAACAATATTAATGACATGTTTCAATATGAGAAAATTGCACTCGATGATTAGATAGATTACATAAAACAAATAAATAATTATTTTTAGAAATCGTAGCTAGACCACATAGCATACAAATACACTATTATAGTGGCATGCACTATTGTAGGAAATATAGCGGTGGTGACTTGAACACTATGCTTATTATGTACATGTCGATTAAAATCCATTTGCATTGCAGGGAACGTGTGGCATGCTCTAAGCATGGAGGGACCCCCAGTGGTAGGTGAGTGTTACCCTTACAGACATTTTATGTAGTTGGGGCTTTGCTTAGTTGTAACAACATATAATTCTACATAAAAAAGGGGGTTCAAAACACATTGGGTGTAGGTTACCATAGCAGAACTGTAGGGGGGACTGTAGTAGCAGTGATTCTATAGCATTAACAACTCTATTTCATTGGAAGACACTACTGCAGGAACTGTAGTAGTGGTGATACTGCAAGAAGCACTATAGCAGTACTACTCCCTATTAGGCATTTGGGCCAAAAAATTGGGCCTTTAAGGCTATGTAATGGGCTTTCATTCCCAATGGGCCTACTGGCTATGTAATGGGTCTCCTCTACCCAGAAAAAATATCTCTTTGTTTCAATAAAAATGAAGCTTTGAACCCAATTTCCTTTAAAAAATACAAATATTATATAAATATACAACATACTTTTAAAACAATCTATCAATTCTAGATTTCAAATTATAGGTCTAGGAATTTTGATCCTACCTCAAACATGCCACTCTTTAATGATGACCACCTAATCTGACACTTCACACGTACACACAGATGCATTTATACATACATAAATACATACATACATACATAAATAAATAAATAAATATATATATATATATAAATACCCCTAGATTCATTGCACATATTCCATGCTCCATGAGGGAATATCTATAATGATGGAATATATATATACCTTACTTATACATGACCATATATGTGTTATTGATATCCATAGCATTAAACAACTTTAACCATACCCAACACACTCTAGATAAATCGACCAATAACTAAAAACCCACAAAATCTCTAATTAAAGGTAACCCACAATGAATAAATCAACGAACCGTTACCAAAACCATGGAGAATCCACATCCCTTTACGATGGTGGATAGAATTAGCCTCGAAGGGACCTGATGAACCCTAAATAATCTGAATCGGTCAAAGAAGAACCCCTAAACGCATTAGGGTTCGACCATGGTATACCCAACAACAGAAATAGAATAAAACCATAAAATATAGGCAGAAAAATGGAGAAGAGAGTCAGTGGAGAAATTCGAACCCAAAATCGGGAGGCATAGAGGTTACCAGAGGGAGGGAGTGGCATGCCAGAGCTCTCCTGGATAACTGAATATTGTGAGGAGAATACGAGGGGGGAGGGGAGGTTGGTCGTGCGATAGAGATGACAAGTAAGGTGAGGGAGGAGAAGCCCCCACCAGAGGATGAGGGAGGTACGCCTGAGGGCTTCAGTGACTGGGGTCATGGAAGTGGGAGTGGGAAGGGGGATGGGTCGGGTCACATTAGTTATAGGGGATGGGGGAGAGAGACCCCTCTAGGGTTTCCAAAAAAGGAAAAACTAAATATAAAAATAATAATAATTGTAAAATTAATAATAATGATAATATTCTTAATAATAATAACCATAATAATATCATTATTATTTTTATTAAATCCTTCTTTAAATTTATATTTCATTTTCCATATTTAATTTTCATTTAATTTATTTATTTTAAATACTGGACAACCACACAGTTTACACACAGTTTACAAAACCATGTTCGGAAAACTACCAAGGTCACACATCCCTCACATTGTTACCTGTTGCCAGATGCACGGTTGAGAAAACCATGCTCAAACCATTACACTCTACAATGCCCACTTACAGGGCCAAGCCACATGCTAGTAGAATCGGTTAATAAACCGTGCGTAATTCATGCTCCATAATTGAAACCCAATTGGCCACTAGCATGGGAACCACACAGTTACTCCTAACCATGCAGTCTAACTGTGAAATTAGTAAAAATGATTCCAAAATTTTTAAATTTGACCCACCAACTACTTACAATCCAAATGCAATGTATAAGTAATTAAAATAATCAATATTCAAGATTGGGGTGTGACATTTATTATACCCTTTATAATTCATATGTTTCATTTTTCAAAGGATATAAATAATTATGTTAAATGATTTTTTTCTAGAAGGGATTCATATTTAAAAAAATTTGTTGGATATGTTAAAGACTTAATATGGAATATGAAATGGTGGGTATAGAGGGAATGATTGTCAATTGAAGTCATGGGTGCTGTTTATATAAAATGCCTTTATTTAAATTCTATAAAAATATAAACCTAAAAGTCATATTTTTATGTATGCGATCAAATTTTCTCTTTTCATGTTTTATGTTTTTACGTATAAAATTTGGTCACATCTATCGATATCAATCTAGAAACATAAATTTTATGATTTTAGAACTGAGCTATGGGGTGCAATTTTAGGGCATTTATAGTTGGTATTAGCACATGTTTTAGATGACATTGAAGATTATGATGTTCTCATAAGACGTTAAATTAAGAGATATGGATAGCATTATGGTATTATAACAATAAGGTTTATCATAAGTTCGAATTCATTAGAAAAATATTTTATGTTTTATGTTATCAAAATCTATGGTGAAAAATGATATTTTTGGAGATTTTTTATTGCATCTATGTACAACTATCACTTAGGCGTATCATGAGGTTAAATATACATTATTATTTTTGAAAGAATTATATTATATTATCAAAGATGTAAAATGAATGGTATGATATAACCTTTGAGGTTAAACCTTTCTTATATATTGTGGTTGCTGAGGTTGTTTGGGATATAGTGTTATTTATTTATAGAATGATCAATTTTTAAAATTTAGTTTTATTATTGAGTCTTTTAAGATTAATATTATATTTCATCATATTAATGCTTATTCTTTTGGGGAATTATCTTTCCTTATTTTTACCTCTTTTAGTTTTGGATAATGTCTAATAAAAGGATGACTAGAATGTTATTATCTTGTGGATAAATTGATTCATTATAAGATAAATTTTTGGCTTTAGGCATGAGAAATTCATCATACTAAACATTTGGAGTGAAGATGAAATTGTGGTGGAAATTAACAAAGAGATGAAATTAAACTTGTCATGTAAGTATTTTTACTTATATTCTTAATCACGATAGTAAATAAATTCCTTAAACCAAAGAAATAATCATTAGTTTTTTTATCCCCTTACCATAATTTTATGATGAATTTATAATCTTTTGAATTCTATTAGGATTACAGTTTTGTATTGGTTCACTTTTAATTATCATTCACTTTCTTGTGATCAATGTTCTATATCACTCTCTTATATTATTTGGGCATTAAGTTTCTCTTCCATTTGCACATTTTCACTTCGCACTAATTTTATTCTATTTTAAAACTTAGCATGTGTTATACAAGATGACCTTCATACTTCCCATAATCTTTTTTCATGTGAATGTTTTATTAAAAATTTTTATAATGTGAGATTTCTATAATGGAATTTTAAAATGTGAAAATTTTATTACTATGTAAAATTTCATAATGTGAGGTTGAAATATATTAATGGGTGGATAATGAAATATACCTATATTTTGAAATTAATTACAATGTGTGATAGTGTTTATGATTTGCAAAAATAATCTTACATAAAAAGTGAAATATTACTAATTCAATATTACTATAATAAACTATCTATTAAATTTATTTTTTGGAATAAGGATAAATAAAATTTAAAATTTATATATTCTTATTTTAATTAATAAATATTTATTAATTAATTATTAGTATATAAGCACTCATGTTTTAGTAAAACCATACTATTCTTTAATGTTCTGTTTTGATCAAAATTAGATTTTGATAGGTTTTTGTGAGAGATTAATATATTTTTTTAATTTTTGAATATATTATTTGATAAAATAAATATCATTTATTAAATTATAATATCAAAATTATCCTTTGGTGAGATTGTGAGTGTTTTCTGAAATTTTTTATTTTTTTGTGAATAATGACAAATACTGATTTTTATTGAAAACCATATTTTTTATAAAGTATATAAAAAAGTTAAATTATATTTTTATTTAGTTTTCAAATATAATTAATACCATTTTAATTAAAACTGAACAATTAATTTTTTTTAATTAATTTTATACTTGAATTTAGTATAAAGGTATTTTATATTTCAAAAGGGATTTTTTTTGGTATAATCAATTTTTCATAACGATTTTCCAATTCCATTTTAAATTAAATTATAAAACATCTGTATTTTGAATATTAAAAAATATATTCCATATTTTTAATAATTTGGTTGAAATTTATTAAATCGTTCCCTTTTATTTTTAGTCAACATTCATAGGAACCTTAATAATTTTTGTTTCCATAGAAAAGGGTAAATAAGATAAATACTCTTAAAAAATGATAAGGACTATAAAATTACACTAAAACATGAATTAAATTTATTATATGAATCTATTAAATCCATAATCATCCATTATTCATTTATATGTTATTTTTTCAATTTGGGTGGGATTATATCCTTTATACTATTTTATTTAAAGAATAGTGTAAAATGTTACACTCTTTTTTTAATATCTATAAATTTTTTAAATAGGGTTAACCAGAGGATATGTTAAGTTATAAATATTATTTTGAAATATAAAATATTTATATTTATCTTTTTAATGTATTTTTTACATTTTAGTGGGGAAATATTTAACCTATATTTGTACACAACATTGATGCAATTATTCGGTTAATGAAAAAATAAAATAATTTATGTTGAAAATATTAAAAAAATATAATTTTATATAATTAATGGGATGAAAAAATTATATAATGTAAAATTAAATGTTGGGAATTTTTTATAATATTGTTTTGGAATTTATGGTTTTATTGAAATCAATGTAGTGAATAGTTGTAAAAATTGACATTGATGATATATTATAATAAATAATATGTTATTAAATTATTTAAAATTATTAAAAATCATTTACTCAAACAGATGATTATGATAAGATTTATAATTTCAACCATTTTCCATCTATAGTTCAGTTTTCCATTTATTGCAACTATATTGACCCTCAAAGATTAAAAATCCTTGTTGTCATAGTAAGTTTGAAAGGGGTTAATGAGGGGTTAAAACCAAAATATAAAGGTTAAAAACTTGTCAAAACTTGTATTAGTTTTGTTTAATGGGATTATTTCAACCAGTAATCATCTTATTCTTGAAATAAATCTATTTTTATATGTTTTAAATGGAATTTTATGATGTATTTTATTTAATATTTTTAGGAATTAAAAGAGAAAACCTCCCCTATCTTATAAAAGGGAATCTATTCTCCTTGGTACATAACACATCAAGAACCAGTGGGTTCAGAAAATGAATTCCTAAATATTTTCCTAGAATACCTCCACTAATTCTGTAGGTTATATTTTAGCTATATTATCATCCACCATGGGCCAGAGGTGTTAATCAAAGGATACATTCCAAAGAAGTGTTTATGTTTTTAGCCTAATTTTTTAATTTTATTTCTTCATTTACCTCCTTAAAATATTTTTCAACTATGCTAAAATTTTAACACCAATAGTCTAGATATACTGATATGCTTTAATGATGGTGTGATAACCTATATTTATCTCCAACATCTAATAAATGCATAATTAATATATCATTCACATGCATGGTGTAAAAATGCCACACCAACCGATATAATTTGTTTTCCATAGCTGTCTATAATGGAAGGTCATAATGGTGGAATTAATGTTTATAAATTATAATCATGACATATTTATCATTCTAAAAATTTAATATATCATATACCTTCTTACCTTTAAATTCCATGAAAAATGAGAGCATTGTTTGTGAGTACCTGTGGACTACCATCTCCACGAAGCGATGCAATTTTTTATTCATCACCGAAAAAATTCATGATATATATAATCTTATTAAAATAATTAATATTATATTTATGATATTTTTATCATTATTAATTATTTAAATTTTAGTTTCCTTTCTTCCATAATTATTGTTAAAAAATTATATGTTACTCATTCATATGTACAACCAACCATCTTTATGATTGCAACATATTATATTTTTCATACCCGAATTTAGTGGTTGGACTAAAAAGTATAGTTTAGGTATAAAAATTATAATTATTTTTTGAATATTATTCTGGATATTATGGATTAATAAACCTTTTGATCATAGTCAACACATCAAATCTGTTTTGAAATTATGAACCAAACATCCTAAATAAATCCTATGTGGACATAACTAATGAAGTATTTAAACCTAAAATTAAAAAACTGGAATAAAATATTTAAGGATAAGGGGATAAACATGGAAATATTTCTTAGGGAATCAAATAATTTATACTATTTTATTATATATTATTTAAAGAACATAAATGGAATCTCTGGACTTGATGTATATGAATTTTCCTAATTTTCCCTTCATTGATTCATATATTAATGTTATGCACCTAATTTATTTTATACAGTCTATATAATTAACTTTTACATATTATACGATTAAAAAATAATACTTTTTGTTATTTTATATTTCAACATGAATTACTTCATCCAAGTGCATTTGAATTGTTATATTACCAAGAGGTAAAGGGTTTCTTAAATCAATTTCCTTTCATTAGGATATAACTTTTATTATTTTACATTTTTAGGCCAATATTTTATATGAAATAACCATTGTTTAATTTATTTTGTGTTTACACTTTTTTATGTGTATTTACATTTTTATCACATAATCACACCATTGATTAATAATCAATTCATTTATATGATCTTTGTATGGGTTATTCATATAAAATTCTCTTTCTATAGGAAATGATTTTTTATGTACATATTTTTTTTGGAAGTGTATATGGTACCACATTACATGTTATATAATTTTTTTAATCATTAACCTAGTATTTTATTTTTTTTTGATGAAATTTGACTCATGTTCATAGGATTCAAAAGTTACCAAAAAATATATGGATTTTTATGATACCTTCTCATATTATTTCAGGATTATACATGTAAAAATTTCCTTAGGGAAACAATATAATATTATTTTCTTGAAAAATATCTATTCTCTTTAATTATGGTTATGATTGTGGTTTACGTGTATAATATTTATTTCATTCCCCATTAATAGAGAAACATAAAGATAGTTTTTTCTAAATTACACTGATCTTATATCCTCTTTTAAATCAAGAATATTTCCCATAAATTTCTATATTTTCAAAAAATGTTTTTGAAAATGTTTTTATTTAAATTTTTTTTTTCCTATGTATATTTTCCGTGATATTTTATATTCTTTTAAATGGTTTAAAAAATTAAATTTCTTAACTTTTTTGCATGGGTATCGTCTGACTATGATTTCAAAATGTTTTAAAATAATGATTATTTTTAATATTTATTACCTGAATGAATTTTCTTTGTTTCATAATGTTTCAATTATTTGATTCAGCCTTTACAAGTGTATGAGGTTTGTTTAAAAGAAAAATGTTTTCTATAATATGTACTTGTTTAATATATTTTAAAAGTGACTTTCAAAATGAAAAGGGTATTTTTATAAAAAAAATTATATTTTTATATGGTATTTCCATTCATCTATGTCCAAAACCATTGAATATATATATAATCCATTAGTGTTATTTTTTTTTAAAATAATTATTTATTCTCTATATGTTTTATTATTTTTTCAAATAGATTATCATGGAATTCATATCTTTTCCATGAGTTAATAAAGTCTTGAAATTAATAATCATTTATTCTATGAGTTCTATAGTGAAACACAAGATCCATATACTTTATTCACGTTATGGTTATTGGAAATTTTTTATATTGATGGTTCTTTCTTTAATAACCAAGGATGGGTGAATCTGTTATAGACAAAGGATGGGTGGTTCTATTATAAACCAAGAATTTGTGGGTCCAGGATATCCCTCCAATGCATTTGGAATGAAAGTTGACCATATTATTATTTAAACATTGGGATGAAGTTAATTGATTTTTCGTCTCCTAAGATATTATCCAAATACATTGTGATGGTTATTTCAAGAATAACCCTAAGGGTTATTTTATGTGTTTCCTTGAGGGTTACTCTATATATAATATTTATATAAAAATGTTCAAAGATATGAAGTTCTTTCAATATACTTTCTATAGGTTTTTAATGTTTTCTATGATCCATATTGATATGAAATGTATCATGATTACATATTCTTATGGATATTTTCATTATTGAAGATTTATTTCATGTCACATATTTTTTTATTTAGGTTTTTATGGGTATGAATTAGCTTTTGTAATAATCATGAATTTTTAATATTTTATCATACCGTTTATTCTTATCTTATGTGCATAGATAACATCGAATTGGTAATTATTATGTTTTCACTTAACGTGAAATTAATCTCATCCTTCTTATGATTCGTCTTCCTCTGGTTAGGAATAATGACTTTAAATGATTTGGGTGTATAAAGGATTTATATGTAAGGAATTTTGTGAGAGATGTTAAATAATAATTAGGGAATATGAAATTATGGGTATAGTGGGAATGATAGTCACTTCATGTCATGGTTTTTTTATAAATAAGATTTTTCTATTTCTCTAAAACTCTAAACCTAAAATTTTAGTGGGTATTTAAGTGATCTAATATTTAGTTTTTACATTTTTAGTTTTTATGGCTAAAACTGGGTCAAATCTATCGGTATCAAGACATATATATAATGTTTATGATTTTATCATCGAATCTGGGATTGATGGGTCTGAGCTGTTATAAAAAGTTCAAGGATTATTCTCATGGATTAATTTTTTTATTAATTTTAGTTCTTTTGATATATAATTTCTTGGATTCATTATATTTGGGGTTTTAAAATAATTTATTATATCTTCTATAATAATATTATATCAATGATATGCTTTCTAATAATCTATGTCACCCTTGAAAATCCTAAAATAACATCAATTGTTATACCTTAAGTGATAACCATTAAAATAACCTTCATAAGATACCTTATCATCTACAACCACTATTATCTATTATTGTGAAGCTTCTATTTAATCCCATAATATTTTACATTTTGTCTATACCACTTAAGTCATTTATACCCTACAAACTTTTTCAAATTTGGGAGACTGCTTCTATCAAAGTAAGTCAGTCATCTTTTCTTAGGCTCGATGGGGATGGTTTGGTCTAGGGGAAGGGGTTGTTACTTTTGTTATGTATTTTATTATGAAACAATTTCCCTAGGATTGGGGATATTTATTTCATCTTGGGAAATGGGTCCTTATATGCCTTATATTTTTTCATTAGTCCATTCTATCAATCTTGATGTTATGGGTTTGGTCGAGGATAAGTAGATACTATATTCTTTCCTTTAAAGAATTTTTTTATTTAATATTCCTTATTATATTTTTTTCATCTATTTTCTGCCATAAATTGTTTATTCATATCACATTATTGATTTATTACATTAAAACCATCATGGAAGCTATTTAATTGTAGACATGAACCAGATTATGAAATGATTGTGGAATGGTGAATCACTTTATTCAATGAATATTTTATTGAATTTGAAATTTACACTTTTATATTTCCCTATATTGATATATATATAACACTATTCTCTATCTTTTTGATATGTAGAGATAAGGATTATTATATAAATAAATAATTGATATAGATTAGTATAAAGAAGGATTAATATATGATAATTTGTGGAAATATAGTGTTATTGTGTAATTAAATCATACTAAATTTTTATAAAATTATATGTTATTGTATTATACTAAATTTTGGGATATGTTATATGTCATGATTTGGAGTTATTTCCATTTTTATATAATATTTTATCCTGTAATAGTTATAATACTTCATCTGAATAAGGAGTATGGTTAAGGATATTTTTTAGTGTGATAACTTCATTGTAAGTCATTATCCTAGTTGGAGCGATGGATTCACTTTTTTTGAATGGTATGAATTTGAATTACTTTAGATGAGTAAGTTTACTGCCTCTTAAAATTTTTGTTTTTCTCATTTCAATTTAAGGATTGATTTTCAGTTATATGACTATATAGATGAAGGGTATAAGTGTTTTTTTGGAGAGTCGGACATGTTTATGTGTTTTGGTATTTAGGTTTAAGTAGTTACATTTGATTGTGAATATTTCATGGTATTTAGTTGGAAATGTGGGAAAAGAGACTTCATTAGCTATAACTCTAGATTCAAAATGTCGTTAAGATTACACGTATATTTCTAGACCATAATATATAGTTGTATGATGATGTGTGTTGATGTTTAAATTATATAAATTAATATTGAGGTTGAATAATTTTTTTTGTCTTTATATATTAATGTTATATATATGTAAATAAATGAATTTGATAATTAGATATGGTTTTTAATATTTATAATGTATATAATAATGAAATAATTAGATGGATTAATTTTTTTTAATATGAGATGATTTTTTAAAAAAATTAGGGATGAATTATGTTAAATGATAATGTATTTTTTTTAAATTAAATAATTATTTTGTAAGATTAAAGTATTTATGATGGAGATTAATATTTAATTGGTTCTTATTTATTTTATGATATAATTCTTACATTTTTTCTTTTACCACTATTTTTTATGCTTATTAAATATTTTTATCCATTTTTATTATGTTTATATCATGTGTATATTTAATTTTGATATGATGTGTTGTTGGAACATATGCATTAGTGTTATAAGTAGATATGCTCAATATTATGTTTCATGAGAACACAAATGATGTTGAGATAGTTATATGGATGTTTCTGTGGTGATGTCATTTAGTAATGTTAATATTACATTGGATTTTGTCTTTATATGATTTCTATTTCATTCTTAAAATATGGATTAGTATATGAGGGTTTATCCTATTGGCTTCCTACATGATTCAGATGAAAATGATCTCCCAAAATTATTGTAAAACTGGTGGTAGTTTTTTGGGACCATTTTCAAATTATTTTATTATTTATATTTATCTAGATTATTGATGAATTTGATATGTTGATAAAAGGATATAGTTGTTAGAAATGAATTTTATGGTGAAGATTATAGAATATTGAGCTGTTTATTATTTACATTGATTGCAATTGGATTCTTAAACATTATTCTTGATTCAATATTTAAATATTCATAGATTATTTCACACATGTATATCACAAAAAACTGCTTTGAAATATATTTTTTATTTTATTAGAAGTATAATCTGAAGGATTTACCCCATGTTCCTAACCCTGTATATTTTTCAAGATTCATTTGGCTAGATTACTCAAGGGGGATTTAGAAAATTTTGTTTTTAGTATCTTGAGTGGATTTATTTGAGGATGATCTTCAATTTTCCATTATTAATCATGTTCATTGGAATGTATATATAGTTTGGTTGCGGAAATTTATATCATTATTTATATATATTTGGGGTATATTGGTGGTCATGCTTCATTGGTTTGGAGTTATAATGGAAATGTCTCCTATAAATGTGATAGATACCATCAGTGTTAGTCAATTAACCTTAGCCTAATGGTGGGGGAATTTGTGGGTTATGTCTATCTTTACTACCAACCAAGGATTTGTTTCAATAGATTTATGCTATGAGATATTGGTATCGATGTTTTTTATTGATATATAGGATTAAGTATGATGTTTGTAATATGTGAGGACTGGATGGGGTTGTTAGGAGAAAATGTCACTTAAACCTATCATGTAATGTTGGTTGAGAAGAACCTACATGAACTGTTATATAGGGACACCTATCATCCATCAGAAAGACCATGATTTTCTATTAAGAATGATCATATAAAAATTTACTAATTATAAGATCATGATGTTAGGATGGTTACATGTTTCAGTATCTTAGTATGAATTTATGTTAAAATTATTTCTAGTGAGTATGAATACTATTTTTATGTGCACTATCATGTAAAAATATAATCTATCCTAAATAATTATTTTTCATTAATTCCAAAAAACATTGTTCAAAATAGTTTAAATATTAAATTTTATAAACACATAAAATTAATTCATTCTTCATTCACTTAATATTCCTTATTTAGAGTATAATTTATTGTATAATTCATATTTGATCACATGTCATTATATTATTTATCTTCATCCTCATACCTTTACCTTAAATTCCTTATTGGTGTTTGTATTCTATTATTAATTTTTTTTGTAAAAATATATTTAATATTTCTTGTCAAAAACTCATTCTATGTATCAAAATAACATTTGAAAAAAATTTACAAAAATGGGTTATTTTTATTTAAAACTTTCCAACACTAATCAAAACATCCAAACTACAATTTTTTTAGGATTCTTCGTTCATTTGGAAATAATTTTATAAAATAACCCAAGATATGGATACAATCATGAGAGGAATGATGGGTCTCAAAAAGAGAAGAAAATATGGGTGAGGTAGATTAGAGAACCATTATTTAGTTGGGACATAACATGGGATACAAAAACTTATTGGGATATATCAAATAACATGGGAAATAAGTCTAATTGGACCACATGTAAAAAAAATTCTTAGATAAAATATGTTGGATAATGTAGACATTTATATGGTGAATGTGACAGAAAAATATTTCTTGAATCAGTTAGTATGGGGGTTTCATTGTTAAGGTAATGATTCAACTAAAATCCATAGGATACCATATATAAGTATTCCATTCAGTATGGTTTTTAAATAATTGGTAGTTGATGATTATAAGGGGGAAATTGATGCTATGATTTCTAATCATATAAAGGCTTACATAACATGCATTTTGGTATGTCATAAATTGGATTACCAATTAATAGATGTGGTATACAAATATCCTTATTTTATATTAATGGATATTTTATAACTAGAAAAAAATATATTTTATATGGTTTATAATTTAGTATTAGGATCATCTTATGGTGTTTTTATCAATCCTCTTTTTTCCATTGGTGTTTTAGAAATGGATTAAATGAGGACTTACCTTTTCCTTACTGTTGATGCTATAATTTTAGATAAATGATTTTTTTTATATCTCAAGGTTTATCTGAAGATAATTTCAGGACTAGAACTCACTCTAATAATTAGCATAGGATATTTTGATAGATGGAGGGGGTTCAGACCTATAAAATTATATGAATGATCCTTATTATTGAGTTGAGATACAAAAGAAATTCAACAATTGATCATAATATGATATTGAAAACAATGAAAGATGTAATATTATATTTTTTTGGTGTAAAAATACTTTTTATAGTGATAAGACCATTGGGACAAGGAGTGAAGTGGGCTATTATTAAATGGTACATGGTGTTCCTTTGGATAGATCCAAAGGAATTGGTTTAAAATTATATTTATTTACCAATTTTCAAGAGGATAGATATACATAAACCTTTTTTGGGTTCTATGAAAAGGATAAAAATGGTTATATGTCTAAGAAATACATTTTAATAAAGGGAGTGAAAAAATAAAATTCATGTGCTATCTCAATATTTTAAGACTCATGGTGGTAAGATGAGTGGTTAAGGTAACTAACATTAAGGCATTTTCTCCTACTATTTCTAGGAATCAATATATTCTTTTCATAGAGGGTGAAGCTAATATAAAAGATACATAAGGAGTTTTTCGTCATCTAAATAACAAGATTGGAGTTCCTTTTATTGATGATAAAAAAGACCCAATTTTTGAGGATACGTGTGATATTTACTCTAATGTACTATGAGATTGTAGTTCATCAGTGCAATTATCAACATTATTATAGGTTGTGAATTATTAATAGAATTTGAATTCTCATTTGGTGAGAGGTTAGTTTTCAGAATCATGACTTGTATTGGGATTTCAAGTGTATGTAATTCCCAAAAAGGTGGTTTTATACATGGGTTGATGTCTGATAAGTGTATTGGGTGTATGGGAATATTTCAGAGTAGTTTTCTAGTGGTTGGGTTACTGATAATGATTTTAGCTATCCATTCATGGTGTTCGTTTCATTCACAACATGAATAACCTTTTATGGGATCCGTTCAGTCCATGAATGGGGTATCTTAGGGGTGGATATTGCACATGATAATTCACAGTGTGAACCTATTATTCATTTAATGAAAGAAACATGGAATATGGTATTACATCATCCTAAAAGGGTATTTTCTGTGTGAATCACTTATATATTGTGTAAACCCTTTTCATGGCATCTATTATAGTAGATTTATTTTCATTTTATTAGGGTATAATTTTTATGAACTCTTAGGTACCTTTGGATTTGGTCGCATGAAAGGATAGGGGATATCCATGTTTTACCTCCATTCTACCCTCTTACGCCCCAGATGTAGATCCTTCGATGGATATTAACCACATCAATTATCCTCTCCTCTATTCCTTTGGTTACTCTATCTTATTTCACCTATTTTTGGGTGCTTGATTAGGTTTTTGGGAATATTATATCACTAAATCCGGGAGAAATAATAATTATTTATGGAAAATTCATGTGTATATCATAGAAGAAATCCATATAGGGTGTAATAAATCTATCATACATCACTCATCATGAGTTATATAAAATTTTTTATTTCTTCTAGTTTTCTAGTTAATTTTGGATATATAAGAAATCAATTTGGGGTTATAATTTAGGTATTTTTCATCGTCGATGTTTGGGTGTTTGTGAGAGTGGATCACAACTTGTTTCTCATTGTTTATGTATATTGAGGTTTTCGGGTGAGTTTTATATTGGTTATTCCTATTTTTGATTTTTTAAAATGTTTAAATAAATAATATAATGGTACTTGTTGATGAGATATATTGTCGAGGACTCATAGGATGTAGATGTTAGCTTGAAATTGTTTATAGATCATTATTTTAGGTTATTATCCAATATAATAATATTTCTATTTGTTATTTAGGGATTATGTCTTTTAGTGCATTCATTTTTATTTCCCTCTTATATGGTATATGCCTTCGAAATCTCACCATAATTTTATGATGGAATTTCATATACCAAATAGTCAACATAGACCATATAACATGATAAATGGATCAATAGTATAACCCTGGCAGAACTTGTGTCATTGTTCATCCACATGAACATATTAGTGGAGTTAGTGGTTTTTAATGGATATGATACATCATTAGAAATATTTTAATTATAAAAAGTGTATTTTATTCAAGTATAATTTAAATATAATTGAGTGAATTTAAAAAAAGTTTTTGAAACAGTATTAAAAATTAAAATTAGTTTTCTATAGAATGTTTTATTGGGTTTTGGTTATGGGACTACTGTGAATAATGTGACATGTGATACTATTTGAAATTTTTTTGTAAAGGTTACATTTGAACTGGGTTTTAAATGAAGTGTGAAATGTGTTAGATTTTATTTTCATGGTCCATTTATCCTCATGAGGGTTATGGCCTATTTTCAAAATCTGGTGTGCCTATTGTATTTCAAGTTTATGAATGCTTAGGGATTGTGTGTTTCATAAGGTTTTTTATTTTTTGCTAAACCTTTTTATACAAATTATTTTATTATTAGAGTTCTTAGTTGGGATGGATGGTTGGAATATAAACCTTAGAGGGTAAAGATGGGTATTATGACGTGTTAGAGACATTTGAATAAGTCCCATGGGATTACTACCTTGGTGTTTATCTAGTGAGTTGTGAGATAGTTTTTCTAACTTATTTTTTTAATTTTGTGTTTGTACTAGAAACTTTTGATATGAAATGGGTGTAGAGACCCCAACTCTAGTATCCTAGATATTGTGTCTACTTTATTAAAATGTCCAAGAATATAAGGAATCAATTCCCAATGGATAGAATAGTTTATTTGTCTAGGTAAACTATAAATATAAATGATTCCAATACTATATTTTAATACAAAAATTTTATATATTTTAGAGTATCCTTATTCACTCTAGAATATCCAATCTTATATATTATAAAATACTCTCTGGTATCATGGGGAAAATAGAACATAAGAAATGGGTGAGATCATAAACTCAATAATGGTTAGAGTATACTATAATCTACGAATAAAAAAGTATTAATCAATATGTAAAGGTAAATAATAGAAAAAAATTCCATTTAATCAACAACATGATCATAATATTGCATGAATAAATGATGATCAAATAATTCCATATAAATAATTTTATAAACATGAATCATAACCATGGATATTTTAACTAATATAATTATCACATATAATTTCAATAAATAAATTCATAATAAGGGAATGAATAATTTAAAATCTCATAGTCATACTGTTAATCCCATTTAAGAGATAGTTATTGTCAGGAACTTTTAAAAGATATTTTAAACCTACTCATTTCAAACTAATCGAGTTTCTCTAAATCATATGTGGTAAAAACATTCACAAGAAACATACGATCAATAAATTTCACATTATTGTTTAAAAATCCTTGTTAGAACCTCATGGGGTTTGGGAAACTATTTTTTTCCCATGGGACATGTCGATGAATCGAGGGGTTATCTATACCATGACCCACCTTCTACATACTAATTTCATGGAATTCCTTATATGAAAGTGGTGAAACATTGTCAAAAATAACATTCATATTTAAAAAAACCTAGAAAATTTTAATACTTACCATAATAAAATAAACAGAATCATAAACCATGTAATATGGTGAATGGTATCAAAATAGAACTTCTATTATAAAACTGATTATAAACCATATAAAAAAATAAGGATAATATCAATAAAATATATACCCAGTGGGTCATAATTAATTAAATGGTTCATGTCATTGATTATTATGAATATCATAAAAATATATTTAAAAATTTCTTTAGTAAAATATCCTTTTATTTTTGAGAAATATTTATTTAAAACGTATTTATTTTAAATTATTTTTTTTGGAAAATAATCTTAAAATATTATAATAGAATATTTAAAAGTCATTGAAAACATTTATTGAGAAAAATATACTATAATTTAAAAAAACAATTTTTATAACAAAAAATATTTTGAATATATTTTTAGGAAACATTGTTTTGAAAAATTGGTGTTTTGATTGTAAAGATGATTTTTCATAATAAACATTATTTTTGAACTCTTTAATTCCCAAATAGAAGTAAATGTAGGGAATGCATTTATTTTCAAGACATAACCACTGGAAAATGAAATTCATTATTTTCTTGATCGATGGTTCGTAGTATTTCATCATGAGATACATAGTCATAAACCATCATGATTATAATGAAATTGTGAAATAAACACTTACAATGATCATAAAATTGAAGTGAGAATTAATCAATGAATATATTATGTGTATAAAATATAAATATAGATAAAAAATTGAATATATAATATAATATAATCAAAATTCATTATACTCATAATTTTAAAATGGCATAATCAATGAAGTAGAAGTTTAGCCCAATGAAAATGAATTGAGTTATGAATTACCATACGTCACAATTCATATTGATTGAACTTTTTTAGACTCTTCTATAGTGGTTTTAGACATTTTGTTAACTTACAAAAAAACCATATTAGTATTTATAATATCATATTTTATCCCTTTAAATCATTTTATCACCCATTCATTAATAATCTTTCATTAGTTCTTTTTGTTTCGCATGTTAATTTCCTTTTCTTCTTATGCATGTTTTGTCATTAAAGATCTGATTATTTAAAATATAAAATAATTTCATCATATCAATAATAATATTCAATAAATAGTTATTATATATTTATATAAATTTTAATTTTAAAACCAATAATGGAATAAGGTTATTAAAAATTAATTACATTACAATCATCGAGATAGTAGACTGAACGAACACTTGAGTAACGTTTGAATTTTATAAAGATCATTATAGAAAGAAGGTATGAAATATAAAATTATTAAAAATGATAATAATATCATATATACCATATTATATTCTTATATATATCATTAATTTGTTTTGGTGATGAAAAGAGAGTCACATCGCTTCGTGAAGGCGGTAGTACACACATTCATGATTGTTGTCATCATGTATAAGTAAGTGAAAAGGAATGAATAGAACTGATAAATTACCATTTAAAACAAATAAAAAAAATCATGAATATCATAATTAGTTTATTTATATATCATATCATATGTAACTTTATCCTTGTCACCTTCCATGAGAAGTGTTAGTGAATTTCGTATCACATTGCTTCATGTGGTGATAGTTTGTCGTACATGCAAGCGATATTATCGTATCACCTATGGAATTTATGGTAGGATGATATATATGATATAATTACCATATAGTTATAAATATTTTATAAGTATCATATATATAATTTATATCCATCATAATACCCAACTGTTAATGGTCGAAATGAAAGAACAAATGGCATCAGTTCTCAAAGTGATACTCCATATTGCACCCGAATGATGATTTCATAACCCATTTTAGGGAAGAAGATATGTCATATACATGATTTTATTTTGAGTTATGCATTTTTTTGACATGTGTTTATTCTTTAGTTTCCTCAAATGTTTTTGGTTAAAAGTGATGATTTTGGGTTTGACAACAAGTGGCACATGATTGGTGCATGGTTAGAGGAACCAGTGAAACCTCCCCTAGGAAAGCATAAAACCAATTTCCTATATGATAGAGAAGTGCACATGGTTTCCACATGTTTTGGAAAACTTTGTAAGATAACCGTGAGGAAAAAGTTTCTTGTAAAGTGAGGGATTCACGGTTTATGTACAGTTTAGGAAACGATGTGACCTATCCAGGTCATTAGAAATATGATTTAACTCTTTTACCCACTTTGAGATTTAACCCCTAAATGACCATTTCTTGCCTCTCCAAGTTTTTAGTGACCTAGTGGAACTCCTAAATTCTTCTCCAAGCATACTATACTCTTCGAAAGGATGGATATGGTGGTTTCTTCAATGTTTTCTTCTTGATTTATCAAGGTAATCATTTTCC
This sequence comes from Viscum album, assembly GCA_963277665.1. Classification (NCBI taxonomy): domain Eukaryota; kingdom Viridiplantae; phylum Streptophyta; class Magnoliopsida; order Santalales; family Viscaceae; genus Viscum; species Viscum album. The sequence continues at coordinate 806,207,855 of OY728155.1, forward strand.
CTCTTCTTCCTCTTCCTCGTATTTTACATTATGTTATTCTCCTTCCTTGTTTTTGTGGACCTATGGTTCTTTTTTGAAGGATTGTATATTTTGTGTTTTTTCTTATTAGAGTTTATCTTGGATTTTCTTACTTTTTTGTACCTTGGTAAGTTTTTTTAGTTGGGTATTGTTGAAGCACTATGAGGTTGATGTACGTTTCCTGTCGCACATAACCTTTAAATATAAGAATCATTGGTTTCGTTATTTTCACACCTTCATTAGATATTAAATAGTGATATCTATTTTTTAGAATAATTTTTTTATGTGAAATGAGGTAGTTTTCATAGTTGTTTATAATTATATTCAGTCTCTTTATTAATCTATGCATACTAAGTGTTTGATAAATTCCATTATTGGAATTTAAAAAGAGATTGTGGTTTTAAAGCGTAGTTAGGATTTATAAATTAATTTTTTGAATTTAAAATAATGGTTTGGGTTTACTAAATGTTGTTCTAATTTTATATTAAATTTATGTGGGAATGGTTCTTGGAAAATGGTTTGACATGTCACAAAAATGTGTTGCTTTACTTTTGGAATCAGATGATTTCTCGAAGGGTGTTGGAGGCCCATTTAGTACATTTGTAAAATTGGTTGTTTTGAAAACTTTTCTTGGATAAATCTCTTTCCTTGGTTATGTTGATTGTTGTGGGAGTTCTACAATGATATACTCCCTTGTGATCAAATTATTGAAAGGTAAGAGATTACTTCTTAAGGTGACTCATGGGTGAATTGTTATATATGTGGCATGCGTATGATGAATGAGAATGTGATTGGATGTTTTTATGATATTGATTTCTCACCCCCACTTTGGTCATGAAATGATAACCTAGAATAAATAGCAGATTTTTGGTGAATTGTTGCTGCACTAGCTTAGAATTTTGCTCTCGATAGTGGCCCTTAGAATAGTATTTTCTTCTCATTGGGATAGTGCCAATCAATCAAACCTGGTAGTGTCAGATCAAGAATGTGGGTGAGTTTATGTCATTTGGCGAGCCATGCCTTCTAGATGATTCATACGTATGTATGTTCACGATTATTCCCTTAATCTCATAGTTTCTCCCATTTCCATTGGCACTTCGTTATCTACGGTGTATGACTGAGATGAATTGTTGGTTGGTTAAATGTGCATGTTATTTTTCCATGTCCCTTGTTATGTGATAATTTATTTTTATTTATTGTATGGTGTACCTCTTGGGAAAATGAGATGTGTTTGTTTTCAGTGGTTTCGGGATAATATTTTTTAACTTTTTCTATACTGTCATTCCATCTTTCTAAATATTAACCTCATCTTTCTCCTTGAAAATTTTAATGCCTACTTTTTGGTAAAGAATATAGATTTAAATGAAAAAAGGGTAATGGACCATGTTTTTTAAAGTGAAAATGTTTTAAAAACCTAGTTTTTTATATACTATTTCAAACCTGAAGATGATTCTTATTTTAATTCAAATAAAGTTCATATGGAATAGATCATTCGTACATTCATTTTACATTTTAATACTCACTCCTATAGTTCTTTATTGTTTTTTGATTTTGGTGTAGGTTTTTTATAGGTTTAAATATCTTTGTGTGATTGTTGGTTTTTGTATCAGAAAGGGACCTTTGGGGTCACATGGAGATATTATCATGTTTTGTTTGTGTTTTTTGTTTGATTTTTTGTATTTTCAATTTTTTATAAAGGATTTTTAATTCCATATTTGTATATATTTATTTGGGATTATCTATTTTTCTATTATTTATTTTTTTATATTGAGATAAATCATTCCCTTCGCCCCTCTATTGATTCCTCGACACTAGTTCCTAGCCCTGGAAGATCGGGAATTCCTCTTAGGCCTTGTATCAGAATGACTCAAGTAGTTGGTTTGGGGTCGACCCAGGTTAGTTTGTGGAAAAATAGTATCTAATGTGGTTCAGTTCATTAGGGGACCAAATTTTCGTGCACCCTTTGTTGTTGGGGATGTCAAGGTACTTTGAGTAGTATTATTGGAACTTAAGGTATAGGTATGGGGTAGTGTCTGGGAAAAACATTCAATGATGAACATTCGGATTCCTTGGGAAGTTTGGGTTTGTTAGGTGTATTTAATTTGTTTTGGTTGTTTAATGCTTGGGATATGGAATGGGAGTTGGGATTAAGGTTTCAGTGAGTACATTGGGCCATGAAATCAATGTGGAGCAACAATAATGGTTCTGAAAGACTCTTCTTGATGATGGAATGATGGGAATATGGTCTCCAACCATATGGAAAATTCACCGATCAATACTAGTTTCGCCTTGTGGGTTTTTTGGGTCTTCCTTAATTCTAAAATTTGTTTTAAAACCCCTTATTTTGGAATTTTTAAAAACTGGATTCTCTGTTGTTATGGTTTGGATTTTTGAAAGATGGAAAATGAATATTTAGATTTATTTTTAAGAAATATTCAGAAATAAGGATTTATATAAAATATTATTTTGGTAAAATGGAAATGGTTTTAATTATAGTGGATTTCTATAATCAAAACCTAGATTTCATTTAAATTTTTTGTTTGAGGAACACATGTTTTTTAAGGAGGGTTTTAAAAATCTTTTTCAAATGAGGAGGAATTTTGTAGCACCCCATACATTATATGGTATGTTTCTATTAAATTCATTTGATTCATATCATAGATTTTATTATGCACTAAGTTTCTTTGAAACAACACTTGGTTACTTAGGAGATAGTCATAGCCTATCCATTGAACTGAAATTTTCCACTTGTGTGTTTCGAATTTTGAAAATCTGAGATACACGGTTGTGTTTAAGATGACATTTTGAGTCTGATAGAATTATCATAATTTTTGGTGAATAGTAACATAACCTAATGAATATTAACCTACACTCCTGAATATTATATTACCCTTATGAATAGTAATACGACTCTTATGAATGGTATCCACACCCATGAATGTAGAATTAATTTTAGGCACCTAAAAATGAAGATTGATAATTTACGTGTTAATATTTTTTGATTAAATAATAATTTTAATTAATTATTTAATTAATCATATTTAGGAAATTATTTTTTAAAAATGAACTTCTGTTTTGGATTCTACATGTCAAAAAATGGTTAGGGTGATTTTTTTTGGATTTTTCTGAAATACAGGAACTTTTGATGAATAGTAAAATACAATAAATTACGATAAATGCTAGATACTTGATTTACTTAATCATATGTGATAGAAGGATAATGTAAGCCCACTTGTTTTGAAATCAAATTCCATTATTATTATTTAGGATCACATGAATCAAGACTATTCATAGACTTGGGAAAAATATTAAAATAATATTTAAAATAATGTAAAATCTCTTTCCCCCTCCACTATATAAACAACCCCTCACCCCTCTTCCAAACACACCACTCAAGCTTCAATACTTTCCTATATTCTATAAAATAATAATCCCAAGCCCTATCCCCATGTCCATGACCAGCTGGTCTCACCAAAATTCCAAAAACAATGGTCTTAATGAGTTTCTCAAGGAGGAGTACTCAATAGGTGAACCTCTCTTCCATTTTCTTTCAAATTCTTTTACATGTTTTATTATTTTGTTGATCTATTCTCACCTAACCTCATAAAAATGACTTGATAATTTCAATACCTTTAATGTAATGAATTTCCATTATGATAATGGAATATTTCATCATAATATCTCCTTTCCCCTCCTTTTATACAATAAATGAAAACACTGTCTGAGATTTGATAATTTAACACACTCAAGGAAGACAAGTTTTAAATTTTCATTACTATCTTCAATATTGGTCGTGGAACTTGTTCAATGGTTGAACCAGATCATAATATATTTATTTTATATTTTTTAATGTTCTGTAATCCTTATACATTCATAATATGGAATAATAATACAAAACAAGTTTATTGTGCACACAACCGCCAACCGAAATCCAAGTGTTTATTTTTAACTCATTGAATGAGTCATACTCATGGTATAAAACCAGAATCATTATAAGTCCATTTATGTATCTTTAATTTCAATAATAATTTATAATAAAAATTCTGGTTGTTTAACCACATTTCAAACAAAAATCCATTCCTGAATACAAGTAAACAAGTCATGAAAAGCAAAGAAGAAAATGCTACCAAAACAATAAAATTTAATCTCTTAAACCCATCAAAAAGGCCACTAATGAACATAATATGGTTATAAAATATCAATTACATGTTTATGTGTTTCTGGAATTATTAATTAATGAATCTAAAATTTTATTATTCATGTCGTTAAGAACAATCAAGAACACCTTCAAGCATAAGGTAAGGGATCCTCTCTCTCACTTTGTTTAATAATATCCCCTATGTTGTGCTCTTTTGTTTTTAATACCTAATAACGAGGTATTTCTTATAACCTCCCCCATAATGACCGTATGATATATAAATAATGTGATACCCCTTTACCTCTCATCAAGCCCTTGCAAGAACACTCGTTACCATGCCGAAATGTTTGTAAGGGGTTTTCTAATCTCACTTTCAATTTTGTGGGATTTCTATTGTTCGTCTCTTATTTCTTATATGTGGTATAGGTGTACATACATATTATATATATTTTCATGTATCTATTTATATTCTTGTTATTCTATAATTCATTTCGTGGTTATTAACTTTTTGTCATATGACTCAATTGATTACAACGTGGTAACGATCTTTGTCTCAATTTTCACTTCATTGTGACTTGCTTAGTATTGTGCACCAACTCTTTCATATGTGGTGTACCTAATACCCATTTGAGATTACTTTTAAATTGAAATTATATTCCATTTAAATTTACATATTCTCATATCATGGATATGAGTATTTTCTACGTCGTATACCATTTTACAAACAGTATTTATTTTGAATGTTGTTTTGACTATGGAAATATTTATGAATCCGTACCCCTTATTCTATATAGATATTTATAAAGACATATTGATCTTGTGTGGAATATTTTTATAAAAAAATATTTGGACATTCAACAATGTTTGGGGCCCGCTACAACCCCTTGATGTGTCAGTAGGTCTCATGAGACAAATCAGTTGGCGACAAACCCTTCGAGTTTGTTTCCAAAAATCGGACAGGTTTCTACCCAATGAACTATACCATTTTTACCGTATTATGGTATCATGTGCACGATAAATGATGCCCAATTAATAATAATTATCATTATTCATTATCTGTTATTACTATCAATTTGGTTTTCACAATGACAAAATCTATGGATGCAGTTTCATTCTCAGTTTATTAATGGCATGAGTTTTTCATTTATTCACCATGCCCTATTAATTATGTCAAATTGTTTACAATTAAATTAGTAATGATTCAGTATTATTATATTTTTAACCCTTAATGATCATTTGAGATCACCCCTTTCATTGTTTACTTTCAACATATGATGAAGAGGAGATCATTTATTGAGTTCTTGTGGATGTAATTTTTAGTTTTTTATGTATTGTATTTTGTAACCTCTTCCAATGTAATTTGAGTTACATATATGTATATAGTTTTTTCAAGAATACTAAACTGATCATTTATTTGTAATTTTCATTCCTTATAACCTTGAAAATGTAATTAGTAATCCACCAGCTCAAGTTTAGAGGGGTCGGGGCATTACAGAATTTCTAAGAAAATGAGTTTTAATCAAATTATTTTTGATTGAATGAGATTGATTAAATATATGGAAATATTTTTAAGGGGATGATTTGGGTTTTGGATGGAACAAATTGAATTTTTATATTTATTTAATTTCCAATTGAAATAAATTTATTGATGTGTAGAGTTTGAAATTGGTGTTTTGATTTAGCAATTTTTGGTTTTTTGAAAAGGTTTTTTGATATTTGAATTGCTAAGAGGATTACGAGTTTAAAGGTTATGTTATATGGTTAATTTAGAATTAGAAAATTATTTTTTCAACTATTGGTTTTTTAATGAGTGATCACATGAAAGGATGTGTGTGAAAAGGTGGAAAATTGATGGCACAAGTGGATGGGTTCACAGATTGGCATGGGAATATATATGTGTGAGGCTCCATGGAATACCATTATTGAGGGAGAAACTTCCCATGTTTTTTTTAATTTCAAAAAGTGTTATTAAGAGTAAAATATATGATGTTTTAATAACCAGTGATTATGTGGTACATTTTTTAGTGATTTGGGAATGCTGTTTATAAAGAGTTTTGTGTTTGAGAATTATTTTTGATAAATTGGTTTTGGTTGAGTTCTTTTCTTTCTTGTTGTTTAGTGTGTGCCCTCACTAAGGGTGATATGGATATTCTAGGTGCATCTATTTATGATTCATAATTTTTAGATCCTCTAGTTGATCATCCAAAGGTCTTCTTTATTTAATTTAGGATGTTTAATTCACCTCACTTTTATCGTCAAGAAGATCCTCTCGAATTAGAAGAGTAGATGTAAATATTTGAGGGAAACATCAGCTTCCTTGAGTTTATTTAGTCTCTTAAGGAAAATCTTTCTACCATTATTCTTAAATGTCAATCATGTAAGTGGTGGAAGTTGGTCTCTTGAACCAATACTTGGTATGATGTTACATGGGATTTCATCAAGTCTTTATTCATCCGACATTATTTCTCTAAGGCAGTAAAGGTGAGGAAGGGGTTGAATATGTGTTGTCTATAATAATGAGTTGGATCGATATTATATTTATTTTTTAATTTTTTGGATCTATTTACTTAACTTATGGAGTGGGATTTAAAATATTCCTTGTAGGATCTATATTTGGAAAATGTGATTCATCCTGAAATGTAGTTGAAAGTATCAGATTTTGGTCTAACCTCCTTTGATGAAATGGCGAGTAATGATTTTCATGTTAAATCTATGATAGTGAGAGTTATTGAGTATCTCAACATTTCTAAATTATTTATAATCGTGGAAGGAAATTATTGTAAGGATATAGGGGATCGTCCTGAAGCTGTTGGTGTTAGTCATAGAATTAAAAGGCCATTATATTTTTCGTCGGGTTATTATAAGTGCAGGATCATGGGGTGTCATTAGTGCATAAAGGCAGATAATAAGAATTAATTTTGTTAGAATGATTAAAATACCAATTTTACCTATGGAAGCTAGGTTATTTACAATCGTTCTATCATATTATTTCCCAAAAGTGATGTGGAGCATGATTCACCCCATCATAAGACACAACATCCCATTTTTAGGGGTTAGGAGCTATCTTGGGTTCATTTTAAGGCCCATTCTATTGAGTGTTACTTCCTTTATAGTGGTTTTTATTTTTTGTGTTCTCTTTTCCATGTTACAATGGTGTCTTTTGGTGTTTCCTTTTTGGTTTAAATGTAAAAGATGGATTGATATTCTTATGATAAATTATGTTTTAATAGGACCATGAATTTTTGAAATTATAAAATTTTCTATTTTAAGAAGGGTTGTTTTTTTTGGGTACCTTGTACCTCTAGTTCCAAGTTTAGGAAAAAAATGGGAGGATGTGTGAGCATTTTATAGATCCCTAATATAGTGAAATGGGATTGTGGGAGTTAAGAGATTCTTGTGGTGTTCCATGCTATTTTGGTTTTTTCTTATGTCTTGAGTGGCCTCTCATGGAGCTGAAATGAATAGTTCTGACCGGTGATTATCTTCTCCTAACTACGGGGTAAAAAATTCTTCATGAAATCATGGGTCAAACCATAGATCCCAGAGTAATGATCATTATGGATTCATGAATCAGCAGAGGTATGGGGAACCCTAGCTCAGCTCAAGTCTCCATTGTTGGGTGTATGTTGTTTGAATGTTATTGTTTTATTTTTTATTATCATTTTGAGTTTCCCCTTGTTGAAAAAATCATGGTGGTCTTATACTTAAGAAAATCCAGTGGTATTTCCTCTTCAGATGTGAGTCTATGATTGGGTTTTCTTGGGTAGTTATCCCTTTGTGGATCAATTATGGATTTGGTTTGTTCCCATTTAGAGATAGTTGCATCCAGTGGAGAGGATTAATCATAGTTTTCATTTCCACTTGGTTTGGAGTTTTTTTCATCAGGTACCCCTTGTGGTGGTGGGGTGTTTTTCTTTTTGGGGAATTACCAGATTTCTCTATGTTGGGTTTCAAATGTCATTCAGTTCTGGTTGGTTTGATATGCTTGGTTCTTAAAGGTGTGGAGACCACTTCAGGGTCTTACTATGGTCCCTTATAGAGCTAGTATGTTCTGATTGGTTTCTAGTGGTTGGGAGTCTAATTATTCCTACCATGTTGGTAATTCGGTTCAGTCTCTAGTGTATCTTGGAAATGGGTAGATTCATTTGTAACTTTTGGTTCATAGTCTTTCATTTGGGTGTTTCTTCTCACATTGAAAACATATAAGAAACTAAACTTCTTTCCTCTATGGTCTCCACTACCAAATCTATCATTGAATTCTATCTTTATATTTTTTTTGTGGGTCCAAGAGTGGTTTCAGGTGAAATTTGTTAATCATATATCATGATAATAATATACCACACTCCAGTCATAATACCATTTTGTGTATAATTAAAAAGCATTCGATTTCATTCAATATAAACCTAGTTACCTCTATTCCCATGCATTAACTAAAACCAAAAAGCATAGTGTGAGAAACAATAATCATACATAGTCGTTAAGAATCATTTAAAAGATATCTTAATCATGAAACCTTCTACTCAATCTAGGATTACATAGTTTTAACCTATGTTATCCATTTACATTAAAAAATATACAAGCTTTTATCCTATACTTATTATATCCTCAAAGTCATTCATATGGTCGTATTTTATAATATACATTTTCGTAAATCTAGATCCCAATGTTTTAACTAAACTTCCTCTCATACGAACTGTAAAGACCCCAATCCTAATAGCCAGGAGTTAGTGTCTTACATTACTACATTGGAATAAGATACAAGGATTCATATTCCAATAGACCAAATAGTTTATTAGTGTTTATTAAATTGATATTTAATTTAAATTCATATTATATTTCAAATATAAAATACAAAAATAAATTTCATTGACAACACAATTATTCTCTTTAGCATAACCATACATATCAACCGTAAAACACTTTTTGGTATCTTTGGGGAAAAAAAACTGGAGAAAGGGATGAGATCAAATTCCCCATAAGGGTTATGTATAGAGGAATCTATCAAGAATAAATAAGTATAATCAACTTAGAAAGATAATTAATTAAACATGAATTTCATTTTATCATTAAAATGAGAATAATATTATTTTAATAAATGAAGATAAAATTATTACTTATAAATAATCACATGAGAATGGAACATAGCCATGGATATTATACTATCAAAATAATAAAATTCAATATAAATAACTAATCTCATAATTAGTGAATAAATAATGTGGTACATTGTAATCATGTGATCAAGGCTTCATCTAAAACACCACATATAAATGTGTAAGGCCTCGACTAATACCCAAACTAGTTTGTCTCATGATACCTACTGATGTATTGAGGGGCTACATCAGGCCCATCCCATAATATAATAATTCCAATTAATTCCTCATATGAAAGGGTGAAATATAATAAACATTATTTTCTTATTAAAATCTAACATAAGAAATGCTAATACAAACCCCAATCAAATGAACAAATTCACAAACCATCAAGTGTAATTTGGTGAATGGTATCAAAATAGAAACTCCATAATGCAACTAATCATAAAACATCCAAAGAAATAATAATGATGTTATTAATACAATATATCCATAGTGGAGCATAATTACATTTAATTTTTTATGTAATTGATGGATAAAAACATCTTTAAAAACATTTTTGAGAAAAATATATTTTTCATTTGGAAAATAAAATTTTAAAATTAAAACTTTACAAAACATTTTGAAAATAATTTCCTTGAAATATTACTTTTCAACACCTATAAAATAACATTAAAAATATTGTGTGGTCATGATAGTTAGAAATTTTATACATGTCATACATGTTAAAGAAAATATTCCTTTCATATTTTTAGTAAAATCCAAATAGACAATGTTTTAAAAACAACATGAAATTTATTTTAAAAAAATTTGAAAAAATAGGTAAAAAACCTTTATTAAATCGTATTTAGAGGTTTAAAAACATATTTATAAACCTTTTTAGTGAAAAGTTATTTTTATAAAATCAAATTTCTGACTGAAAATAGAGATAAATTCAGTTTTTCTTAAGCATATTTTCTCAATAATTATCAAAATTAAAAAGGGGAAAATGGTAATATTACATAAAAAAGTTCTTGAATAAATATATGATAAGAAACGATATTTATTTAAAAAATTAAATATCAATTAATTCACATACGGGAGGCATAAAATTAAATACTCTCAAACAATGATGAAATTGTGAAATAACCCCTTACCAATTTTTAAACAGTCAAATCTTGTTCCCCATGAAAGAATATAAAATAAAAATATGTTAAATATAATGATAATAAATAAATTCATGATATAAAATTTCAATGGGGGAGATATATATATATATACCTTAAAAAAGAATATAGTTTCAAACTATCAAATTATTCCCCAAAGAAAGAAAATTGAGACAAATCCCCTTAAAAAGATCAAATCATTGAAGTGATACTTAATAAATTTAATTAAGCATGTGTATAAACTATAAATTAGAATGTTTAAGTAGAACATTTTATAAAAAAAACTTATTTCACACATAATCATAGAATAACATAATCAATTATGTATATGATTAACACATTGAATCGAAATTGAGTTAATAAATCCTTTTCCTTAAGTTCAAATTCCTCCAAATGTATTCAATCCTAATATATAATGGTTTTAAACATGATATTATTTTTTCGATAACCTTATTGTTATTTTTAACAACTTATAAGATTCATTTATAGCATCTTATAACACATTCATTTACAATACTTCTCTATTTTTTTCTCTTTTAAGTGTTAATTTCATTGATTTGTTATGCATGTTTAATTCATGAAATTATTGGTTAAAATGCAAAGGATATATTTGATACATCTTCGAAATGGTATAAATATCATATTTAATCATTAAATACATTTTTAGAACCATTATTTTGTGTTGGATATGGAAAATTAATCGCATTATGTCGTGGATATGGTAGGTCGTATGCACGTATGAGTGATGGTATCATTCCCTTAATTTTGGATGGGTAGTGAAATGGAAGATATATTTAATTTCAAGAATCAATTTAAAGTTATAATTAAAATATATATCAATTATTTACATCATTATAACTTTTCAAATAAATTGGTGTAAAAAATGACACCATAGATTCTTCTTAGAGATGAATTATTATATAATGATATCAAATTATTTATTTGAACATTCTAATTACTCGCATATTAGGTTAATCTTAGAGATGAATTTTTATATACTTAGCTTATTCTCCTAGAAAAATAATATCAACAATATTTATTTGAGATCGTAAAATATAATTTATATTCATTTTTAGGAACATGGAAGTATTATAATTAATTATTATGAATCATGTTTTCAAAATTAATATATTGATACTCTATTGTTATTCACTTTTTTCATGTATAAAACCATTCATGCTCTTAAAATAATTTAAAAAAAATACTAAAAGAGGCTTATTTTAATCCAATGTTTGGTCAACAAAAACATCTATATGGACTACTCTATTTAAAATGGATATTAGTGAATCCATATAGGAAGATAGTCTTCATATAGGTTTAATAATTCACACAAATTTTTTATAAAAATTTAATTAGATCAAATTATATATCAGTAACACCATTTTAATAGCTATTATTATTAGTAACGATAATTAGTTCTCAATGATATAGGTAATATTCAGATAAAAAATAGTTTCCCAAAGAATATTATGTCTTTATCCACTTATAAATATCACAGATTATAACATCTAAAATATTTTCCTCATAGTTCTTAAATGACATGGTTAATGAAATTTCTGGTTGCTCAAATTCATATTTCTTATAAGTAGCATCTTAAATGTCTTGTTTATATGATTTTATAAGGATTAATTTTATTTATTCTTAGTTATGATAGCTTTTAAATATATCCATATTTGTTATATAATCCTTTTGATACTCAATAGAGTATTTTATATCATATTGATCTACCTCATAATATTTAAAATTAATGATATATTCATCAGTATTTTTATTTTTATTGAAATAAATATATAACCACCTTGTTATTTAATTTAAAATTAATTTTCATCACAAAACATGAATAACAATTATCTGTATTAACTTTGGCATTAATAATATATAATTTTCTAGCAAATACCATGAAGTAAATCCTTTGGGTTTTCTCTTTCATCATTGTTAATATTGAATATAAATTCACAATTCTCTATCAATAATTATATTAAAAATAAAATAAACTGAATAAAAATTATAATACTAAATAATATTAAAGCCAAACTAATTTATCATGGGTTGGATTATTTCTTTTATAGTATTTATTTTAATTTAAAATAATTTTTTTTATCATGTACTAATGTTATAATTATATTTATCATACCCTTTAATGAGATAATATAGTCGAAAATTTTATTTTTAATATCATCGCCATCAAAAAATATAATGGACATAATTCTTTGTTAAATATAACCCTCTATTAATTATTAAAATTATTAATAATTTTATAAGGATGAATATTTAAATTTAAAAATTAAATCCTAATAAATCATGGATAACTAGAAATGTTTATATTGAAATAATTTATTCCACAAAATCTCGAATCACAAAAAATTCCTAACTAAATCGAAATGATCCAAATGTTGTAATTATGATGTTAAAAATTGTTTATTTTTGAATGGGATCTTGTATTTCATTCCCAATTAAAGGGGATTAAAGTTCTTAACAATGCTCTAATTCATTTTTGGATAATTTAAAACAAGATATATCGAAAACAATTTATCCTATGTGATTGAAAATTAAAATTTCCAAATGATGTTTCCCTAACCTAAGACACTTCATTAAAAGAGCATGCATATAAATGTTTTTGTAATTTAATTATTTTAAATAAATATTAAGAACATTTTAATTTCACATTGTGGTATATATTATTATATTATTGAAAACAATTATTCTATGAATCAATCCCATATATAAAATAATATCCATCAACATACTGTTATATAATATAATTTGGATTATTCTTTAAATAATTAATAAATAATATTTTTATAAAAAAATTTAGAATTATGGATATGATATTATCCCAGTATAATAATGTTTATTTTTATTTTCTTGAAGTGTATCATGTAATCAATAATTTTTTATTGTGATTTTAAAAATATTTTATTATTGAGTAATATTCCAAAAAAATTTATTATCCATTAACAATATTATGTTTCTTATGATATTTAGATATGATACCTTTAAAAAATAAATATCAATTATTTTTCAGTACCCATGTTTCTTTAAGTCCATTACATTTTTTTACAATAAAATTCCATTATTCTTATTAATCAATATCTTAGGAATCATGACTATTTTAACTGGTATTTCAAAAATTGATGCAAAAATCAATGAATAAAAAAGTACTTATGCCTATAATTATTATAGTTGTTATTTGTAAAATGGTATGATTCATTCCCTATAGTCCCACAAAAATTATAGGATATGAATTTATTTTAATAGGGGTTTTAGAAGATGATACAAAAAATTATATCAAATTTTTTTTCCTTCTCTTACAAATAGTATTATTCAGTATTCGATCATGGATGTTTTTAGATATGTTTAGTTTGTTTAAATACTTTATTTCATAAATAAATCAATCAATATAGTTCCTAATATATTCATTATAAACATTAAAAGTTTTAATATTTTATGTAATGTTGTTATACTATAAATTTTATCATTTAAAACATTATTTCATCCATCTAGATGTATAATGAGATTGTTCTGAATTTTTTATATGTATTTAATTTCATTAATTATTTATTTTAAGATACAAAAATACAAAAATAATTCATTATTAGATATAAATTATGCATTAATATTTTAATAATATAATTATTTAAAAATATCATTAGATGGTATCTTAGTGTGAAAACCCATATATAATAATTATTCATTCTTTTTTCATTCATCCTTTTCACTATAATATATGTTTTTTTAGAAATACTTTGATGAAATATAGGTTTTAGCTTTAACAACATTAAAAAAATAGTCATTTTTCATAGTTCTTATTGATTTTATAAATTGACCAACAGAATGTGATATTCCCTTTCTTTTTATAATAATAGGATATCACTACACTAATATTTTTTTATTTCATATTATACTCAATTATATCATATTATCCTTTAAATAGAGAGGTCACATTTAATGTACCATGCTTATGATACTTTTTCCTCAATCACCTAGGAATAGGATTCATCTAATTGACACTATTATCTTCCTCACTAAGATAGAATATTTTATATACAATAACTATATTTTCTATTTCATAAAAAATAAATTAAATAAAATCCATATTGGGTTCATCCACATATTCATATTTTGACATTATTTTTTCATCATATATCATCAACTATTTAAAAAAACTCTATTACTATGAGAAAAGTAATATCTTATAAATCACCTATAGATATGGTTTAAATTCATTACATGTATAGTTTAATTTTCAACAATCTCATTTTTCATTACTTCAAGGACATTCTCTATAGAAGAGATATCATCGAGTTGATATTTATATTACAACAATGATGAATTTAAAAAATGGATTCATGAGAAATCATATTAATGGTACCATTATGAGATGTATATATAATTATTCTAAACACAATCATATTTTCAATCCATCCTTTTGAAATATAGAAATTATCCCACATTTGAAATGAAATAACACTAATAGATATTCCATTAAATACATATTCACCATAATTAGATATAAAATCATTGATATCATTACACTTGTTGTCATATGTTTCTCTTGTAATATTAATCAAATATCTCATATTCTCCTCAGGATTCTCATACCTATCTTCAATGAAAACACATATATTAACAATTACGATTTCTAAATGAATTTTGAATTTTATATTCCATTATGTCATATTGGTCTTGTGCATGTATTTTTATTCATATCTAGCCCAAAATTCTGCTCTATACTGTTCTGTATTCACTAAAAATAAAATTTACTTTTTGATGATTATATATATATAAATATTAATAAGAATAATAATAAATAAATACCATTTGATATCAGATACAAAATAATGTTTCGTATATGATCAAGATGGGGTATATTAAGAGTTTAGGATTTCAAACGGTGAGTTTAATTATTTTAAATAATTTTTGAAACCCCCCAAGGCATGAGACATTTATAAGCAAAAAAAATTAGAAGAGATTGGTTTTGGGATTTATAAATTATTCTTACTCTAGTGATCAATAATAAAAAATTTATATTCAAATAATATTTTTCATTTTAAATGATTTTAATTACCCAAAAATTGGTTATTAAAAAATGAAACCATAATAAAATTTAATTTCTAAAATAAACAATTTTCATAAAATTTATTAAAAAAATTATTATTTTTTGAATAATATTTAATATAAAATATTTTATATTTATATGAAAAAATAATTTTTTAATTATTAATATTATTGTATTAAATAAAAAATTAATCTAAAATAATTTTTTAAATCTATTTCAAATTATAATACCCAATTAGTTTAATAAATCTTAATAAATAACACTTTATAAAATGTTCTATAAACAAAATAGGTGACTATATATCCAAGTGTTGGATTTAAATGTATATAGTATATAGTGATGTATAGTTTTTATTGAACAAAACATTTATAAAATACTTTTCCAAATATATAAATAAAATATGAAATCCAATAAGGGATTATAAAATACTTATTTAAAGTATAAATGTTCTGATAATGATGTATAAAAAATGAAGAAAATTCTTTGTTATTTGACTAGAAGTGATAGATAAATTTTTTCATTGGGCATATTATTTGAAAATATTTAGAATAATATTATAATGCTAGATTTTTTACTTCTATAAGACATTTTAATACATAGATAGAGTAGTTAAAAAATGGTTTATTCTCAGAAATATGGGATTTTATTGTATATTCTATGTTTTAATTGATATATTTAAAAATAGTATATGATTGAATGTTCTGTTTTTAAAGAATATAAATTTCTACAAATCAAATTCATCATTTTTATGATATATTTCACTATAATATTTAATATATATATATATATATGTCATCCTCCAATAAAATATATAATGAATAGATATCTTGATAATTTATTATTATAAAACATAATATATAACAAATGTAACTCAAATAACATATACCTTTAATTAGTGTATTAATTTTCCAAAAAAATTGTTTTAGTGGTTTATTTAGAATAATTAATTCAAAATCCTTAATATTTTTTCATAGTCACCTAAACAAACCTTCACGATCACAATAACTTCAAATCGCTAGTACATTAATATTTCATAAATTTTTTATCTCTAAATAGATAAAAATATTTATTTTTTACAACACTGTAACTTCACATGTACAATGTGATTGACACAATACCTTTTTTGGATATTCCTAAAAAAATCTATCCATAAGAAACTAAATATTCTATCTTGGTATCTTTCTTGGCCTATGTAATTATTAATTTTGTCCGTTAAATTCAAAAAAATAGATTGTTTGGAATAAAAAATTATAATGAATGATAAATTCAACTAATTTAGAAATTAGAAAATCTATTTAATAGTCACCTTCATTATTTTACAAAGACAACAATGACATGGTGAACTTTTATTTGTTTTAGTATTTTTAAAAATTATCTATAAAAAACTATTTTACATAAAAAAATTACATCAAACACAATTATTAGAACAATTATAAGCATTATTAATCAATATTAAATTATTTAATTATTGGAAGTCATAAACACTGAATGTTTCTATTGTATGAAAAAGGTGGAAAAAGAACACCCATTAGTATGAAACTAATAGTATCTAAATAAAAAACTATAATAATCAAGGAAGTAAAATATATAATAATCCTCTCAATCTAAAATATATTAATATTTTGATTGAATATAAGTACTACATTATTGATGAAAGGATTCATGTGATATATAGAACTCATCAAAAATTAACATTAAACCTATAAAAATGTAATGATGATTTCATAATAATATATAATAAAAATTCATCAAATAACTAAATGAAACACTCCACTAAAACACATTTTGGGGGATCATGAGTCATATACGAAGTCATCAAGAAAATGTATAGGTGAATTAATTTATAATTTAAACATCTTATAATTATGAAAACATCCTAATTCATATTTATTTAAAATAATAATTATTTTAAAACAAATAATTATCACTCTCCACATCCTTTTAAACAATACGCATGCAACCATAATGTAAAAACTATAATTTAAAAGCCTAACTGCTAAACATGAGTATCTAAACTATGGTGCGTTTTGAATGATATGTCATGTCACATGACTAGAAAATTATTATTTGGTAGAAACCATTAGATACTGGGTATGGACTTCAAATATATACAATATATCTCGCATGAATCATCAGGATCCTGTACTAACTAAAATTCTTGACGGATACCAAATGGATTAACAATAATAATGATTTTGAGACAAGAATATATCTGGATATCTTCTTAAAATAAGATAGTCTTATGTCTCATTGATACAACATATTAATTCTTAATTTTCACTACGTGTTGATAATGAAAACGTATTTCTTCTTATTCTTCATAGAAAATGTTATTTCTAATCTATTTTTGTCAATCAATATCGTTTACAATATAAGATTCTTCCTTTTTTTCTGATTAAAATAACTGACAACATCCCTAATAGAGTAACCTCAAAAATCACTTATCCCTATCCAATTTATTGTTCAACATGTTCCTTGTAACATGAACTATTACTCAATGATTAATTACATATCTACTCAACTAAACAAGGAAAAATTATATTTTAGTTGATTGAAATAATTACCAATAATTATGGATTTTTATTTAAGGAATTTGAAACATCACATAATTATTTAATTATTCCAATATATTGATAATATATTTTATATCAATATAATGTAAAATTATGATGAATTCCAATTTTCATTGTTCAATTTTGAAATTTCCCATAATATAAATAATTTTATCCATTTATCGTTGTAATGTGATAAATTTTTTATTATTTTATATATCCCAATTATATATTTCTTACTTTCAAATCTATAATATCCACACATGTCACTAATGTGACTATAGTCCTCCCATTCAAAAATTTAAACATAAATTACAAAAAAATATTACTGAACATCTTATTGATACCCCCTATTGAAACTCTCATTACCATATTATATAATTATTCCCCTTACATTCTCACAAATATTGATTTTTCATTCATATATTCTTATTTATGTATTTAATTTAACTGTTTAATTTCCATTAAAAATCAACTTTCACATTTATTTAGGTCCTTAATATTCTTTCTAACTACATAATTCACCCCCATTTGGATTTCATCATCACTGAAGACATGTTCAACATAACCCACAATTTTGTAACTATATATAAAAATGATTCATATTATTTATATTTATGATGTTATTAAAACAAATGAAGAAATATACTATGGATTATGAATTACACTTCTTGTTTGTATTACCAAAGTTTTACTATAATAAAACCATCACCATAAATGAATTATCAACTATATATCATCCATAAATAGCCTCAAGTCCTAAAATATCACACGACTCTCCATAAAATACCATTGGTATACACATTAGTGAGGATAATTAAATATATAAAAAATAATGTAAGATAAAATAAAATAAAATTTCTAATTACATTATATGTTATATATAAAATAGATATCACTTGTAGTAATATCATATACATGGAAAATAATTATAAACTGTGCCCTCTATACATCTTATGAAACTTTTTTTTCCATCATTCATTATTTTTATATTCTTTTTCAAACTAACGAATAATACTAATTCTAAAATCTGATTCATATTACTTATAAAAATTCATTATACCCAATATCAATATGTTAAATTGTTGTGAATCAACATTTTTTACCTCTATTATATAAATCCATTGGCCTAAATGACCTATATAAGAAAACATTTTTATATATTTTAAATTTTCCATTGATGGAATTAATAAAAATCACCAATATTCTGTAATAGTATAAATACTAACTGTAAAATTTAATTATTTAAAATTACCTATCGTACCCCTCTACTGATTAGGGTAAACTATAAATAAAATTCATTAAAAAGACAGACAGATCGACACACACACATGTAAATATCATTTGAAATTTTATGGAACTTCATCCACTAAGGGAGTTATTCTAAATTATTCCTTGTAAAAATACCATGGGATCATTAACTATTTCTCATAGTGAAAAAATCATGCATAATATTATTAGATGTTTGATCCATTCCATTATTGGACACATATCCCGAAACACTCCCCTAATGGATGTGATGAAAAATTATAAATATAACATCAAATGCCATGTCATTTGGAAATAATCAATATAACCAGAAACATTACCATTAAAATTAATCTTATAATATAAAGTATCCCAACTATGATGAAATAAATTTCTCAATAATATTTTGAACATGATAAATATTAATGAATTTATACTATAGAATCACCATATAGAGGGAGAATATTCTTTATATTTTCATCACATATTTCTTCATTAGTGGTCTATGTAATGTATTTTTAGTCCCCTTTCTTATAATATTCCCATAGATTATATATTAGACTAAAAATTTCCATTTCAATTATTTACCATTCAATCTTACTAATCCAATGTAATAAACATAATAAAAATCCACAAAATAGATAGACCTTTTTTTAATAAATGATATGAAATAAATATTCTGAATATATAAATCATTAGGGTGAATAATAAATATACTGAGTAATCCTAATTATTTTGCACGTTTAGATCACAATTTCCATAAATAATAAAATTAATATCACATACATAATAATTTATATCAACTAATTCATTATTATTTTCCAGATATTTTGTAATTTCATGACATAAACCACTACTTCCAAGCTAGAGAGTCATAGGACCTCATGTGTACCTCGCCATACACATAAGGCTGGTGGCTGGTAATGAGAGTTTGAACATAACCAGTAGAGAGTCTATACCCTTTGTATAATGACAAAAAAATAAAAAATAAATATAATAATGATGATATATATAAATAAACATTAAGTGTAATAATATGGAAACTATGTAG
This sequence comes from Viscum album, assembly GCA_963277665.1. Lineage (NCBI taxonomy): Eukaryota > Viridiplantae > Streptophyta > Magnoliopsida > Santalales > Viscaceae > Viscum > Viscum album. Next base: position 806,228,159 of record OY728155.1, read on the forward strand.
ATGGAATATCGGTCTTACAGATAATTAAATAGGGCACTTAGAGTGGAAAGACAATACAAAGAATATATTACATGAGAAAATAAATAAATATGTTTATGGATTCCTCTAGAGTACAACTATGTACCACTATAGATCTATGTTCCTCAGATAAACCACCGTCCAAGTTCCCCTTTCCCTTTCCTAGATCTTGATACATGATGTCTATAAATTCATCAACATTCCAATGTTGGTAGTGAGTATTAAAACTTAGTAAGACACCATCAATGGATCTGAAACATGAGTGAACATGAATAAGTCTGTACATCACAATGAAAAAATTTGAAGAAAATAAAACATCAATATTGAGTGCTTATGTTCTAAACATGTTGCCTCTAACCCGGATTTTTTACTTTCTTTGTCTCCATGATGAAAGACCCATTGAGTATTCATGGTAACATCTAATGTTATAGAGCTACCCATGAACCTACTCCGAAGCATTACATGCCTTAATCACACTGGTCTGGCAACAATAGTTCACCACACCTGATCACTATTTCATTTTCCTATTAAAGTTGGACATCATGTCCCAATGTTACCACACATGCCTGGTCAAACAGAAATTCATGCACCTAGGTCAGGAAAAGAAGGTCATCTTTCCATATAACCTACCACATTCGGGTAATAATGTCTCATGTATCATCTAAATAAGGCCCCCTCTATGGATACCAAGCCATAATGATTCAACATATCACATATGTACTATGCACAAACAAATAATACATAACATATAGAAAATATATCACAAGGTAACTGTTCTATAATATCAAGGAAAAAATTTCATATCATGAGTGTGAAAAAACAGGAAATACCCATATTTGTGATTAAACTCAATAAGGACTGGATCATATGAATCTAGATCATCATATCATACTAAAAATCATAAATCTAGACTACATATGGAATGTAACTTCCTATATAAAAGTAATTGATGATGACCATAAATGTTCATCAAGGAATAATAACTTGAATATAAAAAACATATTATCCACTTTCAACTTCTCTCCATGGATCCATATGATTGAATCTAGTTATTTTGTTTTCAAAATGAAATAAAAAACCATATGTGATAATATATTCTCAATCCTATATAACATCAAAATATTCAATTTCGGACAATGCATGCGATAACAATTTATTCCTTAAAAAATAATTATAAAACCACATGATATAATATTTTATCTCTAAAAAAAAATTAGATAAGAATGTGATAATTATTAATAATTATTCCCGAATAATTCTAAGTTATTATATTTTCAATAAATAAATATAGATTTCATTAATTCATAGGATATGTTTATTCATAATTTTCTAATGAAATAACACCTGGAAATTATTCCATTAAAAAATAACACCCTATATTGGAAGAGGGGGAGAGAACTCTAACATTTTTGGAAACCATAAGGTGGTCTTGAATCAATGGAAGAATACTTTTTAGATCATTCATAAAGGATGTATGGGCTTCTTGAAATCTTGAGGGTTACAAAATTTTATGTGAGAAATGATTAGGATAATTTTAAGAAGACAACAAGAGTATAGGTTAGTTACAATAAAATTACCCCATTTTAAGTTTCCATTTAATCCATTCTTCACATGGATCTTGAAAGTTGAGTTTTTAAATACATCCTCAATATGAGTTAAAAAATTTATATGATTCAAAGGGAGTAATTCCCATTATTTATAGAATTTAAAAGTTCGTGATACACATTATAGGAGAGAGTAGGTAAGCATAATATAAAAAGGGGTGTTTGTAAATAATTTAATTCATAAAATTATGGTTTAAAAGGCGTGAAATGGTTTTAACCTTACCCACCTCATAGTTATCATGTAAGGGTGAGGAGTTTTAACCTTACATTGGTTGAATCATTTTCCTACCCTATGTAGATTCTGTCTACCCTTAAAAATTATTAGGAAAAATAATATACCCTTATGAAGTGATTGATAAAACCTTATGTGGACTTTAGAAACCATAATCTATCCTTACAAAACTCTAATGTTACCATTACAAAGTTAGGGAACAACAATTATATATACTGATGTGATTTAGTCTATATTTATTTTCATCACTTGTTTTCATGTTATTTCTATTGTAGTGGCATTTCCTAGGATGAAATATTGGATAAAAAATGAGGATGTTGTTCTCTAAAATGGACTGAATGTAACACCCAAGAATGTTAAATGGTTAAATGGATAATGATACAACCCATTTCGGGAAGGTATAATTACTTTACATTAGTCTAGCTAATTATAACCCCATAGTTAATGTGGCTTGGAATTGATTAGGTATTAGGCTAGGTGACCTATTAGGTTGTTTCATAGGGGGTGTGAGAGTGAGGAAAAAGCACATTAGAAAGAATATGTGTTTACCTATAGAGATATTCATTTTTTCATGACCCATCCGGACACATAGGTGGGACGCGGTGAGTAGACAACACGTGTTTTTGGGGAACCTAGGGTACATGAGAGGCCCATTTGTGACATGTTTAATTATCATTAATCCATTAGTAAAGTTGAACATGAATAAATTTTAATGATCCCAACTATAATTCATTCGTTTCAAACATTACATATCATGTCAAACATAATATTATTTTCTATGTAATATACTATACAATACAAAAAAATAAAGAAAATATTATTTTCTTTATTCACCACACATTGCAATGGTTAATAATTATTTTTTAATTAACTCATTCAAAGACACATACATACAAAACCATTAAACTATCACACAAAAACATGTCAAAAATATTTTTTTGATAAATTTTCCAAATCCAATTTTATTTTAATATATATTGTATTCCTATAATATTAATTCCATCATGATTTTTTTTAAAAATTCTAATACATTATATATTGATTATAATAAAATTATTAAATAATAACTTATTTAGATTTGATATCATTCTATTTATAATTTCTATCTCACATGAATTAACGGTGCCCTAATCCAAAAATTTCATTAATGAAAAAAAAATTAAAAAAATTAATCCACACCAATAGAGGTATCAACAAAAAAATATTCTAAGAAAATAATAATTTTACCTATGATTTAATGGAAAAATTTATAATATATTTATTTTATAAAACCTATATATATTTAATAAACCATACTTAATGAACATATAAATTAAATTCACTCAATAAAATAAAATAATATCTCAGAATAAAATTCCCTTATAGAGTAACTCAAAAAGAGTAGGTTTATTAATTTTGAACCAAATATTATTGGCTACATGATGAAAAGGAGGAATTGAATATCGATGATGGGAGAGAAAATCATATAGCATGTATCATAGAATGAGGGTAGTCTATGGTTTATTACCATTAAAAATATTTTATGGGCATGTGATTTTTTGAATATAATAACCATAAATTTGGTGGAGAATAATTGAAATATACTTATTTTAAACCCATAAGGATAATGATAGAAAACCAATAATTCTTATAGGGATGGACTTAAATTCACTAGGGCTTTTTTTTAAATTATAGCATTTTTTTCAATCACATTTGATTTTTTAAATCATGGTAATCTGTTGTAAAGACATATCATAATTCAATTAAATTATGTTTTAAAGAAAATTAATTATCCATCAAGTCCAATTAAATAAATTTTTCTAGAATATGATACCTAATATCCATAACTAAATTTAATCCATCTTCAAGATTTAACAGTTAGATCATGATTTATCACATATTTTATTCAGTACTCTATATTTTCAAATAAAATAATCATAATTTGGTTACATTTATATGCTTAATAGATGCTACAAAAGATTAATTTGGTAAAAAGTAAACAATAATGTCCTTATCCATCCATAATTAATATTTGTGATTTAAAAATTTATCTATATAATATATAAAACATTCTAAAATATATATCTAAATAATATTTATAAAATATTTTCATTGAGACATCTCAATTCATAGACATAATATTACTTCCACAGAAGGAAACTCTAATGAAAATAAGGGGACAAAATCAAGGGATGTGGTTAATATTGAATCTAAATGGTACATATTCCCTACTATCATGAATGTTTCACATCAAAAATATTTGATAGAATTTATGAAATAATTATTTGTATACTTTAACATCTTAATCTTAAATAACAAAATATAATTATATAAAATATACTAATAATATAAAATTAAATGAAAAATAAAATTAAAATCAATCCTTATATAATGTTATGTAAGAAAAATAATCTAATAGAATGTTAAATAAATTCAAATAATGAAAAATAATCACTCATCATGATGGTATAATTACATTATAAGATATCATAATTAAAAAATATATGCAAAATTTTCTAAAAACACCTAAAATCAAATATTACTAAAATTATAATTGAAACTTATCCCTATGTCTAGAGGCTATTCATATAATATCCATAATAATAATCCAAGGGGTTATTCTTTTTCCATGTGTCATATTAAAAAACCATGCACAAAAAAAGGTATACATATCATTAATTTATGAAGGTTATAATACAATGAATATCACGAACACACACCGATAGCCATGGGACAATATGGATAGGTTATACCCCGAAAGGGATAACCCACCCACCAATACCTTGGTAAATTTTTAATTTCCCAAAGTAATACCAGTTTGATGAATCGAAGTCCACCTATAAATAGACTAATGAACTACCATTGCATAGACCAAAATTACACTTTATTTGATGTCCCAAAGGCACTGCCTATGTCTACAAGGACATGGGTCTATACCCCTACTGATATCATTCCCACATCGTCATCTACCAGGTTCATACCCGAATCCCCTCCTGCCTATGTCATTCATGTGTCACTACCCTCTGTTTCAATGCCTCTTTCAGTTCAAACATCATAAATCCACCAAGGGATAACCCATTATTTGAACTCTAGACTTTTTCACATGGAGGTCATAGATACCATAACTGTGGAACTCGACACCAGTAATGTTATAAATATTATGGCTGAATATAAAACATTTTTTTCCTAACAACTAAAAATTGCAATATTTTTTAAAGTACATGTTCCAACAATGAGAGTGTAAGAGTTAATGATATCAAATGTTAATAGATTCCGTCAAGGTGTATATTATGACCATATTAGTTAATTGATGGAATTCATGGATCAAAATTCACAACATGAGTTCAAAATCATATAAAAATAAAATATATCACTCGATAATTAGGAAATTTATAATCCATTAGTGGTGTCTAAAAATTAAATTACACTTATATAAAAATTATAGTCATCCTTCATGAATTGGTAAAATTATACCCAACATTATTAAAAATTATAATTTCACCCCTATATCAATACAACAAGATCCAATAATATTCAAACAATAATAGTTGTCACCCATACGTAAAAAACTCAAATATAAATACCATATTTAAATATACATTTATTTTATAATGTGACCACCTCAGATTATCATTTCATGCAAAATTAGATTATTATGTCATCATATTCTAATGATATGGGAGAATATTGAGGTCTCTTAACTATGATAAATATATTCTATGTTATGTTAATGAATATTACCATTTTGACTATATTTATCAATGTAATTAATATATTTCATACAATTTATGTTATCCTTTACAATAAAAAATTTAAACATATATGCACATGAATAAAATGATTATTATAGTTTTTTCATATCAAAATTTGGCTAATAATTCCTACTATGTTTTCTACACAATGTTAACTTGATGAAATTATTTTTACAACTCCTATACTCAAGGATTTATAATAAATAGCAAAAAATGTAATCACATTTTATCATGGTATAATAAATATATTTATGATTAAAATACCATGTATAATAGTATTCTATCAATGAATGAAATCATAAAAATAGGGATAAATAATTTTTTAATGGGAAAATAAATTTCATTTAGAAATTATAATATATATGTGAATAAAATTAAAATCATATGATGTACCATAAAAAACTAATATATAAAATAATGAATTTATTGAATGATAAATCATATAAAATGTTTAATATTTACAAATAAAAGTAGAAAATTCTTATATCAAGAATAATTAAAAATTATTATTGAATTATCTGATACAATTTTTAATTTTAGTGTATATTGAACAACCATATAATTGGCGAAATGTTATGGAGAGAATAATATTTTAATAACTAAATAACCAATCATGAAAGAAACCCTAAACTTATGAACTAGAATTGTATAAATCTGAATCACTTTTATATCCACCCACTATTACAGAATCATATTTATTCATCTCTACATTTTTATTGTCAAATATAAATGACATCATTTATTAATGATTTTTAAGGCTTAATAAATTCCTTTATTTATCATTACTTTTAGAAAAATCCATATAAAAACCTCCCTTTATGAGTTCTTTTCAAAGTGCTGATAAAATTTTAAAAATTTACATATTAATAAAAATAAAAACTTTAAATAAAAATACATTTATATTTATATATATATATATATAATATTTTCATAAATATGATTTATATAATTCTAAATATGTATTTGTAGTTAATATATAATATATAATATATAATATATTTAGCGAAAATGTTTTAAAAAATAATTTAAAATTAAAATGATTAATAAATTTATAATTATCATTGAGTAATATAAATTTAACAATAATTTCATTATATAAAATGTAATAAATTAATTTTGATCCTATGAATTATTGAAAAATGCATCAACTTAAAATGAATATATCTTTTGATATTTGTGTTAGTTTTTTCTCTACAAGATATAAAATCATAAATTCTGAAGATATAGACATGTTTTTAACCTTAGAGGAACATGGTATATAAATTTTTTCTAAGTAAAAAAATGGAGGAAAGGTCTTCAAAATTGAGTTTTAATAAGGATGACCAATGTTTTTGAAGATTCGATGTAATTTCAGCATCGTATAAGATGGAGTTATTTTTTTCGATAGAGATTGATTTTTTACATGGTATTGAATTCATATTGATATTATAGTGTGGGAATTTTAGTGTTTTTAATGTTATAATGTTATTTATAAATTTGAATATAAACATTTATACACATTTTTGTTTATTTTTGTATAAAAATGTAACTATATTGTTAAATATTTAATCATTTTACTTGTAAAATTTATAATTAAATATTAAAACACATGGAAATGAACATTTGTTATTTCTTTTATTTAAAATAAATATTCTTAGGAATATATATATTTACCTATACAAATATATGAGATATGATATAAGTCCAGAGAACAGTACATGATTAATTTCCAATAAAAATATTTTTATAATTATTTTAGTTTTTTATAACAGATAATGTCACCCTTTATTTGTGCCAATGAAGTTATTGTTAAAGTGGGTGTTTATAAAAAAATAGAATTGATAAAATCAACTACCTTGTAATGGTGGTTATCATGTTGGATCTATTATAAAAATAACAATACAAATACTGAGAGTTGATAAATAGTGATTCTATAATAGAGCCCTTGAAAAATTTAATATAGTGGTATCTTGAAAAAAATATTGATCATTTGAAAATGAATAACTGATCATAATTATGTAATATAAAATACATTCATTATATATGTCAAAATATTTAAAAATTACTTATAAATCATTTTAGTTAATTTAAATAAAAAATCTCCCACCCTAGAAGCACATATAATTATAAAGGATGGTGAAATAAATTTATAAATATATTTCATTGAAAAATTGAATTGAGATAATAAAGAGGTAAGGGACTCATTCTAATGATGAATGGGAAATGGTCCTATAAATCTCTGTAATAAATGAAATTAGTGTCTTAGAAGTAGGGTGAAATATATATTAATGAAGAAAAATAATAATATAGAAAAATAAATAAAAAATAAAAAAATAAAATAGTATACAATTATAATATATATATAATTATATTCCCTTATTCCTATGATATTACAAATTAGTAAAAACTATACAATTTTTCAATCATTTTAGATATCGTTTATTTGAAAAACATTCATTACACAATTATATTTCATTGAGTTGCATATTCTCATGGATTTATATATTTATCTATGACAATATGATCATTATGGAATAATTTAAGGACTGTTTATCTATAATTTATCAATTAATTTCAAACTTTTATTTTCAAATTTAAATATATACTTTTTTTATTTATGTCTCATGTAAATTAGGGGTTGATATTTGATTTATAATTTTCTAGATAAATGTAACTGTATTTTTTTTAATTTATATATATCTTCTTACTTAAAAATATGAATATCTATATTTTATATTTAAATAATAATTTTGTTATATTTAAGTTTATAATAATAATCATAGTCATGTGTTCACTCATTCTATTTACTTGTATACTAATTACTCATATATATGAATATATTCTAAAATATATGAACTTAATATTACATTATTTATTTATAAAATTATTTATTATTTAATTTATTTTACAAACAATAATTATATACTTTATATTTCTATTGAAATTTATTTCTATATAAACTAAAATTTAGACATACATTTTATTTAATAATACATAAATTGATATTTGTTGTGTATATATCTAGTTAGGTATTTATATTTAATTATTTAATTATTTTTTATCAAGGATTCATTAATTATTTATAATTATTATGAAATTAATTTATATTTAAGTAATTAATTATAATTATGTTGAATATTAAATAATTTTTATAATTTTTATTTTTACAATAGAATTATATAATTTTTAACCAATAGTTTATTATTGAATTTATATATTACTAATATTACTTATTTAATAATTTTTTTGTAGGAGGGTGTAGTTTCATGTATTATGGAAATGGTGAAACTTAGTATTAGGGGAACTGGCCTGAATAATGTTTTGTGAAATTCCGATATAGGCAGTGATATCTACTATTCCACAAGAATAATTTCCCAAGATACGGAATGAATCATTACAGTATCAACATTTTTATTTCATCTGGTGGTCACACTTGCCAGAAAACCTATAACTGAACTCAATAGAGTGAACATCACCACACTAGTGACATTCCAAATGTAAACAAGAGAGTATACCAAACATAACCATCTTATTTACCATTTTTTGCAAGGATACCAAAAAATAGTTCTCATGAAGTGAAATAATAAATATATCACACATCTTTTAGATCCCACATAACAAATGTAGAATAATACACCACATATCACAACCTATATTCCCAATGCATATATTGAAAATTATATATCACTTCTAATATCAATAATGAAACGTTATGTCACCATGTATACAACCTTTATATCAAATATGTTGATTGGATTGTTGCATTGTATCTAGTTTAAAAGGCCAAATCCTAATTCCCATAATATAATACAACTAGAATATAATTAAACCATTCTAGACCTATTCGGTTCCATAGTATATTAACATCTAAATCTATCTATGTCCTCAATTTCCCATGTTTTATTATGGGATAAAACATTTTTGCTGTAAAATAATAAAAGACAATAATGAATACATAATGGAATCTATGGAACTCATTACATATCTACAAGGAAGACATGAATGTAATGATTGTCCATATATGAAATAAGTTTCCATAAATCAGGAAATACAATCAATGTATCTCTTCTTAACATTATTAAATTTTTATTTCTTTTTTATTCATATTATAATTTTATATTATTAAAAATTTATATATTACGGATTCATTTTCCTAAAATTGAATATTTCAGATCCATTGTTTTAATAAATAAGCTCAAAATTCTTCTTTATATTCACTAGTATATTTTTCAGTCTTGTTTGTATAAATACATATATTTTGATTTTATGTTTTGAAAAATTTAATGATCAATATAATTTCTATCAAATCATGAAGTTTCACAAAATATCTCATCAAAAGAATATGATTTTATTCTTATGTTTTTATAAAACAACCTGATCATATCAAACATTTCTGTTGTGAGAAATTGATGTTGGATTCAATAAATTTTTTAATGCCTCATGGAATAGATGATGAATTATTTAGACTACTGAATAAAAATATTGAGAATCTTTTTATCATCTCACTACATTGATTGCTTCTGATTATGGGGGTTTTAAAGTTCATACTGAGATCATATGTGTGTGAGGATTTAACGTAAAACTATTTTTTTAAGTAAAATCTTTTTCTAATCATTATATTTGAAGATCTTTGGGAGATATTAATATGGTTTGTTTTTTGTGTTCAAGATCAAAGTGGATCCTATGAAAATACCTCTTTTTCTATCAAATTGTGATGTTTGGTAAAGTCCATATGTGGGATTTCATTTAATTTTTCTAATCTAAGAGGATCTCAATGATATATTAGTGGTTTACACTTGTCCCAATGTACACACCATGAGGGGATCAAATTGGATGAAAAAATTTCATTTACATTTTAGATTAATATTGATCATATCATCACATTTGGAAGGAAATACTGAACATGATATCTAGAAATAACAAAATTTTGAAAAAATAAAGGGTATAACTACACTATTTTTCTTGGTTCAACTATAAAAATATTCTCTAATAAGAAAAAATAAATCATTTTTTGGTATTCCAATTAACAACTAATTCTGTAGTTTATGATCAAAATTTTGGGAAGAGACCACATCATTACCATTCTGATTGACCTCTTACTCTATTTTAACTATTGTATTCTAGAGGGATAGTTGGATTAATATAATAAGAAAGTCAATATCACAAGATAATAATAAATGTTGAAACACTAAAATGTAATATTTTTTCATCATATTGTGCCATCCTTTAATTATATATTTCCTTAGAAATTAACAAAAACATTATATTCAACTCGTGTTCTTTAATATAGCTTTGAACTAATCACTCTTCTAAAAAAAATCCTAATATTCAAGAATTCTACCTATTAAACCTTCAATTCCAGATATCTAAGGAGTTCCTCTTTGATTTTAGAATTTTTTATGATCTTACATAGCATTGTACCTTTCTCTATATCAAGATAATGAATCAATTTAAAATTTAAAATTTAGAATCTAACTAGATTCACCTTCAAATCCATCCTATAGATTAATTCCAAAATAAAACCACATCATTTAATTTTAATTTTGTTAGTTAATATATTTAACTAGCCAATAATCTGTCAAAAAAATAGCTACAACAACTTATCTAATCAAATTTTTTAGAAACCATATTTTAATGAATTTCATACCCCTTTATGTTATAACAATATAATTTATACTCAACATATTTCAACCACTTTGCTATAGCATATAGAAAACTTCATTGTGTTGAAACCTATAAAATTTTAAAAGTCTCTAATTTTAGAACTACCAAATTCATACCCTACATACCACAACCACCTTCTATAAAGAAATATGTTTTAGAATCCATTTTTTATACTGTGGACTACATATCCACGTTTTGGAGTTCTGCAAAATCTAAATATCTCAATCCTTTGTATTAGAAAAACACATCACATCAATGTTGAGATTTTTTGGTGTATTATTTTAAAATTATCTTATATCATAAATTTGGTTATGTGATTGAATTCAATCCACAATTTTGGAACCCTCAATATTCATATTATACAGAAAATGAATTATCACCACTCTATTGTGGCCTTGTAGATTGTAATGTTTCCAATTTCAATTAAATCCCGCATCAGACTTGGGTTCAGGAGAACACTTATTTATTGACATCAATATGTCATTTCCTCTCCTTTCCACATTATATTACCATATTGTACTATGAAACCATTACTTGTTTCACCCATTCCAACACTCATCTCTGGATAACAATCTAACAACATGGTTTGTTCTACCACATAATACTAACCCACACTAAGAAGATTGAACCTCTGTTTCCCAAACCGAGATACTTTCAGGATTGTATTATAACCTCCACATGGGTATCTACTTCTGTATGTTAGTCATGGGTTAGACCCAATTGTTTAGAAAACCATTCACAATTTCTATGTGGTCGGTTAGACAACTCAATAGAACTTTTGTTAACACATTGAATCATCATTGGATATTCAACAACTTCAGCCATATATTTTAATTAATTTTTCATATAGGTTAGTTGTGTATATGATTAGGTGTAAAAAATATAAACTTTATCTCTATAGGGAATCAAGAAACATATTATTCTTTTATTATTTTCCAACCAACACAATTACTCCTAATGTTGAAACTTCCACAAATTGGGGATTTTCAATACACAATATTACCATCCCAATAAGTGTATAAATTTGATAATAAGTTAATATTCATTATAGATTTGGATAAGAAATAATAATGTAATATTTATTCTATATACCCCATTATTCTTCTTACCACTATAAAATATTATTTCTTAGGAAAAATATGAAACCGGGAAGCCAATTAGGTTTTAAGGAAAACATCTATCCTAGTAATAATAATATAGAGTAAACTACCAATGATTAATCTATATAATAAAGAGTATATAACCTCAATATTCTCTTGATTAACTAGTTTTCTCTAATACAGTTAGGTTTAGAAGAGTATTACACTCTTTGATTCTAAATATTATGTATATATCCTTTTCATACTTCAACTATGAAATGGTTTTTTTACCTTCATATTGATCAAAAAGAAACCCATGAATATATTTCTATTCACCAATCACTAAAATTTTAAAAAACCAATTAATTATAAAAACTTTCCAATAGAATTATATTTTTTACCATTAAATATAATATCATCCACACATACCAACTACATGAACTTCCCCTATTTAATAATTTCCACATAGAGGTTCTGATTAAAATTGTACCTTTTAAACTAAATTTTCCTCAGGATAGTATTCATGCTTATATATTAAGAACAAGATTCATTCATTATGATATAAATTTTTTATAAACATTTATACATTTGAATCACTATTTACATGAACAAATCAAAATATTTGTTCTCTATATACATCTTCATTCAATAATCCCTTCAAAAATGTTATCTTAACATCCGTCTATTTTTTTAAAACATTTTATTGATATCAATATATAATATGAGTATAATATCATATATCCTTTACACTAGTGTAAATTTATCCCAAAAAACAAAACCTTTAACCTATGAATTTCCATTGAAAATAGTCATGTTATTTTTCAGGTTACCTTTCAATTTTAACAATACATTTTCTTTAACATGCAATCTGTACTAATCAAAAAATGATTTTTGTACTATTAAAGAAAATAAAACTCTAATTTATATCAATTTAATAAAATTACTCATTTATTGATTTCAACTATAGAAAACCAATTATCACTTTAATAATTAATATAAGATCAATATCAAATAAAAAAGTAGTTTTCCCTATTAAATAGATTCATTGAATCTGAGTTAGGGTAGATTTTTCTATAATGGTATTTTTTAGATCATCATGGAAAATTTTTATTGAATGATTAAAAGGATGAATCACTTAGTTAAATTTCTATTACACGTATTTTATCCTAGAATCATCATTATAAAAAAAAATTTGAATTCTACAAAATATATTTTTTATTTTAATCTTTCATAAAACATCTATTTAGAAACTGATGTTCTAAAATGTGTTTTTGTTTCATTATAAAATACATTTATGTCATTGATCTTTAAAACATTTTGAATTATAATATTGAAACATGTTTTTGCATTAACATTTTTTATGTATCTATTGAAAATTCCATCATCCTCTACATTCCTATACATTCTTTGATTTTATTGATTATTTTGGATGAATAAATTTATTAAAGATACTGTGAGATAGTTTAAAGAGGGTTTACATCCATGAAACATTTTTATGACATATTATCTAAAACTTCAATATGTAATACTCTATTATTAGAATATATGGCCACTTAAACATCTTTTTTAGAAATAATTCATGATAGTCCACTATATATATAACGTTTTCTCCATATTATTAACCATAAAATTTAATCTTTCCATAAACATACTCTATTGGTATGTTATCACTAAAGACCCATAATATATAAAAATATTATTTTCTAGATAATTTTCAACCCCATCATATGTGTACTCTATTCCATTGACTGATTATTGAATTTTCAGAGTTCTCATAGTTTAATTTTCTAATATTTTATTAAACATTATATGTAATAACATAATTCCACTTGTGAATTTATAAACATAGTACATCACATAATTCATTAAAAAATTATATTAAATACCATTTATCATAAGACCCTACCTAGTTAATTAGACCACACACATCAACATGAACCGAATTCTAAAAACATGATACTCACTTATTCTTTACTGGAAATTAATTTTAAACATTATTTTATCATATATAAGCATTAAAAATCTTTTATTCATCATTATTTATATTAATAACATCAACTATGACTCTTAAAATTGAAACATTATACATACATTATTAATTAATGTGGCCATTCTTCTCATGCCAAAAGATTTTTATTCTTTAATTTGATAAATCCATGTAGTTTCTCTACTATCATCCTAATATAGATTCACTTTCATTCTACAACATTTCATTAGTGTATTTACACATATTCATTTAATGTTTAATCTATTTCTATTGAATATAGACTGCAAACATGAGTATCAAGGTTGAATAACAATTATTAAATTATCCACTAAATCATCACTATAGCGTACATTAGTTTCAAATAATCTCCAACCAACCAAGTAGTTCCAATTTATTTTATCATTAATAAACTATAAATCAGAAAGAATAATATTACATCTACCATGGTATTTGTATTTTTCAACATGTTTATATTACTTGTTATATAAGATAATAAAACTTATTCAATAATCAATGTACTTTTATTCATTCATTAGTTTAATGAAATTTAGCATTGTTTTCCAACTCAATATCATTACATTATTTACGTGGTTATCCAAAATGTTTTCAGCCTTTTTAGTCGATTATAATTATTTTCAATTAAATATATCTTTTCAAATCCTTCTTCTTTATTATTAAAAAACATTTCTTTGATCAGATTATATTGAACTACCATACATCCATTTTACTTTTCCTTTTATAAGAAGATATTCTTATTCACCTATTATTATTTGTTTCTCTATGTATGAAGTTTTAAAAATAAAATTAGAAATCATAGAATGAATTTATTCCATAATATAAACTGTATTTCCATACCTCATTTGTTGGATTCTAATATTTTATCCTCTAATTAGACTTTTAACATAACTATATTAAGACAGAGTGTGGTCGAGAAAACCCACAAAATGACATTTATTCAATGGAAATGTCATATTTCCATTAATGTTTCACAACTCCTTAGATTTGAATTAATTCCATGACAGTTGATAATTTCTTTCCAATTTATAAAATTTACCATTTAACTACTTCACAATTAAATGTTTACATGCACAGTTTTTATTTTATGTTTTACCATCACAGCCAACACCTATTTTACTAAACCCATTTTTCTATTGAGAATTCAGTATTACATTGAATGTTTTTTTGCATCATTCAACCCTATATTTAGAAACATCATCTGAAAACATTCCAAAATAAATATTCTTCATTGAAGAATCTATTTTGATTTTTAGTTCATCCTTTATTCTAAAAAATTTTAATTATTTTTTTAATAATTCCAACTTTTTTCACATTCTATAATAAAGATATGTTAATATCATTCATGATCATAATTTATTTTTCAATTATTAAAATAAAATTAACATTATATTCATATTTTATTCAAACATATTCATATAAATTCCCTAATTTCTCATGAAAATCAACTTCACCTTTAACATCATCAATAAATATTGGGTACTCCTTCAAAAAACCTCACATTTTGCTATTATTATTTCATTGTAAATTAATCCCTTCAATAGATCCTTTCAACCATAATTGAAGTAAAAAACATATTATTGTAGATAAATATATACTTCTATTTTAGATATCCCAATAAAGGTTATAATTATGTCTTCTACATCTAAGATAAAATAAGGTACAATACCTTATATGATAACACCCTCACAAATCTCTTCTTCTTTGATAAAAACCAATTTATATTAATAATTGATTCCATTTTAATTTATAAAATTGAACTTCCTTATAGTGTTAGATAGATTTTTATATGAGTATATGGACTAGAGGGTTATGCATAATACCTTTAAACTTATTAGGCCTAATAAAAAAAATATCATATTATTATTTTATCAAGAACAAAAATAGATTAATGTGAAATGGGTGTTCAAACCGATAAGAAACAGAGTAACAAATAAAGATAAAAAACCCAATATTTTTATATTATTTTTCTTCATAGTGAACCAATATCTATTACTAAATACCTTCTAAAATATTTATAAAAATGGTAATAAAAAATAATAAATTTACATGTTCATACAAAAACTAGTCTGTTTGAGTAAATAATATACCCTTTCTATATTTTTCGATAATTAGGAGAACCCAATTTTATCTAATGATAGACCAATCCTATCAAGTCCTTTTAAAAAGGGGAAATCATAGCCATAATAAACATTATTTTTTATTAGGTGATCATATCTAAATAAAAAAATTTTAAATGAAAATTAACTATGTATGGACTTTGAACTATATATAAATAAAAAAAATACACTAACTAAATATGTTGATGGTGGAGGATGGTGTCAAGTAGTAATCTTCATCCCTATAAGAATTGATGCAGAACTATGAAAAACCAAGAAACTAATAATGCCTCATAATTTTGCGAAGTGAAATTTTATTTTTTTGTGTCACATTTTTTCTTCTCCATTTCAATTTTTAGACCCTTATTTGTAGTCAAACATTCAATGGCATAATTTTCCTTAATTTTTTTTTATCCACTATATCAGGGGTGTTTCCTATTTCATCAACTTATATTTTAAACCAATGTTTAGAAATTAAATTAGTACAAAATTGTAGCTATATGTATTTTTAAGTGTCTCTCTAAGATTCAATAAATAATTTCCATGCTAAATAACTACTTTTGTGGATGTCCCATGCTATATAATAGAAATGGGGGAATTATATACCATTCCAAGGGTAAAAATATTTATTTATAGGTTGTGTATGGGTATGATATTGGATGTGTAAAGATAATTATATAGATCACGTAAGGGTAACCTTGAAATGAATCAATTTTTTAAGGGTAATCTATAAATTCAATATGTTGTGTAATGGTAGTATGTATTTTAATGAGAATGTATTAATGTAAACAGAAACTTGCATAAAGTTGAAAAAAAGTTGTGTAAGTGCAAGAGAAATTTTCTATATGTTATTTCAAGGTAAAAAATAGGATTTCATGGGTTGAGTAAAGTTAACATAATGTTGATATAGAATTATTAATAGTAAAATATGAACGCTTATAAATGTATGAATAGATTTTAAAAAGTTAGGTAAGGGTAAGGTTCAACTTATATATGGTGTGTAAATGTAACTAGAAAATTATATATATTGCATATAGATACAAGAATCCATGTGTAAGGGTAAAAAATATATTATAAGCTCTTTTTAGTGGTGTAATATAATTTAAGTAAGGGTAAAGAGTAAATTTTAATACACACATAAGGGTAATAAGAAACATTTAAGGATTATGTGAGGGTAAATATTTATTTCTATAATATGTGTAATAATAACGAAAAATTAAAACAGGTTATGTAAGGGTAAAACAAAGCTCATGTAAGGTTACTTAAAATTTTTCATAAAGGTAAAGACAAAGATAAAAAGAATATATAAGGGTAAATAAGTTTATTAGAAAATTAAATTATCACAATATATAAACAATTTGTTTTAAATATTAAGATGAATTATAATAATAAATGATGAAAAATTATACTAAACAAAATTATTATTATAAAAAACGATAAATAATTTGAGGAATTTAAACATCATAAATAATAAAATAATAAATGATATGTAAGGAATTAAAAATTTTAATCAAACATAACATAATTTTTTTTATAAAACTATAACAAAAACACTTAAAATATTACATGATCATCACCACTTTAGTAGTTATGGTCACTATAGATTTACCTTTTTTTCTTGACTTGGGAGGTTTCTAACACAAATATTCAACATTAAGCCTAAATTTTTTTCAATTATTATCAAAATTTCTGTAATCGATGAAATTATTGCGTTAAATTTTTCAGGGAAAATGGGTGATATTTTTAAACCTTCCTTTCATTGATTGGACTCTTCATAGAACTTTAACATTATTTTTCTCAGTGGAAATCTTTTAGACACGTGAAAAATTTAACATGCCTTTTATAAAAATTTCTTCTTTTCTTCTTAACACACTTCCGACATGATGAATGATTAATTTTATTTCAAATATTGGGTTTGTTATTAAAATTTCGTAAAAATTCCATATTTCTCTTTTTATTCCCAAAACCACGAAAACACTAAAAGTATCCAATTTAAATTTCATTCTTAATAGATAATCTAATGATTTATTCAAAAATATCAATGACTCTTATATCCAATTCCTTTTAGATACTTTGTCTCAATCCACTAAATAATCGTTAAAAATTTCTTTTAAGATTAAAGATAAAACTAAATACATACCTAGAAAATTTTGTGAAATGATTCTCATAGGTACTAATGGATTTGTCTCCATTCTACATTTATTAGATGAATTCCCTTTCCATTTTCTTGTGATGACTTTTAGAAAAGTAATTATTGAAAAACACCTTCGTAAACTCTTCCCTGCATCATGGAATCAATTTTATATTATTACCTTATATTTTATTGGTAATATTCCCCCATTTATCATACTCACCATCCGAATGATACATAGAAAGAATAAAAATTTCATAGTTAACTTATTAGATAATAAGGAATATATTTCAGTTAAAAGTGAATATATTGGACCATTTTATGTTAGATATAGAGGGGCTCTTGGCATCGACTGAGAGATCCCAGGTTCCCTTAGGGTTTCTTCTGCATCTTGTGACTGGTATTCTTCTATATGGCAGCTTCGTACTTTATAAAAGATCAGGTCTTTGCAACAATATCTCTATAATGGTTGGATGGTTCTTCGATCCACTTTCCTTTCATTGGCGATGGGTGGGTGGCTCTCGGCATTCTGATATTAGGTATTTCGGCTTTCGGAATTACAACGACAAGTTCAGTTCGTCTCCAAGGTTTGGTTGGTTTTCTGCAGTGGCTGCTGGGGTTAGCAGCCATGTAGTTTCTGGTATCGGTGACGGTCAGATTCCTCTTCTGCATTCTTCTTTGGATCTTATCTGCAATGTTCATGTCTTCAGGAAAAAGATCTGGCTTCCATGTATGAAGATATGCGACGACTCTTCAGCATGCGGCGAGATGATGCAGTAGTGGTGGATGACGATGATCATATCACGTTGGTTCGAATGAGGGTGTTGGGCTTGGATGGACAGTGAGGAACATTTTTTTAGAGACAACTGGTTGTTTATGGGGGATTTTCAGGTTGTGTTCATAAGTCACAGCTTGGGTTCTCATGGCTCATTTATCTGTGATCTCATGGCATGTCTCTTCTGGGCGCCGATCCGATCAGCGTTCAATGATCTGGTCCAGATATGTGTCTCAAGCCAGATCTGGTTAGGTTAAGTGTAGCGACGGCATGGATTGATGGTATTGGTGATGGCGTTGTTCTCCGACCGACGACGATGGGCATGGACATCTGATGCATCAACGGCGGAGAGCTGGTTGACGTGGGTTATTTTTTTTGTTCTTGTCTTTTTTTTCATAGGATTTGGATTGGTCATTGGGTTTTTAATGGGTTATGTCCCACTGGGCTCTTGAGCCATTGTATTTTATGGTTTCGTTCCTTTAATCCTATAGTTTTGTTATGGGATTTCAGGTTATCCCTTTTCCCTTAAAAGGGTTTGTGTGTTTTTTTCTTTTTAATAAAGAGGTTCATCCACACCTTTTCTAGTAATTCGGATTGAATTTATCCATTTATGACTAATATGTGGATTACAGTATATGCTGATGTATGGTGGAAATTTTCAAATAAAATACTCAGTAGTGATTCATTTATTCAATTATCAATTTGTATATTCATCATGGTTTGGGTTACTAACAATATATTGAGATAGTTAGGTGAGAATAGTTTCTATATTTTGTATCCCAGTTCAAATTTCATTCTATTTCTCATAATTATAATCATTTAATTTCACATCACATTTAGTGTTTACATGATTCTTCCTATGAATAGTAATTTTATAAAACCAAAAACCACATTGTGAGAAATAATAATAATTATATGTAATATTGTAATCATGAAAAATAATTCATGTTAAGTCTAAATCATGATAAATTATTTTAAATATATGACCCCTTATATTCAACCTAGGCCATTTAAGGTTATCATCTATTAAAATCCTTCATAATGTTTCATAAAACAATTTCAATTGACCAAAGAATATACTTTGGTATTTTTATCTAGGTGTGTATTCTTAGGCCCACACATCAAGCACTAGTGAAAATCCTATTAATAACTATTTCAACTATTTCAATGTTATTACATCTAGGTAAATCTATGCCAAAACAATATACAATTGGAAATATCTAGAGAGGGATGTATATGATTAAAAAATACACAAAATACACTTTATAAATTATTTAAGATATTATCCTATAAATTAACATATCCTCAGGGTTATTTAATAATTTTTTTGAATCCTAGTCATTGAAAATAATTAAACCATTCTATGTTACCAACTGATGTGACCAATGAATTTAATACATACATATATTACAACATTTTTTATATATATTCAATATATCTCCTAACAATACATTCCCAAAACACATAATGGGTTAGTTTCATTGTAGACGTGATACATAATCATATTATTTTATGAAGGATCCTCAATATATCCCACAAATTTATTATAATATAGTACAATTCTTAGTCCTAGCCTTCATAAAATATTTCATCATAACTCGATGAATTGAAACATAAGAAAGGGTGAGATCGGTTGATCTGTGTGGGTAAACATAAGAGATATCAATCAATTATCATAAGCGAAAATAATATGAGGAATGCGATATGATTACATGATCAAAACATACAATAACCAAACTTAATAAATTAATGATAATTAATCATAAATCATCGAATATGAATTTTTCATAAAAAAATGGACTTATGTTTTAGGTGTGTGGAATCATCAATAATCAACCATGATCCATGAGAACATATCATAATCATGTGAACATAGGTTTTTTAATAAACATAAACCAAGAAAGTAACTTCCTTAGTCCTAGATCACCATAAGACTGTCATATTGTATTAGTTTAACTCCCTTTTACATCATTTACATAGTCATGTTTCACTCCCATAATTATTATAATGGACATATTCACTTATTAAACTATATTCACACCCCATTCCAGTCCTTATTATGTCATGATATATCCATATTTACCAAATTCATTGTATATGTATATAACTAATAAATCACCAATCACATGATGAATACCATAAATCTATATGCCCTAAGATCATAAAACATTGATTATATCATCATAGCACAACATGAGGAAAATAAATATAAAAACATGATAGGCGTATTAATATTTTCCAGAAAAACATATATTTTACAGTCAAATGATTTTTTCCCTTTTCGAACAAATTGGGAACCGATGATTTAATATTATAATTATCTAACTAATAATATTTCATAATTTAGTTATATCTAATCATACCCTCAAATTCAACAACTAGGTGATAATTTTCACAATGAATTATAATATTTTAATAGTATGTCGCGGTTTTTTAAATAATGTTTTTGTGTAATATCAAACCATTAAAATTTATTAAATATAATTAATTAATGAAATATATGTATGTTATACATGGTGTATTATTATAGAGTTTTAATGGATTCGTTAATGTTTTATGTGATTTTTTAATTGGTAGCACCCAAGAATCGAGAAGATGTTTGGAACATTCTTGGTCTTTTTAGATATTATCAGATGCTTGTGTTTAAATTTTTTGATATTATAATCATTTTAATAGATCTAACTAGGAAGAAATATCCTTTAATTTTACTAATCCATTTTCGGTAAAATTTAACTACCTTAAAGGGAAGTTAATCAGTTCCTCATTTCCCTGGTTTTCTAAGGAAGTGGTTTTCTTCAAGAAGGTCAATGACCCATCCTCTCTGGGCTAATTAGGTGTATTAAATCAACATGGAATGGTTATCACTTATAAATATAGTAAATTTCGTCCCTATTAGAATAAATATATATACCATGATAATGATTTATTGGGTTTGGTGTTTGTGATGATGTTTTAGTTCCATTAACACATCGATGAGTAATTTATGAACTTTATAAATCATATGACCTTATGGTATATCTTCTTTTAGAGTGATATGAACAATTATCTGTATTGGTGGATAATGTATCTCTTGTATTATTATTTTGAGAACTCTTACACCATGAGTAAAGGAAATTTTGTGGAGGATGCACTGAGTAAGAATTCAGGAGGAGGCACCCTTTAGGAGCCAAGTGATGCTTTGAAGGGGATGGAAGAGCACGAGGAAATGTATCTCAAGGTAGTGAAAGTTAGTTGTATTGTTTTTATTTAACATATGTCTTTGGAATAATATTTTGTGTGGTAGGTAGAAGATTTTTTCAATTTATAGACTCATAGATAATGGTGATGCGACACCATCATGAATTTGGTGATTATCCAAAGGGGTGGTCGGAGGACAGTTAAAACCATATAATGTTTATATTGAGTATGTTTTTCATATTGGTGATGCATGAGGTAGTCATATTTGATTTTAATGTCTCACAATTAGTGATTTAACAAGGTTATTAAAAGATATATCATGGATTTGGTAGGAATATTGGTGTCTTGGGATGAATCTGTTAGTGTAAGTGTTCATAAAATGGTTTCTGGTTTGTCAGTATGCTAAAGATGATATTTTTTACCATATTTTTTTATAGCACATGGATGTCCATGAGTGTATTGGGGAGTAAATTTCACCAATGGTTTTCCTCAGCCCCAGTGATGACCAGATGTTGTTTGGTGATCATGAACTGTCTAACAAATTCAACCCATTTTCTAGAAAACAATGAGTCCAGTGTCATAGATGTTTGTAGATGTATGTATGTGTTATAAGTTTTACAGCCCCATAGGATGATTGCGAGCATTATTTTCCTGTTGAGATCCTCATTTTCCATTGAAATACTATAGGGTATTTTATTATTTATTTTTTACCAATTACACCTTATCACTTCTTTCCTCCCACAAACAAATGAAAAAATAGAATGTACTTTCCTGATGATAGACTTTGTTTTGGAGTAATTCATATTGGATTTTATCAGGTTGTGGGTGAATCACTTACCATTGGTTGAGTTTTATTATAATAATATCTATCACTTATCCCTTATCATGGTTCCATATGTGGTGTGGTATGTAAAGTCATTTCATTCACCATTTTGATGGGCCAACGTTGGGGAGTTGACTATTCATGGTCCTCGTGTGGCGCAGAGAAAAACATAGAAGATATATATGGTTAAAGAGTAGATATAGGATTAATATGAACACTAAAAGGAATAGAAGCATCACAGGAAGAGGCCCCATGATTTTTAATTTGTATACTATGTGTTCTTTATTATTATTTATTTTTTGGGGTAGTAGAGGTATGGTCAGGGGATTAAATTTTCACCTTATCCCCTTAGTCCTTTCTAAGTGTTCTGGTATATCGGAATATTAGTGAATCTATGGACACTCTCACCATGGATTGATAAAATACTCAACATCTTCCATGTATCCTCAGTTCATCAGCATAATCAGGATGACTCACATTTCATTAAATGGGGATAGTTGGGTTTTGAGGATTATAAAACAATCATGGAACAATCTATTCCAATTTAATATTATCAATAGAAAACACTATATGGGTTATATATCCCTTTGGTTAACATGTTTTGAAGAAATGGTTTCTTATAGAAGTGTACTTTGGAACATGTGACACAAATTTAGTCCCATTATCTAAATTTAAATTGAGTAATAATTTTGTTTTTTTCTTGGGAGATGTAATAATAATTTTTTTTGTAGGATTACAATATCTTGCTTTTTTTAACTTTCTAGTCATGTTTAGTTTGTGGTTACCCATGGGGTTTAAGGATATCATTGGGAGGTATCACATAGGGTAGTTCTTTAGACCACTATTTTTCTCCTCTTACTTTCCATGTATTGTTTTTATTCTCAAGAATTAGAATTTATTGAGAGGTATCTTATGTAAAGGTTGAGACTCTTTAAAATCATAAATTAACATGTTCTAGGGATTAGTGGCTCCAATAGAGAGTTTAGAGGTGTTATATAGTATATGGGAGAGTTTTTTCCATTTATATTTTCATCACTCTATGGTGGTGGGCATGGTGCTGGTTGTTTTGGCCTTGGGTTCTTGGAGATTGTTCATGGTGTTGGTTGTGTGGTGTTGTGATGTGCCACGATGAGTAAAATAAATCGATTGGATATTTTTTGTTCATAGAACATGGGTGTTTATCCTATGTAAGAGAGACAATAATAAATGACTAGTAATGGTCATAGTAATGGGTGTGTTCTTTTAGGGACCACCTATGTAACACAGGTAGTGGGAGTCCACTATATCATGGTCATGTGTGTGGTGTGGAGAAAGTGGAAATTCCTTTTGTTCTACACTATAGTGGATATATATAAAATGTATCCGAGGATCCAACATTCCTTGTAACATGCCATATGGTAGGACATGAAGATTAACAAAATAAATTCTAAAAAATATAAAATTGGTGGGAAAATCCATAAGGGATTTTTGATATCCTTTAAATGAGTTAGACCATAACATATAGGACTATCTCCATGCCATGCAGACTCCATTTGTGATTATTCTATAAATGAAGAGATCGACCTCATTTTTTTGATCTATAGTCCTCCCTTATAAAATGCTTCCAACCTCACAACCCCTATGGCTCCCTTTGATTGCATTTCTTTGGGAATCCAACATGTTGGATTATAAATAATTGAGTTACCTTAATTTTGGGAAACTTATTCTCCCCTATAACCATCTCATTCTTCCATCTTGTACAAAAATTCATTTAATTGAACCGAAATATTTTGGGATTATTTTTTAGTTTGTTTTTTTGAGGGATTAATATGGATAGGTTCTAGTGGTTTTCCCTTAGAGGATGATGAATTTTTATCTGTTGATTAGTCTACTGTGATCATGGT
The DNA here is from genome assembly GCA_963277665.1 of Viscum album. Classification (NCBI taxonomy): domain Eukaryota; kingdom Viridiplantae; phylum Streptophyta; class Magnoliopsida; order Santalales; family Viscaceae; genus Viscum; species Viscum album. Next base: position 806,253,356 of record OY728155.1, read on the forward strand.
TCTTTTGAAACTCCAATTAATCTAGGGGATCAGATTTATCTATTTAATTATATGAATATTTTTTATTATAAATCATATTTTCTTTTGGGTGATTGATAGAAGTTTTCATAATGAATAAAATCAACTAAACATGACTAAATTGAAAGGAAATGGGGGTGATATTTCATGTTCTATGATTTTTTACATTATATTTCTTTTTTATGAATGTTTGATGGTTGGTGTTGGATAAGAAATATTATTCTATTATGATACCATTTTCATTCTTAATATATGTTTTTGAAAATCGCCTCACATGAAAATTATAAATATTATAATGATGGCAATTGGATTGGTTATTTGTAATTGATATTTTTTTCCTTAATTCTTGTGAAATTTATTTTGATGTGTTTTTTATGATGGTAATAATTGTGGGTATGGATTATTGATGATTTTTTCTGGAAGATGTGTGATAAAAAAAGAGTGGTGTTAATATATGGGAACATGATGGAATTATTGGTTGTCATGGTAGTTCCTTGAATTTTTAGAATGCTTAAAATGGTGACATTTGTGAATGAAAAATGGATAGATCAAATGAATAAGGTATGAAAATAAATTAATGGGGATGGAAATGAGATAATGATCGTTAGTTTTAATGATAATGGATAGTAATAAACACATAACTATTCTATTGAATGATTTGTCTATAAATATAAAAATATGCTAAATAAATATGTATTTGGTTCATAATTGATATAGTTATATGGGAACTATGAAACTGATATGTCGTTATGTCCATGGAAAGTGGGGCTAAATTGGTGGTTATTGTCATAAAAATGATATTTATGTGTGATAGCGTTGATGAAATGGTTTTGTTAGTTGGGTAGTTTTGGTTGTGTAAACCTATAATTTGTACCTATGTGTAACAAATATACAATATATTTTCATTATGGTTTCAATATGCACCCCACCCTAGTCATGTATTTACAAAAACATCAAAAGGGTTGGGGACTTAAATATATTACCCAAACATCTAGGTTAGTGAGGGTGGATGGTTCACAAACCCCTCCCTAATTATCTTTTCCATACATTTTTTTATGCATGTGTTGTGATGGATAGTGGATATAATGCACTTGTGGTGATGATCGGTGAGTGGATGAGGTGGTTCATTGTGGGGTCATGCAAGGTATAAGAAGGGAACGAGGTTTATTTCCATCATTTTCATGGTACATTAATTAAAATAAACAATCCTAGGTCGAATTTTCATTCCACCAAAGCTAGACCTCCAAATGGCTTGAAGTATGACCCCAGTATCTACCAATTAGAGATAAAAACCTAGGTATCAAGATATATAACCATGGTAATTATTTCACCCTAAAATATAACATAACATATCTCATGCATAACAAGATAAAGATAAATAGTAAGAGTGAAATTTGGAAGAAAATTATAAAACCATGGGACACACAAAATCACTCCAAAAGGCTAAACCGAAAATAAAAAAAAAATCGTAGTAAAAAACCAAGTCTCTATATTACCATATGTCACTACCAATCCGACCTACTATAAAGAAGATATCAATCAAGAGAAGATGAGGATATATATAAAACACATTCCTTTACTTATATCCTATAAAACCAAATATATATTTTCCCAAATTCATATGTTAGGAGTGAGGAAAATGCTTATAAGGATAAAACTATAAATATATATAATGTCTGTCACCATCAAACCATTTTTTCTATATTTAAGATAAAAAACATTTTTACAAAATTTTATTTGAAAATATTTTTTAAAAAATAGCCTTCTGTTTTCCCTTTTACCGTGGGACATTCAAATAAACCAAGAAGATGCCAATTTATTTAGGAGATGATTTCAGGTATATAAAAAAACATTCCTTGAAAGATACATAAGTTAAATATGTGAGAAATAAAAAGATTAAAAATTACCATCACATATATAAAAGAGAAAATCGTCTCTAGAAAATGGAAATACATTATATGAGATGTAATATAACACTAAATAGACATACCGTGAATCCTACCAATATTATGTACTTCCACACTCTATCTATATCCCAATAATGACCCCTATTAATGATACAAATAGTATTTTTTCATATTTGTATGTCATGAAACACCTAAATTTACCATGCTCTATGTTTTTAAATTACAACTAAGAAAAAATTCATTACAATTTTATAAAACATTTTCACAATAGAAGAATAACTGCACTCATGCTTGAACAAACGTGCTCGATTTAATGAAATTTTTCACTACTTCATCAAACACATGATGTTCATAAAACTATTATCAAATAAAATACCCTTCAAAGTCACTTTTCATGACACCATATATGAAATTTCATAAAGAAACCTCATATATTTCAAATTATTGATATTTATAAACCAACACAATGTAGTTTAGAATAACATTACTTACATAATGAGATTTAAACTTTTATAGTGGAATCTAACTCTCGAATGGAGAAAAAATTGTATTATTTGAAAAAAATGATTGTAAATGATGAGATATAGTCTTTACAAGCCTAAATATATAATAAAAATCATCATTTCCCCATAAAAACCCCCTAGATACTAAAATTTTACCCTAATACCATTCTAATGAAATAAGGTGTATATGTATTGAGGAGAGATAAATAAAAGGATGATAGATTAGGTTTAAAATAGAACATACCTTGATTATATCCACAAAAAATGAAGGATAGGGACCATGATAAATGGAGAGGCCCTCTTAAAGAATCAAGGAAATTATGGGTCGTGAGAATGAGAGGATAAGAAGGTATTATAGTGAAAATCAGCGATGGTTATTGGAATAATTTTATAATTTTATGAAAACTATATGGTTCACACTATTAGATTACATAGTTATAAAAACAGTTCACAAACCATACTATATCAAATTTCACCTAAAAATGTTTATGGATACTTTTGAATAGATGAAAAGTTATAAAAACCCTCTGATATTCATATGACAGTATCTAGAAATAAACCCTTTCATCTTCATTTTTTTTGGTGAGTCACAGGGTTATAAAAACCATAATCAAACCATAAAATCAGCCACTATAACTAATAGAGCGACATTTCATTGTCACCACATGCTAACTACTAACCATGCGTAGGCTGTCAGCCAACAATATTTCTCCCCAAACTCCAAATTACCAACCCAAAAATCATAAAATCCATTAGATCATGAAGATAAAAAAATGAAGCCCAAAATAAAAAATACATTTGACATAGAGGGAATCCAAATCCAACCCACCAAGAAACTTTCTATCCCTAGAAAGCCATCAAGATTCTTAAATCATAAAAATATATTGTCACTTCAAAATCATCAATGATTCCTAATTATATTTATCATGGTTATCTCATCCACATATCCATAGTACATAAGATAAATGAATTGGTTCACCATGTTTAACTATATATGGATGATCCATAATATTAACTTGTTTCTCAACCAATAGGATTTTGATCCCAAGATCAATATCCACATAGTAAATAACATGGTAAGGGTGTGGTTTATTCTTTCTCATTTGGGAAACATGAAAAGTGTAATTAATATATGTAAATAAATATGTAAATTCTAATAGATAAGACTACTCACCAAGATGTTCAATGAAAATAGAAGGGACAAGAAAACTATATACCAACATACAATACTAACATATATGGAGATTTCCTAGGTGAGTTTAAACCCAATGAAAAAACCAAAAAAGTACCATATATTCCAATTAGTGTTGAAGATGTTCCATATAGTATTTCTTGAAAATGTGACAAATCTCTAACATGTTTTGAATATATTTCTGATTTCCCATCATCTCTTAGACAACACTCGAGCTAACCAAAAACTGTTTCCCCAACTCCTCCCAACACAAGGGATATCTACAATCCCCCATGTAATGACTCAATTGGATATATTTTAATCAAATAAAGATAAATATTGTTATAATAAAACCAGAAAAAATATATATTATTTCCCCAAACCCTTTAAAACATAGCATGAACACTCAAAGTATATCATTAATAATCAGAATAAATCATTTAGTCATGCCCATCCACATGAGTGTTATAATTCATTATTAATTTAAACTAGGTAACGATCACCTCTTGCAAGCCTTTTTAAAAGGAGATATAAACCATGGATATCTATTAGAATAAACTACATAAGGAAACTCATGTCCCTTTATGATATCTCAAATATATAGGTGTGGAAGATATTTTTCAATCATTATATCCATAATATGAAGTAAATGAATTGATTTTATATGTTAATCAATGACCATGAAAATTGAATCTATCCCACAATTAGAAAATGTTAAACCAATAACTAAGTCCTAGGATATCTCATCCCACTTGTACTCTAGAATGGGTAACATCTAAAACAAACTATTGAGTCTCTTTTGATCTACCTTAATCTTCTGAAAGTAAGACACCATTAAATGAAATATTCAATCAACCATATCATCCCTAGACATCAACAAAAAGTCTCAAATCATGGTATATCTTGGTAATCCCACCACGCATAGACCAAATATACTGATGTATAATGTCTTTCAACACCTACCTCAGAGATATTAGAATGACAATGTTACATCAGAAACATAGAACACTATCAGATTACTCTGACCAGACACCCAAGGTCTCCCAACTATTAATTATTTCACTAAAATAATAAAAATTGCAGTATGTTTATTGTAAAGTTAAATTCACTCATCAAGTGATGAATCATATCTCAATCAATAAGAAATAATATTCCCATTGTCCTATTCAAAATTAAAGAGCATATCAGAAAAAATACTCATCAAAGACCACTCTTCAACTAATTACATCAATGATTGATTTGGTTGCTTCTTACTCAATTCATTGGATACAAAATTTCATTTTCTAGGGGTATAATATATATCAAAATTAAAATTATTAATATGATCAACCCAACATCTCTCCTGTATGTTCATGTATCTCTAAGTAAAAATATACTTCCAAGTCTTATAATTAGAATATGTAGTAAAATTCACACCAAAGAGATAGTGGTGATATGTCTTGGTGGGTATGCATCATTGTAGCTAAATAGAGACCATGTGTAGGATTGTTTCCATTATGAGAAGACAATTAGAATGTACTATAGGACACATTATGACCTCATATAAAAACATAGCTTAATATTATACCCAAGTAATCAAATAAAACACCATATCCTAAAATCAGTTCGGAAAGAATCAAAACTCAATCTGAAGTCAACCCAACCATCAGTTTGTAAAATGATATCTGACTCATATAGTTTCATTTGAACTTAACACCATATGGTTTAACTTTTTAAAATAAGTTTCAATCTTGGAGAAATCCAAAACAAACCTTCTATAATAATGTTCAAATTCCAAGAGGTTCTAAATCTCAAAATCATTCTTGGGTTTCTCTCATAACATTACCACATAAATAATTATAGGATCCATAGAGAATCCACTCATAGGTATAATTTCATCAAGAAAAATCGATCATTGGATCCAAATACATCATTTTAAAATATTTCTATAGAAATTATGTTAATTCAAAGTTATGAATAAAATATATAGATGATCTATTTATTTTTCCTCTAACATAAAAAAACAAAAATATTATCCCAAAAATTAAATATTCCAATAATAGATAAAATATTCAATTCATTGATTATATAAAATATGAAAGAGATTTAATAAGAATCATTGGAAAATCCAAATACTCGTAATTCCCATGACTGCTCAATGAAACTATTTTAGGAATATCCATAACTTCAAATCATAGTTGATGATACTTTTCTTGAATATCAATATTAAAAAACTATCATGCTCCCCTATATTGATAAAATAGATCATAAATCGTAGGAAAATAATACTTGTTATTAATAGTCACCTGATTAACCTTGCAGTAATCACCATAGTGTTAAAGTATTTTATCCACCTTCATTTTGAAGAGTACTGGTGAAGGCCTATGTGACATACTCAAAGAATATATCATTTGGCCTCAAGATCTTCAATATAAAATTTAATATCCTTAAACACACATGATTCCATATGATATAATGGAAATGATATGAGGTCTTCCTTGGGATAATCTCAGTCGACAAATTGATATACCTTTATAGTTGTAACCTAAAAAATCATCAGGAAAAACATAATGGTACTCATACATTGTGGTAGGAAGTAAAAAACCAAAACAATTATTAGTGATATCATGAAACATATCTGAAAAATAGCATGAGATCATTCTAGCCTCATGAATAATATTCCCCACACTCCTAGATATATGGACCTGATCACCGTAAAAAATGTCAGTATCCTCATAAAGATAGAGAAATTAAACCTGATGATGATAAAAAAATTGTTCTACACTTTATAACTATTCATCCAATCATTTTTTATGGTGAGGTCGAAAATATCATGATCAAGATCTAGGAAATCCCACATGACCTCATGGTTTATGATGATATTAGAAATCATATAACATTTTATACCATATTCCTTATTCATTCCCAATGGAGTGGGAGGATCCATAATGAATGAAATACGATCCATGCATAAGAATAATATTTCAATCAATATAGATGATATAAAAGAATGATATGAACCTATATCAAATAAATCATGGGCCATAGAAGAAAAAATAAACATTATTCCTCCAATAGTATTTATCCCCCCCTTTAGATTCTTCTACTGCGTACTCTGCTGTATAATGACATTTGACCTCTACCTCTCCCTGAGCATTATTCAATACTTGAGTATCACCCTTTATGATAATGAGATACACTGCCCTTCATCACATTTGTCTGAAACTAAGATATGTTAGTATGAGTTGATCCATCTCTACTACCTAGGATTGAATTCAAGAAGATTGCATTAGATGACTGAACAACCATGAATTATGGTAAATACTAGGAACTCTCATATAGTTAGTCTTAGTATGAATAATTTTCCATCATAGATAGAAAAATAGCAGATGTCAACTAGAATAATCCCCTGAAACTACTCATGATATAAATTGACCACCCTTATTGTTATTTATTTTCTAGATAGATAATCCCTACTAGACACCTCTTACTGTAATAAAAGCTCTTATTAAACATTTATTCTATGGTAAGTCTTCCTCACCTGATCAGCTTTATCAAATACCTTGTCCAATTCTTGCATGAATAGTAGGATCATGATAATTCCAATTTCGTCCCACAAACCAATTTTAAAACCTTTAGCCTTTTATGTATTCATGAGAAGAATGATTGATTGATAGGTTAACTATCTTTATGAAGTGAGTATCCTACTCCATAAATAATTGTTTCTCCTTTTCCAAAGGTCACAAATTTATGAGTCTTTTTCCCTCACATCATTTTATGATAAAACTTCTAATTTCATTATTTATTGAAAATTGTATAAGTAAGTTTCTCATGAATAATATATTTCACTATGGAGCCCAACAATTTAATTCCTGGTTCATCAAGGATATACATATTAAAACCCACATTTGAGTCTTATCAATTCTCAAAGAAGTAAAAAATTATTTCAATCCATTCAAGACATTTCTTTGTTTCTTCTGTTATACTGTTACCATGAAAGATAAATATATTATTCATAAAAAAATATAATGGGTGGTCCATCATCCGTTCCTAATTTCAAAAAATATCTGACTGAGACTTTGGATTATATGAAAAACAAATTCCACTAGTGAAGGGTCTACTAGAAGATTCACCTAAAAGAAATGTCTCACAACATCCTTTCTTGTATATGGGCTATCTATTCTAGGAGTAATTTTCTATTAAACATAGTATATTACATATTATTAACTTATAAACACATCATTGAATAAAATGATAACTTTTATATTCCTTATTAAATCTCTCTAAAAATAAAATTTTAGGGTAACAATGGATTAAATAAATGAATGGTGAAAACATCATAACTAAATTAATTTAATGATAAGGTTCATCTAAATAAAACCTAAAAATTAGGGTAATTTAAATAACCCAAAATCAGGACTAAATATTTATGAGAAATCATATTCCACCCAGTCTTACATGTGGTAAGATATAAAAGTGAGTTGGCTAAGAACCCTTCTTCACGTACCACCCAATTTTTGAATGTCCTACTATATTATACTATCAAAACCCCAAAAAAATAATGGGCTCATATACCATTTTATAAAGAACCATCTAGAATTTACATACCACATCACGTAAAGTGGTCAGTAGTAAGGATCAAATCATTTTCCTAATCAGCATAGTATAGTAACACGAACCTAAGTATAATCATACATAAACATAGAAACTTTTTCACCCTGAAAGACAACATAGGACAAATATTGTATAATTATATAATGAAAAAAATGATATAAAAAATAGAAGAAATTTATGAAAAAATAATTCTTAATAAATCATTCCAAAAGAATAAACCAAGAAGAAAAAAATCCCATACAAAAACAAAGTCTTCATTTTACCACCCATCTCCACTAAACCAACCCACTATAAATATGACATAATAAAGAGACGTTTGTGATATATATAATTTCATTTCCTTTAGTTGTATCCTACAAAAAAAATCTACATATACCTAAATTTATATGTAGGATGTAAGGTATATTCCCAATAAGAAAATACCAGTAATATATATAATATCTATCACTATTCAATTGTATGTTCCAGATTTAAAATAAAAAAATTTATAAATAATTTCAATTGAAAACAAATTTCCTAAAACATTCATTGATTTTTTATTTTATCATGACAGATTAAAATATAAAAAGAACTAAAAAATTTATTTGAATTAGAATTTGTGCTAAATAATGAAAACTATCTATGGAAAATTTGTAGGATAAAAATATCAGTAATCAAGATATGAAATATTACAATCATGTATCAAACAAAGAAAAAATATACTCTATACTATTGGAATATTTTCTAAGAAATAAGAAATAACACTAATCATGGAATATCAGGAATATGACTGATATAAAGTCCTACCACAGTCTATCAAAATCAATAGCATAACCCCTAGTGATTCCGTACACAGGATGGTTTTCAAATGTCCTTAACTTGAAAACCCTAAGGTTCCATATATGCAATATTTTAATGAAAAATCATATAAAATATGGTACAAAATTTATAAAAAATTTTACAAGAAAATAATCAACAAAACCATATATGAAAACCCATTTTAGAGTAAAAAACAATCTTTTTTCATTTCCTCAAACACATGATGTTTATAAAAATTCTATTAAGAAAAAAACCTCTTCAAAAAGCACTTTACATTCCATAAAATAAAACAATTCATAAAATAACACTAATATATTTTAAATAAATTATTTTCTTAAACAAAAACAAATTAATTTACTAAAATGTTATTTGAATCATTATATGGAACCATTTTACAAAGACATCTACCTCCCCAAAAAAGAAAATCGAGTTAACTTTGAAAATATTGATTGGGATTGAGAAAATAGGTTCCTAAAAAGTTTAGATCTATGATGAACCTAATAAATTCCATATCAAACCAACTAGATATAAAAATCACATTCTAATAAGGTTCAAATAAATATAGGGAAATTCAAATCATTGATATATCAAGATAAAGCATGAGATATTGGGTGGAAATCAAAAGATACCAAAAAGAGTTCCTCAAAAATCAAAGTATAATAAAAAAGAGACCAAGGGATAATCTTATATAGGTTCAAGGTAATTATATATCAAGATAATTAGATATTAGTATGATAGTATAATTAAAAATGGATAACTATATTCAGGATAATTTAAAATTTGAGTAGTCCAGCATAGTTAGAAAACTATGTGATGACTTTATAGTAGTTATTTCCCATTTAAGACCAAAGCACTCAATTACCAGGGAATAATTCCATATTTAGAAAAACAACATGCATTTTGTGTGAAATACACTACACCCAAACCCTTTAATCTTATTGTTATTCTTGAAAAATCACATAGTTACAGAAATTTTTCTCAAAATTTTTAATTTACCATTGGAACCAATATATATATATTAACGAATTACTAAGTTGTTACAAAAAAAAATTTTCAGATAATTTTCTTTTCCTTTTTCCCACTTAAATCCAAAATCTCAAGCCTTGGCTGCAAAAAGAATTTTGTTCTTCAATAGAGATAAAAAAATCCAAAAATAAAATATACACGTGATTTAATGTGCATCACTCTAGTACCCTTGTTGTATAGGAGTGGTTATGGGATGATTATAATGTGATATTTGTGGAATTAATTGACATATGGTTCTCAATCCTTATGATGATTCTTGTGAGGGTATTAGGATAATGGATATGGAAGGTATGGGGGTTCTAGGACATACGATGTTGGGGTGTTAAAGTGTTCAATCACCTAGAAAGTGATATGGGGTTCTTACTTTCAATATGATTCATCTTATATTACAATACTTTGATTCATTATTTATTGATTATAAATTGGTGAGTCCAAGAAATATTTAACAGCATAGGTTCCTGTGGATTTTTATATTTGTTCACTGGGGAATTATTATTCTCTTATCATATTTTCACAAGATACAATTTGTATGATACTAATAAGTATACATATTATTATCACCTTATATATTGGAAAGGTATTTTATATGTTTCAAAGAGAATATTAGGTACTATTCTAGGCACGACTATCATGGGTGTGGTATGGTTGTTGACTTTATTACATAAGAATGAATTTTGGTACCTTACATGGAGACTTTTATTTACATTCATCTGATTTTTTCCCGGCATTGTGGGATAATTTGCTACCATACATATTTTATGTGTTGAATTTTTTTAGTGGTTAATACCATATATCTCAATGATAATTCTCTATTGGGGGTAATAAATCCCATATATGTGTCATTATTTATAACTTTGGTTCTATTCACTAATCTAGGGCCTATTGGAGTCATGAATATGCCATTATTATCTCAATCCATTTACTATCGATCTATATGAGGTTTATTTTTATGGAGGGGGTTATGACACGAAATCAAAAATAAGGGTTTAATAGGAACACATTATTTTTATATTTATATAGTCAAAACTAGATATAGTGTGACTTGTAAGGGCCCATATTTTCTTATACCAGTTATATAATTACTATTGGGTGTTGGGATATTTCATTGGTTCATGAAGGTGGTTATGAGGTTCATGGAAGTAAGGATATAACATAGTTTTAGGTTCCTACTAGATGAGTGGGTTATATCAGGTCATTTTGATTTATTTCATGAAATTTTGGAAGAATAAAATGATGGTTCTAGAGTTTTTTACATTACGTAATAGAAGGTTCAGTCATTAATAGTAATATATCATATCATAATGGTGTATATTTTGACTGTTTGAGTTTATATTATTCCAAGGAGGATGTTTGGTAATGGATTGGTTGATAAATTTTATTTTGTAAAGGGGGTTGGGGGGTTATCAAAGTTTAAATTATAAATTGTTTTTAAATGAATCACACACACGATTATTTTACTCTTATTATTTACATTCTAATATATTTGATCATGGTGTGGTGAATTTGGGAATGAAATAAAGAGGGGTTTCAGAGTTTTTTTATTTTCTCCAATTTCCATTGTGGCGTGATCATAAATTGAGGAATTAGGGACACATAATGGTTGAGTTTAGAGGTTCTAAATATTTGGGTGATGTTGTTCCATGGTTTATTAGTAATGGTGTGACCCATAATTGTTCGTATAACATTAAAATATTTAATTCATGTTAAATTGGTGAATATATAGGAACTAATGTCATGGATATTGGGATTTCGGTCTAGATAGCTCTATCAAAACGCGACCATTACTTTTCATGTCGTGAATCTATAATTTCCAGTACCTTTATAAATATGGAATCTTATCTTGATTTTTATTATTTCCTTCTTATCTTGACGCACCTTAGGAAACAATAGATACTTACTTAGAGAACCATGATTTCCCAATAGAACATTTTTAGTTTTTCTCAATTCGATTTATAGTTTCTAATCTAAGGTGTGTCTCACTATCTTCTTATTAGATTTTACACTTTTTTTAAGTTTTTAGAGTTCATTAATGTAGTGGTAGTTCCGTTTGGGATATTTTTTAGCATGGGTTTTATGGGGATATCACTATATATAAGATGATAAGGATTTCCATCTATAACATTTAGTTCTATGATTATTTTATTTTTATTGTTATATAGAAGTATTTAAGAATATTTGATTAGTGTAGGGGATTGATAAACTTCTTCTTATTTTATGTGTGAGTGTGAAATTAGGGGAATTTATCTTTAAGGATAAAATGGTTTAATAGGCCCAACTATAATGATAGTATTTAAATTGATGAATTTTAAGATAAATTAAATGAGTGTTGTGATTTTATGGGATTGTGATTTATTTACGATAGCCGCCTCAAGAAAGTTTCTAGATAGTGTGGATATTTATTATGGGGATATTGTTATTCCTTATAATTTTTAACATGATTAAAATTCTGATAACAATTCCAAGTTTCCATAAAAATGAAGATAATTACTAGGGAATTCAATGAATTTTATAATTCCTCCTATAAATTTTTTACTATGACCAAGTATTGGTGGAGCATGTTCATTAGATGATATTACTACTATTGTTTTTTATTTTTAGATTTATCTTTTATTAAAATTTATAAATAATAAATCAATTAATTCAAGAATGTATGAAATTGTTTTATTTCTATAAATAAATATTAGTAACTAAATGTTTTCCCCCAATTTTCTTAATTATTTTATTCTATAAATGGTGTGTAATTTCTCTTATTTAATTTTTTTAATTTCAAAAAATATGATTTCATACCCCTTATGTGATTAAAAGATATATCCCACACTAGGATTTTTTTTTATAAAAACCTCATGGTTTTTTAAAGGATAAGGGTCTTTTTTCTTATGTGGTTGATGAAGTGGGTTAATGATGGAGATGGTTGTATTGTTTTTATTATGTGGAAATGTGTCGGGGATGATTCCAATATTATTGTATTGTGGTTGGTGACTTTATTCATTAATGTTTTAATTTTAGTATATCAGTTTTTCATATTTATTATTACTATAATTTAATTTCATCCTTTGGGAATATCTCTCCCTTGAGATAGTATTGGATGGGTTATATAATATCCTATATTATGTAATGATAATGAATTATTAATTAAATAATTGGAATTGGTTTTCATGTAAATAAGTATTTAATGAGAGAGAATCCTGAACTATGTTGGAAAGAATTATCTTAGACCAGGACTATAAAACTTGAATTGGACGTGAAATATGAAAAATACTTGGCTTTTTATGACTAGAAAAATTGGTTGAAGAAGGTCTGATTTGATGTTTTTGTAAAGATAATGATAATTATAAAATTACTTAATGATTAATAATGATTAAATTTTATGTTAATATTCTAGATGAAATTAATTTTAGAGTCCTATCCAATGGTCAGTGGGTTGTTAGGTTGGACATTATCTATAGCCCCGTTCATGTATATGATATTTTCCCTTAGATTCATTGTGTGTTATACAATCATTATGTTATGTTATTTATAATGTAACACCCCCTGAGGTGGTAGGGATATTCAATGTGCATATATTCCATGGACCACACCCTGAACTATATTAGTAATAGGTATATAGTATGTGGACATACCTGAGATTTTGTGGCTTATGTTATAACTTATATTATTAAATGGGTTGTAATAGTTTTATTTTTTATATACTAGTATATGAAGGACATGGAGGCCTAAGGATATAAGATAAAATTATATATAGGTTTTAAAACATTAAAGTTACTATATTTATATTTATACATGGGTTGTAATGGATTATGTAATAGTTCATAATTACACGGGTTTTGATGGTTCTTGATTTTAAAATTGGATTTTAGGGATGTGACAATGTTATATTTGTGATATGTTTTCAAGAATGTGTTGTGAGAATATATGAATATGTTTCTTTGATGCAAATTCACCAATGTGATTCATGACTTATGGTGGGATGTAAGAACCAAGAAGTATGATATGGGTGTATGGGGTGTTCGGTTTAGTGGAAAAGAGAATGTGGGTATATTATATATATATATATATATATATTATTTCAACATTATGTTACATATTTTTTCATATTACATGGAATGAAATCCTTGGATTTTTGGGTAACATTGTTTACCTTATTTAAGATATGATTTTATTTCCTCTATTTATTTATTGGGGATTTAATATATTTTTTCCACATTTTCATGAGTGGTTTATGTGAGGATCTGACCAAGTATACCGATATGATAATCCATACATATAAAAATTTATTTCTAGTTTTATAGGTATTGTTTGATGATATCTGTATGAAATACTTGATCATAATTATTGTCTAGGATTTTTCGATTTTTGTGGTCATTGCATATGAATTTATAATGGTATATTTAACAATTTGAAGACATGAATTGCATGAAATTACACATATTGGGTTATTTTATTTATTTATGATATGGATTTGATTATTTTTACGAACATTCCTAGTATTTTTATGGTAATTCACCCCATACATATTCATGTTATAGCAAATATTAATGTTTTTAACTCTTTCCCTATTGGGGAGAGGAAATAGAAGTCACTCCCACCATCACTCCTGGTACATGATGGGTACTAGTGGTGGGGATCATAATGGAGTGGTATCAGAGACTTTTTTTGAGAGATAATATATAGTGCAGGGATATATACTATTAAATATCGCATTGGATTCTAGGGAAATTTCATTAATTGAACTAATCATGTGATTAATCAAGGGATACTTGCTAGTGTATTTGATATTAGGTCCTCTTGTGTATTGATGTAAGTGCCATTTTTAGTGAATGTACTAAGATCTATGATTCTACTTATTGAGTTGAGGCCTAGGTAAGTTTCATGAATCATGAAAACCTATTAATTCTATTGATTTATGAATACACCTAAAATTATTTTGAATCTTAATTTAACAAATATAACGTATTCTATTTTATATCTTTAGAAAGTCACTAAAATATTCTCTTTTATTGTAACGGCTTAAGGTCTATATACATATCATAAACATGATGATGTTCTTTATTATGATGTTCCAACATATTTACATTGATTTGACATTCATGATGATGAAACTTGGGGGAAGATTCCTCAAGAGTTTTAGTTCAAGATCATATAGGTGTACGAGGGATCAATTTAAAATATTGATACAAAGGTTTGTCTAATTATTATGAACATTGATTTCAGTATAATAAAATCATGGAAAGATCATGAAATATTTTTGTTATTATTATATTTCATGGGGATTCTCGGTGGTGATAATTTTTTTTCCATGGATAATTCAAAGACTAAGAAGATTCCTGGGATATTTTATATGATCAATTTTAGCCTTTTTTTAGCAGAGAAATGTGGCTTGTCTGCATGAGCTCCATACTCTATTCATGGTGAATTATAGTGTTACATACTCTTTTTATAAGTATATTAATTTCCCATATTAGGCTATAGAAATTATTATTAATGATAGGGATATAGGTAATCATTTTGAGAAGGTTTTGTATCCATGCATACATCATTTGGTCACCCCATTCTTATTATTGATTTATATTGATATGTTATCTAAGTAAGATGTTATTAATATAATATTTAATAGTTTTTTTCATCATGAGTTGTTTTTCAAGACAATATATTGTGTAAAGTTTTATATGTAGGTTCTCATTTTCTTGGCCATTTATTTTTTTTGGAATTTAGGAGTCATTTTGAGCTCACTTTATCCTATTCCACTAGATATGGTAGTTCATTTACCCCTACTAAGAGATAAAACATAGTTATTTTTTCATTTAGAGGTCATAAACATTAAATTAATATCTATTTTACCTTCTTTATTAATCATCATTTAGTTGGATTCCATCTTTAAGGTTTATCACTTCCATAATATCCCAAAAGAATAAACAGTAGCATATTTCTTCGATATTTGATTAGAATAGATGATATAGGATAGGCATGGTATAGCCACATGATTCCCCTCATACTCAAAGATAAAGAGATTATAAATTTAATATATGTAACTCCATCAGTGTAAGGACCAATCCTAAAACAAAACATAATCTAGTAACTCGAATCTAAAATTAACATTATTTCATTCCCAAAGATCTTTTAGGTTTATATTTTCATATAGGTAGGTAATTACTAAAAAGTAACAAAATAGAATGAATAAAAAGGGGACACATCCAAAAATAATTTTAAAAGGATGGATTACATTAAAAACTCAAATAGGGATATGCAATAAGAAATTTTTTTGGTATAGATTAATAAAAAACCCATGAAAACTGTTTTCTTTAAAACATACCTTTTCATCTAAAAAGAGAACCATTATCCCCTTAGAAGATCATTATATTACCTATTGAAATCAATTTATTTTAATGAAAACTCATTATAAACCATAGAAATGTCATGTACTATCCTTGGGACATCATATTTGTATAACTTTTAAAGAACCCTTAAAAACCCTTAAAATTAGAATAACTATATGACCGACTTCCATTATAATTATCTGGAGAGAGAAATAATTACCCAATGAATTGAAGTCCTATCTAGGAGAACCCATAGTATACAATATAACAGCATCACCCATGAGCTATAATGGGGATTAAAACTTCTGAAATAATGTCCAAGGAGAATATTATGAATAAAACCCCTAAATCTCATTTAAAATCGTTTAAACAAACATTCATATATAAACATAATCTAAAAAATGAACACATAAATAAGAAACCAATATCATTAATTTTAACTATGAAAACATAAAAATGAAACATAAATGAATTTAATAATTAGGATGTTGGGTAAATTATATCAATCCATATATAAAAAAATCCCTTTTTTACTTTTGAAAAATGATTTGTAAGAGGTACTTTAAAGGGGATGTTTAAAAGAAAGTACCAAACCTTGAGGCAGACTCATCACATATGTTAATTATATTCAGAAATAATAAACATAGGAAAACTTTATAATTTATGAAGAAACGTTTTAATGTTCATAATTCCTTTTATATCACGTATTATCATGTTATTTATAATTACATAATCATTTATGTTCATGTGCAACGTTTTGATGATATTTGGTATATAAGTTCGAAATGACTTCAGTAGGTTGAATATTGTCAAAGTGGAATTTAATCCACAATATCTAGAATAGTAATCATTTAAAATTTATAATTTTATAAAAATAAATATTTATTTTAAACCTAATAAAAATTTATGGTTATGAAAAATGAACTACGTTACATTCATGGAGACGATAGGCCGTATGTACACATGGGTAATGTTTCCATTTTCATAGATAATTATGGAAAGAAGGTAAGTGTTATTTTATATTTCTATAAATATGATAATATAATATATATCTTATTAATTCATTAAATATGCTTATATATATCATCTATTTTATGTGTGTATTGGAAAATGAATCACAATGTTTCATGAATATGGTAGTCTATACGAACACACGAACAATGTCAGCATTTTTTAGGGAATAGAAAGGTAGGAAGATAAATGATAGGTTATATTTTAATATTTATAAATATATAATTAATATCATATTTAAACATTAATTGCATCAATATAAATATTATTTGGAGATAGTGATGGAAAATGAATCGCTTCGGTTCACACGATGGTAGTTTGCCGTACAAACGAATGATGGTTTTACTTACCATTAGATGGAATAGGAGATGGATTTAGGTTCTAAAATTATCATATAAGACCTAAATTTATGTATGATATTTGTGTTATTAAATAATTATGGTTAGGTAATATTTTATGGAGGTGGAATAAGAAATAAAACTAAGACATGGAGCTAAAAACTATATATCTTCTTCGGAAAACCTCCTTTTCATAACACCTTAATTCCTATAATATTTTTGTTATTACTGAAAAGAGACCTATATAATTATGTGATAGATTCTAGGAAGGTATTTGGGTAGTGAATGTCTAAAAAATGGATTTTTCTGTGTGATGGATTGAGAAGAAGTAATTTTCTTTTATAAGAGGGGGGGGCACTCTTGGAATTTTCTATAATATTAAATTAATATAAATTAATAGTAAATTAAAAATGTCATATAAATAATTTATTTAAAATAGAGTAATATTAAAGGTAAAAAATAACTCACAAATAATTTATTATATTCTTAGGTTGCATTTTTACCCTTTTCATCTAGTTTTAACTCCTCTTTAACCCCTTTAAAACGTACTGTGACAACAAGAATTTTTACTCTTTAAGGGTCCGTATAGTAATAATAATGCAATAAATAACCCATAAATGGAACATATTTCATATTAAAAACCATATTCTAAACAATTGGACGAATATAATATTTTTATTAATTATATATAATCAAATAATATATTATTAATTTTAAAATATAATTAATTTAAATTGATAAAATTATTCATTACATCTACATTAATAATATCAAGATGATGCTTATAATTCAAAGAAATTATTTTTTTATATCCATAACATTTCATGTTCATATATAAAATTATTGTATCACACTACATACCTCAAATTATATTATGTTTAATTTTTTTAATATTATTTATTTTAAATTTCCATTAATTGAATAATTACTACATCAGTGTTGTGTAAGAATTTAAGATAATTATATTCTTTAATAAAAATTAAAAATAAATAACTATTTTGAATAAAAATATTATATTTTTTAACATACTATTTATAGTAAAACATACCTTCTTGATTACCCCCTATTAAAAATATTGTAGTCATTAAAAAGCAGAATGTGACTTGTTTGACTTTTCTTGAAATAAAATACTATAAAGGTCATAATATCATCCAAATATTGATAATATTGCATCTAATGGAATATCACATTACAATGAAATAAATTTAATCATAAAAAATTCAATCAGGCATTAGGGTTATTTTATTACCATTATTATTTTATTTTTAACATTAATTTCTCGATTTACCCATTATCGTCGTAACCAAAATTACAAAAGATACAATTCAAATTGAAAATAAATAAAAGTGATATATTTAATAAATTTTTACCCATGTATTTAAAATATTAATGAAATTTTTTAATATTCAAAACATTTAAGTGATAGAATTTAATTATAAAGTATTCCTCCAAAATGCAATGAAAAACAGTTTTCTTGAAAAATGTGTTTTTATAACCAAAGATGTACTTATACCAAAATGACATTCAAGTGTGATTAAAATGTTATTATTTATATAATATAAAACTAAATATTACATAATTAAAATTTATATCAAATGACAATCTTAAAAAAAATTAATATAAAGAAAATGGTAGTTTTATTAAAAATTATACATTCACTATTCATTGAAAAGTATATATTTTTAGAAAATTATCAAAAATTCATACTATTTAAATTTTGGAATGATGAAAGAAAATATGAATTTTATTTTTTCAAATAAAAATTCGATAATTTTGTAATTAATATTTAATATAAAACATTTTAATTAATGAAAAATATTTATTTTAACATTAACCATGTTATTATAATCAAGGCCAGCGAGGTCACAAAACTGGATATGGAATGACACATTCCATAGAGTTTATTGTTCTATAAAATCCATAAAACATTGTAGGTAGTTTAATTTTATATTATGAAATTGGGTGTTCTTTATTTTACGTAAGGGATACTGAATACTTCATTACACATACCATATTCTATACTTTGGGAATTAAAGTGGAGATGATTCCAATTCCCTTAGCATTGACTATTATAGTTGGAGTTTTTCCTATACATTAGGATATTTATAAATATACTAAGATGATGATATAGAAGTAGATATCTAGGGTGTATATACTTTTTTTAGAAACATCTATTCAAAATCATCCTTGATATGGACTTGTTCTATTTGGTGTGAACAATTTGTTTTGTATAAAGTTGTGGTCGAAGCCTCATTTTATTATTTTAAGCAAAGACCTCTTTAGACTGGGTTAAGGGAGACCCATTACAAATACCGAAGGTCAAAGGCCAAGTGGCCTGAAAACAAGGCTTAAAATCCTTTTTTTCCCAAAGTGCCCCTTGGTGAATATTAGTTCTACAGTACCCGGGCTACAACAGGACCTACTACAGTATCGCCGCCGCTATAGTCCCTACTATTGTGTCCTGCTACAGTAACCCAGAAATTGGTGTGAACAATTTGTTGTTTTCATCTAATTTTATTTTATATTAGACTCATAAATGATATTCCTTTTACTAACTTTATGTCGTTGATGTATATAAGAAAATGTTAGTTAGGGATAACTTTCACACTATATATATGATCAATGATTACTTGGAGAAGATGTTCTTTATAAATCCCGCACATAGATTCCTTAATCTTTACCAAGTGCACTCATTTACATCATATGGAATTTCTGAAATTTCTTAAAGGAATCTCATGATGTATATGAAGTTACCTATATTATTTATAATAGTTCACATGGATATATTGAAATGAATCTAATATGATCTATGAAACACCTTTTTTACAAAGGATTCTTTACCAAAAACATGATAAGTTGTTTTTATATCTAGAATATTATCTCAATTATGGATAAAAATAATATTATTGTAAAAACAATTCAATTACCTTAATTTTTTTACAAATAATTAACATTCCATAATTAGTTAAGAGTATTATATTTTATATTTATCATTCATTGAATTGGATATATGTTATTCTAGAGCCACAAAACCAATAGTATATTATTTAATGTACTATAAAAACATTTATTCCAAAATGAAATAAAGTCCCATGGTGTCAAATCAGACAATTAGATATATGTTTTGGTAACACTCATTGAAATCGTGAATAATTACATATTGTTAGTGATAAATAGTGATATCTCTTTAACTGACATAGGAATCACTCTTTCACATCTTCTCTTGAGTTCACTCTATCACCTTTATATTCTTGATAATTTCTTGTATTTAAATACATGCATGTTGTAATCATATTATATTCAGTACACCCAATGAGAATAGAACATGATGAATAATCTTGAAGTGGATTAAACTACCTAATACTTCAATTAATAGAAATTTAATTTCTAATGTCTATTATTTCAACATAGAAAAAAAATCCTTACATTCATTTTTTTTCCTTGGAATATTTTGTCTCTTTAAAGGATGTCATAAAAGATCTTTTGTATTGAGATTATTCATGGGATATTCATCATTTTATATTAAACTTTTAACCATAAGGGGTGGAGAAATATGATTAAATATTTCCTTATCTATATGGTTATTTATGAAAAAAAATCTAATGTTAATAATCCATTTTTTCTTCTATGCATGGAAATATAAGGATAAACATGGTGTTAAGGATAATAAAATAAGATTACTATATAATTTTTTATCTAATAAGAAGCCCAACTTTTCTAATTGATCAATATACCCCAACATTTTCAGAGCATGATGTATTGCTATATTTCTTTCTTCGATATTACATGGATATAGTGCATGGATAGCATTAATTATTATAGCCTTCGCTTCTATTTTAAAAGAGAACTGAGATAATATATTATAGTTTATACATCCATGTATTTATTTTTTATCATAAACTATATTTCCATAGTTGGTTATATATTATAACAAACATTAGAATTTTCCTTAACATATCTATCGTAGGAATCCTTTTCACCTTATCTCACCTATTGGGTTGGAAGAATAGAAATTAGGGATTCTATCAAACAATAAATAATCTATAAAAGTAATCTATTGCATAAAATATTGTACCATATTCATAAATTTATATTGTTAAGGACGTTACTTGAGATATGGAATGACTATTTTTATTTTTTCGTTTAAATTTACGTTTCACGCAATAATTAAAATAGATAATTAGTTGTTTTCTTGATTAAAAAATAATATGTGAAATAATAATTATTAAATTTTATAAATGTACCGCTATTTTTTCATGTCACAGTATGATTCACCATTGAACATGGAATATCTATTATCTGGGACATTCTAATGGGAAGGATCTATATTTCACTTCTCTTAAACCTTATAAGTATTGGTCAAGATAATAAAAGGTATTTAGGTTGGAATGTATTTTACATCTACAGAATTTCATATCCTAGATATATTTAATAGACTCCCCAATCCTGAAACACTAACATTGATTTTTCAAAATTCTTCCTCCAAGTTATATTAAGTATAGAGGGGATACTTTTCCTGATTAAAGATTGTTATTTCCACCCATAAACATCATAATAACTCAATTATAAAAGTAAGTGTCCAAATGAGGGTTAGTCAAACACATTGTTCTAATACATTCATTCAAAATAAAGTAATGGATATCCAAGTATCACTTAATATTTAGTTGAAGGATTTATAATCTATCATCCATAAATTTTATCTTGTATTATCTTTTACATCAGTAGTTAATATTAAGTAGAATTTAAATAATTATTTAACCATGTTGGATAAACAATTTACACATAATATATTAATTTAAATTATTTCTATGTACATTAATTCATTTATTTATGTGATGACAAACGTGTATCTATAAATTAAATAATTCATAGACATAAATAAGTAAATAAATGAAATGAAATGACCTTGATATTTTCAATGGTTGATTTTTTTGAGTGGATAATAAATGAACCTATGACCTAGCAGAATCCCTCATTGTGCAGGTCTTGGAATGAGTTTCAACATTCCAGTTATCCATATGTGTATAACCTCAATTTGGATTGTTATGGTTCTATCAAGAACCACCTCCACACACCTTGGGATACTATATTAATTAAATGTATTTATCACGTACACATAGGTAAGGGGAACCAATGGATTGGTTAAAGGGATTACATAAATAACATTAAACACATATGTCCTACATAATAATGGATGGATGGGTGACTCATTTTCTATAAAAAAATCTAAATTAATATCAAATAATTGAAACCCTAATAATCAATTAAATCAAAACATCCAATACATATAAAATTCTTGGAAATTGTACTAACATTCTTGAAAGAAACATATATGAAAAATTAAACTAGTTAGAATTAATTTGTATTTGTTATTAATTATTATAATAAACAAACATGAATTAATTATATGGTAAATTAATTAATTAATTGACCCCCATTCAACATAATGATTATCCAAACTCATTTAAAGTTACCTATAATTAGTTTAATTCATGTAAAATAAACAGTCAACCCAATAATCATAGATTTCTTACAATAAATAAATTTATAATTTGATAGTTCTATACAAAAATTATTAAATTATAAAACACGCAAGTTATTCCAATCAATAAATCAAGGTTCTACTGGTTCAATTATATATTTAATGTAATTTAATTTAATGCTTTATGGGGAGACTATACATCATGTACTAATTTTTTACATGTAATGTATCACTCTTGCTATATACCCATGTAAAATGTTTGGGACTATAGTAGTGTACCTAATATGGACAACACAATGTGTAAAATCAAGATACATGCCATTTATCAAATTTTATGCATACTCACATAACCTATTGAAGAACTCAGCAGGTTTATAAGATGCGGAATCAAATGATGTGTATTCTAATTACACATCATGTTTTGTACTTACAATGTATCTTAATGACTCACCAATGGGCTCAACATGTAATTTGGTTGCAGATTATGATGAAATAAATGCATTGTACACTGCATACATGCCGTGTATATCATTAATGCTCCAAGATATTAGTAGCACATGGTTTGACCATATATAATGACCACAATGATTGTAAAAATTTCTCCACTACCCCACATAAATTATATGATATATATGCCACCTGCATGCTTTATAATCTAACATGTCATGAGTCAGGTTGACATGGTGGAAAATTAGTGTAAAATAAACACACAACATGTAATTACTGCTTGATCCATCATGTATCCCGTGACATGGGATGGTGTAGTGCACTTCGGTACACATTTTGTACCCCAGCTACACACTATGTAATACAATTTTATCCATCAAGATTCCATGATACTTATTGATAGAATCAATGATCATTCTTTATTTGTAGTTGAACATGGTAAATTTTGAATCTTGAACAAAGAAATTGAAATATTTAGAACATGTTAATTTAAATCAGAATAAGGAAAAAATAAAATGAAATGAAAAATTCAACCATGATTGAAAATATTGATCAATAATAAAATAAATAATTATAAATTTAAAACCTGACCACTAAAATACAACTTGTAGGTTCAATGTCTAGTGGAAAAGGTTTTGGTGGGAATTAAATTAAATTTTCTTTTAACATAGACATTTGGAAATGTGTGAGATCGGATCTTTCACATTGGATTTATTATTAATTTATTTAGATCAAGAGAAAATCACTACCTCATCTCAGAATCAATTCTTCATATAAATAGTTGGTCTTTCAAAAATATTTTTGTATTATATTCATTACGATGTAAGGATTTAGGTGTAGAATCCCTCTAACAGTGATCCACACATACTTCATTGATATTTTAGAAATGCCTATTGATTTTTGGACTCTAGAATAGAAAATAAAATTTCATGCATTGTTCGTTTTGATCAATCTTGGATCTGTTGGTCCTGATGGAGTTTTTTTCATTAGTGAAAAGAAGAGAGGATGAATTCGAGAGAGAGAGTGAGTGATGTTGGTTGTGATAAATGATTCTTTATCCTCTATTTTTTATTAACCCTATACAATAGACATAAACAACTATTTATAGAGTTAGAGTTTATGTTCGAATATAATTTAATTGGAATATTGACCATTAAATAATATTATAATCATTAATAAACCCCATTAGATAATAATTATAATAATAATTTTATATTTTGTTGGGTGGTAACCCGCGTAGTTATAAATATTATTTTATAGGATTTTAAATTAATATTTTTTTCCGGATTCCATATTAGTTAGCTCAAACTCCTCGAAAATTATTGAATAACTAAATAAATATTTTAGTCACATAAATACATATTTTATTCATAAACCATCAAATAAATATTTATTAAATTTAATATAAATAAAAAAATATATTTAATCAATGATATAGTGAATAAATATTGATTAAATATTCAATAATGAAATAAAATATTTATATAATAAATAAATAATTATTTATTACCTTGTGAAAATTACTGAACAATAAAAATTGAATAAAATTATTCCTTATTCATGAGATTAATATTTATTACATTAATTAAATTCCCATAGAATATAATCTAAATCAACCGATGAATATAGTGTGTGACTCTCTAGGATTATTTCTCATTGGATTTAGGTAGTTACGCCTAAATTCCAATATTACTATTTGGAAATGAGTCAATGAACCTAATATGAAGAACTTAATTTTATAAAATCAACAACCACATACAAACACATGCTATGTAATATAATCCCTTTATCGTAATATCTCATCAAGAAAGTGTCAAATCTATTCCAAGAATCTATAAGCATGACATTTTTTTGACTATATGAAATAATAATCATTACAAAAATACCTTGGAATATAATGCAACAGTAATATTTTAGTCAATGGGTCGAGATATCAACTTCCATAAAGATAAAAAGCACAAACCCTACATTGACTTATCCATTATTAACTTGTGAATTATGATGCACCCAACATACCATACTTACTTCCAACATATGGCATGAAAATGTTTTCAAAACATCCAAGTGCATGATCCATAAAAATAATTAATGATAATATTAATGTTTAAAGACCACACGCTTGTAGATAGGAACATCCAATGACACTAAATCATTTTGAATTTCTAGTGGTGGTTCTATTATAATAATACCATATATTGGATATTACCATGTACTAACTTCATGAGAATAAGCCCTATTTTTCTATGATTACATTGACATGAAATTCTATGTACTATGTTACCCATCATAGTACATTATCAGATCATATAACTAGTTTACAAAATATGATCAACGCATTTCAATGTTCTCATAATTTTAGGGTATTTGTATTCCCATTTCAATGTAAAATATAATCTTGTACATTATAAAATAAATTTTATACATAAGAACAGTCAAAATGTGATAATATATTTAAATTAAAAGTCATATCTTTTAATATTCAATACTCTTTATGTATAAAATTATTTGATTTTGGGGTACCAACTCCAACTTTTGTAAAAATATGGTAACATCTAATTTGGATATTTTATTTTTTTGTGTATTTTATACACTAAAATTACTCCTTAATTGGAAAGATAAGTTTTGGTTTTTCCTGAGGCAATGGTAAGTGGCTAGTTATTTTTTGGAATGATGGATGGGTTATTTTGTGGGTGATACTAGTGTCATATATCTAATTTTGTTTAAATGAAATTGATTTATAGTTTTTGTGGGGAGATTTAAGTGGTGATGAGTGGTAAATGATATAGTTTGTATTCCATGTTTGGCATGGTGTGATGTGGGTGAGGTGATAAATTTTTTATGTTGATGTTCATAACTGGGATACTTGATGTGGTTTTGTGAGGGGTTATGTAGAGGAGTAGAATAAGGAGAGTGGTATTTTGGATTAGGTATTTTCTTATGATTTTTCCCATTTAATGAATGATTTTCTTTGTTTGTTATGTGCTGTCCTTTTTTCTGTATATATTTCATTAAAATTAAATTGAGAATATAGGCATATAAAGGGGAAAGTGGAATAATAGGATAGATCATTTCAGAGATTTTTGTGGGTGGTAGAACCAATTATTTTTTATGGATATCGAAGCCCTGTTGGTGAGGATTGTATGGAAGACGTTTTACTTACATTTAGGATGTTATAGATCAATTAACAAAATCATTTCTATTATGGATATTTTAGAATGTAGCTTGATGATATTAAGATATAAAGCATATAATCTTGTAACATATGTCCTGTGAATAATTTTAGAATTATTTATGAGTTATTTATTTTCCTATATTCATATGTGGGTTCATGTGAAATTTATTTAGGAGATTAATTAAGGTTTTTAGAGTGTATGTATCATTGGGAACCTTTTTATGAATCTTATTTATTAGTTTCTATTTTTTTCATTATTATTTGAGAGAAAAAAAATCAATAATTTGTGTTTTCCATAATGTCCGAGATTCATCAATACATTATCCCCTTTCGATTGATCTCACTATAATTGTTGACATATTATGTTAATATCATGTCAATAGGTCGATCTATGATGAAGGATCTCAGTGAATTCCCTTCTATATTTTTTGGGAAGGATGAGTTGAATACTCTGAGTTGGGGGGGTCACAATGTTCTCAAAATATGGGAGTGAGGATTTATTCTAGAATGGATTTCATATTCCTTCCATTTCCTTTAGTGGATCAAATCATCTAGTGACTAGTGAGATTAATATTTTTTATGTATTGTTTTAGGGAACCATCAGTATGACTACCTATATATTGAGAATTTTTCTTAGTCTATGATTGAGAGTAAGATGTAGGGGTGTTCAAGAATAAGCATGATCCTTTCACTAAAACCCTTGTATTGAATTTTGAATTAATTTTAAATATTATGTTGATTTATATTTAAAAATTTAATTACATGATATTTCATGTAAATCCTTAGTAATGTTTTCTTCCAAATGTTTTAAAATGGGATGAATTGACTTCGAAGGTGTAACTATTTAGTAAACTTGGTTCAAAGTAATGAAGTAGATAATGGTAATTCATTTGTAAGTTGGGGGGTTGATCAAATTTTTATATTATATTGGTGGTTAGGTTCTTGATAGATCGGTATTAGTTATGGTATTAAGTATTTTTAGGGATTTTCTTTTTTGGGGGAGAGTTTGTGTTTTGGTTTATAAATTTCCATAAGGTGGAATCTAGTGAATCCAAAAATGACAACAACATAATAATTTAATTAATGATAGAAGTGTACATAGAGATCATGGGGGTATAAATTATTTTATCCCAAGGAAATCTCCCCTGATAATATCAATGAAACTGGGGGTGATAACAAATACAAGAAAATACTCTTAAAATACCATCTGGATTATCCCTTTAATCCATAGAATTAGTAGGATTGTTCCTTTAACCCAATGTGTATAATAAGTGAATATTATTTTTTTATGTCCTTGCCTCTATGTATTTTCTGTGAAATGGAAAATGGAATGGAAATATATCCTTTAAGGGTGTTGGTAATAATAGTATAATCATTTTCAACTAAGGCCAAATCAATGTTGTTATCTCATTGGTGCTCCAAACCATTGAGCATGGTTTAAGCCTCATTGATAAGAGAATATCCTTTCTTATAAAAAGAACTAAAGGTGATACAAACTAAAAGCTATGGGTTATGAATAATGACCCCACCCATATATTCACACAAAAAATTTAAAAATGATACATGCCCTATTGGGGTAGAGTTTAGGCCCATGAAGAGAAAAATTCAAATAAATTCAGTATCCCTGGAGAAATAGTATCTGGATGAATGGGGAAATACCTCTAACATTCATGATATTATTCAAAAAATGGGCAGTCTTCCATTATTTTCGAAGAAAATCTAGGTTGAAATATAGGTATCTATTCCTTGTAACCAAACCTCACCATGACCTGATGAAGCCTTCACAATGAGACTTGCTCCTTTCCTCCCATATACATCATCATCTGGATAGCCTCTATTTCTTTTCATACCCAAAAATATCTAAATGGAGAAAATCCCCACTGGAATGATATTAGTATTCATGTTGTGTGAAATCTCCACACATGTTCCACACTATAGCCTCCTAATCACATTCAAAGAATAAATGAGTGGTTGATTCCTTTTTAGGATATCTACAATAGAATAACTTCAAATGTTGCTTGATACCCTTGAATTTCATCTCCACATCCTTAGAAATTTCATGATTCAAGATTCAAAATACTATGAATTTATAATTGGAAGGTTTATCATTTAATTAGGGGAGGCTACCACAAATATCATGAACCTTATTCCCATGAAGAAATTGGAAATACTCCTTTGATGAAAAGGCCATTAGTGATGTGAATATGAACACACACCAATCTATTTACTCTATCATTATAATACTATCAAAAAGATATCATTTTTATTATTTCAACACAACATTGATGAAATGAGGGTAAATAATTAATTTTCCGAAACATATTTCCGTAATAGAGAACCCTTGGAAAGTAAGAATCAGTTCGGCCCAGTTATGGTTCTAGAAGAAAAAATCACCTCATAGAATTATCTAGTACAAGGGTCCCAAAATTACCAGGAAATTCCATGAATGTGAATTCCATAAACTAGATACCCTACCATTTATAAATCTTAATTCCTTCCCATATTTACTCATAATGATCTTTTCCTAAAGAGATTATCCTTCAATAACATACCACACTAGCTTGTATTTCAAGTAATTAATGGATCCTAAAATGATTCTCATTCTATTACCTATTTTATATGTTTTCTAGTCCATCCTAGCCCACAAAGCCTAGTGAAATCTTCCATCATTATAGGAATCCCATATAAAGGAGGGAATGATATTTTGAATATTTATTATAACATAATTTGTAACTTTGGAGAATGAAAAAATGAATAGAAATTGAGATATGAACATATTTAATAAGGGTTATCCTACCCCCAATATATAGGATGTAGTTCTTACAGTTGTTAGTATAGTCTGAAATCTAGTCAACCACCACTTCAAATTGTTGAATGTACACCTTTCCAGAAGAGATCAAGTCTCCGTATTATTCCATGGCTATTAACCTTTTTTTAATTCTCATGAAGATATCAAACAACATTTTTACCTCTCCAAATTATATATTTAAATTTAAATAAATCATTTACCATAATTAATTATTTGGACACTCCATTTATAATACACTTCCATGCCCTTGTTGAATCCTTATTATGATCTCTTACTTCTGTTAACAATGAAAATGATATCATTAGAAATTTGGAGGTGGGAAACTCCTCTGAATTGATCTCTATACAGAAATGGTAGAATTATTTTATCTTGAAAACATCAGGAAATGTGTCTTTTAATGGAACCCTAAACAAAGATGTATAGATTAGGAAAAAATGGATCCCCTTGCCTTTTCCTCCTAAATAACTTCATGATTCCACACTTCCTAACCATAATGTGATAGATATCCAGAGGAACTATAACACCTAAAAATATTTCAATAACCAAGGTATAGAAGTCCTTATAATCATTTACCATGAGAATGAAGATCCAATCCAACTTATCTTATGTTTTTCCATATCCACATTGACAGAAGTGATGGAACCTAGAGTCTTGTTATCAATTTAATTAACCAGTTCTAGAGATGTATATATCACACTCTTAATGGATAATACCTTGATTGAATTGTACTCCTCCTTGGAGACCCATTTATGCATATTCATTGACTGTATCCTATTGAAAATTCTCGCAATGACCTTTTAAGTGAAATTTCATATGATAATGGGGCTCAACTATCTCCAAAAAGTTTGTTCGATAACTATTGTTATGAGGACAATTGTAGTTACATAAATCATCTACGTAATTCCCAATCATAATAATAATCCCAAAATAGCTTCCATCACATCCTTATTAAAAATATATGAAGAGGATATATAGAATGATCTTGGGAAGCCATTATGCCCTGGGGTTTTCATGGGTAAATCTACTTTATGGCCCTTAATACTTTCCAATCCTCTATGATTCATTCTAAAAATGAATTGATCTGATCTGTCACCATGAGAGGGTTGGTGTTAAATATGTATTCATTTTCTTGTGTGTATCATTCCTATATTTATAGTCCATCTTCAAAAAATATGGATTTTATATGTTCCTAGACCATACTTCCCCCCACCTTTAGAACAATCCTGAAGGAACCATCTTCTATGAAATTTTTCAGACTGCTGACCCAATACATCAATTTTATGAAACCTTGGAATTACATGGTATACCTATAACATTATTTAAGAGTCATTTCCATTTATTATTTATAGACCTCCCACTCATTCTACATGAATTTCCAGGCCACTATATTTTCCTGTTCATGGGAGTTTGAAATTTTTTACAGTCCCATCCATCCGCATGTATGACCTCATGCTATTCATTGTATGCTTTAATTAATTATAGATCATGAAAGAGAGAGGGTTTTCTATTATTCTAGTGGTGTATTTATCCATTCAGTTGACATTTTTTTGTGAAAACCAACACATGATGTTCCCTACATGGGTTTATTCTAGGATGTTTTCACCACATGATGATTGTTTGGATAAGATGGACACTAGTAAGATATGAAACAATTACTATAACCATATCTGGATGGTTCCATATTAATGTAAATCAGATAGTGGTCATATTGAACCTTAATAATATTGGATACCTTAGCCTTTGGGTGTAAATAAATATATTGGTGGCTAGAAAATTAGTGGTCGAGAAGACACCACATCCGACTACTCCTCTTATGGTTATTTAAATAGGTATATTTATCAATTGAAAAATCAATTTTCTATGATACCAATATTGGAGAAAATATGGTGATATTTTTATTTTCCTTTTTGGGATATCCCCCCCCCCCCCCCACGTCATTATTCATTAATATTCACAGAATATTGTTTAAGGCACCAATAGAAAATTGAAATGACATCATCAGGTTGAATGAGATAAGATCATGCTATGAAAATTATCCTTCAACCATATCTCACATGGATTAAACAATGGAGAAGAAGAAAGAATAGTTTTCGAAACATACCATTATGGTGATATGTTTATCAGATATATCATCTATATCCACTAAATTATTTTTTGGTGTAGTCCAATCCATTTTTAATGATGTTGGGCCAAATTATTTCATCCCATACTACGAACTAGGCAGAAACTCCACAGTGAGCTTGTTGAGGGTCGCAATTGAAAACACTCCCCTACTCTAGGGGTTGAAGACCCACAACCTAAATTTTTGGGGCACTTTAGAAACACTGATCTACTATTTTAGATATAACAATATAAAATAGATAGGGCACTATACCAGAGTGGAATCTTGGCATGGATATTATAGTAGGCCCGACTTTGGTGAAAATAGTATTGTTCTCCATGAACTTCAAGATGCTAGACACTATAGAAGCATATACATGGGTGGCCACGACACTATTGAGATAGGGAATTCTATCCTATAATCACTATAACAGTTCATAGTTTCTATGAGTTTGGTGGAGTAGTTCATTATTTTCATTATTATCCAATTTTGGGATATGGTTTATGTGGGTGAAACCTTGAGATCTACCTATATTATTGTGCTACTGAAACTTGTGATACTTCTGCCTACATTAACATAGGGATCATTTCCCAACCATTTAACTATTTGTGTCCTATATGATTCTTTCTTATATCATTTCTTCATATGCAATCCAATGTTGTCTTTATGACTCCTAGAGTTTCTGTGATAACTTATATCAAAGGATGAGTTTGAAATTATCAATTTGAATGGTCAATATGAAATAAGGAAAGGTAAATATCAATCATAGTTATGGAATTGAATTCAGTTATTTTAGGTGTAACTCCCCGACCCCAATTACCCAGAGTCAGTGCATTATTGTGTAACATTGGCATGATCACAAAGATCAAGTCTCGAAAGACCGATTAGTTTAGTAGCCTTGAAACACTAGATACATTCATATGTTTTACATTACATAATAAAGTAATACAAAACTAAAACAACATATTGTCTTCATATCCCCTCATATTATCCCTTCAGGTCATTCATAAAATACGTTTTCACATCCTGGAAAAATTAAAACATTGAAAGGGGTGAGCTCAGATGCTCAGCAAGGATAACAATATAGCGGAAGCTTTCATAAATAAACATAAACATTTAAGGCAATTTATAACTAAACCAAATCCTTTTAAACATGAACTCCAGCATAATATAGAAAAAGTAAAATTAAATAATGCCATTTACTTATTCACATGGATATTCTATTAGTCGAATAATCACATGCAATATCAATAACCACTTTCATAATGATGGAATGCATAATGTCAGACTATCATAACCACATAGCCAAGGCCTCGTGCCAAGACTACAAATAATATTTTTTCAAGTCCTCGTGCCAAGACACCAGTTTGTCTCATGAGACCTACCGATGCATCGAGGATCTATAGAGGGCTCCACCCGTCACTTATTAATTCCAATTCATTCCTCATATGAACAGGGTTAAACATATCATAAACCATAACATAATCGTATCACATAAAACATGCATAAATGAAACATAAAATTTCCACATTTCAATCACAAGATATCAATACAACACATTGAAATAATAAAAATATTATCAAAACCATTCTCAATACCAAAATAAAAGAAAATTAAAACATGGTATTTATTTTTATTTTTAAAAAAGGTATGGCTTGTAGAGGAAGCTGAAACTCAAATAATGGTCACGGCGGCTGAGAAGTCATTGTCGCCACATACATATGACAAGAAAAACACTCACTTTTGTTGTTTAGAAAAATTCTTCGTATAAAAATATTCCTTTTGAATAAACGTAAAATTCAAAGGGGTTTATACACCGTATAAAAGAAATTTGTGTATAAAAAAATATGCCTCAATGAATGGAGATTGAGACGAAGTCCCTTACAAATATCATTTTTTAAATAAAATAGATCTATTATGTGCATTCACTATATGTACACATAAAGAGAGTATAAATACAAGATAGGACATAATAATATCATGACATAATTTTAAAGTATGAGATTAACCCAACGAATGGAAATTGGGTTAAGAAATTCCCTTACCTCGCCTCCGACTTGACTCGATCGTTCTTTAATCTCCTGAATAATAAACTAGAGTTAATTTCTATTTACATAAGAACATTTTTCATGTTCATTATTCTTTTTATATCACTTATTACCATGTTATGAACATTATGTAATTATTTAAGTTAATAAAGTCATTTTCTCGATCTTTGGTACTTGAGTCAAAAATAAACTTCTTATAATTAAAAGTTGTTCATGTGGTGAAATATCTATTATATCCATAATTATATTCATGATTTAGATATCATATATATCATATATTTCCATTATATACATGCATTTATAATATTACATAACTTTTAGAGGTAAGATATGAAATGCACTGTTCATGGAGACGGTAAGCCATACATACGCAGGAAAGCTACTTTCATTTCTCTTTCGTATATAATGTAATAAAATTATAATTATATAAAGGTATACTATAATTACAGTATAATATAATGTATAATACTATTTACTCCATCCTTTATACATCCCACATATGTCATTAACGATTCAAATCACTTTGAGGGGGCGGTAGTCCGCACTTCCTAAAATGAAATTATCGCGTTTACCCATAATGGAAATCATAAAGTTATTCCCTAAACGAAAAATACATAATCATAAGGGAAAAAAACATAATATATATCATATATAAAAATAGTGTCATCATAATGGCCACCATGATAGGTGTTAAATGAATATTTAACAATCATCATTTCGTGAGGTAGTAATTCGCCACCCACAGAAACAGTATGTTCTTTCACCATTAGACGAAGGTGTGTGTAAGTGTAAATAAAATCCTTCTCATAAAAACATCCAAGTATATTGAGGATACTGGTTTTGTTAGAAAATAATTAAATAAAAAGATTTTAGGGGGTTGGAGAAGCAAAATAAAACAAAAGAACACAAGACAAGACAATACCTTAAAATCGGGTAACTCTTTTTGATTTGAGCCAAAGGAATCCTAGGGAAGAATTCTGACCAAATTTAGGATTCTAAGAGTAAGTGATGGATGTTTAGAGAGTATCTGGGCAGAGTGTTTCCAAGCCAAATGGCTTTTGTGGAGTGAATAAGGTGGTAGAGGTGTGGGCCTTTTATAAGAGGAGAGGAGGGGCACCCTTGGAAAGTAATGAAATGTTACATTATTATGAAGTGCTTTTCGGTTTTCAAAGGTCCCACAATTATATATTTCGAGGATAAGTGGATATGGGTTAGAAATATACCCATAAAATTGGTTTTTGAAAAGTTTAAGTCTTAGATTTTACATTATCGTTTCATTTTATTTAAATAGTTAATTAATGAGGAAATCGCTACATCATCATGGTGTCATAAACATTTTAATTTATTTAATGTCTAAAAATTATAAAAAAACTATCATGATGTAGGAAATCATTTTATCTTTCCAATTAATATTTATATTCTAAAATCTAACATATATAACCCCATGTAATAATTGTTTTAGTAAAACAACACATGTTTGTGATAATTTTATTTTTACTTTAAATAAAATGTAATTAATGACATTTTCTTACCCAAGTGGTTCCATGGGGTCCCTCATTTTACCCATGGATTTTAATGGTCAACCATGACTCATAAAATAAGTGTAGGACAAGTGTCAAGATATTTTCATATTTTTAAAATATCATTTTTACCTTAAATTTCACTAATTACCTTTAATCGTGATTAATAAAACATAAAAGTTACTATTCACCAAAAAAAATTTAATCCCATTAGACCACATTTTACATCCTAATGAAAGACATGTATGTTGTATTTTTGAAATTCAATTCACAGAAGCGGTAATGTTTCATTTAAATGAAAATTCAGTTTTTTAACTACCACTTAGTTGTTTCACTATTCATCAAAAATTGAAGTTTTTTAGAACAATTCCAAAATTTCACCCTAAGTTATAATTGATATTCCGAATTCAAAAATGATGTCTATTTTAAAAAATTAAAAACATATATGTTGCATTAATTAATTTTATAATAAATTCTCGTTGTCACAACAAATAGCGTGTTTTTAAGAAACAATATATATCAAAAGATTGACGATTGTTTATGTCAAATTTCAAAGTGAAATTAATTCTAATGACCACCATTGGATAAAATGGTAAAAATATATTCTAATTAAACTTTAGAACCACTCAATGGTATAATTTATCACTATAAATTATTTTGATTAAAAAAGTTGTTTTTAAGTATTTTTTACTATTCATAGAAAATTGGAAGTTCTCAGAAAATTACAAAATATTCAAATTAGGATAATTTTGATATTTCGAATCCAAAAATTAAGACATTTTGAATTATAAAATTAATATAATTTCAAAAAGTAGGTATTACAATTCACAACTACTAGTTTGATTGGTCGTAGTGTGTTAGAACTCGAGGTTGCGTATAACAAACGCTGCTCTATTATTCAAAGAGAAACGTACCATGTATGATTGGGGTGTTAAATTATCCCCTCCTTCAATAAATTGTGTCCTCGCAATTTGAAAATGTTCTTCGAAAATAAAAGGTTGAAAATAGAAAATTCCTTTTTGGAAAACCCACATTGGAAATAAGGTTAATAAAAATATAACTTTGAAAGAAAGAAAGAGAAGTACAAAGGTCACCCATGATAGCCCATACTAGGATTATATGAAAATATGGATATGGAGGAAAAAAACCATCAAGTTTTGATGGAGATCTGTAGAAAACAGGATGAGGAGAAAGTTAACCACAAGAAAATCACAAACTTGTGATTGGTTAAACGGTCATTGAATCCCCAGTTGGTAAATTTAACCTACAGTGTTTTTGTTTTAAGTTACCTTTCATAAAGTTGAGAAATTTATTTAAGAGATTTACTAAGAACCTAAGGAAATATACTTACTTGTCATGTAGACATTCATTCTTTAATAAATTTTTACCACAAACCCATCTTTCACTCCAAATGGTAACAGAACTCAAAAATATTATATTTATCCTAATTGTATAAGGTTCAAAATATTACCACATACCATTTAGATTAGGAAAACTATTTTGTAATAACCATGGACTTCCTGTAGGCTAGTGGTAGGTAATAAAATCCTGTCGCACTATGGTTGTGGGTTTGATTCCTACAGCTTTGTTCGACGCGACGGGTTATCCCCCAACTTGCAGGTTTTCCTTTTCCTAAAACTATAGTATTATAATATTCCAAAAATAATCGTCATAAATTTTTTAACCTTAAAAAATAATATCCAAAGTTCAAACTAATTCATTCTAACCTTTATAGTTATCCAAAATACCTCTATTTAGACTTTCTCTAAAAGGTCTCTAAATTCCAAAATCAATTGTATCGTCATATTCCTCCAACAAAGTAAAGTTTCTCTTATTGTCACATGCTAAAAATATGATTACCTTCATCATATTGAATCCTTAATGAAAATAACAAGTACTGCAGTAAAATACTTGTATATATCACATTATTCTTATAACCATAATATAGTT
Source organism: Viscum album (assembly GCA_963277665.1). NCBI lineage: Eukaryota > Viridiplantae > Streptophyta > Magnoliopsida > Santalales > Viscaceae > Viscum > Viscum album. Next base: position 806,290,564 of record OY728155.1, read on the forward strand.
CATGAGTCCAAAATCACAAATACAATAATTATTCCACTTCAACTGTAGTAACAGCATAAAATTGGCCTTGATCCCTTGGCCTTTTTTGAGGTAAGTTTCCCTGACGATTATTACATTAATTTCCATAATTCCCCACTTCCCTACAATTGTAGCATTCAACATTGATAGCCTCTTTCATCCCTTGAAATCACGAGCCTTGTGACCTTTTTCTCCACATTTATAACAATCTCCCATTCCTTTTAGGTAAGTACCCGGGTGATTATTCCCACAATTATCACATAATGTAAATTCATTCTTTCCCTTTTTCCTTTTAACTATCTCTTGTTCCACCATCCTCTTCTTCTCTTGATTTAATTTGTTGTCATTAGACTTAGAGAATTCCTTTTCTGTCTTGATAGCACATGAGACTATATCTTCGTATGTTGAAAAGGATTTTTATAATAAAGCTCGACAAGGTAATGGTTTGAACCCATCAAAGAAATGATCAATCTTACTTCTTGGGTTACGTATATAATCTGTAGCATACCTTTCTAACCCTGTAAAGTTGGCCTCATACTTTGCGACATTCTCGTCCTCCTTTTGTCTCAGACTCAGAAATTGCCTTTCCATATCTGCTTGATGGTCACGAGGAAATTATTTTTCTAATAAAATATCTTTGAACTCCCTCCATTACATATTAGATACTTCTTCATCTTCTTTCATGTTTTTAATTAATGACCACCATTGATCGGAATCTCCAGTGAGGCGGTAAACTGCCATGACAACCTTTTCCCTTTCGATACTCCCCAAGGCGTGGATTTTTTTCTCTAACGAGTTTATCCGTTGCTCAGCTACTAATGGATTTGTACCCCCAATAAATGTTGGTGGTTGTTGCCATATGAAACGTCTAACATTGATCCTCCACATTGCGGATCAGGGTGATCCATACGAGTAAGGTTGTTATTCATAACCTGAGAGAGTTCTCCCAGTATGGTGATAAGGTGATCAGCACCAGTTGTATCACCAACTCCACTATAATTATCTTGACCAAGAGGGAAATCCTTACATGGAGTGCATGTATTTATACGGTTTCCATTCCTCCCACTAGGAGCCATTTCTAAAAAATGGCATAAACTAGATTAGTTTATGAAACAAAATACATAATTACAAACTTTCAAAACACTTAACATAGATTGAAAAATTTATGGATATAATCCATAATCATAAAAATGTTTTCTTTGAAGAAGTATATACTCATAACACTTCATAGTGGATTGTAAAGAAAATGAGAATTATCCTAAGCATATCCCCCGGGAGTGTCGTAACCAAGAGTACAACAAGACCCGTTGTCGTGCACCAGTTCCCGTTCGAGTCTAGATCAAAGTGGTGTTTTCGGGTTTTACCCCAAGGTACATCTGTGCCAGAGCTGCCTCTCCCTGCTCGTATCCAGACATGGATGTATTTCTCAGAAAACTCACAAAATCTTTACAATACCAACATTCTAGGAAGTTCATCTATACTAATCCTCAAAGTTTATCTAAGGTCTATGTGCTCTAATCAGAGTTTATCTAAATCTAGCTTCCAAGGTTAGTAATAAACTACCTCTGATACCAACTGTAACGCCCTGACCCCAGTTACCTAGAGTCGGTGCATTATTGCGTAACACTGGCATGATCACAAAGATCAAGTCTCGAAAGACCGATTAGTTTAGTAGCCTTGAAACACTAGATACATTCATCAGTTTTACATTACATCATAAAGTAATACAAAACTACAACAACATCTTGTCTTTATATCCCCTCATATTATCCCTTCAGGTCATTCATAAAATACTTCTTCACATCCTGGAAAAAGTATAACATTGAAAGGGGTGAGCTCAGATGCTCAGTAAGGATAACAATATAGCGGAAGCTTTAATAAATAAACATAAACATTTAAGGAAATGTATAACTAAACCAAATCCTTTTAAACATGAACTTCAGCATAATATGGAAAAAGTAAAATGAAATAATTCCATTTAATTATCCACATGGATATTCTACTAGTCGAATAATCACATGAAATATCAATAACCACATTCATAATGATGGAATGAATAATGCTAGACTATCATAACCACGTAGCCAAGGCCTCGTGCCAAGACTACAAATAATATTTTGTCAAGGCCTCGTGCCAAGACACTAGTTTGTCTCATGAGACCTACAGATGCATTGAGGAGCTATATCGGGCTCCACCCATCACTTATTAAGTCCAATGCATTCCTCATATTAACAGGTTTAAACATATCATAAACCATAACATAATCTTATCACATAAAACATGCATAAAGGAAACATAAAATTTCTACATTTCAATCTCATGATATCAATACAACACATTGAAATAATAAAAAGATTATCAAAACCATTTTCAATACCAAAATAAAAGAATATTAAAACATGGTATTTATTTTTATTTAAAAAAAAGTTAAGGCTTGCAGAGGAAGCCGAAACTCAAATAATGGTCATGGCGGCGGAGAAGTCGTCGTCGCCACATACGTACTACAAGAAAAACTTTCCTTTTTGTTTTTTAGTAAAAAGATTCATATAAAAATATTCCTTTTGAATAAATGTAAAGGTCAAAGGGGTTTATACACCGTATAAAAGAAATTTGTGTATAAAACAAAACATGCCTCAATGAATGGGGATTGAGACGAAGTCCCTTACAAATATAATTATTTAAATAAAATAGATCTATTATGTGTATTCAATATATGTACACATAAAGAGAGTATAAATACAAGATAGGACATAATAATAGCATGACATAATTTTAAAGTAGGATATTAACCCATAGAATGTAAATTGGGTTAAGAAGTTCCCTTACCTCATCTCCAACTTGACTCGATCATTCTTTAATCTCCTCAATAATAAACTAGAGATAATTTCTATTTTATTAAGAACCTTTTTCACGTTTATTATTTCTTTTATATCAATTATTACCATGTTATGATAATTATGTAACTATTTATGTTAATAATAATCATTTTGTCGATCTTTGGTACTTTAGTAAAAAATAAACTTCTTATAATTAAAAGTTGTTCATGTGGTGAAATATCTATTATATCCAGAATTATATTCATGATTTAGATATCATATATATCATATATATCCAGTATATACATGTATTTATAATATTACATAACTTTTATAGGTAAAAAATGAAATGCATCGTTCATGGAGACGGTAAGCCGTACATACGCATGAACGCTACATTCATTTCTATTTCATATTTAATGGAATGAAATTATAATTATATAAAGGTATAATATAATCAAAGTATAATATAATGTATAATACTATTTACTCCATCCTTTATACATCCCACATATGTCATTAACTATTCAAATCACTTTGAGGGGGTGGTCGTCCGCACTTCCTAAAATGAAATTATCGCATTTACCCATAATGGAAATCATAATGGTATGCCATAAATGAAAAATACATAATCATAAGGAAAACAAAAAAAATAATATATATCATATATAAAAATAGTTTCATCATAATGGCCACCATGAGAGGTGTTAAAAGAAGATTGAACAATCATCGTTTCGTGAGGCAGTAATTCGCCACCCACAGAAACAGTATGTTCTTTAACCATTAGACAAAGGTGTGTGTAAGTGAAAATAAAATAATTCTTATGAAAACATCAATTTATATTTAGGATACTGGTTTTTTTACAAAATAATGTAATAAAAAGATTTTAGGGGGTTGGAGAAGCAAAATAAAAGAAAAGAACACAAGACAAGACATTACCTTAAAAATCGGGTAACTCTTTTTGATTTGAGCCGGAGGCTTCCTTGGGAAGAATTCTGCCCGAATTAAGGTTTCTACAAGTAATCAATGGAAGTTTAGAGAGTATTTGGGCAGAGTATGGCCGAGCCAAATGGCATTGATGGTGTGAAAAAGGTGGTAGAGGTGGGGGCCTTTTATAATAGGAGAGGAGGGGCACCCTTGGAAAGTAATGAAATGTTACATTATTATGACGTGCTTTTCGGATTTCAAAGGTCCCACAATTATATATTTCAAGTATAAGGGGATAAGGGTTAGAAATATACCCATAATTTAGGTTTTTGACAAGTTTAAGTCTTATATTTGACATTATCTTTTCATTTTATTTAAATCGTTAATTAATGAGATAATCGTTGCATCATCATGGTGTCATAAAAATTTTAATTTATTTTATGTATCAAAATTATAAAAAAACTATAATGATGTAGGAAATTTTTTTATCTTTCCAATTAATATTTATAGTCGAAAATTCAACTTATGTAACCCCATGTAATAATTGTTTTAGTAAAACAACACATGTTTGTGACAATTTTATTTTTACTTTAAATAAAAAGTTATTAATGTCATTTTCTTACCCATGTGGCTCCACGGGGTCCCCAATTTGACCCATGGATTGTCTTGGTCGTACATGACTCATAAAATAAGTGTAGGACAAGTGTCAAGATATTTTCATATTTTTAAAATATCATTTTTACCTTAAATTTCCCTAATTACCTTTAATTGCAATTAATAAAACCTAAAAGTTACTATTCACCAAAGAATTATTTTAATCCCATTGAGACACATTTTACATCATAATGAAAACCATGTATGTCGGATTTTTTAAATTCAATTCACAGAAGTGGTAATGTTTCATTTATACAAAAAATTAGTTTTTTAACTACCACTTAATGGTTTCACTATTCGTCAAAAATTGAAGTTTTTCAGAACAATGCAAAAATTTCACCCTAAGCTATAAGTGATATTCCGAATTCAAAAATGATGTATATTTTACAAAATTCCAAACATATAAGTTACATTAATTAATTTTATAATTAATTCCCAGTGTCACAACAAATAGCGTGTTTTTAAGAAACAATACATATGAAAATATTTACAACTGTTTATGTCCAATTTCAAAGTAAAATTTGTTATAATGACCACCATTAGATAAAATGGTAAAAATATATTCTAATTAAACTTTTGAAACACTCAATGGTATAATTTATCACTATAAATTATTTTTATTAAAAAATTTGTTTTTATGTATTTTTTTACTATTCATAGAAAATTGGAAGTTCACAAAAAATTAGAAAAAATACAACTTAGGATAATTTCGATATTATGAATCCAAAAATGAAGTCCATTTTGAATTATAAAATTAATATAATTTCATAAATTAGTTATTACTATTCATAACGACTAGTTTGATTGGTCGCGGTGTTTTAGAACTCGAGGTTGCGTACAACACACGCGGCTCAATTATTCAAAGAGAAGTGTACCATGGAAGCTTGGGGTGTTAAATTAGGCTACATATTAAGGATTTAGTTTATCCAAAAAAGATACATTTTCTGCTTCTTGGTTTAAATCCAACAGGCATGGAGTAGAAATATTGTGAGGTGATTGACCGATAGGTTCTAAGATTTGTGTACATTATGTTTGAATGAAACATGGAATTAAACATAATAGAGGAGAGTATGATGAGTGTGTGGATGAAAGATATTATGAATATGTATGATAAGTATTAAACATCAAACAAAGGGCACTTGATGTAATGATTATTCAATTTGGAAATGATTTTTGGGAGAATTGTTGCAAATCACATCAATGAATTCAACACCATCATAAGTCAGTTGACATCTGAAGAAATTTTTCTAGCGAGGAGGTATGTTCATTGTTTTTATAGATTACCTGATAGTTGGTAAGTGACTATTTTATCTATGTGTATTTCTCCAGGGAATACTAGGTTGGTTTTGAAGGATGTACCTGACATGATCCTTAGTGAGGATATATAAAGAATTGAATTGGGAAGATTCTTTGGTTCTACTATGAATGTTGAAGGAAGGGGAATATATTCACTATGAGATAATCATATAGTATGATAAAAGTCAAGATGAATGATAAGAGTCAAGGTAAATGGGATAGGTCTTACCTGTTGGATTTTTAGGATGAGAGGACATGTCAAGAAAGAGTTTAGAGAAAAATGGAAGGAACCTGAAACCAATGGAGGAAACATTAGGGATGAAGGAACTGATGGCATGTTACTACCATGTGTGAATATCACTATGGAGTATTTGATTATAGATTCATTGTAATCCTTCTATTCCACGTTGTATAAGGGTATCCAAAAAAATTACGTTTCAAGACATGTTTCTAGGTACATCTTCTGATAATTAACTATTGGATGTTGTGGGGATGGGTGAAGCACAGATAAAAACCAATAGTGGGAGTATACTGGTTCTAGAAAATGTGAGGTATATCCCTGGTTTAAGAAGAAAAATTATTTTTGTTGGTAAGCATGATGATTCATGATTTAGTACCATGATTACTAGTGGTACCTAGAAGATTACCAAGGGAGATATGCTTATAGATCAGGGAGAAAAAATGCTACCCTGTAAAACATGATTGTTACTTTCGTGGACATGGTTCCCTCATTTAATGATATCATGGAATCACAATTGTGGAACTACAGATGAGTCTACATGATTGAGATGGGTATGAAGGTGACAGGAAATAAGGACAACTACCACAGATAAAATTAGTGGATTTTGGCCTTTATTAAGATTATATATTCATAAAGAAGAATATTTTGTAATTAAAAAAATGAGGAAGAACATCGAAGGTCAAGAAGATAAACACGGTGCACATTGATGTTTGGTGGATGAAACTAGGATATCCCCTTGAAGGGTCAAAGTATTATGTGACATTTATTGATGACTCAAAAAGGAAGGTATGACTTTACTTTCTAAAAATAAAATACAATTTTTTTAATAATATTCAGAAGAGGAAGACCATGGTAGAGAAAGAGTCAAGAGAAAAGATGAAATAAACGATATATGAAAATTGAGGAGAGTATGGTAGTCAAGAGTTTATATAATTCTATTTCAATAATGTAATTTTTTGGGAGAATACTATCCCAGGAACACTACAACAAAGTGGTGTAGTGAAAAGGGTGAATAAGAAACTAAATTAATGTTCACCCAGGACCTTCTAGGCTGATGCAGTAAAAATTGAAGCATATCTTATTAACAGGAGTCCAACTGTACCAATGGTAGAATGTCTACCCAAGAAGATACAATCTATTAAGGAGGTAAGACTCTAACATTTATGAGTATTTGGAAGTTTCTAATATTTACTTATTGATGCAAATTTAATTGAAAATATTAATGCTAAGTTCAAACCATGATTCTTTATTGTCTATTGTGCTAACGAGTTTGGTCATGTATTTTGGTATTACCTAAAAAACATGATCATTAGCTGCTAGATCATGATATTTAATGAAGGTGTCATGTACAATAATTTCAATGAAGCTATAGATGAAAATGGGAAAAAGTTATTCGAGTGGAACAATAAAGTGGACCTTGAAGGTGTACTTGACCCTGAGATACTAGAGCCAATGGATCCTACATAAGTTGTGTTGAGGAGATCAACAAGGGTGAGAAGGCTACTACAGAGGTATTCACCATCCTTACATTATTTTTTGTCGACAGATGGTGGTGAACCAGAATGATTTGAAGATTCAATTTAGTTCAAAGATTCGAGCAACTGGGAGTTATCGATGAAGAAGATATTTATTCACTAAAATAAAAAGAATACTTGGAATTTGACACATAATTCCCAAGGTAAGAAATAATTGCATAAAAATGGTTATATCGAGTTAATAAAGAACATGATTTATAGAAGAGGTTTAGGGGAAGGAATATAGGAAAGTCTTTCAATAGGAGGGACTGGATTGTACATAAAATTTCTCACATGTAGTGAAGCTTACCACTATCTAGGTGGTTTTAATCATTGTGGCATCAGAATAACTATTTCTTGAGAAGCTTTATGTGAAGAGAAATTGCATTCATGGATATTTGGAGGAGGAAATCTCTATGCAGCATCATGAGGGATATGTTGAGTCTCAAAAGGAAGACATGGTCTGAAAACTCAAAGAGAGCTTGTATGGGTTGATGTAGGCAGACATGAAGTAGAAATGTTTTTCATTTATTCATGGATAAAAATACATACAAATGATTTTTCAGGGATAAATGTTGAAACATAAAGTATTTTTGTGATGAATATTTTATATTGATTCTTTATATATATGACATGATCATTGGAGTATCATATAATTAGGTGATTAATGAGATGAAATGGTAGTTGGTTGAGGAGTTTGAAGTGAAGGATCTTGGAGAAGCTAGAAAGAGTTTGGGGATGAAGATCAAGAGATACTGTATAGTTGGAACCTTAATGTTATCACATGCTTTCTACATTGTGAAAAATCTAAGAAGATTTGGTATGATAGAAGAAAATCCAATATTTATTCCCCTGGTGTGATATATCCATCAATCAAATAATCATTCATTGAAAATTTAAGAAGAGGTTTAGTACATGCCAATGGTTCCATACACATCAGATGTTGGAAGCCTGTTTTATTCCATGGTCAACAGTAGAACTAATATTTCTCATATAGTGGGAGCTATATGGAGGTACATGGATAAATATGGAATGAAACATTTGGATGATATTAATTGGATATTGAGGTAAATGAAGGGAATAAAAGAGGTACCTCTGTGCATTAGGAAAGGAAATTCATTCCATGGGAATGTGGATGCTGACCTTTGTGGGACGTCGATAGCTGTAGGAGTACCACATTTATTTTATTTACCTATAGAGGAAATACAGTATACTAAATGTTAACATTTCATAAGGAGGTGGATTTATCCAATATAAAGGTAGAATAAATTATTTTAAATGAAGATAAAAGGATGTGGTTTGGTTGGAAAAATTCTTGGATGATCTAGGAAGAATGTGATGTGAACATCTATTACACTATGATAGTAAAAGTGATATAAATATAGAAAAGAACCCAGTTTTTCATGCCCACATGAGGATTATTCACCTAAAGTACTGTTTTATTAATGGGTTTATTAAATATGGTTTGCTGACCTTTTAGAAGATTTTTGGAAACAATACTCTATATGATATGTTAACAACTCCGATGGTAATATAGAAGCTGATGAAATGTTGTGCCTATGTTGGTCTCAACTTAAAAATAGATAATGAGAGGCAGAATATGGGAGAACACTATTGGAGCACAGGGGAAAATAGTTGGTATTTCATGAACTGTATATTTGAAATTGATGTTTTGAATGGAAATCACACACTAGTGAGTTAAGAATAATAATATATCAAGTTAATTAATTTTTATAAGTCAGTGGCATCTAAGTAGGTCAATATAGTAGATTAGTCTCAAAGTGGAAGATTATTGGATTGGTGTATCCCAATCTATTTTTGGATGATTTCAGATCAAATTCTTAGGACCCTTACTATGCACCAAGCTACATATCCAGGGAAAGCTCATTGGGGGTTGAAGGGGGAAACAACCCCTTCTTTGTGGGTCAAGGAGAAAAAGGACCCTAACCAAAATTTATGGGGCACTGTTGCAACTCAGATCGGCTATATTTGAGAAAACCAGATGACACTAATAGGGCCCTATAATAGTGAAAACATTTATCAAGACTACAGTATCAGTTTAAACAATGGTTATAATATTATTGTATCACCATGGACTTCCAACCATATTTCAATGTAGCATCATGGACGTGAGTGGCTGCATCATTTTAGTGATGAAAAATTCTATCCGTCATTTACTATACCAATTCATACTTTATATGCTGTTAAAATATCAATTATACATCTTCATTATTATACCATTTCATGGTAGGTTAAATGTGGTTAAATCATTAATATCTATTTGCATAATTGTGATCTAGAAATTAGTGAAACTTATTCCTCTATTTAGATATTGGGGTCATTTTCCAAACCATGTAAATCTCTATGTATGATGTGATTCATTCTTATGTCTTTTATTCAACCTCAATCTATTCTCTTGTTTCCACTCCTGGTTTTTACACAACAATAATAAATTACTTTTAAAAAAAATCCATATATGATGACTAGTTGGACTATCATGCATTAAATCATAAACACCCATCCGGTGATAAAATTCCAAACTCATGGAAGAATCTTTTTTAGGCTCTACTTACATTGGGAGGGATATCTTGTTTTGATGAAACTCATTAGAGAGAAAATTATTCTTCACCTAGGAACTGACTCAATGGGAATTGAAAATATAACAAAGATCATAGTAGAATTTGATTATTGAATAAGATGTATGTCATCGATTATCCCATTTGCGGGGTAGAGGGTTGGGCTAAATCTCATTTTTATTTCAATATTATGTGGAAAATTCTAGGAGGAGACAATAAAACACTAACATTATTATTAAAAACATCCAACTCCACTAGAATTTATATAAGGGAAGGAACCACTTAATAATCATTAAAAGGAGGTAGGTGGAGTAGTTAGAAGGGACAAGGTCCCTCATCTTAAATCTTAAAGATGGGGTCTATATGATGATGATCACTACACCATGTGTAAGGTATGGGTCATGATCTAGAGATGACTGTAAGAGAAATGTAGGGGTATATCCTTAGAGGATGAATTGAAGACTTAACCTATATACCACCAATGAAAGGAAATGCCAATCAACAATATAGGAGGTGGATTAGTGAGGGGTTCCAACCCAAGAGAGGATGGATTGAAAACCATATAGGGAAAAGGAGGATAAATAAAATAACAATAAACCACATCAAAGATCGAACTCAATAAATCCAATAAATCATGATTGTCATTCCTTAGTCTTGGTGGCACGAGACTAGGATCTGTTTCTTTTATCGATCAAAAGATATTGAATCTGAAATGATTCCTCCTTGAGGATGAAAGTGCCTGTCCGTGGAGATATAATTCAAAGACAAATCATAAAAAAATATGTGTATAAGATGTGTCTCCATATAGATATTGACTCACCTGTATGGAGGATGATGAATGATAGTAAATTATTTGAAGGATACACTATAAAAAATATCCATGAAATTGCGGAATATAGGATATGAAGTGATAAATAATTCTTGAATAAAAAGGATCCAATACTTTAAACTATACCTTATCTGATGGAGTTTTTTTGAAAGGGAATAGGTAGGTAAATAATGTAAATCCAAACCACCACATGGGGTGAGTCTCAACTCGAGTGAAACTCTATCTACCATTAAAACATATTGACACATATTTTTCCCAATTTTATAGATCTCTAAGACCATATATTCAAAAAATGGTCAATGGGGGAATTAATCACACATAAAGCTTTCCAATACATCACTGATATCCAAACCAATGAATAAATCCCCTTGGTACTTAAAATATATTGAGACATATAGAGATTCTGATAAACCAATCCAAATTGGGGCTCTAGTGTCCAAATATGGAAATCAATCATAGCCTCAAAATCACCATCTTGAAAGAGATGATTCATAGAACCCTCAACAAATAACAATCTCTTCTCCTCCATTGTAACTTTTAGAATCACTTGAAGTGGTTCTAATTTTGAATTTATAGATCCGAGGAAGAAATATTTCTTCAACGGTGTTTCTTATACAATCAAATTGGGTTAAAGAAAAGATGTCCAAGATGGAAAAAATGGGAAATATGAAGATAGGGTATCTAGTGATGGTATATGGGGGATAATGATCTACATAGAAGGTAAGGTTTACTACTCTAGGAAGGCAGGAAGTGAGACAACGATCGAGAAATTTTGAATGTTTGGTGGAACTTGTCTGAATTCTATGAATTTTATGGTCGATCCATCTATACATTTATAATATGGGGGTTGGTAGTGTGATTTTTCCATTTCAGAGGTATATGCTTGGGAAATTTTTATGTTGATAGTTTCTATTTTCGATATGGGGTTGGTATTTATTAATGCAGATGTGAATCATTTGAGTGGTATCTAGTGTAGTAGTCTTTACCTTTATTGAACGATATATTGCATATTTCTTGTATTGAGAGTTATACGAGAAGATTGCAGGATGGGATATGTTGTTGAGCCACAAATTTAAGTCATAGTGGAGGTTTTTCAATATGGACATGGGTACTACATTGTACAAGATTTTAGAAGATGATTTTGAAAATAATAAAAACATAGTTTTTTCATTTTCCCATTTCATAGTTGAAATATGGACCATTCATTATGATATAGTGGTCAAAGAATAGGATTCCATTGTTCTTAATTTTTAAAGGTCCCTGCTTCGTTTTCATATGGCTACACCACAGATCATATGGTTTCTAGTGTTATGTTTCTACCTTTTTATGTGTTGGAATGTTTTGGTTTATATCGAACACCATGGTTATTCTTTATATAACATTGATGATTTTGAATATTTTAATGTTGTGGTGTTGTGATAGTCATTGTACCACGATATTTCTGTCATCAAATCAAATTTTCGGTTGATTATGTGTTGAAGATAGGATATATATAGGGAAATACACCATGATATTTTGAGATTCAACAGATGTTACAATATTTTTCCACCACCGGGTTTGTTGAATAATTATTCTATAGGTTTCTTAGATATGTAAAAATATAGAAACCAAACTAAATTCCACTTAATTCCCCTATTTTAATTAAACAATAAATGATTACATATTCTATCTTTTATACCAGTGAGTTATATTTGAATTTACATATCCTTCTACTTTAGAATATGTAATTCTTGTGGTTTTAAGTGAGTATATTCTTTCTTCATTTGGGGTTTTCCATTTTAACACCATCATAGAGGGGCCATGTAGTTGGTTAGACTTTATTTTGATGGGTTCATTTTCATTTAGGTTGATATACATTACAATTTTGTGGTTCAAGACTTGTTTCCATATTATTCTTATCCTAAAATATGCAATGGGCATAAAATCGTAGGCTCGGGTAGAGGATTTGAGAACTCTTATTCTATCATTTGGAATAAATTTATTAACAATATTTTAATGAATTATTAAAAGGATACATTTGGGTATTATTTCCATATTTTTTTATAGATTCTTAAGAGATCATGGCTATGAGGAAGTATATTATTTCTTATGAAAACAAAATATAGGAATTAATTATATTTAATTAATGATAATGACAAGGTAAGAGGACTTTTTTTATGGGAGAAGAGAGTGACATGTCATTTATAGATTTTAATTTTATCTAATGTTTTTTAATTCTTCTGTATTAAATATTTATTATATAAAATTTCTTTTTCTATTATCTTTTCAAAACAATGTCACCTTCATAATTAGATAATCTCATAATAGACATTATGGGAAAATGGATTTATGAAGTACGAAATCTTGGAACCCATAATTACTTGTGACTGTGATGATTAATGTTGATGTCTCTATTTTCAGAATATATTGTTATTTGGTGGGACCTTGGTTGTTATGACATTCTGTGGTTGGGAAGGTAGTGTTGGTGTGTTTTTGTTTACATTAATCATCTTGAATCGATTAGAAATATGTTTATGGGATATGGGAAAAAGTAGGAAACTAGGAAATAATGGGTATATAAATGAATGATTAATTATGAAATTGACTTTGAAATTAAATAATTGGTTTATTGGTATAAATATGAAAATTGGAATACTATGGGTTTTTAATGGATACAATTAAATATATAATGAATTGTTTATGACAGTTAATGACTGTAATAAATAATCCAAGATAAAATATTTATTTTCAATGATAAACTTATTGCCTAAAATTTTATGTGGGTTGGTGAATGGTTATAATTGTTAAAATAATGGAATAATAAACCTAATGAGGCTCATGAATGGTAAAAGGTGGATTGCAATATTATGAGAAAAATTTAAAGTTGTTGATTGTGTTTGTTTCTCCTTCCCAGGGATTTGATTATACTAATAATGATGATTGTAAGTAGAATCTGAGGTTTTTGAGTTTGGTTTTCATGTAGTAATATTGATATTGTGGTGGTGGTACGGTTATATGATATAGTTATTGTGGAAAATATTAATAAATGTACGGGATTTGATATCTTGATTTAGTTATAAACATACATGTTTTAATGGATTAATGTGTATTATGTGTTTCATAGGTATTCCCTACATGGTGTTACTGTTAGGATATATAGATAGAATTATTCACGGAATGAGGAGGGAATAATGATAATGTCTTATATGTTCACAATACCATAATATAATGAGGGTGTGTAGATGATGATGATGATTTTATTCTTGTAATGAAGAGGATATAAATATATGGTTCAGAGTCGGTAACATTCATTGAAGGGGGAGGGAATGAGGTTTATTCCCATCATGTTTATAATTCCATATAGAGGTATTATTGTGATGTTAATTTAGTGAATTGAAGTTATGTAAAAGTAATTATTAAATATGTTATAGTGGAATAGGTTCGATGGGTGAGATGTTGATTTATGGGGATATATTATATAGTGTTTGGATATAGATTGGAGTGATGGTTAATAATCTATTTTTTGATTATTATTCATTATGATGTCCTTGGTTTATTGGTGAGAGGTATTTTAAGTGGTTATGTTGGAAAAGTCTCTAAACTAATGTGTGGGAGTGGTGAAGATTTCTAGGACATATTTTTTTTTATTTTAGTTATATATATATATTTGTTAATGGAGTTTATTATTTTTTGGTTATGCAATTGTTTAGAATCCATGGTATATAAATGATTTTGGTGTTTCCAGGATATGATGGATATTTATAGAAATTATTTAGAACATGGGTTTTGATGATTTATATTTATTAATATTATTTAAAATTATATTTTTATTGTGATTTTTGTTGGTTGGTTTCCATCATATATTCTCACACATATTTATTGAATATGGATGTTGATTTTTCTGAATGCATTATCATACTGATAACTCTCATGTACTCACCATTAAACAGTTTGAAATGTATTTTTAGGATATTTTATGGGGGATCAATTTTACTATTCATGTTTCTAAAATGGGGTTTTGTAGACATCTATAGGCTCAAGATAATGTTTTCATATTCATTCCAAATATTTTTATATAGTAAATAAAGATAAAGTTTGTTTTTGGTAAATGTATTTATGGAATGGAATTTATTCAGTATTTATTAGTTGTTTAATATATTATTCCTTTTTTTAAAAATGATAATACATCCCAAATTCTCATTTTATAACCACATTTCATGTCTCCAACCAGGGGAATATTATAGGTAGGCTTTAAGGGTCACTCACACCATCAATGTAGGGCCATGAGGGGTTCTTAGTGGAGAAGTTCATGACATTTATATTTTTATTATATAATGAAATCATAAAAATTATAGAGTATGATTCAATATATATGTAGTCCAAACACAATTGACTTCATATTTGATTGAGTGAATGATTTAACAATGTATTATTTCATATGTAAAGCATGTACTAATAAATATAATAAAAAATATTTTGACAGAGGAATAATAAATACTTAAACAAAATAACTCAAGGGCCTAGGAGCACCTGATACCATTCTATAAATTAATATTTTTTGAACCATGAGGGAGTTGATACGGTCTAAATATTTAACTTCAATGTTAGTTCATTCATTTCTCTTCAAGTATGGAAAAGATTGTAAGGATTATTTAGATCAAATATTTCATTACACACCTATCATGTCAAAATATTTTTAGAATCCTATACATATCTATGTATTTATAGAAGTCTATCTCGATGATTATAAGTTTATGATTCAATTTGAAAACATTTTGGATGCATCAAAAAAAATCATTGACAATCCAAAAAATTGATAATAACAGATTTCTCAACTGATCGGTGATATATTGATCAATTTTAGAACTCAAAAATCCATTAAAACCATTTCCAAATAAAAAATAGATAATTAAGATATATTGGACATTGTTCCAAAATAATTTGGAAACCTTGTATTAAAATTGTGGTCCATATTATCTATTAATCTTATGCAATGAAAATATATAGATTATAAATGACATTGACCCCATTGTAGAAGATCATCCCACCAAAAATGGATATGATAGAGTTTCCATAATAAGGGAATCATGGGAGGAAAAATAAATTTATTCATATATTTATCCTTCTAATTATGCAATTGTGTACCATTTTTTGTTAATCATAGAGTATTCTTTATGATTCATGGTGTCGTTGGAATTCGGTTTCAAATTTGAATATCACTATTAATAAACATGCATCATTGAGTTTCACTAAAAAACTAAAATAGGGAATGAAAAATAAAAGATATTATTCACCGCATAATTTATTGAAAGATGATTCATTTAGTGTGAAACATAAAAAATTTCCTAAAGAGGCCAGTATAATAATATATTGTTCAAAAACTTAATCATTGATTCATTAATTACTATCGAACTATAAGCATTCATCAAAATAATATAAAATATTTTAAAAGTAATCCATTTAAAAAAGTCATGTAGAATAAATATCATATTTGTAATTTATACAGGAATATGTCACTCAGAAATCTTGATACAACATCAGTGGAAATAAAAAAATTCCATATAAATTTATCATTAATAACATTATTAATATTCTATAGTTCTTTGATAGAAAACCCAAAAATATCTATTAGCATAATAAGGTATTTTTAAGAAATTTTTATGACCTTATCTTCATAAGTGAATCCTATCTAAATAAAAAAAATTAATTGAAATATATTGTTTTTTAATAAGTCTAATAGGCTATAAAATTATATATAAATTAAAATAAAACATAGATGTTGTGATAGAGGTGGCTAAACATATCATTCCTTCCAAGTATATTATCTAACCTTTCAATATGAATAATTATGAGATATTCATAGTAAAAGATTATCTAAATAAAAATTCTTCACCAAACCCCAAAATAATGATATCCTATGAAGATCAAAATTAATAGATTATTTTTTAACTATAAAAATTCTTATAAACTTGTTATTCCTTAAACAATGAAATTGTTTCCCTAAAACCACAATGGATTTATATCAATTAATGGACTTCTAAAAAACCATAATTCCTATTGATATATTAAATTATTTTGAGTGTCCTATTATAGTTATAAAAAATGTGTAGGAATTCATAAATATAAATTAAATTAGTTTTTTAAAATACGATTCCACAAATATATATCATTTTGAATTATCTATAATAAGATAATTTGAGTAGTCATAAACTCAAATATTCCAAGAAATTCCACTAATGGATCCTTAAAATAGGGCTACCTTGTCTATTTTTTCTAGTACATACAAAAAATCCTCTTGAATATACCAATATCAAAAAAAAAATTGTCTATAATTAAAATTATAGTTATGATTATAATAAAATAATACAAAATTTCATAATGGAAAATGTATATATTTAAAGAAATGTTTCCCTCCTTATCCTTCTTCTATAGAGAACTGACATAGTCTAAAGTCATCAAAAAGATTGTCTGAATACTCATTGAAGGAATAAATAAATGGGTAATAATATTTAATTTAGAAACAATATGTCGAATTAATAAATAAATAATTTTAATAATAAAATTAGTTATGATATTTTTTATAAACACCAGCCTAAAGTCTATAATATCAATAAAACATACCTTTATTGAAAGAAATGAAATAAAATGATAATTAATTCCATGTGTTATAAAGATATGACAATAATATACCTTCATAATTACAAATATAAATATAGATTATATCCAAATATAAGATAAATAATTTATAATTGAATCAAAATGGATAGGAAAAACTATCCATTTTCAGATAGACCACTATCACTTTTATTTCCTCCACTATGGGTGCATTTGTTAACATCCTGTAATGACAATAATTATGAAAAGTACTTATAAAAAAAAATTATATCCATCATAATTTCCCCTATCATTATAAAAATTATTGTAATAGTTAGTGACCAAATTAATGATATATCTCTGAATCTTACAAAATAGTCACTAGTTTGACTGGAACTGATTCCATTTTTAAATAACATCTAATTTTATAAGATAAGAAAATACATGGAATTTATATCACATAGATAATTCCATATAACATTCAATTGATCATTATTTACCTTCTCCATGACTACCAATAAACTATCAAGCATTGTGAAAAGCTGAAAATTTTCCTAGACATGAGGATCGAATTATTACTTAGCAATTTGAAAAGTAAAATGCCCATTATTAGCCTTAGTGATGCCATCTCAAGCCTCAATATTTTTTCATCACTGTAAATTTTGGTATTATGTTAAACACTTTTCATCTTCCCCAATTAATATTTTAATATGTAATCCTTGAATCTAATTCTTCCACCATTTTGACCCAATTTGAAAACATTCAATAATGATGAACAATGTCTTAATAAATTTTAATGTTAATGGAGGGTCCTTGAATATATTAAATTTGGATTCCAGAAGAAGTTGTATATGATTTAAATGTAACAATGAGATAAATGACAGTAGAAATTTTAATTATTCATCATCTATAATCGATGTGATATGATCACTTTTCATTTCTAGGAACATACTATACAATCAAAAAATACCTCATCAATGTACAATTAATAGCTGATATACTAACCTCTAAAAGACTAAAAATGTCAACACCAATGTTCAATTCATTGAAAAAATATTTAATAACATAAGGAAGACTATTTTTAGGGATTAAGGTTTGTATTAATATCCCTAATTAAAGTCAATTTCTTCTTAATATTATCAAACATAAATGCAAGCTTGTTAAACAAATCATTTTTTATATAGTAATTAGAATTATATATATTATTTATTTGGGGGTGAATTACTATGAAATACACAGACAACCCACATTCTATAGAACATGTCATTTCCCCCATCCCAAGGGATAACCTATTTATCATGGTCCTTTATTTATTACAATATAGGTCAATGGACTCCTATTATATATAGCTCATAGGCCTATGTTATCTTTCATATCCCACAAGTGACCCATTTTATTGGTAATCTCATATTCTTTGACAATCTAGACTCCATAGACAAACCACTCCCTAAGGACACCATCTTCACTAAGGCCAACCAGACACCCTTTTTTGATTTTCTTCATCTTCACACATTGAGGTATCCCCCTTGAATTTGTTTTGAGTCATCATATGGATATGAAATATGATGAAAACCCTCCAAAAACGTCCACCTTCATTGCTCTTCGATCATCCAATTTGCACCATCACCGAACACATTTCTACATTCTACCCCTATCTAAGCCATCACAAAAACTCTTACTTCTTTTGATACTGCTCGAACCTATAAAAATTGCACAATGAGAAACAACCCCCTGAAATCACACAACCATACATCATGTGATTTAGACCGGTGTTTGAGGCTTGCCTTGTATCATCCCATAGAATAGAAACCCACACCAACAATACTCATAGACAATGTGACACTGTATTTAGTGTTAATTACTAGAACAACACTTCCATCCCATCATTTCTATTAGAAGATGGCTGAGGAATCCATCAACTGTAATTAGGGACTAAATAAGTTGCTAATGGGATTTGAAACCATCCTACAGGCAGTATTATGAGGCCCCTCATCCACTGATGAAAACAAAAAATTCATAATTAGAAGTTTATATAATGAAAAAATTGAGATTAGTATTCTCGATAAGCTCAGAAAAGAATCCTATTGAAAACATGGGTCCTAAAAAATCTGAACATTATCATGAGAATGTATGCATAATGTTTCAACAATACTATAAAAATGATTTTTTTAAATAAGATAATGGGAAATTAAAACCATTTAAAGGCTATAATGTTTTCATACCACATCATTGGTTGATAAATACCTACCAATAATGGTTTTTAGAATCAATGAAATTACTTTTTTATATGACACATCTGGAATTTCCTTGAACTTTTAAATTATAGAACATAATATTCATTAGATTTTAAGATATATATTGTAATGAGCCAGTTTTTTAGGGAAAAACCTCCATCCAAAATGTTGTCTTACTCATATTCTTAATGGGACTCATCATCCCATATTCATTTATTTTTTTGAGGAGGATTAGGATTCTAATTTATTACATGTGGGAATAACCTCATGGATAACCAGTTTTTGAAAAATGTAATCAATAAAAAAATTCATAATTACATATTTTAGAAACTCAAATATTTTTATATAATATGATAATTCTTTATACATATATAGATTCCCATTAACATCATTAATATCATTCTCAAGACTTTTTTGATCAGTTAAACCAATGGAGACTTATTGAACCTTTTCATCCCTTTTTATATTATATTTATCATCCTTGTCCATCATACCTTGAGTTAATAATATTCATAATTTTAAAGGTGTTACCTAATAAAACATATCTAGAATATGAACTTTATGATTCAACTACAATTTTTAATGGTTTTATATATGATTCCAGGACATTAAAATACTATATGAGTTTAGGTTTTCCTTAATCTTCTTTAAAAATTTGGTGGAATCCTCAAAAATAGTTATAATTCCTTTTTTTATAAAAATTCATTTTTGTTGTTGTTATCAATGTCACAATTTTATTGTTATTTGAATTTATTTTTCTTTTATATTTTGTATTAATTGTGTTCTATACCTTTCCTGGGATGTTTACAAGAAAAACATCTGTTTTTTGGGTGGATATTAGTAGGCACATGATAAGGGGGTATTGTGTGCTGACCCTATGGAAACTCTACAAAGCAGACAGTAGAACTATACATGTTTCACTTCTAGACACATTGTCTTGAATCCCTATATGTAGATAAGGTGGCATAATCCTCATATTGGATAGAGGATCCACTTGGATGGTGTTTGGTCTGGAATACGATGTTGCCAAATAGTACAGTATTTTATATTCTTTAAATTATTGAAATTCCAATTCTAACCCTACCCTATTTTAACCCTCTAACCCCGTCATTCATCCTCATTTTGCATCCACCATCCCTAAGTGCATGTCCCCTCCCCCTCTACAACTACTAAGTTCCATTTTTTTGTATATTTGGGCTTTAATCTTCATGAAAGCGTCATGTGTGTCCCTCCTCTCTTCTTCCCACATCTTCATATCCCTTTATTCAAGGATTTTATTATCTATATTGGTTTTTGTGACCTAGAATGGGTTAAATATCATTTATTTAGGATGTATGTTGATTTCATTGCAATGTTATTTCTTCTATATGCTCTTCTATTAGGTCATCTTGTGGTTTCCTACTGAATTTGGGTGATTTTGAGTGAAATGTATGTTATTATGAGTTATATCATTACTTTATGACTTTAATATTCTTTCTTTTGATTTTAATTATGCTTTCAAATTGTTTTTATTGGGAAAAAATTAATTTTAAATGGTGTTGGTGTGTGTGAAATGCAATAATGTGTTTTTACATCTTTGGAAATGGTTGTTGCACTCTTGTGAGTGTTTTGGTAAATGTATTTATGGATAATAAAGGGGGTATTCTAAATAATTGAAATGGGATGAAGCACATGGGAATTCTAGGAACGTATAAGGATAATAAAGGTTAGCATGTTGGTTGCGTCATTAGGGTTTTAACATAGAATCCCTAAAAAGACTATGCTACAATACTAACTAAACTAATATGATGATGCTTTGGGGAACCCTTAAACTTTTTTTGTGACCTCTATAACATATCGTGAATAATAAAATATTGTATAGATCAATCACCGACTGTAAGAGGATTCAAGGTCCCTAATGAACTAGCTTCGTAGATGTTTCACATAGTGTAAAAATCGAATCTCTACATATTTTAAGTAATCACTAAATTGTATATTTTCTTATAAAAATAAATCTTGTTTTTATTTCAATTTTAATAACTTCATTCTTGTGATGATATCATGTATATTTACATTTTAATTTCATTTTAAAGATCCTTTTATTGGTATTTTATTGGGAAAGCGATCTCACACTCTACATACACCCTCATGTGTATGTAGACCTTGTTCTACCAGACTTAGTTAATGAAAGGGCCTTCCAGGGAGGTGAATGTCATTCCTGAATAAAAATTATATTTTTATTTGATTTTCGAAACCCTCTTTTTTGGTGAGCAGGAACCTGGCCATATGCAAAATACCCAATCACCAAAATCAAAAAACCGCTTAGATGAAATCCAATTTTAATTCAAAATTCAAAATTAGTGTCACATCCACGTGATGGATCAGGACATAGATCCTCAATTAGCGAGGCTCCTCGATCCACGCCCCCGATAGAGTCACACCTATCGTCATCACCGTCTAATCACACCATAGTCATTGTCAACACAGCTGTCAGAGAATACTCCCCAGGTACTACGACCATCATGAACAACCATAAACAGAAATGAACTCGCTGATTCATTGAAACCTCTGTTAAAGAAGATACATCATCATCAAAACTCCACCATCATCAAGGTGTATCACCTAAAACCATATATGAATCGACATCACCAAAAAACAAAAAACAACTAGAACCAGTGCTTACACAAAAAATCAAACCAGAAACGTGTCACCAATGATCACTAAACACGAACAGAATAGAACTAGAAGTGCAAATCATAAGACAAGCATCATCCAGACTGACCAACAAGAATAAATGAAACCTTCACCAATGGAAGAGATCCAAAAAACTAGAACCAATACAAATACAATACCGTAATCACTGACAGAGAAACCTTCAGACCGCCAAACCAGAGCCAACTGTATTGAAGAACATCAAAAAATGAGGAACACCATATCTTAGATTGAGGCATGGATTGTCGAAGAGTAATAGGTCTCGATCGTCTAACATAGGATAAAATCGACTCCTCAAGTCATGTAATGAAATCCATCGGCCGCCAAATCCCACATCCCAAAACCCCTTAGTTACCACCACTCCATATCCAGCTGGGAGAGGAGTAGCAGAACTTGGGGTTAGAGTAAGAATTTGAGTAGCTGAGGGCTCAGAACATCCAAACGCTGAACCAAAAACCCAAAACCCCATTGATACCCTCGCTTCAGATCCGCCTTGGAGTGGTGTAGATGAACCCAAGGTCAAAGTAGAGTTGTAGCGGCTAGGGGATTCAGCAGAAAAACCATCGTCGGAACAATAAAAATATTCCATTGTATCTTTCACCAAGAAGAACATCGTCACCGAATGAATAGAGAGTTGAATGAATAAGAACAAGAAAGGAAAATGTAGAAGGGGAGAAGGGGGAGAGGGAAGACACCTGCGAAACCTCCCCCCTCCAGCTTGCCCGGTGACTGTGGTTTCTCTTATTAGCAGTTCCCCTTGGGAATGCGTTGGTGGTTTTGGAATGGTAGTGTAGACCCACATTTCACATAGAGGTTATTTTCTTCTAGATTTTTACATCCATTTTTTGTTGTTTTGTCTCTATTTATAAATTTTAAATTCTTATCTCATGATTATAGTTTTATTCTCATGGTTTTTAATGTTATTGGTTATGGTTGTTCTATATTTTTTTTTTCAAGTTTTCACTGATGATAATTATTATTTTCATTTGAAAAATAATTCCTAATATATTTCAAAGATAATAAAACACTAGTTTTTAGCTTATGGGAATTGAAAAAACCATTTTGGATATGTCATGGTATAGGTCAGGTGATGGGTGGAATGGTATCCTATTTGAGTTCATGAAAAAATGGTTTCAGAAGTAGGTTTGGCCATTCTTTGAGTAATGACTTACAAAATTTCGGGTTAGTTATGATCTATGACTTTCAGGGCTTAAGGATGTGGTTATGAGTGGGGGGGTATATCCAAAACACCTCGTTATAGACCTAGGGTCTCTATGGGATGTCTCAAATTGGATAAATCTTAAATTATGTGATGTTCATAAGCTATAGACTTAGAATTGAATCTATGTAAGGGTGGATTGGTTTAATAGATAATTTTGAATTTTGTCACTTTAAATCCAATTTTTTAGACGTGTATAAATTATTTTATTTATCGGATTTCCATTAGATTATGTTTTTACAGTTTCCTTTATATATTTTTTGATTTTTTATATTATCAGGTTTCCCTATAGACATCCCGTGAAGCCGCATGAATAGGCCAAAGAGAGTTATCCTGCAACAGTTGATCATAGGTTAGTTAAGGTAGTGGTTTTATTTTTTTGACACTTTGATCAGTGAGTAGGAGTTGTTCCTTCTTAGGAAAATAAAACTAAACTAATTCTAGAAAATGATATGGGTCACGATTCCCTAATGAATAAATCCCCTTAATTCCAATGAATTATTTTTCTCCAGTTAGTTGAAAATTGGGTTAATAAATTTCAAAGGATCATTGGGTTATTCAGGACTTCTGAATCCGTTAAATTAAAATACATTGTGTTTATGTTATAAGGTCCTAGTCACAGGCGGTGGTATTTAGTGAATCAAGTATGGAATCATGAAAAAATGGTCTCGAAGGAATTCAATGTTATCTTCAAGAAGTAATATTTCCTAGAAATGTTGTTCCTTGAAATGCCTTAAGATTTTTTCAAATCTTCATTAAAGAGAAATATCCATGTTTGAGTATGCCCAATTTTTTATAGATTTTACTTTTGATCATGATGTGGTTATTAATTAATAGATGAGGACCATGTGTATTGAAATAGCTTTGTGTCTATAAATTTTATCTTAGGAATTCCCATTTTAGTTAAATATGTCGGCCAAGGTGGTGGTTGAGCCCTAATGGTTTAAATTAATCTTGTAGGTAAAAATATTTATTCAAGAGTTGTTCTATTTGTAGGAATGGGAGATAATGGAAAATATTAGAAGAATATAAAGAGTGATAATAAGGATAATAAGAGATGTAATATCTCTACATATCCTTCCCATTAACCTTCATCAAGGCCCACTATAAGTGGTTCAGTTGTGTTCCATGAGTGTGGAACCCATTTACATGTATAGAACACATGTTTATCTATATTCTGGTGACTCCATCAATGTAAAAACATGGGGAACATGGAGTGTTTTTTAAGAAATGTTCCCCCATCTCAAACCAATAGAGGCCCTTTAGCTTCTCAAGGAATAAAATTTTAACCACATCCATTTAGATTTGTGTGTTCTTAGTTTGGTGGTCTTGGTGGCCCTACTACATCATCTAATGGGGAAAGTCATCCTAAGGCCAAAATTAAAGATAGTAGTCACCCTATTCATAGGAATAGATGAGGATGTTTCTTTCAACAAATTAGATTCATCTTGAATCATATGTTGGTCCTAAAATAGTTCAAGGTACCATTTTTATTGCATTATCTATCGCAATATATTTATTTGATTCAAGTTATTCTATTTCATTCATCTTAGTTTGACTTAATCACTCATTCAATCATTTGACATAACTTATGTTCTATGTTATAGACTTATTTACACCTCTTGGAAAATAGAGGGAATAAGTGTTTTAATGTTCATCATGTGATATTACCTTATCAGAGGTTGAGTTGGAATATTATTTCATTGTTTTAGGAATGGAACACTTTGATGTGATCCTAGGAATATATTAAATGGTGTAATTCAAGGAACATATCAATTGTTATGAACAATGATTTACTTATACTACACCTAATGGGTGTACTCGGGTCATCCCAAGTGAATGGGGTCCATTGTCAAGATAAGATGGACCTACAGTTTCATATCTAGGTAGCCTCACATTTTGGGTATCATCTATTATTCTAGAGGATAATGATAAAGGTTTTTATGATGGGTTTCTTCCCATAGAGGATGAATTTTCATAGTTATTTAAAAAATATTTTCTTTTTGCGATTACCTCGATAAAATTATGTGGAGTTCTCCATCAATCTTTCAAGAGGGAAAAAATGCAATATCTATTCCCTCATACTGTATAGAACCCACCAATTTTAGAAAATTAATTATATATTTGGATTATTTGGGATCCAAATTGATTCTTCACCAAAGTGTCTCACATTGGGCCTCCCTAGTGTTGTTCGTAAATAAGGGTGATGGATCACTTTAGTTATGAATTGTATCCATAAATTTAATAGGGTCAAAATCAATAATAAATAATTATTTACCCCCATCAACTAACTATTTTATCATATCATGGGGTATGATAAATTTCCAAAATTAACCTTTTTTCTGGGTATCACAAAGATACGGTAAAAAAATTTAATTTTCCAAAGATACATTTTCAATAAAGGTATGAAAATTTAGAGTATTTGGTAATTCCATTTATGATGATGAATTATATATCTATTTTAATTGACATTATAAACCGTCTGTTTCGTTAATATTTTCATTTCAATGTTGTGGTATTTTTGGATAAAATTTTGGACTACCACAGAACTTAAGAGAAACAAGGTCAATATTTGAGATTTTTCTTGGGCACACCTAGAAATCATTTTTTGTATGCTAATATCTGAAAATGTAGTTTCTGGATCTATATATTAAATTTATTGGGCATATGATCCTAAAAAATGGGGTACTAGTTGATACAGATAAAATCCAGGCTGTGGGGTATTTTGAAAACATTAAGAATGAATTTGATATTAGGATAATCTTATGATGTGTAGGATATTATAATAATTTTTCCACTTTTTTATCATCTTTCATTTCCCACTATGGATCTCTCTAAAAAACGGGTGAATTTCATCAAGATTTCAGAGGTCCATTCATCCTTTGAAGAGCTCATGTCATGGTTATCCACGGATCTTATCTTAATTTTACTTGAGGATCGAAATGGGAATGTAGTTTATTATGATGATTCAAGTACATTATGGAGATGTATATTGATTCTAGGTGACCATGAGGTGGTATAAAACTCTTGAAAACTCTGACCACATGAATGGAATTACTCCAACCATGACCTTGAGATGTAAGATGTGATTTATGCACTAAAATCTGGGTGTCAGAGTATTTTTGGTGAGAAATTATCAGTCTAATCAGAACACAAAATCATGGACCACATTTTCTCCCAACACGATATGAATATGAGGAAGTGATGATAGGGGAAGTCAATTCTAGGGCTCAACATTGATATTTTCTATACCCTTGGAAAAGGTAATGTGGTATTTGATTCCTTAAGTAGAATGTTACCAACCCAACCTTTGAAATATTATAGTGATTATTAGACTATAATGTGTCTTTTTTTCCCAAATTCAATTGGAATCCTATGATCATAGTGGATGAATGTTATTAACTAGAATTTAGTTTATTACCTTTATAATAAAATTCATATATGAAAACTTCTAGAAAATGATCTTCTCTAGCACACCATACTGATATTAATTGGCAGGGAATTGTTTGATGTGTGGTCAATGTCATATGAGGTGATTTATAATTTTTAATGTTTGTTTCATGGTTTAAATGTATCTTTGTATGGAGGTGATACAAGATACATACTAGTTTGAGTGGCTATTTTTCTCGAGGAAACCGAGATGTTTTATAATGTGTGTTTCCAGTTCTGGTGGCTAGGTATGGCGCATGTTATATGTGAATTTTTAAATTGATTTTTTACATTTAAAAATTTCAAGCTTGAGCAACAGAATCCCTTAGGTATGATTAATAAAATAACTATTCTTACATATAAGTGGGATGTGGTCACCATGGACCCCACCTTTGGGTTTCCCATATACCTCAGGGAAGGAATGAAATTTGGTTCTTTATTGTATATATGACCAAATACACAAATTTCATCCGGATCAAGGATTCAACTAAAATGGAAGAATTTAGTAGGGTGTATGTCTTAGATATTTTAAGGTTTCATGGTGTTCTATACACTAATATTCTTGACAAGGAACCTTATTTTACATCTTGATTTTTTTTATGTCCTTAAAAAGCTAATTGGGATTATAGGTAAATCTTATAAAGACAACTATCTCCAAAAAAATGTTTGATAGAATAGAAAAATCAGATTCTCGAAGATACGCTCTGTTCATGTGTGATGGAAATCATAGGATCTTCGGAAAACCATCATGGGTCAGTTAACTTTTACTATTTTAATAGTAACTAATCCTCAATTCAGATGACACCCTTTGAAGTGCTCAATGTTCAGCCATGTCCATCAAATTTGTTTTGCATAGAAGTGGGTGATGGTTATTTACTGGGACCAATACTTGTATCAGAGACATGTGATAAAGTTTGAGTGATCATATAGTGGTTTTCAAAATTAAAAATCTACCATCTGTCTTATTTCAATCATTGATTCCATGAATTCGTGTTTTTAGATGTATAAAAACAGTTTTAAAGGTGACACCTCAATTAGGTCACTTCCATCTTGTTAAATAGAGGAAACATTTTCTGAGATATGTTAGGACTTTTGAGATTATTGATTATATTGGTATGATTTCCTATAAATTGGATTTCCCTTCCTATATAACATTAATTCATGATGTGTTCCATTTATCACAATTGAATAAATATAATATGGAAAATTATTAAATTATAAATTGAAAATATCTTGAGCTAGAACCTGATCTATTAGTCACTAAGGAACCAGAGTGAACTTTAGATTCCCAAATAAAAGTGATTTATAGAAAATACATTCTGTTAGTATAGGTCCATTGGATTCTTGGGCATAATGAGAATGAGAAATAGGAACTGAAGTCTTGGGTGGAGGAGCAATATCCTAATTCAATATCTCATCAGACAATAATTTAATTTCTTGAGGGGGGAATGTTTTCATGGTGGGGAGAATTATCACACTTTGTGGTGTTCATTGAGGTACTATTTCTTTTGTATTGGTCTTATTCATTTTATATGGATTTGAAATTAGTTTTCCAAGTAATATTTTAATTTTTTGGTGGATAAGAGGAGGTTCATAGTTGGTTCATGGCTATGGTAAACAGTGTGACATCCTATTGAAAACCATGCAACCCAAATTGTGGAACTGTTGCACATGTGCCTCTACCTAGTTGGTGAGGACTCAGAAAGAGCATCCAAGAGACCCAATATAAAATCTCAGAGGTGGCATATTTATAGTGTATTGTACCAGTAGTGTAGTAGGCACTGTAGTAAGTACTATTTGACACTATAGTAACCAGAACTTTTCATCTGTTTGGACCTCTGGGCCACCAGTTTGGTCCTTTGGTCCTTCAAGGCCTTCAGTTAACCTATGGTCTTTAGCCTAGCCATGGATGTTGGGCTACCTCAAGCCCTTCTAGCCATAAGGGCCTTCAGGACACCTCAAGTCCTTCGAGTCACTTGAAAAATACAGATGTAACATACAACATATCCAAGAACGAGGCTCCCAATGAGTATCTAGATTAGTTGTATTCACCAGTGTAGAGCTAACTGGGCATGGAAGAATGAGAGGGTATGTAATTTCCATCAGTACTGGGCGTGTATATCACTTCATTGGACAGCTAGTCGACCAGCCTTATGAAGGTGGAGAGATTAAATCATAAAATTTTCTGGGGAGGGTTAGTTCAAGTTTTCTTGATTTGACTTCCGAAAACATAAGGGTCATGTAATTTCATTTAAGCCTTTAGGGCTTGTAAGGGTTCAACCTCATCCTCTAAATGGTGTATTATCAAAAATTTAAAAAATGAAAGCCTTCGGGACATTTAGGAAAATAGTGGAATTTTGTAGGACAATATTCTTGGAACACGATCATGTGACTTTCTAGGTAAAACCTATAGACCACCCTTCCTCTTGGACTAAGGATCCACATAGTTGGAGAAGAGTCTGGAAAACCATGGGGCCAAACCATTCTTCTTTTTAGATTGTTAAAATGTTTGAACATCCAATTATACCCCTCCCCAATTTTAACCCTCTAACCCCCTTTTTCCAACACATATGACCTTCACAAGCCATATATAAACATACCCTTCTCTTCCAATACTATTGGTTTCCATTTTTGTATATTTTTACATTAATATCCATGAAATCCTAATGTTATTCCCTCATCTCTTCTTCTCTTATCTTATTCTCCCTCCCTTCTTGGGATTTTCTTTTTCCAGTGGTTATATTGACTAAATGGGTTCTATCTCATTTATTTGTGTTATATATTGATGTTTTTGTTGTTTTAATTCTTATGTAGGGTATTATATTGCTTAGTCTTTTGGTTTCAAACTGTATCTAGGCGATTTATAGTGAATTTTATGTGGTTCTGGGTTATTACATTACTTAATGACTTTAATATGATTTCTATTGTTTCTAAATATGATATGAAATTATGTGTGTCGGTGGGAATGATATTTTGAAGGGTTTTTATGTAATTGAAATTCATGTAACTGATTTTCCACCTATAAAAATGGTTGTTTTCCTCATGTATGGGTTTTGGTAAATGGATTTGTAATGAATCTATGGGTTTTTTGTTAATGGGGGAAAATGATATGAAGCACTTGGGAAACCTGGGTACCTAGGTAAATTGCTATGGACTAGTACACTTGTTTAATTAGTGGGGTATTGACCTAGGTTCCCTGATAGGACTAGTCTACAACACTAACTAATCAAATATGATGATTCTTTTGGTATAGTTTCAAATTTTGTTTTGACCTCTCCATCATATTTTGCATGAAAATGGATTATATGGTTCAGTAAATGATAGTACATAGATTATAGGGCCATAATAAACTAGTTACATAGAAATTTACCATAGTTATTAAATTTTAACTTTACCAGTTTTTAGTTATCCCTATAGTTTTTACTTTTGTTATTAAAAAAAATTGTTTCCGTTTAAACTTTTTTAACTTGATTCCTTAAAAACAATCATGTTAATTTATCTTTTAATTTCATTGTATGGAACATTTGTGTGATATTCTATTGAATAGTCATATCTCACACTACATACATATAAATAGAACACATTTTATCTGAAACTAGAAAAAGAAATGCATTCCATAGAGGTGATGGTGGTTTCTCTTATTAGAAAATGCCCATCGGGCATGTGTGGGTGGTGGTGACATGGTGGTATTGAACCACATGTCACATGGAGTTTATTTTTATCTAGTTTATTCCCTCTAATTTTTAGTTATTTAATATCTAGTTTAAAAAGTTTCAATGCATAACATATTCTTGTTATTGTATTATCATTATTTTCATTTTATGGGTTATGGTCA
Source organism: Viscum album (assembly GCA_963277665.1). Lineage (NCBI taxonomy): Eukaryota > Viridiplantae > Streptophyta > Magnoliopsida > Santalales > Viscaceae > Viscum > Viscum album. The sequence continues at coordinate 806,321,416 of OY728155.1, forward strand.
TGTGGTTTTTTCGAATATTTACAAATGTTAATTACTATTCACATAAGAGAAACCATTCCCAAAGGATTTACTTGATGACTAAGAACTTGTTGATAGCTCATGTGGATCAGGAATTCCCTTGGGGAAATGTCATGGGGTGGGTCGAGTGTCTGTTTGGGTGGTACCCTAGATCAATTCATGATAATTTTAAAACTCATTTCTATTAATAATCAAAAACGATCTAATCACCTTAGGTCTACAACAATACAAAATCTCAATCCCAATCATTTTTCAATCAGAGGAAAAAATGTGTAAATTTTAATATTCATCCTTGAAATTCATATTATCATCTCGGGAATACATAACGATATTATTAAGGACAATATTAAAAATATCAACACAGACTATATTTATATATAAGAAACCAAACATTGTCTCTTCAGTGACGTTTTCCATTTACATCGGGGTATTAACTACTCAAGAAATGTAATTCAAATTCATTATTTTTTAGTAAGTCCAATTCAATCCAAAAATCATGATACAGAAATAAAAAAATAATTTCTAAATTCAAATGAATTAAAAAGTTCATCACATTCTTGAATGAAAAGTAGAGAATGATTAAGGGATAGCGATACAAAGCTCCACCCTCTCCATTTTAAATTATCTAATCCGAAAATAATATAAAAGAATCCACAATAAATAGCTATAATAATATAATTAGATAATCTCAAACAATAATAAATCCTCCTGACGAAATCATCATTCTTATATGGTTTCTACCAAAATGGAATTGAAATAATTATGGTAATATGAAAATTACACATTCCTAACCATTATAAGTCAGAATCAATATTTTTAGAGACATAGGTAGTGTTACCCTTATGAATGGTTTGAAAATTAAAATTATATATACTATAGAAAAAATATTAATAATTCTTTGATTCATTATTTTTGGGGCTCATCAAATGTTTTTGTCCCTTTGGGAGGACACCATGATTTAAAAAATAAAAGAGCTATTTAATTCCAAAAATACTACTAGTTTGATCTATATTGGGCTCATGATTATGGTTCAAAATCCTATTATCATGTAGTATCCTTGAAATCACATATGACCCTCATCTATAACTCCTTAATACATATTTTATTTCATAAATGAAACAAAATTTTAAAAAATAAATTTTAAAATTGAAATGTATACATATTTTAATAATTATTATGATTATAAAAATTTCTCATCTTTCCCTTTTTAATATAATCATAGTAATAATATTAAAATAAAATAATATTATATATTAAAATCATTTTTATATATAAATATACATAATAATATATTTATAACTATAATAATAATAAACTCAAATTACCCGTGATAATAGTAACGCATTTCATATAAGTAAGGGTTTTATATTAATTATAATTAAATAAAAACCATAATATATCTATATATATAAATTTATACAAATATAGATTTATATATATCCATGTTACATCAAAAAAAAATTTTTTTTCAAACATACATATTTGAGTATGACCTAAAAAGAAAATAATAACAATTATATTTCAAATGTTTAATCCCATGAGGGAAATAATATCATAAAAACTCGTAATTCACATATATTTATGAATACATAAAAATATTATAACATAAAACCCATAATAATAATAATAATAGTAATAATAAACCATTAAACTAATAAATCAAACCAAATGACTCCCCCAAAACCCACTATGTAACAGTAAACCCACCACCGGGTACCTAGTGGTCTTCCTAGACCACCCCTCATTGTAACCCAAATTGGGTTACCACTTCCATCTGAATTAGATTTATGAAGGTGACATATTCTCATGCCATTAATAAAACATCTAAATAAACCATAATGCTTCAAAACATATAAAAAACATACTCATTCTCACCTTAAAACAAAAACAATCAAAATCAAAATCTCAATGTGAAAATTTACCCCTTCCCTAGATCAGTTTAAAAAATGTTTCATGGAGATTTCAGATTACATGTCACTACAACCACCCCACCATAAATATTACCACCCATAAGAAGTTCAACCATAATCTTACATATGAAAAATTACTTATAATACTCACTAATTACATTATATCTTGTTAATAAATGTAACGCCCCGACCCTAGTTACCCAGAGTCGGTGCATTATTACATAACATTGGCATGATCATGAGAAAGATCAAGTCTCGAAAGACCGATTAGTTTAGTAGCCTTGGAATAACTAGATACATCCATAAATTTTTACATTACATCATAAAAAAAACATTTTGTCTTCATATCCCCTCATACTATCCCTGCAGGTCATTCATAAATTACTTCTTCATAATCCTGGGAAAAAAAATAAAACATTGAAAGGGGTGAGCTCGAATGCTCAGTAAGGATAACATTATAGCAGAAGCTTTCATAAATAATCATAAACACTTAAGGCAATTTATAACTAAATCAAAACCCTTTGAAACTTGAACTTTCAACATGGTATGGCATAAATAAAATGAAATAATGCCATTTACTTACTCACATGGATATTCTACTAGTCGAATGATCACATGCAATATCAATAACCACTTTCATAATGATGGAATGCATAATGCCAGACTATCATAACCACATAGCCAAGGCCTCGTGCCAAGACTACAAATAAGATTTTGCCAAGGCCTTGTGCCAAGACACTAGTTTGTCTCATGAGACCTACCGATGCATCGAGGAGCTATAGCGGGCTCCACCCGTCACTTATTAAGTCCAATGCATTCCTCATATGAATAGGTTTAAGCATAAAATAAACATTCGTATTAAAACTAGCATACGAAATGTCAATACTTTAACCACAAACCATGAATGGTATAAAAATAGAACATCCACAGTCAAACATAACTCATTTGATACAATATGGAAGATTGTATTGTATCACATTAACCTCAATCATGAATAATGAAGGATGTTGACATAGATGAAAGTAATCATCAAAACTATTTGAGATAAATATCCCCCTTTTCTTGAAAACATTTAAAAGTCACACTATTTGTCAAGAAGCCATTTAAAAGTAGATTTTTGAATCAAAGTGTCCCATACCACTTTGAAACTTTTTAAAAGGAATTTTAATTTCTAAACTTTAATGTCCATATAAATAAATCCTTAAAACCATTTTTAAAACATGGACATTAATGAGAAAGGTTTAGATGAATAAGTCTTTAAAACATTTTGAAATGGTATTTCGGTTAGAGATTCTAACCAAAAGAGAGAAACTTGAGTACAAATAATTGAGGTAATCCAAACTTTTTAATATCATGAGAATAAAGTGATTCATGATATAATACTTCAATGTACATTATATACACCACATAAAAGTGATTTGGTGTATATCAACAGAGAAGTCTCAATGGAATGTAAATTGAGATGAAATCTCTCATAAAGGCCATATCCTTAGGTGAAGGATAAATCAACGACATAATTATGTGTGACAAATGTAAATACACTAAATATGATTGGATATTCAGTGTAAAACAATCAAAGGATATTCACACATATTATTGTAAAAACAACACCAACGAATTGGATGTTTAACTCAACAAATGGTGAATGAGTTAAAATTACTCTTATCAAATTCATATCAATGACTTGAGAATTATCAATGGAGTGATTATGTGTATCAAAAGCATATCCACAGTAAGGGGAGTGGAAATTATGACATAATCAAATTAATAGTGATTCCACACATAATTTTGGGGTAATATAATCAATGAAATATGCGTAAAGCCAAATGAGTGGAAATTGAAATCTCAAATTCCCTTATTGATTAGGTAACTTAAGAAACAAACACCCATGAAAGAAAGATCATACCATGATGATGTAAATACCCATAAAATAAAGTATATTACACAATTAATAAAATCATGGGTAGTACACATACACCACATGCAATAATTAAGTGGTGATCAATGGAATTCTCACGGAATTAAAAGTGAGACAAGAAACCCCTTACCATGTTAATCAACTGAGTCGCATGGCCAAAAGTTAATAACCACCAAATTATTTACAGAATAACATGAATATAAAGTGAATCATGGAAGTACACAATACACCACTTTCAATAATTTAGTAGCGAACAATGGAAATCTCACGGAATTGAAAGTGAGATAAGAGAATCCCTTACTTTGTAATTTTTCCTTGGTCGATGGTAGGTTTACCTCCTGTATAATGGTGAAATAATTGTTATTGAATAATAAAAGAATAATTTACTTTAATGTGATATCATATATGATCTTTTAACATTGATTTGTTAATAATATCTTAGAATTATCGTCATTTCGGGTGTTAACGGGTTCATTTTACTTTATATTCTTTGTTATGTGAGCCATATTCGTTATTAATGGGATGTGTATTATTCAAATACAGAATTGTATCAAGTCCTTAAACATCATTTTTAAATCATCAAATGATAATTATACTTGAATGGATATGATGGATAATGAATCTCATCGCGTTCGTGGAGACGGTAGTCCGTACGTACGCACGAACGCTACTTCCATTTAATTTTTATTTTAAAAGAATCGAATCCAAATGATACATAGGTATATTACTATTCCAGTATAATATAATATTTTATATATGTTACATAAGTTCATTAACACCATCCTTTATTCGTTCCATGTGTGGTATGAACGAGTCATATCATTTTAAGGGGGCGGTAGTCCGCACTTCCTCAAATGAAATTATCGTATGTATATACAACATGAAACGAATAATGGTATGAAATAAAATGGAATTACAGAAGATTATATATAAAATATATATCATTAATATCATATTTAATTACAGTGCCATCATAATGGCCACCATGAGAGGCGGTAAGATGTATTTGAACAATCATCGTTTCGTGAGGCGTTAGTTTTCCATCCACAGAAACATTATGTTCATCATCCATTAGATGGAGTTGTGTGTATGTGTAGTTTGAATCCTTCTTAGAAAAACATCCTAGTATATTGTGGATACTGGTGTTGTTACAAAAGAAAGGAAATAAAAAGATTTTGGGTGTTGGAGAAGCAAAATAAATGAAAATAATTTAAGAGAAAACGTTACCTTTAATTTAGGTAACTCACTTTGGTTGGAACCAAAGGACTTCATGAAATGCTTTCTGCCTAAGGGGAAGCTTCAAGGATGAGGAGAGGGATGTGGGGAGCTTATTTGGGCAGGGTTTGGACGAGCCAAGTGGCTTGAGAGGTGTGAGGAATGAGTAGAAGTGGTCTCCTTTTATAAGGGAGAGGATGGGCTCTTTACGAAAGAGTGAAAGTATTACTTTATAATATAATTATATTCGGTTTATAATGGTCCAAAAATCATTGAGGTCGAAGATAAGATGACTAATATTCTAAATAAAATCAACCAATAAGAATTGGACAGGTTTTAGATAATATTTTAATCATTATAATCTTGTTTATTTAAATGATTTATTAATGAGGTAAACATTGCATCATTATTGTGTCATTAATAATTTAAATTATTTGATGTCTAAAAATTATAAATAAAATATAATTATGTAGGCAATCTTTTTAGCTTTCTAATGAATATTTATAATCGAAAATCCAACATGTATAACCCTATGTAAAAATTGTTCTTCTAAAAGATGTAAGCTTATGCCATTTTTATTTTTATTTTATCTTTATTAATATAATGTGTCCCTACCACATACAAGTGGCTCCATGGGGTCCCCAAATCGACCCAAGGATGCCCATGGTCGGGTATGTGTCCACCAATAAGGTTAGGACACGTTTTAGGGTAATTTTGTATTATTATAATATTATTTTTTAACCCTTATTTACCGGATTTACCCTTAACCATGGTAAATAAAATATTTACCGCAGTAATTATTCAAAATTTCTAAAAATAAAAGTTACCTATTTACAAAATTTGGACATCCTGATTCCAAATATGGAATCCATTTTTCTAAATTCAAAACACAGAAGTGGCAGAAATTAATTTAAAATTAATTCCCGCTGTCAAAACAAAAAGCGTGTTTTTAAGAGATAAAAACTATCAAAAGATTGACACTTGTTTATGTTCGGTTTAATTGTAAAATTATGTCCAATGACCAACATTATATTAAGTGGTAAAAATATATTCTAAATATACTTTAAAACCACTCAAATTCACAATTTATCACTATTAATTATTTTGATCAAAAAAGTTGTTTTTAATTAAAATTTAGTAATTTTCACTATTCATCAAAATATAAAAGTTATCCGAAAAGTACCAAAATTTCACCCTAGGCTAATTTCGATATTCCGAATCCAAAAATGAAGTCCATTTTGAAATATAAAATATATATTATTTCAAAAATTAGGTATTACTATTCACAACGGCTAGTTTAATTAGTTGTGGTGTGTGTTAGAACTCGAGGTTGCGTACAACACACGCTATCGCATTATTCGAAGGGAAACGTACCGTGGAAGCTTGGGGTGTTACATTCTCCCCTAGTTCAATAAATTGCGTCCTCGCAATTTTTTAAAATTTTGCTTGGGAATACAATTGAAATTCTTACATCGGAAAAAGAGTCAATAAAACTATCACTTTAAAAGAATGAAAGAGAGGTATAAGGGTCATCCAAGATAACCCATACTAGGATTCCATGTAAGAAAACATGGATATGGATGATAAACTAAGTGTCAAGTTCTGATGGAGAGGGATAGAAATCATGATCAGGAGAAAGTTAACAATGAGAAAACCACAAACTTGTGTTGGGACAAACGACCATTAGTCTCCTAGTAGGAAAGTAAACGGACAACATTTTTTTTAAGTTACATTACATAAGGAAGAGGAATTCATTAATGATATTGACTACGAACATCATGAGATATACTTACATTTTAAGTAGATTTTCATTCTTTAATAAATTTCCACCACTAACTCAATTTTTTTTAAACGATGAGTATTCAAGAAGACTTGGTCACACTGGAAGAGCTTGAATAACTTCTATAGAATCACATGATCCATGCAGGATAAACCATATATTTACATTGTCTTTGAAGATTAATCAAAACCAAAATGGTTAGTGAATGATCTAATGATCCCCCAAAAGGATATTCATTGAGATAAATATGCACTAATCTTAATTTTCTAAAATTAAACCAACAATACCCCAAAGTTAAATAGATACCATTCAATAACCAATTGTCCTTAAAATCCTTTAATATAATCCAAACTAATATTGAAACCGAAAACATAGAAGAATTTGATTATGTAGTCTCCCATGTTACATTGTATCTCCAAATGACATCAAATACTCTTAAAGTCACATACTTAAAAGTAATTAACATTATCACATATTCTCTGTTATAGGTTAATCATTTCCATAAATAACCCAAATCACTATAAATCAACAATAAAAACGTAGATAAAAATCCACCATTACTCTACAAATGAAACCCCATTGTATTCGATTTTCCTTGGGCATATAGTGTTCCCAACAAAGTGAACATCTTCCAAAATAACATTTATCACTTAATCACCAAATCATTTTCCTATACCAAGGGTATTCATTTGATAAGAAATAAGAACCCAAATCATCTTATTATTGATCAATAAAATCATTTAACAAAAAAAAAGTCACACTAACCAGGGACTTCACGTAGTCCAGTGGTAGGCGATAAATCCCAATCGCACTTTGGATGTGGGTTCGATTCCCACAGCTTTGTCCGACGCGACGGGTTGTCATACGGTCTACGTGTTGTCCTTTTTCAAAAACTATATTTTATAATATTACCAAAATGAGATAAATTCCTCAAAATAACATAATTTAACCACAAATGTTATATCATACTTTGCATTTTCATCCCAAATTATAATAACTTATCATTTTCTCAAACCTCAATGATCATATAAAACCAAATGGTTATTTATACCTATATCCACAATAGAAGAGACAATTCTTCCTCAAATATCATTCTCACATGGAAAACTATGGGGTTACAAATACAAGAGAAAATTATTCCAAAGTAAACCCATCAATAAAGAGCACTAACACTTTTAAACATTTCACCATCCATTTATTTCCACATAGGTTCTTCATCATATGTTCCTCGGGTTCCCACATTGCCTCTTCCATCTTATAATTTCTCCATAGATCTTTTACCAGACAAGTCATCCGGTTTCTCAACACTTGATCTTTGGTATGAAGAATTCTGATAGGCTCTCCACAATAAGATAGACCGAGTTCCAGTTATAATTCTTCATAGGTGAGTACATGCATTGGGTCAGGCATGTATTTTGTCACTAGAGGTATGTGGATCACAACATGAACTCTGGAGAGACTAGGCGGATTTGCCTTTTGGTAGAATGCGTTCATGTGTCACAATGGTACCTCAGGAATTTTTCAAAATCATCTACTTCCTTTACCCAAAAACTCCTCATCCATTTTGGATTATATCGATGGAAGCATCGATGCATCATAAAAAATAGGTATTTCTTATATATAATTTTGAGACATCGTCATTAACATGTTTTTTTAGAAAACTTCTCACTGATTCATCTTCAAATATTTCAAAATAAGATTTTGGTAAATCAGTATTCGTATATCCCAAAAGACATAAATATATAATTTGATACATATAGGCTGCTCGAAGGTCTCCCTCTTCTGCAGCATCTAGAAAATCATTTAGTGCATCGTAATTTTGAGATAAAGTGAATAATTTGAAAATCCCCTGATGGTACTTCCCACGCTTAGCGTGGTAAGAAAGTTGAGAGCGCAAAATTATCCCATAGTCGGTACTTGATCCTTGAAAGAATCGTGCAATGCTAGAGGTATTGGATGTCTCATAAAGTTGTTTGCATGTAACATGGACATTTGAAAAAGTTTCAACATCGTCTGCGCATGACTTCTGGATAATAATTGTAAGTAGTTCTTCAGGAAGAGAGAGAAGAGTTGTTCGTGATCTTGCTCCCTCCATGTTTCAACTAACAAAAGAAAATAGAATTATGGTTTTTGAATACTTATCTAATAAGAATGTAAAAAAATAGACATAATAGGATAATCATGTAATTGAACAATATATCCTAACTTGGGGTACCCTATGTTAAAATCTAGGTTATCCACTATCTATTTGCCGACATATATTCTTAGGGGTATTTTTTTTGTATTCCCTTAATAATGGTTTATACTAATCTTGTGAATTTACCAAAGCATATCCCCCGGGAGTGTCGTAACCAAGAGTGCAGCAAGGCCCGTTGTCGTGCACCAGTTCCCGTTCGAGTCTAGCTCAAAGCGGTGTTTTCGGGTTTTACCCCTAGGTACATCTGTGCCAGAGCCGCCTCTACCTGCTCGTATTCAGACAGGGATGTATTGCTCGGAAAACTCACAAAATCTCTACAATACCAAAATTCTAGGAAGTTCTTCTATACTAATCCTCAAAGTTCATCTTAGGTTTACGTGCTCTAATCAGAGTTTATCTAAATCTAGCTTCCAAGGTTTGTACTAAACTTCCTCTGATACCAACTGTAACGCCCCGACCCTAGTTACCCAGAGTCGGTGCATTATTACATAACATTGGCATGATCATGAGAAAGATCAAGTCTCGAAAGACCGATTAGTTTAGTAGCCTTGGAATAACTAGATACATCCATAAATTTTTACATTACATCATAAAAAAAACATTTTGTCTTCATATCCCCTCATACTATCCCTGCAGGTCATTCATAAATTACTTCTTCATAATCCTGGGGAAAAAAATAAAACATTGAAAGGGGTGAGCTCGAATGCTCAGTAAGGATACCATTATAGCAGAAGCTTTCATAAATAATCATAAACACTTAAGGCAATTTATAACTAAAACAAAAGCCTTTGAAACTTGAACTTTCACCATGGTATGGCATAAATAAAATGAAATAATGCCATTTACTTACTCACATGGATATTCTACTAGTCGAATGATCACATGCAATATCAATAACCACTTTCATAATGATGGAATGCATAATGCCAGACTATCATAACCACATAGCCAAGGCCTCGTGCCAAGACTACAAATAAGATTTTGCCAAGGCCTTGTGCCAAGACACTAGTTTGTCTCATGAGACCTACCGATGCATCGAGGAGCTATAGCGGGCTCCACCCGTCACTTATTAAGTCCAATGCATTCCTCATATGAATAGGTTTAAGCATAAAATAAACATTCGTATTAAAACTAGCATACGAAATGTCAATACTTTAACCACAAACCATGAATGGTATAAAAATAGAACATCCACAGTCAAACATAACTCATTTGATACAATATGGAAGACTGTATTGTATCACATTAACCTCAATCATGAATAATGAAGGATGTTGACATAGATGAAAGTAATCATCAAAACTATTTGAGAGAAATATCCCCCTTTTCTTGAAAACATTTAAAAGTCACACTATTTGTCAAGAAGCCATTTAAAAGTAGATTTTTGAATCAAAGTGTCCCATACCACTTTGAAACTTTTTAAAAGGAATTTTAATTTCTAAACTTTAATGTCCATATAAATAAATCCTTAAAACCATTTTTAAAACATGGACATTAATGAGAAAGGTTTAGATGAATAAGTCTTTAAAACATTTTAAAATGGTATTTCGGTTAGAGATTCTAACCAAAAGAGAGAAACTTGAGTACAAATAATTGAGGTAATCCAAACTTTTTAATATCATGAGAATAAAGTGATTCATGATATAATACTTCAAAGTACATTATATACACCACATAAAAGTGATTTGGTGTATATCAACAGAGAAGTCTCAATGGAATGTAAATTGAGATGAAATCTCCCATAAAGGCCATATCCTTAGGTGAAGGATAAATCAACGACATAATTATGTGTGACAAATGTAAATACACTAAATATGATTGGATATTCAGTGTAAAACAATCAAAGGATATTCACACATATTATTGTAAAAACAACACCAACGAATTGGATGTTTAACTCAACAAATGGTGAATGAGTTAAAATTACTCTTATCAAATTCATATCAATGACTTGAGAATTATCAATGGAGTGATTATGTGTATCAAAAGTATATCCACAGGAAGGGGAGTGGAAATTATGACATAATCAAATTAATAGTGATTCCACACATAATCTTGGGGTAATATAATCAATGAAATATGCGTAAAGCCAAATGAGTGGAAATTGAAATCTCAAATTCCCTTATTGATTAGGTAACTTAAGAAACAAACACCCATGAAAGAAAGATCATACCATGATGATGTAAATACCCATAAAATAAAGTATATTACACAATGAATACAATCATGGGTAGTACACATACACCACATGCAATAATTAAGTGGTGATCAATGGAATTCTCACGGAATTAAAAGTGAGACAAGAAACCCCTTACCATGTTAATCAACTGAGTCGCATGGCCAAAAGTTAATAACCACCAAATGATTTACAGAATAACATGAATATAAAGTGAATCATGGAAGTACACAATACACCACTTTCAATAATTTAGTAGCGAACAATGGAAATCTCACGGAATTGAAAGTGAGATAAGAGAATCCCTTACTTTGTACTTTTTCCTTGGTCGATGGTAGGTTTACCTCCTGTATAATGGTGAAATAATTGTTATTGAATAATAAAAGAATAATTTACTTTAGTTTGATATCATATATGATCTTTTAACATTGATTTGTTAATAATATCTTAGAATTATCGTCATTTCGGGTGTTAACGGGTTCATTTTACTTTATATTCTTTGTTATGTGAGCCATATTCGTTATTAATGGGATGTGTATTATTCAAATACAGAATGGTATCAAGTCCTTAAACATCATTTTTAAATCATCAAATGATAATTATACTTGAATGGATACGATGGATAATGAATCTCATCGCGTTCGTGGAGACGGTAGTCCGTACGTACGCACGAACGCTACTTCCATTTAATTTTTATTTTAAAAGAATCGAATCCAAATGATACATAGGTATATTACTATTCCAGTATAATATAATATTTTATATATGTTACATAAGTTCATTAACACCATCCTTTATTCGTTCCATGTGTGGTATGAACGAGTCATATCATTTTAAGGGGGCGGTAGTCCGCACTTCCTCAAATGAAATTATCGTATGTATATACAACATGAAACGAATAATGGTATGAAATAAAATGGAATTGCAGAAGATTATATATAAAATATATATCATTAATATCATATTTAATTACAGTGCCATCATAATGGCCACCATGAGAGGCGGTAAGATGTATTTGAACAATCATTGTTTCGTGAGGCGTTAGTTTTCCATCCACAGAAACATTATGTTCATCATCCATTAGATGGAGTTGTGTGTATGTGTAGTTTGAATCCTTCTTATAAAAACATCCTAGTATATTTTGGATACTGGTGTTGTTACAAAAGAAAGGAAATAAAAAGAGTTTGGGGGTTGGAGAAGCAAAATAAATGAAAATAATTTAAGAGCAAACGTTACCTTTAATTTAGGTAACTCACTTTGGTTGGAACCAAAGGACTTCTTGAAATGCTTTCTGCCTAAGGGGAAGCTTCAAGGATGAGGAGAGGGATGTGGGGAGCTTATTTGGGCAGGGTTTGGACGAGCCAAGTGGCTTGAGAGGTGTGAGGAATGAGTAGAAGTGGTCTCCTTTTATAAGGGAGAGGAGGGGCTCTTTAGGAAAGAGTGAAAGTATTACTTTATAATATAATTATATTCGGTTTATAATGGTCCAAAAATCATTGAGGTCGAAGATAAGATGACTAATATTCTAAATAAAATCAACCAATAAGAATTGGACAGGTTTTAGATAATATTTTAATCATTATAATCTTTTTTATTTAAATGATTTATTAATGAGGTAAACATTGCATCATTATTGTGTCATTAATAATTTAAATTATTTGATGTCTAAAAATTATAAATAAAATATCATTATGTAGGAAATCGTTTTAGCTTTCTAATGAATATTTATAATCGATAATCCAACAGGTATAACCCTATGTAAAAATTGTTCTTCTAAAAGATGTAAGCTTATGCCATTTTTATTTTTATTTTAACTTTATTAATATAATGTGTCCCTACCACATACAAGTGGCTCCATGGGGACCCCAAATCGACCCAAGGATGCCCATGGTCGGGTATGTGTCCACCAATAAGGTTAGGACACGTTTTAGGGTAATTTTGTATTATTATAATATTATTTTTTAACCCTTATTTACCGGATTTACCCTTAACCATGGTAAATAAAATATTTACCGCAGTAATTATTCAAAATGTCTAAAAATAAAAGTTACCTATTTACACAATTTGGACATCCTGATTCCAAATATGGAATCCATTTTTCTAAATTCAAAACACAGAAGTGGCAGAAATTAATTTAAAATTAATTCCCGCTGTCAAAACAAAAAGCGTGTTTTTAAGAGATAATAACTATCAAAAGATTGACACTTGTTTATGTTCGGTTTAATTGTAAAATTATGTCCAATGACCAACATTATATTAAGTGGTAAAAATATATTCTAAATATACTTTAAAACCACTCAAATTCACAATTTATCACTATTAATTATTTTGATCAAAAAAGTTGTTTTTAATTAAAATTTAGTAATTTTCACTATTCATCAAAATATAAAAGTTATCCGAAAAGTACCAAAATTTCACCCTAGGCTAATTTCGATATTCCGAATCCAAAAATGAAGTCAATTTTGAAATATAAAATATATATTATTTCAAAAATTAGGTATTACTATTCACAACGGCTAGTTTAATTAGTTGTGGTGTGTGTTAGAACTCGAGGTTGCGTACAACACACGATATCGCATTATTCGAAGGGAAACGTACCGTGGAAGCTTGGGGTGTTACAATAAATAAGCCAAGACACTGAACATGTTTACACTATCTAATTCCTAGAAATAAAAAATAACTAAAAAGTTATTCTAAAAGAATCCATGTTCCTAAAGTAATAGTTATCAATATTATTCTATCAACATGTTTCTCCCCACTATACAAATTTTAAATGAGTTTCCTTTGATTTTCCTTAAACAAAATATCATATTTTTCAAAATATATATTCAATAACTAGTATAATATTATATTAATTTAATTTTCCTTTTATGAGTCCCGGTCGAAATTCATTCACAAAAAAATATTATTTATTAAAATAAAACATTGAAATATAGAGACACAATCAAATAAAAAGGTAAATAAAAAAAATTGTTAACAAATTTAATAACTAATCAATCAAATAAATCCTCATAAAAAATTATGTAAAACTCATATATCACCTATAAACAATTTTCACCAAAACAGCCATATTTTTTACTTTTAGTAGTTGTATAAACAATATAGTCGATGGAGTGGAATGATTTAATTTTTCATAATCCTATTGTAGTGGTTTAAACATAAGAATAATAAATCACAATTAATAGTATCTTTCACTAAATGTAAAAAATAAATGATAGCAACATAAATAATGTATATGAGGGTTGTTTGTCATCGACTACATATATCACCACATAGTAAAGATTGATGACCCTGAATTCTTCCTCATAGTGATTTTATTGGTTGTGTGTTTCCCTTGAGGCATATCTTAGTATTTGATTAATTTTTCGATTATTTTTTTCTCTCCCCTTTCCCATATTGGATCATTACCAATTTTTTCTTTCTTCCCCCACTCTCTCAAAATTATGCAATTTGACTCTACCGTATCAACTAACATTGTTCATCCTTTCCTGTTTCAAATCTAGATGAAATATTTTGGTACAACCTCTATTTTTTATCTTTTCAGGTCAACTTTTTGGATGTCCTTCAGGTCTCATTATCCATCCTCCCAGACTTTATTTTCAATACATTTTTCCCCATACCTTGGTTTTTAAAAACGATGTTCAACAACTCATCAAACCATTACCTCAATCATGTTTAACAAAAAACTAGTGTGGGGTAATTAGTTGTAAAACATAGTATATTTTCATATTCCCCTACAATCTATAGAAGATAAGGATATACATGATAACATTTCTTTATATAATTAAACCATTATTATATGATTTATAACATAGGTTTCACTTTATTATATTTTTGAGAATATTTCAGTATATAGTTTTTGATAATTCGGAAGTAAATAACATAAAAAAGAGTACTCTTTCACATAGTGTACTTTTTCTGCACAACAATATGGATTTAAGACTATACCCTAGTTTTATTCGGGATTTTTTTTCAGTTAAGAATATTTTTTTTGTATACATTGAACATGCAGAAATTTATAATCATTCTTAGATCTAGTGAAAATCACATAAAAACATGATTTGAAAAAAAAATCATGATAACAGATATAAAATAATTCCGTTCCTTTAGTATATTGAAAAAAATGAAAACCCATGAATATTTTTACCTTTTTATAAATAAATCCTAAGAACATAAATAAAAAAATTTCACATAAAAAATATATCTATTCTAATATAAAACATTTAAGAACAAATTAATAATAATTGTAAAATTATTAATGAAAATTGGGCACATGTGAACTTAGGAAAAAATTTAAAAACCATTCACCTTTAAAATTTTAGAAACAATATTTACTATAACGCACCAACCCCAGTTACCCAGAGTTTGTGCATTATTACATAACATTTTCATGATCGCAAAGGATCAAGTCTCTAAAGGCCGATTATTTTAGTAGCCTTGGAAACACTAGATATATACATAAGTCTTTCATTACATCATAATGTGAAAAAAAAACTATAAAAACATCTTGTCTTCATATCCCCTCATACTATTCATGCATGTCATTCATAAAATACTTCTTCCCATCCTAGGATAAATAAAACATTGAAAGGGGTGAGCTTAGATGCTCAGTAAGGATAACAATATAGCAGAAACTTACATAAATAAACATAAACATTTAAGGCAATGTATAACTAAAACAAAAGCCTTTTAAACATGAACTTCAACATAATATGGCAAAGATAAAATGAAATAATTTCATTGACTTATTCACATGGATATTCTACTAGTCAAATAATCACATGCAATATCAATAACCACTTTCATAAATGCATAATTCCATACAATCATAACCATGTAGCCAAGGCCTCGTGCCAAGACTACAAATAAGATTTTGTCAAGGTGTCGTGCCAGGACACTAGTTTATCTCATGAGACCTACTGATGCATCGAGGAGCTATAGTGGGCTCCACCCATCACATACTAAGTCCAATGCATTCCTCTTATGAATATTTTTAAACATAACATAAACATTTGTACTAAAACTAGCATACGAAATGTAAATACTTTCTCCATAAACCATGAATGGTATAAAAATAACACATCCACAGTCAAACATATCACAAAACATTCAATATAAAATGAAAGTTTTGTATCATAATTAATAAACCTCAAATAAGCCTAAAATCCATCAAATGGTGCTAACATAGATTAAATCAAAACTATTTGAGATAAATATATCTTTTTTTAAAATCATTTAAAAGTCACACATTTATAAAATAAGTAATTTTGAAAGATTTTTTTTAATCAAAGTTTCCCATACCACTTTGAAACTTTTTTTAATATAAATATCATTTAAAAACATTCATGTCTATATAAATAAATAATGAAAATAATTTTGGAAACATGGAAATTAATTAAAAATATTTATAAAGATAATTTTTTAAAACATTTAAAATTCTGATCTTGATAAAGAGTACCTTCCACAATATCTTAAAATATTCATGATGAAATCATTTAAAAGACACATAATTAAAACATTTACTTTGAAAATATTCATATAATCTTGTAAGGTAAGATTTGAAGATTTTATCACAGTGGAAAATAGCCGCACCTGCCGTATAAGTTAAAAAATACATTCTTACCTTAATTCTGTTGAAAATGTTAAAAAGGACCTTGTTTGGAAAACGACAGAAATATTTCTTTATAAACTTATTATAAAAAGTAAAAAAGGTTACACATGACTTTAACCCATAGTATATAAAACAGTAAGAATTATTTTAAATACATTTTTAATAAACATGGATGTGGATGATAAAGAGGTCCTAGAAGATAATTACGTATAAACAACCTCGGATAATGAAGAGATTGTAGAATTAACACTTACCTTGTAATTTTCCTTGGATGAGGGTAGGTTAAACTCCTGTATAATGGTGAAATAATTTTTACTAAATTATACAAAAATCATATACATTAATATGATATTATATATGATCTTTTAACATTGATTTGTTAATAATATCTTAGTATTATCATCATTTCGGGTGTTAACTTACTCATTTTGTTTTATATATTTTGTTACATAAGATGTGTTTGATATTGATAGGTTGTATATTATTCATATTCAGAATGATATTAAGTCCTTAAACATTATTTTTAATCATTAAATGATAATTATAATTGCATGGATACAATGGGGAATGAATCTCATCGCGTTCATGGAGACGGTAGTCCGTACGTACGTATGAGCGACAATATCATTCATTAGATATTAAAATAATATATAATTTGATGCTATATCTTATATAAAGAATCATTAAAATGTTATATTTATTATTTAAATCAATTATATATCATTATCATACCCATCCAAATAATAATTTTTTTGAATAACATTTACACCATGACGTGGAGACGGTAAGCCGTATGTACACACGTATGGTGACATGTCATTCAATGGATGGATAGAATACTGAATATGGTTGTACCATATTTATAATAACATCATAGTATATAGAAGATACTGGAGTTATTATTTTAGAAAGTAAATAGAAAAGAAAGAATAAGTTGAAGAAAAAAGGAACTTGAAAAAGGGTGGTGAAAACATTACCTCTTCTTCAGATTCTTCCTTTTGATTTGATCAAAACGGCTCCTTAGGTTGGCTTTATGAATAAAATAAGGCCTCTAGAATTAATGGAGGATAGTTTATAGGTTATTTGGTCAGAGTTTGTATGAGCCAAATTGGTTTGAAGGTATGAATA
This sequence comes from Viscum album, assembly GCA_963277665.1. Taxonomy (NCBI): domain Eukaryota; kingdom Viridiplantae; phylum Streptophyta; class Magnoliopsida; order Santalales; family Viscaceae; genus Viscum; species Viscum album. The sequence continues at coordinate 806,339,369 of OY728155.1, forward strand.
AATGGTTAGAAGTGGTGTCCTTTTATAAGGGGGAGGAGAGGCTCTTTATGAAAAACTTAAAGTATTAATTTATAATTCATTCATATTCAGTTTCTAATAGCTACAAAGTAGATTATTGAAAGTATATGATGGGTATGGGTATAAATCATTTCTACCGTAGATTTTAGATAGGTTTGGGTCATTATATTAACCGTATCTTTTAGTTTTAACTTTTAGTTAATTAGTTTGACATTTACCATGTCACTTTGTATTTTTATATTATATTGTTAATAAACTTACTATATACATCCAATACACCCCCCAAGTGGTCCATTAATTATAAAACTATCATTATATATGTTATTTGGCCGGTCCTTATATTTTTTGGGATATAATATTAATTAATAATATAATATTTTTTTTAAAAACACATTTATGTCAATTTTGACGCTATTAAATAATTGATTTTTGTTAAAGTCACAAAAACTTATTAAATAGAACCAAATTAATTTAATCAATCCTAACATGTCCTATTAACCAATAAAATTCGTGGATGTCATCAAAACATTCAAATTATATTGATTTTAACATTTATAATACTAATTATTTGATTCTTATATTAATAAAAAAATACTATATCATTATTGTGTCATAAATAATTTAATTGTTAAATTTCTAAAAATTATAAATAAAATACAATTTTTTAGGAAATATTTTTATCTTTCTAATGAATATTTATTGTCTAAAATATAACATATACAACCCTATGTAAAAATTGTTTTACTAAAAGATATATGCTTATGTCATTTTTGTATTTACTTTAACTTAATTAATATAAAGTGTCCTTATCACCTACAAGTGGCTCTATGGGGTCCCCAAATAGACCCAAAGATGCCCATGGTCAGACATGTATCAGAAAATAAGGTTAGGATGCGTTTTAGGGTAATTTTTTATTATCATAATATTATATTTTACCTTTATTTACCAGACTTACCCTTTAACCATGGTAAATAAAATATTTACCGAAGTAATTATTCAAAATGTCTAAAAATAAAAGATACCTATTTACATAATTTGGAAATCCTGATTCCAAATATGGAATCCATTTTTCTGAATTCAATATATAGAAGTGGCAGAAATTAATTTTAAATTAATTCTCGCTGTCAAAACAAAAATCTTGTTTTTAAGAAATAATAACTATCAAAATATTGACACTTTTTTTTGTCCGGTTTAATTGTAAAATTATGTAAAATGACAAAAAATGTTTTAAATGGTAAAAATATATTCTAGATATACTTTAAAACCACTTTAATTTATAATTTATCACTATTTAAATTTTTTATTAAAAAAGTTGTTTTTAATTAAAATTTAGTAATTTTCACTATTCATCAAAATATAAAGTTATCCAAAAATTACCAAAAAATCACTCTAAGATAATTTTGATAATCATAATCCAAAAATGAATTCCATTTTGAAAGATAAATTGTATTAAATTTCAGAAAGTGGGTATTATTATTCATAACGGCTACTTTGATTGGTCGCAGTGTGTTAGAATCTCAAGGTTGCGTACAATGCAAGCTATTGCATTATTCAAAGGGAAACATACCGTGGAATCTTGGGGTGTTACATTCTACCCTCCTTTAATAAATTGTATCCTCATAATTTTAAATTTTTCTTCGAATATAAAAGGTTCAAAATAGAAAATATTTTTGTGGGAAAACCCATATCGGAAATTGGGTTAATAAAATTTAGTCTTAATAAGAGGAAAAAAGAAATGAAAGGGTCACCACAAAATTATGATCTCGATTTTTAGAAATTTTTTGGAAATTAGAGACACATAATTGGAGGGAAAACTTAAATATTTATAGGGATTTATTGAGGACTTTAGTCACAAACAATTTTAGAATTAAGGGCCTCAAAGCTATCAATCTATGATGATTTAAAATATCATTGGTTCAACAAAACATAAGGTATTAGGATAACACATTTTTTGTTTTAATATCCCTTACCTAATGTTTAAGAATTATTTTCTTCATATAATAATAGAAATATATATATATACACTTTACAAGTACAGTTTCATCCTTCAACTATTTTCTACCATAGACTCATCTTTCACTCCAAAAGATAATAGAACTCAAAAATATTATATTTATACTAATTGTATAAGGATCCAAACTTTAAAACATACCATTAAAATGAAGAAAAAAACTTTGTAATGACCAGGGACTTCCTGTAGGCTAGTGGTAGGTAATAAAGTCCTCTCGCACTATAGTTGTAGGTTCGATTCCCGTAGCTTTTTCCGACGCGACTGATTATCGTTCGACCTGCAGGTTGTCCTTTTCCTAAATCTATAGTATCATAATAATCCAAAAATTGATCAAAATAATTGTTTTAACCTTAAAAAATACTATCCAAATTTCAACATAATCCACTCCAAACATTATATTTATCCAAAGTACCTCTATCCAGACTCTCTGTAAAAGGTATCTAAATTCTTAAATCAATTGTCACATCAGATTCCCCAGACAAAGTAATGTTTATCTTATTGTCATATATTGAAAATATGACTACCTTAGTCATATTAAAACCTTAATGAATACAACAGGTACTGCAGTACAATCCGTATATATATCTCATTATTCTTATAACCAGAATATAATAATTGAGTCCCAAAACACAAATACATTAATTATTCCACTTCAACTATAGTAACAACATAAGAATGGACTTGATCCCTTGGCCTTTTCTGAGGTAAGATTACTTAGCGCTTAGGGAATTCATTCGCATAATGCCCCTTTTCTCTACAATTTTAGTATTCATCTTTGAAAACCTCTTTCTTTCCCTTACAATCACGAGCTTGGTGATATTTTTCTCCATATTTCTAACAATCTACCATTCCTTTTAGGAAAGTACTGGGGTGTTTCTTCCAAAAATTATCACATAATGGAAAATCCTTCTTTCCAATTTCCCCTTTATCTGTCTCTTGTTCCACTGTTCTCTTCTTCTCTTTCTTACTTTATTGTCATAAGATTTACAGAATTCCTTTTCTATCTTTATAGAACATGAGACAATGTCTTCGTATGACGGGAAGGATTGTGAGACTAATGCTCGAAGGGGAAATGGTTCTAAACCATCAAAGAAATTATCAATCTTACTCCTTGGGTTATGTATATAATCTGCTGCATGCCTCGCTTACCTTGAAATGTTAGCTTCATACATTGCGACATTCTCATCCTCCTTTTGACTCAGACTGAGAAATTCCCTTCCCATATCTTCTTGATAGTCATGAGGAAAGTATTTTTATAAGAAAATATCTTTACACTCCCTCCATTCCATACTTGATTCTTCTTCATCATCATTTGTGTTTTGAATTAATGACCACCATTGATCAACATATCGAGTGAGGCGGTAAACTACCATGATAACCTTTTCCCTTTCATTACTACCCAATTCCTAAAATATTTTCTCTAGGGAACTTATCCATTGCTCAGCTACTAGTGGATTTGTACCCCCATTGAATGTTGGTGGTTTTTGCATTATGAAGCGATCTAACATTGATCCTCCATGCTGCAGATCGGGGTGCTCCATACAGGTAAAGTTATTATTCATAACCTGAGTGAGATGTCCCAGTATGGTGATTAGCTGATCTGCAACTGTTGCATCACCAGCTCCACTATAATTATCTCGACCAGGAGGGAAATCCCTACATTAAGTGCGTGCATTGCTACGGTTTCCATTCCTTCCACAAGGCGCCATTTCTAAACAATGGAATAAACTAGATCAATTTATGAATCAAAATTCATAATTTCAAACTTGTAAAACACTTAACATAAATTGAACTATTTATGGATATAATCCATAATCATAAAAAAAATTCTTTGAGGAACTATATACTAATAAACCCTTCATAATGGATTGTAATAAAAATGAGAATTATCCTAAGAAAATCCCCCGGGTGTGTCATAACCAATAGTGTAGAAAGGCTTGTAGTCATGCACCAGCTCCCATTAAAGTCTAGCTCAAAGCGGTGTTTTTAGGTTTTACCCCTAGGTACATCTATGCCAGAGCCTCCTCTACCTGCTCGTATCCAGACAGGGATGTATTTCTCAGAAAACAAACAAAATCTCCACAATTCCAAGATTCTAGGAAGTTATTCTACACTAATCCTCAAAGTCTATCTTAGGCCTATGTGCACTAATCAGAGTTTATCTATATCTAGATTCAAAGGATTGTACTAAACTTTCTCTAATACCAACTGTAATGCCCTGGAACCAGTTACCCAGAGTCGATTCATTGTTACATAACATCGGTATAATAAAAAAGGATCAAGTCTCGAAAGACCGATTATTTTAGTAGCCTTGGAAACACTAGATATATTCATAAGTCTTATATTACATCATAAAGTGAAAAAAACTACAACAACATCTTGTCCTCATATCCCCTCATACTATTCCTTCAAGTCATTCATAAAATACTTCTTCACATCCTGGGAAAAATAAAACATTGAAATGGGTGAGCTCAGATACTCAGTAAGGATAACAATATAGAAAAAACATTCATCAATAAACATAAACTTTTAAGGCAATGTATAACTAAAACAAAAGCCTTTTAAAATTGAACTTCAACATAATTTGGAAAAGATAAAATGAAATAATGCCATTTACTTATTCACATGGATATTCTACTAGTCGAATAATCACATGCAATATCAATTACCACTTTCATAATGATGGAATGCATAATTCCAGACTATCATAACCACGTACCCAAGGCCTCGTATCAAGACTACAAATAGGATTTTGTCAAGGCCTCGTGCCAAGACAATAGTTTGTCTCATGAGACCTACTGATGCATCGAGGAGAAATACCAGGCTCCACCCGTCACTTAATAAGTCCAACACATTCCTCATATGAATAGTTTTAAACATAACATAAACATTCGTATTACAACAAGCATACAAAATGTCAATACATTCTCCATAAACCATGAATTGTATAAAAATAACACATCCACAGTCAAACATATCACAAAACCATCAATATAATATGGATGTTTTGTATCATAATAAATAAACCTCAGATAAAATTAAAATCCATCAATGGATGTTGACATAGATTAAAACAAAACTATTTTAGAGAAATATCTCTTTTTTTGAAATCATTTAAAAGTCACACATTTATAAAGGAAGTAATTTTAAAAGAGATTTTTGAATCAAAGTGTCCCATACCACTTTGAAACTTTTTTGAAAAGAAATATCATTTAAAAACATTCGTGTCTATATAAATAAATACTTACAATATTTTTAAAACATGGACATTAATTAAAAAGATTTAGAATGATAAATCTTTAAAACATTTAAAATTATGTTCTTTATAAAGAGTACCATTCACAATTTCTTAAAATATTCATTTTGAAATCATTTAAAAGTCACATAATTAAAACATTTACTTTGAAAATATTAATATAAGCTTTTAAGGGAAGCATTGAAGTTTTTATAACGGCCGAAAATAGCCACACCCTCTATATAAGTTAAAAAAAGACATTCTTACCTTAATTCTGTCGAAAAGGTTAAAAAGGACCTTGTTTGGAAAATGACGGAACGATTCATTTATAAAAATCTTGTAAAAAAGTCAACAAGGGTAAAAATGACTTCAGCCCATAGTCTATGAAATAGTAAAAATGATTTGAAATACATTTTTAAGAAACATAGATGTGGATGAAAAAGATGTCCCATTAGATAATTACGTATAAACAACCTCAGATAATGAAGAGATTGTAAATTATCACTTAACTTGTAATTTTTCTTGGATGAGGGTAGGTTAACTGCCTGTATAATGGTGAAATAATTGTTATAAAATTATACAAGAATCATATACATTAATATTATATTATATATTATCTTTTAACATTGATTTGTTAATAATATCTTAGTATTATCATCATTTCGGGTGTTAACTTACTCATTTTATTTTATATTTTTTTTACATAAGCCATGTTTGTTATGGATAGGTTGTAACTTATTCATATAAATAATGATATAAAGTCCTTAAACATTATTTTTAATCATCAAATGATCAATTTAATTTCATGGATACAATGGGGATTGAATCTCATCGCGTTCGTGGAGACGGTAGTCTGTATGCACGCACGAGCGAGAATATCATTCTTTTGATATTAAAATAATATATAATTGGATGGTATATTATATATAAATAATAATTAACATGTTATATTTGTTGTTTTCTTAAATTACATATCATTATCATACCCATCCAAATAATAATGTTTTTGAATAACAATTATACCACGACGTGGAGACGGTAAACCGTACGTACGCATGTATGGTGACATGTCATTCAAAGGATGGATAGAATAATTAATATGGTTGTAAAATATTTATAATAACATAAAAGTATATATAATATACTGGATTTATAATTTTATAGTGGAAATAACAAATAAAGAAGAAGTTAAAGAACAACAGAACTTGAAAAATGGTGGTGAAAACATGACCCCTTCTACGGGTTCTTCATTTTGATTTGATCAAAAGGGCTTCTTATGTTGGATTTCTGACTAAAGGAAGGACTCTAGGATGAATGGAGGATAGTTGAGAGGGTATTTGGGCAGAGTTTGGCCAAGTAAAAATGCTTTGAAGGTATGAATAATTGGTTATAAGTGGTGTCCTTTTATAAGGGGGAGGAGGGGCTCTTTAAAAAAACATAAAGTATTAATTTATAATACATTCATATTAGGTTTATAATGGCTTAAAAGTGGATTATTCAAAGTCTAATGTGGGTAGGGGTTTAAACCCTTTCAACCAATAGGTTTTATACTGCTTTGGGTCATTATATTAACCTTATCTTTTAGTTTTAACTCTTAGTTAATTAGTTTGACATTTACCATGTCCCTTTGTATTTTTATATTATATAGTTAACAAACTACTATATACATCCAAGATACCCCCAAGTGGTCCATTAATGATACAAATATCATCATATATGTCTTTTGGCCGAACCTTATATTTTTAGAAATAGAATATCAATTAATAATATAATATTTGTTTTAAAAACACATTTATGTCATTTTTGACACTATTTAATAAATGATTTTTGTTAATGTCATAACAACATTATTAAATAGAAAAAATTAATTTAATCAATCCTAAAATGTAATATTAACTAATATAATTCGTTTATATCATCATAAAATTCATATTATATTTATTTTAACATTTATAATACTAATTATTTGATTCCTTCATTAATAAAACAAATACTCGATAAATATTGTGTCATAAATAATTTAATTATTAAATATATAAAAATTATAAATAAAATACCATTATGTAAGAAATATTTTTATATTTTCAATGAATATTTATAGTTGAAAATATAACATATATAACCCTATGAAAAAATTGTTTTCCTAAAAGATATATGCTTATGTCATTTTTGTATTTACTTTAACTTAATTAATATAAAGTGTCCTTATCACCTACAAGTGGTTCCATGGAGTCCCAAAATAATTACAAAGATTCCCATGGTTGTACATGTTTTAAAAATAAGATTTTCACACGTTTTAGGGTAATTTATTAATATTATAATACTATTTTTTAACCTTATTTAACGAATTTACCCTTTAACCATGGTAAATAAAACATTTTCCGAAATAATTATTCAAAATGTCTAAAAATAAAAGTTACCTATTTACGCAATTTGGACATCCTAATTCCAAATATGGATTCCATTTTTCCAAATTCAAAACACAAAAGTGGCCAAAATTAATTTAAAATTAATTCACGCTATCAAAAAAAAGCATGTTTTTAAAAAATAATAACTATCAAAAGATTGACACTTGTTTATGTACGATTTAATTGTAAAATTATTTCCAATGACCAAAATTTTATGAAATGGTAAAAATATATTCTAAATATACTTTAAAACCACTTAAATGCATAATTTATCACTATTAATTATTTCTATTAAAAAAATTGTTTTTAAATAAAATTTAGTAATTTTCACTATTGATCAAAATATGAAAGTTATCTGAAAAGTACCTAAAATTCACCCTAAGCTAATTTCAATATTCAGAATCCAGAAATGAAGACAATTTTGAATGACCAAATGTATAAAATTTCAAAAAGTGGGTATTAATATTCATAACGGCTACTTTGATTGGTCGTAGTGTGTTAGAATCTGGAAGTTGCGTACAATGCAAGCTATTGCATTATTCAAAGGAAAATGTACCGTGGAAGCTTGTGGTGTAAAATTTTCCATATAAAATAAGATTATTTCAATAGAAACAATTTTTCCAAGAATAATATATGTATCTTTTAGAATCATATTCATCAATTTTGTTCTCTCTTTTTTAACCCTTGTCAAAATAACGAATTGTTAGTTAATTCTATAAGAGTAACCTACCAAGTTATCTACCCTATTTTTCCCTTTAAAGACTATATCATTACAAAATAAATTAAAGAGTTATTGGGGCTCACCCATAATCTTTTTTCTATATTAGTCTCAGTGGTCATAATCTATAATTTTCAAGTATCATACCATGAAAAAAATATTTTTACACATATACTATTTAATCAAGAAATATAATTTGAAACCATATGTAAAAATTACATTTTTTTCAAAATCATAAGGGTAAATTTCCTTTTCCTTTGAGATCTTATAAAATTAAAAATCCCCAAAAGAGTTGGATTAAGATCTATATCAAATTTAACAATGTAAAATTTTAGGGGAAGTATTAAAATTAATAACAGTTATAAATGTCGGAAACTATGTTCGTTCAATATTTTTTAAAAAAGGTTATTTTTCACATAGATTAAAAAAGTAAAAAACAAATCATATAGAAAACATTTTTTTGTTTTAAAACTTTTTAAATAAATTTTAATACAGTTGAAAATTACATTTGTAAACCATTATGGAAAAAATAACTTTATTGAAACATTAATAGAGTATGTATATTGATAAGAAAGAGTTTAGAACATTTAAAATAATTTTTTAATGTAAAATACCATGCATCTAGTATTAACTCATTTATTTCAGATTTCTACGCATCACTTATTTGGAAAAACGTCTTTGGATTAGACCTTTATTCTTGTTAGGATGATACTTTGGTGGGACCAAAACCTATATGACACATGGAGGTATATTATAAATATATTTAGGAAATTATTATACTTGTTAAATGGAACCATGTGTGTAATTAAAACATTATAATAGGTTATCTGTTATGTGTGAGGGGAGTTTCCCACTTGTAAATACATAAAACAGTTAAACATATTATATGTATTTATCTATGAAAAGTGTAACCAAATTGAATTTTTTTAAACCAATATAGGGTGATGTCGAAATCTACTCAACCAATCAAATTTGTAAACAATTTAGATGTATTTAATTCATTATCTCTACGTTTAACACCACAGACCTTTTAACTCTTATCAGGGTGCTAATTTTTTATCAAATATATTATAAATAATGGACTAATATTAAATTTACAGTATTAAAAAATGTGAACCATTTGAATGGAAATTTTAAATCCAATTTAACATATTAAATTTCAAAAAAACTAATTTTTTTAATCTAATTACAGAATTTTTTTTGGAAAAATGTTCTTTCTAAAAAAATGATATTATACTAAAATATTTAATATTAGAATCACTATGAAATTAGTTAGATTATTTTTTTCAAATTGGACAAATTTATATTATTAATAAATCCAAAATAAAATATTACTACCAAAATACTTGGGAAGAAATGATAATTTTAATAAAAAAAATTATTTTCCTCTATTCACCAAAAAATATTTTTAAAGACTCTAAAAATTCACCATATTCAAAATTTTATACGTTGCTTCCAAAAATTATTACCCTTTATTAAATTAAAATTCAAATCTTATGAAATTTAACATTGAAATAAAATATTTTAATATGTGGGAAAACAATTTTGATAAATAAAATAATGAGTTTTGTAATTAGAAAATCACATTAAATAAATTATAAATGTTTTATAATTATGAATCCAAAAAATTAATAATAATAAATAATATGATTTTTTTATATACTGGATTACCTAGGTTATGAAATTCTTTACCCCTTTAATAAATTTCATCCTCCTAATGTTATTCATTATTTTAATAAATAAAAGTATTTTCCCCTAATATGTTTTTCTGATTCTCGTGTTGTTTCCTCAATCATGTTGTTCTTCCAAAAAATATTATCCTATTAAATCAGATTATTTCATAGTAAATACTCCCATAATTAAAAATATGATTAATAAATTTCTAATAAGAGTGATTCTCATTTAATTTTACTAATTCAATGATTAAATATGAGAAGCATCATATACGCACTTCCTTAAAATAAAATCATGAAACACCTCAAGTTGATTAGATAAACTCAGTGGTAAGGCCAATCTGTACCAAACTGATCCCACATTTTCTAGAATTTTACAAGGAACAATATAACATGGAATTAATATTATTTTCTATCCAAAAAAATAAAATATTATAAGTATATACTTTAAGAAATACATAATCTTTTTCCTCAAGGGAGAGATATTCCCTTAGGTTATCCGTATAAATTTTCTCCCTACTCTAAGATTCCCCTATATAGTGCAGAATAATATTTACATTCTCAACCACTTTATGCAACATGTTTGGTCCCAATAACTTAATTTCACTAACTTCCTCCCAATATATTTTAGTTCAATACTATTAACCATATAAGGCCTCAAATGTTTCCATCTATATACTGGAATTAAAAATGGGATTATAGAGAAATTGTACTAATGAATGATGTTGATGCCAACATCCTTGATAATAAAAATAGAAACATGAATCATATATTCGATTATTTAAATTGATCACTTTGGCTATCAATCGAATTAGGTATGGAATGATGTACTTAAATTTAATATCATACCCAAGGACTTTTTAATTCATTTAGGAAAATCTCAAGTTAATATGGGATCATAGTTACATATAATATAAATAGGTACTCAATATAAATTAATGATCTATTTTATATGATTTCTTTTAAGTTAATCTATAGAAATATTTTATAAAATGAGAATAAAATGCAAATATTTAGTCAGTCGATCAATAATAAAACAAATCTCATTATTACCTCATGATGTATTTGGTCATCCCACCACGAAATCCATAGATGTATTCTTCTATTACCATTAAGGTGTTGAAAAAGGTCAATGTATCTCATTTGGTAGAGGTCACTATACTATAACCTATTCAAAAGTTCAACATATCATGGTAAATTCAGAGATATACTTTTCAGATTCCCTCACCGTTAATATTAAAGAAGGTATCAATACAGCTTAGTAATTTCAGGATACATAGAAAATAGAGAGCTATAAGCTTCACTTAATAATTCTGTATTCAACTAGGAAACTATTTTAACAAACAAAATCATTCTTAGCCTAACAACTTATTTTTAAGCATTAATATTAGTAAATTAACTGTACATTCTCAATTATACATTTTATTTCAACCTATGACTTCTTATTTTGGATTATTAATTATCTTTTCCATAGATAACAGTATTGACAATAGAACCAAATGAGGGGGATTTCTATCTTACATAATTTCTATGCCTAAATTCATTAAATCATTATCCAAAGGATCATGTAAGTAACATAGAATATTTATCTATATATTATATTTTTGTCTCAGAGCATCAACTACATTATTTTCTTTTACAGGAAGACAGTGAATCATGAAATTATAATCATTTTTAATTCCAAAAATATTTTTCTTCCTCATTTTATACTTTTTGATTTGATGTATACTTTAAACATTTATAGTCAACAAATATTTCACATTTTACCCAATAGTAATAATAAATATAAAATTTTAAAGTAAAAACCATAATTACAACATCAAGATAATTTGTATGATAAATTTTATCCTAGAGTTTCAATTTATGTGAAGCAAGAGTAATTACCTGATTATTTGGAATCAAGAAAAAACCAAATCCCTTAGAAGAAGAATAATTGTAAACAAAATTATGATTTGTTATTAAAAAATCAATCAATGTAGAATTAACTAATATAATATTCAATTATTGAAAAAATTCATCACATTCATTTATCTAGATGAATTTAACTCCCTTTTGAGTTAAAGTAGTTAGTGGGATAAATAAACCGAGAAAGGTTTTTAACAATCCATTGATAGTAACCATATATTATAGGAAAACATTGAATATTAGTGAAATTTATATTTATTGACTACTCTTAAACCCATTTTGTTTTGGTAGGATTAGTATATATTCCATATTTAGAAAAAATACATTCTATGAATGAAATATACTATAATGAAAATGCACAATTAATAAATTTTCTATAAAACTTATTTCATTTTAATGTTTGAATAATAATCCATATGTCATCCTTCAATTTCTCAAAATTTTTAGAATAAACAAAAATATAGTCAGTCAGAATTAATAAAAATGTATCAAAATATTCATGGAAAACTCTATTCATAGGATTCATAAATACAATGGGTGCATTTGTTGACAGGAAAAGAATAGCAAAAAAATCATAATGCACATATTGAGTAAAAAATGTAGTACTAGGAATTTTATCCCCCTTCACCTTAATATAGGGATACCCATATCTAAATCAATCATAGAAAAATATTAGGTATCCTGATGATGATTAAAAAATTCATTGATATGAGGAAACATATAGATGACATTAAGAGGAATGTTCTTGCATTCTCAATAACAAATGAAAATAATCATGGAAACATCATTATTTTTAAGGGAAAAATAGGATCACCCCAATGTGAAGTGCCATCGAATATGATATAACCTTATCAATAAACTCTTGTATCAAATATTTCAATTCCAAAAGTTATCTTAGATCAATTTTATAATGGGTTTTTGAAATTTTCTTCGAAAATAGGACAATTTCATTAGAAAATTGAAACTACTGGTAAATCATAACACTAAAAAACAATAAATAAATATATCTATATATTAATTATCTACTGGGGCATCAATAATTTTAATAGTTCCTTTATATTTAACATGATGTGCAAGATATTTATCAATTTTATCTTTTATCAACTTATCATCCTCTTGATATGTTATCAATAGTATAAATTAATTGTTACATACGAAATGAAAATAATTCTAAAAGATAAATGCATTATCTATAAAATATATCTTGGAATGATAAACTAAAATACAATCCATCCCTAGAAAAAACATAAAACTCCATAATGGGATAGACAACAAGGTTTATAGGAAAAAACCATCCACTGATTTTTAGAAAAATATTTCTATAATTATTTTTCCCTTTATAATAACCTCATAGTTTATACCAAAATTTCAAATTTTCATTCCTAAGAGGGATTTTCATTTTTTCTCTAAAAATTTATAAGATAAAAATTAATTGTAGATCCTAAATAAAAAAATTGGAACAATATGAATAAAAATTACATTTACCTATCACCATATCATTTGAGGTTCTTGCATCTACCGTGGTAGTAAAATTGGATTTGGAATATCATTCTATTTTTTATCATGATGATTACTAACTTGAGTAGCTATCTTAAGACATATGTTAGTATAATGACCCATCTCATTGAAATTGAAAATATCAATGTTGGATGACTATCTACTTTCCCATTACTTTTCCATTCAAAAATCATTTCCTTACCATCATGAGATGAAAATATGAACTTACCACAAGGGTAAAAATTTGGTAATCCTATAAAAAAATGGGTTAAAATATATTTTATCATGTTTAAATGATTTTGGTGACCTGTATCCATGTTTATTAGTAGATTTCTTCTCAATTTCAGGCCACATATAAATATTTTTACTCTTATTATGACAAAGTACGTAAGTGTCTGAAAAAATTATCTCAAGTTTCTCCTAAAAATAAACAACATACTCAAAAAAATTAAATAAAAGTGTGGGAAATAATTTTTATAAACATGGTTTCATACCTATATAAAATATTTCAATTTTTCTCTCAAATTTGAGAAAAAATGTTATTGGATACCTATTTAGTCCAGTTAAATTTTTATCATACGCATCAGCTAAGTCTTCTTTATTTTACATTGACTTCTTAAATCATCATTACAATATATGTTGATCAAATTTAGGAAATTAATTCTCAAGAAATTTATCTCTAAATATTGTACACTCAATTCCATAAATCTAATTATTTTCTTTGATATTCATAATTATTGGTCACTATCGATCATCTACACCTTCAAAATGATAAATGTACCGAATTACCTTTTAATATTCCACACATCAAAAAACATTTAATATTTTACCCAATGAATTTTTCCATCCTTTAGCTTTCACTGGGTTTGATTATCCTCCAAAAGTAAATGGGTTTTGTTTTATGAAATGACCTAGTATAGGAATTTTCCTCTATGGGGAATTTAGTTAGTCTAATTTATGGATTATTTTAATAATATCACGTTTCAGCTGAATTAACACTACCAATAACTATATTTTTCCTATAATTCATAGTTTCTTATTTGTATTGTTATTATCCTTTTGATATATTCTTACTTTTGCATCATATTTCCTCTATGTAAAACCATTTTTAACATACATGGATTAGATTAAAAAATATGTAAATCATTTATTTTATATCATGATAATATTAACATTATTTATAGTCCCTTTAAAGTGTCTTTTAACATTATCCTAACCTCTAAAGGTATCTAAATATTTATTTTTATTCCAACTATAAAACCTTATAACATAACAAACCCATAATTACATGATTTATAACATGTGTTGCGCAATTTAACATTTTAAGGATAATTTTATTTATAGTTTTAGATAATTATAAAAATAATTACATAAGATTTAAGGCTTTTACACTATGTAAATTTTTTTAATAAATAACTCTTTCATTCCACATCCATTTGTCATTTAAGAAACTTTTATCTTCATTTAAGATTGGTCATCATAGGTGAAATAACGACCTTAATAAAATATATACACATCCATATATCTTGTTAATAATATTTGATAATTTAGTTTGATAGAAAAAGATTAATAAGTGACATATAATAACAATCACATTAGTGCAATGAAAAACCTAAAAACCCATGAAATTATTTACATATTTATCAATAAAACATGATCACATAAATAAAATTTTTTCACATAAGATAAATAGATATGTTATAAAATAAAAAAAATTTAATACCCATTATTAATCAAAATAAAACATGAAGGAATATTTGGGAATTTGGGAACTCATGAAAACATTTCAAAAACAATTCCATAAAAATTTAATAAAAAATTATTACCTAATAGAATAAAAATATTTCCATAAAACCCCTTTGTGAATGAATAATATAGTTCTGTTTGTACATAATATTTAATTTCAATGTTCTATAATTTCTAACCCATTTCAGAATAACTAAATCTTACATAATTCTATATGAGTAACCTATATGGTTATCACCTAAATTTTTAATTTTCAAAGAACATATAATTAACCAATTAATTAGAGAGTAATGTTGGGATAATCCATCACTATGAGAAATATAGATCCTACTCTTCATCATCTGTGATGATAAATAGCCATTCCATCTATAATTTTTTTTGGTCTTTCACTTTTTATCACAAATCCTACTATCAACCCATATGTAAAATCCGTTCAATTTTCACACAATCATAAGTGAAAACATCCTTTTACTTTGAATTTTTTTAAAAAAAAATCCCTAGTAGAGTGAAAATATTATCTATATTGATAAAACATATAAAATTATAGTAGAATCTTGAAACTAATACATAAATATGACATAAGGAAAAAGGTCAATATGTATACATTAAGAAAAATTCTTATTTAACTTTGGTAAAGAAATATCAAGAATGAAAATGAAAAAAATATTCCTTTTTAATACTTTGTGAAAAATGTAAAATATATTAAAAAATTCCATTTATAAACTAATAAATAATAAATAAGAATATTTTTGTGACATTTGAAATAATATGGTTATAAGGAATTAATTGTTTAAAATGTTTAAAACATAATTTTGATTGAACATCTATTACCCTGAGTCCCAACACATTTCATTCAAATTTAAACATAGAGTTTAATATTAAAGGATTTATTTTTATTGACACTATTTTTTTGTGGTGGGTAAGAACACATGGATATATATTTCTCATCAATAATATTGAGGAATGTGTTGAAGAAGACCAAAGTGGTCATATGTAGCTGCTTAAGGAATCATCTAATGAGAAAAAATCACAAAATAGATTTGTGGAATTGTAATATGAAGTATGTGTATTATACTCTGAATAATATCATTAATGTTACTAATCAATATGTATGATTTCTGAGTCATGGATCCAAAAGGAAAGATCTTAGTTGGTAGCAGTCATATAGATTTACCTTAATTCATTTGATCTTTATGGTATATATATCCTTGATAGTGTATTCACTTCTCATAATATAATAAATAATGATCCTATCCAGGGAATTAAATAAAACAAGTAAGGTGTTTTAAAATTTGTAAATGATAAATTCATAATGATTATTTTCTTAGGAAAATCCATGGTTTGTGAAAAATAGATAAGAGGTGTTAATGTATTGGTTTTCTAAGGTCTCATTAACAAATTTCTAAGAATTAGTAAACTCTGTGACTCTAGGATTTTTGTATGATTTGCTAAGAAGGTGTGTATAATTAAGGAAAAAATGGTGGATTTTTGATGCATGGAAATAAAATAAATGGGAATATCTACCTTGTATTTGAAGAAGAATACATTGGATTTCTATCTAGGGAGGAAGAAAAGTGGTTGTGCAATAATTGGATTTCCTAGTTTTTCCAACCAACCATGGAATATATATTATAATGGGATTTAACTAGAGATATATGAAATATATCATGTGATTGTTCTCACACATTAAATTCTTTTTAATAGGGGAATTTTATCTAAAATACATACAATTGAAAAAAATAAAATTCATCAAGAGTGATTTAATTAGTTCTTGACAACATGTGTGGACTATTCTCACCAAAGTCCCTTGATGGGAAGAGGTATAATGAAAATTTCATTAATGATTTCCACAGGATTTCATGGACATTTTTCATTTTCCATAAGTAGGAGGTGTTAAATTATATAACATAATATCAGAGGGAATATAAAAGAATGGTTGGTAAAAAAACATACAATGTTTTGAACCAAAAATGGTAAATATTTAAAAAATATCCAAATAGAGGAATATATAAATAAACATGTGATAAGAAACCAAGTTTTGGCACTAAGAACTCTAAAAAAGAGTATTTGAGAGGAGAATTCAGATAAAAAACATGTCATGAAAAATTAATATTATCATCAACCTAATTTTTTTGGTGTAATTAGTCTTGGAACATGTTTACATTAATAGATATGTTTTCTGTTCAAAAGAAAAAAAGACATCGTATGATTGATGGTATAGAAGGAATCCAATATTAAATAACATGTTAATATTTGTAAGAAATTTTTTTTCTCTCAATTAGAATAAACATAGAATTTTTGAACCTCATATAGATAATGGGGTATTTCTTGGGTACATAGGAAAAATAAAATCATTTACCTTCTTCATCAAGAATATAGGAAAATTAGTTGAATGCAATGATGTTACATAAGTATAAAATGAAAAAATATTAAAAAAATATAGTTACAAGTTTTCAAATGAAATTGATAATGGTGAATGTATCTTAGGGGGACTATAACTGGAAAATACGAACTCAAAATAAGATAATGGTCATGAGTATGTAGAAGATGAATGTGAGTCTACTCAAAAGTAGAGGATTTTAGTAGAAATTGATCGGAAGAAAATAATTGGTGATTAAGTAGTGATTGTTCATATAAGTATAATTAATTATATTCAATAAAAATACCTTCAATAAAATATAGACCTAAATTTTTTTGAAGAAGAAGTTGGGGATGAGAATTGGACTCATGTTACGAATGAAGAGCTTGACCAAATAAAAAAACTGAGAAAATTGGGAAATTGTTTTGAGGTCAACAGATAAAAATGTTCTCAGGACTAAATGGGTCTTTTGGAACAAATTGAATGAATATATAACCAAAATTCAAAAGAAATCATTAATTATGTTCAATAATTCCTCCATAGTTGCAGTTATTAATGTAGATGGTAAAATTTCACTATTTCTAATGTTATATAAAATTAATTTATTCATAGCCATAACATTGCAATGGAAATTCATTGTTTTCTTGATTGATGAAAAGGAATCATTTCTAAACAGTGTTCTAGAAAAATAATTGTATATTGAATATCTAGAAGGTTTTATTGGTCAAGAATATTATAATTTTTTTTAAGTTATAGAAAGTTCTATACGAGTTGAATAAGGAACTAAGAGCATGATATTCATGACCTGATCAGTATTTAAAGAAGATTGATTTTAATAATGGTGAAGTTGATTGCATCCTCTATGTTAATAATTGGAGTAATAAAAGTATGATGATTCTATTATATGTTGAAAACATAATATTTGTTGGATTGAATAATGGTTAATGAGAATACTGTTTAGAATTCATGAATACGATGTTTTTAATATCAATGATTTTCAGGCAATGTTTATTTTGTAGTTTATAGGAAATGAAAGGATAACATGTAACTTTTATCTCTCAATATAAATATTACCTGGAGGTTCTAAGAATGTTTGGAATAAGTAATTCTAAAGTGATAAAAACTTCAGTTTCAACTCAAATGAATCTATAATGAGATGATGAAGGAAAAGTGGTGAATGTCATAGAGTATAAGAAGATAATTAGTAGTATGTTATACATAATAGTGATACAACACAATAATATTTTTCCACATGGAAGGTGGAAAAATACCAATCTAATTCCAAGGGCGTACAATTACTTATTGTGAATATATTAATTTTGAATATCAAGGTTGTAATGGCCCGAACCTTCCTAGTCCATTACATTGTAACATTTTAGTGTATGGGGTGTACGAGACACTATCGGTGAGCTAGAAGGGCATCAGTGTAGGTGGAAGGGTGTCATTGTGGTGTCGCCGATCGGTTCCACCAATCGGTCCCACCGATTGGTGTCTCAATGATTGGTCTCATCGATTGGTTCCACACCTAAACAGTGCGACTATGGAGTGTCAGGGTTATTTCCCCAGTTTTCCTGTAACACATCCTTTAAGTCTTCATACAATTTTTAAAGTGGTTTAAGGCCATTTTGAATCCCCTAAATGATATCATAATTCCCCTAAGAGTGTGGTGACCATTGATTACCAATACATGTTGAATTTTCCTCAGTGTCACACCCATTCCCATGTTTCTAGTTTAACCCCAGTTAAGTGTTCTTTTTCTCTATTTAAAGGAATCCTATTAACTCACACCCTTTATCTCCACCTTCTCCAATGAAAATTATAAAATCTCAATAATTTTAAAAATGATAAACTTCCCAACTGTGTGATCAAACCACGACCCAATTTTTAAGAACATTGAGATTGAACATCTTGTAACTGTAGGATCGAGCCTTTTATCACACTGAGGTCTTCCTCTTCCTTGGTGTCTTTAATTTCCATGGTGTGCTTGGAGTCCCCATTCTAGAGATGTATCATGAGACTATAGTAGAAGCCCTTCCTGGTCTGTCTTATAGTCCTTAGAGTTCTTCATATGTATGTTTCAAATCCCCAGTTCTTGGCACAAGGAGAAAAATTCAATCGTTGATCATCCAGGTAGGGTTGTTTTACTTCGTATCTCTTTAACAGTGCATCATGTGGGGTGGGTATGATGATGATCCTTCATAATATAGATGAAAAAAACTTTAATGAAGATAATGAATGAACCTTTTTAAATAATAATGGGGCGGGAATGATGATGTTTACGTTTCTATGTTACCTTTGTTTTTATGTTGTGAATTATATAGGCTTATGTCCACTGAAAATCATGGTCATTTGTGGTCCTTTCATGCGCACTAATGAGGCACTTTTTTCTGAATTATCTCTTATATAAATGGTGGTAACACATAAACTGGTTAATAACGTAAAAATGGTTGATCAAATGGATTCCCGATTGGAAAGAGAACCTATGTGATCACCCCAGTTAACCAAATGGAAATAAGGTACTTAATGAATGGTTTTGGCTAATTTTGTGTAACACCCCAAGATTTCATAGTGTGTTATTTCTTCTAAATAATTCAATAACTTGCACTACACGCAACACCGAGTTCAATCACACCATGACTTACAAAAAAAAGCCATTCAAAAGAGGTTATGAATAGTATTATCTAAATTTTAAACTTTATATAATCCTTATAATTTTAGAATCCATATTATGAGTTTCTTAGATATATTGCAAGAACAAATTCATTTTCAGTATTGCACTTTTATCAACTCTTAATAGTGAACCCTTTTTAAATACAATATTTTAAACTTTTTGACTAAATGGGGACATCAAAAATTTAAAATGAAACATCCCAAGCTTCCACGACACACTTTCTTTTAATAATACAGTAGCGTGTGTTGCACGCAACCTTGAGTTTTAACACACACCACAACCAATCAAACTAGCCGTTATGAATAGTAATACCTACCTTTTGAAATTATATATATATTATATTTTAAAATGGACTTCATTTTTGGATTCGGAATATCGAATTTAGCCTAAGGTGAAATTTTGGTACATTTCGGATAACTTTCATATTTTGATGAATAGTGAAAATTACTAAATTTTAAATAAAAACAACTTTTTTAATCAAAATAATTAATAGTGATAAATTATGAATTTGAGTGGTTTTAAAGTATATTTAGAATATATTTTTACCATTTAATATAATATTGGTCATTGGACATAATTTTACAATTAAAACGAACATAAACAAGTGTCAATCTTTTGATAGTTATTATCTCTTAAAAACACGCTTTTTGTTTTGACAGCGGGAATTAATTTTAAATTAATTTCTGCCACTTCTGTGTTTTGAATTTATGAAAATGGATTCCATATTTGGAGTCAGGATGCTCAAATTGTGTAAATAGGTAACTTTTATTTTTAGACATTTTGAATAATTACTGCGGTAGATATTTTATTTACCATGGTTAAGGGTAAATCCGGTAAATAAGGGTTAAAAAATAATATTATAATAATACTAAATTACCCTAAAACGTGTCTTAACCCTATTGTTTGATACATGGTCGACCATGGGCATCTTTGGGTCTATTTTGGGACCCCATGGATCCACTTGTAAGTGATAATGACACTTTATTTTAATTAAGTTAAAATGAATACAAAAAATGACACAAGCATATATCTTTTAGAAAAACAATTGTTACATAGGGTTATATATGTTGGATTTTAGATTATAAATATTAATTATAAAGATAAAAAGATTTACTACATAATTATATTTTAATTATAATTTTTAGACATTAAATAATTTATTTTATTTATGACACAATGATGATGCAGTAATTACTATAATAGTGAAAAATTAAAATAATTGATATTATAAATACCCAAATAAATATAATATGAAATTTTTAATGAATTAAACTAATTTTATAGGATAACATGATATATTAGTATTGATTTAATTGACTTTTTTCGAAGTAATAAATCTGTTATGAGTTTCACAAAAATCAACTATTGAATAGTGTCAAAATTGACATAAAAGAGTTTTTAAAACAAATATTATATTATTAATTGATATTAAATTCCTAAAAACCTAAGGTTCGGCCAAGAGACTTATATCATTATAGGTGTATAATTAATGGACCACTTGTGGGTATCTTGTATGTATATGGTATGTTTATTAACCATATAATATAAAAATACAAAGAGACATTGTAAAAGTGAAACTAATTAACTTAGAGTTAATACTTAAAGATAAGGTTAATATAAGTACCCAAACCTGTCTAAATTCTATTGGTTGAGTTGTTTTTGACCCATCCACACCTTAACCTTTGAATATTAAACTTTGGATCCATTGGAAACCGAATATTAATTTATTATAAATTAATATTTCTAGCTTTTCCAAAGGTGCCCCTCACCCCTCTTATAAAAGGGCACTCCTCCTTCTCATTTCTTCACACATTCAAAGCCTTTTTGGTTCGACCAAACTCTTCCCAAATACTCTCCCAACTTCCCTCACTACAACCTAGAGGCCTTAGTTTGATCATAAAGCCAACCTAAGGAGCCCTTTTGATCAAATCAAAAGGAAGAACCCGAAGAAGAGGTAATGTTTTCACCACACTTTTCTAAGTTCATTTCGTCTTCCACTTCTTCTTCCTTTGTTGTTACCATTCTAAAATAATAAATCCAGTATCATATATATACTGTGATGTTATTATAAATATGTTACAACCACATTCAGTATTCTATCCACCCTTTGAATAACATGTCACCATACGTGCGTACGTACGGCTTACCGTCTCCACGTCGTGGTGTAATTGTTATTCAATATATTATTATTTGGATGGGTATAATAATGATGTGTAACTCATGTAAATAATAAATATAACATGTTAATTATTCTGTATATATGATATACCATCCATTATATATTATTTTAGTATCAAAAGAATGATATTGTCGCTCGTGCGTACGTACGGACTACCGTCTCCACGAACGCGATGAGATTCATTCTCCATCGTATCCATTCAAGTATAATTATCATTTGATGATTTAAAAAATGATGTTTAAGGACTTGATATCATTCTGGATATGAATAATATAAAACCTATCCTTTACAAACATGTCTTACGTAATAAAACATATAAAAGAAAACAAGTAAGTTAACACCCGAAACAACGATAATACTAAGATATTATTATCAAATCAATATTAAAAGATCATATATGATATCATATTAATGTATATGATTATTGTATAATTTAATAACAATTATTTCACCATTATACAGGAGGTCAACCTACTCCAACCAAGGAAAAGTACAAGGTAAGGGTTATTTCACAATCTCTTCATTATCCGAGGTTGTTTATATGTAATAATCTACTGGGATCTCTTTATCATCCACATCCATGTTTTCTTAAAAATGTATTTCAAAACATTTTTATTATTTACAAGAATATGGGTTAAAGTCATTTATACCCTTGTTTGACTTTTTATAAGAGGAATCTTTCCGTCTTATTCAAAACAAGGTCCTTTTTAACCTTTTCGACAGAATTAAGGTAAAAATGTTTTTTTTAACTTATACACCGGGTGCGGTTATTTTCCGCCGTTATAAAATCGTCAAAGCTTTCCTTGCAAGCTTATAAGAATATTTTCAAAGAAAATGTTTTATTTTATATGTATCTTAAATGATTTCAAAATAAAAGTAGATATTTCTTTAAAAAGAATATTGATTTCATCTATGTCAACATCCTTTGATGGATTTTAAGATTATTTGAAGTTGATTTATTATGATACAAAACTTCTATATTGTATTGAAGGTTTTGTGATATGTTTGACTATGGATGTGCTATTTTTATACCATTCATAGTTTATGGTGAAATTATTTACATTTCGTATGCTAGTTTTAATACGAATGTTTATGTTATGTTTAAACCTTTTCATATGGGAATGCATTGGACTTAGTAAGTGACGGGTGGAGCCCACTATAGCTCCTCGATGCATCGGTAGGTCTCATGAGACAAACTAGTGTCTTGGCACAAGGCCTTGACAAAATATTATTTGTAGTCTTGGCACGAGGCCTTGGCTATGTGATTATGATAGTCTGGCATTATGCATTCCAACATTATGAAAGTGGTTATTGATTTTTGCATGTTATTATTCTATTAGTAGAATATCCATGTGAATAATTAAATGACATTATTTCATTTTATTTATTCCATACCATGTTGAAAGTTCATGTTTGAAAGGATTTTGTTTTAGTAATTCATTGCCTTAAATGTTTATGCTTTTTTTTGAATGTTCCGTTATATTGTTATCCTTACTGGGCATTTGAGCTCACCCCTTTTCTATGTTTTATTTTTCCCAGGATGTGAAGATGTAAGTTATGAATGACCTGCAGGGATATTATGAGGGGATTATAGTGTGGATTATGGAGACATTATGTTGTTGTAGTAGTTTTTCATTTTATGATGTAATGTAAAACTTATGAATATATCTCGTATTTCCAAGGCTACTAAACCAATCGGTCTTTAGAGATTTGATCTTTCTTGTGATCATGCCAAGGTTATGTAATAATGCACCGACTCTGGGTAATTGGGGTCAGGGCGTTACATTTTGGAAGCATCTTTCTTCGTTCTGGTGATATGTATGGTTTCCCTGTCTGATGCATTTTGGGGTGACATGAATGGGGATGGGACCTATGGTAGTCTAGTTGTTGGTTTGTAAATTAGAGGCTGTGTGCAGATGGTATGTTGGGTCATGGTTTGGTTCTAGTACATCAAGGGATATCACAGATTCCTCTTGTTATTATGACTTTTCAATATAATTAGGTGTGAAAGCTTAAAATCATACATGGATGTTTTTCCTTCAGTTTTTGTTTTGGATTGTGTTAATTCATGTTCGTATCCTAGTAGTGTAGGAATGTTTTAAAAGTAATCACTTGAAAATGATAATTATAATGGGTACAATATTGGATTTTTTTTTCTAGAAATGGGTTGTGTTCAGGTTGTGATTGTTGCGTATTTGTGCTTGTACAGTTAACAATGAGAGTGGTGGTGCATGAGCCTGTTGTCTATTTATAATAACTTAGGATGGGATCAGTGATTTATTACCTATAATTATAATATTTAGTTCTTTTATTTATTATACGCACTCTACCCATGTTGATAACTTCGTGCAGAACATGCCCATTTCATGGGAGAGGGTGTTTTTCCAAAAACCCATATGAGTTGCTAATTATATGATCATTTCTACTCCCTCTACTAGGTAGTCCATGATTCTTCAGGTATGATATGATAGCCTAAAGATTATTATTACCCAACACACTATGGGTAGGGTGGTGTTGTGGTGGTTGGACCAGGTGTGAGCGGGGAGGTCATTTTCCCAAGTGTCTTTGGGATGAGGCCCAGGTGACATTTAGTGTGGTAGTGGTGGTTCTGGCTAGGGTTTCTATAGGAATGGTGGTATTTATTATGGCCCAGGTGTCTGGGTGCGTGATTATGTGTGGTTTTGGTGGCACAAGTATTTTTTGGGCAGGATGAACATACATGTCACATCCGTATTTTTAAATTAATTATCATTTTATTAATTCTTGGCTTGGGATCTCGTGCCAAGATCTGGGCTATGTCCTAGATTAATTTTTATTTTTCATTTAATATTTCTAGCTGGTTTCGTAACCGTGTGTAGTCACTGCATGATGAGCGGTAGCAATGCCATCACCCCAGGTGTTTGTGCGGGTGCCTAGATGGTCTGGGTTGAGGAACATAACTTGCGTGCAGTTTATTAAGTCGTGTGACGAGCGCGTAGTGACCCGATTTTCAGAACAAGATAAATAAACAGATTAAATTTTAAAAGAAAATAATGTTCGATAATAATTATAATAATATTTTGTTATTTTATTATTTTTATTATTATTATGAAAAATAAAATTATTAATGATATTATAATTCTTTATATATTATTATTATTATTTTTATTATTATTCTCATTATTATTAATTTTATAATTTTTATTTTTATTGTGAATAAATTTTATTAATATTACCTTTATGTTAATTTTATTGTTTTTACTTTGGTTTTATTATTATTATTATTATTATCAGTCATGTATTATTATTATTATTATTATTATTATCACGAATATTATTATTTTTAATATAATTGAATGAAAAGAAAAAAAGTCACAAACTCTAATCTACCTGCGGCCCCCCCTCTTTTCCCTTCCCTGTCCGTGCGCACAAGGCCCCCCTTCCTGGTCCTCTCCTCTATGTCGCATCCCCCGTTCGGCCACCTCCCCAATCCAGCCGCCTCCTACTCCCGGTGATGCCCCGTTCGACCTCCCTCCCTAATCATGCAGTACCAACCCGCCCCCAGCAAGGCTCCTCCTGCCACTCCGGGCTCCCATGTGCTAGCCAGGATGCCTCCGGCCGACCCCCCTGCTCCGCTTCTCCGCATCGTATGCGCCTCGGGCCGACCTCTCGCACGACCCGGCTGCCAACATGCGACTTCTTTCTCCCCCCCCTATTGTGTTTTTCTCCCTTTTTTGGGGTTTTCTTCATTTTACCTAAACCCTAATGCATTGAAGGCGTGTTTCATGTGTTTTTTTCATTGTCTATGATGTACGATGGGTCCGTGGGGTGTTGTTCATCCTTCGGTTTAGGTTCTGTCATTTCCGATCCTGGTTTGAGGTAGGTAATTCCATGGTTTTCCATTTTGAAGTCTAATTGATGCTTGAGTATTTTGATAATTTTAATTTATGTGATTCATAGCGTTTTTATATCTATAAATGTTTCTTTTATACTGATTTCAAATTTTTAGAATTAGTCAAAAGAATGTTTTGAGTCAATTCCTGGTTCAATTATGCATTTATTTGATTATGTGCCAAATCTTGTTTTTATATTGTTTATGGATATTTTGTTAAGTCATTTATTTTTATGTTAATACCGTTTGATAAAAAAATAGTAATTTAAAGGAAAATATTTAGCTATGATAATGTTTATGTTCACTTGGTGCATTTGATAAAATATTATAGTGTTCAAAGTGGAATTGAGTGTTTTTATGAAATGTTTATCCTTGATTATGTTTTGTGTCGACATTGGTTATTTATAAATTTAGTTTCGTTTATAATTTTGGTATTGGTATAACTTTCTAATAGTGTTATGGTTTTAAAATAAAAAGGGGGATCTTTGGTTTTTAATGTGGAAGTGTGAGTTCTTTTCAAATAAAGTGAGTGGTTGGTTTTAGCTTCAAAGTTGTACTTTTGTGGGAATATTGTTGGATGTTTACTTGAAACGCAGGCGTGTCGTTGGATGTTGGCACATCCATGGGTGTACTCAGTGCACCCACGGACGTGCCTTGAAGTGACAATGACACCTTTAAACTAGTGTTTCCTTAAAACCCTCGTTTTCTAAATTTTTTTTGTTTCCGAAGTAAAATTAGGTCCTTTGTGTGGATTTTGTGAAAGGTTGGAAGTGTGATCTCAAGGGTGTTTCAGTTTGGCTTTGAAGATATTAAAGTTGTATTTGTGTAATGTTTTGGGTTTTGTTTTTGGACATCACAACTTAATGGCCCGTTTGGCTCTAAGAATACATGGGTGGAGTTGTGTAAACATTTAGAATAGTTTGTGTTTGGAAATTGTGTGTGCCAGTTTGGAACATTAAATGTTTTTGGAATTATGATTTCGACATGGGTGTGTCGTGATAGACCATTTGGAAGTTTCATCTTTAATGTAATGTTAGCGTTGACTCTTTGAAATGATGACGTTTTGACTACTGTATGTCTATATAACAACTTTAGTATTTTGAAAAAGGTATCAAATGGTTTTAATGGTTTCATGGAATGAAGGTCCAGTTGGCACCTTTGATGATATATATATATATATATATATAATGGGGCACCTCTATAGGGGGGATATCCCTTATTGGTTATCATATATAGTGTCCGTGTTTGGGGTAGGAAAGTGTTGTGAGATGAGTCATGAGTGAGAGGGCCTCCTACATACATAGTAATATTGTAACCACCATGGGTTCCTGGGCGTCTTTTAAGATCGAGAGATGGTTGCTTTCCAACCCTGATTAGATGGGTTGGTACCCTTGGATTTGTTGTTAGGCCAGGCGGTCTTTTCCACTAGACTGGTCAGTTAGGGAATCCAGTTGTTTATACACATTGGAGCTTCACTATAAGCTGGTAGGTGGTTCTGAAACCAAGTATGTCCAGGGGGATTCTAGGGATGTTTAGGATCACCCATGGTTACTAGATTTTTTTCATTTCTTATTTACTTTCTATGCACTGGCCTTGTGTACTTTCTATTTTCTAGTTTATTTTCCACTTTCACTCTTACTCATTTTACTCTAGCACAACATTGGTATATTCTATTTTGGATTTTATTTATAAAATGAAATATGATTTTGGAAAATGGTGTGTTGCATGTGTTGGGTTTTTAAATGGGAAAAACGTGTTGCTTATTTTCAAATGTGAAAACCCTAATTTTATAATTATATTTCAAACTTGCGTTAATGGACTATTTCGGGAAATGAGACATTGGATTATGAGGTTTATCTTGGAAACCCTAATGAGAAAAATTAATTCTAATGCCTATCTTTATCATTTCAGTTACAGGTTTCCTTGCTCCGGTCATCTTGGTTGAGTTGCTCGTTATTGGAGGAACATCGGTCTTTGGTTAAGAGGTGACCTAAAAGGTCACGTGGAGGTATTTTCAATTTTATTTTCTTTCTGCTACTAGTGTTATGTTGATTGGCTCTTTATATTAATCTGTTTGCCACTTTACTTATTTTATCTGGGTAGAATCGTTCCTATTTTTCCTCTATTGATGCCCTGGTGTTTCTCGCCTGCCGGGGAGGATCGGGAAGGCCTCTCAGGACATCTCGCAGACCGGCTCAGGTGACCAGTTTAGGGTTGACCCAGGTTGGTTTGTGACAGTATAGTTGGGATGGCCCATATGGTTGTTATTGGGGGCAGCAGTGGGACTATAATAAGATCTGTGGAGGTGGTATGACGCGTAGGATGTTCTAAATAAACAGTGGGAAAGCAGTGCGGGGTACCCAAATATTGATGTTCTATTTCAATTATTTTACCTAGTTTGTGTTATTTGGGGAGAATGCCTTGGTGATGCTTGGTGGGTAGTTTTCATTATTAGGAGTTTTGGTTACCATTACTTTCTCATGGGGCATTAGAATGCCTCCCCACATGTGTATGAGATCTTTTGGTTTACCCTATGGAGTATACCTGTATACTCACCCTACATATATAGAACTACTTTTATGTTTCGAGGAGGACCTTGGGGATTGTGCTAGACCTTACTATCTCGGATGACGGGCTAGTTCTCATTGTTTCTTTTCTTTTCGTTTGGTACTTCCTTTAAGAGTTTTATTGTACTTGTATCACTTTATTTCAAACATGCATATGAAAATGGGTTTTTTGATTTACATTTACTCTCAGTCTTTGGGGTTTTTTTGGGATTTTCCATATTATCTCCCAATCTTGTTCTATAAAAAGGGTAATTCCATCCATATTACGTGAGATTGCATCCCCTTGGTGTTATTCGCCAATCTAGAGCCTGTTGAAGGCGGGATATGAGGGTCATTATCTCTCCTTCAATATAAAGAAGGGAGGTTCTACAAGTTTGTCGTCCCTTACCTCAACTTGGTGAATTCGGTTCATGACAAAGGGCATGATAGAGTTTGTATTTTTTGTATAATGAAAAATATCAAAAAAATTATTAGGATATAAAAATGAGGATTTGTTTAGTTCAACAGATGTTTGAAAATAAAAAAATTAAGGGGTGAATCTGTCTTAGTAGACTATTTATTTCATTTATAATATAAATGATCTCATTTTGTGAAGAACCATAAAAGAGGAATATATTTTGTCTACTCAAGCTTTTAAGAAGTTACAGTTGATGGGGAAAAAACTTAAATATATGGGAATTGAAGCAATGCATCTCAAAATAATCCATTGTGATAATTCAAGTGTTATAAATCATACTGAAAAATCACTTCCACCACTCCATACAACACACATTTAAATCAAGTATCATTTTACTAATAACAAGGTTGATAATGGGGTTTTTAATTGGGAGAATGTTCTTATAGGACTATGGTTTCCAGATATTTTAATTGAGGCCTTTCCAAAATAAGAGTTTGATTATTATCAACTAGGTCTTGGAGTTTATTAAACTCCCCAAACATGAAAAAATGTGTAATTAGAACCCCCTCTCACTTAGGTATGGTGTGTTGGACCCCTTTTCGATGATTTTTTTCTTGACCATAATGAATACCTCAAAGAAGTGACCATTGGGTTCATTAACAAAGGGGGTGAAAATGCCTTGATCAATAAAGGTGGAGAATTTGTTCGGTTATGGAATGATATGGGGGAGTTTTAAATTTTATAATGATGAATATGTTCATTAAATTATTATGTATCGTGAAATCATCCCTAGGATGTTCATGATGAAATCATATTCCTGATGGGAATATATAGTTGGTCTTATTGAGTGAAAACATATATTTCCATGAATTTTATTTATAATGAAGTGGTTATCTAAGGCAATTTTCAGGATCCCTTGTTCCCCATGTAGTGAATAGTTCATGTAGGTTAGAGGTCATGTTGCAAAAATCATTGATCTCATTTTGTTGTTACAAAGTGTGAGTGGCGGTTTGTAGAAGGGGTTGTGTGTGGGTTTAACGAAAAAAGTTTTTTTAGTTTTTAAAGTGTTGTAGAAAACCCAAAGGGGGGTATTTTTTTCAAAAAAATACCTCAAAGTGGTTATTTATGGATTTTGGATAAATTTTGTTTTTTGGTAAAGATGATTGGAAATGTTTCATTATATTTTTTTTTTGACAAAGTTTGTGTTTGGAAGGTGGCACAGTTTCTTATTATTCTGTATATTTTTTTGTATGAAAATAGGGATATGTTTTTTTGTAAAGAAAGGTTAACATGTATCGAAACATTTTTGGACTACATAACACTTGAAGGATTTCTTGGTGGGGTTTCATATAAGTAAACATGACCAAATATGAGTTTTAATATATGATCAACATTGCATATTTGTGAAAACATGAAGAAAAATCCACAAAGGAATGGATTACACATAGAAGTTATTCTATAAGAACCATAAATAGTTTTATTTATTTGCGGTTGAAGATTGTTTTTAAGAGTCCAGTGAAGGGTGAGTTTTACACTCTATGGGCCGTATAACGAGGGCAATATGTAGTAAAGAAATATTCTAAAATGAGTTAACTGTCATTATGATTATTGGTATTTTTTGATTTATATTCCTATATAATAGACCCTTAATACCCCCATAAATGGGGGTATAGGTTTACAAAAAATAATGATATATTGGATTATTTAGTTATGTTTGAATTTGGTTTGAAAAGGAAGTTGATTTTGTGAATGAATTTCAGTCTATAAAGGAATTTTAGTTCATGGATGAGATATTTTTGTGGGGAAATTTATCTCTCAATGATGTTATGGTTTATGAGGTGTCATCCATTCATGAATTAAAATTGGTTCTTGAAGCACTCGTTTTATGGGGTGCAAGGAATTTCATAAGGGGACTAAACCTATTCATGATGGAAGAAAACCTATTTGTGAAAGGAATCTCTACAAACAAATCCCTATGTGATGAATTGGGTTTTATCTTTATGGTGAAAATAGATATTAATTCCACACTAATATATGTTTGAAACTATTTTGAGGTGATTCAGATCATCGTAATAATAATATGAAAAAATAGTGTTGACAAATTAGTTGAGAGATCAGTGAGATTTAATTTTCATTATTGATTGTAAATAAATATGGATAATGAGTCTTCTATGAATCGTGTAACTATAGTAAATTTTAGTGATTTTTCTACATAAAGATATTTCCTTTGTATGGACCATAGATGTAGTCTAGTGAGGTTGAACCAAGTAAAAAATTTCAAGTCTTGAGATTTTTCTGATTAATTCTTTTCTAAGGAAATTATTATAACACCCCTACCTTCCACAGTACGTTTCTCTTTGAATATTGCAATAGTTTTTGTTTTACGCAACTTGGAGTTTTAGAAAACATGAGTGATAAAGCTAGCCATTATGAATAGTAATACCCACATTATGAAATTTTTTAATTTTTATTCTTTGAAATGGACTTCATTTTTGGATTCAGAATATAAAAATTAGCTTAGGGTGAATATTTGGTATTTTTCTGAAAACATTCAATTTTTGATGAATAGTGAAAAACACTACATTATTGTTTAAAACATAATTTTTATTATAATAATTGTTTGTTTTATTTAAATTTACTTTATAGATACATAATAACAATTTAAGTTCAATTTAATTCATTGGAGTTATTTTATAATAAGATTAGATGTATAAAATTTTATTGGACTTTTTACTATCTTTTACCCACCTTCTAAGAACATTTAATAATTTGCATAAAATGTAATTTTACCTATTCTATGAATTAAATTTCAAAAATCCAAGAGACGCAATTGACATGAGTAAGTAAAATGTGATTCAATAGGATAAAAAGAATTTTTGGTGAATAGTAACTTTTGAATTTTATTTACCACGGTTAAAAATAAATAGGGTAATTAAAGGAAAAATGATATTATAATTTCCCTAACACATAACCTAATTCTATTGGAAAAGTTTAATTATACAAAAATAAACCTCAGGAATAAAATATTATCGTTTTGGTCCACTTGGATTAGATTAGGATATTTATTCATATTTTATATAAAGAAGAGTTAAAAGTGTTAAATTCAATGTTTAATAACTAAATCCTTTTTAATATAGGTTTACACAAAATATAAATTAAACTATAAATATTCATTATAAAGATAAAAAAATTTCCTATATAATGGTATTTTATTTATTTAATTTTTATTCATTAAATTGTTACATTTTTTTATGACACAATGATGATGCATTAATTACCTTATTATTGAAACATTAAAATATTGTTATTATAAATAAATAAATAAATTTAAATTTAGACTTATGATAAATTACTATAATTTTATAGGATAAAATGACATGATAGGGGTGATTAAATAAACATTTTTCTAAGTTATAATTTTTTTATGAATTTCACAAAAACAAAATACCGAATAGTGTCAAAATTTACATAATTGAGTTTTAAAAAAATTACTATATTAATAATTTATATAATATTCCTAAAAATATAATGTTGGGTAAAATAACATAGATAAGCTTACATATATCAATAATCACCCACTTGGGGTTATCTTGGATTTTTATAGTATGTTTACTAACCATTTATTATAATAAGACAAGAATACATGGTAAAGGTTATATTATTTAACTAAGAGTTAAATCTAAAATATAAGGTTAAAATGGTGACCTAAAACAATATAAAACCTATTTTTTAATATTTTTTCGACCCATCGCCACCTTATATTCTAAAAAAAATTTAGAGCCATTACAAACTGAAAATGATTATATAATTAATAATATTTCAAGCTCTTCCTAATGTGACTCTCACCGCTCGTATAAAATGGTACATCCTATTCTCTCAAAATAACACCTCTGACGCGCTTTGTATCAGCCAAACCATGCTCAAATACCATCCCAAATACCCTAAATTCGACCTTGATGCCTTAATTTTATCAGAAAGCCAACCTAAGGAGCCCTTTTGATCTACTCAAAATGAAACACCCAAAGAAGATGTAAAAATTTCACCACCTCTTTCAAAGTTCTTTTCTTATTCCATTTCCTCTTTCATTGTTGTTTCCATACAAAAAATATTAACTAAAGTACCTTATAAATACTATTATGTTATTATAAATATTTTACAACCATATTCGTTATTCTATCCATCTTATGAATGACCGGTCACCATGCGTTCATATGTACGGCTTATCGTCTCCACGTTGTGGTGTAATTTTTTATTCAAACACTTCATTATTAGGATGGGTATAATAATAAGTATAAATTATGTTAATAATAAATATGACATGTCAATTATTATGTATATATGATATACCATCCAATTACATACGATTTCACCATCAATATAATGATTTTGACCCCCATGCGTAATTACGAATTACCGTCTCCACGAACGCGATGAAATTCATTCCCCATCATAAAAATTCAAGAATAGTTTTAATTTTATTATTAAAAATAACTTTTAATAACATAATATAATTAGGGATATGTATCAAATACATCCCATTCAATACAAACATGGCTTATATAATCATGATATAAAGGAAAATGAATCAATTAACACTCAAAACAATGATACTACTGAAATATTATTAACAAAGAAATATTAGAAGATCATATATGATATCCTATTTATGTATTTGGTTCTTGTATAATTTAATTACAATGATTTGAATATTATATATGAGTTTAACATACCATCAATCAAGGAAAAGTACAAGGTAAGACATCCTATGCTAAACGTGGGAAGAAACACTCTAGTACTTGACTGAAGTGAATCAGAGTCTATTACATGTGTGGTGAAAAATTCCACCAAGATCGTGATTTCAAGGGAAATAAGGTGGTTTTCAATTTTTAATACTAGAATTGTAGAGAAATGGGGAATTATGAAAATTAATTTCCAAAGCGCCAAGGAAACATACCTTAAAAAATGCAAAGGGAGCAAGGCCAAGCTTATGCGATTACTACCGCTGAGTGTGGAGCTCTGAAAGACATGGTGGAATGTAATGTAATAGTTTACTCATGTTTATCTAATGTTGTATTTGATTCTGTATCATCGTATTGTTTCATATCATCCCAGTTTTCTCAGAAAATTAGATATTTTCAATTTGATTTATCACGGAAGTTGTAATTCAAAACTCCTATGGGATGTATCATTGCAACTATGTTTTGTGAATCAGTCCCCATTATGTCATATAAATGTTTTTTATCTTATGATATCATCATCATACCCATTATTTATTTTGATATAATCCTTGGTATGGGTTGGATTTCGGACCATGATGCAAAATGTTTTTATAAGAATAAAGAGGAAACAATTTTTGATGATGATAAGAAGTACCTTATCTTTAGAGTAGAAACATCACCACCTGATTCTATCTAGATCCACCCCAGTAGATCAACTAAATTCAATTATTGGGGAGGAAGAGAATGAAATAACTATGGGTGATGAAAGGAATTTTCAAATATATTATGTAACTATTGTTCAAGAATATGTTTATGTGTTTTTAGAGTATTTTCATGGATATCCTCTAGAATGAGAAATTGAGTTTTCCATTGATTTACTTCCTAGTTTAAGGCCCATATCGAATATCCCTTATTGAATGGACATTGTGGAATTAGTCAAACTAAATAAATAACTTGGGGAATTGAGTAAGAAATGATTTATTCACCATAGTGTTTCTCCATGGGGAACCCCTGTTCTTATTATTAGGAAGAAAGATGGATTTATGAGGTTGTACATTGACTATAGGGAGATCAATTATATAATAATAAATAACAAGTATCCCCTACCTCTCATAAATGATTTATTTGTTCAAATTCATGGAGCTCAATATTTTTCAAAGATTGGCCTTTGGTCTGGATATCATCAGTTGTCTGTAATGAAGGAAGACATTCTGAAAACGAAATTATGATATAGGTATGGTTATTACGAGATTACAGTAATTCCTTTTGGACTGACTAATGCACCCTATCTTTTCATGGATCTAATGAATAGAGTATTAAAGTAATATCTTGATGAATTTTTATTATTATTTATTGATGATATCATGGTATACTAAAAAAGATATGAAGATTGTGATAATAACTAGTGCACTATTCTAAAAACCCTCATAATAAATGAATTATATGGGATGTTTAGCAAGTGTGAATTTTGCCTTTAGAAAATTTATTTTCTTTACCATATTGTCTCAAAGGATGGAATATCTGCTGATCCTTATACGACAAGATAAATACAAGAATGGCCAACACCGATGAGTATAACAGAGGTATACAGTTTTATAGTTTTAGAAGGTTATTATCGGTGTTTCATACAGAATTTTACACGATTGGAAAACCCATTAACCAATCTCAAATGTAAAGGGGTTAAATTTGTTTGTAAAAAAGCGTGT
This sequence comes from Viscum album, assembly GCA_963277665.1. Taxonomy (NCBI): domain Eukaryota; kingdom Viridiplantae; phylum Streptophyta; class Magnoliopsida; order Santalales; family Viscaceae; genus Viscum; species Viscum album. The sequence goes on from OY728155.1 coordinate 806,375,048, forward strand.
GAAGAATTTTTTGACGAACTAAAGATAACATTAGTCAGTGATCCTGTATTGACTCTACCATTGGGGAATAATGGGTTTTTTATTTTTAGTGTTTCTTTAAAAAAAGGACATGGTTGTGTCTTTATGCAGAATGATAGAGTTATTTCCTATGCATCACCATAGCTAAAAATTCATGAAAAAACTATCCTACTCATGATCTTGAGTTAGTAGCTGTAATATTTTCTTTGAAGATATGGAGACACTATCTCTATGGTAAATAAATGTGAGATATATACAGATCAAAAGAGTTTGAAGTATATTTTCTCATAGAAAGAACTCAAAATGAGGAAAATAAGATATCTTGAACAACTCAAAAATTATGATTACACTATACAGTACCACCTGGGGATGGAAAATAAGTTGGTAGATTCTTTGATGAGAAAGGATCAGAGAGTTTTGAATAAGAAAAGAGTTGAAAGGGATATTATGTTCATGGATTTAGTAAATATGAATATGGGAATAATAATGGAAGTTGAAACATCAATAATTTTTCAACTGGTTGCCAATACAACTTTACTAGAAAGGATAAAAATTTCTCATATTTATGATGAGGAGTTTCGAAAGAAAATTGAAGCTATGAATGATGGGAGTCTGATCAACTTTGTGTATGAAGATGGAATTTTGAAATTTGGGAAGAGACTTTGTGTTCCTGACATACCGGATCTAAAAATTAAATTATTGGATGATTCTCGTAGCTCTAATTTATCTATACACCCTGGTAGAAAAATGATGTATAGATATTTGAAAGAACATTTTTTGTGTAAAAACATGAAGGGGGAGATTATTGAATATGTGTCAATATGTATTGTTTTTCAACAGGTGAAAGCTGGAAGACAAAATCCTGGAGGTGTCAGGAAACCTCTTACCATACCTGAGTGGAAATGGGATGACGTTACAATGGACTTTGTCATGGGTCTACAAAATAATCCTAGAAGGAATGATGCAATATGGGTCATTTTTTATCATCTTACCAAGTCATCAAATTTTTTTGTCTTCAAGCGAAGATTTACGACTTGAACGTCTAGTAATAGTATATATTAATGATGTTGTAAGACTTCATGGAGTACCCCTATCGAATGTTTCTGATCATGATCCTTATTTTACATTAAAATTTTGGAAAAGTCTTTAGAAGGCATTGGATACTGAACTACATTGGAGCACTGCCTACCACCCTCAAACTGATGGACAATCAAAATATACTATTCAAACCATAAAAGAGATGTTGAGATATTTCTCACTTGACTTTCAAGGTGTGTGGGATCATTATTTACCTCTGGTAGAATTGTCCTATTACAATATCATCCATTCAACTATTCTGATGGCACCATATGAAGCGTTATATGGAAAGAGATTTTTCACACCAACTAGATGGGATGATGTTGGTGAAAGAAATGTCATTGGCCCAACACCTGTTGAAGAAACAATGGAAATGGTGAAGATTATCCAACCCCACCTCAAAGATGGTCAAAGTAGGAAAAAGGGATAGGCTGATAACTGAAAGAAGGATTTGGAATGTTAGGAAGGATATCATGTTTTCTTGAAGGTATCTCTATGGAATGGAGTTATACAATGTGTTTAGAAGGGTAAATTATGTCCTAGGTACATCAGACCTTTCGAAATTCTAGAATGAATTGGGGTTGTATCTTACCATTTGGAAATGCCTCCAAGTGTCTCTAAAGTTCATGATGTTTTCAATGTATCACTATTGAGAAAATACATGCCTGACCGAATATATGTAATCACCTATGAAAAAATATAACTAGAACCCGACCTGTCTTATAGCTAAGAGCCTATCATAATTCTGGATAGTAGATAACAAGTGTTGGAAAACCAAACGACTCGTATGATGAATGTTCTATGGAGAAACCATACGATGGAAGAGGAAACATGGAAACCTGAGGAACTTAGGATGAAGAACAACCTGAATCATTCTATGCAGTAGTATTCTAGAAATTTTGAGGATTAAATTATTTGAACGAGGGATGAATTTAACACCCCCATCTTCCACGGTACGTTTCTCTTTGAATAGTGAAATAGATAGTTTTGTACACAACATGGAGTTTTTTCACACCACAACCAATCAAACTAGCCATTATAAATATTACTACCCACTTTTTAAAATTTTATAAATTTAATTTTTTGAAATGGATTTCATTTTTTGATTCGGAATATAAAAATTAACTTAGGGTATATTTTTGGTATTTTTCTGAAAACATTCAATTTTGGATGAATAGCGATAAACACTGCATTATTGTTTAAAACCTACTTTTTATTTTAATAATTATTTATTGTAGTTAAATTCATTTTAAAGATTCATAGTACCTATAAACGTTCAACGTAATTCATTGGAGTTATTTTATAATAAGATTAGATGTATAATATTTTATTGAACATTTTACCGTCTTTTACCCACCTTCTAGGAACATTTGAAAATTTCAACAAAACATAATTTTACCACTTTTGAGAATTCAATTTCAAAAATCAAAGAGTCACAATTGACATGAGTAATTAAAATGTGGTTCAGTTGGATAAAAATTATTCTCAGTGAATAGTATCTTTTGAATTTTATTTTCCATGGTTCAAAGTAAATAGGGTAATTAAAGGTAAAAATAATATTATAATTACACTAAAACATGTCATAATTATATTGTACAAGTTAATTTAGACCAAAATCAACCTTAGTAATAAAAAGGATCTTTTGGTCCGCTTCGATTAGATTCGGACATTTATTATTATTTTATTTAAAGAAGATTTAAAAGTATTAAATTCCAAGTTTAATAACCAAGATATTTTTAATATCGGGTTATACATAATATAAATTATACTATAAATATTCATTATAAAGTAAAAACAGTTTCCTACATAATGGTATTTTATTTATAAATTTTATACATTAAAAAATTAAATATATTTATGACACAATGATGATGTAGTAATGACCTTATTATTGAAATATTAAAAAAATTGATATTATAAATATTTATATAAATGTAAATTGAGACTTTTGATGAATTCCACTACTCTTTTAGGATAATATGACATGTTTGGTTTTATTAAATAAATTTTTTTGAAGTGATAAAGTTGTTATGAATTTCAAAAAAACCAAATACCAAATAGTGTCAGAATTGACGTAATTGAGTTTATAAAACAAATACTATATTATTAATTGATAAAATATTCCTTAAAAACTAAAGTTAGACCAGAGAACTTAGATACGGTTATATATATTAATAATGAACCACTTGGGGGTTAACTTGGATTTTTATAGTTAGTTTATAAACCATTTATTAAAATAATACAGGTATACATAGTAAAAGTTATACTATTTAAATAAGAGTAAAATCTAAAAGATAAGGTTAATATGGTGACCTAAACCTATCTAAAACCTATTGGTTGAAAATTTTTAGACCCATAACCACATTATCCTTGAAATAAATACTTTTTAGCCATTATAAACTGAATATGATGGTATAATATAACAATATTTCAAGCATTTCCTAAAGTGACCCTCACCTCTCTTATAAATGTGTACTTCCCCTTATATCAAAATCACACCTCCAATGCCATTTGGCTCACCCAAACCCTGCTAAACTATCCTCCCAACTACTCTCACTTAGACCTATATGCCTTACTTTTATCAGAAAGCCAACCTATAGATCCCTTTTTATCAAATCAAAAGGAAACAGCTGAAGAATAGATAATAATTTCACCACCTCGTTCAAAGTTCATTTCTTCTTCCACTTCCTCATTCATTGTTGTTTCTGTACCAAAATAATAAATCTATTACCTTATACATACTGTGATGTTATTATAAATATGGAAAAACCATATTCATTATTCTATCCATCCTATGAATAACAACTCACTATACGTGCATACATATGACTTACCATCTCAATGTTGTGGTGTTGTTTGTTATTCAAACGCTTAATTATTTTGATGGGTATAATAATGATTATAACATATTTAAATAATAAATATTAAATTTTAATGATAATGTATATATGATATACCATCAAATTACTTGTTATTTCCCCATCAATAGAGTGATATTGTTTCTCGTGTGTATGCACGGATTGACGTCTCCACAAACGCAATTAAATTCATTCCCCATCATAACCATTCAAGAATAATTTTCAAATTATGATTAAAAATATTGTTTAAGAACATAATATAATTATGGATATGAATCAAATACATCATATCCATAACAAACCTGTCTTACTTAACCAATCATATAAAGGAATACAGATCAGTTAACACCCGAAACAATGATATTACTGAAATATTATTAACGAAGAAATATTAGAAGATCATCTATGATATCATATTTCTGTATTTGGTTCTTGTATAATTTAAATACAGTTATTTAAAAATTATATATTAGGTTAGCATACCCTCGATCAAGGAAAAATACGAGGTATTGGTTAATTATACAATCCTTTCATTATCTGAGGTTGTTTATATGTGTGTATCTACTAGGACCGCTTTATCATCACATCCATGTTTCTTAAAAATGTATTTCAAAACATTTTTACTATTTCCTAGACTATGGGTTAATGTCATTTATACCCTTTTTGACTTTTTATATAATTTTTATAAAGGAATCATTCCTTCATTCTCCAAATAAGGTCCTTTATGACCATTTTGACAAAATTAATGAAAGAATGTTTTTTAACTTATACGACGAGTGAGGCTATTTTTTCCATTATAACATCTTCGAAACTTCTATTACAAGATTATAAGAATATTTCAAAATAAATTTTTTCTTTTATAATTATGTGACTTTTAAATGATATTTAAAATAGAAAGAAATATTTCTATCAAATAGTTTTTATTTCATATATGTCAACATCCTTTGATTGATTTTACACTTGTTCGAAGTTGATTTTTTTATGATACAATATTCCATATTGTATTTAAGGTTTTGTTATATGTTTGAAAATGGATGTGTTATATTTAGACCATTCATGGTTTATCATTAAAGTATTAAAATTTTATATGCTAGTTTTAATATGAATGTTTTTGTTATGTTTGATCACTTTCATATGAGGAAGGAGTTGGACTTAGTAAGGGATGGGTGGAGCCCACTATAGTTACTCGATGCATCGGTAGGTCTCATTAGACAAACTAGTGTCTTGGCATAAGGCATTGACAAAATATTATCTATAGTCTTCGCAAGAAACCTTGACTATGTGGTTATGATTTCTGGCATTATGCATTCCATCATTATGAAATTGGATATTGATATTACATGTGATTATTCAACTAGTAGAATATCCATATAAATAAGTTAATGGAATTCTCTGATTTCTATTTTCCATATTAATATCCTGTTTATGTTTAAAATCCTTGTGTTTTAGACTTATATATTTCATTAAATGTTTATACTTATTGATGAAAGTTTCTGTTATATTGTTATCACTACTAAGAACCTCAGATCACCCCATTCAATGTTTTATTTTTTCCAGGAAGTGAAGAACTATATTTTGATGGACCTATAGGGATAGTATAAGGGATATGATTGTGTTAAAAGGAGACACAATGTTGTCTTTTTATTTCATGCTATAATGTAAAACTTATGTATGTATCTAATACTTCCAAGGCTACTAAACTGATCTCTCTTTCGGACACAATTCCTTATATCATGCCAATGTTATGTAATAATGCACCAACACTCGGGAACTGGGGTCGGGGTGTTACAATGATAAATAAGATGGTTCTGTTTAACATTGAAACAATATCCAAAGGGGAAATTATTTTAATACATCATAGACTTATTCACCCCATATTAGGGTATTTAACTAGGTTAGGATAAAATGGATATAATTTTATATAACCTATAGAATGTTAAAAAAATTTATTCTTTAGTAAACAATTTTATTTAAATTATTTATATTTATCATATTTGAAATTTTGATTTTTTTTATGTTCATTATTTTAGTTTATGTTGTTTTCAGTTATTAACCACAATAATTATGTATCTTTTGTTTTCATTCATTTAATAAATTATTTATTTTTTATTATTGTAAATTATATTTTAATATTTTCCAAAACATTACTAAATAAAATAAAATTTATATATTCATTAAATATTATTTAAATAATATGTGAAACTTGTGATAATTTTTTTCCAATGTGAATTTTTGTTATATTCACATTGGAAGAAATATTAAATTTTATATTCATAATATTCCTATTGATTGTGAATAAAATATTGAATTTGTTTTTTGGTTTTATTGAATTATCAAATAAAACATCATAATTTATGAATTTCAATTGATGCTACCAATTCCAAACTTCTTTTTTGAATCAAATATTTTTAAAATTTCACCCATAGACAATTTAATTTTTCTAGAATAATGTTATCATGATTTATAAATTTATATTATAAAATTATATGAACATATTTGGTCTCCATTAATATCACATAGTTTTTCTTATATTCATTGTGATATTCTAGAAATAATGGAAAAAATTATAAAATTTGTAAGGATAAAATTATTCATCATTTTGGATGTAATGATATTGATTATTCTAATTAGAATGACGAACCACCTATAGCCAATCGTAAAATTAATATAGATGTGGGTACACTATATGAACACTATGAGTGGTCAAAAAACCTAAGTGTAATTTTTATAATATTTAAATTGTGTGAAATCATTTTTGGTTCATTTAAAGAGAATAAGAGTACTAATGACTTTAAAATAGATATAGATGATCAGTTCATATGATCATATATTTTTTTAGAAAGGAAATTACTCATTAGATTGTCATCTCTTTTTTATGAATCTAATATGGTTGTTATAATTGATAATATATAGTCGATCAATTTGGGTTCCACATTCTATATTTAAAACACCTTACATGGTATAAAAAAATAAGGAAACTAGGGGATATTGAGCTTAGCATCGATTTAGGAAACATGATTTTCTTGTAGGCGGAAGATGTTGGGACAGAAAATATGGTGTTATGAACAGGACTTTTTGTCATTTATATTTTTTTATGTTTTATGATTCAATAGATACATTATTTTCATTCAAAGACTTCTACCATTTGGTTATTCATTATGATTTTTAAACAAATTTTATCTTAATATATATAAAAGACATATTTATTTTGTGACACTTTAAATATGATCTCTTCTTAATAAATTTACAAAGTAATACTGTTAATGTTTTAATTTATGGAAATTATAGCTTAAAATGAAGGGTTTTAACTAGAAAATCTTCTTTATTTAACACTGAATATAATTTCATGTCTCCAAGGGAATAATTAAATGATTATTAAATGACATATTACTTAGGAATCCAAAATTTACTAACATTGGAACCAATTTGGGCTAAATTGAGGGGAATGAATCTTTTAAATCAAAAAAGGGACTAATTAAATTTAATACATATTTCAAATCATAGATACACACATATATATAGTTCATACATAGATCTACATGGCTATAAATTCTCCATTTCATTCATTAATGACTATTCGTGATATATATATCATTACATACATCATAGTAATAATGATGCTTTGGATGGAAATCAAAATTTTAATACAAAGGTAGAGAAACATAATGGTAAACCAATTAAGATAGTGTCTTTAGATATAGGTAGATAATATTATGGAAGTTATTTTAAGGATGGAAAATTACCTAGTCTCTTTTAAAGGCTTCATTGAGAAAACATAATATTATCCCAAAATACTATGTAAGGTTAACTGGACCAAAACGGTGCAGAAAAAAGAAGAATCAAAACCATAATATACATGTTGTGTAGGATGATTATTAATTATAAACTACCTAAATTATTGGGGAAAATAGTAGTTAAAACAACAAAATTTATTTTAAATTGGGTTTTACATATGTCTACATGAAAACAACTATTCTAATTATTTAAGGGGTGGATACTAAGTTTACAAAATATGTGGATTTGGGAATTCCCAGTATAAGTTTATTTTATAACCTATATGAAATTATGTTAGATCTAAGGAAAATTAGTATTTACCTAATTGGATATGATGATAGTTCAAATGGATATTATTTTTATTTTTTCATCCTTGAACACATGAATTGTGGAGTTATCAAATGATTTTTTAAAAATTACAATATTAATATGGTAAATTTGATTAATAATTCTCTTATTAAAGATCATTTAGAAGTTGATACCAATAAATTAAATGATATTTTGATAAATTACCATAACAATCCTTTTTTATTTAGTGGTGTTGGAATAAACATTATTCTATAATATGTTGTTAATCATCCTATAGATTATCTTGTTTTAGAATCTAGAAATATCGAACATCCTATTCAATATCATTTCTCTTAATAAAATGAACGTGATACATTAATAAAATCTTTTATGACTGAAATATTAGAAATTTTTTGTGGTTATATAGTTTATCTACAAAAATATGGATATAATATTGGAGATACAAAAATCCTAAATCATTTTCATAATACTTGATTTATATTGATTTAAAAATTTGGAATGTTTCCATGACTATGGATATGAATTCCATGAAGAGTGATGATGTTCAGGAAAATTTTCAGTTACCAATTAGAATGAAAACTATTAGGTGTAAACGGTTTTTTAAAAAGAATAATAATTCATTGGATAATATTAAGAGATATAAGGGCTGACTAGTTTCTAAATGATTCACTAAAAAGGATAGAGATGATTACAGTAATACATTTTCACAAGAAACCAAATATTATTTCATACTTATGGTATTAGAAGTAGTAAATATTTTTAATCATATTTACAAAAAATGGAGATGAAGATTTCTTTTCAAAATATTAATCATTATGGGGATTATTACATTAACCAATAAGATGGATTCATCTATAATTATGGTAAAATTTTTATATAAGAGATAAAAATGACTATCTATGGTTTAAAACAAGAATCGAAAATTTGTTTTTTATGATTTCTTAATTTTATTTATTAATTTGGTTTTGGTGAAAATATTATAGATAAAAATATATAAATGAAGGGTAGTGTGTGTTAAATCTATTTTCTTTTTTATACATAGATTAATGTTTACTTACAACTGATGATAAGATAATTCAATATGAGTGGAATTTATTTATAGCTAAATGTTTTTTCATGGAATAAATAGGTGGTGTATCTAATGAATTTGGGATTAAAATTCCAGGTGGTATGTTGATATGCATTCCAATTTTGTCTCAATAAACCTACATTAATTATGTTTTAGAGTTATTTTGGATGAAATATTATGTAATGTGTTTAACACCCATTATTAGTGGTGATAAATTCACATTGAACCAATTACCTAAAGACAATTTAGAGATATTAAAAATAAAAACCATCTCATATGCTTATGAATTTGGTAGTTTAATATATGATAAATTTTGAAAAATATGAAAACCAAACTTGTTGTTTGAATGTTTCAAATATATCAAAGTAATTTGGGAATGGATCATTAGAATTTTATGACGAAGGTATTATGACACCTTTAGTTAATTAAAAAAACATGATTTATTCTATAATGAATGATAGTTTGGAAATTTTCAATTATTTAGATTCCTATATTTGTAGTTGTGTTTATTTATCAAAATCAATATCAATGTACATATTTATGATGACTAGTAAAGAGTTTTTGTGGTGGAGTGCTAAACATACACTAATAGCCACATATAATTTAAAAGCACAGTTTTTTTCTTGTTTTTAGTCCACTTCACATGTTTTGTAGTAATAGAGTTTCATTTCATTGCTGAATGTTATGGATTCTATTTCCATGATATTAATAATTTATTATAACAATTCCTCTGTCGACTTTATGGATAAGAATACCAAACCAGGAAGTCAATGTAATTATATCAACATTAAATAATTATTTATAAACAAATATATTAATATTATTAAAGTGGTTAGTCTACATATCATAACTAAATTGATGATTATATATCCTCTGACTAAAGGCATTCCACTATTCCAATTTAATGATTATTTAATTTTTATTGGGAAAGATCCAAATATGTAAACTCATAAATGTTACTGTATAAACAAATTATATTTGAAATTCCATTGGTATATACTTCTCATTTTTTGATATTATGTACAGATTCATTACATGAGAAATATTTTGGAGATATAAAATAAATAATGTGGTTATGGTTTATTAAATGGTAGATTTAAGACACATAATACATTATGATAAATTTGAAGCAGTACTCATTTATGTAAAGTCCATGTTGATATGATTCATGTATTTTTTTATTAAGAGGGATATTTATTTTATATGCTCTCAAAAATTGGTATATACCAGGTGGGATAATGTAATCAATATGTTCCCCCACTCAATAACACACCACCATGCATGATGAACCCCAAAATTGCACTTCCAAATTCTGTGATTAAAAAAATAAATTACCCACAATATTTGATACAAATTGGAAATTAAAATATATTTTACAAATAATTTAACATTTACATCCCAAATACCTTTTTAATTTCAGCATTTTAGAGGGTTATGATAAGGAATAGTGTGACCCATATTGTTCATACATAAATTTAACATCTTATTATATGAATATTAATTATATAACATTATTATCTATGAAAAACTATTTTATGTCTAATTTATTTAGAAACATAAATAATTGAAAAAAATGATCATAACTTATATAAATAATATAAATATATGTTATTTATAAAAAGAACCCTTTTTAGATATGTCATACATAAAAACATTATTCATAACATTGGGAATGGAAACATATGAAATTGTGAGCTATGAGGCACAGAAAGGGTAAACAAGGGAGATATAAATTATCAATTGAAGATAAAATTAAAATAAGGATAATATAATATGTTAATAATTTTTGAAAACCACAATTTTAATATCATATATTATAATCTTGATTTATTTCATAAATATTAGTAGTTTTAAAGACATGAATCCTAATGGAAGTAATGAACATGAGCCACGAAACAGTAACATTGGCATAAGATAAAAGTTTTTTCCATAAACATAATAATGTAAACTCATTTCCATAGTAAATGATTATTATAAATATAATCATAGTATATTGGGTTCACTCCCCATTCCCCCATATTATTAGTCAATGTTCACTTAGAATACTATAATAGTGGACATTATTACTTACAGAACTGGGTTCACTCCCCATTATCGTAATTATTTTATAATGAGATAACCATTCTAACCCAATTCATTAGAGGGATATATAATTAAAATACCACCTATCACATAATAATAATACATTCATATGTGTCCCCTAATATCATTAAACATTCATAATATATCATAATCTAGTGAAAATTAATGGGTTTAACAAAAATTTCAACAATTCACTATAGAATAACGCCTAAAAACAACGGGGTTTCATAAAAATCACATCTTTATAATAATAAACCATCCAGAGAAATAATAATGGTGGTATCCTTATATCATTTCCCTAGTAAATAATATATAATATTAAAAGATGTTAACATGAATTAAAAAAAGTTTAACATATCACTAGGAATATGTCATGAGGAAAATAAACTTTTCATTTTTCAATCACTTGTTTAAAATATATAAATTTCTAAAATTTAATGGAAAAAATTTTCATTGAAAATAACCTAAAAAAATTATAATGTAATAATCAACTCGTTTAGTGTTCATAATGGTGGAAAATTATATCATTCCACTTTCAATAAAAAAAATAATCCTTTCACATTTTAGTGAAAATAAAAAAAATATTTTTTCTCACTCTTGAGTATTTAAAGAGAGGAAAACTAAATGAAAAAATTTATTATCAAAAAATAAATTTAAGAGAATAAAACTCACTAGTTTTTAAGGTATATCATTATATTTCATTATCATAAACATAATCATAAACAATCCTGGTAAAGAATGATATTCTAACATAAAACCCTTACCTCAAGTTCAACTGGCTTCAAAAGTTATCTAAAAACACATATAAAAATTTTAAAATTATTATAAGTTTTTTTTTAAAAAAATTTTACATACTTATAATATATTATATGATTCACTTATAATATTTCAATTCCCATTTATTAAGAATTCCTTATTGAAATCAGCATTTTATTGAGATGGATATTTTTTAGGAAAATTTTGGTTTGGTAGTTCCAGTCCTTGTTATTTGATCAAGGTTTAATAATATATAATAATTTAATAATTATATTAATTTAATTTATGTTCATGGAGATGGTAAGTCATACATACGCATGAATGTTATTTTTACATTTTTATGAATGGAATGTATGAATTTTTTGTATTAATTAACCTTTCTAGAATCATTATTATAACATTTAGGTCACATTTATTCATTAAATATTTCATTATTACCATCCATGTAAATCATGAACTAAAAACAAATCCCATCGCTTAGTGGAAGTTGTAGTCCACACGCATGCACAAGCGACAGTATCTTTTCTATTGGATTAGAATGTAAGAAGGTAGATATGATTTTATAATTTAAGTATAATAATTTATTTAAAAACATACAATATAAAATTTAAACCCATAATAATAACCATCCATGAAATATGGTGTTACAAATGAATTGTATTGGTATATGGAGGTTGTAGTCCACAAGTACACATGTTCGATACATTCACTTTTGATTTGATAAAATATAGGTGGATATTTGTTGTTCCATAATAATAATAACATTTCAATATTTTTAGGATACTAAATTTACTATTATATGAAATGTTCAACTTATTTAGAGGAGTTATTAGAAGTTATAATTTTATAGAGGTTGAGTAATATGATTACATTTTCTTTAGTTAGACTCCTTAGATCCTTTCATAAGGAATATTAGAATATTCTTTTAAGATTATCATAACCAATATTTCATGGATATGGAATTTGAGAATAAATTTAGGTAGGTTTTGGTCGATATTGATGGTACAAATTTGTGTCAAAAAGAGAAAGTACGTATCCTTTTATAAGTGGGAGAGAGGACACAATTGGAATTTAATAAAGGATTAAAATATAAAAAAGAAATTCTCTTGAAAAAGGATTCCAAATAGAGTTTGATTAATTTATTTAATGTTATGGAGATAAAATATAGAAATAAAATAAAATCTATTCATTTTTATTTTGAATATTTATCCTCATCTCTTACTTTAACCCCCCAATACACCTATTTTAAACCTAACTATAGTGACAAATTTTTTACTTTGTTTACTATTATATATGTCAAAAAATGGAAGTTGAATCATTACCAAATTTTTAAATTTTAATTTAAAATATTGAATCTATTTTATAAAATCCATCCCCTAAAAGTGGAAAAAATCAATTTCAAAACAAACACAAAAAAGCAATGAAAGAAACATTCAATAAATAAATGTTTTATAGTGTAGAAATTTTTTTATACTAACATCCATATAAAATTATTTCAAAAAACCATAATTGGATTAATAATAATATAAATTTATTTATTTTTCATTAAAAATATTTTTAAAAAATAGAAATTTTAATATTCTTTAAGTAAAATGACATTCTTCAATTAAAATAAATATTTTCACTATTCATAGAAAAAGTATACTTTTCATAAAATTTCGAAAACATCACTATAAGATGATATTAACATGTTAATTTCAAAAATATAGTACATTTTTTCACATTCATATCCCAAATGAGGAAAAAACCTATTTTATTTTTTCCTAGAAAAAATAAATTTAAAAAAAATAGAAAAATGTATTTTTTTTGAAGCATATAAATAGTTTTCTCAAAATATATTACCGTTATCAAAAAACATTATAATTTTTTTAAATGTCATTTTTACTAATCTTAATAACAATTTAATGGATAGTTTATAACTAGATATAATATTACACATCATTTATACTTGCATTTGGGTGTATCATAAGCTATAAATGAAATTAAATTTATTTAAAAATATATATCATGAAACCAATGGGTGTCACATTAAACCACCATTAAAATGGATTTCATCCTAAAAATTATTTTTCTAAAATATAGAATGAGGATATCTTTATTTCATTACACCCTCAAGTCTTGTATGGCATATTTGACTTTTTGATTCCTCTAGGGAACTTTAACAAGGTGAGAAGTTATGTTCTGTAGAACATTTTCTCTACTCTTTAAGATTTCAACTGATTGTTCTTTATATGAAATTGTATTTCCCAGTGGTATAAACTCTGAGTTTAGTACATGTGATGTATCAAGTATTTACATTATCAGATTATATAAATGAACATATTGTGAACTTGAGAGTGGTTTGGTGGAAGGGCCCAATAATAGGATTCTTTCCCTGCTCGATCAAGAATTTTGAAGGGGATAATATAAGTAGGAATCAGATTTACCATATTTATAAATCTCATAACATTATCCTATATATATTTTTCTTGTAATATCTTCTCACCAACTTTAATATTCAAATTTCATCAATTATTATTAGCATAAATTTTTTTAACTATGAAAATCCATAATGTGTTGTTAATTGGATATAGCTTTCTCTTATCCTTCCTCAGTTAGCTCATGTCCCAATATATTTATTTATAAAAATTTATAACCTAAAATAGTAATTTTACACTTCATTATATAGAAGACCTTAGAAATAGAAATATTAATTCTCAAGAGATTTCTATTATTGTAAGAAAACTCATCCAAAAGAGTGTTTTTGTCCCAAGCACCTTTAAAATCCATAAAATAAGATATTAACTTATCCTATAGGGTTTCAATGGTTCTAAAATATTGACTATCAGTTTATAGATGATAAAGAGTGTTAAAACTAAAATCTATATCAATAGCCTACCGAATAATTTTCTAAAACATAGGTGGAAACATGTGCTCCCGACTAGATACAATAAAATATGGTACTATATGAATCATTAACCCTTCATTAATATATAATATGTAAAGATGATATAGAGAGAAATATTATATGATAGTAATGAAATGTGTTTACTTTATAAGGGGATTGAATTCAACCTAAATAACATTACAACGTTTAGGATTTTTTAGAGAGTCTCACAAAAAAATCCATGGTCTTGTTTTCCCATTTAAATATCTTTATGAGATATATTTAAAAATCATATATACCTATTTTCTCATCCTTAACATGATGAAATAACAAGCCACAATATATATACTCTTAAATATGTATATTTATGCTGTCCACCAAAAATACTCTTTCGAATCACTATACATCACTGTATGTCTATGATTAATAGAGAATAATGAACTATGAGCTTCATACAATTTCTCATTCTTTAGGTATGGTATTGGTGGAACACAAAAATGTATATTAAACATTAAAATTAAATCCCAATCAAGGTTGAACTTATGAAAATTGATGACCTTATTTTATAGTTATGTATCTTCTTTTTCTTCCTCATTAATATTTTTCTAGATAGATGGTTGGAAACTCATTTATTCAAGAAATGATTTTTCCCTTTCCATCAATATATCTAGATAAATTATTTAAAAATAGATAAATATTAAATATTTCATGATCGACATCATAGATAATATAAAATGAACCTTTAAACTCAAAAAATTCATTCAGCTTGTTCCTTCTTAGTGTAGTAATGTTTTGAGTAGTCATAGGATTTAATAAACTGCAACCATATTCGGTGGTTAATATTCATACATTTTTGAGAGAATATATACATAAAATTTTAGGATAAGTATATATATCTAAAAATTATCCATAAATCTAATGGATCTATATCATTAATTTAATAACTACCATATCTAACTCAAAATATTTAAATGAGTGATTTTTCTAATGAACCTTCAATTGTCATGAGGTATAAGTTATCACCATAAAATTTTTCATGAGGATGCATGCCAATACCTTTTGATACATCACTATAGATCAAAAAAATATTCTCCATTATAGGGAAGTTTATGAAAATCATCACTAACTAACCTTATTTTCAATTTTTTTAAATTTTCCTCATTTTCATATGTCCAAAGGAACTTTGATCCCTGTAAAGATATCTTAGTGATTGGATTGGACATCTATGATAAATATTCCACCATGTGTGGATAATATCTATTTAAAGAATTAAAAATATAGATCTCAAACACTATATTTGGTATTGTCATCGTTGAATAACTTCTTTGATTAATAGATCCACAAATATTCCCTTACATTAGATTATGGGACACAAAAGTAAAAAAAAATTTCTCCAAAAATTACACGTGGTAAATTTTTCATACAGTTTTCCCTTAATTTGGGTCTTCAATACAATCCTAAAGTGATATTCATGATCTTCCCTGAACATTTAATATATTATAATATCTTCTATAAAGAAAACAAAAAATTGATCAAGGAAATATCTAAACAATCTATTTATTAAATCCATAAAGATACTATGGTAATTATTAAGACCAACTGGAATCACTATAAATTAATTGATTCCATACCTTGAAGGGAATATAATTTTTTTATACCCTCCATAATGAACATTAATTGATGATATACATAATGAAGGTCAATCTTGGAAAATTATTGACCTCTATATAGTTGATCAGAAAAGTCATCATTATAGGGAAGAGGATACTTGTTCTTGATAGTGATCTTGTTAAGTTCCCAAAAATAAATGAAAAATCGCATTGATCAATATTCCATCTTAAAAAAATAACAGGTACACCCCATGATGACATACTTGTCTAAATGAGTCCCTTTTAATGAATCTATTGTAGTTTCTTCTTTAATTTATACAACTCAATCATTTCCATTCTATATGGGGTATTTGAAAAAGGTGTATCCCCTGGTAAGTGTACAATTAAAAAAATCATTATTAAGTGGAATACATGGAATATATTCCAAAAATAAATCCAAAAAATCCAAAAAAATAGTAATATATTCAATATTTTGTTCCTCCTAAAACATCTAAGACAAAATCCCTTTTTTAATATGAAACAAGACCCATAAATGGATTCATTTTTCATCAGAAGTTTATATTTATCATCACACTAATATAAGAACGTATCTTGGCTCAGAATATCAAACATGACTTGATTTTTATGAAAATGGATTGGGGGTTTATATAGGGAAGTATAATACATGTCTTAGATAACATAATATTCAACCATATGAAGAATAAAAATATTTACCAGAAGTAATTTACCTCAAATAAAAATTGGATAGGAATCATATATTTGATATGTGATCACTACATCATTAGGGGTTCTAACTTCTAATTCAACATATAATTTTTTATGTGGAATTTTGATACCCTTGAAAAATTATTTAGTTATAAAACAATGGGTATATCTACAATCAAATAACAATATTTAGTTCTAGAGTGGATTGTAAGTATAAATTTCACCACATCATTATTGTACCCTTCATTGAAAATAATGATCATGTGAGATTTACCTTTTTATATAGGAACGTTAGGTTACTTACATTGATCATTATCATTATTAACCTTTAAATTTGAGAACAAATTAGAATAATCCCCATACTCCTTGGATTTGAAATACTAATATGTGGGTGGTGCATTCAGTTTCGCTTTTTATCTATCATTATCTAACATATTATTCCCATCACATTGGTATTAAATTTATTTATGAAATTCCTTTCCCCAAATAAAACATTTATTTACTGCCTTGAAATAATTACCTCCATGTTTCCATATAAACAAAGAGCATAAAGGAAATCTCATCT
The DNA here is from genome assembly GCA_963277665.1 of Viscum album. NCBI lineage: Eukaryota > Viridiplantae > Streptophyta > Magnoliopsida > Santalales > Viscaceae > Viscum > Viscum album. The sequence continues at coordinate 806,392,737 of OY728155.1, forward strand.
TCTACTGTACATTTTTTTATAAATTTATTTGAATTCCATATTTATTTTTCTTATCAAAAATATTAGATTTATGGGTAACTCTAATCTCGATATCCTCATGGATATAATATTGAACAAATTCTTCTTAGATAATAAATCCACGTTTGTCTAATTCCCTTCAATATCTTGGTTTTATTCCACCAATGAACCTATCAACCTTAAATTTAGGTTAGAATATTATACTTAATGTGTATCATGCAAGTCTTATAAAATTTTCCTCACTGGTACTAATGGATTCTTCTTACTTTTATTTTATCTCAAGGAATTAATTATCCATTTTCATATAAATAATATGATGAATTTAATTATTGAAAAATATTACCTTAAACCTATCCCACTCTATAGAGTTAATTTTGTTGCATTGTCTCATGTTCTTGAAAAGATGACCCTATTTATATAATTCACCATACAAATGACAAATAAATCAAATAAAATTTTCATATTCTGAACATTTTATAATAGAAAATATCATTTCAATTGTATTAATACATTTCTCAACAACTAGTGGATTAAAATACCCATAAATTAAAGTTGGATGATTCCTTATGGTTGATTCAACAAAATATTTTTCCTTTCTTTGCTTCTTTGGAAGATCATTATGATATATTAATTAATAAACTTTTGTAAGCATAAAACAATTTCGTTTTCATTCTGTATCCCATGACATTTAGTTAATCTGGAGGACAATCATTTCATTTTCCATAACAATCATTATTAATAGATTTCATTTGGGTTCCATCAATTGAATAAAACCAAATATAATAGAGTAGCCAATAATAATCATAGTTAGAAACCATATAATAATGGAAAATCATTTATATGATGTAGAAATCATGTCACCTTATCTTTAATCTATGACACCAAAGTTTATTCATAGCCAAAATCAATCAAATTTTTTCATATTGGTTCAAAAATAATATGTCATTAATCCAATAATATCCCTTGGGAGTGTCAAAGAATTTTCTTACGAAGGGAATAATCACTATTGAAAGAATAATGGTCACTGCTTACTATAATAACTAATTTACATGTTATTATCCAAGGATGCACCTTTTACAAGACCACGTTCAGTTGTAGTATCGAGATAGAGATGTTTTTCTTGGAAAACTCACACTACTTTATTTACCATAACATAGGAAATTATCTTATACATATGATAATCCAATGGGTTCCCACTAAAATCTTCTTATCCTAGTTTTCCAAAGAAAACCAAGAATTTCTCTAATACTAACTATAGGTACCCTTGATTTGCATATATAAATATCACATATTATTAGATTTATATTCATTACATAATAATACAATGCACATTGGAATCATATAGGTGTAGGGTATTATGAAACATGGAGAAAAATACTACTTTTTTACAAGAGATATACGTCATATACCAGTAAGTTCATCATAACTAGAATCCTTCTTAGAAAAATCATACTTAAACCCCTTATTCAGAATTTGGGGATAGGAAATATAATGGTAAACAAGGGATATATCAATTATTGGTTAAATATAACATGATAATAAGAGTATGATAAGATGATAATAACAATTTAAAATCAACACTTCATATAATAGATCATAATCTCGAGTCATGTCAGAAATATTGGTAGTTTATAATAAACGAATCATACAGAAATCAAAGAACATAATCCATTTGAGCCTGAAATTTTAATAAGACACATGTTTTTCGAATACACCTAGGTCATAGAATATAATTACCTTATTTAAGGCTCATATCAATATAATCATAGTATATTGGTTCCACTCCCCATTCCATCATATTCATAGTCAAGGTTCACTCCCAAAACTATCCCAATTTACAAATTACCTTTCTAAAATGTGTCCACACCCCATTCTAGTCCTTATTGTCTCATTAGATATACATCATTACCCAATACATTAGAGGGATTTGAAATTCATATACATCCCATCAAATAATCATAATCAATTTATATATGTTCCATAATATGTTAAATTATTCATCACCTCTCATTAACCATGGAAGACCAATGGGTTTTGTAATCATTTCAACAATTCACCATAGGATAACCTAAGAAAAATTAATGGGTTTCATAAACATTTCATAATAATAATTATAATAAATCATCTAGACTATAAATATAGGTGGAATAATTGGATAATATACCCATTAGAACATATTAAATATTATATAATTATATCATAAATGAAAATTCATTTAAAATATCAACTGGAATTTTTCTTAAGGAAAATACACTTTTCATTTTGTATTAAATTCCTTAAAATCTGAAAAATTGTAAAATATTATAGAAGATATTTTTATTGAATATATCCTAATAAAATGCTGACTTAGTATTAAATTCAATAATTTTTAATAGTTTTAGGATATTTGGTTCATGATTTATATGTTACAAAAATATTATTTTCATATTTTCTGAAAAAAAAACTCAAAATCACATAGTTCAGAAAATGATAAGAATATTCCTTTTAAAAAAAATATAAAAGACAGTAAATGGTAAAAATTATTTAATAAAACCATATTATATTATATAAAAACCCTAGAAAATATTTTTAGGAAGCATGGATAGAGATAGAAAAGCATTCTTGACCGGTAGGAGATCTAAATTCGATTTTCCCAAAAAAAATATTATTTCAATATATTAATTATATAAATAGTGGAAAATTAATTGAAACTTGTATTTTCTATAAATATAAATAGTATAATAAAATTAATAACAATTTTGAGAGTTATATCCTGAAATTTCATCACAAAAAAAACAAAATCATAAACAATCCCGATAAATAATTACATTGTAACATAATACCCTTACCTCAAGTTAAGAACTGTTCAAATATGAAACAAAATGCATTATAAAAATATAAAGTTATAATAATTCTATAAAATTATAACTTAAATACTTATATAACACATATTAACCACATATAAAATTTAAACATCCATTTATTAATAAATCTTTATTAAAATCATTGTTTCTACCTGTTAACTGTTTATTTTTTCATGAATGTTTTGATTCGTTAGTTTTGGTATGCTTACATTGATCATGGTTTCATAATGTCTATTATGATAATAATTATATTAATATATTATATATTCATTAAACATATATTATTATTATTCTATAATAGAATGAAATGTAAAAATTAATCACATTGTTCAAGGAGACGGTAGGTTGTACATACACATGAACATTGGTTCCACTATTCGACGAATGGTTTGAAAGAAAAGTAAATAATAAATCATATTTCCAGAATAATTATTTTATCATATATACCACATATATTAATTTATTATATTTTTATTACCATCCAAGTAAACAGTAAATTAAAAATAAATCACATCACTTCGTCAAGGTAAAAGTCCACATGTATCCATATGCAACGTTATCATTTTCCAATAGATTATCTGGTAAGAAGGTAGATGTGATATTAGAATTAAGTAATAATAATAATGTCCAAAATATCATTTATAAAATTTAAACCAATTATTATAATAATCCACAAATGATGGTGATAGAAAATGAACTCTATCGCAATGTGTAAGTGGTAGTCCACACATTCGCACAAGCGATACTTTCACTTCTCATTTCATAGAATATTGCACAATATTAGCGGTTGTGAAATAAGAAAAAAACATCAATATATTTAGGATAATAATGTTATTTTTTATGAATAATACCTCATATTTATAATAGTTATAAGAATAAATAAATTGAAATTGTCCAAGTAAGACGATTACCTCTCCTTTAGTTGGCCACCATTAGATACATAATTAAGGACACAAGAAATGGTATTTTAAGAATCCCTTAACCTAAAATTAGTGTATATGTATTTTGAGAAGATATTTGGGATTGTTTTATTTGATCGAGAATTCCCAACATTTTATAATTAATAGAAATGATGGTGTCCTTATATATGTGGGGGAGAGGATGGACTTGGAATTTATTAAAAGATTAATGTATAAAAAAGTCACTCTCAAGACAAATACTACAAAATGGCCTGTTATTTGAAGGTTTTATATTATTATTTAGATATACAACTATAAAATCTTTTATGTAAACGTTTAATTATGAATATAGAACCTTATCTCTTGGTTTAAACCCTGGTCAATTTAGTGTAACCTCAATCATAATGAATTTTTTAAAAAAATTTGTACTATTAATTGATAATAATAATGAAAAAAACCCCATTAAAAAATTTATACATTTTGAATGAAAATATGGAATATATTTGAAAAAATTAAATCTATATAATTTACCAAATTTTTTATTAAAATAAACATAAAAAATACGATGAAAACAATTTTCAAGAAATAAGTATTTTCTTAAGTATGAAAATATTCTACAAAAACCTCATTAAATTAATTCAAAAGACCACAACTAAATTATTAATAATATATTCGATCTAATATCAATTTTAAAACCACATTAAAATATATTTTAAATATGTTTGTTCTTTAAATGAAAAGACTATTTAAAAAATCACTATTTTTCACTATTCATTGAAATATTACTCATTTTATAAAATTCTCAAAATTTAAATAAAAATAAATTTTGACATATTAATTTCCAAAAATTGGTCATTTTTAAATAAAAAATTATGAAATTTGGAAATTTTTATTCATTTATTTTCTCACCAAAATAAATAAAAACCATTTTGGAGAACACTAAATTTTTTGAAGAATATTAAGCCTTTAATAAAACATTACCGAAACTATCATAAAACTATATACATATTTATTAAATTTTGTTATTCTGATTCACACCACCAATTTAATAACTAGGTTTTAAAGATATTCTATATTATAGTTCATTTAGAATCCATGTTGTGTGTATTTTACTGAATCGAAAAGTAAATTTATTTTAAAATATATATCATAATATATGAGGGTGTTACAATTATTTGACCAATATAACCCATGTTATCTATATCAAATATATTTTTTACCTCTATACAAGTAACTTCTTAATCCATAATAATCTGTCAACATCTCATACAAATAATTCACACTAGATACTCTTATAGACATATCATATGTATTGTTTTTATTCATAACCTTGAGAGATGGAAACATAAGAAAGGGGTGAAATCTGATTATTAGTAAGGGTAAACCTAAGTGATAATAATAAAATATCCTATTTGGGGATAATATTATCATATTTTTATAATTATGATACATAGAAAATTTTACCCAATAAAGAATTGACAGTAAATCATCACATTATGCTTTTCATGACATATTAAATGAATCAATATAGTGTAAAAGCATGAGTCAATAAACATGATCCATGATAGAATAAATTTTTTAGAAGAATAAGTGTAAAACTTTGGCATAAACATGAGCAAATATATCATATTTAGATTCTACCAATCATGAAATCAATCACATATCAGGCTCGGTCAAACCACTCTTGTACCATCTTTGGCTTGGGTAACACTTCTTATATACCATTAGAAATGGGGTAAAAAATATATTTTACCCCATTGTCTTGGGATAAAACCTGAAAGTAAAATTCTTCTAATGATATATCCACCTTCGTACCATTTCTCTTAGGATAAATCCTTTTGAGTACCCTTTTAAGCTAATGAGACATAAACATAACCCAATTCATTAGAAGGAAATATAAAACCCCACCCAGAGTCATCCATATATATATATATATATGCACAACGTTAAATAATTCATCATCATAACATAATGAACGTAATGAATGAAAATGGGGTTTTAACTTTTTAAAATGGAATAACATAAGGAAAAAATTAATAATTCAATAAATAATTATAACATGATAAAACAATGGAAAATAAACTGGTATCCAATGATATTCCAAAACATTATAGGTAAATACAATTCAACAATAATAATATATAATATTGTATTTACAACATATAGCTAAAGAGTATTTGGATTAGTAAATAATTTCCCAAATCAAATTACATATGGAATCTATGTGAACATCATTCAATCAAATAAATTCAAAACATAGTAATCAAAAATTAAATACATTGGAGACAATTTATTCCTATTCATAGTGAATTATTAGTCAATACAACCGTAGTGATGGATAATTCCAATAAATGAGAAATAAATTACAAAATCCATCACTATTGAAAAGTTATATTTTATCATTTAAATAATTTCCTTGATTAAGTATAGGATATGTCAAAAGATAACGACTCATATGATAAATACTTACTATGAGTTTTAGAAAAGTTCAATTTGGATTTAGGAAATAACCCCCATCATTTGTAATAACTTGAAAAGGATTATTTTAGAAGTCTAGTAGAAAATAATTTTTTTTCTAAACCATTAATGTGTAAGGATATATTTACATATGAAGTTACAATGTAGATAGAAATATGTGTTAATATTTAAAAAGGTTAAAATGATATTTTGTAATGAATTTGAAAAATGATGATGTTATGAGTCACAATCCAAAATTATATTAGAAAAGGTGAAGTGAAAATGTTAAAAACAATTAAAATTTAAAAATAAATTTCAAAAATATATCCATGAAAATAATTAAATGTTATTAAAAGAAAAGTGGGGTGGAATATAAAGCATTTTTAAATATTGAAAAAAGTAAATTTTTTAAATTTTTTTGAAACCACGCATCATAAAAATTGTAATATATATTTATTTTTAAAAGAGTAAAAGTAAAAAAATGATTTAACATATGAAAAATACAATGGGGATTAAACTATAAATTAGAAAAATGGTATGGGCAATGAGTTGAACCCACCATTAAAGAGGATGAGAATTATTTTACAAAATGATATTCTTTTTGTGAGTGAAATTTTTTAATGTTAAAAGGTATTAATTACATGATAATTTTAAAATAGAGTGGACGATAAATTTCCATGAAATATAATCTTTATGCATAAAAAACCAATATTATATTAATCAAGTACTGGAGGAATCCTTATTACTCAATGAATGGAGTTGAGTTAACAAAAAACCTTAAAACATTAATATATTTTGAATCAAAATACATTTAAAGAGGTAAAATGATATGGCTCTTCAAACACTATGATTTAAATTAATATGGTAAAATACATTCATTATGTATTATATAAACCATTCTAAAGAAAATATGGCATATATTAGAAATTATGTCCCATGGGGTCACATCATGAGAGAGGAAACCGTTACCATGATTTCACACGAATATTATCTCATTTTAACCTCACGTATAACAACAATAAACATATTAATGACCTATATAAGGACCATTTAAATTTATTAAAAAATTACTTATTATTAATACATATATGTATATTAGTTAGTTATTGAAAATTTTCCATATCGAGTGTCAGTAATCTTGATCATTCCAAAATAGTTTTATAATAGTAGTATTGATAATCATTATTTTCCCAAATTTCCTTATTTATAGATCAAATAAGTAATGAAATTTATGTTTTATGATATTTTATAGTAACATACCAGTACTGAGTTCCACCTAAAGGTGCCCCGTACCCTATTGGTCACATGGCCTCCAGATAATTTCCTCGCACGCTAGAGGCTACCAACTAGCAGTGAGGGACTCAAGTGTGATAGTGGTGAAACAATACCCTCATTGGAAAAGTAACACATCAGAAACAAATAGTAAACAATAACAGAAGTAGTAATACCATATAGCAGAAGTAAACAACATAAGAATGATAGTATAAACAGTTGTAGTATATATATAAACAAAGCATGCATTAAAAAAGTATCTAGTAAAACATCCAAACAAGTCTCAATGATGGAAGTACAATACTGAAAAAATACAAAAAATTAAACTCTACATCATCTCTAGACTCATCTTGGTACCATTCTCTCTAGCTCTAATAATAATCAAGTACCTAATGAAGAAGGGTTCTTTCCCTTACCTATACATGAAACTATATAATCTGTTTGGGTTGAAAAGCATGACCCGAACTGGGGGTGAGATGAATCCCAGTAGGAAACTCGCACAAGATATGTGCCTAACTACTAGTGAATATATATAGTAGGAAATATGAAAAATGATGCAAATAAACAAGGAAGAATTAAAGAGAAAACAATCCTAAAATTTTTAGTTACTTGTATTTACATTTATAAAAGTATTCAACCTATTGAATAATGTAACCTTGGGATATATCCTAAGCTATGTATCCCCTATATAACAATAACAAATGGACGTCTCAAAGACTATCTAAAAAATAAATTAAGACCAATTCCAAGATGGTTCTTTGGATTGGAAGGATCGTCACAATCAAATAAGAATTCACATGAAAACTTCTAGGAAAGTTCACACAGTCTAATCACCTTTGGTTTCATATATCATCCTTTCAAAAATTATAATGACCCCCTTTGAAATCTCACACAGTCTAACCCCTTTGGTAACACATGGAACTAATCAAAAATCATAATGACCTCCCGGGTAGCTCTCACGGTCAATATTCCCTTGTTCGGCATTATAATTACCGATAGAAACTCTCATATTCAATGACCTATGGTCCAACATTTACATAATAATGACCCTCTAGGTATCTCTCACAGTCTAACCCCTCTGGTCAATGAACCATGATAGCTATCATTGTCAATACCTCTGGCCAATCAAAAAAAAATTCATTATTAAAAGACACTACTTCGGGAAGCTCTCATAGTAAATTCCCCTTGGTTATACTTTTATAATGCAAAACACATGCATCTCATATTAACAAAATCTCTATCCTAACAACACTAGGCATAGAAAACAAAGCATCCTAACATGATTTCTAGACCCAATGATAATAACCAAATCAACCATGGGAAATTCTTCCATAATCAAGGTAATAAACCTTATTCTTAGTCAATAACCTTTTCTCAGACAAACAAACCATTGTAGGAATCAAACATGGTTAAATTTCAAAATAGTTAATACCCTAAACAAGGGTATTCAACACCAAGAGCATATATAATCCAAATACAACCATTCCAAGGCACAAACAACCTACCTCGATGTCGTACAATGAACACTCCTGAACTCCAACCCTTGAATCGGGCTAGAACGACATAGATATATGGAAAGGATAAGAATGATCAACCCTCAATAACTCAAGAGAGAGGAGAAATCAATAAGAGAGGCTCTAGGGAAAATCTGAAATCATCGTTGGGAATCCAATGCAACTGGAGGCATCTTAATTAGTACTTATATGGAGGAATAGGAAGATCTTGAAGATCTTCAGCTGTCTCATCACTGTCTTGTATGAAACACAGAACGAATATATGTGTCCTGGAGATGAGACATGACCCCGGTCTAATTAATAAAATAAATAGAATCATACACGTCTTGTTAATTTAATTTGCATGTTGTGTACTATCCTCAACCAGCCCTGCTTTTGATGGTCTGCCATGTCTCCTCACAAGGCCATATACTCAGTCGTTACATGGATACCCACGGAAACCGGATACACAGCGTGTACTCAAGACTACATGACGTGTACTTAGAAAATTTCAAAATTATTCCATTCTCCTAATAAACAACCTGAAAAAATATCCATAACTTAAATGACAATATAAATTCTTAAAAACATCCCCCTTAAAGTAATTTTTCCCTAAATTCCCCTTCCAAGGTTGGAGGAGATGAACCATCAAACAACTTTGGCCACTGGGATCGTACATCGACATCCCTCTTCCGAGTATTATCCTGTACTCGCCCATGTTACCATAGCACCTACACAAGAGGAATTGACCAACCATAGATAACCTTGATTATGTGATCCACAGTTTGAATAGGGTGATCCTCAAAGTATGCATCCACCTCCAACTCAACCTCCTCCCGTTGAAAAATGTGATACGGGTCTGAAAAGTAACATTGTAGCTGAGAAACATAAAGGACTTCATGAACATCCTTTTACCTATGAGGTAACTAAAACTGATAGAATACTTCCTAACTCTCCCTAGAAACTCAAAATACTGGAATATATCAGTGAAATCATAAACAATCTCTAAACCCTCATTTGTCCCAACCGTAGTGTGACACGTAATAAAAAATGATTTCTAACTTTGAACTCCAGAGGTCATCTCTGTTGATCTGCGTAAGATTTTTGTTGAAAATGTTCATTAGTCTTCCTGTTCTTAATCAACTCCAACTACTCAGTGGTCTCCTGGACAAGATGAGGTCCCAACACAACTGCCTCCCCTACCTCGAGCCAACATAAGAGTGATCGACATGGCCTACCATACAAAGCCTCATAAGGGGCAATCTGAATTGTTGCCTTAAAACTGTTATTATAGGAAAATTCCTCAATGGGTATACGTCTCATCCATGTGCCCCCAAAATCTAGGACGCATTCTCATATCATGTCCCCAAAACATAAATTACTCTCTCAGACTGGCCATCTATCTAGGGATGGTAAGCTATACTCATAAGTACCTATGTACCCAAATACCTCTATAGTCTCTACCAGAAACGAGATGTAAACTTATTTCCCCTTCTGAAACAATCGAGTGTGGAACCCCATGAAAACACACAATCTCTCTGATGTTAAACCATACAAGATCATCAATACTGAAGGTATCCTTGATCGGTAAGAAATGTAAAAAATTCATGAGTCTGTCAATAACAACTGAAACCACATCATTCCCTTGAGGAAACCTCGGTAAACCCGTCACGAAATACATCATGACATCATTCCACCTATACTTAGGAATGGGTAACTGTTGTAAAAGTCATACTAGTCTTTGATGCTCCACCTTCACCTGTAGACAGGTGGAATATCTCATAACATCCCAGCTACATCTCTCTTCATACCTGGCACTCAATACTAACGGTGTAGATCTGGATACATCTTGGTGACCCCAGGATGAACTGTCCAAACCGAGGAATGAAAATCCTGCACCAGCTCCTCACATATTTCAGCTGACACCCATATTTTCCCATGAATACACAAGATATCATACTCTCCAATGTTCCACACAGGAGTAGGGTCCTCTACTAAAACACTCTCTTATAGGACTAGGCCTTTAGAATCTGATAGCCGCATCATTCACACTCAGTTAAGAAGAGTAGAGAACACAAAAATAGAAGAAATAAATGTTTTCCACTATCTATCATCCACCTCCAAATGCATCTCAGAGAATAGAACCATCAGCTACTACTCACTGATAGCCTCATGAACTAATTGTATCTGAGTCCTCCTTTTTGATGAATTAGTCACTTTGTTTCCTTTCCCATGCATGTAGGCATGATCAAAGACAAAATACTAAAGGTACTCTACCCACCTTCACTGTCTCAAATTTAGATCACGCTGATTAAAGATATACATGAGACTTTTGTGGTTGGTGTACACCACAAAATTATCACCCAAATTATATTTTCTCTAATAATGTAAATAATACACAACTACATCTAACTTGAGATCGTGTGATGGGTAGTTCCTCTCATATGGCGTCAACTGTTGAGACTCTTACGCAATGACTACTTCCCCCTTGCATAAGCACGACTCCCAGCCCGATACCTGACACATTATAGTGAACCATGCTACTCTTCCCCATCTCTAAAAAATAAGTATCGGTGCTAAAGACAATCTCCCTTTCAACTCCTGAAAGGATAAATCTTTGGAATATGTCCACAAGTACTTCATAGCCTTCTTAGTCAAGCCTATCAGTGGTGTTGCTTAGTGTGAAAATTCTTGTATAAAGCATCTGTAGTAACCATCCAACCACATAAAATTTAATACCTCGAAGATGTTATTCGGATGATCCTAGGAAACATCTACTATCACATTATCTGTGTCTATTGAAACTCCTAACTCTATGAAAACATGACCCATGAAGTGAATCGCGTCCATTGGAATGTGGAATTTTGAGATCTTAGCATAAAACTGATGCTCTCTTGGTGTACTCAAAATGATCTCAATATGGATTACCTGGTTGGGTTGAGTGTGAGAGTACATGAAAATATTTTCCACAAAGAATTACAAAAAAATTCCAGTAAGGATGGAACACTCAGTTCATCAGGTCCATGAAATCTCTAGGTGCTTCTATGACATCGAATGGCATAACCACATACTCATATAGACCATACTTACTTCAAAGGGATGTAAGAGTTATATCTGATGGTATAACGCCCAACTGATGATAACAAAATATCAATTCAATGTTTGAGAACACCCAGGATCCTTGAAGCTGATCAAATAGATCATCAATCCTTAATAAGGGATATCAGTTCTTGAACCTCAACTGGTTCAGCTTTTGATAATCCACATAAAGTGTGAGGGTAGAATCTTCCTTCCACGCAAAAAAGACAGAAAAACCCCTCGGAGAGGTACTAAGTTGAATGAAACCATTTTCCTGAAACTATTATAACTACATCTTGAGCTCATGTACCTCTGGTGTAGAAATCCTATAAGGATAAATGAACATTGGTGTTGCTCATGGTACAAGATCAATAGAGAAATATACCTATGGATCTGGAGGTAAACCTAAAATGTTGTCTGGAAAGACATCCCTGAAATGATCTACAACTAGTGGAAATTTAATATGCGAGGTCCCCTGGTCATCCAAATATAGACTAGAAATCTGGGATGTAACTCCTCCCAACCTTTGATGCTCAGGTCCATCTATGCTCACCTGAACATCCCATTCTCCCTTATGTAGAAAAGAATTATCCTCTGGTGTCGTGAAACTCACCCTACAATGATAGAAGTTAACAAAGTCCTAAAAGCAGACTAACAAGTCCATTTCTAGAATTACATCGAATCCTATCATCTATAATACACAAAGGTCTCATAAAAATGACCCCCACCAACCACAATAGGGCACTCCTTTCATGACATACACTATCCATCCTAATCCCCAACTAAGTGTCTAGTGTCATAACATCCTCAAATGTAAAGATACAGATCCCAAGGCTCTCCACAATAGAAAAAAAATATAAAACTATGGGAATCCCTTGTATTAAAAAGAGAAAAATATAAAACTGAGACAACTAGAATCGTACCACTAACTGTAGAGGGTCTGGGATCCTGCTCTTGCTGGTTCAGCTCTCCAAGTGCATGATCTCTTAGGCTTAGTCAACCCTCAACGTCTTGGAATATAATTAATCATAAAAGGTCCTATGAAACTCTTCCCAGGACATATCCCGATGATGTACCAACTGTGAGATATCATCCAACCATATCTCGGTCGTTTCATGTAGCATGTACGTCATGAGATTCACCCTTCTATCAAGAGGATTCTCCAAATGCTCTAAGATAGAAAGCATGGCCTCCAACCATGAATCTTCCACATGTGGTCCTCTATACCCTAAAAAGTTGGATGATGATGATGCTGTAACATTTTTGTCAAAACTTCCAAAAATAGAGCCTGAGGTGGTGCTACCTGAAAGGTCTGTAACATCCTCAAAAATCCTTCACAAAACTTTAAATCTTCACCTGCGTCTGGTATAGTAGATAGTGCAGAGACAGGACTGAGAGGAAGATATTCTAGTAGTCTCCGATCTACCATTTCCTGTGTATGATCATTGCCCTTTATCTGGCATACAACTAGAGGATGTCTCAGTTGCATCACTTAGTAAGGTCAAGCACACACCTCAATACAAGATAATCAAGGACATAAAATTATAAGTGAATGAAGGAAAAAAAAGAATAAAAATTAATGTTTTTTATAATAGGGTCACACGCCGTTTAGAACAACTACATGGTGTGTTCCCATAAACATTAAACATGGAGTGTACCCCTACTGAACCGGGTCGTGTAACAGCCATACACATGGCATGTACCTCTAATTAAATGACATATACTTGAAATTTTCTCTCCTGCCCAAGTTTCTTCTACACGGATAAACCACACAGTTCTCTCCTGGGTAACACTACACTGCGTGTTAACCCTAGAAATGATGTGTAATACGTTAGAATTAACCACCACAGTCATTAGTCACATGTTTGGAGACACATTTGACATACAAATGGCGTGTTCATGCTGCAAACAATGTGTAATACCCTAATTTCATCCACCCATATCATTAGTCACACGGATAGATACATGGTCTCTATAGTACGATGTGTACAATCCAGATGTGACGTGTTCTAGAAAAACTTTCCCAACTCCATGTCTCATCCCACACACTCAGTCACATGGTCATGAACTACATGACATGTTCATACAGTACCTAGCGTGTACTTAAAAAAACATGTCTCTTCCATAACAGAAGAACACATGGCGTGTGTTCAAAACACCATACACTGTGTCGTATGGATTTTTGGATAGTAGGCCTCTGAAACTTCTCCAGAACCTTTAAAAACATAAAATTTTCCCAATGGCATGATGTATTCTAACCTTCGAGATCCCATACTCTCTTGAATCAATGTTTGGAATCCTTTTTCACATAACAACTTGAGAAAATTCAATTAAAGTTCAACATGATCCATCATTTTCTGATCTAAGAGGGACCATACCACCATAGGGACCAAATTTTGGCGTCTATCCAAATGAAACATTACATATTCTAATACCCTATGAAAGTAATATGTATTATATCATGACATCTATGACACCAACATCCAAATCTAGCACAACATATTTCACAACAACATGTAATTAGTAATGCAACATAAATGGCATGACAATAATCCATGATAAGTGATCTATATCAAGTCCCCATATGATTCATGAGATGGAATACCCTCATCTCATCAGGTTTCAAAATAAATAGAACAAAAATGATAAAAATCATAATAGAACATAACATGTGTATCGGCCAACGGTGAAATCAAATCAACTTTAACAATTGAAAACCAGAAAAATTACAATATTCAAGGTAACATGGATTTTAGATATACATGGGTTAGCAACTATCGAGCACAACATATTACCAACTACCTATTCCTTTCTATCCATATCTATAAGCTACAATAAGTAAGAAAAAAAAGAAAAGAAACTCCTCTGATACCACTTTGTAACGTCCCGGTCCTGGGAGCCTCCCAAAGGTGCCCTATACCCGGTTGGTCACATGGGCTCAAACATATTTCCTCAAATGCCAGAGGCTGCAGACTAGTAGCGAAGGTCTTGGCTATGATAGTTGGGAAACTATGCCATCATTGGCAGAGTAACACAATAGAAACCAGAAATAAACAGTTACAGAAGTAGTAATACCATACAATAGAAGTAAAAAATATAATTTTTGATCTTATAAACAACTCCAACATATATATAAAAAAATGATGCATGTAACAAGTATCAAGGAAATCATCCTAACAAGTCACAATGTTGTAAGTACAATACTATTACCAAAATATTGAAATGTAAACTCCACTACATCATAAGCCCCAGCTTGGTCATATTCTCTCCAACTCCAACAGAAATCATGTACTTGATGAAGAAGGGTATTTTCCATTATCTATACCTACAAACATATATTCTATTTGGGTCAAAAAGAAAGACCCAAATATGGTGTGAGATGAATCCCAATAGAGAACTTATGAAATATCTGTACCTAACTACAAGTGAATATATATAGAAAGAAATATGCAAAATGAAAATAATAAACAAGGAAGTACTTAAGAGTAAACAATCCTACAGTTTTCTGTTACTTTCATTTAAATTTATAAAATTATACGACCCATTGATTAATGTAACCTTGAGATGTAGCCTAAGTTATATATCCCCCTATATAACAATAACAAATAGAAGTCTCAAAAACCATCTAAACAATCATGTAAGATTGATTCCATTCTCCTGCTTTCGCTTGGCCGGCTCATCACAATAAAACAATAATTCACAAAAAACCCATTGGGAAAGTTCACATAGTCTAATCCCATCCGGTTCAACATTTAATCAATTAAATAATAATAACAAACCTCTAGGAAATCTCACATAGTCTACCACCTTTATTCCCACATGGCACTAATCAAAAATTACAAATGACTGCCAGAGTACCTCTCACGGTCAATACCACCTTAGTCTGCATTAAAATGACCCCCTAATAGCTCTCACATTATATGCCCCCTCGTCGAAAATTTATTTTATAATGACCCTCTAGGTTGCTCTAAAAGTCTAACCCTTATGGTTAATGACCCACGACAACTCTCACATTCAATACCTCTAGTCAATCATAACAACAATTCTAAAATAAAATACCCTACTTCGAGAATATCTCATAGTTAATTCCACTTTCTTATACTTTCATAATGATAAATACTTGTATCTCATATTAAAAAAAACTCCATCCCAACAACACTGGTAATGGAAAACAAAGAATCCTAACAATATTTCTAGACCCAAGGACCATAAAAAATAAAACATGGGTAACACCTCCATAATCAAGGTAATAAAACATATTCATAATAAATAACTCTTTCTCAAAAAAAAAATCTATAACATGCATTCAAAATGGTTAACTTCCAAATCACGTAATACCCTAAACAAGGGTTTTCGGAACCTTGAGCACATATGATCCAAACACAACTAAGTAAAGGCACAAACTACCTACCTCGATGTCGTACGATGAACACTCTTGAACGTCAACCCTTGAATCGGGCTAAAACGATGTAGATCTTCAAAAAGGGTAAAAAATTATCAAACCTCGATAAATCAAGAGAGAGGTGAAATCAAGAAGAGATGCACTAGGGAAAGAGAGAACTCACCGGTGGGAATCCAAAAAACCTGGAAGCATCTAAATCATATCTCAGACAGAGGAATGGGAAGATCTTGAACATCTTCGTCTGTCTCATCGCTCTCCTGTATGATATACGAGAAGAATAGATGTGTTCTGGATATGAGACGTAGCCCTGGTCTGATTAATCAAATAAAAAGAAAAGTACATAGTGTCCTAATCTATGGTACATTCCATGTACTGACCTCAATCGACCCCGCATTACGCGGTCAGCCAGGTCACCTCACATGACCATGTACTCATCCGTTACATGACCAGTACACAGCTACCCATGACACCTAGATAAACTGCGTATACTCAAGAGTACACGACGTGTAGATAGAAAATTTTTAAATTCATCCTTTTGCCTCAAAAACATCCCGAAACGAAGATACATACCTGAAATGAAGATCCGTGTTCATACATTTATAAAGATAGTACTTAATTATATTAAATATTTAGTCATAGTTATTATATATAACATTAGTGACAAGAATTTTTTGTTGATATTTAATAAATGAATGAAGGTATCTAAACTAAGGATTTTAATATTAATTTTACCATTATATAATCAAAGTAAAATAAGTATTTATTAATTTACATCATATATCATTATTAATTTTCTTTTCATACTCATCCATGATATTATATGATATCATTATTTCGGTAGGTGTTTAGACGGACCCAAATACGATCATATAAAAATTAATGGATGATTTTTATTATGAAAGTGGTTTAGTTTTTGTATAATATCATTATTATAGAACAATAATAATAATATTTGTATTATTTTAATGCGGCGAATCATATTTTTATAAATTTTAATGAATAATAGACAAACTAGTTGAAAAATGATATATGTTACTTCATGGTGGCAATAGTCTTCACAACAAATGTTTAACATTTTTAATTATCAAGGAATGAGAGGGAAAGAAGTTGGATTATATTTTTAATCTTATTAATGATAAATATATTATATGTGTCACATTTATTCATCAACATAATTTTTATAATCAGATAATAGAGGTGATGTTGAAAAAATAGAATTCATCATTTCATGGACGAGGTAGTTCACATAATGCATGAATGAATGTTTTATTTTCCTAATATAAAAAGGATAATGGTAACTAATTGTTATTAAAATATCATAATAACATTAATTATAGAAACAATACCTATGTAACTATGTAGTAATGTAATAATTATAACATAAAATGTAAGATAAAATGGATAAGATGTTAGGAGAAATTAGAACTCGTGATGAAATCCTTATGTATTCCTTAGATAATTCCAAAAAAGGAGGTCCCAATAAAATAGATTGTTACCATATGATCATTGAGATGGAATAGGATTTTAATTTAAGGATAATTTTAATATTTTTATGTGGAAATGGAATTTTTGTTTTGGTAATGAAGCGGTGTTGAGAGGCACCTTTTATAAGTTGTGAAAGTGGAATTTTTATAAATATTACATCTTAATATTGAGAACATGTTTCACATGTAAAGTGTATATAAAAATGATAAATAATTAAATTTAGTATGATATAATGTCAAAACTTTCACAGAATATAAGTTATAGACAATATGATTACATCTTTAAATCCCATTTCCTCTTGATTTATTACTTTTACTATTTTAGATTTTACATCGACAACTAGTTTTACCAAAGGATGTTACTTTTAAAGCCTAAAAATAAATTTTCTATCATGTCTTATTTTTTACCTAATGATTAAAAATATTAAATCCATTTTATAATTAATATATGTATGTTTATGAAATCTCAATTTTAACATTATGTAATTTGATACATATTAACATGTTTTTAGAAAGAAAAGTGAATTTTATGGCATAAATTTTATGTGTAGGACACATTTATCAATATATATTATTTTGATGATATAAAATGTTTTCTTACAATTAAAAAAATATTAATTTTCATTTAAATCAAATCTAAAACAAAATTTAACAAAAATAATATTTAATTAAAAAATGTCAAAAATAGTTTTTATTGGAATGTAATACATTGGTTTCTAAATTGATTTCTTTATTTTTTTAAATAAAAAATAATATTTTTAAAATGTATAGTTTTATTAAATATTTAAAACATTTAATGGTTT
Organism: Viscum album; assembly: GCA_963277665.1. Classification (NCBI taxonomy): domain Eukaryota; kingdom Viridiplantae; phylum Streptophyta; class Magnoliopsida; order Santalales; family Viscaceae; genus Viscum; species Viscum album. The sequence continues at coordinate 806,411,486 of OY728155.1, forward strand.
TATAAACATAAATTTATTTCTTATAGAAATATAATTTTATAGTTTTGGTAAAAATATAATCTTCAGTATTCTCATGAAAATTAATTATTTTAGAAACATTTTAATATATTACCTTAGGATAATACTGATATATGGAATTAAGAAAAAATTCTTTACTAAAATTAGAACTATGAAATTTAATAATTTCAATTTTTAATGAAAATATAAATTAAGCTACTTTTATTGAAAATTGACCAGTTTAAATATTAAGGGTTCTTTATACTATCTTATACCAGTTCCTAACATAATAATATTAATATGTTAGTTAATAGTTTAAAATATTATTTATTATCAAAATAATCTTTTAAAATATTTATTTTAATTTACTAAATACAATAAATGGTTTTTTTATAATGAATAATCCTTTCATATTTTAAATATTATTAATTATATATCCTCTAAATATAATAATTGTTATTCATAATATCTATTTATTTACATGATATTTTTTAATCCTAAATTTTCATATGAATTAATATTTTTTAGCTCATTATAGTTTGGTGTTTCATGTGGAGAAATATATTGAAGAAAATATTTATTTAAATAATATTACTCTGAAATATCAGTGTAATATATTATCCACTCTTAAATAAAATGTTCCCTTATAATTTTAATTATAAAATTATAGAGAATCTAGATATGGGTATCTAAAAGATAAAATAAAATAACAATATAATTTATTGATTTTTATCAAAAAACATAGGAAATATAATATTTACCTTGGAATATGTCAATTATAATATTGATTTTTGACTCCAATCATTTGAGTTTAACGTAAATCATGATTTGGTATCATAACTACTATAACAGAATTGGATTTCGGGATGGGATCATATTAATCCTTTCACTACTATATGATTATAGGTTGCTTTGAAATAAGAAATATGATTTCCCTAGTTTATTAATTATTATGAATTCTATGTGGAGATAGCCAATAAATTAACGAAATCACATCAAATTCATCTAAATAAAGGATTATAATAATTTTATAATTAATATTCATATTAACTCCATCTTATGATATAATGAAAAAGTATTTTTCTTCGTTAATAAAACCATTATGGTTGTGATTTATCATTCTTAGAATGATTTCTATATAAAATGGAACAAAATCCAAAAAGTCAACCAAAAATATAGAGTGGATGTTATGTTTATTAAAATTATCATAATATAATTTAGTAGTTGTTATTGGATAATATTTTCTTATTTCCCTTGTTTAAAGAGGTTTTTGATACCTATATTCATTCTTATTACTTGGATTGGATCATCGGTTTTCATAATACCCAAAATCAATGAATTTAAAGTGTTTATGAGTAGATAGTGTACTAGTTGGGTGTCTAATAACATCCATTTTATTGGTTGACCTCTTCATATCTCTTTGAAAATCAAGATATCTATGGTTAATCCTTCTATACATGAAATATTTACTTATTAATTTGAGAAATTTCATTGGATGATTATTCACATATTTTTGACACGTAGGAAGTTGATTATTCTTCCCTTTATCATTATCATCGCCTGATATTTTAAATTTAAATAGTAATTTTATGTTTAGAGTTTTATATTTTTATGACTAAAAATTAACTTGTAAACACCATGTTCAACGTATCAAATGGAATATTTTTCCAATATATATGAAAATAATTATTCCATAACAAGACTTCAACATCTCCAAAAAAACATCACAAGACACTCGATTAGACAAGCCTTACGTATTAATTTTCTTTATAACCCAGGTTAATGGAAACATAAGAAAGGGGTGCAGTCATATTCTCAATAAAGGTAAAGATAAGTGATAAAATGAAAGGTCATAAGATAGCATAAGATGTGAATTTTGGTAGAATCAGGATAAATAATAAAATTTTACCCAAAATATAATAGATTATAAATCATGAAATAAGTCTTTGAATAAAATAATAAATGAATAATTTTTTTTAAACATGAGTCAATAAACATGATCCATGAGAGAATAAAATTCAAGATAATAAACATAGAAATATGGAATAAATATAATCACAGTATGTACCCCTAGGCTGAACACCCATGTACTTTATTGGTCTTAGTATTATCCTATTATGTACCCTTAGGGTTTGGAAGAAACCCCCCATGTACCTCTTTTACTTTAGATAAAAACTCTTGTACACCCTTTTTCGTGGAACAAATCATATAATATACCCTTCAACTTTACATAAATCATCATATGATACTTTTTGAGATCATGAGTCACAAACATTAATGAATAAATTATAGGGATATATTGGACCCCACTCATCATTAACCATATATATGTGTGCTACAAAAAATAAATCAACATTATACCATAAATAAACCAATGAAATAAAATGGGTTTCATATCCTTTTCGACTGGATTCACATAATAAAGACATTAGTAATTAAATAAATAATTCTAACCAGGTATACCAATATAAAATAAATGCCTTACAAAATAGATTTAGTTACACTCTAGGTAAATTCCAATCAATCGTGATTATATAGTATAATTTATTTTCACTGTATCTATAAATGGTATATGGTTAAGTTAATAATTTTCCCAATCAATTTACTTATAGAATCTAGGTTACACAATTTGATAAAAGAAATAAAAAATAGGTTATGTTCAACTCAATGGAATTAGAATAAAAGTTACACCAATTAATTATTGGTTAAGAAAGAAAAATGCATTGATAGGTCATTTCGGAAAAATTAGGGGACATTTGAAATTATTTTAAAAGTTATATTTTGTAAATATATGGGAAAATAATTTTATTATAAATAAATGATTAAATAGTGAAAATATATCATATGAAATGGGAAATGGGGAAGAAATATGATTTCATGTAGAAAAACATTAAAAAAAGATGATAGAATAAATCTTAACAAAAACTATGGCCCATATTAAATATTTTTTAAAAAAAATTAAAGTGAAAAAATTAAAAAAATTTAATTAAAAAAAATATTAAAAATATATCCTTAAAAATAAATAAAATCTATCAAAAAAATTTGGGGTGGAAGATACAAAAATTTATTCCATGGAATGCATTTTTATATATTTTGGAAATATTGTTATTAGAACCCCACAGTGTAAAATCTGTAACAAAACACCATTATTAAAATAAGAGAAGGAAAATAGAATAGTAAAATGTTATAATTGAATTTTTTTTTCAATTTATAATGATGAATAATTTTGGGAAAGTAAAATACGGATAATTAGTGGAAACCATCAATAAGGAGGATGAGAATTATTCAAATAAATGATATACCTTATATAAATGAAATTTTGTCATGGTTAAATATATGAATTAAAATTTACAATTCCAATATAGTGGAAGGGAAAGTACAATAAAATAAAATCCTAATGTTTAAGAAACTATTCTTTTAAATAATTAGAATAAGATGAAGCATTATAACTCAATAGTGGGACTTTAGTTAAGAAAAAAAATTTAAAATATCGATATCATTTGAATCAAAATATTTTTGAAGAGAGAATTTGATAAGGATATTTAAAAAAATGAAATAAATAAATATGATTAAATATATTCATTAGTAATTTTATATACTATAATAAACTAAACAAGGTATATATTAGGAAATATGTCTCCAGGGTTTAAAAATTTCTGACAAGAAACCCTTACCTTGAGTTTTTGATTAATTGATCACATTATAACATCCTGTATAAAAAACATAACCATATTAGGAAATTATCTCATAACATTATAACCATTTATAATAATTATTTATATATATATATATATAATTTAGTTATTATATATTTTCAATATTGGTTGTGAGTAATCTTGAAGTTTTTTAACTAGCTTGTTTTGTAGTAGTGGTGTTGTTCTTCATTATTCTCCCATAATTCATCATACTCATAGTAGATAGGTATTTTAATTTATGTTTCATGATATTTTATAATGTTATTATTTAATTATATTAATTTTTAATTCATTGTTATTGTAGGTGAAATTGGAGACAAGCATGTTTTAGTGATCTTTAATGTTACTATCACAAACCAGGTCGGGTCGCCATCGGACCAGGTGCCCGACCCGGTCTGTGGCAAGACCCGAGGGGAGTTTCTTACCCCTACGGGTTGATACAAGTGTCCACGTATCAAAAATAACACATGGGTACGATTTAAACAATATAATAAACACAAAACAACTTACAAGATAAATAAACTAAAATTGAAAACAGACAACCAAACAAGACAATAACACATTTCAAATTTAAAGGTATATAACTTGAACCAACATCCAAAATGAAATGAAAACATGTAAAACAAAAACTCTAACTCAAACCTCCTAGAAACAAGGGAGGCCACATCCCTAGGCCACCAACACCAACCTGCACGAGAAGACCACTAGCAACTTGAACCACTACCACTATGCACAATGCCTCAACCTAGAATACAAAAAGAATGAGGTATACATACACCCAATGGTTTATGTAGGGTGTGATAAAAAATCCCAGTTGGATACCCAATAAAAAGGTTCCATGTCATTACATCCAAGTGATAATTTAATATTCTTATTCAAAATGTTATTTTAAAAAACCTATGAAGGAAAAAATTTACAAGATGAAAGTAAAAAAGGAAATGAACATTTGAAGAAAAACCATTTCACATATAATAATTTTAAAGGGATTAGAAAATATATAAAGAATATGCACATACTCAATTGTTCCTCTGTATAACGATAGAAGGAACCACATCATGAATAGTAGAGTACTGTTGGAAAATTATCTAAGGTAGCTAGTATGCGTGGGATGCTAGAGACATCGTACCTCAGTGTAAACATAGCATAGGAACCACACTAATATATGTTCTCATGAATGAGCTACTATTAGGGAATGAAATCCATAAGCTGGTGTTCTCCAATCTTCAAAACAGTTTAGTTAGTGTTGTAATGTCAATCCTGGCAGATGAAACAGGGACGAACCACTTAAGTGTCATCTAGAGTACTAGTCCCAATCCTCCCACCTAAGTACCTGAGATTTTCCCTTAGGCTCAATAAGGTTCCACATTCACATAATATTTCACTTTCATGCATCACAATCCAAACAATAAATTACACACAAAAGACACTACTAGCTTACCCAAACACCATTTAAAAAATAGACGCACACCAAAACCATTTCACACCATAATTCATACCACATGCCTGACTTGAAAAATTATTTAAACAATTTAAAGAACATTTTTAAATATAACCAAAAGGCTTTGCACGTGAAAAATGCCCAGTTTCACATATAATATTTCCATTAATAACATAAATCAGATGTAATCTTGTCAAATACAAATCCCACATTCCATATATACCCAATTTCAAATACAAGCACGACTTTAAAACCAAAATTATTGCATATTCATATCAAAACATTATTTACATTGTTAAAATAATTTTCAATTTAGTTTCATGGGCATAAAACACACATAACATGACAAGGATACATAATTTTGAAAAATAACTTATTTTGAATACATTCGCATCTTATAATTTTTTGAAAACATGACTCGCACTACTTGAAATTTATTAAAAAAATATGTTACAAATCATCTATATATTTTATCAAACACTATGCAGGAAACAACGTCCCACATGTGAAACACACAGAAGGGACATAACCCATTTTCCGTAGAAATTCAATTTTCAATACAAGATCACTTTGAATATTTTCCAAAAAAACAGTTAGAAATTTCCAAACAGGGCATAAAACTCCTTCTAAATATTAAATTAATAAAATACACAAAAAATATAACCAATTTATTTACTAAAATACCTTTTTAACTCAATGTTTTACTAACCACTTCCAAAACACAATTCTTATTACGCAATCAATGTTCTAAAAGTGAAAAAATTAATTTAACAATAATATTACATTATAAATAGGGTCTAAGGCTTGGAATCACCTACTAGCGTGTTGAAACCCTCAAAATTAGTTAAAATTCCATTTTCATGGCAGATGCACCACAAACTAATCCAATGGAAGGAAATAAATAACCAAAATGACAAGTTTAAACAAGAATATCCCATAAATCTAAAACCTTACCCATTGATAAACTAAAACCCCCAAATAACATGGATCAACACACTATGAAAGGGGAAAAGGGGATTACTGGAGGAAAGCTATATGCGGAAGGGACCAGGAACGCTGGCCGAAAGGAGGGGGGGTGCATCGCAAGTCCAATATTCCAGAGGAGAGAAGAGACGGTACGAGCGAGCTGGTTGAGTAATCGGGGAGATGGTGTGAGCATTTGGCTAGAAGGTTGGTTGGTCCCATATGGGAGAGATTCAAGGCATCATCCGGGAGGAAGTTAGATGTCTAAGCGAATGGATTGGAGGGTAAGGCTGTATGGTATGGGAGAGGTTCAACATGGAGGAGGGTGTCTCGGAAGAGGTGGGGTGCGATGTGACGGGGCTAACCGGGAGATTTTTCCATAGCGTAAGAGAATCAAGGTTTCGAAGGGGAAAGGATGTTCAAGGGAGAGGAGAGAAAGAGATAGGGGTGTGGCTGTGATGATGCATGATACAGAAGGAGACCAGGGGAGGGGGGGGTGGCCAACCCCAACCCAAAGAGAAAAAATAAATATAAAAATAATATAAAAAATAATCTAATAATACTAAAACCAATAATAATTATTATATTAAGAAAAATAGTATTCATAAACTAAAACCATAAAAAATATAAATAATAATAATAATAATAATAAAAATAATATTTTAATAAAAGTTATATCCTTAAAATGATAATGTTTTTAATTAAAATGTTACTAATTTTAAGGATAATAATTATCAATTATGATAATAATAATTTTTGGTGATGATAATAATGACATTAATGATATGAATAAAAGTGGAAACAACATAACATAATATTAACAATAATAATAAGTATTACAATATTAATAACAACTTAATAAATTTTATATTCTTAACAATAATAATAAAAATAATAATAATATTCTCAAACAATATTATTTTTATTATAATTAAAAGAATTATTATATTTTATTAAACTTATTTTTTCATTTTATTTCCATTTTATTACTCATCATCATTTTATTATTCCATTATGTTTTAATTTATTTTGAAAAATGGGAAGGCCTCATGGTCTCAGAACCATACCCTTCTCGTGCACCAGAATACGCTAAACTTAAAACGTGTATTTTTTTTCTCAACAAGACTCAAAATTTTTAAGTATTGGCTCACCTAAAACCCAAAAAAATATTTTCATTCTAGAAAATAATGAAATCAAATAAATTGAAATATTTATGGTGTGGAAATTCTCCCCATCATAAGTCTTTCCGTCCCCAAAAATCCACAACTAAGGTTGAGGCTTAATGTAGAAAACAAAAACCCCTTAAGGATCAAAGAGGATCCCTCTAAAAAACAAGAGGAAAGGGGAGAACACACCATGCTTAGAGAAAGTGAATTCAATGAAAACCTCAATAAACTAGTAAAAATACATTCCAAAAAGTGTCACCTACCCTAAAGAGATAGAACATCTCCAGTTTATTAAGCAAGGAACGTCACTCTCACACCCACATAATCCAACTTCAAAAACCAAAACACCTCAAGAAGAAAAAAATGGGTATCACATTGTTTGACTTGAATGAAAAAATATCAAACCATATCTATAGAACACTATTATCACCCACCACCAAGTAATCACTAATAATAGAACTAGAGGCCAACATGGAGAAAGCCTGAAGGGGCTCTCCGCCATTAGAATCTTTCTGATGCCTGAGAAGAAACTGGAAAACAGACATGAGGAGGCCCGAGTGGACTTCCCACCATTATGAAATGGGCCATCACCGATTAATTCCAAAGGAATTTTTGTAGGGCCCGTCATTGTTATCCCCACAATTAGAAATGAAAGAAGATAAAAATAATTTAAAATTTTCCGATAGTGACAAAACACCCCACCACAAGGGGTGGGGAGTTTGTGGCCTAACTATCGGGGCATCAGAACCCCCATCCAAAGACAAACAAACTTCTTCCCATCACTGGGTGTGAAATAATTAAAATTGACGCCGATATCCCCCAAATACCTCACATAGACTAACGAAAATAGATTATATCTGGTAGGATGCATCCACTAGGACCTTAAGGTATGAGACGACCATGCCTCCTCATAACCACGAAAAACCTTGCACAACCAAACATGTCATTTGGAATAGGACAACCATAGTAAATGATTTAAACTTCCTTCAACTTCAACACCGATTAAAGAAATCAGGCTAGGGTATCATACACTCCCGGGGTTCCTGACCACATGTCAGCTTCACTCAGAGGCCTATGGCTAGAGCCTAGATGTTTGAAGCATCTCTTGCCTTTCTTTCAGGCATTGATGACTCCTGAACCGATCACCTCTTTTCCTGGTGCCACAAGCAACCGTACTACGACTGAGACAACACCATCAGACAAAACACACTGCAAAATCAAACAACTACATCATGGAAAATCCACCAAAACAGGGGTTTAGATGATTCAAATGCATCACCTCTTCACCTGAACCAAGAAATTTAAGAAGAAAGGATGCATGAAAAACACTGTCCTTTGAATAGAAAATAGGAACTTCCCAAGAGGAGGATGCACTCTTATGTATACTGGGATTCCCAATGATTCTACAAAATCCACCCTTTCACATTAAAGATCACTCAAACTATAGGTCATCACCAAAAATGACCCCTAAAGCTGATGAAATCACAACAAGCCTTTCAAGACATCGGTCATCACCGATAACTCTAAACCTCTTTCACCCTTCCCTACTGAAATTCCATTCACCATTTCCAGGAGGACCTTCATGCACAACAGTGTAAAACATAACACCGGACACCGTAGATGACTCAAAGAAAACAAAGCACACTTGAACACCCCTCAAATATTTCATCCTTCTATGAAATGACCCACTTAACCGAAAAAATAATGGATAGACTTATCACTATCACTCAAAAGGGAGAGTCCTTTCTTTAATCAACTATAGGGTCGGCCAACGGTGAATTATCTGTGGCTGCACTTCAATCACATGTTAATGCTTTATGGGGGAATGTACTAGTCAAGAAAGAGAACCATAGACCCAATCAAACTAGTCCAATGGCCAAGACATACTGCAAGAGAACACTAAACATGTAGGGGGAACCAGTACAAGGGATTCCTGAATCACTTTTCAAAAGAAACCACAAACCATACGCCTCCACACTCACTTAATAATAAGATTTCAAACTCATGAAACAACTCAGTCAAAAATGATTCTCATCTCAAAATATATCACATCCAACATTTCATAAATACACTAGCACACACCACACAATCACCAGTTATTAAACCACAAAATGTTTTCCTTTAACATAACTTTTTGAAAATTAAAAAATCCGGTTGGGTGCACAAACACCAATGGTGTCTCATTTCCCTCAATCATGCATGTTCCTATGAAACACAATCACCCACCACCGGTCTATCCAGACACTCATCCACTCGAACCATTTAAAATTTCTCATTTCATGTATACCCATGCATGTGGTGGCCCATGGGAGCACTGAGGATAAAAACCAAACCCTTTTTTTTCAAAACCAAAACAACCAACCAACACCATTCAAACCATACACATTATTTTTTAAAGAACTTAATTCCAAAACATTTTTCAAAACCAAATAATTTTTACTTAAACCCCATATTTCCATGAATCCAAACCGAAGAGATGAGGAATGTTGCAAAAAACGAAACTACTGTCAGCAGGTTGCTGGGACATATAGTCGGTGTCCATATGCCAATCACGTTGCCACCATAGAGAGTATTCTAAGATAACATCCATGGATACATATGGATTTCCATACCTATGAGCTCACTAGGACCACTGAACCCATACCCTTTTCATTTTCCCTAGACAAGATTATCCATAAAGTCTAATGACTCACACAAACCTGAACATACCCAGGTAAATTGAGTTCCGCCCTGAGGTGTGATGGATTGACACCTTAATCATACATAGGATATTGATTCCTTAAAACCTTAACTCTAGTCTATTATGAATCTTCCTAAAAGAACACGACCCAAGAGAGAAAACCTCCCTCTGATACCTTTTTCCCACGATCCAGGCTGCGTTGCCAACCGACCCGACATCCGAACCAATCCGCAGCAAGGCTCGAGGGGAGTTTCTGATCCCCCTAGCCTGGAAGAAGTGCCTAAGTATCTAAAATAACACATAGGAATGATTTACCCTAAATAATAAATACAAAATAGTAGACAATATAAATAAAATAAAACAGAAAGCAGACAACCCAACAGGACCATAACACATTTCAGATTTAAAGGTCAATAACTTAAACCCACATCCAAAAAGTAACGGCAACAAGTAAAACTAAAACTCTAACTCTAACCTCCAAGAATCTATAGAGGACACATCCCTAGGCCACCAACAACAACCTGCATAAGAATACCACCAACAACCAGAACCACCATCACTAAGAACAATGCATCAACCTAGAATACAAAAAGAACAAGGTATACAAACACCCAAAGGTGTATGTAGGGTGTGATCTAGAAGCACAGTAGGATAAAAATCAATAAAAAGGTTCCACTCCAAAATATTTAAGAGATAATTTAATATGATTATTCAAAACATGTTTTTAAAAATGTTGTTGACGAAAACATTTACATGCGAAAAGTATAAAAGGAAAATAATGTTTTAAGAAGACCCATTTAACAAATAAAACATTAATGTTGATGAGAAAATACATAAAGAACACGCACATACCCAAGTGTTCCTATGTATACCAATGGGAGGAACAATGTCTATAATAGTAGATCATTTTGGGTAAATCCCCTAATGTATATACTATGTGTGGGATGCTAGAGACAACGTACCTTAGTTTAAACATGGAATAAAAACCATAATAATTTATTTTCTCATGCACAATCCACTAGTAGGGAAACACATACATAAACTAGTGGTTTCCAATAATCACAAAAGTCTTGTTAGTGTTGTAACGTCAGTCTTGCTAGATGAAATCGGGGTGAACCACTTACGTGTCATCTAGTGTGCTAGTCCTAATCCACCCACCTAAGTACCCATGGGATTCCCTTGTGCTCAATCAAGTTCCACATTCACATGATATATCACTACATATATCACAAACCAAACAAGGAATTACAAACAAAAACCACTACTTTCATCCCCAAACAACATTAAAAAATAGACGCACACCAAAACCGTTTCATACTATAATTATCACCACTTTCATGAACATATAAATTATTTAAACAATTTAATGAACATTTCTAAATAGAATAACAAGGGTTTTCACAAGAACGTTGTCCGATTTCAAATACGAGAGTTAATTTAAAACATAGATTACATGTAATCCTATAAAATAAAACTCCTTCACTCCCCAAATAATTTGATAAATACAGTTAAAAAATATATGAAACAGTTAAAATTAACAATAAAAGGTTTACACAAGAATGACACACCCAATTTCATATAAATACAACACTTTAAGACAAAAAGTATATAATATGCATATGAAAACATGTTTTCCATTGTTCAAATAATTTGTAACTCTGTTTCATGGGTGTAAAACATGATTAACTTTCCAAGGAAACACATTTAAAAAAATACCTTATTTCTACCACATTCGCATCTTATGAGTTTTTTAAGACACGACATGCACTGCTTTCACAAATTAAAAAAAATATGTTTCACATCTTTTACACATTTTATCAAACACTAGGCATGAAATAATGCGGCACATGTGAAGCCCACATATGGGACATAACCCATTTTCATTTGAAATTCTCATTTCGTTAGAATAACACTTTGAATCTTTTCCAAAAGCACAATTTTCACTTTCCAAAAAAGGCATAAAACTCTTTCCTAAAATTAAATCAATGGAAACCAAACAAAATATAACCATTTTCTTTAATAAATTCCATTTCAAACACAAAGGCATACTAACCACTTCAAAAACACAATTTGCATCACACAATCAAATATGGAACATGGAAAAATTAATTTAATATATTTTTTTGTTAAATTAATTTTTGCATGTTCTATATTTGATTGTGTGATGAAAATTGTGTTTTTGAAGTGGTTAGTACGCCTTTGTGTTTGAAATGGATTTTATTAAAGAAAATGGTTATATTTTGTTTGGTTTCCATTGAGTTGATTTTTGGAATGATTTTTATGCCTTTTTTGGAAAGTGAAAATTGTGCTTTCAGAAAAGATTCAGAGTGTTCTTATAACGAAATGTGAATTTCAAAGGAAAATGGGTTATGTACCATATGTGGGATTCACATGTGCCACTTTATCTCATGCCTAGTGTTTGATAAAATGTGTAGAAGATGTGGAACATATATTTTTTTTAATTTGTGATAGCAGTGCACGTCTTGTCTTCAAAATCTAAAACCATACCTATTGAAAAACTAAAACCCCCAAATAGCATGTATCAATACACAAATAAAGGGGGGATGGGGATTACTGGAGGAGATAAACACACAGAAGGGATTAGGAACCCTACTTGGAAGGAGGGGGTTGTGTCACGAGTCAAGTCTGGTAGAGGGGAGGAGCGACAACACGAGTGGGATGGTCGGGTGCTTAGGGTGACAGTGTGAGCTGTTGGCAAGGAGGTTGGGTGGTACGATATGGGAGAGGTGCAAGGAATTGTCCATGAGTAAAGTGGATATGCAAGCAGCTGGCTAATATGGTAAGGTAGTCTGGTATGGGAGAGGTGTTGTAGGACTGCGGGTGTCTGGGGAAGAGGTGAGGTGCGACACGACAGGGCTAGCTGCGGGGTCAAGGCTCACTGAGATGGAACCAAGAGTTCCAAGGGGAAAAGATGATTGAGGGAGAGGAGGGTAAGAGGGAGGGGTGCAGCGGTGTTGCTGCGTGACGTGAATGGAGACCCAATGAGGGGGGTGTTTCCCAACACTAACCCAAAGAGAAAAAATAATAATAAATAGAATAAAACTAAAACTAAAAAATAAAACAAATAATATTAATAATATTAATAATAACAGTATTCTTAAACTAAAACTTTAATAATAATAAAAAATAATAATAATAAGAATAACAATAATAGCGTAATAAAATTTATATCTTTAAAATGAAAACATTGTTAATTAAAATGTTAACAATTTTAATGATAATACTTAATGATGATGATGATAATAATTTATGGTGATAATAATAATATCACCAATGATATTAATAAAATTGATAACAACCTGAAATAATATTAACAACAATAATAAGTATTTAAATATTAATAAAAACTTAATAAATTTTATATTATTAATACTATTAATAATTATAATAATATTCTATAAAAATATTATTATTATTATTATCATTAAAACAATTTCTTAAATTATATTAATCTTCTTATTTTCATTTTATTTACATTTTATTACTCTTCATCATTTTATTATTCCTTTATATTTGAATTTATTTTTGAAAATCGAGAAGGTCGCGCTATCTCAGAACCATTCCCTACTCATGTTCCCAATGATACTAAACCCAAAATGTTCATTTTTTCTCAACAAGACTAAAAGCCTTTAAGCTTTGGCTCACCCAAAACCCAACAAAAACTTTTTGGGCCAGAAAATAATGAAATAAAATTAATTGAAAAAGTTAGGGTGTGATAGTTACCATTCTAGAATCAAAATAAAATAAATAAATAATTATTTATAACCTATGTATTTAGTGATTTATTTTTCAAAGTCATCCAACATATTATTTTATAGCATTGTTCATGTAAGTGGTTAGACCAACCCCAATATGAAGATATCATAATCAATAGATGATTTTGTTTATTAAAGTGATTTATTTTGGATCAAATATTTATATTATATAAGAATAATTATATTATATTAATACTTTTATGGTTTTTTACAAATTTTAATATATTTTAATAAATAATGAATTTATTTATTGAAAAATAACTTGCGTTACTTCATAGAGGTGGTAGTCCGCATAAAACACATTTAACATTTTAATGTCCTGAAGAGTGAGTGGGGAAGATGATGGATTATAATTTCTATCATAATAATAAAACTTATATTATATTTTTCTCATTTCTTAGACAGTTTTACTTTTATAATCATCAAATAAAGGTTACTGTGAAAGAATGGATGTCTTCGCTTCATGGTGGTGGTAGTCCACATGAAAAACTAAGGACTGTTTAATTTTCTTAATATAAAAGGTGAAATGAGGTTAATATTTATTACCTTAGAATAAAAAAATTAAGTATACATAGATTAATAATGTAATTACATAGGAATTATAACATAAGAATTGATAAATTATGATGGAATGGAAAATAAGTTTGGGAAAATGAGTACTCAAAAAATATTATAAAGTGGAGTATGTTAAATGTTTTTGGTGGAAAACAAATAGTGGTAGTGGTCAAGAAGGGTTTGGGAGAGATTCCTTCTATAAGTGGTGGTATTGTAATTATTATATATATTTGAAATTAATATACAGAGAGCACTTGTTTTACATGTGATGTGGATCAGAAAATGGAAAACAATGGAGTTTATGATGGGATAAGGCCCATATTTTATCAAAAAAATCATTTATAAAAATATCTTAAAGAAGTTTCATTCCCCTTTCCCCTTGAATTTTTTAACTTTTATTATTATTGATTTTACTCAAGAGACTTTTTTTTACCTATGTAATTTAATAATAATTTATTAAAACAATATTTCCATTGTTTAAAAATTTTCACATATTGATTACAAATATTAAATCCATTACATCAGATAAAAGAGGCATGTGTATGAAAAATAAATATTAACATTAGTTCATGTTACATATAAAAACATGTTTAAAAATGTTTTTTATGATTAAAATTTATGTGTAGGATAATTTTATAAATGAATTTGATTTTAATGATATAAATTGAATTATTATAAATAAAATAATATTTATGTGGCTTCTATGGAATCCAAAATGAAATTCTACCAAAATATAATCCAATTAAAATGAAATAACCAAAACAGATTTTATTTGAAAATATTACTTAAGTTACAAAAATGATAATCATTTGTTTTCTAAATTAAATAGATTATTTTTAGAATATGCAATTTTGATACATATTTTAAATTTTTTTTATTCAATTATGGATCTTTCTTATATAATTATATTGTTACATTTTAGGTAAAAATGGGATTTTCTCTTTTCATGTAAAAATAAATTATTTTATAAAAATAAAAAAATTAACCATAGGCTAAAATTTTTATGTGGAGTTCGAAAATGAATTTCATTTTTTGAAATTAAAATTCTAAAAATATTAAATTTATTTTTTAAATTAAAATATAAAGAAAATTATTTTTTAAAAAATAACATTTTTAACCATTATGTGTTCGTAGTACTATCATACACTATTTCCTAACTTAATGTTGTTAATATGTTATTTAATATATTGAAGTATTATTTATAATAAAAATTATTTTTTAAATGTTGTCACTTGTAATTTATTAATACCGAAATTTTTTTTGATAATGGAAATTATTTTTTTATATTAAGTCATATAAATTATATATATTCTATATGTAATAATTCTTAATAATTTAATATATTTTAATTTTCTATAGGTTTTATGATTATTACATTTTCTTATTAAAAATTATGTCGTGGATCTTTGAATATATGCATTTCATGTAGATAAATCTATTGAATAAATTATTTATTTAATAAAATATATTACAAAATCGTGGGGTGTAATATCCCTCGTATTTATCTATTAAAAGGGTTTGGGGTTAGTTTTTTAATGGAAAAGTATTTATATTTAAAAGGACCCTAAAATTCATGGATTTTAACGGGATACAATATTTTGAGATCCTGAACGTAAATTGTATAAGGCACCTTGGAATCCATTTTATTATTTTAATTTTCATACAAAACTCTTTATACTGAATGTATTCAATTTTAATTTATTAAAATTTCAAATAAATTCCAAAAAGAATTCATGTTATTCCTATTTATATTCCAATTATAACATAGTGGGGATCAGATTCTTCATTATTAAATGGGATTCTAAGGGCGAGTGGGTGTGGGTGTTAGTAATTTTCGTTAGTTTGGATGTGGGTGTTTTTTTGGTTAATCTATCATGTTTTTAGATATTTTTTGTGGAAATATTTAGTGTCTAGTCTATCCCAGTGGTGTCTCATTTGGATCCTCCAATAGTTGTAATGAACTTGAAAGGTTTGTAACTTAGATTGATGATTTTTTTCAACTCATCTACTTTATTGGGGGATGATGTTTCTTCAATGGTGAATAATGTGGTAAATTTTTTTTTCAATATTTCTATATTTATTTATTCATTCTATTCAAGATGTGATCAACTATTTTTCATTGTGTTTCTTTGTTGGTTTATGGCTCAATACTTAGAGTGAGAATAAGCCCTTATTGATGAATATTTTTGATGTTAATGGTGGGATAATCAAGTTAATGCACATAAGGGTGTATGGCTTAAGGTAACTTGTTTTTTGTGGTCCAAGGTAGTGATTGGATATTTTTTTAGAATTTTGATTTCACTTGTCTATGTAACATGAAAAATTGATATGGGAATTTAGTAGTGATTTGTTATCATTTTCCTTGTGGTTTTTTGGAATTTTATCTCAAGTAAAATATTTTGATCACACTTACCCAAAAAGTGGATATTTTAAAAAATCAACATAAAGAAAAAATGATCACCAGTTTGAATACTACGAAACTCCCTGAGTTAATTCATATTAGTATCAATATAGTCAAATTAAATATTCACTAAAACTATTATTGTTTACTAAACACATGAAATCCTCAATTAACATGATATTATTCTATAAAAATTATTATAGAATTTTTATGGGTTATATCTCAAGTAGAAACATATAATATGTTATCTATAATTAAAAAACATAGGAATACCCAATACACGACTTGTTTTTTACACTGATCAAGATGGTCACAAGGTACAAAAACATGTATTTTCACTTACCCTAGGAGAAATCCCAAGAACCTAGTTGTTTTTAACTATCATTGAGGGTATAAATTTATATATGGGAAATGATTAACTCACATTGATTAAATGAGTAATTCATGCCTCATTTCACCCAAAAAACAATCATGACTCATCCATAAGATTAACATTAACTAATTTAAAACACAATATGAATCAAAATTTGTTGGAATAAATGTAAAATAATATATCCATATTTATTCATTTAAAACAAAAAATATATATAAACCAAAAAAACCAGCCTTAATTTTTTAAACACTTAAATGTGGCTAAAGATGAGGTGTATATTGGAAAATAGGTTACATTACAAAGAAATCCGATGGAAAATATACATCCATCTCCATCATTTGTAAAAGAGACTGACATGACCTAGTAATGTGCATGGCCATATAAAAACAAATATTCCTCATCTATGAGTGTTCTGGTCCACATCTAAAATACAACTACTGAATTTTCATGTCCATAATAGATTATAAATGCGGGGTGGTCAAATATACACTGAAGAGGAAAAATGCCTATGGGCCTTATCTCTTTATTAAATAAATGGTTTTATGGAAAGAAATTTATATTCATTTTCACATATATAAAAGTTTTAAAAATTATGGTTCATTTCAAATCATACATATTAATAAAGGAATACATGCTTCAAACAAATTACTAAATCTACAATAAGAAACACTCTATATATGAGGAGTGCATACCTACTAACACTTGGTTTGATCCTTGGTTCAGTATCCAAAAGTAGTAATGATCTTGAATAGAAGAATCATGGAACATATTATTATATATAAAGTCATCCATATATATATATATGGTGGACCAATCTAGGGTCATAAAGACACTTCCTAAGGGAAATATTAAGGAAATATATAATAATTGTAATTTTTATCCTATATCATTTTGTAGAAAAAATTTGGATATTGAGATCATATCCCATACCATATAATCTATAAAATCCATATATTCATTAATTATTTAAATAATGAATTATGGGTTTGGTGAAGCACGATTCGATAGGGTATTATAGCTGTACAAACATTGGAGACAATGGTAATGTATCTCAATAGAATTCCTGCTACTGGCCACTATATAATATTTGACTTTGGTGGACATAGAACTATATGGATGCTAACTTCTAGCCACCTTTTACTATTTCAAAATGGACTATCTATGTTGTTGGTGGAATAATATGTTCTATAATTTTTTATCCCATTTCGTGAAAGGATTTCTAGGTGTTATAAAATCTGAGATATAATTGTAATTGTGCTCCCAAATTTCATAGAGATGTGATTTTAACTCTTCGTTCACATAGGTCTTATTCCCAAACCACATAAACCTTTGTTTCCATGTTCTATTTTATCTTATTTTAATCCAAATATTCTTCATCCAGAAACCAGTTTTGTTGTTTCAACTCTTGGTGATCCTAAAAAATCAATATAAATATATTTTCATGAAAAACACAAACCAAAAAGAAATTTATGATTAATATAAAATTATTAATGATTTCAATCATCATTCTTAATACAATTACATCGTAAAAATTCCCAATATAGTAATGTTAAAACCACATTTATGAATTATTCTATTTATAGAGATATACCTAATTATTAATATCTAACATCACCAAGGCATGATATCCTTTATTTAAATACATAAATTTAACATAGTCAATAAAAAATTCCTTGGAAAGGTGTGTTTTGGAAATAATAATGTGGAGTTGAATCAAAACTACATAGAAAAGGTTGTGATGTATTATCCTCATTAATATGATTATAGAAGAATTCAAATTCATTAAAAAAATTAGATTGAGAAATAATCTATGGTTTATTATTCTTATCCATAAACGGGAATTAGAAATTTTCGGATTAATAAAAATTACCTAATAGTGGTAGATTAAATGAAATACCTTATAAGGTGATGAGTATAAAAAATATAAACAGATAGAAAAATAATTAATGAAAAATTAAATTCATAAGTTCCCACTCTGTTATTATTCTTATCTGATCCCATAGTTTCAGAAAATTATAAATAGTTAAAAATAACATTTTAGGTTAGGGAGAACATAAATTTAATGAAAATCCCTTTTATTTTGGAATATTGAATAAAATAAAATTAGTTTATTGATAATGAAATGATCAGAATTTTCTTAAAAATTTGTATTTTTTAAAAATTTGGTAATGGAATATGATACAAAATAAGAAAATTTTTTATTTTATTAAATAGAGAAAGGGATGAAGAGCCTACAAGATACAATGATGGGGGTCTGATATAATTCATCCTAAGAGGATCAACCTGAAAAAAATTTATTCCCTCAGGGGGAAAATAACCAAGACTAGAAAAGACCAAGATCCTATCATTATGAGATGATTTAGAAGAAAGAAAGTCAACCACCTCATTACCCTCACACCAAGTGTGGAAAATTTTCATTTAATTATTCATGACCAGCTTACATCTTCTGATGGAATATTAAATAGACTATGGGACATGTCCCTTACTGGATAACGCACTATAGATAGATGATTAATCAATCTATATCTCTCTAATAAATATGTCTCTCGGATTATATATTATAATTATTCTGAGGATATCATATGGTTCCTCTTGAATAAAAAACTAAAAGTTATAAGATATAAATAACATTAATTCCCACACCAATTGTTCCCAAAAGAATAACCTAGTCCTTAAATTGGTATTGATGAAAACAAAAAACCAAAGCTTATGTATTAATAATATCATATAACTTATTCATGTAATGATGGAAGAAATAATCTAATCATAATAAACCTAAAAATGATTAAGGAAATTTTATTTAACCCCAATACCTTTCATATATCTTACTAATAATATGAAATTATTAATGGATAAATTTTATAATATAGAACAATGAATATAATTAGTCAATGAATGTGATTAAATTCATGTATACTTATTGATTTAAAAAAATATTACAAATTACTTACCCTGTGACAACCCAAAACAAAATCATATAAAAAATTTAGTAAACAAAATAATGTTGATCAATGGTTAAGGAATTTTTAATGTTATTATTATTTAATAAAAAATTGCCTTTTTTGTTTCACGTAAATGCTAAAAAAAACTATTAATTGATATTTCTAAAAATGGGGGTTTTTTATTATTATTAGTTTCGTAAATCAAATGGAAATCATTCCTTTGTAATAACCAATTAATTTAAATGAATGGTTAATAATTCCAAAAAAAAATCAACTAGATTATGATACTACAATGATCATATGGTAGCAACATAATAATAAAAAACATGATAATAGGTAATTTATATAATTTATCATTCCAGGATATAGTTTTAAGTGACACCTGACCAGATCTACCACCCGACTGAAGTTCATTCATGATCCAAATAGGACAGAAGATAGTGTATGGTCAACAAAGTAATGGACTTGGGGATGAATTCCCCTTAAATTAATTTTGAATAATAATTGTGATTTCACCAGAAAATATTGCCTGACATTTCTTCAAATCATACTTACACACCAAATAAAGTAACTATATTTAAATAAAAATTAATAAGTTAAATAAATATCAGATATAATAGATTCAATGATAAACACATTTCTCACCGTTGAACACCCTCCGAAGAAATAGCCCTGTATTCCAATGAAACCTCCACTAATATAGTGTGTTCATTAATAAACATAACTGAAAATAGTAAGGCCTTGTTTGTCTAATAAAACAAGGTAATGGGATAAAATAGAATAAATACTAACCTTTTCTTGATCCTAAGGTATATCTCAAGCCTCAAACAAAACCAAACTCTTTAATCAGTCATGATTTGACCCAAAAAAACTAAAACTGAAATATATGATAGGTGCCTACATCAAAATGATCATAAGTAAACTACAAATTTTTTATATGATAAAATTTTAATTAAATATTCACTTTCATGTTATTTTAAAACCAAGATATAAAAATAATTTTTTCATATACACTTTCGATAATGAAAAAAATCATTCCATAAGTCATTTTTCCAAAAAACATCCCTCTTATTTTGAAACAGTAAAAGTGGGGTAGAACCAAAGCATTTTCCAGACTTTTGAAACATTCTATTTGAAAAAAAAGGCTCGTGTTTCCTAAAATTATAACATATAAATATTACCCATTTAATAATTTCTTCTTTAAATCATATTTAAAACTATGAAAAGATGGATTTTTAAATTCATTCCAAAATCCATCAACTTATTTATCTTTTCCAAAAACATTTATCAAATTATTTTTCTAAAACAACATCACTTTTCCTTTTCAAAAATCCCACAATTCAAATTATTTTATAAATTAATTTGAAAATTAAATGAGTACTATAATATAGAAAAATTCACAATATGCACCCACACATAAAAAACATTCCACAATGGATAAACGGAATGTGTTTACAATAAACAATCAATGGGAAGGTCTTACAATCAATGAAAAAATTCCTTAAATAATACGAAAATGGTATCCAAGTGTCATGGGAATCAATCTATGAATGAATTAACAAGGTCCAAACTAGTGACATGATTCCTATGATGGAACTACTAATATTTTCCACATCTTTGGTAGGAACATATGAAAATCTATAATTAAACCTCTTTGGTTCTTATCTCTACCTTGGGCCACAAAAATTGTTCTTATATCACAATGACTACTACCTCTCTCTTGATAAATAATGAGACATATCTTGGAAATATTATATAGTTATCACATGGTTATATTTGGGCTCTACTTCATCTAGTTCTCAACTTTGTCATCATGTACATCACATGAGAAACAATAATTAATGGTGAGAACGAAATTATTAAATAAAAAAACTATAAATTATTTGACTATTACTAACACACCACCTCTTATAACTTCATAAGAAACATATCTTTTAACAACTTGGTATAATAAATATTCAAAAAAAATCCAAACACCCAAGAATGGAATAAAATCCATCTTATGAATAAAAAACATAGACATATTTAAGGCTCATACAATTTGGGAAACCACATAATTTGATAAACATGACTTTAAAAAATAAGACTCAAAATATTGACATGTTTCGACCACTTTTGGAAAACCTTTGAAATATCATCTCAATAATCCTTTAAAACCATACATTTCCAGACATATATAAACAATAACATTATGCACCATCATTATCTAAACCAAATTGGGATAAGAAAACACTTCTCAAAATAAATTTTCATTAAAAACTTCCAAGGATTCAGAAACCCACCCTTTAATTTATTTCACAGACCAAATGGCATCAAAATATTTTTAAAATTCAAAAGTTTATTCAAAACAAATCTTTAATCCTTTTAACAACACATGTAATTTCACATACCACTTGAAATTAGAAGTAATAACATTCAAAAATAAATTTCAATGTTCAAAACATTATTTCTAATTTTAATAATTTTCTAAAATATCATTATTTAAATATTTCAAAAAGTTGGTGTTTGTGGTTAAGAAAAAATAGATTTTTCACAAACTATTACAATAATAATACACTTCACCTTTTATAGAAACATTTATAAAATTGGTTTTTTTCCATTAAATTTGAATAAAAACACATAATACTATTATTTGGGAATTAAAAAATGAATTTAAAACTCAAAAAATCAATGGTCAAAAAATAAAAAGTTAGGGAATGGGAAAACCTTCCTTGAATCTATGGTGAATGGTCTGTAACTCAAACATGGGATAAATTCATATTATAAAAAACATCACATGCATTGGAAATAAAAAAAATGAAAAAAGTAAATTTACTATGGTACCCCTAGGGTTTTTTCAAGTGGGGTGGAGATATATTTGAGGGATAAATTGATAGGAAGAAATGAATAAAGGGAATATCATTTCCTATTTGGTTGATATGGGGCCATTTCATGAATAAATTATGAAGAATCGCCAAAGGTATGTGAGGCCAGAAGAGGGAGGAATGATAGATGGAGGGGATTGGATTGTAGGGTGTCATGTGATGTAGGTTAGGTGAGTAAGTTTCTAATTTGGGGAGGGAAATATTTTTAAATGAATAAAAATTGATGTTTTGGATCAGTTTATAGTTTGGACGCATGGTTTAGTAAACTATATGTCAACCATGTGAAGTATACTAGATTAGAAAATATGTGTCACACTATTTATCCTTGAACCATGCATGATTTAATTGACTATTGATTAACCATTCCAAAAAAATACTACCCATGTAATGCACACAAATGAATTGTTTTCACATGGTTACTTTTAAATTTTTAAAACCCATGAAACACCCAAAAAAATTTCCAAATATAAAAATTCCATCAAATAACTCTTAGAAACACACAGAGACTGATAATATTATAAAATAAGGAAAAATAAATTTCATAGTGACATAGAAGGTTTCACAATTCTCACCAACATGCCAATTTCATCCCCCCGTAACTTTTTAATTGCACATAAAGGTAAATAAGAAGAAAAAGATAATTCTAGAACCCTCCCATATCAAAAAACTCAAATCATGTGGTTATTAAACAAATTATTAAATCATGGAAATGGAATCACTTATATTTTCAGATCAAAATATGATTGAAAATTTCAAAAACTATGACATAATACACAAGATACCCTCTTATATGAACCCAAATATATCCAAACACACACCAGTCAGTTCATAATATCTACTTGTTTCATACCCATCCCATCCATATAAAATACCTACCCAAGGATATCTAACATCCAATAAATGAAGCTAAAATCCAGAAAGCACCTCGACATAATTCGAACAATTAACAAAATCCACCACATAAGACATAACTAACATGAGGAATAATAAATTTAAAACAACCAGTGACCAAACAAATAAAATCAAAAGAACACCTAAAAACACACTAAATAAAGACGCCTTAAGGATACAAGTCTCTAAACTCATCAAGATTAAATAACCAAATATAATATCTTCCCATGATAAAACATAAACCGCATATCCAAAGAATATTGATCCTTATAAATTTAACCAAATGATTAAACATCACCTAGATTTGTCACGTAACCATAACTGAAATCTAAAGCGATAGAACACATCAAAAAGGGAAAAAAGTCACCATTCCAATCAGAGTCTCAGAAAGAGCCAAAAATAAAATAAATTTACCACTAGGTTAATCATTTTAATTTTACTTGATATATTTATTAGATTCATACTTTATATAAAACAAAAAATATAAACCATAAAATGTAAAAATTAAACAAAGCACTTGAAAACACCCTACATTAGAATTATGAAACTCATAAAATTAAAACCCATAAATACAAATAACATTGAAAACTCATTTTTGAAAATATATTTTCATAAAATTATAGAAGATCCTACTAAGTGTATTGTATTATTATGAAGAGGTTTGATAGAATCGAATCACTATTGTAAATCCCTCTTAAGAAATGGGTTCACTGATTCGAGGGTGGGGTTCTATGTTTTAGTAAAACCCCAACATATGAAACCTATAAATTCAAAAATCATACAGCAGTAACTATTTCTACCATGAAAATAGTGAAATCAACACTGAAATGGTGATTAAAGGGGTATGATAACTTACTTTCAGACCAAATAAGATATATTTTTATGAATCCCAATTCGTAATCCATATTTCACTGTAGTATTAGAAAAATACAATAAAAATTATTAACATCCTCAATATAAAATGAAAAATTAAATAAAAAATAATAATAAAAAATGGTTTTAATCAACCTTGGACACCTTGATTCATTTTGGAATTATGTAATCTTAAGTTATCAATGGAAGAGGTCTCCCATCCCTCTTGGCCTTCCCCTGTTAATGTGATACCCTAAGGCCAACAACCTCCCCGTTACTATTTTTTTCAATTTTACATTATTCACTCCTCTATTAATCTTATTAAAAGTTAATCTTATTTTATTTTATTTAAATTATATATAGATATAAAAATATTATGGATTATAATATCACATTGATCAATTTCATATAAAATCACAATAATTAAATTAGATGACATACTTGTTATATGTTATACTATAAATATTTTTATAAAACATAACATTTTAATAATTATGATAATGAATATAAATATACATTAATATCAACAATAATATATTTAGTAAAATCAATGCATATTTATTGTATTTTGATATATATATATATACATATATATCATTACATAATAATAATTAAATAACAAAATTACTATATATATACACACATACATGTACACACCCGAACATTGTTATCCAAAAATACCTCATGATAGTGCTTTTGGGTAGATTGTATTTGTTGACAATGTCTTTGGTTGTTAACAAATGTTGGTTTTCAAAGAAAGCATGAAGAGCTAGTGTGAATTCTGAACTGAACATGCAAATCCCGAGTACTAAAATTTTCTTATAATGTGATAACACGAGACACTCATAGTTTTCATTGAAAATATTGATGGTTCATGAAAAGAATTAGAAGGAAACAACATTGAAAATCAAAATATTGTTCATGATTGACTTTGAGACTTGCGATGAGATCTTATGAAACACACATGATTTTGTTTGTATCTTCGTTAGGTGTCTACTATAGCACTCATGGCTGTCTTTGTAACTCTAGGTGGGTTACAAAAATCATAAGGATGAGAATCAAGCCATACGTAGTTATTGAAATGCATCATGGCACGATATGGCGCCTGCGCAATGGACGAATGAGTCATGCAGGTCTATCCCTCACACCAAAAGAAGCGGCATTTGATATATCTTGTTTGTTCATGAAGGTAAATGGTTTTTCTGTTTTGGGGCGATAGGACTAGGGTAGAAATTCATGCGTCTCCATAATAATCAAGTCGTAATAGGTGTTGACAAGCAGCATGGTAATCGACCAATACCTGGAATGAAGTCCGCCATGGGGAGGTCATCAAAATGCGGTTCCATTTTTCATCGTGCGGCCAGGACGATATCATCACAGTTTAAGGTCGCGTGGTAGGACCAACAACATAGTTTAAGGTCATATGGTTTAGACTAACAACACAGTTTAAGGTCGTATGGCTTGGACCAGCAGCACAGTTTCAAGTCATATGGGTTGGACCAACAGCACAGTTTAAGGTCGTATAGTTTGGACCAATAGCACAGTTTAAGGTCATATGGTTTGGACCAATAGCACATTTTAAGGTCGTAATGCATGGACCAACAACACAGTTTAAGGTCGTATGGTTTGGACCAACATCATAGTTTAAGGTCGTATGGTTTTGACCAACAACACAGTTTAAGGTCGTATGGTGTGGACCAAGAGCACAGTTTAAGGTCGTATGGCTTGGACCGACAGCACAGTTTAAGGTCGTACGGCTTGGACCCACAGCACAGTTTAAGGTCGTATGGCTTGGACCAAGAGGAACATGCATGATGCGATAAATCATACCTGATGCGGGTGAGGGAGTAATCTCATAAAATCACCGCGCGCGATTCCGAGAGAGGAGCCTCGGGCCAAAGGGGCCTACGAGGGTTCAAAAATCAGGGGGGCAGGAGATGCTATCTCCCAGCTACGTTGGGCCTGAAACGCAATGTCTGGGCGACTCCTTGTTCCCCATGGGGATTAGGGTCAAGCTGCATGCAACCTATAAAGAAGAAACCCAAGCACATACTCTAGCGCTCAGATCGCGGGAGCCCCGAGAGACACCGTTACACGGCTCGGTCTGTCTGATGTGTGGGGGTGTACTGAGGGTTAGTACAAGGAGTGTCGAGATTCCATCTTGACACGGTGGGGCGGAACATAATGTGAATCATGTAACCAACATTCAAGGCTCGAGGAAGTCGGCGTGACGACTGAGGATTACTGTTAACCACGTTCGCAACACAGTATCCTATAGCGTTAGCCTAGAAGTAGGGGAAAAAATGAGCATCAACTGCTGACCACATTCGCAACATGGGATTGTTATCAATTTTTCACCCAAAACCCTTGGGGGCATTGGCCCGTGAGGGTAGGATAGCCCTTAGGCGTTTTATCCAGGCCGTTCTTGGGGGTCCCTCCGGGTGTGAAGGATGGTGGGGCCTGAATGAAGGGGAACACGAAGCTTGAAAAGTGGATGAAAACTTGTCTAAGTCGAATTTGACACTCCAGGTCCTAGACCAGAGTACTCTGAACACATTAGCAGACCACTGGAGTGGGTTGATGGGCTCAGTCTGAGACCGGCCAAAATATGGAGGATTCCCGAGGGAAGGGCAGGCCAAAAGACCGAGGAAAACGGGAGATCGTGGGATCTCCTAAGAGACGGGGCTGGACTCAAGATCTAAGTGTTCAGGCAGTCCTAAGTATCCCATAAATATTAGAATCAAGCCACACGTTGTTCTAGAAGCACATTTTAACGTCATGTTGGACGAAATACAAATCTTAGTTTTAGGTCTTAGAACTCGGACCAAGGTGCAGTTTAAGGTCATGCGGGACCGTACAGTTTAAGGTCATGCAGGACCACATGAGGAGAGAGAACTGGGACTGGGCCCGAGAAAAAATGTTCGGGCGTTCCTACGTATCTCATTAGGATGAGAATCAAGCCACACGTAGTTCTAGAAGCACAGTTTAATGTCATGTTGGAAGAAATACAGATCTTAGTTTTAGGGCTTAGAACTCTGACCAAGGAGCCCAGATGTACAGAAAAGTGTAGCTTAAGGTCATGCTGGACCGGGTGCAGTTTAAGGTCATGTGGGACTGTAGGAGGATCTTAGTTTTAGGTCTTAGAAATCAGAACCTGGTGCAGTTTAAGGTCATGCTGGACCGGGTGCAGTTTAAGGTCATGCGGGACCACATGAGGATCTTAGTTTTAGGTCTTAGAACTCGGACCCTGGTGCAGTTTAAGGTCATGTTGGACCGGGTGCAGTTTAAGGTCAAGTGGGACCAGACCATTTAAGGTCATGCAGGACCATACAGTTTAAGGTCATGCAGGACCATACAGTTTAAGGTCATGCAGGACCATGGTGCTTAGGCAATGTACTCCTTGAGGAACCTGGCGTTGGTGGGAGGAGTTACGCGCTCACCATCCATAGTCTTCAGGGAATATGCGCCATTGGGATAGACCTTATGGACAATAAAAGGCCCCTCCCATTTGGGCTCCAACTTGGGTGGTTTCTTTACAGGAATCATTGGTGCTCTGAGATCCAGCACCAGGTCACCTTGCAGGAATGAGTGGAGGTGAACCTTCTTATTGAAAGCTCGAGCCATCCTACTCCGATGCCTTTCCAAGTTATGTAAAGAGAGAAGCCTACTTTCTTCCAACACTTCCAATTCATCTAGACGGATTTCAGCAACTCTATCCGACGATTGATGGTCATAGACTGCCATGCGCAATGAGGGAAACTGGATCTCGATAGGCAGGACAGCCTCAGCTCCGTATACCAGGGAATACGGAGTCACCTGGGTGGAGTTATGAGTCTTCGTCCTATAATCCCAGAGGGAGTTGGGGATCTTTTTCGACCAACTTTTCTTGTTCTCACCAACCATCTTTTTCAGAATGTTAGAGAGGGTTTTGTTAAACGCCTCAATCTGTCCATTCGCCTGTGCATGGTAGCAGGAGGTGTGGTTAGAGCGAATTTTGTACGTAGCGTACAATTTCTTCAGCTCGGCTGCTCGGAAGTTGGTTTCGTTATCCGTGAGGATAGCGTGAGGTACTCCAAACCGATTGATGATATTGGAACTCATGAAGTCAGCGATAGAATAGGCCTTGACTTCCCTGAGCGGGATTGCCTCTGCCCACTTCGAGAAGAAATCTGTAGCGGTTAGGATGAACTGGCACTGGCGGGCCGTCACCGGCGGGTAAGGCCCTACGACATCCAACCCCCAGACTGCCAAGGGCCAAGAATACTTGGTAGTATGGAGAGGCTCCAGTGGGCGATGCACAAAGTTAGCATGAACTTGGCACGCATGACACCTCTTGGCATACTCGATGCAGTCATAGATCATGGTGGGCTAGAAGTATCCCAGCCTCCGAATCCGGTCGGACAACTTCGACCCGGCCTGGTGGGCGCCACAGGAACCACTGTGCACTTCTTGCATGACCAATGGGATCTCGACTCCTTGAAGGAAACGAAGGAGAACACCATCAAATCCACACCTGTAAAGGATTTGCTCAAGGCTGGGCACTCATTGAAGGGTGAACTGCGACGCGCGGCGTCGGATTCGTTCGCACTCAGCTCAGTCCGATGGAAGATTTTCATGCTGGAGATATTCAACCAAGGGAATCCTTCAGTCAGTAAGTGTCTCGATTACCGCACCTAAAGACCCTGGGGATCCTGACTTACCAGCGGTGAGATGGTTCACTCGTGGGACACGATCACCCTTCGGATTAACATGAGCAATGACTCTCCGGTGCGCCACGTGGATAATTAAGTCATCCTATTCGGGCTCCGCAGGTGATGCGGCCAGGCTGGCTGGAGCATCTGCTCGACTGTTCTGTGATCGGGTAATGTGAACGACCTCTGGCTGGGAGGGGAACTTATCCATTAGACAGAGGGTGCACTCCAGCAATGGCACCAGTTCTGGCTTTCTAATAGCATAGTCACCATTGACCTGCTTGATGACTAGCTTGGAGTCTCCTTTTACATACAGATGGGGTACGTCAATCTCGAGATCCAACTCGAGGCCAGTAATGAGGGAATGATACTCTGCCTCATTGTTGGTGCAGCCTTCTGATAATAGGAATGAATACGGCAGAACGACATGCTCCGAGGTGATGAAGATGATACCCAGGCCCATTCTGTTAAGCCTAGGATCGTTGATCCTTCTACCGATCGGGCTTTGGGAGGCACCGTCAAAGTGCATCTTCCATCATGGTATGGCGTGATCGACTGAGAGTATTTCCTCATCCGGAAAGCTTAGATCTAGTGGCTGGTCCGCAGAGGTTGGGTGGGCATCTAGGAAGTCTTCCAACACATGTCTATTGACGGCCTTTTGAGGTACAACCTGATGTCAAACTACCGGAGGATCACCGCCCAATGCGCCAATCGGCCGGTCAACATAGGTTTTTTCAGGATGTATTTCAATGGGTCTACCCGAGAGACCAGCTGTACCTCATGGTGCTGCAAGAAGTGCCGAAATTTATGCACGACAAATATGAGCACCAGATAGCTCTTCTCGATGGGAGAATATTTAATTTCCGCATCAAGGAGCATGCGGCTGAGGTAGTAGAGGCTGAACTTTGTTCCCTCGTTGTTCTTCTGGGCAAGAGGTGCGCTGAGGGATCACTCCAGGGCGGGAACATAAAGGACCAGGAACTTTCCAGAAACTAGTGGCATCAAGACCGGAGGTTGAAGTAGATACTGCTTGATTTCCTCAAAAGCGATCTGACACTCTTCGTCCCATTCATAGGCAGCGCCTTTCTTTATGATCCAAGAAAAAGGCTTATACTTGCCGGCCAGATTCGAAATGAATCGGCATACATAGGCTAAGTGCCCTTGAAGGCCTCTCAGCTCCCGAATATTATTCGGGGGAGGCATCTGACTGAAGGCCTTGATCTTTTCTGGGTCGATCTCGATGTCTCGATACCTAGAAATGAAGCCAAGAAACTTTCCGGAGGTGACCCCGAAGGCACACTTCAGTGGATTCATCTTCAAGTATAGAGAACGGAGGAAGCCGAACAATTTCTCATGGTCTTTGACATGGTCCTGGCGTTGAGGAGATTTAACCACCAGATCATCCACGTAACACTCCTCTAGCGTCCTGAGAATCAGCTTGAATATGTGGTACATGGCACGTTGATAGGTGGGACCTGCATTCTTTAGGGAGAAGGGCATAACCTGGTAGTAGAAAGTACCATGGGTGGCCCTGAAGGTAGTGAACTCTTAATCCTCAGGTTCCATTCGGATCTGGTTGTACCCAGAGTACCCATCCATGATGGAGAGGGCTTGTAACCCGGCCGTGGCATCGATCAACAACTCTGTCACGGGAAGGGGAAAATCATCATTCGGACAGTGGTGATTGAGATCGCGGAAGTCGATACAAACCCTGATCTTCCCGTTCTTCTTCCTGACTGGCACGATGTTGGCTATCCACCTAAGGTAGTGGAATTCCTTGACGAAGTTGGCCTTGATGAGCTTATCAACTTCAGCCTCAACCATGGCACTGTGAGAGGGGTGCCTCTTTCTGGGAAGCTGCTTGAACCAGCGATGGTTTGCTAGAAGGCCAAGGTGGTGGATGACTACATGGGTATCTAGTCCTGGAATCTCATCATAACTCCAAGATAACACATCACGGTGCTGTCTGAGGAAGTCTACGTACCATTGGCGTTCCTCGGGGGGCATAGCGGCGTTGACCAATGTGGGTCTTGGGTCCGCCTTGCTACCGAGTTTCACCTGCACTAACTCATCGACCGTGGAGTGGACACCCTCCTAAAAGGCAGGAGGAGCATATTCCATGTCCTCCTCTCCTCTTGTTGGGGGATCATCCATGGGGGGAGCCATTTTGGGCTGCCAGACCCTGATGGGAAGCTGGTGCCGTCTTGGGCGGCAGAGGTCGTGACGTCAGGGGACCCATGCAATGCAGAGACCATGGCGAAAAAGGCGGTTGATCCAATCCCATCTAGCCTTCGGCACAAGGGGCCACACTTTATGAAATCAAAGAATTAGTGGCGAGTTCGCTTGAGCTGATCCATTCCTGCCTAGCATAATAGAAACGTATGTCGTACTGTCGTTTCCACAAGCCCAGCATCCTGATATCATACATGGGTTGGAGGCATGGGGATCACCAGAGCCTGGTTGGTGTAAGAGTACGAGGTGATTTCCCGCCGTCGCTTGAACCCGGAAATATGCCTTCCTCTGGTACCCGAAACAACAAAGCACTGCCCCATTTCGGTGGTCGTGTCCTCCAACCGATGGATTGGGAAGACATATGCGTCGTCCAAACCTGCACAGAGATCACTCGCGAAAGTGGTGGGCTCGACCTCACCTTCCAAGATCTGCTTTTCCTTGATCTTGTAAAAGTCAGCGTCCAGATAACAGGCTTCACAAGAGGCAAAAGGAGATGCATCTCCTTGGAGAACGCCCACTTTACCCTTAAGTGAGTATTTGAGGCACTGCTGATACGATGATTGGACCGCTACGTGAAGGTGTAGCCACGGCCTTCCCATTATTGCGTTGTAGGCGGTGTCCTGATAGACGACCATGAATTCGGTATTGGAAATTAGGCCGCCCAACTGGTTCTTTAGAAGAATTTTTCTGAGTGGAGTTTGCTCGGTCCTTTCATACCCCTGGATCCTGAGGTCAGAGGGAGTTAAATCATCCTTAGACAACCCCAGTTTCTACAGTGTCCGAGTTGGGATTAGGTTAATCCCAGAACCCGTGTCAACAAGACAGCGGAAAACATCCACGCCGTTGAACTGGCTAGTGATGTACAGTGGGAAAATGTTCCCCTGTATGGGAAGGTCTTCATCTTCACTGGAAAATGAGATAATTTCCTGACATTCAGCATCCTCAATCTCCTCGATGTGGAAGGCTTCTATAGCCTCCACCTCCATCTCAAACTGGAGGGGGCTCCTTAGAGCCTCGGCGAGCATCTCATGCATTTTAGATGACAGGAGAGGGGCCTCAAGGATAGAAAGCCTTTACAGAATGTCGTCCAGGTGCTTCAGAACATCATACTTTCAAGACAAATGTGAGCTTCTGCTTACAGGAGGCGGCTCTGCGATTGGAGGCATGACGGGCCCTGCCGGCAGGACCGGTGACTGACTGTTACTAGGCATGTCTCGTTGTTCACTAGTCGAAGCCCGGGAGGTGGCTGTCATGTTAGGACCGGAAGGCTGTAGTCGGCCGGTGGCAGGGAAGGGCTGGTTGCGACACGGACAAGGTGGTACCACCTGATCCAGTAACACAAACGGTGGTAGAGGCGAAATTGTCGACACCGGGTGAGGGGGCCGCATGTGCTGATCTCTGTATCGGGCCTACTGCCTGGTCTCAGTAGCATGCACAGCCTGACTAGAGGTGACTACTGTCGTGCCCCGGTGATTCACGTACCCATGGCTCGGCCAGTGTTGGAAACGACTGGGGACATTTGGGAGGTCCACCTGGCATTCCCCATCATCGGGAGTCAAAAAGGGATTTACCAACTCTACAGTGTTAACCGAAGCATACCCCGGGATTTCACTTGAGGATTCATCCACTGCCGGATGGAGTCTCAGAGGGATCCCCATCTCTGGGGGAATAAAATCGCCAAGAGTGCGGGAAGATGACGGCACTGGAAGGGTGCATTCTTTAATCTTGCGCCACCGCTTGCTGTTCTGGGAAGAGGTAGGGTGGGACGACCATGCCAAAGCAGCGCTCGCAGATTCTGAGGGCTCTAGCTGACTCAGGCAGGCACGGATGAATCAATGGGCACGAGCGACCATCCTGCGGGCCATCCAGTCATTATACATCAGGGACCCACGGTCAGAAACCGATTCCCACTCATCCTTGTTGTCACTGCTGCCATCTGATCTCACGAAGACACCTGCCACCTGCGCCGGGGCCAGGGCCAACCTGACTATGTTGTTTTCAATTTGGTCTTGGAGCCAGTACTTGAACACATATCATCGTTGGATGGTGTTCCCCAGGATCCGGTGATAAGGGATGTAGTTAGTGTGATCAGTGAGACGTGCCTCTTCTGGCTTCAGGCACTCAGGCAGCCGCACGATCCTCTACTCCAAGGCACTACGGAAATAACCGGGGACCTGGGCCTCGTCAAATGATTAAGTCTGATTCCTTCTATCTTGAATGGTGGCTCTGGGAGGCTGACTATGACCAGGGGCCGGAGGAGTATGCCGAGGAGGCCGAGCCTGATTATCTCACCTCGGTGCTGGCGGTGCGTTACGTGGAGGCGCTTGCCAATTTTGAGGCAGTTGCTGCTGGTCCGGAGGCTGTGCCCATGGGGGTGGACCCCTATGGGGGTGCAGAGCTGGTCTTACTGGTAGCAACTCTAGCTGTCTAGGGGCCTCTATCTGGGCTACAGCAGCGGGCTCGGCTCTGGCGGCTCTCCTTCTAGGGATTACAGGAGGCAGCAGGCGTGCTTGACTGGCCTGTTGCAGGGTTTCTTCGAGGCGCTGAGCCTTGTCTGAGAAATCCAGAACCCTCGAGGGTAATTCTGAGTGATTAGAGAAGGAACCATCTCTGCCTTGACGTTCCCTACACACATTTTCAGTAATTTCTCCTGAGTTAGTGGCATGTCCGGGGAGTACGTGAGCCCCTTCCACCGGGCGACGAAGTCTGTGACCCACTCATCGGGCCTTTGTTTGCACCTGAAGAGGTCTGCAATGTTCGTCTTCTAGGTTGTGGAACTGAACTGGTAGAGGAATTTTCAGCGAGAGTCCTCCCAGCTAGTCACAGATCCAACAGGGAGCTGACTGTACCAGATGAATGTTGTTCCTTCCAGTGTCTGAACGAACCAACGGAGCATGGAAGCCTCTTGTTGCACCAGAGTCCCAAAAATAGGCCCGCACCTATAGATAAAGTGGGCCAGGTGTTTTGGCGGGTCTCCGGTCCCATTAAAGGGGGATAAAGTGGGGCTCCAAAATCCTGGCAGGGCCGGCATATCATCCACCCATACTGGTTATGGATTGACGTCCGGTGAGATTTCCACCTACCGAGTTTCCAGAGCCTCCAGGCGGGCGATGAGTACTTCCATCATATCATCCAGACACGAATTCCTGTCTTGATTGGGATCTCTAACCACAAGCGCATTTCTGGTCTCTTCACTCCGGTAGTCATGCTCAGAAGCTCGCGGGGCGGCTGGTGGAGCGACTCTGGAGGAAGCGGGAGGAAACCGAGCAGGGTCCCCCAGGTGATCCCGCAGCTCGGGAGGGTTCGGCGAGACGTATCGCGCCCTCTTGCCATGGGTTCTGGCCTCTCCCCTATCGGTGATCGCGACATGGTCACAGTTTCCCGAGGGAATCTCGGCAAAGGGTAGGTGCTCCTGCCCCTGCTGTCCTGGCCTAGGATTACCGTAGTCAGGCCGCCACTCTGCAATGTGTTCGGACAAGAGCTCATCAACCAGCCTCTTTTTCTCAGCAAGATGTTGGAATAGCGTGGCCTCCTCATAGTCTTCCTCTTCCTTCTATACCGAGGCATATGGGTCGGCGATCTTGACAGCCCCGACATTATCTTTACCCTTGCTGATGTTTCAGCTTAGTGTTAATGCCTCTGTGGGTGTGGGGAGACCTAGCAGGCTCCTCTGGTGGTGAGTAATCCTCCTAAACAGATCTAGTAGCGGCTTGTCCTCAGGGGGTGAGTCCCCATCGAGGAGCTCCACACCATTTCCCTCATATGAAAAGGTCATCCATGTTGACTGCCACTACCCCTGATGACATTCCCTCAGGACCTCCCAATGAGTCGGGCTGTCGGCGGATCGCACAGAAAAGAATGGCAGTGTACTGCCCCCATCTATGGACGTGCGCGTGGGGTGTGGCTTCCTCAATAACCTTGTGGAGTACTTGAAAACTCTGGACACATTGTTGCTAGAGGGCCCTGCGGTGGCCAAGTGACTCGAGGTGCTGAACCGCAGGGAGCGCTGCTAGGTCGACCCGACGACACTGCTCACTAATATCCTCGAGATGTGCATGAATCCCGGGATAAGGAGCTCGCTGATGTCGAATAAGGGAGTGAGTCACCCGAAGAGTCTGGCAGAAACATTCAAACTCTCCCGGGGTGAGTGACTCTGGCAAATCAAAATCTGACCCTGCGACCGGCCAAAACTTCTCAGGGAAGTGGCCCTCTTCGAGGACGGTCCAGAAGCTCCATGACTCCGGTTCGGGGTCCGGACCTTGCTGCCCCTGCTCGTCAACTGAGAATGGCAAGGGAGCTGGTAATGGCACCGAGGCAGGTCGCCAGGCCGGTGGGATGGCCGGTGGGGAATACGGCAAACAGGCCAAATGGCCGCCGATCCCTGAGTCGTCCTCCAAGGGTTTCAGTACCCTGGCCGCCACATCGCGATATTATGGGCCAACGAATGGGACTCCTGTCACAACGTCGGTGCTCGCCGAGGGTGTGTTGCATTCGGACTCTTCCTTCAGTTCCCAGAAAAGTTCACCACCCTCCCTGACTGAGGTGGAAGGTGCTTCCAGGGAGGCATGTGATAACTGTGTGTTTGACCCTTGGGGGTATGCCAAGTCCTCGTCCTCCTGGATATACCTTCGGAGGGAGGAGGGAATCATATGGATCTCGCATTCGGGGAGTACGAGACTGACGCACTGTGTCCCCATCCCTGCCCTTCGACTCAAAGGGTTGGGGGAGGTTCCATCATTGAGTCGTATTACGCCTCAGATTCCAAGAAACGGACTGGTCTAATTTCCATCCGAACTCCCCTGACATTCCTCCTACGGCGACGACACCCCGCCTTCCTGCCCCTGGGTGGCTCCTCAGGGTAATGATGATTTCCATCAAGGAGTCCCCTAGCCGCAATAGTGCTTGGGCAGAGGGGACTGAAGGCCGGGGTGTGGGAAGCACTGGGACATATGTCGAAATGGAAATGGGGAGGACCTCCATGTGAGTGAGCGACTGGATACGCAACGGTTCCATACTCACGACCAACGGTAGGGGGAGTGACCTCATACCCAGTGCAGTGGGAACTGGAAAGATTCATACCCGGAGCATAGTTGTCGTGAAGGATACTTCGGCATTCCAGATCAGTGGCACGGTACGAGCCTTTATGGTGGGTGGAATGACTGTGGATTGGTCCACGGTGGCCATTGCCTATGCCCACGGCCGGGAGAGTCTACCCAACTTGCCTGTAGGGAGGTCAGGGCGTCGATCCCAGTCAGGCATGTGACTGCCCCTGCTCAACATGTGCGGGGGTCTGGTAGCAGGAGTCAGCAGTGGCTCGGGCCACAGTGGTTGCTGGCGTTGGTGCCCCAGGACGGGAATTCTCTTCCGCTCGCGCCCGACGCTGGCGTCGGGTCAGATGGGTTGGAGCCGGTGGTGTGGGCACAAATAATGCCTAGTCCTCGGCCTGGGGAGTCAGGCGATGACATCGACGCAGCCTGGCAGGGGTTCTTTCCGTTAACCCCTTGGACGGGTCTCCGATCGGGTGGACCTGGACATCCCCCACCTCATTGGCGTAGGTAACAGATGTGTCAAGGCGCTCCGTGGATAGGCTCCCGAAGTGGTTGAACGTCGGATTGGGGAGAAGCATCTCCCTGCGCGGCGCTCAGGGTAGGTGATGATAGTGAGGCGCAACTGCCTCTAGATCCAAACGGGCCATGCGCCTGGTAGGGAGGATCCCTTCCTCGTCATACCTACGAACCAGGTTGTTGATCACCCTTCGCTGGATGATTTCTGACCGGGAGAGGGGGTGAGAGTGCCTGACAGTTGTGGAAATTGGAGCTGGGGTGACTGTGGAAAAGGCGAGACCGCACGGGGTAGCTGCGTCGGTACTTCCCCTGCCCCTACGTTGGTGGGAAGGTGGAGAACGAGCTCCGGATGCAGTGATCTGATTCCTGGAAGCAGGGAGATGAACCCATTAGTACTAACAAGAAAAGAAATCGACATCCAATAGCCCAACATCATTCTGTCTTTCGTGGTTATCGAGAGGGATCCATGCTGTCGACACTACAGAACGAAGTGCTCAACATCCTGACTGCCTCAACCCCTGGCGGGTTTCACGTCCTGGTGATAGGTACCCGGACCTGGTGACATGCTAATCTTCCGACACCCTGAACGCTACCCGTCTCCGTATTGTAGAGAAGAGCTTCACGTAGGGTTCACCATTTTCTGTTTCCGACGCTTTTACACCGGGTCGTACGTGCATGTCTTTCATGCATGGGAGGACGCGCGGCTTGTTGCCCCTCATTCCTGCTTTCCAAAGGCGGGCGGGATATGTTCCTTATTCGGGGACGTCTGCTCCTTGATCGAAACCGGGATGATGGGATGTCGGTTCTTCCTTCCATGGATTCCTCCTCGGAGCTCGTTACCTAGTCCGGGTCTCCATTATATATTTAAGAAGGGTTCATGAAGCTCGTTCTTGGGACCATATCTGCATGGATGCCAGTTAATTACGCTGCTTCCGTCGAGGCGCTCCAAGGGGTCTTGTCGGGGCAGCAACCTTTAGTGAGGATAATGGTCACGTTGGGGTGTCGTTGGCATGTCTTGATGCTGGGGATTGGAATGTATGTATTTTTTCCCTTGTCACAGGGCTTCTCGAGGGCGCGGAAGCCCAAGGCATCCCACATAGAATGCATGGAATGTGTACCATCTGAGGTTTTCATCAGCTTCCCATTTTTGACAGGGGTATGCCATGAGATTAACGTCTTGCGGAGACGGTTCAGATTGATCGAAACACTGATAGTGGCTCATATTAAAGTACCCCCTAGGGGGAACACCGATGTTGGTGCCAGCACGTGGGTGGCTTCTCAGATACCATGGAGTGGGATGGGGTGGCATGATCTCACCGGGATGTGTCGGCCCGGGTAAGGATCAGAATGGATGATGGAGTGACAGGATTGAACCTCGCGGAGGCTTTCTACATATCTCCATGGTAGGGAATCAAATTTCGCGTAGTTTGGTGATAAGGTGGGACACCTGAAGAGGAGACCTGTGAGAATGGTTGCATGGAATAGAGCCTGTAGGATGTAATATCTCCGGGCTACGGCATGAGATTCCCAAGTCACGTGGGCTTGAGGGGGGAAGTAAGGATGATACGTGGGTGTGAGGCAAGGGGATTTTTCTCTGAGATGGCCCAAGAGGGGGAATACTGTTTAACATCATGCGGGACGAGATACCATTTAACGTCGTGCGGGGCGAGGGAATATAGTTTAACGTCATGCGGGATGAGGAATATGGGGCTTACGCTCTGAGGAGGCCTAGAGTGGATATGGGGCATACGCTCTGAGGTGGACCATGGTGGTCGGGGAACCGACGTGGAGAGGTCATAACAACCGGGTGGTGGTCTTGAACCTCGTGGAGACTTCCTAGATATCCCCATGGCAGGGAATCAAAGTCCACGTAGTTCACTGGGATGGGGCTTACGCTATGGGGAGACCCATAATAGGATTTCATGGTCTATGCACGCTCTAATCCCACGTGAGTCATGATCGGTGTGAGAAACAAGAGGAAACAGAGACCAGACAATCACGTCGCAATGGGTGTGTCCGTGGGAACCGGAAAGGGGCTTACGCATTGAGTGGATCAAAGAGGAAACAGGGGCTTACGCATGGTTAGCGGCCCTGGGTGTTGGGGCTTACTCCAGGGTGGAGGCCCATGGTGCGACAAAGCGTAGTGGTAAAGGGACTCCACTGTCCTTGGTAGGGGGGATGTACGGAGGTGCATGGGTGCAACATTCCGTAAGAGAGGCTAGGGGCTTACCCTATGAGGCATCCCTTCCCCCATGGACAAACGCCACATTGACAAGGAGGATCTCATCCCATACAAGGAAGATACCATTCATGTGGAGACGAGAGGCGTATAAAATTTCTGAGCTGGGGGGACCCTGCGTGCGAAGCACAGGGTCGGACCACAGTTTAACGTCATGTGTTAAGGACAATGTGCTTAGCAGTTTAACGTCCTGCAGCTTGGACGAGGTGGGTTTTCTCCACACCCCTAGGACTTACATGCCCAATTCCCTCTACCCCTTGTGGGAGGGAAGGCATCCGCAAGGCCGTAATGAAGGGGGCCGCAGGGCAAACCATTGAGGGGTCCACGTTAGTGTGGATATGAAAAGAAGCAATAGTCGTTAGCATGCCTATGTGGAGAATCATAAGGAAAATCATTAAAATAGGAAACGATGCCCAAGGGACCTTGAGGTTACTTCATACGAGCCTGGAAGGCTGTACGGGAAAACAACGCATGGTGTGTATGCCCATCAGGGGAGACATCATGTGCCGACACGGAAATGCATCCAAAGGGCATCAAGGTAAAGGGCTCCTGGGTGTTGCACGCAAAAAAGAAGGTTTGCGCGCAAAACACCGGGATGGCGTGCAATAGGGCCAGAGGATTGTGCGGATAGGTGATTGCGTGCAAGGTATTGCGCACATAGAATGGGATTGCACACAAGGGGAAACGATTGCGCGCAAGGGAAGTACCCGGAGGAGTGGGAAAATTCACTTAAGCTAGTGGAGTTGTGCGCAAAGGCGGACCCCGGGGCAAGGTTGCGCGAAAAGGGGAATTACCTGGAAGTCATATTGCACGTGGGGGGGAGTAGAATTGAGCGCACGGGAGCCATTCCGAATTCTGCAACCCTAAACTGTTTGGGGTCGCCTTCTATTTATAGGAATCGGCCAGCGCGGAATCCAGGCGGCGCGTGAATGTTTCCTCGACGGGAACTGTCGGCGCGAAAAGCTTCACCGCGTGGAACTGGGGCGCATAATATTGTGCGCACAATCATCTCAATTCCACGAATCTTGGGAATGCTTCACGCGCACATCATTATTTCACTCAAGTCCTCTTTTATTTCACGCACCACTTCTCGAGACTCCGGACCGGGCCTCAGATTCCGAATATGACATCGCTTTGCCATTTCGAAACTTCCTCTATGAGTTACAGACTTTTTTCGGCGTCTACAATAGTCAAGGCCTTGTGCCAAGACTAAAAATAAGATTTTGTCAAGGCCTTGTGCCAAGACACTAGTTTGTCTCATGAGATTTACTGATGCATCAAGGATCTATAGTGGGCTCCACCCATCACATACTAAGTCCAATGCATTCCTCATATGAAATGGTTTAAACAACACATAAACATTAGTATTAAAACTGGCATACGAAA
Source organism: Viscum album (assembly GCA_963277665.1). Taxonomy (NCBI): domain Eukaryota; kingdom Viridiplantae; phylum Streptophyta; class Magnoliopsida; order Santalales; family Viscaceae; genus Viscum; species Viscum album. The sequence goes on from OY728155.1 coordinate 806,452,191, forward strand.
TGTCAATAATTTATCAATAAACCATGAATGGTATGAAATAACACATCCAAGGCAAACATATCACAAAACCTTCAATACAATATGGATGTTTTGTATCATAATAAATCAACTTCAAAGAAATTTAAAATCCATCAAAGGATGTTGACATAGATGAAATCAAAACCTTTTTATAGAAATATCTCTTTATATTTTGAAATCATTTAAAAGTCACGTAATTAAAAATGAAAACATTTATATTTTAAAATATTCTCATAAGCATGCATGGGAAGATTCGACTATGTTATAACGATGAAAAATAGCCACACCCTCCATATAATTTAAAAAAACATTCTTACCTTAATTTCGTCGTAAATGTTATAAAGGACCTTGTTTGGAAAATGATGGAAAGATTCCTTTATAAACATATTATAAATGTCAAAAAATGTTACAAATGACCTTAACCCATAGTCTATAAAATAGTAAGAATTTTTTGAAATAAATTTTTAAGAAACATAGATTTGGATGATAAAGATGTCCTAGTAGATAATTACATATAATAAACCTTTGATAATGAAGAGATTTTGAAATTAACCCTTACCTTGTACTTTTCATTGTTCAAGGGTATGATAACCTCCTGTATAATGGTGAAATAGTTTTTATTAAATTATACAAGAATCATATACATTAATATGATATCATATATGATCTTTTAACATTGCTTTGTTAATAATATCTTAGTATTATCATCGTTTCAGGTGTTAACATATTCATTTTCCTTTATATTATTTGTTATGTGAGTCATATGTTTTATGGATGGGATGTATAGTATTAATATCCAGAATGATATAAAGTCTTTAAACATTATTTTTAATCATCAAATAAAAATTAGTCTTTAATGGATACGATGGGGAATGAATCTCATCGCGTTAATGGAGACAGTAATCTGTACTTACGCACGAGAGACAATATCATTCTTTTGAAACTAAAATAATATATAATTAGATGTTATATAATATATACAGAATCATTATCATGTTAAATTTATTATTTACATGAATTGCACATCATTATTATACCCATCTAAATAATAATGTATTGAATAACAATTACACCATGACGTGGAGACGGTAAGTCGTACGTACGCATGTTTGGTGACATGAAATTAAAGGGATGGATAGAATAATGAATTTGTTTGTACCATATTTATAATAACATCAAAGTATATAGAAGATTCTGGAGTTATTATTTTAGAATGGAAACAACAATGAAAGAGGAATTGGAAGAAGAATGGAACTTGAAAGAGGTGATGAAATATTTACCACTTCTTCGAGTTCTCCCTTTTGATTTGATCAAAAGGGCTCCTTAGGTTGGATTTATGACTAAAGGAAGGCCTCTGTGATGAAGGGAGTATAGTTGATAGTGTATTTTGGTAGGGTTTGGCTGAGACAAATGGATTTGATGGTGTGAATTTTAGAGAGGGGGAAGTTCCCTTTTATAAGAGGGGTGAGGGGCACCTTAGGAATGGCTATAAATATTATTTTATAATAAAATAATTTTCGGTTTATAATGACTCCAAAATAGATTATTTAAAGGATAATGTGGGTATGGGTCTAAAACTACTCAACTAATAGGTTTGGTTCACTATATTAAGTTTATCTTTTAGATTTAACTTTTAGTTAAATAGTTTGACATTTACCATGTCTCTATGTATATTTATATTATATGGTTAATAAACATACTGTATAATTCCATGAGAACCCCATGTGGTTCATTAATGATAAACTTATAATTATATAAGTCATTTGTCCAATCCTTATATTTTTATGAATAGAATATCAATTAATAATATAATATTTGTTTCAAAACACTTTTTTGTCAATTTTGACACTATTGGGTATTTTGTTTTTTATAAAATCATAATAGCATTATTACATTAAAGAAAATTCATCTAACCAACCCTAATATGTCATATTAAACTATAAAATTATTTTAATTAAAAAAAAGACTCAAATGAAATTTATTTGGATATTTATAATATAAATTATTTTAATATTTCAATAATTAGGTAATTACCGCATCATCATTGTGTCATAAATAAAATAAATTATTTAATGTCTAAAAAATATATATAAAGTACCATTATGTAGGAAATATTTTTATCTTTTCAATTAATATTTATAGTTGAATTTATCAAATATTTAACCCTATATTAAAAATGTTTTAGTTATTAAACTTTGATTTTACCCTTTTAACTCCTCTTTGAATTAATTAATAATAAATGTCCTAATCTAATCCAAGTGGACCTAAAGGATCATATTTTATTTCTATGGTTGTTTTTCGTAGAATTAAAATTATCCAATAGAATTCGGATATGTGTTAGGGTAATAATAATATCATTTTTACCCTTAATTTCCTTATTAACTTTCAACCGTGGTAAATAAAAGTAAAAAGTTACTATTCAACCTAAATTATTTTCATCTTATTGAACCACATTGAACTTACTGATATCAATTGTGTCTCTCGGATATTTTGAAATTCAACTCACATAATCGATAAAATTATGTTTTATGTAAATTTACAAATTCTCCTATGAGGTGGGTAAAAGACGGTAAAAAGTTCAATAAAATTTTTATATATCTAAAATTACTATAAACTAACTCCAAATAATTAAATTGAACTTATATAGGTATTATGTATCTATTTTTACCTAAAATAAACTTAAATAAAATTAATAATTATTTAAATAAAAATTTGGTTTTAAACTATAACTTAGTGTTTTTCACTATTCATAAAAAATTTAAAGTTCTCAGAAAAATACCAAAAATTCACCCTAAGCTAATTTCATTATTCCGAATCCAAAAATTAAGTACATTTTGAAAGATAAAATTTATAAAATTTCAAAAAGTGGTTATTACTATTAATAACGGCTAGTTTGATTGGTTGTGGTGTGTTAGAACTCGAAGTTGCGTACAAAACAAGATACTCTATTATTCAAATAGAAGCATACCATGGAAGCTTGAGGTGTTACAATACTAACCTGATGAATTGAGGGTGTAGACTTGCCTCTTTAAAATAGATAATGGGAGCATGACAGCTTGGGTATCCGATCACATCACCGCCCTGTTCTGATGCCAGAATAGGATTTTCCCCTATCCTGTGATCCATTTCATGTTTTTAAAAGGGTAGGGAGAATGCCGATGATTGAGGACCATAGAGGAGATCCATGTTAGGTGTCTTGATGATCAAAACCACTCAGACAGTGTGCCATGATCTTCCCCCACTTAGAGCGTTATTCAATCAAATCCCGCCCTAATTTCGCATGAATGCATTGAATGGTGACCTCTATGATTCTCAAATTGATTCCTCTAGCCTAAACCATTCTCGCAATCCTCTCCCAAGACACCAATTGTCTTCTCCCCTTTGATAACACATCCCATATAAATATGGAAATCATTTTATCTATGGATTTAATATCCCCTTTTGGTATGCTAGTGGAAGCTAATGCGTGAATTGGGATAACTGAAAGGACAATATGGACTAGAGAAATCTGGCCCCCGACTGATAAGAAGTGGGTTTTCCAGTTGAGCACAAGTCCCACAATCTTGATCACCACCTGATAAATGTCCTATATTCTTGTCATGCCAGGGGATATGGGAGTAGCATGGTATTACATGGGAAAGGACCCCCGTTTCATAGCCAACCTGTTACTCAAATATATATCCCTCATGGGATCACATTTGTTAGATATATATAAGCAGATCTTGTCCTTGTTAATTACCTATCCACTTGAATGGTAGTAATCATCAAGTATCCTGTTGATTCCCTGCATCAATCACTTACCAGTATTCATGATGATTATGGTGTCATCAGCAAACATCTAGTGGGATGTTGTTGCGAGGTTAAATTTTTGTCGATATGGAAGGATGGAACCATTTGATACACCTCCATTAATCATCCAGCTGAGAGTATCCTATACCAGAATGAATATGCTAGGAGATAGATCATCTCCTTAATAAAGGTCGTGAATTGGCTTAAAGAAGCCCCATGTTATTCCCATGAAGCAAAAAGTCATCCATGTGGAACTATAACAACAAAAAAGAGGTCACATGCCCATGTAGAGAATCCCATACAGTTAAGTTCCCCATTAATGAATCCCCATTCCACTCAATCATGTGCCTTATTCATTTCTAGCTTGATTTCCATGTTGGAGTCATGAGTTTTGAAGTTAATATCGCTCAGTAAATCCTAAGATAACATGATACCCCTTGGATTAATTGGCCTCTAACAAAGCCATGTTGTTCAAGGGAAATCCACCAGGGCAAATGATCATCCAACCTCACATTAAGAATACTAGCTAAGAGATTGTAAGGGATGTTACACAAACTAACTATTCTAAAATGGATAAGAGAGGAGGGATCATTTATCTTCCTTAAGATCACTAAGGATGTAGCATAAGACACCTGCAGTAAGCCTCCTCCTCGAAATAAGTCTTGAATTCCAGTGATGATATCACATTTAATGACTTCCCAGGAGCCCCACTAGAATGAAACTAGAATCTTTCGGGGCATGGATTTGACTCTAGATTGAGCTAAATCATGGCATTATAAACATATTTCTCCCCTGGTATCCATACTAGTGCTTCATTATCACTGGTCGCGGAAGAGTAGGAACCCCTCCCCAAAACTCTACACCCCTACTAGATATTCGTTAGGCATGGTCGTGTTGGCTCCAGCCAAGAGATATTTGAAAAACTTGTATTCCATCTCCCCAACCGCATCACCATCTTCTGTATATGCACCATATTCAAATACAACATTTGTTTTAATAGGATGAATCTTCTCCTTGATGCAATCATGGATATAAGAAGTGTTTTTGTTACCTTCCCTATGCCATTTAATATTTACTCTTTCCCTTTCCCCATGCTCCTGGGCCAAGACATCAATGACCAAACCATTTTTTTGTCACATATCTTAGTATAAACTGAGTCTTCCGAGTCCTCTTTTAGGCTGGATTCCAAGTGATCCACTTCCCTTTTCAACTCATCTATACTCTAATCCCTCGGATGTGTATCCATGGCCCACTACTGAAGCCCCTATTTCAACCTCCTAAGATTGTTGTAAATGTCCACCCAAGTGTGACCTTGGGTTGGTTCCCCCCATATCCCTTTAACCACCTGCTGGTAGCCTGGCCATCTATTCCACTGACTTTTAAAACTGAAACTTTCATGTGAGGCCTGTGCTGGAGACAATGATAGTTGTAATGGAGAGTGATCAAAAATTCTGCAGACCGGTTATCTTACCTTGGCATATGTAAATGTTGAGAGGGTGTGGATGTTGGTGAGGTAACGATCTAGCCGACTCTAGTAGAGTCTGGAACCACATTGGTTGTTAAACCATGTGAAACGGTCGCCCAAGTACCCCATGTCCAATAAGCCTTTTCCAGCCATGAATTGAACAATTTCGAAGCTGGCCATCTAGGGAAACCCCCTATTCCCTTCATCTCTTCTGTTCTTGTAACCACATTTATGTCACCCCCTATAATCCAAGGCAGGTCCCCTATGTCAAACGCATTGAGCTCTTTCCACAGGACCTCCCGCCTCTATAGGTAAAAACATATATATACCAATGACACCAAAAAAGTTCACATATATTGAGTGGATTTAATTGTGATGAATTGATCCCCTTCCTCATCAATGACCGCTGAATTATACTTTCACCAAAAAACCCATATATTCTTGTTGATGGGGTCAGCATTCATGGATGCATGTATCCTCATTCATCATGATCACTCATGAATTTTCCCAGGATTCTATTTGTGTTCAAGGATGGGATCTACATGAGCCTTACACTTCCTAGATTCTGAGCTGATGAAATCCATTTTAACTCGGGCAACGATGCCACGATCATTCCATATTAGGATGGGTATCATTGTGAAAAGTTTAGCCCAGCTTTGGCCCCAAGATTTTTTGTCTCTTTGCAACATGAGGTGGAACTCTCTTTAATTTTAATTTTCTTCTGCTGAATCTTGTACACATACACGTGCTCTGATTAAATGACACCGAAGTTAACTGTTGGGAACATGCATTGGGTTTGAGGAACTTCTCCCAGGCCACGCTGGTCGAGGTTGATCCTTAGTCTTCGAATCCCATTCTACCTCATTAGACCTATAATTTTTCCGAGATGGAGAGACAAAAACCTCTTCGTCACATTCTATTATGGTTTGAGAACAAATAGGTCTCAATAGTGACCCTTCTAAATAAATAACCAAAGAGGGGATCCCAGAGGATGCAGTGAAGTATCTTAAGAAGCATTCTAAAATTTCACCATCCATAAGCCAGTGTGAAGGGAATCTGAGACAGGATACTCCTTCAATGAGCCCAATAAAAGGGTTACTCTAGTTGAGGTGAACAATGCACAGGCTGTGGAGATCATCTCGGGACATTAAAGAAACAATCTCTCTTCCTATGGCTAGGGAAACTGAGAAAGATCCTATCAAAGACGACATTCTAGCTGAGTCCTTAGAAAACATGTCAAATTCGACTGTGATTGGGGGAACATTGTGAGACTCCACCCGGACCAGGCTACAAAGCAGCCCCACGAGCAGGGGAGGGGGACTTCATAACCCAAGGATCCTATAGAAACTAGCCAGGGAGGAGCACTGTGATGTTTACTGTACTTTTTTAATGCATGACCCTAAAGCTGACATGATGAATAATACCTTGGAAACATTATGTAGAATACTTCTTCCCCCCCAAAAAAACCCTTCACCATTCAGGATAAATTCTATAGAAGGGGAAGCAAATTATCCAGAGCTACACAGATATGAGCCATAGAATTCTCCTCACCCAAGCTCGTAAAATAATCCACACAAAGAAATCCTCCCATGGATTCGCTGATAGCCTTAAGAAATGTTCTATTCTGGTGTGGAGTAGTAGGCCTGGAAAGCTGATCCAAACCATGACATGTAGGATCTCTTTCCCTTTGTGCACCTCCATGGACCATTATGCCCAACTAAAGCACCAGCTACCCCAAAAGTGAGGGGATAGACACAATGTGCAGATGATGTACGCTTTCGAAGCGAAGACCAGGCAGAAGGAGTTTTTTATAATGGTGGAGATGTGGTCCGGAGTTAGGAGACCCCAAGAGTCTATAAAATTCTTAAAGGACGGAAGGGGCAGGAGCGCAGATCTGATGCGAGATATGGGCATCCACTTTAATCCAGCATAAAAAGAATAAAAGGACGAAGTACATACCACCATCAAAATCCTGGAGCCATCTTACACCACATGAGTAGAAAACAGCTTGATCTCTAGAAATCAATACTTAGTATGGCCATAAGGAAAGTTGTAGAGAGCATATTTGAAAGAATGAGCTATCCCGACTTGCCTGGGAATAAGGCCAGGGGATCCCCACGAGGACGATATACCAGCACTGGGAGGAGAATTACTCATAACAGTAGGCATGAACATTGTAAAAACTACTGGAGGGGAAGCCGCCGAGGGGCCAACGGTCGAATTTTTTATGAAAAACCCCAAGCACATGGGGTGCAATCTTGGGGGAAGAGGAGGAAGCCATATCTCATCCTCAAAGTTTATGAACAAATAGAAATGGTCATAGTTTGACTAGAAGAGTAAAATATTGATTAAAATTCATCAAAGATATTGAGGAGGAAGTTGTAAATTTATATGATGAAAGGTAAAACATAAGTATAAAATCTTCAATCTAATAATATAGTATACTAAGGAAATAAAAAATGAAAAGTATAATTAAAATTTCTAGTGAAATAAAAAAATTAATTATAGTATGAGAAAAAAATAGATCAGACCGGTACAGCTGGTATGGGGCTTGCTTGCAAATAGAAAGTATTAATTGTGGAAGTTAGACCATAAAACACCAATTTAAGGTCGAATATTAATTTTGGTGTATATCATATCTTAGAGATATAGAGAACCTATAAATATTCTAGTGGTTTAGTGGTGACACACCTAAATGAAACCCATATTAGATGCTTTTATGGTAAAAAATGGGACACTCACAAAATATTTATTCCATAGAAAAGTGGTACCAAAGGGAACTATAGAAAGATAGAGATCCAAATAAATATCAATATTAAATCATATCATTTAGAGATCATTTTTACTAGTGTGGAAGATTTTTCCACATGTCACAATATTGTACATTGAGTAAACTGGGTAAAGTAACCAAACATACTCAAAGTGGTCATACGCAATAACTCAGGGAATCATAAAATGTGTTGAAAACAAAAAACATGATTTGGATAATTGCAAGATGAAGCTGTTCAATCATACCCAAATGAAGATCATGAATATCAGTCGTAGAAATGGATGTGAATTAAAGGAGATGACTAATAAGTTGTTGTCAAGATTTATTTTCAACCATCATATGACACTAGAATAACAATCATTTATAGTGGTTTCACCTCTCATAGGACATGAAATAAGGATATTATGATATACATGAGGTATATTGGGGAATGTATCATAATATTTGGTAATGATTATGGAATGAATATTTTTGGATCAGTAAAATCCTTGTTTGTCGGAAGAGACATGATACATGTTGATGTATTAGTTTTTTATGGTAGTAGACACAACTTTCTAAGTGTTAGTCAATTGTGTTACTCGGTATATGCTATAATATATTCAAATAAGTTATGTATCATCACATAAAAATTTGATATAATTGTTTTACAGATAATGATCACAATGGGGAATATATAACTTTTTAGTGGAGAAGAAGATATGTGATTTCTATCCAAAGAGAAAGCCAATAGGTTTCAGAATTAACAGCTTCACCATCTATTCCAACCATACCTATAATATATGGTAAAATGTTACACAACTTGATATCTCCCTATGAAATCATATAATCATACTGAAACATGCGATTCTTTTCAATAAGAGAATATTATTAGAAATTCGTATAAGGAATAAGAACAAAAATCAACCAAATTTCATCAACTGGTGACTGTAGATTTGTGTGGAACTATATCACTAAGATCCATTGATGGGAAGAGGTATTAAGTTCTTTTCATTAATATTTTTAGTAGTATTTCATGGTTATTTTTCACATCCCCTGAGCCCAATGTTTTCAGTTTCTGAAAGACATATATGAGGGAATCATAATGGATTCATGGAGAGAATTTTATAATGTTTTATGCTGAAAATAGTATATAATTCACAAATAGATAGGTGAAATATTATCTCAATATACATGGAATAATGAATAATGTTTCAATAGTGATTACTTCGCTACAAAATAGAGTGGTTGAGAGGAGAAATCATACCATAAGCAACGTGGAAAAGATAATTGTTTCTGAAAAGGCCCTTTTAGAAAAATTTAGGAAGGAATTAGTTTAAACATCAGTCTACATATCTAATAGGTCTCTATTATGCCTCATGGAAGAAAAGACTCTATAAAAATGTAGTATCAAAAAATCCAACATTTAAGTACTTTCGAATCATTAGATGTAAGTAGTTTCTTCTCAATAATGGGAAACACATGAGTTTTTAGTCACATGGAGATGAGGGGATGTTCCTTGGATACTTGATATAAATAAATTAATATAAATTCATCAATCAGAAGATGGGAAATGTATTTGAAATAAATTATGTCACTATTGTACAGAATGAAAAAAAATATTCAACCACATAGTAAATAGTTTCTCTGATCAAAGTGATGAGAACGTAAGAAACTATGGGGGGTGGGGGAAGAAGTGGCGAAAGATAATTTATTATAAGATTCTAATGATGAGTAGAATGATGTAAAATCTTTAACTTCATGGAAGCTAATGATTTTACATAAAATTTATAGGAAAAATATTATTGGTGATCTGGATGCCCGAGTTCAAACACGGATAATGAAATATTTATAGTAGATCCCTTTCTTATGTCATGTAGAGTCTAAATGTTTTGATGAATCAACTAGATTTGACAACTGGGTTTAGGCTATGAATGATGTGCTTGACCAAATTGAGAGGAATTATGTGTGGGATATTGTTTTGAGACCAACAGATACTATTGTCATTTGAACCAAATGGGTCTTTCACAATAAGTTGAATGATGTGAGTATACTGATTTGAATCAAATCATGACTAGTTGGAAAATGGTATTCATTTATAGAGGGTAAAAATATTGATGAAACATTAGAACCTATTATGAGGCTTGAAACTATCATATTATTAATGTCTATAATAGTGAAAAAGGGTAACATGGTTTCTAGATATACGTGAAGTAATTGTTTTGAATGCAGTTCTAGAAAAATAAGTTTTATTGAGAATCCAACCGATTTTCTAATTCATGAAGATCAGAATAGTATTTTTTGGCTATATAAGTAACTATATTGTTTTAAGAAAACGTTTAGATCATGGTATTCAAGTCTTGAATAGTTGTTTATGAGTCTCATTTTTCATCATTGTTGACTTTATTACAATCTCGATGTCAAAAATGATTCTAATCAAAGTATGATGGTGATGGTGTATGTCAAAAATATAATCCTTGGTGGATTAGATGATTCACAATGAAAATTGTTTGAAAAATTCTTGAAAAGTGAGTTCAAAATATTAATAATTAGTGGAAAGACATTTTTCCTTGGTTTACAGGTGACATAAGGAAGGAATGACACATTTATTTCCCTATATAAATATGAAAATAATGTTTTCTAGAATATTAGTAATAAATAATTCCAATGAGATGAAGACTTTGGGGGATACCCATAAAATATTATCACAATATGATGAAGGAAAAGTGGTTAATGTTATAGAATATTGGAAGATCATTGAAAAGCTAATAAACATGACAACAACAAGACATGAAATAGGTTTTGTCACATTAAAAGTAACATGATACCAACATACCCCAATCAAACCGACTTACTTTTAGTAAAAAATAATACCTATTTATATCAAAGGGATGAGGGATTTCATTTTCTTATTCAATGGAAAATATCAACAAGAGTTATTGGGATATACATATGCAGATTAGTCATGTCTTACAGTTGTTAGAAAATCAACTTCAAGTGGTGCATTCAATCTTGGAGGATTATAAATTTCTTTATTAACAAAGAAACACTATTTCGTTTCATTAGTCACCGAAGATGCTAAACATATTATGACCACTCAGTATTTTAAGTAGTTATTATGGATGAAGAGGTATCTTCATGATATATGAGTTTAAGTGAAGTCTCTGATTAGAATCTATTGCGACAAACCGTGTTCTATAAATCATAAAAATTCATAGTCTACCACTCAATGAAAAAATAACACTGGAATAAAGTATCATTTTATGAAGTATAAGGTAAGTCAAGGAAATGTAATGTAGGAGTGCATTCATATAGAACTATAGGATTCATAAATTCTCACAAAATCCTTACACAAAGTGGATTTTGAGAGGCATAGACTGGATATTGGAGTTCAGTCGAGTCCCCGCACTTGAAAAAGTGAGGAAGTGTAACACCCTCTCCCTGAGTTATGAAGTGTTTTTCTCTAATGTGGTAATATGTGTTCTTTACCATATGACTATACACGAAGGGGTGACCTTCAGGTTCATTGAAAAAGGGGGTGGATTGGGAGAAAATGTCATAAAAATGATAGGGGAGAAGCTGATAGGGGGAGTAGAAAAGTAAGGGATTTTATATATCTCAAGATACTAAAGATGATCAATCAAAGGTTATATATCAGGATATATGGGGTTCTTGATGAAATAGGTTTACTGGTATTGGAATTAATTGATTCATTGATGAAATTAGCATGCCACTATTGTTTCTTAGGATGATCATGGATCATTTGAGCTTAAAGTGTGCGTAGAGTAAATATTTTATTGCTAACTGAATCGAAATAAGTGAATTTTGGTATAAAATAGAATAGTCATTAATTTTGTATCAAAATGATTATATTTGTCAAAAAACACAAAGGGGGAGATTTTTGGGGAAATCCATGAAGGAAACATTGTAGTGTTTTTGGTTGATTGGTTTTATTTCTAAATTAGTTGGACAAGGTTAGTTATTGAGTTCCATTATGATTGATTTTTATGGATCCAATAAAAAGGAATTTATACTTTTGAAACAACACAAAAAATTATGTTTACAAGGTGGATCCTATTACAAATGGTTACCTTATTTTTGAGGTCCCAAATTTGGAAAATGAATCTAGAATAAAAAAATGGATTTATATAAATTAACCTTTAAAAAAAGGAAAAGTCATGAGTTTCATGAATTTTGGAGTTTTGTGAATATGCAGAGCTTCGTGAAGGAAGTAGGTTTTGTGTGGTCTGAAGGTTCTCGAATACATGATGGAATTGTAGAAAATTTCTACAATTGTGAGAAACATCAAAAATGGAAAAATTATTTCATGTTTCTCAAAGATAGGGAGGTTTCAGAACAATAATTCGGAGCTTCAAAAAAAGTTGGGGATGATATTAGAAGTTTTGTTAAATAAATGGAAAGCATATAAATAGGCCTCGACCCCATTAATTTCAAAGATAAAGTCTTAAAAATTAAAATGGATCTAAATTCGAGAAGGCGCTTCATGGTGGTTTTTCTTGAATAAAACTTCATGTAGAAAAGAAGTTTTTTAATGCTGTGAAATCCAACCAAAACTTTTAATCATCTTAAATGTGTTTAGCTTCGTGAAGGATAAGTGAGCATTGAAAAATTATTGAGCTCCACAAAGGCTGTTTTATCTTTGAATAAATAATGAGCTTCGTGAAATTTGTGGGGTTAAGGAAAAAATTATATATTTTTGAATAATTGGGTAGTTTCGTGAAGGCAGTGTTATATTTGTGAAATATGTGACCAACGTGAAAGTGTTAAGAAGGGATTTCCCGATAAATATGTTGTAATGTTTTATTCATCAACTTGATGAAATTGAAAATTATTGATTCAATAAATGAAGTTTAAAACCCATTGATTAAAGTGATCAAAAGTAGAATCATCTAAAGTAGAAATTATCACATTTTAGTTAAGAGAGATGGGAGCTTTAAAATTGTGATAGGTTGTAAACTAGGAGTGATAGGGAGCTGACTTTGAATGTTGTATTGGTAGAGAGCTTTAGTGTATTTGGTAAATAGGAATATTTCATTTTTATTCTCCTTGAACATAGACCAGTGAGAGTGAACCATGTAAAATGTATGTTTCATGTTTATTTTTTTATTCCCATATGTTTCTCTTCTATGTGAATGTGATAGAAGAGTGTTTTTGTAATGAAAAAACAAGATCCAAAGAGATAGTTGTTTTAGTATTTCATACCCTGATTCACCTCTACCCTCAGGGTATTAAACCAAGTTAACATATATATATATATATATATATATCTTTGTGTGTATTCAAATAATAATTTCATAATATGCACATTGATAGAAGTGTATATTTATATTATATAATATATTTTTTATTCCATTAAAAGAAATGATTTTAAAATGTATATTCTAATGTATAATTATAATGAAATACTTCAAGAATGTTTCTAATGTATGTAAACATGTATTGGATTTGGAAAAGGATTTGGAAAATGTTTACGAGTTATATTACATAAATAAATAAATAAATATTTTAAATTAATGTATATTAATCTATCTTTTCTAGACTATATTATTTAAGTGAATTTATGGACCCATTGGTCGAACACTACTAGGTTTTTTAGGATCACACCAAAAATGATCCACTAAGAGTTTATATATCTATTCAATGTATCATGTTTGGGTTTAGATTATAAAGAGTTCCCGTTCATGGAAACTTATTCTAAACAAATCAGGGAGTGGATTCCCATGGTGTTGGATGTATAGTTACTTTAGTTCACATGGGGATCTTGAAATGGGTATGTATGTTTATTTGAAATGATTTTTTAGTTCATCAAAATAAATCATCTTTATTTTTATTTAATTTTTAGTGGTTTTTATGCATATGGTGTCACACCCTGTTTTTCATGTTAGGGTTTTGATCGGGTTCATCTGGGAATACAGGTAATTTTCTAGGGTTCTAGGTGTGACAATTATTGATTTTTGAATTGTTTTCATAATATAATATTTCCCTCATTGTTGGAACATTGCTTGTTTGGGATTTTTGGAGATAATAGAAAACATTTAGAATGAAATGTCTGTATGCACATTTGGCACACAATCATGCAGTACCTTAGGGTAAACAATGCAGTACTTATAAAACCAACCACATAGCTTGAGCATGGGTGTGTATCCACTTAGGGTTGACAGTGTTGTCGACCTCATGTCGACCGCACGATTTGGCGCACAGTTTAATAAACCGTGTGACCTAACAACGTGACCCTACCAAGAATTAAAAATTATAATTTTACAAGTTTTCCTCCATGGTATTTTTAGAACCAAATGCACAAAAAATCATCTCCCATGTTGCGTCCAAACCTATGAAGGCCTCCCATGGATTCCAAATCTATTCCCCTTCCTTATTTCGTGTAGATATAAGGGAAGGTCAAGGGTTGACTAGTTTCCTCAAGGTATTTCCTTCTCCTTTCTCCTCCCTATTCATTCCTCTATAAAATTTTCTTAGTTACAAATTCTACACTAGTCAGGGTCTACCTAAATATTTGGTTTTACATGATTTTTGATGTGGGATTTTTTTATTTAAGGATTTTATTCATAGATTTAGGGTTTATAAACCCTCTGCAGGCGATATCATGTGTGTGTTTCCATTCCACCATGTTTTGTGGTAGGATCTCCAATGAACATGAATTTAGAATTAAATTTTCATATTTTTCTTGATGTCTTCCCCTTATATATATGCTAGGTATTATTTTTCACCCTTTGGGTTAATTATTTATTGTGTAAGAAGGATAGTTTATACCTTCTTTGTAAAAATCCTGTTTCTTTGGTTAAATTGTGCACACTAAGTGTTTGTATAAATGTTACATTATCTTTAGCACCATGTTTGTGATTTTTAGAACCCATTATAGCAATTTCAAAAAATCAAATTCCTGAAAATTTGGTTTTATACCCTTTTTAGAGTTAAATATTTGTTATTTGTTAAATATTACATTAATTGTTTCCAGTAAATTGATAGGTTGGATTTAATGTTACAAATGTGACTCAAAAATGATTTTATTGGATTTATAAATGTATTAGTATCACAAAAAATTGTATTTTTGGGGTTCCTTATCTAGTTTACAATATGGTTTTGGTTTTCATGAAGAAGGTTTATTGGTTTTTATGGTGTTTGGCATCCATTATAGAAAAATGGACCATTTGGATTTTTTTATAAAAGTGGTAGTATTTTGAATGTGTAAACTGAACGTTTTAAAGAGTTTATTTAAAAATTTATATGATTACAATGGTGTGTTTATAGCAATTTATGAATAGATAATTTTGGTTTTTTGATAAATTTCAATTTTTTTGAAAAGTGATTAACGAACCGTTTAGTAGTTTTGTAAAAATGGTGAAAGTATTTATTATAAAATCCTCCTCTATATGTTTCTAATGACATGACAGTATGTACATAATGGGAAGTATTTAATCATTAGAAAATTCTTGTGATCTATTAAGAGAGTGCCTTAGGTTGGAATCCTAGTTTTCGGTCTGACAAATGGCATGAGATCGGTCGTTAGAGTGTGTCTGGGTGATTCTTGTTGGGAATTATATATATATATATATTTTTATTGGATGCTCAGATGGAATCAATTGGATCAACCCTATTATAAACATGAGACTTAGGATCCTAGAAAATTGAGACAATTTTCTAAGAATGATTGTTTCACTGGTAGTGGATGGACTGACCAGTGGCCCATAGTAGGTGGATATATTTGGGTTTATTACAATGGTATTTTTCCTCAGCCTGTCCTGAGTTTGGGTGGCTGAGCATATTGAGTTTTCTAATTTCATCGTGTGTAGCATGACAATGAGGATTGGGTCTCTTGTATTGGTGTATTCAAAATTATTCGTGATCTCTTAGGTTCACATATGTCTACTCATTCTTAGTTTCTTACAATGTTGGATGTGATACTTGTATGTATAATTTTAGTTGAGCTTATTGTGAAACTACTTTAGTGTTTTCATGTGTTTTGTTCTATTTGGAAATAGATGTGTGGTTTTAATGTGACTTTTTAAAACCATTTTTCTAGAAAAGTGTTTTATATTGTTTGTTAAAATTTAACATTTAAAAATCTATTTATTCTTTTAGATGCTAATGTATCACTAATAGAATGAATTTGGTTTAGGAAATTAATAAGGGCAATGAGTTGTACTTTTTTTTGAGTGAACATGTTTAAAAACATACTTTTATAAATTTTTGCTCAAACTTGAAAAGGGATGTTTCTTTTATTTTAAAGGATGTGCATTGGGAAAAGATTATCGGGTTAGACAACTAATTTTTAATACTCACACCTATAGTTCTTCTCTATTTTTATCCCTTGTGAAATATTCAACTTGTGATCGATCACCATTGGTTATGTGTTATCATTGTGTTGGAGGGTGACTTGTGGTGTCACATAGAGTTTTTCAGTTTTTAGGTTCTTCTGGTTGAGTTGTTTGGTTCATTTTTATTTTCAGTTTCTTGTATAAATGATGTTTAGTTATGTTTGTATATAAATGTATTTCAGGATGTTTATTTATTTACGCTATTTTTTACTTTTTATATTTTGGGGAAATCATTCCATTTTCTACTCTGATGATGCCTAACACTTGTTTCTAGCCTTTAGGGATCAGGAATTTCCTTCGGGGCCTGCCATGAACCAGCTCGGGGGATTGGATCATGGTTAACCCAAGATGGTTCGTGAAAAATTGGTATCAGGGGAGGTCAGATCTTAACAGACCTTGATTTTTAGAGGTCCCCTGTTATTTGGTGAGGTCGAGTTAGATGGAGTAGGATTTTCAGAACATGAGGGTTAGGTGTGGCAAGAGCATCACAGACTCCTGATCTTTCTGATCTGCATGTTTCCATGGGAAGTATGGTTTTATTAGTTTCTTTAGTCCTTAAATATTGTTTGGTGATTGGGATACAATAAGGGGAGTTGGATTAATGTCGTTTGTGAGCTTGTATGTCCATGCAAGCCACGTGGAGCCTAATCATGGTCCCCAAAGGCTCTCTGTGTTGGTGGTGTGTTGGGCATATGTCCGCTAACCATACGGTCAAGTTATGCGTCGACACTAATTCCATTTTGTGAGTTTTTTTTTGAGTCTTATTTGAAATCTGAAACTTTTTGGGAAACCCTAGTGTTGGATTTTTGAAAATGGGGTTTTAGTGGAAGTGGAATGATTTTGGAAGTGGGATAAAATAATTTTCATAATTATAATTGTGGAAGGAATGAAAAAAATAATCATTTCTAAAGTAATCTATTTGGGGTAATGTTGAAATGGTTTGATGCAATTGATATTTATTAATAAAAATATGGGGTGTATGATTAGTGGATGTTTGTTTTTGGAAGTTGTTTATAAATTAAAATGAGTGATTTTCAATCAAATGGTTTTAATGAATTGAGGTATGTTGAGATTCTAGAATTTTTTTTGGTGAAAGTGAAAAAGATTTTTGCTGTAAATATAAAAATGATCATTGACTTTGTGGTAAGTGTTCATTTGTAGGGTTCTTTGTTTTTGAAATTATTTTCATGGGATTTTTTGTAAAAACGTAGGATGTTTTATTTCATCCTTGGTGTTCTTTTGGGTGCTCACATGCATGAATTTATATGGATACGTGAATGGCTACCAAGTATGGCATGGTGGATCGGTGCCCGATGTGGCATAGAAACATGCATGTGAGTTAGACTCTAAGGAATACGAATGGAAAGCATTGAACACAGCATGTTTTTTAGATTAAAAATATTTTAAAAGGAAAGTATTAATATTATATTGTATTTTTTCCTATTTTCAAAGATTACCAGTTATGTGGTATTTGTTTTTTAGAATCATGTTATTCAGTTGGTCATTACCTTGTTCTTAGATTTTTTAGTCCAGTAGCTATCCCCATGGACCTTTTATGGGTGATCTTAGTATGGATATGGGTGACACCCCATTAGAAACATTTCTATTTGATCAAACTAAGGATTTCATACGAGAGTTTTTGAATCTAAACCCACCTATCTTTTATAGACAAGCTGATCCACTTTAGGTGGAGAAGTGGATGAAAAAAAACGAAAGGAACTTTATCCTCATTGCATTGCTCGAGTTTTTGAAGGTTATGTTCTCAATTTTCATGCTTGAAGATTCACTGTTGATGTGGAGGAAGTCAGTGTCTTGAAATAATCCCTACGAAGTTCTTACTTGTGAGTTCTTCAAGTATTTATTTATCCGTCATTATTTTTCTAAGAGGGAAAAGGTGAGAAAGGGGATGGAGATGGGTTACTTGTAGCAGGGTGATGGATCAATAACCAAATATTTCCTTCTTTTTGTAGATATAGATTTCTTTTATCAAGGATATATTTATGATGTTTCCATGACATCTCTATGTTTGGAGTTTAGGATTCTTCCTGACTTACATTCGAAGGGTTTGCAGCTCAATATAACTTATTTTTTCAAAACAGTAAGGAAATATTTTTTTGTTGAGGATATGATGGAAGAAGTGAATGATTTATTTATAACTTCTTCAATCCCTTGGATAAATGTGGGAGAGTCTCATAGGGAGGTTAGAGAGTAGTTGGAAGCTAAGGGAATAGGTCGTAGAATCAAAAGTCCTCAGAATCATTCATCAACATATTCTGGGCATGTGGTGTTTATGTGCTATTAGTGTTGTTGGTCATGTCACATGAAACCCTCATGTCTTAATTCCCTTAAGCCCTACCATTCTTTTGGATTATTAGGTCACATGAAGTGATTCATTTGGGGCATTGTGAGGAAGCGTCGTGGATGCAATCCTTAGAAGTGATGTGTTGTTGTAAAATTGTTTAATGTTCCTTTTTTATATTTTATTCTTGTGTAAGGGATCCATTTTAGGGGATATTTTGATAAACTCATATTAATAATTCTTGTGGGGTTTTCATTTCAAAATCTGGTCCTTTCATTTGTCTAATCAAGTGTTGTATGTTTCTTGTTTGGATTTTCAAAAACTAACTGTGAGGTAGAAGATGCTCCATCCATCAGAGTTATAACCATAGGTCTTAGAGTGATACTGGAACATAGTCTGAATTCCTAGGACTGTGGGAAGTATTAACAAGATCATTCCTCTTCCATTGCATTGAGGAAGTTCCATTAATTCATTTTAGGATGTATTTTTTGTATTATTAGGGTTCCCTTCCCTCTCCACCCTGAGTGGTGGGGGGTTTGGATCAATATAAAAAGTGTTGTCCTAATTTTTATGCCCTATGTTAAGAAGTGAGTAGTTTAAATGTTCTTGTTTTGTTCTTCTTTTACTAAGAATATAGGTCGTTATAAGGGAGTTTTGGGTTGCCTTTTGTTGAATATCCTTGGTGTTAGTTCATAGAATTTTTTTTGGTCCTTCAAAGTTCATTTTTAATTATGGGGAGTCCCACCGTAGGTCTCATAGAGCTTTCTCTTAAGGATTTATCTATTTATGTTTGACTTCTAATGGCATGGATTCCATTCCATCCTCCCTTAAAATTTTTATGCTCTTTGTTTTGGGTGATTGTTCGGTTACATGGGATAAGGCCCAACAATCTTTTATTTCATTGTGAATGGGGTGTCTTGATGATTAGGTTTATTCATGGGACATGGTTGTGGATTGTTGTCTTGTTTCGAGAAATAGTATTAAGTTCTATAAATGGTGGATTAGATGTCCTTATCTTAAGAGGCTAGATCATGTTGACAAGGAATACTTAGTTGTTGATCATTCAGCTGGAATGGGATTTGGATTTCAAGGGGTAGAAAGCTTTAATGGCGGGGATAATTTTTACACATGTTTTTTCAAGTTTGGGTTGTGAGTTAGTTAGTTTGGGAATCCTAATCTTTTTCTTGTGTTTTGGGCGGACCGGTATTTAGTTTTGAAGTTTCTTCTTTGTCTAATATTTCCTTCATTGTTGGTCCCTATCTTGTTTGGGATTTTTAGAGAAAATATAAAAAATTTAGCATGAAAAGGCCTTGAACACGGTTAGCACACGGTCATACTCTACCCTAGGGGAAACATTGAGGTAGGTGTAAAACCTACCACATAGCTTGAAAACATGTGTGCAGC
The DNA here is from genome assembly GCA_963277665.1 of Viscum album. NCBI lineage: Eukaryota > Viridiplantae > Streptophyta > Magnoliopsida > Santalales > Viscaceae > Viscum > Viscum album. The sequence continues at coordinate 806,472,266 of OY728155.1, forward strand.
CACTTTGGTTTGACCGTATGGTCAACCCCATGGTTTCCACATAGTTCATCTTACTATTTAAAAAAATGTGCGACATAACCGCACACCATAGCCCCGAATAAAAAATTTTTAATATTAAAAGTATTCCCCATGGGATTCAAAGACCCAAAAGTGTCCAAAATCATTTCCCACGATGCATAAAAATCATAGTAGGCCTCCCAATGATTCCCAATCCATTCCTCATCCACATGTGTTGTTGATCTAAGGGAAGGTGAAGTGTTGAATAGTTTTTTGCAAGGTATTTTCTTCTCCTTCATCCACTATCTTCCTTCCTCTCTCAATTTTTATTTGTTCCCCCTTATCTTCTTGTTATAATAAAACTAGTGGTTTTTCTGGCATTATTTTTTATGGGGGTTTTGTTTTTTTGGGGTGGGTCTTCATAGATTTAGGGTATACAAACCCTCGGTAGGGGATATAGGGTGGGTGTTTCCATTCCTCCATGGTTTTGAGCAATGTTATCCCAATAACGTGATATTAGAATTAAATTTTAATCAATTTATTTCTGTTTCCCCTTACATATATGAAATTTTTTATTGTTCACCCATTGGTTTAGTTATTTAGTGTGAAATAATGGTAGTTTAAGCCTTATTTGAAAAACATGTGTTTCTTTGGTAAAAATTTGCACACAATGAGTTTTTTAAAATGTAATTTTATCTTTAAAACTTGGTTTGTGACATTTAGAATCTGGTTTAGCAATTTAAATAAATTTTTAGCCTGAAAATTTGGGTATATAAACCATTTAGTGTAAAATAGTAGTTTATTTTATATATTGCATTCCTTGTTTCATGTAAATTACTCGATTGGATTTTATGTGACAAATATGATTCAAAATGATTTGATCGGATTTATAAATGTGTTGGAAACATGAAAAAAATGGTATTATTGGGGTTCCTTATCTGGTTTACAAGCTTTTTTGGCTTTTATAAAGAAGTTTACCTATTTTTTAATGTGTTTTTCTTATGTTACTGACAAATGGCCTATTTAAGAATTTTTAAAAAATGGTTGTGTTTGAATGCGTAACCCAAATGTTTAATGAGTTTATCTAATGTTTAGATGCTTCCAATGGTGTGTTTACACCACTTTCTGAATACTGAATTTGATATTTTTGATAAATTTTGTTTTTTTTAAAGTTCATAAAGGAATGTTTGGTAGATTTTTAAAAATGGTGAAGGTTTTTATTACAAAAAGATCATCTAGATTTTTCTCATTCAATTCATATATATATATATAATGGATGGGATTTTATCTTTGGGAAATCCTTTTGATCCATTACAAGAGTGCCTCAGGTTGGACTCTTAGTGTTCTGTCTGATTTATGTCATGAGATCGGTTCGTAGAGTGGATTGGGGGGATTCCTGTTGTGAATTATTATTATTATATATATTGTCATTAGATGCTCGGATGGAATTAGTTGCCTCACCCCTATTATAAAAATTATACATAGGAACCTAAAATATTGAGATAATTTTATAATAACGATTTTTGTAATAGTAGTGGATGGATTGACTAGTTGGCCATAGTAGGTGGATATATTTGGGTTAATTACTATGGGATTTTCCCTCAGCCTGTCTTGAGTTTGGGTGGCTGAATGTATTGAGAATTTTGATTTTATCATTGGTGGCATGCCAATGGGGATGTGGTCTCGTGTATTGATGACTTCTAGATTATTTTTGATCTCTTGTGTTCACCTAGGTCTACATGTCCTTAGTTTCATACAGTGTGGGATTCGACACTTGTATGTATACTTTTAATTTCCCTTATTATGGAACTAAAATGGGTCTTTCATGCGTAGTGTTTTATTAGTAATGTGATGTGTTGTTTTAATGTGACTTATGAAAAACATTTTTTAAGAAAATTGTTTTATCCTTTTTATACAAAATGATAATGTAAACATCACTTTCCCCTTCTAGATGCTAATATCTCACTAATATAACGACTTTCATTTTTGAAATGAATAATGGAAATAGGTTGTAATTTATTTTTTAGTGGAAGTGTAGAAAAAAACATTTATACACTATTGTTCAAATGTTGAAATTGATTTTTATTTTATTATAAATGATGTGAATTGGGAATAGATTATAGGGCTTGTATACGAAGTTTAAATAATCACACCTATAGTTAATTTTTGTTTTTATCCCTTGTACATGATTCATCTTGATCTTTACCACTATGGGAAACAACTGATCATTGTGTTATAGAGTGACTATTGGAGTCACACGGTGCTAGTTGGTCTTCAGGTTTGTCTGGTTTAGTAGTTTGGCTCAATTGTGCATTCAGTTTCTTGTATAAATGATGTTCAGTTTTGTTTTTATATAAAGGAATTTCAGGATTTCCGTTTCATTCCATTATTTATTTACTTGTTTATATTTCATAGAAATTATTCTTTTTTCTACTATAATGATTCCAAAAACTAGTCTCTAGCCATGGGGATCAAAAATGACCTTCAGGCCATGCCACAAACCGGCTTGGCTGACTAGTTCAGGGTCGACCAAGGATCGTTCATGACATATGGTGTTATGGATCATGAATAATATGTGTTTTTTGTATTTTAAGGTGAGTGTGAGTTTTATTTGTGAATTATTTACTCATATTATATTTTTATTTGATTTTGTGTTACTGTCCAATATAGGGTATATATTTCCATATTTTCAGTAAAATTTCAATAGTTTTTTTTATATTAGAACTGATCACAATTTTTTGTTTTTGATTCTGTGGTTCATCATTCAATTTTATGGGGATTGGAAACTCCCCTTCAGAATTTTGCAGGACATCTCAAATTTCTAATAGATGGATATATTAGTTTTGTTCCTAAAATATAGTATAGACAATATTATTAGAGGGCCTAAGTTACAGAGTTAAATTTTTTGTGTGGGTAGAAATGTTTTGTTGAAGTTTGGATCATCAAATATTGGGAGGTATCTAATGGGTCGTTGGAGGATCCCCACTAATCATGATGAAAACTAAGACTCCATTTCATTTCATGATTCAGATTTGGATTTTAAGATGTTTAGATTTTTAAAGGGTGTTTTTCATGTTGATGGTTTTTTCTGTTATTCATTGATTCATATAGATCAAGGAATGTCAATTCGAGTTGAATTTGTGTCACCTACTGATGTCGCATGTACCATAAAACCATTTAGAGCTTAGGTTCTTGGTTCGACATAAGTTCTAGGGGTGGTTTCAATGTTGGAACATGTTCTACCAAACCATGAGTCCAAGACACTCACAAAATATATCCCCCTTTAAGGATGTTCTAATGTTGTGTAATGTTATTAGGGTTTTCTTATATTTTCAAAAAAAGGTCATTTTTTTAAATAAAAATGATTATGGATTTTCAAATTAATAAAGGAATCTTATGATGAAAATTTGGGTTTTAAAATAATATTTAGTTTTTGGAAATTTGGAAGAGGGGTTTTACGATGAGAAATTGATTTTAAAAGGAATATTTGATATTTATGGAGAATTTTTCTATGGTAAAATAAATTTTACATGATTTTTAAGTATTAATATAATATTTTATTAATGGGAATTTTAATCTTTTAATATTTTTTCTGCTAAGGTTTTAAAATTATGATATAGGAATTCAAGCTTTGAAATACCTTTAAATGGTGAAATTCAGTTTTTAGTTTAATTTATGAGTTTTTAATTTGAAATTTATTTATATATAGATTTTATGGGTACATTTTTTTGAAGGATGTACCTTTATGTGAAGTGAGTTGGTTTTGAGATTATTACATATATTTACCAAATTAATAAAAATGAAAATGTTTTTAAAAAATTATGAATTTTTTCAATAAATTCAATTCAAGGTTTTCTTCTTTCATGTTGTGGTCCCATGGATTGTGATGTTCATTTAAACAATTGGAGATGTTTTTTGTTGAGTTTTATTTTATTTATATGTTATTTGAGCCAGTAATGTTATTAAAATATCTAGTTTGTTCTTCATAAAATTTATAATATACATTATAGATTGATTTTGATCATTTTTAGGTTGAGTAGGCCATCTATTATGGGATTTTAGTTAACTTGGTATATGTTTGATGCTAGTCGGGTGTTCCTCCGTAATATTTCTTCATTTATTCACATTATGGATATGGTAATTATGAGGGTATTATGTGTTTATGGTTGTGATGGGATTCATTTTGAGATTTTTAGAATGGGACAAACCATGGGTGTGTTTCATGGGTGACTAGGATATATATTGAACTAGTTGAGTTATGCACTGACGGTTGTTAATTTTATTTTATTGAGATTACCATTATTGGTTTCCTAGGAATGATGTCATAGGTAACCATTTGTTGTTCAATAACCCATTGTTATATCCCACGTTGTTTTGATGGGGCATAATAATAGATCATGACTCTCCCATTCTTATCAATGGCTAGTAGAATTTCTGTTAGTGATAGATATTGTTTTTCTTATGATTTTATTTTTTGGATTTATTTTAATGGAATTAATTTATTTGGAATGGTTGATGCATCATGTTCATTAGGTGAGTGAGGTAGAATGTGGAAGGGTGTTCGGTTGTTGGGTTTTTTTTATTCCCTTTATTATTGAGTTCATATTTTGTATAGGTGATTCATTAGGGTGAATTTCTAGATCTATCCACATATCTTGAGGAATATAAAAATTATGGAGAGATCCACTATGAATCTCCATCAATTGATTTAATTATAAAATCAATTGAGTTTGATTTTCCTTTAAGAAACTGATTTTTATAGAATTGTTTTAGTTAGATTTGGGGGGGGGTGGTGTTCATATTGTTCATTATTTTACATTCAAATTGGATTTAATATTTAAGACTTATATTTAATTTTGATTAATTTATATGGACTTAAAGTAGTATTGTGGGGAGAATTGTCACACCTGGGATAGAAAGTTCTATTTAATTTATCTATTAGTGGAAATTTGACATTGTCATTGAGTTTTAGATGTGATGTGTTTTTGAGATCATGGGAAATTATAAGGACTTGTCTTATTAACATTTTATCCCAAATGGTTATATCAATCATGAAACAACTTTCTAAATGATGTTATAGCTCTAATAATTATATTTATAGTTGGTGCATGATTTTTCCAATCATGTATCCAAATTAAGTAATTATTCAGGGCTGTCTAGTAAGGGGTGCATGATTAGAAAATGATTTGGTAAACTGTGTAGCTAAAGCATGTGAGATAATAAATACATTATAAAATATGAAATTTATAGCTCTAATCCTATCCCAATTTTAGTCAAATTGAGTTCCTGCCTCTTTAACATCATGATATTAGTGTGCACATATTTTTTCCTTTAGATAATTCTGAGTCAGATAATTTTCATCACACACACTAAAACAAAGGTCTTAATTCACAAGTAAAATCAATTAATCAACTTTAAATTATCAATACAATAATATAAAAGATATATATATATATATATAATCTAACATATTATCATTCTTTAGATTATATATTTTTGTGAAAATAACATTAGATACACATTATGTTCAAGAAGTTTTTTTTAAAAGGTAGTTTATATTAAAAAGTTAAATATATAACTTATATAAATATATAAAATAAAATTAAATTGATATTTTAATCTAGAATACTAAAATCATGATAGTATGAATTTTTTGAATTTTGATGAAATGTGCATATGAATAGTGAAGAATACTAGTTTTGAAAAATTTTATTACTAATAATGATATTTTTGTAACATAAAAATAAATTAAATATTTATGAAACAATAATTTTCTAAAAAAATATATTTTTATTTAATATATTTAATATATCATGTTTGTAAACCAATGATTCTCATTTTTAAGAATAGAAATTATTCTATTATAAATGTTGTATTCGGATATATTATATATTTTAATTTAAAATTAAATTTTATCTAACATAAAATTTTAGTTAGATTGAAAAAGGGCTAATTTTAGATTCATCACATTGTGTTTTTGGGGAATGATTCCACTTCTATATTTAGTAGTAAATTAATTACAATGATTAACATTTAATTAATATTATTTTGTGTTTAAAAGAGTAATTTATTATGGCATGAATTTTTCTGAGTGTACATGATAGTTAGTTATCATAGATGTATTTATTTAGGTTTCAAATTCATACCTACATGTCTTAATATCTGTAACTCACCTACCCAACCTAAATTTCATTCCATTCCATCCTTTCCACTTACATAACATTCATTTAAATGGAAAATTCCATTTAATTCATTTTTAAAAGGGAGCAGTCCCAGCACATCAAGTTACACAACTTCCTTCTGTTTCATATCCAAAACACAACCCATTAACTCCTCGTAGAGATCTATATAATAAACATATGCCTTTTTACTTCTTTAATAATAACACTACCAACATTTTCAAGGATAACTATAAAGAAAAACAATGTTTTTGATAATAGAATTACTCTATTATTGGTCATTCATTTTAATTATCCTCATCCCACAGATTCATTAATATATTAATATATTTAATTTAGTGTCATAAATATATAATTAATTTTCATTACTATAAATTAAAAACTATTTATCATTCATTTTCTTATCATCCCATAATTAAGAAAACATAGTGACATGTCTACGTGCAAATTGTCACCTTCACTACACAATACAGATTATTTTTCATCAATTCCTCTTATTGTTCATATAAATGATGGGTTTTATGAATAATTGTTTTTATTATGTGACTTTTAAAACTATTAAATTATCAACAATTTCATTTACAATTATTTCATCAATTTGTTTATAATTATATCATTAATCATGCATATCTGCGGACTAACGCCACCGTGAATAATGTGTCTCGTTTCTATTAACCACGAGACATGGATGGACCTAAAACTATAATTATTAAACTAATATTAATTTTATAACACTATTATAATTCTTACGTGATAAATTTTTTAATATCAATACTCACTTCATTATTTGATAAATGATTTGTTAACTATGCACATGTGTAGTTGACCACCTCAAGAAATTGATATTTTCATTTTTCCACACCACCCAATTTTAATGTTAATAATAATGAATTTTATCAATATAATTGATATAAATTTCACATAAAATTTTATTTAAATGTTATATTATCACTACATAGTATGAAATTATTACTCATTTGATCATTATGACATGAATGTTTTTTGTTCGTTTTACTACTTATATGTGTGATGTTGTAATATTTATGTAGTGAATGATTAAAGAATTTTATATACAGTTTTAAACTTATAATAAAAATTAATTAAATATGTTTTAATAGATACATTGTTATAATATTTATATCTAAACATGATAATCATATATCATCCATGTTCATGAAAAATTGCCAAAATAAGTTTCTCTCAGGCATTATCCTCAAAAGTTGTAAATAAAACTATCACTGTATTAAAGAGGAACATTATAAATAATAATGGAATATATATTAAATATTAATATTATATAATATAATGATTATATTGGTTTCAAATTTCGTGGGTAAACATTAACATTAAAAATCATGTTCTAGACATTTAAAAGTGTTAACGCCCAAGGTAAAAAACAATCTATAATGAACCACTATATTCATAGAAGAAAATTATAAATTATTTATATAAAAGATTTGTATAGATTAATAATTTTATATGATATATTATAAATATAATTATAGTTTGTTTATAAAACGTTATATTGTGGTTAACTAAGATGGGAAATCGGGTAATGGATTTTTGTCTTAAACTCCCATCATTGACACATGGTTTTCTTTATACAAAAATTTACTTTTATATGATATATATATTCCCCACCTTATATTCTATCATGAATCATATTTTATGGAGGATATTTTTTGATCATTTCTTTCAATTACACCATCAAAATATATTATTAAAATGTTACTCAAGTTGTAATTATTTTCTCGACTCATGTCCTTTTTCCTATGAGTTGTGAAATATCATCTTTATTTTGATCTTCCAAGTCATTTTTCGATACCATTATCTTTTAAAATGGTATAATTACATTTTTATAGAGACATTACTTGTCTTAATTAATATCCTCAACATTTATGAAATTATTCTTCAAATAATATAACATTGTTGATAAAACTTACTTTAATAGTTTCCAATGGATACTTTTATTTGATTCAAATGTTTTACCAATCAAAATTATTTTCTATAATGTTTCACGTGACCTTTATACATAACCTAACCTCTTATGAATGGATTTTAAAAAAACTATTCATATTTGGGTTTATATAATTGGTTTTGATAAATTTTAAACATTTTTTAAATTACTGGTTTTAAAAAATGTTTTCATCAAAATTTATTTTTTAAAATGTTTCAAAATTACTTCTTACCAAATTCTTTTAAAGTGTAAATTTTCAACTATAATTGATTTCAAAAAAGGGTTTTTAATATTAAATCTGTGAAATAATTATTTATGGTTTATTTTCAATAAAAATGAATATCTTTTAAAAATGGTATTGTGAAAATATATTTCTACTAATTTTATCATTTTCAAAGAGAATTCCTCTATATGACTTCAAGCTTCAAAAATAATTTTAAATTAATATTCTCACACATTAAAAAAATATTCCATTTAAAAAGTTTGAAAAGGATTGGGAAATTAGTATTTCCAAGTAAAATTTCCTATTATTGTTAAGAGTTTTCTTCATCTATGTCATATACTAGGTCAATAGTATTTTTTAAATTATATTATCAACCTTTTTTATCAGGATAGATTAGGAATTTCTCATTTACACCTATGGTAGGATTCATACTTGTTTTTTATTTCCTAATCATCCAATAAAACATGAATAATTTACTTCAAATTATTTTCCACTATTAATTTCATATGTTTCATTAAATGATTTTAGGGTTTTCTAAAATATTCCTAATACATCAATTGATTGTTGATTTTTTTATAAACCATATTTTTGTTTTGTATATGGTCTAAATAACATATTAATATTCATCTTTTTTGAGTGGTATTTACACATAATTATACTTATATTCATTGGATATAATTTAATTTTCAATTAGGTTATCATGTTATATTTATTGATGAATTCGAGAATGCTTTCCTTGGGAACCAATTAAAAAATATAAAAACCATTTTGTTTCCTTTAATTTTAATGATTTTTTATTGAAATATTGAGGCACACATATATATTATTTTCAATATGTGATAGCTATGTATTGATAGTGATAAAATGAAATGGGTATTGTTTTCTTCTATTGAGATATCGTGGAACATTGTTAGCAAGCCTAGAAAATATTGTGTGTGCTGTTAGCCTAGCCAACATTTTTATGCTAAAAAATAGAGAGCAATGACTTATGATTTCATGATTATGTTGTATCCACATTCCTAGGATGCCATGAAATTGTTCTATGATCTTTATTTAATCCATGTGCACATGATATCATCTCTTTATTCAATTCTTCCAAGAATATGATCATCCTCATTATGATATAATGTTTTGTCATGCATATATCATATTATAGTTTACTCTTATTCCTACCCTTACTAAGATTTTTTACCTCCCCCTTGATTATTTTTCCATTTCCCTGGGTTATGAAATAATATATTAATTATGGTAATCCTAGAAGAGGATCTTGTGTGGATTATTTGTGGGAAATGTGGAAGACTCCGTATTGATTTATTATATTCTCATATATCATAAAAAGGGTTTCAATTTTATGATAATGATAAATATTTATTAGTAAGTGATTTGATATAATTTAATAAAAATATAAACTGAAATTTCATTTTATTTTAAATGTGTGAATGATATAGTAATTATAAATTTGTTCCAATTATAATGTTTTATGTTATGTTGTTTCATAACTGGATTCAAGGGAACAAGTCTGGGGGTGTTACTATTATTATTAGAGAAATACTTATATAAATTTAGATGTTATGATGTAATTGGTAGAGGATAATTTAAGATTCAGGAATTTAATCATGGTTCCATGATTTAAGGATGATCTCAATTTTAATGGTATAGATAAAAAAGTAGGTTTGAAGTGTTGAATATCATATATTGGTTAGGTACTATGATAAAAGTAATTTAGTGAAAACCATGGGCATATGTTTAAGTATATAATATCCTCCTAAATTTTTGTAAAAGTATATACTATATTGTTTTCATAGTAATTAAATATTATCTTGGATACTAAAAAGTGGATATGGTTTTGTCATAGACTCATCTTAGGGAAACAACCTAAAAAGTGTTAGTCTGGTATATCTCAGTCATCTGTCTGGTGCATAGTGAATGGTATCTAATAGTAAAACTAGATAAATACTATCCAGTTATATTCTGGGGTAAATTCAATTTCTCTTTAGAAGAAATCATGAAGAATTCGAACATATAATTTTGTGGAAGTTAACTTTATTAGAGAACTAAATAGTAGGATGACCATATATAACATAGATTGAAACTGATGACTCATAATCTAGGGTATGCACATAATTTATTAATTATTTATTCTATGATAACCTTTTTACCTTCGTAAATTTACTAATTTATGTATTGTGGTTCAAAAAAATTATTATAATCAAATTTTTGGATAAATAAGTAACCAAATACAAATGAATGGGATGGATAATGCATTGATTATCCCATACTAAAATCACCATGGAAAATAATTAGGGTTAAAAATATTATTATTTTTTGAAATAAACTATACTAAATTATTATTAATAATGTTAATATCGATAAAATATCTGTCACACCATTGAAGGGAATTATGGAGTCTCATGAAAATTTGGGTGATGAATATGATGATGGAAAAAAGATAAAATTTTCCTTATGTAAAAATTTTTAGAAGAACCACACTAGGGAATGTCTCAAAGGAATGATAAAATGTTTTATATGTGGATGTTATAAATAATCTGTTCATTGAGGAAAAATGAAGATTTTCGTTAAATTTAGAGAGGAAGAATATTTTTATTCCCTTTTATATTAGATATTAATGTAGGAATTTTATTTGAAATTTTTTATAAAGTAATTTAAATTTTCTTCCAAATCCTTCAGTTATGTTTTTTTAAATAATTATGAAGATTTAATTTATTTTTGGTGGGTAGAATTTAATATCCTAAGATTTTAGTATATATTATTTTCCATAAAATAATTATGACTTTGATATTCTATTAAAATGCACTAAAACAAAGATTGTTAAACATTAATAAATTAGATTGATAATATTTTACAAATAATTATGATAATATATAAGACATATATATAAATTATATAACATTAAATTATCATAAATTAGATAATTGGTATGATATAATATTAGAAACACTTAATGTTTTAAAAGGAAAATTTTACATAAAATAAGTTTATCGTTATATTTTTAATTTATTATTTAATGTTAAATACATATTTTTTAGAAATATATTTAGATTAAATTAACATCATATTTGAATATAGAATACCAAAATCATCTTAGTGTGAATTTTTGGGATATTTTTGAAATATTTATGTGAATAATGAGAAAACCTCACTTGGTAAATTCTATTTCTTATAATCATAGTATCATAGAATATGAATGAATTCAATATTAGTGAAATAATTTTCATCTACAATTATATATATTTATTTAATATATTTAATGAATCATATTTTTGAACCACTAATTAACATTTTTAAACATAAAATTTATTTTATTATAAAAATGTTTTTTGTTATATTATTTTTTTAAATTTAAAAGTGATTTTTCTATTATATATAAATTTAAATATAATAAATTAAGAGTAAATTTGGATTAATGACATTAAATTTTTGTGGTAAGGGACCTCTTTTATTTTTAATATTACATTAATTACTAATATTAATATTTACTTAAGAATAATTAGTGTTTAAGAGAATAATTTAATATGGAACAAATTTTCTTAAGTTTAAATGACCTTTATACTATGTAGAAGACAATTTAATGTTTAAAATTATTATCTACCTGTATTAACCACATTATCTCACCAAAATCTAAAAACATTCCTGTCATTCATTTCTTTTCCATTATTTAACATTATTTTCCACAGAAAATACCCTTTCCATAAATTATAAAAGGTTGCACTCTAAACGGTTAAACAGATACACTTGCCTTATATTTAATAGAAAAAATACCATTTAATCCTCCAAGAAAAATTTCCCATGAACCAAATCCTTTAAACTTATTTAATTATCTAAATCACTTCTTTTCCAAGGATAATTCATAGGAAACACAAAGTTCTAACCATGAGTATTATTATATAATTTGTATTTATTTTTATTTTTCCTCTTCCTAATGTCCCCAAAAATTGTTCATATAAATAATTTATTATAATATATAATTAAATTATATATAGTAATGTATCAATAATTATTTACTCATTCAACAACAACAAATAAGAAAAATATAACACATCAGTCATGCGTGTGTGTGTGTGTGTGTGCTACCACCCCCACAAGACAATAAAGTCATCTTCCATCACAGACTGATATGTTAGGTATCCATGATGGTTTTGATGAATAATTATTTTTATTATGTAAATAATATAATTATAAAATTACTTCCATTTATATTTACCATGATTTAATCAACTAGTTAATTAACGAGATCATTAGTCAGGTGTATGTGTAGACTTCCACATCAAAGAATGATGTGTCTCATTAATATTAACAACCTAACATTGATAGAACAAAATGTATAATTATTAATGTAACACCCCAAGATTTCATAGTGTGTTATTTATTTAAAATAATACAATAACTTGCACTAAACGCAACACCGAGTTCAAGCACACCATGACTTACCAAACAAGCCGTTCAAAAGAGGTTATGAATAGTATTAACTAAATTTTAAACTTTATATAATCCTTATAATTTTAGAATCCATATTAAGAGTTTCTTAGACATAATACAAGAACCGATTCATTTTTAGTATTGCACTTTTATCAACTTTTAATAGAGAAACCTTTTTAAATACAATATTTTAAACTTTTTGACTAAATGGGGACATCAAAAAAATTTAAAATGAAACATCCCAAGCTTCCACGGTACGCTTTCCTTTGAATAATACAGTAGCGTGTGTTGTACGCAACTTCGAGTTCAAACACACCACAACCAATCAAACTAGCCGTTATGAATAGTAATACCTTCTTTTTGAAATTATATACATTTTATATTTTAGAATGGACTTCATTTTTTTATTCGGAATATCTAATTTAGCCTAAGGTGAAATTTTGGTACATTTCGGATAACTTTCATATTTTGATGAATAGTGAAAATTATTAAATTTTAATTTAAAACAAATTTTTTAATCAAAATAATTAATAGTGATAAATTATGAATTTAAGTGGTTTTAAAGTATATTTATAATATATTTTTACCATTTAATATAATTTTTGTCATTGGACATAATTTTACAATTAAACCGAACATAAACATGTGTCCATCTTTTGATAGTTATTATCTCTTAAAAACACGCTTTTTGTTTTGACAGCGGGAATTAATTTTAAATTAATTTCTGCCACTTCTGTGTTTTTAATTTATGAAAATGGATTCCATATTTGGAATCAGGATGTTAAAATTGTGTAAATAGGTAACTTTTATTTTTAGACATTTTTAATAATTACTGCGGTAAATATTTTATTTACCATGGTTAAGGGTAAATCCGGTAAATAAGGGTTATAAAATAATATTATAATAATACTAAATTACCATAAAACGTGTCTTAACCCTATTGGTTGATACATGGTCGATCATGGGCATCTTTGGGTCGATTTTGGGACCCCATGGATCCACTTGTAAGTGATAATGACACTTTATTTTAATTAAGTTAAAATGAATACAAAAATGATACACGCATATATCTTTTAGAAAAACAATTTTCACATAAGGTTATATATGTTGAATTTTAGATTATAAATATTAATTAGAAAGATAAAAAGATTTCCTACATAATTATATTTTATTTATAATTTTTAGACATTAAATAAGTTAATTTATTTATGACACAATGATGATGCTGTAATTAATATAATAGTGAAAAATCAAAATAATTGATATTATAAATAACCAAATAAATATAATATGAAACTTTTAATGAATTAAAATAATTTTCTAGGATAATATGATATATTAGAATTGATTTAATTGACTTTTTTGGAAGTAATCAATCTGTTAAGAGTTTCACAAAAATCAACTATTGAATATTGTCAAAATTGACATAAAAGAGTTCTTAAAACAAATATTATATTATTAATTGATATTAAATTCCTAAAAATATACGTTTCGGCAAAGAGAATTATATCATGATAGGTTCATCATTAATGGACCATTTGGGGGTCTCTTTCATGTATATAGTAAGTTTATTAACCATATTATATAAAAATACAAAGAGACATTGTAAAAGTGAAACTAATTAACTTAGAGTTAATACTTAAAGATAAGGTTAATATAAGTACCCAAACCTGTCTAAATTCTATTGGTTGAGTTGTCTTCGACTCTTCCCCACCTTAACATTTAAATAATCAACTTTGGAGCCATTAGAAACCGAATAAGAATTTATTATAAATTAATATTTCTAGCTTTTCCAAGGGTGCCCCTCACCCCTCTTTTAAAAGGGCACTCCTCCTTCTCATTTTGTCACACCTTCAAAGCCTTATGGTTCGTCCAAACTCTGCCCAAATACTCTCCCAACTTCCCTCACTACAACCTAGAGGCCTTAGTTTGATCAGAAAGGCAACCTAAGGAGCCCTTTTGATCAAATCAAAAGGAAGGAACCGAAGAAGAGGTAATGATTTCACCACCCTTTTTCCAAGTTCCTTCTTCTTCCACTTCTTCTTACTTTGTTGTTACCATTCTAAAATTACAACTCCAGTATCATATATATACTGTGATGTTATTATAAATATGGTACAACCATATTCATAATTCTATCCACCCTTTTAATAACATGTCACCATACGTGTGTACGTACGGCTTACCGTCTCCACGTCGTGGTGTAATTGTTATTCAATATATTATTATTTGGATGGGTATAATAATGATGTGTAACTCATGTAAATAATAAATATAACATGTTAGTGATTCTGTATATATGATATACCATTAATTTATATATTATTTTAATATCAAAAGAATGATATTGTCGCTCGTGCGTACGTACGGACTACCGTCTCCACGAACGCGATGAGATTCATTCTCCATCATATCCATTCAATTATAATTATCATTTTCTGATTTAAAAATGATGTTTAAGGACTTGATATCATTCTGGATATGAATATTATACAACCTATCCATTACAATCATGGATTACATAATAAAACATATAAAAGAAAATGAGTAAGTTAACACCCGAAACAACGATAATACTAAGACATTATTAACAATGAAAAGTTAAAAGATCATATATGATATGATATTAATATATATGATTCTTGTATAATTTAATAACAATTATTTCAATATTATACAGGAGGTTAACCTACCCCAACCAAGTAAAAGTACATGGTAAGGGATTTTCTTATCTCACATTCAATTCCGTGAGATTTCCATTATTCGCCACTAAATTATTGAAAGTGGTGTATTGTGTACTGGAATTTGATATATATTATCATGATTATCTTTATATTCATGTTATTCTGTAAATAATTTGGTGGTTATTAACTTTTGTCCATACGACTCAGTTCATTAACGTGGTAAGGGATTTTCTTATCTCACATTCAATTCCGTGAGATTTCCATTATTCGCCACTAAATTATTGAAAGTGGTGTATTGTGTACTGGCATTTGATATATATTATCATGATTATATTTATATTCATGTTATTCTGTAAATAATTTGGTGGTTATTAACTTTTGGCCATACGACTCAGTTGATTAACGTGGTAAGGGGTTTTCATCTCACTCTTTATTTCCGTGAGATTCATGCCATATTTCCCCTATTATCATTTGTGTGGTGTATGTACTGCCCATAATTGTATTCTTTGTGTAATACACTTTATCTTATGTGTATTTACATTTTCATTGTTTGATACCTCTTTCATGGGTTGTATGTTTCATAAGTTACCAAATTGATAAGGGTTTACTTCACAATCTCTTTAATATCCGAGGTTGTCTTTAAGTAAGTATCTAAAGGGACATATTTACTATCCATATCCATATTTCATAAAAGAGTTTTCAAAGGGATTATTTCTAAGGGAACTTTTACTAAAACATCATTTTAATTGTTTTAAATATTTATTCTTCTAAATCATCCTCATTTATGTCCACATTTTCAAAATGGTTTGTAAGGATTTATTTATATGAAAATGAATGTTTTAAAAGTGTTAATTCCATTAAAAAGTTTCAAAGTGGTATGGGACACTTTGATTCAAAAATGTATTTAAATGCCTTACTTTCTAAATTGTGTAACATTAAAAAATTTTCATGAAAAAGGGATATTTCTCTCAAATTTTTTTTAAAAAAAAAACATTTTCATCTATGTCAACATCCTTTGATGGATTTTAAGATTATTTGAAGTTGATTTATTATGATTTAAAACATCCATATTGTAATGATGTTTTGTGATATGTTTGACTGTATATGTGTCATTTATATAGCATTCATGGTTTATGAGTAAAGTATTGACATTTCGTATTCTAGTTCCAATAAGAATGTTTATGTTATATTTCAACCTTTACTTCATATGAATGTGTTGGACAAGTATGTTCCAGGTTGGGGACTGGTTAAAGTAAGCCCTCCAGGTTGGGGACTGGTAAAAGTAAGACCTCCAGGTTAGGGACTGGTAAAAGTAAGCCCTCCGGTTTGGTCTCCGGTTATTAGAGGCACTCCAAGTTGGTGTCCGGTTATTAGAGGCACTCCGGGTTGGTGTCCGGTTATTAGAGGCACTCCGGGTTGGGTTCCGGTTACAGTTAGCCCCAAGGTCTTGGGACGAGGCCTTGAAAAGAAATTAAAGTTTAGCATTATGCATTCCATCATTATGAAAGTGGTTATTGATTTTGCATGTGATTTTTCGATTAGTAGAATATCCATGTGAATAAGTAAATGGCATTATTTCATTTTACTTTTGCCATACTATGTTGAAGTTCAAGTTTAAAAGGCTTTTGTTTTAGTAATGCATTGCCTTAAATGTTTATGCTTATTTTTAATGTTCCGCTATATTGTTATCCTTACTGGGCATTTGAGCTCACCCCTTTTCTATGTTTTATTTTCCCCAGGATGTGAAGAAGTATGTTATGAATGACCTGCAGGGATATTATGAGGGGATAATAGTGTGGACTGTGGAGACATTATGTGGTTTTAGTAGTTTTTAATTTTATGATGTAATGTAAAACTTATGAATATATCTAGTGTTTCCAAGGCTACTAAACCAATCGGTCTTTTGAGATTTGATCTTTCTTGTGATCATGCCAATGTTATTTAATAATGCACCGACTCTAGGTAACTGGGGTCGGGGCGTTACAGTTGGTATCAGAGGAAGTTTAGTACAAACCATGGAAGCTAGATTTAGATAAACTCTGATTAGAGCACGTAGACCTAAGATAAACTTTGAGGATTAGTATAGAAGAACTTCCTAGAATTTTGGTATTGTAGAGATTTTGTGAGTTTTCTGAGAAATACATCCCTGTCTGGATACGAGCAGGTAGAGGCGTCTCTGGCACAGATATACCTAGGGGTAAAACCCGAAAACACCGCTTTGAGCTAGACTCGAACGGGAACTGGTGCACGACAACGGGCCTTGCTGCACTCTTGGTTACGACACTCCCGGGGGATATGCTTAGGATAACTCTCATTTTCCTTACAAATCATTATGAAGGGTTTATGAGTATATACATCCTCAAAGGAGACATTTTTATGATTATGGATTATATCCATAAATAGTTCAATTTATGTTAAGTGTTTTATAAGTATGGGATTATGTATTTTGATTCATAAACTGATCTAGTGTATGCCATTGTTTAGAAATGGCACCCAGTATAAGGAATGGGAACTCCAGAAATGCACATGATCCAAAGAGAAGGAAGGATCATATCTTTCATGGTCTTAAGATAGAATTTATAAGAGAAATAGTCTCCCATGTATTATCATCATATAAAGAAATAATATCATGTGTTGATAAGATAAGTAAAGAGTTTACTGAGTCATATGGCATTGAAGGGAAGCAAGAGAAGAAAAGGATGGAATTGAGAAAGATGGATAAAGGGAAGAGGGAAAAGAATAATTTTCCCATATGTGGTAACTGTGGAAAGAAACACCCTGAAACTTGCCTGAATGGAATGGGAGTTTATTATAAGTGTGGAGGAAAAGGGCACAAAGTACGTGATTGCAAGGGTAAGAAAATGGTTTCAAATGTACAATGCTTCATTTTCAAGGAGTTTGGACACTACGCGAACCTATGTCCCAGTCATCAGACTATGCCGCAAATGATGTTATTGGATAATAATCAAGTTATGATACTACCACAGATGAATAGGAATGATTAGAGTTCTTATGTTGATTATGTCAATTGAGTGTTGTATCAACAATGTACTTGTTATAATAATTATGGAGTATATAAGGATTGTACTGCAGTACTATTTCATTAAGGACTTGAGATTGTGTGGAACAAAGAAAAGTGACTCAATAGCAGGATAAATTTTTGGAAAATATATGGTTGAGAGAATGGTAAACCATAATATAGTTCTGATACCGAGGTAGTGATTTTGGAATAATACATGATTGTTTTGGATAAATTATATTAGATATTTTGACTACCTTGGAACTGATTAATGATTTGTATATTCCATCATTGTTGGGGTTTAAAACATTTTTGGATTAATGAAGTATATCCAGCATTCTATATGGAATAAGGGAGCATGAATGTAATCAATAAGGAATATGGTAATTCAGGATGTTTCAGTGTATTAAAAGAATACATGATGAAGGTATTCATATGCTATTACGGGGTAAAAAGGATCTACATTATTCTTACCTTCCTTATAAATGTTGGACTGTGAGTTTGGACAGAATTATTTTGGATAGTTCTAGTTTGGATTATTTTGGATTGCCATAAAAGGACAACCCGGAGGTCGGGCGGCAACCCGTCACGTCCGGCAAGGCTGCGAGACTTGAACCCGCAACCGAAGGGCGACAAGGGTGTATCACCTACCACTGGCCCACGAGATGTCCTGGATTAAATAATGTAGTTTTTTTAAATATCTAGTAGATGAATTATAAATTCATTTATTTTGGAACCCTGTACGAATAGTATAAATATAAAAAAAAATCCATTCCATTATCTTTTAGAGTGAAAGATGAGTTTGTGGTAGAAATTTATTAATGGATAAAACTCTAATTATAAAGTAAGTATATCTCCTTATGATCTTATCCAATCTCATAAGTAAATTCCTCAACATTAATAAAAGGAACTTAGAACAAAAATGTTGTCCTAGATGGTACCTTAAATCATCACTAATTTATGGCTTTGGGATTTTTGGCCTTTTCATAGCCATGTTCTCTACCACTCTCCATCAGATAATTGATGGTTAGATTTCTCTTCCATATCCATATTTTCCTACATGGAACCCTAGTATGTGTTATCTTCGGTAATATTCAAACTTTCCACTCTTTGTTTTAAATATAGGCCTCATTAATTCATTTTTCGATGTGGGATTTCAACTAAGATATTTTGAAACGTCAAAAATGTGTTATCCCAATACCCTTTGTGTTGTTGAACCGATGGTATTTCAAATCATCATAGATTGATGAGTTTATGGACCTCAATTTTATACTTGTTTGTGATTGATGACCTCAATCACTACCTATAAATATTTACGTTTTTCCTCAAATTATATGTCTCTAATTGCCACCAATGTTCTCCTAATCGATACCATAATTTGGTGGTGACCCTTTCATTTCTCATTTCCTCATATTAAGACTAAATTTTAGTAACCCAATTTCTTATGTGGGTTTTCCCACAAAGATATTTTTTATTTTCAACCTTTTATTTTCGAAGAACAATTTCAAATTGCGAGGACACAATTTATTCAAGGAGGGGAGAATGTAACACCCCAAGATTTCATAGTGTGTTATTTCTTTAAAATAATACAATAACTTGCACTACACGCAACACCGAGTTCAAGCACACCATGACTTACCAAACAAGCCGTTCAAAAGAGGTTTTGAATAGTATTAACTAAATTTTAAACTTTATATAATCCTTATAATTTTAGAATCCATATTATGAGTTTCTTAGACATAATACCAGAACAGATCCATTTTTAGTATTGCACTTTTATCAACTTTTAATAGTGAAACCTTTTTAAATACAATATTTTAAACTTTTTTACTAAATGGGGACATCAAAAAAATTTAAAATGAAACATCCCAAGCTTCCACGGTACGCTTTCCTTTGAATAATACAGTAGCGTGTGTTGTACGCAACTTCGAGTTCAAACACACCACAACCAATCAAACTAGCTGTTATGAATAGTAATACCTTATTTTTGAAATTATATATATTTTATATTTTAGAATGGACTTCATTTTTGTATTCGGAATATCGAATTTAGCCTAAGGTGAAATTTTGGTACATTTCGGATAACTTTCATATTTTGATGAATAGTGAAAATTATTAAATTTTAATTAAAAACAACTTTTTTAATCAAAATAATTAATAGTGATAAATTATGAATTTAAGTGGTTTTAAAGTATATTTAGAATATATTTTTACCATTTAATATAATTTTGGTCATTGGACATAATTTTACAATTAAACCGAACATAAACAGGTGTCAATCTTTTGATAGTTATTATCTCTTAAAAACACGTTTTTTGTTTTGACAGCGGGAATTAATTTTAAATTTATTTCTGCCACTTCTGTGTTTTGAATTTAGAAAAATTGATTCCATATTTGGAATCAGGATGTTAAAATTGTGTAAATAGGTAACTTTTATTTTTAGACATTTTGAATAATTACTGCGGTAAATATTTTATTTACCATGGTTAAGGGTAAATCCGGTAAATAAGGGATAAAAAATAATATTATAATAATACTAAATTACCCTAAAACATGTCTCAACCCTATTGGTTGATACATGGTCTACGATGGGCATCTTTGGGTCGATTTTGAGACCCCATGGATCCACTTGTAAGTGATAATGACACTTTATTTTAATTAAGTTAAAATGAATACAAAAATGACACAAGCATTTATCTTTTAGAAAAACAATTTTTAAATAAGGTTATATATGTTGGATTTTAAGTTATAAATATTCATTAGAAATATAAAAAGATTTCCTACATAATTATATTTTATTTATAATTTTTAGACATTAAATAAGTTAATTTATTTATGACACAATAATGATGCAGTAATTAATATAATAGTGAAAAATCAAAATAATTGATATTATAAATACCCAAATAAATATAATATGAAACTTTTAATGAATTAAAATTATTTTCTAGGATAATATGATATATTAGAATTGATTTAATTGACTGTTTTTGAAGTAATCAATCTGTTAAGAGTTTCACAAAAATAAACTATTGAATAGTGTCAAAATTGACATAAAAGAGTTCTTAAAACAAATATTATATTATTAATTGATATTAAATTCCTAAAAATCTAAGGTTCGGCCAAGAGACTTATATCATGATAGGTGAATCATTAATGGACCAGTTGGGGGTATCTTGGATGTATATAGTAAGTTTATTAACCATATTATATAAAAATACTAAGAGACATTGTAAAAGTGAAACTAATTAACTTAGAGTTAATACTTAAAGATAAGGTTAATATAAGTACCCAAACCTGTCTAAATTCTATTGGTTGAGTTGTATTCGACTCATCCCCACCTTAAAATTTAAATAATCAACTTTGGAGCCATTAGAAACCGAATAAGAATTTATTATAAATTAATATTTCTAGCTTTTCCAAGGGTGCCCCTCACCCCTCTTATAAAAGGGAACTCCTCCTTCTCATTTTGTCACACCTTCAAAGACTTATGGTTCGGAAAACCTCTGCCCAAATACTCTCCCAACTTCCCTAACTACAACCTAGAGGCATTAGTTTGATCAGAAAGCCAACCTATGGAGCCCTTTTGATCAAATCAAAAGGAAGGAACCGAAGAAGAGGTAATGATTTCACCACCCTTTTTCCAAGTTCCTTCTTCTTCCACTTCTTCTTACTTTGTTGTTACCATTATAAAATAACAACTCCAGTATCATATATATACTATGATTTTATTATAAATATGGTACAACCATATTCAGTATTCTATCCACCCTTTGAATAACATGTCACCATACGTGCGTACGTACGGCTTACCGTCTCCACGTCGTGGTGTAATTGTTATTCAATATATTATTATTTGGATGGGTATAATAATGATGTGTAACTCATGTAAATAATAAATATAACATGTTAGTGATTCTTTATATATGATATACCATTCATTTATATATTATTTTAATATCAAAATAATGATATTGTCGCTTATGCATACGTACGGACTACCGTCTCCACGAACGCGATGAGATTCATTCTCCATCATATCCATTCAAGTATAATTATCATTTGCTGATTTAAAAATGATGTTTATGGACTTGATATCATTCTGGATATGAATATTATACAACCTATCCATTACAAACATGGATTACGTAATAAAACATATAAAAGAAAATGAGTAAGTTAACACCCGAAACAACGATAATACTAAGACATTATTAACAAAGAAAAGTTAAAAGATCATATATGATATGATATTAATATATATGATTCTTGTATAATTTAATAACAATTATTTCAATATTATACAGGAGGTTAACCTACCCCAACCAAGTAAAAGTACAAGGTAAGGGATTTTCTTATCTCACATTCAATTCCGTGAGATTTCCATTATTCGCCACTAAATTATTGAAAGTGGTGTATTGTGTACTGGCATTTGATATATATTATCATGATTATCTTTGTATTCATGTTATTCTGTAAATAATTTGGTGGTTATTAAATTTTGTCCATACGACTTAGTTGATTAACGTGGTAAGGGATTTTCTTATCTCACATTCAATTCCGTGAGATTTCCATTATTCGCCACTAAATTATTGAAAGTGGTGTATTGTGTACTGGCATTTGATATATATTATCATGATTATCTTTATATTCATGTTATTCTGTAAATAATTTGGTGTTTATTAACTTTTGGCCATACGACTCAGTTGATTAACTTGGTAAGGGGTTTTCATCTCACTCTTTATTTCCGTGAGATTCATGCCATATTTCCACTATTATCTTTTGTGTGGTGTATGTACTGCCCATAATTTTATTCTTTGTGTAATAAACTTTATCTTATGTGTATTTACATTTTCATTGTTTGATACCTCTTTCATGGTTTGTATGTTTCATAAGTTACCAAATTGATAACGGTTTACTTCACAATCTCTTTAATATCCGAGGTTGTCTTTACGTAAGTATCTACAGGGACATATTTACTATCCATGTCCATATTTCATAAAAGAGTTTTCAAAGGGATTATTTCTAAGGGAACTTTTACTAAAACATCATTTTAAATGTTTTAAATATTTATTCTTCTAAATCATCCTCATTTATGTCCACGTTTTCAAAATGGTTTGTAAGGATTTATTTATATGAAAATGAATGTTTTAAAAGTGTTAATTACATTAAAAAGATTCAACGTGGTATGGGAAACTTTGATTCAAAAATGTATTTAAATGCCTTACTTTCTAAATTGTGTAACATTAATATGTTTTCATGAAAAAGGGATATTTCTCTCAATAATGTTTTTAAAAAAACATTTTCATCTATGTCAACATCCTTTGATGGATTTTAAGATTATTTGAAGTTGATTTATTATGATTTAAAACTTCCATATTGTAATGAAGTTTTGTGATATGTTTGACTGTAGATGTGTCATTTATATAGAATTCATGGTTTATGAGTAAAGTATTGACATTTCGTATGCTAGTTCCAATAAGAATGTTTATGTTATATTTCAACCTTTACTTCATATGAATGTGTTGGACAAGTATGTTCCAGGTTGGGGACTGGTTAAAGTAAGCCCTCCAGGTTGGGGACTGGTAAAAGTAAGACCTCCAGGTTAGGGACTGGTAAAAGTAAGCCCTCCGGTTTGGTCTCTGGTTATTAGAGGCACTCCGGGTTGGTGTCCGGTTATTAGAGGCACTCCGGGTTGGTGTCCGGTTATTAGAGGCACTCCGGGTTGGGTTCCGGTTACAGTTAGCCCCAAGGTCTTGGGACGAGGCCTTGAAAAGAAATTAAAGTTTAGCATTATGCATTCCATCATTATGAAAGTGGTTATTGATTTTGCATGTGATTATTCTATTAGTAGAATATCCATGTGAATAAGTAAATGTCATTATTTCATTTTACTTTTGCCATACTATGTTGAAGTTCAAGTTTAAAAGGCTTTTGTTTTAGTAATGCATTTCCTTAAATGTTTATGCTTATTTTGAATGTTCCACTATATTGTTATCCTTACTGGGAATTTGAGCTCACCCCTTTTCTATGTTTTATTTTCCCCAGGATGTGAAGAAGTAAGTTATGAATGACCTGCAGGGATATTATGAGGGGATAATAGTGTGGACTGTGGAGACATTTTTTTGTTGTAGTAGTTTTTCATTTTATGATGTAATGTAAAACTTATGAATATATCTAGTGTTTCCAAGGCTACTAAACCAATCGGTCTTTCGAGATTTGAACTTTCTTGTGATCATGCCAATGTTATGTAATAATGCACCGACTCTAGGTAACTGGGGTCGGGGCGTTACAATTAAATTAATATGAATTTTATAAAATTATTATTATTCTGAAGTTCTATTGTTTCATATATCATCATTACTTCCATTCATTGAGAAATAAGATCATTAATCACGCGTACTTGTTTACTACCACCTCTTTGAATTATGAATTTAATTTTTCAACACCACCCACAACTAACAGTTCTATGAATGAATTTTATTGATATATATGATATATATTAAATTTCTTAAATACTTTAAATTGTATATTAACACTGTGTAATATCATTTTATTACTCATTCGATCATTACAATATGTATTTTTCTGGGTTTGTTTACCACCTAATTGTATGATGTTATAATGTTTATATTGTGAAAGATTATGTAACATTATAAAATATTAATGAAAGTTAATAATATGATATTAAATATTTTTTATATGTAATGGATTTATAATTTTCAAATTTAATTTTTTTAATAATATATCTTACCCATTTGTGAAAAACTTCTGAAACAATATCGTATTTAGAATCATCTTCAATAGTAATAATTAAACATCCTAGGGGATTATAGTGGAACATAATAAATAATCAAAAAATATATATTATAGAACTAAATATAATATAGGAATTATTAACATGGTATTAAATATTAGGGAAAAACATTAACATTACTAATAAAATGTTATAAAATTAAATGAGTTAAAGCCTAATTTTAAAAATAAGATATAGTGAACCACTTTATTCATAGTAAATGATTATAAACATAGTATGAAAAACGGTTATAGAGATGAATAATGTTCTGAAATATATGACAAATATAGTTTCGGTTTTCTTACATTAATATTGGGTGTGATCAACTAAGATGGTAAATACGGTAATTGATTTTAGTCTGAAACAATTTTCATTGACACATGTTTGATATTTTTATTCAATTTAAATTTAAATTGATTATATGTTTCCCAATTGTTATGTTGTAATGAAATATATTTTATCCATGGTATTTGGGGTTCATTTTAATGATCATACCCCAACAAGTGTTTTAATCAAAATAATACTCATGTATGAATTTTTTTCTTGATTAAAGTGGTTTTTCATGTGAGTTATGAAATATCTTTTTGATTTTGATTTTCCATGTATCATTTTCCTATCATTTTATTTTCATTTTTTTTTGATTTTTCTCAGAAGATATTACTCATCTTCATTAATATCCTACTCTTTGATGATGTTCTTCCTAAAATAAAATCAATATGTTTATAAGAATAATTATTATACTTTCTAATAGATATTTTTCATCAATTTCCATGTTTACCTTTTGAATATATTTTATATAATGTATTAAGGGGGATTTGTACTAGTCTTTACCTATTATCAAGGAAATGATTTAATATATATATTTTTTAAAATTTAAATTTTACTAAATTGTTTTAATATACATTAAAAATTTTCTATATGAATATTATTAAAAAAATTATTCTAATGTAATGTTTTAAAATGGTCCAAAATTTATTCTTAAAAAAATATTAAAAATGTTATTTCAAATAAAAATAATTTCAAAAAAAAGTAAAAGGAATATTTCAAATGTTTCCATGTTGGCCATTTTCGACCAAAAAATAATCACTATTACATATTTCCATTTGAACTAATATTTCCGCATCCTTTATTATTTTCTATAAAAATTACTATGTGTGACTTCCTTATTTCAGAAAAAGGAAATAATTATTCTTATGATTTAATAGAATATTCATTTTTAAATGTTTTCAAAGGATAATATAAGTTAATATTTTCAATGAAATTTTACTAATTATTCGAATATTGTTCATCATCTTTGTTGTATAATTGATACAGGGTATTCTTAATAAGGTATTATGCATCTTATTTATTTGGATGGATTAAAAAATTTAATTATATATATATATATATTATGGAATATAACTTCTTTTTTATTTCCTGATCATCCTATTGAATTTTCCATATTCATTTTCCATGTTTTTCTTCAGTGAATGACCAATGTTACAATACATCATAGAAGGGTGTTCACCTAGATTCATGATACATCAATTGATTGGGGAAATTATTATCTAACCCATATAACTATTTACAATATGGTGTAAATAATATAAGAGTAATTTTCATTGTTTAGTGTTATGTAATTATAATGATGCTTAAAGTCACTAGATGCCCATTTTTTTGATGGGCTTATCATGTCATATTTATTGACGATTTTGTGAATTATTACTTAAGGAACAACTAAAAATGATATATAATGAATTTTATTTACTTTAGTTTTTGTGATATGTTTATTGAAATTTTATGGTAAACATGTTTTTAATTTTAATTTTGTGATGGATTCCCCTGTGACTATACTCCAATGCATTGGGTATTATTTGCATTTCATGAAATATCATGGATAATGGGTTGTGATCCTAGACAACTAAACATTTTTGGGTAGTTATCCTATCAAACTATGTAATTAATACAAGGTTTGATCCTTTAATTATCATTTCATGTTTATATTGCATTCACATTCCTATGGTTACATGGTCTAATTTTATGATCTTATTGAAATTCATGTACATAAGATAGCTGTTTTTTATTTGATTCTTCCATTATAATGATCATCATCATTATGGTATCATGTAATAGCTCATATATCCCAGGTTATGATATATTAATATTATTACCTTTCTAATCATTTGAGCTAACCCCTTTCATATGTCTCATGTTACCCAAGTTATGAAAAATTATTATTTATTTTAATCATATTAGAGTATCTTATATGTAGAATTTACTGGTGGTGTGGAAGTCTCATTATCAATTTATTAGCTTCTTATGTGGAAAAAAAGTTACCATTATATGAGAAGACAAAGGATTTATTTGATAGTGATTTTTCCTCATAATCTAAAAAACTAAACTAAATGTTCCTTGGAACCTAAATGTTTGAATGAAATAATAATAAATTATGTGTGTCAAAGTTAGGGCTGAATATTATTTTTTTCCACACTGAATCTGGGATAATGGGTTTAAGAGAGTTAAACCCTATCTTCTCACCCTCTCATAAGTCACAACCAAGGTAGGGGAATCTTTATGATACCTCATTCCTACTTATATTATTATTGGTTTCTCTTCTTTTGATTTCGATAGGGATTCATCCATGATATTTTTTATTCTGCTATTATTTGTTATTCCTTTATCTTCCTTCTTGTTTCTCCTCCATATATTATTATGGTATATTTTTTTAATCAAACTCTATGTGGTTTTTGGCCATGATATAATGTGCCTTGTGTTCATAGGACTTTTATGCCCCTCTCAATAATTCTTTGTAATGTTCATGATATTTTCACATTATTTGTTCTTAACCTACGTATGTCCATCCCAAATTTCACTTTTCCTTAACACAACATGTATTATTGAGTATTGAAAACTACTTAATATTCAAATAAAATTTTCTATTGAGTTCAGATGAATTTTTAAATATATATTTATCGTGGGTTTTAAGAAATTATTTTCAATTATTAACTGAGTTTATATGGATTTCCCACTATTGTGTGCCTAAACATAATGAATAGTTATATGTTTGACTGCTAAAATATCTGTGGTTTTTTTCATTAATAAGACATGTTTATTAGTATAATTTTATATTGTTCACATAGTTTTAAATATTTTTCTATTAGTTTTATAGATTAAAATTGATTTGTTTCCTTGTTTGAGAAAATTTATTGAGTTTTCTTGTTTCAACCTTGTTCTATTTACTTATAATTTATGTATGAATGTCTCCTGATTTTTTTTGTACATGAAAACATATTTATGAGTGTATATATATATTTATATATTCAAATGAAAATATGTAAATATTTTTATTGAGAGAAGTATATATATATATTTATATATCTACATATTTTTTTAATAATAAAGGTAAGTTTGAATATAAATTTGATTATTGAAAATATATTTTCTAAAAGGGAATCTATATAGGATACTATTAGTTTCAAATATAGTTCATATTTGAAATTTTTTATATAAGGCCATGAATGATGTTTTATTGATATTATAATTATTTTTATTAATACTGATATTGTTTTCATTTTAAGAATAATTATTATTATTATTCTTTGACATTTAATGGTAAAAAATAAAATTTAATAGAAATGGTATTATATCAATAACTAAATATGGATTTATGTGGGATATATTTTCCTTTGAATAGCCTCTATAATATGGGTAGTGGAAATTTATTTAAAATAATAGTTTATTTATTAATATGAAATTTTTCATGTAATGTTTGACATGATTTTTTAATTAATAGTTGTTGTTTGATTTAATGAAAGCACATGTAAACCCATTGGTTATTATGTAGGTGATCCAAGATGGGAAGAGCTTCTCCCATTAATATATATGCTTGTTATGTAAATTTTTTCTACCCCTCTTTCCATAGACATAGAATAAAACCAAAATCCATTACAACAGTGACATATAATTGCTTGGTACCCCTTGACTTAGTGACCTAGGGTGTTTCTCAGATGATTCTTGTTTAAACTTATTGATCATACAGATTTTCACTTAATTTAGTTTATGTTTCCTTAAATATATATATATATATATATATATATCTTTAATTTCACTTTCTTATTTTTTATCTTTCTTATTATTCTACATTAATAACTCTATTCGTCCCCTATATGATTACTTTTGAATTTTTCTTCTACTTAGTTTATATACTTTATATTCTGGTTTAAATATCCAATTTATAAAAAAAATTGATTATTTGAGTTTCATTTTTATGTGATTTGAATTAAATTATTTTAAAATGGGGTATTCAAAAGAATACATTTAATGAAATATTTATTGAAAAATTTTAATGTTAATAATCTTGTTTTTGACTGAAAAATAATGTATTGAAAATATTTATGAGATACCTTGAAAAAATTAGGAAAATACTATTTTAAAATAAAACATTTCAAACTAGCAGTTAGAGAATATATAAACAATTATAATGAATGGGACCATTGTTGTGATAAACCTCTGAATCATTTAGGCTCACACCTTAAATGAAAAACTTGGTGTCTGTAGATTGTATATCTATAAAAGATTACAATTTAGATTATGAAGAACTCATTTTCTATGAATCTTATTATAGATCCTTGCTGAGGTATATTCTTGAGATGTTGGATAGTGATTGAACATGAGTCTCATTGGTGTCTCGAATGACGTTTTATTATTTAATTTCTATTCACTTATAGTTCATCTTAGTAGACTGTTCATATTTTTCAACGTTTTTAAGGGTGGATTTTCTGAATGTGGCATCATGGAAGTTAATAATTTATTTTGTTAATTATGATGGATTCTGAGGTGAAGATAATTTTTTATTTAAGAATTATTTTTAATTTTTATCTTCTTACTAGATTTTTCATTGGAGTCTAATATATGGGAATGTCATGAAAATGTTTTTGAAACATTTATGAAAATATTTTAATTTTATTTCTATGAGAAATAACACCCACCATATTATATTTTGATTGAATGGAACTTATGACCACCTAAATGGATTATGAATTCCCGTAGATAATGTCACTGTTCGGATAGGGAATATGATGGATAGATAAAAACATAATTTTTTTACATTCTTCCACCATGATCTATAACTTCAGCCATAGAATCATCTAACCAATCCCAACCTATGAGACACTATCCTCTAGAAATATAAATCCCATTAAATACAAAAACATATATATCAATAATATTAGAAAAAGTCTTCAAAAGTATCTCCACTTTATTCTTAATTCCACCTCAATGAATTGATCATTCCTTTGTACTCACAATGGAAACAGATAGTCCTTCAGTAAAAAAATACTACCTAGTACTTCCACAAACTACGCTAGTGAACATCATCCTAGAAACGTAGAAATCTCTAAACTATATGATAAACAATTTTCGTATATATCAGATATTCATATCAACTAAATATCATAACCTTCCTTATAAATCAATACAATTTGGGGAACTTTTGATATTCCCAAAACCATTGGTAATACTGGTATCTTCCGAATTACACCTACCAAGTACTTAATAAACTTATCCAATAATTCATTACAATTAGGATATGATTCCACTTGTTGGAGGTTTAAATATACATAAATTTAGAGGCATAAAAATAAACTATATAAAATTTATAGAATAGATTTCATAACATCATTGATTTGATGATCCCCATATTACATTTCATAAAAAACTATGATGTCTAAGAACCCAATTCAACATACCTAGTTACCCTTTATCTTGATTTGACTACTTATACTCTTTCTCATTAATTATCTTCTTTCTAGAAAATGGAAAATCAAATAATCAAATGACATTGAAACACCGTATAATCAAATTGATATATGGAATTAAGTTGATAAAAAAATGTTCCTTGAATATATTTGAGAATAAATAATTCTTCATTTAACAAAATATAAACTGACCCGAGTTGTAAGGACAATAACCTACCTTATTTTGATTCACATATTATAACCAAAAACACCTTGCAGGGCATATATATACTACTGGTAACAACATTCTGACGACCCCCATTTGAGCGTATGTGATCCCTTTGGCTAACATAACTTCCGCTGATATTAATTTTTGTTTATATTCATTATTATGGGTAGAGACCACTATAATTTGGAACAATTTCCTCTACCCCATGAGTGTTTTCTCTACACTCCACACTCAGATGCATTATTTTCTTCATAGATACCTAGAATGTGGTTAAACCCTCCTTCTTATCGAGGTTCCCAACTGGTCATCAGGTCCCATTGCTATCCATGTTTGGTAGGAGACCAATGATTAAAAATTTCAACCTATATTGTCTGTTATAATCTGCTATATTAGCTGAACAGATCTGTTTAATTTTTCATATCACTTTTGTGATCTCAACTAATGACACCATGAATCATTCCCATTTTCTCTAACCCATGAGGACATTTTTCTAAATATCATCACAATTAACTTCTCTTAATATATAACATATTCATATCGCATCTGAAACTCTAGAACTCCATTAAATATCACAAATATTCCGGTTCATTTTGAATCACCTTTTACTCAGTAACATGATCAACTATTGAGTGCATGTTTCTAGATGATGCAACATATATATTACAATATTCAAACTCTACTTTTCTACTCTAATCACTGAGCTATCATCCTCTTAACTGAATTCATTGAACATTATCAATTCAATAGAACCTCTAATTTATCAAAACATTCATCATTTAGCTATCTCCAATGAGGTATTCAACTATCCTAAATTTGACTTCCCTAGGTTACGGTTTATGGACTCTATATGTATTTTCTATGAATAAC
Organism: Viscum album; assembly: GCA_963277665.1. Classification (NCBI taxonomy): domain Eukaryota; kingdom Viridiplantae; phylum Streptophyta; class Magnoliopsida; order Santalales; family Viscaceae; genus Viscum; species Viscum album. The sequence continues at coordinate 806,504,368 of OY728155.1, forward strand.
CGTTAGTGAAATAACTTATATATCTTCCATCACTAGACCGGAAAAGATTTATCAAACATAACCTTACATATATATCCTTGTCGCAACACCGAGTGATACTAGTACCACACACACACATATATAAATTCATTATTAAATATAAAAAATATTACATATATATATACATATATATCTTATATTTAATTACATTATAATAATAATATTTATTTATATAGTGTTTTTTAAAAACAAAAAACACACACATCACAAAGTCATAATAGTTAGTAATGACTCAATAATACTCACAAGTATTCGAAAGAGCCATCTAAGAACATTATAATTTAATTTATAATGGATATGTGGCTTGAAATCCATTTTCATGGCCAAAAGTCTAATTATTTCGAGTCAATAACCCCTTTGTTTAATAATACTGTTATTATTATCCAGCTACATTACATTTTTTTGAACACATTAATAAAAAACCATCATCTTATATAGTACCCTTGATACACTACTAAAGTTACTATATACCTCCAATTAGGGGACATCAGGGGTTGAACCCTCCACCACATAGATATTGAACAATATATGTTACCTCTTAGGCACTGCATCATATCTAAAAACATAATAATTATAATATCATAAAAAATAATTTTACACATTTATTTATAGATTCATATGAAAATAATAAGATAAAAAAATATTATATTACAAATATTAATTCTCCAATGAAATGACCCTCAGGGTTCTACTGGGAACTGAGTACCAAACTATTAATTAATCAATGGCTATATAGGACCACCTCCCTACTGTCACACTAACTATTTACTCGATGAATCTTTAGTTAATTACAAGATGCATATAAATCGTCTTCTTTAGCTAACACTTTCTTCAATCCTAAAAGTAATCCACAAGGGTTAAAAATATAAGTAAAAACATAATCATTTCTATCACAAACATCAAAATTCATATTCTAAGATGAATACGTTTAATGAACCTAGCTTCAAATCAGTTAAAAAAAATTTTAAATAAGTTTCATTGAAATTTTATAACATGGGTCACTGCACTACAACTTAGGGACTAAGATAGGCATTGATTAACAAAATTGGTTTGTTGGAATAAGAGAAAATATATATATTGAAAATATATTGAATGGATATAATATTAAAAAATAAAATTATAAGTTTTTATTAATCACTAATCTTCTGTCGTTAGTTACAAATAGGATACTAGTTTAAAATTTTATAAATCATGATCCAAAAAAACTAAAACTAAAACTATGTTGTATAGGAATGTTATTACTAAGGTAAAAACCACAATGGAAGGGTTCAAAATTCATTTACCAATATATTATATTATAATTTTATTTTTGAAATACAACAAAATATACTAAAATAACATACAATGATGATGATGGAACGATGAAAATGCGATATTATATTTTTGAAACAATGAAGTATAATAGAAATGAAAAAACTCCCATGATATTTTCAAAATCGGGTCTAATTTAATCCATTTGTCTAGGTAAGAACTCTCTAGTTATCAAAATAATTAATTTTGAAATATCCTTTCACATCGGAATACCTTGAAATTGTGATGGTTTTTATTGTTAAAAGTTGTTAATGTATTTTATTTTATATTGAATTTTCCCACTAGGCCCCTAAAAGTTTGTTCTCATAATAATAAAAAATTATTTTGAGTGTGTGTGTGTACATTTAATCCACAATCATATTTAATAATATAATATTACTAACCTAATAGTCATGGAGGTAACTAAACCCTTGTTAATGTACTACAAATTAATCTATCTTTAAAATTAAATGGTTACGCTTATATAAATTCAATTGACTTTTGAGAGAAAATATGAGTGATAAAATATTATATTGATATCAAAAATTGTAAACTTCGATTAAATCAATTAAAATTCAATAAATTTATTCAATACAAATATATATTCTTTTATTTTATCCATGATAAATATAAAACAAAATAAAGGGATATAACCCTTAATATAACCCATAATAATCCACACTACTGTTGTTAACTAATGACACTACGAGGTTTCAATGCTTTTTAGTGCACCAAAAACCCCACTAATTATATTCAAATTTTACCCTCCATAAATATATTTTTATATTGGATATATATTGGTCATTTGTTTTTCATATATATATCATTATTTAACTTATACACCAACCCCATAGATAGGTTTAAACCCCTCTTGACATGTCTCCTGTATCCAACTTCAATGATATCTCCAATTATCATTGGGAGAGTGAAACTCTAAAGAATTTCATATGATATAGTTATACTCACCATGGAATGGTGATGTACCCCATGTGATTTTTCATGAAACACTTTACTTGAACCAAATTTAAAATATTACATCATTATCGCATGAAAGCATTAGATAAGTCTGATTTTTCTCAAAATAACATGCAAAAAATGATTATGGGGTTTTAACTTAGTGTTTCATGTATCTTCTTTACTACATCAAATTCATCCATCGACAAATTGACTACAAAACTACAAATTTATGAATTTTTTAATTTTACAATAACTATGAACCCCAATAATTCATTCCAATAGCACTACACTCACTATTTCACTCCATGTTGGTTCATCCATTGTGATCTCCATACATAATTCCTCGACCATTAATCCTTATAATATCGAATAAAAACACACAAATTCTCTTCTATGATGTGGAACTAATAGTTTAAAATATTAATTACACTTCTAAAACTCTTATATGAACATCCAATATGCTTCTCTTGTTGTTTCCAACATTATTATAGTGGGTGTTTCTATTGTATATAGTTGGTGCCACAATCAGCATTTTAGTATGTGTTTCATGAAACACAAGATCTCTAAAATGTGGTTAAGTACACAAAATAGATGATGTATTATGGTTTAATTTCATATTAACCACTCTTATATAATCCTAAAACAAATTTTTCATTGATAGAGTGGTTGTTTTTTCAATAGCATTTCCGCTCATCCCCAAAATGTCTCTTTATAGTGTCTTCACACATTGTGGAAAATTGTCACAAGTTCCACCCCAAACTGACTCTATGATAATCCACATGATTGAAGTTATTCATGTTGATCCCTTTACCACCACCTTATACCAATTTCAATCATGGTTTATCTCCATCAGCTACAATATGATTGTAGGATGCTATTTTGACTAGTTAGTGGTTGGCCCCTTTTCCCCTTATTTAAGACATATATTTTTTTCCTTTCATTTTTTTAGTTTTCATGAATCATTATTAGAAGTTCTTCCTACATGAATAATCTAAAATAATTATAATAAAAATTTATAAATAAATAAATAAATAAAATTCATTCTAATTAAAACTCAATGGATTAATTATAGATACCAAATACCCTAATAATTAAAATCTAGCTTATCCTCAAGAAAAGAATATAAACATATAAGAATAGATAGCCCTTCTCAATAAGGATTAATAACTACTTAATAAAACCAAACAATTATTAACGAAGAAAAAAAATTTATGTTTCACATAAGAAATATTTCCTCATTTCCTAATTTTTAAAGAAAAACCATTAACCATGTATTTTTCTTTTCCAGTTAAAATGATGAAACTCATCCTATATTCTAATTACATATGTTAATTTATTATTACTATACATTATATTTTATGATATACCACTCTAGGAATGTCATCTCTCTAATACCTCAAGGTACATATTTACTACTATTATGCTCGTACCTTAAGTATATTCATCCTAAACATAGGCTTGTAATGAATCAAAAATATAGACAATGTAAATAAACAATTTCAATAATAATTAAGAAAACATCATAAAAATATAAAATGTCTTTTATGATATGGTTTGTTATGTAATTGATTAAAAAAATTAGGAAATACTAATAGGTATTAAATTATAAAGATAAATACATGATAGAGAATATAATCATCCAAAAACATAACTCTTCCTCCAATAATGACATGTCCTTAAACTCCCATTCCTCATAGGCACAAAATGATGACATGAATTAAAATGAAATACAACCTATAATAATATTTTTTTCAGTAAATATTTTTAATTCTTTTTCAATAATTATTTTTTATATCTTTGAGAAATTTTATTTTTCAATTTTTTCATTTTTATTGGGTATAAAATAAATCATAATGAATTTATATTCATAATCCTTTCTCCTAAAATCAGTGGTAATACCACAGAAATTCTTCTTAATACAATGAATCCCTTTCCACCATGTGTATCCTCCTCTCCAACAATTATTCTAAGGTATATCATATAAAATACTATATTAGTGTAGTAATGATAAAATAGGCTTCGAATGTTTCATTCATTTTCAATTTCATTCATGGTTAAAATAGGAATAAAATAATTATTAAATTACGAGGACGGTCATAAAAGCACAAAATGATGATATAAAAAATTTTACAATCATTTAAAATTGACTTTTTTCTTTAAAAGATTTATTATTATTTCAATGAAATTTATAGTCAGTTTACATGTCCTAAGTATCTCACAACATGTAGTTATAAGAAATAATATAAGTAATTATGGTTAAAACACTCTTGAGAAATTGGGATTAAAATTTTTTGGATAATGAATCATAATATTGTTAAAATGAAAATATAATCCCAAATATTTTCATAAAATCAAAAAATAAACATGAAAATAGTAATTTTACCTACATAAGTAATCCAATCACCCCAAACCACGCATTATCAAATTTATAATCTCATTATTATCTCGAATCATCCATCCAAATTTTATTATTTTTATTTTATTATCAATGACATATGAAAAATGGAATACTAGGGTTCTGAATTACTTTTTCCATCCTATCTCAAAAATAGATCATGTAATTTAATATTTCCACGAAAATTCTCTTAAAGTCACAAAAATAAAATTCATGTGAAAATATAGTTGATTAAAAAGGAAATAAGGTTGTAGAAAAAATAACCTATTATACTTTAAATTGTTTTACTTACGTCGCTTCTTTTGTTCTATCATCGTCATAGTCTTGAAAAACAAAATAAATTGTGAATGTTAATGGTTAGTGCTTAAATAAACTCAAAAATATAAAAATAATTAAATATACATTATAAAAATAATTCATAAATTAAATAAAATTAATTAATTCCCATAAAAGATATAAAAAATATATAGTTTCCTCTTATATAATATTAATCGTCTTATAGAAATATATTGTATTTTTTTATTTCATAATGACAGTTTTGTATGAATTGCCTTGATTAGGATTCATCAATGAATGAATTTGTTATCCACCTTATGTATCTCTTATTATCCTCATTTAAATCATCATAATAATTTATTAGGGGGTTACTAAAATTTCTAATGATTTATTGATGGATTAAGTACCTCTTTATCTATCCAAATATGATAAATATCTATTTTAATCCTTCTTTTTTCCCTTCAAAATCATCAACATTATGCTTCTGAGAATATTTCACCCCCAATTATTCATCATTTTATTATTTTCTTTAGGATTATTATATTACTTTTTCATCTAGACCAATAGTGTTAATTATGGTTTCTTCCTATGATTAGGATTCAGCTTCACCATTGGAATCCTCCTTTAGTTCATCATATAATCCATAATTACTCAAATCTATCTATTCAATTTTTTTCTTTGTTTTTTTATTTCATCTTGGGTACCTAATTGGATTTCTTAAGATCTATTTTTACTGTCTATAAGTCTCAACACACCTCATTAAAAACATTTTTTAATCTATATAGGAATACCTCATCAGCACATGGGCACAATTTAATTCCACATCCTCCTAACTTCAATATCTTATCATTGAGTTGAGAACTACTAGGGGGAGCAGGAGATGGCTCGGGTGAAACCCTGGGGATGCTTTCTCCCAGTAGGTGATGACGATGACCAAAGCTCTGGCTCCTCCCCCCTTGGAAGTGGAGGGGGCAACGTCTTCCCTTAGGAGAGCAGGGTTGCCTTTTCAGCCCTTCTCCCACCCTGATTTTCTTCCCCCTTTTCCAAAATCATCTGTAATTCCCAAATTACCGAATCTTCTTGATAGAATCCCCAACCTCTAGATATTGACCATGGAGTTCAAAGAAATATCAACACTACTGAACATCACCATGATCGCTCGATTTAAGCAGAGGAGACCATCAGTTGACGCATTTGACAGATTCATTTTCACCTCATGGGACCTCCAAGAAAGCGCGATAGTAGAATTACTTGACCACCGCCACATCATGATTCTCTTTGAATCGGAGGTGGACCTCATCAAAGTTTGGTTGAGGGCCCCTCATAGTTGCAAAACGATTCGATTTTCTTTCCTGCGCTTGTCCTTCGACTTTCATATGGACCGTGATTTTCCCTATACGATGGTTTGGGTAAGTTTTCCTAACCTTATATTACCTTTTCAAAATCAATATATTATAAAAATATTGGGTAATATTTTTGGGAGGTTCTTATGCATGGATAGCCGCACTAAGGCTTTGTGTCATCCGATCAATCCTCAGGTCTTTTTAGAAGTTGATGCTTCTTGTTTACCTTTTGATTTTGTTTGCATTACCATTAGATAGGAATATAGATGCAAGAAAAGGGTGATTTATAAAACTTTTCCTGAAATTTGTTCGTCATGTAACCATTTGGGACACTCTCCGGAGGTTTTCCAAAGGAGACCCTCAACCTTGGTGGTGGAGACTCATCGTTGGGATTCTCAGGACTCAACAAGGGGGATGAAGTTTAAAAGGGTAAATCACATATGGTTTACAGGGGAGCTAGTCTGGAATAGAGGGATCTTGGTTCAGATTGTTGTGATGGGGTTCAGTCACCACATATGTTGGAGTAGGATGTCTTGGAATGTGTTCACAATGTTTCAGAGGTAAGCGCTCATGATCCAATTACGATAGAAATGGTGGTGACCAAAGGTAACCCAAATGTGTCTGAAGAGTTTAGAAGTCTGAGGAAGGACTTCGAGGGAACTTCCAAGCTGTGTTTATGGAATGAGGTTGTTTTGAATCGTGTTGAGAATCCGGTAGAACAACATAGTAATAGAGCTGCGGAAGAGAGGGTGAAACTGGCAGAAGGAGAGGGGGTTAATTCTTCCATGGATGTGGCCAGCCTAGTCAGGACTAGATATGGTGGGAGTCCTTCCCACTCAGTCAGGACTTTATATAAACTGATCAACATGGTTTATGGTCTCTCAGAAGAAGTATTGATCACCAATCCTGCAGAATCGAGAGATATTGATCGGGGCTACCAGGAGAACCACATGAATGAAGTTTGGGGAATTGAGGATGTCTCTATGGCTATGCGAGAGATACCTAGTCTGGACTTCAACAATCTTCATGGAAAAAAAGGTGAGCATATGACAGTGGTTGAGGGTGAGAGAAAGAAAATTTATAAAGACAATGGAGTTGCGGTTAGGTGTATTTTGGTGATCGAATTCAACACACCTGACTAGAGGAGGGGAAATGACAAGGGGTTCAAGGAACATGTTTCAGGGATTCTCTTTGAAAAGAGGGGGTATATTTCTGGGGGTGACAGAGAAAATATGAGTGTCTTGGCCACCCGGTCCTTTTGTGATATTTTACAAGGTAAGGAAAAGAGTATGATTTAGGATGAAGGAATGTTTTCGGCTAACCCAAGAAGAAAAACAAGGAATGATTATTCTTACCTGCCACATCCAGTGAATACCCGAGCCTCATCTAATAAAGATCACAGGGTGATCCATGAATTGAAAAAAGATAGCATATCCAAGAAGTCTTGTCTAGGGCAGCCCTCTCTGGATTAAATGGGGAGTCGGAACCAAGATGATAGTCTATGGAGGTATTATAAGTCATCTTGTGAATAGGAATCATCCACTGCGAAGGAGGACTCATGTGTCGGGTGTGGTCATGAATATGGTTATTATGATTGGTAGTGGCTATGATGGTATTTACTTGTCGTTTGATTTCATGATATTTTTTTATGGTTGGTGTCAGTTGTGATCTTGTTCTGTTTTTTATTTTCCCTCAAAGTGGCTCATGGTTTCTCACTTTTCTTAAAAGTGATTGAAAATAAAAAATTAATTTTCAGTGACTGAGTTAATCAATTTTTTGTACTCTATCAACTTTTTCCATAGAATTTCATACATGTTTACTAAATTATAAATCCATTTCATCCATGAAAATAAAAAAACACATATTTTTTGAAAAAATTAAAACCGAACTAAAATAGGAAAATTAAATAATTTTTGAAATGTCTTATGATAAACTATTTAATTAAATGTATCCTACACCAAGTCCCTAATAATAGTGCGCAAAAAAATTCATAGTTATGGATTTGTTAGTCACTATAGGTTTACCATATCATAAATTTATAAATCATGAAACATAAGACACTATAGTTATTGAAACCTATTATAGGGACGTGAGTATTGAGGTCGAACCAAAAATTCAGGGTTGGAAACTCTTTAATCAATAGTTTAGTCTAAAATTTTATATAAATGAGAACTACATATTAAAAAATAATTTTAACGCCTATGTAAATTGAAATCTTAGGTTCATGAAGTAATGAAGTATAAGATAAATTGATACATATTCATGAAGTGGATAAAATCATGTCTAAGGGAATCCATATTTCTTGTTACATACTCTCAATTCTCTAATATATCTTTTCTCAGGGCCAGGTATATCGGATAACATAGAGATTGGATTTAAAAAACCATATTTATGTATAGAATATATCTTACAGAGCATTCATGTTGGAAACGAAACTCTAGTTAATAATATAAAATTAATCTATCAATCAAAATAACAATAAATTATGAAATAAATGAATGTGAAATTTTAGAGAAAATGTGAGCACTATAACCTTCAATGAGTAAGAGAAAATTGTAAAAATAATGTAATTTAATTTCTATTTTTTAAATTTTCACAATATAAATACCTACACCCTCATGCTAGCCGTGAGAGAGGAAAAAAAAATAAAAGTATAAAACCCTTAAAAGGATTCAGTATGCATGACTCCGAGGTTTTAAAATGAAGGGACTAGTATAATTTAAGGCATCCTAGTTTACAAAAAACACGTCTATTTAATGACAAAGAGTTTACTTTATCTATATCCAAATATCTCATCGATATCTACATCATATATTTACATTATCTATCCTTCATTAACATTTACATGAACTCCATATATAGTAACGAAACCCACAATGAACTTCATTATATTATCCCTAAAAAATATCTCAAATTTTTTAAAAAGGAGATAATATATAAAATCTTTTATATGAAGCATCTGTACAAAATATTGTGTGGTCATTTCCTCTATAATAATTTTCATGAAACACTTCCCCTATGACATGTTAAAAAAAGTCTTCACCACAACATGCACAAAATGTATATGTCATATTTTTCTCAAAAAATAACTCACAACCAAATTTATGAATTTAATTTAGTATTTCATGAAGATTTTTTACTCCTTCACATAAATAAATATCAACATTGATATCCCCATAAAAAACAAATCGTTTCATATTTTCACTTTACCTAAAAATAATGAACATTCTTTCCATCATAATTTTACTCATCATTTCACTATGTATTGGTGCAACTATTGTTTTTTGCATGCCTAATGCCACAAAATTGCACCTTTATAAGATTAATATTCATCAAAAAAATTAAACTTTTAAATTTCACACCCACCCATTCAAATCATTAGAGAACTGATCAAGCTCATCCATTCACTTCCACTACATATTTCATGGAATTTACCCCTAAATTACTATTAGAGTTTCATTCACACATTGTGGGTGTTTCCATCATCATTTCTATATGAATTTAAAATAATATATGAACCTAGAAAACTTGTATAAATTGACATATATTATGGAAACGTATTGAATAAGTGAACAAAAACCATGTTTCACATACCCCACACCAAATTTATATTTAGAAGGGTAATTTTTTATCAATATTATTGTACATCAGCCCCCTATTACCTATTTATAGTGCCACCCACACTATGGAACACATCACTTGTGACCCCCTGAACCAACTCTCGACTTCTCTACATGCAAAAATTTCTCCATGATCGCCATCAACTAACCATATACTTACTAGGTTCGCTACGGTCCATCTCGACCAGTTGCCTCATAGAAGTTAGTTATTTTTCTGTTAATCCAAGGATGAAGACTTGTTTTACATCTATAAAAATTATATTTATTATTTTTAATTATTAGAAATTTCTCTCCAATATATATTATAACAACTTCTTAAATAAATAATACAAAATAAATTTAAAGTATATGTAACTAATTAATTAGTCATTAAAAGTTATAACATTAAAATTAAAAATAAATGCATATATTATTGATATTATCTATGAATGTTTTATGGAATATTTCACTAAAATATTATTTTCAAACTTATAAAATAATATAGGGAATTAATTATATTAATTCAATATGCTTTGGTAGCATGATCTTCCATTTACACCATCTTATTGAGATGGTGACTCATTAACCAAAGTGGTTAAGGATATTTTATTAAAAAAAATTGTATTACAATATTTTAATGAAATAACCTCTGTTAAAATATATATAGAGAAGAGGGATTAAATTAGATGGGAGATCATCTGACCAGGTGAGGCCATTTTTGTCCTCTTGGTTGAAAATCACATCTTCTAAAATATTTTCCTCCTTATAGATATGAGTGATGATAAATTTGTTATTATATAGAAACTTCATGCACTCCATCCACCGAGAAATGAGACTCCATTATATATTTATAACAGAGTTTTGAATTGTTTATTCAATATTGGTAGAATCACATTCAAAAGAAAGATTGGGAAAACCCTTTTTTCATAGGAGAAAATAATTGTCCTATAAAGAATCTCATATCAAGATACAAATTGATTCCACATATTCCATACTAAACTAATATCCATCATATTTTGATAATAAAACATAGTTCCACATCATGAAGAACCTTGGTTCCCCATTAAAGGAAAATTCATATTAATTTTGATTCACATTTTTAGTCGAGGCTACTTGAGGACATCAAAAAATACAGCCAATGGATTATAATTTCCAGTAACACCAAATATTTTAATTATTCATATGTCATGAATAGAGTTTTGGAAGTGATTCCATTAAAGGAAATTATCCTCCTTGAATGAGAAAATAATCCTTATGATGGTAGATTTAATATTTAATAGGGAATGTTAGTGGAGGAGGGTGTTTTTTAGGCCATATGTGGTACATTGACACTGTGAGAGTAGTTTGGAAGAGATTATATAGTTTTTTGGAGATCTATATGTCTATACAGTAAAGGAATAAGGAGGAGGGATAAAGTGCTACCATCTTCCAAAATTATAAAAGATAATATATAACTTTCTAAAGGGACAAGACAATGGTTCATCCAAGGGAAAGGTGATGTAAATATTCCCTATATTTATTATATATATGGAACATGGAATAAAGGGAAACATAAAAAGTGTTCAACCAAGAGTTGGTAGAAACACTAATATGAGTAAGCCTCTATATGAGGGTACGTTTTGATGGCCTAATCCATAGCTTACTGATATTTTTTATCTAGGAAATTTCATTTTTTTGGAATGATATTAATGGAATTATATAATATTATTCGATTAAATATGGTCTTTGTAGAAGGTTTTATGGCATAGAAATTAACATGGGGAGTGAAGGAGTAATTACTAATAATAATTCTGATTTTATTTAGTCGGTCCTCTTGAGACATATTGAGTGGGTCCATAATGGTGAAATTATGATCAGGAGGTGGGTACTATGTATACAGGAAAGAATATAGAGGATATCCAATCAAATTTTCATGATAAATCTTAAGTGAAGAGTTTATTACAATCATCCATCCATTACCAAACCTTATATTGTAGTTGGAAGAATTAATTATTAGTTGGATAAAAGAATCCAGACAGTGAGGTATTATAAAATTAAACTTTATAAAAACAATTTTAGTAAGAAATATATAATCCACCAAATAAATGTTGAATAGTTTCTATGTGATATGTTCCTGGAGGGTTTCATTGAAGTGATTAATTTTTTGAAACTCTTATATCCATTGATGTGATCCTTAGAGTAGTGGAACAATGTAATAGTTAACATTTTATGTTCCAAAATTATCCCACTATATATGACATTCCTAAAAAAGACATTTTGGTTCTCAATAAGTTACATTGGATACTTACAAACCAATATTTAATACCCCAACATATATATAATAACTTATTAAACAAGAGATATTAAACTAGTTATCAACAAGGTTTTTACTTTCAAAGATGAACGTTTGTTTCTGACTTAGTTAGAGATTCTAAAAAAATGTATGATTTTAGGAATCTATTAGAATAATGTAACCCCAATGTATGTGTATAGAATGACCCCCTATTTATTCCAATATCTCTATTAATAGTATTTATTATGGCAGGATGAATCCATTTCGTAATGTTGGAAAAAGATTTATCAAAACTTGTGGCTTTCCCCAAAACACATTAATAATGATAGAGTGCTTTCTTGAGGGTGTGAATATTAATTTTAACACATTAAAATAAGAGGATTATATCATTTTTATACAGAATGTGTGAGGGAACCATGAGGCATATGGAGGTCTGTGATGAATTTTTTCTAGGATTCATCATGTGATTGAAGAGCCTACTGAGATAAGTATCAGCAATTGAGAAGATAATGGTCCAAAGAGGATCACCTTTATTTAATCCGATAGAATAATTAAAAAATATCTTTAGGAGGACCATTAATAATAATAGATATGTGAGAATATCAAAGGATATATTTAACCCATCTAATTTAGGTTCCATTAAATCCAAAACTATGTAACACTTTTTAAATGATGTTTTAATACATCATATATAATACCTTATTGATATCGATTTCAATTGCAATGATATCAATATTATTATATTTCATGAGGTTATTGAGACGTTCATCAGGTATCCTAATAAACACTTTGGTGGTTATACAATTTTTAAAGCTATCCTATTTCAACAAAAAAAATTAGGAGAGTGTATAATGTCAGTTATAAAGGACCTTGCTGATGATTTTATATATTGTGTTGATGAGGGAAATGTGCCTAAAAATATAGATTTGAAAATAATTTTAATTATTTAAAATTTGGATGGGAATTTGTGCATTTTTGATTTCAGAGAGGGATCAAATTTTAAATAAAGTAGTAACGAACCATTACAAAGCCATGTGTATCACATTCTTAAATATCTAGAAGAAAATGTTGGTCAAGTATACATATGAGGTATCAACTCTTGTAGGACTATAATCAAATAAGTCAAGCATCATTTATCATATTTTCCACAAACAATAATATTTTACTTTCAATTACTAAATCATTATCACCTTATAATAATGAAGTTCATTTGGGAGATAACTGGTAAAAATGTTATTATTTGGATCAAGTGCATGTGTAACTCTACAAGAGTTGGTTCAATAAAACTAAAAAATGTTTTTAATTTTTATAATATTATGTGTATAGTTTAACATATATATTCTTATCACGTAGTTTTTATTTTTCATCATAACATTTTTGAAATCTATGGACCGACAGTCCTTCATCTTGTACTATAAACACATACTTTAACTACAGAATTCAATACCAACTACAAATTATCAAAAAAACTATCCAATAATAACATGACATAAATTAATTTTTTTACATACATTCCAAATACCATTCAAGATTTAATATTTATAGAATTTAGAAAGAATATAAAATAGAAAACCCAATTCCTTTCTCAATTAATGGAAGTATTTTTTTCGACTATATAAGAAACTATATAATCTATAGGGAGACTTCAACATCTCTCATAAATTCTCTACACAATCCATCATGTTAGGAATATTACATTCAATCATTTTTCTTCATAACCTATGGAAATGGATACATAAGAAGGGGTGATCTGAAACACTCAAAAAGGAAAAAATATAACTTAATTTGTCAAAAAAATAATCATGGTAAACATAATATGTAAGGAATATATTATTTTTATAATTCCATAATATACTAAACTTGATATCATTTTATATCCATGATAGTAAAAAAACCTATATATTAATAATACTGGTCTCACATCAATGGAATTAATAATTTTATAAATTAAATACTTTCTATTAATTCCTTATTCCATGACACTATCCTATTTTAGGAATATGTATACACCAAATAATAACATGTGTTGTCTCATAGGAGATATCGATGCATCAATGGGAAATATAATTTTGGTCCTTACCCATTACCTAATTTTTTCCAATTCATTCACCATAAGAGTTAACAATAATTTAAATACCATTCTATAAGGAACCAATTTTTTAATATAAACATAGATATTCATATAGTTAAAGATGTGAAATATCAATACAAAATTATTTCTCATTAGTAATCAATAATCATAAAAATATCACTAAATTTCTTCCATCATAAAAATAGGATGAAATGATAATAATTCATCCTAAAAAAAGGGTGGATAGACAGATAATACCAACTCAACATGCCATTAATCATTTATATTTGAATAATAACATATAAAAAACCAACAATTCCTCCCCATGACATAGAATAAAATTCTTTCCTGGTGATAATCCAATGTGAATATGGTAAAATATATTTTTACACTTTGTAGAGAAATGATTATATGTCTAAGTCAATACTAGAATGAAATTATCATAATCCATAAATTTTCATAAGTTTAATGGTTTCAAAATATCATATCCACAGTATAAAAAAGGAAATATATTGGGTTGTTTACATTGATGAATAACATCATTGAAAAATAATTCATGAATGATACCACCCAATAAGGAATCGATAATTAGATTTTTATGGTATCATGTGTACATTCCTCCAAAAAATATACAGATAGTGAAATAGAAACCCTTTTAGGGTAAATAATTTTGATAATGAAATGGTAAATGTAATTAAAACGATAAATGATCTTTTAGAAAACATTTGTAATATTGATGTAAAATAAAAATTTACATCTCTATTTCAAAGGTAGATTTTGAAAAGGAAATGTGAAATATTATTAGAAAAATTAATTTTAGAAATAATATTTAATAATAGATACTTGAAATTACAAAATATTTACCCTCGAGAAAATATAATAGTAAGACAAAAAATGTTAATGTTAAAGGAAACCCCTTTTAATATTTTCAAAATAACATCTTTCAAAAATCACATTATAAATGGAGAAACTAAAGATGTTTTTGAATAAAAATTTATTTTTCCCTATAGTGTTACATAAATTAATGTAAAATAAAATAGTAGAGATAGATAACCTAGAAATGGAAAATAAATGTTTAATATGAAACATTATAACTCAAAGAAAGGGGATTTGAGTTATCAATATCACTTACATGAAACATATTCCCTGAAGAATGAAATAATTGAAAAGGGGGTTTATGTATTAAAAATATAAAAAAATTAGATAATACCACATAATAAAATTAAAGGTTTGAATGAACCAAACATATATTAAATAAGTTCAAGTGAATGATCCTAACACATTGGAAGAAAATTGAGTTACCTAAAACATAACGACTGTGGTATCACATGAGTTAAATGAATTTAAATAAAAAACGATATTTTTTTTAGTTAATCAAATGAATTAATGTAGATAAAATGTATAAAATTAATGGTATGGTAAATAAATATAATAATAAAAAAGGAAACATGGTTTATATCATCTAACATGTTTCAAAATATCAAAATTGAGACCAATAAACCCCATACGGCTTGAGTAACATATTAATAAAAAACATTTAAAAAAGATGGTTTATAATTGAACTCTAAATACCATAATTAAAATATAATTCATTATATATTATCTAAAATCGGCAGTATATAACCCACAAAAATTAAATTGGGTTTTTAATATCATACATTCCTCAAAGAGAGGACATTGAAATGGAAACCCTCACCTTAGTCCATCATCATTGTTACCACGCACAAAAGGCCTTAAATAATTAAATTGAGTTTATTAGTTTCATGTCACAAACCATGAGAGAATTATTATAAAAAATTATGTCGAGTATGACTACCACAGGCCCCCCTCTAATAGGCTATGGGCTGGAAACCATCATTGAGTATACATAACCAACACATGGGAAGAATAAGTGAAATATAACTATACACATAAACACATATACAATCCCATAAAAAAGCTTTATATGGTTAAAAAAATTGATACTATAAATCCATGGCCAATATCTATCCCCAATCAAAGTATGAAAAAATTACAGAAGGAGATAAAGTGGCCAAATATAGGTCAAACTAAAATAGTATAGTGTCTAACTTGCTGAGAAAAAGGCGACCACTGTCAATTGAAACCACCCATAAATCACCTCAGTATCTCTATCCCAACTATACTCCACATAATACCAATCATACTAGTAAACTATTAAAATATAAATCGTATATATAATACATAACATGTGTGAGAAGATCCCATGATATACTGAGTATAACAACACCTAGTTAGACACATGGAAATCACTATGCGTAAATCATTAAGAGTAGTTGGCGCATAACAGAAATATAATAATAATAAAACCTAGATATACTCATAAAAGACAACTGGTCTCAACTAATACTACCATCCAAATGATACTATTAAGAATTATATGTAATGCTCGTTCTTGGAGTACTCACTCAATGAGCCATGTTAATACTTCTGATGCTTATCCAAGTGGTCATGATCATTGGGGCCCTCACAAGAAGTGATGAATGGATCTTAGAATATCTCATCATCTAGGAAAGGGATCATTCCCAAGGCCACTAGGGGACACCAACAACCCTACTAGATCTTCCGGATATAAAGGTGATCGATTTTATGGGAATGGTGGTCACACCAATACCATTAACCCCACCTAGGAATGATAGAGGATCCCACCTACTTCCAATAAAGGGATATGCAGAACTTTTTCCAATAATGCACCCATAGTTGTGATCACAATAATTATCCAAGGAAAAAATATCTCATTATACCCTCATAGTAAAGGACCAAGGTTTTTCACTCAATTGAATCTGGTTTATACTAATGAGAGGAAGGGATCCAATCCATCTCTATGTACAAAGAGTGTACCACTAAATCTGTACATGGTTGTTTCTATACTTGTGTCCCTCTATCTATGCTTATGTACGTCATTTCATACCCATGTACACATTTCTATGTACAGTTACACAACTCAACCCTTGTACCCCAACCATTTCCCAGTACATAACATTTCCCATGTACTTGACATATGCCTATGTATCCTTTGAGACAAAATGCATGATTCCCAAAAAAGGTCACACGATGTGTGGTATGGACACGATATATTGTGATCATTATCACTTACATAGAAACCTTAGCATCAAAGATGGGGTCCCACATGGCATGTTCTTATGGATTAAACAACATGTAAAACAAGATATTATATATCTTATAGATCCTTCATGCATTGGATGGATCTATCAACGTCATCATCAATATCACTAGGAATCTAAGTTCTCAGGTCCATTCACCCTCTCCACCACTACTCATTAGAAAATGGGCCTCGATGCACTATGAAATTAGTCCATAGATTCAAACCATCACCCAATTGAACTTTCATTTCATATTAACTTGGAAAATATAACTTATTGGTTTTATCCCAGTTCACCATCGATCATCCATCATTGTTATAACTTGAAAACACGCTAAATCAAAAACTATACTTTCAGTATTGATATGTTGGATCAAATAATGGTCATAAAATAATTGAATACCTGTTATTCATCAAATCATGGGCCAATAAAATTTTCCACAATGAATGTGTGGAGAAATAGGGAAGAAAACCATAAACCATAATCATGAAGAACAAACCTAAAACTTTTTATTGTTTTAGCATCGATTTGTTTTCATATAATAGAGAAAAATGATGGATAATAATAAATCAACCAAAAAATCTTCTTTAAAATAAATCAATCATTGATTCATGAATCAATAATTGTTTTCATAATTGATTGACATTAAAAATAGGATAAATAAATGTATTGAATCTAAAAAATTCTAACATTATACCTCAATTTGGGTTAATCACCATAGAAGATGATCCTTATTTATCAAATAGGATCCATTATGTTTGCTAATCTCGCCTCCAACATCTCCTCCAGATCTCTAGGGTTATGTGGCCAACCCTAAGATTTATTCATAACTGTAAATTTCTAAGTAAAATTACTTCATTAAAAAATAATAAAAATAATAAAATTAATTGATTTAATTAACTAGTTTATAAAACATTCTCTAACATCACACACAACTCAAGAAACTAATGTACTCCAAGGATTTTTTATAGTATTGGAACTAATAATTGTGCAACAGAAACTTTTTCAAAGTTATTTTAAAGGTGTGAAGACCATAAAAATTCAATTAATATTTTTAATGGATTTGATGAAAACCTTTAGTCATGTAACACCATTATGTATATTGGGTTATATGAAATTCATTTAATGACTTGAAACACAATCTCAAAAACATTTTTAATGTGGACTTGAAAAGAAAACACTGTTTGTTATGCTATGTCATTATACAACAACGATCAACTTATGATTCAAAGGAAAGTAGAGTGGTTGTCCATGATAATTTCTGTATTCTATCATGAGATCCATAATTGAACAAGTGATGCATCAAATTCATGTAAAGAGACAGTCCCTAATAATTTTTTCATGTCTTCATGAGGTCCATAATTGAACATATGACACATCAATGTCAAGAAAAGTGACTACCCTTGATAACAATTAATCAAATCATTAATCCATCATTGAACGCGCGATGCATCAAAGGAACTCAAAGAAAATATCCTTCATAATTTATACATTCCATCGCTTGATCCATCATTGATCCCACAACACATCATAGGAATTTAATATGAATGTCCCTAAAAATTATCTCTTATCAATATGAGATCCATCATTGAATGTATGATGCATAAAATGAACACAAATAGGTTATCTCTAAAAATTTATGCATACCATCATGAGATCCATCATTGAACCTACAACATAACAAATTCAAGAAAAGAGACTATCATGAATAATTTTAGCATGGTGTCATGAGATCCATCATTGAACACACAACACACCACAAATAATAATATAGGGTTATGAGGATAAAGATCATGCATAACCACTAGATATATTATTTTTTATGTGATGAATTGTAGATAAACAGAGTGTTTTTATTCGATGACACTTGATTGGAAGTGTGAGATATCCATTCATTATTAGAAAAAAAGAAATAAATAAAAAGCCTAAAGATGGAGGCTTTTTTCAAGGAAAGGATATGCTGACCATCACGCAAAAGAGGTTATATGCCCTGGGTGATCAGCATTGATCACACGATCCACCCTGTAAACAAAAACCTGACCTTGTGAGGGCCATTAGACATTTCATATTGATACCATAGAGGGAACCTTAACAAGCCACATTAGTCTCACAAATAACCCCGGATGATTGATCCTAGATCGTGAGAAGGAATTTCCCTGGGTATTCTGATATCAGGAAGACTATTATACACATCAGGATGACCTTGTAAAATCTCTTTGACATATCCACATGGTTAGTTGAAATACTTTTAAAATATCAAGGACAAATAAATGTGGTGCATATTGGACATTCTAATGGTCACTGAAAATCTTGTGACACCCCCTAGATGACCATTGATAGGTTCTCATGAAGCACAGGACACCAAAACACTCCACTAAATCAATCCAATATTTGATATATATTCACCATGAAAGGTGGAATATAACTGGGTTGGAGAGGCCTATAAATCCTTCCCCCTCAAAATAAAAAGTGTATCCATGATTAATCGAACACGAGAGTGAAGGATATGAATTATAAGAGAAACTAATAACATGATCAAAAAAGAATTACACAAGGTTAAATTTGGGGAATGAATCCATAAATTGTGTATCATGAATATGGACTTCATGTGATCACTTATAGATCATGAGAAGAACTTCTAGCTTGTCAGTTAAATTATGTGAAGGATATATTGCATGTCTTCTGGGTCATGTCATACCTAAAATAATATAACATTGGAATCACTAGAGGAATATACAAAATAAAGTATGTAATGAGATTATAAAAATATTTGAGACTTATGAGAAGGTATATACACTGATCCTCATGCACTTCTGAAAACTAACCTGGATCATACGACCACACTGGGACATGTCTCCGAAATCAAGAAACACTCCTTAAAAAAATATGGTTCATGGAACGTCACATGTTCATGTTAAGAAAGTCATAGGATGCCCATTAGAAATTCCAATCATTGTTTTTGAGGTCCTCTAGGATTTCCATCCAAACCATATGATGGCATACATACATGACACCCCAAATCATGGGGCGACACCAGGACATATTAGCTTGGTCTCAGTATGACACTATGAATTGTCAACCGGATCTCATAATGCTGCCACGACATGCTAGGCTTGATAATAGGAATTACTCCATACAATTCATCTGTATCATGCAACACCATCCAGATATTTCATCATAGTCATGGGACTCCCCCAAAAATTCCAACCGTGATCTTGAGAAGTTCTCTAGATAAGTCAACCAGATCATCGTAACCTTGATCATGCGATCGTCTCCAAACATGGAATACATATTATGAGACATCCTTTGGAAAATTCAACTAGATCATTCAATTTTCCTCGGGCATATCCTCTTTGAAACAAGGAAATGTATAAACATCCTCAGACATGTCAGGCATACAACTAGAATATGTTAAGAAGATAATTAGGATATCTCAAGTAGATGTGTTGGGACATGATAAACATGTCTAGTGGAAATATAAGGTAAATCATATTGTGTAAGCCCTAGTCAAATTAAACAATTAAAATAATTATTTCTTCAATAACAAGGATACATAGTACATATTCTTAAGGAATGAGCTTGAAAGAGCATCCTCCTTGGTGTGATCCATACCATTTATCTAACATTCCAAACATCAGAAACCAATATCTCCCATAGTCTAATCAATATTCCTAATCCACCTATTGATAAAGAAGGAAAATTAACTATGATAACAATAATTAATGACATAAACAGAATATCTAGAAAGCCTCCCTAAGTCCTGAACTCAAATTAGAATCCACCTTAGTGTGAGCACCATTGTGTCTCCAAAATTCCAACCCTTAAGACCTAATCTATCCCATGGGATGATCATTTAGACACATCCACCATTGGATCATGAAGTCAACTAAACAACAAGAACTCCTATTAATTCATAACTAGGATACGTACAATGAATATTTAAGGCTTGATCTCAAATAGGGAAATCACCTTAGTGTGAACCCCACTATATCTCCTACATGTCGACCATCAGGACCTAATCACTCCCATGGGATGATCATTCTTCCTCATCCACCAGTAGATTAGGAAGGGAACAGATATATAATGACTCTAATTACTGACATAAATGGGATACATACGATTCCTTCCTAAGGCTCGAGCTCTATATTAAACATCCAAATGACTTTCCCAACACAAAATTCTCACATACATATGTGGTTAGATTGATTACTTATTATATCTTGTTTCTCATGCCAAATCATGCCTCACATGGTCATTGGGATTTTCAATGGTTGTATCATTAACATAATCAATATCCACAAGCTAGGGAAACCTTAGTGTGTAAGCCTCGATAAGTGGAATGATATTACTATCCACATATAAGGACACCTGCCATGAGGAATTTCCAAAGAGAAGGACTAAACTATGATGAATCTGATTCCTACTATAACCAGGATATGTAGGAAGACTCTTTAACGCTCGATCTCAGTACAAGGTGCCTAATTTCCCTCATATGTGTCCTTTTTGAAAGATGTTAAACAAAACAGGTTCATAAAACTATATGGGTGTTGAATCTTATTAGGCGTAGGGTATATAAGACACCTCATAATGTCTCAATATCATCTTCAAAATATTAATCACCTCCCTCTATAACAAATTACCCTCGAGTTCCTAATCATATAGTTTCAAAACATAAGAAACTACACATTAATGTGAAATGGATACATATCCTTAGATATATATGCATGAAATCATTAACAGTACCTATTTCACACATGGAAGGATTCAGTAGTTGATAATTTTTTAGGGTAACTGGCCCCATATATGGATTCTTAAAAAATTCATGGGCTTATGATAAATATATAAGAGATTCCTAAAGTAGTCAGCAGTCCTCCCAAAGGGTGTGAGGATCCAGACCTCCTGTCCTCTCGACCAATGTGAGTTTCTAATTTCCATTTGGCCTGAAAACTAAATTGATATCCCACCATTGTAAGGAAGGTTTATACACAGTTATGTATATTGGAACCATTGAGAGTATTTATGAAATATAAGCATGAAGGGTGAACCCAATGTGAATTAGTTTAAAGTCATCAAAACCCCAAAATCATACTGTTAGGCTGTTTTTCCACCCTACATGGGTGATCAATATATCTCTTCCAATGAAACAAAAATGGTAAACCCTTCTTTAAACTCTCAAATAGAAAAATAATCGGTTTTCCATACATTAGGATATTTTTCTTATTTATCCTACACAAAAAAATGACACACTTGACATGAATAATTAACATGATAAAAATGATTGACTGACCCTCTGTAGTAATGGGTTCTCATGAAATAAGTCCATATTCATTGTGATAGGTCCACATGACCAGAATGGCCGAATAGGGAATAAAAGAAAATTGTGTTACCCATGCATATAAGATTGAGAAAGTATCATGCCTATGATTATGAACTGATTGGTGACATTGTACCTTAATATATTCATGACTGCGGATATTTATCTCACCAAAAACTCCTACCCCAAGATCTTATATTCATCAAGAGATTTTTTTTTTGGAAAATCAGTTATGTTTATAACCTTTATGGGATGCATAATGATCTCACATGCACGACACCTTCATTGTCTGGTAGAGAATCCAGTGGTCTATGAAACGATCAACATGGTATAATCCAGACCCTTGTGGATACACATAAGGACCTATAAATTTTGGAACTAATGAGTCTACATCATCCAAAGAAACATGCAATAAAGCCAATGGCAGTAGTTCCCACCGCCAACAGATTTGGATATATATCCCTGGAGTACAACAATAAACACCATAAATATCAAATAAAATAGGGTCAAGGAGTCAAATAAAACTCCCTTCCAGTTTAGGAATCTCCGAGGAGGGATCATGCAAATTTCCCTCACTATCTCCATCCCACTAGTGCCCCTTAATCGCATGATGAGGGAACCACCCAAAAAATTTCAGCCTCTAAAACCCATGCCTGAGCAACAAGGAAGACACATCAAGAATAGAAACATCTGGATAAATATATATCGGGATATATCATCGCTTCCACTGATAAATCCCACTAGAATATTCCGAAAGTATCCTGTGAGTTGGCTCATATCCATTCTCACTTGAAACAAATATCTGGGAGTATTCCTACAACAAGCATGGGGGAGTTGAATATCCCTAACCTTTTCATGAATCCCATCGACATATTCTGTAGGAACAAGGAGGAAGGAAGTGGGATCATATACCCACTTCAATAGAAGATATTTTCTAGTTTATAGTGGAGATAAAAATGTAAATTATTACAATATTGAACACACTTTTATAAAATTACTTTACATTATAGAAGCAGGTGAAGAAATCCACTAGAATATTCCATCACTGGTAAATATATAGGTATAGGAAAATAATACTCTCTGTATATCTTGGGTATCATACCACTCTAATAATTAAGAAAAATTGGTTGATCTAGAGAATACACACATTTTTCTCCTATCTTGGAGGATTATCATCATATTCTGGTAATGGATGAGGCATTAGATGAGGGTCATATTCTAATTCCAATCATAGATCACCTTGTGATAGAGGCAATTTCCTTGGGACATGGCCACATTATTATAGAAAAAGAATCATGGAATTATACAAAGGCATAGTATTGGGCCCATATCCTTATTCTGACATGGGATCACCAAGTGAGAGTGGCCCATGCATTGACATAAGATCATATTCTTATTGAAAAAGATTGGATAAATAAACTAAAGTCTCCAGATCAGGCTCATATACCCATTCTGACCGAGGACCACTATGTGAGAGAAGAACATGCTATGAAAAAGGTTTATATTCTTAATTGTGAAGCTTCATGGAATATTCCAATAGCTCACAGAATCCAATCCCATATCCCTACTTCTACCAATGAACGAATGAACCAACATCTTTTAGTGGTCATACATAAGGAGTCTCATATCGCTTCTCCCATTATGGAGGTCCTCCAACATATTCTAATGGGGATTACATATTCAAAAAAGGATCATATTACCATTCCATCCTAGGCTCACCAAGTGAGAGTGGCACATGACTAGGTATATAGTCATATTCCTATATAAAAGGAATCTTGAATACTCCAAAGTCTCGGGAGTTGGCTCATATCCCAATTATGTAGAAGGATCACAAAGTTAGAGCAGAAAATGACTCAGGAGAGGCTTATATTATTTACAACCGCATATAATCTCATTGAAATATTCTAGAAACTTATTAGAAGAAATATCATACTCCCATAGTGCTAGATAGTTATCAATATATTCCGTAAGTCATCATATAGTTGGTTTATATCACCACACAATTCCAAAAGGTAGGTCTTCATATTCTGTTACCATTGTAAAATGAGGCTCATATCCCTAATCATACGAATTATAGTTTCCTTGAGGTTTTTTGAGACATGTTCTCAACACCCCAAGGGTCTATTAATAATTCAACTGAAGTAGAATGTGATCATTACCATGATAGTCCTCCTTGTGTTAGTGTAGGGATGGATCACACAAACTCTACTCCTAACATCCCCATCTCTCAAACCTCCCCAAGGTGATATATACCATTGAAAAGGAAATATCCCCATTTCCTAGACACCACTCTATAGGGGGGTGTTCAAAACTCAAAAAACTTTGTACATAGAGGTTCTTGAAACATTAGGGGAAACCACGTATATTTCCCTATCAATTTCTAGAAACACTCCACTCTAGTAAACATGTTAATCCAATAAACACCATTTATTCTCTAACAATATGGATGAATATGAGTCTGAAGATAAGGAATTAAACAGTGAAATATATAGAGATTCATCCATAAACAACCCCCTTTCCACCACTAACTATGAGATCCTAGATGAGCTATAGAATGAGTTCATGACTTCATACGCTAAAATATGTGGCCTCAAATAATCCCTATCCCATTAGGATTGGTTAATTTTCATCATCATAACCACTAGATAGGGAATCATTCATCTATAGGTTTGGAGGTAAATGTCAATGGTTTATATCTCCTTATTTTATCCCACTACAAGATGAATATATTCTATTTGAGAAATATTTATAAAACATGACTGAAAACTTCCTCAAGGTCTCCATTTATAGTTCAAGATGATATGAATGAAAAATTAATGAATTCAATCCCATCTGGGGTCATAATCTGAAATAGTCTAATGTGGAAAATGGTTCAAGAAACAACCATAATGAAAGTGGTTTTGAATCAAAATGGTGTATTGAGAGTTATGGGAAAACTACCATTTCCCAGTACACCTCTATGAATATTGTCACTATCAACACAATAGATTATGTTTACCAATATAGAGATGTAGAGGGATGGAATACATAAAATATTCCATAAGAGGAGGACCTGGATACACCCAGTGGAGATGAACCTATATGGAACCAGAGGAGAATTCATATCCTGGAACCTCTAAATATCATGTTTTCACCTATAAAATGCAACAATACCATGGAAAAAGGTAAATAAGTGGTAAGACCCAAGTCATTCCTGAGAAGAGTCGATATTCATTAGATGGAGGAGCAGTTAGAATAGTATGAGGATGATATAAAAAATCTCATAGAACTCAATGAGGAGATAATCAAGAAAAATTTCCCACAATTTATCATCAATAAGAGGAGGTAAATATTCCATGTATCATGCATGCGGATAAAACTGATCCAATGATAGGAGAAGAATTTGATCTTTAGACTAGATACCAATATAGGAAGATGGACTACATAAATGGGATAGTCGAAAATGATTGTGACTTCACCCCCATTGTAGAAAAAAACCTATCCCTCTTCAGGTTGATCATCTAATCTTTGAATGGATTGAAAATTAGATGTATATAAATATAATTCCACCTAATCAAGCCTTTCTTGCTCCCTATAGATAAGCGATGGCTCAAACAATATTACCTATAGAACTATTTGATTCCATCGAGTCACTGACTACTCGAATGGAAGCTATAGAATGTCTAAATGTACAAGTAGATCCTAAGATATATCCATATCTCAAATGGGTGGATAAAAATTTCACCCCACCCAATTTTAGAAATCCTACCATCACCACCTTTGATTGAATGGGAGACCCTGAATAATATCCCACACACTTCATGTCCTAATGGATTCTGATGATGTGCCCTCAAGATTAGTAGGAGGCGACCAAGATGAGGTGATTTAGGGAGACTATAATAGGTCCATCCTTTTTTTTGATACAATAATCTTCTAGAAGGACCCATTGTAGGATGGGAAGACATTTTTCATTAATTCCTTTACCATTTCAACTCTATGTTGAGGAAAAAGACAATTATTGACCTGATGAGCAACAAAAAATGAGAATAATGAAAGGGTATGTGGCTTTATATCCATATGGAATGGTTTAACCAATTCACTCAGCATTCCTCTCTCATAGGATCAATTGATGGAAATTTATACTGAAAATATCTTGGATGATCTATAAGAATCTATGATAATGATGATATTTCAATGTGGATTCCATGAGTTTGCATAAATGGAACAACCTTTGGAAAAACCCATTAAATGAACCCGAGCTAATTCTCAACTCATGCCCTTAACATAGGGATAAAGGATCAGTAAAGCTGAAAATGTTGCTATTACTCTCAAACTAGAAGCAGTGCTCATTTAAGCACATAGGTATGTCCTAAACCACCTAAAACTTCTTATTGAGTGGAAATAGAAAAATATCACCCTCATCCAGATGAAAAAAGAGATAAAGTTCACCTACGATTTTAGGAATCAATTAATAAATGATATTACTTCTTCCTTGCAACCATGGAATACAACCTACTCAAGCCACCACAACCGAGGAAGACTAATGAGTTCAACATCTCTGGTCGTGTCGACTACTTCCATTTCTATAGATGGTCAAGACATAACATCTAGGATTGATTCGTCTTTATATACTTCCTATAAATCATGTTTGATTCTAGAAAGGTGATTTTGGATAACTCCTTCATAAAGGTCACATGCATAAACATCACCAAATTTAAAGAATAATGTGATTGGAAAAAAGGTTCATCTAGGCATGAGAATATATTTTACAACTGGATGAATCAGAAGACAATTGAACAAAATCATTCTACCCTACAGGAATAGGTTTGTAATCCCATAATGGTTCCTTCACCTAGTAAGGTCACGTCAAATACACATCCTCAAGTTAGATGTGAAAATCATACATAAGAAGAGGTGTTAGAGTTACAGTCATATCCAACTATGATTCAGGATTTGAGTCTTGAAAATCTATTACCTTTTACATTCAATGTTTGGGAACGACACCACCAGTTTGATCCATCATTAAAAGAGTATCTAATATTTGGTTATGTTAATTTTACAATCATTGAGAAACCCTTATCTAATGATGAATATGCTTTAAAATGAGTTCCCCATACCTGACCAGGGAATAGTGTGATGCAAGCATAGGAAATGAGGATTCTAGGGACAACATGAGGGTGGTCGAACTCAATATTGTGGTCATCTTCCCCATAATACATATATGTTTTTGAGGCTTTTGGGAAGTAACTATAATAATCCCATCGTAGACAAGGAGGTGTCCTAGAACCCTCTAGTGGTCATCAGTGCCCTTTCATCTTACATGACCGACTGACATGGGTGTGATTGTCTGATCATCCCAGACAATGGGGAATGTTTTCATGACCGATTCAACAAATAAAAAAAGCTCCCACTGTCACTACACAAGAACACGACCCATATACATTTGATTTTCTAACTCCAAAACCACATAATAAAGAGAAACCCCTCATTAGGAATTTTTATCCTATGGAAACAAAGTACGTCGTTTTGAAACTGTTGGAGGTTTTCCCACCCAATATCTCAATCCAATTTTCTCTCCATCATTCAAATTAACATAGACAAACACTAATTCAAGCCCTCCAAATCACATAAGTGATTGAGAGATATGTCCCTGCAATTGAGGTTTATCGAGTGGAGACCATGATATTAGAATGTCATCTTTCCTTTTCCTCCGTAGAATAGGATCAAGAAGAGGAAATCTAGGGATAGATCATCCCCCTATATGATTTAGGACAACTTGATAATGTTAACATCTAAATGGATAATAGTGTAAATTGTTCTAGGATCAACCTTATACAGATTCAAACCCTTTGCCTCTTGGGATATAGAAAATGAGATTTATCTCAAAAAGAGATGTTTATTCGAGGCTATGATATGAATGAGAAAATACCTATAAGAAAGATCATGCTCAAAACATATTTTTGGGATTCCCATACAAAACTGAGTTCATGGTTATTAAAAAATACAACAAATACAATGTCCTTCTTGGAAGGCCATAGATTAATAGCCATGTGGTAGTACCTTAAACATTCCATCATTATTTGAAATAACCAACTGATGGATAGGTTAACATACTAAATGGGGGAAGTGACCCCTTTGAGACTTTATAATCCACATATACTGAGGTAAGATTCTATAAAAGGAAAGGAAAACCACTAGTATTAGATAAAGATAAATACTTTTAATCCCCCAATTGAATGGGGTATACCTATGTGAATACGTGGAGTATGCTAGATTTTGATTATGTGATACCCATAAATATGATTGAGGAAATAAAACTGATCCCATATGTCCAAAACCCCTTCTATCCCAAATGATAGTGTAAAGAAAAATCAACTCATAAATCTCTCTAAAATAACTCTGGTAGTAGGGGATGAGAATGTATCTTCCCATGGAGTCTCTCACCCCAAAATTGATAGAGATTCCCTAATATTTCAACCATCATCCAAAAATACTTCCACAGACACAGAGGTGGAAGATTAAGTTCTTGACCTTTGGAATTCCCCTATCATATTTGAGGAAGGTGTCTCTAAACCCATTGATGAGTTCTGAAAGATAAATCTTGGAATATAATAAGACTCATGGTCTACATATATTAGTGTCTCCATACTTCATGGGGAGAAATTTATTTATATTACATTTATAAGGAAACATTGATATTAGTTTCTTGGATTTATATAAAAATTCACGTACTAAACTCAGAAGTGTTTACGCATAATCTTGGATTACTCGATGACCATCATGAATTCATGTTGGAAGCTATGAGGATTAACCCCTCTCACTCTACTAATGTTGGGGAATATGTTGAAAAAGTGATCAAATTAATTTTTTTCAAGGAAAAGAAATACACAAGATGGATCTCCAATATCTTCCCTGTCAAGAAAAAGTATAGGATGAGTCAATACTACATCGATTTTAAAGACCTTAATAGAAGGTTCTCAGAAGATGAATTCCCTTTGCTGATCACAAAACTCTTGGTTCTGGATTTCGAGACCTTTTCTTCCTGGATAACTACTCATGGTACAATTAGATAATGATAGCTCTTATAGATGAGTAATCCATTTCCATCTGTTCACCCTTGGGGATATGTTTCTATCAGGTCATGCACCATGGATTAAAGAAATATAGTGATACTTATCAATGTTCCATGCATCGTATTTTTAAACCTTTCATGGGACTAATAAAATAAATTTATATCAGCAAAATAGTGATCAAATATCAATAGTAATGTGGTCACTTAATTCATCTTCATATAGTCTTTGACAAGTTGTGGAAGCATATTCTAAAGATGAAACCACTGAAATATGATTTTTGGGTCACATCGGGAATGTTCCTTGTATTTGTGGTAAGCCATTGCGGCATTGTGGACGACCCTGAAAAGACCAAAACAAACCTGGAAATGGAACCCCCTTGGAATCTCAAAGAACTGATGGGTCTCCAAGGTAACCTCACCTATATCCAGCATTACATATCCAACAAAACAAAAGAATCTCACACCTTAACCATGCTAATGAAGAAGTTAATTTCCTATCGATGGTATGGGGACTTCTAAGAATCCATTGAGTGTTTGAAGTAGTACTTACTACCCTCACTAGTCTTGATTTTACAGGTGGATGGAAAACTACGCATCTTATATATAGACTCTATTTAATGATCATTTTGTGCACTTCTCCCATAGAAAAATAATGCTGGGAATGAGAAACGCTTCTAATACCTCATTCAAATGATTCTAGGAACAGAGACTCAGTATTATGATGGTAAAAATAACTACATCACACTCATATTTGTAGTGAAAATAATGAGGCATTACATGCAGCACCTTGAAGTCCACCTGGTCTCTTATAGTGACCCAATCTAGTACATCCTTTATTTTTCCAAGAAGAAGATGAATTTGACTTGAGGTATAATCATTATGTAATGGTATAACATATAGTTCCATTCAGAGATGTCCGTGAAAGGGTAGGCCATGAAGGATTTTCTCACAAAACATCCCATCCTGAAAATTAAACCAGCAGACACTGAGATTCCAGATGAAGAATCTTTCTATTCTAATGACACTCCTTGAACATGCGATATTTTTTTTACGTCACATGTTGAAGTACTATTAGTATGATTCTACAAATCCCAAAGATCAATTTTTTGGATTAGGGATTGTATTTGTTTCTATGGGAAAAGAAAAATTTCCCTACTCTTTCCCACTCACTGAAGGTTTCACTAATAATGAGGTAGAATACCAAAACCTCATTTAGGGCTTGTAACTAGACCTACAACTATAAATATTCCACATAATAATAAAATGGTATTTAAATGTAGTGATAAAGCATATCAACTGTTAATATTAAAAGAAAATATAGAATCAGATCCTAACATTGACAATGTATGAGAACTGAAAAAATAGTTCCATTTTGAGCCCATGTTGCATCATATCCTAAAATTTTAGATTGATCATGTTGATGAATTATCAAATATATCCATAGTTTTGGTCAAAAATGATCAAAAGGAAGTGATCGTCTATATCACACAATATAAAATATTCTCATCAAACATTCTCTGCGACATAGATAAATCAATCAGGTAAACGCCACCTAAAATCGTGATGAACTGTTATACACCCCTGGATGGATGGATCCCATAATTTATTATCATTAAAATGGGATCCTCCTAGTATACCAAGAATTTAGATAACAAATTCATCATCGATAAATGATATTTACCCTCCAAGATGGTCCAAAAGAAAAAAATACCTCTATAATAAATGGTTAAATATAATCCTCCTAAAACTTTTAGTATGAAGAGAGATTACCACCTTCATTGAATAAGTCAATGTAGGATATTGCGGCACTCATCAATCTGGAACCAAGATCTCCCAATAAATCTAGAGGATGGGTTACTATTGTCAAACCATGATACATGAATTTGTTGAATTAATCAAGAAATATCATGTCTTCCAAATTAATGAATACTTCATCCAAAACCCCCCTTTATTTAAAAATATATGTAAATATTCCTTGTTGTTTTCTATATGGGGAATGGATGTTATGGGTCGAAATCCCCCGACCATGACTAAGAATGTTAATTTCATCCTTACAATTACTGACTTCCTATGAAAATGTGTTTAGGTAATACCCCTAAAGGATATTGGGAAGAATAATATCATCAACTACGTGAAGTCCCATATTATTACCATGTTCAGAGTCCCTCGCATGATACTAACTGAAAATGGTACCCACTTATGTTGTTAAGAGTTGAAGAAACTCTACCAAGAGTAAAAAATTGAGTCCAATCATTCATCCCACAATATTGAAGCAAAAAATGGACAGATAGAGGACTTCTATAACAATTTGTTGAATATAC
The DNA here is from genome assembly GCA_963277665.1 of Viscum album. Classification (NCBI taxonomy): domain Eukaryota; kingdom Viridiplantae; phylum Streptophyta; class Magnoliopsida; order Santalales; family Viscaceae; genus Viscum; species Viscum album. The sequence goes on from OY728155.1 coordinate 806,536,418, forward strand.
TCTAGAAGATGGTGAACAAAAACAATAATTCTTGGACAAAAAGCAACTCCATGCCTAATGGGCCAACCTTAAAACCACATATATTGCTACATAATGAACTTTTTATTCAATGGTTAATTGAACAAAGGTAGTATTACCCATAGAAGTATAGTTGACCTTGCTTCTAATGTATATATTCAGACAAATTTGATATGATAAGAAATTGAAAAACTGATTGGTTGAATTCAAGTGTATCCATGGTAATAGGTTGTGAACATTGTGAAACATTTATGTCCATTAGAATCAGATGACACAGCCCATTAATAAATAGGCCATCTGCCATTTGTTCCTTTATTGAAAAGTGGTATTTGATCTTAGGACCCCAATGATAGTCGAAATGAAGCCTCTAAATATTGAACTCAAATGGTAAGGTCCTTATATCATACACAAGTTCTATCACAATGGAGATTACTCAAATACCATGATGGATTGGAACACATTATCCCCCCCCCCCCATTCAAGGTTTCTTATGGTGTTCTTTGTGTATCATCCACCAAGCAATATAGTCATCTTAACTTAATGAAGTTAAACTGTACGGAAGTTGTCCTTACCATATGTCATTAAACTATATAGAAAAGGTCCTGGAAGTAATATATTAAACTACACAAGACCTTATGTTAATACCACATGATATTAAATTACAATGGATATGTCCTCCCTGAATAAAATTAAACTAATAGGGAAGAATTATCTCATAAAAAATTCTTTACATGTGAACTAGATATTCATAAAAGGAAAATAAAGTTCCCACATCCCTATGTGAGAGTAAGTTCCTCATATAGAATCTCCATATTTAATAACTATATGTGGATCACTCCTTTCCCTATAGGATATGTACTGACACCCAAGCCTATAGTCTTGGATCCAAACACAATATTTCATTTTCACATTGGGTTACTTTTTTCCTCACTTCATGACATAAAAGTGAAATGATCACCAAGATTACTCTTAATTCAGGTAAAGTCGACATCACTCTTAACACAAGATGTTAAATTGCACACATGATTTCTTCACAACATGACACTAAACTGCATGGTTTTTTAGGACAATATTTGGATTGATTCAGAACACTATGAGATACATAGGGATGCTGAGATCCTATATCTCAGCCCAACCACCATATGATACAAAATTCCCATGTTATTCCTTGAACTATATTTTTATGGTGAGAGAAAAAAAATTCATTCCTTAATTATCATTCTGAGCATAGCTCATGTGATATTAGGAGTTTTGGTAGGGTATTCCCCACATAACCACGATACATCAGTTCAAGACAATGTCAACATTGTCTAAGATGAATGAACAAAAATGAAAGACCATTTTCCCACACTGCATGATTTTATACATCATATTTTATGTCTCTTACATGACATAAAACGATGTATCAATGTTGTGAGCCCAAATCAAGAGGACCATTACCCTTGGTGTTGTCTCCTACCACACATCCATTCAAGAACTATGTGTTTCATGATTCTTTTCATTACAAGATACATAAAGATGACCAGATATCCAAATCTAGTTCCATCTATAATAATTAATGGGAACAAGTCCCCCTACATTTGGTTTAGACATGTGTAGTGAATTTCTTGGTCAATAAAAATGTGTTTCTTGATTTCTATCTTTGTAGGATACATAGTAAAGCCCAATTTTTCATTAATGGGCCTAGTCACAATAAAACATTTTCACATCAGGGGGGTGGTGTACATTCTACTTCGAATTAAACTACATGATTTATCAAGAAATATATGTGGTCTGATTCCTGACATTATAGGAAATGTAGTGACACTTGGATCTCCAATTCGGGGTCCAACTACCTCAATCAATGGCAATAATTGTGTCTTGATTCTTGAAATCATTGGATACAAAACAAAACCCAGACCCCCAATCCAGGGTTTAGATGCATCCTATAAATGAAAAAAATGTACCCAAACTGTATATGGTATGGACCTATGCAGTAGATGACCTTACCTCAGGACATAGAAATACATGGAAAAGGTTATGGTCACATGACATAGAAATTTCATGACATATATATCCCCACCACATGATGTTAAAAATGTGCATTCAATTACCCATTATCATCCCTTTTCAAATGAACAAAAGATCATGACCATAGTTAATTGGATTATGAGTTTCTTGAGTCACTTTTGAAGAACCTTAGTCTATAAATCACACTCCATGTGTTAAGTTCCTCTGGTTTCCAAAAACATTTGATGGCCCTTTTAAAGAATAAATATATCTATATTTTTTACCATGATTATTAATAATAAGGGATTAAGCCTACCAACCAGATATATCTTAGCCCTATAGAAAGGTCTTTCGTATCCATGTGATATTGACATCACTGCAGATGAACTCAACACCTTATAGTGTTTTGGTCCATCCCCATTATGATTGTACCATAGCATTACTCATTTCCTGAGAACATAGATCAATGATTTAAAACATTTTAATTTCACACTCAAAAATTTTGTGGAGTTCTATTTCCCCAAAGGTATCCTAATGGGATATTATGTAACACTCCACTCATACTAGGTCCATGTGCATCATGACCTTAAAATTCCATCACTATGGCCAAATCTGTATGATCTTATACTCTATCCTTTGATGTTTCCAATTTCAATACCATAAACTTATAGAGAATGTAACTAAGAAATTGTTAGTTTTAAATCCCTCAAACGATGGTCTAAGAAACATTAAAGTCTTCACTCTGTAAAATATGAATCGCTAAATTTTATGAAAAAAATAGGAGAGAAATGAGAACGACATAAATCTCATAGGGACCGGTTTTTTGGAATAGTAAAAGTAGTGCCATGCCCTCTAGACCCTTTATTCTAAAAAAAAGTTAGACTAATTATTTTTCACATCTCCACCCCATGAAAATTGTTTCACTAAGAGACTTCAAAAAAATTTTGTTGCTCTATCCCTGATTTAATATTACATTTTATATAAATCACACAACATTATTTGAGTACCTTGGGTCCCAACAAACCATTCTTGTTCCCTAGAAAGGAAAAGAAATATATCTGTCTTACCATTTTATTGATGCATAATGGATAAGACGTACCAAAAAAAGACATAATGGAACTATATTAAGGGATTTATAATCCTTTTGATCCTAATATCACGATGTAGTAAATCAAAACCTTAGAGTGTTATGTTCCATTAACGCCATGATCATCCAATACCATCTTTATGCCCCGATCACTTTGGACCATGATTTACTATCCTCAAAACAAGACTATTCAAGACTATTTGACATCCTTGATGTAACATCACAATTTTTTGTACCATTTCACAATGTAAGAATGTGATACTCAATTAACAAAACTTTTTAAGGCCCACCCTCCATGACTCGAAACTATAAGGCGTAGGGTCTGAGCATCCCAAAAGACCTATTCTTCCCTAGGGTGTGTGAATCATTCCTAGATAGCTTTCTCTCCATACCCAACTTCATCATCTAGACATTTGATTCTTCAAAAATATTTTATTTCCCTAATAATGGATTGGGGAAACCTCTATTTGACCATAATATTAACAGATAAGGGCTTTGACATACCAACCAGAGGCATCCCCTCCATACGGGAAATGAACTCTGATCCCTATGAGACAGGGTAACACTACGGAAGAACCCTTTACCCTAGTTTGTTATGGTGCATTCCCAAAATGTATTCCCCCTTCAATATTACATGACTCAAAATTTTGGGTTTTGAATTACTCAACCCATGCTCAAACATTCCAAGTGGACTCAGCTTCCTTATTATTTTTCCCCCATCTAGTAATACCCCCATAAATCTTCCATGCACCTTGTTAAAGAGTGAGGACACCTCCAAATGAACATGATATAAAATAATTAGAGGTTTTACATACCAACTATAGTCATATCCTTCTTTCATTAAAGGAAAACTAATCCTTGTGAGTCCCAACATAACTACATATGAACATAGCATCCAAATGTGTTTTGGGTAATCCATGGCATGTCTTCCATATATCATATATCCACCAATAAATTCATAGAATAAAAAATTTGATCAATATTGTATTTCTTGTCATGGAATAAAGACTTTAAGATGAACAACATATCTTTGTATTTAATGCATGACATTAAAATTCATGACATATGTCCTTACTGCCTGAAATTAAACTTAATGGAGAATGCTACTTCTCTAATGGTATACTACTAGTGATAGAAGTTCAAAGATAAAAGACCCTAATCTATAGAAATAGAAGGGTTCAAATAAATTAATCTAAAACACAACAATAGATTTTCGATGATAAATGTCCATAATCTATAACACAACAATTATTTAGTTTAAAAGACTATAAAAAAGGGAAAAAACCGCCAGGCCTAAAACCCATAAGTGGGTGGCCTTGGAAAAAGTTGATTCTAACCCCGTTAAGTTTTCACCCATATAAATGATAGAAAAAATTAAGCTAATATAAAATAAAAATACAAAAAACTTATGGGGTCTACCATATGTCCTTAAAAAATATAAATATATTCTCTCTAGGTCCGTTGACCAAGGAAAAAATCAGAGCGCCCCTCTCTATGAACAACACCCAGGAGAAATTAATTATCATTTAGATATATTGAAAATTTTCCTATATTTTTCTTATAATCATATTATTTTCAATATAAATTTATCTAATTCTAAGGGGGTGATTTTTTTGGAAGCCATAATTGTCCACCATGAACTTTTGAATCAGGGAATTTAAATGTGTGAAGCCCATGCTAAGACAATTCATATTTTTAGGTATTTGATGAAAAACTTCAGTCACACAAAACCTTTATGTGGCTTTTGTTATGTGAAATTCATGAGATATCTTGAAACACTAGTGATACACCCTTTTACAGTCGTCCTTGACATTAAATACCCTCTTTCATGCTATGGGATCCTATAACCATGAATATGAAATCCATTAATGGAATGCAGAGTGACTATCTATGATGGTGTCTGCATTCCATAAGGAAATCTATCATTGAACAAGAGATGAATAAAAGAATCACAATGGAAATATCCATGAAAATGTCTATATATTTTTTGAGATCCATCATTGACCAAATAAAACATTAAAATAAATAAAATAAACTATCCCTGAAAATTTTTTCATGACATCTTGAGGCCCGTCATAAAATATGTGCGGCATCAATGGAATGAAAAGTGACAATCCTTAACAATGTATTCATGTCGTCTCAATATCCATCATTGATTCCATTACATATAAATTTAAATCAAAGTTACTATCCCAAAAAATGTCCATATGTTTCCATGAGATCCCTCATTGAACCTATGATGCATAAAAAGAACACAAAATGACTATCCCTCACCTTGTCTACTTGTCATCATGATGTCCTTCATTAAATACATGAAACATCAAGAGAAAGAAAAGTGACTATGCTTGAAAATTTCCACATGTGTTCATTTTTTACATCATCGAACACAAGACACACCACAAACAAGTTGAGTGCATGTTCGTGATAAAACTCATGCATTTCAACAAGATCTGTTATTTTTCACGTAGTGCATCATATATAATAAGCGTGATTTTCTTCAAAAAAAATCATAAGGTTGTGTGAGATATCATGACCTTAACAATAAAGAAGGAAACAAAAAGTTGAATGATGATAGTTCCTTCCAAAGAGAGGATATGATGGCCTTCATGTGAAAGGGTACATACACCTTGGGAGATCACTATTGATCATGTAAGGCTCCCTCGACAAGACAATATGATATTTTGAGTGATATTAGACATGCCATCCTTGTCATACTGAGTCCCCCATGAGAGTACACCTTATTCTTTTGAATGACCATAGATGAGTCTTCCTCAATAAAAAAATACTTTCCATGAAAATCTAGTACTTGTAAAGACTCTTAGACAATTCGGGATGACCATGGAAAATGTTTTTGACATATCTAGATGGTTAGGAGAGAATCATTTTATTAGTCAAGGACCAATAACTAGGGTGATAATGGGAAATTGTTTTTTTCACTAAATGTTATGTGATTCCCCTAGATAACCTACATTAGGATCGATCAAATATCATGAATCCAAAAATCTCCAATGAATCAATACCAAATCTAAGAGATATGTACTATACAAGGTGGTGTATAACCTGGTGGAGAGGCCTATAAATCCACCCCCTAAGAAAAAAATAATAGTCCATGATTAATCACACTTGGGAGTTCAGGAGAAAAATTCATGGAGTAATCAGTCAAAAAATCTAAAAACTCTTCCACAAATTAAAATCTAGGGAAGGAATAAAAGGATTGTGCAACATTCATAGGCCCTTCACGTGATCAATTATAGATCATGAAAAGGACTACTAGAATGGCATATAGATTATGTGTAGGACATCCTTCATTTCGGTTTGGTGACATGAAACCTAAGATAATCTAAAACTAGAAATACCCAAGGCACATATGAAATAACAGATAGAATAAAATACTGTGGAAATATTGGAAACATATGTGAACATAGATTTTCTAATCCTCATGAGCTTCTCATAACCAACCCAGATCATGTATAAACACTTGTACATGTCACCCAAATCATGAGATGTTCCCTTGATATGACGTATGTATCATGATATTTCACATAGAAATGTAAAGAAAATCCCATGAAACCCACTGGGTATTCCAAACTTGTCTTGAAAAGTCCTTTTGGTCTTCCATCCAAACCATGCGATGGCCTCCATACATGTCACCCCAAATAATGTGGTGACACTAGAACATGTTAAATAGGTCTCTCAATGACACAAGGATATGTAAATTGGATCTCATGATGCCAAAAGGACATATCATCATTTATCATGTGATTTCCTTTTGAAATGTGATCCATATAAATGGGAACCCTCTTGAAATGTCATATATGTTAAGAAATACCCCCAAACATGTAAGCCTTGATCACACGATGTCCTCTAGAAAATTCATCAAGATAATAAGACACCCTCCAGGCATGATGACCATGATCAGATGATGGTCTCTAAACAAGAAATTTAGATTATGTGCTAACATATATAAAATTAAAATTGATCATACGATTTTCGTCAATCATGTACAGTAAGCAACCAGGACACATCCAGACATCCTCAGACATGTTAGTAAGGCTACCAAAATATATCAAGAAGATTGTCAAACAATGTTAGTAAGATGTCCCTTGATATGATAACGTTATCTAGTGGAAATATACGGGAAACCTATGTGTGTAATAACCATACAATATAAACTATGATATAATTTATTCATTCCATAATAAAGATCATATGATTTATTTCTATGGCATACACTCAAATTGACATCTACTTTGTTTTGATCCCCACTAGGTCTTTGAAATTCATACCATTGAGACCCAATATCTATCTTGACAAGATCATTCTACCTCATCAATAATAAAAATAAAAAGAAAATTGAATAACAAGAAATCTAATTCTTAACATAACCATGATTTGTACGATTACTGCTTAATTCCTAACCTCAAATGGGAATCCACCACAGTGTGATCCCCACTATGTCTCTAACATTTCAAACATAAAGACCCAATCTCTCCCAGAGGATGGTCATTCTACCTCATCCAGAAGTGGATAAAGAAGGAAATTGGACTATGATAACTCTTATTCCTTTTATAAGCAGGTTACATATGAGGCCTTAATAAATCCTGGTCTCAATTAAGTCATCAACCCCGGGGTGATACCCAATATGTTCTCAAAATTCAAACCATCAGGACCGAATCACTCCCATGAGTTGATCATTCCACCTCATCTACTAGTAGATCAAGAAGGAAACTAAAATATGCTGACTTTGATTCCTAACATAACAAGGATATGTAGGATTCCATCCTATGGACCGTGGTCCATATTAAACACCCAAAGTGTTTTCCCATCACATAAGTCCTACATCCATATACTGTAAGAATGATTAATATATGTATATTATTTCTCACATTGAGCACAGATAACATGGGATTAGATACTTTCAATTTTCATATCATTCACATCTAGAATCTATACCATCTAGGGAAACCTCACTGTGTAAGCCCTGATCAATGTCATGATATGACCATATCCAAGAATATACCTTAGGGAAAGACCCTAGGGTGTGATTTAACTATGGTAACTAAAATTCCATATATAACTAGAATATGTAGGATACCTATTTGAAGATAAATCACAATACTCGGTGCTTAAGTTCCCTCATATGTGTCCTTTCTATGTGACATTAAACTGCACAGGTTTAATGAACTGCATGGTTTTTGATTCCTATTATGAATAAGGTATCTAGGACGCCTCATAATGACTCAATCCTACCCTAGAAATTTTAATTTCCTCCAATTATGAAAAAAAAATTATGTTTATATGGACTCGAGGAATAATAATATTCCCATTAAAAGGAAATGGATTTGTAACATTAGATAAATATAGATGGGCTCATTTATAGTTCATCTTTTAAAAATGGACAAATTCAATACATGTTTTTTTTTGTGAGGGTATACAGTCCCATATCAAGAATAGGAAGAAATTAGTAAACATATCATAAATCTATAATATATTCTTTAAGTAGGCAACAATTGGCCAGAAAAGGGTGTGATGAGATTGACCTCCCATCCTATCAACTAATGTGATTTCTTAAGTGTTATTGGGCCAAAATCAACAATTGACAACATGAATTTTGAAAGAAGGTATACACCGCTTTATAGATGACGAAACCATTGAGATTCTCTAGGAAATATAATAATTAATGGTGAATCTTACATGAATGATTGAAAAAACAACAAACCCCCACAATAAAATGGTCATAATTTTTTTCTCTCTCCATATTGGTGATCATAATAACTTTTCCAAAGAGATAGATGGTTAGGGTAAAACTCTTTCTATATATTCCAAAATTGTGTCATACTTCTAATTCAAGACACCATTCTTGAGTTATCTTACTTTTTATAAGGAAATCGTGTGTGTGTGTGTGATAGTAATAAATTTAGTACTTTTAATATATAAAATCTCGGTTCACCAAGCATTGGAATATCAACTCTTCTCATTTTTTGGACTAAAAAATATGACTATATGTATTTGAAATATTTATATGAAAAAACACGAGACATTAAATAATTAAACCTTATAGATTTCATCCTGATCTGAATAAAGTAATAATCAAAAATATGTGGGTAATAAATTTTCATCTGGGGCTCCTACTCAAAGGTGTTATCCTAAAAATTCTCAAGATACCAATAGATACACTCTAATGGAACATATTATCCATGTAGGATCCTCTCATGTCAATCCTTGATCTGAAATACTACTCAACAAAGGTATATCAATCTTCTATGTCCATATCTCCCCAGTAAATAATATGTGACACGTTATACACATACCTCCTCAGCTGTGACATGTAGAAGAGATCGTGTACCCATTATAGTTATGGAAGTTATTACAAGTGGTATTCTACCTCACAAACCCTACATTGTTTCTATAAAATTACAATTAATCTTTGGGATAGCTTTCTGCCTGACCAAATCATTGTAACTCACTTTGAGGTGTGAACTTCAGGAACACTTTTCCTTCTTCCTCGAACTCTAGATGCCTCAATATTGGTCATAATATGACTTCTAATGGTTATATAAACTCCTAATTTTATCATATTTGATCTACAAATTCTTAGATGTAGCTCATATTAATGATGGTCCAATGACTATGGACTCACATAGATCGGTCTGAGAAATTAGTGACGTACATTGAAACATGTACATGGCCTCAAATTGTTCCAAAACAACAGTAGAATGGTAGCTATTTTTTATGAAAAATATACCAAGGGAAGGTGATCCTATCAACTATGGAAAATGTATTACATGAAATCCCACAACATATCCTCAATAACAAGAATGGTCCACTCAGCCTGACCTCCATTCTGGGGGTTAAACATTGTGACCAAATAAAGTCGAGACCCAAAGACGTCTCATAATACTCTCCATAATTTTTATGTGAAGAGTGAATCACAGATTGGAACAATCATAGAGTTAACACCAAAGAGCTCTATTATCCCTTGCGTGCAAAGTAATCCCATGATATCTAGCGAATTCTTCTTTCGAATAGCTCAGAAGTGGGATGACCTAGAGATTTAGTATATAATTACACTGGGGGAATCATATCTTTTAGATGTATGTGGAAGGAAAATGAAAAATTACATGAATACCATATACCACTTCAACTCTATCACCTCAAAGGTTTGAGCTAACCTTGTAAGAACCGAGTGCTTTTCATTCACCAATTGAAAAGTGGGGCCTTGAGAAAAAAACTCTCCTACTTACTTCTTCATGATTGGCCACCAGAAGTGACATCAGAGGTCTTGGAAAATATTTTACACTCTTGGATATACTTCCAAAGTTGGATTATGAAACTCCCTCATCACCACCTCCCTAAATTTTACTAGTATCATCATCCCTCCTTTGAAAAGAATAACATTCTTCCCACCATCATAAAATCTATAAGGATCACGTCTAGTGTATATCTGAGAAAGGAAGGAATCATGTTCAGTATTTCCATGATTATCTTCCCTAAAATACTATAAATGTGGTTGGGAAATAAACATCTACTGAAGATATAAGGAACCATCCTTATCCACAAAGAATGACTACAATGAGCCTAACTACTCTGACACCTCATCCAATAACAAAGAATATGATCTCCCACTGAGATCATCTTTCAAAAATTTATCATTCCCAAGATCATTGACTATATCAAAGGCATGTACCTTGAGGAAATTAAACCATTTTTAATATCTATTGTTATATTCCCTCTATGATAAGATATACATTAGATTATTGTGGTCATACTAGATGATAATACACTCACCCATAATGTACTGTCACCACATATTCAGCGAGAAGATTACCACTTCCAACAGATGATGGTGGTTTGTATAGTTCTGATCATGCGACCTCAATTTCTGAGACCCATAGGAAATAATGACATACTTTTTCATCAATATAAATCAAATTATAACCCTCGAGGAATCAAATAACACTGCATACTTGATACTCTTATTTTGGAATCTCAAGATTAGTGCACTCATCAACATCTTCCTCAGATAATAAATATCATTCTTGAATAGTTCCTTCCAAATGAATGGTCACCATTTCGAGGATAAAGTATCCAAAGGGGATGATATCTTGGAGAAATTGGGCCAATATTTTCTATAGTAATTGGCTAACCCAATGAAGATATGAACTTTTTTCACGCTCTCGGGTGGCTCCCAAGTTTACACTACCTCGAAGATGGATGGGTCCACTACTACACCCAAAACTGATATGCCATGACCTAAAAAGTGGGACTCATAAATATAGAATGAATACTTAGAGAGATTAATATATGTCTGGTTCCCAAACAGTGTGTCTAGAACCATAATCAATTGTTTCTCACACTCTACCTTGGATTTTGAGTACCTTAAGATATCATCAATGAATACCACCACATAATGGTATAATAAAGGTTAATATTCTAAATACTCAGTCCCATGAACACTCTAGGGGAATTCATCACAATGATGGGCATCGAAAAGTACTCATAGTGACTGTATAGAACTATGAATGTCATCTTCATTAAATCTGTATATCGTACTTAGATAGTTATAGCATGATCTGAGGTCAATGTTTGAGAACCACCATTCTCTACTAAACTTATTAAAGATGATTTCAATCCTTGGGTTTGGATGCATATTTTTTATAGTCACCCGGTTCATGCACTGATAATCCATAAAAAACCTCATGCTCTTATCCACCTTCTTTGAAAACAAAATTGTGACTACCCAGGGTGGAACATAATATCCCATTAATCTCTTATTCTTCAATCCCACTAACTGTACCCTTGCCTATAAAATACCAATGGGAGCCATCTGATATATTGGTATAGATATCTGGGTCACCCTAGGGTAAAATTCAATGAAAAATAATATCTCTCAATGGGGAGGTAATTCGGGACGCCCTTGGGAAAGATGTACTCACACTCCACAACCACAATAGTAAACTAATAGCCCACAGAATCCAATACTCTATTAGTCATTATAGATAGCTAGTGAGTAATAAAATAACATATTCTATTTATTATTCGATACTACTCTACCTATGTTCCCTTCTCACCCTTTAAGGATAAACCCATCCCATCATCAAAAACATAGAGAATCCTCCTCCAGAAATAGTTAATAGCATAATAAATAGTGGATATATAGTTCATAACGAAGATGAAATCATAAGGCATTATTAATACTACAAATAGATCCTGAAAAACATATTTCACCTCCTAGATCCATGTAACACATTCCAAAAAAATTTATTTCTAAGTCACCTATGTTTGGAGTCTCCATGTGAAAAGTTTGAGTCGAGGACTAAACTAGAATCTCAAAGTCTTGAACTAGGGTAGTGGTTAGAAAGGAATGATACACAATTATTTCAATCGGTTTTCTAGTTATGGTTGAAAATACATAGATTATTCAACTTATAATTCATAGAGGCTTTGGTTCATATGTTTTCACTTCCTATAACTATCCTCACCCTTTCCCACTAGCTCACTAAGCTTGGAGGGGGCCATCTGGGGGTGGTGGTGGAAAAATGTAAAATTGTACGCCACCACTAGATGATCTACATACTCATCTACCATGTTTGTCACCATGAAATCCTCCCTTACACTATTTCTATTTCTACATTAATAGACCCTCGACTATCTCCATATTAATTGGACAACAAGTTGAATAATCTCGATAATGATATCCCTAATCATCGCATGAGAAGCCCCACCTCTCCCTCAGCTATCCCGAGCCATCCTGGGAGCTCTAAACCACTGATCCTTTATTTTGGATCATCCTCATAAGTTTCTTGAATTCCCATAATCCCAGAACTATCATTAAATACAAGCTTCTTGGGTCTCTTCTCCTGGTTTCCTACATCCATCACCCATATTTTTCATCTTCTCTTCCAAGATTCTCTCCATAAATAATTCATTCTCAGTAACACCAACATAAGTAGAAATTAAATGAGATATCATTGAGTCCATGATATCACATAATAATCCCTACTTAATGTTTTCCCTAAAGAACAGATCACACATCATATATAGGGAGTATCTTGAGAGATCAATAAACCTTGTAGAATAACTTGCCACTACCATACTTCCCTATTATAGATTCAGAAGATCCTTGATAAGTAATTATGATAATATGGATAGATAGAACTCTTCCTTAAGTATATTATCAAAGTCATAACAGAAGATATATTTCTCATCATGTGATAGATTTAATACATTCCACCATTTCCTCGAATAGCCTTGAAGTTGACTTCTTTTGAAGACTTCCATATGATCAAAAGGTGTACTCATGAGGTGTAAAACATGGTTGACGGCCTCTAACTAGTCCCCATCCACATAAGAATTTTTATTTACTCAATACCTTGTAGGTCACTACTTCTAGAGCTCAGGTTGTCCACTTAGCCATTGTGAATCCTCGGCTAGTACTGTCAGATCTAACTTCCTCACAATAGGTGTTTGCATACATATAAAAAAACATGAAATTTTAACCTCTATTATAAGTCCCTATATTGAAACCTCATCACCAGATGGATCATCCTCTTGATTATATAGTGGAATCCTAAATGTCTCTCTTCATTAAAGCATCTTGAAATAAAATATATGTACCATTGTCAAATACTATATCTAGGGAGCCGACTCTAGAAGGACATGTAAACTACAACCCATTACTATGTGATTCATGTAACAAATGTTTTCCTAGAAACCAAATTCAATATGTACGAGGTCAATAAGAAGGTTATTAGAGTCATGGTGAATAGAGACATCATCCACTACACCAATAATGAAGTCTGTTTCCTTAAACCCTTACTCAAAATTCATTAACACTATTTCCATAAATCTAAAACCTAGAAAAGAATCTATCCTTTGGTCATAGGGTCGAACAAACTCATCTAATACTACTCTATCATGACCTATCCCCACAATATCCCACCAAGTTAGTCATGAGTCTAGCGTGACTACCCCAATATTTCATTTAATATGCTAGGGGATAGTGACCAGTTCTGAGTTAGAATAACCTATAAATGGGACACATTAGCATAATGTACATGTACATAAAAACATGTTTCCAATCCCATACAATGAAGAGAAAGAAAAAAACAATTGGTACCATACATGCATGAACAACATCAATCCAACATTAAGGAACAATAAAAGTATTGAAAGCGATAAATGGTACAAATACAATACTAACCAAAAATTGAAGACAGTCTGACCTACTTAGAAGAAGGGTACCGATATCAAATAAAACCACATAGAAAAAACCTGAGTCTTTCTACCCCAACAATTCCCCACCTACTTCATGGCATCCTATGACACCATCTGAAGGGTTGTTGTCTTCATAAGATAGGACATGTGTTGGAAGAGACCTTGTAAGGTTGTGTGTAACAATACCCTAAAATCACTATGTATAAGGAATCAATAGTAGACATATAATAAAAAAATAATGTAATGAACAAAACCCAGATATAGTCGTAATTGAAAACCAATACCAAGTGATCACAACCAATACTTCCATCCATGTGATATTCCTCAAGGATTCTTTGTAATGCGTGTTTTGTGAGTAATCAATACATCATACATTCTATAACTGGTGATTCTCATCCAAGTGGTCAAGAGTGATGGGTCCCACCCAAGAATTAATCATAAGATATCAAAAAATATCATCATTTACGTAGGGGATCACTCCCATAGCCACTGGAGGACACTACCAACCCTACTGAATCATCCTTCTTGATAGTGGATCAAATCCATTTTCATAGAGGTGAAACTAATACCAGGAACCCCACCTAGGAATGATAGAGGATCCCACCCTAATACTATAGGGAGATTCAACAAAATCTATCCAATACTACACACGATGATTGGATAATAATCCTAATACTAGGATGAAATATCTCACTGTAACCTTGCAAGAATGGACCAAGGTATTTCACTAAAATCTAATTGGTCTATATTAAAGAGGTGAAGGAGTTCAATATATCTCTAACAAATTACATTTCATTTACTACTAAATCTATACCTAACGGTTTTGATTCCCTTTTCCCTCTACCTATGCTTGGGTACCTTTGGATGTTTGTATGGACACCTGTTCATGTCTGAGTAAATAGCTCATCCCATATACCCTATCCATGTATGTGTACATGTCTTAGACCATGCACTCAACCCATGCTAGTGTATCATCTTATACACACAAAATTCCTCCATCTAGTGGTCACATGGAGTGTGGTAGAGACCATATTAATTATGATCCATCTCTCTTATACAAAAACTGTAGTGCTATGGTTGGGGTCCCACATGATCTATAACACTGGATTACATGTCACATACTATGGGATTTTTCCATATCTCACAGTTCCTCGATGAATGTCCTGGATATGTCTCTACCACCATTGATCTTAGTGGGGGAAACTCAGATCAAAGGTTAGTAAACCCTCACTATCACCACATGTTTCAAACCTGGACTTAATACACTCAAAATTGGTTCATTGATCCGAATTCTCCCCACATTGAAGTTTTTTCACATATTCACTTAGAAAATGGAATCTATAAATTAGATCTAACTTCACCTTTATTCATCATCTAGTGTCTCACCTTCATCACATCATTGATCATGAACCACACCCACATAATTGATCTATTGTATTTAATAACGGTCACACAATGATAAAATACCTAGTATTCATGGAAATATGACCCACAAATATTAACCATGATGAACAATTAAAAAACAGGGAAGAAAACCCTAATCCGTAATCATGAGGAACAAACATTATCCATTTTCATTTCTTCTTTAATCTATTACTATTCAATATTCAAATTAATTAGGATAATAAATAATAAAAAAATAAATCAAACATAAAATAAACCAAACATTGATGCGTGATTCAATTATTTTTTTGGAATTTATCTACATTCCAAATTGGATAAATAAATGGGGTAAATTTAAATAAATAAAACATAATACATCATTTTGTAAAATTCACATGAGAGTACATATATTATTTCACAATCATTATTGAGATCCAAAATCTTAATTGGTGATGTTGATCCTCAATCGTCGACCGAGATCCATTTTGTGCGCTACTAAATCATCAGATGGATCCTATAGCTCTATTGGTAATGCATCTAACCCACATATTTTCACATAACCATATTTTTAATGAGGAACATAGGACATTAAAAATGTATAAATTAAATAAATTTTATTAATTAATTTATTAAAAATCCTCCCACCAGCATTCCCAACCAGAGCATCTGACGTACTCCAATGTTATGTCATGCCTAAGGTAAATCATGAATTCATGGTTCAATGGTTAGATCATATTCTTGATCCAAGAATTCATTATATATTTATTCAACTTTTCCATTGAAAATTGTCTGTGTGTGCTATTAAAATATTAAATATTTTTCAAATATAAATTCCATGATCACCAGGCCTTAGAATTTCACACTGTATCAAATTATAGATTTGAAAAAATTACTATATATATTAAATATATGTACATTGAATAAAAATAAGACATTAAGTTATCCTGACCATATGTATTTTTGTCTCAAAAATCCAAAAATCACCAGTAAACAGGATGTGTGTACTGAGATCACATTTGGGTCTCTTGGTCCTCAATGCCCTCTAGAAAATTATCATACTAAACCCAGACACGCACCAAATTAATCATTATCCCATATATTTTTCTCTCCTATTGATCCTAAATCTCCATTAGGTATACTGAAAAGGTATCACCATCTTCTAATTTTATCTTTCCCTAGTGGATAATATGTGATGGGTCATGCATATACATCCACAGCTACAACACCTGGAAGTTTTCATGTACCCGTTCAAACTGTGGTAGTAAGGACAAGTGGTATTCCGCCTCACCATTACTACAAATTATATAAAAAGGGAAAAAGAATCATAGATTTGTCTTTCCACCCTGGAAAAATATTCATTATCCATGTCAAGGTGGGACATTAAAAACACATGGTTTTCTTCCTCGAACCCCCTTAGAATCAATAATTAATTCACATTGGACTTCTAATAACTCTTTTTATTCCTTATGTTCTCTTGGATGATCATAAATGCCTTTTTCATTATTCATTAAAACTATTATCTCATTAGTACAAACTCACCTGGATCAGTCCAACAGAGTGGTAACCTACAGGGTCCCCCATAAAGGGCCTCAAATGGTTCCCTATCAATGGTGTAATTAAAACTAATGTTGTATGAAAACTCTACCAATGGTATTTGATACTATAAAATATGGAAAAATTCTAACAAGAAATCTCACAACATGTCCTCCAGAACCTAAATGGTCCTCCTCTCATTCTAGCCATCATTATGGGAGTGAAATGTCGTGATCAAATGAAAATGAGTCTCGAAGGCCTTCTACAATCCTATTGATAATCATGATGTGAAATGTGAATCATGATCTGAAATGATCATTGAGGGAACACCATGATTATAGACTATCGTCAACACATGATTTCTTCTTATACCCTTAATTTAACTCTACCCTTGAATAGCTAGGAAGTGGGATGACATGGTGAGTCAATCATTGATCCCCCAGATCGAATCATATCCTCTAGACGAATATGGTAGAACCATCACAAAGTCGATAGATATCTCATCCCACTTCCACCTAGGAACCTTATAGGGATTAACTAAACTTTTTGGAACTTATGATATTCCTTGACCATATCAAATGTGGGGTGCTGGGAGAAATACTCTACTACTAAATTCTTTAGGCTTGGCCCCCCGAACTAATTTTAGTTGTCCAGGTACATTTTTACACTCTTGGATATACATCCAAACAGGATTTATAGAACTTTCTCATCTCCTCTACTAACAATGTCACAAGTACTATAATCTTCCATTTTAAAAGTATAATTTTCTCCCCACCTTCTAAAAATCCATTAGGGGAACGTCCATTGAATATCTTAGAATGTAATGTCTCAAAGTTAGTATCTCCAAGATGATCTTCCATAACATGCTGTAAAAGTGGTGGGGTAAAAACCATCAACTAATTACATAAAACAACAACCGTGTCCACATAGAATAACTACAATAAAGATAGTTCCAACGAAACCATGGACAAAAACATAGAATAGGATATCCTACTAAGAGAAGATTCTTCCACATTCCCCTTCTGGGGATTATAGACTATATTAGAGTCATAGTCATTTAAGAACACAATACATCACCATTGTCTCATGTTATGATACTTTTGATAGAATAAATACTTGAGAATATTACAGTAATGTCACATGATAAACCGCTCCACCATAAGGTAGTGTCACCAAAAATTCATAGTGAAGACTATCTTCACCAACTAAATATTATTGGTAATACAGTTCTTCTCATGATGTCTCATCTTCTGAGACCCATTGGAAATCACCGCATGCATATGCATCATCAAACAACCATTTATAGACCCTATGACATCATAAAACACCACATACTTGACACAATCCTATAGAAATCTCAATACGGGTGCACTCATCAACCTATATCTCAACTCTTAAAAATATTATTAGAACTTCTCCATTGTAATGGATGTATTTTTATTAAAGGTAAAAGTAGTCAAAGCTGTCGATATCCTAGAGAAATCTGACAAAAATATTCTATTCTAGTATGGAATCCTAATGAAGTTATGCAACTCGGTCATGCTCTCAGGTAAATCCCCCGGTAATACTGCATCAGGCATTGTCAGGTCCACTCTTACACCATCAGTTGAGATGACATGTCTAAGAACGTGGACCTCCAAAATCCATAACTAGCACCTATAGTGATTCCCATAAATCAATTTCCCTCACAGTGTGTTGATAACTATCCACATATATCTCATATGGTCCTCCTTAGACAATGAGTACACTATGATATCAATGATGAAGACTACAATAAACCAATCTATTAAAGGAATAAATATCTGGCTTATGAGTCCCAAGAACACTGCTTGGGAATTTCTCATGCTAAAGGGAACCACCATGTACTCACTGAGACCATATCAACATATGAATGTAATCTTGGTTATATCCTTATCTTTTACATGTGGATATTGAAAGACAGATCTGACTTCAATGTCTGAGAACCATATTTCCCCTCTCAACTAATCTAAGATATTTTTTATACTTGGTAGTGGATATATATTCTTCATATTCACCTACTTCAAAAACATAAAATCCACAAAAAACCTCAATATCTCATCATCATTCTTTTTGAACAACACTTGGGCCACCTAGGGGGAAACATTGAGTCTGATGGAGCCCTTACTCTACAATTCCTCCAGCTACACCCTCAACCCCCAAATTTCTACGGGAACCATCCAATTTGTTGGTGAATATATCTAGGTCATAATGTGTTGTAATTAAATAAATATTTATACCTATTAGTTTTGAGGTAATCCAAGAACATGCTCAAGAAATACATACTCATACTCTGTGGTCATCATAAGAAACTAGGATCCCGCATCATCCACTAATCCAAGATTCATTCTACGTGACTAATGAGTAATTAGATGAAAACTCCTAAGTAAGATCAAATCATTCTCTACATAGGTTTCCTTATCACCCATTAAAGAAAACCACATCCCATCATCATAGAGACAAAGCATTCTCTACATGAAACAATAAATCTTGGAATGAAATATGGACAGTTATCTCATACTTGATATGATGTCACAATGCCTCATCACAACTATAATGTGATCCTATAAATTTTTATTCCTCCAATAGTCAGATTATACCTTCGGTGGATGTTTTTTATTACAAATTCACCTCCAGTTAAAGTCCCCAATTTAAAATTCTATGGAAATGGTTAAATTGAAATCTCTAATTCTTGAACTAGGGAAGTGTAACTAAAGGTATTTCTCACAACTATATCTATTAGTACACAATATAATGTAGAAAATAGAAATATCATACCTCGTATCATCCCTAGAGCCTCGAGGTCATATACCTCTACTACATAGAGCTATTCTCAATCCTTCCCACTAGATCCCTTATCCAGGACAAGACCACTCAGGTGTGTTGGTGGAATAATTCAAACCATCTGCCACCTCCAAATACTCTACCCACATAGCTACCATGTATTCTACCCTACGGACCTCCATGATTCTATATATACATGTACATGGTTGGTCCCTTGAACATATCCATGTCAACTATAAAATAATTTCGATAATATCAAACAGGATGTCTCTAACTAACTCATATGAACCACCACATCTCCATCTACTAACTTGATCCATCCTAAGAACCCAAAACTATCAATCCTATTCCATTTGATCATCTTCTAAATTGTCTGGATTTCCCAGTTCCCTAAAACATCCATCATCTACCATCTCCAAAGGTCTTTACTCTTGGGTTCCCACTAAAATATCCTACGGTAAATGTTTTCTCTTCCATGAATATATTCACAACTAAGGATTTATCAATAACTCCATGATAAGTGGAGATAGAAATAGATATCACTGAATCCCTGATATCATAACATAATCTCTGATCAAATGTTTATTTCCTGAAGAAAGGATGTAACACCATAACCATGAATAATTTTCAAAGATCAGTAAACCTCTCCAAATACCCCTTCCTATGGTCATAGTAGATGCATAATATCCTAGATACACACTGATAGAAATATTCTTAGATACAAATTCTCTCTGAATAGACACTCAATGTTTTACCAGAAGAGAGTATTATCATCATGTGACAGAGTCATGAAACTCAACCATCTCCCAAAAATATCCCTAAATACCCCTCATTAAGAAGAATTTCATCTGGTCTGTAGGCCTCCTCATAAGATAGAAAAATCAGGTGACTGCCTCTAGCATTCCCTCATCGACCTGGGGGTCTAGAATCCCCTATAAACATATAGGTTCCTTCTTTTTGAACTCATACATTGCACTAAACATACATACACCCTCATCTAGTATTGTTAGTGCTAAATGTTTCTCAACTGGTGGTGTCATGACTAGAATACTACCCAGAGGTACCACCTCTAGTATAATTCCTTATACCAAAACATCATCACATGGTGGATCATTCTCATGATCACGGAGTGGAATCCAAGATTGTTATCTTCATGAAGGATTCCTGGAATAAAAAATATGTTCCAGGATCAATGAGTATATCTAGGGATCTATCTAATGAAGGGAATTTAAACCAAAAACCATTTGTATTTGGTGCATTTACAAATTCCTTACAATCAGTTTCTACATGTACCTAGTCAACAAGAAGGTTATCAAAGTATTTTTTGATAGATATGTATGACACCACACCAGTAATGGAGTCCCAATCCTTAAATCTAATCACAAAAAATATTATCCTTGTTTTCATAAATACCAAATATGTCTCACACTAATACAAAAATATATGCTCTGATTGTCATGTAGGACCGACTCATTTGATATCAGTCTATCCAGACCTAACCCACCGGGCCACACATGGATTATGATAAGTCGAGTGTGACTACCAAAGCATTCCTATAATAAGAAAGGGGATGAATAATAGAACTGATTAGGCATAACCCATTCATGGGTGGAATTATCCTAATGTATATGTACACGTTAATTTGTCTCAAAGACCATACAATTCATAGAAAGTAAAAAAATTTGGTATGATAAATGCATGCGTAAAATCTATCCTACATCAGAGTACAAAAAAAGTATTGAAAGTGATAAAGGGGTCAAATATAGTCCCAACAAAAAAACTTTAAAGAGAGCTGCCCATTTAAAATGATGGGACCACTATCAAATATAACCACCTAGAAAACACCTCGGTCTGTGTATCCCAACAATGTTTTGCCTTCTCATTTTCCTCCAAGGACATTATCAAAAGGTTCATCATATGCACAATACCTAACACGTGTGTAAAGATCCCATAAGGGGGTGATTATAAAAATACCCACTATAAAAAAATGAAATCACTATGTATAAAATTTGAAGAATATTAAAATCATACGAGTGATTTAGTAATAAACAAAACCCATATTTACTCATTACAAAAAACTGGTCTAAAGTGGTCTAAAAAAATACTATTAGCCAAATGATTCTACTTAGGGATTCTAGGTAATTATCATGAAAGGATTACTCACTCTATGATGCATGCTATCAATGGTGACACTCATCCAATAGGTCTTGATCACTAGGCCACTACCAAGAATTACTCACTTAACCTATGATGACCTCATCATCTAGGTATGGGATCACACCCAATACAACTAGGAGGAACTAGAAAGCATAAAATATATTTCTTCATGGTTGGGGATCAATGTTATGTGCATTTTGGTCATATCAATACAAAAAATCCAACCATGTAATGATAAAGGATCCCACCCTAACCCAATAGGGGGATTCAATGAACTCGATCCAATATTGCACCCATAGAATGGATCAAAATCATAATATGAGGATGTAATTTCACACTGTACAATGAGGAAAAGGACCAAGTTATCTCAATCTACTGAGATTGGTCTACATTGAAGAGATAAAAGTCTCGAACACATTAATATTTTAGTAGATGGTGTGTACAATGGGAACATGACATGTAATACTAAATTTGGACCTTCACATATCTGTTCTTGTGTACCTCTGCTCATGCCAAAATACCTCAAGTCACTCCTGTTTACACCTATCTATTTCTGAGTACACAACTCAACCTATGTAGCCTGACCATGTATAAGTACCCAAATTATCTTATGTACTTGATGAGTTCAAGTGTATCCTTTGAGATACACGACATACATCCAGCTAGAGGTCACATGGTGTGTGGTACTGACCCCACAACATGTTATCCTTATCTATTGCATGGAAACCATAGTATTGTTGCTGGGTACCCACAAGGTGTGTTAGGCCAGATTAAATGTCTTATACCATTAGATTTTCCAGATCTCACACATTCTTCATGCATTATTAAAATTGGTCACTGCCGTAATTGAACTCACTGATAAACATGTATCTATGGTCATGCAACCCTTACCATCATAGTTCAAAAAAAAACTAGAATTTATTATGTCATAAATTTTTTTGTTGAGATGAACCATCACTACACTGAATTATCGTCACACATACACAGGGAAAACCATGTCAATTATTAAAATCCCTATTCACCTATGGTCTTCCTATGTTGCTGACACTCGATCATGAACCACACCTGTTTTATTGATTGGTTGCACCAATGTTTAGTCAAAAAGTGATCAAAAAAAATAGTATTCATTAAATGGAAGGCTAAATGAATTATCCATGATTAATGTGGAAATAACCGGGGGAGAAAACAATAAACCATAAAAATGAAGAATGAACCTAAACCTTTATCCATTTCATCCTCGATTCATTTTCATAGAATAAATCTGAAAAGGTGGATAATCAAAAAATAAAAAATAAATCAATTGTAATATAAATCATGCATCGATGAGAGAATCAAACCTTGTTTTTGGAATTTATATATGTTCAGAAATGGATAAATAAATGGGGTTAATCCACATAAACAAAAAATACTACAAAAATTCAGATCAATCATTGGACACAAACAATCATATGTCAACGTAGTTGACCGAATCCGCAAGCTATGTTAGGGAAGATGATAATAAGGTATTGGCTGGGATTCATTGTGTTATCCAAGATCTCCTTCAATGACTCATATATATCTCTAGGGTTATGTAGCTAACTCATAAATTTCCTTATTACAATATATTTATATGAAAAATTATTACATGAACATTTGATAAAATAAGATAAATAAATAAATTTATGTATTAACAATTATCAAATAATCACGCCCAACATGAACACGTAATGTGTGCCATGGTTATGTTGTTCCTAGAAAAAAACCATTCCCTCAACTTAATGAAATCCTCATTTTTTCAATTTAAGGATATATTCTAGAGTTATTAACCTTTTTTTAGGAAAAAACATGTGTGAAATATTAGTATATTTAATGTTTTTCAAATTTCAATTTCACCTCACAAGGCCTTATAATCTCATGACGTCTCAGCATTTGGATCCAAAAATATTAGTAGATATTTTTAAAATCTTTATATGAATTACCCAAAGATATTATAATTAAATATATAAAATAGTCTTGAACCTGCACTCCTAGATCTAGTACTAAAATCATAAACATTATAATAAAACTTTGATATTCTTAATGGTGACCTAATTTTCACCATCCAAAAAATAAAATATCAAAAGAAAATACTTTATCACTTACATAACCATGGACCTTTTAGGTTTAGAGTTTTATATAATTAAGAGAAACTATTTAAAAAAAGAATAACCATTTATTCAAGAGAGTATTTTCCCACTATTCCCAGATTTTCATATTTCATATTTAGTCTTATACATCTCCCGTAATCATCATTACATTTGAATCCTTTCATGAAAAAATCATTTAATAATCATTATTCATAACCTAGGGAATACGAAACATAAAAAGGGTAAACTCAAATGATTAGTAAGGGTAAAAATAATCATTAATAATGGAATGTCATTAGTGAGAATAAGAAGATAAGTATGATGATATAATCAAAGTAAAAGAGAATATCTTATGAGCCCTCATACCCATAAAAACATAATTAGTAAAAGAAAATATATTCAAAAAAGAAGTATTCATGAAAGTCAATAAATGATGAGTCGTGTGATATTAATATTGAAAAATATAAAGTTTTAAAACCCACATCATTAAGAAAGAAAAAGTATCGGTATCTTGGAAAATTATATTCATAACTCAATTTAAACTAATATGAGAAATAATTCCAGAACAGTTAAATCCATAGGATAAACCATCTGGTAACTCTAACCTTTTTCCTCTAAAAACAAGGAACATTACCCAATGCATTGAAGTGATTTCTTGGAACACACATTGTATAAGATATATTTTTCTTATATATCTCTATCGATGCACACCGGTCATGTAATCTATATCAGTCTCACCCAATGCTATCTGGGTGCACCCCTCGTATATGTTCTATCTCGGTCTCCTTTAATAAAAAAAATTATCCAAGTACCATTCATGAATAAAAAACATTAATTATTTATATTTTTAGCATAACGATAATAATTTTCCTTTTATGTCCTAATTCACTCATGGGAAAGAAACAGGTTCCATAAAAATATCATAATCCAAATAAATAAAGAATAACAATAGTAACAATACAATATATGTTTGTTGGAGTGTGATTAAAATAAATGTATGTTTATGTTTATGAATATAATACCATCAATAGATCTTCAAAACCATTCATTAGAAAAATAACCATTCAACTATGACTAATATAAATAAACGTCATCTTATATGGAATTTTTTTTTAAAATATCACTTGGAACATTTCATGAGGAAGATATCCTTTCAATTAGGAAAAACATATTTAAAAATAAAAAACATTCTAAAACATTAATGAAATCATTTTATTTTAATATAAAAATTGAAACATAAAAAGTAATATTTAAAATATTGAATGTTTAGGAAGGTAGGAAAATTCAGTCATGTTGTAAATGTGAAAAACAAACATTATTTTCAAACATTTTGTAAAGAGAGTCAAAGTAACCCATTTCGAAAATGTTTATAAATTCCCTTTTTAAAACATTTTAAAACATTGAAAAATACCAAGATAAATTGGTTTATGAAATAATGTATTTTTTTTAAATGAAAAATGATTCAATTTTATATGAAAAATTGATATAGATGTGAAAAATATTAGATCTAAAAGAAAACACATGATTGGTATCACTTATAAGAAAATTTCATGAGGTATATTTAATCAATAAGGGAGAAAAGGGTAATAATAAACTACCTAATCAGAGAAAATTTATTTGATTTAATAAAATGATATTATATTATTTCCTCTAAAATAACCACTAACATAAATGATCCAGAAAACTATGGATATTACAACATAATGCCTTTTACAGTTAGGTAACTATTAAATCGTAAAAACTATGAAAGAATTAATTAAAATAAAACATTAAATATCATGAAAATAATAAAATCAATTATATAACCTATAGAAAGGGAATTATATGCACCTAAAAAATGAATATAGGTGAATAATAATAAAATGTTTCTCAATGATAGAAAATTGTGATTAAGTCCCTTAGCTCGAGTCCAAACTTCCTAAATATGTCCTTTTATGCCTTTATAATAAACCTATATAAATTATATAAATTCAAAAAAACATTTAAAGGTTTAATATATATTAATAAAAACATTTATTTTAATAATTTTAATTACATATTTAAATAATTAATCAATTAATCCCATATCTGGTATTTGGATGACATTTGGTTCATTATTTCAAAACAACCTTGATATATTCACTACGGTAAAATATGTCCTTTTTATATCATAAATATAATAATAATCAAGAAATATTTTTCATAATTATACATAAATTAAAATTTTATGACCAATTATGTAATCTGGTAATGAAAAATTAACTGTGTTACAATCATGGATATTATAGGTCATATGTACGCATAAGTAAACTTTATATTATTCAATAATCATTATAAAAAGAATGTTTAAAATATTTTACCTTTAAATAATGATAAGAATTTAATAAATAAACTATTATTTCATTAAATACGCTTATATACCATATACATCCGATGTGATGATGAGAAAAGAATCATATAGCTTAATGGAGGTAGTAGTTCACAGTTACACATGAACAATATTATCATTTCTCAGTGAGAGGGAATATAAAAGTAAATTGCATGTATTATCCTATAAAAATGATAAATATATCATTAATATTATAAATATAAAAAATATATCACACAAATTAAGTAACATTATCTTTATTACCTTCCCTATAAATCAATAGTAAAAAAACAAATCTTATCATTTCATGAGGCGATTTTCCGCCGTACACACAAGCAACATTATCGTATACCCCATGAAATGGAAATTAGGATGGTATATGTGAAATAATAATTACATAACTAAATTTATGTAAAAAATATCACATATATACTTTAAATCCATCATTATAACAATATGTGATAATTGATGATGATAAAATGAATGAAATCGGTTCTGGTGGTGGTAGTCTGCTCTACGCACGAGTGATAGATTCGTTTCCAATTTTATGGAATATGATATGGATTTAGGTGATGGAAATAAAATAAAAAATTATTATTATATGGATTTAAATTTTTAATAATGTAATAATCATTTAATGATATTTTAAGTGGGGGGAAGAAGAAATGAAATAATGATGACCAGTTAATCCGGACACATTTTCTTCAGGCAAACTCCTTTGGTTAGAACCAAAAGGATTCTTATTATAGATTTATGATAAAAATAATGACTCTAGGTCATTTTAATTGAATTAAGGAAGATATTTTAGAATTCATTTCCTAATACAATGGGATTTTAAGGTTTTAATAGAAGGGGAGAGGGGGTATCCATTTATAAGAGAGGTGAGTGGTAGACTTGTAATTTTGGAAAACAAAATGGAATACATAAATTTATCACATCCCAAAATGATATAAAATATAAAATAATAGATAATAATAAATAAAAAAACTCTAAATATGTTTATAAAATATATTTTAGACATGTTTTTAGGTCATTTTAACCATTGTCTTATTAGTTTACCGCCGATAAATCCGCTATTACCATAACCATGGTAAAAGTTTTTTACGTTTTACACTATTCACTATAACAAAAAAAATTGACCAAATTATTCAATATCAATTGTTATGATTAAAAAAATTTATTCCATTATACAAAATTTATTTCATAATATATTTCTAATTTAATTTAAAATTAGACACACAAACACAATAAAAAATTTGGTTTTCAAGAAGTTTATTTTTAAAGAAAAATATGATTTTATATTAACTATAAGACTAATAATAATAATGATTTCACGAATTCAAATTAATATTTTTTGATATAAATTGTATAATAATCATTCAAATAATTAATCATTATCAGTTGTTTTACTTAATTAAAAAGGATAAAAAATCTGAACTTTAAAACAATATTTTGAAAATTTTCCATTTTAAACCCAAAAAATATTACTTAAATGCTAATTAAATATATATATATATAAGTAAAATTAAATTAATTGGATTAAGTATAAATAAAAAATACTTATTTTACTTTTAATTTTATTCAAAACATAATGGATCATTTAAATTACTTAATTTACTAGAAATAAAAGATAGTTTTTAAAAAAAAATTATTTTCACTATTGAGTAAAAAATTAATATTTTTTAGAAAAATTTTAAAATATTACCATTAGTTAATATATATATGTTGATATAAAAAATTAATTTCAATTTATTGGATACATTTTATAAAATCTCTAAAAATTAATTAATGTATTTTCTCACAAAAAAATTAAAATCATTTTTGATGTAAAAATTTTATTGACAAATAAAATTAATTTACTAAAACTTTATTGGTTATTTTATAATAATTTATAAACAAATTTATATTGATTAGTAAATATATATATATATATTTCACAATGTATTTAACATTATTCATATCATCCAATTTAATAACTAGGTTATAATGGTCATATTTATAATAATATTATTTTTTTGGTTCATTTATGCATGGTGTTGTGTGTCATGTATGCTATCAAGCATAGATTCATTTTTTAAAAACATGGGGTCTTAGATTCTCCCACATCCCCTATAATAAATTTAACTCATGAAATTTTATTTTTATCTTAGTAATTAAAGGCTGAAAATATGAAATTTTCTTTTTTGTAGACCCATATAATAAAAGGGGTTAATAAAACATCCTCTAGATAAGAAATAAAAAGAACTATGAAATTAATCTAGAGTAGCACATACTATGATACCATGTTGGAGAAAATTGGTGGGATGTGAATATATAAACATGTATTAAAAGAGAAATTATGAAATTAAAAAGGAGATTGAAAGAGATCATTGATCCAAAGAAAGTGAATAATCTTGAGAAAGTCAATAACCACAAAACCATAAACCAAATAGGTTTGAAAAAGGTCATCTATTTCATTAAAATGATGGTTTTATGAAAACACATTATTTTGAGATCCTATTTCTAGAGTTAAGAAATTAATTTACTATATATACTACATGCATTAGGACATTTATTTACATGATGAGTATAATTTCTTACTTTTATCAATTTACACTACAATATCATCTTTTTTTCTAAACATTGATTATTCATGGGGATTTTTTAATACCCAGAGCGCCAAAATAAACTTTTAATGTATTAAATGGCCATAAAAGGGATAAAAATCATCTCCCTCTTTCCTAAGATATTAAAATGAACCAAAATGGTTAGAATAAGATGTGTAAATTACCAAAATGAATAAACCTTCATATGATGATAAAATATATTAATTTCTAAAATTCATCAATATTAACATATGTTAAAACTAAATCATTCCTTAACTAAATAACCCTATAATAATAATAACCTAAATAAACTCAAAATTGAATATTTATTTATCCTCAAATGTTATGTCATAAATTTAACATTATATTCCAAAAGAATAAATTGATTTTCTTCTAAAATAACATTGACCACTTAGTCAATGAATTACTTTTCAATCCCACATGATAAAACATATTTTCTAAAAGTAAAATTAATCATTATATTTTAATCTATTTATCTAAACAAAATAATGAAATACTAATCAGGATATCACAAAGGCCAGTTGTAAGTGATTTACTCATTTGGACTTTCAGTTATGGGTTCAAGCCTATTGGAATTTCTAGATGTGATGGGTTGTCACATGACCATTAGGCTTCCCTCTTTCATTTAATTATATCCTTATAATTTTCCCAGAAATATGATGAATTTCATAAAAGAAAAATAATCATCAAATATAATATAAACCCTAGATATTATATATACCTTTAAACTTTTGAAAAAAAAATAATTCCTCTGCAAATAACCCTTCATGTTTAACCTATGGGATATATATACCCCAAAAAAATAAAACAACCCCAAAATGTAATTAATCACCCCAAAATTTTATTATTCAAAACATAAAAGGGGTGTTTTTGAATTTAAACATATTATTATACTTAAAATTTTAAACTCATGATGGTATCAATTACTTTTAATATAACCTCAAATGATAACATCTTAATTTACAATGTTATCTAAACCATATGTTGATACCATGTATAATATACCTATACCCTCATATTTGGATCCATTGGTAAAATCATAAAATTTTCATCTCTATCATTAATTCCAATAAGGGAGACCCAATTTTCTCGATCTAGAACATACATCATCAAAAGTAAATATCTAACCAATTATATAACAAAGGAAATTTTAGGTTCATATTATCAGAGAAATGGGAATAACTCTTAAATGTATAATACACATAAATCAAATGGATAATTTTATGACTATACCAATTTTCAATTTCTATATTAAGTCTTTTACATCACCCACAACAATAATCACATTAGAATCCATTATATGAAAAGAATTATTTAATAATTATTCATTATAACATAGAGAATATGAAAAAAGTGGTTGAGCTAAAATTATTAGTAAGGGTAAACATAATTATTTACAATTGAATGTCATTAGTGACTATAAGAAAGTCATAATTCTATGAGTACATCATTAAAGTGAATGATCATAACTTAATAAAATTCAAACCCATCAAACCTATATCAATAAATACTTGCCAAGGCCGAAACCATTTACAAAGGTAGGATTCAGTAAAATCAAAAAATCCCGAGCCATGTGATGTCGATAGTGATATTTTTTTAAAACCCATATCTATTATGAATAAAATGCATTAGTATCTTGGAACATTATCTTCATATCCTTTTTAATAATATGCTATAAATAACAAAATCCCAGTTAAATACATAGGGGAAAACCTCTGGTAAATCTATCCTCTATTTCTCTAAATACATGGATCATTATTTAATGAATCAGAGTACTATCTTGGTGCACCCATCATATAATAAATATTTTTATCACCCCATGTTACCCGAGTTGAACCATCGTATAAGCTATATTGGGATCACCCAATGGTATTTGGGCACACCCATCATGTAAGATGTATCTGGCTCACTCGCCATCATCAATAATGTCGAAGTTCTATTCATGAATAAAAAACCTATAAGATTTCACTTTTAAACATTAATATAAACATTTTAATTTCATTTTAAGATTCACTCATGTAAAATAAATGGTTTCCAATATAATCTTATAATCCATCAAAATAAATAATTTAGATGGTAATAATACAATATATCCCTATTGAAGTGTATATAAAATAAATGGATTTGATGTTGATGAATAGAAAAATAATTAAAATATCAATAAAATAATTCTTGATTAAAATAATCCTTTCATATTTTACAACATCAAATTATGTAATAGTAGATGGGAAATTATTTTTAAGGATCACATGCCACATTTCTTGAGAAAAATATCATTTTCATTTTGAAAACAATCATTTAAAATTATAAATCATTATAGAACAACAAATAAAACATTTTAATTGGATTTTGTTTAGAAAAGATAAATAAATCATTAAATAATTGTGTGGTTTTGATGGTAATAAAATATTTTCATGTTTTAAATGTAAATAATAATTATTATTTTAAAAAAAATTGGAAAGGGGGTCAAAGTGACCCCATTTAGAAAATTTTTAGAAATTAACTTTTTAAAACATTTTAATATAAGTTTAAATATTATGTTAAATAGATTTATTAAATCTTTTATATTTATAAATGAAAATTTTTTGAAAATATTTTTGATAAATTAATATGGAAGATAAGTATACATAATCTTAAATAAAATACTAGATCACTATTACTTTCAAAAAACTTTCTTGATGATTATTTAATAAATTAGGGGGGAAATGGAAATTAAAGTTTCATACCGCACTCATAACCATATTGGAAAAATATATATTTGGTTCAAGAATGTTTGAGAACATTTGTTCTAACAAAATAACCTTCAACCTAAACAATCCTAAAATGGAAAGTATATTAGATTGTAAATCATTTGACACTTTGGTTACTATTCAATCATAATCCCCATGAAAGAATAAATTTAGATAATAAATTAAATATCCTGAAAATAAATATATTCATGATATAGAATTTAAAATGGTAATTATACACAACTCACAAAGAAATATAGGTTCATATAAATAAAATGTTCCTTAATGAAGGAAAATCTAGACAAAGTTCTGCCCCTTGAGACTAGATATGATATATATATCCCTTAACACCGACATAATAAAAATAAATAACTTATTTTATTTCAGAATAAAATTTTACATGATTAATACCATAAATTTAAATAATTTTTTATATTTATTTTAATTACATAATTAAATGCTTAATCAGTTAAGTCCACCTCAGGTGTTTTGAGGACGTTCGGTTGATTTTTTCCAAATGGCCTTGGTATATTGATTGTGGTATAAAAGGTCATTATTCCATCATATCTAGAATAATAATCATGTAATAATTATCATATTTATAAATTTGTTATTCTTTTAAAAAAATTGTGGAATATAGTTATACAAAATGAACTATGTTGCAATCAAGGAACATGTAGAATGTACACATGACTGGGTAACATTTCCATTTTTCAATGATAATTTCAGAAAGATGGTATGTATTATTTTTTATTTATAGAAATATAATCATTTCAAAATACCATATTATTTTATTTAATATTATATTATGTATCATCCACTTTATGTGTTGATAAGAAAAATATCACATCACTTTGTGGTGGTGGTAGTCTACATGTACGTATGAATGACATTGTCATTTCTCAGTGAGTGGAATGGTAATAGAAAATGATATATATTATCCTTAAATAATGGTATATATATAAATAATATATAAATTATTTCATATATGTCACATATATTCCTTAAATGTTTCTTTATTAACTTCCATTAGAAGTGTTAGTGAAAAACTGATCACTTTGCTTTGTGAGGTGGTAGTTTTCCATACACACTAGGGAAATTATCATATCCCCCATGAAGTGGAAATAAAAAATGTATATGTTATATCATAATTAATTATGTATAATTATTATAAAAATAAAATATATATATTTTAAGTCCATAATTATAACTATTTGTAAGAGGTAATGATGAAAAACAAATTACATTGGTTCGCAAGGCGGTAGTCTACCGTACACACAAATAATGGATTTTCCTATTTCATTGAAGATGAGACATATGTTTTTTTATTAAATTAACATAATAAAATATAAATATGTTGGAGATATGGATGTAATTATATCATCCAAATTAAATAATATTTGAAGGGTGTTGAAGGTGAAATAAAAAAGATGTTTGGCTAATCATGATACCTAATCTTTGGAGAGCCACCATAGGTAAGCACCAAAAGGCTTATTAGTATGTATTTTTAATCAAAATAAGTTATATAGGTAGTTGGTATTGAGTTAAGTAAGATATTTTTCTAGGTCTTTAAAAATAATGATATATTTTAATATGTGAATGTGAGGGAAAAGGTGGCATCCTTTTATAAGTGAGGTGAGTGGAACATATGTATTTTTGAAAAGAAAAAGCAGTACCCATGTATTTCACATGAAATATGGATCCAAAATGAACCATTATAGGTTCATACTAAATAATATATATATATATATATTCATAAATTATATTTTTTACAAGTGTTTAGGTTTTTATAACCCTTATCCTTTAAGATTAACCCCTAGTAAATCTTGTTTACCTTAACAGCTTTAAAATATTTTTACATTTTTCAAAATTAATTATAAATAAAAAATAAGTTTAACTTATAGAAAATAAAAAAAAATTATTATAAATTTTTAAACCATTTTAAAAAAAAATTCACAAAATAGGAATATTTAATTTAAAATTTAACTTACATCCATGATGAAAAGTGGGTTTTCAAGAATTGTTTTCATGAAAAATATGATTTTATATTAAATCTATAACTAGTCATAATAATTTAATTAATTTAAATAATTATTTACTTATATATAATCTATATGTTACATTTAAACAATTACTCATTATTGTTTTTTAATTAATTAGAATTTTGAAACGTTCTGCACTTCAAGATAGTTTTTAGAAATATCATGTTCTAAACCAAAAAAGGTACTTCTCCTAAAATAAAATATAAATATAAATAAAATGTAATTAAATATATTAAATATGAATAAGCACTACTCATTTTAATTTAAATAATTTTTAAAACATAATGAATATTTTTAATTACTTAATTTATTTAAAATAAATGATTGTTTTACAAATATCGATATTTCTCACTATTTACTAAAAAATCAATATTTTTAAAGAAAAATCCCAAAAATTCAACCTAATTTAATTTTTATATTATGATTTAGAAAATAAATTTAATTTTATCAAATAAATTTTCTATAAAATATATAAATTTATTTTAATATTTTCTCACAAAGATCAATAAAAATCATCTTAGAAGAAAAAAAAATTTGATGAACAAAATTACTTTAAAAAATGGGTCTAATTATAATTGAAAAATTTATAAATTAATTTACAGTGAGTAGAAAATTTATATATATATATATATTTCAAAGATTATTTAATACTTATTGTACCCACAAATTTAACTTCTAGGTTTTAACGATCATATTTAAAATAATATTATTTCCTGGTTAATTTAAACTCTATGTTGGGTGTCTTGTATGCTATTGGGCATAGATTGATTTTTTTAAATACTAACATGTTAAAAAAATACTAGGAAAATTTATTAATAAGTAACTATTTATAAACCACATTTATGATAATTATATATATATGTGTTAGTTTTTACATATCTTCAACAATGGGTCTAGGTAATCTTTATCTCTTTAAACTATTTTTGTAAGAATATACTGGTATTAATTTTTGTTAAAAAGTGATTAATTAAAAATTAATTATAGGTAATTTAATATATGATTAATTATATATTATAAAGGTATATTTTCATTTCATAGTATTTTTTTAACATCTATGAGAGAAAAATTGGTGATGATCGTGTTTTGGTGTTTTATAAGGAATGAAGGGCTATTTGTTAATTACTTAGTTAAATATTAATAAATATTCTAGAAAATAAAAAATAATTAATTAAATATTTTTATCATATTATAAGATTAAATAATTTCTCATATTCATCCATGATATAAACATATATTAGAGTTCAAGTGGGTCGTTAAACTGACCAAAACATGAACCTACCATGACTAATGTGTGTTTATGAAGTAGATTTGTTGAAATATTATTATAACTAAAGAATAATGGCCTTATTTTTTTATTAGTATGATATATAATAAATGGAATTAATTATATAGATTATATAATTTATATAAAATTGTTACTTATAAATTTAAGATCATTTTCCTCTTAGTTCGCTTGTTTAAATGATGAAATTAACGATAATCATTTATTTATCATGTCATTATTGTGTTATACAATCTTCCATAAAAACCATTAATTATATAATAATAAACATATTTATCTTTAATACCATCCTCATGATCATCCATTTAGGATTTTGATGAATATAAATAACCAAAATCAACTATTCAATATAACCAGTAGTCCCACGTATGCATAGTTGGTGTAGAATTAGAGAAAAGAATAAAATGGATTATTATTTAATAATATTAAAAATTATATAAATAAAATAATTATTTATTAAATTTCCCTTGTAGTATTTCATTTCAAGGTGGTTGATTGAAATAAAACATTTTGTGTCATTTAAGTTGTTTTATGCAATACACACGATTCATGTTTCCATTTTTCTTAATGTAAAAAAGTATTCTGTTTAATTATTATAAAATCATTATAACAATAAACCTATATAATAATGATAATTATATTATAATTATAATATGGTGAAAATAAATATAATGAAGAATAAATTAAAATAATGAAATATAAAGAAATAGGTTAGGAACTTATACCTCTCTTCCTGGATTATCTCCTTTGAGAAGAGGATTAAACCATTGAGGGTTAGTCTTTTGAGAAGAAAGAAACCTCTATAATGTGTATATTAATGTGTTGTATTGGGTTTTTAAGTTTTTTTCAAAATAAAGTGGTTTTTGATTGAGGGTATGTGAGGAGAGTATACACTATTTCTTAAGAGAAATGGGATGTAATTTTCAAAAATACCCCAAACGTTCCAAAAATGGGAAGTGAATTTTAAGTAAAGTGGATCAAAAATAGATAAATATTTGATATATGATTTTAAAATTTAAATAAATTCCCCGATCACAAATTCCCACACATATTTTAGACATGTTTTAATTCTTTTACTCTTAGATTTCTACATTCTCTATTTTAGGTTTTACCGTGGTAAGAAGATTTTTACCTATGGAAACAAATCCTTTATGAAGAAAAATAAAATTTCACTTATTAAATAAATAGGACCAAATAATTCCCAATATCAAATCCATTTTATTTTATTTATGTTCTAAAAGTGGTAAAAATTTATTTTTTTTACTTTTGAATTTTCTATTTAAAACAATTTTATAAAAAAATATAATTTATGTTTTAAAATGTAAAATATGGGTTTTTAAATTAAAAAAATTCTAAATTCTAAATTAACTTATAAAATAAATATTGTGTTTTACAAATAGTTTACTTAATTAATAAAAAAAATTATAAAGTAACAATTTCAGAAAATCATGTAATTATAAAAAATATTGTTTTCACTATTCACATAAAAATGAATATTTTTAGAAATATATGTAAAAATAATTTTAAGAATATATTTACAAGTTTAAAACCGAAAAGAAGTTATTTTTTTCAAATTAAAATTTTAAAATTTATAAATTGTCTTTTAAATAAAAATATAATATATTAAGAAAAAATTTCTTTTATTAGAATCATATAATTTATCTAGTGTTTTATGTGACATAAGTTATTGAAAATAATATTAATTTAAATGATCCAAAATCATTGGTCTTTAAATTATACCCCTAAAAATAATTTCATTCCATGAAATTATAATTATTTATTACTAATAAATATAAGTGAGAGTAATCTTAATATAACTTTCACCAAGGTTGTTACTTCTAATATGAATTCTACTATAATATCTTAGGCTATAGGTAACTATACTCTCTTAGGATATATAAAGTTACATATCTTTACAAAAATAGCCTTAAGCATTCATACAATTATATACCCAAGTATATAAATATCCAAATTATATATTCTTTATAAAATACTTTTCCCCAAACCATTTGAATATCCAAGACATTAAACCACACCAAAATAATATATTCCTCCAAAAATTAGCTCTATTTTTAACCCTCAAATGAATTAATCACTAGTTCCTAAAGTCAAAAACTAGTTAAAATATATCAAAATAATAAAAATGGATTAAACTATACCAAAAATATCATAGATAAATTTTTACTAAATAAATTGTCAATTTCAAGTATATTAATATTATCTATCTCAAATTTCCGAAAAATAAATCAATAATTTACTACCTCAACATCAATAAAATTTTAATCTTAAGAGTTTCTATCCCACGATCATGTGTTCTATATATTTTTCCATGAAAATATAACCTTTTCATAAAATCAAATTTCAATATAATTGATACCTTTTAATGTAAGTTTTGAAACCTTTAAATTAATACTTCTAAAAAATAATCCTTATGTATTTTACATATTTTTCATAACATTTATAATATTCCAAAATATCCTCAAAAAATATCTATCACTAAAAAAATAGATAATAATTTCAATACTTAATTTCAATTATAATATCAATCTAACTAATTTACATATGACAATTAAACTATCATTTTACAATAAATTATGTATACACTAAAATTCTAAACAACTTAGGTATACTTACTTATTCTATTATAAATCATATTGGTTTCAAGATACGTACCTTTCTCAGCTTCATTTTCCTGATCCTATTTCAAAAAATACTTAAACAAAAAATTATATGGTGATATTAAAAATATGAATCTGAAAATTTAATTTTGAATACATATTCCCCCTTAGCACCTTAATTTGTTAATTTATGATACATTCATCTAATCATATGACTCTATTTTTCATTATTTGGTTATACATGATCATTTCATATCATGTTTTCTAACCTAATTCATTAACGTCTTACAAAAAAATTCACAATGTTTTATTACAAATAATATGAATAAACAATAGAATATCCTCTTGGGGTTCCAGACTGGGTGTGTAGTTAGTCATCTTTTTTTTTGAACCATGTGAAAATCGAGTCAATACCCAATCTATAATTTTCAAGGTTATTTTCCCTAAATACATCTATACTAGAGACTAAAGTTATTTTTATTATCCTGAAAGGTATTTTATTTTCAAGAGAACAACACAATATATAAATTAACAAAATTTTATTATGTTATCCAATACTTATACTTATCTCTTAAACATATCCCTATGGTTTTTACCAATTCATTCTTATTATATTCTCCATAAAAATGTGATTTTTTTCCTCAAAATTAAATAATATACTATCCCAAAGATTTATATATTCCATTTAAATAATGATCAACGATAAATTATAAATTCTTAAAATATCCTCAATAAACATCCTCATCTCAAATGTTACTTAAACCCTAATTTGATACCAACTACGGATACCCTAGACCCGCACTCCATGTTTCAGTACCATAAACACATACTTTACATAATGGATTTGGCAGAAGCTACTAATTTATAATCATAACTATCATATAATTTCATTACATAAATAAAGTCTTTTAATACATACATTCCAAAGACCATTTAGGTTTAGAGAATTTTAGAATCTAGAAAAAACATAAACTAGTAAAACCCATGTTTTTCTCAACTAATTGCTATTTTTTCTACTATATATGAAAATAAAAAATCCATATGTAGTCTTCAATATCTCCCATAAAATATCAAAACGTGTTATCCTATTCGGAATATAATGTGTAATAAATTTTCTTCATAACATGGGGAAAGAAAAACATAAATATTAGTGAGCTGAAATGAAATATTAGGGAATCCTATAACAGAATCTATTAAAAATATAATCATGGTATACAAAATAATATAAGAATAAATAATATGAAAAATTCCATAATTAACTAGAACTAAGATAATTTTATATTCATCATAATAAAAAACAAGGATTTAAATAATATTGATCTCATTCTGATGGAATACATAATTTAATTTACCAAAAACATGTTTTAAGGGCCTTATGAAAATCACCGTTCTTTTATGAGAAGAGGTATTAACAAAAAACCAACCTATTTTTTCTCACGGCACATTTCGATACATTTAGAGGATATATAATTATATCCCACACATCACTTTATTATGTCCAATGTATTCACTATAATGTTCTACATTAATTTTCATTCCATTCCCTTATGAACCTCTTACTGAATAAATTTATAGATATCCATATAATGAAATATATAAAATGTTAATACATAATCCAGTTTCATTAGTAGTTAACAGTTTTCATGAATTTCAATACATTTCCCCTTGTGAATAAAAGAGATATCGTGACTATACCACAGTTAGGGACATAGGATGTATATGGAAACAATACATTTTTAGCATAAAAATATTCATCCATAATGGAATAAAACATAAAAATTACCAATGCATTTCCATATGTCAATAGAATAACATTTTTTAGGTGAACATCATCCAATATGAACTAACTAATATGTGATGATCACAGATTATAGAGAAATGAGTATATGGATAATATAAGAATGTAATTAAGTTTTTATAATATGACCATATTAATAATTTGATGGTTCCTAAAGAAGATATCCCTAGTTTAAAAAAGGAAAACTAGAAGGATACTGATATAGATGAAGAACATATTTTCATAAGAATAATTAAATGATACCACCAAATAATGGATTAGAAATTTGATATTTTGGTACAATGAGTTTATTCCACAAAAATATAAATATATTAAGAATGAATCATAAACCCTTTTAGGGTAACTCCTTTTGAAAATAAAATGTTAAATTGAAATGACAACCTAAAATATCTTTTATAAAAAAATTGTTCTAAAATAAAAATTTACATATCACATTAAAAGGATATTTTAAAAAAGGTGACATGAATGAGTTTGAAAATTTAAATTTTAAAACAGAATATCTAATTATAGAACCATGAAAATACATAAATATTAACTTGGTAGAAATATTATTGGAAGAAAAAACATGTGAAATTAAAAGGTAAAACCACTTTTTAGTAAATTTAGAAATACCATTATTCAAAACTGACATTGTAAAATGAGTAACAAAAAAAAATTCTCCTGAATCCAAAAATGATTCTCACCATTGAAATATATAAATTAACATAAAATAAAATACTAGGGTAAAGGGAACAAAGATTATAAAATATATGTTTAATATAAAACATTAAAACTCAAATAATGGATATTTGGGTTAACAGTATTTTGTATTTTAAATATACTTCATAATGTATGAAAAAAATATGAAAGGGGTTTTATATGGTAATAATTTATAAAATGAGAGAATGTGACCTAATACAATAAATGTGAAGAATTTAAAAAACTTAAATCTAATAAGTTCATGAGAACAATCATAACTCAATGAATGAAAATTGAGCTACCAATAACATTTAATTATGTGGTAACATTTATTTCAAAATAAATTTGAGGAAGAGAACATGATTTAGTTTATATTATCCCAGGTATTTTTGTAAATTAATTTTATAAAATTTTTATGATAGTAAATCAATAAAACAGTATACAAATGAAATAGGGTTCATAACATGTAAAATGTCTTAAAAATATGAATTTTGACAAAGAAACCCCTTACAACTTGAATAAAAATGTTTATCAAACCCCCTAAAAATAGAGGTCTTATAATTGAGGTTAACGTACCATAGTTAAAAAATAATTCATGAAATGATATATACAATTGTTATTATATAAAAAATAAATTAAATTTGGTGGATAATAACAAACATATATCAAATAGTGGAATTTTAGATGGAAACCCCTACCTTGGTCCAGTTTAGATCGGTACATTCACCAAATGTACAGAAACATTATAATAATTTAATTAAATAAATACTAAATAACTTTATTCAGAGCTATAACCATTTATACTCTAAATTTATTATCATTATATACATATATATTACATTGTTTCACCTATTTTCAACATAGTGTGTAGTTGATATTTGTCACAAAGTACTCATTTCATAAACACGATGTCGGTATTCATTATTTTTAAAATGTTAATCATTATAAGATATTTTATGGTGATTGAATATATTTTCATGTTAAAATTATAATCTTTTAATTTTATTTTATGGTATTTTTGTTTCTGATATAAGATTTTCATATCAATGATGAGCATGTTTTATCATTTCTTATTTAACCTAGTGTGATTACATAAATTATGAGTAAAATATTAATATAACAATTCCATAATTAAAAACCATTATTTACATATTTATGTAATATTATAACATAAAATAAGTCCTCACATTAATAAATCATATAAATTAATAGTATTGTTCAACTAGGTGGTTAAACCGACAAAAATATAAACCTACCATGATTAATGGGTAATTATGAAGTGGTTTAGTTGTAATATCATTATAGAAAAACAATGATGAAATTATTTAATTATTATAATTATTATGATATATCCTAATTTTATAGATTTACTGAGAGATTATAATTTATATAATATCATTACATATAAATAATATATCATTTTCATCATAGTTCGCACATTTAAAGTGATTGAATTGATGATAATCCTTTTTTTGTCAAATAATTAATTTTTTAAAAACATTTTCATAACATTAGTTTAATTAAATACAAAAAATATTATTTATATTTTAATATGATCATTATTATAATCAATGTATGATGTTTATTAAAATAAAAAATGAAAATAAATTGTTCCATGGCGATGGGTGTCAACACGTATGCATGGAAGATGATTTGATTTCCCGTTGAAAGATAGAAATGAGTAATAATTTTTTTTTTGTTTTAAAGTCATAAAAATTATATAAATATAATAATTATTTATTAAATTACCTTTGATATCATCCTTTTATAGTTTATATGAAAAATTTAACGCATTGTATCTTTAAGGAGGTATTCCACACACCCCACAATTCATGTTCTCATTTTTCATAATATAAAAGGGGAGGGTGGTAAATTCTTATACCATAAGTTAAGTAACATAATAGTAAAATAATTATATTTTTTTAATAATATAAATATTAATAACAGAATTTTTGGAATAATATTTTAACATAATTTAATAGAAAAATAAATATATGTTAGAAGCTTATACCTCACTTAATGGATTAGCTCTTTCGCGAATTGGGTTAAACCGTTCAGGGATGTTTTTTATTTAGAATTACAGAAAATATTTAAGGTTAATAGTATTATGTAGGTTATTTTTGGGTATATTTTTTGATGAAATAAAATGGGTTTGGAGTTAGGGTAAGTGAGGAGAATATAACCCCTTTTATAAGAGAAAAAGGATGATATTTTTGTAAATACCAAAAACTTATCAATAATAGGAAGTCACTCTCATGGAAAGTGGTTGAAAATTTTATGAATAATATATTGACCAAGTTATAAGGATTAATAATGCATCAACCACATATTCTAACTCATGTTTAAATTTTTTTGAGGTCTTGTACTCTTATATTTTTAACATTACCATTTTAGCTTCTACAATAGTGAATAGTTTTTTGACTATTGTAACTTATCTGTTATTCAAAAAAATGGACCTTATTAGATAATTTGGAACAAATTATTAAAAATTTAAAATCCATTTTATTTGATTAAATTTATAAAACTAATAAAAATTAATTTTAGAAACTAAATGTATAATGTATTAATATCATTTTTCTAAAAAATATAAATTATGTTCTAAATCAAAAAATTTTAGTTTTTAAATTAAGACCAAAAATTTTGAAAATAGAATTAAGATTATAGAATACATATATGGCCTAAAAAATGGTTTCATTAATTTTATATTAATTCTTATATACTAATTATTTAATAAAGGTCATGTTAATTATAAAAGGATATTTTTTCACTATTCGACTAAAATTCAATATTTTTAGAAAAAACCAAAACAATTATCATAATTTAGTTTTAAAGATTCTAAAAAAAATGATTTTATTTTTTAAAAAATTAATATTTTAAAATTTATATGTTTTATTTTAAATTAAAATAAGATATATCAAAAAAATTA
Organism: Viscum album; assembly: GCA_963277665.1. Lineage (NCBI taxonomy): Eukaryota > Viridiplantae > Streptophyta > Magnoliopsida > Santalales > Viscaceae > Viscum > Viscum album. The sequence continues at coordinate 806,579,735 of OY728155.1, forward strand.
CCATTTTTTAAAATGTAATTTTAAACATCGGGTTCTTTTAATATTATTTCATATATATTTATAAATAATTTAATATTGATATTTTATTTTATAAACCGAAATATTACCTATTTCTATAAACATTTAAGTATGACCAAATTAATTTATTAAGAAAAAATACAATACCTTTTTTAAAATTGTTCTTTAAAAGAAAAAAATTTTAAAATATTAATCAAAGAGAATAATCATATATAATTATTTTAATGGATTATTATCCTTTTATATACTAATTATTATATTATTCCTATACTTTTAATATTTCATATATCTATGTAGTTTTGTATTTTTGGGTTTCATGTGAAATAAACTATTAAAGATGTATTAATTTAAAGGATCTAAGATCTCGATTCGTTGTAACATCAACGTGATAATGTCAATATAATATATATTTAATTAATAATTTATAAAAAAATTCAATATTAGATGTATGGGGAACATAATCATTGTTAAATAATTACATGAATTTAATTTTTTTATATCTCCGTTATGGGAGGTCATGGGGACTGGACCACCAATAAGAATTACAGATATATTTTTTTCATTGGATATTATTAATTGTGATCTTGTGCATTTTTATATTAGCATTAGATAATTATTAATATATATTTTCAATCTCATACTTCTAGGTATGGATTAAAAATAATATGAAATATTCTCAAATAAAGGTATCAAGTGTGGTTTTTTTATGTGATAAGAAATTTATTGGATGGTTTACAATGATTTAATCCCATTAAAATTAATTTATAATGATATCATTGTCCCTTTTATGTAATAAATGTTCTAAAAAATTATATAGGAATGATAATCTTGAGATACTTATTTTAATAATTCAATGAGTGATAAATTAAGTATATTGAGTGATTACATATGTATACATCTAGTTTGATAATATATAGATGGAAAACATAATTATATTAAATAGTAATGTTTTTAGAAATGATGTAGCTTTCACACTAACATCAAGGTCTATGGGTTCCTGGACAAGTTTATTGATCCCAATATTGGAAATTTATAAAGTTATATCTATTTAAATTGAGACTATATTCTATATGGTCACACACTATGTGTGCCTAGAAACTCATTAAATTCTATTTAATTTTTCATTGACATTAAATTTAATTCTTACTAGAGGAATCACATTTATTAAAATTTGGTAGATCCAAAAATTTAGTTATGAGATATTTTATTTTAGAAAATGTGAGATTAATTTAATCACTTATTTATTTCGTAATAACTTTAATGAATTTAATATATATTTATTACTAGGATTAGTTAATATTATAAAAAATATATTATCCATGTTATGTAAATTTATAATATAATAAATATTACTTCACTTTTTGAGTGATTTTAATATGTATTTTATCTTATCCAACAAAAATATTTAATTATTATTTAATATTTGATAATTGTTTTGGGAGAATAGGGATTGAGTATAATTATCCAATGTAGAAAATTTATTTTAATTAACATCATTAAAATAATTATTTATGTTTTTATCCACGAAATGTTATTAAATAAATCCTAAACCAAGTAAAATAAGAAATATTTAACTGTTTTCTAGTTCACATACTTTGATAAGGGGTATGAATTTGATTAAATAAATAAATATATTTTATTGTAAAATTATTTTTTAACTGATCTATATATTCAAAAAAATAATTTCCCATCGTATTAATTTTCTTAAATTCCCTAAATTCCAAATTTGAATTACCTCTTTATATTTTTCTCTAGAATGCAGAGAGGGAACACTTGATTCTCTATGAAATCAATTAAATCCTATGTATAAAACATCATCGTCACCTACTAGAACCATGGGAAATCAAGGATGTCATTCAGAGAGTCATATATCACGTAATAATATATATATAAGGATCCTAGATTTTACTCTTCAACTCAATGACTACACAATAGAGGAGTGAAAAATTTTAATTATTTAATAATATTAGGAATTATGTGGTAATTATATTTTAATTAATTTAAATTAAATATGCAATACCATGTCAATGAAATTTTCTAATGCTTCATAAAATTATTTAGATGTTATCTATTGAAAAATATGAAAAACGATCCCACCAAATACATCCAATGTTCTAAAAATTCCTATAATAATATAAATTTTCACTCGTGAATTAGATTCAAGAAGAGTGGAGGTGATAATATAAATGTAAAATATAAAATAAAACTAGAATTTTTCGTTCATGAAATGACTCCTTTTCTAAAATCTTTATTAATAATGAATGATCATGTCCTTGTTTTCTATAGATTATTTCAAACATGAGAGAATACAATAGAGGATGTAATTTGGGTCGGGATTATTGAGGAAAATAAATATGAATTGTCTATTGTCATGGGTAGAGGATTAGACTTTATATAGATGAGTTTGAGTGGAATATTTTCAAATGTTCATTACATAATGGTTACATAATAGTATAACTGAATTAAAAGTTATCTAAATGAAATTGAGTGTTAAGATTTATTCTTTATGGTCATTTTTCATATTTGTTTTCATTTATATAGTATTTTATAATTTTTTAGATACTGTATAGATAAATTATTGTTCTTGGAAACATATATTTTTTATAAAAAATTAAAATTGTTCCTCCTATGAAATATTGAATTTTCCATTAAATAAACTAAATACATTCTATTAAATTAAATATCTAAATAAATGAAATATAAATTTTACTTAAAATTGAAAAATATTTCAGAAAAAATCATCAATGAAAATATTTTATGTAATGAATTATTATATTTTAATTAATATCCTTCTTATGTTTTGTTGATAAATGTTAGATATTTATTATAAATATCAAATATATATAACTCAATGAATAATATAAAAATCTACATAAAGGTTCTATTCTTATTATCACAATATCAATATTGGCATTTATTATATGTAACATCCATATTTCTAAGGACTGTATATCAAATGTTCATATATCTAACAACAATATGTAGATCTAATTTCTATATTCCATTCATATACATAACTATAATTATTTATTTGAAATCCATCTATTATAACACTTAATTTTATCTAATGTTGTTTATCTTAATTCTATTTTTTTCTTTGTTTATACTTAACATTGGAAGTAGGATTTTAATTTAAAATAATTATAATGAATATTTTTATCTAATATTAATTTTATTTAATTGTGGTATTATTCATTTTTTATTTATTATAAATATTATTAATTTATATGTCTTGTTATGTGTTTTTTTATTTCATTTATATAATATTTTACCTTAATGGAATTGTTCATTTTTGTTCAGTGTTGCATATAAAAAATGTTATACAACACAAGGTAATTTATCCACACTTGAAATATGGTATATCACATAATATATATATATATATATATAATGAATCAGCCGAGATCAACCTGCGATGTCCCATTGGATATCCCTCTAAAAGGCCCAAATCATGTTCCCAAACACTACAAGTTGTCTAAAAGCACTATGGTATCAAAGAATATGTAATGGGAATAGTTTAACCATATAATAATAATAATAAACGAGTGGTAAATAATTTACCAATATATTTGAATTTTGATCCCATATGTGGGACTTTTATTCATATAAAATAACCAGTATAACATAATGAACAATATGAACCTGATATAAGAAAATATTCACACTTTTTAGATTTAATAAATTATAGTTGTTATTCACACTTTTATATAGACAAACCATCATCAATAATTCACATGAGCCAATACATGAAATTTACAAATAAATATACAACTATATGAATTGATCAATACCAAATCATCCCAAAATTAACTACAACCCAAAAAACTATATAAAAACACCACTATGTGAACCATTTTGGTGAAACAAAAATTGATTAATCAATACTTAACTAAATTTTGAGTTTGAAACCCCTCCCACATAATGGGTAATATGCTAAAGTTTACATATAAGTTGTTCTTATAAAAACAATTAATGGGTTTATTGATTTTATATTGTGTTGTTTAACCCTATGGATGAGAAATCATGGAATTTTAGGCTTGTTATTTATTGAATTATAATATATTAAGTGTAATATATTATTTCTATCTTTCATGCACAAATTATCTATAATTATAATTTTCCATTAAAATAAATCTTCTAATATGAAATTTGAGTCTACTATAATATCCATAATATGATAGTTTTTATAAAGCATTTTTAATCTTTACTCATGTTTTTAGCCTCATGATAGCCCATAATGGATGTTTTATTTAATGAAATTAATTAATATTCAATTAATTAAACGATTGGAGGAAAAAATTTAAGTAACTATATTTAACTAATATTTTTCCCTCTTTTGGTTTTGTTGTTTTTTGTGGTCATGAGCCCTATATAGATTGAGGATAGAGAGACTGAATTTTGGGTGGCAATGACATTAGGTTAAAGGAAGGGAGAAAATTTTTATATGAAGATAAAAGAAATTTTAGCTTCAAAAAAAGATTTATGTGATGGAATTTATAACTTGTGTTTGGTATTGGTGATTTTTTATTCTATTCTTCATGAATTTTATACTAATGTTTTAAATTTAACTCATGTTCATTAAGATTGAATGAGGGTAGATTGTTAATAACTTTTTCTAAAACCTTATTGTGTTTATTGAATTATCATTCATGAATTATAACACCTGTGAAGAATTTTATTTCTTTAGAATGGGAGAATTTACCCCCAATGATTTTTTGTTATTTCATAGCTTATCTAGTTAATCAATGAACAGAGAGTGCTTGTTCTCATGAATATTCATTATCCATTTAAATATCTCTTCTATCTCCCCCCAATCACCCTATCAACTCTTTCTCATGTGGATTATAGAAAAAATAAGGTGCGAAAGTGAATGGGGAAGCCAAGATGGCATGAGGAAAAAAGTTAGGATTATTCAATAGGAGGGGGTTGTAGCAAGGTGGCCACTGGGTGTATGGAGGAGGTCTTATGAAACAATGATGGGTTGGAAAAGTCATATTCAATGACATAAGAGAAAATCATTATGAGGGATATCATGGAAAAGAATGGAGATATAGATGGGGTATAGTTTTACCCACATCAAATGAGAAAAAAATCTAAAAATTAAATTTCTATTATCATGATCTTTTAATAAATAATGAGAAAAAATTAGTTCACGCAAAAAAAGGAAATAACTGAGACATTAAAGTGCAATTTCGTCCTAATACTGTTAATATTCCTAAATAGTTTCCCTAAGATAGTTTTTACCTTAGTGTTGGGTTCCCCCATTAGAAGATCATCGAACCTTAATGACATCTTGTCCCGGGATTGGTTTTACAACCCATTGTTGATCTTCCCCTTATTTAATCACCTTATTAAAATAAAATCCTAATTATCAATCCAGGTTCCATTATCCTCATGAGGTATTTCCCTTAATTACATTTTTATCATTATTTCATCCTCTCTATTAGGAGAATTAATTTTCAGAATAGTTTCAACAATAAACTCTTCTGAATTCATGAGCAATTCCAAAAGATGTTCAAACATATAATTATACACCAATTGATAACATGTGGACATGGAGGAATTGTGTTCTTTAACCACTGGTTTCCTCTACTAGCAAGTATCCTTGGAGATATATTGGGTATCATTTTTCTTTTTCTTAGATTTCATCTTCTTTTCTAATCGAGTCTCCATCGGTAATGTTAGGTAAGAGTAGTACTTAGTCTCTTTATGTTTACCCCTATTACTATTGATCCTCATTAGGTTTGGGATCTAATAACCAAGTAACTCATCTGCTATGTATTTTATAGAGTAGTTAGAATATCAATAATTGCAACGGTTTTGAGAAACCTTCATTCCTTCCATGGATTCCCTAGCCGAACCATCCATTGGAACCCGAAACTCATTTGATAACTGTGCAAAAATGATTTCCCAACACAATAATAGAAACTTCCCTCCTATGAATTACCCCGATCACATCCTCACACTCTAAAAAATTACTCATGGAATTACATCCTGTATGATTCTCCCATGGTGGCCTATCCACTTATGCTTTGTCATTAGAACCACTCCCTGCACACACAACTTCATCATATTAGGCGCCTAGTTTGTGACGTCCCTCATCAATCCCACTACCACCGTAAGGGACCTCATGTAACATAGTTTCCAAATCTCATTCTATAAATGAATCCTTTTATCCAAGGACATCCACATACTATTAGGGTACAATGTCCATTCTCAGCCTATAGAAGACATATGACACTAATGGGTTCTCCCTTGATCTAGACTCCAAAACCACTTGCCCCAAACCATCAGGCCCATCTGTAGTACTGTTCATAGAAGCATTGCAGCTACCAATTCCATCACCCTTCATCTAATTGAGATAGAGAGACCCATGTCTACATTTCTCTGATTAATGTCCCTACCACTTGTATTCAGAACGTAACTCAACCCACTACTCATAAACCAAATGCTTTCTAAAATTGTATTAATATTTTACTTTAATCCAAATGAAGTCATATGGTGTTCTTGAAGCATCTAATTCTACACACTCTCTAGTATTAAAAGGATGACAGACTGATTTGGATTGGTTATCAGAACACAAATACCTATCGATAAGGTTGTCATGCATCTTAATAATTGAGCGGTTCTGAAACTGAAGGGGACATTTGGAAAACTCACCAAAGTCACCATCTAAGGGGATTATTACAACATATAAAAGTCATAGGTCCATATATGGAGATAAAAATGAGATGTAGTGTACTTTTAGGGTGCGGAAGACCATGCATTGATCATGTCATCCTCCAACGTGATGTGAATCACAATATTCCTTTTAACAAGAAAACCAACAATATCCCAATATTATAACTACCAATATCCAAAAAAGAAAATATAAAAGGTTCCCACTAAAGTACTCCTCTATGAAAATCGAGCGATCAACGTTCGATTGATTTGCAGTGATTCTTCATTGAACTATGTGATATATAGTGGAAGGTTAGTGCATCCTTCTTATATCTATGGCACCTATGCAAACAGAGAAAAATTACGAATTGAGGAAGAAACTCAGGGTTGGAGAAGGGGGAAAAGGGATATGCCTCTCCCGTGATGGACTACGAAGGTCCCTTCCCCACCATTGGGGGAGGGACCAACACGAATGCCTTCTCCATCAGGGTGCAGGAGAATAAATTAGAGCTCCCATTGGGTTTTTCCCAATGTTCATATCTTAACTTAAATCAGATACAACATGGTATGAAATTTAAATATCCTAAATATATTCTTCAACTAGTGAATAATTATAATAGAATAATCACTATATCATACTATGGGATTACCATAAAAAAATACTCTTTTGGATATAATATTTGGCATATATATCATTATCTAATATATAATATATTGAGAAACTCATTGACTTATTGTCATACCCCCTTAGGAAGATAAAAATATAGAATATGGGATACTATATAGTGAGATAATCTAATATTATTTATTATAAACCTAGATATCTCAATTATAATCATAGGGTTCCCATGATAAAGATCAAGTAATGGTGATAAATAAACTACATCATGAAATAAACATATATATCAATAATAAAACATAAATCATAATTATTATTTCAAATATAAAACCCTATCAAGAAACAACTACTTTAACATTCACCAAATTATCCCAAATTAATTTAATTCCATCAATACAATGGTAAAATTCAACACAACACTTAATACAAATAATGGGATTAGAATGTGGGTTTCTCAAAACATCGAGTAAAAAATTTATAAAATTCAAATTAATCCTTTTAAACTAATATATGATTATAGGTAATATTTAGCATCCTTTGAAAAATCAAACTTGAAATAATCCATATGAAATGATTTATAAATCATATTTTTCAATATAAAACTCTAAAAAATCATTTGAAATCATAAATATCCATCCGTGAAAACGAATTTAAAATCAAAACATTTTTCCATTGAAAATAAAACATCAAATAATTAAATAAATCTTTAGTAAATCAATATGTTATCAGAAATATATTTCAACTCAAAATTCATTTCAAAAGGGCACCAAATGCATTTACACAAGAACTTTTATTGCATAAGAATATTTTTTTATAAAACCATGAACTTGAAAAATATTGAAATCCATTTAGGAAATATATAGAAATCCTGGAAAAAAATATATATGACCCTCAAAAGTTAAAAAATATAGTTATATACTTATATAAAATAGTTTTAGACCCACCATTAATTTCATAACATGATAAATAATGGAATTATTCAAAAATATCTATGTAAATAATAGTAGATACAAGTAACAATTAACAAAGAATGATAAACTAATAAACACAATGGATTCTATAAGAAATAAATGACCTTAACCCTAAATTAAAATAATCACAGATAATGGATTCAATATCCATATCTGTTATAGATTATGTGAGAAAACTAAACAAATATAAATAGATTAAATTATAAGAATAAAGGAATAAGGGAGGATATACAATCAAAATATATTATGAATAAAAACTAATGGGTGTTTTAAGATATGTAGAAGGAGGGATAAGTTTCCTTGAGATATCTAATAGTCATCCAACATAAATTAATTCTGATGGGGGTATAGTTGGCATAAAAATAGATCAAGGAAAAGGTAAAGATTCACATTTTATAAAATCAAGATAGGTTTCAACGTTTTTATATGTAGTATACCAGATTTTTTTCCTACCATATATTTTATAGTATAATGTAATTTCAACCTAACACTTTTTGGCTTCGGGGTATTTCAAACTTTGTGCTAACCTTGCTTCCCCCATTGAAAAGAAGCTAAAACTCTTCATGTTGTTTCCTCACATGCTTTTCTATATATATTTTTTATCTATGTTCATGTTACCTCTTATTTATAAGTCATATATATAATTTCAAATGAATCTTATCATTTATCTGTATTGTTAATCGTAAGAATAAGGTAACCATGGAATAAATAAAAACATCTCTCAAATTTAAATTTCAAATAAAAAACATTCAAATTTTACAAATATCCGGAAATGATATGACATATTATACCGTAGTTACATGGGATGACACAATACAAATATTAAAAAATTACTATAAATTAAATTACTCATATAAAAAAAATTTGGGTAGTTTTTATTCATTTAATTTGTGGGTTCCTATGTTACTTTTTCAAAATTATGATATTGGAAGTTGAATTATATATGTTGAGGGGACTTGTTATAAATAATTATTTCTTTATAATCATAAGTATCGAATAGTTTTTCCTCATAAAATATATCCTATTACAATTCAACAACCTCTATATTAATTTCACATGGTAGATAGATTTTATACTACCGAAATTGTGATATAGAGTTATTGGAATGCTCTTATGAGATGATTTTCTATAGCACGAAAATAATATGCTAGAGTCCCCACATAGTTTTGAATCCTGATGGAGCCAATGAATCTAGGTCTCAATATTCTAATCTAATTAAATATATCATATCTCTTCTATGCTGATATTACATGGAATTCAAATTATACAACCATAAACTCAAAATCATATGGATAATATTTAGTATATATCTTATCTTATCATTGTGATGATTTAATCTCTAATGTAATTGTTTAAACTTTCTTTATAATATATTGATAATGATCTATCCCCAACACATTTCAGTGACTATTTTTTCCCTCACGTGTTGGAGACCCATGCCTCTTAATATATGGCCTCAATTAGTTCTATTTCATTTATAGAGTGAATAATTTAGTTATATGGGGACACCATTTGTGAATGAGGTTGATCCCAACCTACATTTAGTTCTATGAAGATGAATGTTATCACATATTTCAGTGTATTAATATCCCTTTTTTATTAACCATTAGTTTGAGTTTGGTTAGAGGCAATAAATATTTGATCAATATCCAATGGTAGTATAATAATCCAATAAAACATCAGGGTGAATGTCATACATCAATTAGATATAATTCTATGATGTAAACAATGATTTTATACCACATCCTTTATATACACATTTTATTATTGATTGAGTAATAAATATTCCCAAATAAAACTGAAGTAAGATAACTTCTTAATGTTAATAAATAAACCCAAATATAATTATTTCTTTTAGATGTGTTAAGATGTATTATTCTAAAAACCTTAATTATATCCTCAAAAAACTATACGAAAATGGGTAATGGTTCCATCATTCCCATAAATATATAATATTTTAACATAACTTCACATCATTACTAGAATCATGATGTATTCTTTGGGGTGTCCCAATTCATGATTTCAAAATATAAATTCACTTTTGGACCTAAATAAATCTTGTTTCATTCACAGGAGAATTGAGAATGATGTGTTATATGTGTTATCTAAAATTTTCTTCATAAGGTCTGGTATAGATACAAAAAAATTATAATATTATAATTATATATTTTTTATTATATACCATTATAATATTACTGACAATTATTTGTATCTCCATATCATAAATCAATGCTTCCTTAATCTTATCATTGATAGATGGTTGAGATATCATTTTAGAAAGGTATGAGTTCATTGATTCCTTTAATATTTTATGGTATATGTTTTTCATATTCATGGAAAAAAATCTTTTGATCCTCATAATGTAAAATGATTCATAAACCATTCTAAATAGAGCATAATCCACCCCTTTAAACTTCTATGATCTTTACATTATTGAATAGTAATATTCATTGATTAACTCGATGTATCTTCTTATAATAATGTTAATCACCATAATTATAAATATATTATTTATAGTTTTATTAAAAGTAGATATAATATTATTCTCTTAATAGAGATAATTCTTATGGATTATTTTTTACAAAAATTATTTCTACTAGAACCATATAATGTGTCATGTAATTTTCCACTCGAACTATTAATTAATGTGATAAAAAATATAAAACATTTTCATTTTTACAAATAAACACAGAGAAATTATTTAATTCATTACCATAAACTACAAACTATTCTTCATTTTATTATTGTATGAGTATAGGTTTAGTCACCAACATTATCTTATGCTCACTATAACCATATTCACAACCATATATAAAAACAAACATGATTCCATATTCAGTTAAATTGGTCCACTCATTTAATAATCATAAAATATTTTAAAAAATTCATTAAAAGAATACTAATAATCCATAAGAACTATAGATACCTAAAACATTTACTGGTCTTTTAAATTTTCTATTTACCTATATATATAAAGAGCCTATAGATATATCATTTCTTGTGATTATATTACTAACTAATTATACTCTTTTTACCCAAAATTCCCAGTTACTGAATATTGAATTTGTTTTTCCCTCATTAAATAATCCATTATAATCCCTAAATTCTATCCATGTTTATCCTTAATCGAGGAATATATGAAAATATTATCAACAAATACTATTAAAAACATATCATGGTATTAATTAAAGACAATATTCATCATATCCATAAAGATTGTTGGGGAATGTTTAAAACCGAAAGGAATCACTATAAATTATCAATTTCAAAATCATGTATGGAAGGTTATATTTATTATATAATACCATTTCACCAAAAATATGATGTTATCTTGAAAAATGGATTACCAATATTATATATTCATCCCTAAAAGGATGATCAAAAAACATATAATTATTAGTAATGGGATACTTGTGAATATAAATATATTTTTCATGGTTAAAAATGGTTATAGTACATGTATATTTTCTCCCTTATCCCATTTCATTAGTGTATAATGATGATGATTGTCCTCATTAAACCATTTTTTGATTTATTTTCGAATTTTTCTTGAAAATTCACTACATTTAAATCATTCAACTATTAGAGCATCCTTAGTGGTCCATTAAATAAATTTATATTGTTATTTGGCCTATTCATATCACTTAAACAATAATAAAAATGATGGAATATTCTTCTACGCATGAAATGTTTTTCATTTCATTTACAAAATATTATGATTTTTTATTCTATCATTTTTTTCATGTTTTAAGTTGAACATTCTTTCTATTAAAAATACATTATGATTATGCTTTATTTAAATTCAATAATAAAATATAACCAGTTTAAATATGTTAATATGTTGAATATCATGGATGTTGATTGGTGTTAATAGAAATGAATAGAAATATATATGGTAGAATTCCCAAGAAATTGTGTGATTGTGTGTTTATTGGTTTGTATTTCTTGTGGTTTTATGAATCTCTATTGTATCAATGAGTTTTATGTTTTCACTATATAATTGTAAAATAAATGGAATTAATAATACTTTTTAATATTAATATTAAAATTAAATTTCATTCATTTTTTATTACATGAAGAAATTACATAGAAAAGGTAATTTAAGGAATGAATAGATTATATATTCTTTATAATGAATTTGTGAAGACTGATTCATGCATCCCTTATAACTATAACTTTTTCTATGTTCTTCTTCAAGGAAATGATGAAAAGTATAAGGTGTTAATTTACATTATTATTGAATATTTTTGGGTGTTTTTTATATGTGATGGAGCATCATAATGATTCATAAATTCCTTAAGTTGATTTGAATGAATTCTTTATTTTGAGGTCGAAATAAGAATTTCACAAAGGCTTGAATTCACATGATTTAGATAATTTTGTATGAATATTTTGATTTATGTTTGAATTCATATATATTTCATATAGATTTGTATTTCTTATGACTTAACAAGTCATATAAAATTCAAGTGGGGCTATTAATTCAGAAAGGGTTATGATTATATTAATTTACTACAGATCTTGTATATTTTCAACACTTAGAGAATTTTGAGGTTGAATTTTTAAAAATTTCAAGGATATGTAAAACTTTCTTGGGTATTTATAAGAAAAAATTATATGGTTCTTTATACATGAACAGTCATCTATGTAATCATGAGTTATATCTATATATACATCATTTTGATCAATATAAACATGAAAAAGTCTATCCATGAATGATTTGTTGTGTTTTGTAAATATAATGTTGAAACTACGTAAGAATTAAATACAAAGTGAATAAATATCAAACCTCTGTTAATTTTGTTTGAGGAAGTCGGGATATAGTAAATCATAGATTCCATGATTTATATTCTGAATAAATTAGGGTTAAACATGAATATGTTCAATTATTCCTCATTATAAAAATATCACATTTTTATTATGATTTAGTCATGATTCAATAAATGAATTCATAAATGAATAATTGAGATTGAAAATGTAATGGACCGGACCTCTCTTTTCCATTCCTTTGTGAAAATATGGTGTTTGAGGTGTTCCGAGAGGTCAAGGTGACTCATCCCCAAAACATTACCAATTTTCCCTTTCTGTTAATAGTAGCATCGGTGACCCTCAGTGAACAGTTCCAATGGTAGAAAATTGTGAATAGTGTATCAGTAACCTTATTTGAATAGTGCCAATGGCGAAGTCTAATGGTAACCTCTATTTCCTTTTCTTAATATCCAATTCTATAAACAGTTCTATCGATGAATAGTACTATCAGTAACCACTAACAGTAACCTATTTTCCATTACGAAATTTCCAATTCTACGAACAGTTATTTCAGTCAAAAGATCTATCGGTAACCTCTAACAGTAACCTCTATTTACTTTTCCAAATTTACAATTCTATGAATAGTTCTATTGGTGAACAGTTCTATTGGTAACCTCTAACGGTAACCAGCTTTTCCTTTTACAAATTTTGAGTTCTGTGAACAGTTCTATCAGTGAACAGTTCTATCAGTAACATCTCTTTCCATTACCAAATTTCCAATTCTATGAACAGTTCTATTGGGGAACAGTTCTATCAGTAACCTCTATTTTACTTTTCCAATTTCTAATTCTATGAATAGTTCTATTGGTGAACAGTTCTATCGGTAACCACTAATGGTAACCACTTTTTCCTTTTCCATATTTTGGGTTCTGTGAACAATGGTTCTAGAATAGTATGTGTACAATGTTTCCCTAATGGTAGGTGTACAGTGTTTCCAGAATGGTAGGTGTACAGTGTTCTATCGGTGAGGTTCTTGAACAGTGTTCTATTGGTGAGGTTTTAACAGTTTGGTTCATGAATAGTGTTCGATCAGTGAGGTTCATGAATACTGTTCTATCGATGAGGTTCATAAACAGTGTTTTATCGGTGAGGTTATAATGGTGAGGTTCATGAATAGTGTTCTATCGGTGAGGTTCATGTATAGTGTTCTATTTGTTAGGTTCTAACGACGAGTTTCATGAACTGGGTTTTTCCTTTGCCAAATTTTGATTTTGTGAATAGTGTTTCCATCTTCCTATAGTTTCTCCCCTTTAACATTTTTCTTTGGTGTAAAATGCATTTAAATTCTAATTTTAAGGACCTTAAGGCCGATTCAAATTCTATAACTTATATATTAATTATTCCTATAGATCATAATGTTTTAACTTGGTCAAACCGTGTGGTTTAATGTGAACATCTTTTAATGGAAAATTAATCGTATCTTAAACCGTTGCTCCGTTAAATCTTTTATAGGGATGAGATATCTTCCTCCCTAATTCTTTCTCCTTGTTCTCAGGTGTGAGATGCTCGAACATCCCATTCCTTCTCATAGAAGTTTCATAATAAAACATACTCCTAGGATTAGTTCCGCTCTATTTTTTATGCAACCAATCAGTATCGATCAATCTTCGATATAATGTATAATCTATTGTCATTCTATTGGGTTCATCTCCTTCTGTTTCTCCTCTCCATTTATTTAATTTTACCCCCATTTCACAATAGGATTTTCTTGTGTGTTGACCAGTGTGGTGGTGTCTCTGTATCCTTAGGTGGATACATCTGTCACAGGGGGAGGAGATCATAACCTGTTGTGTGGCTCATTATCGTATAAAAGAATGTAATGAACTGTTTGAAGTAAGGGATTTATTGCTTCTCCTTTCCTTTAAATGCAATTGTATTTTTAGCATGTTTTATCCCACTGGATGACAATGGAATTGACATAATAAATATTTAAACTGGATAAATAAATTGATATCAATCGTATGTTATTTCATCTTGTTTTGTTATATAGTGTGATATATATGCATGCTTTGTATAGATGTTCGTTCATGATGGAAATTGGTAAAGAACATAAACCAGAATTAATTGTTAATTGTTTGGCTAAAGATAAAGAGGCATGTAAATTAATCTGGTTCTTCTTGTTATAATATTTATGTTAATAAATATTGTGCATTAAGTATGTTTAATTTTTTTGTAGCTTACTATTTAGTTTTCCCAAATGTGGAACCTATATATAATAAATTAGTTAATTTAATACAGATTATTTATTGATAATTCCCACAAGAGATTTGAGTTACCCTCTTGATTGTTAAAGGTCCAAGATCCCAATTGTTAAGATGTTTGTTTTCATGCTTCTTGTGTTGTGATGTGGACATGGAGGGATGTTGTGATATGTAGGGGCATAGAGACCTTTGGTTGTTGTAGTAGATGACACCTATAGTGGAAAGATGAATAGGTTTATACATGTGGGTGTCGGGGAGAACCCTAAGGATGATTTAATGGGATGGATGTTATTGTTGGATTCTTACTAATTCTTAGTGGTTGATTATCTACTTTACATTTCACCACTGCTCAAGGCAGCTGGTCTTACTTACCCATCTCCTGAAATAGGCGAACACACCTGGTGTATGCCACATGCTTTCTGTGTTTATCTCCTCAATGGAGGATGGTTCTATGCTCTTGTTATAAGCAGCAAATACTCGACGGGTAGTACATATACTCACCATGTTGATACCCCTTTTGTTTAGTAGAATAATTTGTTTTTTATAGAATTCTTGGGAATATAAGAAAGTAATTCTGTAATGAATAACTGAATAAATGTTTTTATCCCATGGGGTTGGAGTTTGTTGGAACATAATGATGAGGTTTTAATTTTGAAGGAACAATGTACTTTGGGTGTGATGCTACTGAACTTTAATGTGGAATTGGTATTGGTTAATTAATGTTTAAAGAATTAACTAATGTAAAGTGAAACTGATAAAAAGGGAATGAATCAATGTATTAAATCACTTTAAATGGTTGTGTGGTTATAAGATACCTAGTCTTAGAAGTGGAAGACCAGAGTCCGAGAGATGTTAGCTACAATTGAGTATATGACTAGGTTATTACCCTAGATTGGTTGTGAGATATAGTATATCCAGCACCTTTTGTGTTTCTATATGCTACTCCACCCTATCAGTAAGGTAAACTGACACCCTGGAGATTCTGAGCCTTGTGAGGTGTTTTCCCCAACATTCCGGTGGGAGGATGAATGGCTGACTACACCCTTTGGCCCCACTCTCTTCTCATGGTAGTTACTTGTGATGGTAGGCACAATGGTTAATTTTCCCTATATATATGTGTAGAGGGATGTAATAGATTTTTGTTGTTCACACACATATATTATGGATATAGTTTCCTATGGACTTCTATAGGTGTAACGTGTATAGGCTGTGATTGCTTGAGAATCCTTACTCGGTGTATGGGCTATAAAGCTTTGAGGTATAATACCCAATGTATGATACACGTTATGGAAGATTTGGTGTCTCTTTTAAACTACCTGGTTAATTTTCTTACGTGGATGTGGTGGTTTTCTTACTTGAGGTGCATGTTGTGGTTCTTCACCCAGGTGTCTGCGGGCAAGCCTTTTTTGAGAGAGATGCTCAGGACGTGCGACATTTGGGAAAATCGGAAAACCAGTGGGGAAGTAATAGCGTGGTACCCTTCGGATTCTTTATTATATTATGCATTCTTGTATGCGTTACATGGTGAGTGTAGCCATGGTTAGGTTTGAAACTTAGTATACCAATTTAGGGGATGAGTTAATTTCACTTGTTGTTTACTGTGCTTTAGCTTTCATTCTTTACATTTGCACGAGAGGATTCGGGGAGGATCCTACTGAGTATACTGTTACACTCACCCTATGAATATATATAATCTATTTTTTAGGTCAACTGATGAAGGTTGGGGATCAGGCTGGTGTTTACTAGCTTGGGGTTGTAGGAGTTGTTCGGGATTATGGTTGCTGGTGTTTTACCTTTTTTGGGTACTTTCTGTTTTTTTTTCCTTTCAGTTGTAGCAGTTTTCCATGACATTTCATATGTGTACATGGGATTTATTTTATCTTACTGGTTTATTTGGAGTTGGTTTGTGTCTATCTTATCTCTCTCTTCTGCATGTGTTCTCTAAGAGGGTAATGCCTCCCATTTGTTTGTTTTCTATACCCTCGATGATATTTTCAACCCGGGGCCTTCTAGAGGTTGGACTCAAGGATCATTATCTCTCTTCTCACATTGTCGGCCAAGTAGGGGTACACTTTATGGGGAGGGGGTTGTGACCAAGTGGTATCAGAGGTCTGTTTGAGGGATATGATGGATTTTAGAGTTAGGCACAGGTGAGGTGGTATGGGTTGGTAGGGAAACAGTGTCATTCATGTTTAGAAAGTGATGTAAGCACTGGAGACAGGCTGATACATAGTCATTTAGGGCCCCCTATGATATGATGTATAGACCGTTATGTTTACAATGGATTCTAAATAACGTGATACTATTTGCAGGGTAGAGACCTAGGAAAGTATCATACATCATTCTTATTTGTGCCTGTGTTTGAATAGGTAGACCTTGGGATAGGTTAACCTAAAATAAATTAAATAAAAAATTAATTAATATATGTTGAGATTTCTATTTTCTAGTTTTAGGAGATCTAACGGTTTGTTATTTTACAGGTATGGCTCTAGGTTGACGTCCTCGTCCGGTTTGTATAGAAAATGTCCAGTAGGTTGTTCTAGTAGATCACCATAGGGTAGAGGTTGACGATGACATCATTTGGAGGAAGAAAATCTGAGTGTTTCAGCACCAGAGTCTGCAGAAGTTTGAGTTCTCCGTTTTAGATGTAGTCACAGAAGACTGGTTGGAGGAGTTTGAGATAGGATTCTGTTCGATCCATGCTAAGATGGAGCACTCAGTTTCTGTGGTTGTGATGATGCTGTGTGGATTAGTGAGGCAGTGGTGGTTCTTATTCCTCGTGGATCGTGAGGATTCATCGATCTCATGGGAGGAGTTCCTGGACAAGTCTAGAGTCGGGTTTCTTTCTTCGAATGTGAAGTCATCCAATCACCATGAGCTTTTTAACCTTCGATAGGGGAGCTCCAGTGTTTGGGAGTTTGGAATCTATTTCAGGAACCTTTTACGATATGCTGCAGACCTATTTCCAGATGAGGAGGCTAGGGCGAGGAATTTCATAGAGTCTTTACACCCATAGATCCAGCGCAAGGTCACCCAATTAATTTTGAAGACATATCTTGAGGTGATGGAAAGGGAAGAGGTTGTCGAGAGGACTTTTTCCAAGAACGGATCATCATGGGATGGTAATCGTCATGATTCCTCACAAAGAAGAGTTGTGGTCTGGGGTTCCCATTTTTCAGGGTAGAAGAGTTTCCTTTTAGCCTGGGGTAGGTCTCAGCCCTTTACATCTTGTTTCTCCAGATGCAGCAACTCTCAGCCCTATGCCAAGAGATCAGGTGCTTTTTTTCTTGTGGTGGTCATGGTTATCAGCAATCATCTTGCCCCTGGTTCTATGCTCCATGTTCCTTCGTTGAGGCAGTTCCAGTCGAGGAAGTAGTAGCATGTCGCACCATATTTAGATCAGCAAAGGGTAGATGGGTCAGGCAGAGGACATCCCCATGACGCTCCCCATCCCCAGAGAGCAGAGCGCGTGTGTGGTGGTGGTCGTCATCAGGGTCAGAGAGGCCTCGGAGATGGTCATGGTCACCTTCATTCTCTAGCATAGCTAGCTCCAGGAAAGCCAGACGTCGTTCGAGATATTATTTTCTTGTTTTCTACCATGGTGTAAGCCTTGTTTGATTCAGGATTGACACACTCCATTATATCACATACCCTTGTCCATTTTATGGAATGTGAGGTAGAGAGGCTTCCAGTGCCCTTGGCGTTGACTACGCCAGTTGGAGGCCGAGATGACTTGTTTGAAGTATGTAAAGATTGTGAGCTAGTGTTGGAGAAGCACCGCTCTTGGTGAGATTTCCTATGTTTACGAATACAGTCGTATGATGTGATCATCGGCATGGATTAGTTGTATTCGGTGCAGGCTATCATGGATTGCTTCAAGAAGAAGGTCATTTTATTTGGTGTGGATAGAGATCTAGTGGGGGTTTTTGGGGAACGAGATCCTCGTATGGGTCATAGGCGTGTTCCATCCTTATCATCCATGATGGTTGAGAGGATGTTGTTTTTTTCAAGGTTCAACTGTTGGCGTTTCCTAGGGTTGTAGAAGAGTACCCAGATGTCTTTCCAGAATAGGTTGTAGAATTACCCCCTCGACGAGAGATTGATTTTGGGATCGAGCTACAACCAGGAGTGTCCCCTATCTCTATGTCTCCATATAGTATGGCCCCTTATGAGTTATGAGAGCTATGTATACAGCTTGATGGTCTGTTACAATGTGGTTTGTTTTTTCAAGTGTGTCATCGTGGGTTTCACCGGTTTTGATCATGAAGAAGGCTAACGATAGTGAGTGGTTGTGTGTTGATTATCATCACTTAAAAAAAGTGACAATAAAGAATCAATATCCCTTTCTATAGATTGATGATTTATTCGATCAACTGAAGGGTGCAAGTGGGTTCTCAAAGATAGACTTGCGATCAGGATATCATCAGATGCATGTGATGGATAAGGATATCCCAATGAATGCATTCCATATTCATCATGGGAATTATGAATTTGTTGTAATGTCGTTCGACATGATGAATTCTTTAGTTGTTTTCATGGGATTGATGAATGCTGAAATCTGTGAGTCCTTGGAATAGTTCGTGGTTGCTTTCATAGACGACATCCTTATGTACTCCACATATGATGAGGGGCATGAAGAGAATCTACATGCCATTTTGATAGTTCTTCCTCAACATCAGCAGTTTGGGATGTTATCAACGTGTGAGTTTTGGGCTTGTGAAGTCTGTTTCTTGGGGCATGTTGTGTTCCAACAGGGATTAGATGTGGATCCATCGAAGATAAAAGCAGATGTGTCTTAGGCAGCCCCCGAGACAGTGTCAGAGGTGCGAAGATTCCTTGGTCTCACACGCTACTATATGATGTTCATAGCTGATTTCTCACGAGTTTCGAATCCTCTGACATATTTAACTAGGAAGGATTAGGCGTTCATATGGACTGATCTGTGTCAGTAAGATTTTGAGTTTCTAGAGGAGAAGTTAGTAGTGCTCTAGTTCTTTGTCTTCTAGCTGAGGGAGTTCAGTTTAATGTTTTCTACGATGCTTCTCATCTAGGGTTAGGCAGTTTTCTGATGTAGTAGAGATCATTTTTTTCTTATGGGACTCAGAATTTGTGTCCCCATGAGCGTAACTATGCCACCCATGATATTGATTTTGTAGCCGTAGTTTTTTCTCTGAAGTTGTGGAGACATTACCTCATTGGCGAGTTCTTGGTGGTTTTCAACGATTATAAGAGTTTGAGGATTGATTTCTCCCAGGATGACTTGAACTTACGAAAACATCGAAGGATGTATTTTTTACAGGAATATGGCTTTGAGATATCATATACACCAGGAAAGGGGAATGTTGTAGAGGATGCGCTGAGTCGAAAGTCATGTAGTGATGTTGTGCATTAATCTGGTGATTCCTTGAGAGTAATGGAAGAACTATCAGCTTTACATCATGATATGGGAGAATTTGGGGAAAGAGGTTGTCTTTTCCAAATGATGGTGTAGTCATCCCTGATACAGAACATGGAAGATTCCTTGTTATGGGATCTTAAGGTGGAGGTCTGGAGAGACCATGTTTTTTTATAGTGAGGCCCATGATGGTTGGACTAAGGATGAACAACTCCAAGTGTTATATCATGGAAGGAGTTTTTGTTCTTTTGATGATGAGCGAGACTGTTCTCAAAGAGTTAAATAGTTCTCCTTTAGTGGTGCATCCTCATGTGACAAAGATGTATCGATATTTTAGGAGCCAATTTTGGTGGCCTGGGCTAAAGAGTTCAGTTGCGTAGTTTGTGTCTCGATGTTTGGTCTGCCCGAAGGTGAAGGCTGAACATCGTGTTCTGGGTGGTCTTCTCCAGCCATTAGTGATTCCCAAGTAGAAGTGGGAGGACATGTCAATGGACTTTTTTACAAGTTTACCTTGAGCTCTGGGAGGATGTGATGCTATTTGGGTGGTAGTGGATCATTTAACAAAATCGGCCCACTTTATAGAAATCAAGGAGTCGAGCTCAGTGGAAGTTTTGTTAAGGTAGTATCTAGAGGAGGTGGTGAGAGTTAATGGAGTCCCAAGGATGATCATTTGTGATCGAGATCCTCACTTTACTTCATGGGTGTGGAAAGGTCTCTAGTATGCTTTTGGTTATCAGCTATTCCTTTGAACTTCTTTTCATCCTCAAATAGACGGTCTGACAGAGCGAACTATCCAAACTCTTGAAGACATGTTACGGTATTGTGTTCTTGATTTTGGAGGTTCGTGGATGAATCACTTACCTTTGCTAGAGTTCTCTTACAATAATAGTTTTTACTCCACCATCGGTATGGAGCCTTTTGAAGCGTTGTTTGGCCAACCTTTCCATTCTATGTTGTGTTAGACTGGGGTCGGAGAGTCAATAATTCTCAGACCAGAACTAGTGCAGAATACAAAAGAAATGGATTAGGTGATTCACGAGAGGATGAAGATAGTGCAAGATCGTCAGAATTCATATATTGATAAAGAAAGAGACCCTTAGAGTTTAATGTTGGGGATCACATGTTTTCGAAGGTGACTCCCCATCGTGGGAAGTGAAGGTTTGGTCATGGATGTAAGCTTTCTCCCCACATTGTTGGGCCTTTCGAGGTGTTAGCTCTTATTGGAGTTGTGGCGTATCGAGTAGCACTTCCCCCGCAGATGATTCGGATTCATGATGTTTTCCATCTATCACAACTCCATCATTATCTTCATTATGAATCTCATGTCATCGATTGGGGAGACATCGATGTTGATGGTTATGCAACCTTTGAGGAGTGACCTATGGAGATCCAAGACTGCAAGGAGAAGGTGTTGCGTGGAAGTTCTATCCCCTTGGTTTGTGTCTTGGGGTCACACAGTGGCAGGGAGGACAGTACCTATGAACATGAGTCACAGATACGTCCTCAGTACCTAGAGTTGTTTGATTTTTAACTCTTTTCATGTATCGATATAGTCTTTGTGGTTATAAACCTTTCATGTTTATGAGATGGCTCCCTTTGTTTCTTTTTTGGCCTGCTCTCTTTTGAGAGGTATCTCGATGGGTCGTTGTTCAGACCTGTTTCATTTTCACATTAGGTGGATTTTGAGTTCTCAGGGATGAGAATGACTTTAGAGGTCTCAAATGTAATGACCCGGACATCTCATGTCCCATCCTTTGATAAAATATGGTGTTTGGGGTTTTCTAGGAGGTGAACGGGACTCTTCCCCAACACTTTTCCAATTTTCCCTTTCTGTGAACAGTAGCATCGGGGACCCTCGGTGAACAGTTCTAATGGTAGACAGTTGTGAACAGTGCATTTGTAACCTTCTGTGAATACTATGGATAGTGAGGTCTAATGGTAACCTCTACTTCCTTTACCAAATTTCCAATTCTATGAACAGTTCTATCGGTGAACAGATATATCGGTAACCTCTAATAGTAACCTCTCTCTCCTTTTCCAAATTTCCAATTCTATGAACAGTTCTATCAGGGAATAGTTCTATCGGAAACCACTAATGGTAACCTCTATTTCCTTTTCCAAATTTCCAATTCTACGAATAGTTCTATCAGAGAACAGTTCTATCAGTAACATCTAACATAACCGCTATTTCCATTTCCAAATATCCAATTCTATGAACAGTTCAATCAGTGAATAGTTCTCTCGGTAACCTCTCTTTCCTTTTCCAAATTTCCAATTCAATGAATAGTTATATCAGTGAATAGTCTATCAGTAACCCCTAACTGTAAACTCTATTTTCCTTTTCCAAATTTCCAATTCTATGAACAGTTCTATCGGTGAACAGTTCTATTGGTAACCTCTAATGGTATCCTCTTTTTCCATTTCCATATTTTGAGTTCTATGAAGAGTGATTCCAGAATGGTAGGTGTATAGTGTTTCCATAACGGTTGGTGTACAATGTTTCCAGAATGTTAGGTGTACAATGTTTTATCAGTGAGGTTCGTGAAAAATGTTCTATATGTGAGGTTCTAACATTGAGGTTCATGAACAATGTTTTTTCGGTGAGGTTCATGAACAATGTTCTATCGGTGAGGTTCTAACAGTGAGGTTCGTGAATAGTGTTCTACTGGTGAGGTTCATGAATAGTGTTCTATCGGTGAGGTTCTAATGGTGATGTTCCTGAATAGTGTTCTATCGGTGAGGTTCATAAACAGTTTTCTATCAGTGAGGTTCTAATAGAGAGGTTCATGAACAATGTCTTTCCTTTTCCAAATTTTGAGTTCATGAGCAGTGTTTCCGGCTTCCTATAATTTCTTCCCTTAAGTGTTTTCTTTTGATGTAAAATGCATCTAAATCCATATTTTAAGGACCATGAGGATGATTCAAAGGCCAGAAATCCTAAATTAATTATTCCTATTGCTCAAGATGTTTTTACTTGGTCAAACTGCATGGTTTAATGCGATCCACTTTTAATGGGAAATTAAGCATATCTTAATCCATCGCTCCTTTAAATCTTTTAATGGGACAGGATATCATCCTCCCTAATTCTATCTTTTTGTTCTTGGGTGTGAGATGCTCAAACAACCCATTCCTTCTCATAGGAGTTTCATAATCACACTTACTTCTAGGATTAGTTCTGCTATGTTTTTTATGCAACCAAGTAGTATCGATCAATCTTCGATATAAGGTATGATCTATCATCATTCTTTTGGGTTCATATCCTTCTGTTTAACCTTTCCCTTTTATGGAATTTTAACCCCATGATCCTAATGGAATATTCTTGTGTGTTTACCGGTGTGGTGGTGTCTCTATATACTTCGGTGGATACACTTGTCATGGGGGGAGGAGATCATAACCTGTTGTGTGGCCTATTCTTGTATAAAAGAACGTTAAGAACTGTTTAAAGCAGGGGATTCGTTGCTTCTCTTTTTTTATGTGA
Organism: Viscum album; assembly: GCA_963277665.1. Taxonomy (NCBI): domain Eukaryota; kingdom Viridiplantae; phylum Streptophyta; class Magnoliopsida; order Santalales; family Viscaceae; genus Viscum; species Viscum album. Next base: position 806,603,886 of record OY728155.1, read on the forward strand.
AACTGTATTGTTAGCATGTGTTATCCCACTATATGACAATGGAATTGACATAATAAATATTTGAACCAGATAAATAAATTGATATCAATGGTATGTTATTGCCTCTTGTTTTTCTAAATAGTTTGATATCTATGCATGCTTCGTATATTTGTTCATTCTAGATGAAAATTGGTAAACAACATAAACCGGAAATAATTGATAATTTTTTGGCTAAAGATAAAGAGGCATGTAAATGAATCTGGTTCTTCTTTTAGTAATTTTAATGTTAATCAAAATAGTGTAATAAGTATTTTTAAATTTTTTGTAGCTTACTATTTAGGTTTCTCAAATGTGGAACCTACGAATAATAAATTGGTTAAATCAAAATGGATTATTTGTTTGATAATTCCTTGAAGGGTTCTGAGTTACCCTCTTGATTGTTAAAGGGACAAGATCCCAATAGTTAAGATGTTTGTTTTCATGCTGCTTGTATTGTGATGTGGGCATGAAGGGCTGTTGTGATATGTGGGGGCATAGAGACCTTTGGTTGTTGCAGCAGATGACGCCTAGAGTGCCGAGATGCATCGGTTTATGCATCTGGGTGTCGGGGAGGACACCAGGGATGATGGAATGGGATTGATGTGATTGTTGGATGCTTACTGGTTCTTAGTGGATGATTATATACTTTACTTTTCCCCACTTCTCAAGGTATCTGGTCTTACTTACCCTTCTTCTGAAAGAGGCAAAGACACATGGGGTATGCCACATGCTTTCAGTGGTTATATTCTCAAGGGAGGATGGTTCTATGATCTTGCTATAAGAATCAAAGTCTTGAAGGGTAGTACATATACTCACCGTGTTGATCCCCCTTGTGTTTAGTAGCATATATTGTCTTTCTAGAATGCATTGGAATATGGGAAAGTAATTATTTGATGAATAATTCAATAAATTGTGTTAACCTATGGGGTTGGAGTTTGATGGAAAATAATTATGAAGTTGTAATTTTGAAGGAATAGTGTACTTTGGGTGTGATGCTAATGAAATTTAATGTGGAATTATTACTGGTTAATTAATTGTTTAAAGAATTAATTAACATAAAGTGATATTGATAAAAAGTGAATGAAGTAATATATTAAATCTCTTTAAATGGTTGTGTTCTTATAGGATACATAGTCTTAGAAGTGGCAGCCCGGAGTCTCAGAGACATTAGCTGCAGTTGAGTCTAATACTAGGTTATTCCCATAGTGTGGTTGTGAGATATATTATATCATGTACTTTTTGTGTTTCTATACGCTACTCCACCCTTTAATTAAGGGGAATTTACACCCTAGGGATTCTGATCCATGGGGGTGTTTTACCCAACATTACAGTGGGAGGATGAATGGCTGACTACACCATTTTTCCCCACTCTCTTCTCTTGGTAGTTACTTGTGCTGGTAGGCACATCAGTTAGTTTTCCCCATATATGTGTGTAGAGGGATGTAATGTATTGGGGTTATTCATAGACATATATTCTGGATATAGTTTCCTATGGACTACTATAGGTGTAACATGTATAGGCTATGATGGCTTAAGGATACTTACTCGGTGTATGGGTTGTAATGGATTGAGGTATAATAACCAACACATGATACACGTTATGCGGGCTGTGATGGATCCTAGAAACTACCTGGTTACTTTTCTTACATGGACGTGGTTGTTTTGATGCATGAGGTGCATGTTTTGGTGCTTCACCCAGGTGTATGCAGGCAAGCCTTTTTGGAGAGAGATGCTCAGGACGTGCGACATTGGGGAAAAGCAGCAAACCAGTGGGGAAGTGGTAATGGGGTACCCTTGAGATTTTTTATAATATTGTATATTCTTTTATGCATTACATGGTGATAGTATCCATGGCGATTTTGGGAACATAGTGTACCAATTTAGGTGATGAGTTAATTTCACGTTTTTTTCACTGTGCTTTATCATGCTTTCTTTACTTTTTCATGAGAGTCTTTGGGGAGGATCCTACTGAGTATACTGTTATAATCTCCCTCTGTATATATATAAAATATTTTAGATCACTTGGAGGAGGTTGGAGATCAGACTGGTATTTACTAGCTTGGGGTTGCATCATCTTTTCATTCTTGTGCTTGCTGTTGTTTTACTTTCTTTTGGGTACTTGCAGTTTTTTTCACATTCAGTTGTATCTATTTTACATGAAATTTCATATGGGTACTTGGGATTTCTTTTATCTTACTGGATGATTTGGATTTGGATGGTGTCTATCTTATCTCTCTCTTCTTCATGTGTTCTCATGGTGGGTAATGCCTCCCATTTGTGTGTTTTCTATACCCTCGGTTCTAGTTTCCAACCCGGGGCCTACTGGAGGCGGGACTCGGGGGTCATTATCTCCCTTCTCACATTGATGGCACAGAAGGGGTACACATTGTGGGGAAGGGGTTGTGCCAGAAGATATATAAGTTGTAACATATATGGTATCATTAGGAGTGACCATTCCAACGGAGGGGATTAAATTACATGGTAAAGATCATGGTCACTACAAAACAAGAATTTAATTTGGACCACACTATAATAAGTTATAATTTCATATAACATGGGTTTCTATGTATCAAAATGAGATTCATTCGATTAAAAAATATTAAAAATATTTTGTTTTGGGAGACCATAATGAAATGGTTATTGTGGTGTTTCAAAAAAATACTATGGAAAATGAAGAGGCCAATCATGTCCTAGATCATTTTAAGGAGCATTTTGAGATTCCCTTTGATAATGGAAGTTGTTTGAGACCCAACACAAGTAACTCATCATTGTATAACTTATTGAATTTTTTTATGTCACACATGTATTCATGAAATGATAAATGTGAAATTTTCATATTTATGGAGTAAAATGAAAAAGAAATAAATACCATGGTATTAAATATCATAAGGAATAAAAGTTCATGTCTTCAACCAGGTTTTACAGAGAATCTGAGATATAAGAAGACAAAAATATTTTTCCTGAAAATGAATCTATTTTAAGATTTGTTAAATAATCAAGATTTATTAGTATTTAAGGCTTAAATTTTAAGAGATAATAATATATTGATATCATTGAAATCATTGGTACAATTTCCTTAAATATATATTCATTTATAGTGAAAATGAAGGTGTAGAATTTTAATACTTAATTTAATAACTAAATCTACGAATTTTATAAAATAGGAGAAAAATACAATTAAAAATTTATCAATCTACTCATAGAGTCAATTAATTGAGTTTTCTAGAGACAATATGAAAATTTTTAGGCCTTATTCAATGTAGAATGAAAATGTAGAAGTGTGAGTATAGTTATGATTCATTATATTTCATTTAAGCCAATAGATAAGACTGAACCATTCTACCATATCCATATATTTTAGAAGTTTGAATAATAATGAGTCAAGAAATTTGATTGATAAATTTAAGGAATAAAAACATTTACATTATAGAGGAGGGATATAAGAACCTCATTAGTGATCTACTTCAAATGGATTATAATAAATAATGTATTCAATTGATATAGTTGAATATAAATTTCATACCTAAATTAATCCTATATGGTTATGGCATAATATGTTCAAAGGAATTTTTTTTGATTTTGTTGATAATGATAAATATGTTTATATAAGATAATAAGCACAATACACAGGGGACGTAGTTAACCTTAGGGAGGTGAACCTCATGAAAAAAATATTTTCATAATATTTTGATTATTTTTTGTCTCATATTTTCTTTCATATCGACCAAAAGATCGTTAAATTAAAAGATATATCTTTTCACTGAATTTATGAAGATATTATAATGGAATAAAAGTGAAATAAAAATTAAAATTACACCAATAATGATTCACCCCTCCCCCTCTTAGTGTTGGACACATTCTTATGTAATCCCATATAAAATATACCAGAGTAGGTTATAAATCTGATTGAATTATAAATATGATATTTTTTCATTAAAAGGGATTAAGGTTCTCTTTCAAAAGTATTTATAAAATGTATATTTTATAAAGACTATAAATTTATAGTTAAAATCCCGTGGAATAAAATCTAAAAATAGAATGGATAATATAAATAAAATAGAAGGAAATATGTTAAGAAAAACTTCATATAAGAATGGAAAGAATAATAACTCTCTATTAATTTAATTAAATAAAAATATATTTATTTCTTATAATTATATTAATTATTATTATCTAGAAGAGACATATTATTGAAATCCATATATATTATGCAATGTGTAATAAAAATTAGTTTTTCCATGGAAATATTTTGATAAAGAGAAGTCATGCATAAAATAAAAAGATATGGTGGTTTAATAAAGAACCAAAAAGAATGAAAATAATACCACCACATATAGTTCATTATATTCACAATAAGAATGGGAAACCAAAATAGCTTATCAAAACAATCCTATTAATAAATTAACTATAAATACTAGACCCTAGAAGGCCAGGGCATGTGTAGTACTTTATTACATTATCATGATTAAAAGGGATCAAATCGCGAAGGGAAATTTTATTTTTTAGTTTTATAAAACCATATTACATAGATAATACCCATAATAAATTGGTAAAATAAAATAGATAATAACATAATTCAAATCTAGGCATCCTTGAAACTCAATCAAAGAACTCTTATACATAACCTAGGTAAATGGAAATCTAATCGTGGTGAGCTCAAATTCTCAACGATGAAAATTAAATTAGAAGAAATAATGAATTTATTAGAATAAATAAACATGTAAATGTAATGAACTTATAACACATGTTGTTCAAATAACTAGATAGTGTGTAATCAATACGGAAAGGTAAGAAACCGAAAAACGTTACATTTAATAAATTAACTGAGAATGAAATGCATCTATTGATTTAAGCATATGAAATTATCATAGATAATAATAATAATATCTAAAATATTGAGGAAGAAAATGATTATTTGTTAGAATTCATATCTAAGGAACAATAAAAACAATAAATTCAATACCGTTCATAAAATGGTTTAAAACGTTTGGTAGAACACATTTAATATTCCCGACAGATTTATATCATGACAATATATCGATGCATCTAGTAGAAATATAAATCCCATGCCCAACGCACCAATACCTTTCCAAAAAATTAATCATATAAAACAATATATTAAATTAATTAACAATATTCCTAATAAAATATAGATATCGAAAAGAGATATGTATTTGTTAATAATTCCCCAGTTAGTCAAATAACTATTAAATTGAACACTATATGAAAAACTGGTATATCGTTTAGTAAATAATATCCATCACACAATAATGTGGATATTTAAGCAAATTTCCAATTAAAATGATTACGATAATGATAATGTTTCAAGATATATTTAATAGTCACAAAATATAGTGAGATTTCCAGGATAATAATTAAAATCATTCTTGAAGAAAGTAATCTTTAAACATTCCAAAATGTCCATACCACCATGAAACATTTGAATCAAAATCACCGTTACACAATTAATTTTAATTAAACACTTAATATCATGATAATAAGTATATTCATGATATAAAAAGTCAAATGATCGCTAGAAAAAAGAAATAAGTGGTGAAAATGGTGTATACTACACGAGAAATAAAAGTGAGACAAGAATTCATTACCTTGAGTCTGACTCATCACATGTGTCTTTATCCTCATGAATAATAAAATAAAATTAATTATTTAATTTATTTAGAACCTTTTTTCTTTTTTATCATTAATTTTATTTCACTTATTACAATGTTTTAAAGAACTACTTCAAAAATTAAATTTATGTTGGGCATTTTGACCATATTTGGTTTATGTGTCCAAAATTAATTTTATAGGTCAACATATGGTATAAGGTGAAATTATATAGACATATCTAGAATTATAATCAAGAAAAAACTATCATATATATTCATAAATTATAAATTTAAAACAAATAAAGAAATATTGTTATGTAAAATGAACCAGAGTTACAATCATGAAGACGGTAAACAGTACATATGCATGAGTAACGTTCCCATTTTTAAATGCTAATTATAGAAAGATGTTAAGTAAAGTTAAATAAATATTTAATTATCGATTTTTCATAAATAATATTTTATAATATTATAAATCCTTATATATATAATTCTTATTATGTAAAAGGAATTACATCTCTTGGAGGAGGTGGTAGTCCACACATCCCTGAATGATGTTTTCACCTTTTTTGCATGTGAATAAAGAAAATGCTATATTATATTTATATAAAGGAAATTATTTCATGAATAGAATATAAATTTAATTTATTTCACCTATTTTTCATTAAAACAAACTATTGGACAAGTTTCTAGTTCTTTTTGGGCCTTAATGTCAAGGTCACCTTTGTTAAGCTAACCTTCCTATTAATCGATGTAATTAATTTTAATCACTTTCACTAATATGTTAAGTCAAAAACGATGTTAAAATTATTATACCTTATAAATTGTTTTAATTTGAAATATATAATAAATTTTTTAAAATTTCAATTAAAAAATTGGCATAAATTAATTTAAAATTAATCTCACCAGTGAGATGACAATACGAGGTTTTAAAGTAAAAATGTTTAAAAGGTTATTATGTTTTTATATCAAATTTCAAAGTTAAATTGATTATAAAAATAAAAATTTGATTACTTTATGTATAATTAACATAATTATACTTTAAAATAAATTATAAATATAAATAATCCTTATAAATAAATAATATGAAATGCAATTTTGAATTAAAATTAAGTATTTTTTTCTATTCATCAAAAAATTAAACTTCATTGAAAAATACCAAAAAATTATACTAAGATAATTTTTTTGTTTTTATTTAGAAAATTATTTTTATATTGAAATATAAATTATTAAATTTTCCAAAATTTATATTTAAAATTGGTTTTCTATTAAATGTATGTAAAACATCTTTTATAAAAATATACGATTTTATGTGCAATATTGGGTTTATTCTTATCTTATGCCTATCGAATATTATATTGAAGATATAAGATATATATTTCATTAATATAATTCATAAAAAATTATTTAATTTAATTTATTAGGATAAAATTTCTTTTTGAGCATAAAAGTAGTTTTTATGAAAACATTCCCTTTATTTTCAATTTCTTCTTATCTACATTCCTAATTAATTTATAACTAATGAATGGAACCGTGTATTTTATTAAGTTAGTTAATATTATCCATAAAATTCAACTTAATATCTAGTTTATATCTAATTATATTAAATAACAATATTTTTTATAATATATTATTATTTAGTAAAACTCAGTCATTCATGTTACGCAAGCCATCAAGGAAAGTCATTTTTGTGTGTAACACAAGCGAGCCTCAATATTATGGGTAGGTAAAGATGTTTCATGTAACATGTGATTATTTTTTTCATATAAATAAGTTTATGAAAAAAATTAAATTTTTTATAAAATAAAAATATTGTAATTCATTGGGGTGTTATATTAAGTATTGGTGGGGAGGATTACAATTACAAGTAGTTATACGATGAATAAATTAGATATTTGAAAGAAATATTTTATTACTGAACAAAAGAAAATGAATCATATACGTGGGGAATTTTTAGAGATATAAAGTAGGATATCATTCAATTAGAATTTTAGAATGAAAGGATGGATATGGCTTTGAAATAAATTATATAAATCTAAATTGTGATCTACAAACATGTTCAAGCATTAAATTGGAAAAATGGGGATCACAAATAAAGATACTGAAACATTAAAAATGAATGTGATTCAATAGTTCAAGAGAGAGAATAATTTAATAAATGTTTAGAATAAATGAATCACCCATTTGAATAGAATATCTGTATAAAAATGGTCATCTAGAAGACAAGACCAAGTGGATTATAGAACAATACCACATGTTTCATAAATAGAGGAAAAATCCTAAAGAGCAAGTTAAAGAGAATAGAAGGTCTTTTGAAAACAAACTTGAATTACTAGATGGTGAGAAAATAATCATCAATATAAATTTCTTACATCTTGAAATTAATTTTATGAATCTAAAAATAAAATAAGATGAATTTTCAGAACAAGCTCATAGGAGAGGTATGTAACATCTCGGTTCCGGGTTCCACCCAAAGGTACCCCTTACACTATTAGTCACATGACCTCAAGCGTATTTCCCCAAATTCTAAATTCTACTGACTAGCAGTGATGGACAGTGTTTGATAATTGGGAAAATATTCCCTCATCGGTAGAGTATACACTATAGGATAAGAAATTGTAAACTATTGCTGAAGCATTAATACCAAAAAAAGAAGTAAAAAACAGAAGAATAGAAGTAAAACCAAAATATTCTATAGTATATATATGTTATTAAAAGTATATTTATCTAATAAAGTATCTGAACAAGTAACTATTCTAGAAATAAATATAGAAACCAAAGTAAAAAAAGAAAACAATTAAACACCAGCAGCATCGCAAGCCTCCGATTTGTACCATGATCTCTAGTTCGAACAGTAATCAAGTACCTGGTGAACAATGGATATTGACATTATATATACCTACAACCACATAATTTGTTTGGGTCCAAAACATGTCCCAAATAGGGTGTGAGACGAATCCTGGTAAGCGAACACCAAAAAAATATATATGCATAACTGTTAGTGAATATATATAGTAGCCAATATGCATAAAAGAAGCAATAAACTAGGAAGTGATCAAAAGTAAGCAACATACAATTTTAAATTACATTCATGTACATTTATTATTCATCCCTTGAATCAGGTAATCTCAGGATCTATCCTAAGCTCTATATCCCCCCGTGTAATTGTACCAAAACAATTGTCTCAGAAGGCCATCTAACAAACCATGTAAGTCCAAGTACAAGCTTGCGATTTGGCATGGAAAAATCATCCAAATCATTCAATCATCCATAAAAAAACTCTTGTACTTCTCTCATAGTATAACCCCTTTTGTTCAACACAACATCATTTCATTAAATAACAACCACCTAGGAAGCTCTCATAGTCAATACCCCTTGGTCATAATGGCATCAGTAACTTATAAACGACCTCTTGGGCAGGTCTCACGATCAATACCCATGGGTCAGCATAGCTTAAAAAAATCATAAATGACCTCATGGACAGCTCTCACAGTCAATACCCCTGATTCAATATATATACCAAGTCTCTCATGGTCCTATGTAATTTAATATGAAAACCCACATAGTTTTCCTGGTCCAAGGCCCTCACAATCCGTTGAAAAAATAGTGTTCATGTCATATCAAAGCAGCACATGTAATATATAACTACTGCATGGAAACACATTCACAAATCTTACCACATGCATTTCATATAATCAAACAAACTCCATCCTAATAAAATAAGGCATGAAAAACAAGGTACCTAGCCATACACATAAGAAACAACCCCTTTAAAATCAAACAAACCATAATTGGTATTAATCAAGGTTAAATTCAAAATCAAGAAATACACCAAAAGTGGGTATGCTAAAATTTTCACATATATAATCCAAAGAAAAACAACTAAATGCACAAACTGCCTTCATTGATGTCGTACTATCAATAATTTTGAACATCGGCCCTTGAATCGGACTAAATCAGCCTAAATCAACAAAAAGGTGAAAACTTACCAACCATGAAAACCTCAAGAAAGACAAATAATTAAGAATGGAATCTATAGGGTCTTTTAGAACTCACATGTGGTATTCAAATGCACCTGATGATGTCTCAATCCGAGGTCGGATGGAGAATCGGGAGGGGTTTGATGTTCTTTGGACGTTCTTTCGCTCTCCTATACGAACCAAGAAGAGAAGAAGACATTTTTTAGGATGATTTGGGACCCTGATCTGATTTATCAAAAAATAAGTAAATGGTGTGTTCATTAAATGCGCATTTTGTGTAATATCCTAAACTGACCCCCAAGTTAAGCGGGTCATCCAGATCATCACACGACCATGTTCTGAGTCATTACATGGCTAGTACACGGCTACACGTGGAAACCAGGTGCATGACATGTACTCATAATTACATAGAGTGTACTTAGAAAAATTCTCATTTCTTTCTTTTTCCAAACAAACAACCTAAAAACGAGATCCATACCTGAAAAAAAGATCATGGTTCTTAAAATATTCCCCCCTAATAGAAATTCATCCCCATACTTCCCTTCCATGAGTGGTGAAGTATAATCTGTGAAAAACTCCAGAAAATGTGATCGTACGTCGGACTCTCTCTTCCAAGTCTTGTCCTGAACTCACTCGCAGTGCCATAATACCCATACTAAAGGAACAGAACAACCATAGAGAGCCTTCTTGCAATGATCCATCATCCAAATTGGGTGCACCTTGAATGATTCATCCACCTCCAACTCAACCTCCTTAGGTTGAAAAAAATGTGACAAGTTTGAGAAGTAACGTCAAAAATGGGAAACTTGAAAGACATCGTGCATGTACCTGTACCTATGAGGTAACTACAACTAACATGGAACCGGCCTGACTCTCTCTAAAACCTCCAATGTCCAAACTTATCTCAGTGAAAGATTCCCATACTGCCATGAACCAGCCCGGGTACCCTGGTAACCCGATAACTGAGCCGTCCCTGACAAATCTCGAAGGGCGTTCCCGATCCCCATGGGTTGGCAACTAGCACCTAGCATCACACAACAAGCAAGTGGGAACGATTTTTCCACCAACAATGAGGAATAAAAGAAACAAGACAATATACATAACAAAAAGAAACTCCACTAGGAGTAATGTACCAGAAAACTAAGAGGCATAAAAACCCGAAAGTACTACAACCCAAGTACTAAAAATGGGAAAACAACCCCAAGGTCCCTAATGACACAACTCATCAATACCAAAGATCAACAACTAGATCCACCTCCATGATATCACTTCCCATTGCTCGATTCTGGAAGAAGAAAGTCTACAAACACCCGAAGGGAAAAGTAGGGTGTGAGCCTAAGCCCAGAAGGATACCACAAAATATTCTGTAACAGGTGCCAAATATAGATTATCCAAAGAAAAGCTTTCAATTTACAAATAAACAGGTTTGCAAATTCAAAATCATATTTTAACGAAACATTCTTTACATTTTCAAATGATGGAAAATTTACTTTAAGCAAATTCATTACCAAGATGGAGTATTTCTAAAATAATGGCTTAAGTAAAACATTTATATAAAATGGTTTATATAAATTCAGCAAGCATGTAATGCAGTTCAAAAGTATTGGCATACATTTATATCTCAAATATAAATAAACAAGAGAGCAACATGGTCATCTGCCAAAAGGTATGATACTATTAACCGGTTATAGGATTCCACACACCTGAACTCATAAAAATGTGTATACAATCGTCCCTATGACACTGTCCAAAGGAGACTCAACACCAACCCGTTGGGGATATGACCTGTCACAAGGGTGTTTTAGAACATTTTCGTAGCGTAGAGTGTATCCAAATAACTCACTAACAACCTAAGGCTTGCATGCTCTCTTACATGATGGGTGAACTATTTTAAGAATTCTTAAAAATATTATCAATCCCATTCTTCCATTTCAAAAGTGAAAATTTTGTTCCATTTAAAACCAAAACAGGTTTTATTCAAAACATGCATTTTTCAAAAGATAAAACCAATAGGATTCTATAAAATCATTTTAAGTCATTTTCACCAGTTTTAAATCCAATCAAAACCAATTCCATCTTCACAAAATTTATTTAGAAAATTAAATTCAATAATTTAATTGAAAACATTTCAATCAAATCCACAATTTAAATTAAACAATTTAAATCGGCTAATTTCCATAATCACACCCAATTCAATGGAATTGGGGTTTTCCAAATTTCCTTGCCAAAACCATTTCAAATACCTCGATTCACTGGAATTGAGTTTTTATCAATTTAATTGAAAGAAAATTTGAGCAATTGAATTTAAATCAACAATTGAAATAAATCAAGCAAATACAATGATAATCAATTTGGTAAGTTTGGATGAAACCACCTACGTCAAAGGTTTTGATGAAAACCACAACGGTCGAGAACGCTCAAGAAAACCGGATTGCTTCTTCAAGAACCCACCTTAAATATCGTATCCTAGAAAGATCAAGACTAGATCACATCATATTTGGCATCCACACACTTAGATCTAACAATAACTGGCATAGATCTAAGAAACTAAGAGAAGTGGAGAAGTTGATCTAAGTGGATCTAAGAAACCGATCAAGAACAATGAAGAATGATCACATACCTCAAGAATCCGGCTTCGATTCACTAAGAGGAGCCTTTGGATCGCCTCTAAAATGATTGGAGAACCTTCTCAAACCTTAAAAGAAGAAAAATTCCAAGTTAGGGCCACTTAGGAGAAAAAACGAGGATCTTAGAGGAAAAAACGAGTGAGATCCACTTTCATAGGATCTCATTTAAGTGGTCATATTGTTTTTCCACACAGTTAGACAAACCGTGCGCTAACCGTGCATTATCCACTACCTCGGAAGACACACCACGAAGTGGTTGGCCACACGGTTAGAAAACCCATGCCTCTCCCATGCAGAAGATACCGCCTCCAAGACCAACTACGCACGGTTTGGCCACATGGTTTAGACAACCTGTGAGCCGCTCGTGCGACTTCCCCTTTGCCTCAAAACAACATTTAATGTTTTCCCGACTCTCCCTTTTGTAACTACTCCAAAACTGTGGTACATAGAAACATCAAAAGTACCTGTAAATGTAACGTGATGTTATAACCCCCCCACCATAAGATCTTTCTATACCCAGAAAGCCTATGAAAAAACCTCAACATCAAAACAATGAGGCCACTGCTATCTCATTAGTTCCTTCCTTTCCCACGTCTCATGAGAATCAGAACCATTATTCCAAAGTACACAGACCAAAGGTATCATCCTCCCACAAAGTACCATGGTCTCAGAATCAATAACCCCGACTAGTCATTCAGTCACGGATAAATCTAGTTCAATCTCAAGAGCACTCCAGCTCAAAACATGAGACGGATCAGAGAGATACTATCACAGCTATGATGCATGGAACACATTATGTATCAACATCAGCTGTGGTGGTAGAGCTAGATGGTAAGAGACTTTCCCTGCATTCCCAACAACCTCGAAAGGTCCCACAAAATGAGGAGCAAGCTTTCCTTGACTCCTAAGCCGTAAATGACCTAATCGGTGTGAAACGTTGAAAAACACCTGGTCACCAACTGAAAACTCTAATGGTCTACGGTGACGATGAGCTTTAGACTTGTAACGACTCTGCGCTATCAACATTCTTTGATAAATCAACTGGATCTTAGTTATTGTCTCTTGGACCAAACTCGGTCCTACCAAGGAACTTTCACCAATCTCTACCCAACATAAAAGAGATTCACAAGGACGGCCATAAAATTCCTCAAAAGGATCCATTTTGATCACATATTGATAACTGTTATTATAAGAAAACTCAATTATCCCTAGATGATCATCCCAAAACCCACCAAAGTTGAGAACACATGCACGAAGCATATCCTTAATGATCTGAATAGCTCTATCAGTCTAGCCATCTGACTGTGGATGGTAGGCCATGCTCAAATGGACCTGAGATCCCAGTGCCTTTTGAAGGCCTCTCCAAAACCGAGAAGTAACCCAAGGATCCCTATCAGAGACTATATCAGACAGAACTCCGTGAAATCGAACAACTTATTTCACATAGATATTTCCCAACTCCTCAAAATTGGTTTTATCTCAAATAGGTATAAACTGAGCTGAATTGGTCAGCCTGTCGATCACAACCAATATCGCATTCTTCTTCCTCTGGGTTTGAGGTAACCCATCTACAAAGTCCATAGAGATTTCATCCCACTTCCATGTAGGGACTGGAAGTGGTTGAAGCAAACACAAAGGTTTCTGGTGCTCGACCTTCACCTACTGGCGTGTATTGCAATGAGATACAAACTCACCAATGTCTCATCTCATACCTGTCCAAAAGAACTATCGCTGCTTTTCAAAGAACATATTCGTGGTTCCTGGGTGCACAACACACTGAGAGTTATGGAAATCCCCCATCACATCCTTCCTTGACACTAACGGCACAATGTAATGGTTTCAATAACACATAACACCCTCTTTGGAAAACAACCATTGGATGTCGGTCTCCCCACCATAATGAGAGTCCCTAATGGTATGGATTTCATCATCTAGTTGTTCTTCCTAAAGAATTAACTTGAGAATAGCAAATGTCAACTGAACACTGGCTAAAGAAACTTCATTCTCCTTCCACTGAACTCCAATATACAACTGAGAAAAAAGAGACATCAAACTCCACTCTTCTGAAGATTATTTCACAGCCTATGATGGAAGTTTCCTGCTTAACACATCAGTGACAACATTCCCTATCCCCGGGGTATAGTCAATGTCAAAGTCGAAAGATTGTAGGTACTCCAGTCAATGCCTTTGGTGGAGGTTATAATCTTTTTGAGAGAAGATATTACTCAAGCTATTGTGGTTTGAATACACAGTAATCCTTTCCCCATAAAGGTAATGTCTCCAACACTTAAGTGTGTGAATTACAGCTACAAGTTCAAGGTCATGGGTAGGATAGTTCATCTCATGAGGCTTAAGCTGAAGAGATCCATAGGCAACAACATGATTACCTAGCATAAGGATACATCCCAATCCTGAACCCAATGCATCATAGAAGACCATGTAACCTATCCCAGCCTCAGGAAGAGTTAACACTGGCATTGTAGTCAAAAGACTATTTAGCTCAATTATCATTCCATGAAAACTTCACCCCGTTTCAAGTCAGAGAGTTCATTGGAGAAGCTATCTTTGTGAAGTCTTTAACAAAGCAGTGATAAAATCCTTCTAATCACAAGATGCTCCGAATCTCAAAAACATTTCATGGTTGTTCCCAAGTAATAACAGCCTTCACCATCTCAGGATCAAATGATATTCCCTGTTCTAAAATGCAATGTCCCATGAATTTTACTTCTTGAATCTAGAAATCGCACTTTGAAAGCTTGGAATAAAGTCGGTGATTCCTTAGAAGACTCAGAACTATTCTCAAATGATGCACATGATCCTCCTAACACTTGGAGTACAAAATAATTCAATCCACAAATACTACCAAAAAAGTATCAAGATACTTACAGAAAACCTTTTTCATCAAAGCCTTGGAAACTACAGGTGCATTTGTTAGGCCGAAGGTCACAACACGGTACTCATAGTGGACATACCTACTCTAAAAATTGGTCTTATGATTGCCTAATTCTTTTACCCTCAACTGATGGTAACCAGATCGAAGATCAAATTTTGAAAACCACTTTGCCCCTTTCAATTGATCAAAAAAAACTTCAATTCGCGGTAACAGATATTTGTTCTTTATCGTAACTCGATTGAGATTTGATAATCAACACATAAACGAAGAGAACAATCAGCCTTCTTAGAGAAGAGAACAGGTGCTACCCAAGGTGAAACAATCGGGCTTATAAAACCTTTCTCAAGAAGATCATATAACAGTGACTTCAGTTCTTTTAGTTCTGCTATAGCCATTCGGTAAGAGGGAATAGAAACCGGTTGAGTACCATCCATTAAGTCAATAGAAAAATCAAACTCTCTTACTGGTGGAAAACAAGAGAAGTTAGAAGGAAACACGTCGGGAAACTCAGCGACGACTGGAAGAATATAACCACACATTGAATATTTCTCTATATCAATAAAAAACACCAATATAACTTTCCCCAACTCTAGATAAGAGGTTCTAGATCTACTTGACCTTAGGTCCCATTATCCTTGAAAAACAAGAGGCACACTGCTCGGTGTAGTAAGGTAGAACTGTCGAAGATAACAATCGATCTGGGATTTATTAGCAATGAGCCAATCCATCCCAAATATGACATGAAAAGATTTCATGTCTAGAACCAAAAAAATATAAGCATGATCAACATCTGATAGAGAGAAGACACAAGCAGGACTACAGAGACCCTTATATCTCATTGTACCCAGGGGTATAGAAATATCCATCTCACAAGATAAAATATCCATAGGTAGATTAAGTAGATTAACAATATGGGTTGAAATAAATAAGTCAGATGCACTAGTATCAAAAAGAGAAGTCACTAATGATGAAGCTATAGTAATGGTACCTCTCACAGTTGTAGGACCTGTATCAGCAACCTATGGCGACTATTCCACTGCGTGAATAATCTTCGTTCTGAATACCTGTGGCTGGAACCCTGTTGTACGTGAAGCATTTGATTACCCTGTAGTTTTTGGAGGTTTTGATGATCCTGTTGTACTATGTGGATTAGAGAAGTGAATGAATAATCTTTGTAAGTTCCCTAAACGTCTATAGGAGCTAAAGTTATTGGGTTCCTTAGTGAAAACTTTCTTAGATTGTACTAGCTTTCCACACTGATAGCAAGTCAAAGAATCCCCTCCTGGTGCTAACGGAGGTCTGGAATCACTCTAATGTCGAGAACTACCATGAGAAACACCGCGCTTCCGTTTTTTTAAGGAACCAACACTGCCACTACGAGGGAAATGAACTTCCATCAACCCTGAATTTCCTACCAGGTACATCTCAACAATCATCGCCCTATTCATTACATCAACATAAGTGGGTAGCTTAAGTTAGAAAACATGAGAATGGATATCTGATCGAAGTCCCAACTCGAATTGTCGAGCCTCCATTTTCTCATTAGATACAATATCAGGAGCAAACTGTACCAACTCAAAAAAGCGATTTGAGTACTCAGTCAGGGTTTTGTTCTCCTGCTCACGCTTGAATACTCCACAGCCTTGGCCAACACCATTGATTCTAGATATAAAAGGTTAGTGAAAGGAAACATAATGTCTTTCCACTCCAAACCGTCATGATTCCCAATCGTCACCATCGTGTCCCACTATTTCCTACATGGTCCCTCCAGCACGAAGGTGGCACACTTCACCTTGATCACATCATGTGTCTCCAAGAACCCAAACAGATGTGCAATCTTACTCAACCATTCCTCAGCATGTTGAGGGTCAGTGGATCCTTTGAAAACCGGTGGCTTCTGTCATAGGAACTCTTGAGAACAACTTCTAAGAATATCACTATGAGGATCTATAGCTGGAGACTGAATAGGAACTGGAGGTGGTACCTGTCGCCAAGATTGGACAGTACGAACAATCACCTCAACTAGACTCAGATCCACAATATGACTCGCCTACTGGGATTCAGCAGTATCATCTTTTTGGATTTTATTCCCATGTCTTCTCAGAGGTATGATTCTACACAACATAAAAAGACTTTAGACTAACACTCAAACAGAGTAACAAGGAAAACTATTCTTACCAGAAGGGATAAAAAGATTCGGATTCCACTCTATCCAAATAAAAACAGGGAAAATACTAGAACTAATTAACAAGTAGTATTTCCCTAACCAACCCTCGTGACTTAAGGTTCATTGTGGTGAGAGATAACTAGGCGCTCAATCACAACTACCTTCTATATCCTGAAAAGAATACTCAAATGAATACTGTCATCAAGGCAATATGATTAACCTGCCCTTTGATTCCATTTTGTCACAAACCAGCATGGGTACCTTGGTAACCTGATAACTGAGCTGGCCCTAACATAGAACGAATGGCGTTCCCGATCCCCACGGGTTGGCGACTAGCACCTGGCATCACACAACATGCAAGTGGGAACGATTTTTCCACCAACAATGTGGAAGAAAATAAACAAGACAGTATGAATAGCAAAATGAAACTCCACTAGGGGTAATGTACCAGAAAAAAAAGAGGCATAAAAAGCCCAAAATACTACAACCCAAGTACAAAAAATGGGAAAACACCCCCAAGGTCCCTAAGGAAACAACTCACCAAGACCACAGATCAACAACAGGATCCACCCCCATGAGATCCCTTCACATTGCTCAATCCTGGAAGAAGAAAGTCTACAAACACTCGAAGGAAAAAGTAGGGTGTGAGCCTATACCCAGTATAATACCAGCAAAGATTCCGTAACAGATACCAAATATAGATTATCCAAATAAAATCTTTCAATTTAAAAATAAACATGTTTCGCATTTCAAAATAATATTTTAACAGAAAATGCTATACATTTTCAAATGATGAAAAATTACATTAAGAAAAGGATTTACAAAGATGGAATATTTAAAAAACAATGGCTTAAGTAAAAAATTTATATAAAATAGTTTATATAAATTCAGTAGGCATATAACGCAGTTCAAAAGTATTGGAATACATTTATATCTCAAATATAAATAAACAAGCCAGCAACATGGTCATCTGCCAAAAGTTACAATACTATTAACCAGTTATAGGATTCCTCACACTCTATGTGAACTCAGAAAAATGTGTATACAAACGTCCCTATGGCACTTGCCAAAGGAGACTCGTCACCAACATGTTGGGGATGTGACCCACCACAAGTATGTTTTAGAATGTTGTCGTAGCGTAGAGTGTATCCAAATAACTCACCAACTACCTAAGGCTAGAATGTGCTCTTACATGACGGACGAACTATGTTAAGAATGCTTAAAAATACGATCAATCCCATTCTTCCATTTCAAAAGTTCCAATTTCATTCCATTTAAAACCCAAACAGGTTTTATTAAAAACATGCCTTTTTCACAAGATAAAACCAATAGGATTCTATCAAATCATTTTAATCCATTTTCACCAGTTTGAAATCCAATAAAAACCAATTCCATATTCACACAATTTATTTCCACAATTAAATTAAACAATTTAATTAAAAACATTTCCATAAAATCCAAAATTTAAATCGGCCAATTTCCATAAACACACCCAATTTAATAGAATTGGGGTTTTCCAAATTTTCATTCCCAAACAATTTCAAATACCTCGATTCACTTGAATCGAGTTTTTATCAATTTAATTGAATGAAAATTTGAGAAATTGAATTTAAATCAACAGTTGAAATAAATCAAGAAAATAAAATGATAATAAATTTGGTACGTCAGGATGGAACCACCTACTTCAATGGTTTTAACGAAAACCACAACGGTTGAGAACGCTTAAGAAAACCAGGTTTCTTCATCAAGAACCCACCTTATATCTCTTCTCACAGAAAGATCAAGACCAAATATCATCATATTTGGCATCCACACACTTATATCTACCCATAATAGGCTTAGATCTAAGAAAAAAAGAGAGAATAGAAGAATTATATCTAAGTATATCTAAGAAACCGATCAAGAACGATGAAGAACGATCACATACCTCAAGAATCCAGCTTCGATTCACCAAGAGGAGCCTTTGGATTGCCTCCAAAATTATGGGAGAACCTTTTTTTACCATAGGAGAAGCAAAATATTGAGTTAGGGCCACTTAGGAGGGAAAAAAGGCACTTAGAGGCAAAAATGAGTGAGATCCACTTTTATAGGATCTCATTTAAGTGGTCGCACAGTTTGACCGCACGGTTAGACAAACTGTGAACTGACCGTGCATTAGCCACTACCTCGATAGACTCCCCACGCATGGTTTGGACACATGGTTAGGCAAACCATGCACCACCCATGAGGAAGCTACTGCCTCCAATACCAACTACGAACATTTCGGCCGCACGGTTTGCAAAACCTGTGTGCCGCCTGTGCAACACACCCTTTGCCTCAAAACAACATTTAATGTTCTCCAAACTCTCCCATTCGTCACTACTCCAAAAAAGAGGTACATAGAAACGTAAAAAGTACATCAAAAAGTAATGTGATGTTACACCTACCTCATAATCCTCCTAAGTCCCAACCTCAGTGTGACACGTTAGAAAACCTAATATCCGACTTCGAAATCCTGGGGCCATCTCCATTGATCCTCAAAAGATTTCTGATGAAACTGTGTAGTATTGATTCTCTTCCTAATTAACACCACCTTCATTTTGGTCTCTTTGACAAGGCGAGGTCCCAACATAGCTACCATTCCAACATACATCCAATATACTGGTGATCGGTATGGCCAACCATAAAAAACCTCATATGGTTCCATACGAATTTTTTTCCTGAAAACTATTATTGTAGGCAAACTCCTCCATTGGTATGTCTCTCTCCCACTATCCCCCAAAATCCAAGATGCATGCTCGAGGCATGTCCTCCATAACCTGAATCATGCACTCAGATTGTCCATCTATATGGGGATGGTATGTTGTACTCAAAAGTACCTATGTACCCAAATCCATCTGTAGTCCCAACAAGATATGAGAAGTAAACTGGGAGTCCCTATCTAAAATGATAGAGTGAAAAACCCCATATAAATGTAAAATCTATCAGATATAAAACCTTAGTAAGTATGTCAAAAATAACCCATACAACATAATTTCCTTTAGGTGACCTTGGTAAACCTATCACAAAATCCATCGCGACATCATACCACTTCCAGTCAGGAATGGGTAACTACTGTAATAGCCTTGTTGGTCATGGATGCTCCACCTTCACCTAATGATAGGTGGAACATCTCATCCCAAAAATAAAAAAGATCCATATTCCTAATTGGACACCAATACTGATAATGTAGATCTCAATACATCATGGTGACATCGGGATTAACGGCCCATACCAAACATGAAAATCTCATAACAGCTCCGAGCGTATGTCTGCTGACACCCATAAGTTCCTACGAAAATGCACAACCTTATCCACACATATGTTCCATCCAGGTGTATGGTCCTTTCCAGAAACACTCTCCCATAGGAATAGGTCTTTGGAATCTGATAGATTCCTAATTAGAACTCCATCTATTATAGTATAGGTAACGGCTATAGAAGGAAGAAATGTCTTCCCATGTTTGTCGTCTACTTCCAAATGTATGTAAAAGAACAGATATATAAGCTACCACTCACTTATGGACTCATGAATTTCTTATATCTAAGTTATTCTTCTTAATTATTCATCCTCTGTGTTTCCTTTTCCATGAATGCAGGCAAGCTCAAATGCAAAATATAGAAGGTACTCAACCCACCATCTCTATCTAATATTCAGATCATGCTGAGTAAAGATATACTTGAGGCTTTTTTGTTCAGTGTATACCATAAAATGATCTACCAAAAGATAATGCCTCCAACAGCATAAAACATGCACAACTGTAGCTAACTCGAGATCGTGCGTCAAGTAATTCCTCTCATGTGGCTTCAACTGCCGAGACCCATATACAATGACTACTTTCCCCTCCATAAGAACTACTCTTACCCTGATACCTGAGGCATCGTAGTAAATGGTGTGACTATTGATTGGATTTGGAAAAATCAGAATATGTGTTGAATTAAATCTCCCTCTCATGTTTTGAAAGGCTGAATCATAGAAATATATCCACAAGTACTTCACACCCTTCTTATTCAGTCCCTTTAGTGGCGCTGCTAAGCATGAGAAGTCATAAATAAAATGAATTTCATAATAATATAGCACCATAAAACTCCATATCTCAAGGAAATTCTTAGGATCCTCCTAGGAAACTACTACCCTCACTTTCTCTAGGTCTACTTATACTCTTGTCTCTAAGATGACATAACCAAATAAGTGAATCGGGTCCATCCAGAAGTGTCATTTTGAGAGATTAGCATATAACTAATGATCTCTCAGTGTAATATATACGATTTCAAGATTGATGGCATGGCCATGTCGAGTGTGAGAGTACACCAAGTTATCATCCATAGAAACTACCACAAAATAATCTGTGTACAGATTGTACACTCAAGTCATCAGTGCCATGAAAACTACCGGCACGTTCGTGACACTGAATGGCATAACCAAATACTCATATAGACCATACCTAATCTGAATGGTTGTAAGAGGTATATCTGATGTTTTAATTCACAATTGATGATAACCGGAAGTCCAGTCAATCTTTGAGGACACCCTGGTTGTTTGATGATGATCAAAGAGGTCATCAATACTCAGTAAGGGATATCGGTTCTTGAATGTCAACTAGTTCGGCTTCAAATAATCCAAATAGTCTATGGGTACCATCTTCCTTCTTCGCAAAAAGTAAAGGTGAACCCCATGGATAAGTACTAGGTCAGATGGAAATCTTTTCCTAAAACTCCTCTTACTACATATTGAGCTCCTATAACTCTAGTGTAGCCATCCTATAAGGATAAATGGACACATGTGTTACTCCTGACACAAGATCAATAGAGAAATCTACCTCACTCTCTAGTGGTAAACCTGAAACGTCCTCTGGAAATACATCTCTGAAACATTACACCAGTGGAATAAAGTCCATATGTGAAGTCCCCTGGTCATCCG
The DNA here is from genome assembly GCA_963277665.1 of Viscum album. Lineage (NCBI taxonomy): Eukaryota > Viridiplantae > Streptophyta > Magnoliopsida > Santalales > Viscaceae > Viscum > Viscum album. Next base: position 806,626,118 of record OY728155.1, read on the forward strand.
GATATAAACTAGTAATTTGGGATGTAATTCATTATAACACATGATGCTCAGGTCCATCTCTGCTCTCCTAGACATCCCATTCACTCTTATGTTGATAAAACCCACCCTATGGTGATAGAAGTCAAAAAAGGCCTAAAAGGAGACCAACCCGTCCATTCCAAGAATGACATTGAAACAGGTCATCTCTAGGACATATAGGTTCTATAATAAGTGAACCATACCAACCTCAAGATGGAACTGCTGGCACTGATGTACACTATCCTCCCTAATCCCAAACGGAGTGTTAAGAATTATAACATCATCATATGTAAAGATGAAAATCCCAAGGCCCTCCAAAAAGGCTACAGATATTAAACTATGGGAATCCCCAGTATCAAAAAGAGCAGTATCCAAAACTAAGGAAACTATAATTGTACCTGTAACTATAGAGGGTATGGGATCCTGCTCATGCAAGTTCTATTCCATCGCAAAAGTATGGCTTGTAACGTGGCCCTATGAACCTACCTAGATACCCTGAGCTGATCCTCCCTAATGTTATTGAAAACCTGAAAATGGGATTCTACATCCATGACCACCTCCTTGTCCGGAATAAATTGATGAACTCCAATTCCTAGAAAGATGAGGAACTGGTGGCCCCGCTCTTATACGTGGAGTTGTAATGAATCCCCTCTCACTAACTACTAGTGAGAAAAACCAGAAAAAAATGATGAGGATGTCCCATCTTACTAAAATATTGGCACTATAATGAGTATCTCGGGCATGAAGGTATCATTTTACCACTCATCTTACACTGGTAGCACCTCACCTAACTACCTAAAGATACATCCCTACTATTGGAATCAACACATGAAGGCTCCCTGCAGTGCTTCATTCTATGAAATTATGGAGTACCAGCCTTGGATGCTAATCCACCAAGGCTCATAGCTACGAACTCCCTCATAATGTGCTCAGTAATCAGTGCTTGATTTACTATAGCAGTCAACGAAGTCAACCTGACAACATTCACCTACAATCAGATTTCATACATGAGACCATCCCCAAAATTCATATCTAGTGATAACTCATCGCCTCCCAACATAGGTGTGATGCATTGAATCATTGTAAAAAGAGAAGAGTAATCCATCACTAATAGAACACCCTACTCCATATGAATGAAATCTCAGGCGCGGTCAGCCCTCAACTTCTCATGGTAGACGTAATCATATAAATTCTTTTGAAACTCTTGCAAAGTCATATCCTGTTGATGTCTCTCCTGTGAGATGACATCCCACCACCTATTGGTGGAATTACATAGCATGTACGTTGCAACAATCACCCTCCTCTCTGGAGGTGTCTCCAAATGCTCAATGATAGAAAGTATGGCCTCCAACCATGATTCTATAGCCTATGGTCCCCCATCATCTAAAAAAGTGGGAGGATGCTCCTATTGGGACACTCGCATCAACTCTTCCAAAGTCGGGGTAGGATGTGGTGATCACTGATAAGTTAGAATCATCCTCATAAATCCTACACGAAACAGTGCATTAGCACCCGGATCCAGAATAATAGCATGTTCGAATATAGGTACGATGGGAGGATTTATGGGTTGTCCCTGATCTACCATTTCTGGTGTCTGATCATCGACATGTTCCTGGCATACAAATGGAGGACGTCTTGGTGACATGACTATATATGATAAATCACACACCTCAGTTCAAGGATATCAAGGAAAAAACATAAAAGTTCCAGAATATAATTGGAGAAGGAAAGCAATAATGTTTTACAAAATAGTGTTACACAGCATGTAGAACCACTACATAGAATGTTCCCTTTAATCTTTAACATGGGTGTGTACCTCTTCCAACCAGGTCATGTAAGACCCCACACACACGGTGTTTTCCTTATGAGACACAGCATGTACATGAATATCCCCTACTGCCCATGTACTTCTATACCCATAGAACTACATGGTCCTACAAGTTCAACACTACACAGAGTCTTCACCCTAAACACAGCATGTACTACATAATTTTCATCCACCCCTATCATTAGCCACACGACCCGATGCACGGCTGGAAACAACACGGCGTGTACTCACTGTACACGACATGTTGTACCAAAATTTTATAAACCCCATGTCTCTACTCACAATGTTTGTCACAATGTCAACATCTACATATCATGTACATAAAGTACACAGTGTGTTCTTAGGAAAATCCAGTTTTTCCATAGCGGAAGAATAAATGATGTGTGTTCATAACATCAAACGCTTTGTTTTCTATGTTTCCAGATGGTAAGCCTCTAAAACTTCTCCAAACCCTTAAAAACATAAATTTTTTCCAAATAATGACAAATTATGACCAGTGAGATCCCAGAATCCCTACAAATTATAGTTTGGAATCTTTTTCACATCATAACATGATATAATTCCATTAAAATTCAAACATGATCCACCAGATTCTAATCCAAGAGGTCCCGTGTCACCTTAGGGACCAAATTTTGGCATCCATCGAAATGAAACATTACATATTATAATGCACAATCAGAATAGAATGTATTTATATCATGGAATCTATCACAATAGCATCCATATCTAGCACAACATTTATCACAACAACATGAAATCAGTAGTGCATTCTAAATTTTATCATAAGAATGCATGACATGTGATCTCAAGAAAGTACCTATATTCTTCATGATATGGAATACCCTCATCTCTTTAGGTTAAAATAGAAATAGAACCAAAATTATATCAATCATAATAACATAAAACAAATGAATCAGCCAATGGTGAAATAAAATCAACTATAATAATTGAAAAACAAGAAAAATTTCTATATTCGAGGGAAATTGGATTTTCCCTATACACAGGTTAGCTACATCCAAGAGAAGTTGACTACCAACTACCTATTCTTTACTATCCTAGCCTAAACACTCCAATTAGTAAGGAAAATCATGAAATAAGTTTCTTTAATACCACTTTGTAACATCCCGGTTCAGGGTGCCGCCCAAAGGTTCCCTGTAACAAGTTGGTCCATGATCCCACACCCATTTCCCAAAACTCCAGAGGCTACTGACTAGTAGTGAGGGACATGGTATAATAATGTAGAAACCATGACCTCATTGGAAAAGTATACATAGAAAAATAACTAATAGTAAACAATAGCAGAAGCAGTAATACAAACAAAAGAAGTAAATAATGGAAGATTGAAAGTAAATCCAATAGAGGGAAATATATATATATATATATAATGCATATAATATGTATCTATGAAAGTATCCAAACAAGTCAGAATGCTGGAAACAAATACAAAAACCAAATTACAAAAGAAAACAAATAAAATCCAGCAGCATCGCAAGCCTCAGCTTTGTCCCATGCTCTCCTGCTCCAACAACAATCAAGTTCCTAATGAAGAAGGCCCCTTCCCATTATATATACCTAGAACCATAAAATTTTTTCGGTCCAAACAATGACCCAAATAGGTTGTGAGATGAATCATAGTATGAAACCACAAAAAGATCTATTCCCAACTATCTGTGAATATATATATATATATATATTGTAGGTAATATATAGAAATGAAGTAGTAAACTATGAAGTACTCAAAAGTAAACAATATGAAATTTTCAATTATATTCAATTAAATTTTTTATCCACCCCTTTAATCATGTAATCGTGATAGCTTGATTAAGCTTTATATCCCCCTGTGTAATAGTATCAAAACAGAGGTCTTAGAAGAACTTCTATCAAAACAAGTATGACCGAGTCCAGGCTTGTGCATTGGATTGGATGACTTATCACAATCATTCATAAACAACCCTTTGGGAAATCTCTCACAGTATTTTAACACCCCAATAATCCATGGTATGCTTCCTTTTGAATAATGCAATAGCTTGTGTTGTACAGAACTTGGAGTTTTATCACACCATGACCAATCAAAATATGCGTTATGAATAGTAATACCAACTTTTTGAAATTTTTTAAATTTTATTTTTCAAAATGGACTTCATTTTTGTATTTAGAATATCAAAATTACCTTATGGTGAATTTTTTGTGTTTTTCTGAGTACATTCAATTTTTGATGAATAGTAAAAAACACTACGTTGTTGTTTAAAACCTAATTTTTATTTAAATAATTATTTATTTTATTTAAATTTATTTTATGTGAAAATAGATACATAATACCTATATTAGTCAAATTAAATTCATTGGAGTTATTTTAAAATAAGATTTGATGTATAATATTTTTTGGAACTTTTTACTGTCTTTTACCCACCTTCTAGGCACATTTGAAAATTTTACCAAAACGTAATTTTACCACTTCTGTGAATTGAATTTCAAAAATTTGCGAGACATTTTTGACATAATAAAGTAAAAATGTGGTTTAATAGGATAAAAATAATTTTTTGTGAATAGTAACTTTTGAATTTTATTTACCACGGTTAAAAGTAAATAGGGTAATTAATGGAAAAAATGATATTATAATTAGCATAACACATGTCCTAATTCTATTGTACAGGTTTATTTAGAACAAAATCATCCTTAGTAATAAAATATGATCCTTTTTTTCACTTGGATTAGATTAGTACATTTATTATTATTTTATTTAATGAAGAGTTAAAAGTGTTAAATTCAAAGTTTAATAACTAAAACATTTTTAATATAGGGTTATAATTAAGATAAATTAGACTATAAATATTAATTAGAAAGATAAAAATATGTCCTACATAATGGTATGTTATTTGTAATTTTTATACATTAAATAATTAAATTTATTTATGACACAATGATAATGCAGTAATTACCTTATCTTTGAATGATTAAACAATTTATATTATAAATATCCAAATAAATGTAAATTGAGACTTTTGATGAATTACAATAAATTTATTATTTTAATATGACATTTTAGGTTTTATGTAATAATTTTTTTTCAAAGTGATATAGTTTTTCTGACTTTCACAAAAACAAAATACAAAATAGTGTCAAAATTGCCATAATTTAGTTTTTAAAACAAAAACTATATTATTAAGTGATATATTATTCATAAAAATATAAAATTTGGAAAAAGGACATATATAAGTTTATATATATCAATAATTAACCCCTTGGGGTTCTCTTGTATTTTTATAGTATGTTTATTAACAATTTATCATAATAATACAAGAATACATTGAAAACGTTAAACTATTTATCTAAGTGTTAAATCTAAAGTACAAGGTTAATATGGTGACCCAAAACTTTATAAAACCTATTGGTTGAGAGGTTATAGGATCATATCCACCTTTTATTTTAAATATATCCATTTTGATACATTATATACTGAATATGATTGTAAAATAAAATAATATTTCATGCTTTCCCGAAAGTGACCCTCACTACTCTTATAAAAGTGTCCTTACCCTTCTCTCAAAATAACACCTCCAAAGCCATTTGGATTGGCCAAACCCTACTCAAGAATCCTCCCAACTACAATTAATTCGACCTAGAGGCCTTAATTTGATCATAAATCCTTCCTACAAAGCACATTTTATCAACTCTAAAGGAAGCACCCGAAGAAGAGGTACAAATTTTACACCCTCTTTCAAAGTTCTTTTCTTCTTCCACTTCCCCTTTCTTTTTTGATTCCATAACAAAATAATAAATCCATTACCTTATACATAATTTTATTTTATTATAAATATAGTGCAACTGAATTCATTATTCTATCTATCCTATGAATGACAAGTCACTATACGTGCGTACGTGCGGCTTACCATCACCCTGTCATGGTGTAGATTGTTATTCAAAAAAATAATTATTTGGATGGATATAATAATGAGTATAACTAATGTAAATAATAAATATAACATGTTAATGAATCTTTATATATTATATAACATCAAATTAAATATGATTTCACCATCAATATAATGATATTGTTGCTCGTGCGTACGTACGGATTACCGTATCCACGAACGCGGTGAATTTCATTCCCCATCATAACCATTCAAGAATAATTTTCATTTTATAATTAAAAATAATGTTTAAGAACATAAAAAATGTCTGTATATAAATCAAATACATCTTACCCATAACAAAACATGGCTTACATAACCAAGCATATAATGGAAAATGAATCAGTTAACACCCGAAACAATGATACTACTAAAATATTATTAACAAAGCAATATTAGAAGATCATATATGATATAATATTTAAGAATTTTATTCTTGTATAATTTAATAAAAATTATTTAACTATTATACATGTGGTTAACATACCCTCGATCAAGGAAAATTACAAGGTAGTGGTTAATTCAACAATCTATTCATTATATGAGGTTGTTTATACGTTATTATCTACTAGGACCTCTTTATAATCCACATATGTGTTTCTTAAAAATGTATTACAAAACATTTTTACTATTTCCAAGAATATTGTATAAAGTAATTTATTCCCTTTTTTGACTTTTTATTTAATGTTTCTAAAGGAAACTTTTCGTCGTTTTCCAAACAATGCCCTTTACGGCCTTTTAGACAAAATTAAAGAAAGAATGTTTTTTAACATATTCGGTGAGTGAAACTATTTTACACCATTATCACATCTTTTAAGCTTCACTTACAATATTATAAGAATATTTTCAAAATAAATTCTTTATTTTAAAATTATTTGACTTTTAGATGATTTCAAAATAGAAATAGATATTTCTCTCAAATAGTTTTGATTCCATCGATGTCAACATTCTTTGATGTATTTTACACTTGTTTGAATCTGATTTATTATGATACATTCTTCCATATTGTATTGAAGGGTTTGTGATATGTTTGACTATGGATGTATTATTTTCATACAATTCATGTTTTGTGGTTAAATTTTTAACATTTTGTATACTAGTTTTAATTCAAATTTTTATGTTATGTTTCAACCTTTTCATATGAGGAATGCATTGAATGTAATAAGTAATGGGTGGAGCATGATTTAGCTCTTCGATGCATTGGTAGGTCTCAGGGGACAAACAAGTGTCTTGGGCCAAGGCCTTGAAAAAAATTTTATTAGTAGTCTTGGATTGATGCCTTGACTATGTGGTTATGATGTCCGACATTATGCATTCCATCATTATGAAATTGGATATTGATATTAAATGTGATTATTTGACTAGTAGAATATCCATGTTAATATGTAAATGGAATTATTTAATTTATCTTTGCTATATTATGAACATGTTTAAGTTTAAAAGGCTTGTATTTTAGTCTTATACATTTCCTTAAATGATTATGCTTATTTATGAAAGTTTATTCTATATTGTTATCTTTATTGATCACATGAGGTCACCCCTTTATATGTTTTATTTGTCCTAGGATACAAACAAGTATATTATGATTGGCATACTGCGATAGTCTAAGGGATATGATTGTGTTAAAAATACACACAATGTTGTTCTTTTTATTTCATGATGTAATGTAAAACTTATGTATGTATCTAGTACTGCCAAGGATATTAAACTGATTTGTCTTTTGGGACATGATTCCTTGTATCATTCCAATGTTATGTAATAATGCACCTAATCTAGGTAACTGGGGTTGATGTGTTATAGTTGGTATCAAAGGACGTTTAGTACAAACCGTAGACGTTTTATTTAGAAAAAAAACATTATAGAACATTACCCTAAGATAGAATTTTAGGATTAGTAAATAAGAACTTCCTAAAATTTTGGTAATGAAGAGATTTTGTGAGTTTTCCAAGAAATACATCCCTTTCTGGATACGAGCAGGTAGAGGCATCTCCGGAACAGATGTACCTTGAAGTGAAAGCTCCTACAAGGAGTTTCAGGCTTGACCTGGGGTATCCCGGTACCTAAAAACATGCCTTGCTGCAATTTTGGTAATGACACTCCTGTGGGATATGCTTAGGAAAATTCACTTTTTTTACAAAACACTATGAAGGATTTATGAGTATATACCTCCTCCATGAAAACACTTTTATGATTATGGATATAATCCATAAACTGTTAAATTTATGTTAAATTTTTTTCCTGTTTGGGATTATGTATTGCAGTTTATAAACTAATCTAATGTATTCCATTGTTCAGAAATGGAACCTAGTAGAATGAATGGAAACTATATCAATGCACGTAATTCATGTAGGGATTTCCCTCCTACAAAAGATAGTTATAGTAGAGCTGGTGATGCAACTGGTGCTGATAAGCTGATCAACATACTGGGAAAACTCACTCAGGTTATGAATAATATCCTTACTCATATAGAGCACCCTGATCCACAACACTGAGGATAAATGTTAGACTGGTTCATGATGAAACAACCACAAAAATTATACGGGACTAAAAATCCATTTGTATTTGAGCAATGGATAAGTTCTTTATTGAAAATATTTCATGGTTTGGTGAGTAACTAAAGGAAAAAATTTGTTATTGCTGTTTGTCACCTCACAGGAGATGCGTATCAATGTTGGTCATTAATTAAAAAAAAGGAAGATGAAGAAGTATCAAATATGGAATGGAGGGAGTATAAATATATTTTATTAGAAAAATACTTTCCTCGTGACCATCGAGCGGATATGGAAAGACATTTTCTGAGACTGAGGAAAAAAAGGATGAGAATGTCGCAAAGTATGAGGGTAACACTAAAAGGTTAGCAAGGCATGTAATAGAGTATATACGTAACCCTAGGAGTAAGATTTTTCGATTCTTTGATGGGTTAAAACCATTTCTCCGTCGAGCATTAGTCTCACAATCATTCTCATCATATGAATATATTGTTTAATGTGCCATCAAGATAGAAAAGGAATTATTTTAGTCTTACAACTTCAGAGTAAAGAAAGATATGAAGAGATCTGTTGAACACTCTGGAAATGGAAATAAGGGGAATACAGGAAAAGTTGAATTTCTATCTTGTGGTAAATGTGGGAAGAAACACCCCAGTACTTGCCTAGCGGGAATGGGAGTATGTTACATGTGTGGTGAACAAGACCACCAAGCTCATGATTACAAGGGATTGAAAGAGGTTATCAATGTTGAATTATACAATTGTAGTGAAATAGTTCATTATGCAAATGAATTTCCTAATAACCAAGGAAACATACCTCAGAAAATGACAAAGGAGAAAGTCCAAGCTTAGGTGATCACTAAAACTGAGGTTGAAGCTCCAATAGACATGGCGGAAAGTTATTTAATGGTTTCTTCATCTTTATCCAATTCTTTATTTGGTTCTGGATCATTGCGTTGTTTCATATCTTCCTAGTTTTCAATGAAAATTAGATATTTCCAATTTGATTTAACAAGGAAGTTTTCAGTTAAAACTCATATGGGAAGTATCATTGCAACAAAGTTTAGTGAATCAGTCCCCATTAATAAATTTAAATGTTCTTTATCAACTGATCTCATCACCATATCCATGATTTACTTTGATATAATCCTCAGTATGGATTGGCTTTCAGACCATGATGAGATAATTTATTGTAAGAATAAGTAGGTTACAATTTTCGATGATGATAAGGAGTACCTTATCTTTAGAGTAGAAACGTCACCACCTAATTCTTATATAGATCCACCCTGATTTGCTTAACTAAATTAAATTATTTAGGAGGAAGAGAATTAAATAAATATTAGTGGGGAAAGTAATGTTCAAATAGAGTATGTACCTATTGTGGAAAAATATGTTTAGGTGTTTCCAAAGGATTTATCTGGACATCCTCCAGAATGAGAAATTTAGTTTTCTGTTGATTTTATTCTTGGTACAAGGCCCATATCGAAGACCCCTTATAGAATGGACACTGTGGAATTAGGGGAACTAAAGATACAACTAGAGGAATTGAGTCATAAAGGATTTATTCTCCCTAGTATTTCTCCATGGCGATCCCTAGTTCTTTTTGTTTTAAGGATAGATGGATCTATGAGGTTGTGCATTGACTATAGGGAGATCAATCTTATAACAATAAAGAACAAGTATCCCCTACCTCTAATTGATGATTTATTCGACCAACTTCATGGAACTCAATATTTGTCAAAGATTTACCTTCGATCTCGATATGATCAGTTTTGTGTGAAGAAGGATGACATTCCAAAAACAGTATTTCGAAACAGGTACGGGCATTACGAGTTTACAGTAATGCCTTTTGGACCGACTAATGCACCATGTGTTTTCATGGATCTAATTAGTAGAATTTTCAAGGAATATCTTGATGACTTTGCAGAATTATTTTTTTGATGAAATTTTAGTATACTCAAAAAGCTACGAAGATCATGAAAATCACATGCACACTAACTTGAAAACCATAAGAAGATATGAATTATATGTGAAGTTTAGAAAGTGTGAATTCTGGCTTCAAAAATTTCTTTTCCATGGCCATATTTACACTAATAATGGAATCTATGTTGATCGTTTTAATACAAGAGAAATACAAGAATGGATAGAACCAATGGGTAAAACTGAGGTACAAAGTTTTATTGTTTTAGCAGGTTATTATCAGTGTTTCATCTTGAATTTTTCCCGATTGGAAAACCCATTAACCAAGCTCACACGTCAAGGGGTTAAATTTGGTTGGACAAAAGAGTGTGAAGAATGTTTTTAAGAATTGAAGTGAAGATTATTCAATGATCCTATCTTGACTCTAACATCGTGAAATGATAGGTTTGTAATTTATAGTGATTCTTCAAAGAAATGACTTGGTTGTGTCCTTATGCAGAATGATAAAGTCATTTCTTATACATCACGATAGCTAAAAATTCATGAAAAAAACTACCCTACTCATGATCTTGAGTTATCAGCTGTAGTAGTCTCTTTGAAGATATGGAGACACAATCTCTATGGTGAAAATGTGAGAAATATACTGATCATAAGAGTTCAAAATATATTTTCTCAGAGAAATAAGTCAACAAGAGGCAAAGATGATGGCTTGACCTACTCAATGATTATTATTCCACTATACATTATAACCCGGGGAAGGAAAATAATGTGGAAAATGCTTTTAATAGAAAATATCATGGGATTTTGAACAAGATGCGAGTTGAGAGATATCATATTTTCATGGATCTAGTAAAGATGGATATGGGAAAAATCATGGAAGGTGAAACATTAATACTTTTTCAAATTTTTTCCAATACAAATTTACTAAAAAGTATAAAAATATCCCAGACTGACGATGAGGAGTTTCAAAAGAAAATTAATGGTGTGAGTGATGGGAGATTGATCGACATCGTGTATAATGATGGAATTTTGAAATTTTGGATGAGACATTGTGTTCCTGACATACCTGATCTAAAAAGGGAATTTTTGGATGATTCTCATAGTTTAACTTTCTCTATAGACCCTAGTAGCACTAAGATGTATAGAGATTTGAAAGAACGTTTTTGTTGGGACAACATGAAGAGGGAGATTTCTGATTATGTGTCAATATGTATGGTTTTTCAACTAGTGAATGCTAGAAGACAACATCTTGTAGGACTCATGCAACATCTTCACATACCTAAGTGTAAATGGGATGATATTACGATGGACTTTTTCATGGGGCTACGAAAGAATCCTAGAAGGGAGGATGAAATATGGGTCATTGTTGATCATCATACCAAGTTAGCACATTTTCTTACTATAAGAGAAGATTTACCACTTGAAAATCTTGCAAGACTATATATTAATGAAGTTTTATGACTTCATGGAGTACCCCTATTGATTGTTTCTCATCATGATACCCATTTTACATAAAGATTCATGAAAAGTCTACAAAAGGCCTTAGATACTGAACTTCATTTGAGTACTACCTACCACCCTTAAACTGATGGATAGTCAGGATGGACTATTCAAATCATAGAAGACATGTTGAGATCTTTCTCACTTGACAATCAATGTATGTGGGATCAGTATTTACCTCTTGTATAATTTTCTTATGACAATATCTTCCATTAAAGTATTGATATGGCACTATATGAAGCATTATATGGAAAGAGATGTTGCACACCAACTTGTTGGGATGATATTGGTAAAAGAAAACTCATAGGCCTATAACTTGTTGAGGAAACAATGGAAAATGTGAAGATTGTACAAACCCATATCAAAGCTGCTCAAAGTAGGCAAAGGAGCTATGCCAATAACTGCATGAAGGATTTAGAATTTCAGGTAGGAGATCATGTTATCTTGAAGGTATCTCCATAGAAGGTAGTTATATGATTCAGTATGAAGGGTAAATTAAATCCCAAGTATATCAAACCTTTCGAAATTCTAGAATGAATTTGGGATGTAACTTACTGTTTGGAAATGCTACCAAGTCTCTCCAAAGTTTATGATGTGTTCCACGTGTCACTGTTGAGAAAATAATTTCCTGGCCCAATTCATGTACTCACCTATGATGAAATAGAAGTGGAACCCGACCTATCATATTTTGAAGTGCCTATCATAATTCTTGAGACCATAGAACAATTGTTGAGAAACCAAATGAATCATTTGGTGAAATTTCTATGGAGAAACCATAAGATGGAAGAGGAAACATGGGAACCTGAGGAACGTATCATGAAGAACCAATTGATTCATTTTTTCCAGTAGTATTCATGAAAATTCACAGATGAAATTTTTTGAAGAAGGGAAGAATGTAACACCCAAAGCTTCCACAGTTTGTTTCTCTTTGAATAACACAATAAATTTCGTTTAATGCAACATTGAGTTTTAGCACACCATAACCAATAAACCTAGCCGTTATGAATAGTAACACCCACTATTAGAAATTTTTTAAATTTTTATTTTTTGAAATGGACTTAATTTCTAGATTTGTAATATCAAAATTTTCTTATGATGGATTTTGTGTATTTTTCTGAAAAATTTTAATTTTTGATTAATAGTGAAAACAATGTGTTATTGTTTATAACAAACTTTTTATTTAAATAATTATTTATTTTATTTAAATATGTTTTATGCCAGAATAGATACATAATACTTATTCATGTTTAATTTAATTCATCGGATTTGATTTATAATAAGATTAGATGTATAAAATTTTATTGAACTTTTACGGTCTTTTTTACCCACATTCTAGGCACATTTGAATATTTTCATAAAACATTATTTTACGGCTTCTATTACTTGAATTTCAAAAATCTGATAGACACAGTTGACAATAGTAAGTAAAATATGGTTTAATAGGATAAAAATAATATTTGGTGAATAGTTTCATTTGAATTGTATTTACCGTGATTAAAAGTAAATAGGATAATTGAAGGTAAAAATTATATTATAATTACGATAACACAAGTCCTCATTCTATTGGACTAGTTTATTTCTACCAAAATCATACATAGTAATAAAATATGATACTTTTGGTAAACTTGGATTAGATTAATACATTTATTATTATTTTATATAAAGAAGAGTTAAATGTGCTAAATTCATAGTTTAATAACAAATACATTTTTAATATAGGGTTATACATAAGATAAATTATACAATAAATATTAATTAAAAAGATAAAATAATTTCCTACCTACTTTTATTTTATTTATAATTTTTATAAATTAAATAATTAAATTTATTTATCCCACAATGATGATGTAGTAATTACCTTATTATTGAAAGATTAAAAAATTGATATAATAAATATCCAAATAAATGTAAATTGAGACTTTTGATGAATTAAACTAATTTTATAGGTTAATATGACATTTTATGGTTGATGAAATAATTTTTTTCAATGTGATAATGTTGATTTGACTGTCAAAAAAACAAAATACCAAATAGTGTCAAAATTGACAGAATTGGGTTTTAAAAAAAAATACTATATTATTAATTGATATAACATTCCTAAAAATGAAGGTTCTTCCAAAGGACATATATAAGGTTAGATATATCAATAATTTACCACTTGGGGTTCACTTGGCTTTTTTATAATATGTTTATTAATCATTTATTATAAAAATACAAGAATACATGGTAAAAGTAAATCTATTTAACTAAGAGTTAAATCTAAAAGAAAAGGTTAATATGGTTACCTAAACTATCTAAAACATATTGGTTGAGTGTTTTTAGACCCATACCTACCTTATCCTCTAAATAAAAAATTTTGGAGCCATTATAAACTGAATATGATTGTATAATATAATAATATTTCTAGATTTTCCTAAAGTGACCCTCACCTCTCTTATAAAAGGGTACTTCCCATTCTCTCAAAATCACTCCTCCAAAGCCATTTTTCTCAGCCACACACTGCTCAAATATCCTCCAAAATACCCTCAATTCTACTTAGAGGTGTTACTTTTATTCGAAATCCATTTTATGGATCCCTTTTAATCAACTCAAAAGGAAACAACTGAAGAAGAGGCACAAATTTCAACACCTCTTTCAAAGTTCTTTTATTCTTCCACTTCCTCTTTATTTGTTGTTTCCATAAAAAAATTTAACTCTAGTACATTATAAATATTTTGATTTTCATATAAATATGGTAAAACCATATTCACTATTCTATCCATTCTATGGATGACAAGTCACTATACAGGCGTACGTACGTCTTACCGTGTCCACATCATGGTATACTTTGTTAATCAAAGACTTCCGTATTTGGAAGGGTATAATAGTGAGTATAACTGATTTATATAATAAATATAAATGTTTACGATTATATATATATGATATACCATCCAATTACATATTATTTCATGAACAATAGAATGATATTGTTTCTTGTGCATACGTACGGATTACCGTCTCCTTGAACGCGATGAAATTCATTCCCCATCATAAACATTCAAGAATAATTTTCATTTTATGACTAAAAATATTGTTTTATAAATTAATATCATTCTAGATATTAATAAAATAGATCCTATCCATAACAAAAAGGTCTTACGTAACCAACCATATAATGGAAAATGAATCAGTTAACACCCAAAACAATGATAATACAAAAATATTATTAACAAAGAAATATTAGGAGACTATATATGATATCGTATTTTTGTATTTGGTTCTTGAAAAATTTAATAAAAATTATTTAACTATTATACAGGAGGTTAACATACCCTCTATCAAGAAAAAGTATGAGGTAAGGGTTAATTGTACAGTCTCTTCATTATCTGAGGATGTTTTTACTTGAGTATCTACTGGCACCTCTTTATCATCCACATCTGTGTTTGTTAAAATTATACATCAAAACATTTTTTCTATTTACTAGAAAATTGGTTAATGTAATTTATACCCTTTTTTGACTTTTTATATAATTTTTATAAAGCAATCTTTCTGTCATTATCCAAACAAGGTCTTTTATGACCTTTACGACAAAATTTTGGAAATAGTTTTTTTTAACTTTTATGGTGAGTGCACCTATTTTCTGTTGCAATAAAGTCTTTGAAGCTTCCATTAAAATATTATAAAAATATTGTATCACCCTGAACCTAGAAGCCCAGAGTCAGGGAATTATTACGTATCATTGTCATGACCACAAAAGATTAAGTCTCAAAAAACCGATTAGTTTAGTAGCCTTGGAAGTACTAGATACATTCATAAGGTTTACATTACATCATAAAATGGAAAACTACGACAACATTATTTACATATAAAACACTAAGATCCCATAGAATATCCCTGTAGGGCAGTCATAATATACATCTTTTCATCTTGGAGAAAATAAAATATAGAAAGGGGTGAGCTCAGATGCTCAGTAAGGATAAATATATAACGAAAACCTTCATAAATAAGCATAAACATTTAAGGCAATGTATAAGATAAAAACAAAATCTTTTTAGACTTTAACTTCATCATAATATGGAAAAGATAAAATCAAATATTTCCATTTACATAAACACATGGATTTTCTACTATTTGAATAATCACATGAAATATCAATAGCCACATTCATAATAATGGAATGCATAATGCCAAACTTTTATAACCACATAATCAAGGCATTGTGCCAAGAATAAAAATAAGATTTTATAGGCCTTGTTCCAAAACACTAGTTTGTCTCATGATACCTACCGATGCATCATGGACCTATAGTAGGCTCCACCCATCACTTACTAAGTCCAATGCATTACTCATATGAAAAGGATTAAACATAACATAAATATTCGTATTATATATAGCATACAAAATGTCAATACTTTATCCATAAAGAATGAACGGTGTAAAAATATCACATCCATAGTCAAACATATCACAAAACCTTCAATACAATATGGATGTTTTGTATCATAATAAATCAACATCAAATAAGCTTAAAATCCATCAATGGATGTTGAAATAGATGAAATCAAAGCCTTTTTAGAGAAATATCTATTTCTATTTTGAAATCATTTAAAATCCATGTAATTATAAAATAAAAAATTAATTTTTTAAAATATTCTTATAAGCATGTAAGGGAAGCTTCGACGTTGTTATAACGGCGGAAAATAGATGAACATGCTGTATAAATTAAAAAAACCATAATTACCTTAATTTTTTCAAAAAGGTCATAATGTACGTTGTTTGGAAAACGACATAAAGATTCCTTTCAAAACATCAAAGGTCAAATAAGGGTATCAATTTTTTTAACCCATAGTCTAGAAAATAGTAAAAAAAAATTGAAATACATTTTTAAGAAACATGGATGTGGATGATAAAGAGGCCCCAGCAGATAATTACGTATAAACAACCTCAGATAATAAAGATATTGTACAATTAAACCTTACCTTTTACTTTTCCTTGGTCAAGGGTAGGTTAACCTCCTGTATAATGGTGAAATAATAGTTATTAAATTATACAAGAATCATATACATTAATATGATATCATATATGATCTTTTAACATTTCTTTGTTAATAATATCATAGTATTGTCGTCGTTTCTGGTGTTAACTGGTTTGTTTTCCTTTATATGATTTGTTATGTAAGTAATGATTTTTTTGGATAGGATGTATCTTCTTCATATTAATAATTATATTAATTCTTTAAGGATTATTTTTAATCATCTAATGAAAAATAATCTTGAATAGATGTGATGAGGAATGAATCTCATCGCCTTCGTGGAGACGGTAATCTGTACGTATGCACGAGTGAAAATATCATTCATTTGATATTAAAACAATATATAATTGGATGGTATATCATATATAAAGAATAATTATCATGTTATATATATAATTTATATCAATTACAAATCATTATTATACCCATCAAAATAATAATGTATTGAATAACAATTACACCACGATGTGGAGACGGTAAGCCGTACGTACGCACGTATGGTGACAGGTCATTCAAAGATGGATAGAATAATGAATATGTTTGTACCATATTTATAATAACATCACAGTATATTGAATATACTAAATTGATTATTTTATAATGTAAACAACAAAGAAAGAGGAAGTGGAATGATAAAGGAACTTGAAAGAGGTGATGAAATATTTACCTCTTCTTCTGGTTCTTTTTTTTGATTTGATCAAAAGGGCTCCATAGGTTGGCATTATGACTAAAGGAAGTCCTATAAGGTGAAGGGAGAACATTTTATAGGCTATTTTGGTAGGTTTTGGCTGAGACAAATGGATTTGAAGGTGTGAATTAGAGAGAAGGGGGAATTCCCTTTTATAAGAGGCGTGGGGGGCACCTTAGGAAATGCTAGAAATATTATTTTATAATAAAATCCTTTCAGGTTTCTAATTCCTCCAAAATGAATTAAATTGAACATATATAGGTATTATATATCTATTTGGACATAAAATAAATAATTATTTAATTAAAAAAAAATTTAAACTATAACTCATTGTTTTTTACTATTCATCAAAAATTGAAAGTTTTCATAAAAATACCATAAATTCACCCTAAGCTAATTTCGATATTCTGAATCCAAAAATGAAGTCCATTTTGAAAGATAAAACTTATAAATTCAAAAAATGTGGGTATTACTATTCATACCTGCTAGTTTGATTGTTTATGGTGTGTTAGAACTCGATGTTGTGTACAACAAATGCTATTGTATTATTCAAAGAGAAGTGTGACGTGGAATCTTGGGGTGTTACATTCTCCCATATTTCAAATAATTTTGTCCTTGAAATTTCTAGAATATTATAGCATAAAAAGACTCGGGTGGTTCTTTATCATATGCTCCATGGGTTCCCATGTTTCCTCTTCCGTCTTATGGTTTCTCCATAGAACTTTTTCAAGACGAGTTGTCCGGTTTCTCAGCACTTGTTCTCTTGTATCAAGAATCTGGACAGCCTCTTCACAATAAGACAGGTCGAGTTCCAGTTATAATTCCTCATAGGTGAGTACATGTGTTTATTCAGGCATGTATTTTCTCAATAGTGATATGTGGAATACATCGTGAACATTGGAGATACATGGATTAATTGCCAAATGGTAAGATAAATCCCCAATTCGCTCTACAATTTCGAATGGTCCAATGTACTTGGGACTCGATTTACCCTTCTTACCGAAATGTATAACACCCTTCCATGGAGATACCTTCAAGAAAACAATATCTCTTACATGAAATTCCAAATCATTCCTTCGGTTATCAGCATATCTCTTCTGCCTACTTTGAGATTCTTTGATGTGGGTTTAGATTACCTTCACATATTCCATTGATTCCACCACAAGTTTTGGGCCTACAAGTTTTCTTACACCAACATCATCCCAACAGGTTTCTGTGCGACATCATTTTCCGTATAACTCTTTATATGTTTCCATCTGAATACATGAATGGAAGATATTGTTATAATAAAATTCTACCAGACGTAAATATTGATCCCACATACCTTGAAAGTCATGTGATCAATATCTCAACGTGTCTTCTATGGTTTGAATAGTCCATTCTGATTGTCCATTAGTTTGGGGGTGGTAGGCAAAGCTCAAATGAATTTCAGTATCCAGGGATTTCTGAATACTTTTCGATAATATTGATGTAAAACGGGGATCACGATCAGAAACAATCGATAGTGGTACTCCATGAAGTCCTACAACTTCATTAATATATAGTCTTTCTAAAAGTTCAAGTGCTAAATCCTCTCTTATTGCAAGAAAATGTGCTGACTTGGTAAGACGATCAAGAATGCCCCATATTGCATCATTCCTTCTAGGTGTCTTTGGTAGCCACATGAAAAAGTCCATCATGATATCATCCCATTTCCAATCAGGTATGGGAAGAGGTTGCATGAATCTTACATGATGTTTCCTTCCATCTGTCACTTGTTGAAAAACCATACATCTTGACACAAAATCAACAATATCCTTCTTCATGTTGTCCCACCAAAAATTTTCCTTCAAATATCTATACATTTTGGTTCTACCAGGGTGTATAGAGAAATTTGAACTATTAAAATCATCCAACAATTCCCTTTTTAGGTCAGGTATATCAGGAACACAAAGTCTCTTCTCAAATTTCAAAAATCCATCTTCACATACGAAGTCACTCAATATCCTGTTATTCACATCTTTAATCTTATTTTTAAACTCCTCATCATCATCTTGAGAATTTTTTATCCTTTCTAATAAAAATGGTTTGGAATCCATTTGAGAAAGTATTGATGTTTCACCATCCATGGTTATTCCCATATCAATCTTTACTAGATCCATGAAAATAGGATCCCCTTCAACTCTCATATTGTTCCAAACTCTGTGATCTTTTTTTCTCAAAGCATCTTCCACCTTATTTTCCTTCCCAGGGTGGTAGTGAATGGTGCAATCATAATCCTTGTGTATTTCAATCCATCTCCTTTTCCTCATGTTGAGTTATTTCTATGATAAAATATTATTCAAACTCTTGTGATCGGTATATATCATACATTTTTCACTATAGAGATAGTGTATCCAAATCATAAAAAAAATATTACTGCTGCTAACTCAAGATTATGAGTAGGATAGTTTTGCTCATTAATTTTTAGCTGTTGGGATGCATAAGGAAAACCCCTATCATTCTGCATAAGGACAAAACCAAGTCCTTTCTTTTATGCATCACTATAAATAAAAAACCCATCATTCCGTGACGGTAGAGTCAATATAGAATCATTGACTAATCTTCTGTTCAGTTATTAAAAACATTCTTTACACTCTTTTGTCCAAACAAATTTAACCCATTTACGTGTGAGCTTGGATAATGGGTTAGCAAATCGGGAAAACTTCTGGAGGAAATGCCGATAATAACCTACTAAACCAATAAAACTGCATACCTCAGTTATACTCATCGGTGCGGGCCATTCTTGGATTTCTCTTGTCTTAGAATGATCAACAGATATTCCATCTTTAGAGACAATATGGCCAAGAAAAGAAATCTCATGAATCCAAAATTCACACTTTCTAAACATCCTATATAATTTGTGTCTTTTAAGAGTCTTCATGATAATGTGCAAGTGATTTTCATGATCTTCATATCTTTTGTAGTATACCAAGATCTAATCAATAAATACCACTACACAGTAATCTATATATTCCTTGAAAACTCTATTCATTAGATCCAATAAGACAGAGGGTGCATTAGTCAATCAAAAAGGCATTACTGTAAACTCGTAATGCCCGTACCTGGTTCGAAATGCTGTTTTCGGAATGTCTTCCTTCTTCACACACAACTGATGATATCCAGATTGAATTTGAATCATTGAAAACTATTGAGCTCCATGAAGTTGGTCAAATAAATCATTAATGCGAGGTATATGATACTTTCTCTTTATTGTTATAGCATTTATCTCCTTATAGTCAATACACAACCTCATAGATCCATCTTTCTTCTTAACAAATAGGACAGGGGATCCCCATGGAGAAACACTAGGGAAAATAAATCCCTTATTACTCAATTACACTAGTTTTTTATTTAGTTCCACTAATTACAAAGTGTCCATTCTATAAGGGGTCTTCGATATGGGCCTCGATCCAGTAATTAAATCAATAGAAAACTCTATTTCTTGTTCTAGAGGATGTTCAGGTAAATCTTTTAGAAACACATCAATATATTCTTTCGCAATAGGTAAATCCTCTGTTTTAAAAATCTTTTCCTCACCCATAGTTATTTCATTCTCTTCCTCCATTGTAATTGAATTTAGTTGAGCTGCTGGGGGTCAATCTAGATAAGAATTAAGTGGTGACGTTTCTTCTCTAAAGATAAGGTACTTTTTTATCATCATCAAAAATGGTAACCTCCTTCTTCATACAATAAATTTTCACATCATTTTCTGAAATCCAATCCATAATGAGGATTATATCAAATTCAATCATATGTATGTGGATGATATCAGAAGATAAAGAACATTTATATGCCCTAATGGGGACTGATTCACAAAACATTGTTGTAATGATACTTCCCTTAGGAGATTTGACCGACAACTCCCTTGTTAAATAAAATTGGAAATATCTAATTTTCATAGAAACTAGGAAGATATGAAACAATTTGATGATCCAGAATCAAATAAATCATTTTCTAAACTTGAGGAAACCATTAAATTACCCGCCACTACGTCTTTCGGAGCTTCAACCTCGGCAGTAGTGATAGCATAAGCTTGGCCTTGATCCCTTGAATTTTCTGAGGTAAGTTCCCCTAACTCTTAAGACATTCATTCTCATAATTCCCCTATTATCTACCACTATATCATTCATCATCGACATCCTCTTTCTTACCCTTGAAATCATGAGCTTGGTGGCCTTTTTCACCACACTTGTAATAGACTCCCATTCCCTTCAGGAAAGTACCGGGTTGTTTCTTCCCACATTTACTACAGGATGGATATTAAACCTTTCCCTTCTTCCACTTATTCCCATTTCTAGAGTGTTCAGCATATCTCTTCTTCTCTTGGTTTACTTAAAGTTGTAAGACATATAGATTTGTTTTTCTATCTTCATAGCACATGAGACAATATCTTCTTACGATGAGAAGTATTGTGAGACTAATGATCAACAGAGAAATGGGTTTAACCCATGAAAGAAATGATCAATCTAACTTATTGGTCTACGTATATAATCTATAGCATGCCTCGCTAAACTTGTAAAGTTACCTTCATACTTTACGACATTCTCATCCTCCATTTTCCTCAGACTAAGAAATTGCATTTCCAAATCCGCTCGATGGTCATCAGGAAAGTATTTTTCTATGAAAATTTCTTTAAACTCCATCCATTCCATATTTAATACTTCCTCATCTTACTTTGTGTATTTAATCAATGTCCACCATTGATCAGAATCTCTAGTGAGGCGGTAAACTGCCATTACAACTTTTTGCATTTCGCTACTCCCCAAGGCGTGGAATATTTTCTCTATGGTATTTATCCATTGCTCAGCCACTAATGGATTGGTACACACATTGAATGTTGGTGGTTGTTGCCTCATGCAGCGACCTAACATTGATCATCCACTCTTTGGATCAGGGTGCTTCATACAGGTAAAGTTATTATTCATAACCTAAGTTAGTTGTCCCAATATAATGATAAGCTGATCAGCACTAGTTGTATCATGAGCTCCACTATAATTATCATGAGTATGAGGAAAATCCCTACATGGAGTGTGTGCATTGATATAGTTTCCATTCCTTCCACTAGGCTCCATTTATAAACAATGTCATAAACTAGATTAGTTTATGAATCGAAATACATAAATCCAAAATTGTAAAACACTTAACATAAATTGAACAGTTTATACATATAATCTATAATCATAAAAAATGTTTTCTTTGAGGAATTATATACCCATAGACCCTTCATAATGGTTTTTAAAGAAAAAGAAAATTATCCTAATCATATCCCACGAGAGTGTCGTAACCAAGAGTGCAGCAATGCCCGTTGTCGTGCACCAGTTCTTGTTCGAGTCTAGCTCAAAATAGTGTTTTCAGTTTTTACCCCTAGGTACATCTGTGCCAGAGCTAGCTCAACTTTCTCGTATCCATACAGGGATGTATTTCTGGGAAAACACGAAAAATCTATACAGTACCAAAATTCTAGGAAGTTCTTCTATACTAATCCTCAAAGTCTATCTTAGAACTTTGTTCTCTAATCAGAGTTTTTCTAAACCAAGATTCCACGGATTGTACTAAACATACTCTGATACCAACTGTAATGCCCCGACCCAAGAATCCCATAGTTAGTGCATTATTATGTATCATTGGCATGATCACAATAGATTATGTCTCGAAAGACTGATTAGTTTAGTTGCCTTGGAAGTACTAGATACATTCATAAGGTTTATATTACACCATAAAATGTAAAACTACAACAGCATTGTTTCCATAGAAATCACTGAGATCCCACAAACTATCCATGTGGTCAATCATAATATATTTCTTCGCATCCTGGGAAAAATAAAACACAGAAAGGGGTGATCTCAAATGCTCTGTAAGCATAAAAATATAGAGAAAACATCCATAAATAAGCATAAACATTTAAGGCGCTGTATAAGACTAAAACAAAAGCCTTTTGAACTTGAACTTCAGAAATTATGGAAAAGTTAAAATAGAATAATTCCATTTCGTTATTCACATGGATATTATTCTAGTGGAATAATCACAGGAAATATCAATAGCCACTTTCATAATGATGGAATGTATAATGTCAGAATTTCGTAACCACATAGTCAAGGCCTTGTTCCAAGACTACAAGTAAAATATTGTCAAGGCCTTGTTCCAAGACACTAGTTTGTCTCATGAGACCGACCGATGCATCAAGAAGATATAGTGGGCTCCACCAGTCACTTACTAAGTCCAATGCATTCCTCATATGAAAAGGTTTAAATATAACATAAACATTCGTATTAAACTAGAATACAAAATGTCAATACTTTATCCATAAACCATGAATGGTGTAAAAATAACACATCCACAATCAGACATATCACATAACCTTCAATACAATATGAAAGTTTTGTATCATTATAAATCAACTTCAAATAAGTTTAAAATCCATTAAAGGATGTTGACATAGATTAAATAAAAATCTTTTAAGAGAAATATCTCTTTATATTTTGAAATCATTTAACATTCATGTAATTATAAACGAAAACAGTTATTTTTGAAAATATTCTTATAAGTTTGTAAGGGAAGCTTTGATGCTATTATAACGGTGGAAAATAGCCGAACCCTCCATATAAATTCAAAAACATTCTTACCGTAATTTGGTCGAAAAGGTCATAAAGTACCCTATTTGGAAAATAACGGAAAGATTCCTTTCAAAACATCGAAGTTCAAAAAGGGTATAAAAGTCATTAAACAATAGTCTAGGAAATAGTAATTTTTTTTGAAATACATTTTTAAGAAACATGGATGTGGATGATAAAGTGGTCCTAGTAGATAATTATGTATAAACAACCTTGGATAATAAAGAGATTGTAGAATTAACCCTTACCTTGTACATTTCCTTGGTCGAGGGTAGGTTAACCTCCTATATAATGGTAAAAATAAGTTTTATTAAATTATACAAGAATAATATACATTAATATGATATCATAACTGATCTTTTAACATTGATTTGTTATAAATATCATAGTATTATCATCGTTTCGGGTGTTAACTGATCCATTTTCCTTTATATGCTTTGTTACGTAAGTAATGTTTGTTATGGATATGATGTATCATATTCATAATAATAATGAAATTAAGTCTTTAAATTTTTTTTAATCATCTATTGAAAATTAGTCTTGAATAGATACGATGGGTAATGAATCTCTTCGCATTCGTGGAGATGGTAATCCGTACGTACGCACAAACAAGAATATCATTTTTTTGATATTAAAATAATATATAATTGGATGGTATATCATATATACAGAACCACTATCATTTTATATTTATTATTTACATCAATTAAAAATCATTATTATACCCATACAAATAATAATGTATTCAATAACAATTACACCATGCTGTGGAGACGGTAAGTCGTACGTACGCACGTATAGTGACATGTCATTCAAAGGATGGATAGATTAATGAATATGGTTGTACCATATTTAAAATAACATCACAATATATAGACGTTTCTAGAGTAAATATTTTATAATGTAAAAAAAAATAAAGAGGAAGTGGAAGAAGAAAGAAACTTGAAAGAGGTGATGAGATATTAGCTCTTCTTTGGGTTTTACCTTTTGATTTGATCAAAAGGGATCCGTAGGATGGATTTCTGACAAAAGGAAGGCCTCCAGGATAAAGGGAGGACATATTATAGGGTATTTGTTCTGGGTTTGGCAGATCCAAATGGCTTTGAAGGTGTGAATTAGAGAGAAGGGGGAGTTCCCTTTTATAAGAGGGATGAGGGGCACCTTAGGAAAAGCTAGAAATATTATTTTATAATAAAATAATATTTTCTTTCTAATGGCTCCAAAATTAATTACATTGAACTTATAAAGGTATTATTTAAATATTTTTACCTAAAATAAATTTAAATAAAATAAATAATTATTTAAATAAAAATCTGATTTTAAACTATAACTCAGTGCTTTTCACTATTCATTAAAAAATGATTGTTTTTAGAAAAATACCAATAATTCACCCTACCCTAATTTCGATATTAAAAATCCAAAAATGAAGTCTGTTTTGAAAGATAAAATTTATAAAATTTCATAAAGTGGGTATTACTATTCATAATGGCTAGTTTGATTGGTTATGTTGTGATAGAACTCGAAGTTGCGCACAACACATGCTATTGTATTATTGTACCATGGAATCTTAGGGTGTTAAAATAATTTCAAAGTAAATGTTGTATTTTATAATTCTGTTCATTTTAAATGATTTAAAAATATAAATAGATATTTCTCTCAAATAGTTTTGATTTCATCAATGTCTACATCCTTTGATGGATTTTACACTTGTTTGACTCTGAATGGCCTGATGGCCTTATTTATTATTTTATTATAGATAATCCCCCTTTTTTAAGGGATTAAGGGGAACCCATACGTGACCCGTAGGCCCAAGGCACAAGGCCCGTCATGATCCAAAATACATGACCTGAAGGCCTAGAGGCATACCCTGCCCATACATGACCCGTAAGCCTAGGCCACTAGAACTGCCCATACAATTTTCCATGTTTTATTAATGGTTTTGTGATATGTTTCAATATGGATGTATTATTTTTATACCATTAATGTTTTATGGTTAAATTATTAACATTTCATATGATAGTTTTTAATAAAATGTTTATGTTATGTTTCAAACTTTTCATATTATGAATGCATTGGGCTTAGTATGTGACGGGTGGAGCCCACTATAGCTCCTCGATGAATCGGTAGATCTCACGAGACAAACTAGTGTCTTGGCCCTAGGACTTAAAAAAATCTTATTTGTAGTCTTGGCATGAGTCCTTGACTATATGGTTATGATGTCTGACATTTTGCATTCTATCATTAGGAAATTGGCTATTGATATTATGTGTTATTATTCAACTAGTTGAATATCCATGTAAATAAGTAAATGGCATTATTTTATTTATCTTTTCCATATTATGATCATGTTTATGTTTAAAATTCTTATGTGTTAGTATTATATATTTTCTTTAATATTTATGCTTATTTATGATTGTTTATGCTATATTGTTATCCTTACTAAGCACTAGATATCACCACTTTCAATGTTTTATTTTTTCCAGGATGGAAAGAAGTATATTATAACTAAACTGAAGGGATTGTCTAAGGGAGAAAATTGTGTTAAAAGGAGAGAGAATGTTTTTTTATTTCATGATGTAATGTAAAACTTATGTATGTATTTAGTACTTCCAAGGCTAATAAAATGATCGGTCTTTCGGGACATGATTCCTTATATCATGCCAATGTTATGTAATAATGCATCGAATCTGGGTAACTGGGGTCGGGGTGTTACAAGTATAACCCCTTTGGTTCAACACCTCACCAACTCATTAAATAATAACCACCTGGGTATCTCTAAAGGCCGACACCGCTATTTCAACATGGCATCGATAACTTATAAACACCTCCTTGGTAGCTCTAATAGTCAATAACCCTGGGTCAGCTTAGCATAAGAAAATCAAAAATAACCTACTAGGTTTCTCTCATGGTCAATAATATCGAGTCAATATCTACACCAAGGCTATCATGGTCCTCTATAAATAAACATAAAAAACCCCATAGTTTTCTTGTTCCAAGTCTCTCACGGTCCATTCAAAAAATAGTGTGCATGTTTTATCCAAGTGGAACATGTAATCTATAGCTACTACATGGAAAATTAATTCACAAATCATACCACATGGATTTTATATAATAAAAAAACTCCATCATAATAAAACTATTCAGGGAAAACAATGTACCTAGCCTTACACATAAGCAATAACCACTTTCCAATCAAACAAACCATAATAGGTATTAAATAGGGTTAAATTCAAAATCAAACAATACCCCAAATGTGGGTATGCAACAATTTTAGCATATATAATCCAAATATGTACAACTAAAGTCTTAAACCACCTACCTTTATATCGTATGATAAATAATATTGAATATCTTCACTTGAATCATCCAAGATCAGTATAAATCTACAAGAAGTTGAAAAACACCCAACCTTGAATAACTCAAGAGAGTGAAAGAATACAAAAGAGAAGCTTCAGGGTTTTTTAGAACTCGTTGATGGTATTCCAACACACTCGGCATGTCTTAATCAAATGTTAGTTGGAGAATCACTAGGGTTTCAATATTCATCATCTATTTTGTTTCTCTCCTGTATAAACCAAGAGGAGAAGAAGACGTTTCCTAGGATGAGATACGACCCCATTCTGGTTTATCAAATAAAAAGAAAAAGTACACAGAATGTTTATTAATTGTACACACCATTTATTCACCTCAACCTTCCCCAGACATTAGCTGGTATGCTAGGTCATCACCTGGCCCTGTACTCGGCCAATACATGGCTGCACGTGGCCACCAAGAACACAGAGTGTACTCCTACGTACACAATGTGTACTTATAAAAATTTTAATTTCTTCTATTTTCTTTATAAACAACCCAAAATCATGATCCATACCTAAAAATAAGAACATAGATCTTACAAGGTACTTACACAATAACTGCTTAGAAAGAATCTTACACTAAAGGGACTCTATCTGATGGGGAAAATATATTTTTATCATATACTGGTAAAAATAAAAAATACTTTAAAATGAAAGTTACCATCCGTATTTGAGAATTATATTTTCTAATTCTAATTTTTCATTTAGTGTATCATTAAAAACAAAACCTGTACAAAAAAGTTTGAATAAAATTGTTGATGGTCCTCAAACAATATATAGGGTGGTTGGAAGTATGTGTAGAAGTCTTTGTTCCCTTAAAAATCCCATTAATTTAATAAAAAGACCCACAAATATCATGTACATAAAAATTTATAGAAAGAAGATAAAATTAAGACAATAATAATTTTGGTTTCTTGTTGGTCTTGTAATAGAATTGGGAATATATTTTATGGATGTCAGTATAGTGTGTCAACATAAAGAAGAAAATGAGAGAGTAATTCAAAACATTATAAATCTATATTGAATAAAATATCATATAAGGATAATAAAAATATATTTTATACAAATATATTTAAAATCCATGATAATATATATGAATTTTTAAATCGTGATGGTTAAAGGAGTGTAGAATTCTTATCAAAACTATTAATAAAATGGTAAACATTAATACAAAAAAAAGAATACAAACAAGATAATTGAAATAAGACAACATTGGAAAATAAAATTAAAAATTTATAAATCATAATACCCCCAAGGAGATGTTTATAAAAAAATGTGATTTAATATTAGGTTTTATATAATTGGGAAGTTCAGTTCAGAATAATCACATGAATTCAAATTTGGGAGGTACACTAAGAGGGAAAAGTTTTTTCTCTTACGGTAAAATTTGTAACATCATAGAAACTTATAAAAAATCCATGAGTATAAAATATTAATGAAATAATTTATAATGAAATTATAGTGAAGTGAAATAGAGAAGTTCAAGGAATAAATTAGTAAGTAGAATATATATGAAGCCTTGTATGAACGTCAAGAAATCTCAACATATACTTAATGGGTTTCAATTAATTTTTCAAGATCTATATAAATAAGAACCAATGATGTTAGGAGAAAATGAAAAGGTATGTTTTATGGGAAAATAGAATATTTCACAAGAATATGAAATTTATTTTAATGGCATGTCAATACAAATGATAACTAAAGACTTTCTACGGTGTATGTGTGGTAGTTTCAAATATGTTAGACACTACTAAATAAGTTTTTTAACAATAAAACTAACATAAGAATAATCATAAAATATTATGAAACTATACCAACTAATTCATGTTTATTGATGGTTCATGGCAAAAAAATATCATACACAATGAGATAAGTAAATACCTTATTCTTCTTAATGTTAGATTTGATCTAAAAAATAGAATACATGATTAAATAATTCAAGGTTAGATAGGTAAAGAAAAGAGTATCATGGTTGAGAAGTGTCTCTGAACATTATTTATCACTCTAAAAGATTAAAAAATGTTCTATATTTTTACAAAAATAATTTTTCTCATTTTTATGTGCTAACCATAGAGGTTATATAAGTTGAATATTGTTCTTAAGAAGATAACTAATGAATAATTTTAATCTATTAAAATAGGATAGAAAAATTAAATAAAGTATGTTTCAATAAATATTATATATATGACTATGTTATCATATTATAAGGATTCATAAATTTTTAATCTAAGGTATATAAAAAGAAAAATATACCTTGTTGATTTAAATATAGATAATAACCATTTATGTGGAGTTTTCTAGAGAAGTAACTAGATTCATGCAATTCATATAAATCAGAAATTTATAAATGGTCCCTGGATTTAGTCATTATAAATGGTATTAATTATCATTATATCATCATTTTTATATTTCAATAATTTAAACTATCATTAATGGGAATAAATTATTTTTATTAATGTCATTAAATGAGAAGTTTCTAAGTCATATCACAACTAAAGTATAAAACTCATCGCATGTACATGAATGTTTTTAATATATTTATTGAGATAAGTGAAGAAACATTGGATTTTATGAAATGGAACATGACTAATAATTTATTAAAATTGGGTTTCAACCTAATAATTATTAAATAGTCTTACAATGAGTTTAATGAGGTATTTTTGGTAAGTATCATATTCTACTAGTAAATGGGCATCTCTGTTTTTTAATTAGGACCTGAATGTTTTCAACCCCAAGAGTAGATAACATATAATTTGATTGGGTTGAATGATGGAAACTTTCTCTACCTAGAATTGATATCATCCATTTCCATGTATTTTTATTTGTTATGAATAGGGGAAGAAAATGAGAGAAGCCAGTGATAAAATTGGATACAAGTAAAACAAATAACATATTGAATGAACATTTTCTAAAAATTATATTGAAATCATTTCCATGTGATATCTTGTTGAATATATGTTAATATTGTGATGTATTTTTTTAATACAAAGGGGAAAATGATCAATGTTAGTATGTAATTAATTGGAATTTATTGGAATTATATTAAAGTTCCCAAGAATTTTGAGAATCTTTGAAGGTTTGGTTTCCACGAAATGGAATTATTTTGTGCTTGGTTGTTACTATTTCATGATTATTAAAGACTCACAATTATATCATATATGTTTATTCTACTACTATTTACTTGGATATGAAATGGAACAATGAATATTTAATTATATTCATATAAAAATTAGAGTTCTCTCATAATTATATTTCATAAAAAGAATGTATGAAGTAGTGAGTTTAAAGAATGAAGAATTTGGGGATGATTCCTAAAGTACTTATGAATAAATAGTTATTCATTAACATAAGTGTAATATTGGATTTTTTCATCAAGGAAATAAATAAATGTCTACATGGATTATGGTACAATGGCCCACATTATTTTTGATGTTTTTTTATATGTTTGAGGGGTTCTCTAAATGATTGAGAAATGACATAAATTAATATGAGGGAAAACTATAATTTGATTATTGAAGTAAGAAATTAATAATGGAATAAATTTTTATGATATAAATAATTTCTTATGTATTTAGAGACTTATATATGAATTAATTAATTATTTTTATATATCAAAATTTCACCTAATTTCAGAATCCATATGAAATTGATTTTTCCCCGAAAGTTAGACAAGGACTATGAAAGTATGACATTGTTGGAGAACATGAATCACTTCAAACATAGAGGATTTTGAGGTTTATTTTTAGAAAAAATTTCAATTGTATATGATCTAAGGATACTTAAGAATAGTTCCTAAGGTTTCTTATACTTGAATTATCATCTTGGAAAGCACGAGTTTAGTCTATATATTCATCATTTTTTGATTTGTAAACATGCAATGATATGTGTATATTTTATTTAATACAATGAATAAACATCATGTTGAACCTACATAAACATGAAACCAAAAGTGTGTAATGATTATTAATTAATGATTTATTTTTTAGTATTCTAGGATATAGTGAAATTTAGATTTAAAAATTTATATTGTAATGAAATTTGGATTATACAAGAGAATAAATTACTATTACTTTTTGCTAAAATATCATGTTGTAATTAACATTTATCCGTGAATCAATCAAAGTAAATCATTAATGAGTAATAATAAAATAAGATATATCAATTAGAGCTGATATGGTATCCTAAGGATTCATCAAAATTAAGGAAATGAGATTATTCCATATATAAGTTTATGGTTAATGATGAAAAAAGAATATTATTGTGACATCGTAATTTAATGTGATTTATACATGTAATATATTTTCATATATGTTACATAAAGAATCATTAAAGTTAGATCACCTTAAAAATGGTGATTTGAAGGAGATCTTGTCAAAATGGTGACTATAGTGTGTTTAAAAAATACCTACGAAAAATGTGTAGGTGTACGAGGACATGGATCACTTTCAGTGACTGTTTTGAGATCATTATTAACACTAAAAGTTTCATGAGGTCATGTAAGGGGAAATACATTCCATAGTAAAAATAGTATTACTAAATTTTTCACATGAATACAAGTAATGAGTAACATGAAAATTCCTTCTTCGCATAGAAAAATGTAAAGGGTTGAAGGGCCACGATATAAAATATCATAAGGAATAAAATGATGGGGATCTATCCAAACATTGTAGAGAATAGGAATTAAAATATGTTTGAAATATATGTTTTAAAAATTCTAAGATTTATGGAAGTATTAAAGATTTGTGACATATGATAATTGGTTTATTAGATTTGTGGAGATCTAAATATGCCAAATATTAATGAAATAAAATCCACATGGGTTTGGAAATATATATATATATATATATGAAAATAAAGAAAATTAAGGTTTAGTGTTATAATACTATGGTTAATAATATCATCTTGCTATTGAATAAAATAGAAAACAAATACAATTGAACATTCAACTATATATTCTAAGAGTTGATAAAATGATATTTTTATTTGTAATCCAAAAAAATAATCCACCTTGATCAGTAATGAATAAAATGGAATTTGTGTGCGTTCAAAAATAATTAAGAAGATTTAAAAAAATTTGAGACATATGACTGATCCATCCTACTGAATTCACATATTATATGATCCTAGAGATTATTGGGGAGACCACTTGATTGTTATTGTTGAGGAAGATCATTCACATTATCTAGGAGTAAAATACGAGATTAATTAACAATATACTTTAGAAGGAGAATGTCATATCATGTGTTCTATTTTGATAGTAGAAAATAAATATCTTTCCTGCATTTTACTTGGTCAGTGCCATGATAACATGTTTAAATTCATAACATTTCTTAATGTTCCATTGCTAATAAGAAGAATTTTATATATGTTGGATAATAAACACAATCATTCAGGTTCTTGGACATCATTAGCAAGGTAAACCTTAACCTCAAATCTTGGTGTTATATTTTTATTAATTATAATTTTATATCTTCTTTCTTAATGATCAAAGGAGATATAGAGACAAATAGAGATCCTAGCAGAAAATAAGTAAATATATGATAATGGGTTAAAATACAAAATCTATTGGAAATTACCAAAAAGAAAATTCTCAAACTTTGATCTCAATTTTTAAACATCCCTATATGATTTCAACAGTTTCCCCCATATGCATTAAAATTTTAATTTCCATGAAACCTTACTTTATTCTCCCTATTTTAAAGTATATGATTATAAAATGAGTTTCCAACTACCATTTGAACATCTGAGTGCATCCAAAAATAATTTATAGGTATTAATACTCATATAGCTATTCAATTTTAAATAAACGGTTTTAACCCACTAAAGAGAAAATACATTTTTGTTTAATGATATAAAAATAGTGTACATTGAAATTCTTTTAAAAAATGTTTCCTTAAAAAAAGACATCATTTTCATTTTATTTGAACATTATGATTTCTCACACTAATTTGAATGAATGTATTTAGGGAAAATATATTATTGGAAATTTTTTTTATTAATCACCTCTCATTTCAAAGACTAATTGTATTCATTTGTTCATGTATTCATGATGATAGTAAACTATTTATCTATTTCCATTTCAAATTTATAATCAACTAAAAACCCATTTTTAGGATCCAAATAGTAATGAACAAAAAATATATTTTCTGTTCTATTTATACATTTTTCATTCAATAATGTATCAAAATACACACTAAATAAAAGTGGTCATTGTCTAATATGGTTCTTGATATTGATATTGTCCTTCATATTTTAATTTCAGAGACTAAAACATTTCATCAAATTATTAACAAAATGAGATATCAAGTAAATAATTTCTATTTTTTATTTTTACACCAAATCAAATATTGATAGGTTGTTCTTTACTGGATTCATTTTATTATCCATATCATTCATTATCTACAGGAATCCTCTTGGATTCATAAATTGGGTAAAACCAAAATGGTTAATGTATTAAATAAATAATAATAACGATTATAATCAATCATATTAATTTTAAAACCAAACCTATTATACCATAATATATTACATATTATTATGAAACATTAGGTTCATATAGGGGTTATTTATGTTTTGTTATCTTATTTTCAATAACATAGTCCAAAAAATTTATATAACCACTACATTAATACCAAATAATATGCCCTAAAAACCTACATATATATTACATAGTTATACATGATTAGAAATTAAAATTTATTAATATGTTCGAACTGTAAAACCAAAATGTTTAGTGTATTTAGTGATTAATTAAAAATGAATATTTTTTAAATTTTTTTATACATTTGTTCTATATTTATTTGACACATCATTCCTTCATTAACACATCATATGTCATATTATTTTTAATTTCCTAAATGAATACAAATACTTGAAAATGATATGATCAAGTAATCATTAAGGGGTAAAACCAAATAGATGTAAAATAAATGAACATAATTCATTATAAAAATGATCATAATAAATTATACATGAATTGAACACATACACACACAAATTTATATTATAATGTATTCATAAAATAATTAAAATAAAAATAAAATAAAAAAGAACCATGGATAAAACATGAATCATATCATAAACATGTGGCTTAATATTACAATGCGTTATATAATTAAGTATATAATATAAGAACTTATGTTAATTTTAACAACAATGACACACATAAGATAATAGATTAGATTAACCACCTATGTCATATAATATAAGGGATACAGTTAACAAATTAATTCCCAGATAATTATATTATCTTTTCATATACTCCCTTATTCAATTCATTATATGGATAAGTAATTTTGGTAACAAACATCATATTATTATTATCCATACATAATATTACATGTATACATGGAAACATAAATAAATTATTATAGTATAATAAACATATAGGAATGAACTAAGATTCATAATAATTTTATAAAGCCATAAAAATAATATAGATGAATTTTTGAAATAACATTACAAGGGAATACTTGTTAAACATCAAATAAGTATAACATATAATGGTATTTACATAGATGCAAATTTATTAAGAGGAAGGTAAATAATTTAATAAAAATATAGTAGTTTTACACATTACATTCTAACATAATTTATTTAAAATAAATAAACAATTAATAAATGATTTTAATAATGTGAATGAGAAATGAAAACATAATATAATTAAATAATTATTAAAAAAGTAAAATATTAATTGGAATCTTTTTAAATATTTTAGAATTAATCAAGGAGAGAAAATTATTGATCAGAAAACATAAAGTAAGAGAGAGAGAAATAATCCCTTCCCAATATGTTTGATTAAAATCTATTGAAAATAGAATATAAAAATAATATTAGTATAGGGAATGATATATAACTAATTAATGAACATCATAAAAAACATGTACACAGATGATATAGGTTTTAACGAATAATAAAGATAAATAAAATTCCCTTTAAAAAAATTATTTTAGGTGAATCATAAATCAATTATAGTGGGATGGAAATATCCATGTGTAACCAAACTATAAAAATATGATAATAAAAATAATTATTCTTGTGGAAATTATAAAATAGTTCCCAAAAAATTGTGTACTAATTGAAAATGTAAGATAAGAAGTTAGTTTTATAATGAATCCCATTACATATACTCTCTACATCCATGAATGTGATCTAACACCTTGATTAATAAACATAAACATATTGATAACCTATTTCAAATTCATCTTCATTTCTATTACATTTTATAGTAATAAACTATATCAATTAATAAAATATATACTAGTTTTATATAATTTTTTATCACCATATGCTAGTAGTGTCTAGGTTTTCAAGCTTTTTTGGTACGTTATTTTCAATCACCGTTAGTTTTAATTAACTACATATTTTAAAAAATATCCATGATTATAGAATATTAATTTAACATTTATATATATAATGGTATGCTTTTTTCCTAGAGGGAATAAATATGATTAGAATTTCTGGAATTCAAAACATGTTCATGTTAAGTATCTTTAAATAAATAATGATTTATTTTATGTTAACCATTCATTTTTGTTTCAACAGTTATAAACCATATTAATAATATAATTTAATATTCCACATCTTATAAAAAAATTATTTAATATCTGATACACATCCATGATTGAATTTTTGAATATAATATATCATCATTCTTGTATATAATTGATATATATGAAACAAGAACATAAAATTTGAAACATTAAGAGAGAGATGATAAATATTATTATAATTTCATCGCCATAGAAGCATTAATATGTTAATGATTCATGATTACAGAAAAATACTAGACTTACAAAGAATATTGATTATAATATATATAGAAATAATAGAGGAATGTCAAGTACATACTTTCATTTAATTTATCTTCCTCTAAATGAAATTACTCTTTAGTAAGGATTTAACCCTCCTTCTTTTGAAAATAATTACACAAACAAGATTGGGGAAATTCTTGAATGAATTTAGTTAGGTATTCAAGAGTAAACTAATCATGATAATTCTGTTGGTATGTATACATGTGGGATCCTTTTATATATGGGTCTAACTGTCATATTTTAAATTTCTGATTTCATATTGGTTAAATATAGTCATTTTAAAATGAAAATTGGCTCATAAGTGAAAAAATAGCAGAGGTTCAATATTTTATCAATTATGAACAAGTATTATTATTTTAATAAGTTTATAAATCAGTTTTTCCTTATATCATATCTTACCATTTATTTTAATTTTCAATCTTTAATTCACTAAACACCTTTGGGAATTATTTTTAATCATCAAAAATTAATTTAACCATCTTACCTAATTTCAATATCCTAATTTAAAAAAATATATCCCTTATATCAAATACAGACTCTAAATATATGTCATTTTAATTACTATTACAAATAATTAAAACAATACCAATAAATATATTCATTCATTAAATTTTTTTCCTAAATAATGATTTATTATATTTAAAAATTTATCATTAAAACTTTTTTTAATATATTATAAATGTTTAATAAATTTATTAAATATATGATTCATAATTCATTCTCAATTTCAATACAAGAGTTATTTTTTTATTAACACAATTTTAGTATAAGCATTACAAATATATATTAGCCATATGTCCCACTGCCATATATTTAAAAAATTTATATCTAATGATCATAAAATTGTAATACTTTAGATTTATATTCCTATATATAACCTTGAATACTCCTTTAAAATTTATTCATTTTATTACTTCTTTTATTAAAAGAAATTTTTGATATTTCAGATTTTTTTATTATTCTTAATTTTATCATTTGGAGTGTAATCTTTCTGAGACATACTAGTGATGAATATTTCGATCATGTGGTATGTTTACTTCTAATTGGTTGTATAACTTAGGTAATTTGATAATTATGATTCATTTAGCTATATTTTTATGAATTACTATTTGTCTAATTTTTTTGCAATACTCTACCTTAATGGTATAAAATAATGTCAATTTATATTCCATATTCTCTCTAAGAAATACTATATAATACATGGGATTTATTTCAATCAAGAAATATTTGTTACTATACATTCTTAGTAGATTGATTATGGGAAATTCACATGAAATATGTAGTTAGACTTCAAGGATATATAATGTATGTTATCTCATATAGGGATCAAATATTTACATCATGGTTTTAGAATGGGATCCGGCATAATTTACGAGTGAAATTAAGTGTTATTAAACCGTATCCCCCATATATATATATTGGAGGATGGAGTGAATAGTTCATGTTCTAAAAATATACTTTTTTAATGTGTTCTCAAATCTATAAAATATTTATTGGATCATCTCTCAGTACTATTTTACATTATAACGATAATTAAAAATCAATGAATGGTATAGTAAATTTTAAAAAACTAAATAGTCTACCATGTCATATATCATTATTTTGGGTTGAAACTTATGAAATAAATCTTTGGGGACCTTGTTTTTGGAAAGTGATAATGATATATGTTAAAATAATTAATAAATAATGGCTTTTTCATAGAGTAATTGGAAGTCTAGGATTGATATTTGATGATGATCTTTAACATTGGATGTTTGGGGTGATGTGTTTTTAAAAATGTTTCCATGGTTAGTATACCAGAGGATAGGGAAATAAAGAAATTTAATACATAGTATATTGTACCTAATTAAATAAAATAATGTATTACTAAAGTAACATTTTTATTTTTATTTCAAATAAATTATGGAACAATTCCTAATTTTTGTTCTTTTCCATAATTAAATAAATATTTTCTTGATGAGTCCCATGCCTTGGTTTTGTAAATATTTAAACTTTAAAAAATGTATTTTTTATTCAAAAATAGTTCCAAATTTTGAATCACAAAAATGTATTCATATATTATATATTATTCGTATAGTGGATGTTTTATTTTAAAATGTAAGGTTTTAAGGGGATACAGATAAATTGGAATCTCATTAGGTAAAGATTTTCCAATTATTTTAAATAGTTAATCATCCTAATGTATTTTTTATTGAAATTGACTTCTATCCAAACTAATTGGAACACCCATTATATTGAGTTTTTTTAATAAACTAGATTTTAACATTGGATTATTTATTTATGTGTGTTTTATTTGGATATATGATTAATTGTATACTGTTTTTAATTATTATGATTGATTGTCTTCATATAAATTTGAAGTTGGTGATTGTGTGGCATAGTGAATTAGTTTTTATTAATTATTTTTATGGATTTATAAGTTGATATTATAAGGAATATGGAAAAAATAGGGGAATTAATTTAGGGAAAGTATTTGGAAGCACATGTATTGAATTTATAGTATTTAATGAGTTATAGAATTTAAGATGTCCAATTAATTTAATTAGAGTATTATGAGAAATTATTTTATTTATAGTCTAACATGGATTTAATTTTGAAAATACCTTTATGTCTATATTATTAAATTTTGACCTATGTTTTTAATAGATAGGAAAATAAATAATTCATTTGAAATAATTCAATATTTTATGTTTTCCATGATGTTGGGTTTTATTCAATTCGTTTGAATGTGGTATGGGTCAAAGGCAATTTATTAAAACAAAAAATAATAATAGAAGAAGAGATGGTGAGTTTGGAAAAATAATTTATTCCCTAGATCCAAAATAAATAAGCAATCAAATCAAACAAGCCTACTGATAGTTAAAACTCACAATTCAAACTATAAAATCAAACATAAAATTTCATAGTTAAGCTAGTTTCCAGAATCATAGTCCTCATTCCATTGTAAAAAAATTGTAAAATTTAGTAGCTCAAATAAGAAATCCTCACTTCTAACCTGAGATTTGATCTAGTTTGAATAGTGGGCCTTATGTTAGAATAATCACTCCTTTTTCTTAACTTCTTCAGAAGAACAAAAGATAAACCGTTATTATACTTGTTCTTATCTTTGGAATTATAATCTCTATCGACGATAATATTTTTTAAATCCTTCTTACCTTTTCAAAATCATTAATATCAAATACTTCCCCCATATTCGTTTCATTATAGAGGAATTAATAGAATCTTGAGTGGAATTATAAATGTATATAGCATGTTGCATCTAATGTTGTTTTTAGAAGAAAAAAATAGTATAATAACTTGTGTCTATATCATTTAGATGGAAATTTGTGACCATGACCTAATAATAGGATCATTTTACCCATTTAGTTTATAACTATTATGTTCCCATATAATGGGAGTCCATATGTGGACTTACTCCCTTAATCACAAACCCATGAGCCATTAGAATTGAGGCATGCACTACTAAATTAAAACCCTTATATATTGAATTGTTTATCCTATGAATTTATTCCTTAACGGTTCCAAATATATTTTCCTATACAACTAATAATATTAGGTATTTCCCTCCCACACACTATTTTCTACAATCACTGTCATTGGAAGACTCTGTCATATAGTAACCTCCACAAACTGATCTTTCGTTCATTTTAACCCATTCAAATTTATTTTTCCCAAATATTATCCCAATATAGACCTTTCTGGTTATCCAAAATTTATCAATAAAAAGTTTAATAGAATTCCCCTTAAATTCAACCCCTGGAAAATAAAAAACACTACATTTCATATTCCACCTTCTAATTGAGAATCGTATATTCTAGGATTATTCCTAGTAGTCCCTGCACTCAGTGATTAAACTTTCACAACTAGAACTTGTGATTCCATATTATCATTCCCGAAACATGATCCATTTTCCCTCCACTTTAGACAGTGAATACCATCATGTTGTTTTTTAGTGCATGCTGAGAAAATCATTCCCATTTTTTACTTCTCCATGGAGAGACTAATTGACATTAAATTTTACTATAAAAAAGAAACTTTTCCCTAAAATATTCTTAATTAAAAATCTTTATTGTATATATTTATATATTACATTCTAATAAAAGTGGATTTTAGATCCACTTCATCTAATACTATGGAAAAATACCTACACCATGATTCTTTAGTTACATTATCCATTTCAATAGGGATACAAATTATGAAGTAAAATCAAATAAAATATTTTAATTATATAGGAACCAATTAAATATATTTAATAAATCCCATAGCATATGTTGGGTGTTTCTAATAAAAAATATATTTAATTGAGGATATCTATCTTAAATGAACATCTAATCTATCTTGAGCATAATAGAACTAAGGCCCCATTTCTTCTCAAATCCTATAATGGAAATATGAAGTGAAAAAACACCTAAACCATTTGTATAAACTTAAAATTAAAAAAATAAAATACAAAAAATATGGGAAGAGATTACATCAACCTTCAATGGATTACTTCATACTGGTTGGACAACTCATGAAATAAAATAATGGTCACAAATTTGGTACCTTTTGAGGATCAATTCTCTATATATAACATGAGTTGTAGTACCCATATTTATAGTTCAATAAGAAGTTACCTATTTCAAATATGAAAAAATTAGAGATTTTTACAATCCAAAATAATAGATTTTTTAAGAGAACTAGAATCATAATGTTTATCATTTTCTTATGGACTAGGAGATGCACAACTGAAAACACATATTATTTTTGAACACGAATATGCGATGGGTCCCCATCAAAAATACCCCATCACTAAATATTATGTTGAAAATTTTATTTTTTTGATTGGCCATAAAAATTAGTTTGTTACCAATTATTTAAATATTTATTTGTGATGGGCTGATTGACCCATTGTAAAATCATTTTTATGATGAGACTACATCCTATCCCAAAAAAGATAAATAAATATTAAAAAATATCAAAAAATGCAAAAAATTAATATTGAAAATTATAAACATCATTAATATTATAAAAATTACACAAAATATTTTCATTAAAATGTTTACATAATAATATATGTACATCACTATGGAGGGGGAGGGGGAGGGTATGGTCATCTTGAAGAGGACGGGGAGGGAACTCCTTCCATACACCTTGAGAAATTTGTCAGATGTACTCCATGATTTGATTATGTTTCTTATAGTGTTGTCATCATATCACCGCTCAATATTTCTGGTGATGTTGACAAAGCTCTTCCTACTCCATACACATGACCTCTATAACCACACTCTGACCTCACAGATTCTCCTCATACTATGAGACTGATGATGAAGACTCTCCACAAGCTCTCCTCAATATATACTCTAACCACGAAATAATTCTATAATAACTTCTAAGAATCAATTAAGAACTGATACCAACCACTCAACCCTTCTCGAAAGCATACTGAGTCACCTATATCCATGTTTCATCATCAAATCCTATAGCACTGATGGCCTAACTCTTAGTCTCATCATGAATCTTATCCCATGTCTGAGATTTCATAACTTCATATGAATCCTTCAATTGAAATTCCAAATTAAAATAGTTAAAATATTAATTTTCATTAATTTTAAAACAATAAAAATTTATATTGACCATAATATAACACTATCGACCACCTGTAATCTCTAAAGTGAAATGATCATTGTACAACCTTTTAAAAACATTGAAATCCATAACATCAGTATGTTAAAATAAAACTATTAGTATAAAAAAATAGTTTACATTAAATTTATATAAATTATTCTAAAAAAGTACATACCATATGTCATCGATAAGTATAGAATGTATGAGTACCAGCTCGATATGTCACCTCCTACCTCTCATGGTTCAGCCGATCTAATGATTCCCTCCTTTGAAAACTATCTCTCGTCCATTATAAAAATAATATATCCCAAACATGAGATGATATGTAATATGGTCGGTGGGTCCATCAAGACTGATCGAAATCTATGAATCATGTTTTCATCATGGCTTTCCCCCATGGATTGTGCACAAAATGGTGATAATTATCACTCATAATACCTCTCGTGCTTCCCAGATAGAATTATTTATTCTATCATTGAAGAGATACAAAAAAATCTATAATTAATTAACAATAGAAAGTTACGAATTAAATAAATTACAAAATAACTATTATTTATTTTTGAATCATCCAATGATCAAACCCAAGGTGAAAAACATTAATTGGAATCTAATCCCATGTCACCCATGCTATAGAAAAATAGTTCCACAAAATATCACTCTCATATCAAAAAAGAATTTGATTAAAGATATGAAATAAATAGATAAAATAATAAAACAATTAGTACATAAACAAAATAAATAAAATTAATGAAAACTAACTAAAATATATAGCTAAACACACCTATATATGGGTGGATTGAAATCAAGATGTGGAAGTCACATGGGAAGATTTTCCAGAATCATCAATCAAATAATCCCCCAACCCCTTCGAGTGATCAGTGAATTGATAGGAACCTTAGGGTTAGATGATAAATCATCAATATCATCACCAAGTAGTACAATCTCCTTGAGGCTATGTACTATATCATCATACTACTTATCATCCATCTGAATCATGATAAGAATGCTGTATAAAAATAATTTAAAATGTTCATTATATATATATTGATTATATCTAACAAGTAATTGTTTCATTCTTCATATTCATCCTCATGTTGATATACGATTTTTTCAATATAATTATCTTCCTCCCAGGTATCACCAATTTCCATCGGAGTTTCAGCTTCATCATTAATTGTTAATTCAAATTCATTTATTAAATCATCAACATTATATCCACCATTGACAT
This sequence comes from Viscum album, assembly GCA_963277665.1. NCBI lineage: Eukaryota > Viridiplantae > Streptophyta > Magnoliopsida > Santalales > Viscaceae > Viscum > Viscum album. The sequence goes on from OY728155.1 coordinate 806,669,115, forward strand.
GTTTATGTGGGGTTTCAGTATTAATATTAATTCCTATTCATTTCAAAGATGTATTGGGAGTTTTTTCTTGAAAAATTCAATTTCATGCACTTTAATAAAACTATATTCCCTTTCTATAAAATGATTTTTCATGAGATTTCATTTTTATAATGCTCCACCAATCAATTGACTCTCTCGAATCATAGCAGTAATTGGAATAATATATTTGGTGTGATTGATGAGCCAAAAATATTGTTCATTTACTACATGAAGGATTTTATATTTAATATCAGTGATTTCATGGAACAGATGAACATAGAAGCCTCTATCAATATCAAACCAATGACCTTTAAACATTATTAAATAATTTTTCTCAGATAAAATAGCTCAATAATTGCATCGATCATGACATAAAAATCAAATTCACATTCAATATGGTGACATCCCTTTAATAAAATACCACTATTCTTTATTTTTTATTCACTATATGAACATGTATAAAATCAAAAACCATTCACCACATATGCATTATATCATTTATCAATTATAGATAGTGGGTTTCCCAATACTCATAATTTATTATCAATTTTATTAGGGTGTTTCAATACAATAAAATCTTTAAAATATTTAACAATATAAGAAATAATAAATTTATTTCATATTTTAAACCATAAACAATTTACTTTACCTCTATTTGGAACTTGTAGTAAAAATTATGTTGTCAACATATTTGAAAGTAATCTACAGTAATTTGTGGAAATTATTTCCTGATATGATTATTATATAATATATATATATAATAAAAGTAATTGTTTTGTAAATAATATGTTATAGTATCACCCATAGTTAAAATCGTTTCATTATATCATTGTCTACCAGAACATATATATGATCCATATGATGTTCATCATCTGAAAGAAATCACTCATGAAATTTCACCAAATCCATGTTTAGGACGATTTAATACTGATATTTGAATGTTCAATGCATCGTCAAAATTTCACTCATTACAACCAATTCAGGTAAGTGTTGAAGGATATTTAGGTTTGAAATAATGGGTGTATAAAAAAGAAATTCCCTACTAAAAATAATCTTATGCAATTGACCCTTAAACTGGTTTTTTATTATGCACCTTTTTCATGTTCTACATACATCTATCATGTGGATAAATCCATAGGATCTATATCATCCCTCCACATTTTGTATCATACAAAAAAAATTAATATAAAATATTCCATTGAATCAAACAAAGATAATAGAAAAAAATTCTAGTTTTCATAAAATTAAAACAATATATTCTTGCACCCTACTAAGTTCATCAAATTCCATTGTTTCCACACATATGTCCCAAAAAAATAGGATATTTCTGTTACAACATCCCAATATGAAGAATTCCAAAAATATATAAATCTAATAAGTAGAATTATTTCTAATATACCATGAAAATCATGATTTTTTAATTTGGTAAAATGATTGTCTCTTACACGTCTATCCAAATAGGAAACATAATCATCTAGTGATCTCAAATCATCAATCCATTGAAAAAATAATAAATTTTTTTCTTTGGAAACTGTATTAGATGCTTTTGGAATCATTAAATTATAAAATCTATCATTTTGAAACAACTTAGGTTCTGTTCTCCAGCAAATTTGGGAAATATCTAAGCATGCCTGTTTCTGACGCTTTCGTCGGGGCGCGCGCATCCGTCTGCGGAGGACGCGCAGCTGTGGCCCCGTATTCCCGCTTTCCAAAGGCAGGTGGCATCCATTCCTTATTCAGGGACGCTTTCTCCTTGATCGAAACGGGATGATGGGATATCGGTTCGTCCTTCCGTGGATTCCTCCTTGGAACTCGTCACCTAGTCCGGGTCTCCCTCATAGATTTAATATGTTGTTCGTGAAACTCTTCACAGTGCCATGTTTCCATGGATGCCGGTTAATTACACTGCTTCTGTCAGGACATTCCAAAGGGTCCGGTCAGGGAAGCAACCTTCAGTCGGGGGAGTAGTCACGTCGAGGCATCAGTAGCGTGTATGGATGCTGAGGAATTGGCATGTCTGTCTATTATCCCTAGTCATAGGGCTTCTCGAGGGCGTGGAATCCCGAGGCCTCCCACATCGAGCGTAGGGAATTATATGCCATAGACATATGTCTGAGGTTTTTCTTCAACTTCCTGTGCTTAAAAAAGGTATGCCACAAGTTTAACGTCCAGCGGAGACGAGTCATCTCGATCAGAGCATTATCTAGAATGGATCGGATTGAGGGATTTCCCTTAAAGGGGTGCTGATACTGGGACCAGCCCATGGGTGGCTGTGAAGAGGAGCCGAATGGTATGATCTTTCCGGGATATGGCAGTCCAAGTGATAATCAGGATGGGTGATGGAGAGTTGAATGAAGTGGATGGGTAATGAAATGGGACCATCGCAGGGGCGACAGTGAAGTTGGGCTTCAGCCTCGAAGAGACCTCCTACATATCCCTGTGGTAGGGAATCAAAGTCCGCGTAGTTTGGGATGGTGTCGGTGAACCGACATGAAGTTGGACCTTGGTCCGGACGGTTCAAGGCTTACACACAAGGTCGTCCAGGCGCTGGTGACCTGACGTGGAGAGGGTTAGAGTGACCAACAGGTGGTGGGCTCGAACCTCTGCGAGGCTTCCTACGTACCATGCCTTGACATGGATCAAATACCACGTAGTTCAGGTTGGACACCGGAAGGCCGACGTGAATGAGGAGGAACAGGGGGTCCTAGTGGTGGTGGGCTTGGACCTCGTGGAGGCTTCCGATGTACCATGCCTTAATAGGTATCAAAGACCACATAGTTCAAAAGGGGGCTTTGTCGGAGAACCGACGGGAAGGTGAACCTGGGGGTCCATCTATGGTGGGTGTCGGCGAACCGATGTGAATAAGGGACCGTGGTCCAATGGGAGATGGGCTTGAACCACAGGTAGGCGTCCTACGTACCATGTCTTGACATGAATCAAAGACCTCATAGTTCAAGTTGGTCACAACGGCTTGACGTCGGACTAGAAATGCAATTTAACGTCATGTTGGACGAAGGTGGAACTTGACGTGAATAAATGATGGGTGGGCTTGAACCTCAGGGAGGCCTCCTACGTACCATGCCTTGACATGGATCAAAGAACTCATAGTTCAATGGGTTTCATCAGTGAACCGACGTGAAAGTAGCCCCAGGGGTCCACTAGTGGTGGTGGGCTTGGACCTCGTGGAGGCTTCCTACGTACCATGTCTTAACATGGATCAAAGACCACGTAGTTCAGGTTGGATGCCGGAAGGCCGAAATGAATGAGGAGGATCAGGGGGTCCCAGTGGTGGTGGGCTTGGACCTCTTGGAGGCTTCCTACGTACCATTCCTTAGCACGGATTAAAGAACACGTAGTTGAGGTTGGACGCCGGAAGGCCGACGTGAATGAGGAGGACTAGGGGGTCCCAGTGGTGGTGGGTTTGGACCTCTTGGAGGCTTCCTATGTACCGTTCCTTATCACATATCAAAGGACACATAGTTCAGGTGGGTGGTTTTCGTCAGTGAACCGATGTGAAGGTGAACCCGTGCGTCCACTGGTGGTGGGATTGAACCTCGGGGAGGCTTCCTACATACCATGCCTTGACATAGATCAAAGTCCTCGTAGTGTGGGAGAAAATGGGGGCTTGGAACACTGACAAGGAGACGGTCTGGGCCAATAATTGATGGTCTTGAACCTCAGGGAGGCTTCCTACATACCATGTCTTGACACAGATCAAAGTCCTCATAGTTCAAAAGGGGGTGCAGTTTAATGTCATGTGGGACGAGGGCATACAGTTTAACGTCATGATGGATGAGGGTATGTAGTTTAACGTCATGCTGGATGAGGGTATTTTCACGGCCAATGACAACTCTAAGCCCACATGAGTCATGCTCGGTGTGAGAAACAATATGCAGCAAGGACCTGACGATCATGCCGCGAAGGGTGCGTCCGTGAGAAGCGAAGAAGGGCTTACACGTGACGTGGCCCATGGTTCTGGGACTTACTCCAGGATGGAGGCCCGAAGTGCATCAAAGCGCAGTGAAAGAGGGATTTGGTACCAATGACGGAAGGTGCCTCATTCCCTATCGCTCCCTCCACTAACCTTGGTAGTGGGGAAGTACGGAGATGCAGGGGTGTAGCCTTCCGCAAGAGGGGCTAGGGGCTTACACCAAGGTGGTTGCCCTTCTCCCATGGACATACGCTACTCCGAGAAGGAGTATATCATCACTTGTGGAGGGGGTGACCCCATCTCTGTGGAGACGGGTGGCGTAAAAAATGTCCGAGCTGGGGGGGGACCCTTCGTGCGAAGCACGGGGTCGGGTCAGAGTTTAACGTCATGTGTTGAGGACGGGGTGCTTGGCATTTTAACATCCTACAGCTCGGATGAGGTGGGTTCACTCCACACCCCTAGGGCTTACATAACTGGTACCCTTTTCTCCTTGGGGAGGGAAGGTACCAGTAAGTTAGTGGTCGAGGGGGGTCGTAGAACGAACCATCGAGGGGTCCACGTTAGCGTGGATATGCGAAGAAGCAATTGCCATTAGCTTGCCTATGCGAAGAATCATTAGGAGAAGCAACGCTACGAGTGGTGTTGTCCTTGGGACTTTGAAATAACATCGTTCATACCTGGAGGGTCACACGGGAAGAGGAATTGCCAAGCAAAAGAATGTACTTTGCGAAGTGGAGTGCCTTGGCCTTAGCATGGGGAAGAGGTGTGAGTGGAGAGTGCTTCGCGAAGTAGAACAGTAATCGCGGAGCAGTGCCTCGCGAAGAGGAGGTGCCTCACGAAGAAGGGTGATGCGAAGAAGCGTGCTTCGCGATGTGTAGTGATCCTACCTTAGCATGGGGATCACTAATACAGGATGGGTATTTTGCGAAGCATAAATGCTCCACGGTTACCCGGGTTCCCTTGGGAATCCCCCTCCATCGCGAATTCCCTTGAGCTTCGCGAAGGGAATCCCTCTCGGAAGAGGGGCTCAAAACGAGACAAAGCGAAGGCATCACGCGAAGTAGAAGTACCTCGTGGAGCTCATGATTCTCGGGGAAAAGGGTGCTTCGCGATTCGGGAGAGGAGAAGCCGAAAGGTCGGATTGTCCATCCTCTGGACTCAGGGGGAGCCCAGTATTTATAGGAGAGGGGTGCCGCGAAGTAGAACTCACGTGGCGCAAAAGGGTGGCAGGTGCTTCGAGGTGGGCTCGTGAACGTCAATCCGTTCGCGGAGAGGTACCGCCTCCAGAGCTTCGCGGCGGGCGCGCAAATGTCAAATTCGTTCACGGAGAGGTACCGCCTCCGGATCTTTGCGGCGGGCTCGCGAACATCAAATTCGTTCGCTGAGAGGTACCGCCTTCGGAGCTTCGCGGGACCGCGATACTTGGGGTGCTTCGCGTCGGTACTTCGCGAGGCAGCGTGCGGGCCTTCTTTTGTGTCCCTTCCTTTCGTCCAATATTTTGGCACCAACAAATGCCCCCCATCAGACTTGGAGCAGCAGAAGGCTGAAGGGTCGAAGTCTGAGGGAAAATCGCCAAAATTGTCGGCAGTTCGCAAGGGGACATCATGAAGGGGGACCGCGATGCAGACCGGGGACACAGTATCCGGACACGCCGCGATGCTCCGCATGGGCGGGGCGCACCACGATGCTCTGGGATCACCGCCTATAAATAGGGGGCGACCTCTTTTGTCTTCACGCGATTTTCTTGTCTTTTGTGCTCTCGATTTTGCGAAGCTCTACGTACTCCGCGCCTACTCTCCGCGAATCGAGCTTCACGGTGAACCGCGGGTCTCCGACTCCGCAACCGCGCCAAGCAAACTCTTGTTTGCCGGCCTCGGTCAGACTCTGCGGCTTGGTCTCACAAGCCGGCTTCACGATCCAGCTTCACGATCCATTCTAGAAAAAAATTCTTTTCTGAGTGCCGGAACAGAAATGGCCCATCGAGAGGCTGTATTGGGGGTGTTTGCAGATTTTTCCCGTTGGGATGAGATGGCCAACTGTCCAGACCTTGGGGAGATGGTCTGAAGCCACTCAGTCCACGTTTCTTTGACATATCTACTATTGGAGGGTCAGAAGAATTATCCGAAGTGTAAGAATCTGCCATTGTACGACTTCAGGTTGAGGGATGACGTCTTCATCCCTGAGGCAAGTTTGGACGAACCCGTTTTCTGGTTTAGGAGCATTCCATTTTAGCACCAATGGTTCAGGGCGGCCGCTGCTCATGCGCGGGAGGACTTTTCACCCTTCACCGCTGACTGTCTCTACAACCACGTGAACAATATTTATGGGATGCCACTGCAACTGGAGACGTCTCCTCCTCTCTACCATACCATGCTGAAGGTGGATTTGCAGGATTCGAAGAAAGGGTGGTCCGATGAGTGGGACCTATGCCAGGGCAGCAACTTTACTGATGACTGGGCCTGGGCCTACTAGGTAGGCGCCTCATGCGAGGAGTTCGGGGCCGAGCTGAGTAAGGTGGGGTTATATGAGGCGGCATGGGCCTCCCAATTCCACATTTACCAACCAAAACAACTGATGCCGGAATTGCTGAGCAGATGGTCATCCAGGAACAATACCTTTCAACTGCACCATGGGGAGGTGGGCATCAGCCTGTGGGATGTCCACCAGATTTCTAGGGTTCCGATCTTGGGGGCCATGTATGATGAGTTCCTCCCCGTCACGAGCGCGTGGGAGGATACATAGCAAATGCCACGACTGGCGTCAGTGCTGATGTCACTCGTCCCTGGAGAGGACAAGGAGGTAGTGAGGGATGTCCACTTTAAGAAGTAGTTCAAATGTTTCCTGAATTTCCTAGAGAATCGAGAGTTCCCTCCGAGGCCTCGAACTTGTCCGAGGGCGGCCCAACGGGGTAAGGAGCACTTGTATTGGCGGGTCTTCGAGGACAGCCAATGGAAGACTTGGGGTTTCAGTGTCATCACTGAACAACAGTCGATAGTCAGGATGGCGGCGTTCATTGCAGCTCTTATCTGCAGTTGGATCCTTCCGGTGAAGGATACAAGCATGGGGGTGCGGCCTAGCTCATTTATTATGACGTCCATATTGGCCATGGGGCAGCGGGTCAATCTGGGGATTCCAATGCTCGCCAAGCTGTACAGAATGCTACGGAACATTAGCGAGGGAAAGAAGCCGCCAAGGATATGCGGGCCCTTCCACCTCCTGTATGGGTGGATTGCAGCGCACATCAGGGGGGATCTATGAGTACCCAAACCCTATTTTGCCGCCGGGATCAAACTTTCGCCCCTCCATCCTGAATGCGGTCGGGAGATTCCCGTTCAAACTAACCTTGACGATGGTTCTGAATCAGGTGTGGATGGCGGATGAGTTTAATTTCCACCCCTTCCCATTTCCGACGGGGATACTTACTGATGACGGGCAGGGAACGGAAGAACACCAGGCTTACCTCTTGGCCTTTCGAGGCAAAGTTTTGGTGGCACGAGTGGATCGTGAGCTGCTCTGCGAACCGTACACCCCACATCGGTTTGCGAGTCAGTTCCGTTGCCTCCAGCGGCTGACCCCGCAGGTCTACTAGGAGGTGCGTCACGAGAAGCACTCGTGTGTGATGAGGCAGTTGTGGCTCATGTTCACACGGGAAGATGGGAAGACGCGAATTGCATTGCCTCCATCCACCACCGCTTTTGGATTGGTGAGGGAGTATGCCATTAGTTGGGAAGCTGCTTTCCCAGGGGAGATGCTGAAGTAGCCAACTATTCGGGTCAGTGAAGGTGGGCCTCCTCTATCCCGAGGTCGGGGTCAGAGGGCAGCTAGGGCCTCTCGCGGTGGAGGGGTTACCATGGCGGCGAGACCCGCACCGGCCGAGGGTGTGGCGGAAGTTGCGGATCTGGTGATTCCGGAAGAGCATGGCCATCCGGAGGGGCGGCCACTGAGGGGATTTCGTAGGATATCCACTCCGGCTCCAGGGAAGCGGCTGCGTCATATTGACATGGAAGAGGATGTCGTCTTCCCGGAAGCCTGGGACATTTGGGATGTCAACCGGCAATTCCTCAGCCCACCCAAGATATGGTCGCACTTGAATCACCTCGGGATGGAGTTACCGAGAATAGGCCTAGTCCGGGCTAGTTTCATGGTGTCTCCGGCAGAGGCAGAGCAATACTTGGACGAGCTGGAGGATTACGTTCACTCCAGTGGTGTCCCTCGCCCGATGATAGACCGAGTGAGGGTACTACTGAATCGAATGGTCCCCCCACAGTTAATGGTCGCCGACCTGAGGGAGAGCTTTCCTTTTCTGGAAGAATCAAGAGACTCCTCTCGGGAGGATGAGGCTGGAGGAGGGAGCCCGTTGGAGGAGGGAGAGGTCGGAGATCAAGGCTCAGATTCCGACTACTTTGCAGAGGCTCTCGAGGTAGCATTCTGAACTTCTTTCTTTATGGTCCATTCTTGGGCCAGTATGGACTTCTCACCGATGTTTGAGCCATTCAGGGGAACTTGTACGTAGGCCTCGTTCTAGCCTCTCGGTGGGTGATGATGCAGGACCTTCAGAACCCGCGCCTATGGCCGCGTCCAGTTCCGCGTCCGGTGGGACCAGAGCACCCGAGGTGGCTCCTCCGGAATTTCTAGACCTTCCAACCGTATACGGAGGGCCTCGTCTCGGGGTACTGTCAGTATCGGCTGAAGAGAGGCACCAGGAGGTCGATCTCTATAAGTTTACTCTACCGGTTTCCTTGTCGTCATATGTAGACTATGCCTACTAACGTTCATTTCCCTCTCTGTCGTACAGTTATTCGACTAGCGTGGGCTGCTACGGCAAGGTTATTCGGGATGTCTGGTGGCATCCCTTCTAGGGGAATGCCAGTGATGGTGGCGATAGTCCCCCCATCTCCCCGAGCTGCAACACACACCATCACTGGCGGGGCCACCAGCAGGGTCATGCCCGAGGTCATTGAGGTGGAATCCGATGAAGAGGACCGACTGGCCATTCCTACTCCTATCGCGCCTGCTTTGACGTCAGATGTCATGCCAGATTCAACGCCAGATGCAGATCCTGCCGAGGACTTCCTGTGGGCATATCCTGTGTACGGGCCTTCCAATCGCACAGACTGGGACGAAACGGCCTCCAACGAGGAGGACAACAACATAGTTCGCTGCCGGTCGTGGAAGCTAATCATGCGCTTCATCAGGGACACCCCCCAAGCGCTATGGCTGGATGAAATGAAGAGACATTGCTCGTGGCTGCGTGAACTGTGCGCTAGGGGAGTGGATGTCGAACTTCCTCACGCGATCATCCAAGATCTTATGGCTGAGAAGATCTGGGAGCATGATCGTGGACTCAGTGTGGGCTGGCAGCGGAGGAAGGTGACTAACATCATGAAGCTCCAGGAGGAAAAAAGTGAGGTTCAACAGCTGCAAACTCGGGCAGATGAGCACTCGGCCTCTCTTAATGCGCAATCTGAGCTGATCTCCCGGTTGAAGGCCCAGCTGGCAGAGGCAGAGGAGCTTATGAGGCAGGCTTCTAGAAAGATGTCTTCCATTCAGTCTGAGGTAGAGAGGGCTAGAGCCAAGGCTGACGAACTCTGCACGGCCGCTACTGAGGAGGAGCGGGAGCTGAGTCAGTGGCAGCAAGCCTTGGACTCCACAAGCCGAAGGGTGGCAGAGCTGCAACGCTCTTTTGACGAGGTCAACCCATCCCTGGGGGGAGTTGACCCCCGGGTACTGTAACAAACTAAAAACCTTTCATTGGTACTTTCGTGCTTCAATTTCTTCCTTCTTTGTTTTGAATGTCGTAGCATGCATGATTTCCACTGTTTGAATCAGCTCGTTACATCCCTACAATGTTTTCGGGACGTTCGGCGATAATTCCCCAAGCCCACGTGGGTTAAGCCCGATGTGAGAAACAGGAGATAGTTTCCTTCTCGTCCCACCTAACATAGGAGTGGAGACCATGCTCCGGGCATCCGGGATTTGGATTACCAGTCCGGATTTTCGAAAGATGGGAGAGGATTGACCAGATAAGGAACTTCTCAAAACAGCCGAATTACCGTTTCTTTAGCATGACCTTATGCATGAACGGTACAACACCAGGGGCACTGGAATGAGTCTGAACAGACGGAAACAAGAAGCGTGAATTACGATGCCCAAGATTCGGAGCACTGTGGGGATGGCGTGACAATAGAGGACAACCGTTAACCCTTGAGGGGAAGTAGTATCCTTACTGCGTTAGCCTGTAATGAGGACATAAATTAGGGTCAACCATTGACCATGTTCGAAAAACGGGACCATATCACAAATATTGTCGGTCAATCTTTCAAGGCGTTGACCCAGGACAGTTGGCGGACCATAGGTCGGACATCCATACTGTTAGGGGGTTCTTCCATACATGACCAGTCTTCCGGAACATTGTCCTAGGACGGTAGGTGAGCCGATGCATCATGAGACCAGGCTGTTAGGGGGTGCCGTCAGACATGGAAGGGGACGAGGTTCCGAATAAGGGGAACACAAATCGTGGAATATGCAGTGATGGTTTGTCCGAATAGAATCTAACACTTAGGTAGTCACACCACCGTGGTGGGAGTACGCCAGATGGGCGCGTTGGTTTGGTCATGGATCCTTCCTTCTTTGGGACAGGGCCTCTCTAGCGAGGGGTCCGACCAGGGGTCCGGAAAGGGGAAGGATGAGATTAATTATTTCTATGGGCTGGACCCTGGGGAAAATACCAGGGTGTCTCTACGTATCCCATGAGGATGGTAATCAAGCCATACGTAGTTCTGGGAGCGTAGTTTAACATCATGCAGGACGAGTGAATAAGCCTGGCCGTGTGGGTACACATCCTACCAAAACTACTAAGCCCACGACAGTCATTCTCGGTTTGTGAAACTAGTAGTGGTGGGGATTTCCCGACACAAAAAAGGGCAGGTTAGGGTGGAAAGATGCTTGGTGAATACTGGCCCCATGAAACTAATACGCCCATGTGGCGCACTTGGATGCGTGAAGAGATAGAGCTGAATATGATGGAATCCCACTTGAACATGAGGAAGTGGAAATGTGTGAATCATGATGCTCGAGATTGGGATCACAATGACGACGGTGTGACGATAGAGGGTAACCGTTAACCGTGGTGGAAACGCAGCGCCCATATCGCGTTAGCCTATAATGGGGACAAACAAATTAGGGTTGACCGCTTACCATGTTTGAAACACGGGACCATGTCGCAAATGTTGTCAAAGATCCTTAGGGACGTTGGCCCGAAACGATTGGAGGGCCCTTAGGTCCAGCATCCATGGAGAGCCCTTAAGCCTAGTATCCATGTCGTCTAACGGTCCTTTTGGATGTGGAAGAGGATGAGGATCCAAATAGAGAGCTCACGAAGCTTGGTCATGGGACAAAGGGAATGTCCCCATGAAAACTCCACACTTCGGGCTTTGTCAAAACACATCTAAATATGACAATGAGACGTATTAGATAGAGGGAGGAAACATAAGAGGCACATGATGGAGTAACTCAAACACCTGGGGTGAAAGAGGAAATAGTCTCACATCACACTGCATGACCTCCTTGGGAGAGGTTTTTGGTCAAGGGACCGAAAGCGAAAGTTAGGTTGGGCCCGCTGGGAAGTGCCCGGGCGCTCCTATGTATCTCAGAAGGATGAGAATCAAGCCTCACGTAGTTCTTGATGGATCTTAGTTTATGGTCTTAGAGCTCGGACCATAAATGGGTAAAGGGAGCAGAGGACACATGGAAACAAAACCCAACGTGAATGAGGACATAGTCCATACTTACCATGTGTTCTCTGGGGAAATGCTCGAGTCGAGGGACCAAACATGAAGGTTAGGCTGGGCCCACGGGGAAGTGCCCAGGCCCTCCTACGTATCTCATGAGGATGAGAATCAAGCCATATGTAGTTCTGAAAGGCGGCACGGTAAGGTACCAGTGCCAGGGAAGAGGGGAGTGCGGGCGTGGCCCTTGCACTAAGAGAAGCGGAATTTGATAAATCTTGTTTGTCCTTTAAGGTGAGTGGATTTTGTTTTGTGAAGCGACAGGCCTAGAGTAGTAGGCCATGGTGTCGCCGCAAGAATAAAGTCGTGATAGGTGTTGAAAAATGGCATGGAACGTGACCAATACCCAACGTGATTTCCTCTACAACAAGGTCATCACAATGCAGTGCCGTTTTTTTTTTGTGCATCCAGGACGATAATGTCACAGTTTAGGGTCGTGCGATAGGACCAAGTGTGCATTTTTAACGTCATGCAGTGCAGACGTAGCAGGGGCGATTCTAGGCGGGGAATGTGCACAGTGTCATGAAACACAATTGATGGAGACATGATCCCACATCACACTTTATGCCACTCTGAGAGGGATACCTCAGGCCGAGGGGCCTATACCAAGGTAAGAGGTATAAAGAGGGGGGAGAGACTAGCTCCCAAAATGGGATGGACCTGAAGACAAGGCGTCCGGGTGGTCTTACGTATCCCATAAAGATGGGAATCAATCTGAACATAGTTCTAGATGGATCTTAGTTTATGGTCTTAGAGCTCGGACCATGAATGGTGACAACTTCCCAAGTAAGCGCTGACGTCAACCCGATCCCTAAGCCCACGTGAGTTAAACTCGGTGTGGGAAACAAGGGGGGGAATCCTCATCGCAATACATGGGACGTCCATCAAAGGGAGTCGGCAGAGAGCCCCGAAGGACTCCTTTGAAACGGCTTGTTCCCCCAACGCGCATACGTGCACGAAGGAATAGTACCAAGAGTTCCGAGACTCCACTTGCACACAATGAAGTGATGAAGGGAGTGAATCGTGTACCCGAAATTTTGGGATTAATGGGTTGGCGTGGCGATATAGGAAAACTGTTAACCATGGTGGAAACACATCGTCCATATCGCGTTAGCCTGAGGTGGGAACAACAAACGAGCATCGACCGCTGACCATATTCGCAACGCGGGATTTTATCGATTTGTTGTCCGAAACCCTCGGGGGAGTTGGCCTGTAACGGTAGGAGAGCCCTTGGGCGTAGTATCTAGGCCGTTCTTGGGGGTCCCTCCAAGTGTGAAAGCTGATGGAAGCCCTAATGCAGGGATACAAAAAGCCTGGAAAGCGGGTGCGAACGTGTCCGAGTAAAGTTTGGCATTCCAGGTAATAAACCAGAGTACCCTTAGGCACGTTGGTGAACCGTCGTAAAAGGCCGACGAAACAGCTCGAGAATGAGAGGTACATGGTGTGGTCATTACAAGACCAGCGTGAATGAGGACATGATCACATACCACGCCATATACACCCCTCGTGGATGAAGGGTAGGCCAAGGAGCCACGGTGGGATGAATATTCCTGAGAGATGGGGCTGGACCCGAAGCCTAGACATTCAGGTGATCCTACGTATCCCATGAGAATGGGAATCAAGCCATACGTAGTTCTCTAGATGCATTTTAACGTCATGCGGGATGAGGAGGGGAGTAATATACCCCCAAACAAGGGAGGTGTACGGTACAGAGAATAAACCGACTTGAATGAGTACATCGTCCCACACCACACCATACACTCCTATAAGAGAGGACATGGGTCGGGGCCAAAAAAGGCCAAGGGGCCGAAGGCTGGGCCTCGTGAGGGAAGGCGTACAACATGGTACATGATCCCGAATTGAAAGAGGACATAGTCCCACACCACACCGTACACCCTGGGTAAGAGGTTGGGCGAAGGGGCCCAAGAAGACCAAGGGGCCTAAGGTTAGGCATCGGTCAGGAAGGCTTGACTGGTTTGCAGTTTAGCGTCTTACGTGAGGACGGGGAAAGAGATAACTGTATCTAATATGGGGGTGTGTACAGCATGGCAAGTAACCTGACATGAAAGAGGACGTAATCCTACACCACGCCGTACATTCCTTATAAGAGAATCGGAGTCGTGGGCCCGACCGCTAGCACCACCCGGAGAGAAGTTTGTCACTTCGGGATGGGGTAGAACGAATCACTGCACTCGATGTTTGGGACATCTCGGGGCGGACCCGAAGATTCAGGACACTGTCGACCATGTTCGAAACACAGCGTCCTGATGGTGACCTGATATGGGAGAAACAAATGAGTGTCGACCATTGACAAAATTCACAACCCGGGACTTGTATCGACTTGTTTCTTGAAAACCTTCGGGGGCGTTGGCCCATATCGGTAGGAGAGCCCTTGGGAGTAGTATCCAGGCCGTTCTTGAGGGTCCCTACAGGTGTGAAAAAATGATGGAATCCCAGTCAAGGAGCGGGTGAAGCACAGCTGTATCCATCCATGAAAGAGGTGAACATCTCCAGGGGGACGTGCAGCCGGGTCGAGGCTTGCTCGATATGAGTTGGGGAAAAAGTGTGCACCCTGCCATATGTCTTGACCCAAGGGGAAGATTTTGGATTTTTGGCTTGGCCAACAGATAAAATGTCCAGGCATTCCTACGTATCCCATTACGATGGGAATCAATCGATACGTAGTTCTTTATGAAAAAAGAGAGATGGGGCTGGACCCGAAGCCTGGATATTCAGGTGATCCTACATATCCCATGAGGATGGGAATCAAGCCATACGTAGTTCTCTAGATGCAGTTTAACATCATGCGGGGCGAGGATGTATCTCATTTTGGGATATGTAAGGTATGACAAGTAATCCGACATGAATGAGGACATAGTCCCACACCATACCGTACAATCCCGCAAGAGGGTGAGTCGGGGAGAACCAAGGGGCCTGAGGCCGGGCCGCGGTCAGGGAGACCTGACCAGCTTGCGGTTTAACGTCTTGCAGTGAAGACGGGGGGCCAGGGGCCCATGGAGGCCAAGGGGTCTGAGGCTGAGCCTCGGTCAGGAAGGCCAAACCTTCTTGCAGTTTCACGTCTTACAATAAGGACGGGGGCCAGGGGCCCAAGGAGGCCAAGGGGCCTGTGGATGAGCCTCGGTCAGGAAGGCCTGACTGGCTTGAAATTTAACGTCTTGCAATATGGACGGGGGGAGATCTTAGTTTAATGTCATAGAGATTGGACCATTTTTCGGTTTATCGTCCCGCAGGACAGCGGCACAATTTAAGGTCGTGCAGGACCATACAGTTTAAGGTCGTGTTGGACCATAACTTGCAATTTAAGGTCGTGCGGGACCCTGTAGGATCAGGAGAAGTACCGCTTGAGGAACCTAGAATTGGTGGGAGGAGTTACGCGCTCACCATCCGTGGTCACCAAGGAGTACGCCTCGTTGGGGTAAACCTTATGGATGATATAAGGCCCTTCCCATTTGGGTTCTAGCTTGGGCGGTTTCCTACCGTGGATCATTGTGCTCGAAGGTCCAATACTAGGTCTCCCTGTAAAAAATAACGGAGGCAAACCTTCTTGTTGAAGTCCCTCGCTATCTTATCCTGAGGAATTTCCAGATTGTGCAGGGCACAAAGACGGTTCTCATCTAGTGCTTCTAATTCAGCTATATGGATTTCGGCCACCTCATCTATTGCCTGCTGGTCATAGACTACAGCGTGAAACGATGGAAGCAGGATCTCAATGGGTAGGACGGCCTCAGCCCCGTACACCAGGGAATATGGGGTCACCTGGGTAGAGTTGCGAGTCGTCGTCCAATAAGCCCAGAGGTCATTGGCGAGCTTGTCCGGCCAAATTTTCTTATTCTGACCAACCATCTTCTGCAGAATGTTAGAGAGGGTTTTGTTGAATGCCTCGATTTGTCCATTTTCCTGCACGTGGTAGCAGGAGGTATGGATCGAATGGATGTCGTACTTGTCATACAATTTCTTCAGTCTAGCCGCTCAGAAGTTGGTGCCGTTATCAGTGAGGACGGCGTGATGGACCCCAAACTGATAGATAATATTGGAGATCACGAAGTCGACGATGGAATGGGCCTCGACCTCTTTAAGTGGAACTTCCTCCGCCCACTTGGAAAAGAAATCTGTAGCAGTCATGATGAATCTATACTGGTGAGCTGTTGCCGGTGGGTATGGTCCCACTACACCAAGTCCCCATACCACAAATGGACAAGAGTACTTGGTGGGATTGAGGGGCTCTTGCGGCCGTTGCAGGAAGTTGGCGTGAACTTGGAACGCGTGGCATCTCTTGGCATACCCGATACAATCGTGGATCATAGAGGGCCAGAAGTACCCTAACCTCTGGATTTGATGGGACAGCTTCAGCCGAGCTTGATGGGCGTCACAGGAACTGGCGTGAACCTCTTGCATAACTTGCGGAATCTCTACTCCTTGAATGCAACGGAGGAGGATGCCATTGAAGCTCCTCTTATAAAGGATCTGTTCAAGACTAGGGCCTCTCTATAGGGTAAATTGCAGCGCACGGCGTCGGATTCACTCGCGCTTGGCCTGGCCATCCGGGAGGCGACCATTTTGGAGATACTCAACAAAAGGTGCCCCCTAGTCGGGAGCGTCTTCAACCACTGTGTCTGACGAACCTGGGACCCCTGACGTAGAGGGCCCGACGGTGAGATGACTTACCCACGGGCCATCATTGTCCTCTTGGGTAAAGGGGGCAGTGACTCTCCAGTGTACCACATGTATGATCAAATCATCTTTCTTGGGTTCTGCGAGCGACACGACTAAGCCATCCAAGGCGTCTTCTTGACCGTTATGTGACCGTGGGACATGGGTAATATCTGGTCGAGAAGAGAACTGGGCCATTAGGCGGAGGGTGTACTCTAGCAATGGTACAAGCTCTGGCTTCCTAACAACATAGTCTCTATTGACCTGTTTGATTGCCATCTTGGAATCTCCTTTAACATGTAGGTGGGGCACGTCGATCTCAACGGCCAACTTGAGGTCGTTGAAGAGAGCCTGGTACTCTACCTCATTGTTTGTACAACCTTCTGACAATAGGAAAAAATATGGAAGGACGACTTGCGTCGGGGTAATGAATACAATACCCAGACCCACTCTGTTGAGCTTAGGGTCATTGAGCCTCCTACCGGTGGGGCTCCGGGAGGCACTGTCGAAGTGAATTTTCCAACACGAGATGGCATGATCGACTGAGAGGATCGTCTCATCAGGAAAATCCAGGTCCATGGATTGATCTGCGGAGGTTGGATGGGCAGCTAAAAAGTCTGCCAACGCCTGTCCCTTAATGGCCTTCTGAGGTACGAACCTGATATCAAACTGCTAGAGTATCACCGCCCACCGTGCTAGTCGGCCAGTCAGCATTGGGTTGTTCATGATGTACTTCAGTGGGTCTACCCCGGAGACCAATTGTACCTCATGGTGCTGCAGGTAATGTCGTAACTTCTGTATGGAAAAGACGAGTGAAAGACAACTTTTTTCGATAGGGGAGTATCTGACCGCTGTATCGAGAAACATGCAGCTGAGATAGTAGAGACTGTTCTCAGTACCCTCGTTATTCTTCTGGGCGAGCAGTGCACCGAGGGATCATTCCAGGGAGGTCATGTAAAGGACCAGCGGCTTTCCAGAGACGGGTGGCATCAAAACCAGAGGTTGGAGCAGATACTACTTGATTTCCTCGAAGGCGGCCCAACACTCCTCATCCTATTCGTAGGAGGCACCCTTCTTCATGAGCCGGGAAAAGGGCTTACACATGCCGGCTATATTTGCGATAAATAGGCGTATATAGGCAAAGTGGCCTTGGAGGCCTCGAAGTTCCCGGATATTTCTCAGGGGAGGCATTTGGCTGATGGCCTTGATCTTCTCTAGGTCGCTCTCAATGCCTTGGTATCTAACAACAAAGACAAGGAACTTTCCAGAGGTGACCCCAAAGGCAGACTTCAACGGGATCATCTTCAGGTGATGGGAACAGAGGAAACCGAACACCTTCTCAAGGTCATTGAGATGGTCCTGGTGCTGACATGATTTGACCACTAGGTCATCTATGTAGCATTCCCCCAGCATCCCGAGAATCGGCTGGAATATGTGATGCATGGCCCTCTGATAAGTGGCACCTGCATTTTTCAAGTCGAAGGGAATAACCTGGTCGCAAAAGGTACCTTGGGGAGCCCTGAAGGCAGTGGACTCCTCGTCCTCGGGGGCCATCCGGATCTGGTTGTACCCGGAATACCCATCCATGAAAGAGAGAGCTTGGAACCCGGCCATGTAATCAACCAATAACTCAGTCACCAGGAGTGGGAAGTCATCCTTTGGGCAGTGGAGACTAAGGTCACGGAAGTCGATGCAAACTCTGATCTACATATTCTTCTTCCTGACTGGCACAATGTTGGCAAGCCAATTGGTGTATTGGACTTCCTTAACGAATTTGGCTTTGATAAGCTTGTCAACTTCGGCCTCAACCATATCACCATGAGAGGGGTGCATCTTCCTAGGAGGCTGCTTAAACCCACGATGGTTTGCCGGGAGGCCCAGATGGTGAACCACTACTTGGGGGTCTAGTCCTGGCATCAACTCCATGCAAACACATCGCAGTGTTGTTTGAGGAAATCTATAAACCCTTGTCTCTCCTCGGGGTATATGGCTGCACTGATCAATGTGGGTTTTGGATCTGCCTCGCTACCAAGGTTCACCTGTACCAGTTCATCAACAGTGGTAGAGACGCCTTCCTCAAAGGTGGGGGGAGCATCCTCCAGGTTTTCCTCTCCACCCGTGGGGGGATCTCTTGCAACGGGAGATACTTCTGGGTTATCAAAACCTGAGGGGTAGCTAGTTCCGGCTTGGGCAGCACTGGTCATCATATCAGGAGACGCATTCTCCATTGAGACCATAGCAATGAAGGTAGTCAACCCTATCCCATCTGGCCTTCGGCCTAAGGGGCCACGTTTGATGACATCAAAGCAGTGGTGACGTGTCGGCCTGAGTCAGTTGATTCCAGCTCGGCGGAAGAGACACGTATGGCGTACCGCCGTTGTCATAATCTTGACATCCCGATACCATATAGGGGTAGGAGGTTTCGGGATCACCTGGGCTTGGTTGGTGTAGGAGTACGAGGTGATTTTCCGTCGTCGCTTGGACACGGGAATACGTCTTCCTTGCATACCCAAAACAAAAAAACATTGCCCCATGTCGGGGGTCGTGGCCTCCAATCGGTGGATCAGGAGGATGTAGGCGTCATCCATGCTTGCCCAGGTATCCCATGTGACTGGAGTGGGTTCATCCTCACTTACTAGGATTTGCTTATCCTTACTCTTGTAATGAGAAGCATCCAGATAGAGGGCCTCACAAGAGGAGAAAGGAGACACATCTCCTTGGAGCACGCCTACTCGACCGTTGAGTGAGTATTTCAGGCACTGGTGATACGACGAAGGGACTGCTGCATGCAGATGGAGCCATGGCCTACCCATAAATGCATTGTAGGCGGTGTCCTGAGAGATGACAATGAATTTGGTGCTGGCAATTAGGCCATTGAACTGGGTCTTCAGGTGGATCTTTACGAAAGGGGTTTGCTCGGTCCTGTCATACCCCTGGATTCTGAGGTCAGAGGGGGTTAAATCACCTTCAGACAAACCCGGCTTTTGCAGTGTCCGAGTCAGGATTAGGTTGATTCTGGAACATGTGTCAATGAGGCAGCGATGGACTTCCACACCATTGAAGTGGCCAGTGATGTACAACGGGCGAATGTGCCCCTGTATAGGAGGGTCCTCATCTTCACCGGAGAATGAGATAACCACCCGACATTCGGTGTACTCAATTGCATCAGCATGGAAGGATTCTGCAGCTGCTACCTCCGTCTCAAACTGAAGGGGGCTCCTTAGTGCCTCGGCAAGTGCCTCACGCATTTCAGATGATAGGCGAAGAGCCTCAAGGATAGAAAGCCTTGCCGGGATGTCGGCCAGGTGCTTCACGACATCATACTTTCGTGCCAAATGCGAGCCTCTGCTTACGGGAGGTCGTTCTACAGTTGGAGTCATAGCGGGTCCTACCGGTTGAACCGACGATTGGCTAGTGCTGGGAACATCTTGCTGCCTACTAATTGAAGCCTGGAGAGTAGTTTCTAGAATAGGATCGGACAGCGGAGACTGGCCTATAGCCGGGTAAGACAGACTGTGATATGAAAGAGGCAACTCTCCTTGATCTAGTAGCACAAACGACGGTGGAGGTGGAGCTGGGGGCGTTAGATGGGGTTGCGTGTGCTGAGATATGCGCCCAGCCTGCTGCCTAGTCTCAGTAGTGTGCACAGCTTGGCTGAAACTGCCTGCTAAAGTGCCTTGACGACCAGTATGGTTGTGGTTCTGCTGACGTTGACGTCGGATGGGGATGTTGGGGAGGCTCGTCTGGCGTTCCCCTTCATTGCGAGTCATATAGGGCTTTACCATCTCCACAGTGTTAACCAAAGCATACCCCTAGCTGTCGCTCGACGAGTCATCCACCACCAGGCGGATTCTGGGAGGAATCCCCATTTCAGGGGGCATAAAGTCACCGAGAGTGCGGGATGACGACGACACTGGTGGAGCGCGTTGTTTCTTCTTGCACCGTCGCTGCTTTCCCTTTTGGGAAGAGGTCGACTATGAAGGCGATGCGGAGGTACTGGATACTTCTTCTGAAGGTTCTGGCTACTTCAGGCATGCCTGGATGATACCATGGGAACGGACGACGGTTCTTCGAGCCATCCAGTCGTCGTATTTCTGGGACCCATGGCTGGGAACCTACTGCCACTCACCGTCGCTGTCACTACCGATCTCTGACCCTGTAAAGACACCCGCCACTTGTGTCGGTGCCGGGACCAACCTGACTATGTTGTTGATGACCTGGTCTTGAATCCAGTCTTTAAACACATATCATTGCTTGAGGGTGTGCCCCAGAATCCTATGGTAAGGACAGTAGTTGGGGTGATCGGTGAGATTCGCCTCTGCCGGCCTTCAGAACTCGGGTAGGCACACAATCCCTTGCTCTAGAGCACTTCAAAAGTAGCTAGGGACCTGATTTTCTTTAAACGAATAAGTCGGGTGCCTTATTTCTGGATAGGGGTCCCTGGGGGATTGGCCCTAATGAGGAGCTGGAGGGGCATACCGAGGAGGTGGCGCCAGGTTGTCTCACCTCGGTAGAGTTGGCGCATTGCGCGGGGGAACCTGTCGATTCTGAAGCGGTCGCTGCTGGGTAGGAGCCTGTGCTTGAGGTGGAGGACCTCTGCGGGGTTGCGGGGATGGTGCCGCTTGTAGTAATTCCATCTTCCCATGGGCTTCTATTTGGGACACCGTGGCGGGTTCAGATCTGGAAGTCCTCCTGGCTAGGATTATAGGGGGCAACGAATGTGCTTGACTAGCCTATTGTAGAGCCTCCTCAAGGCGTTGTGCCTTATCTGAGAAATCTCGGAACCCTCCAGGGTAGTTCTGGGTAATCAGGGAGGGTACCAGCTCTGTTTTAACGTTCCCTACACACATTGTCAATAATTTCTCCTGAGTCAGTGGCATATCGAGGGAGTGCGTAAGTCCCTTCCAACGAGCTATGAAATCTGTGACTCGCTCATTAGGCCTTTGCTTGCACTTTAAGAGTTCTTCAATGCTGGTCTTATGTGTGGTGGAGCTAAACTGGTATAAGAACTGTTGGCGGAGATCCTCCCAACCGGTCACCAATCCAATAGGGAGCTGGCTGTACCAGACGAATGCGGGACCTTCCAATGTCTGCATGAAACATCGGAGCTTGGCGGCTTCTTGTTGGGCCAGGGTTCCCAGCATGGGGCGACACCTGGATGAAAAATGAGGCAAGTGTTGTGGTGTGTCCCCTATCATGTTGAAGGGCGATAAAGTGGGGTTCCCAAAACCCAGGGTTGCGGGCATATTATCCACCCACGCGGGATACGGCTTTCCATCCGGTGGGACTGCCACCTGCCGCATTTCCAGTGCTTCGAGGTGGGCTACGAGTGCCGCTATAAGATCATCCGGGTGGGTTCCCTGTCTTGACGGAGATCCCTAATCACAAGCGCGTTGCTTGGTTCTTCAACCCGGTAGATGGCTTCGGCGGTTCGTGGATCGACTGGAGAAACGGCCTGTGGGGAGACTGGGGGAACCCGGACTGGATTCTTCAGATTGCCCCGTCGTTCAGGAGGGTTTGGTGAGACGTATCGCGCCCTATTGCCGTAGGATCCGGCTTCTGCCCTGTCTGCGGAAGTAGCATGATCAGGGTTTCCTGGAGGCATCTCACCGGGGGGAAATTGTTCCAGCCCCTGCTACCCCGGCTTGGGATTACCATAGTCGGGTCGCCGCTCTACAGCGCGCTCAGCCAAGAGTTCGTCAACCAGCCTCTTCTGTTCAGCAAGCTGATGGCGTAACGTGGCTTTCTCGGGATCTTCGTCTGTTTTTTGTACATAGGTAGACGGGTCGGAGTGCTTGACAGTTACGACATGCTCCTTACCCTTACTGGCATTTCAACTGAGTACCAGCGACTCAGTGGGTGCAGGGAGGCCTAGATGGTTCTTTTGCTGACGGGTAACCCTCCCTGATGGGTCCAGCAGTGGCGGTACGCCCTCGGGGGGTAAGTCTCCGTCAAGAAATTCAAGCTCGTCTTCCTTGTCCACTACGTCAGCCATGTGGACTGCGACCCCTCTCGAGCGAATGTCCTCAATGTCTCATATCGAATTGGGTTGCCGTCGGATAGGGTCGAAGAGGAGAGCAGCATAGTGTCTCCATCCACGGACTTGCACATGGGGGGTAGCTTCCCTAATGACTCTGCGTAGTACTTTGAAACTCTGAACACATTTCCATTGAAGGGCGCTCTAACGGCCTGGTGACTCAGGGTGTTGGGCCACAAGGAGTGCGGCCAAATCGATCAGGTGGCATTGCTCGCTGATTTCTTCAAAGTGCTCTCGACTTCTGGGGTACATCACCCGCTCGTAACGAAGGCTGAAGTGCGTCGCCCATATGGTTCATCAAAAGAACCCTGCTTCTCCTGGGGTAAGGGACTCTGGTGCGCGAAAGTTCGGCGCCTCCGTCGGCCATAACTTCTCCGGGAAGTGATCCGCTGTGAGAATGATCCAGAAGCTCCTGGGTTCAGACTCGGGGTATGGCCCTGTATTGCCCCACTCATCAACCGGGGGCGGCTGAGGGACCGGCAGCGGTACCGAGGTGGATTTCTGAGATAGTAAACTTGGCAGCGGAGAATACGGCGAACGAGCTGACTGGCCGCCGAATTCCGGGCCATCCTCTAAATAGTGAGGTGACCTAACCACGATATCATGATACGATGGGCTGATAGCCACAGCTTACGGCACAGGAGTCGTGGCTACCGGTGGTAGGTCATGTCGTTTCTCTACCGTCGTTGGTCCCCAAAATAGCTCTTTGTGATCTCTAGTAGAGGTAGAGGGCACTTCTGGTGACAATGGTGGTGATTTCATGGTCAGGACCTGCGGAATTTCCATGATTTACTCCTCCTGGATGTACCTGTGGAGAGAGGTGGGAATCTGGTGGACATCGCATTCCGGGAGAATGAGGCTGACGCACCTGGTTTCTGTCCCAGTCCTTGATGCGGAGGAGTAAGGAGAAGGTTCCATCACTGAGTCGCATTTTGCTTCAGAATCCTAGAAATGAGCCGGTTTGATCTCCACCCGCTTCCCCCCAGGATTCTTCCTGTGGTGACGACGACCCGCTCTTCTACCCCGGGGTGGCTCTTTGGGACATGATTGATATCCAATAGGTAGTCTTGGGGCGGAAATGGCACCGTGGTGGAGAGGGCCCCCGCTCAAGGTGGCCGGGGTACAAGGGGCACCAGGGAAAATGTTGAAGGGTACATGGGGAGGACCTCCATGGACGGTGTGGGCGGAGCGAGGCTGACCTTCACTCCCCAAGTTGCCAGGGTGAGGAGGACCTTCTCAAGTTGCAGAGAGGACGTAGGGAGGACCCCCCCACATTGGAGAAGGACCGGGTGGATAGTGCCTTCAGATCGGCAGTCGGGGGGAGGAGGATGGACTCCATACCCTGTATAGTGGGCATTGGAGAGGTTTCCGCGCCGATTGTCACCACCACGGGGCAGGTTTTCCTTCGGGATGGGGGTAGCACGAGGCGTACCTCCCTGAGGAGCTTCGGAGCGGGGAAAGCTCACATTTTGTGGAATGGTGGTATAGAGAAGACCTCCATATGGAGTGATGTTACCGCAGATTGGTTCACGGTAATCATCGCCCGGACATGCGACCCCGAGAGTCAAACCAGCATGCCCGTGGGGCGGCTGAGGCCTTGATCCTGGTCGGGTGATGGAGTGCCCCTACTCAATGTATGCAGGAACTCCATGATGTGTGTCAGTGGTGGCTTGGGCCATGATAGTTGTTGGTGTCGATGTATCTGGGCGAGCGTCCTCAGCCCGGGCCCAGCGATGACGTCGGGTCAGACGTGCTGGCGTAGGTGGTGTAGGGGCATGGCATGCCTGCTCTTCCTACGAAGCCGGATGTCGGCGCTGACGCGGACTAATGAGAGCCCTTGCCTGGACCCTTGTATCGGGACTCTGAGTGGGCCAAGTCAGACGTCACCCGTCTCATCAGTATAAGGCGAGGAGTCGTCGAGGCGTTCCAAGGACGGGCTCCCAAAACGATTGAACGTTGGGGTGGGGAGCAAGGTCACCCTTTGCGTCTTGTTAGGGCGGCGTTGACGGTGGGGCTTGGATACCACCAGGTCCAAGCGGGCCATATCCCAAGTCGGGTTAACCCCTTCCTCCTCGTACCTGCATACAAGGTTGTTGATCACCCTTTTCTGGATGATCTCTGATGGGGAGAGGGGACATGGGCGCCTCGTATTCACAGATGTAGAGGCCGTTGTGGTGGTAGCGGATCCATGTGAGGTGGTTGTGTCGGTGTTTCCCCTACCCCTGCATCGGCGAGCGGGCGGTGATTGTGTCTCCAGGGCGGCAACCTGGTTCCTGGGAAACGGAGAGACCAACTCATCAGCACCGCGAGGAAAAGGATGGAAAACCAGTGCCCCAGCATCCTTCCATTCTCCACGTATGTAAGAAGGATTCACTTCGACACGTTGCAGAATGGGGTGCCCCACATTCTACTGCCCCAACTTCCGGTGAGTTTCACGCCAGGCCTTCCATTTTCTTGGCGGGACCCGGCGCCAGATATCTAGATCTGGTGACATGTCAATCTACTGGTGTCTCAAACTCTACTAATCTCTACATTGAGGAGAAGAATTTCATGTCAGGTTCACCATTTCTATTTCTGATGCTTTCACCGGGGCGTGCGCATCCGTCTGCGGAGGACGCGCAGCTGTGGCCCCGCATTCCCGATTTCCAAAGGCGGGCGACATCCGTTCCTTATTCAGGGATGTTTGCTCCTTGATTGAAATGGGATGATGGGATGTCGGTTCTTCCTTCTGTGGATTCCTCCTTGGAACTCGTCACCTGGTCTGGGTCTCCCTCATAGATTTAATATATTGTTCGTCAAACTCTTCCCAGTGCCATATTTCCATGGACGTCGGTTAATTACACTGCTTCTATCGGGACATTCCAAAGGGTCCGGTCAGGGTAGCATCCTTCAGTCGAGGGAGTAGTCATGTCAAGGCATCAGTAGCGTGTCTGGATGCTGGGGAACTGGCATGTCTGTCTATTATCCCTGGTCATAGGGCTTCTCGAGGGCATGGAAGCCCAAGGCCTCCCACATCAAGCGCGGGGAATTATATGCCATAGACATATGTATGAGGTTTTCCTCAGCTTCATGTGCTTAAAATTGGGTATGCCGCAAGTTTAATGTCTAGCGGAGACGGGTCAGCTCGATCAGAGCATTAGCTAGAATGGATCGGATTGAGGGATTTCCCTTGAAGGGGTGCCGATACCGGGACCAGCACATGGGCGGCTGTGAAGAGGAGAGGAATGGTATGATCTTGCTGGGATATGGTAGTCCA
The DNA here is from genome assembly GCA_963277665.1 of Viscum album. Taxonomy (NCBI): domain Eukaryota; kingdom Viridiplantae; phylum Streptophyta; class Magnoliopsida; order Santalales; family Viscaceae; genus Viscum; species Viscum album. The sequence continues at coordinate 806,694,815 of OY728155.1, forward strand.
GGTGAGAATCAGGATGGGTGATGGAGAGTTGAATGAAGTTGAGGGGGAATGAAATGGGACCATCGCAGGGGCGACGGTGATGTCGGGCTTGAGCCTCGAAGAGACCTCCTACGTATCCATGTGGCAGGGAATCAATGTCCACATAGTTTGGGATGGGGCTGGTGAACCGACATGAAGGTGGAACTTGGTCTGGACGGTGCGGGGCTTACACACTAGGCCATCCAGGTGCTAGTGACCTAATGTGGAGAGGGTCAGAGTGACCAACAGGTGGTGGGCTCGAACCTTTGGGAGGATTCCTACGTACCATGCCTTGACATGGATCAAAGACCACGTAGTTCAGGTTGGACACCGAAAGGCCAATGTGAATGAGGAGGACCAGGGGGGTCCAAGTGGTGGTGGGCTTGGACCTCGTGGAGGCTTCCTATGTACCATGCCTTAACAGGGATCAAAGACCACGTAGTTCAAAAGGGGGCTTCGTCGGCGAACCAACATGAAGGTGAACTTGGGGGTCCACCTGTGGTGGGTGTTGGCGAACCGACGTGAATAAGGGACCTTGGTCCGATGGGAGATGGGCTTGAACCTCAGGGAGTCTTCCTACATACCATGTCTTGACATGGATCAAAGACCTCATAGTTCGGGTTGGTCACAACGGCTTGTCGTCGGACTGGAATTGCAGTTTAACATCATGTTGGACGAAGGTGGAACTTGACATGAATAAATGATGGGTGGGCTTGAACCTCAGGGAGGCTTCCTACGTACCATGCCTTGACATGGATCAAAGACCTCGTAGTTCAAAGGGTTTCATCAGTGAACCGACGTGAAAGTAGTCCCAGGGGTCCACTAGTGGTGGTGGACTTGGACCTTGTGGAGGCTTCCTATGTACCATGTCTTAACATGGATCAAAGACCACGTAGTTAAGGTTGGACGTCGGAAGGCCGACATGAATGAGGAGGACCAGGGGGTCCCAGTGGTGGTGGGCTTAGACCTCTTGGAGGCTTCCTACGTACCATTCCTTAGCAGGGATCAAAGACCACGTAGTTCAGGTTGGACGCCGGAAGGCCGACGTGAATGAGGAGGACCAGGGGATCCTAGTGGTGGTGGGCTTGGACCTCTTGGAGGCTTCCTACGTACCATGACTTATCACGGATCAAAGACCACGTAGCTCAGGTGGGTGGTTTTCATCAGCGAACCGACGTGAAGGTGAACCCGTGGGTCCACTGGTTGTGGGTTTGAACCTCGGGGAGGCTTCCTACGTAACATGCCTTGACATGGATCAAAGCCCTCGTATTTCGGGAGAAAATGGGGGCTTGGCACACCGACAAGGAGACGGTTTGGGCCAATGATTGTTGGGCTTGAACCTTATGGAGGCTTCCTACGTACCATGTCTTGACATGGATCAAAGACCTCGTAGTTTAAAAGGGGGTGCAGTTTAATGTCATGCGGGACGAGGGAATACAGTTTAACGTCATGCTGGACGAGGGTATGCAGTTTAACATCATGCTGGATGAGGGTATTGTCACGGCCAATGCCAACTCTAACCCCACGTGAGTCATGCTCGGTGTGAGAAACAAGAGCCATCAAGGACCTGACGATCACGTTGGGAAGGGTGCGTCCGTGAGAAGCGAAGAGGGGCTTACATGTTAGGCGGACAATGGTGATGGGACTTACTCCAGGATGGAGGCCCGAAGTGCATCAAAGCACAGCGAAAGAGGGATTTGGTACCAATGATGGAAGGTGCCTCATTCCCTATCACGCCCTCCACTAACCTTGGTAGTGGGGAAGTACAGAGATGCAGGGGTGCAGCCTTCCGCAAGAGGGGCTAGGGGCGTACACCAAGGTGTTTTCCCTTCTCCCATGGACATACGCTACTCCGACAATGAGGATATCATCCCTTGTGGAGGGGGTGACCCCGTCTCTATGGAGACGGGTGGCGTAAAAAAGGTATGAGCTGGGGGGGCCTTCGTGCGAAGGACGGGGTCGGGTCATAGTTTAACGTCATGTGTTGAGGACGGGGTGCTTGGCAGTTTGACATCATGCGGCTAGGACGAGGTGGGTTCACTCCACTCCCCTAGGGCTTACATAACGGGTACCCTTTTCTCCTTGGGGGAGGGTAGGTACCAGTAAGGCCGTGGTCGAGGGGGTCGTAGAGAGAACCATCGAGGGGTCCACGTTAGCGTGGCTATGCGAAGAAGCAATAGCCGTTAGCGTGCCTATGAGAAGAAGCATTAGGCGAAGCAATGCTACGTGGGGTGTTGTCCGTGGGACTTTGAAATCACATCGCGCATACCTGGAGGGTCACGTGGGAAGAGGAATTTCCAAGAAAAGAAGTGTACTTTGCGAAGTGGAGTGCCTTGGCCTTAGCATGGGGCAGAGGTGTGAGTGGAGAGTGCTTCGCGAAGTAGAACAGTACTCACGGAGCACTGCCTCGCGAAGTGGAGGTACCATGCGAAGCAGGGTGCTGCGAAGCAGCGTGCTTCGCGATGTGTAGTGATCCTACCATAGCATGGGGATCACTAATACGGGATGGGTGTTTCGCGAAGCATAAACGCTCCGCGGCAACCCGGGTTCCCTTGGGAATCCCCCTCCTTCGCGAATGCCCTTGATCTTCACGAAGGGCATCCCTCTCAGAAGAGGGGCTCAAAAAGAGACAAAGAGAAGGCGTCACGCGAAGTAGAAATACCACGTGGGGCTCATGACTCCCTAGGCAAAGGGTGCTTCGCTATTCGAGAGAGGAGAAGCCGAAAGGTCGGATTGTTCATCCTCTGGACTCAGGGGGAGCCCAGTATTTATAGGTGAGGGGTGCCGCGAAGTAGAACTCACGCGGCGCGAAAGGGAGGCAGGTGCTTCGCGGCGGGCTCGTGAACGTCAAGCCATTTGCGGAGAGGTACCGCCTCCGGAGCTTCGCGGAGGGCACGCAAACGTAAAATTCATTCGCGGAGAGGTACCACCTCTGGAGCTTCACAGCGGGTGCGCGAATGTCAAATTCGTTTGCGGAGAGGTACCGCCTCCAGAGCATCGCGGTGGGCTCGCGAACATCAAATTCATTCGCATAGAGGTACCGCCTCCGGAGCTTCGCGGAATCGCGATACTCGGGGTGCTTCGCGTCGGTGCTTTGCGAGGTAGCGTGCGGGCCTTCTTTTGCGTCCCTTCCTTTCATGCAATATTTTGGCACCCACAATGCCTTTACATTATCTTTGGTATTATCATCTATGTCCAAAACTATATAAAATATACTAAAAAAATAATTCTCCTCAATATGCATTACATCCAACTTGTGACCGACGAAAAAATTAAACCATGATAGATGATCCCAAAAAATACATCATTCAATAAAATTGTGATCATTTACAAATCCATATATTTTTTATTATTTTATAGTCGTTCTAAAGGTAATAGGGGTAATGAAGTGACAATTGATTTGAAATCAAGAACTAAGATCATTTCTTGATGTCCATCTCTTTCAACTATACATTTGATGAAATTTTTATTTTTCCTTTAGAAATAATTATCAATAAGAATAAATTTATGACGATAGTCCATAAATATGGTTTTTTCCCTTGATGATCATAATTTGTTTTATGTTAGTCATACCGTACAGACATGATTGTAGACCATGTGAACTCTAGCCAGATAATATTACATATATAGGGATGTCACTAATATTCCACATTAATTCATCTTTAATGAGGATTTAATTCTAAAAAAAATCATATATACTAACACCATTACACCCAAATTAATTTAACTCAATAATCAAAACATTCAAATACAAAATTGATATTATTTTTTGGATATCCTAAAATTAATAAGGTTCATATTTATATGGATCATTAATCAACATCCAAGGAGGTAATTTTTATTGAGTTATAATGATGCTCAAACAAGAATATGGACTACCATAAGATCTAAATGGAATAAAACTGTTAGTATAAAGACCCAATCATCAATTTTGGTATTTTAATGAATAAGAATATGTACTTGGTAAAAATGTTTCCCCAAATCACAATAACAAGAATGATTTATTATTTACAAGTTTAAATATATTTTTTTGTCTATGACTTCAATGGAATTGTGTTTGGAGACGTAAATAAAAATTATAAGCTGGATGTAACCATGAAATACCTCAACTATTTTGCAAGATTTAATCTAGACTTCCCTTTTTGATCAAATTTTTTCATTGATTTTCCACAAGTAGGAAAACTAACTAATGTATAATTTTCACTATAATATCAGAGTAATAATTTAAACATTCATGAATATTCTAAAAACCAAGACCCAAATTTTGAACGATCTTCTTCCCCTCAATAAATGTTTTAGCCAACACATTTTCTTTGGGTAAAAGTGATTCAACCAAAGACAGTATCTAATAAGAAAGCTATTTGATATTCCATTATCTGATTTAATAGCCATAAATTTAGTAATCAATTTAAATTTTCTTATGATATAATCGGGTTATAAAGAATCCTCTGTAGACTTTAGTATATTGTAAAATTGAGATGGTTCTAACTCAAGAGTGAAACAAATATCATCATGAGTCTCAGATTATTGAAAATATGGACCATCAACATCATATACTAGATTTTGATACCATGATGGATCTTGAACCAAATTATTTATATATTCTCTATAATTGTGTTCCCCATGTTAATACAAAAAAATCATTTCGAATACGAAAAATGCAATATAAAACCCCAAACATTATTAAATGCGTGAAACCACCTACAATCAAATTTATTATATAGAAACATAGTTGTTAGTTCTGAAACATATTTTTTTAATAATGAATATGATTTAAAACCTACAATACCCTATAAATATACAATATTTATACGAGAACTGCTCAGATTGCTATAATTATTTGTCCAATCATGATCATGTAATAAAGACTATTTTCGATATCCTTGTTCCATATTTCTTTGAAAAATATAAAAAAATTTATGAATAATTTGATGTAAGAGAAATCTGATCCAAAAAGTGGATAAAATAAAAAATTATAATTTACTTCTAATTATTGTCAATTTTATCTATTTACCAATTATATTTACTGATTTGTGCTGATTTTTACTAACTATCATTAATAACCACTAATTATTGGTAATTTTTACTAATTAAAATTAATTTTTACTAATAACCATTATTATTTTGTAATCACTCCTAAATTATTAAAATTAGAAATATTTCATTTAAATTATTTCTACTTAATTCTATTATTTTACTGATTAACACTAATATTTTGTAATTGCTGCTAACATTTTGTAATTACTGCTTATTATCTATATTTATTTTTAACTGATTACCACTATGTATTACTAATTGTCACTATTTTTTTATAATTACCATTAATTTTACTAGTTATCACTAAGTTTCACTAGGTACTAATAATTTTCCTGTGTTGTTACTATCTAGTGCTAATTATCTCTAGTTTTTAATAAGTACCACTAATTTTCCCAAATTTTTAGTAATTAATATTAATTTTTAGTAATTATCATTGTTTGTTAGTAATTAATTATAATTACTATAATTTCTTACTAATTACCACAAAATATTTTCAGTTACCAGAAATTATTACTAATTATTTCTAATTAATACAAATTACAACTAGTTATTACTAATTATCGCTAATTTTTACTAATTCCCGCAATTTTTTACTCAGTGTAGCTAATTTTTAACTTGTACTTCTAATTACCCCTAATTTTTACTAAATTCCCCCCAATTATAGTTATTTTTTACTAACAATTTATAATTTACGCTAATTTCTACTAAGTACCATTAATTACCACTGAATTTTTCTATGTTCCACTAATTACTGTAAATTTTTACTATTGCTTATTTTTACTAAGTACCAATAATTACCACTATTTTTTTCTAATTACCACTAATTAAATCCAGTTTTTACAAAGTACCACTAATTAATGCAAATTTTTACAAAGTACCACTGATTATCGTAAATTTCTAGTAATTACAATTATTTTTTAGTAATTACTATTAATTTTTAGTAATTAATGAATTTTTTTCTTATTACTAATGATTTTTTTGTAATTAACCATATTTTTTAGTACTTACTGCTACTTTTTACTAATTATTGATAATTTTTAGTTATCACTTCTAATTATCACAAATTTTTACTAATATCCACTAATTATTATGTATTACTAGTAATTTTTACTATGTAGTACTAATTTTTACTAAGTACTGCTAATTATCCCATAACCGCTAATTTTTACTATCTACCTTTTTACAAATTACCAATTTCTTTTACTAATTAACTCTAATTTTTATTATTACCACTTCTTTTTACTAAGTAATGGTAATTATGGAAAACCTTTACAAAATTATTCTAATTATTAATAAATTATAATAATTACCACTAATTACTACCAAATAAAGATAATTATTACTAATTACCACTAATTATTACTAATTACCGATAATTTTTAGTAACTATTGGTGATATTTATTAGGTTCTGCTTATTTTGACTATATATTACCAATTACTGATAATTTTTACTAAGTACCGCAAATTACCAAAAAAATTTACTAATTAAGGAAAATGTTTTCTAATTACCTCTATTTTTAGTAATTCACACTAATTACTATAATGTTTTAGTAATTACCACTATTTTTTCTACTTACCACTCATTTTAGTTATTACCGCTATTTTTTTGAAATTACCACTAATTTTTACTAAATACAAGAAATTTTTTACCAATTACATCTATGTTTTACTTGGTATCACTAAATTCCACTAATGTTTTCTGAATACTACTAATTACCGCAAATTATTAGTAATTATCATTAATTTTTACTAATTGTCTCTAATTTTCAGTAATTACCACTAAAAATCACTAATTATTACTAATTAAATAAAATTTTTACTAACTACTACTAATTTTAGGTAACTACTCCTAAATTTTTAATTACCTTTAATTATCTCTAATTTTTAAAAATAACAAGTAATTTTTACTAAGTACTGATAATTGTCGTTAATTTTTACAAAGTACCACTAATTACCAATATTATTTCGTAATTATTGATATTTTTTTAATTAATGTTAGTTTTTACTATTTACCACTAATTATTACTAATTCATACTAATTTTTACTATTTTCCACTAATTTTTAGTAATTACCACTAATTATAGCTAATTTTCACAAAATTGCATCAATTTATTACTAATTACCGCTAATTAATACTATTTACTACCGATTTTTATTAAATATCACTAATTTCTAATAATTATGCCTAATTTATTGTAATTATTACCACTCTCTAAAATTTACCATCAATTTTTAATAATTAGAGTTAGTTTATAAAACTTACTATTGATTTCTAAAAATTACTTCTCATTTATATTAATAAACGAGCTATTTTAATAACTATCGCCAATGTGAACTCATTACTACTAATATTTTTCAAATTATTTAAATTCTTTTAATATTTACTGCAAATTAATAAAATTTATTATTAATTACTATTTTTATTAATTACTATTAATTAAAAGAAACTACTTAAAAATGTTATCATTTATTAATCAAATCTATAAATTATTACTATATTCTATGAATTCCAGAACATTTCTATTAATTTTTACACATTTGTGCATCTTACTGCAAATTTTAAAAAATTAGAAGCTTTTCATAATAATTATCACCAATTTCTAATAAATACCGCTCATTTCTAATTATTGTCAATAATTACTAATAATTAAAACTACATACTATTAATTTAAACAAATTTAAACTAATTATTTCTAATTAAAAATAAATTATTACTAATTAACAATTTATACATATTATTTAAAATAATTACTACTACTTAAAACTAAATTCCTCAAAATAAAACCAACTAATTGTAATTTAAACTAATTACTTCTAATTAATAATAATAATTACTAATGTAAAAAAATTAATTACTAATGAAAAAATAAATAAATAAATACCCTAACATGGAACTTCTTATTGGATGCAACCAGAAAATTGGATTCACTATAAAATTTATATTTTAAAAAGTTTAAGTATAAGAAGAGGGGAAGAGAGGAAGAGAAGAGAGCTCAAAGGGGGAGAGAATGAAAAAATTTAGGTGGGGTATATATTGGTTGGATTATTAGTGACATGACTAATTATGATAGGTTTCCCATCATAAATAGTCTTTTTTATGATGATACCTATCGCAATTAGTACCCACAGTCAATAACCCAATAGGTGATTTAAAAAGTATTTGTGATGGGACACATCCCAAATAGCAATAATGACAGATGATATTTTCGGCATGGAGAATACTCCCATCACAAATACCATTACTGTAGTTTGCTTTACAAGCCACACCCAATGCACTTGCGGTGAAAAAGTTTTCCTTTCACATATAAATTTTTATTAATATCTATTTGTGACCGGATTTTTTTCCCATTGAAAAGACCCATTTTTCCCACATTTATTAAATGGAACCAAGGAGGATACCTCCCCCAAAAATATCAAGCATGGTCCAACGTGACCTCTCGTGAGTTGAGATAATGGCCGAGTTTAGATTCTTTGGTAGACAGAAGGTGATCATAAATTGTATGGTAATTCTAGATTATACATTATACAGGATGTGTCATTTTATATATCTTATCTAAATTAATTGAAGTGTTTTAAATTTTACTTATGATGTAAATATCTTATTTTTATTTTTTGTTAATAAATGAATTATATGGGGATTATATGATATTTGGAATAAGGAAGGTTCTGTGACATGATCACTCCCCCCACCAAATCCACTCATTCCACCCCTCATAACAATAGAGTTAGATTAGGTTTTTCAAATGGATGAAGGATTTCAAACTCATTGTGGGCAATGCACTTTTAGATTTCATGGGGTTATTCCAATACAACACTAGCCAACCAAAATTTCCTAGAAATGGAGGGTTGTGATCAATTATTCAAAAGAAATATATATATATATATATATAAGTGATTATTATGACAGAACATGGAATTTTACAATGAATGGATCATCAATATGAGATTTTATGGGGAAAATATCATATTTGCAGGTGGATTTGATAGATTTTATATGATGGAATTTTTTTTTATTTTTTTATTGACTATTTCCACAAAATGACTTTGATATATATTGTTTATATCAAATGATATCAAATTAATATAATTTTATTATTAACTAATATTTGTGAAATATCTTGTGATGAGTTGTTTTGTTAAATGTTTTTTAAAAAAATTATTTTATATTCTTTTATGGTATAGGTGTGTGTCTAAAAATTGATTTAGTGAGAAATATTTTAAAAACCCTTTTGAATTTATTATGTAATATTAGGGAATATAAATAGAATTCATTGATGTAATTAATGGATAGAAGGGGGTAACTCATTCTTTATCAGTCTAAAGAAAATGTATGGGATGATTTAATGGGTGATAACATGGTTTAAAAATGAGGAAACATGCCAGGGAATATCTGACAGTAATTTTTTATTCACTTTTACACCTTTCTATGAGTTGTATTTAGGATGTATAGAGTTTTAGTGAATTTTTAAAAAATAGACACTTTTAGATGTTTTGAAAAAATATGAAATATTCAATTAAAATGGGAACAAAAATAGTTTTCTTGATTGATATTTTTCAGATAAAATGTGTTTTAAAATTAATTAAAATTAGGGATATATTTTATTGAATATATTCAAGAAACATGTATTTTTAATAAAAAGGTATAAATGAATTATTATTTCATATCTTGGTTTTAAACTTTTTTTGATAATTTTTTTAGAATAAATTTGATTTATTTTTGTTTGTTAGTTACCGTAGAATTTATTGGATTTTCCCATGCATGGATATTTATCTGAGTCATGGGGAAATAATACTAATTTTTTAATTACCCATGAATGTTTTCTTTGGTGGAAAAATAAACATGATGGAAATTAACAAATGATCTTATTCTTATTTGGTAAATCATTATAAATTTTTTATGGAGATATGGAATGAGCATTTGGTTCCTTGTATATGATCCCCACTAAATTTTGAAAAATTGGATTTAGTTGTTATAATTCATCATTAGACATTGTAAAAATTTATTTCATTATGAATTATGTTGTTTTTAATAAAAAAATAATTAGATTTTTTTATTATTTTCTGTATCATTGTGATTTAAATCTTATCAGAGAAAATCCTTCCCTAATGGTATATTTCATTCATGATCAATATTTTTAAACCTATGGAAATTAGGTGATCATTCATGAGGCTATTTGGTGATCTAGATTGGGTTATGGGATCCAAGAACCAGGGATGGGACATTCTTATAATCCTATTTTTATTACAAATGAATTCTTTTCTGGGGTGATTTGAGTTCTTTAAATTGCACCTTTATTCATTTAATCCCTTTGAGACACCCATATTAAAAATTAATTAATTATATCATTTAAATTTTTAATCAAATATGCACCTGAAATAATAGTAAAAAAAAGAAAAGGAAACAATTGGGTTTTTATTTGTTTAGGGATACAAAGTTCATATGCTAGTCTACCCAACAAACACCTACTGTAGGTATGGTTATTTATATTCAAATCATTTTCATAGGGATCTCATTGTAGAGTGTAAGAGGTTACACTAGAAATACAAGTAACAAGATAATATAAAGGACCCTACTTCACAATTATTTTACATGGACTCACTTTAATAAATAGTATAAAAATAATTCACTAATTGTAAAATAGAATATATACAAAAAACACAATAAAATTGTCATCTGTTAGGTCCACTAGGTGGAATACCCTGAGGGGGGGGGGGTGAATGAGGGTATGATAGATTAAAACTTTCTTGCTTTTTGATCTTATTTCATTTTTAGAAAAAACTCAATTCTCTCTTCCTCCCATAGAAATGTATGACTAGATATGAAATCGTGCACATGAAACAACAATTTTTAATTTTTTCACCTTCACTGGGCTATGTCCAAGGAATGGACAATGACGATGTGTGGATGAGACTAATTCACTGAGTCTCAAAGACAATAATTAGTAAAATTATTGAGCTATATATATAATTCTCAGCATAACTTCATTTACAAGTTTCATGGTCTTCTCCCCACATTCCCAAGGGTCACTCCCTATGCCTTTTTCGCAGGATCACTTCCAGTGGAAAGGGTCATTGTCTTCCTCTTCCTGCGCTCACTTACCTAGGAATGAAAACCAAAAATAGTTTATCTACCTGTAGGTAAAACTCATTTTATAGACATGTAAGTACCCTTATTGTCATGAATTAATTCATCCTCATCTATAGGTAGATGCACTGTTGTTGTTCCTTTTTCACCTGTATATGAAGTTCACCTTCTCGAGTACTATTTACAACCAAAAAATATTTTCGCAAACTGATTTGAATAATTTGCAATCTTCCTTCGTAAAATAGTGAACCACCTTCCTCTCTTGTGTACTGAGTACCATGTTCGGTATGTTGAACACCTCCTTCGCGTACCGCTTCTGCTTCCATGAACCTCCCTTCATCTGTGGACTTCCTCTGCCTTTGCTATCGCGTACTGCCTCTGTGTACTGACTCTACAAACCTCCTGTACAAATCACCCTCTGCCTATGAACTGTTCCATGTTCGTGGACTGCCTTCACTAACCACTGATGTACCACACCTTCTTCCTCCACACACCATGTCCTATGTGGGTTACTGTTCTCCGCAAAAACCATCAGAGTAATTTCTTCTACACGAACCACTTCTGCTTTTCTAGAATTCTCCATCGTGAACATCCTTCAGACTTTTCCTAAATCCCAGTGAAAAATATATTCTATAATGATATTTATTCTCTCAACTAATCAATGGTATTAGTGATTCCTATATATGAAAACATATCTCCAATATCCACTAATCTAAGATTTACCAAATCTTTGATTCGGTACAGATTCTACTACATACTGATCCTCCTGTGGCAGCAAATTGAAAGCCTTCATGTAAACCATTTTTCATACGAGGTCTGTGTATGTCCTATTCTCATATGAGTTCAATCTCCTATTCAAATTACAATCCATCCGTGTACCACACCACCTTCCGCCGCGAACCATTTATAGCTTTGCAGACTATTCTTGAATATCATTCCTACTGCCAGGTACTTGGCTGCATAACCTTCTCGGACATGGTACGCGATCCCTTTCCTAGGCTCTACATTTCGCTTCCTTTTCCAATTTTGTTCACCATTATTCACATCATCCAATCCTATGATTAAAACCAGACAATTCCAAGCAAAAAAATTTAATTTTAAGGCCCAAAAATATGGAAAGCACTGGAAAACCGTGCCACCATAAAAACCTATATTCAAAAAACACCAACCATACTCATTTGTGATCATCTGGATTTGTTGAAAAACACAATCACAGCCAAAACACACCGAGATAACACATTAAAGGATTTTTTCACAACAATATCCCCCTTTGGATTTTTGACATCTCTTATCATAAAAAATCTTCAGATTTTAAAAATTCATTAAATCTCCTTCCATCATCATCCACCATTAGTTTTATGAGATTAATATAGAAATCATGTATTTACTCAACATATACTCTAAGACAACATGAGCTAGGCTTGGTGTGAGAAACTAGAGTATAATGCAATGTTCATCAATGAATCACTTCATTGCTAATCACCAATTTTTGATACCATATTGATACTAATAATCTATTTTCATCATGAACCTCATCTGTCGTGATTTCTAACATTTGATCGATCACTTAAAGAATCATCATATTTAATACTCCCTAATCAAATAGATCCTCCAAATAGATTCATCTCAGCTTCAACTACCCCTATCTCACTGCTCAACATAACAGCTTCTCCCGATGACTTTTCTCCCCCTGGAATAGTCACACATTCTCCCCCTTTTTCAACGAACCTAAAGGGCACGTCAATGTTTTCTGTAACAGGGGGAATAACATATACAAGTAAAACATGGAAAAAAATCATACCTCAGGGAGAGGGGTACCCACTTATAAACTTTTTTAAGTGCGAGAAGTCAGCTGGACTTTGAGAGCTAGTCGATGATTTTCAAATGCTTTTTTAGGTAATGCATTTGTCAGAATGTCTGAGACCTATTGTTTCTTAGCCACATACTCCAACTTCACAAGCCCGTTATCCACATTATATTTAATAAAATGATATTTTATTTCAATGTCCTTTGTCCTTGAGTGATGGAATGTATTTTTTCTAATATTTATAGCACTTAAATTATCACAATGAATTCTGATTAGAAATTTCACTTCAATTCCCAAATCTTATATTTGCTCCTTCATCCACAATAATTGTGTGAAATCTTGAGTATTCGTAATGTATTCAGTTTATGCGGTGATCAATGAAATGAAATCTTGTTTCTTTCTTAACCAAGATATTAACAACCCTCCAACATAAAAGGCACCTTCAGATGTTGATTTCCTATCATCTACTGAAACAGCCCAATCCGCATCTGTATATCCCAATAACTCTGGTAGAGATTTGTCCTTATACATTAAGCCAAAATCGACAATTCCCTTGATATACAAAATTATTATTTTTACTGCAATCATGTGACCATCCATGGGATTTCTTTGATATCTCGCTACTTGGAATTTTGTAATAACAATATCAGGGATTGCCGCTATCAGGTACAATAGACTTCCATTGATTTTCCTATATTCAATGATATTAATTGCTCTTCCTTCATCATCCCATGACAGTTTCAACCAAGTAGAATCCAGATTCTTCGTATATATAGAATTATAAATTCCAAATTTTCTTAAAACCACATTGGCATATTTGTATTGAGAAATAAATTTTCCATTCCTACATTGCATCACCTGTAAGACACGAAAAGTTTTCAACTCACCAATCATTGAAATTTCAAACTCGCTTTTCATATATTCAGAAAACTAACTACATTGTGCTTAATCTAATCCATCAAATATTATTTCATCGACAAACACCAGCGCCATCATCCTTTGACTATTTCCATTGTTTAAATACATATTGTAATCAACTCCACCACACTAAAAACTGAGCTTCTTTAGAAATTGATCAATCCTTGAATACAAGTCTCTTGGTGCTTGTTTCAAACAATATAATGCCTTATTAAGCTGAAAAACCATGTTCTAATATTCATGGATGAAAAATCCATCTGGTTTCTCAATGAAATATTCTTTTCTAGAACTCCATTTAGAAATTTTTACTTGACATCCATATGAAAAACCTTAAAATTTATTTTCATTGTTGTGGAAAAGAATACTCTAATTGTCTCTAACCTTGAAACAGCTGTAAATGTTTCATCAACATCTCTACCTTTTATATGAGAGTACCCTTTGCACACAATTCGTGATTTGTTTCTAATCACCACACAATTTTCATTAATTTATTTTGGAAAAACCCCATTTTTCTTCTATGACGTTCTTGTATGGTGGTCTTGAAACAATCTCCCATGTTTGATTCTTTTAAATTTTGTCAAGGTATTCATTCATTTGTTTAACCTAGTTCCCATTTCCAACTGCTTCATCAAAAAATTTTGGTTCTACATGTGATAATTATGATTATTATTGTATATTCTATATACTCTCTGTCTGTACTGGTGCTTTCTGATCACCAATTTTGTTTTTCTTGTCAGTTTCATCTCTTATCACTAGTCTCTTGATAGAAAAATATTTATAATAATTATCTATGTCTTATTTGGAATCATCATCTGGAGATGGAGTGTCTCCTGATCTGATCATCTCTTCATCACTATCCTCCTGAGTATGATCAAGTATTTTCATAAGATTCTATTCATTTTCTACTATTTTCACATTTTGACTTTAAACTATCTTTCTCAGCCTCTTATTGAAGAATGTATATGCTTTTCTCTTCTTTGAGTAGCCAATAAATATTCCTTAATCCCTAAGAGTTTTAAATTTACTATGTTTCTCCTTATTGAGAATGAAATATTTACTTCTGAATATTCAAAAGTACTTCAATGAGGGATTCTTTCCATATTATAACCCATATAAAGTCTTCTCTTATTTTGGAAAAAGTAAAGATCTTTTTTATGTGTATACTGCTTTCATCATTACTTCTTTCCTATCTTTCTCTGGAAGGTCTTGCTCAATGAGCGTTGTTCTATCCATGTTGTTAACAATATGATTTATTCTCTCAACTACTCTATTCTTCTGTGGGGTTCTTACTACTAAAACTTGATGCCTTATCCCACGTTTTTTGAGATAATCCTTCACTTGGATATTTGTGAACTCTATTTCATTATCTGTTCACATCGTCCAGATTTTATTACCATGCATCTTTTCACATTCCCGTCGATATCTTATAATGTAAATGAAAACTTCATATTTGTGGGTAATTATTGAAACCCACATCATTCTTCTATAATAATCACTGAAGAAAACATAATATATCCTCCCATAAATAACCCTCGGTGAATTTGGACCACGCACATCAATATGAACCATCCCAAGAAATCTTGTTAACTTTTTATCCTTTGACTTATATTTCATTCGAATGATATTCCTCTTTTAGTAGGCATATCACATATGAGTATGATCACATGTTAATCTAGGGATATTTTGTGTTTCATCATATTTCACCAGATCATCTAGGGAACCTTGGATTATGTGGCCAAGATGCTTATTCCATAACTGGTTTTCTTCTTCCGTAGACAAAAATCACATATCTTCTTCTCTAATCACATAGTATATTTTCACTTTCATATGCTTTCCTTTCAACACAAAAGTACTATACTTTTCATTGATGATATATAATTTCTCGGAAAAACTTATTGCATGTCCCGAGTCACACAATTGAATAACAATATGAATGTTGTGACTAATCCCCTCCTAACAAGCACATCTTCTTGTCTCATGTCTTTTCCTCCATACTTGGCATCTTTTTAACCAATATTTTTCAATCCCTCATCATTAGCAAATATTATGATACCTTCTTTATCATACCTGATTCTGGTCACTAGATCTCTATTTCCCATAAAATGGTAAGTGCTTCCAATATCAATGATCCATATACCAGTGTGATCTGATGCCTTGAAGGCAATTCTTGCAACCACTTCCTACTTTTCCCTTTTCATTTTGACCCAAGTATTTGACTTTATATCTAAAATGGAATGATAATCTTGATCATTCTCAGTATATGGAGATCCATCTTCGACCTGCAAACCTGTAAAATGATTTTGAATTTCCATCTCTATTGAAGATACATTTGAATACATCTTATGAAAAAATTCAGTCTGCCTCAACACATTTCTCTACATTATTGTTGTTTAATATCTTTCCATTTTTTCAATTACTTACACCTAAAACAATGACAATCAAATGATGACCTCGAATTTTGAGCACTCTAGGACCACTTATTTTGGTCTTATTCCCTTTGGTACCTCTTTGGTATAGAACATCCATATAGATAGTGTCCCATTTTACCACAACAATTTAATCTTTTGTGAGGCATATTTATATTTGGAAATTATTCACCACTAGTTTTCTTTAGGGTATCATAATCTTCTTATTCTACATAACACCCAAATCAATCTTCAATCTTGGAGTGGGTTCTTCTTGTTTGACTTGTTCTATAACTGTTTTCTATTTTAGATCAAGCCCCATACTAGACTTACCATTAAGAATTTATTATTTCTTCTATTCTAATGGACTAATCTACTAAAATCTCATCTTATATGTTGCCTATATGTTTTTATTTTCAAATGTTGAACCGAGAGTTAGCAGTTTCTCTAGATCCTCAATTGTTCATCGTAGACCAACGATTTCCTCTTCTAGTTGTTCGATACATTTGATTTGATATTTTTATAGTTTCAATCAATCTATCAAATTATATTTTTTGTTCTTCAATTTTGATTTTTTACTCAACCACCTTTTCTGAGCTTTCCAGCATTAAAGACCTTAGCCGTTCAAGTTCTGTTTTCATCTCAGAATTATCTTCTACCTATTTCTTCATAAAGAGTTTGGTATCACCAAAAACATTGTTAGCCTTTTTTTGGATCTCAAAATATCTACCTCTTCAAAGGAATCTTCTAATTCATCCTAAATATCAAATCTTCCTTCAAATTTTACTTATTCATTTTCACATTCCTCTGTTGTTAATGAATTTCTGAAAACTACCCTCAAAGAATCTAATTTATGATAATTGTTTTCCTCCAACTATTCTTCTCTATATTCTTAAAAACATTCATCCTATTTGGAATGCAGATTATTCTTTTTGAAGAACTTTCTCCAAGTACTTATCCTCCCTTTCTCATTAAATGAATACTTCTTTTGGGGAATTTCATCATTTTCTTCATTTTAATCATCAAAATTATTAGGACACTTTTTTGCTAAATGCCCAGTCTTTCCACATTGAAATCATGAAAATGGAAGTTTAACTTTGATAATCCATTCTCCCATTTTCATATTAGACAAGAGAAATGACATGAAGTATTCCATATTGTCCTCCTCATAAGTATCTTCAATTGAGATATTCTTCATGGCCTTGAATTGCACTTCTTTAAAATTTCATTTTTTTCATTGCATCGTTATCATCGTCTCTCATTTCTTATGATACAAGGATACTACATTGGATATCTAGTGTTATCACTTTTGGGACTTTTTCTTCCAATAATGAAACTTTATTATTGAATTGTGGTGGATGTTTTATCAATATTTGTTTCACAATCTTTATATATTCAATGAATTCTCCAAGACCCCACATGTCTTCAACAATAAAATTTATCCTGTCAAATAATGCATCAATAGTCTCATTGGGATTCATTCATAGATCCTCATACTTTTTTGATAGAACATGCAGCTTTGCTTCTCAGATTTTTGTGTCACCCTCATAAATGTTCAAAAAAATTCCCCTGTTGAATGTGAGGTTTTACTGAACATCACCTTCCTATAAACTTCATTTGATAGGGTTCCCCCTAAATAAATGATTCCTTTAGCATCAGAATCCAACTCCCTTATTTCTGCTTATGATATGGAACCACTATTAATGTCTGGTGATATTCTATTTATAACTGATGTGAAGACATCTATCCCTACTGATTGGAAGTACAACTACATCTAATTCATCCAAAGTTGAAAATTATTTCCATAAAATATAAAAATTACATTATGATTTACCACCTCAAGTTCCTTTTATTTAGAGATAACCACTGAATTTCAACCTTTTATCCTTTCTCTTTGATACTAATTGATATGTCCACTAGGTCGAATACCCTGAGAGGGGGGGTGAATCAGGGTATGACAGATTAAAACTTTCTCCCTTTTGGATCTTTTTTTGTTATTATAAAAAACATTATTATCACTTCCTCATGTAGAAATATATGACCATTTATTAAATCATGCACATGACACATAAATGTTTACTTGGTTAACCCTCACTGGGCTACTTCCAAGGAGCATACAATGACGATGTGCAGATGTACCAAATTCACTAAGGCTCATAGAAAATAATGAGTACAATGTTTGGGCAATATCATCTATATCTGGGCTCACTTCCATTACAGGTTTTAGGTTCTACTCCCTATATTCCAAAGTTTCACTCCCTAAGACTCTTTTTGTGGCACACTACCAATGGAAAGGGTCACTGTCATCCTCTTCTTATGCTCACTTATATTGATAAAAAATACACACATATTTTATCAACTTTTAGGTCAACCACAATTTATGGAAATATTGGTCTTTGAATTTTTAATAATTCATGCATCCTCAACTATATGTACATGCACTGTTGAAGTTTCTTTTTCACCCATAGATGAAGTCCACATTCCCGGATACCTCTAGGTACCGAAAAATAATTTCGAAAACTGATTATATGCTTTAGCAAGATTCCTTCTAAAAATTGTGACCCACCTTCGTCTCTCGTGTACTGAGTACCATGTTTGGTACACTGAACACCTCCTTCACATATTGCTTCTATTTATATGAACCACCCTTCATTCGTGGATTGCCTCTACCTTCGATATTCTTTGTTGCCTCTGCGTACAGACTCTGCAAACCTCCCCTGCGAATCACCCTCTACCTGTGAATTATTCTCTATTCATAGACTACCTTCTCTATCCACCGGCGTACCACATGTTCTTCCTCCGCATACCGTGTCCTATGAGGGTTACATTTATCTGCAAAAAACCTTCGATAGAATTTCTTCTTCCCAAACCACTTCAACATTCAAAGAATTTTCCCTCATGAACTTTTTTCAGGCATTTCCAAAATCCCAAAGAAAAAGATGTTGTCTAATGATAATAAGTGGGATTAGCAATTCATATATTGGAAAAGAAATCCACAATATCTGTTAATCCATGATTTTCCAAATCTATGATTCATTATAGCCTCCACTGCATATCGATCCTCCTACCGCTATGAACTACAATCCTTCCTACGAACCATTTTTCATACACGGTCTACATACTGCCTTTTCTCCTACACAGTCGATCTTTTCCGCCAATATATAGCTATCTGTGTACCACATCTCCTTCCACCGCGATCCATTTTTTGTTTCAAGGTTTGTTCCCACATATCATTCCTGCTACCTGGTATGTGGTTGTATACACTTCCTAGACATGGTACATGATCCATGTCCCGTCATCTTCTATTCACTTCCTTTTCCAATTTCGTTCACTATTTTTCACACTATCCCATCCTGTGAAGAAAACAATACATTATCAATCACAAATTTCAGATTTGGAGTCCCAAAAATTTGGCAATCACCGGGAAACTGTGCCACCTTAAAAACCTATCTTCCGAAAACACCGACCAAACTTATTTCCCGTCATCTAGCTTTTTCAACAAACACAATCACACCCATAAAACACCGAGAGAACATATTGATGGATTTCTTCCCACAACATCACACATTTTTTCTGAAAACTAAGAGTTGATGGTTATTCTCTATATAATTGGTGTCTCCGTAGTGTAGCTATAAAAAATATTCGTTAACTATAGATAGTTTCTCTGTAAATATATTACCATTATATAAAACACCCTTTGAAAATATAATTATTCTTTAATTTCAATCACACAACTAAATTATAATTTATTTATCCATGAGATAATAATATAAATAAGTAAAGTAGCAGTAAAAAATATATTAGTAATCATTTATCATTATTTTTATTTTGAGAATTCATGCTTTTTTTTCATCAATATATAATGAAAATATATATAATATCTCAACTTTATGACCATTAAAAAACAACCATAATTAATAATAAATCAAATCAACAGATTCTTATTATTTTTATTTATAATAATGAGTCATCACAACTCTTCCGAAAATAATATCTCATAAATACCTACTAAATTATATTTCTGAATAGATTTTTTATATCCATTGTTTAACATTATTCTAGAAATAAAATATTCAAATAAATTTACTAAATATTCTTAAAGTCATAACATTCAATAGAAAAATAATTAAGAGTAGAAAAATATTTTCCTATAAAATAGTAACAATCATGTATCCATGAAAATATATTGAATATTATTTTTTACTTCATACATAAAATTTTCGTCAACATAGATATCATATATAATACGTGTTTCATTTTAACCATAATAATGCCACTCCACTTTAATGCATAAGATCTATTCTTTTACATGTAATGAAATCTAATCATCATGTATGATATTTTCATAAATATGTATGACCTCATACAAATATTTATATTTTTAAACATAGTGAAAATAAGATATATAAATTTTTTCTTGGACGTTAATTGAATATTTTTATTTTTCATTCCCAAAAGAAAAATTCTATATGTTTTCCTCTATTAATATAGACGAAAAATATTAACACACACTAAATAGTTTATATATATATATATATATTTATTTATTTTTATGATGTTTCTATTATAAAATAACTAGTATATAAAAAATTATTTCAAACTCTATAGGATATATAATGTTATATACATTGAAAAAGTTTATAATGTTTGATTTTTTAAAATTTCCACTGAATTTTTATGTAATGATCATTAATATGAATAATTATATTCTTAATAAATTCATCAAATAAAAATATGAAAAAAAATCATAATTATAATACCAAATTGAGAAATTTTATTAAATATTAATAATAAAATGGAATTCACTTAAAATAGATTCGTTATTAAAGAAAACAAGGGACTTTATGAGTATCAAAACATGAAATATATGAGATTATGTTGGATTATAAATATATCACAACATCGTAGTCCCCCAATATCTCCTATTTTTATAATCATTAAATCAATTAAATTAATATATATAATTTTAAGTATTTCCACTAAATTAAAATAATTAAATTAACTAAAATTTTTTGTTCTTGAATTTATACCTTTATGTGATATCAAAATTTCAGTAAATGGAATGGATAAAAATATTAATTTTTCACTATAAAATAAAATTGTTTGAATATATGTTGTAAGAAAATATAAATATATTATTACTTTTTTTAATAACTAAAGAATTATTTCTCTTATTCTATAATAGAATCAAGAAATGTGAAATAAACATCATAATAAAAAGTACACGATTAAACATTAAAAACAAATCCCCCCCCCAACTATGCATTTTAAATACAAAAAATATAAAGAAATGACATTCAAAGTATTAAAAAAAATATTCACGGAATTAAATATAATACAATTGAACACGTAATGTATACTAATGGTTGATAGTAGTAAATTATGAATAAACATAATATAATAAATTAACTTAAGTAAACATCCCATTAAATGAAATATTATAGGGAATGCATGCTTGATACGGGAATAACATAAAATATATAGTTAGTTAAATAGATTAATTAAAAATTAGTCATATTTTCATTGGTTATATGAAAAAAGAATAATATAAACTAGAGACTATGAGTTAGTTTAATATATAAAAAGAGAATAAAAAAATCAAATCGAATGGATAGTTCTCTTTTCATTCATTCATGAATTTGTAAATTCATATTTATATTCAATATTGTAAAGTCCTCTAGGGTAACCCTAGAGGGCTGGATAATTGGGGATGGAGGTCTAAAAAACTCAAGGATCTTCTCTCAAATATTTTTAATAATTTATCATAAAGTATTTTTAGATGACTAATCATAAATTATGACATATGATGTGATATTCGGTGAATATGATAATTGATTTCCGAGAAATAAATTATGATATTTAAAAGATTTTTTTTAACTTATTTCAAAAGTTATAATATAATTTACTATATATATGTAAATGGTAAAAGGTATTTCGAGATTTAACTCAAGTTAGAGTTTGATAGAGATATTCCATAATTCATATATAGATATCATGTATATTGGAAATACTGTATGTGGTGATATTGGATTGTAATATTTTATTGTATCCATATATATTTTATATTTTGTGGATATATCCTTTTTATGATATGGTTATATCCTAAGAAAACTATTCAAATCTTAGTCAGAGTTTATCACATAGGAAGATTAGAGTACACTATTTTTTGTTGAATCATAATGTCTAATTCTCAAGAAATAATAATAATGATTAAGACATTTGAGTTTTATGTGTATTAATTTAATAATATTCCACTACTTGCCATGGGTCATTATAATTTATTTCATCTAAGACCTCTATAGTGGCCATCATTTGTTAATAATATATGTTCTTCTTTTTCACTGGACATGGGTTCAGTTTCTGATAAAATAGTGAACTTGGGTTTGATATTTCTATTGTCTCACACTAGATTGAGTAAGCTTTACTGGATCAATATAATCCATTCAATTATTTCTAATGATGATTATTGAATTAATTAAATAGCTAGTAAAATTCAAAATGAAAACACTATGTCTATCTATGTAATTATTGTATTGAATCATATTGAACATATTAGTAGAGACTCCAATTTATTTTAATAAAATTTAATGAATTGATTTTATAGAAAAGGTTAATATATATATCATAAGAATATAAATATTATTTTTAATCAATGTTAAAATTTTCTTACATAGGAAGGTATTTCCCCAACACAAATAATATTCCTTAATTTATTAAGAATGATTGTTAATATTTTATAATACTCTATACTTTTTCTTTTATTTGTTTTTTTATTTTCAAGGATTCATAAAAAATTTCATGTTTGATGACTGTGATTACATTTATATGAATAAAATACGTTCTATAACATAATTATCTGGTTTTAAATTCATCTAATGATGAATTTATTTTAATGTGATCCTGTAAATATTTTGACCCCTTTTGAATTATATTATATATGTTAGTGATCCAATAAATATATATCTGCTTGATCATCTAAAATAATCAAGTAACTTCTAATGTCTCAAACAAGATTTACAAATAATTTACCAAACTTGTAGTCTACATGGACATAAGAATGCCTCCCCCTACTCCAGGGGAATCCCTATAGTAGTGGGGGTGTATGGTGGTATAGTGATTTGGTTGAGAGGATAAACCCTTTTTATTAGGGTGAAACACAGTAAAAAAATAAAGTCAATATAAATTTAGAAAGTAAGTAAAAATAAAGAATCATGATAGTAAAAAATATGCATAAATCGGAAATAATGTCAGATAAAAATGAGAGCATGATGATTTAAAATAAGAAATAGGAAATACATGGTATTAGGCATACAAATAAAGCTAGTATATATAAAAAGAAAAAAATTAAAAAACAAATATCCAAATTAAAAACATGAGAAATTTCTCAATTATCTTCTCACTAGAGTAAAATTAATCAAGTATCCATCATTGGGTGCTTCCCTTTGTCCATTCCCAAATCCATGAAATTTTTCAAGTACCAAATGATGGCTCAGATCGGGTGTGAGAAAAACTACATAGGACACCACCAATAATGTCTAATAAAGATCCATTATTTCAGTATAATATTTCATAGGATGAAAGTATAATAAATAAATTAGTAAAAATAAATATAAAACCATGTCGGGCATCAACTCCCCATGGGATACCCTTTTGACCATCCCTACATTGACCTAAGATAGATTTCTCTACCCATATGACATTTCAATTTTTCTTATTACCCAATAAATATAGGAAAGGAATACAGTTATCATTACTACAAGGGATCCAAAGACAACCCATGGAATCCAAAACATTAGGATGTCAAGCCCACTCATAGTGATCAATTGAGATATTAGGTAATTTGGGTTGAGTGTTATCCAAGAGGTGATCCCTTGAAATTATACTGCATAGAGTCTATAACTGATACCAAGTAGAAAGTACAAGTTAAACTTAGGATAATTCTGATTTTAATCCATTGAGATAAACCACAACAGTCTGTGTTAGTGGACATAATGCAGGATCCTAGGATCTAATCCCAAAAATTCTAATTTTCCAAAGTATTTAGGTTAATTTTCGGTGTCCGACCAATTTATTCATGAATCTAATACATTTACTAAATACAAGTTGGATTTATGTCTTGTAAATTTCATCAAAAAATTCTATGGTATCCTATGAGTTAACCAAAGGGAATTTTAGTCCTGAATCTAAGTATTTATCAAATAATTCCACACATATAACAGTGTGATCAAGGTCAATATTAGTATCCTAGAATAAATTACTAATTGAAAATAAGGAAAATTGAAGTTTCCATACTATTTAACAATTCAATTAATTCAAATTCGTCATTTATTTTTTATGTTATAATCAAAACACTCCCAATTGGTGTTTCGATTAAAATTAAAAAATGGATTCTAAGTGAACATTAAAAAACATAAGGTGTGGTTTTAGTTGAAGTCATCAACCTCAAATGGTGTCAAAGGGTCTCATTGAACTTATAATTAAAGGTATATGTGTCTAATGAAAGGGGATACACATTTTATGATCAACATATGGAAATTATAGCATGATATATAGTGTCATAAGTTATAATCATCAATAATTTTAGGGGAAATTAATAGACCACCTACATAAGCCAATTAAAATACTCGCATCTAGCAATTGCAGGGAATTTGGGAAAGAATGGAAGAAATAAAAAATTCTTATAAAAATCGTAAAATAGGATCTATTAGATCACTTGGATATTCACAATTCGAGATGAAGATAATTGCAGATTAAAGGGAAATCATTGTTATAATTACCGAGGGTGTCCCAACATGATCAATAATGAAGGAATCAGAGGTGTGGTAGAGGAGATCCACCAAAAAGATAAAGGAGGAAGAGGGTAGATCCATCCTTCTCGGTTCATTAAAGATAATGGAAGGGAATAGTTATTTTATATTTTATAGGGAATAAGAGAAAATAAAAAATTTCAGAACATTTAATAGGATACACGGTTTGGCCACACAATTTTCAAAAATGTAGGCCAACTGTATTAACCTATTATCTAGGATCACCACACCGCATACGGTTTAGGCACATAGTTCCACAAATTGATTAAAAATAGTGTGTAGTGAACCATTATAAAATTGCAGATATTTCAGAGCCTGTAGTATGCCTTCACGTGGTCAAAATAATTTTCATCCTACCTTTTCTTAGCCACATGATTAAGGTACATAGTTATCTTAATTATGCGCTAATTTTGCGCCTCATCCTACTTCATCAAAAACCATAACTCTGTGCCCCAAACCCATATAAATACTCCCACAACCTTTACATATCCCATGTACACTTCCATTAAGGTAAGAAAAGATGTTTAGACAATAATGAAAAATGGTAAGTACCTTACTGAATAACTAAGATCTTATATAACATATGTCATAAATAATTCTATTACACAATCTTTTAAATCATATCTTATATGAATATTTTATATTAATGTTGATAAATTATTATCAAAATATATCTTATGGAATCACCAAACTCTATTTTTATAGTATCATAATGGTTATGGTTTTTTAACCAAGGGTAACCCAAATCATATATCATTAATATGCACATAATTTTTAGGGTCACCTATATTCTATTTTCCTCACACAAGATTACTCACGGGAACCCAATGGTTACATATAATCACATTGAATTATTGAGGTCCTAAAAAGATATTTCATTGGAAAAATATAAAATTTAGTATTTTAACTGGATTTATTATTTAACCATCATGTTCTTTTAATTACAAATACATTTATGCATGATTCTAATTATTTAGTTTTTTTGGACATATTTTTCATCCAAATAAATATGTTCAAACCATATTTATGTGTAAATATTTACACAACTCATAGCTTCTACAAGTATCCCAATTAAAATCCAACAATATTTATGAATATCAAATTTCATCCCATGAATAATGTATATAATACAATTTTATATAATATTAATAAAACTTTATTTTTATTAGTAAAACATGTGCTCATAAGACTACAAGTTGTTTAAATTACCCTCTATATGTATTTTAAAACTTAATAGAGAGTTTAATTATATAAAAATTCAAACAACCAATATGTATAGAATATAATTATCTTAGTAATTTAATTTCATATCTTAGGAAAATCCATATTAAATTTAGAACAACACTCTATGAATTATCATAATGTATCACCCTTATACCTTTTTTTAGATATGTTATAATGCTTTTTTTTGTTTTCGTTTTTTGTTGGATGAATTATATCCACCTTGAATTGGGAGGATATAGGTAATAGTAAATTCTCTGATTTTTTGGAATTTCAACTTTTCCCCATACTTTTATACTATTCTCTATGAAGTTACATAGCATTTAATAATAATTGAATATCTTTCATGGACACTGGATAGATGTTGAGAACTGGATTACATTGTGTGTGAATGTTATGTAACGTCCCGGTTCCAGAGGCCACCCAGAGGCGCCCCGTACCCGGTAGGTCACATAGCCTCAAGCGCATTTCCTCAAACGCTAGAGGCTGCTGACTAGCAGCGAGGGCCTTGAGTGTGATAGTGGGGAAACTATTCCCTCATTGGCAGAGTACACAGTGTAAGTAAGCAATGCATACAGTAGCGGAAGAAGTAAATATACAACAACAACAAACAGCTGAAGACTAAAACAATAAACAATTGTAGCACACATGTATATATGAAATTATGCACAATACATAGTTCTAGTAACGCAGCCAAACAAGTCACAATGCGGAATAAAATACTAAACCCAAGTACAAAAGAAAACAAATAAGAATCTCCTCAACATCGCAAGCCTCGGCTTGGTCCCATGCTCTCCTTCTCCAAAGAAATCAACTTCCAGAAGTCGAAGGGTGCTTTCCCTTGTCTATACCTACAACAAATTAATCTGTTTGGGCCCAAAAGCATGGCCCAAACAGGGTGTGAGACTAAATACAATTAGACAACCACCCGAAGATCTGTTCCTAATAGTCAGTGAGTATATGGCAGGTAATAGTATAGTAAGTAGTAAACAGCAGGCAGTAATTAGTAAACTGTAACAGAATGATATAAAACAGTAATCAATCCACATAACAACAAGAATCAATGAAGAAAACAGCTAAACACAACAGGAATCCATCTGGTAAGTACTCACTGCCAACCCCTCTGGTCATATCCAAGAAGTACCAACAACCCTCTGGGTGGTTCACTCAGCCTAACCCCTCGGGTATGGTCATACGAAATTATAAGACTCTCTGGGGAAGCTCGCTCAGTCAATTCCCCTTATAGTCTAGGGTTGTTAGGGAATCTCTAAGAAAGATCATGCGGTCTAACCCTCTTATATCCCTAAGGTATAAAAACTCTCTGAGGAATCTTACTCAGTGAATTCCTCCTATAGTCTTAGGTCTATCACAGACTTTCTAAAGAAGCTCACTCAGTCAATTCCTTCTCTGGCTTGGAAAGTTTATAACGAAATACAAACAAAGTAAAGACTCTCTAAGTAAGCTCACTCAGTCTACCCTACTGTAGTCTATAAAATCCGAGACTCCCTGGTAATCTCACTCAGCCTATCCTCTGTAGTCTATAATGTCCAAGACTCTCTGAGGAATCTGACTTGGTCTGTCACCGTATAGCCTACAATATCCAAGACTCTCTGGGAAGATCACTCGGTCTATCCCTTATAGTCTATAGCATCAGGTTCTCACGTTCCCATTCCATCCAATGGATAATAATGCTATAAGGCCAAAGTAAACCTACAGAGATACTTCGGTAACTAGTCTACAACATAACAAGCATGTCAAGAATATCATTCCATCCAACAGTCACAAGGCATTGAAAAAAGGTATAACGGCCAAAGGCTATCAAAACCCAAATTTCGTAACAAGAACGTGGTATGGGAAAAACATCCAAGCATAGAAATTTTCCACAAACATGAAAAAATTACCTCTACACAAGCATACAATCATGGCGGGAAAACAATAGGGGAGAAATGGTAAACATTAAATACCCTGTTCACAGGTATTGGTGGAATTTTCACATAAAACTCAAATACTTTGAATGGTAAGGCACAAACCACCTGCATTGATGCTAGGAGATCAATATACTTGAACCATGAGGCTTGATTCTCCTTATAACAGCATAGATCTATGAAAACGCACAGAACATTCAACCCACGATATCTTGAGAAAGAGGTAAAATCATGGAATGAGACTCAAGAAAAAGGAAGAGCTCACCACTGCGGTTCCAATGCAATCGACGATGGTCAATTCGGAAAACAGATGGAGGATCAGGGGCTTAGAGGATGTTCATGGCCGTACAGGCTCTCTCGGTCAAAGAACATGGAGAAAAAGGTGTTTATGTTGATTAGGCACGACCCCGATCCATTTAATGAAAAAAAGTACACGATGTGTACTTCTGGGGTACATGGCGTGTACTTCTCCTTTCCGTACTCCACTTTAAGAGACCTCTACATCACCCCTACACACCGTTTGTGTGGCTGGGACATGGCCAGTGCACGACCTGGCTCTACATCAAAGTATAAAGTACATGGCGTGTATTTTGAAAATTTCAAGATTTTCCTCTTTTTCTCAAAAAAAACCAGAAAAGGAAAAACATACCTGAAATGAAGATCTGGGTTCTTAAAAACTTCCCCCCTTAAAGAAATTCCTCCCCGAATTTCCCAAGTGAGGAATAGAAGAAGAAACCCCAAATAGCTCTGGCCACTGCGATCGTACATCGGCCTCCCTCTCCCAGGTCTCATCCTGTACTCGCCTATGCTGCCATAGCACCCGTACCAGAGGAACAGACTGCCCATGGAGAACCTTCATACTAAGATCGATAATCCAGATAGAATTTTATTCAAACAATGCATCTAATTCGAGCTCAACCTCCTTGGGTTTAAAGACAAGAGATAGGTCTGAAATGTAACGTCAGATCTGAGAGATGAGGAAGACGTCGTGCATGGCCCGGTACCTCTGAGGTAACTGAAACTGATAGGAAACTGGTACAACTCTTTGCAACACATCAAACGGCCCGACGTACCATGGTGAAATCTTACCCTGTCTTTGAATCCTCTTGTGTCCCAACCTTGGTGCAACACGCAAGAAAACATGATCCCTGACCTCAAACTCCAGAGGTCATCTCTGCTAATCAGCATAATATTTCTGTCGAGATTGTGTTGTAGCCATTATCTTCTGAATCAACTCTATCTTCTCTGAGGTCTCCTAAACAAGACGAGGTCCCAGCAACGCTGCCTCTCTTGCCTCCATCCAGTACAATGGTGATCAGCATGGCCTACCGTACAAAGCCTCGTAAGGCGCCATCTAAATAGTCTCCTGAAAACTGTTCTTATAGGAAAACTCCACAAGAGGAATATTCTTCTCCCAAGAACCGCCAACATCTAGAATGCAAGCTCAGAGAATATCCTCAAGCACCTGGATTGTACGCTTGGACTAGTCATCTGTCTGGGGATGGTATGTTATACTCAAAAGTACCTGTGTACCCAAAGCCTTCGGAAGCCCCTGTCAGACTAGAGAAGTATAACACACATCCCTGTCTGAAACAATAGAGTGTAGAACTCCATACAGACGTAAAATCTCTCGGATGTACAACCTCCCCAGCTCATCAACGCTGAAGGTCTCCTTGATCGGGAAGAAGTGAGAAAAATTCGTAAGCCTGTCGACGACGACCCCAACAACATCACTCCCTCGAGGTGACCTCAGTAACCTGGCTACAATGTCCATCACGACATTATTCCACATCCACTCAGGAATGTTTAACTGCTGTAAAAGCCATTCTTGTCACTAATGCTCCACATTCAACTACTGACAAGTAGAACATCTGATGAAGAACCCAACAACATCTTTCTTCATACCTGGACACCAGTACTGGCGGTGTAGATCACGATACATCTTGGTGATGCCAGGATGAACTACCCAAACTGAAGAATGAAAATCCCACATCAGTACCTCACATATGTCTACTGCCACCCATACGCATCCCTGGAAATGCAAGGTCTCATCCTCGCCCACTGTCCATCCCAGAAGAGGGTCGTCTCCTAACACACTCTCTTGCAGGACTAGGCCTTCTATGTATAAAAGCTACATCATCCGTACCTGATCAAGAAAGGAATAGGTAACAGTTACAGAAGATAGAAATGTCTTCCCCTGCTTGTCGTGCACCTCCAAATGCATCTCAGAGAACAGATCCATAAGCTGACACTCACTATTGTCCTCCTGAACTACCTAAATCTGAGTTCTCATGCTCAATGCATCAGCCACTGCGTTTCCCTTTCATGGCGTATAAGCAATCTCAAAGTAGAAGTACTAAAGATACTCGACCCACCTATGCTATCTCAGATTTAGGTCACGCTGAGAAAATATGTACTTGAGACTCTTATGGTCAGTGAAAAAAAAAGTTCTCTCCCAGATGGTAATGTCTCCAACAACATAAGGCATGAACAATAGCTGCCAACTCTAGATCGTGCGTTGGGTAGTTTCTCTAATGTGGCCTCAACTGTCGAGACCCGTACGCAATGGCTCCATCGCCCTGCATAAGAAAAACTCCCAATTCGACACCTGAAGAATCACATTAGACTGTATAGATCATTCCCGGCTCTGGAAAGACTAGTATCGGTACTGTCGTCAACCTCCCTTTCAGCTCCTGAAAGGAAAACTCACAGAAATATGACCATAAGAACTTTGCACCTTTCATTGTCAGACCTGTCAGTGGTGATGCAAGGCATGAAAATTCTTGTATGAAATTCATGTAGTATCCATCCATCCCTAAAAAACTCCACAACTCATAGACATTCTTAGACTTCTCCTATGAAACTACAACTCTCACTTTCTTTAGGTCTACTGATACTTCTATATTTGAGATAACGTGACCCAAGAAGTGAATCTGATCCATCCAAAAGTGAAATTTCGAGAGCATAGAATATAACTGATGCTCTCTCAGTGTACTCAGAACGATCTCAAGATGGGCATCATGGTCATTTCGAGTTTGATAGTACACCAAGATGTCGTCCACGAAAACCACCATGAAGGAATCCAAGTATGGATGGAACACACAGTTCATCAGTTCCACAAAAACTTCAGGCGTGTTTGTGAGACTGAACGACATGATCGTATACTCGTATAGACCGTACCTACTCCAGAAGGCTGTAAGAGGTATATCTAGTGGCCTAACGCACAACTGATGATAATTGGACATCAAATCGATCTTCGAGAACACCAGGGATCCTCAATGTTGATCAAAGAGGTCATCGATCCTCGGTAAAGGATATCAGTTAATGATCATCAACTGGTTCAGATTTCGATAATCCACGCAAGGCCTAAGGGTGTCGTATGCCTTCTTCACAAATAGGACAGGCGAACCCCAAGGAGAAGTACTGGGTCGGATGAAACCCTTTTCCTGCAACACCTCTAACGACTTATTGAGCTCCTGCAACTCAGGTGTATCCATCCTATAAGGAGGAATGGACACCGGTTCCACTCCTGGAACAAGGTCAATCGATAATTCTACCTCACACTCTGGAAGAAAACCTGAAAATTCCTCTAAAACAGCATCCATGAAACGATCCACCACTTGAGGAAAGTCTAACTGTGAAGTCCCCTGGTCATCCAGATAAAGACTGGAAATCTGGGTTGTAACTCCTCCTAGCCCATGATGATCTGGTCCAGATCTACTCGCCTGGACATCCCACTCACCTCTATGAAGGAACGATTCACCCTCTGGTGATTCAAAACTCACCTTGTGGCGATAGCAATCAACAACTTCCTGGAAGGGAACTAACCATTGAATACCGAGAATGAAATCATAGCCTGTCATCTCTAGGACATAGAGATCACATAAGAAGTGAAACCCTACACCCTCAAGAGGTAACTCTCTGCACTGACGTATGCTAGAAGTCCTCATTCCCAACGGTGTATCAAGTGTCAGCATGTCGACAGATGAAAAGATACAGAGCCCAAGGCTCTCCACAAAAGCAACAGAGTTAAAGCTATGTGAAGCACCAGTATTGAAAAGGGATGAAGATATAAATGAGGATACTACGATTGTACATCAAACTGTAGAAGGGTCGGGATCCTGCTTCTAATAGGTCTACTCCATGGTGAAAGTTCAGCCTGTACCACAGCCCTATGCTCCTAGCTAACCACTTTGAGATGATCTGCTCTTCTGTCGCTGGTAACCTGGTGATTGACCACCATGGCTGTGACCTCCATCTCGGCCCGAACAACCGGAAGAACTCCAATTCCCAGACTGGTGAGAAACTGGTGATACATCTCCTGTACATGGGGTCATAGAAGAACCCCGACCACCAGTTGTAGGCCAGAAGATCTGACAAAAATGCTGAAGGTGGCCCATTTTTCCGCAAGATGGGCACTCCATCGGGTCCCTCTGACACTGAGGCCTAGTATGCCCGCTCCTACCACAGTAGTAGCATAATACCTGGCTGCCCGAAGATACATTCCTCCTACTATGATCTCCTAGAGCAGAATCTCTGCGGCACTTCCTGTAATCAGTAGGAGGAACACTGACTCTGGATGTCATACCTCCCTGGATCACTACTCAAGAATATCTCAGATTGCGCTCAATGATCAGCGTCTGTTTGATGATGGAGGATATCAAATTAAACCTAAATATATTCACCCGAGAATGGATCTACTGCCTGAGTCCATCCTCAAACTTCCTAGAAAAGAACAACTCATCACCTGCTGGAATCGGTGTGAAGCGTTGCAGCTCGGTAAAGCGAGATGAGTACTCCATAACAGAAAGAGTACCATGCTCAAGAATCATAAACTCCCAGGCTTGGTCTGTCCTCAAGTTCTCTGGGTAGAAGTAATCATAGAAGATGCACCAGAACTCATCCCATTTCATACTCTTACAGCACCCTGACTGTGAGATCACCTCCCACCCCTTTTTGCGATGTCTCGGAGCAAATAAGTAGCAAGATTTACCCTTTTCCAGAGGTATCTCCAGGTGCTCAAAGATCATTAGTATGGCCTCTAACCATGACTTTGCATCCTGGGGCCCCCCATCCCATGAGAATGTAGGAGGATACTGCTTCTGGAAAACCCCCGTCAACTCAGCCATCGACGGGGCAGGAGGCGGCACTCCGTCAATGGTCTGCATTATCCTCAGGAAGTCCTCCCTGAACTGTGCATTAGCGCCTACAATGGGTATAACTGCTGGTGTCATGGCTGGCATAGTAGGAAGATCTGGAGGAGGTCCCTCATCGGCAATATCCAGTGTCTGATCACTGTCTGGTAGTTGATGTACAACCGGAGGACGCCTCAGAGGCATAGCTCTGAAAGATCAAAAGCACACCTTAGATCAATATTATCAAGTACAGAGAACAGAAGAGCACAAAATGGGAACAGGATAAAAGAACAAACAATTTATACGAAACACGACTACACGACATGTATAAAACTACATGGCATGTCCTCTTAAGCCAGACACATGGGTGTGTACTTCCGCCACAACTGGTCATGTGACACCCCAGACTACACAGCGTATTGTCCCAATAGATGGCATGTACTTGATCTCTATTCCCCTGCTCGATTCTCCTTACACGGCTAGCCCACATGGTCCTCATAACCCTAGAATACACAGTGTGTTCACTAAGGACACAGTGTGTACTAGACAAGGTTTTGGTGGCCTGTGTTGTTAGTTACACAGACGGCTACACGGCTGACACTTACACTGCGTGTTCCGAACAAACACGGCGAGTATAGAAGAGATAACACTGACCCATGTTTTTCGTGACATGGCCGGATACCTAGGACAAGGCTACACGTCATGTTCATACCAAACACGACGTGTACTTCACGATCTTCCCCGACCCATGTTGTTAGTGACACGACTGGGTACACTTCTCACTACTACACGACGTGTATCGACCGTACATGGAATGTTACTACAATCTTTTTCACCACCTCATGTTTCTGCTCACCCAGTCAGTGACACAGTTTAAAATTACATGGAGTGTAGTCAAGTACACGTTGTGTATTCTAGTTTTTTCTGGGCAATAGCTCAGAAACTGTACTGAAGCCCATACAACACTGAAAAACAAGCATGGAGGTGCCAAATTACGATCTTTGAGGGCCCATACTCCCTGCGAATCAAAGCTTGGAATTTCTTATATATCAAATACAAGTGAAACAAGTCAATGATCCACCAAAATCCGATTCATGAGGGCCTATAACACCTCAATAATCAAAATTTGGCGTTCATTTAAGTAAAGGTACAATACAAACAATTTCTCTACCAAACTGCAGGGATTCTATCATATCATTTATCACAACAGCATGCATAATCTACACGTCTATCACAACAACATGAAATCGCTAA
The DNA here is from genome assembly GCA_963277665.1 of Viscum album. Taxonomy (NCBI): domain Eukaryota; kingdom Viridiplantae; phylum Streptophyta; class Magnoliopsida; order Santalales; family Viscaceae; genus Viscum; species Viscum album. Next base: position 806,729,429 of record OY728155.1, read on the forward strand.
TGCACCATAGATAGCGTGGAAAGAATGCATCGCATGTGATTTCTAAAAAGTGCATATATGATGCATGGGATGGCATACCCTTATCTCATCGGGTTGCAACAGAAATAGAACTACAATAGAACAACGATAACAACACAAGTCATGTGAATCACTCTATGTGAAATCATATCAACCGTAAAATCTCAAAACCAGAAAACTGCAATAAACGAGGTAGATTAGATATTCCCTATACATGGGTTAGCTACTCCCAGGAACAACTTATTACCAAGTACCGAATCCGTCCTATCCATGGATAAAGTCTCCAAATATTAAATCAAGAAAAAAGAATTCATCTTATACCACTTTTTAAAGTCCCGCTTCCGGAAGCCACGCAGAGGAGCCCCATACCCGGTTGGTCACATGGCTTCAAGCACATTTTCCTAAATTCTAGAGGCTGACAACTAGCAGCGAGGGCCTTGGGTGTGATAGTGGGGAAACTATGCCCTCATTGACATAGTACACAGTGTAAGTAAGCAATTAATACAATAGCTGAACCAGTAAATTTCCAACAATAACAAACAGTAGAAGACTAAAACAATAAACAACTAGAGCACACATGTATATATGAAATGATGCCTGATACATATGTCTAGGAAATCATTCAAACAAGTCATAATGAGGAATAAAATACTAAACCCAAGTACAAAAGGAAAAAAAATAAGCAACTCTTTAGCATCGTAATACTCGTCTTGGTCCAATTCTCTCCTGCTCCAAAGCAATCAAGTACCAGAAGTTGAAGGGTGCTTTCCCTTGTCTATAATAGCAACAACATAGTCTGTTTTGGACCAAAAGCATGGCCCAAACAGTGTGTGAGACTAAATCCTAGTAGGAAACCACCCAAAGATCTGTGCCTAACGGTCAGTGAGTATATGGCAAGTAATAGTACAGTAAGCAGTAAATAGCACCCAATAATCAGTAAGTTGTAAGAGGATGATATACAACAGTAATCAATCCACAGAAAAACAAGTAGCAGTGAAGAAAACATCTAAACAAAATAGGAACCCCTCTGGGAAGTATTCACAGCCAACCCCTCTAGTCATATCCAAGAAGTACCAACAACCCTCTGGGCAATGCACTCAGCCTAACCCATATGGTTTGGTCATACAAAATTATAAGAATCTCTGGGGAAGCTCGCTCGGTCAATTACCCTTATAGTATAGGGTAGTCATGGACTCTCTTAGGAAGATCACATGGTCTAACCCTCTTATAGCCTGATGTTCTAGAAACCCTCTAAGGAAACTCACTCGGTCAATTCCTCTTATAGTCTTAAGTCTGTCACATACTCTCTAAGGAAGCTCCCTTAGTCAATTACTTCTCTAGACTGGAAAGGTTTTAAAGAAATTCAAACAAAGTAGACTCTCCGAGGAAGCTCACTCAGTCAACCATAATGTTGTCAATAAAATACAAGTCTCTCTAGGAAACTCACTCGGTCTATCCCCTGTAGTCTATAATGTCCAATACACTCTGAGGAAGCTCACTTGGTCTATCCCCGTATATCTTACAATATCCAAGACTCTCTAGGAAGCTCACTCGGACTATCTCTTATGGTTTATAGCACCAGGTTCTCACGGTCATGTCCCAGTCAGTGCATAATAATGCTATAAGGACAAAATACACCTATAGAGATACTTGGGTAACCAGTCTACAACATAACAAGAATGTCAAGAATATCATTCCATCCTATATCACAAGGCATGGAAAACAGGTATAATGGCCGAAGGATAACAAGACCCAAAGGTCGTAACAAGAACAAGACATGGTTAAAACATCCAAGCATGGAAATTTTCCACAAACATGATCAAATTACCTCTACACAAGCATACAAGCATGGCAAGAAAACAATAGGGATATAATGTTAAACACACAATACCCCATTCATGAGTATTGGTGGAATTTTCACAAAAAAATCAAAGACTTCGAACAGTAAGGCACAAACCACCTACCTTGATGCTAGGAGATCAATATACTTGAACCACGAGGGTTGATTTGCCTTATAATGTCATAGATCTATGAAAATACACAGAACGTTCAACCCATGATATCTTGAGAAAGAGGGAAAATCATGGAATGAGACTCAAGAAGAAGGAAGAGATCACCACTGTGGTTCCAATGCAATCTACAACGGTCGATTTGGAAAAAAAGACGGAGGCTCGGGGGCTCGTAGGATGCTCGCGGCCATACGAGCTCTCTCGGTCGAAGAACCTGGAGAAGAAGGTGTTTCTGTCGATTAGGCATGACCCCAGTCCGTTTAATGAAAAAAATAAAGTACACGGTGTGTACTTATGGGATATACGGCGTGTACATGGCATTTTTGTACTCCACTTTAAGCGGTATCCACATCACCCCTACACACCGTGTGTGTGGCCGGGACACGGCCTAGCACTGCATCAAAGTACACAGCTTTTATTTATAAAGTACACGGCGTGTATTTTGAAAATTTCTTGATTTTCCTCTTTTTCTCAAAAATGATCAGAAAAGAAAAACATACCTAAAATGAAGATCCAGGTTCTTACATGTTACATGTCTTGTAATGTGAAAAAAATGTTTTTAATTGGAGGAAAAACGTTTTCTACCGTAACTTAAAATAAAAGTGTTTCAATAAATGTAAAGGTATAACACTCTATTTAATAACATTTGATGAAGATTTTAGGGTATCGTATGTGTTTTTTAGGCTTCATTATAGTTTTCAACCTTGTCCTCTTATCTAGATCTCTTACCCTAGCTATTTTTTGGGAGACTCCCTCCCCTTTGTTCAGCAATTGATCATCCATTTTAGGATCTTCTTCTCCCAAGGTATGCCTTACACATGGGTTTTCACTCCTTTATAGTTGAGTCACTATTTATTGTAGGGATTGGTAATTAGATGTTTTTTATAATCAATCCTTTTTTAGTCTCTAGCTTTTTCTTTTCTTTTGAAGGTAAATCATGTAGTTTCCAAATTCTAGTGTATAGGGTGGTTATGTTTTCTATTCTCTTGAGGTAGGTGGATCTATTAAACTTTTCTAATTTCATGAATTTCATATAGTTTTTATTTATTCTTTTATATTTTAAATGGAATTTCATGTGTTAAAATTGAAAAGGGAAAGGGTTCACATTTTTGAAAAGGTGTTTTATTTGAAAATAAAATTTCTTAATTTGAAATGGAAGATGGATTTTTAAACCCTGAAGCATTTTTTCTTGGATTTAAAATGGTTTTATAAAAATGTGATCATGGTTTTTAAAACATTAATTGATATTAATTACACAACGAAAAACCTGGATGTGTCAAGAAAGGTACATAGGTATCCTTAGTGTGTGTTGGACCAAGAGAAGGTGACCTCTTGTACATAAATTATATATTATAGAACATGATGTTATTTCGATCTAATGTCATTAATTTTTAGTATTATGCGTGTCTAGTATGTATTGTACAATATGTTTGAGCCCAGCTGGTAGGTGAATTATTGTTTCTGGTTGTTTATTCTCTGATAATTTATTTCATGGATGTTAGAGCACATCTATATTTTAATTTGGTATATTTACATAATTTTTTTTTGATTTGAAAAAATGTTATCCAATTTTTTGCCACTAAAGTATTTTTGGAAAAAGGATTTTAAAATTTTTATTCATAAAATTCTTGTAAAATATTTTTTTTAAACCTTGAAATTGTGTAGTCTTGTTTTTAGAACTTGTATGGAATCTTTAGTGGTATCTAACTAGGATATATTTCTCACACACTATGTTTTCCTTTGGTTTCCTGCAGAATATGTTTTGTAGGAAACATGTAAGTGGAAGATCATTCAATAGCATATATGATTATCTTGACATTATTGTTTTGGTTTGGAGTTGAGGATTCGTCACATTAATACACGTTTTTTACATACATTTCATACATTTTGATTTTTCCTATTTGGATTAGTATTATATAGATTTTTTTGCAATTCGTACTCTTGTTGAATGTATTGATATCATTTTACATCAGACATGTTTCTTTATTTGTTTTATACATACCTTTGATGAGCTAACTCGGGTGACCGGTCTAGTTGACATGGGTTAGAGTATTAAAATTTTATATCAAATAGAGGTTTACTCAACCTGAATCATTTCATCACCATATGATTGGGTACTATGTCTTGGGTAGACAATATTAGGATCATTATAATTTATATAGTAGGTGTAGAAAATGCTCTTTGACAACTCACTCCTATTATTGAACCTAAGTTTCCATGAGTGGTTGGTAAAATCCTTACTAAGTTCAAGACCAATTATTACAGTTAAATTTAATATTTGTTTGGGAAGTTTGTTTAAATTAACCTATCTATAATGTTTGAGGACTAGGTTCCTTTATGGTCACTTGAATAAAATAAGTCAGTTTTTTAGATGGACATTTTCCTTTAAAAAGTTATTGCCATTTTGTGATGGGATTCATAACAAATTTAAACTCATATTTTTTTAATGTTTTATTTTGGATTCTTGTTTTTGGTTCGATGGTTTATTAATTTTATTCTAGCTGATTGGTTATTGTCTTGTGTTTAATAAAAACTTACTCCGAGAACATCTATTCCAAATATAATAGGGGAATCTGTGAGGTAGGTTCCGTACATAGATCCTATACTGGACCCTTCTTTGGTTGAAGCAGTGATTTGTGCCATTAAGACTATGGGGTCAGTGGGAATAGTAAACCCAACATGGGTAGTGGATCATGGCTTATAATTTATCAAGAATCATCCATCTGTCTTCAATGGTGACAAAGGGTCACAATAGACATAGGATTGTCTAGAACATATTGAGATAATCTTCATCTTTTTAATGCCTCTAATAGATTATCAGGTGGGGTTTTTCAATGTATATTCTCGATGGACCCAGAAAAAGATGGTTGGACTCAATAGTGTAACCTAGGTTACATGAAGTTCTTACTAAGGTTTCATTACATAAATTATTTAATCTATAGTTTTATCCTGATACATTACGTGTGGAAAATAACTTGGAGTTTCTTTCATTGGATCGAGGGGAGAAACCATTGTGGAGTACTCTACCTGATTTTTTGAACCAGTTCATTTGGTACCAGAGCTTGTCTCCAATGATTACATGAATGCATGGAGGTTTTTGATGTTGTTGAGGGACAATATGTGGTTAATTATTGTTATTTTGTGAATTATGAAATTTTTTGAGGTAGTAGATAAAAACATATTTTTTGAATAAGATGTAATTGGAAAGACAAGCTTGGGAGGAGCATAAGTGGGTGCAGTGGTTATCTAGGGCTCTTGTTATGGACAGAAGAAAAATAACAATAGTGGTTAGTTTTTTATTGGGCTAGTTTTAGGAGATTTTATATGGAAGTAATAGGTTGTTTTATACTAGTGTTTGAGGTGTGTCCATTATAGGCTATAGTGAACAGAGTCTCCTATAATGTTTCAGCTTTGTGGGTAGTTTAGCCATCTAAATAATTTTTGTGATATGATGTCCCATGGAAGTATAGAGGGATCCACTTTCACAAAGGGGTTTCAAGTTTATGTTCATTCCTACAAGGGTGGTGAATCTCATTCTCTAGCCAAGGGGGATGTCTAGGTGGCTAATACTCGATGGATTTATGCGGTAGGGTGTGCGCTAGAGGAATCTGAAGCGGGGTTGTCAATTATTATAGGTATGATGTTTATTTCATCTTCAATAGTGATATATTTTTTTATTGATTCCCGGGACACCCTGAGAGGGGAGGGATGAATTAGAGTGACAACGTTTTCTTTTAATGTGATGGATCTTGTTCCCATGATGGTATGAACTTGTTGAAGATGTATGATGAATATGATCAGAAAGAAAACATTCACATGCACATAGAAGACACATCACTTTTTACTTGGTTCACCACTAAGGGCTACGTCCAAGGAGCATACGCCGACAGTTTGTCGGTCGTACCTAATTCCACTAAACTTCACTAGATGTGGATTGAAAAAGTTACGGGAACATTCACTTTGTCTCAGGCACACTGCCTTTACAATTGTTCAGGGATAGATTACTGCGTCCCTTGGGTCACTCCCATTGACTCCCCCTAGCTCACATCCCTTGGTAACGTGACACTCTATTTATAGATGTGAAGGTCTCTTCAATAGATTTCCATTTAAGTCTTTGTCTCTACTTAGCACGAGACTCCTCTTGCATCGAAGTCTGGAAATGATTCCCATGTATGCACCGAACCACTAAACCAGATATCAAGAATGAGAAAATAAGTTTCTCTGACAATTGCGTGCTACGCCAACCCTTTTCATGCAAAACCATACTATTTCATGAAAAATTTCCTTTTCACGCGGAAAAATATTTCGTGCAAAAACACCCTTTTTTACGCACCTGAATATTTTACATGCTACCTCAATTTTTACAAGAAATTCTACCTTTTTCGCGTATTTTGAAATTTTTCGCGCAATCTAAAATATTTTGCGCAAGCCCCTTTACGTGATCCTTTTACGCGCATCAAACCTCATATCTTCTCTAAGTCTTTAACCATGCAGAATGAGGGGGGTCACCTCTTATTTATAGGTTTCTAAGACCCCCGCGCGCAAAACCCCTTTTTGCACGAAAAACTTCTCATCTAGTGTGTAATATTTCGCACCAGTATTGTTATTCGCGCACATCATCAAATATTTCATGAATCACATGCCTTTTCCATTTTTCGATGTTCTGATTCCGAAACACTATTTGTGCGAAAAGCCTCGATCCTCAATTTCGCTTATCCCGTTGTATTTCTTGACCAACAAAAATATTTCACGCACAACCCTTCTTTTTTGTGAACCACTTTATCTTTGTGTGAACCTCATTTTAACAACAATCAATGTCTTCATTTTCCTATTTTGAGGCCCAAAAATTTGTCAAACACTTGGAAATGGCGCCACCTTCAGTACCATTGTCTGCATGAACTGTATGATCACATTTCTGGTACACATTCTGAACTTCTACTGAGTATTGAAAACAAACACAAACAATACTTCAATTCATGCATAGAATAGCCATGGTTCAAAAAATCTCCCTCTTTGGGTTTGTTGGAAATCACCAAATAAATTCAATAGATCACCGCCCACATGCAAACCAAAAATGAAGAATCAACTCAGCCAACACTCTAAGTCTATGTGAGAAATTATTGGTGTATAAAACAAGAGATAAAGGTTGAATTGGGTTCCCATTTTTTTTTTGAATTCTCAATGACACCCAATAAATTTTCATACAGTATCATAGAAGCATTACTTCTCATCCTATCACCGACACTAAATTCTCATCATGTCACAGAAGAATTGCATGTCAATGACATGCCTGAATTTATTCCTTTTCCCCCATTGGAAATAATCCCAAAGATCGGTAATTATTCCTTGTTTAGCTTAACCCACACGCCCCTGGATAGTATCTCCCCCAAAAACCTACATCGCATCTATAAACAGATTAAAAAACAGTTAACATAAATGGGGAGAGGGGGTATTGTGAAACCTCTTTATGCACTGGGAGGTTGCTGAACACTGAGGTTTAACCGATGCTTCTAAAACACTACCGCTGATTGTGGATTGGTCATGATATCAGCCACTTTCTCATTACTTCCCACATGATCCATTTTAATCACCCCTTTCTCAGCTTTTTCTTTGATAAATTGATACCTAATTTTAATATGTTTTGATCGAGAATGCTGAACAGGGTTCTTCGTGAGATCAATTGCGCTCTTGTTATCACAGTAAATTACCATTGGTTGATTCACCTCATCACCAATATCTGTTTGTTGTTTCTTCATCCATAGTCATTGAGTGGATGCCTTTGTGGAGGATATATACTCAGCTTCAGCAGTACTAAGAGAAGTACTTTCCTATTTCTTCCTCAACCAGCCAACACATTTCTGCCCAATATAGAAGGCTCTACCACTGGTGGAATTTCTGTCCACTACATCACCAGACCAGTCCACATCAGACAATGCTGATAATTCACTGTTCCCGCATGCAGGAAAAATATAACCCAAATTTATGTGTACCTTGAATGTATCTCATGATTCTTTTTACTGCCATCATATGTTCCTCCTTTGGATTACTCTGAAAGAGAGTCGCAAGACATGTGGCGAAGACAATATCTGGCCGTGTAGCTATCAGTTAAAGTAGGCTCCCAATGATATTCATGTACATGGTGGGATCAATAGAGACCCCATCCTCATGCTTTCCAAGTTTAGTTCCAACTATAATCAGAGTTTACTTTGGTTTGGAGTCTTGCATATTAAACTTATTTAGCACCTCTCTTGCATAATTTTCCAGAGAAATAAAAGTGTATTCCTTCTTTTGAATCACCTTCATCCCTAAGAAATATGTGAGCTCCCCAATCATAGACATTTCAAATTCTGATTTCATGTGATTGGAAAATTCATCCGCTGATTTATGCCTGCTGCCACCAAATATGATATCATCAACATAGACTAGAACCATGAATTGATCTTTTGGAGAATTATTCACATAGAGATTGTGATCTACTTCTCTCTTTTGAATTCCAGCTTCTTGATATACGAATCCAGCCACAAGTACCATTCTCGTGGTGCCTGCTTCAAACCATATAGAGATTTCTTTAGTTTGCAGACATTTATTTCATTAGTACCTAGAACCAAACCCACTGGTTGTTCATTGTAGAATTCTTCTTCGAGTACACTATTCAAGAATGTTGTCTTGACATCCATTTGATATACTTTATATCCTCTTTGGAGTGCCATGGCAAGGAAAAGCCTGATTGACACCAATCTAGCCACTGGAGAAAAGGTTTCTTCAACATGAATGCCTTCAATCTGGGAGTATCCTTTACATACCAATCATTCCTTCTTTCTGATGACACTTCCATTCTCATTGAATTTATTTTTGAAGATCCATTTGGTACCAGTCACATTGTAACCATCAGGTCTCTGGACATGATCCCATGTCTGATTCTTATGAATCTGATCTAATTATTCATTCATGGATTTCGCCCAAGATTCATCATTTGAAGTTTCTTCGAATGTGGATGGCTCCACAACTAATAGAAATGTAGTTTGTGTCCTATTCCTCATTTTTCTTGTTTGAGTGGGTGCATTCCTGTCCCCAATTATGTTGGGTGGATCAATCTCAGCTCTTTGATTTCTCCGGCGAGGTTCAGTTGCATTCTCTTCAGCCACAGTTTCTTCTTAAGATTCTTCTCATGAGTCAACATCATGATTTGACTACCGAGTGTTTTTGTACAACTTCCTCTATTTCTGTATTTTTATTTTCTCCACGTTCACTTTCTTCTTCAATTTCTATTACATCAACATATGATGTCCTTGAAGCATTTGTGGTCCTCTCTTCAATTATCTTTACATCAATGCTTTCCACAATCCTTCTTAAATGCTTGTTAAAACATTTGTAGGCTTTTCTATTCATTGAGTAACCGAGGAAAATTCCTTCATCTGTATTGTCGCCATACTTCCCTTGATTTCCATTTTTGTTCCTAATGAAGCATTTACATCCAAAGACATGAAAGTATTTTAAATAGGGATTCCTTCCATGCCACAATTCATATGGATTATTCATATCACTCATATAAAGTCCTGTTCGATTCTGAATATACACTGCTACTTGAACAGCCTCTTTCTAGTAATGTTGTGGAATACGACTCTCAATCAGCATAGTTCATGCCATGTTGTTCACCTGTCGATTCCTACGTTCAACAACTCCATTTTGTTGTGGAGTTCTAACAAAAGCTTCCTCGTGCTATATACCATGCTTCTCTAGATAATTTTCAAATTCAATGGACGTGTATTCTCCTCCATTGTCAGATCGCAACACTTTTATTTTTCGTCCGGTATCATTCTCGGCGATTCGCTGATATGTTTTCATGCTGTCAAGGACTTTTCATTTCCTGTGAATGACCATCACACATTCCATTCTACTATAATAATCTATCAAAAGGACAAAGTACCTTTCTCCACGAGTTCCATCAACATTTACCGGCCCACAAACATCTGTATGAATCAGATCATAAAGGTGAGAATCCCTTTTCTTCTATTACCGATATTAACTGCATAACAGCTTCCCACGAATGCAAGCATCACAAGACTTTTCACGTTCATGCTTCAGGTTGGGAATGTCCATGAAAATCCTCAATTTTGATATTTTCTCCATGTCTTTTTGATTGATGTGTCCCAGTCTCCGATTCCACAAATTGTTTTCTTATTCAATAGTCATGTAACAGAAATTTTCTTCACTCTCAACCTGATACAAGTTTCCTTCTGTTCTGCATCCCTTCATAAGTGAATTTCCTGTCTTTACCTTGATAGTGCATCCTTTCTGATTAAAAATAACTATAAGTCTTGAGTAATAGAGTTGACTCACACTGAGTAGATTATGACGTAGTCCATCTATGTAAAGAACTTCAGTCTTCTTTAGTTCTCCATTAGCTAATTTGGTACATCCACTCCCTTTGATTTTCAGAGCTCCATCATTACCAAATCGTAATGTACCATTAACCTTCCTTTTGATATCTGTTAACAGGTCGGCATTACCTATCATATGAGATGAATAACTGCTATCCAGAATCAAAGTACTGTTGTTCTTTGAAGCTTTGAGGGCCACCTCTGCAATGTTGGATTTCTCAATATTATTCCTTTCTTTCCTTGAGAAATTGGATTGAGTATAGAGTACTAATGTCCTTTCTATTATCTCTTACATGTACCCAGGTTCTTCATAGTCGAAATATTCTTTGAGAGAAGAAAACATGTTTGAAAGAGCAACACTATCTTGCTGATGATACTTGACTTGTCTTGATCTTCGGTATGAGGTTTCTATGTCGCTTCTCTTCCTACAATTAGTAGCCTTATGACCAAAGTTAGAACAACGAAAACAATATCCATAGAAATTGTTTCTTCTATAAGAATTAGAATATGAATTTCTTCTCCTTTGTTGAACTTCTACATCTTCTCCCTTTAGATATCTTCTTTCTTCTACGCAATAAGATATGGTATGGCCTATATAGTCACAGAACTGACACCTCATGAGAGGAAATGTCTTCTCACTTGAATTTCTCCTCATACCTTCTTCCTTGGGAGAATAGTTAGAGTGGCTGTCATTTCTGAATGTTTGAGGATAATTTTTAGTTCTCCTTTTTGTTTGGATTGAGGGTTCCTTTTTCAGCACATTAGGAAATGTTTTAACATGTTCCAATTTCATCTTATCTTTCTTTGGATCTTTTCACTTCCGGCATTTGATGTCTCAGCTTCACAGTCAATTCCACTCTTTCCCATGCAAACGGGTCTTTGATCACTCAAGATTTTTCCAACCCCATCTGAACCACACTTGGCTCTTGCTAGTAATTCTGCATCTGAGAATCTCCCAAACTCTATTTTCTCACTTGATTCTTTTGGAATTGATTCAGTCTCAAGTTTACTCCTAAGAGTAACAAATTCCTCCCCAAGACCCTCAGCTGTCTTGGATTTTTCTTCAAGTATGGATTTGAGGTCATTGATGACCTTTTCCTGCTCTTCAATTATCAGCTTCAGATCCACTACATCATCATTTCTATAAATTATTTTAGACTATACCTACACAAATTCTTCCAGTCATTCAATTTCAGCTTCATGTTGATCAACGTATTCAATTGATTCTTCTACAATTGATTTCCACTTATTGCAACTCTTACATTTAGTCTTAAGCTTACTAACATCATCCTTAAGTTGCATATTGGGATCTGCACAAGTTTTCAAATTTTTTTCTCCCCAGTATCTTTTGACTTTTCAACAGTGGCCATCATGGAAGCATGGTTCCCAGTTTTGAATTCCGGTACTTCTTCATCATAGAATTCATTATCATCTTCTTCCTCTTCATAGACAAAAATCTTCCTTTTCATTTTCTTTCCAGATTTGAAGTCTCTCTTTTTGAAAAAACTTCTTCGAGGCTTCTCAATGTTTAAATCTTCACTATCTTCATCATTGATCTTTCTTAGGCACTAAGAAGCAATCTGCCCAGCTTTTCCGCAACAAAAACATGTGAGAGGTAACTTCCCTTTGAATTTCCATTTTCCCTTCTGGAACTTATTTGCAATGAGATAAAGAATTTCATTTTCTTCGTCATCTTCACCACTACTATATTTTTAAATTTTTAGTTTATCCATGGCCTTAAATTCCATTTCCTTACTCACACGAGTCATAGCATAATCTAGTTTGATTTTCATTTCATATGCTACCAATCTACTTAGGAGGTCATCTAGAGAATGTTTTGAAAGATATCTTTCCTCAAAGGCTGATACCTTTGTGTTGTATAGGGGTGGAAGTATTCTCACTATTTTCTTCACAATGTCAACAACATTGATTTCTTCTCCTAGGCCCCGAATTTCTCCAACTACTTCAGTGATTCGATTAAAGAAGAGGTATGAATTCTCATCGGGATGCATCTTTAAATCATCGAACCTATTGTGCAGCACTTGTAGTTTTTCCTCATTCACTTTTCTATCTCCTTCATAAATATTCTCAAGTTTATCCCACATGGATTTTGATGAGGTTAAATTCATCACCATTAGGTAGATCGGATCAGAAAGGGCTGCGGTGAGTGCATTTTGTGCTTTAGCATATGCATCAAGAATTTTCCTGTCTATGTCAGTCATAGCCAGCCCTTTTGGATCAGTGACTTGTATTCCTTTCATAGTAGAAAATAGAACTTCCATTCCAAGAGATCTTAGATGAGATCTCATTCTTTTCTTGCAGATCTGGAAATCAATTCTATCGAAGTGAGGGACTCCCTTGACATTGACTGCATTCTTCATGACTACAAAGGATAGATTCAACACCATCAACGTTTACCCTCTAATACCACTTGAAGGACCACGGTACACCCTGATAGCGGAGGGGTGAATCAGGGTGACAACTTTTTCTTTTAATTTGATGGATCTTCTTCCCATGATGCTAGGAACTTGTTGAACCTGCATGATGAATATGATCAGAAAGCAAACATTCACATGCACTGAGAAGACACCACACTTTTTACTTGGTTCACCACTAAGGTCTATGTCCATGGAGCATACACCAACAGGTTGTCGGTTGTACCTAATTTCACTAAACTTCACTAGATGTGGATTACAAAGGTTCGGGAATATTCACTCTGTCCCAGGCTCACTACCTTTACAATTGTTTAGGGATAGCTTATTGCGTCCCTCGGGTCAGTCCTATTGACTCCCCCAGGCTCACAGTCCTTGGTGAAGTGACACTCAGTTTATAGACGTGAAGGTCTCTTCAATAGATTTGCATTGATGTATTTGTCTCTACTTAGCACGAGACTCGGCTTGCATTAAAGTTTGTAAATGATGCACATGTACGCACTGAACCACTGAACCAGATATCCAGAACGAGCACATAAGTTTCTCTAAAAATTGCGCGCAACTCCAACCCTTTGCGCACAAAACCTTACTATTTCGCACAAAATTTCCTTTTCGTGCAGAAAAATATTTCGCAAAAAAACACCCTTTTTCACGCACCTGAATATTTTACGCGCTACCTATATTTTTACGCGCAACTCTTCCCTTTTCGCACATTCCGGAATTTTTCACGCAATCTATAATATTTCACGCAAGCCCCTTTATGTGAATCAGACCTCGGATCTTCTCTAAGTCATCAACCATGCAGAATGAGGGGGGTCACATCTTATTTATAGGCGTATGAGACCCACGTGCGCAAATCCCCCTTTGGCGCAAAAAACATCTCATCTAGTGTGTAATCTTTTCCATCAGTATCGTTTTTCGCGCACATCATCAGATATTTCGCACAGCACATGCCTTTTCCATTTTTTGACGTTCTGATTCCGAAAAACTATTTGCGCGAAAAACTATGATCCTCTATTTCGCACATCACATTGTTTTTCGTGCCAAACTCAAATATTTTGCACACAACACTTCTTTTTCATGCACCACTTCCTCTTTGCGCACACCTCATTTTAACAACAATCCATGTCTTCATTTTCCTGATTTTGAGGCCCGAAAATTTGGAAAATACTTGGAAATGGCGCCACCTTCAGTACTATTGTCTGCTTGAACTGTATGATCACCTTGCTGGTACATTTTCTAAACATCCACTATATATTGAAAACAAACACAAACCATACTCTAATTCATATATATAATATCCATGGTTCAAATAGATTCCACCTATTTTTTATATTTTCAAATATTGTTGATGTGTTAGGTTTGTGTTCAGATCTTATGACGTTCTTATTGGATATTTCTATGCCTTTGGGAAAGTGCTCCAAACAAGGTTTCAAATGTCCCACACATAGAGTGGTAAAAGTAAACATTAAGTTTTTTTTGGACATCGAAGTTATTAAACTTGATAGACTTAAATTGATTATCATCTTGGATTGGGTGATTAGTGTACATGTCCAGAGAGACTATTATCGTCACCGGCTATAGTTCTTATCAACCAATGGGGTCACTCAAATATTCCATGTGGAGTGGGAATCATGATTGGGAAGGATAGGGATGGTTGTTCTTTATGCCGATGTAATCTCATTCCAGTCGTTCAAAATAATTCTCAATGCATTTGGCCCATTCATGGGTATTCATCTACCAGTTGTTGCCTATGTGCATACCCATTGATCGTTCCAAATGATATTTATAGTTTACCACTAGAGAGAGATGTCTATTTTACTATTAACCTATTACCTAGAGTGACACCAATTTCTATACCATCTAATCAAATGGACATTCTAAGTTGGTGGACTGTAAATTTCATCTTGAGGACCTAGAGGTGAAAGGATTTATTCCTCCTAGCATGTCACCAATGGATTCACCTTTACTATTTAATATGAATGAAGTCAAAAGTATTATACTTTTTATTGAGTATCATAAGTTGAATTTGGTGGCCATTAAGAAAAAATATCCTTTACCCAGAATTGATGATCTCTTTTATCAGCTGAGAGGAGATCATTGGTTTTATAAGATTTAATTGTACTCAGGCTACCACTAGTTGAGAGTCCATGAAGAGGATATGCTGAATACAACATTTAGGATTCGTTATAGGCATTTCAAATTTTTGGTTATTTCATTCAATCTCAAAAGAATTCCTACAGTATTCATAGCTTTATGAAACAAACCTTTCATCGGTTCTTGGACTCTTTTTTGTGTTCATAAATGATATATTAGTGTACTCCAAGATAAAAGGGGATCACAAAGACCATTTTTATATCATTCTTTGATCCTTGATAGAACATCATCTATATGGTACGATTTCCAAGTATGAGGTTTGGATACATGAAGTGATGTGTATGGGGTATGATATATCTAAGGAGGGAATCTATGATGATCCTAAAATGGTACATGAATTTATGTATTGGGAGCAACCCAGAAACATGTTTGAGATCTGAATATTCTTGTCTGTAGCAGGATACTATAGATGGTTTGATTTGGACTTCTCTAAGATTCCATATTCAATGAATGTATTAACCTTTAAGGGTCTAATGATTGAATGGAATTAAAAGTGTCAGAGAACCTTTTAGGATTTTAATATTAGGTTTAATTCAGAAACAATTTTGATTCTTTCATAACCATGATCAAGTTATGATGTTTTCTTTGACTCTTTTGGTATGGGGTTGGGATGTGTCCTGATGGAGTGGAAATTGGTTATAGCTTATGTCTCAATCATGTTATTCCCCCTAAATAATAACTATCCTAATCATGATCTTATGTTGGTAGATGTTAAGAAAGAACTCATAATGTGGAATCACTGTGTCTTTGAAGAGTGGTTTATGGTATATTCTGATCATAAAAGACTAACATATATTTTCACCCAGAGAGACCTAAACACGCGACATATATGTTGTGTTTATAATATTTATACATCTATTTTTTATATCATATATACCCCAAGGAAAGGGAATTTGGTAGTTGATTCATTGAGAATAAAATTAAAAACAAAAGTAGTGAATGAATCAGTTGAGAAGTGGCATCTGATGAGTTTTTTTACTGAAATGAGCTTGGGAGAGGAGGTGGTTGATGTACATGTTTTATTGTATTTGATAAAAGTTGGCTCATATTTTGATGAGTGATTTCGACATTAGAAGTTGATAGAAATCATGAGTTAACTCTTAAGAGAAATCCTATTTGATGGGGAGACCTCATGCGAGTTTTCTCAGTCTCCCAGTGCATCATTGTGCTTGCAGAATAGGTTGGTTATTCTGTTTTCATTGAGGTATAAGTTTCTAGACTGTGAAAATTTGTCATGTTGTTCTATAAACCATGAGGATACAATGATGTACCACAATTTGAGACATCGGTATTGGTGGTTAGGGGATAATGTAGTCAGTTGTGGATTTTTTATCATGGTGTCCCACTTTCCAAAGAGTTAAGGTGGTACAACAAAGACATATAAGTATATTGAATACTTTACCTATTTTGGTATAGAAGTGGGATAATATTTATATGGATTTCATCATTGGTTTACAATATAATCCTAGTGGTATGTATGAAATTTTGGTAATTGTGGATAGACTCACTAAATCACCGCATTTCTTGCCAATAATGGCAAAAATGTAGAACAAATTTGGGAATTTTATGTTTGATAGATTGTAAAGATTCATGGGTTTCCTACTATATTTGTTTTTGATAATTACATGAGAATCACATCTAGGTTTTGGAAATTATTATAGAAGGAAATGAGTTCCCTGTTGAATTTGAGCACGACTTATCATCAACAGATAAATGGACAAACAAAGAGGGATATCCAAGTTCTTTAGGATATGCTCTGAGTTTATGTTATTAATTTAGATAGTTCCATGGATAAAATTTTTACTTCAGTCTATTTCTACTATAGAAATTGTTATTGGTCTTGAATCAGGATGGTTCCCTTTGAGGCTTTCTATTGAAATCCATGTCGATCTCCCTTATGATGGTAATAGTTGGAAGAGTGGTCCTTGGTTGGGAAAATTTTTTTAGGAGATTATTGAGGTGGTTAAAATGATCCAAAGGAATCTTATCATGGTACCTAGTCATCATAATTTTTATGTGGACCATTTTCATTGACCCTAAGAGATTGATGTTGGTGATTAGGTCATTCTCATAGTTTCGCCTCGCTTGGTACATCGTTGGTCGGGTGATCAACGTAAGTTGGAAACGAGGTTCATGGGAACCTTTGATATAATTGAGAAACTAGGTATTGGAACCAAGGTTTTTCATTTCTATAAGTTGAGTATGGATCACATTTGTTTACAATTCTCACATGGAAGATCATGATGTTTTTAAGGAATGGGATCTTACAGTTTAAGCTGGAAACAATATTGATGGTGGTGTTATTCCCTAGTGTTTAAAAAATTCTTCGGCCTCAAAATCAAGATATTGTTTTTTGGAAATTATATATTTTCATGTAGTATTGAACAAAAAATTTATTTGAATCAAAATTCATAGAAAGAAAAGGGAGTATGTGAAATAAAATTTCCACATAGTGGTGATATATAGACTGTGGAGTGCGGTACAGGGACTGCATAGGGAAAATGGTTCGTAGAAGCTTTTTAGTTTTTTAGGGAAACTATTAATGAGATGGATATTCATTTTAAAAAAATGAGCTTGTGATTTTATGGGTAGTGATGGATTTTATTTTCAAAAGAGATCGGCCACCATGAAGAGATCGAGGCATTGCATGAACTGTCGATGGAAAACGGATCACAGGAGGAGCACAATACGTGGTGAATAATGTACTTCATTGAATGTTTATGTAAAAAAGATTAGTAATATTTTCAGATCCAGTTTCTGATATAATGACTTCTAATGCCATATTTATATTGATTATTTTTTATTATAAATCGATAGGAATTCAATGAAGTCTAAAGTGGTTCGCGGGAAGACAACTCCATATAGGGGAATAAGTTTATTAGGAAAATTACATGAAAAGAAAAGTGGTCTAGGAAGATAGTTCACAGAATTCATTTATTGGAATATGTTTCTAGAAAAGGAAAAAGGCTCCATGTAGAAATATTTTGTCCATGGAAAAAGTGATGGTTCGCAGAAGCGATGATAGTTAGTGGAGGAGGAACGGTCCACAGAAGAGAGGTGGTCCACTGATGAAGAATCTATCACCAAATCAGGGATTTTCTGCAGAGGATATGTGCTTCGTGGAAGTGGTGGTATTTCAAAGAGGAAGAGGTGGTCCACTAATAACTCACTCCATGTGGTTCAATGTAGTTTCTAAAGGGAGCAAGCCAATAGGCAAAGGAACAGTTCGAGAACTAACATTGCGTCGAAACGTGGATTTCATCTATGGGTACTACTACAGAGAATCTATCTATAGTTGAGGTTTCATTAATTAATTAAAATTAAGGGACCTAAATGTCCATAAACATTGTGTGGTTCTCTTCCAAGATAGTGATATAGGGTGAGTCATCATTAGTGGTCCGAGTGATGTAGTGAGGTATCCCTAAAATATTGTAAAGTGTGCCAAGCACAGAGTGATTGCGTCTAAACTCTTATACTCCATAAGTAGTGAATATTAGTGGATTTAGGTATGCAAAACACACTATCGGCACATACTAGTTGGACTATCCATTTGTGGTTAACTATGTAAAATTATTTTCTTACCTATTTTCATGTCATTTTTTTTACTAGTCAATCTCGTCAAACAGGTTTAAGAGGTTCCTACAAATGTGGGAATAATATCTATCTTTTTCAAAGAAAATGTTCACACCATGATTCACCCCTCCCCGTTATGGGTGTTCTAGGGTACTTAACTAGGGATAGTATCCTACCGTTTGATTTTACCATCTTCCTTGACTATAATACATGATATTTTGCATGTTTCCCGGTTGAGAAGGTATATACCATATCCTTATCATGTGATTTGATGTGAGGATATCGATCTTGATCCCGATATCACATTGGTTGAGAATCAATTTTAGATTATGGATTGACATGATATGGTATTTTGTGGTAAAACGGTCCACCTAATGTGGATACAATGGTAGTGTAGATTGTATTTCCATGAGACGTGGGAGTGAGAGTCGTTGATGAGGCAGTAGTGACCTTCTCTTTTTTTAGATCCCTGATCTGGAGATCTTTATGGGGATAATAATATTTTATATTGGGGAGATTTTAATGCCCCATTACCTTTATTTCAGGTATTTCATATTACTTTGTTGTGGATTCCTTTTTCATTGGGTGAGTTTTTTCAACCTTAAATTGGTAAGATACCTGTATTGTTGAAGTTAGGGAATTACTGGATTTTCAACTATTCCCAAGACTTTTTTGCTATTTATAGGGTATTTAAAAAACCTGTAATGATATTTCATGATGTGCAATGGATGTTGGATAGATTTCATGAAATATATTACACTTCATGATAGTGGTACACATTGTATAAGGGTTACACATTGTGTAATGTGAAAAATCATGTTTTTAATCCAAGGTGACATGTTTATTTGTGTAACTTAAAATGAAAGTATTTCATGATGTGTAAATTCATTGAAAACTATGTAATACCACATGTTTCATTTTTTATAGTGTTATATGTATTTTTTAGGCTTCACCATATTTTTCAACAATGTCATCTTGTCTAGATCTCTTACCCTATAAATATATGGGTGAATCCTTTACATCAGAATCACTCTATTAAGCATTTGGTCAACAGTGTTAAGTGATCCTTTTCTCTAGGTAATTATTAATCTTTATCTATCTATAATTTGTGTTTAAGTCACCATTTTTTATTGGGATTGGTATTTTTATGGGGTTTTTTTATCTATCACTGTTTGTCTCTCATTCTATCTTGTCTCCTATAGGTGGATCTTATGGTTTTCAATCTTGATAGTATAAATAGGTTAGGTTTTCTATGATATTTAGGTAGGTGTATATGTTCAAGTGTTCTATTTTATTTAATTTCTTGTATTTTTTTATTCCTTATAATTAGAAATGGAATTTCTTGTGTTAAAATGGTATAGTGAATGTGATCACGTTTTAAACAATATTTTTCTTTGAATTTTTTTTCCTTTATTTGAAATGGAAAATGAATTTAAAGACCCTAAATTAGAGTTTATTGTATTTGAAATGGTTTAATAACAAAATTTATCATTGTTTTAAAAATATAAATTGAAAAAAAATTCAACAGTTGGAACCTTTGGTTCATCTTGAAGGAGATATGGGTAGCCTTAGTTTGTGTGACACCACTAAGAGGTGACCTCTGGTATGTCAATGGTATATGATAGGCCTAGATGTTAGTTGGATCCAACATTTTTCCTTCTTAGGTTTTTCAATGTTTAGAATATATTTTCCCATAAGATTGATCACAAATGGTTGGTTCATTATTGCTTTTGATTTTTTATTGCATGATAGTTTATTTTGTGGATGTTGGCTCACATGTATATTTATATTAAATATCATTATCTTATTTGATTATATATTTTCAAACATGTCATGAAAATTTTTAAAACTCAAATATTGTTGGTAATATTCTTTCAAAAAAATTTATATTAATTCTTGAAAAACTGTTTTGTTTTAAAGATTGAACTTTTACAGTATTATTATTAGAACTTGTATGGACTCTTTGGTTGTATCCTACTAGTCTCTATTTTTTTCCACACCCTACATCTTCATGTGGTTGGATGTAGACATTTTTTATAGGAAACAAGTTAAGGGAAGAGCATTCAGTATCATGTAGGATTCTCTTAACGTTGTTGTTTTGTTTTGGAGGTGACAGTTTATCACACAGAGAATAGTTTTTGTAGATTTGTCGTCCTTTGTGGTTTTCCCTTTTTGTCTTAGTTATATCTTTCATTTTTTTTCTTTTTTCTCATCTTGTATTATTTTTATACTTTTATATGAGAATTGTTTTGATTTATTTGTTTTTGACCACCCCATGATAGGCTAACTGAGGAGACTGATTTGGTTGACTTCAGTTTGATTTTTACACATACCTACCATTATGTTCCCTAAGTTATTTTTTTAATAATTCAATTTTTTTTAATAAATTGATTTTAATAGTACATTGATTCATTATATGAAATTTATTTTGATGAATAAAACATGGATTTGAAATAATAATTGAATTCTTTTAAAATTTAAATTCTTTTAAAAAACACAAGTCAAGGAATTATAAACACTTCAGAATTTAGTCATGAATTATGCACATTTAAAAAAACTATAAGAACATTGTATTTATTTATGATATGAACACCTTAATATTAATAATTATATAATATTTATTTAAATTTATGATGTTTAATTGCAACATAAAAATTTTATATACCACTTCTATTATGAAAACATTTAACATAATCATAATATCATATACATAATATAACATAAACATGGATTGAATTAATTATAGACACTCTTTTTTATATGGTTCAAATAGTTTTTGAATAAGGATTTTTCAATACAAAATTTCATGTTAAAAAATATAAATCATTCATCATTCATTATTAATTCATGTATACTTTTCCATATTTTATAATTTTTAAAAAATTATAAATTAGCATAAGATTTATATATATATATTTAATTATATAAAAAATTAAAATTCAGGTTATAAAATATCAATAGAATGTCAATATTTTTAGTTATAATTTTATATATTTATTTATTAAATATTTTGTAAACATTAAATCCTTAATTAAAAACAATTTCTAACAAAATAATTTGAAAACAAATTATAAAAAATATAAATATATAAAATTACTTTTTCACAATTTCTAAACCTTTTATAAACTATATATTTAAATTCATTGTATAAATATTAGAAAAAAATATTATTTTCATTATATAGTATTTGATGATTTACTTGATATTATAATACTTGACACCTTTTATTTTCTTGAAAATGAGGCATTGGGGTCTAAAATTTCTAATGAAGCACTATAAATTGTATTTTTTACATTAATTAGATACCAAGTGTGCCAATATCACCTAACATACTAGTTTTGTATACAAAGAACACTTAGAGGAGGGTTGAATCAATTGTTAGTGAATTTTTAATCTAATTATAATTTTTATCCCTTTACCTCTTAGAATTGTTAGGATATGAATTATTTTTAACTTTTCCCTATCACATGAAATTATATGGTGGGAATAAAATATAGAATAGGAAATTTTTATAGGGGTCACTAATACATGATAGTAATTATTCCTTGGAATTGATTGAAAATGATCATACTACATAACTACTAGAGATTAATACAATAAAAGAGGTTATAATAAGTATGAAATTCCCTTTCACTTAAAATGAACTATAGTAAATTGGAAATTCTTATTTTATAGCACTTGGATAGATCTTTATACTACCTCAGAAGATATTCTCCACCTTTTTTATAAGGTTCCTTGTAACACCATGAAGGTATTCCATATTTTGAAACATTTTTTTGATTTCATTGTGATTCTTTTATCTTCTACAATATTATTCTTCTTCACTGGGTAATTTTTACATTAGAAGGAAAGAAACCTTCCTCTTCTTCACAGAAGAAATTTACAAAATCACTTCTACTTCTGACATCATTCACAATAGTGTGAATATGGTGTGGATTATTAATCACACAAATCCTATTTGACATAAATTATTTTTTACTGTTATCAATTTGTTCACTAACTATTATTCTCCTCTTCTTTTTTGTTCTCATGGTAAAAACAATCATCACAAAATCTACTTCTTCAAATATTGCTATAATCTCAAGTCTCATTCATGATTATTGAAACAATGATGTTCAACTAATATTGGAATCATCATAATTTATTATTCCCTAAATAATAATCAATTTATATCTTTAAAAATTCTTTCCATATTTCACTATATTAACTGCGTGATAGTTCAAATACTAGAATAAGTTATTTTTTCATGAAAAACCCATATAATTATATAGAATATTTTTCATCATATTTTATGTGCTTCTAAAAATTTAGTTTTTGAAAACTCAATTATTTTGAATGTATGTTATTATCACAATCATGTTATCATTTTTTCTTGAATAATTTTAGACATGTATAGGCATGAAAAAACTCTTCTTTATTCTTTGTTCTACTACATCACACATTGTATGTTTTGGTTCACTACTTCATTTTCTCAATGAACACATTTTCCACTTCATTTTCACCACATCTTCCTTAAAACCCCATCCCTTAAAAAAAGAACTAGGTTCATATATGTCAACCGATTTTTCTAAATTTTATGTGCATGCTTGCACAAATAGTAACATGAAAACCAAAATAGGCACATGAGTTCCTCCATTCCCTCATGCAAGTATGATCTTAGGAGCGCATTGGTTCTTCTCATTCCTGAAACAAAATAATTCCATGACATATCTTGAAAATATCTCTTCAGGAAATGCTGAATATGCGAGGTTCTTTATTATGAAATCTTAAGCTTGATTATCTCTTGAATTCATTATTCAATCCTCTATAAAGATTTATGATCTCCTCGTTCATGAAACACAAGTATATTGTATTACAGTGCGCAAACTAGTTTGCTTCATGATTTCTTCTTCTCATATGATGGTATACAGGTCTTCAAAATTATAATTTAAAACAGTGAGAGTGTAAAAGTAAAACATAGGTTCATGAAACTATCCATCTTCATGAAGAATGATGTGGGTGTATAATGACCATATGCATGTTCGAGACTCTCTTCTTCAAGTATGATGGTGGAGATCTCCTTCTCACAACCAAAACGGTTCATAGAAATCCCATTCATTGGATAGACTAAGAGGAATTTGGATCATTACTTCCTATTCACATAATTAAAAGATAAAGATTCATTTTTTAATAGAAAAATAGAGCTCTTGATGTAATACAGAAGAAAAAAATACCATTTCTTTCCTCTATGCATCTACTTCTATTGGTGGGTATCACACCCCATTTTCAATCCATCTATTGAAATTTTCAATTTATTCCAATAACCCCTTCAAGATATGATGATGTAGGATATGAATTCTTCAATCATATGTTTAAATAACATTATAAATGAAAGTAATATTTTATTCATGATATTGACTACTACTCTTAGTGGGTATCATGTTCATGTGATTGAAAACACATTCCCTTTTATGCCTCAATATAATTCATGAATATTAGATGATAGAATATGTCTCTCTAACACGGTTTTCATTTGTCCATAGCTTATTATTTAATCCCAACACATGCATGAATGATGTTAGATTTCAAGCATGAAATCAATTCAAACCCAAATACCTCATAATGTTGGAAACATCACTAAAAATGGTTGGAATCGACCGATGGTGGTTAATTTGGTGATATGATGTACTAGGGATCCTTAGTAGAGGGATGATAAAGATGAAAATTTCACTAAGTGATCAAAAGGTTGAGATCTAAGAGATCGAGTTGCTGCCAAAATGATTGTCATTTTAAATGGCAGAGAAATAGTAACTGAATGCCTCACACCCCACATTGAAACGACCCTTTATTAAGTTTAATAGTTTATATCTGAGTGTGTCAATGAAACCTTGATATTACCCTAGGGTTGGAACCTGAATACACTACACCTCACACCCTCATGGGACACACCACAAATGGTCCATGGGATTCTCTATGGTCCTCTAACCAACTTCTACGTGCCTTCAGGCATTCACTCTATAGGAATTATACATGGAGCAT
This sequence comes from Viscum album, assembly GCA_963277665.1. NCBI lineage: Eukaryota > Viridiplantae > Streptophyta > Magnoliopsida > Santalales > Viscaceae > Viscum > Viscum album. Next base: position 806,754,017 of record OY728155.1, read on the forward strand.
GTTGTATCTTATGGGAACTATGAACTCTACCACCCACATGCTTTTTAAGGATATTCTCACTGTCATGGTAGACCTTCAATACCAACATGTTCCCCTAGTTGAGTGGTCGGGGAATCGTAGTTAGTTGAAAATGTTTTTTCCTAAACACTAATATAAACTAATTGAAATATTCCTATCATATAAAACAAAAGGAAAAGTTAAAATTCATGGCCACCTCCTCTTTAAGGTATCTTCATATAAATAATCATTTTCATGATCATATTTATTTCATATTCTTCTCTTCATGAAACCCACATTCCAATGAAATCATCTCCATTAAATCCACTTTATTCTTATCTTCATTATTGTCGTAAACAATGTGTCACCATTGAAAAGGGTTCTTTAAACCCAGAACAAGTTCAACAATCATCAGATTTTCTAGGATAACTATGCAAGAATAAAATCCAATGTCCTTAATAAAGCCATAAGAATTCCAAAGGTAAAAACATTGAAACTCAAAGTCTTCAAACCATTTACTTTTTTTCTTCAAATTATATGTATTGATCAATTCATCTAGGCTCTGTTAAATTTGGAAAATCTTCAATAGACTAACAATAATGACATAGATAACTATTTCATTTATAGCCTTTGAAAACCTATTATGAAATTTGAAAACAAATACATCTCACACACAAAGTGGTCTCTTGAATCTACATGTTTGTATTTTTTTTCAATACATTAAATGATCTTTCCAAATGAATATGTCAATATTTTAACCATTATCTTCTCTCTCCCATTTACTTTTCAAACTTTCATTTTAATTTCCCAACCTATTGTAAAAACGAAATATAAATTTTATGGAAAATGGGTTTCAATCCTTTCTATCACGACCCGTCCCAATGGGGCCCACACTATGACTCCGCAAGCCCCCCTCCAATAGTCCAGGGGTTGGTGACAAGAACCGAGTAGGAATATTACTAAAATGGGAGGCATTTCCTAAGAACTTGTACACAAGCATATATCTCCAAGCCCACAAATGCTGAAATGTAAAAAACCACTATGGAACAAAATGCATGCATACAACTAAACCCAACCAACAAAGTGTGATGGAAGGAAAAGTACTGAATGAAAACTGGGCCATAATAAAAGCCCACCAAAACAAGAGTCTGAAAACTACATTGTCCAACCTGTAAACAAAAAAAGGTAATTGGACTGTTACTCGAAGCTGTAGGAATGCCTCGGCCTGTAGAGAACTCATAAATCTCAGTCCTATTCGGGTCCTCCCTGGACTCTGTCAAAAGGATACTCATCTGCACAAGACACGACACATGCGGGAAAAGCCCGTGCAGGGGTGAGTATAACAATACTCTATAGCGGACACTGAAAACCACAAATTAGTAAAGTAAAGGTACAATCAGCTATGTATAGTATATGTCTACATAACATATAGCAAGAGAAACACAAAGCAAATATACTCAAAACCTAGACCCACGTTCTAGAGACAAATCGCACAACTGCATACACCAGTTAGGGATTCAGTTCGAAGATTCTGTGATGCACTCATTCCGGGAGAACACACTCCAGGAGTCCTATAGCTCTAATGACGTCCGTCTGAGAATTATTGTTCATTAGGAACCTTCACGAGAGGTAGTAACACTCATTATGGGAGACACACTTCTGAGTGGGAAGATTCCCATAGATAGATTCACTCATTACGGGAGACACACTCCTAAGTAGGAAGGATCACGATACATAGATGAGGATCACTAACAGGGTCATGGCAGATATCGTGACTCATCTGGAATTCACCTGCTAGGTAGAGGATCGGCGACCGGTGGAGTTGGTCACATCGATGCCTGACTCTACCTAGGGTCAATAATGGATAGAGGATCTCAATCCAGGCCTCTCGGATGGATTCCTGAATCTATCACAAAAATTTCTTTTGAATGGATCATACTTATGTAGAAGGAAACGATGCCTGACCTTCAGGGGAGCAAGAAAAAGGGGCACTAACCCAAACAAGACATGTCCACGATATGGTGAGAAAGAGGACCATTCCATTTTCAAAGAAGTACACGGCGTGTTGAAAAGTTACACGTCATGTTGTCTGACCCCAGGTACTTCCCATGTACAACAGCCTGTGTCGTAAGGCTGGTCATTTAGAAAAGTTAGTAGATGGCGTGTAGTACTTTGTACACGCCGTGTCCGAGTGAATGGGGTTGGCTCCGTGTATGTTGGCCATGTGCCCATACACGGTCTTCAACCCGTGTACTCTGACCCGTGTAATCGGTACACGGGGTGGCCTACGTTGCTGGCATCACCTAGCCATGTGATGGTGTACACAGTTGTGTACTCCACCCCATGTCCATGTACCCCCTGGAACACACCGAGTCCCTCATAGCCACCTCCTCCATGATGTACACGCTATGTTCTGAAGCCCTGTAGATCATCTCGTGTCTGTATACTTCCAAAAATACATGTTGAGCTTCAGGGAACGTCCAATATGTCATGTTACCAGGCTCACATGTCATGTGATTCCTCTCTGACTTCCGAAGCCCTAGCCACCACCGCCAGTACTACATGGCGTGTTTTTCAGAAGTACACACCGTGTATTCTGGAAATTTCCAAAAACGCGGAACTCCGCCGTCGCGCCTCTGGTGATGCCCCATTCGTCGATCTGGTCATTCAATCACCATGGAACACCAAGTTTTTGGTCGCCCCAACACCACGAGGTAGCTTCTGATGTTTTCGGACATCAAATTGGCTTTGAAAAAATGTTTTGATCTTCCCGCGTAAAGAATGCTCGAAGAAGGACCTCTTCCGATTCGAGATGATTCTTTGTCCGTCAAGGTCGTCACACCTCCGTTGGGTCATTGCGATGTTGGATCTCCTATTTGGGATGGTTGTGTTGCAAGACGGGTGTGGAACGATCCTTTGTCCATCACTCCACAAAGAACGTGAAGAACGCGCGAGAAGGAAACATGGTAGGAAAACCAATCGATCAAATTTGAGGAATGAACCTCCACTGTCGTTCGTCAAGGAGTTGATCCACTCCCATTAATAGGCTTTAATGGAGCAGAAATCAAAAACAATAATCAATGTGGATTAATTCCCCATAATCATCCCAAATAAATCCCTCCTGTAAGAATGTATGAATCTGAAGATCAACTTGTTCGTGGTTGATCCACGTTCGTCTATCAAATTCAAAAATGAGGAAAGAAGAATTAAATAACAACCCCTACCTCAACAGGGATAGATCGTTGATGAAGGGGTCATGCTACAATCATCATCGAGATACGAAAGCTTCGTTGGCGCAACGAGTCTCAACTTCTATCTGTCGTCGTTCGTCACTGAGGGTTTCCTCCAACGCTCTGCGGATTCTCAAGAGATTTCTCCCAATCGTTTCCACTGAGAAAAGTTCCATTATCCCAATAAAAGGGAAACATATTTTACAACCCAACATGGTGCAGCATTAATGAGTCAGCATTTCTATTTCTAAGTCATTATTACATGAAATTAATGACTAAAATAACTGCCTCGTCACTGAACTATAGCAGATATTTCCAAAAAGAAATAAAATAAACTTTGCGAATTTATTTTATTTTATTTTACTTAAAACGTCTGAAAAATTATCTTTTTTCCTAGACCCACACCGGTTGAGGATAGGCTCATTCTTAGGTAAAGTCATCATCCTGGACTCAACGGTTCCCTCATATTTTTAATCTAGTAATCTGTTTGGAAACTGCCACAGCTGCGCACAAGTGCCGACTCACTTAACTTAAAAAAAGTTCAAACCACCGTTCTGGGCTCACTAGGCCTCAGAATGATGTGTCATCTTTACTCATGGTCTCATAATAATTACATATAATATTTAAAAATAATAATACATAGAAAATATAAGAGATTAAATTCTCCACACCTTGGGAATTTACGTCCCTGAAAAGACAAAACAAAGGCTACTCAAAAGATGTGGGTACTGAGCAGTGATCTGGGCCTCCCCCTCCCATGTTCTCTCCTGTAGATTCTCATGCTTCCACCAGATGCACACCAAGAGAATATATATCCAATGAAAGACCATGTCCTACCGATCCTCGATCTCCATCGGGTACTCAGCAATAGTCACTCCATCCTCGATATCCAGCTCGCCCCACTCAATGACGTGTGATGGGTCATACACGTACCTCCTCAGCTCAACACATGGAAGATATCATGTACTAGATGCAAATTTGGTGGTAGGGCTAGGTGGTACGCCACCTCTCCAACTTTTCACAGTTTTTGGAAAGGTACGATGAACCTCCGTGATAGATTTCCGCCCAGGCCAAATCTCTATAACCCTCATCAAGGTGAGACTCAACAAAAGATGTGGTCTCCCTATACGAACTCCATAAGTCTCCATCGTCTGCCATCATAAGACTTCTACCGGGTCTGTGCAACCTTCATCATCTCCCGGATGATCTACACCATCTTAGTGGTAGCTCGCACCAACTCTCGAACCATGAGTGTTGACTCTCTGGGGTCGGTCCAGAAAAGCGGTGACCGGAAGGGTCTCCCATACAAGGCCTTGAACGGTGCCATACCAATGCTGGAGTGGTAGCTATTTTTGTATGAAAAATACACCCATGGTAGGTGGTCCTCCCAACTAAAACCAAAGTCCAATACACAGGCTCTCAACATATCCTCCAGAACCTGAATGGTCCTCTCTGTCTGACCATCTATCTGGGGATGAATTGTTGTGCTCAAGCATAGATGAGTCCCAAAAACCTTCTACAATACCTTCCAAACCGGGATGTGAAACAGGCATCTCAGTCCGAGACTATTGTCGAGGGGATGAAATGATGTCGAACTATATTTTGCATGTAGAGGCATCCCAAGATCTCTATAGAACTCTGCTCTCTGATAGCTAGGAAGTGGGCAGAATTGGTGATTCGTTCAACGATCAGCAAGTTGGAATCATGCAATTTGTACATCCGTGGTAATAATGTCATGAATTCCATCGATATTCCATCCCACTTTCAATCTAGCACTTCCTGGGGTGAGATAATCCCACTGGAACATGGTACTCAGCCTTCACCTACTGGCATGTGAGGCATTGGGAAATGTAATCTACTATTTCCTTCTTCATACCTGACCAACAGAACTATTGTCGGAGGTCCTGGTACATATTTGGCACTCTAGGATGTACCACCAAAGGGGATGTATGAAACTTCTTTAGGACCTCTCACCTCAATGCCACTGGTACAACAGTGCGTCCTCTGAAAAGAAGTATGTTCTCCCCACCTTCTGGATATCCATATGGAGCATATCCTGTGGATAACTATGCATGCAAATCCTCATAGTCGATATCCAAAATATGTGCTTACCTAACTCATTGTAAGAGTATTGGGGTGATAACCATAGACTATAGGTAGGCTGCATCTTCTCTAACCACGAAGGAAAACTGCAACGTGACTAACTACTCTGTCGCCTCACTCAACAGCTGTGAGCTCGACCTTCTGCTCATAGCATCCACCACCTTGTTCCCCATCCCATGAGAATAGATTATCACAAAATCATATTCCTGGAGGAACTCTAGCCAATGCCTCTTCCTCAGATTCCTATCATTCTACAAAAATATGTACCTGAGGCTCTTGTGGTCAGATTAGATCATAAACCTCTCACCCTTAAGGTAGTGTCGCCACATCATCATTGTGAAGACTACCACTGCCAACTCGAGATCATGGGTTAAATAGTTTTGCCCATGTTTCCTATGCTATCACACCCATAAGAAATCACTCCCTGCCTCTACATCCGGACACAGCCAAGCCCGGTCTCTGATGCATCACAGAAAACTATGTACTCGACACCCTCCTTCGAAAATCTCAAGACCGGGGCGCTCGTCAAACTCTGTCTCAATAGGTCGAAATCCCATGGCACTTCTCCATACATATGAAGGGTGTTCCCTTCCTGGTCAAGGCTATCATCAGTGCTGATATCTGGGAGAAGTCGGGAATGAATCTGTGGTAATATCCTGCCAATATGAGGAAGCTCTGCACATCTGTTATGCTCCGAGGTGGCTCCAATGCTAACACAGCCTCCACCTTGGCTGGGTCTAAAGATACTCCATCTATTGAGATGACATGTCACAGAGAGTGGACCTCCTGAATCCATAACTGGCACTTTGTGAGCTTCCCATAAAGCTGGTGCTCCAGAAGTACGTCTATAACTATCTGTTGGTGTCTTTCATGATCCTCCTCTGATTCCAAGTACATAAGGATGATGTCGATGAAGACCACTATGAACTGGTCCATGTATGGTGGGAAGATCCAGCTAATCAGTCCCATGAACACTGTAGGGGAATTCGTCACTTCGAAAGGAATCACTAAGTACACATTGTGACCATAGCGGCATCTGAAAGCCGTCTTCGGTATATCTTCGTCTTGTACTCGCAACTGGTGATAGCCCGATCGTAGTTTAACATTATAGAACCATTGATCCCCTCTTAGCTGGTTGAAGAGGTTTTCGATTCTCCGTAGTGGATACTTATTCTTCACTGTCACCATGTTCAGGCCCCAGTAATCCACACACAACCTCAGAATCCCATCTTCCTTCTTGGAAAACAAGTCTAGGGCCGCCCAGGGTGAAACACTGGGTTTCACAAAAACCTTACTCTGCAATTCCCACAACTGTACCCTCTGCTCACGAAGCTCTACGGGAGCCATTTGATATGATGATGAGGAAATGTTTTCCATCCCGAAGAGTAAGTTGATGCCGAAGTCGATTTGCCGGTGGGGAGGTAACCCTGTAACTTCTTCAGAAAAGATGTCCTCATACTCCTCCACTACTGCTAGTAACTGGGAGATCACAAAATCCACTTCTCTGAGAGAAATTCTAGCCAACTCATGAGAGATTGGCTACACCCTCTTACACATAAGCCCATTCTCATCTATCTAGGTTTCCCTTTCTCGGACAAAGAAAAACCTCATTCCATCATAGAGGACACACTACAATCTTCGCCTAAAAAAAATCAATCTGGGCATTGACTAAAGATAAATAATCGATACAGAGAACTACGTAATAAGGCCTTGACGCTACCACCGAGAGGTTCCAAACGAAACTCTCACCTCCAAGGTTAATATCACACTATCTGCAAAGGTGTGTGATCATTGAGTCTCCTCTCGTAGGTGTCTCCAAGGGTATGGATCAAGTCAATGGTTCTATAGTAATCTCTAGGTTTCATACAAGACATGTGTCTATGATGGAAAGATAGGAACAAGTGTCTATAAGTACGGAAGATAAGGTAGAAAAGACACAGATCATACCTTGAATCATCCTTAGATCCCTGGGTCATATGCCTCGACCGCATACAGCTGTCCTCATCCCTATCCCCTAGCTTCCTGATCCTGGTGCGGACCTCTTAGTGGTGGGGGTGGAAGTAAGTCAAAGCGTCTGCCACCACCCGCAGCTCTCTCTGCTCCTCTACCACGTCCGTCGCCTTGCGGTTCTGTCTGCTCCACTCTCTTCTTCTACCTCGGTGGTCCATCCACCGCTTCCCTATTAGTAGCTCGACGGGTTAGGAAATCTCTTGCGAGATCTCCTCTACCATTGCACACATAGAATAGATTCTCCCTAGGATGATGGGATCTGTCCTGAGAGCCCTGGACTATTGATCCTATGTCCCGGGTCCTCCTATGACGTTTCCCATGTCTAGATCTCTATGTCTGACATAGGCTTCCTGCTGCCGTTCTCTCCATACCTATCTACCTGCTGCTAACTGCTATCACCTGTATCTGCTCCACCGAGAAGCTCTTGATCACCAAGGCCCGCCCGAGCACTCAATCATAAGTCGATATGCATAGAGGCACACCACTAGCTCAGATGTCCTGTCGTAGACCTCACTCGAAGGTCCGAGCTCTAAAGTAATGATCCCTGACCATATCCATCGAGTACCGGGCGAGGTTGGTAAACCTCAATGAATAGTCAACTACTATCCAACTGCCCTGCTGGAGCTGAAGAAGCTCCTGGATGTGCAGATATCTCAGCATAACTAGAGATAAGTCCTCCATGAAGAGTCTCTTAAACTCCACCCATGAAAGATTCTCCTTGTCATGAGTCTGTGTGGTCAAACTCCATCGTCGTCCCGCCGAAACCTGAAGAAGGCTGGTACCTAGGATCACCATCTACTCTGCTGGTGTCATAAATAGTCAAAAACCTCTGGTCACTACCTCAATCCAGTCCTCATCTGCCTGAGGGTCAGGATCGCCTTGGAACCTGGGGGATATCTGTCACTGGAACTCATGGAGTGCGCTAAGTATGCTCCCCTCGGCGGTCGGTATTGTAGGTATAATGGTTTGTTCCACTGGTGGTTGCGTAGCAGGTGCACCACCTAGTGGAAATTCTTGGGGAACTAGTCTTTGTATCAAAGCCTCATCACTGAGGGGGTCATCCTCATGATTGTTCTTCTGAATCCTAGCGGGTATGCGTCGTGGAGGCATCCTGTAATGAAACAAGTTGTACCATGGTCAATGAGTATATCTGGATAGCTGAAACAAAGGATATAGAAAACACAACCCATTAATATATGATTCATGTACCTTTATTTTATTTCCCCACAACCATTGTTTTCGTGCACCGAGTCGAAATGCAGATTATTAGAGTCCTGGTGTAAGGATACGTCGGCCGCCGCTGCAACACTGGAGTCTCTGGCCTGAAATCCGACCTCGAAACACTTAACATTGTTTCCCCAAACCCATCTCATGGACTCTTGGTCCAATGGTAGAAGCGACCACCTCTGATACATCTCCAGCATGCCCCGTCTTAGTGGGGCCCATGTCTTGACTCCCCAAGCCCGCCTCCAATAGGCCGGGGGCTAGTGACTAGCACCAAGTAGGAATGTTACCAACATGGGAGGCATGGCCTAAGCACCTGTACACACACACATCTCCAATCCCACATATGATGAAATGTAAAAAACCACTAAGGAACAAAATGAACGCATACAACTAAACCAAACCAACAAAGTATGACGGAAGGTAAAGTACCGAATGTAAACTGGGTTAGAAAAGAATCCCACCAAAACAAGAGTCTGAAAACTGAAAAGTCCAACCTGTAAATACAAAAATGTGTTGGGACTGCTGCTCGTAGCCATAGGAACGCCTTGGACTGTAGGGAACTTAAAAATATCACTCCTATACTATTCTTCCCTGGACTCTGTCAAAAGGTTGCTCATCTACACAAGACACGACACGTGCGAGCAAAGCCCGTGATGGGGTGAGTATAACAATACTCAGTAGAGGACCCTGAAAACCACAAAGTAGTAAAGTAAAGGTACAATCATCTATGTACAGTATATTTTTATAGTACATATATCAAGATAAAAAACAAGATATAATCAAAACCCAGACCCGCGGTCTAGAGACAAATTGCACAACCGCATACCCTCATTAGGGATTCAATTCGAAGATTCTGCGATGCACTCGTTCTGGGAGAACACACTCCACAAGTCCTATAGCTTTGATGACGTCCGTCTGAGAAGTATTGTTTATTGAGAACCATCACAAGAGGTAGTTACACTCATTACAGAAGACACACTCTTGAGTGGGAAGATTCTGATAGATAGATGTACTCATTATGGGAGACACACTCCTGATGGGGAAATATCATGATACATAGATGAGGATCACTACCAGGGCCATGGAGGATATCATGACTCATCCAGAATTCACCTGCTAGGTAGAGGATCATCTCCCAGTGGATTTTTTCATGTCGATGCCTGACTCTACCTAGGGTCAAGAATGGATAGAGGATCTCGATCCGGGCCTCTCGGATGGATGCATCACTCTATCACAGAGAGTCCTCTTGAATGGATCATACTTCTGTAGAAGGAGACAATTCTTGACCTTCAGGGGAACGAGAAAAAGGGGCACTAACCCAAATGAAATGTGTCCATGATATGGTGAACAAGAAGACTATGCCATATTCCAAAAAGTATACGGCGTGTAGAAAAGTTACATGTCATGTCATCTGACCCTGGGTACTGCCCGTGTACAACGGCCCATGTTGTAAGGCTGGTCATTTAGAACAGTTAGTATATGGCCTGTAGTAATGTGTACATGCCATGTTAGAGTGAGTGGGGTAGGCTTCGTGTACACTGGCCAAGTGCCCGTACACTGTCTTCAACCCATGTAATATAACCCGTGTAATCGGTACATGGGGTGACCCACGTTGCTGGCCTTGCCCTGCCGTGTGATGGAGTGCATAGTCGTGTACTCCACCCGGTGTTTGTGTACCCCCTGAATACACACTGAGTCCCTCATATCAACTTCTTCCATGATGTACACAGTATGTTTTGATGCCATGTAGATCATCTCGTGACTATGTACTTCCTAAAATACACATCGAGCTTTAGAGAATGTCCAACACGCCATGTGATTCTTCTTTGACCCCCAAAACCCAATCCACAGTCGCCAGTACTACATGGCGTGTTCTTCAAAAATACACGCCGTGTATTCTGGAAATTTCCAAATATGCGAACCTCCGCCGTCACGCCTCTAATGATGCCCCGTTCATCAATCCATTCATTCAATCGCCATGGAACACCCGATTATTAGTCACCCGACACCACAAGGCTACGTCCAAAGTTTTCGGACCTCCGATCGGCATCAATAATATGTTTTGATCTTCTCACGTGAAGAAAGCTTGAAGAACGACCTCTTCCAATTTGAGCCGATTTGTCGTCCGTTATGGTCGTCACACTATCGCAGGGTCATTACGATGTCAGATCTCTATTTTGGGATCATTGTGTTGCAAGACAGGTGTGCAATGATCCGTTGTTCGTCGCCCCATGAAGAACATGGAGAACGCACGAGAAGGAAAGGGGGAAGGAAAACCAATCGAAAATGTTTTAGGAACAAACCATCGCCATCATTCATCACAATGTTGATCTGCTCCCATTAATAGTCTTGAACGAAGTATAAATAAAAAACAATAATCAACGTGGATTAATTCCCCATAATCATCCCAATTAAATCCCTCCTGTGAGAATGTACGAATCCGAGGATCAACTAGTTCGTGGTTGATCCGAGTTCATCGTTTAAATTCAAAAACGGGGAAAGAGGAATGAAATAACAACCCCTACCTCAACTGGGATCGATCGCTGATGAAGGGGTCATGCTACCATTGTCGTCAAGATCCTCCATCTTTGTTGGTGCAATGATTCTCAACTTTTATCTGTCATCATTCGTCGCTGAGGGTTTTCTCCAATGCTCCACGGATTCTCTAGAGATTTCTCTCAATCATCGCCAATGAGAAAAGTTCCATTATACCAATAAAATGGAAATATATTTTACATCCCATCACACTATGGAATTAATGAGTCATCATTAATGTTTCTTAGTCATTATGACATGACATTAATTACTGAAACTGCTGCCCCATCACTACACTACAGCGGATATTTCCAAAAATAAATAAGATAAACATTGTGAGTTTATTATATTTTATTTTACTTAAAACATCTGAAAAATTAAATTTTTTCCGCAACCCACGCCGGTTGAGGTTAGGATCGTTCTTAGGTAATGTCATCATCTCGGACGCAACGATGCCCTTAGATTTCTAAGTCGGCCATCCATTTGGAAATTTCCACAGCCGCCCACAAGTGCCGACTCACATAACTTAAAAAAAGTTCAAACCACCAGTCCAGGCTCACTGGGCCTCAGAATTATGTGTCTTCTCTATTCCTGGTCTCGTAATAATTCCATATAATATTTAAAAATAATAATACATAGAAAATCTGAGACATTACACTTTCTTACAGAATGCTTGATCCATCATTTCACTCTATGTCTGCTGCAGTCATTATTAGTGTCGAAAAAATGGGATTTTACTTAGACAACAAAGATTCCCCTCACAAATAGATGGTGATTTCTCATTAAATGACATATCAAAAACATTCATTCATGTTTTTTTTCACTTTAATTCTAGGTGGGAGATACTTAAATAAGATATGATTTTTTAAGGAAAGATTAACCTGGTATTCTTGTATTCAATTCAATTAACATATCAAAAACATTCAAGTGAAACATGAAAGATAAGTGGCCTTGGAGAGTTTCTATTTGTCTTATTTCATTTATTAATTCAATTACTACCCCATTTTAATGTAATATTTATCTTGAGTAACCAAGGATGATAGGTTAAGAAAACAAATACCATTTATGATGACATGATCATAATGAAATTTCTAGAATGATTAAATTTGATATTTATTGAAATGATGCTTCTTTTTGCTTAAAATTTATTCATTTGTCTCCTACTAAAGGGAATAAATTACCAACATCTTCATAATGGGTTATCTCTTAAATAATAAATTTCAAGATCTTCTATTTATAGAATACACCAAAATGGGTCTTCAACATGTCATTGTCTATATTTAAAATTTTCACAACTTCTCCAAGGATGATCTTGATGAAAAATTGTTCAATAGGGTATATAAAATAATATCGATCCAAGATACTGTCTTTTTAAGAATGTAATTATAGAATAGGAAATCACATTAGTCAACTTAATCATGTATGATCCTCTATAAAATTTATATCTGAATATCACTTGAGGAATCATTTATGGATGGTGGATTATTCATCTTTCTACTAAAAATTAAAACCACTCAATTATTCTCATGTCCCCTCATATTAAATTTCTTCTCCTTCAATTTGATGAATTGTTATCACAAATAAAATAAAAAACTATTTAAGGAAATATGTTTTATACTCTTTGTTTCATCAATTTTAATAACAAGATTGATATATTTTTCTCAAACATGTTGTTCCATTTCTATTGCTCTTCACACTAGCACATCTGATATTCAATTAGGATTGTGGTAATGAGGATCTCATTAAGGATTAGGTGTCTTTTTGTGTGAGCCTTCATTCTACCTGAAATTTTAATGAACTTTTAATTCATAGTGAAACATTCATCTTATTAATGAATTATTCTTATACTGGAATAATTCGAATTCATTTTCTAACATTATGATCGGCCATATTTCACCTCATGCATAGATCCTCTTTATCCTCGTGTGGAATATTTTCTTTTTCTTTTTTACTATATATATCTAGTACATCTTGTAATTTTCTCATTCTTTCCAAATCATTTCCCCAGATAACTAACATTTCTTTAAGATCTATGGTAGAAATTGTAGATCTTCTAAATTGGTTCTTCTAGGTGTCATCCTTTTTATATGTTCTTTTGGATTCACTTTTACAACTTATTATACATGGAATCCAATGCCTTTTAATGTTCCCTTCAAATAATATTCATGGATGATTTTGTGTTCACAAAATTCTTTTAATTTAATTTCATGGTTTCATTTTCATTGTAAATGGGCGTCTGTTGTCCTATTTTCTTATAAACCATGGATACATGTTGAGATGACCATGTACCATCTTTGTGACCATATCCATTAAAATCATCATACATATTTTCATTCCTTAAAAATACTTTTGTAGTATATATATTATTTTGGAACTGTGGATGTTTTTTCTTATTCTTAGGATCACTCCCCCTTGAAATGGTATTCCATTGTTTTTTAGGGTTATACCAACAATTTTATGCACCATTCCTAAATCTGTAAGAGCACCAACATTTACCCAAAAATAAAGATTTACTTAAATCTAAAGTATATGGGTTTTGGGTATTTTTCATGTATTTTTGTTCTCTTTATGGGAAACTAGATTCCACATATTCTTACTTAACCACCCTAGTAATGGTGGTTGGATTATTATTAAATTCATTCATCCATACATGTTCATAATATTTTTCTACCTTCATTGTTCATGATAATAGGTTTACAAAAATCATTAAAAGAGAGTATTTATGGTTCCTTCATCTTTTTATCTACCTTTCATAGATCACTAAATGAAGTCGGGATCTTTTTATCACATGTTGGAGGTCCTTCAACCATAGAATCCTTCAGTGAGAATTGAGTACCAGCAGCAACCATTTCCATATTTTTTAGATTCTTAATATATGTCTTCTCAGGATTTTCCCAATGAAAATAAAAATCTATACATTTCATAATGAGGATGATTTGCTGATCGTCAATCATAGTCATATTCTATTAAAAATTATTATTAATTATTTCAGCTTCATCTTAATGAAACATAATTTTTTTCTAAATCAAGGAGTCATGTTACTAAATCTTTTTAAAATTTTCATCCAATTATTATCCATTATTATAAATTATACTCTTCACTATTTATTAAATTTCATAGATGTTTTCTTCTAGAGTCTTTTAAACTACCTCTTTCTATTCAACTTCCTTCAGGAATTTTATGTAACTTATATCATGTTTCCTATTTTATTCTTAAAAGGTTGAAAATAGTTTTGATATCATTAAACATTTTAGAATTTTTACATGAAGGTATTTATCTAAAAAAAGATTCTCAATTTAGTTGGGTGATAACTTTTTGGAAACATTAAATGACTCCACAAAAAATAAGGACACTTTATATGGGAAAAATGCAATATATAACTTAATATGTCAATTGATATCACTTTAGGGGTTATAGATTGATCATTTACACATTTTTGGGATATTATTCAAGATATTTTTGAAAGGAACAAACAAATACATCTTTATTACTTGAGGTAGAAAGGTTTTATATCTCCATGGTAAAAACTTGAGATACTAGCTCTTTATGTTCAAATCTAGATATTTCTTCACTATCTGCACAACATAGAGAAAAAAATACTTCCTCTTCTTTATACAAGTCAGACTTCTTATTCAACTTTAATTCCTATTTCTTTAGAATGTTAATAGTGGCCTTAGTAGAAATATAATTCTTTATAGAGATAATTGATTCTTCACCAATACTTCAGATCATTGTTGACTTAGCATAGAAACAAAAATCATAAAAATAAAATACCTTTGATGTGGATAGTATAATAGAGGTGAAACTATTTTCTGATATAACTTTATAGGACCATGTTTGGATATAACTAAAACTAAGAGGGGTTGAATAAGTGTGGATTAATTTTTAGTCGAATTATATCTTTTTATACCTTCACATATAAGACTTGAAAAGATCTTGATTATCTTTCTCTTTTACCTTTCCCATGAAAGTATATGACCGAAATAAATGATAGCACATGAAATTTTTACAAGGTTCACTAGTCAATGATATTATCAGGTCCTTGTCATAGTATAGAAATGATCCAACCCCACAACCACTATAAATTAATCCTTTGAATGTGGTTATAGTAATTAGGAAATACCATTTCACTTGTAATGCACTATAGTGAATAAACAGTGAATGTTTTATAACCCTTGACTTGATATTTATACTAACTCTTAAGATAGTCTCTACCTTTTGGATATGGTTGTTTGTAACACCAATAAATTCCTCCACCAGATGAGAATATTATTGGATGTCATATTTTTGGTTTGATTATCCACAATCTTCTTCCTTTTCACTTGGTTACGTTTCCAACATCAGGTAGGAAACCTTCCCCTTCTTCACATAAGCACACTAAAAGTTGTACTTATAGTTATTTTTACATTAGTAATAATAGAATTAATATGGTTTGAACTAATAATAAAAAAATTATTCTTTTCCCTGGATGATGATTTACTAATATCAATTTGGCTATGTACACTTCTTCCCTTATTCTCTCTTTTTCATCTGTGAAAAATAGACTGCATTGAATCACTTTATTCCAATCTTTCAAGGATCACATATTTTCTTATTAATGAAATAATGAGCTTATCTTAGCATCATCAAAATTAATTACACCATGAATAGTAATCAATTTATAACTCAATAATCTTTTTCTTTAATTATCTCTCTTATATTCTCAACAGTGAAACTACACATAATCACTTCTTTTGGAGCATAAAAACACTATAAAATATAAAGATTATTATTCTTATTATTTTATTTAATTATCACATATGATTTTTGGGAATATCAATGATTGTTCATATGTATGATGATCACTTTCATGTTCTCATCTATTATTCATGACCTTATACATGTATAGGATTGAACAAACTCATCTTTTTTTTCTTTTTTTCAATTAACATACACTTCGTAAGTTTAGGTTCACTTCTTCCTTCACTCAATGATTGTTAATTACACTTCGTTTTCACTACCACTTCCTTTAAACTCACTCTCTTCACACAAGAAATAGATTTATATATCTCAATATGTGTTTATAAATATTTATTTTATGCATGTACTAACTATCACATGTCAACTCAAAGAGGTCTACGAGTTCCTCTTCATCCTAATGAAATTACGATATTCGGTGCATGTTGGTTATTAACATTCACACTAAAAGTTTAGTGTGTGATATTTCATGAAATTAAATTATCACATAGACATGAATATTTGAGATACTTTATCGTGAAAATAGGTGAATTATTATATCTGAAATCCTGTATGAAAGCTGTTATATAGGTTCACTATATCTTCATTAGTGAAACACTAGTGTGTTGTATGATAGTATAAAAACATGTTGGATTCATGATTTCTTATTCATGTAGGATGGTATATGAAGATATAATTTATTTTCTTAACATGATGAGAGTTTGAAACTAAAACACTGGTTGGAGGAACCATCCATCCTTGTGAAGAACATTGAAGGTGTATAAACACTAATAGCAAGTTAGAGGCTCTTTTCTTCATGTAGGATTTGCACGGATCTCCTTTGTAAAACTAAAATTAACCATAAACTCCCCTTCTTTACATTACATAAGTGGTTCATGGATCACATCTTCCACTTCCTACAACTAAAATCTGAAGATTCTCTATTTTATAGAAAACAATAGTTATCACAAAAATATATGAATGCAAGAATCCAATTCTCTCCGTGGTGCATCAATATTTATAAGTGAGGATCAGAACCCCTTTAAACAACATCCATTCCAATTTACAATCCATATTGATGACCCTTTCACGAGCTAAAGATAACTTTTTTGAATTATTCAAACACAAATTTAATTGATTCTGAAAATAACGTTGTATTTTATTCATGATATTAAATTCTCTTCTCGGTGAGTTTCACATTCATGTCATAACAAATGCATGCCATTTCTTTCCTCAAACTAATTCACGAATATCATATTCCTAAATTGGCCTTTGTATCTTCATGTTACATTTTCAAAAGCTCATTACTCAAGATCAATACATTAACCAAATATGTAATATTGCATGCCTGATTTTAGTTCAAACCCAAATACCTCATCATGTAGGAAACATCACCAAATATGGATAGAATTGACTGATTGTGGTTCATATGGTGATCCAAAATACTAGAGATCCCCAATCAAGGTATGAGGAAGAAAATGAAATCCCAAAGTGATAGAACATATAAAATCTAAGATATCGACTTTCTACCGAAAAGTGAATCCTTTAAAATGATGGAGGAATAATAATTAAATACGTCACATCCCCCATTGGAATGACACTCCATTTAGTGATTCCTTTTATATATAATCATGTTAGCATCACCTCAAGGTGTAATTGGTGTTAGAACCTATATACACTACACCTCACACACATAGGTCATTCCATATGTGGTGCATGGTCTACCATGTGGGCTACTAGCCCAACATCTATGTGCCTTCATGTTTTAACTCTATAGGTCTTATACATAGGCCTAAGTATCTCATATGGGCACTATACACTATGTGTCGCATGGGATTTCTAGGTATATTACCTTCGTTATTTTTGACCTTCAGGTATCACATGTTCCCTTTGTTGAGTGATCTATAACTCTTAGTGGGTTCGCCAAGTTTATTACAAGAACTTATAATAAAAAATTATTGAAATATTTCTATCATATAAAAACAAATCCAAACATCAAATGCATGGACACCTCTTCTTCAAAGTACCATCATGAAAATAATCATCTTCATGACCATATTTATTTCATCTTATTCAATTATTTGAAAGTACATACAAAATAACTCTACATCATACAATCCATTTTCTCTAGTATTCTTAATTGTTGTAAACAATGTGTCACCATTGAAATAAGTTTTTTGAACATAGATCTTGTTCAATAATCATTATAGTTTATAGGAGAACCGTATAATAATGACATCGAATGTCATTAATAAATCCATACAAATTCTTTAGGTACAACCATTGAAACTAAAATCCTTAAAATCATTTATTTGTTTTTTCAAATTATATGCCTTGATCACTTAATCAAGGCTCCATCAACATTAGAACATCTTCCATAGATTTTCATCAATAAGAAATATTACTATTTCATTGAAAACTTTTGATAGCCAATTATGATCATTAAAAAAAATAAAACTCATACACAATGTGGAATCTTCATCACCATCTACAATGTTGGAATCAAATTTTAAAATATATTATACATTGCTTCTATGATATAATAATTTGATTTACAATATCAAAATACTATATCAATACTATCATCATATTCCATTATCTAATAAATAATATCTTAGGATATTAAAAACCAAATTATTTTAATGGTGTCACTTATTACAATATTCAATATTCAATGTTGTGATTATATCAAATCTTATGATATACCATCTTGTATACAATTCCATTGAACAAATTCTAGTGTTTTCTTAAAATATATAATATGATATTTATTTTCAATTAATTTTCAACATGATTTCATCAAACTATTTAAATTTTAGAAAGAACCTATATTTTTTTGTGTTTTTTAAGAAATAGTAAATCCCATTCATGATATTTAAGGAAATTCTAAACTAAATACCTAAGATCATCATACTATAAAACAAAAAACATTTAATATTTAAAATTTGGAACATATTTTTATTTTACACTAATGATGATTGATGATCCTATATTAAATAACACCTTTTAATGTAGGTCATTTAGAATAAACCTATAAGATCCTTACTCCAAGTTGTATATGTGAGCTAATATGAATCACTCAATGTATGGGTTGGGTCCTACTTCACACCATGATATTATACTATACCTAGAGGAAAAGGAAGATAAATAATAGATAGGTGGATTGGGAGAGATAGAAGAGAATTTTTTTACCTGTGTCATTTATTTTAGCCTATTTATATAGCCTTCATGAAGCTCCTAGATCCACCAATTAAATTACTCCAATGTTATGAAAAATTCGAGTAATTCCATTAGTTAAATACCCTTTACACCCGTTTATCAATCATGAATTTATCAAACGAATTAATTATATATTTTAATATATGTTTCATTTTATTATAAATTAATCATAATGATATATTATGTATAATATTCATTGAATTTATATATTTAAGGTTCTAACTCCCTTGTTAATATAAAGAAAGATTATATAATATCATAACAATTTTGATATTGTTGTATCATAGAATATGATATTCTCAAGGGGACTAGTTTAGTATCTAAAATGATATGACTAAAATGAATCATTTTTATTTATGCATTTATGTTATATCTCCATCATGGATGATATTGAAAATCACTCACACAATATAACACATTTTCCCCTAGTAACTGCTGATTCATATTCCTAACCATTTTTATTCTCTTGAGGATTTAAATCAGAATTTACCCATTTATTAATTATTCATAGCCCATTAACCCAAGCCCTGTACTTCAAATTAGTTGATTACAACTCCCAATAATTTAATTTACATCCCTTATATAAATTATTATATATGATATCAAACATAAGATATACTCAAGGAATTCCTTACTACTGGACCATTTATATAAAAAAATATCACATGAAAAACATTTAAATAATATAAAGAATCTATTTATTCTATGAACATTTGAAATAATCCACATTCTATGACTAAACCTTTCTAGGGTTATCTCTATTAATAATAACAGATCTCGTGAAAAAATAAGTATGTGAAATAATGTTCTATGAACATGTAGGATTCATACCATTATGATTTACATCTCATACTCTCTAGGATACCCCACATAGACTATGGATGACACATTTATATAACTAATTTATCATAATGAAACAACTAAGCTTTAATTATATACAAAATGAGGAATTTTATATTAATTTCCCCCACTCTAAGTCTCTATCACTATATGGTGTCCCTATTTAATTATTACCCACTATTGGAAAATCTTTACATCAATGTGAATATAAAATACATCACTCTATGGTGAATTTTATCTTGAAATTAATTAGGTTTTCACTATTATATAGGGATCCATGAAGGAATATTTTTTGAAAATACAAATTTAGTTATTTTCTATGATTTCAATAATAAAAAAATCATTGTTTTTAGAAACATTATTGGAATCCCTAAAAATCATTAATATGTATTATACCTATACATTTTAAATAAAATATATCTTTAAATGAATTATTCCACACACTAAGACAAAACCAAAAAAAATATTACCATAAGAATTATATTTATTAAAATAAATCCAAGGAATCAATGAGCATAGTTAATCATAATCTCATTTCCTAAGAAAAATTAATTTTTTCACCCACATATGCTAACCTAGCATAAAAAAACTTTGATTTGATTGTTTAAAAAGTCACATAACCATTTAAAATGGCTAATATCATATAAAAAAATTATAAAATTTCCATTTTATAATATCTTAATCATGGTAATAATCCATATAATTTAATAAGTATTTTATTTACCACATGGATGACTCATAGTATTCTAGGGTCTATTAACTTGAATTGGTTATTGTATAATATCTTTTAAGTAGAACATTACCTTGACATAATAAAATTCAATTAAAATTAAATAATAAAAATATCCATAACCAATTAAATCATCAGATTTTATATACCTAATTAGAGTTTTAATTTAAATATAAATAATGTGAAAACAATGAATTAAAAATTATATACTCTGATATATCATACATCATACATATAAGATGGTATTTCAAACAATGAATATCAAATAAATAAAAAAAGGATAAAATAATAATAATGATCTATAAATCACTTTATTACAATATCTTATTCCACATTATGATACTATGGGTTTTCTTTCATGTTCTACATACATTTTCTTAACCAATGTTTTGTCATAAGTTCTATAAATTAATATATGGTCTACATGTCACATAAAAAAAATTCAGTAGGCCTCCACCAATGCTACCAATAATAATTGTATATATATACATGCACACATATGTAACAATAAATATAAGTGGAAAATGATCAAAATCATAAAACTAACATGATTATTTGGTTTTGGAAAATCCTCATAGATAGTAAACTCGTACCATATTATTCTAGTTCCAAAATATGTGTTTGAATTTAACATGGATTTTCATTATTATAAAGTAGTGTTGGGTTGGAGTCACATGTATAATCCCAAATCTATTTCTCATTTACTATGACAAAACTATGTCCCACAAATAATAATCTAGCCTCTGTAAATGCTAGAGACTGCCAATAAGATTTATGGGTCCTGGTGTAAAAGCTGAGATTAAACCCTCAAAAGAAAATATAGTCATAAATAATTGTATAAGAAATATAAATAATAGTCACCTCACAGTAAAGATGTGATACAGTAATAATCATATCTATTTTCTATCAAATAATTTGTAAAAAACACCAATTTCAAAAAAATTGTACAAGTAATGTGAGGAATTCAAATAAGATATAAACATGGTCTCCCATAGAAATACCATATATATATGTCAAAAAATGATAAAATATGTAATGACATGAAATGAACCTAAGTGCATGATCGACCCTAACTCCCATTTTAAGAAATCTCTATAAAAACAACAAGAATAGGTCCAATTTCATTTCTCACACCTTAAATTGTTATATTATATTTGGTACCCATAAATACAAGATATGTTGTTAGTAAAAATATTAGGCCACCACCAAATGTGTGTGAAAATATATCTAGTAAAAAAATTTCATATGAGAAATGATATTCCAGAATTCGATGTAAATAGGTCATGGAAAAAAATTATTTCATAACAGTGTGTTTAAAATTGTCACATGGGTGTGAACTAACAAAATTTATTGAATTCCATGGTCTCTCTAAAGATATCACATATTCATGAACTATGAAACTTATCCCAATCCAAAATAAATGGTCCTAACATCATGTCACAATATAATAATCAATAGGTGGACAATAATTCCCAATGTAATATCCCAAGTTGAGGGAATAATGTCCATAAGATAACATAATCCAAAATACATGGGTAGTACATCCCAATAATATGTCCATTGTAAAGGGAATAATATACATATGGTAACCTATAGAACAAATTTTGAAAAACACATTGTGAATAATATTTATATTCATAGTTATAGCTTCCTGAAGTAAACATATTAAATAAGATATCATGACATGAATACCTGATCAAGAGATGGAATAACATCTATAACCATGATGACTCGGAAGGGGGGATAACATCCCAAGTCCCAAGTATTCAAATGAGTGGAAGGTAATCAAATACCATTATCATCCATACTCATATAATAAAATCATACCCTTTTAATAATGTATTTAAAAATAATATGTACATCCTACTTCCATGTTTAGTAACATTTGATAAAGAATGACATCATATACACATAACTTTTATGGTAATAAGGTTTTTATATCAAATTTCTATGGGAAATATGGGTAAAATATAGAAACATCATATTGGGAATCACGTTCTTTAAAAAATCCATCATAAATTATAGATGGGATCCATTTCCCAAAGAATTGGGAATTGTATCTTGGTCATAAATAAATGAACTAGATAGCATATAATACCTTTTCGTGTAAAAAACAAAAAAATGGGTATGTCAGCACAACATAAACAATCACAAATTACAAGGGGATATCAAATCATTATTATGCTTTAAGAATCATAAAATTTCCATATAAATAATTTAATATTAACATATATGAATTTTATGGTTGCAAATAATCTAACATGATTTAAATGAAAGATACATTTGTCTCTATATGTTTGACCTTAGTCTATAAGATAATATAAGTGTAACTAACTAGGTTACATACTCTTCTAGGGGATTATCATTCACCCTAGTATATTTCAACTTTCCATAGTGTATAGGGAAACTAAAATGATCCCTTAAGGCTACATCACAAGAAGACCCAAACCAAAATTACACCTCTCCTAACATGAGAGTGCTAAAGGCACCCATTTAGGGTCTATCATATCATTAGATAACAAATTCAATCCATGTTTGGAGATCCTTGTATTCCAGGAAAGACACATAACACTTGTTTTGGTCCATTAGTGACCAGTAAAATGTGGTTTAGTAATTCAGGGGTCTGTAGTGTCCCTACAAACAATAACCGACTAAATCATGATTAAAGGAATACATTTCAATTTATCTAGATCAATCACACTCGGGAAATGATACCTCCCATCATACATATCATGGAAATATCATAAAACATGATTATTTATTTCGGTCCACATTCATAGAAAAAATAACACCCCAATCATTAAATATCATTGATTAATTCTACATTAAATGGACGAAATCATAAAACATGTGAAAATCCATCACATATAGGGCATAACCACAGAAACATGGCATTGTAATGTTGAATATTTTTCATAAGGGATGAGGGGTGGTAAACTTTCCTATATAAATAACCACCCACAAATAAAAAGACTATTTTTTGATAATATAGAGACAAAACTATCTTAGAGAGTGTAAAATAAAGAATAATAGACTGAAAAATATGGGTTGAACACTACACTAGGACAAAATGAGTAAAAAATCATTATTTAATACATATATTGACCTCTATAATTATTTAAATTATGATTTAGAAAATGATATATGAACACTATAACTCCATTGGGAACCCGTTGAAAATACTGTGTCCCAAGAAAGGTTCTCTTTCACACACAATAGACTCACATTCGTAATATCAGTAGCCACAACCACAACTACTGAAACTATAGTGGGATTCAGCTAAGATTCTAGTAGGAACCTACTACTTGAAATATTCTTCTATCGTCATCCTGTTTCATGAAAATGAGGCCCTCATAAACAACATAAACCTCATAAACCCTAAAAACAATAAAATAAATAGGGTGTAACTGAAAATGGCTCAATTTAATACATTTTAAATGTTTAGGATGTTTAAAACTCCCAACTATATTGTAAATCACCGTTGATATATGTCATTGAACATCACTAATCCTCTTTAGTGAATATCTTTGGGAACTATTTTAGATTATCCATCTCCCACTATTACATATCCTCCTAAATACTACTAATAATCCACTAAATAATTACTAAACGAACCATATGCTTGTGAATATTATATCCACACTAATCTAAAATATGAAGTAGTCACTCCTCAAATGTTATAGCCATATCAAACTCATCATCCATGATACTGATGACATCAGACATACTATGATGATATCCATATATGTGATATAAATGAATAACATCATTCAAAAAACTATAAATCTAAGGTTGTATTGATTGATATTCAACTTTAATTATCAACTCAAAGATTTCAAATGCTAACAGAAATATGGGAAACTATTTCCCTTGATTCCAACAAATGTATGTCCAAACTGAGTCGACACTCGATGAATTACCTAGTCTCCCACTTCAAACACTAGAGGTTGAAGTTTTTTTCATCATATGATATTTTATTACCCACAGTTATAACATCCTGCCTTTTTATCACATAATCTTTCATTACATTATACAAAACCAAAGATCTTTAAGGTTTAGTGTCTTGGAAACTAGGAATATAATACATGACTACAAAAAAAATATTCCTAAACACTTGAAAGGATTATTCATTTTTTCATCCTCAGTTCATTACAGTATCTCATATCCTGGGAGCACGCATCAAAGCAAAGGCTGAGCAGAAGGCCTAGTAAGGGAAACAAGGGAAACATTTTACATGTGAACATGAGATACATCAATAAAGTCATGATAAAAAACTTTAAGGAATGAGAAAGAGATCATGAGGCATATCACAATAAAAATAACATGTTTCATAAATTGAATATGTGTCTACAACATTTATCATAGACAATAATTTCTGTATCACCAAGGTACATCACCAAGGATTCATTAAAATATTTACCAAGGTTTTTCATCAAGGGATCGTTAAAATGGTCATCTCTAAAGATTAAGTCTATACCCAATGCATTGGAGCGCTATTAGAGAACACCCTTAAATTGTCTTTATTATCATGCAAGCCACATATATCATCATCAAAAATTTCATAAATAACCCATATTTCCTAAAAGAAATGGGTTTTATTTCATAATCATAACGTTTTAAAAACTTCATTAACGACATGATCTTTATGTCACTTTAAACCAACTAAAAAGGAAAGTGGGTTTCATGTATGTAAATCCCAGAATTAAATTATAAAATTTTGATATATATGTGAGTACCAATGTAAAAGAAAGATATTTTAGTATTCACTTGATAAAATAAAAGAATTTGGTAAAAGTAGAGATACATTTTGAGACGAAAATTCAGCAGCATAACGGCTATGTTACAGGGTTTAAAAAACATTGAAAAGAGAGAGGACATGGGTTACCCACTCATAAATGAACCAAAAAATAGTAGAGGGACATAATATAAAGTATATAGGAACATGTTAATGAAATTTTAAAGACATTCCATATGAAATAAAAAAAAACTTAAAAGGAAGACAAAAATAATATTTCTCTTATAAAAATTTGGCAGCCTAACGGATTCACTTAAAACATTGAAAAAATGAATTGATGAGAGTAAGAGGGGGAATATCATAAAATGAACATAAATATACAGTATTATGGATATAGATATCATACCCCAACATAAAAAAAGAACTTTAAAGGATTGACATGAAAATAGAACTTTGAAAATGAGAAGTGTGAAAGAATCCCTTACCAAAATTCAGAAGCCTAACAGCGCGACATAAAAATTCATAAAAATGAATTTATGAGAGTAATAGTGGGTATATCATCATATGAAAAAAAAAATTATAGTAAAGTGAATATAAAATAACATCCTCCAACATAAGAACATGGAGCATAAAAGAAATGACATAAAAAAGTGTACTTGAAAAGAAAGAGAGAGGTAGGATCCCTTACCTTAAAACGTAACTCATAAAACTTGAAGGTCGGGACCTTGAGGGATTGGGGGAACCTTGGGAGGACTCCTTGGGAGTTAATAAGACCATAAAATAGTTTATGAGTATTTGGAAATGAAAAGGATGAGGGAAAGTCTTGATATTTATAGGAGAAGTGAGGGGACCAAGCATTAATTGCCAAGGGACACCTCATCGGTGGTATTGGAAAAACCATGGGCTTTCCCATCGTATTTTTCCATGGTTTTGGCCACCTGGGACACCTCATAACTTATCTTACTATTCATAGGTCGACTAGAATTATTTAATAGTTATTAAACCCTTAATGATGTCATTAAACACCCAAAACTCAAAAACTGTATTTTCACAAAAATTTACCGAAAATTCAACTTTCTCAGAGAAATCCCAAAAATTAACCTTAACCAAATATAGATGCTCTGATATCAAAAATGAACTCCATTTTCTGAAAAAAATATTCTAAATATTCCTAATTTAATTTTTAAATAAAAGTCACTATTCACTCGGAAAAACTAATACTTAACTAATAATTTCTGAAACAGTTATTTACCAATTTTATTGAATCACATTACTTAATCAAGGTGCATAAATTATATTAATACTTTCTTGAAGTGAGATTACTAATCCATATGGTCACATTACTAATCCTAAGCATAAAATCACTATTCATAATTTACTATTCATCAAAAATTAAGTTGATCTTATTAGACTCTAAATTTCATACTGAACACAACTGTAGAAAAACATTTTTTGAAAATAATTACACATTTTTAATTATTTAAGGTTTACATAAATATTTTAAGATATCCTTTTTCTAAAATTCATCAATAATATACATCCTATATTTATCCGGACACTTGAGATTCAAAAACTTCACCATAAGAAGAAATCACAATTTTTCTTTAAATCAAAGGATCACACAAGGCGGTTACGGTCTCGTTACATAGCCCCTTATAACACCAGTATAGGACCTCAGAGTAAGGTGTGCTAAGGTGATAGAATCCTGGGGTGGCTCGGCCAACATTTCCTGAGTAGTGATTTCTATCAACTTGAACTTCTCGTGAAGGTGATTCCGTTCCAACATCACACGATGAAGTTCGACTTGGGTTTGGTCCAGAGAAAAGCCCAAAGGTGCTACCTCCTTTTCGAGTTCGGTCAAATGGGCTTCAATAGGCCCGAGACTACTGGATGTGGCCATCGAATTTTCTTTCTATATTAATTAATCAATATCACTTGTATTTATAGAAAATAATTGTAACACTTCGTTTCCATGGGTCATATTGACCAACGGTCATATAAGAGTTGAAACCCAACGGAGTCATTTTATTTATACTAATTTTATTAAATGAAAAATAAAATAACCCAAAAACATTAGGGAACAAAATTGACTCAAAAATTTCAGGTCGTTACAATCTTCCCCCCCTTAAGAAATTGCGTCCTCAAAATTTTAAATTTGGGCTTGGAAATTTCGTTGAAAGTCCCGCGTCGGAAAAAGAGATCGTAAAACTATTACTTTAAAAGAATGAAAGGGAAGTACAAAGGTCACCCTAGTTAACCCATACTAGGATTCCATGTAATAAAACATGGATATGGAAGAGAAAAAAAGGGTCATGTTCTAATGGAGAGTGATAGAAAATATGATTAGGAGAAAAATAACCCCAGGTTGATCACAAACATAAGATGTGTTAAATGGTCTTTGATTACCCAGTAGGAAACCTAAACCAACAACCTTTTTGTTTTACATTCCTTTTCATGATTATGAGGAATTCATTTACTACAGAGAATAAAAACATAAGTAAATATACTTACCTTCTAGTAGAGTTTCATCCTTTAATAAGTTTCTACCAAGACTAATCTTTTCTCCAAATAATGAGCATTCAAAAACAATTGGTCTCATCAAAAGAAAAAGAATCATCTTTTAAAGAATCACATAATCCACAAAAGAAGAACTATATATTCCCCTTGTCTTTACTCATCAACTAAAACTAAAATTATTAATAGCTGATCATATAATCACCAAAATGGATAATACTTTATAAAAAGAAAACAGGACTATTAATCTCCAAAATTCAATAAAGAGTACCAAAAGTTCTAAAAAGTCCTTTCAATACACAATCATCCTTAAAATTCTTCATAAAAAACCAAACTAAGATTGGAACCCAAAACTCAGAAGGATTTAATCACATAGTCCTCCACAATGAATCATAACATTTATCTCTAAATAACATCGACTACTATTAATTTATCATACTAAAGTGTAATTATCCTATTCACATATTCTTTATGCTAGGTTCATCATTTTCCATAAATAACCCAAATCACCATATGTATACCATAAATATATAAATAAAATCAACCATTCCTCCACAATTTAAATCCTTTAGTATTTTATTTCCCTTAAGAATATAGTACTCCAAAAAAGAAAACATCTTCAAAAATAACCTTTATCATTTAATCACAGAACCATTTTCCTATACAAAGGATATCCATTTGATAAACATAATTTCACAAAATAAACTTATTCATGATCCATAAAAAAAATAGGTCCATTAGTCGGTCCGAAGGGCATAACAACAAACTCATAATGCCTATATCGCGATTGGAAATCAGTTTTTGGAATATCAACATTCTTCACCCCCAATTGATGATAACCAAAATGAAGACCAATCTTAGAGAAGAATTGATCCCCATGAATTTGGTTAAATAAGTCATAAATTATTGTAAGAGAGTATTTGTTCTTTAATGTGATCCCATTTAGTTCAATATAATCAATGCATATCTGCATCGATCCATCCCTCTTCTTCACCAAGAGAACTGGTGCTCCCCAAGGAGACACACTTGGTCAGATAAACCCATTCACTAAAAGATCTCGGAGTTGTTTCTTTAATTCCTCTAGCTCCACATATTCCATCCTATAGGGGGTATTTGACTTAAGATGAGATCCAGGTTCGAGTTCAACAGAGAACTCTACCTCTCTTTCTGGGGGAGGTCCGGGTAACTCCTCAGGAAATACGTCAACGTATTCCTAGATGATGGGGAAATTTTCTAAAAGAATAAATCCTTAATGAGAAATTTATTTCATTTAGAAATATTTAAACCAAAAATGATTTTATGTCTTAAAACTTCATCCTAATACAATTACATTTTTCTATAATTCCATCATAATGATTCATAAAAAGCTTGTGATTAACCAAACATATCCCTAGGGAGTGTCATAACCAAGAGTGCAGTAAGGCCCATTGTCGTGTACCAATTCCCGTTTGATTCTAGCTCAAAGTAGTGTTTTTAGGTTTTACCCCTATGTACATCTGTTCCAGAGCCACCTCTTCCTTCTTGTATCCAGACAGGGATGTATTTTCTTGATAAACCACTTACTCAATACTCACTAAAATACCAGGAAGACTTCCTATATTTAAAATTTTGTATAGGGTTCTTCCTAATTTTTTCATATCCTAATTTCCATAAATAATTAAACCATCCTTTGATACCAACTATAACATCCCACCTTTTATCACATAATCTTTCAATAAATTATACAAAATCAAGGATCTTTAAGGTTTAGTGTCTTGGAAACCATGAACATAATACATGACAACATAAAAAATAGTCTTAAACAATTGAAAGGCTTATTTATTTGTTCATCATAATTTCATTACAATATCTCATAACTGGGGAGCATACATCAAAGAAAAGGGTGAGCATAAGGCCCAGTAAGGGAAACAAGGGAGACATTTTACAAGAGAACTTGAGATGCATCAATAAAGTCATAATTTATAACATTAAGGCATGAGAAAGAGATCATGAGGCATATCATAATAAAAATAATGTGTTTCATAACATAAAGATGTGGCTACAATATTTAACATATAGAATCATTTCTGTATCACCAAGGACAATCCAGGAGGTGTCATTAAAAATAATGACAATGGTTATTCACCAAGGTATCGTTAAAATGGTTATATCTAGTGATTAAGTCTTTACCCAATGCATTAGAGAGATATCAGGGAACACCATTAATTTTCCTTTATTATCATGTGATCCACATATATCATCATCATAAATTTCATAAATAACCAATAAAGCATAAAATAAATGAGTTTCATTTCCTAATCATAATGTTTTAAAAACTAGTTTAAAGACATGATCTTTATGTCACTTTAAACCCACGAAAAAGGAAAGAAGGTTTCATATATGTAAATACCTGAATTAAAATAGAACATTTTGATAAATATGTGAATACCCCTGTAAAAGAAATATCTTTACGTATTAACTTAATAAAATAAAAGAATTTCGTAAATAGAGAGAGGCATTTTGAGACGAAAATTCTGCAGCATAATGGCTATGTTACAGGGTTTTAGAAAACATTTAAAAGAGAGAGGACATGGTATACCCACCCATAAATGATCCAAAAAAAGTATAGGGACATAATATAAAGGATATAATAACATGTTAATGAAATTTGAAAGACATACCATGTGAAATGAAAATAACATGAAAGGAAGAAAAAAATAAGATTACTCTTGTAAAAAATTGGCAGCCTAACGACGTCAATTAAAACATCAAAAAAATGAATTGATAAGAGTAAGAGGGGGTCTCTCATCATATGAAAAGAAAAGGACAGTATGATGGATATATAGATCATACCCCAAAATAATAAAAAGTAACTTGAAAGACTTGACATGAAAATAGAACTTTGAAAATGAGAAGTGTGAAAGAATCCCTTACAAAAATTCGGCAGCCTAACGACGCCACTTAAAATTATTAAAATGAATTTTTGAGAGTAAGAGGAGGTATCTAGTAATATGAAAATAAAAATTAATGTATGTTGAATATAAAATAACATCCTCCAACATAAGAACATGGAGCATAAAATAAATGACATAAAAGAGAGTACTTGAAAAGAAAGAGAGGGGTAGGATCCCTTGCCTTAAAACGTAACTCTTAAAACGTGAAGGTCGGGACCTTGAGGGCTTGGGAGAACCTTAGGATGAATCCTTGGGAGGTAATGAGACCATAATTTTATTGAGTAGTATTTGGAAATGAAAAGGATGAGGGAAAGGCTTGGTATTTATTGGAGAAGTG
The DNA here is from genome assembly GCA_963277665.1 of Viscum album. NCBI lineage: Eukaryota > Viridiplantae > Streptophyta > Magnoliopsida > Santalales > Viscaceae > Viscum > Viscum album. Next base: position 806,785,143 of record OY728155.1, read on the forward strand.
AGGGGGTAAAGCATTAAATCCCAAGGGACACCACATCGGTGGTATTGGCAAAACCATGGGCTTTCCCATGGTATTTCCCATGGTTTTGGCCACTTGGGACACCTCATAACTTATCCTACTATTCATAGGTCTACCATAATTATTGAATAATTATTAAATCCTTAATGATTTCATTAAACACCTGAAACTCAAAAAAATGTAATTTCACTTTTCACAGAAAATTCAAATTTCTCAGAAAAATCCCAAAAATTCACCTTAACCAAATATTTATGCTCTGATTTAAAAATGAACTCCAATTTTGAATGTAATTTTTTAAATATTTTTAAATTAATTTTTAAATAAAAGACACTATTCACCTGAAGAAACTCATACTTAACTAATAATTTATGAAACATACATTTACCTATTTTATTTAATCACATTATTTAATCAAGGTGCCTAAATTATATTAATACATTATTTAAGTTCTATTACTAATCCATTTGGTCACATTACTAATCCTAAGCGTAAAATCACTATTCATAATTTACTATTCATAAAAAATTAAGTTGATCTTATTAGACTCTAAATTTCATAATGAACACAAATGTAGAAGACCATTTTTTGAAAATCATTACACATTTTTAATTATTTAAGGTTTATATAAATATTTTATGATATCCTTTTTCCAAAATTCATTAATAAAATACATCCTATATTTATCCGGACACTTGAGATTCACAAAATTCACCATAAGAATAAATCATAATTTTTATTTAAATAAAAGGATTACACAAGGCAGTTACAGTCTCATTACATATCCCCTTATAACACCAGTATAGGACCTAAGAGTAAGGTGTGATAGGGTGATAGAATCTTGGGGCAGCTTGGCCAACATTGCCCGAGTAGTGATTTCTATCATCTTGAACTTCTCATGATGGCGATTCCATTCCAGCTTCGCATGATGAAGTTCGGCTTGGGATTGGTCCACAGCAAAGCCCAAAGGTGCTACATCCTTCCTGAGTTTCTTCATATGGGTTTCGATCAACTCGAGACTACTGGATGGGGCCATCAAATCTTTTTTCTATATTAATTATTCAAGATCACTTGTATTTATAGAAAATATTTGAAACATTTAGTTTCCAATGGTCATATTGACCAATGGTCCTATAACAGTTGAAAACCAAAAGTCTCATTTTATTTATACTCATTTTATTAAATGAAAAATAAAATAACTCACCGAAATTAGGGAACAAAATTTACTCAAAAATTTCAGGTCGTCACACTAGTGGTCATTTATATATTCCATATCAGATCTATACATTCCAATTTATCCTATAAAAGGCTCAACCCAATAACTAATAACTCTATGGAATCTAGACAACATGGAGGTAATTAGAATAGTAGTTAATTTGAAGACTCTATGGAAACATCTGTATGAATTCCAAGAAACTATTTTAGAAGGGTAAATCTATTATATACTGTTTAATCTACCTTGAATCATTTAAATTGAGGGTACAAGCTATCCTAAGTATTCAAAATAATACACTAATAATTTCCATCATTATAATGATTATTTTTTGATCTCAAATGTACCTAAGTATCAAACACCCACTGCATAACCTACTTTAAGTGAGATATTAATCATGAGTCCTTTTCAGATGTATTACTCACTAATAAAAATTGAATATGAACTATATCACAATAATATAAATCTACCCAACACTTCAAAAAATTTCTCTCCCTTATCCGAAGGAAGTGTGAATCCTTGGTTAACTAGTCCCTAAAGACCGACACCACATCATTTACATAGGGAAACCATAGTCAACCTATCAAAAAATATACGTTTATATGATTTAACAACTACTTCATGATAGATATTGACTGAAGATAATCAGTGAGTCACTAGTGATTATCCCTTACCTGATGATATGTATATAGTTATAATACAAACACTCTCATTCATTTCTCCATCCCAAAACACTGGTTCTGCATATGAATATCGGAAAAACACTTGTTATTATAGGGGTGAATAGCCCAAATAATTGAATATGATTCTCAAATGATATCCTCACACATGCACATCGGGAACAAAACCTGACCTCAAAAATAGATAACCTTATTGGAATAAATAGATCAATCAGGTTGCAGATCCCCAATATATGTATGGTCCTCATAACCAACCATATTTACTAAAACATTGGGTTTATCTAGTTCTATCCTTTTTTCAGCACTATCTGAAATCACTAATAAAGTAAATATATATCAGTTCTAGTAAATAGAATCGATAGACTACCACTTATCAATGATTGAAAAAAATCTATGATAAGGATTGTAAATTATTAGTGTTACTAAAAAAGAATTGATAGATCCCCCCCCCATTATCAGTGCTTTTTCTACTAGTTATTATAAAGTCACCCCTTCATCATCATTTTTTTCTAGTGCTGATAAACAAGTTCCATTATCAATGCTACTAAAAAGGTGGTCATAAATGGAGTTCACTAACATGTTTAAAAGAAGCACTGATAAAGACCCCCTTTATCCTCACTTTTTTAGCAGCACTGATAAAAGGTGTCCTTTATCAGTAATAGAAACAGTGTTGATAAAGGGAGGCCTTTATTAGCGTTAATATTAAAGTAATGATAGGGGTATTTATCAGCTCTTTTTTATTCATAATAATAAAGGCCACCCTTTCTCAATGGTTTTTTACTAGTTCTAATAAAGGGTTAATTTCATATGAAAATTATAAATTATAAATGATTAAAAATAAAATATTAAAATATAAATATTTTTATATTGATATATATATATATATAATATGTATTATTAAATATGATTTATATAAGGCTCAATTCTCATTTACATTTAATATATAATATATTTAGTCTAAAAGGATTATAAAATAATTATTAAATAATATTAATTAACAGTTTTCTAATTATTATCGAGTTATAGTTAATTAATAGTAATTAGATAGCATAAAAATTAAATAAATTAGTGAATGTTCTAAGATATGTTAAAATAATGACTTGAACTTCAAATAACAATAACTTTTGATCCAAGTGTCTGGTTGAGATCTACCACATATCAAATAAAATATTTCAAGTAGATCTACACCATGTTGAATGGGGGAACCCGTGTCTTTATTTTTTAATTCCAAAAGTTCCTAAGATGGCCTCCAAAACTGATTTTTTTTATTACACTAAATTTTTAATATTTGACAGTATTTCATCTTCATTAGATATGGTATATCTTTCCTTTTTTTAGTGGTGATTAAATTATTCCTAGGGATTACATTCCTATAAATATTTTGTTATTTAAAATTTATTATTTTTCATATTTTATTTCTATTTTTAGTTATATATATATATTCATATACTTACTTAGAATAAATAAATTAATAAATACATATATTTAAATATGTTTATGTAAAAATTTATTTTTAAATATATAAACCAAATGGATATATGTATTTATTTTTCATTTTATTTAAAATAAAAAATTATCAAATTTTTAACTTTGTATATACATATGTGTGTGTATTAATAAATAGATATATATTTATATTTATTTTAAAATATATGTAAATCAATATTAATAAATAATATATGTAAATAAATATAGGTAAATATATGTCAAAAACACACAGAAACATATATTTCATAAATTTAATTAAAATTTATTATATAAATATTTAAACAAAAAGGTTTATGAATATATATATATATAAAGATACATATCCTAAAATAAAAAATAAAAAACATGGTGTAGTGGTAAAGGTGTTCACATTACAAAATGTGGTCCCGAGATCAAATCCAGGTCCATGCGTGGGGTGAATAGGAGTGTGTGCGGTGGAAAAGCATAGCTAAATAGGCTCTATAAGTGCTGATAAAGTGGGTGGTGGGTGAAGTAGTTATTCTGGGGGTTGGTGGGAGTGGGTAAAGTGCTGAGAAAGGGGTTGAATGAGATAAAAAAGGGGGCATGAGGAAACCTAAAAATTAATTTCCTTAAATTTTAGTAGATCTTAAAAAAGATCTAATTAAGGACCCCTTTATCAGCGCATTCTTATTAGAGGTGATAAAGATCCCACCCACTTTATCAGTGCTTTCTTTCTAGGGCTAATAAAGGGGTAATTTATCTATGCCATTTCGACTTTAATATAGACCACTATTATCCGTTTTAAAAAAATCACCGATAAAGGAGACCATATTAATACTAAAAAAGTTTATATAAGGCCCCCTTTAATAGTTCTTTTTTAGTGATCGTAAAGTAGGGCCTTTACAAAAAATTTTATTAATAGCACTATTAAAGTCAATTATTAGTACTGTTAATATAATAACCTATAGTAGTGCAGTTTGAGCCAGATAACTAGCTAACCTTTACGCTCTTAATTAGTGATAGAATCAAAATTAAATACTTGTCGTTTTCTCTTCCTTGATACTCCCAAACCTCATGTCACATCCTAGTAAAAAGAATCATTATCTTCCACTCACTACTATCCCCCAAACCCACTAACAACTGAATTTTCCCAATCAATGCATTTGACATAGTATTCCACAGTATATGTGTATATTCAAAATCAATGTCAAAATACTAAAGCTACTAGACCCATATCCTTTACTAAAGATTCAATTATCTGTAGGAAAAATAAAACTAAGGCTCTCATGGTTTAAATATATGATAAACATCCCACCGATGAAATAATGACAACAACAACTCGAAGCATAAATATCTTCAAATAACTTCATTTCATCAAACAGGTAATTGTACTCAAGAAAATTCAACATCCTATATCCATAAGAAACAACACACATTTCCTCTATCAAAACTGTTTTATGACCAACCCCTAATTTGTCACAAAATAGAGTGTACCCCTTACATGGATTAGTAAAGGTAGAAAATACAACATATCTCAGTTTATCATTTAAATCGTTGATGGATCTCTCATAAGAATTGGACCACATGAACATATCACCTTACATGGTCAACAACTTTGTCAATGATGGTAGTTAGGAAATTTTTTAGAAAAATATCTTGTAATGTCATTTCAATCCTAAGAATCTATGGATCTGAAAAAATTTATTGGGCTTCTCTAAACATAAACCACATCCTGAACCTATTTTGGGTCTATTGATATTCCTACCTCATCTATCACATTCTTTAATAAGAAGAATGTACTATTCCAGAAATGAAAATTCAAAGGATTGTCCTAAAACTAATAAAGTTTAAATGTACTCAGAATAATATCTAGTTGGTGACACACCATGACTCAACATATTGTAGTAATTCTATTTATTTTTTAGTTTCCATTAAATATTATTCTTTTTGAATTTATCATTTTTTTAATTTAAAAAAATTTATTTATGATTAAAATAAAATGAAAAAACATAATATAACCCTTACCCCTTTCCTTTCAGTCAACCCCCTCCCTTCTCCACCTATTCACGCGATCGACCTCCCCTTTCCATGCGTGATGCCCCCCCCCCCCCGTGCAGGAGCTCTCTAGCACACCATACCCTCTTCCGTTCGTTCCTCCCCCATTGGCACCACCTCCTTCCTCTGGTCACACGATGCAACCCACCCACAAATCTCAGCTCCATGTGCTCTGCCCTACTGGTGATCCTCCCTTCTCCACTGTTTCCACCCTATTTCTTAGAGGTTTTAGTTCGGCTCACCTATGTATGGTCACAACTCCCCTCTCCTTCTGTTTTATAGTGTTTTTCCCTCTTCCTATGGACCCTCTTGTCCTGGATGAACCCTCGGTCTTGGGTTGATTAGGTTTGTGTATTTTTGTCCATTTTAAGGTGTGCGGTGGGACTCCCGGGTCTTCCTCATGTGGGTTTTGGCATCCTCTACCGAAGAAGAAGTGCTTCTGTCCATTCTGGTTTATCCTCCACTGTTGGAGGTTTATTTCTTTTACCCTCATATTTTTTTAGATAATTTTTATTTGTTTTAAATTTTATTTGGGTAGTGTGAAGTGTTATTTGGTAACGTTTTAACATGTTTATGGGATATAAATGAGTTTTTACAATATTAATGGCCATGTTTTGTTCATATTGTATTGTAATGATTCTTAAAAAGTATTTTATGGCTTATTTTCAATGTTTGAATTATATTTTTAAAGACACTTGATGTGCGTATTTGTATGAAATGAGTTTTTATTGAGGAATAGAGTAGTGTTGTCATATAGGCCTTGTCATGAATTTTTATGTATGAATTTTATATTGTTCAATTATAAAAACAGGGTTTGTAGGGAATTGGTTGAGAAAGAGTATTTTTTTCTTGTGTTTGTCAAAGGGGAATTTATAAATTTTGTAAGTGATGGTAAAATCATTTAAAATGGGTTTTTGGTGTGAGTAAAATGGAAATAATCAATCTGTATTGGAATGTAGGCCTTTTTCGGCACTTTTATTATGAATTTTGAATTATTTAAATAATGGGATGTAAGTTTTGAACATGAAATTATTTTATGTGTGGGTTTACTGTTGGTTAATTAAATTGTTCAGTTTCTTCTCGAAGGGTTGTACCCACATACATAGGTACGTGCATGTATATATATATATCCTCCTTAGGCATATTCCATCATGGTGCAGGTAATATGTGTTTTGGATTAAGCAAAGTATATATATAAAAGTGTATGTGTGAGCAATTGTGGGCGGTCTTTGTCAAAGGCATTGGCTGCCGAATTTCTCATCTTGGTCCACTCCCTTTTGAGGTAGGTTTCCCTATTAATTTGCCTTTAAATTAAATAACTGATGATTTCTTATTTACACACTTTTATTTAATGCTAGTTAGTAATATATTATTTTAGAATAATTTCTTATTGGGAAACAAAGTAAGACCCTCATTGTATTTTAATTGCATGAAATTGTATTACTAAATGTTCTTACAAAGTGTTTGATAGAATTCCCATTGGCCTTTGTAATTATGTATGAGTTATAAAATGCTGATTTTGGTTCCAAAAATAGATGTTATAGTGGTTTATGTCTTTAAAATTAGCATGTGTTGGTTCTCCTGAAATTGGGTTGGGGTTGAGTGGTCAGTTAAGGCCCATTTGGAACTCTAATAAAATAAATTATTTTGAAAACTCTCTTTTGGGTGACTCAGGGGGTGATCTTTCTATTTACCTTAGTTGTGTGAGTTGTTGTGAGTGATGTTCATGCATTTTGGGTGGTTACCTGATTGACATTGTTGACTCATTCCCTTTTTATTTAGTACCTGACATGGGAACCTGTCATAGTAAGTTAATTTTCTGTGAACGATTGCAAAACTAGTTTAGATTGCGCACTGGATTGTGGCCCATAACAGGGAGAGGTTTTTTTTATTATTACTGCTATAGGATTGGGCCCCCTGACCAGGCTAAGTAGGGTGACGATTGGGAATTATGGCATTATGACGTCATTGAGTAGGACATGCCTTCAAGATGAGTCACATGTATAGTACATTCAATATTGATCATGGCATCCTTGGTTCGACCCATATTTATTGGATTTCAATTTCATGCAGTGATGAATATGATACTTCTATGTAAATCTACATTGCCCAATCTGTGATATTACTATTGTGCCTTCTTGTATTTTTTTCATAGAAATTGGTCATCTGGTTTGATTTATTTTCCAAAAAAGTTTTTCAAATAAAATTGTTTTATTCCTTTTGTATGAATCTGAAAGTTTAAACATTACTTTTTTTTAATTATATTGACACTAATTAAAAGAATCTAATTTTGAAAATGAATAGGGGTAGTGGCCCATAAATTTATTTTAAGTAAAATATCAATAAAAATATACTTTTATACATTTTAGTTTAAATTTTAAATTAGTAATATAATTTTTATTAAAGGAAATTCATTTGAGAGTAGATTACTTGGGTACGCCTACTGAGTTTTTATACTCACGCCTACACTTCATTCTTGTTTTTAGTTACAGGTGTAGGTTTTAGCATGATCTCGATCATTGTGGGTGATGTTGAGTCTTGGGATTGGAGTGTGACCTGCAGGGTCACGTAGAGTTTTAGTGGTCATCAAGTATGGTTACATTTTCTTTTTAGTACCTTATTAATGTTCTGTTCAGTTGATTTATTTATTTTTGGGGATGCTTTATTATTATTCTGCTAAATCTATTTATTTATACTGGGTGAAATCATTCCCATTGCCACTCTATTTTTCCCTTGGTGCTTCTCACCAGCCCGGGAGGATCGGGAATGCCTCTTAGGCCTTGTCATGGGCTGACTCAGGTGACCGGTTCCTGGTCAACTTGGGTTGGTTCATGACAAAATGGTATTAGAGGATAGGTTCTTTAGAGTACTCAGCTTTCATAGCACCCTTTGTTATTTGGGTTGTCAAGGTAGATGGAGTAGGATTGTTGGAGCTTGGGGTGTACGTTCAGGGGAGTGTCTGGCCAACACATTTTAGACCGAACCATGAGTTACATGGTAAGCTATGTTTTTCTTGTTTTATTTGGTTTTATGGGTTTCTTGGTATTTGGGAAAATGAAACAAGAGTCAGGCCAATTGTCTCAGTGAGCTCATAGGGCCTAGAAATCCATGTGGAGCTAGGGACACGGTCCCAAAATACTCTCTATGACGGTGGTTTGATTGGAATATAGACACCAACCATATGGCCAAGTCACCCATCACCACTAGTTTTCCCTGATGTATTGTTTTGGCTCCTTTTGATTTTTTGAGATTTTTGACCCGTTGAATGGTTGGTTTTATTCATTTTTACTTAATGTTGGTTGGGATGGTTTTGGGTTGTTCTGTTTAGATTTTAAAATGATATTTGGTTTGAAAAAAGGATGATTGGTTCGTTAATAATGAGGTTTCCAAAACCAAAACACTGAATCCTTTGGAGATTGAAAGAGGTTGTTTTGAAAGTGGGAGTCATTTTGGAAAATGTTTTTGTGGTTTTTTAATGGTTTTGTAAGATTTCAAAATGGAAAAAATGAGCTTGGAACTTCAAATTATTTTTCTTTGATGATGAGGTGTAGTTTTAAAATTGGTTGCGGTATTTTTAAAGTTGTTAGGAAAGTGAAAATGTTTCTTTTATCTAGCCCTTGGTATCGTTATGAGTGATCACATATATGTATAAGGATGTATGTATGTGCCATGTGCATAACTATTGGTATGTATGGGTGAATTCTTGAGTTATTCCCAGAGTGTATATATGTGAGGCTAAATGGAATAAAAATAGTGGGTGATTGGTTTGTAAGGCTTGATATTTTTTCTGAAAATCATTTTCAAAAATGGGGATTTCAATGTTTTAAAATATATGAGTGTGTGATGTTAAATTTTTGTTTTTGGTGTTTTCTTTTTCGGAATTTCACTTTGGTGTGTTGTAGGTGTGACTGGAATCATGTTTTAAGTTTGGGTAGTTGATTTGAAAATGAGATTTGGAATTTTTATTTATGATATGTTCTGATTTGGTTTTGTGATCTCTATTTTTAGGTTTCTTCCCCACTGAGTTCTAAGAGATTTTGAGAAGCACGTGTGAATATTCTTTGATTGTGTGTCTTTCAGTTGATCAATTTGTGATTTATTGCAGGTATTTCTTTAACCATGTGTCTTTCAGTAGATAAATCTGTGATATAGATGTTTGGTTTTCCATTTCGGATATGGAGCCTAGTGGTTATTAATATCAATAGTTCTTCTAGAGGTTCTAAGATTCGAACCCTCCTTATTTTATTTGGTATCCAAAACTAGGTAAAATTGAGGAATTGATGAAAAACATCGAGGATATATTTTTTCATCTTGAATCTCATGAACCTCTCAAGCTGGAGCATTCCACATTCACATTTGATGGCCTAATTTGAGAGTGGTGGAAATATGTTCTTTAGGACAAATCACAGATGAATTTATTGTGGTAATTCTTTAAATACTCATTCATCCAACATTAATTTCATGATTATGTGATGAAACCGATGGGTTCATGGTTGTACTATCTCAAGAAGGGAGAATCAATTGTGTTGGAGTAGGCTAAGAGCTTCATCGATATGGAGTCGTATCTCCCAAACCTCATTGGGGATGAATTTTCGAAAGCTTGATTCATTTAAAGGGGACTCTGATTATGATTTCTCCCATATGTGCCTTCATTCCCTGATTATTATGAAGAAGTCATGAAGCTGGTTGTTCAAGTCGAAGTTGTATTAGTAGTGTCTGCCCAGTTTAGAAGAGACACAAAAAGGTCATTGTTTTCCGCCACACCAAATTCATCTGTGAGAAAGAACTTGTTGGGATTTCAGTGTGGGAATTCGAGGCATATAAATTTTTCATATCATGAAGCGCCTAAGATATGAAGTACCTATGACTGTTTAGGTCATTTGAAAATGTTTTTCCCAAGTGTTTCCAAGAAGTGACATGGAGCGAAATCCACTCCCTTGGGGAACCTTTCAGCTAAATTAGTTGTATGTAGAATTGAAATAAGCTCAATCAGAAACTTCTATTTTGTTGAAAATTCCATTTTATTGTAATTAATGTAATCTATGGTGTCGTCTTCTTCTGTTTGTGAATAATTATGTTGTAGTTCCTTTTGGAACTTTTTTTCAATGGGAATTTCTTTTTATTTTATTTAATGTTGCTCATGTAGAATGGTGGTGTTTTTTGTCCCATGTTTCGTTTATTTTGGTTTTTCTTACTTTTGTTAGGATTCACGAGTTGTTACATCTTATGAAATCAATGTATTTCTAGTGTCCTAATATGGTAGTGAGACCCTCATGAGATGAGCTCATGGTAAAATCTATATTCAAGGTGTTCTTGGATGAGAATTTCCGTGTTTTCTTTCCAATCAGTCCCGACGGTAGTAATTTGTAGGATTAGATAGTGGGTCATGTAATGGATGCTCATAGAGATCCAAAAAATACTACAACTAGTTTCTTTTATGGTTTTTGTGTTAGGGTTTGGGGTGTTCTTTGTTGGGTTGTGGTTAGAAAAGAGTGAGTTTATTCTTTATAATCACTTCACTGTTTGTTGGAGCTCTGTGGTCATGTGTGATGTCTTCCTTGGATGTGTGTCTTCTTTTAATGATGGTCACATAGTTTCTTTTTGGGAGTTCATAGTTATGGTCTCTAAATATAAGTGACTGTTGGTTCTTGGTCTTTTAGTTTTCAGGTATTACCATGTGGTTAAATCATCCTTGCTTTGTTTTTGATCAAAAAAATATCATGGGAATTTATGGGGGTAGAAAGTGTCATGGTGGGGATAATTATCACACCTCAACCTGAAACATAATAGTTATTTTATTTATTTTTGAGTTTCCATTAAATTTTAATCATTTTTGAGTTTTCATTTTTTTAATTAAATAAATTTAATTATGATAAAAATAAAATATAAAAAACCTAATCTAACTCTTCCCCCTTACCTAGCAGCCAAATCTCATCCCTTCCCCACCTATTCACACAACTGACCCCCTCCCCAATTTCCACGCTCAACGCCGCCCACCCCTTTGTTCATGAGCTCTCTGACATTCCATGTCCTTTTCTAGTCATTCCTCCCCCATTGTCTCCCCTCCTTCTTATGGTCGCATGATGAAACCCTTCCCCCCAGAACTCTCAACAATATGCGATCCTCCCTATCGACGAGCCTCCCTTATCTGTGGTTCCCCCACCCCAAAATCTTTGGGTTTTCAGGTCATCTTGCCTAGGTAATGTCGTAGCTCCCCTATCTTTGTGTTTTTCAGTATTTTCCCTCATCATGTGGCCCCTATTGTCTTGGTCGAACCCTAGGTCATGGGTTGATCAGGTTTTTGTATTTTAATCCATTTTTATGGTGTGTGATGGGACTCCCAGGTCCTCCTCTTGCGGGTTTCGGCATTCACCTCCAAAGGAGAAGCACTTCAGCCCATTCTAATTCATCTGCCGCCATTTGATCTTGATTACTTTTACCCTCTTATTTTTTAGTAGATTTTATTGTGTTATAAATTTTATTTGGGTAGTGAAAAGTGATATTTGGTATTGTTTTAACATGTTTATTGGTTAAAAATTATTTTTTAAAAAATAAATTTCCATGTGTTGTGCATATTGTATTATAATGTTTCTTGATAAGTATTTTATGGTTTATTTTCAATGTGAGAATTATATTTTAAAAGGAACTTGACGTTCGTATTATTTCAAAATGAGTTTTTATTGAGTAATGTAGTAGTATGGGAATAAAGGCCTTGTATTTTTTTTTTACGTATGAATTTTATATTGTTAAATTATAAATATTTTTTTCTAGGTATTTGGTTTAGAAAGAGTGTGTTTTTCTTGTGTTTGTAAAAGTGGAATTTATAAATTGTGCAAGTGATGGTAAAATAATTTGAAATGGGTTTTTGCAGTGAGTAAAATGGAAATAATCTATTTTTATTGGAATTTAGACCTTTTTAGGATCTTTTAGTATGAGTGGAAAATTATTTAAAGAATTGGAAGCAAGTTTTATAAATGATCTTATTTTATGTGTGGTTTTCTATAGGTTAATTAAATTGTTCAATGTATTCTTGAAGGTTTTTCCAAACATACATAGGTACATATATATATATATATATATATATATCCTCATTGCACATGTTCCCTCATTTCATGGGGAATAAGTGTATTATATTAAGAGTTGTATATATAAAAGGGTGTTTGTGTACGCAATTGTGGGGCGGTCTTCGTCCAAGGTGTTGGGTACCAAAATGTTTTTCTAGGTCCACTCCCTTTTGAGGTAGGTTTACCTATGAATTACCATTCAAATTAATGAATTATGGATTTATTATTGTTCTCACTTATATTTATTTATAGTTAATAATTTATGGTTTTAGAATAATTTCTTATTGTGAAACAAAGTAAGACCCTCTTTGTATTTGAATTGCATGAAACTATTTTATTAAAGGTGCTTACTAGGATTTTGATAAAATTCCCAAATGGCCTTTGTAATTAGTTATTAGTTATAAAATGGTGACTTTGGTTTCCTAAATGGGGTTTTAAGTGGTTTTTTGACTTTAAAATTGGCATGTTTTGGTTCTCCTGAAAATGGGTTTGTGTTGAGTGGTTGGTTAAGGCATGTTTGGCATTTTAATAAAATAAATTATTTTGAAAACTCTTTTTGGGGTGACTGAGGGGTGATATTGCTATGTATGTTGGTTGTGTGAGTTTTTTGTGTGATTTTCGTGCATTATGGTTTGTTACATTATTGAAATTATTGAATCATCCCCTTTTTATTTAGTACTCATTATGCGAACTTGGCATAGTAAGTGAAATTTCAATGAACGATTGCTGCACTAGTTTAGATTACGCACTGGATATTGGCCCATATAAGGGAGATGTTTTGTTATTATTATTGTTATGGTATTGGGCCCCTCGACCAGGATAGATAGGCCGATTTTCTGGCGTTAGGTAATTATGACATTATTGAGTAAGACATGCCTTTAGGGTGAGTAACATGTATATTAAGTTCTAGATTATTAAAGATCTCCTAGGTTCGACCATTGTTTATTGGATTTCTTTTTCATAAAATGATGAATATGATGCTAGTATGTCTGTGTACATTTCCATAGGTATGATATTACTATTGTGACTTCATGTATTTTTTTTTCTTGGAATGTGGTGGGCTGGTTTTGTTTAATTTTTAAAAAAGGGTTTTCAAATGAATGTGTTTTATTCTCTTTGTACAAATCCGAAAATGTTATCATCAATTTTTTTAATTCTATTAACACTAATGAAAAGGATCTAATATTGAAAATAAATAGGGGTAATGGACCATTCATTTCATTTAAGTAAAATATTTATAAAAAACTCACTTTTATAAATTGTAGTTCAAATTTGAAATTAGTAATATTATTTTGTATAAAGAAATTTTATTTGGAAGTAGATTAATTGGGTACACCTTCTAAGTTTTTATACTCATGCATATACTTATTTTTTATTTTAGTTATAGGTGTAGGTTTCAGCTTGTTGTCCATCTCCATGGGCGATGTTGAGTATTGGGATCAGAGAGTAACAAGCGGGATCACGTGGAGTTTTAGTGGTCATCAGGTACAGTTAGTTTTTCATTCCATTTCATCCTTAGTGTTCTATTTAGTTTATTTTCTTATACCTGGTTTATTATTATTAATTTTCTTATTTTTATTTATATTGATAGAAATATTTACCATTGTCACTATTTTGATTCCCTTGGTGCTTGTTGACAGCTCGGTAGGATCGGGAATGCCTCTCGGGCCTTGTCGCGGGCCGACTCGGGTAACTGGTTCATGGTTGACCCAGGTTGGGTTGTGATAGTTGGAGACCATGATCCTCCTATTTATAGGTTTATAATTGTACTACATTGATAAAAATAACCATAGAAAGTTCAACTGAGGGATATAAAACCCAATTCAATAAATCCAAAAATATAGATTGTGAATTTTTCTAATCAGAATATATCACAAGATAATCATATAAGATGTAACTACTCTATAATGTAGTACATGGAATGTTATAAGGAATATCTCTCCATTAATGAAAACATAATATTAATATAAACTTAGGCAATTAGATGTCTCCCCTAATCTAATCATATAGATGATCAATATATGATAGTTCATGATTTATTTCTACTTTTACCTTTGATAATCCATACATATACATAACAAATTATCAACATGATAATCGATCAATTCATACTAACCGTAAGGGGAAATTTCAAAATTAATAAAACCTTTCACCACATTATCCTCTAAAGATACCTTCACTTTTATTTCTCTAATGGAGCCATCCTATAATTGGGAATAGATATTTGAACCATACATATCATGAGATCAATCATAAATATAACCTATATCTCAAGTGGAAAACCCATGAAGTCCCCAGGAAATACACCATAGTACCGGTCAACTATTAGAATAAATAATATATGACAGATCCCCTTATCATCAAGATAAAGACTATAAAACTAGGTCGAATGTATCCCTAGATGTCGATTTTCCTATCTCAAATGAACTATCAAAAAATATCACCCATTGAAAAGAGTATGAGAGTCATAATGAAATGATGTAAATAATACCCACTTTTGGTAGTGTTAAATTAGAACCATATAACAACTATATCTATCTATTACTAGTGTCATATCTAAACTACACCTCTCTAATGCAATTAAATCTTATATATAATGATATCCATATGTCACGGTTTCACAAAAAGAACAATGATGAATACCCGTAGATCGCTCCCATAAGAGAGTATTTATAGAAATCACTCCCTAAATATACTCTATAGATAGAAAAAAATCAATAAAATACATAATAGAAATATATTAATGTGATGTACCCATAGAAAATAATGCTTAGTAAAGGGTATATGTCACTAAGATCATAACATTGTTTTTGAACATCCCTCTTCAATATCAGTCAGTAGAAACTCATTATCATTACATTTTTATGGCCTCAAGCATTATACACGGCCTCATGAAACTTTACTACATTGAGGAGAACCAATATAATACTTTGTTTACCCTAAGAACCTCAAACACACCCATTACCTGAAAAAATAAAAGAACTGTAACTACTATCCTATTATAGCACCATAGATTCGATAAATAATCACTGAGTATAGACATTGATGGTTTCATTAGTTATATAAGAAAGAAAAATGGAAGAAAATTTGTCAACTCCCCATTTTTTAACATAACATACACTCCACTGTAGGTAAGTGGAACTACAATAAAGTATTACCTAACATTCCACAGTGATAACATATAAGCTATGACCTCCCATGTTAGGAAGAAGAAGGGTTATAATAAGGGTTAGCCTACCTATTTCCATTCCTATACCTCGTATAATAACTTGGATTCCCTAAAATTCTACTTCCATCTAGGGTTTCTCTATATGATAAGGGCCTAATTTATAGCATAAAAAAGAGATATAATCTTAAATATTTTCACCTAATAATGAATTGAGTCTCTCAATAAATCCACAAATTAATGATCTCGGGTGATCTCATCACTCACAAGTAAAGGAGAAAAGTGGAGTAGATTTGTAAAAAATATAGCATATTACATCACTGATATACTACACTGAGTCATATCAATAACCGTCCAATATCTTCCATCTCTTAGTAACTCAAGAAATAAATTCTCAAATAAATGATCTTGAATATCTATATATGGTATCCCTATATACTGATTATCCCATGAATGAACATACCACTAACACCTCAATATTCCTTTAAGAATATATATTCTACCACAACCACATTTTAAATGGGTTACTCTAATCAGTAAAATATTTCCTTTTTTGGTCTCTATCGACATCTCAACTACCTAAGGTCTGACCTCTCGAGTAAATAATGGTTGATGAAGAAACTTGAACACCATAGTAAAATCACATAAATAAGGTTATATTATCATAGGACCATAACCCAAAAAATTAATAACATGAACTATATTACCATGAATCTTTATATCCATATGAGTTACAAGTAGAACTGGAGGCTCTAGTTCAACAACTAGTGGGGTAGACTCATCCCTTCCCCTTTAACACTTGACATACTGTCATCTCAATGGAGTGTCACTAAAATTCCATAAAAATGGCTCAAAAACACATATATAATTGTAATGAATATAATAATTAAGGAATAAATTAAAAAAATTAGTTTCAAACTGTTATACACAAACACACACACACTAGAATCCTTGGGTTCTCACATAACCTTGTCCCTCTCTCGTGAATTGTTTTCCCAATCTCTCATAGAGTAAAAAATAAAATACTTAAAGGATTTAATGTCATAGTTAAATATTTACAAAATAAAATAATTTTTCTATTAAAAATAATATAACAATCATGATATATTTTAGAACACTATATAATTTATAGCTTCCACTTAAAATAAATAAACCTCATATCATAATAAATGTTCTCAATCTACAGAAATCATAGGAATGTTATGAGAATATTATGTTCACAGAATTTTGCACAAATATGTGACATATTTACACCCTATTCCATGATTAAAATCCAATAAATCTCATGTCAATATCACAATGCATCATTTTTGGAAAAATTGTACCAGTAATAAAAGAGATAAACAAGAACAACAATATTATCCCTAGTAATATGAACTTTCTTAATTCATGAAGTTTCTATTATGAGGAAATGAATCTATCTAATATTATAATCACATAACACCTCATGACTATCTCATGATGAAAAGTAATAAAAAAGAATATAAACATTTATCTAATATTATTTTTATATTACAACATCTAGTACACCTCTATTGTCCCTGAATCAGGTTCCACATACCTCATGCCACCATCCTATATACCTAATGTTTATGACTAGTGTGAGGATCTATGTGTAATGTAGGGAGATCATACCCTCAATGGTATAAATAGTTATAAATCATAAAATATGAAATATAAATAATAGTTTCCTCAATATGATAATATAAATTAGTCATCGCAACTTCAAGTTCCTTATATGATGAGTAATAACCCCCATTCTATAAAAAATGTATATCATTTATGGTGGGAAATAAAACCAATATAAAATTTATATATCCAATGGGAAGAGAATATATAGATATACCAAAGGTAATAGTCATTTAGTAATAATACAAAATTCTATTTAAGTGCATACCATGTTACTAACTTCCACCTTCTATCTAACTCATCATCAACCACAAAGAATAGTTCCTTTTCACTTATCGACACCAGCAAGCATACAGATTTCCTTGGTACCCACAATATATAAAAAGGGTGAAAGGACCTAATGTATATATGTAAATCATAATAGGGAGGGGTAAATTAATTATTATAATTAACTTGTTGGGTTTCTCCTTAAAACAACATTCAGAACCAATTAACGTAATTACTTTTATGGCTGTCACATTAATAAAATAGAAAAAGAAGTTAACAACATGTAATTTACAAGGATCACTTCTTAAAACAAAAAGGTTAATCCTTGTATTTATTTAGATTAACCTAAGATAGTAGAAAAATTATCATTTTGATTAAAAAATCAGGGTTTATCCTTGAACTTATGTTACAAATAAACCTCACAACTTCCTAAAATTCTACTGTATAAATATAATGATAAAAATATTT
Organism: Viscum album; assembly: GCA_963277665.1. Taxonomy (NCBI): domain Eukaryota; kingdom Viridiplantae; phylum Streptophyta; class Magnoliopsida; order Santalales; family Viscaceae; genus Viscum; species Viscum album. Next base: position 806,803,149 of record OY728155.1, read on the forward strand.
TTTTGAAATATGAAATTCATCATCCAGATAAATCTTTTATCATTATTTCTTTGTATTGTTCCTCATTCTTCTTCTTCTACTTTTATATTAGTTAGTATCCACTTTTTTATCATATTTTTCTCACTATAGGATAATATCTATATTCTTCATTAATATGAATATATTCACTCACAAAAAATAAAATATTCCCACATAACTAAAAAAATTATTTTATCCTATAGCATCGATTTTCCTATTTAAAATCATAATTTCTAATTTAGAATATACAAAAATTACTTCCCTTAAAATTATATTTCAGATTATCGTTTTGTTATTACTTATTTATCCTTATTTGAAAATTGGTCAAGTTCATCATAGAAAAACTATATATATTGAAGCAATAAAATTCATTTTTTCATAACTAGTTTGATATTTCATGGTGTAACACATTTATCCATAGTGTGAACTGCCTTCCTTTATCAAATTCTTGAATCTAAAACTCCCTTACTAATATATAATCCATATAGAAAAAAAAATAAAAAAGTACCTCGTTTTAAATTTTAACTATCAATGAATTTTTTGAAATATTTATTCTAAAATATATCCCTTTTAAATTTATGAACATGCTATCAACTCATAGAGAAATCATCTTTTGTGAACGTGTATTTTTATTTGTATCAACAGTTGGATATCATTCTTATTTTGTATCTAAATCATCATCTTACATATTATGTAATAATTTTTCATTTTTCATAAAATATACACCAATATTCAAAAACATATTATTTATCCTTCTTCAACATCTTGTACACCACTAAAAAACACATGTATACTAATGTAAGATTATTACCTTTTCTGGTTTATATGTTATGAGTATAAATTATATTACATATTTTCAACCCACATAGGATTACTCTAAAAAAATAATATTTATGTTTTTAATTGGATATATTTAGCCCCATTTTCACTACCTCAAATAATAACATCATACGTATGATTTTGATATTCTTATCATTATTTTCTTATCAATTTTAAATTTTCACCATTGAAAAATATTATTACATATTCTCTAAAACATAAGATGTATAATATGACATTATCAAATTTTCATATTATCTCCAACCCATCATTTATGTTCATATCAAGGAAAATTTCAAGAGGTAAATATGTTTAACACAACTAATTGTTATAATAATTCAAAAAAAATTTAAATCACTTCTGAAGACATTAAAACATGTCAGCAAACTTTATATCACATAAGAAAATATTATGTAAAGTGATTTTGAATTTATTTTTTATATTGAAAAATATATATTATAAATTAAACATATCCACTCCATCATCATTCATTATTCTTATATATATAATACTAAAATTTAATGGAATCTTAATGAACACCAAATAAAAAAATCAACTTGTGTATCAGCATTCTCCCAATAACTCAATTTTTTTAAAATATCATTTTGTCTTAATATTCTAGCCCTTTAGATTTTATAAGAATGTAATGAACATAAATCACTTTCAATACCAAAAAAACTATAAATAAATCTTCATTAAATTATTCTAATCCTACATGAATCAAATAGGTGTAAGGAATAAAAACACGGAAGGATAATAAAATAATTTCTATTAAATATCATTTAATTATTCACATATTTTATCTTCCTGATAAGAATTGAAAAATAATATTTTATTAAAAAAATCCACTTGAGTTCAACTAATAATCATTATATCTCCAATTAAAAAAAATTAAAACTATCATCTTAATGATAGATCCCTATATAAATATACACTAAATCTATTAGAATAATTTCTAAAATATTCATAACTCTAAAAAAACTCACACATCCAGACATGATTCCCTGAACACATTCCACTATTTATAACACTCTATAAATATATACTCACTATAAATAAAATATCTCAACAAATAGAACGAAAAAATGTTAATGGATTTATCTAACATATTATTAATCACCCATGTAAATACATAAGTTAATAAACACAAATATATATTTTTCGTTATCCCACCCTGAAAACATTAACCAAAGAACAAGTGAGATAGTGGATGGATTCACCAAACCTTATCAATTATTGGAATGAGGTTGAACTTATATTAACCACTCAATTCATTAAATGAATAGTTTGTTAGTGTGTTAACAAATAAGTTTATTATTATTTTTTGGAAAACATTCTATCATTGAAACACATTTTTATACAAGTTATTTCACAAAGTTATATTTTATATCAATGTTATTTGATCTTGACTACCAAACTATATTTCTTGATAAATTAATAGAACTTTTATTATCAAAGACCATAAGTAATGGAAGCCTTAATTGAAACTTTAGATATTTAAAATGCGTCCTTATTCTCATAAAATGGATTATAACTGATGTTGAAAACATTTATTTTCTTCATCCATAGATAGGTTCACAGAAATTACTTTTTTATGCCAAAATGATCAAATTTATACAAAAAATAAAACTATATATAATAAAGATTTTCATTCATAAAAATAACTATATGAATCCTCATCTATATAAATAAACAAGTTAATATTTTATATTCATATTATACTTCAACCCATAGTATTTAATTTCCTTCAATTACATTTTAACCCTTTTTTCAACCATAAAGTGATAATATTTAAGTAAAACTTGGTCCGTGGAACAAAATGTAATAATATATACAATATTCATCTTTGAATGTGATAAAAAAAAATTTAACATCCAATTAGAATCCTGAATTCTAGTCAGTCTACTTATTTCTCTCTCTCATATTTCTATATTTTGGTTCCAACTAAGAGAGTTGTAGAAACTAGATTGAATCCTCTATGAAAATGTTATACAAATTTTCCCAAGAATACCTATATTAAAAAATAAATATGTGGGTTTCCAATTTTGACATTTGTAATCTCATAAAGTATTTTACTTCTCCAATCATGGAAATTTTAATAAAATTATACATTTTAAAGGAAAAAATATCACAATATCCTTCTTTATTTTTTGAAAAAATGGTATCATAAACATATAAAATAACATAAAGTGTTACCACGTTTCCATATTTAACATATAGATTATTTTAAAATCTTCGGTTTTTTTAATATTAACTACTTTAAGAAAGAATGTAACATGGAATACCATGATTTTGGGCCTTTTTACAAACTATTTAAATCCTTATTTAATATCTATAAAAAACATTCATATTTACCAAGAATGAAACCATTGTGTTTCTCAATATATGCATCATCTTCCAACTCTCCATTGAGGAAGTTATACTCAACAATCATTTGGAATATTGTATATTTATTTTATACTACAATACCATAAAATATCATAATGGATGATAGTCTAGAAAATGATATAAATGTCTCATTAAAATCAATTTCATAAATTTATTTGTACCTTATAGGAACTTGTATTCACTTTTTTTAAAAATGAAACTATTTTAATTCAGTTATTTCTAAAAACCCCATTTCTTCTGATAAAATTATTATTTTACGTCTTGGTTACCAGCTCCCATGTATCATTCATCTCAATATGTTGTAATTATAAATTTAGAGAAATATATCATTCTTAATGTACCAATGTCATGTCCATATCTATTTCTTTAACGGTTGAAAATATTAAGTTATGTATTGTATTTATGAAAGTTATTCTTGTCCAAAACTTTTATCCTTAATTCGAAATGATATTTTAGTCCTCTAACTGATTTATCATTCTTTTATTATATGATTAAATTTTCTATCCTTCACTATGATTTTATAAATCATAATCTTTGATCTTTTTTCTTATGAACATACAAAATTTTCATAAACCACTACCTATTTCTTTTTAAAAAAAATAGATTCATCATCAATTCAGGAACATATTTCTTGTTGTTTGATTTCAATAGTTGAATTTTCAAGCAGCATTAAATCAGTTGATTCAATAATTTTTCCTATCTCTTTAGTCTAGGCATGTTATCGTCATCTAGTTGGTGGAAACATGTAAAGATACCATCATCTTCTCTTGGTTAATGCTTCCATATATTTTCACCTTTCACTTTGATTAAATAAGGGATTCCGAATGACATAAAATATTTCAAACTTTGGGAGATATTAAAATATATATTTCATGGTGATATATTTAAATTTTTAATATATACACAATGGATTTGAATGTGTATTATTGCACCAATTTAATTGCTTTATAAATATCAAGAATTATCATGAAGAATCAGAATAATATGGAAAACGTATACCAAAATTATGATCTTCCATTAAAAAACACCATTATATTAGGGTTTTTACACTGAATTAATCTCATGTTGAATTATATAATTATGAAAATAAAAATAAAATCTCTCAAAAGTATATTCAACACCCTTATATGTCTAGATATTTTCTAAGGAGAAACAAAAATTCATTTAATGAGTTCGACTTAAATGATTAATAAATTAGAGAAACGAATTTATGATTCATAAGCATAATGTGTGTAATATGAGTAAAGTGATCAATAAAGGAAATAATATACTTAGCTTCATTTATTTATTTTTTCTTTAGTGGTCCAGAAATTTCAAAATGGATAATCTCAAATAGGTGATCTGTTTTAATAAAAAAAATTATACTCTTAAAAATATATAATCTTACCCATTTTTAAACTAGATCACATCCAGTTTCTATATTTCTTCATTATATTCACATAAAAAAATTCTCCCATTGGTTAATATTTACTTTGTTATTTTGGGAAATAGTACCTAGACATTAATACCATAACTGATTTTATTCATTAAATATTATATAGCATGAGATTCCAGTATCAATAACCTAATAAATATTTCCATTTTTTATATTGATTTTTTTAATAAACATCCACCTTTAAAAGTTTATAATAAGAATAAAACTTTTAAAAAAATACTTCATTTCCTTCCTCACATAGATAAGGTACAATAAATTGATTTTTCTTCATCCCAACCACATATAGAGTGTTCATGGATTTTATCTTCTATTTTCCAATCATGCTTGAACAAACTCATTTTATTTAGATTAACCCCTAATTCATAACGGTCACTTAATCTTCCAAACTATATTCAACATCTTTCCTGATTTTCAAATATCATTCTATATTTTTAGAACAAGAAACTACCCATGATCCATGAAAATTATCCTTTCAAAAAACTAGGTATAACTTTAGAAATAAATCCCTTTTCCTTTCCATTTGTATTATTATTTTGAGAATTATGAGTATTATAAATTATAATCAAATAGGATAGTGGGATGGTGAGGTAATAATCATCAAGGTTAACAGGATATTCAAATTTTCTACAAACTTATTACAATGGTATCAAACCTATACATATATATTTTATGTTTCTTCTGAATTTTTATTTTTTTATATATTTAAGTCCCCAAAAATGGTGTCTCTAAATCCTTATAGGCTCATGGGAATATATTTACTTAAACCAAAAATTTAATTCCTTGTTCCCCAATACTCTATAATTCCAAAATTATCTATAATTAAATATTTACCTATGAGAATATATTGTTTTCCACATATTGAAACATGTTTTTCATATTTCTTTTGAAAATATTTTTTAGATATTTTTTGTGAACCAAATTTTTTATAGAATAAAAAAATCTTCTTTGACATAATATTCATTCCATACCATTTCCATTTACCAGTTTTAGTATATTTTTCTCTAAATTCTGTGATTCTATAATTTTTATATTTTTTTAGTCACATTATTTTTCTATAAACTTGTATTTCTTTACATGTGTCTTAAAATAAGAGCATATGTAACACCCCAAGCTTCTACGGTACGTTTCCCTTCGAATAATGCGATAGCGTGTGTTGTACGCAACCTCAAGTTCTAACACACACCACAACTAATTAAACTAGCCGTTGTGAATAGTAATACCTACTTTTTGAAATCATATATATTTTATATTTCAAAATGGACTTCATTTTTAGATTCGGAATATCAAAATTAGCCTAGGGTGAAATTTTGGTACTTTTCGGATAACTTTTATATTTTGATGAATAGTGAAAATTACTAAATTTTAATTAAAAACAACTTTTTTAATCAAAATAATTAATAGTGATAAATTGTGAATTTGAGTGGTTTTAAAGTATATTTAGAATATATTTTTACCATTTAATATAATGTTGGTCATTGGACATAATTTTACAATTAAACCGAACATAAACAAGTGTCAATCTTTTGATAGTTATTACCTCTTAAAAACACGCTTTTTGTTTTGACAGCGGGAATTAATTTTAAATTAATTTCTGCCAATTATGTGTTTTGAATTTAGGAAAATGGATTCCATATTTGGAATCAGGATGTTCAAATTGTGTAAATAGGTAACTTTTATTTTTAGACATTTTGAATAGTTACTGTGGTAAATATTTTATTTACCATGGTTAAAGGGTAAATCCGGTAAATAAGGGTTAAAACATAATATTATAATAATACAAAATTACCCTAAAACGTGTCCTAACCTTATTGGTGGACACATACCCGACCATGGGCATCCTTGGGTCAATTTGGGGACCCCTTGGATCCACTTGTATGTGGTAGGGACACATTATATTAATAAAGTTAAAATAAAAATAAAAATGGCATAAGCTTACATCTTTTAGAAGAACAATTTTTACATAGGGTTATACATGTTGAATTTTCTATTATAAATATTCATTAGAAAGCTAAAACGATTTCCTACATAATTATATTTTATTTATAATTTTTAGACATCAAATAATTTAAATTATTAATGACACAATAATGATGCAATGTTTACCTCATTAATAAATCATTTAAATAAATAAGATTATAATGATTAAAATATTATCTAAAACCTGTCCAATTATTATTGGTTGATGTTATTTAGAATATGAGTCATCTTATCTTCGACCTCAATGATTTTTGGACCATTATAAACCGAATATAATTATATTATAAAGTAATACTTTCACTCTTTCCTAAAGAGCCCCTCCTCCCCCTTATAAAAGGAGACCACTTCTACTCATTAATCACACCTCTCAAGCCACTTGGCTCGTCCAAACTCTGCCCAAATAAGCTCCCCACATCCCTCTCCTCCTCCTTGAAGCTTCCCCTTAGGCAGAAAGCATTTCAACAAGTCCTTTGGTTCCAACCAAAGTGAGTTACCTAAATTAAAGGTAACGATTTTTCTTAAATTATTTTCATTTATTTTGCTTCTTCAACCCCCAAACTCTTTTTATTTCCTTTCTTTTGTAACAACACCAGTATCCTCAATATACTAGGATGTTGTTATAAGAAGGATTCAAACTACACATACACACAACTCCATCTAATGGATGATGAACATAATGTTTCTGTGGATGGCAAACTAACGCCTCACGAAACGATGATTGTTCAAATATATCTTACCGCCTCTCATGGTGGCCATTATGATGGAACTGTAATTAAATATGATTTTAATGATATATATTTTATATATAATCTTCTGTAATTCCATTTTATTTCATACCATTATTCGTTTCATGTTGTATATACATACGATAATTTCATTTGAGGAAGTGCGGACTACCGCCCCCTTAAAATGATATGACTCGTTCATACCACACATGGAACGTATAAAGGATGGTGTTAATGAACTTAAGTAACATATATAAAATATTATATTATACTGGAATAGTAATATACCTATGTATCATTTGTATTCGATTCTTTTAAAATAAAAATTAAATGGAAGTAGCGTTCGTGCGTACGTACGGACTACCGTCTCCACGAACGCGATGAGATTCATTTTCCATCGTATCCATTCAAGTATAATTATCATTTGATGATTTAAAAATGATGTTTAAGGACTTGATACCATTCTGGATTTGAATAATATACAACTTATCCTTTACAAACATGTCTTACGTAACAAAACATACAAAAGCAAACAAGTAAGTTCACACCCGAAACAGCGATAATACTAAGATATTATTATCAAATCAATATTAAAAGATCATATATGATATCATATTAATGTATATGATTCTTGTATAATTTAGTAACAATTATTTCACTATTATACAGGAGGTTAACCTACCCCAACCAAGGAAAAGTACAAGGTAAGGGTTATTTCACAATCTCTTCATTATCCGAGGTTGTTTATACGTAATAATCTACTGGGATCTCTTTATCATCCACATCCATGTTTCTTAAAAATGTATTTCAAAACATTTTTACTATTTACAAGAATATGGGTTTAAGTCATTTATACCCTTGTTTGACTTTTTATAAGAGGTTTATAAAGGAATCTTTCCGTCGTTTTCAAAACAAGGTCCTTTTTAACCTTTTCGACAGAATTGAGGTAAGAATGTTTTTTTTAACTTATACGGCGGGTGCTGTTATTTTCCGCCGTTATAAAATCGTCGAAGCTTTCCATACAATCTTATAAGATTATTTTCAAAGAAAATGTTTTATTTTATATGGATCTTAAATGATTTCAAAATAAAAAGAGATATTTATTTAAAAAGAATTTTGATTTCATCTATGTCAACATCCTTTGATGGATTTTACGCTTATTTGAATTTGATCTATTGTGATACAAAACTTCTATATTGTATTGAAGGTTTTGTGATATGTTTGACTGTGGATGTGCTATTTTTATACCATTCATAGTTTATGGTGAAATTATTGACATTTTGTATGCTAGTTTTAATACGAATGTTTATGTTATGTTTAAACCTTTTCATATGGGAATGCATTGGACTTAGTAAGTGACGGGTGGAGCCCGCTATAGCTCCTCGATGCATCGGTAGGTCTCATGAGACAAACTAGTGTCTTGGCACAAGGCCTTGACAAAATCTTATTTGTAGTCTTGGCACGAGGCCTTGGCTATGTGGTTATGATAGTCTGGCATTATGCATTCCAACATTATGAAAGTGGTTATTGATTTTTGCATGTGATTATTCGATTAGTAGAATATCCATGTGAATAATTAAATGGAATTATTTCATTTTATTTATGCCATACCATGTTGAAAGTTCATATTTAAAAGGCTTTTGTTTTAGTTATACATTGCCTTAAATGTTTATTCTTTCCGCTATATTGTTATCCTTACTGGGCATTTGAGCTCACCCCTTTTCTATGTTTTATTTTTCCCAGGATGTGAAGAAGTAAGTTATGAATGACCTGCAGGGATTTTATGAGGGGATAATAGTGTGGTCTATTGAGACATTATGTTGTTGTAGTAGTTTTTCATTTTATAATGTAATGTAAAACTTATGAATATATCTGGCATTTTCCAAGGCTACTAAACCAATCGGTCTTTCGAGATTTGATCTTTCTTATGATCATGCCAATGTTATGTAATAATGCACCGACTCTGGGTAACTGGGGTCGGGGCGTTACAGTTGGTATCAGAGGAAGTTTAGTACAAACCTTGGAAGCTAGATTTAGATAAACTCTGATTAGAGCACATAGACCTAAGATGAACATTGAGGATTAGTATAGAAGAACTTCTTAGAATTTTGGTATTGTAGAGACTTTGTGAGTTTTCCGAGCAATACATCCCTGTCTGGATACGAGCAGGTAGAGGCGGCTCTGGCACAGATGTACCTAGGGGTAAAACCCGAAAACACCGCTTTGAGCTAGACTCGAACGGGAACTGGTGCACGACAACGGGCCTTGCTGCACTCTTGGTTACGACACTCCCGGGGGATATGCTTAGGATAACTCTCACTTTCTTTACAAATCATTATGAAGGGTTTATGAGTATATACTTCCTCAAAGAAAACATATTTATGATTATGGATTATATCCATAGATAGTTCAATTTATGTTTAGTGTTTTATAAGTATGGGATTATGTATTTTGATTCATAAACTGATCTTGTTTATGCCATTGTTTAGAAATGGCGCCTAGTGGAAGAAATGGAAACCGTATCAATGCACGCACCCCATGTAGGGATTGCCCTCCTGCTCAAGATAATTATAGTGGGGCTAGTGATGCAACTGGTGCTGATCAGCTAATCACCGTACTGGGACAACTTACTCAGGTTATGAATAATAACCTTACCCGTATGGAGAACCCTGATCCGCAGCATGGAGGATCAATGTTAGATCGATTCATGAGACAACAACCACCAACGTTCAATGGGAGTACAAATCCCTTATTAGCTGAGCAATGGATATTTTCCCTAGAGAAAATATTTCAGGCTTTGGGGAGTAGTGAAAGGGAAAAAGTTACCATGGCAGTTTACCGCCTCACTGGAGATGCTGATCAATGGTGTTCATTGATTCAAAACATGAAGGAAGATGATGAAGTATCAAACATGGAATGGAGGGAGTTCAAAGATCTTTTTTTAGAAAAATACTTTCCTCGCGACCATCGAGCAGATATGGAAAGGCAATTTCTGAGTCTGAGACAAAAGGAGGATGATAATGTCACAAAGTATGAGGCTAACTTTACAAGGTTAGCGAGGTATGCTGGAGATTATATTCGCAACCCAAGAAGTAAGATTGATCGTTTCTTTGATGGGTTAAAACCATTTCTCCGTCGAGCATTAGTCTCACAATCCTTTTCATCATACGAAGACATTGTCTCATGTGCTATCAAGACCGAAAAGGAATTCTCTAAGTCTTATGACTTTAAAGCAAAGCAAGAGAAGAAGAGACCTGCTGATCAATCTGGGAATGGAAATAAGGGGAAGAAGGGAAAGGTTGAATATCCATCTTGTGGTAAATGCGGGAAGAAACATCCTGGTACTTGCTTGAAGGGAATGGGAGTCTCTTACAAGTGTGGTGAAAAAGGCCACCATGCTCATGATTGCAAGGGGAAGAAGGAAGATACCAACGTTCAGTGCTACAATTGCAGGGAGATGGGGCATTATGCAAATGCATGCCCTAAGCATCAGGAGAACTTACCTCAGAAAAGTCCAAGGGATCAAGGCCAGGCTTATGCTATCACTACTGCTGAGGTAGAAGCTCCGAAAGACGTGGTGGCAGGTAATTTAATGGTTTCCTCAAGTTTAGAAAATGCATTATTTGATTCTGGATCATCGCATTGTTTCATATCTTCCCAGTTTGCTAAGAAAATTAGATATTTCCAATTTGATTTAATAAGGGAGTTGTCTGTTAAAACTCCTAAGGGAAGTATCGTTGCAACAAAGTTTTGTGAATCAGTCCCCATTAGAGCACATAAATTTTCTTTATCTGTTGTTTTCATCGTCATACCTATGATTGAGTTTGATATAATCCTCGGTATGGACTGGCTTTCGGACTATGATGCGAAGATTTATTGTAAGAAGAAAGAGGTTACGATTCTTGATGATAATGATAAGGAGCACCTTATTTTTAGAGCAGAATCGTCACCACCTAATTCTTATTTAGATCCACCCCCAACAGCTCAACTTAATTCAATTATTGGGGAAGAAGAGAATGAAATAACTGTCGGTGAGGAAAGGAATGTTCAAATAGAGGATGTACCTGTTGTGAAAGAATTTGTAGATGTATTTCCGGAAGATTTACCTGGACATCCTCCAGAACGAGAAGTTGAGTTTTCTATTGATTTGATTCCTGGATCAAGGCCTATATCAAAGACCCCTTATAGAATGGCCACTGTAGAGTTAGTCGAACTAAAGAAACAACTAGAGGAATTGAGTAATAAAGGATTTATTCGCCCTAGTGTTTCTCCATGGGGAGCCCCTGTTCTTTTTGTTAAAAAGAAAGATGGATCTATGAGGTTATGTATCGACTACAGGGAGATCAATGCTATAACAATAAAGAACAAGTATCCCCTACCTCGTATTGATGATTTATTTGACCAACTGCATGGAGCTCAATACTTTTCAAAGATTGACCTTCGATCTGGATACCATCAGTTGTGTGTGAAGAAGGAAGACATTCCGAAGACAGCATTTCGAACCAGGTACGGGCATTACGAGTTTACTGTAATGCCGTTTGGATTGACTAATGCACCCTCTGTGTTCATGGATCTGATGAATAGAGTTTTCAAGGAGTATCTCGATGAATTTGTGGTGGTATTTATTGATGATATCTTGGTATACTCCAAAACCTACGAAGATCATGAAAATCACTTGCGCATTATCTTGAAGACTCTGAGGAGGCATGAATTATATGGGAAGTTTAGCAAGTGCGAATTCTGGCTTCAGGAGATTTCTTTTCTTGGCCATATTGTCTCTAAAGATGGAATCTCTGTTGATCCTTCTAAGACCAAAGCAATCCAAGAATGGCCAGCACCTACGAGTATAACTGAGGTACGCAGTTTTATTGGTTTGGCAGGTTATTATCGACGTTTCGTCCAGAATTTTGCCCGATTGGCTAACCCATTAACGAAGCTCACACGTAAAGGGGTTAAATTTGTTTGGACAAAAGAGTGTGAAGAATGTTTCGAAGAACTGAAGAGAAGATTAGTCAATGCTCCTATATTGACTTTACCATTGGGGAATGATGGGTTCGTTATTTATAGTGATGCATCGAAGAAAGGACTTGGCTGCGTCCTTATGAAAAATGATAGAGTTATTGCCTATGCATCACGACAGTTGAAAATTCATGAACAAAACTATCCTACTCATGATCTCGAGTTAGCAGCAGTGATCTTTGCTTTGAAGATATGGAGGCACTACCTCTATGGTGAAAAATGTGAGATTTATACTGATCACAAGAGTTTGAAGTATATTTTCTCACAAAAAGAACTCAACATGAGGCAAAGGAGATGGCTTGAATTACTCAAGGATTATGATTGCATGATACACTACCACCCGGGGAAAGCAAACAAAGTAGCAGATGCTTTGAGCAGAAAAGACCATGGAGTTCTGAACATGATGAGAATTGAAAGGGATCCAATTTTCATGGATCTAGTGAAGATGGACATGGGAATAACCAGGGAAGGTGAAACATCAATGCTTTTTCAAATGGTTGCCAAACCATCTTTACTAGAAAGGATTAAGAGTTCTCAGAACGATGATGAAGAATTTCAGAAGAAGATTAAAGCTGTGAATGATGGGAGATTGAGAGACTTTGTGTATGAAGATGGAATTTTGAAATTCGGGAAGAGACTTTGTGTTCCCAATATACCTGATCTAAAAAGGGAATTGCTGGATGATGCTCATAGTTCCAATTTCTCTATACACCCTGGGAGCACCAAAATGTATAGAGATTTGAAGGAACATTTTTGGTGGGACAACATGAAGAGGGAGATTGCTGATTTTGTGTCAAGATGTATGGTTTGTCAACAAGTGAAAGCTGGAAGGCAACAGCCTGGAGGAGTCATGCAACCTCTTCCCATACCAGAGTGGAAATGGGACAATGTTACGATGGACTTTGTCATGGGGCTACCAAAGACTCCTAGAAGGAATGATGCAATATGGGTGATTGTTGATCGTCTTACCAAGTCAGCACATTTTCTTGCTATAAGAGAAGATCTACCCCTGGAACGTCTAGCAGGACTATATATTAATGAAGTTGTGAGACTTCATGGAGTACCCCTATCGATTGTTTCTGATCGTGACCCCCGTTTTACTTCAAGATTTTGGAAAAGTCTTCAGAAATCCCTGGATACTGAACTTCATTTGAGCACTGCTTACCACCCTCAGACAGACGGACAATCAGAACGGACTATTCAAACCTTAGAAGACATGTTGAGATCTTGATCACTTGACTTTCAGGGTATGTGGGATCAATATTTACCTCTGGTAGAATTTTCCTATAACAATAGCTTCCATTCGAGTATTCAGATGGCACCATATGAAGCGTTATACGGAAAGAGATGTCGTACACCAACCTGTTGGGATGACGTTGGTGAAAGAAAACTTGTAGGCCCAGAACTGGTGGAGGAAACGGTGGAAAAGGTGAAAGTAATCCAAAATCACATCAAAGCAGCTCAAAGTAGGCAGAAGAGCTATGCCGATAATCGAAGGAAGGATTTGGAATTTCAAGTCGGTGATCATGTTTTCCTAAAGGTATCTCCATGGAAGGGAGTCATACGTTTTGGTAAGAAAGGTAAATTGAGTCCCAGGTACATCGGACCTTTCGAAATTCTAGAACGAATTGGGGCTGTAGCTTACCGATTGGCAATGCCGCCAAGTCTCTCCAAAGTTCACGATGTGTTCCACGTATCTCTGTTGAGAAAATACATGCCTGACCCAACGCATGTACTCACCTATGAGGAATTAGAACTGGAACCCGATCTGTCTTATTGCGAAGAGCCCGTCAAGATTCTTGATACGAGAGAACAAGTACTGAGAAACCGGACGACGCGTCTGGTAAAAGTTTTGTGGAGAAATCATAAGATGGAAGAGGCAACGTGGGAACCCGAGGAACTTATGATGAAAAACCACCCGAGTCTTTTTATGCAGTAATACCCTAGAAATTGCGAGGACGCAATTATTTGAAGGAGGGGAGAATGTAACACCCCAATCTTCTACGGTACGTTTCCCTTCGAATAATGCGATAGCGTGTGTTGTACGCAACCTCGAGTTCTAACACACACCACAACTAATTAAACTAGCCGTTGTGAATAGTAATACCTACTTTTTGAAATCATATATATTTTATATTTCAAAATGGACTTCATTTTTAGATTTGGAATATCAAAATTAGCCTAGGGTGAAATTTTGGTACTTTTCGGATAACTTTTATATTTTGATGAATAGTGAAAATTACTAAATTTTAATTAAAAACAACTTTTTTAATCAAAATAATTAATAGTGATAAATTGTGAATTTGAGTGGTTTTAAAGTATATTTAGAATATATTTTTACCATTTAATATAATGTTGGTCATTGGACATAATTTTACAATTAAACCGAACATACACAAGTGTCAATCTTTTGATAGTTATTACCTCTTAAAAACACGCTTTTTGTTTTGACAGCGGGAATTAATTTTAAATTAATTTCTGCCACTTATGTGTTTTGAATTTAGGAAAATGTATTCCATATTTGGAATCAGGATGTTCAAATTGTGTAAATAGGTAACTTTTATTTTTAGACATTTTGAATAGTTACTGTGGTAAATGTTTTATTTACCATGGTTAAAGGGTAAATCCGGTAAATAAGGGTTAAACAATAATATTATTATAATACAAAATTACCCTAAAACGTGTCCTAACCTTATTGGTGGACACATACCCGACCATGGGCATCCTTGGGACAATTTGGGGACCCCTTGGATCCACTTTTATGTGGTAGGGACACATTATATTAATAAAGTTAAAATAAAAATAAAAATGGCATAAGCTTACATCTTTTAGAAGAACAATTTTTACATAGGGTTATACATGTTGAATTTTCGATTATAAATATTCATTAGAAAGCTAAAAAGCTTTCCTACATAATGATATTTTATTTATAATTTTTAGACATCAAATAATTTAAATTATTAATGGCACAATAATGATGCAATGTTTACCTCATTAATAAATCATTTAAATAAATAAGATTATAATGATTAAAATATTATCTAAAACCTGTCCAATTCTTATTGGTTGATGTTATTTAGAATATGAGTCATCTTATCTTCTACCTCAATGATTTTTGGACCATTATAAACCGAATATAATTATATTATAAAGTAATACTTTCACTCTTTCCTAAAGAGCCCCTCCTCCCCCTTATAAAAGGAGACCACTTCTACTCATTACTCACACCTCTCAAGCCACTTGGCTCGTCCAAACTCTGCCCAACTAAGCTCCCCACATCCCTCTCCTCCTCCTTGAAGCTTCCCCTTAGGCAGAAAGCATTTCAAAAAGTCCTTTGGTTCCAACCAAAGTGAGTTACCTAAATTAAAGGTAACGATTTCTCTTAAATTATTTTCATTTATTTTGCTTCTTCAACCCCCAAACTCTTTTTATTTCCTTTCTTTTGTAACAACACCAGTATCCTCAATATACTAGTATGTTGTTATAAGAAGGATTCAAACTACACATACACACAACTCCATCTAATGGATGATGAACATAATGTTTCTGTGGATGGCAAACTAACGCCTCACGAAACGATGATTGTTCAAATACATCTTACCGCCTCTCATGGTGGCCATTATGATGGCACTGTAATTAAATATGATGTTAATGATATATATTTTATATATAAGCTTCTGTAATTCCATTTTATTTCATACCATTATTCGTTTCATGTTGTATATACATACGATAATTTCATTTGAGGAAGTGCGGACTACCGCCCCCTTAAAATGATATGACTCGTTCATACCACACATGGAACGTATAAAGGATGGTGTTAATGAACTTAAGTAACATATATAAAATATTATATTATACTGGAATATTAATATACCTATGTATCATTTGTATTCGATTCTTTTAAAATAGAAATTAAATGGAAGTAGCGTTCGTGCGTACGTACGGACTACCGTCTCCACGAACGCGATGAGATTCATTTTCCATCGTATCCATTCAAGTATAATTATCATTTGATGATTTAAAAATGATGTTTAAGGACTTGATACCATTCTGGATTTGAATAATATACAACTTATCCTTTACAAACATGTCTTACGTAACAAAACATACAAAAGCAAACAAGTAAGTTCACACCCGAAACAGCGATAATACTAAGATATTATTATGAAATCAATATTAAAAGATCATATATGATATAATATTAATGTATATGATTCTTGTATAATTTAGTAACAATTATTTCACTATTATACAGGAGGTTAACCTACCCCAACCAAGGAAAAGTACAAGGTAAGGGTTATTTCACAATCTCTTCATTATCCGAGGTTGTTTATACGTAATAATCTACTGGGATCTCTTTATCATCCACATCCATTTTTCTTAAAAATGTATTTCAAAACATTTTTACTATTTACAAGAATATGGGTTTAAGTCATTTATACCCTTGTTTGACTTTTTATAAGAGGTTTATAAAGGAATCTTTCCGTCGTTTTCAAAACAAGGTCCTTTTTAACCTTTTCGACAGAATTGAGGTAAGAATGTTTTTTTTAACTTATACGGCGGGTGCGGTTATTTTCCGCTGTTATAAAATCGTCGAAGCTTTCCATACAAGCTTATAAGATTATTTTCAAAGAAAATGTTTTATTTTATATGGATCTTAAATGATTTCAAAATAAAAAGAGATATTTCTGTAAAAAGAATTTTGATTTCATCTATGTCAACATCCTTTGATGGATTTTACGCTTATTTGAATTTGATCTATTGTGATACAAAACTTCTATATTGTATTGAAGGTTTTGTGATATGTTTGACTGTGGATGTGCTATTTTTATACCATTCATAGTTTATGGTGAAATTATTGACATTTTGTATGCTAGTTTTAATACGAATGTTTATGTTATGTTTAAACCTTTTCATATGGGAATGCATTGGACTTAGTAAGTGACGGGTGGAGCCCGCTATAGCTCCTCGATGCATCGGTAGGTCTCATGAGACAAACTAGTGTCTTGGCACAAGGCCTTGACAAAATCTTATTTGTAGTCTTGGCACGAGGCCTTGGCTATGTGGTTATGATAGTCTGGCATTATGCATTCCAACATTATGAAAGTGGTTATTGATTTTTGCATGTGATTATTCGATTAGTAGAATATCCATGTGAATAATTAAATGGCATTATTTCATTTTATTTATGCCATACCATGTTGAAAGTTCATATTTAAAAGGCTTTTGTTTTAGTTATACATTGCCTTAAATGTTTATTCTTTCCGCTATATTGTTATCCTTACTGGGCATTTGAGCTCACCCCTTTTCTATGTTTTATTTTTCCCAGGATGTGAAGAAGTAAGTTATGAATGACCTGCAGGGATTTTATGAGGGGATAATAGTGTGGTCTATTGAGACATTATGTTGTTGTAGTAGTTTTTCATTTTATAATGTAATGTAAAACTTATGAATATATCTGGCATTTTCCAAGGCTACTAAACCAATCGGTCTTTCGAGATTTGATCTTTCTTATGATCATGCCAATGTTATGTAATAATGCACCGACTCTGGGTAACTGGGGTCGGGGCGTTACAGTTGGTATCAGAGGAAGTTTAGTACAAACCTTGGAAGCTAGATTTAGATAAACTCTGATTAGAGCACATAGACCTAAGATGAACTTTGAGGATTAGTATAGAAGAACTTCCTAGAATTTTGGTATTGTAGAGACTTTGTGAGTTTTCCGAGCAATACATCCCTGTCTGGATACGAGCAGGTAGAGGCGGCTCTGGCACAGATGTACCTAGGGGTAAAACCCGAAAACACCGCTTTGAGCTAGACTCGAACGGGAACTGGTGCACGACAACGGGCCTTGCTGCACTCTTGGTTACGACACTCCCGGGGGATATGCTTAGGATAACTCTCACTTTCTTTACAAATCATTATGAAGGGTTTATGAGTATATACTTCCTCAAAGAAAACATATTTATGATTATGGATTATATCCATAGATAGTTCAATTTATGTTTAGTGTTTTATAAGTATGGGATTATGTATTTTGATTCATAAACTGATCTAGTTTATGCCATTGTTTAGAAATGGCGCCTAGTGGAAGAAATGGAAACCGTATCAATGCACGCACCCCATGTAGGGATTTCCCTCCTGCTCAAGATAATTATAGTGGGGCTAGTGATGCAACTGGTGCTGATCAGCTAATCACCATACTGGGACAACTTACTCAGGTTATGAATAATAACCTTACCCGTATGGAGCACCCTGATCCGCAGCGTGGAGGATCAATGTTAGATCGATTCATGAGACAACAACCACCAACGTTCAATGGGAGTACAAATCCCTTATTAGCTGAGCAATGGATATTTTCCCTAGATAAAATATTTCAGGCTTTGGGGAGTAGTGAAAGGGAAAAAGTTACCATGGCAGTTTACCGCCTCACTGGAGATGCTGATCAATGGTGTTCATTGATTCAAAACATGAAGGAAGATGATGAAGTATCAAACATGGAATGGAGGGAGTTCAAAGATCTATTTTTAGAAAAATACTTTCCTCGCGACCATCGAGCAGATATGGAAAGGCAATTTCTGAGTCTGAGACAAAAGGAGGATGATAATGTCACAAAGTATGAGGCTAACTTTACAAGGTTAGCGAGGTATGCTGGAGATTATATTCGCAACCCAAGAAGTAAGATTGATCGTTTCTTTGGTGGGTTAAAACCATTTCTCCGTCGAGCATTAGTCTCACAATCCTTTTCATCGTACGAAGACACTGTCTCATGTGCTATCAAGACCGAAAAGGAATTCTCTAAGTCTTATGACTTTAAAGCAAAGCAAGAGAAGAAGAGACCTGCTGATCAATCTGGGAATGGAAATAAGGGGAAGAAGGGAAAGGTTGAATATCCATCTTGTGGTAAATGCGGGAAGAAACATCCTGGTACTTGCTTGAACGGAATGGGAGTCTGTTACAAGTGTGGTGAAAAAGGCCACCAAGCTCATGATTGCAAGGGGAAGAAGGAAGCTACCAACGTTCAGTGCTACAATTGCAGGGAGATGGGGCATTATGCAAATGCATGCCCTAAGCGTCAGGAGAACTTACCTCAGAAAAGGCCAAGGGATCAAGGCCAGGCTTATGCTATCACTACTACTGAGGTAGAAGCTCTGAAAGACGTGGTGGCAGGTAATTTAATGGTTTCCTCAAGTTTAGCAAATGCATTATTTGATTCTGGATCATCGCATTGTTTCATATCTTCCCAGTTTGCTAAGAAAATTAGATATTTCCAATTTGATTTAATAAGGGAGTTGTCTGTTAAAACTCCTAAGGGAAGTATCGTTGCAACAAAGTTTTGTGAATCAGTCCCCATTAGAGCACATAAATTTTCTTTATCTGCTGTTTTCATCGTCATACCTATGATTGAGTTTGATATAATCCTCGGTATGGACTGGCTTTCGGACTATGATGCGAAGATTTATTGTAAGAAGAAAGAGGTTACGATTCTTGATGATAATGATAAGGAGCGCCTTATTTTTAGAGCAGAATCGTCACCACCTAATTCTTATTTAGATCCACCCCCAACAGCTCAACTTAATTCAATTATTGGGGAGGAAGAGAATGAAATAACTGTCGGTGAGGAAAGGAATGTTCAAATAGAGGATGTACCTGTTGTGAAAGAATTTGTAGATGTATTTCCGGAAGATTTACCTGGACATCCTCCAGAACGAGAAGTTGAGTTTTCTATTGATTTGATTCCTGGATCAAGGCCTATATCGAAGACCCCTTATAGAATGGCCACTGTAGAGTTAGTCGAACTAAAGAAACAACTAGAGGAATTGAGTAATAAGGGATTTATTCGCCCTAGTGTTTCTCCATGGGGAGCCCCTGTTCTATTTGTTAAAAAGAAAGATGGATCTATGAGGTTATGTATCGACTACAGGGAGATCAATGCTATAACAATAAAGAACAAGTATCCCCTACCTCGTATTGATGATTTATTTGACCAACTGCATGGAGCTCAATACTTTTCAAAGATTGACCTTCGATCTGGATACCATCAGTTGTGTGTGAAGAAGGAAGACATTCCGAAGACAGCATTTTGAACCAGGTACGGGCATTACGAGTTTACTGTAATGCCGTTTGGATTGAATAATGCACCCTCTGTGTTCATGGATCTGATGAATAGAGTTTTCAAGGAGTATCTCAATGAATTTGTGGTGGTATTTATTGATGATATCTTGGTATACTCCAAAACCTACGAAGATCATGAAAATCACTTGCGCATTATCTTGAAGACTCTGAGAAGGCATGAATTATATGGGAAGTTTAGCAAGTGCGAATTCTGGCTTCAGGAGATTTCTTTTCTTGGCCATATTGTCTCTAAAGATGGAATCTCTGTTGATCCTTCTAAGACCAAAGCAATCCAAGAATGGCCAGCACCTACGAGTATAACTGAGGTACGCAGTTTTATTGGTTTGGCAGGTTATTATCGACGTTTCGTCCAGAATTTTGCCCGATTGGCTAACCCATTAACGAAGCTCACACGTAAAGGGGTTAAATTTGTTTGGACAAAAGAGTGTGAAGAATGTTTCGAAGAACTGAATAGAAGATTAGTCAATGCTCCTATATTGACTTTACCATTGGGGAATGATGGGTTCGTTATTTATAGTGATGCATCGAAGAAAGGACTTGGCTGCGTCCTTATGCAAAATGATAGAGTTATTGCCTATGCATCACGACAGTTGAAAATTCATGAACAAAACTATCCTACTCATGATCTCGAGTTAGCAGCAGTGATCTTTGCTTTGAAGATATGGAGGCACTACCTCTATGGTGAAAAATGTGAGATTTATACTGATCACAAGAGTTTGAAGTATATTTTCTCACAAAAAGAACTCAACATGAGGCAAAGGAGATGGCTTGAATTACTCAAGGATTATGATTGCACGATACACTACCACCCGGGGAAAGCAAACAAAGTAGCAGATGCTTTGAGCAGAAAAGACCATGGAGTTCTGAACATGATGAGAATTGAAAGGGATCCAATTTTCATGGATCTAGTGAAGATGGACATGGGAATAACCAGGGAAGGTGAAACATCAATGCTTTTTCAAATGGTTGCCAAACCATCTTTACTAGAAAGGATTAAGAGTTCTCAGAACGATGATGAAGAATTTCAGAAGAAGATTAAAGCTGTGAATGATGGGAGATTGAGAGACTTTGTGTATGAAGATGGAATTTTGAAATTCGGGAAGAGACATTTTGTTCCCAATATACCTGATCTAAAAAGGGAATTGCTGGATGATGCTCATAGTTCCAATTTCTCTATACACCCTGGGAGCACCAAAATGTATAGAGATTTGAAGGAACATTTTTGGTGGGACAACATGAAGAGGGAGATTGCTGATTTTGTGTCAAGATGTATGGTTTGTCAACAAGTGAAAGCTGGAAGGCAACAGCCTGGAGGAGTCATGCAACCTCTTCCCATACCAGAGTGGAAATGGGACAATGTTACGATGGACTTTGTCATGGGGCTACCAAAGACTCCTAGAAGGAATGATGCAATATGGGTGATTGTTGATCGTCTTACCAAGTCAGCACATTTTCTTGCTATAAGAGAAGATCTACCCCTGGAACGTCTAGCAAAACTATATATTAATGAAGTTGTGAGACTTCATGGAGTACCCCTATCGATTGTTTCTGATCGTGACCCCCTTTTACTTCAAGATTTTGGAAAAGTCTTCAGAAATCCCTGGATACTGAACTTCATTTGAGCACTGCTTACCACCCTCAGACAGACGGACAATCAGAACGGACTATTCAAACCTTAGAAGACATGTTGAGATCTTGCTCACTTGACTTTCAGGGTATGTGGGATCAATATTTACCTCTGGTAGAATTTTCCTATAACAATAGCTTCCATTCGAGTATTCAGATGGCACCATATGAAGCGTTATACGGAAAGAGATGTCGTACACCAACCTGTTGGGATGACGTTGGTGAAAGAAAACTTGTAGGCCCAGAACTGGTGGAGGAAACGGTGTAAAAGGTGAAAGTAATCCAAAATCACATCAAAGCAGCTCAAAGTAGGCAGAAGAGCTATGCCGATAATCGAAGGAAGGATTTGGAATTTCAAGTCGGTGATCATGTTTTCCTAAAGGTATCTCCATGGAAGGGAGTCATACATTTTGGTAAGAAAGGTAAATTGAGTCCCAGGTACATCGGACCTTTCGAAATTCTAGAATGAATTGGGGCTGTAGCTTACCGATTGGCAATGCCGCCAAGTCTCTCCAAAGTTCACGATGTGTTCCACGTATCTCTGTTGAGAAAATACATGCCTGACCCAACGCATGTACTCACCTATGAGGAATTAGAACTGGAACCCGATCTGTCTTATTGCGAAGAGCCCGTCAAGATTCTTGATACGAGAGAACAAGTACTGAGAAACCGGACGACGCGTCTGGTAAAAGTTTTGTGGAGAAATCATAAGATGGAAGAGGCAACGTGGGAACCCGAGGAACTTATGATGAAAAACCACCCGAGTCTTTTTATGCAGTAATACCCTAGAAATTGCGAGGACGCAATTATTTGAAGGAGGGGAGAATGTAACACCCCAAGCCTCTACGGTACGTTTCCCTTCGAATAATGCGATAGCGTGTGTTGTACGCAACCTCGAGTTCTAACACACACCACAACTAATTAAACTAGCCGTTGTGAATAGTAATACCTACTTTTTGAAATCATATATATTTTATATTTCAAAATGGACTTCATTTTTAGATTCGGAATATCAAAATTAGTCTAGGGTGAAATTTTGGTACTTTTCGGATAACTTTTATATTTTGATGAATAGTGAAAATTACTAAATTTTAATTAAAAACAACTTTTTTAATCAAAATAATTAATAGTGATATATTGTGAATTTGAGTGGTTTTAAAGTATATTTAGAATATATTTTTACCATTTAATATAATGTTGGTCATTGGACATAATTTTACAATTAAACCGAACATAAACAAGTGTCAATCTTTTGATAGTTATTACCTCTTAAAAACACGCTTTTTGTTTTGACAGCGGGAATTAATTTTAAATTAATTTCTGCCACTTATGTGTTTTGAATTTAGGAAAATGGATTCCATATTTGGAATCAGGATGTTCAAATTGTGTAAATAGGTAACTTTTATTTTTAGACATTTTGAATAGTTACTGTGGTAAATGTTTTATTTACCATGGTTAAAGGGTAAATCCGGTAAATAAGGGTTAAAAAATAATATTATTATAATACAAAATTACCCTAAAACGTGTCCTAACCTTATTGGTGGACACATACCCGACCATGGGCATCCTTGGGTCAATTTGGGGACCCCTTGGATCCACTTGTATGTGGTAGGGACACATTATATTAATAAAGTTAAAATAAAAATAAAAATGGCATAAGCTTACATCTTTTAGAAGAAAATTTTTTACATAGGGTTATACATGTTGAATTTTCGATTATAAATATTCATTAGAAAGCTAAAAAGATTTCCTACATAATGATATTTTATTTATAATTTTTAGACATCAAATAATGTAAATTATTAATGACACAATAATGATGCAATGTTTACCTCATTAATAAATCATTTAAATAAATAAGATTATAATGATTAAAATATTATCTAAAACCTGTCCAATTCTTATTGGTTGATGTTATTTAGAATATGAGTCATCGTATCTTCGACCTCAATGATTTTTGGACCATTATAAACCGAATATAATTATATTATAAAGTAATACTTTCACTCTTTCCTAAAGAGCCCCTCCTCCCCCTTATAAAAGGAGACCACTTCTACTCATTACTCACACCTCTCAAGCCACTTGGCTCGTCCAAACTCTGCCCAACTAAGCTCCCCACATCCCTCTCCTCCTCCTTGAAGATTCCCCTTAGGCAGAAAGCATTCCAACAAGTCCTTTGGTTCCAACCAAAGTGAGTTACCTAAATTAAAGGTAACGATTTCTCTTAAATTATTTTCATTTATTTTGCTTCTTCAACCCCCAAACTCTTTTTATTTCCTTTCTTTTGTAACAACACCAGTATCCTCAATATACTAGGATGTTGTTATAAGAAGGATTCAAACTACACATACACACAACTCCATCTAATGGATGATGAACATAATGTTTCTGTGGATGGCAAACTAACGCCTCACGAAACGATGATTGTTCAAATACATCTTACCGCCTCTCATGGTGGCCATTATGATGGCACTGTAATTAAATATGATGTTAATGATATATATTTTATATATAAGCTTCTATAATTCCATTTTATTTCATACCATTATTCGTTTCATGTTGTATATACATATGATAATTTCATTTGAGGAAGTGCGGACTACCGCCCCCTTAAAATGATATGACTCGTTCATACCACACATGGAACGTATAAAGGATGGTGTTAATGAACTTAAGTAACATATATAAAATATTATATTATACTGGAATAGTAATATACCTATGTATCATTTGTATTCGATTCTTTTAAAATAAAAATTAAATGGAAGTAGCGTTCGTGCGTACGTACGGACTACCGTCTCCACGAACGCGATGAGATTCATTTTCCATCGTATCCATTCAAGTATAATTATAATTTGATGATTTAAAAATGATGTTTAAGGACTTGATACCATTATGGATTTGAATAATATACAACTTATCCTTTACAAACATGTCTTACGTAACAAAACATACAAAAGCAAACAAGTAAGTTCACACCCGAAACAGCGATAATACTAAGATATTATTATCAAATCAATATTAAAAGATCATATATGATATCATATTAATGTATATGATTCTTGTATAATTTAGTAACAATTATTTCACTATTATACAGGAGGTTAACCTACCCCAACCAAGGAAAAGTACAAGGTAAGGGTTATTTCACAATCTCTTCATTATCCGAGGTTGTTTATACGTAATAATCTACTGGGATCTCTTTATCATCCACATCCATGTTTCTTAAAAATGTATTTCAAAACATTTTTACTATTTACAAGAATATGGGTTTAGGTCATTTATACCCTTGTTTGACTTTTTATAAGAGGTTTATAAAGGAATCTTTCCGTCATTTTCAAAACAAGGTCCTTTTTAACCTTTCCGACAGAATTGAGGTAAGAATGTTTTTTTTAACTTATACGGCGGGTGCGGTTATTTTCTGCCGTTATAAAATCGTCGAAGCTTTCCATACAAGCTTATAAGATTATTTTCAAAGAAAATGTTTTATTTTATATGGATCTTAAATGATTTCAAAATAAAAAGAGATATTTCTTTAAAAAGAATTTTGATTTCATCTATGTCAACATCCTTTGATGGATTTTACGCTTATTTGAATTTGATCTATTGTGATACAAAACTTCTATATTGTATTGAAGGTTTTGTGATATGTTTGACTGTGGATGTGCTATTTTTATACCATTCATAGTTTATGGTGAAATTATTGACATTTTGTATGCTAGTTTTAATACGAATGTTTATGTTATGTTTAAACCTTTTCATATGGGAATGCATTGGACTTAGTAAGTGACGGGTGGAGCCCACTATAGCTCCTCGATGCATCGGTAGGTCTCATGAGACAAACTAGTGTCTTGGCACAAGGCCTTGACAAAATCTTATTTGTAGTCTTGGCACGAGGCCTTGGCTATGTGGTTATGATAGTCTGGTATTATGCATTCCAACATTATGAAAGTGGTTATTGATTTTTGCATGTGATTATTCGATTAGTAGAATATCCATGTGAATAATTAAATGGCATTATTTCATTTTATTTATGCCATACCATATTGAAAGTTCATATTTAAAAGGCTTTTGTTTTAGTTATACATTGCCTTAAATGTTTATTCTTTCCGCTATATTGTTATCCTTACTGGGCATTTGAGCTCACCCCTTTTCTATGTTTTATTTTTCCCAGGATGTGAAGATGTAAGTTATGAATGACCTGCAGGGATTTTATGAGGGGATAATAGTGTGGTCTATTGAGACATTATGTTGTTGTAGTAGTTTTTCATTTTATAATGTAATGTAAAACTTATGAATATATCTGGCATTTTCCAAGGCTACTAAACCAATCGGTCTTTCGAGATTTGATCTTTCTTATGATCATGCCAATGTTATGTAATAATGCACCGACTCTGGGTAACTGGGGTCGGGGCATTACAGCATATACCACCAATTTTAGGATATTAATCACTATTCATGTGTGATATTTGTTGGTATGATTGAATATCTTCATTATATAAATCTCAAACATTTTTTACAACCTTATTCTTTGAAAATTCACCATTATAATGAATAAATGACTGAAAGTTTGAAATATATTTTTTAAATTAATTTTTCATAATTAGTAAAATTGGATTGGATAGTATGAACATGATGATCTATTGTGTTGAATTTATTTTACTTATATGATTTTTCTTCACATCATAAATAAATTTATTCATTTTATCAATCTTTTTTAATAACCTTGATTCTTATTCAACATAAACATATTATTTTATTTCTTGAATATTAACTTATCTCCTTCATATTTTTTATACTTTTCAGACATTCCTATCATTTAATGATATTCATTGAGTTCTTGATATAAAAAAACGCTATCTTAGTTTATTATTCTATCATAGATTCACTAGTTTCATCACTAGTGAATTCTTACTCATTCACTTTAGGAATCAGTAGCTTTTCATCAATGTCACTTGGAGTCTCAACTTACTCATTATATTCACTTATCTCATGATTTTACATCATTTTAATGAATTTTTCCTTTTATTATTTAGATGATATATTATCATTCCGATTATAATAAAAAATATTTCAATAAAAAAAATTAGTTTCTTTATAGAATCTCATTGGCCCCTCATGTTAATCATCATTGGAATCATCTTCTTCATTAGTCATTGGAAAATTTACTATTAAATTTCTAACTTATTCACTCTTGAATCATGTATTTATAAATTTTCCTTTATTCCTTCACTTTTAAATTCTGATTCTTCTATAGGTAATTAGAAAAACTTTACTAACCTTTACATCTACATATTTTAAGAAATAAAACTAGCCAGGTTTGTCTTCGTCAAACTCTTTATTATTCCTATATTGTTTTGAATCATTAAAATAAATTTTATTATAAACCTTATCATTATTTTTAAAGAAAATTACCCTTTTTATTTCATAAGAAATAATAATAGTTTGTAATTCATAAATAAGAAGTGTACTAGGATAACAATATTTTACTTTTAACTCATTAGCATCAAACCTGTCTTGGAAAATTTTTAGTACCTTATCTACAATATTTATATCCTCTATATTGTCAAAAAACATATAAATATTCTCAAAATTTTATTTAATCTAGTTTATAAGTAATAAAAAGATTCATATCGCGTCATTTTTAGGACTTCTTACTTTAACCATCAAACATAGAGTTTTTCTTGCTTCATATATTTACATCCTTCACATATATTCTTTAAATTATCAAATATTCATTTTTTATATCTTTATTCCATTAACCTTCATAAAATCCTTATCTAATAAATATGTTAGAATTTTATTTCGAGTATGACCATTATTTTCTATGTTCTTTATATTAGATGACTTCATAAAAACACCTTTAGTATGAGGAATCTGTCTATCTGTTATATTCTTCTGAATAACTAAACTGATTTATAAAAGATAATGAAATATCTGATATTTCTCTATATATTAATTATTCCCATATAAATTTTGAATCAATTTACTATTCAATGAAATATGGTTTTCCATACTAAAAATAGAAATTTAGATCTAATTCTCCATACATGGAAGAATAATTTCTCTCAAAACATCAAATAGTAAAATGACTATAAAGGGAATATTATTTATAATATAACATGAAAACACCCTCAATATCATTGGTAAATCATTGAGATGGGGGTCTGAATTAGTTACTAAAAATAATTTTTTAGATTCATGTTGAGAAGGAGTATAATATTTTTCACATGGTTAACCTATTAAAGTGATAATATTATCCTCAGAAAGATTTGGATTCACCTGAGGTCATATGGTCTAATGGTTTCATCATGTGTATGTTAAAAAAGTAGGGTTTATCTATAAAATCACATTATATATAAGCCT
Organism: Viscum album; assembly: GCA_963277665.1. Taxonomy (NCBI): domain Eukaryota; kingdom Viridiplantae; phylum Streptophyta; class Magnoliopsida; order Santalales; family Viscaceae; genus Viscum; species Viscum album. The sequence goes on from OY728155.1 coordinate 806,831,661, forward strand.
CTAGACTGTGTAAAGTGTTCCCACATGTATATAATGATAAAAAATATTTTCAAAAACATTATTGTTCTTTAATAATAAGACTTATAGAGAGTTACCACTATGTTTTTCCCTTATTCATGTAATTAATTTTCTACTTATATAATAACATGTCTCTTATTATTCAACTTATTTTTCTATCTCTTTGAGAGAATATTTATTTTTCTTTTCAGAATACATCATCAATCATACAAAAAAAATTTTCATAGAAATATGAGTATTATCTATTAGAGAATTATAAATATTTCCACTTCATAATTTTAATTTTAAATTCAAACTAACAAAATTTGACTTCCTTTAAACATGAATTTTAACTTCTCTTCCTATTCATTATTATTCAAACTTCTTGTAAATTTTTTCTTCATCATCGCTTTATAACTACACTAGTTATATCAAAACCAAATTGTTTTTCTATAACTTCTTCTCTTTTTACAATGAATTATATTTCTATACAGTGTGAACTATCTTTCATAATCATTCGATTGAAAACAAAAAACTATTTATGAAGTTTAATTTATAAAATAATAACTTCATCATCCTCTAATTTACAACATTTAATTCACTTAATATATGTCTAGAAATATTTATTCTATAATAACTCCAATTAAATTTTAATACTTACAATAATCTCACAGAGGGTACATATTTTGGGAAATTGTATCTTAATATATATAATTAATGTGAGATCCATCATATTTCATATCAAAATTATCATCTTACATATTATGTAATATGTATTCCCCTGTCATGTAACCATAGGGACATTCCAAAAAATATTTCATATCCATCTTCAACATCATATATACCACCAAACATCTTATACATGCAAACATGATATTATTCACTTTTCAAAATTTCATATTCTGGGGAAAAACATGTTACTCATTTAAAATATTATTTATAATCCTCTGTAAAACATATTATGTATAAGTGTGAGATGATAAACATAGACTAATTTTCACTTCTATAGACAAGAACCTTACATTCAGGATTCTATTATTCATACATATCATTTCCTTTTCCATTTATAATATTTAATTCAAAATAATTTTATTATATATTGTTTAAAATATAAAATTTATACTTTTTCTTCATCAAATTTACACATTCTTAATAAAAATATTATACGAATTCATGCTTTATCCAGTTTTAGCCATGATTCTATTTGATTCTAAAAATCATTAATATAATTCCAAAAAATAAAAAACACATCCTAACACCTTATAAATATTTCAATGGACATAAAATCCCTTTATCAAACCTTATTTTAAGTGATTTTGAATGTGAATTATATATTGAAACTAAAATCCAACACATTAAATATATCCACTCCATCATCTTTAATTATTCTGCATTAGACATAATGTTATAGGAAAGTGGAAAATTCATTAATACTAGAGCATATAAACTTAAACATGGGTCTCAATGATATCCCAGGAACTCAATATTTCCCAAAAAAATCTATTGTCCTCATTATAGGGTGTGAATATGACTTGGTAGGTCACAACCTATAGTGTCCGAAAAATATATCTAGTAATAAAAAATCTTGTAAAGTGTGAAATTCATGAAAGGGATGTAAAAACTGATGGTAATGAAAAAATATGTTAAATCTCTGGGTGAAATTTTGTCAATTGAGTGTATCTATACATGTTTCATTTAGTGACACTCTTCCCTAAAATATAACAACATAATTGATTAATAAAATCATTTAAATTCATAGTGAATTTTCATAATGTTACATTATAATATAATGACCAATAAATGGGTAGGACATTCTTATGGAAAATCCATAGCCAATAGAATATCATGCATGTGATAACTTGATCACATATACATGGTAGTTAATAATGATAATATGTCCAATTTATTTGGAATAAAATATTTACAGTAATATAACCATTGATATGTGGGAAAGGTCTTGAAACATAGTCACATACATGGGTGTATCATCCCTAAGTCAAGATATTCAACAACTCATCATTACCCATGAACATGACAAGATAGGGTATAATTTCTCCAACAATGAAGACACACTGGGGGATAGATACCTTATCCTAAGGATTCTCAAGAGTTGAATGGAATGGCGTACCATAAGAATTGATACTAATTTATTGATTATGTTACCTTGTTTATAGTTATTTTAATGTGGGAGGTATATCCCACACCCTTTTTAATAACCGATACTAGTTCATTTTGTATCGTCCTCATAATTATTGAGGTCACATGGGAATTACATGCTTTGTTATGGGAATTCCATTCTGAATAAAACGACGTCATAATTTTCATCTCATCACCCTATATATTCAATATATACTATAGGTGGTAACTACTTCTGATCATCATGGTAATATAATATTGATACTAAATAAACAACCTACAGTGCATAGAATACATTTTCATGTGCTACAAATTATATGCGAGTAAATCATCCCCAAATAAGCATTCAGAAAAACTAAGTAATATCATATATTAAATATAACAAAAACATTCTAACATCGAAAAATAAGAAATTTAATATCGACATATAACCTTTTTAATTTATGTTTTTTCTAATTTTCAAAAGTCATTAAATGAAAAAAAAATCTCTCCCCATGTTCAAACAAATTTTATCAAAGAATAGTGGCATATGCAACCTGATTGTACAAGATAGTGGGGGATTAATAGTCACTCCATGATATTTTAAGTATCCATAAAATTAAATGGTATGTAGAAATGACTTTAGTTATTATATCATAACTTGAGAACATAGAAATCAAACCACTAATAATTAATGTGAGATAAAGGAAACCATTTATGGTTTACTATATAGTTAAAATAATCTTATAAACCCAACTTTTGGTTATGAGTATTTTGTGCAAGAGGATTCATATTGGTTTCATGTCCATTTTTTGATATAAAAAGGTAGAAATAATGGTGGGTGTATAGTAAATTATAATAACCATAACCTATTAAATCAATTTCAAAGGAATTTATTTTAATTTAATTCTTTGTAAATCACACATTAATGTTTGGACTATGTGTCACACATAACATGAATTGATTGTAATTCACTAAGATTAGTTAAGTACCACCTACCAAGGTTTAAAATGGTCCCACTCATTTATGATCCTCGATTGATTCTACCTCAAATATATGAAGTTGTAGAAGCTATTAAATTACACTAAATTCATGAATAACCACTAAAACATTATGTAACATTAAGAATAAATACAAATATGTAATGTGGAGTGGTATCATTACTCATAACACTCCCCTATCACTAATGGAATAATGATCTGAATCCAAATAAGGGGAAATAAATTTTTTAATGGTGATGAAAAATAAAGATATGAGGAATGAGAGGGGTGTATAAAAACTTGGGTCAAAATAAGTGAAATTGATCTCATTAAAATCATAATAAATCCCAATTATTATTTAATTTTAAAAAAATTAGAAACATTTCTATTAGGACCACTATAACTCTTCTCAAACCCCATAATTACTTTGGTATCCCAATGGGGTTCTACTAAATTCCAATTAGAATCCAAATAATAGTGGATGTGGCCATTATAGGACCCACCTCAACTCTAGTAGGATCCCATAGAGCTTACATTAGGAATTCAATAGATTATATATTCAAAAATCAGAAGTTTTCTTCATCAAAAAAATACCCTAGGCCAACCCTAACCCCACAATGACCAAGAAATGGAGACAAATACTGAAATATTAACATAAAATTGATCAAATACAAACAACATAATGAATCAAGGTTTTATATCACCAAAAGTCTTCTTATAGGAATCAGATGGACCACATCCAGCAAATGTATCATTAAAAGATCCAGTGTCATGTAACTAACCCATCAAATTATTAATAATTGGGTATTGAATACATCCCCTTCATTATCCTAAATATTAGGATGATTTAATCTATCCTATCAAGTCTAAATGACACATGGTTGTATAGAATCTATCTAATTCTCAATCATGTTGATTAAGTGAATTGTTTTACTCATAAAATATCATTAAATCATACAGTGTCTATTATTAATCCCATGTAGTCACATAAGTATTAGGTTACCGGTGTCTATCTAGCATATCTCATATATCTGATGTCTATAATTCATCTTTCCTAATCCATGATACTCATCAACAATTCCACCCATAGTAGTTGTAAACTCTATTAGTTTATCACCCATCAAAGTGGTTAATAATTTAAAAATTCATTTCTAGATATAATGATAGTTTTATTTTGTCTAAAATATCCTAATCCCTAATGGTGCAAATTACTTGTATCCTACCTAGATTATAATTTAATGGAATTATAATTTCGTAGAACTATACAACTTCTTCTTTTGAATCCTAAAAATGGGTATGTTTCCATCCGCTAAAGGTCACTCATATAGTAGTCATAAAATTATTATCCAATTTTTTGGTCAATTAGTGAATCAAAAAACATCAAATGTTATAATAAATTAAATTACTATAAAATTATCAACCTAAGACTATCCTTTGGATAAAAATAACTCAAACCTCATACACCATGCCACCTGATATATCATTATCTCCCCCCTCGGCCAACAAAAACCCTTACCCAGCTTCTAATGAGAATAACAATATACATTAAAACACTTTTCAATCATAATATCAAGTCTTAACATATTGTATCCAATAGTTTTATAATGATTCCCCAAGTCCATAACACATAATTCAGATGACAAACGTCACAGAGATAACTCAAAAATGTTTATCCGGATGATTTTATAACCATGTTAGATTTAAACTACTATTATTCTAAACCATTGAATAGATTCCAATGTCACAATTTTCCTCATAATGGGTGAATATATTAGTGGGGATATTGATATGGGGTAAATTCTTATATATATTTATTTATATTAGATTACCTTAATTGTGTGTGGTTTTATTTTAGTGGTCCTTTGTGAGAATGGTCAGATTATATGACCAATTATTTTTAATTTCTTGGTTTCTATGATTATGAAAGATATATTCCCTACATCCCATGAATTAGTCTATATGATATTATGATATATGTTTATGTTTAATGGTATGACATGTTTGAAACCTAGTCATATCATATTCATGGTAATAATGGATATAATAAGGATTTTTGTGTGATAAATAACCCCTTCTTCGACTTGGTAGTGGAATTTTAAAGGGTCAATGTTCAATGATTACGTTGGATATAATTTATAAGTGTTTCACTAGAAGAAAATAATGGAAAAACCATTTAATTGAGGATATGAATACATAAAGGGTGCATGGAATTAACTCATGAATTATTAATCATATGATTTAATACATGTAGGTTAGATATGTTCTATATAAATAGGAATACAGTATTGAGATTTTGTTGAATTTTTTTCTGGCCTATCTTCTGCTAATTCTACCATACCTATAGATCCTTATTCCTCCCTATGTCATCCTATTATAGTATAGTATCATTGGTGGATGAGAGTGATGATGAATTTTCAAGTGGTTCTATATAACCTGATGATTCACTATAGGTGATGGATTTCAATTTTATTCATTCTTTTATATTCTTTATTATAATGTCCTCAGTCTAGAAGCCACTCAACTGGTACCCCATCCCCAGTTGGCCACTTGGAGTCAAGTGCATTTCCATAAACACTATATGATGATGACTAGCAGCGAGGGACTGGGGTGTAATAGTGTGGCAGTTATGCCCTCATTGGAAGATTGTAACATAACGGAATAAATAATAAAAATATAAAAAGCAGTTAATAGTAGGAAACTAAAGTAACCAAGTGAATATTGAAAGATAAAGATAACCAAAAGGCATATAATAACAAAATTATTCATCATTTCACATGTTCTAATAAAACAGTGAAAAAAAGATACAATGTAATCAAGTAAAACACAATACTTAGGTACAATAATGGAAAATAACACACAACAGCATCGCAAGACTTGGCTTGGTCCCATGCTCTCCAACTTATAAGAATCAATCACATACCTATATAGGGTGACCTTCCCCTATCTATACCTACTACAATATATTCTATTTGGGCCCAAAAATGACCCAAAAAGGATGTGAGAAATAAATCCAAGTAGGCAACCAACAACGGTCTGTGCCAATCATTTAGTGAGTACATGAAATAGTAGTGTACAATAGTTAAATTCAGTAAAATGGTGGGTACTAAAAAGTAAACTATCCTATAAGTAATTTCATTCATTTACATTCATTTCATTTTATTTAATCAGTTCATATTGATTTAATTATATAAGTATTGGGATCTGTAAAAAGCTCGTCAATCCCCTATACATTGTAAACAGAATACATACCTCACCAAGATATCAAATAAAAGAAGTGTAGTCTAAATACAATATTTTTATTTGGTTGGGAAGATGTGTCTTTAGTCATTCCAATTCAATATGCCTCAGGGAAAAGCCTAATGTATCAACATTTCAGTATATTCAAATCAATGACAATCCCGATGTATTAGAATTTCATAATACTAAAGTCTGGGACAAACCCGATGTATCATCATTTCATCATGTATCAGGGATGATCCCAGTGTATCAGCATTTCAGAATGCATGAGGGATGAGCCCATTGTATCATCATTTCGACATATTTAGCAACACATTTAAATTACACTATTACATTATTTTTCATAAATTAACTCACGTGGGAAAAATTATATAACAAGACGAACATGTGAATTAAATTATCAAAAATATTTAACAATCATATTCACATGGAAACATTTATTTAACCAAAATCTATTCTAAAAAACCATTCAAAAGGGAAAATGGAAAGCCCATCAGCATCCTTGACCAAATGACTAAACAATACTCATACTAGGGAAAACGTACCCACGAGGTGGCCTTTAATCAAACCAAACAAGCCTAAACATGCTTCAATTAATTTATTAAATTAGATAATGTTATAAGGTATCAACATGAGTCAAATTATCAATCAAGAAACACCCTAATTATAGGAATGTGGCACAACGGCATGTATAAACAACTTGTCATTAAACAATTAGCACAAGACCACCTACCTCATCATAGTATGACTCTCCTCGTCTATCCATGACTTCCAATTCAAGATATAATGGTATAAATATACAAACTAATGATATTTATCCAACCATAAATATATTATCTGAGATCTAAAATCCACAATAATAGACCAAGAGTAATCGAGAGATTATAGATTTGGTTCATACCAGACTTATGATGATCGAAATGGAGTTTGGATGATAAACTTGGGAGATGATGAATTTTCGGTGCTCCTCTTGAGTTTCCCAAGTGATTCAAATGTCCAATATATAGAATGGAGATGATACAACACATTTTAAGTGAAAACTCAAAGTAAATGGCATGTAAATACATATACACAGCTTGTATATCATTTTACAATTCATTTGGTGGCTAACTTCTGCCGACGTACTTCCCATAACGAGCCGACATGACTACTCGACATGTACCTGAAAGTACACGACATTTAGTTGGTATTTACTCTTTTACTTTCCGAAATTATCATCCACTATATATTCCCTTCATTTAATGACATACTACACTGCATGTAATTGAGAGTACATGGTGTGTAACCCTTAATTCTAGTTCTTTTCCAAAAATTTCCCTTGTTTTCTCGAAAACAAATCAAAATAAAATAGAAAAGAAGAAACTGTACCTCAAAAGAGGAATCGGGTTCTAACAAAAATCCCCCTTAAAGAAATTAATCCCTGAATTTCCCATCCAAGGGTGGTGAAAGAACATATGTGAATAACTATAACTACCGAGAACGTGCTCCATCATCCCTCTCCAAAGTCTCATCCTGTACTCGTCCATGATGACATAGCACCCATATAAGATGAACTGACTAGCCTTGTAGAACCTTCATGCTCCTTTAAACTATATGGATATGATTCTCCTCAAAGGATGAATCAAACTAAAGCTCCACCTCTTTGAGGTGAAAAACATGAGACAGGTCTGAATGATAGCGGTGTAGCTAAGATATATAGAAGACATCATGCATGGATCGATACCTCTGAGGTAACTATAACTAATAGGAAACCAACCCGACTCAATCAAGAATATCAAATAGTCCAACATATCTCGTCGAATGTTTATATTGTTTTCAGATCCTCTTGTCTCCTAATCTTGGTACAATTCATAAGAAAACTCGACCCCTGACCTCAAACTCCAAAGGTCATCTACGGCGATCTACATATGATTTCTAGAAAGACTGCATAGTATCCATCTGATATTGAATCAATTGGACCTACTCATTAGTCTCTTGTACAGGATGAGGTCCCATTATTGTTGCCTCTCCTACCTCCAGCCAACACCGGGGTGTTCAGTATTGCCTCCCATACAAAGGATCATATGGCGCCATCTAAACAGTACCCTAGAAGATATTATTATAGGCTATCTCAAACATGGGTATATGCTTCTCCAAATATCATCATAAGTCTGGGACACATGCAAACAATATTTCTTCTATTACCAGTATCGTACGCTCTGACTGACCATTAGTCTGAGGGTGGTATGTTGTGCTCAGAAACACCTGTGTACCAAGAAACCTATGAAAACTCTTCTAGAAATGAGATTTGAAGAGGGAATATTTATCAGAAATGATAGAATTAGGGACCCCATGAAGTCATACAACCTCTTGGATATACATCCTTCCAAGATTATCAACACTAATGGCCTCCTTGATTGGAAAGAAATTGGCGACCTTCATAATACTGTAAACTACGACCCACATATCATTGTTGCATCTTGGTGTCCTCAGTAACACCATCATGAAATCTATCAGAATGTCATCCCATTCCTACTTTGGAATAGGTAATTGTTGTAAAATCCCTACCGACCACTGATGTTCTCCCTTCACCTGTGGACAGGTTGAAGATCTTGAAACAAAACTAGCTACTTCCCACATCATACTCATCCATCAGTACTAATGGTGAAAGTCATTGTACATCTTAATGACACCAGGGTGCACTTACCAAGATGAATCATGAAACTCATGCATCATATCCTCAGATATATCCCCTATAACCTACACACATCCATGGATATTCATAACATCATCCTCTCCTATCATTCATCTTGGAGGAGGGTCCTCACCAGCCACACTCTCTTATAGATCTAGGCCTTTAGAATCTAATAGCTTCCTCATCCTCACTCTATCTAGTAATGTAGAGTTAATAGTCAGAGATGAAATAAAAGGTTTTTCGTGACTGTCCTTCACTTCTAAATGCATCTCAGAGAATAAGGTCATAAGCTTCCACTCACCACTGGACTCTTGCACTACTTTTATCTAAGTCCTCTTGCTCAGTGTGTCACCCAGTGCATTGCCTTTTCGAGGCATATAGGAAAGCTCAAAATCGAACGAATAAATGTATTCCACCCACCTTCACTCCCTAAGATTCAAATCATGCTAATAAAATATGTTTTTTAGAATTTTTTTGTCCATGTACACCACAAAATGCTCTCCCAATAAATAATGTCTCCAAAAACACAAAGCATGAACAAATACATCCAAATCGAGATCATTCATCGAGTAATTCTTCTCATGTGGCCTCAACTTCTGAGACTCGTACGCAATAACTCAATCCCCCTACATAACCACTACTCCTACACTAATATCGGATGAATCGCAATACATAGTGGAAGTCTTTATTGACTCTGTAAATATCAGTATCGACGCTGATGTCAAACATCCCTTCTACTCCTGGAAGGCTACGTCACCAGAATCTGACCACATAAAAATCACACATTTCATAGTCGATCCCATAATCGATACTAATAAGTGTGAGAAGTCCTGTATAAAATTCATACAGTAACCAACCGGCCCCAAGAAACTTATTACCTAAATTTTTTTTTGGGATGACCCCAGGTAAACACTGCTCTCACCTTCTCTGGGTCCACTGATACTCCAGTCTCTGAGATGACGTGACCCAGGAAGTGAATATTATCCATCGAGAAGTGGAATTTTGTGATCTTTGAATATAACTGATGCTCTCAAAGTGTATTCAAAATGATATAAATATGTTTGGAATGGTCGTGTCAAGTGTGATAATACAACAAAATATCATCTACGAAAACCACCACAAAATAATCTAGGTAAGGATGTATAAATCGGTTCATTAGTGCCAATAAAACTGATGGTGCATTCATGAGAACAAACGGAATAACCAATTAATCATAGAGACCATACATGATAAAAAAGGCTATATGAGGTATTTCTAACAATAAAACACATATCGAGTGATATATCAACCTTAGGTCAATATTTGAGAACATCTGATCACCACAAAGTTGATCAAATATTCCATCAATCCATGGAAAGGGATATCAGGTTTTAACCCTAAATTGGTTCAGTTTCAGATAGTCCACACATAGCCTAAGGGTGTTTTCTACCTTTTCCATGAAAGGGACCTGTAAACCCCTAGGATAAGTTCTGGGTCAGATAAAACCCTTATCTTCTTGGTCTTCCAACTGCCTCCTGAGCTCTTGCATCTCTATTGTAGCCATCCTTTAAGGAGGAATGGATACAGGTACAGATCCTGGCACTAGATCGATAGTGAAATCCACCTATCTGATTGTAGGTAATCCTAATAAGTCATCTTGGAAAACATCCATGAAACGATCAACCATCGGTGGGAAATCCTTCAGACATGTCCTCTGATCATCCAGAGGTAAACTCGCAATATGGGCTCTCATCCCACCCAACCCACGATGCTCGGGTCCAGATTCGCTCACATGAACATCCCATTCACCCTTATATAGAAACTCTCCCCCCTCGGCTGATGTGAAACTCACCCTTCAGCGATATAAATCAACAATGGCTTGAAAAGGAACCAACTAGTATTTCCTAGGAATGACATCGGAGCCAATCATTTATAAGAAATAGAGGATCCATAGAAAGTGACTCCCACCAATCTCAAGGGGAACTCCTTGAAATGGCACATACCTACCATTATAATCCCTAATGGAGTGTATAGTGTCATAACATCAGATGTAGTATAAACACAAAGCCCAAGAATTTCCACAACAACCACAGATTAAAATCTATGTGTAGCACCAGTATCAAAAAGTGCATAATATAAAACAGAGGTGACTAGAATATTACATCTGAGAGCAGAAGGTCTGGGATCATACTCCTATTGGGTCTGTTGTACTACATATGTTTGACATGTACCACGGAACTGTGACATAGCCTGGCTACCCTGAGCTAACCCGCCCTATTGTTGCTGGGATCCTGGGGTCTGGCTACCACGACTATGACCACCCCCTCGGGTTGAATGGCCCGATGTATTCTAATTCCCTAATTGGTGATAAGATATTGACCCCCTTTTGAACATGGAGTTGGGGTAAACCCCCTCTCCCTAGATAATAGTGGAAGCAACTTGCAGTACCTCTATAAATGTCCCATCATGCCGCAATCTCGACATTCAACTGGGTTCATCGGACACTGAGGTCTAGAATTCCCAATCCTTCCACACTTTTAGCACCTCACCTGGATACCATAAAAAATGTTCTTGTTGCTCGTATCCCCATGAGAATGCTCCATAAAATGCTTCATGCTTCTAGTCGAGATAGTGCCAGATCTTGGTGGCGAACCGCCCTGGATCGCACCCCTAGATTCCCAAAGGTTGTGCTATATAATCAGTATCGGTTTCAAAATGGAAGAGGCAGAAGGAAACCTAAATACATTAACCTATGATCTGATGTGAATCTTATGAACATCCTTGAATCTTATAGATTTAGATACATCATCACCTATCAGAATAGGTCTGAATTGTTGAAGCTCTATGAACCTGGCAGAATAATCCCTAACTGACATTATGCCCTTCTCCAGGTCCATGAAATCCTGAGATCGTTCGACCCTCAGCATCTTAAGAAAATAATAATCATAGAATGCCACCTAAGAGTCTTCCCATTTCATATCTCGATGATTCCCTATCTGAGTGATAACATCCCACCATCTCTTGGAAGAATCACGCAGCATATATGTCGTGAGCTTGACCCTCCTATCGAGAGTCATCTCTAGATGCTTGAAGATAATCATTACTGATTCCAACCATGATTCTACTGCGTATGGTGCTCCCTGAAAGGCCAGAATAAAGCTCAACAATCCTCCACAGAATTTTGCAACTGCACCTGTGTCCAGTATAATGGCTAGTAATGCATCTGGAACAACTGGAGGATCAATTGATATCCCATGGCCCACCATTTCTAGAGTACGATCATTGTTGCTTTCTGGGCACATAGCTCGTGGTTGTAACTGCAGTATGCCTCTACATGTACAAGATCATTCCTTAGTTCAAATTCATCATCATATTTTTCGGTACATGAGTTCTAAAAAATAGGAAAAGACACTCAAAGTTTGAAAAAAGGACTTCCCGACGTGTAGCCAGTATACATGACATTTACCCTTATGTCATCACATGGTTGTGTTCTACCACCAACATGGGCGTGTATCATCCCTAGGTATATGGTGTATTCCACACACACACACACATGAAATGTATATAGGCCTTCCCTCCTGGCCATGTACTCCCACATAGCCAAGTCCACTTGGGGTTTTCCTAGGTAGGTTATACGGTGTGTACTGAGAGTACACAGTGTGTTCTGGTCAAAACAGAATAGACTATGTTTCCCCTCACACAGACAATTACACAATCAATTACTATACGATGTGTACATTTGATACATGATGTGTAAATCTTAAATCCTAGAACACATTATTTCCCAAACAAGAATAACGCACGGTGTGTTAGACTAAACAATACGCCATGTATACTGGTTTTTTCAGGATGAAACCTCCATATTGCCCAGAAAACCCCTATTCTTCAGAAAAACTAACCAGTGGGATGCCAAATTCCTATCCTGGAGGGCCCATACTCCCCGAAAATCAATGTATGTAACCAAAGAATAACATATCATAAAAAATTTATAACAAGTTCATCCAATTAAAACCATATCTGTAACAAGTTCATTTAACATTTACATTTCATCGGTGCATCATTTCCAAATTCTTAAGGGTTATACTCCTTATGGATTGAATGATGACATGACACCAATATTTAATGCACCCAAATAACACAAAAGTAGGCACAACTACCACCTAAACTATCACAACAACATGAAATAGCTAATGCTTCCTAGATGGAATGGAGTAATATATGGAATATGATTCTAACAAGTGTCTATATGATGCATGAGACGGAATATCTTTATCTCAACGAGTAGAAAAAAATAGAACCACAAAAATTTCATTCATAACATCAAAAAAAAAGTGTGTCACCACATGATGAAATCAAATAAACTATAATAGCTCAAAATCTAACAACATAGTTTAATTCAAGTCAAATTTCATTTTCCCTATACATGGGGTAGCTAATCCCATGAACATATAATTACCAAATACAATATCCCTCCTATAATAGTCTATTTTATTTAAATCATAAGACAAATTAGAAAAGAAACCCACTGATACCACATTTTAATGTCCTGGGTCCAGAAGCCACTCAATTGGTTCCCCATACCAGGTTGGCCGCATGACCTCGAGCTCATTTCCCCAAATGCCAAAGGATGCTGACTAGCAATGAGGTCCTATGGAGTAATGGTGAGTAAACTATTCCCTCATTGGCAGAGTGTAACATAACGGAATAAATAATAACAATAGAGGAATAAGTAGACAACATGCAACTGAAGTAAAAAACTGAAGACTGAAAGATAAAGATAACACGAAGCCATATAATAACAAAATGATGTAGCATGTCACATGTTCAAAGAAAACAGAGAAAACCGGATACACTACAATCAAGTACAAAACAATACTAATGAACAACAATGAAAAAATAAACACATTAGAATCGCAAGCCTTGGCCTGGTCCCATGCTCTCATGCTCCAAAGCAGTAGTCAAGTACCTGTATTGGGAGCCTTTCACCTATCGATGCCTGCATCAATATAGTCTGTTTGGGCCCAAAATAGGACCAAAACAAGGTGTGAGAAGTAAATCCAAGTAGGTATCCTCCAAAGGTCTGTGCCAATCTATTAGTGTGTATATACAACAGTATTGTACAATAGTGAAATGCTGTAAACTAGAAGGTACTCAAAAGTAAATAATCCTACAAGTACTGGCATTCATTTAAATTAATTTCATGTTCTTTAATCAATTCAAATTCATTGAATTATATAAGTCTTAGGATCTAGCCTAAGCCCTTTAATACCCTAAATAAAGTAAACACAACAGATACATCAGCAGGCTATCTAAACAATGAAGTTTCGTCCAAATCCAAGCCTGTGTTTTAGCTTGGAAAATGCGTCATCAATCATTCCACTTAAATATGTCTCAGGTATAAGCCTGATTTATGAGAATTTTAGTATATTCAAATCAGGGACAAGATTGGGGTATTAGCATTTCAGCATACTAATGTCAGGGACAAGCCTGATGTATCAGCACTTCCGCATGTATTAGGGATGAGCCCGGTGTATCAACATTTGATCAAGTATCAGGGCTGATCCTGGGGTACCAGCATTTCATCATAGTAAACAACACAAGTAAATTTCACTATCACATGGTTTTTCAAAAATCAACTCACGTTGGAAAAATTATAAAACAAGGCTAACAAGTGAATTAAACTATCACAAATCTTTAAGATTCATATTCACATGGAAGGATTTATTTAACCAAAATTCCTTCTAAAACAACCATTCAAAAGGGAAAAAAGGAAATCCCATTGGCATCCTAGGCCAAACTACTAAACAATGGTCATCAAAGGGAAAACGCACCCATGGGGTGGCTCTTAATCAAACCAAATAAGCCTAGACATGATTCAATTAATTTGTTCAATTACCTAATGTCATTAGGTATCAACATGAGTCAAATAATCAATAAAGAGACACCCTAAACATGGGTGTGTGGCACAAAAACGCATATAAACAACTTGACATTAAACAATTTGCACACGACCTCCTACCTCGTCGTAGTATGACTCTCCTCGTCTAGCCTTGACTTCCAATTCAAGCTAGAATGATATAAATCTTTAAAATAAGGATATTTACTCATCCTTAAATAACTTAGTCGAGAACTAAAATCAACAGCAATGGATCAAGATTAATATTGAGATTAGCAATTGGGTTCAAATGATACCAACGGCAATCGAAATGGAGTTTAGATGATCAACCGGGAAGAAGTTGAAGTTCTGGCACTCCTCTTGAGTTCCCCCAGTGAGTCCACTATCGAATCTGCAGATTTGAGAGGCTACATCCCATTTTAAGAAAAAAAACAAAAACTACACGGCATGTAAATCCATAGACACGGTATGTATATCAATTTACTGTTCATGTGGCAGCTAACTTATGCTAACTTACCCGAACATGACGACATGACTACACGGCGTGCACGAGGAAGTACACGGTGTGTAGTTTCTTTTTCCTCTTTTCCTTACGGACATACCAATGCACCATGTATTCCCTTTAAACAAAGACATAATACACAGAATCTACTCGGGGGTACACACTGTGTAACACAAAATTCAAGTACCTTGCCCAAATTTTCGTTGTTTTCTCGAAAAAAAGTCAATGGAAAAAAGAAAAGAAGAAATAGTACCTCAGTGGAATAACTCGGTTCTTACATTTATGTTCATGATGAATATTTTTGTAGAATCATTAATTGATAAATTATACACCACTATCAATTTATTTATTATATTTATACTATCATGATTTTTGGTATTCTCCGTTCATGATCCTGGTTTTTGGTTTCTTATTTCCTCTAATGTTTATATAAAGTGATCATATATCCATCGTAACCAAAAAACGGTATCAAATCCATTCGAAGAAATTTGATTCTTGGATTTTTTTTTAAATTATGAAATAATATGAATAATTCTTGATATAGAAAAGAAGATAATTGTATTATCATAATAAACTTTGTGCATTTCATTAAATATGATTAGATACCATAGGACTTTGTATCCCTAAATTATGACTCGTGCTTAATTATTCTTATGTGGGAATTTCATATAACACAAGTAAGAGTAACTCTAAGTTAATATCAAGAATTAGATACTCAATGATCACTATGTGAAAACATGGAAATTGTGATGGGTTATTTGCGATGGGTTAATATCCAATCACAAATAGTCATTCGGAAAAACTTTTTGCGATGGGAGAACCTACCTGTCTCAAGTAATAAGGCTTCTGCGATGGGTAGATGGTTCTCGTCGCAAAAGCATAGGCGGTGTTGTGCACCAAAATGCAGGAAAGGGTATTTGCATAGGGCTATAGTAGCCCCGTCGCAAATACCCGACGGTGTTTTATGTGTTTGTGATGGGATATACATCTCGTCGCAAATAAAATGTCGGTTGGTGGTCTTTTCTGACGGGTTCCGTCACAAAATAAAACCTTTTTAATCAAAGGATATTTTCGACAGGACCCATCGTAAAGGTTACTATTTACGATGGGAAACCCGACACAAATGACCTCATCGCAACTATTCTGACCTATATATACCTCAACTCATTTTTCCATCATTCCATTCCATTATCTTCTCTCTCTTGTGAAAAAATTTCTCTCAAAAATTTTCAAAATTTAATGTTTTAATTTGGGGGATATTTCGCAGCTTACATCCTTTGAAAGCTTTGGTTTTAAAGTAATTATCAATTTTATGATTATTTACTTATTTTATTTTATTTTAATTATAGTTGGTGTTAGTTAGATATAGTTAAATTAAAATTAAATTAGATAGTTTTATTAATCATTATTTTTGTTTATTTTTTACCAATAATTATGTCTCGACAGAATGAATTTGTATTAATTAGTAATAATTAGTATTAAATTTTAATAATTTGTGTTAAATTTTAAGTATTAGAATTAAATTGTAATAATTAATGTTAAATTGGAATAACTAGTAATCAATTGCTTTAATTAGTAATAAATTGTAATAATTAAGAATAAATTGCAATAATTAGTAATAAATTGAAATAATTAGTAACAAATTGCAATAATCAGTAATAAATTCCAATAATTAGTAATAAATTACAATAATTAGTAATAAATTTCAATAATTAGTAATAAATTGCAATAATTCATAATAAATAGTAATAAATTGAAATAATTAGTAATAATTACTAATAATTAGGAATAATTAGTAATAATTAGGAATAATTAGTAATCATTATGAATAATTAGTAATGATTAGGGATAATTAGTAATGATTAGCAATAATTTGAAATCATTAGCAATAAATTCTAATATTTAGTAATAAATTCTAATAATTAGTAATAAATTCGAATAATTAGTAATAAACTCAAATAATTAGTAGTAAATTCGAATAATTAGTAATAAATTCATATAATTAGTAAAAAATTCGAATAATTAGAAATAAATTGTAATAATTAGCAATAAATTGTAATAATTAGTAATAAATTGCAATAATTAGTAATAAATAACAATAATTAGTAATAAAGTGCGATAATTGTTAATAAATTTAAATAATTAGTAAGAAATAACAATAATTAGTTATAAATTACAATAAATTGTAATACATTTTAATAATTAGTAATAAATTCCAATAATTTGCAATAAATTCGAATAATTAGTAATAAATTCGAATAATTAGTAAGAAATTCCAATAATTAGTAATAAATTCAAATAATTAGTAATAAATTGAAACAATTAGTAATAAATTCGAATAATTACAATGAATTTGAACAATTAGTAATAAATTGAAATAATTATTAATAAATTGCAATAATTAGTAATAAATTTAAATAAATAGTAATAAATTTCAATAATTGGTACTAAATTGGAATAATTAGTATAAAATTGCAATAATAACAACAAATTGCAATTATTAGTAATAAATTTGAATAATTAGTAATAAATTTTAATAAATAGTAATAATTTCGAATAATTTGTAATACATTTGAATAATTTGTAATAAATTCAAATAATTAGTAATAAATTTGAATAATTAGTATTAATTTTGAATAATTAGTAACAAATTCAAATAATTATTAATAAATTGAAAAAAAAATTAGTAATAAATAGCAATAAGTAGAAATAAATTACAATAATTTGTAATAAATTACAATAATTCGAATAACTCGAATAATTTTAATAAGTAATCATAAATATGAATAATTTGTAATAAATTTGAATAATTAATAACAAATTTAAATAATTAGAAATAAGTTCGTATAATTAGTAATAAATTCAAATAATTATTAATAAATTCAAATAAAAAATAATATATTAAAATTATTTGTAACAATTTTGAATGATTAATAATAATTTTGAATAGTTAGTAATAATTTTCAAAATATTTTAATAAATTGTAATAATTATTAATAACTTGCATAAGTTAGTATTAAATTGAAATAATTATTAATAAATTCCAATAATTAGTAATAAACTTCAATAATTAGTAATAATTAGTAATAGTTAGTAATAATTAATAATTACTACTAATAATTAATAATAAGTAGTAATAATTAGTAATTATTTCAATAATTAGTAATAAATAACAAATAATTAGTAATAATTTCAATAATTAGTAATAATCAGAATAATTTCAAATAAAATGCAATAATCTCGAATAAATTGTAATAATTAGCAATATATTTCGATAATTAGCAATAAATTTTAATAATAAGAAAAAGATTTCAATAATTATCAATAAATTTGAAACTTTATCAATAAATTTCTTTCATTTATAGAAAATATAATAATTTGAAATAAAATGATATAATTTGCAGAAAAAATTAATAATTTGTAATAAATGTAAATAATTTGCAATAAATTGTAATAATTTGTAATAAATTTTATTTTTTTAATAAATTGTAATAATTTTCAATAAATTGAAATAATTCGCATGAGATTGTAATAATTTGGAAAAAATTGTTTCATTTCCTTCAATTTTTGATAAATTGACATAATTAGTAATAAATTATAACAATTGGTGATAATTATTAATAAATTCTATCAAATTCTAATAATTAGTAACAAATGCTAATAATTAGTAACAAATTTTAATTATTAGTTACAAATTCTTTTAATTAGTTAAAAATTCTAAAAATTAGAAATTATTTTAAAGAATTAGCATTAATTAAGGATAAATTTTAATAATTTGAAACAATTAGTAATAATTAGTAATAAATTATAACAAATTCTAAGAAGTAGTAAAAAAATTCTAATTATTTCAAATAAATTCTAATAGGTAGTAACAAATTCTAATAATTAGTTACAAATTCTAAAAATTAGTAATAACGAGCAATAATGAGGAATAATTAGAAACAATTGTAATAAATTCACACAATTTCCAACATATTTGATGCTCCCTTTTTCTCAATGTGTTATCTTCTTGAAATTTTTAATATTTTTTATTATTTTTTATTATTTTAATTATTTTATTAATTATTATTTTTATAATATTATTTTTTCTATTATTTTATTTTTTTAATTATTATATTTGATTATTTTATTTTGTTTATTTTATTATATTTTTCACGAATATTGATGTTTTAGTTATTTTATAATATATTTTTATATTTGTCATAGTAATATTATTAATAATATTATTATCATATTATCGATATTTTTATTATTATTATATGAGTATTAATTTAATATTTTGTAATTTATTTTAATTTAATAATGTTCGTATTATTATTTCATTGATATTAATATTATGTAATTATTATTATTATTTATTTTGTTATAGTATTTGTGACGGGACCATTATAAATAGTATTTGTGTCAAGTCCCATTGTAAATACTAATAGTGATGGGCCTTCAAAATAAGGTGTTTAAATAACCACTACGAAGCTATTTGTGATGGATGCGCACCCCAATATAAATATTAACTTTTTATGACGGACCGTCACAAAAAAACTCTTTTTGCGATATCGTTTTCTGCAATGGGTCATTTGCGATAGGATCTCATTACAAAAGGGTATTTTATATAGGATCCAGTTGCCAATGAACCATCATAAATTCCCAAATTTCTAGTTGTGTATGATAATAAATGTTTTTACTTGTCATAATTTATGATTTTTGGGAAATTATCACTCACCTTACATAGGTCTCTACATGATATATGAATATTACAAGGGATATATAATAGTCCTCGATATCTATGCACTGTGGGTTTTATCATAGATAAGAATCATTAGTCGAATTATTCATATACAGACCTCTGTCACAATGTTAATATCATAAAAACCACTTTGTTCCACATTTATTGTAATATCTTAGACTACGAGAACTAATATCTTCTATATATACAATATTATTGACACATAATAGAATAGTTACCATAAGATAGAAAACCTTTTTAGTCTTGGAATACTAGACATATATGTATATATCATTGGAAAATATACGATAAAACATGAAGACATTACGAGAACAATATTAGAGCTTCCATCATGTCCCTATAAATTACTCATAGTTATCCTATATGTTTCCTAGGGAATAATAAATAAATTATCGTTACATCATATTCTTAGTAGGGAGTATAATATAGTGGAATAAATCATAATATAAAAAATGGAATAGGTGATATAGTAGAAATAAATAAACAACATGAACCCAAAATCAACTAAAATTGAGGTCATTATATATCAATGGAAATAAATGAAAACATGGATAAAAATAATCCTTGATCTGATACTTATGGTATGTATCATATCAGATATAAAGACATATTTTCAATGCATTTTTTTCAAGACACAAAACTGATATGGGTATAGGTATACACCAAAACCCAAGTTATTTTTTCCCACAAGACATATTGATGCATAAAGGGCGTATATGATTCTAGGAACTGCTTATCACTTGATTTAATCCAATGCATTAAACATAAGAGTCAAAAATACCATTCATACCATTCCTTGAAGAACCTATAGCTGAATAAAATTCTGGTTATCTATATAATGACAAATACATGAAAACAAATACTTACCCATTCAATAAAATAATATGCATGTCTAAGAAAACATCCCTTAATCATCTTAAAATCCATTTGGAGTAATAATTGTAAATAATGTACCCTTTTAAAGTAAAAATAGTGGTGAGGGTACTTTGAATGTGATGTTTTATGCAAAGAAGATAGTAATTGGGTTCTATAGTGTTCATTGGTAGGATTCCATGTTAATGGTAGGAAAACACCATTATTATAGTCCGTAAAGAGCACATGAATATTTCAAATCATATTCTCAGGAAGCCTATGTTGGGGTTTTTATTCTAAATCCCACTCATTTTCCATTGGGGCATGGGTTGATTCAATTCTCAACCATCCCTTTTTGGGGTGAATGCCGCTAGATGTATCTATACCACAGTCACATCCAATTTCTTGTATCTGGATAAAAATATCATTTTATTGAAAACCATATACTCTTTACTTTCCTAAAGATTATTATTTTGGAACATTATGATATATTATAAAAAAAATTAATGATAGGAGCTATCATTCTCAATATATCAAATTTAAGATAATTCTCTTTAATTTCAAGCATGATGGATGGGGTGGAATGAGAACCCATATATCGACATAATGATAATATAGGGAAAATATTATCACCATAGGAAATCATGTAGACTATAATTAAAAACATATATTAATTTAGGTAATACGATAAAATTTAAATCATGTTAATATGTGGAAATGGTATTATAATAAAAAAAAATTTAATTAAAAAGGAAAGAGAATGATTAGAAACCCTTTCATTTCTATATAGCTTCTAAATTTTTGAGAGGAATCCTCATAACATTAATAACCAATTGGTAGGTATTTATAGATGTATGGGAAGGTAAATTAATGATAAATTCATTTAGGGTGGATTGGGATGAGACAATGTCTTGGAGTGAGCTCCTTTTATAGATGAAAAGGAAATTTTTCCTTGAAACTAAAGTTAGGTAAGTGGTAAGAATGGAATCACATGGGTTTTAGGTGGATTTGGTGAGTTATGTGGATAAATTTTAGGCAAGGAATGTGGGTATGAATTTAATACCTAAAAATAAATTATATATGGCGTCTGTGACATTTTAATTATTATAATGTTTAGATTCTTTATTTACTCAATTTTTGTGCTTAATAATGTTTATTAGAAATTAATCTTGGAAATTATTGTATTACTAAAAAATAACATGACCTGTTTTACCAAATTTTTACTTTTAAATAATAATTTATACTCCATTTAATGTAATTCAATTTTTAAATGTGGTAAAATAAAATTTTTAATTGAAACATAAATTTTTTGAAAACGATTTTTATAGAAAAATGACTTTTTATTAATTAAATGTCTTTTATTCTTATTTCATATTAATTATTAATTGACAAGTTTTTATATTATATAAATATATATATATATTTAAAAATTATATTAGAGTAATAAATTAATATATATTAAAATAACTTAATTATATGATATTTACATAACTCCTATAAAATTATTTATTTGAAAACAACCATTATACTTTAACCATGGTAATTATTATCTAATCAATGTAATATATTTCCAATGCCTAAATATAAAATTTCCATTTTTATATAATTTTAAAGAATTATTCTAAATATAATTTAAAATTTAACATATAAATTTTAAAATTTTAGGGATGTTTAATTTTAATATTATCATGTGTAGACTCTCCTTTAATAAAAAAGAGTATTTTCAGGTATAAAAATTATATTTACAATAATATTATTAATTATTTGGATTTTAATGAAATAAATTGGTATATTATAAAACAAATAATTTTTTTGGATTAAAAATAAAACTATTACATAATTTTTAGAAAATAAAGAAATAATTTAAATAAAAGAACAAAAGAATTTTATTTTTTTGGAAAATATTACTTATGATCATAAAATGGTAAAAATTGATTTTATAAATTAATAATATTATTTGAAATATTTATAGTTTTACCAATTAAATGTATATTTGAACATTTATAGGGTTTTATAAATGTATATATTTCTCTTATATAAATATAATTTCAGAAAAGTTATCATTTTGATAAGAACTATAATTGTCACTATTCACTTAAAATCGACTACTTCAGAAAATTTCAAAAAATTCTATTTAATATGTTATCTTCATGAGTACTTAAAAATTAATTTTATTTAGTTAAATAAAAATGGTGACCTTAAAAATTAAAATGTTATATACAATGATGAATAAATTCTCCTTATAGTGAGTATTGTGTGGTAGTTCAAGATATGGTGTTTACCTACCATAGTAGGGTCTCTAGTATTTCATTCGACCCAACCCAATTATATAATTTTATCCCTAAAACTGTAGTATATATCACATATTCAAAATATTTTGATATTCTTTCCCTATAACTACTTTAGGTTCCCAATTTTCCTCTTCTGGAGTTTTATTTCTCCACATAACTTTCACTAATAGAGTTTCTTGATTCTTTAATAGTTTCTCTATTTTGTCATGAATCTTGAAAATCTCCACTTTATATAAATAGTTAGCACCTATACTATTACCTTAGAGGTGATAACATGTATTACATATGAAATTTATTTCTACAGTAATGAAACATGAAAGGCATTGTATAATTTATAATCATTGAGAGAAATACATAATACGTAGTCTACAACTCTAATCCATTATAGTATTTTAATGGGAATAATGTTCTAAGGTCTTAAATTCCCTTTCTACCAAATATTAAAACTAAATTACAGGGGGAAACCTTCAATAATATAAGAATCATGACTTGAAATTCCATGTCTATCCATTGATTATATACAAATCTATTTTTTCTACTCTGGTATGCTTTAATTTGATCATGAATAGTCTATACATTAATATTAATATCCTCCACAAGATATGGGAAAACATTACTACATTATCAAACCTCACCCTAATAGGGTTTTATAAGACACATCTTTTGATACAATACTAGCTGTGGTTCCTTGTATTTTCTGGAATGAGAGATATTATTGTATGAAAATTCATCCAAATGTATTTATTGATGCCATATTAATTACAATTAAAGAGAAAATGATCTTAGTTTGTCAAAAAAAAATAGATAGTCCCTTCAGTATACCCATCAATTTTGGCATGATATAGGGTTCTAAATTATATCTCAATGTTGAGATCCCTTTCAAAACACTTCCATAATATTGATGTGAACCTTAAGTCAGTATTAGATAAAAATATTAAAGGTTCCCCATAGAAACTTTTGATTTCAATGATATATATCCAAGAATGGTGATCAAGGCGTATATCTTCTCTTATCACTATGAAATTATAAAACATAGTAAGGTGACTAACGATGATGCATATAACATTGATCTTCCTTGGATTATTCAGATATCTAATGAAAACACCATTTCAATAATGTACTACTTTAATATAGGTATATAAAGATGTTGTATAACTCCCATAACATGTATTCATTAATTCTATACCTCATGTAATACTAATAATATTGACACATATCTTTAAATTTCATTCATTATTCCATCCCACAAGAAATATTCTCTTAAACCACTTTATATCCTTATATTTCCATTATGTATAGAGAAATTTAAGCTTTGAGCTTCATGTCATAGTTCAATAAATAACTCTGATATGAATGGAACACATTAAATGTTTTCAAAAATCAACACCACATCTATATAGATTATGTTTGTAAGTTTCCCATCAATTAATACTTTAATATTACTCTATATTTCCTTTATATCCTACAATTTACTCTTTATAGAAACTATCTTAACCCCTAATGTGTAAAAACATTGTTATCACAGTAATTTTCAAAAGGGGGATAAATCTGGTTATAAATGTTTATGGTTAGAATACAAATCTAAACTTGAAAAAAAATTAATGATATTATATCATCCCATAATCATACTATATTTTAAATATATCATTTTAGATCCATTTTTCATGATAAATACATTTTATTAATTTAATACAATAAGAAATTCTAAAAGTTCCCCTCCCTTCACTTATAAAAGAGAACCTCCATTCATGTTTTCTCTACAATTAAATATCATATTTCTTAATCTAATAACACCCCAAATATCATCCATACTTATATTTTTATTTATTAGAGACCTTGTTTTGATTATTAAAACCTCCTATGAGGGATTTTTATGTAATCCTAAAGAAGTTGTCTGAAGAAGTGATATTTTTCTTAACCAAACATTTTTTATTTATATGTCCACAAAAATATAATCTAATTCAACTATGATGATATAATAACATTCATATATTCCATATACTAATATTTTTTTAAATTAATGGAATGCCCAATATCTATCTCCTCTACCGTCAAATGCAAAATTAAACTGTTGTTCATGTGTACGACAAACTACTACCTCACGAACCAATGTAATTCATTTTACATCACTACCACTCATGTATGGTTTTAATAATGGATTTAATATTTAAATATATGATATTAATTAAATATTTATCATTATGGAAATTTAATATATCAAATAATTTCATACACTTCCATTCATTTAGAAATGATAACATTGTTCGTGCGTATGTGCGGATTACCACCACCATGAAGCGATGTAATTATTTTTTCATAAAAACATAAAATTAATACTATATATTATTGTATTTAAATATTTAATATAATATTTTTCTTTTAACAATTATTATATAATGATAAAATAATACCTATGTTCTTTCCATCATGATCGTTGAAAATTTTGTACTTAACTCATGTGTACATATGACTTTCCATCTCCATGATTGCAACATATATAATTGTTCATAACCATATTTCATGGTTATTTTATGAATTATATTTTATTTATAAATATAATTATTATTCTAGTAATTATTGGACAATTACCTCTTTTACTATAGTCAAATAAACAAATTCATTTTTCATATGTGACTTGAATTTTATCAAAATGTGTGACTTGAACTTAATTGATTATGTAATTGAATATAAAATGGTATGAAATAAAATAAAAGGAATTATAAAAATAAAATCTTTTTTTAATAAAGTATATTATTATCATGTTTTTATAAATTATGAAGATAAATGATTTATGTGATGAGTCAAACTCGGGGTAAGGGATTTGGTCTCAATTTCCTTTCATTGAGGGATATGTTACTGTTATGCGCCAATTTATTTTATATAGTGTATATAATGTGATTTTAAATCATTTTCATGAATCCTTAATGTTTAATTAAATTTTAATTTTCAATTGAGATAATTTCATCCAAGGGTATTTGACATGAAATTTACCGTTTAGAAAGTGGTTTAATAAATTAATTCATTTTCATTGGGTTATATTACTTATTCATTTTCATTGATATTATAAGAAGATGTGTGTAATGATTTTTTATAGTATTAATTTATATTTCCATTTTGTTTATATCTTATACACAAACTCTATTCATTTATTAATTATCACATCAATTGTATGATTTCTCTAAGAGATTATGTCTCAATTTTCACCGCATTAAGACATATTTGGTATTATGCACCTAGTTATTTATATGAGGTTTATATACTTCCCCATTGATATGTTATATAATTAATATATTTATATTCTTGGTATATAATGTTTCATTTGATTTTTTTCATTTATGGGGGTTATGATTAAAATGTTACCAAAGTGTTAAGGCTATATTTCACAATCTCATCATTATTCAAGATTGTTTATGTCAAAGTATTTATTGGGGTAATTATTTGATACTTATATAATAAACGCACTACATTTAATTCTAATATCCTTATTTATATAAATTATATATTTTCATTTTATTTTCAATTTTTATGCACCCAATATACCAAAATCGTGTTTTTGTGGAAAAACTATTTTTTACTCACTCGGGGATCATTTTCTTTAATATCCATGTATTTATTAAAATGTTTTAAATAATATTTTTAATATTATCCAATGATATATTACAAAAATTATCACCCATGTTTAACGTTTTACAAAAAAAATTAAAAGTAATCTTCGTTTCATTTTCATAACAAGGATCTTTTAAACTTTTTACTAAAAATGGGGATGTAATTTTTTTATTAACATACTCAACATAAATGAAATTCTCCCACTATCATATCTTCTAAATTATTTTTATATTCCTATTAATTTTTAAAAGTTATTTCTCCATTTACTTTTTTCCCTAATATTTTATAAATTTATAGTTTTTAAAATAGAATTTCAAATTGAAATAGATATTTTCCTCAAGAATGTTTTTAATTATTTTCTTGTGGTATTTATATTCATCAATAATAACAACAATATATTTTCATTATACTCAAACATGGATATTTTTTAATGATACCATCTTTTTTCTTTCTCTATACGGTTTATGATCAGTTTGAGTAGGTAAAGTATTGACATTCCCTTTCTACATTAATTTTGTAGTCATTAACTTTCTCTTGAAAATATAACATTATTGTTTTCATAGGATATTAAACATAACTTAAATATCCCTATTATTTTTTATGGATATTCTTATTGGTAAAAAAATTATCATTTCAACATATGGTGTTTTACTATAAACGTTATTTTATTGACTAGGTAAAACATTGAAAAATTTGTATTCTAGACTAAATGTGTATATTTGTTGATATGGCATATTTTTTATAAATTTAACTGATAATTCCATATATGAGTAATTTATGGGCCATGTATTGATGGGTGGGTCCTAATTATAGATATCACCTTAGTGAATCAATAGGTCTTGTGAGGAAAATCAATAATCTCACATTAAAAGGGTTTCTTGTGTATATCTACCCATCGATTAAACTATACAGATGTATGGTCTTGATGGTACAGATATCATGATTTCTTATTTTATAATGTACCATATTTATATTTTCCTTTATTGAGAATTAATTAATTATTCTCCATGAGATTAATCCATTAATATTATCTATGAATTCATTTCATACTCATGTTATTAATTAAATTCCATGTGTTCTTAGTTGTTTAATTTTTCATATTAATTAAGAAATATTGATTCATGATATCATCTACTATATATAACCCTTATTGGGAATCTGAGATTACCCTTATTGGTTTCCTTTCCCAATGATATGAGGAATGAATATTTAAATGAGTTTAATGATTCATAATATTTACTTTCATTGTGTTTTTTATTTTATGTTTTCAAATTTTATTTGACATTCGAGTATATAACTACTTTTCTAGGATAACTAAATTTGTTGGTCCTTAGTGATATGTTTCATTATATATAGTTCCAATATAATAAATTAATATCCGTCTATGGGCTACTTGGACTAGGGTCTTTACAGATATCTTACAGGGAATGTGGAACATTGAGAAATATGTATGGAGTTTACAGGCATGTCATTCAACCAATGTTTGGGTCCAACTAGTATGGATACTACCTAAAACTTCTTTACCTGGTAGGTGAGATAACTTGTGGTATTATTTTAGGGATTAAACCAACTAGGATTCCCTTTTATGGATATACCTAGATCACTAAGGATTCATGTTGATGAAATAATCAATGGGAACATGGTTGGGTAATACACTTATGGAGGAGGCCCATAGTTTCATGGATCCTTGAGTTGACCAAGTTGGCCAAATAGAAATTTTGATAACCAATAATAGAATCCTTTCTTAACGGAAGTAACACTGAAATCCTTAAAATATGGGAACTCATTATCAAAGGAATACATGATAGGTATTACATTGATTGTCTTATCAAACTATGAGTAAAACCTTAGAGATGTATTTCATAAAGTGAATACATTATAAAAAAGAAAGAACTCTGACATGACTGATGAAGTAATCTTGATACCATAATGGTTTTGGAGAAGGTATATTTGGAATTTTGGGGTTTTTACCAATAAAAAGGAGACCCTAAAGGAAATTTATCTTAATCCAACCTAGGTGGATGACATGGATGCAGTAAAAATATTACGGAGGTATGTTTCTATAGTTACAATTCTTTAAAAAATTGAGATAATAAATGAAATATTTTTACTAATATAGTGCCAATGGGTGGAGGAAATTTAGTACCTTATGGGGTTTGTATCTCACATAAGGTAATTTACTATGTAAAGAGAAACATTTCATGCATGGAATTGATAAAGGGCCCTTCAGAAAAAAAGATCCATATTGTTCTCCCATTTATGATGGGGTATCATATTCAATGAGGGGCCCCATGTTCATAAAATATAACCAAAGGTGCCTCTCATTACTCAGAAGACCTATCGGGTCTCTCAACAAATGAACTATCCTATACTAACATCTAACCTAACACATGACCTGATTCTTCAAAAGGCCTGAAGGGTGTTCCCAATCCCCACATGCTAGTGACAAGGGTCTGGGAATCATAAGAACTCCTTTATGAATTGGTTTTCCCAAATAAGAGATACAAAACTAGAATAAAACAATAAATAAATGGAAATAAAGAAATGTCATTACAAAAAAGTCATAACCAACTACCATGACCCCACCCATTTTCATATGCATGATCAACATAAATAAAGAGAAACGTGAAGGAAAAAATGCAAGAGAAATGACTAAAAAGAAAAATACTACATACCATCCAACTCAATCCAAGCCAAAAACCCACTCCATGAAACCTATAGTTTCTCACTATCATGTAACTCACCCCACATTTTCCACAATGAACAAGAAGGATCCTACAAAGAACCCTAGAACCTGAAATTGTGTAGGAATGATATAAAAAGACTAGTAGGTCAACACAACCCTCTAAAACTTTTAAATTCATTTCATAAGGAAATAAAAAAGTCATTGTTTGTAAATAAATCTATAAATTATGTTTTTTATATATAAAATTCATGTAAATCAAAATAATTCTATAAGATAGTTCCAAAACATTATTCATTTGTTTCCAAAAATGGAAAACATGAATTTTGAAAGAAAAAAAATACATCATCCCAAGCTATTGAAAAACCACACACATCATTATCAATTCATAAAAGAATATCACACTTGTTTTATCTAATGAAAAAATTCAATTTTAAAAAATAACTTTAAAAAGAAACCTTTAAAACCAAACACCATTTTTAAATCTACATTAATGTATTCACACTAGAGTCTTTAATAATTCAAAATTGGTTTTAAAAAATCTCTTTGAAATGAAGTAGACCAACTCACATGGGTTAAACACAACATGTAGGATCCACTAATATATATCATAATGTTTATAAAAATAAAAAAATAATGGATGGTAACATATAAATGAAAGTATAAGAAATGATAAAAACATTAGATCAAACCCCCCTAAATAAAAAACATAGCAAGAAAATGAATGTGTCATGGTCCTACACAAAGTCACTAATGTTACAAGAATTTAACCATATATTGGTATAACCAACTGAACTATCTACTAGTATATTATAATTCAACACCATCATATAATTATCACACATAAGAATCATTGTAATGAAAAACCCCCACATAGACCTTGTGCATAACACGACTAGTGAGAAACTAGTAGCATGCAAACCAACTAGAGGGAAAACATTATATCTTCCACAAAGTACTCTTAATCCCATGAACAATAATGTAATTAATGATTAGGTAAGACCACCCAAGTCTACCCATAAGTAAAAACCTAACTACCCTCACCCTTAAGAACCAAATATGGAAATCCCCAAACACATAACATGCTCATAGTGTATAACACTCATATTTCAATTAAAGGAATAACATGAATCACATAGTGATCATAAACCCACAAAAGGGGTAAACAAGCAAGGGAAAAAAGGGGTTCCATCCAATAGATATTTTAAAACCAAAGTTCCAAATAGGCCATTAACACTAAATCACAACATGAATTTCGAAAATTTTTCCATATTATAAAAAAATTATCCAAACAACATTGGGAAAATGATGGAAAATACATAAGTATTTAAAAAATTTCAAGGACACCCCTACATAAAGGATATCTTATTTTAAAATCCAAAATATGAACATAGAATTTATATCATCACATTTTATAAATAAAATCTCTTAAAACATTTTAATATTTTCAAAGAAATCACCTGTTTAATTTTAAAAAATCAAAAAAACTCTTCAATAAAGTTATTACACATTGAAAGACCAAAGAAAGGTGAATGGTCAATCATTTTTTCCATAAAACCATGAAAAACAATACATGAATAAATTTCACAAAGGAGTATAAGGTACACATATTTCAAATCACTATTTTCAATATATTAATACACAACTTTACAAATCATTTTGAGGCCCACACCTCATTTCAAAACACAATTCTTTTTAAGAGTGTTTTAAACTCACTAAAAACAGAAATGGGGATAAAATTAATTTAAATAAATTAAAACAATTTCAAATATCCATATATAATTTCACAAAAAAATCTTAGAATAGAATAAAAATCATTATAAACAATAAAACATGGAATTAATATATAAAACCAATTTTTACAAGAAAAAAAGTCAAAATTATTATTTCAAATATTCACAAGGATACCATATATATATATATATGCCTTAGAAAGGGGAATTTAGAAAGATTAATAATTATTATAATTCCATAATGAAATAATTTTAAAGTAAAACTGACATCAATGAAGTTGAAACAAAACTGAAACATGTCACTCTCAGTGGTGAACACTTCCTTGGTAAAAGAAACAATGTCTTTGACCCCTAGATTCCAAAATACCAATCAATAAATCCACTCGAAACCCTAAAATTTAGCCACATGATAACTATTTTTCATGGTGGATGCGAAATCGATGATATAATAGAGAGAGAAGGAATATGGAAAGAAAGGGAGGATAAAATCACCCTCAAACCTCTTGGAAATCACCATTAGAAGGAAAATAATAAAGGGATGAGGAAGGTGTAACACCCCTAAGTTCTCCCAAGGGTTATATAGATTTTATAGGGGACAATAATGGTGAAATACCTCTTAATTAGGGTGGGAAATTTGGGAATTATAAAAAATTTTAATGACCTAGACAACTCGCACAATTTGGACACGTGGTTGGAAAAATCTTGTGATAACAGTGTAGGTGACACTGCCTCCCAAAGAATATTCAGCCGCATGGTTACTCCTAATATGTATTAATTTAAAAAAAACATGACCCACACTAAAAGACCACCCCAAGACTTACACAACCTCTCAGGGTTCACCACATGGTTTGAAAAACTACATAGAAGCCGTAAAAATGGCTATGTTAAAAACTATAGATCCACCCACATGATTGCAAAATAGTTTACCATACCGTGCGCAAGTCATGTTCCACATATCCAATACACAAAGGGATCCATATGTTTTCTCCTATGGGATGAATAGATTGGAATTAAATATTCATAGCCCATGCTAGAAAACCATACACAGATCAAATTGAATAGAAAAAGATCCACGTGCAGAGAGGTTGAATGGTTTTGCACCTACTCGTGTAAGTTAACCATACATAATAGGAAAAGATAAAAAATTTAAAATTTATGAAACATAAATCCATGAAAATACATCCCAAACATAAACATCACCAAATAACACCAAAATAATTATGTAGTGACATGGGGGTGTCAAAAACTCTCCACCATACCACTATCAGACCCCATACATTCAATGGAGAAATGAATGATAATATAAACATAAGATCCAAATAGGATATAACTATAAGAACCTATTAACATATATTATTCTCATTTTAAACAACTATTATTTTAGAAAATACTCAAAATGATTAACCATAAGAGAAAGAAATGTCTCTAAGTAGATAGAAAAAAATAACATCTAACATGAATCCCTACAAATCATAGAATACCTAAAATGGATTCCCATCCATTTAGAGTTAATAAAACATGGTGGAATAACAGAAATAATACCAATAAACACATCCATGAACAACCGATCGACTAAGAGAGGAACACACCATCAACCCAAAACATTTCCAAACATAAATAAATAATGAAAAACAGCAAGAACCTCAATGAATGAAAATATTACACACCTCGTGTCACAAAACATGCTGATAACCTAGGGTCAAACATTATATCACCCTCACATAGAACATCCCAAAAAGGTACACAACCAAATACCAACTAGTATACCACACTCCAATGGTTTTTCACACACCCTAGTTATCTAATCATGCACCCAAAGTCCTCTATCAAGTCTAAATAATGGTCACCACTTGTATTAGCCAAAATATTGGGGTAGTCTAATTTTATAAAGAATTTTTTTCCTCATATATGATTCCCAATTGAAAAACACTCACAACGAAACAAAAAAACCCAAAAGGGTGGGAAAGGGGAAAAATTCCTCAAGTGAACAAAAAATGACATAAAAAAGTGTTCAAAACATCCACCAGAACATTCCAAAAAGAAACCATCCACAATAAACATATCGAAAATGGAAAAAATTCTCTAAAATGAATCCATATAAGACGAGGCTCTGATAACAAGTTAACAACCAAAAAAAGTTTCTAAAAAATATGCATCACATATTCCCACCAAAATCGGATAAAAATAGTGAGTATTCTCACATCCAATTGGTATGCACCATAACTAAAGAACCCTATTAGACCATTCTAGGGGGAAACAACAACAA
The DNA here is from genome assembly GCA_963277665.1 of Viscum album. Taxonomy (NCBI): domain Eukaryota; kingdom Viridiplantae; phylum Streptophyta; class Magnoliopsida; order Santalales; family Viscaceae; genus Viscum; species Viscum album. The sequence continues at coordinate 806,865,216 of OY728155.1, forward strand.
ATACCTGAACTACCTCGATTCATGGCCTATTGTGAAAACCAAATGAATCCTTCAAATGAAAGGAATTAAAACCATAGGAAACGCTCTCAAATGAGGCATTCCAAAAGAAATAAAAAAACATCCCTTTTTAAAACCACTATTTAACCAAGGTGATCATTTGAAAACTAGGCCAATATAAAAAAAACTACCTCGTTGGAAAAAATATATTTCCCAAACAAGGAAAGCAACAAAATTAAATTCAAAATACCTTTTACACATTGAATAAAATCACCGAAAATTAATTTCAAAATATGTTTCCACTTTTCAAAACTCATTCTTATCTTGTTTTAAAAACAACAATTCTTTTTAAAATGACTCATTTTCAAATCAAAAAATTGAATCAACCATTTTCATTAAATATTTCTTAAGACCATGGAAATTCACTCTTCATGTTATTCCAAAAACAATATTTTTAAATAAATTATTTAAAAAATATCATTTATTTTTGAAAAAATGGTTTGAAAAAACAGAGTACACACAAGAACAACATAAGAAACAAGAAAATTATAATTAATGACATCCCATAATAGAAAAAAAACACTACACATTTCACATCCAACAAGTGAAACCCAATTTTGGATAAATATTGAAACAAGAGGAGTCCAAATAGGATATTTGAGGAGAGAAGTTACTATTAATTCCATAAGAACTATTGTTTGAGAAACCTGGTGCCAACCATGAAACATAACTTGAAAAAGGTAAAACCCGACCACATGGGCACCGTATGGAATCTGAGACGATGAGAGATGATTTTTCAGTTCAAATTCCCTTCCACCCAAAAGATAAAGAGTAATATCTAATATCACTCAATATTAAAAGGGGACCCAACAATGTCAATCGAATCAAAACACACCTTAAATATCCTAAATAAACCTTGAATTCGTTATTAAAACCTGATTACCAATAACTACATGAATTTTAGGATAGGTAAGGGCTATAAAGACTCTCCCCACTATTACCTATCAAGCTTTGGTATCCTTAATCACATTCTTAAGATGTTATCTCCAAATAAAAAGGTCTATAGAATAATTTTAGATTCCTAATCATGGAAAACCCAACTGTTTAATACCATTTTGTATAAAAATATCATATATTGACATCAAACCCCATGCCTGGAAGGATTATTTATAAATCCATAAAGGAATTCCCATGCTTCATGGGCTAGTGAAGTGAACCTCAGAATCATAGGAACTCCCTTGGGAATTGTTTTTCCCAAATAAATGATACAAAATTGGAATAAAATAATACAGAATTGAAAATAAAAAAACATATTTCTAAACAGATCATAACCAACTTACATTATCAAACTCATTTTCATATGCCTGATCAACATCTAAAAATGAAATGAAAAATATTGGAAAGAAAAATCAGAAACAAAATTTACCAAAAAAGAAAACTACTACAAACCTACCAACTAAATTCGAACTCAAAAAAAACTCTATGAAACCTCTAGTTACTCACCACAACAAAAGTCACCCCACATTGGCCATGATGAATAAGAAGGATCCAACTGACAACCTGGAAGGTGAAATTTTTTGGCATGAGATAAAAAACCAAACAGGTCCCCACAACCCACTGATACTATGAAATTCATTTCATAAGAAAATTCATAAATGATAGTTTTAAAATAAATATTAAAACAAATATTTATATATATATATATATATAATCCATGGAAACCAAAAAAATTACAATCAAATTAGAAACATTATCTCGTTTTTTCTCAAAACTGGACACATGTGTTTTGAAAACAAATCCATTGGCCATATCTATTGCAAAAAAACACACACCATAAACATTTCTAAAAAATCACACATGTTTTATCAAATTAAATTGGTTATATTAAATCATTTCACTTGTCGGGTCCATCCTTAAACCCAAAGCACATTTTAAAATTCACGTCAAATTCCTCACACAAGATTCAGTGAAAATTAAAAATTGGTTTTCCCAAAAGTCTTTGAAGACATATTATCAAAGGAAGAAACCGAACTTACATGGGTTAATCATAACATGTAGGCTCAAAATATATATCACATGGTTTAAAAAAAATAAGAAAGGAAGGTTCATTACCAATGATAGTAGGGTAAATGATATCAAACTCCCATTGATAAATAATTCACTAATAAAATGAACGTGTCATGGTCATAACCAAAGTAACTAACGAGTGAATTATCTATCTATATATTGGTGTATCTATCTAAACTCGATACCAACATAGTATAAGTACATACCATCATCCAATTATCCTAGAAAAGAATCATTAAAATGAAAACCGACCACCTAGCCCTTGTACCAAGAATGATCGGTGGGAAATTAGAGGCGTGTGAACCAACATGAGGAATAAACTAGATCTTCCGCTTAGTACTCGGAATCCCATTACCAATAAAGGAAGTGAGTCATTTTGAAAATAATCAGTGTCTCCCAAAAATAAATAATCATAACAACCCTCAACCCTAAAATTCAAATATGGAAATTTCTAAACACATAACAAACACAAAATCCATAATAAGAACATTACCACATAAGGGGGGAAACAAGAATCACATAGTGATAACAAACCCATTGAATGGGTTCATAAGAAAGAGTAAATCAATAAGTTATGTCCACATACACAATTTAAAACCAAAGTTCTATATGATCCTTTAACTCTAAAGCATACTTAAAATTTCAATGCCGCTTCCAATATAATAATTTAATTTTTAACCACTATTTTAAAAATTATGGAAAACACCCAAGTATTTAAAACATTTAATAGTCACCCCTACACAAGTGTTATATTCTTTGATAATATAAAACATTTAAAAAGAATTTATTTCCATCATAATTTTCATAAAACACCTGCTAAATCATTTTTATATGTTCAAAAAAAATCATCCATTTATTTAAAAATATTTGAAATATACCATTAGGTAAAGGTATTCCCCTATGAAAGACCGAAATACGTCTGAAGGGCCTTCATTTTCCATAAATAATTTTAAAATAAGAATCCATTTCATTTCACATAAGGGGTAATCTAAGAACCTTTCCAATCAAAATTTCAAATACATTAAAACAATTCTTTACAAAACATGTTGATATCCAAACCTCAATTCAAAACCAAATTCACTTTAAAACCATTATTTTCAATCATTGAAAAAATTATGGTTAAAACTCATTTTACCTCTTGAAAAAAATTTAAAAAATACATAAAGAGTATCAAAAGAATCATATCCTAATAAAACATTGCATTTTAATAAAATATGGAGTTCAAATATAAAACCATTATTTTAAGCGAACAACCCAATGAAATGATTCCAAATCATCATAATGATTCCATATATGTTAGTTCCATTATAAAAAGGTAATTTATAAATATTAAGCATTCTCATAATTCCAAAATTAGACAATTTCATTGTAACACCTACCACAAAGAAGTATAAACCATGAAAAAACATCCTGAAACATGTATCCTTCATTTGTGACCACATCCATGTTAGAAGAAATTATGTCTATAACCCCTAGACACTAAAAATATCTATCAATAAATTCACCCAGAACACTAAAATAAAGACACATGGAAACTAGAGTTCATGAAGGAATCCAAATCCAAGAGATTATATGGTATAAAGAAGAAGGTGGGAAGGAGTGGAGAAAATCACCTCAAACCAATTGGAAAACACTAGTGGAAGGGAAAAAATTTGTGGAGATGGGTGGATGAACATCCCCAAGGGTCCACGTGGTAAGTTGAATTTTTTCGGGGACAATATTGGTAAAATACATCTAATTTAAATTGTGTAATTTTTAAATCACATAATATTTTAAACACCTAGACAACTCGCATGGTTTATCCAAACTGTTTGAAAAATCTTCTGCAAACCGTGTTGGTGCCATTACCTCCCAAATAATATCAAGTTTCATGGTTACTCCGGAGAAGATGCATGGTTAAGAAGATTATTTGTCTCACTCTAGGCCCACCCCAAGTCCCATACAGACTTTTTTGTTTCCTCACATTGTTTGAGAAACTTTTTTAATGACGTGAAATCATTTCTGGTAAAAACTAATAATCCACCCACATGTTTTCCACATGGTTTTCCAATCCATGTGCAAGTTGTGAGCCACACCTTAGAAACACCAAAGACCCCACATAGTTTCTCATATAAGACCTGTGGTTTTGAATTAACTATGAACATCACATTCTTACAAACCATGTGTAGTACCAAATTAATTGAAAAATATCCTCATTATGGTAGGTTTCATGGTTTCTATCTAACTGTTCACCTTAACCGTTCATAGTAGGAAAACCTCAAAAATTCTCAATTTTTAAATTTAAACTCCCTAGAAACACATCCTCGACCACCACTCCCCCAATGAACACAAAAAGAACAATACAATGAAATAGGGGTGTCACATATCAGTTGTAAAGGGACATTATTGGCATCTCATTTATTAAGGGTCCTCGCATTTTTCCCTTATTTATTTATTTTGACTCAGTAATTACTTATTAATTCCTTTATAAATGAGAGATATAGATCTCTGTGGAGTTTCATAAATTTATATGTCTATCATTAGGGATTTTTATCTATTTCTATATTATGTGTATATTCTAATTTGGGTATAGGGTATTTATTGGGGATCATGGATATCTTCTTCCCTAAAATGGGTTTTCATGTTTGGATTTCATGGTCACATTGAAACCCCATTAATGATAATGGAATATGAATAAGTATTTGGTTAGTATGAAATAATCTCCATGAAGTTTCAAACAATGATTTACCATAAATAAACTATGCAATCTTCTCCAAATAACTATATTGCAGTCATAAATTGAAAAGGCTCATGACCAAATGAAATTCCGCATGAATGGCCTAGGTAATTTTGTTTATGATTGAATCATAAACCAAATGATGGTTTATGAACCAGGAAATGCATCATAGATCATCTGAACTGCATCATGTAGAATTTAATGAGCTTCAATGAAATATTCCATATGTTAGTTTAAACTCTACTTTTTATATCACCATTGAATTTTGACCTTCATTATGGTATTTTTAAAAGCATTGAGACTTTATAGTTTCCAAAAAAACCCTTCCCCCACCCTATAATTTGGTCTAATAAACATGAAGAGATGTGGATTTTGAGGAATTGTAGTAGGACATAGGAACTCCATATGGTCTCAAAGAAGGTGGGACCCCTTATATAATTTCACTTATAGATATTCATTTTTCAAATATATATCTAGGGTTCTAAGAAAAATTATTAATTGTTCATAGATGATCAAATAACATCATATAGATGATTTCCTTTGTGGATATTACAATAGAAACTATTAATGGTAAATTAACATGCTCATTGTTGTTCATATAGTTTTATAAGGCTCATGCAGCACCCTTGAAATTCAGTTAAGTAATACTTGAATGTATAATTTTTCGTTTTTTAGATTTATCCTCATGGTTTTATTTTGAACTTGATTATCATAAATTTATCATATAAAATAAATGAGAACATATAAATTGATAATCCATTAAAAGGATAGCACACATAGTCGGTGGTGTTGATATTAATCAATATTTCATTATTCTGCCAAAACAGTAGCTTCTTTTGAAGTTAAGGGGATGAAGAATTAAATCCTACATGTAATTCAAGAATATTTTTATATATAGTTTCATGTGGATGATTAGAATTCATATTCTCACATCACACCCTTGGAACTAATAGGCCCCCAGGATCCACCATCATTAGGAATTCTCTTAGGCTAGAATTTCGATGGTGGTATCTTTTATCCCGAAGGTCGATCACATAGAAGGATGTGTCCTGGGATAAAATCCAATAATCATAAAATTAAAATGGTGTTTTAAATATACATTTGTTAATAACCATGTATCTACTTTTGAATAAATAAATATATAATCCTAAATTATGATAGTTTCCAATATTAGATCATTATTCAAGGGAAACTTTTGGAATATACTATGACCTCCCTTTAAGGGTACAATAGAGTTATGATGAAATATAGAATCATTAAAAGGAAGTTGGGTTTTATGTGTATATATGTGTCTTAAAATCATTTTTAAACTACCAAGCTCAACAACTCATATTTGATCAATGGATACATACCCGATAATAAAATGATTCATATAGTGTATGAGGGTTGGGATAAGCCTCTAGGATGTGTATATGATGAGTATATCCCCTAAAGAGCCCCAAACCCACACTACTAGGTCCAGTGCTAAAAAAATCTTTTAAAAATTAGCATTTATACTAACTGAGATTATCCAAGCTAAACCTTAACAAAATTCTGATTAGTATTACACCTCAAAATAATCTCACACAACCTAGAGAGCCTTTTGGTTTAGTGTCTTTGAGGGCCAGTTATAGAGGAAATGTATTTTACAAAACATGTGATCATTAATTCAAAATAAAACCATACTATACAATTTTATATGTTTATCATAAGAAACACACATATATATAACCTAGGTAAATGGAAATATAAGAAATGGGTGAGCTCGGATGCTCAGTTCGAGTAAACATTACTGATATAAATCAAATATAATTACTAAAAATAAGATGAAAATATGGGTATAATTAGGAAATATAATAATGTTATACCCCACAAATCATGGAATGAGAACATATTCATGAATCAAAATCATTTGAAACATTAGAAACCAAACATGAGACATGAGATCACAACGTTGGAATACCATAACAATATGAAACAAACATTAGTATAGGGAAATACTACATTGTTGTACCACACCATGAGAGCATAAGATAATAATACCAAAAATCATTAAAATATGGAACATACATTATTATAGGGAACATTAATTTCATTACCCACAACACCAGTTCCTACACTTATAATAATCTAAAAAGTACTACCAAATACATATCGTATGAAATATCAACATTTAACTAGTGCATTGGAGGGTGATATAAGACCCCACCCATCATTCATTCATTCTTACATGTGATAGTTGAAATAAATCATTAATAATAATATAAATTACCCAATGAAATAAAATAGGTTTCATTAATCACATCATAAATAATAACTGGAAATAAAATTGGTTTTATATCGTTTTAAAATGAATTCACTTAAGGAAATCATTTATAATTTCTTCAATAATCAAAACATGGAAACCTATTGAAAATAAATGGGTATCTAAATATATTTAGTAAATTACCTAGTAAATAACCTTCAATTTGGATGATAATGTATAGGGTGTCTCAATAATTTAGAGAAAATTTATACTATTTAGTCAATAATTTACCCAATCAATCAATGTATGGAATCGAATTGAATGTAATTCCATCAGAGAAACTGAAAACAGGGTGCTAAAAATTAAGGTAATTAGAAGAATGTTTTTCCAATCCATAGGGGATGGTTAAGATATAAAATAGAAGTGATAAATATTTTCTCCAAATAGTAAAGAATTATACCATATAAAATTATGGTTGGATATAATGACTTGAAATATAGTATTCGAGAAATAATATTACAAATCAAGAAGAATGAATTTGATATGCAAAAACTTTTACAGCTTGAGTAATGTTTAAATAAAAACCTATTAAAATGTATTGAAGAGAATTGAACATTAAAATAACAGGAATTAAATAAATTTCATGATATAATATATCAAATGGGAATTTTATACACCATTAAAATTATAATATGTTCATAAAACAAAACATTTCCCAATAAATGAATTTGAGATGAAAACCCCTTATGAAAATAATAATTTATTAATTAAAATAATATAAGAAATTTACCATGAAATATACATTAATATGTAATTAAATAAATGATATTAATTATACTTTATGTAAATTGGGTATCAAATAATCCATACAAATGAGTTTATGGTGTATAATATCAAATATGGCTCATAGAATCGAAAATAGAGACAAAAAAATATTACAAAATTGGAAACTTTTGAGTCATAGACTATTGAAGGATATGGTATAAATGTAACATTAAATATAACTAATAATGATAGTATTTTGATAAAAATATATTATATGGTAATAAGATACACCAATACAAATAAAACATGGTGTTTAATAAAAAAAATATGTTGTTGATGTAATGAAAATTTCAGATAATAAACCCTTAACGTAATTTAAAACATTCAATAATGTGCTTAAAAATCCTCAATAATAAAATAATTTTATTAATTAAATATTTAATAACCTTATTAATATATATTTCTATTTATAAACATTATTAAAAATTTATTTTTTCATGTATATTATGTAGTTATTATAAATTTTCAATTTTGGGTGTGAGTATTCTTGATCATTTTGAACTAGATTCATAATAGTGGTATTATTCATCATTATTCTCCCAAATTTAACCATTCCTAGATCATAATTTATTTTAATTGATCCTTCATAATTATTTATAATTTTATAATTTATTTATGTTGATTTTTTTATGATCTATAAACATGAAATTGGTGATGAACAAGTTCTAGTGATTTTTAACAAACAAACATTATTAATTTAATTAATGAGTTTAATATTAATGTTACTGTTCCATAACCAAATAATAATAATTTTTTATTTTTATCATTTATTATCAGTAATTAACTTCTCATAGTCTTCAATGATATTATTTTATAGCATTTTTTCAGTAGGTTGTTAGACCAACCTAAACATGAACATATAATAATTAATGGATGATTATGATTGTGATTATGAAAGTGTTTAATTTTATATTAATATCACTATTAAATAAATATAAGGGTATTATTTATATATTTATTAGGTGGTTAATCAAATTCTATGATACTTTAATATCTAAGAAATAAACTAGATGAAAAAGAAGTAATGTTACTTCGTGGTTGCGACAGACCACAAAATGCACAGTTATCTTTTTTATTTCTCAGAGAATAAAAATGAATATAGGTGGATTATACATTTTATTGTTATAATCATAATTAAATAATATATGTCACATTTATTCTTCACTTGGACTCTTGTAATAAATGAATTTTTTTACTTCTTAAAATTAAATTTCATCACTCTATAGAGGGGATTGGCCACACAACGCACAGATGATGGCTTCGTTTTACTGAATTGAAATTGGGAAAGATGGTTTATTATTATTCCCTTATAAAAATATAATTATTTATTAAAAAAATAATTATTTATTTAAATAGTAATTATAAATTTTGGTTTTCGAATGTAAGACAATATATTATGAAAATAATCTCAAGTAAAAGTGGTGAAAATGGATTTTTCTGTAAATATTTCAACTAAATATAAAGAGAGAAAATATTAATTATGAAATAATGTATATTTTTTTTTGGAATATAAATTCTTTTATTGCATTTGAATGGGTGGTGAGAGGTCCCTTTTAAAAGTGGTGAAAATCGATTTTTCTGCAAATATTTCAACTAAATATAAAGAGAGAAAATATTTCACATGACAATAAAACTAAAAATGAGATAAAAATGTATTTTGGTATGATATAAGGTCAATAATACCTCAAAAAATTATTTTTACATATGTTTGAAACATTTATAAAAGTCTGTTAATCTTAGAGCTTTCACTTTTAATTTTTTTTGTTTTATTATGGTAACTAATATTAACATTAGTAATTTAGTTTCAATAAATAAAATTAAAAAAATATTTATTAAATAATTTGGACCTAATTATTCAAAATATTAAAAAAAATTATTAGACAAAATTTCAATGCCTAATAAATAGTAATTTTAGCATTAGCATATGTAAAGCGTAAAAACACATTTTAAGAAAAACTGTATTTTTAATCTTATGATATATGTGTAGGAAAAAATTATCAATTTATTTGATTTTCATGGTATTATTTTTTTCATAAAAAACAAAAATTTATATTGATTTCCAAAGAAGACAAAAAAAATTGTCCAACTATTATTTTATTTAATGAAAATACCAAAAATAGTCTTTATTGAAAAATATTAATTAAATTGTTAAAAATAGGTTTTATAAATTAATACTTTTGTTACCATATATAAATTTTTACTCCTTAAATTAATATTTTATTATTAAAAAAGTTTTATATGTTTTTATTTTATACATAATTCATGATGTGGTCATAAAAATTTTGATTTTAGAAACAACGTTATTTTTAACAATTTACTTAAAAACAAAATTTTTTATAAAAATATAAAAAATTAACCCTCAGAAGAAGTTTAAATTATAAATTCAATTTTTTTTTTCTTATTGTCAAATTTAATTTATAAAACTCATATACTATATCATTTATATAAAAATAATAAATATAAATAAGAATTCTATTTATTAAAAATTAACTTTCTATACAACAATTGCCTTTAATATTATTTCTTATAGATTTACAAAAAAATTGAATGTACACATAATTTATTATATCTATATTATTACTTATTATTGTAAAATTTTAATTATGATCACTTTTATTTATTAAGGTAAAATGTAATTATTTTTAAAAATGGTTCTTTGAAAGTCACCCTTCTAAATATTAATCAATGAAAAATTAAAATATGTAACTACTTTAATTTATTATTATATTTTTATATATAAATGATAATATTATTTATGTAATTTTAATATATCTCAGTTTTTTTATTTGGGAATTATGTTAGTTCAGTGTTTCATGTGACATAAGATATTGACGATAGTATTAATCTAAAGGGTCTAAAATCTCATGTCATGATAGCCCTGCTTTTGGGAGACAATTTTTTAGAATTGTTACAAAATCTATCTATTTAGGATAATATAGGAAGGAATCTACTAATTCAATGGGATATTCTTATAATGGTGTATAATTCCATAGGGGAATAGGTCTTCTGGGAGACCAAAAAAAATTAATATCTAGGCTAAGGTGTATGTCATACTGAATGGTAATGGGCCATGAGTAAGAACATATATGAATTTCTTGATCCATAGGGCTCATATTCTTCCTAAAACATAATATATGATATAGGAGAAGGAAAATATGAAACATTATATTGTGGGAATAACTCTAGAATCGATCAAATAATCTGTCTGAAGGAATTCCTTATGATTTTCTATAGTGAATAACTTATTCTATTATGGGTTTCAATATAATAGGGTTAGAGTTGGGATATCTATGACGGTAGAATGGATAGAAACATGGTGGTATATTAACCTAGTATTACCAGGGCTAAAAACATTATTCCACCTCTTCAGAAACAAGCATAAGAAATTTTATCCTTTTATAATTATAGATCCATTGAAAGCACCATGGGGATTGATTTTTACCCATATAGGGAGATAAGAATTCACAAATGACAACAAAATCTAGAGATATGATAGGTAAACTAAATATAATGTCTGGGTGGACTCAAGTAGCTTAGGTTGAATGAAAAATTTCATACTAAGACAACACAAAAAATTCATTTTTTCTTCTTATTTTTTACCAACTAGGTTTATTTCAAATAACGACACTAGAATCAATGAGGAAATAGAATATCTAATATCATTGAAGAAGTGTGTTTTCTTCTAGGATATATGAGACTTTTATTTAAGAGATGTATGATCCCAATATATTTATCCAATAATTCCATTTTGTATACAATAAATTCCATTCTCCTCATAGTTTGAAAAATTGAACAACATCTCATGGTCACAAATCCATTTTTGAAGATTCTAAAATGGTGGGAGAAATGAATTTAGATCATTCAACTACATGTTGATGCTTCTATTAGGCTCGAGGAAGGATATCATGATACTAGGATTCAATTATAACATAAAGGGAGACTGGATGATCTTGATCCGCAGCCCCAAGAAGTGCTAGTGACTGAAGGTGACGAAGAACATGAGGAATATGTGGTGCTAGAATAAACTCATATGAGGCTTTACCTAAATAAGGATATGATTTCTTTGATTCTAAGGAAAATAGGGATTCTATATATTTCTCTCTCTATCAATAAGGTTCCTTCACAACAATTTATCACATATAAAGATGAATTGTTGGTTTCTTATAGGGAATGGGATGATTATAAGAACACAATACATGCTAAATATGTTTTCGGTTTTCTTCGTGTAGAGTAAATATCAATAATAAGGATTTCATTTTTCTATACACATAAGAACATCTCCAGGGTAAAACAAAACACGGAAGTGAAATCTTATTTTTAGTATTTAAATATTGAAATCCATTTACTTAAATTAAATTTCTCCAATATGAATCAGTTTTCTATAATGGTTAGGACCCACACTGGCTCAATAAAAGTAGGGTTTAGTCAAATCACCATTTAGGATAATTAAGTTAAATTATCCATTAATATTTTTATAGTTTTTTTATGTTCATTATTTTCATACCTTTTATTGTCTATATATGATAGGAGGATGAAGATAATGAGTCACCCATTCCATCCCATAAATTTTATATTTGAGGGAAAAATTATCCAAGGTTGTCACTCCATTAATGGAGTCAATGAGGAAGGATCCCTTGCCTTAATGGAAAATATTCAAGTGGTGGTCTCTAATACTCTTAGGGAACTTCCAGTGCCACTAATGATAATTACATACATAGGGTTGTTTATAGATTAATATAATAAAAAAAATGTTAAGACGTCATTGATGAAATGCTTTCACTTGGTACTGATGTGTAGAGACTATACATTATAAATAATTATTAGAATTATCCTATAATATTGAAGTATTGGATTGTTCAGATGCTAGAATAAGATACAAAAAACAAGGGTATCAAACCCCATGGAGTATAAAAATGAGTACTCCTAGAAGGGGAATCTACATAAGTGGAGATAAGGGAATTTATAGAATTGTTGGATCTAACTAAGGATTGAGATTCATCATCTATCACTCCTATAGACAGAATCCATGTGGATTAATTCTATGTGGAATTAGAACTAAATTTCAACCCAGATGCATTGGCCTATATCCCGGAAAATCTAAGGATGGTGGGTGACATCATAGAGATCAATAACCCAACCAGTTATTTCACCTTTGATTTTACCACAACATACATATCTATGTAATAATGTGTCAGAACAAGTGGCTTCAAATTGACTTATATAATTATGTTAACTCATGTAAATATCTATAAGAAATATTTGATGGCAATGATTTGGGTAGGCCCTATCATTTATTCCATTTTTTACTATTTATTTAATGGAGGATGTGATACCATAAAAAATGATACCATGTATCCAAAGCCTAATGAGGGGCTTTACAAAATAAAACCCACTAGATGAACCTACCAATGGGTTGGAAATAGTTTATTTTAATAATGTTATAAGGAATGAATGTGAATACTCAAACCTCTTATCATCTAAATTCATATCATTATTATTGACTAAAATATTCCCTTGTAAATCCAATTAGCTACGTCGCATGCCGAAGAACCTTAGAGTGCCACTATTCCTATATCTTAATCATTGGAAATCATAAAGTTATAGGTTGGCCATGTGTTAGTGCACCCTGGAGTTTTCAAAAATGGACCCTCAATGAATGAATTAATTTTAGATTGTAAGAAGGTCCCTAAGAAGATCATTGATTTTGATCTAGAGGAACTCATATTCCAACAATTGATGTGCATGAAGGTTTAGAAGAGGATATAAATGACAGTTTGTGTGAAATGTGTAAATGAGATTAGTGGTCAACATTTTCTCCTTTAACACATTTTTATTATATAGTTTCTTAGAATATATTATTACCACATTGTCCACACTAGGGTTTAAAAGACTATTTCTTTTCAATATTGAATGAATTTGATTCAATAATATCACTATACTACGTAATCCATGGACCACACCATTGAGATAATAACTATTTCATGTAGTTAAGGTTTACAAAATGATGCAGTACCATTGGAGAGGCTAAGAAGGTAGTAATGGAGAAAAAACAGATGGTCGTTGAGGCTATGAAGGTGGAGATAAATGATATTGAAAGGGTGAGTATTGTTTTGATTATGAAAAGTAGAAGCTACGGAATTGTTTGACTTATATCACATTTTGAACGACATGAAGAAAACATAAATCCATCTCTAAGATTCAAATGAGTATTCCATGTAATAGTACTCTAATTTGGGCCTAATTATATATATATATATATATATATATATATATGAATATAGTATTTGGGTTTTCCTATCCACTTTTGATCAATGAATTAAATGACCCATTTCCTATTATATTTATTATGATATTCATGTTCCATAATTATCATCAATTCATGAAAATGTGAAAAACTCTCTCATAGTAAAAACTAGATAATTGAATAATTCTAAAAAATGAGTTTAAATTAATAAAAGTTAACAATAATCTCAAACTACTTGATTCAATGGTATTTTCCACTCGGTCCTAGGATAATAGATAGTTATTGGAAAATGTAATATCATTCTTACACTAGAGTTGGTCCATTTAGATATTAAAAATTATTTCCTCATGGTCATGTGCTCATGGATGGGTATAGACATATATACCATTATCAAACACTAGAGTTGGTATACTCTAATATGGAAAGTTATTTCCTATTGGGCGTGTGATAATGGATGGTTATAAGTATATATAACTGCATAGTACACAATATTTGGTCTATTGGATTATGAAAAATGGGTGAAATTTCAAGATAAATTTAATGAATATGAATTTTGGAATGATATTTTAGTATTCAAAAGGTCCCAAACACCCTATAATTATAATTTCACGATCTTTTTCTGAATAACTAAAATAATTTTTTTTGAATAGTTAATGCTCTAAATTTTCCTTGGTTGGGGGACCTAGACAGTTGGACTTGAATTTTTTTGAGTTCTTATAATAAAACTCAAAATATTTTGTCTATTTCATTATATATTCTTACACAACACTCAAATTTTCTGAAATATCATGTGGGGGAGACTTATTGGAAAGGAACTAAATATTTTACTAGGACATGATTTATGTTTTCTTAATAAAAATTATTTTAACCTTTTCTTTTTCAAGGGTTAAAATTTTCCTATATCATATTTGGTGTTTGAACGGTGAGTGGGGACTCAAATGTTTTCCAAATCTCCATTTGTAGGATTTCAACCTGACATGTTCAATGTATCTTTCCTTCAAAATTATAATCTCTTGAAATTAAATCTAATTTACTTATTGTTTAAGGTCATAAATAATTTACCAAATAGTGATTTAATATATCTATCTTAATAAATGAAGAAACCAATGTGGTTGATATCCCAATGCTAGTCTAGAAAACCCACTGGATTGGTCCACATATTTAAAGTTCATGTTCTATAGACACTAGGTCATTTAGTTTAGGATCATGTGATAAGGAATAGAAATGGTTTAATAATTGAAATTCATATTATTTATATGAAAATGAGTATGATTCAATATTGTGTGAGATCAATTGAAATAAAATTCTCCTGAATGTAGGGATTATGGGTTTTGTAAGTCAATACTCAAGACATTTGAATTAAATAATGATGATACGGTATAGGTATTCAGGGGATCATTAATACCCACTTTTGAATGATGGGTTCCAACTGGTTTTTTGTGGAATACAAAGATAAGAGGACCTTTTATTATAGACCAGGATTTTTCTATTTTTTAGAACTAAATACGGAATAACGGATGATCATTACAAAGAAAAAGATTCTTTTAGTGATAGAAATACTTATTGTGAATAACTATAAATTGTTTTTATGGATTTAAACACTTGATGAATAATAAAGTACAATGGAATGAGGTTCCCTCTTCAAGGGTTTATGAGACATAAATGTTACACTATAATGTGTTGCACACATATCTAAAGATAAGGGTTATAACATGGAATTTTAATAATTTCTTCCAATATAGTGGGTCTAATGAGTAAATAATGATTTATTATCGGTCTATATAGTATTCCTCAGAAGACATATTATTTATTATATTTATACTGTAACTTTTTCCTATTCAATTAAATTGAATGATCTAGTTAGTAGAAACATTAATTTTTCACAGGATTCATTTTAATATAATAAGTTTTGTATATAATTCATCTTCATGTTAATAGTCATGAAATTTAGACTACTAGGGGATAGATTTTAATGTTGTGGATATTGGACTAGATGCTTCAAGGATTAATGTTTTACAAATTTCACCAGATATTTCTATGGTTTAAGGTCATATAACTTTGACCATATATTTTTTTTCTTTAATGATTTATATATTTAACTAGATATTTATAGGGTTTTTAATAGTATTATACTATATATTGTTAAGGATTAGTTATATAAATTTTCAACCAAAAATAGTGTGATGGTTTAATTGATGACGACATGGAAAACCCCAACATGATTTAATATTCAAATTCTATTATAAACCTTCTCAAAATGAGATACACATAGTTTAAGTTCATGGTTCATGGACTAATAATATGGGGTGTTATATGAAAAATGACATGGGGATGGAGGTATAAGATAATACCAACAGCATTTAATGATAAATAAAAAAATTAAACCAAGATTTTATGTATTTTAATCAAAAATAC
This sequence comes from Viscum album, assembly GCA_963277665.1. Lineage (NCBI taxonomy): Eukaryota > Viridiplantae > Streptophyta > Magnoliopsida > Santalales > Viscaceae > Viscum > Viscum album. The sequence continues at coordinate 806,881,704 of OY728155.1, forward strand.
TAGGTAGGAGATGTATTCCAAGGATAATTATCGACTAGTATTAAAATGATAGGTTCCACAAAAACATTTTCATTGGTGTAATGATATTAGAGGAACGCCTCTTTAGGATGAAAATGTCTATGATTGGAAGGGACAAATATGGTTGCATTGATGATCATTACCAATAAAAAGACATTCTTTCAATCTAGATAAACTCAGTAAGGATATCCATGAATGGTTGATGGTGATATCACACTGAAAATAATTATTTTTATTTCAAAAGCACTTTTACTGAAAAGTGGGAAATAAACATTCAGGAAACATAAGGATTAAACCTCATAAGAAATCATCATTCCATTCCGAAATAAATTAAAACATTTAGAGTTTTATACCTTGAATAATTGCCATTTGATGGAGGTAACCTCCATATCTGGGTTGAATTTAATGAGATTCTCAAAAACAAAAGTCGTCTTGTCCCATGATTTCACATGTTCTTCGAGACTGGTTTTCCCCTTGTTGAAGTCGCGGTTCAAGATCCTATTATGTTTATCAATCCAAGAGCATTGCTCGTCATTGGTACCAACTTGTAATGTTATTTCAAACATTTTTTGAGCATCCTCTTCTGAGAGGTTGATCACAAAATACTCTTCAAGCATTTCTTCCATAGAATGCATGAGGAGCTTCTGGTTGATCTCTGATTCCACATCCTCCTTATCAGTAATTTCCTGAACTAAGTCAGTTGGATCCCCTTCCTGGTTTACAATAGCCTCCTCATTAGGGGAGTGTGCCATATTTTCCTTAACTGCATTAAGAAACCCATTTTGAGGGGGCCTAACTTTTCTAGGTTCCCTTGTAACTGGCGGGCTAGGTAAATTAGAATAATCCTTTCGTATTCGCGGCTTCCGAACATGCTGAATAAACCCATCACCATCCATGATTGTGTTCTTACCTTTATTTAAGAGAACCTAAGATAATCTTCTACAATTGAGGTCTCCATGGTCATAGAGGACCTAGATTTAGAGTCAGAGTCATCGTACAGTCCTTTGAAGCGGTTCCCAAGTTTGATGGTGGTAACGCTTTTTAGAGAACCCAACTTGTTCATAGTATACAATACATCCCCTTGGGAAGGTTTCTGCACATCCATCACTTGAGTAGATGGAAACTCATAAGGCCTATGGGTTTGATCAGCCACACCAGATGAAAGAATAGCCTCAAAAAATGAGGGAGGGGACAGTCAAATACTACCATCGGTTTCCATCCCTGACCTAGCGCCATTAAAATTCTGAAGGCAGCTGATAGGTCCATCCTCGCAAGGCTCCTGTATAGCACCAACAGTCTGGTCCTTGCTACCTGATGGGGATCCTTCGATAACCTCCTGTCACACCTCTTTATTAGTAGAACAGATACCATTACAAGAAAACTCACCATGATCTATGGAATTAACCATATCCTCAACCTTACCTCCTCTTGTGCTAGGTTTACCCTGCATACTCTCCCTACGATCAGCCAAATCTTGTCTCAGACGAGAAAAGATGTCAGTCACCTTCAGAACTGAAGTCATTGTGTTGGCATTTCCTTGATCTGAATCATCAGGTGCCGAACAAGAATGGGTAACAGGCCTGACAGATGTCTCAAACACAAAATCCGGTGGCTGGACAGCTTGCCGCTTGTGTCCCTGATGACAATAATCAACCAGATTCCCCAACCGATTATAGGACGAACGGTAATCATTCCAGGACTCAAAAACCACCCTTTTCTTCCATCGAAAGACTTCTCCAACCACATTCCAAACCCAGTCCACTGGTGACCTAGAGACATCAACCTCAATACAGATACGAGGTAATATCGGGTGACAAAGGACTTCATTTGGCGATCACCATACAAAAAACAGCCTACCAAATTGCCAAGAATCATAAGAATAGATGGGTTTTGAAAAGGCAATGGTAATCCTGGAAATCTTACCCAAACCGATGTAGAAGTAACATTACGGTTCAAATGAAATTCGTATGACCAGTGAAGAAGATAGAAGAGGCACCTGTTGATTGATCGCAAGGCTCTGGTCCAAGAAAGGATGAGATCATCCTCAGAGGAGAAACGAAGCATCATGTGTCGGCTATCGAGAAGCCCTACCAACACTCGGCCCTGAAGACCCCAAGATCCAGAAATAAAGGGGTCCAAGTCATCAACCGAAGGCTGATGATTCCTGAAACGAGCCACCAAGGTCAGCTTAAGAAGATATGACACCTCAAAAAACTCCGTCGATGAAAGCGCCAACTTAGGTGAGCCATCACATAGATCTTGAACCTTAGGGATAACAGAAATCGCTGGGAAGGAAGGACACGAGGCCGGGTCAGAGAATTGGAGGAAGGGACGATGCCTGGAGCCAGAGGATGGTGGATGAAGATCTACCCCACCCTCCAACAGAGGAGAGGCCGGAGCCGCGTCCGTCCTCCACGTTGATGGTGATATAAAAAGTTAATTAATGGTGTGAGATATATAGATGAAAGGAAACATTAATGAGGTGTTTGGAATGTAATAGTCCCCAATTAAATGTGATTAGGTTGTTTTGTGATGATAAAAGGAGTATGGAATGGATAATGTTTTTTATTTTTTTCATAAATATATGGTTTACATGTCACTATGTATCCTAAAAAAATAGATACCAAGCTACACATAGTTCATATAAGTTCATTGGATACTTAGCTATGATAAATACCCATCATGGATGAATGGAAATCTAAACACTAGGATAAAAATGTGGTTAATTTTTATAGAGATTTTTTTTGGGTCCTAATATAGGGGATATATGGATTGTTATATATCATGAGGTAATACAAATAGGGACACACATTATTCTTATAATATGAGATATTTGTTCAGGATATATCAATGATGAACAAAGAAATTTGTAAAGGAAAATGGAACCATATCCATAGTGTCTCTATAGAATGTAATAATTCATGAATGGAATAAATTTTAGTATAGGTCAATAGATAAATAAATACATTTTGACTATATAGATGTAAATGTTATGAAAGATATGGGTATTTTGTTTCACTATGGAATCATCGATTGGGATCCATGTGCTAGTGAAGATATTTCATATATTTCAATCTCATGTAAGGGATATAAGCTATAGTGGGTAGGATTCTATATGTAATTTATGGTCTTTTAGGGATTGACCACACATTGAGAAATTTATTATAATGTGATAATTATAATGTGTTACATAATTTACAGGCTTGCATCTTGGACTTGGATGTTTTGAAAGTTAAGGCCATATGACTAGGACCAGGTACATTAGTCCAATGAAATATTTATATATATATAACCACAATATTGTTTTATTACAATGATCTTGATATAGTGTAAAAAAGTTGGATTTATCTCAATATTTTTCCCATTGAGGGGAACCTATATAAAAGAGTGGATCCATGTATCATGACAAAGCGGTGGTTTTATTTAGATTCAAAGCTAGTTCTTAAATAAGTGATTTGGGAATCACTACATATCTTAAGGTAAAATGAAATAGTTTAAAAATATTTATGATATATAATGGATATGGAATCTTAGTTTAGAGACTAATTCAATAATAACTAGTATAAATTAAGAGACTATATAATGATAGTTGATTGAATACTAGGGGGTTTATGGTTCTACATTGAATATAAATATTTGTAATCACTATATATACTAAGGTAACATGAATAAATTCACAAATAGTTCTCATAATGTGATATTTTTTACATTATAAAAATTGGTTGAGACAAAAAAGTCGTGCATTGGGAACTTCAACACCAATCTGGATCTCATATCAGGGGATTAAGGGTGATGGGGATCTATGGATGGGCCAATGATGAGAGCCCTGGGAATCGTTTTGTATACTACATTAGAAGAAATTATTTTTTTATAGTTACAATAATATGTGTCTCTTTGTAAAAATACATATCATTTACAGAATATGAGGTTTTAAATGGGAGCCTTAGTGATAAAAAGAATCATACCATCCAACACAAATTAGAAAGGGTCTCCTCACCAAGTAAAAATCAATACAAGTAGAATCTTTGGATAAGATAAGATAGAATATCTTAATGTCACTTTGTATCCCAAGGCATAGGAATTTATCCACCCATAATTCTTATAATATGGCTTAAAATAAGGTCGTCCATTTTTAGTGCCATGCAAGGAGAGGAAACCCAGCAAGAATAGAATGAGGGTTTTGGAACCATGTCAAGGTGGGGGAATAATTGGGATTTATTTTATGGATAGATATGATCATTCATAAATCACTAATTATCTAATAATAAAATGAATAAATCCAAACATATTATGTATAATAAGGTAACTCAATCTCAATGATAGTCAGTAGATGGAGGAAGGAAACATGCCCTTTAAAATTTTATATGGATCTGGATCTCATGATAGGTGAATATTCCCCACATACCTCCTAGGAATATTGATAGTATTTTTATGGTAGACCTTATATCGTGCAATTTTACATCATATGAGAAGTAATGTGATCCCCTCTTTTAAACAAGGCACATCTTAATCTTGTCAGTTTTTGAAATTAACAAAAAACTATAAGATCACATGATTCATAATTGGTCTATTAAATAAGAGGTTTTTAGAAAATTACTCATATATCATGAGATCACATGTCAGGTGTGGATGTCTAGAACACTTAATATAGATTTATATCTATAAAAAATGACATTGTCATGTAGTTTTAAATCATGTGACATGGATGTAATTCAATACTGTTTAAATTTATATGATAAGGACTTATATGTTTCATAGTTTATATTCATATATCATTGATATAGACTATAAATTTTAATATCCTTTATGAATTTTATAGTTAAGACAATAAGAATTTAAGAAAATCACCGATAAAGAAAATTCACATTCATGGATGTCATGATATGATATCTATCTAATTTGATTAGGGGTAAGATCCATTGGAGTATAAATTCTATTTAGTGTAAGGTCTTTATCATTTCAACTATACTTTGGGTGTATTTTTCTTGAGTATCATTAGTGTTTTTAGTGATATCACCATTTCCCATAGGGAAATTAATATTGGATAAATCTATTTTTTATTTCTCATGAAATGTGGTTATTTTGTATTTGTAGGTTTTATAGTGTGCCTAACAGTTTCTCATTAATTCGTTCCAAATTATCCAAACACTTCTAGTACTTTTCAGCTTCAAACAACTAATTAAATAATACTATGTAAAGTGATGGCACTTAGATCTTAGTAGGTAGTACGTCCTCTTTATCATTTGCAGGAGAATATGGGTTCTCTTGTTTAGGAGTACGGGTTGTGGTTTGGAAATATCATTAATCATGTAAACGTTTATCTTAAAAGTTATTATTTTCTTTTTCCACAAACTATTTGAGGATATAAAATAGGGTATTATTAAAATCCATTATTTTTATTTTTCTCCGCCGAAATGTAGTAGGATGAGTGGTCTGGTGAAATATTATACTAATGATACAACCATTTCAATTATGAAAAGCATAAATTGGTGTAATTATCCATAAATATTGTTTGAGGGACACTAAAGTTTTTGATGAATTTTTATATTAATTAATTTATGATATTTTTTTTTGACTTCCTAGAGAAGTATATAATCTATCCATTTAGAGAAGAAGTCAGTGGAAGTGAGGATATACATTATTTTATTATCTATAACATGGATATATAACCCCATAATATATATTCAGTAGATATATAATTTACAAGAATTCTTGATGGTATGAAACTACACCAAGGGTTAATAGATGAAATTGGAATGTATCAGGAAAGCATGGAACTTACTAGGGAACACCATGTAATCTTGTGTCATCGATGGACAGAAGTATCCAACCATATTGATTATATGAGTGAGTTTGTCTCATGACTAATGAGAATCATATGTGACCATGTGGTCTTCTTATATAATAGAAATATTATATCGGCCTTCAATTCATATGAATAATAATCCATCAAAGACTCATTTTAAAATTGATTTCTAAGAATTCATGTTATTATAAAGAACAAAAATCAATTACTTCCATCATATATTCTCTATTCTCACTTGATGCTAAGATATAATTCCACTCTGATAGTAGTTCATGATAAGGGATATTGATAAAATAATGGTATTAGTCCGTGAGGATATCACCTCACAATAATTATAGTTGGTGTTGATATCATTGAATTCTTCCACTCCATTACCAATAAAATAAGAGATCACTCGAGGGTATATGATGTTAATGATTGTTTCAAGTTGGCTTGGATATACCATTTTTTGTATGAATTATCTAATACATTAGAATAGAAATTTTCAGAATGTGAGATGTTTGAGTTTTATGAATATAACATTTTTTATAAATTGAATACTATGATTCAATGTTTTTATTCCCACGATAGTGTTATTTTTTGGGAAAGTTTCAAATTTTTAGGTTTTAGTAGTAATTTGTGATTAATTTCTAAAATAAAATAGTTTTTGGATTTAAATCTATTTTTAATTATTTTTTTCAGCCATATATTTCTATAAACTATATTAAATTGTAAAATTCATTTTTTTAGGGTTTTATACATGTTGTGATTCATTTCATTCAATAGAATGAAAATATCAATCCAACATCTTCAGTCCCCAAACCATATCACAATATGGGACTCAAAATATATGCACAAATTTGGATAATGTCAAATACAAGACTTCATATCATACAAAATTACCCAAATAAATTCAAATTAGACATGGATATACAAAAATAGATGGTAAATAATTTTATTAACAATGGTAACACCTGAATATGACTCCTTCAAGGATGTAAATGTATGGTAAATTAATGAATGTTAATTCAAACAATCACCATGATAAAATAATATTCTAGAGAAATTTTGTCCTATAATATTAATCTAATGTCCAATGAAGATGAAGTTTTTAGATTTTATAAGAAATAAATATCTTAAAATTTTTAATAAAGAACACATTTAAAATTTCTAAAAATTAATATGTCTATCAAGTACAAAATTCTGGAAGGCATATCTACAACCAATATTTCCAACCATTTTCCCTATAAATTTGTACCTCCTCTTCCATACTAGAGGATATCCATTTTTAAGGGTATAATGTAACACCCTGAGATTTTTTGAATTATTATTATTTTAATTAATTTAACATTTTTTGATATTTTTCATTTCATGCAACACTAAAGATAGTTTATTTTATATTAAATAATTATGTTTGGCATGTATTATACACACCACCAAGTTAACAATGCACTAAAAAAATAAAATTTATCTTTCTATACATATACAACTGAGTTTTTCATTCTTTATACTCATCAATGACTTTCCTCGATGGCATGTATAACATGAAAGACTGAGGTTTATCGAATGATAATATATTATTAAAATAATTATTAAATAAAATAAGATATAACCTAGACATCAAATTAGTTTTTATGAATATTATTAACTAATTTATAAAAATACATGGTTTAAAAAATATAATATTATTTCATAGGCTACAAAATAATTATAAATGAATATGAAATATGGTTGAATAAAAAATGGAATATTATTATTTTTAATGTCACAAGGTAATTTTACACTATTAAATTTAATTAAATTCAATTATTGAGTAATATTAATGTAATATATATGTTATATATTCAATAAAATATTTTTATATTCATTAAATAAAATATATGGGCCTTAGATAAATAAAAAACCCAATTTTATTCATAAAAACCTATATTTTTGTAACTATACGTTTACCCCCTTTTAATGGAGAAACAATTTTAAATCCCAATTTCTTCACTGATATAGACTTAATATATCAAATTAAAATTCACATTTTAAATGGAAAAAATAAAAATTAGGTAACTATAATATTTTGGTTTTTCTGTTAGGTTTCATTGTTTAATGAATAGTTAAAAATAAGGAATTTTAGTTCAAAATTACCTTTTCATTGAATTTATTTGTAAGGATAAATTAAATTTTAAATTTTTTTTAAAGTTTAATTAGATGATATTTTTATTAATTAATTAAAATTTGGTCATTGATATCGATTTCTCTTTAAACATTCATATAAAACATAGCAAACTTTTGAAGTTGTTTACTTAAAAACCCACATTGTCGGCCCGACTACAGGATTAATTTTAAATTAATTTCTACCACTTATGTATTTTTAATTTTAAAAAATGGATTAAATATTTATAATAATTATAATATATATTTTCAAAATAGTATAACTTAGTTTTTCTCCAAAAATATTATTGAACGTGATTAAAATTAAATACATCAATTAAGGATAAATTAATCTTAATAAAGGAGAAAACCAAAAACTTAAGGCCCAAAATGACATATAAACTTGTCCAAAATCCATTGGATGGACATATTTAGACCCTATAATTCCTTTTATTTACTTTTTATTATTATCTTATCCACATGAAACATGAAAAATGTGGGTGGAATTCTCTCTTCAAATATTTACAAGAGTGACACTCCTCTATTACTATAAAGGCCACCACCTCTCCCTAGTATTCACACATCTCAAACCACATAGGTTCAGGAAATATCTTCCCAATTAACTTCCAAACACCCCTCACTTCCTCATTATCAATGATATATATTTATTCAAGATAAAATACAAGAGATCGAATGATCTGAGAGCATGCATCACCTTGCCTAGGGGGGTTTAAAGTAGTGTAGACCTAGTGCATCGCCACGAATTATGTTCACCCCCTAAAGCTTCAAGGAGGAGGAATTGGAGAGGTAGGTGACATTGAAACCAGGTATTTAAAGGGAATCTAGATAATCCAAAAATTTATCCTCCTCTCTCCATGTGTGTGTAACTTGAGTGCTGCTCTTTTGGAGTTCCTTACATCTCATAATGGTGTATGTGACTGCCCAAGCGGTGGATCCTTTGTCCAGAAGGGAGTCATGGATTATCTTTAAGCCATCTTTCACATGGGATATGTCCATATTTTTCATACTATAGAAGTTGATCCCAGTGATAAGGGCCCTGGCCTCTTCCTGAATTGCGCTTCTGTTCCCAAAGTGAGCAGTGAATGCAAGGAGCATACCCCCTCTCAGATTACGGACCACTCCTCCTCCTCTCATGATACATAAGTTGCATGAGACTTCAATGTTATACTTTAAGACTTTTACTGGGGGCTTCCTTATTACCCACTTCCCATGCATACCGATTAGAGCTAAAGTCTTCCTAGGAAGAATTTTGGAAGAAACCAAAAGGAGTTACCTGATTAAGAGGTAATTCCTTCTCTCATGCTCCATTCTTTAATTTTCCTTCTCCACCCTCTCCACTCTCTTTATTCCATGATTGTATTTAAAAAGTATCTGAAATATACTATGTTGTTTTTAATCTATGTTTTTGACCTACAAACATACACACCTCCATCTAATGGGTAACAAACATAATATTTACGTGTATGGAAAAGTACCACCCCACTAAATGATGATTGATCATTTTTATTTTACCACCTCTCATGATAGAAATTATGATGGAAAAATATTTATATTTTTTATAAATTATATTTATTATGTATTTAATCTTCTTTATCCATTTTACTACGTATATATTTTTACTTTTCATTTGTTGTAAATATGATACTTTTGTTTGAGGAAGTCTGAACTACTTCCCCCTCAAAGATATGGGATTCATTCACACACTATATGTAATGTATTAAGGATGTATTTACTGAAAATATATTATATATATATATAATTAAAATAATAATTTAATTATATTATATACATATATATATATAGTTCAATTTATTTTATTCTTTCAATATGACAATAAAAACTGAAATAATGTCCATGCGTACGTAATACATAATGTCTCCATAAACAGAGTATTCCATTTCCTACTTATATATTATATATATTATTATAGTACACATATATTTAGTATTAATTATATTTATATCATGTTTAAAATTATTTAATTGTTGTATAATTATAAGGATTGAAGATATAACAAATCAAGACATATGTTAATAACAAAGAAGATAATACCTGAAGTGAAACCTTAAAATAGGATTGTTAACTTGAGTGTAATATGAGGTCATAAGAAACATATATGGTGTTATATATAAAAAAATTGTTCCATAAAATATGTATAATAAATTCATACTTATTATATAGTTGGTTTTAACGAGTACGACGGGAGTCAAGACACAAGGTAAGGGGATTTCATCTCACTTTGTATTTCAATGAGATACATGATTTATTCACCACTAATTTAAATTTGTGTGGTTTTTATTCTAACCATGGATGTATTCAATAATTATTTTAGTTAAATTAATGGGTATTTAAATATCCATTGTACAAATTTTATTTTATGAGATTTATGTTTCAAAAGTTACCAAATCGATAAAGTAGTTTTGTCTCAATTTTTCATCATTGAGACTCATATTTTGTTTGAACTTAAATTCATTTTGAGGTGTATATACTTTAATTTTATATGATATATGATGAGTCTCCATATTTTATTCATATTATATTATTCATGTAATTTCTTTTTTTACATGGAGAATAAGGTCCAAAGTAACCATGTGATAATATTTTATTGAAACAATCTCATCTCTTTTAAATATTTTTTATGTTTGTTCTTTATTTGAAGAAATCTTATAACCCATATCTCTGTAAAATTCATGAAATTTATTCTCCTTAATTAATTATTGATATATGAATGTATCAATACCATATTTCTACTCTATATTACATAATATTTTTATGAATTTATTTTTTAGGAATCTTGAATTTACACTCTCTTCAGTCAAAAATATATGTTCCTTAAAAAAATGTTTTCTCCAAAGGGATTCTAAGAATATTCTACTAATCTCCTAAAATCATAAAAATACATTTTTAACCATTTTTATCTTAATAATTTTTTTAATGGAATATTCTTGTCTCTTTATAAATGACTTAATTTTCTATCCTTTTTATTGCGGAAATGAATTTTCATTTTAACTCGTACTATATTTACAGATTTACCCGCCATCAATTATTTGAACATTTTTTTTCATTTTTTAAAGTTTAATTTATAATAAAATGTTTCTAATATAGATTTTCAAACAAATGGTTTTCAAAAAAATTCAATCCTCTTTTATATTTTGTTATTGAAAATTGGTTTCAAAATGTTTTCATGATTCTTTTATATGTTTCAAGGAAAATGGTTTTCAAAAAAATTATTGTTTTAAAGATCCTTTTTCAAAGAAGAAAATACATTTATCTCAAGAAATGTTTTCAAAACATCCTTTAAAGTTATTTTCCATTTAGTATAACATCTTTTGATGTTACTCATTCCCTTATAGGATATTATCCAATGTTTGCATAAAAAATATTTCTTCTATGGTTTAGGTTTTGATAGAACGATTATTAAGACAATTCTTTCAATTACATGGGTTTTGTGCTTTTGAAACACACTTATTTTTAAGGGTTATACATTCCTAAAGTGATTATGAAACCTAACAATTTTCATAGGTTATGATGTGATGAAATTTTAATGATACAGATTTCATTTCATGGGTTATGATTTTATGTTTATAAAACCTATAGTTTTTATGGATCTTGATATGAGGAAAGTTTTATTATCTTTTGGAACCTATATGAATGAGTTTATGATGATATGGGAGGTACCTATATCTCCCTCACATGCATTTGGTAATGATAAGTTTTTTATGAGATCAGAGGGTACATGGGTTGTTTTAGAAGCCCAAAAACAAGAAGGTACATTTGTTTTATCCCAAACATAAATAGAAGAGGGTACATAAGATGTAGACCATGCCCGAAAACATGAATGTACATGGGTTGTATCCCAATACTAAAATAAATATGGTATACATGCTGCAACCCAATCCCAAAAAGAAAAATATACATGGATTTTATCCAAATCCTAAAAGAAAGAGGGTATATGGGAAGTTAGATCAATCCCACAGCAGGTACCTGTGTCGTAGCCCAGGCCTAACATGTTATAAAGGTCTTGGTAGGTATCATTGACATAAAAGTGTCTATTATTATATGTATTCCATAAATCCTATGTATTATTCCTCAATTATGATTTCATAGCTCATGATATTTATTTCCATATGATTCGTGTCTTATAAATTACCATGATTTATCTGATAACTCATGTTTATGGTCTTTTATATATAGGGTACGGTTTTATAATTTTATGATCATATTATCACACCCCTATGTTCATGTTTCTTCTTACATGTCTCCCTAGATTACCCTTACTGATAATCTGATCTCACCCATTTTTATATTTTCTATCCCAGGGTTATGAAGAATGGTTTTAGGTAGAATTACTAAAGGTGGAGATATTTATGGATGATTTTAAATATCTTTCACCAAGACAGAATATTTTTTTCCCATGTTTCCAAAGACACTAAACTATCACGGTCCTCAGACATGTATGTTGGTAGTGTACTGAGGATTCAACTAAAATGATGTAATAACCATGTCCCTTAATCATGGGTAGCTATAGTTGGTATCAAAGGAAATGTTCATTAAACCTTTGGAAACTAGGATGATACAATTTCAGTCAGATCCCTAGTTATATTTCTAAGGATGTGTTTAGGGATTTATCTAAGGATAAGTATAATGATGAGTCAAAATTTTGGAAAATTTCCATGAATTTTGGTAATGGATAGGGTGAGTGGATTCCAAAAAATACATCAATGTATGGATACTACTAAAGGATGTGGATCTATAATAGATGTACCTAAGGGTATCAACACTCCCAAGATGTCTCGGGCCTGACTCGATGTAATCTAGTACATGATAATCGTCCTTGTTGCACACCTGGTTTGACACTCCTGAGAGATATGCTTTGGAAATTCATAAACTCATCATGAACCATTATAAAGGATTTTAATATAATGTGACTATGAATAAACTAGGATAAACCTAATGTTTTATTGATTAAAAGGTAGGTTCCATGATTTAGACATCCTAGAAGTAGTTTTTTCATAAATATTTGGCTTTCTTAAATTAAATGTGTATCTCACCCCCTTATTTTTGGTTTTAGTTATTGTAGATAACTATAAGGAATGTGGTTAACATTGGATGTTTCATCTGTATGTATATAAATTATTAAAATACATTTCCTAATTTTAAATATCATAAAAATAATTGGGAAGTTGATATTAGTATATCTTGTACTTATAAAGATAAATAAATCTCAAATGACATGTGAAAGGTATGTGATTTTCTTACAATATTTTTTACATTGATCATAAGAAGCATGATTATATTGAGGTTTATGAACCTTTAGAAATGATTAATATTTCTTTTTATAGGAAATAGGCTTTAAAGAATAACTTGATGAAGCCTGAGAAATGGTTTAAGAATAAAGTTGGATTAATGAGATATTTTCTTTTTGGAATTGAAGATTATGTTATATGAATCATGAAATGTTTATGTATTTTTCATATAAGTATTCATTACGGATTGAAAAGGAAATGTTGAATGGTGCTAAATACAAATAAAATTGATTTCATGGAAATGTGATATTTTGATTATGGCAATATGGCCCTTAATTAATGCCTAAAATTTATCTACTGGTCTTTGGATAATGATATGTTGGATATGAATAAGTATAACTGGATGGTACGAATTACCTTGGAACTGATTATTGAAAAAATGGACTATGTCATCAAAGATGAAGTTTATGACTTCTTGGATTTAAATAATATATAAAGTAATCATTAGAATAAATAAGCATGCATACTTTTTAATAGGATTTATAGTAATTAAGGTTGTTACAATGTTTCAAGGGAATATACGATGAGGTTATTCAAATGATTGGAATTTGAAAACCATGTGGTGAATTGAGATATATAGTGGATCAATGTTAAGATAATTTAATAACATTCTTTCACAATATTTGAATTTTTATCTTTCGGAAGGGTTATGAGGCTAACCTATTATGGAAATATTGAGTTAAACTTTAGATGAAGTTTTTGAGAATAATGTATTATCTTACCAAATGAGGCTTTATGCATATTGGATAACCAATTATAAAAATATGGTGTGGATGATAACTGATGGAATATGGGATGGAATATCAAGGATCTCATGATCTGTTACTTCTTCAAGAATGAAAAAATTCACCTTCTTTTTAGAGAAAGTGGGGAAGTGGATCAAGGAAAAACAAAGGGTGAAGTTGTCCTGAAATTATGAAAGTATATCTTTTCTTGAAAATTCATTAACTTTTGGAAAAAATGGTCTTGAACATAAAACTTTTATCATAGTACCTCTATTTCCAATGAATCAAGTGGTCCCTCAATTCATCGTGGATTTATGGATTTCTAATTTTTAACTTTCTTATAAACCATTTCTCTATCACTCTCCATCATAACATGATAGTAATATTTTTATTCTATGTCAATTTTTTCACTTCCAACTCATGTTCCCCTATATAGAAACTTATTTATATGTTACTTTGGGTAACCATTTTGGATTCATCATTCCCTTTTTAAGGGAAGCTTTAATATTTATCTTTATGATGTGTGTTTCTATGAATGAAACATTCAAGTATTAAACTTTTGGTAACCAAGATGAATTTTTAGGGAAGAATTTATTTTAAGGGGGTATATTGTCACACCCCAAGATTTTTTTAATTATTGTTTTTTATTAATTTAACCTTTTTTATATTTTTCATTTCATGAAACAATAATATATGTTTATTTTAAATTAGGGAACTATGTTTGTCTTGAGTTATATGCAACACCAGGTTAATCGTGCACTACACACATCATAATATTTAGATTTCTCTACATGGAACACCTAGTGTAGCTTGAACTATAGACAATAATGACTTTCATTGATGACTTGTGTAACGTGCAAGACTGTGGTTTATCGAATGATAATATATTATTAAATTATGACTATTTAATATAATAAGATATAACCTAGAAATATAATTATTGGGTATTAATATTATTAAACAATTTATGAAAACATTTGGTTTACATTTTATAATATGAATTAATATGTTACAAATTATTTATAAATGAATATGAATGCTGATTGAATAAGGAAGGCATTATTATAATTTTTATAGTCACAAGGTTTTTTTACCCTATTTAAATAAATTAAAAATAATTAGTGAGTGATATTAATGTAATATATATGTTATATATTCAAAAAAATATTTTTTGATATTCATTAAATATATTAGATAGGCATAATATAAATAAAAAATCCAATTTTAAGTTTAAAAACACATATTTTTATAAATATAGTTTTACCACCTCTTAATGTCGAACTAATTTAAGAACCAAAATTTTAAACTTTTATAGACTTAATATTTAAAAATAACCTTCATCATTGAATTATAATCAAAAAAATTTGGTAAGTATAATTTTTTGGTATTTTTCTGTAATGATTAATTTTTTAATGAATAGTTAAAAAATGGAATTTTAGTTCAAAACTACATTTTTATCTAATTTATTTATAATTTAAATTATAATTTAAATTAGATTAAAAGTATAATTAGATAATATTTTTATCAATTAATACAATTTAGTTCATTGAGATCAATATTTTTTAAAACTTGGGTATAAAAACATACCAAACTTTTGAATGTTTTAACTTTAAAACCCCTCATTGTCGACCCGACTACGGGATTAATTTTAAATTACTTTCTACCACTTATATGTTTGGAATTTATAAAAATGTATTAAATAATAATAATAATTATTATTATTATTTTTAAATAGGTCAAATTTTTTTTTGACCAAAAATTTAGTGAAGGGGATTAAAATTAATTAGATTTATTTAGGTTAAATTAAGCATAAAAGAGCCCACACTATAACCTTATGTCCCAAAACGACATTTAAACTTATAAAAAATATATTTCATGGAAATATTTTAAAAAAATAATCCCTTTTATCTAATTTTTATCACTATTAATTCCACTTAAATTATGAAAAACGTGGGTGGAATTCTCTCTTCAAATATTTACAAGAGTTCCACTCCACATTTCCTATAAAAGGCCACCACATCTCTCTCTACATAACCCCTATAAAACCACATAGGTTCAGATAATATCTTCCAAACCCATTTAAAGAATCCATTAAATCATAATTTAAACCTAACTTTGGTAGTGAAGTCTTCCAAGGAGGCATTTTGGCATAAACTGAAAGGAGTTACCCGATTATGAAGTAATGCCTTCTCTCAAGCGCCATTCTTTTATTTTCCTTATTAACCTCTACACTCTATCGATTAAATAATTTTATAAAAATACATTATAAAAAATATAATATGATGTTTTTATAGTAATTTTTTACCTAAACTTACACACACCTCCATCTAATGGGTAACAAACATATTGTTTATGTGTACGGTGATCAAGCACTTCAATAAATGATGATTGTTCATTTTTCCTTTACCGCATCTCATGGTGTAAATTATTATGGAAATGATATTTATATACTTTATATATTATATTTATTATTTATTTAATCTAATTTATTTCTTTTACAACACATTTCATTTTACTTTTCATTGGGTGTAAATACGATAATTTGGTTTCAGGAAGTGTGGACTACCACCCCCAAAAAGCGTTGTGATTCGTTCACACACTACATGGAATGTATTGAGGATGGTTTTAGTGAACCTGTGTGATATATATAACATTAAAATGCTACTATAATGATATTATATACATATATACATATATTTAATTTTTTCATTGTTTTAGTATGATAATAATGACGGAAACAATGTTCATGTGTACGTACAACTTACTGTCTCCATGGATAATGTATTCCATTTCATACTTCTATATTATATATATTATTATAATAAAAATATATTGAACATAAATTATATTTATATAATGTTTTAATGGAATCATGATATAAGAATAAGGACCAATGATATAACAAATTAAGACACATGGGAAGAACAACGCAGATATTACCCGAAGTGAAACCATAACTTAGCACTATTATCTAGAGGGTAATATAAGGTCATAATAAAAAACATATATGGTATTAGATATAATAATATGGTTATTTAAAATATTTATAATAAATTTATATTTTTATACAAGTGGTTTCAATGAGTACGAGGAGATTCAAGACACAAGGTGTGAGGATTTCATCTTACTTTTTATTTCCATGAGATACATGCTTTATTCACCACCCATTAATTTTGTGTGGTGTGTATACTGAATATGAATGTATTAAATGATACATAATATGGTTATTTACATATCCATTCTATGAAATTTCATTCACAAGTTTTATATTTCAAGAGTTACCAAATTAGTAAAGTAGATCGATCTCAATTTTTCTACATTGAGACTCATGTTTTATTATGCGCTTAAATTATTTTTGAGGTGTATATACATCAATTTTATATGATATATCATGAATCAAAAATATTTTCAAGATATTTTATTCTTTTTTTAATTTCCTTTTCCTACATGGAGAGTATTATCCCAAGTAACTAAGTGATAAGATTTTATTGAAACAATCTTATCGCTTTTCAAGATTATTTATTCTTATTCTTCCTTTGATGAAATCATAAAACCCATATCTCAAGAAAATTCATGAAATTTATTCTCATTGGGTAATTTATCATATATTCATGTATTAGTACCATTTTTCAACTATTTGATACAAAATATAGTTAATAAATTATTTTTAATAAATCATGACATTACCCTCTCTTTGGTCGAAATACTATGTTCTTAAAAGAAATGTTTTCTACAAAGGGTTTACAAGAATATTATACTATTACCCTAAAATATTTAAAAGTAATTTTTAGCCTTTTTAGTCTTTTACCAATGTTTTCCAAGTAATACGCATGTCTCTTTTTTAATGAGACATTTTTATAATGTTTCAACCATGTAAAAGGAATGTTATTTTTTTACCTCGTACGGAAAGTACCTATTTACCCACCATCAATTATTTGAAGAATTATTTTCTTGTTTTTAAGGATAATTATTAGGAAAACTATTTTAAATTATATTTTCAATAATATGGTTTTCAACAGTTTTTCAAAATTATTTTATAAATATTTAAGGAAAATGGTTTTCAAAATGTTTTCAAGAATCTTTTATATTTTTAAATTTAAATGGGTTTCGAGTGGTTTTATGTTTTAAAGTTCCTTTCAAAAAAATAAAGGATATTTACCTCCTGAAATGTTTTCAAAATATACTTCCATGTTATTTTACATATTAGATAACATCTGTTGATGTTACTCATTCCCTTCTAGTAAATTATCCAATGGATTCATTCAAATTATTTCTTGAATGGTTAATGTTTTGAAGAAATTATGCTTAAGAAACTAGTTTCACTTCAATGATTGTTCTTCTTTTGAAACTTTTTAGGGGTTTTTATTTCCGGAAGTGTCACGACCCCCTCCCACCAAAGATTCCCCTCTTGAGATGGCAATGGTGAAAGGGAGATAATGACCCCCGAGTCCCGCCTCCAGTAGGCCCCGGGGGGGGGGGGTGGGCGACTAGCACCAAGGGTATGAGTTTTCACAAGTATGGGAGGCATTACCCGTTTTATTTATTTAGGATCGGGAAATTGGACAAGTCAACCACAAAAAATGAAAAAGAACAAGTGTATATAAATAAACCCAAACCAAGCCCACATGCATGTTTAAACAATTTTATAATAAGGTACAAGTAAAAGAAATCTCAAAGTACAGTACCAAAAGAAAACAAGAGAACAACAACTGCAACAACTCCAACTGTCCGACTAGTAGGGTCCCACACGGCCCTGGTAGTCCTCTTGGAAACCTGAAAGTAAACATAGGGTGATCATACAATTATACTCGGTAGGGAAACCTAAAGCTCTCGTGCATAAGTGGGGAGACATCCTAATGTCCCGTGAGAACAACAGAAGAAACCTAGCAAGGAATTTCTCTCTACCCAACCTCACCAGCCACACTCACCAAAAAACAAGAACAACAGGTAGTAGTATAAAAGAAACAAGAGTATTGGGTACCCCGCACCAGTTCCATTTAGTTAGCTTCTCTTCCTAATGACGAACGTCCTGAAGCTGCCACACTCTCCCCGTCCGCACACACCTGGGCCTCACCACCACATATCCCGCCCGCACACACCTGGGCCTCACAACCACATATCCCGCCCCCACACACCTGGGCCTCACAACCACGTATCTCGTCCACACACACCTGGGCATCACAACCAAGTATCCCGCCCGCCCACACCTGGGCCTCACAACCACGTATCTGGCTCGCACACACCTGGGCCTCACAACCACGTATCCCGCCCGCACACACCTGGGCCTCATCCCGAATATTCATGGGAAATAGTAGAACCTGCCTGAAGAGTCTTGGGCTAAAACCACCCCAACTGAAACCTACCTGAAGAGTCTTAGGTGTAAGGTTTCCTCAAGCCATCACAGCATAGGGGAGAAGGAGCAGGAAGGAGCTAGTAACTAAGTGAAAAACACCCTCTCCCATAAAATGGGAGTGTTCAGCACTAAGTGCTCAACATGGGTGGGGTGCGATAAAACAAAAAAGATACAGATATATATATACCAACCACACAACCCAACCTATGGCTTCTAAATAGAGAAACTGAGCACGTTCCTCGGCACTGCTACTACGAAGCATGCGTACAACAAACAACCCCAACCCCACTTAGGTTTTTACATTTCAGCAGAATTAGATTATTTAGTTCCTTAACTACTGGGAAACTATCCACAACCAACCACATCGATCGTTCATAAAACATATATCTTCCATCCACAAATCAAGTTAGGAAAACACAAGAAACACAACCAATCACTTCTTATCAACCAACCAGCCCCATTGATTATTAACTCTGTTCCATTACCACACCCCACCATTCATTAACTCTTCCGATTTTATTTATTATTCACAACCCATAACCCGTTCACATTAAAACCCAACCCTGCAGCCTCGTTTCCAACCACCAAAACTACAACTGCATCGTACATCATTTCCCGTTTAATACCATTTATTTCAGCCCCACTGTCCATTACTAACACAACACTCACACCAAACCACAACTAAGTTAATAGTAGCCCTGCTAATAAACCAAACAAAAACAACCCATAAAACACCCCCATCACATGCCACATAACCAATACAACACCCACATGTTCATTATTCCATTTTTGTTTAACCGGGGTGATCACGAAAGGGTTTCATATTTTCATTTAATCAGCCAACTTTACGTGATTAACCAAATTCCACATTCCACAAAGTTTTCATCCAAAAGAAAATCCCGAAGGAGAGGGAAACATTTAATTGCGTAATCAAAGGCCCCCAACGACCATGATTTTCAGTAGGTAGAAGCTCATTCAATTCACAACAAAATATCACATGGTATAAAGTAACAGCAATCACAAACTTCCCAACCCCGTTGTTTGAAAATTTATTATCTTTATTTAAACCAGTTCAATAGTGTTTCACATAAACAAGAGAACACCCACCCCGCATGATGCAAAAAAGAGAGAGAGACAAAGGAAAGATCCCAACCTCAATAGGTTCTGATCACAGCGCTCCCCCGGATCAACTTTAGAAGAAGTCTGTCGGCGTCCGTCACCTCTGTTGGGTCCCGGAAAAACCTCCTCATGTGGAAGTAGGAAGGGAAAGGCCGAAGGGAAGAAAACGGATCCAATCTCGGGAATTCCGCCTCGTCGTCACGATCCCGTGGCCACTGACGGATCATAAATCGGAGCTCGGACGAAGAAGTTATGGAGGAAAGAGCCTCCGAGTCTCTTGGGATAACTATGCTCAGAGGGAAAGGGGAAGAGAGGGTGAGTTGAAAGGAGGAGGGGACCCCTCCTTTTATAGGTGAGAAAAGGAAAATTACACGGCGTGTACTTGTTTATTTTACACGGTCTCCACGCGGCTCCCAACACGGCTCTTTGTCCGTTGACTGGTCAACACATTGTTTGAGGGTAAGGCATACGCGAGGAAAGACTACACGGCATGTAGTTTGGACTCACGACGTGTACTCATTTATTGCACACGGCAAGGACTCTGCTCCAACACGGTACACGGTCGTTGACTGGTAACA
This sequence comes from Viscum album, assembly GCA_963277665.1. Lineage (NCBI taxonomy): Eukaryota > Viridiplantae > Streptophyta > Magnoliopsida > Santalales > Viscaceae > Viscum > Viscum album. Next base: position 806,902,751 of record OY728155.1, read on the forward strand.
CGTATGTGGGGAAGGACTACACAACGTGTAGAACTGGGCACACATCGTGTACTCATTTATTGCACACGGCAAGGACACGGCTCCAACACGGTACACGGTCGTTGACTGGTAACGTGTATGCGGGGAAGGACTACACGGCGTGTAAAACCGGGCACACGGTGTGCACCCATTATTCCACACAGCAAGGACACGGTCTTCAACATGGGGTATACCCGGAAAAGGGGTACAAGGCGTGTACTCAAACTACACGGCATGTAGTTTTAAAATTTTGGAAAGTGTGGAAAAAGTCCATTTTACACTCCATAACACTTCATGACCTTATTTTTGACAAAGGAAAGGGTCGGAGAGGTCCGGGATATTACATCATATACCTCTTAAAACATTCTCATCCCCGATAATTCAAAACCAACCCAGAAGAAAACCAACAAGATACCTCTTAGGGTTCTCGTTATAACAAGAACCCAACCAATAACCCTAATCATATGTGTTAGGAATTCCTTCTCCTATGTTGAGATATTATTCGCTTTAGGCAGTACTGAATCACCTGCACGGGTTTAATCGTATCCTCATTAATGCATATCAATTAAGAATTGGGTCTTCCCACTTTCATACATTAGGATTCTTCAACTCACACTGCCCCCAACACCACACAACCAACACACTGCCCGAACATGTGGTTTGGGGAAGAATTCCTTCTCCTACGTCGAGATATTATCCTCTTTAGGTGGAACTGACTTTCCCGCATGGGTTCAATCACATCTGAATTAATGCGTATCGATTAAGGGTTAGGGTTTCCCTTTCCCCACACATCCAGACATGTCACACATTACCAGGGAACAAGGAAACAAAAAGGTCTCACAACTGAAAAGCCTAGCATTCCATATATCAAAGGCACAAAGTAAAAAAATCAACACAAAGCTCAGAAGAACAAGGGAAAAACACAAGTCAATACAACTCCGGGTACTGAGCATGCATCTGGGTCTCCCGCTCCCAAGTGCTCTCCTCGAGGCCGCCATGCCTCCACAACACACGAACCAAGGGAATGGTTCGTCCACGGAGCACCTTCTCTTTTCCATCCTCGATTCCGACTAGTTGTTCCTCAAAGGTCACGTCTTCTTCCGTATCTAACTCTCCCCAGTTGGTAATGTGGGTGTCTTCATGTAAGTACTGACGAAGCTGGGAGACATGGAAGACATCATGAACCTTCTCCAGCTGAGGTGGTAGGGCCATCTGATATGCCACCTCGCCGACCCGCCTCAGCACCTCAAAAGGTCCGATGAACCTAGGTGAGAGCTTACTCCCTTTACCAAACCTCTGCTACCCCCGTAGAGGGTAAACCTTCAAGAACACATGATCTCCCACCTCGAACTCCAAGGTCCTCCTCTGACAATCAGCATAAGGCTTCTGTCGGTCCTGAGCCGCTTTCATCCTCTCACATACAAACTGGACTTTTTCTGTGGTGCTCTGCACTACCTCCAGCCCAAGAGCACCTATCTCACCAACCTCTGCCCAAAAAATGGGTGAGGGACATGGCCTTCCATACAAAGCATCAAACGGTTCCATGCCAATAGTAGAGTGGAAGCTGTTGTTGTAGGAAAACTCTACTAAAGGAATGTTTCGTACCCATGATCCTCCGAAATCCAGAATGCATTCTCGCAGCATGTCCTCCAACGTCTGGATAGTCCGCTCTGTCTGCCCATTGGTCTGGGGGTGAAAAGCAGTGCTAAGGAGTAGCTGGGTTCCAAAATCATGTTGTAACCCCCTCTAGACTCGTGAGGTAAACCAAGTATCCCAATCTGAGACGATAGTCTTCAGGACTCCATGAAAACGCACCACCTCGTCTATGTACCTCTGTGCTAAGGTACTCACCGGGCCTGACTCCTTAATTGCTAAGAAGTGAGCTGATTTCGTCAGCCAATCCACCACTACCCAGATAGCATCATAAACACCCTGAGCTCTGGGTAGTCTTGTGACGAATTACATTGAGACTTCATCCCACTTCCACTCGGGGACATCTAATGGATGCAACAAACCACTGGGAACCCGGGGTTCATCCTTCACTTGCTGACACACTTGGCGTTTAGCCACAAACTCTGCCACTGCCCGTTTCACCCTGGGCCACCAAAACTATTCCCTCAGGACTTGGTATATTTTTGAAACTCCGGGATATACTACCAAGGCTGAGCTATGGAACTCACGGAGAAATCACTCATGTATTACCTCCGGAACAAACAACCTTCCATGGAAAAGCATCCGATGTCGGCTGTCCTCTAACCACCCCTCTAGAGCATTCCCCTGATCGACACGATCTCGCATCACTTCCGCCTCGGAGTCCCCCCACTGAGACTCTTCCACCTGCTGCAGCAAGGAGGACTGCACCATCATCTGAAACAAACAGCCTCTAACACCTTCTACCCTGGCATCCAAGTGGAAGGCGGCCAACTCTCCCATTGCCTTCCAAGCATCGGTGGATTCCCGAACTACTTCCTGATGTGACTTCCTGCTCAGGGAATCAGCCACAACGTTGCCCTTACCTTCAGTGTAAGAGATCTAAAAGTCATAGTCTTGGAGAAACTCGACCCATATTCGATTCCGCAAGTTTAGGTCACACTGGGAGAAGATATAACGCAGGATCTTGTGATCTGAGAAGACCACAAAGCGCTCCCCAAAGTGGTAATGTCGCCACAACTTCAGTGTGAACACTACTGCTGAAAGCTCTAGGTCATGGGTGGCATAGTTACGCTCGTGAGGGCGTAACTGCCTAGACCCATAACAGATCACTACCTTCTTCTACATCAGCACACACCCCAGACCAAGGCCAGAAGCATCACAAAACACCTCATACAACAACCCTTCCTCTGGAAACCTGAGTACGGGAGCACTGACCAACGTCTCCTTCAGGTAGTCAAAAGCCTTCTGGCACTGCTCTCTCAACAAGAAGACCTGGTTCTTCCTTGTCAAATCTTTCAAAGGATCAGCAACTCGAGAGAAGTCTGAAACGAACCTCCGATAGTAACCTGCTAACCCCAAGAAACTAAGAACTTATGCCACGCTCTTGGGTGCTGCCCAAGAAACAACTGCCTCCACCTTCGACGGGACCACTGAAACTCCATGCTGAGACACCACGTGCCCAAGGAATTGTACTTCTTGTGTCAAGAACATACACTTTGACAATTTCCCATAAATCAGGTGGTGTCGAAGGACTTCCAAGACTGCCCTGAGATGCTTAACGTGCTCCTCCTCTGACCTTGAGTAGATCAGGATGTCATCGATAAACACAACGACGAACTTGTCCAGAAACTCCTCGAAGACAAAGTTCATAAATCCCATGAACATAGTCGGTGCATTCGTAACTCCAAACGGCATCACCACAAACTCGAAGTTCCCATACCTATACCTGAAAGCTGTCTTCGAGATGTCACTGTCCTTTACCCTCAGCTGATGATATCCAGATCATAGATCAATCTTGGAAAACCAGTCTGCTCCCCTCAGTTGGTCGAACAGATCATCTATCCTTGGGTGGGGATAGTGGTTCTTGACCATTACCTGGTTCAACCTTCAGTAGTCTATACATAGCCTGATACCACCATCTTCTTTCTTCACGAACAAAGCTGGATCACCCCATGGAGATACACTGGGTCGAACAAAACCCTTCTCCATCAGATCATCAATCTTAATCTGCAACTCCTGCAACTCCGAAGGTGCCATCCTATAAGGGGCCATCGAAATCGGACGGGCACCAGGCTATAAGTCTATCCCGAACTCAACGTCACGTAGGGGGGGTAGAGTCACAACCTCCTCAGGAAAAACATCAAGGAACTACCCAACAACCTTCGGGACATCCATCATCTCTGTATCAGCTGGAACCACTGATAGCCCACCTAACAAGGAAAGGATAGGCTCCACACGCCGGATTCCCACCTGATAGCTCCTTTCACCAACAAAAGCTACACGCTTCCCATCCACGTCAGAGAACACGACTCTTCTCCAGAATCAGTCGATAAGGGCAACAATAGAAAAAAACCAGTCGATGCCTAGGATGACATCGTATGTTGCATATGTAACAGAAGAAGGTCCCTACTAGCTCGATGTGGTCCCAACGTCATCCCACATCCCCGACAAACACAAGATATGCTGGTCTGGCCTCCAACTAGTGTACTCAGTACCAGTGGTACGGAAAGTCTCTCTACGTCTAGTCCCAAGGAATGGGCCAGACCAAGTGCAACAAATGTGTGCGAAGCTCCCAAATCGAACAAAGCAGAAACAAGAGTTCTGAACAAACAAATCGTACCTCGCACCACCTCTGGTCCTGCTGGAGTTGTCAACTCTGCTGCGTGCAACTGCCCACGACCAGCTCCTCTACCTCTCTGATGTCGTCCACTTCCCCGACCACGCCCTGGTCGAGGTCCTTGAAAATCACCCTAAGGTCGGCCTCCTCCCACAAATTCTGCCTTCGGTGGAGCATGGTCCTACTGTTGTTGGAAAGGCCTCGCCGGAAATTGGTGCTGCTGAGGTGGGTGTTGAACCTGCCCACCTCCACCGTACTGAGCTCGGGTTGGGCACTGACTCTGAACGTGCCCGAAACATCCACAAGAAAAACACCTCGGTCCTGGGCATGTGAAAAGGGATGAGGACCCAAAGATGTGAACTAGAACTGCAGGGGCCTGCTCCCCACTGGCCTGAACCTGGAAGGTCCCGTCGCAGGAGACCTGCTGCTGACTGCCTTCCCCTTCGATGAGCCTGGCTGGATCACCTCTAGTGGTGCTCCTCCCAGCGAGTGCATCCTCTCTACAACCTCTGACTTCTTCTGTACCACCAAGTACGTCGGAAGGGTGAAGGGGGTGACAGCATACTGGAGCGAAGGACGAAGTGCCACCTCCAAATGTCTCACCCAAGACTCCTCATCCGGAAAGAGATCCGGAGAAAAGAACCGGAGATCCTTGAACTTGATCCCCAGATCTCATACTGACATACTCCCCTGCTGATGGGAGAGTAAATCCTTCCTCTTCTCCGCCTTGATCATGGAAGAAAGGAATTCCTCTCGGGATTCTTTCTCAAAGTCATTCCAAGGAACCTCTGCCACTATCCTCTCTCCGAGGTAGAGTGTCCACCACTGTCGCGTCGCGCCTCTCAGCTGACTGACTACTAGGGGAACCCAGTACTCCCTAGGAGCACAGATCAGGGTAAAAGCAATCCCTATCTTCTCAAGCCACCCCTCTGTCTCCGTATCTGAAGTACTACCCTCATACATCTTGAGGGTCTGCTGTTGGAAAGAGCGTAGAGTCTTCTGCCACTGGCTATCTTCCTCCTCTCGGTCAATACTTAGCTGATCGACCACCTGAATCTACTGGGCCTCGGTCGTCTGAGCCACCCGGGGATGACGTTCAGGTGCCATAGCTGTACGGTAAATAAGGATTGCCTAAGCCCAAGTAGTAAGGAAAACTCAAGGTTTTATTTTGTCATTTTATTTCAATTTCTTTCCCAGAACACCCAAATCAAGTAAAACACAATCATGATGATGCATGTACCTTCCCTAGTGTCTCTACCCTACAATCAATGTAGTATCACATGGTCATTCGGTAGGCTCAGTGTCCTTGCATCGGATCACGGGGGGCCCCAAAATCCCGTGTCCTAGCCAGTATTCCCTGGCCTATGTCATGCACCAAGATTGACTAACATTGTCACCCTAACATCCCATGCAATCCTCACTGTGCCTAACTTCAGACTCCATCCTATCTCTCAACCATCACCTCTGATACCAATCTGTCACAACCCCCTCCCACCAAAGATGCCCCTCCTAAGCTGCCAATGGTGAAAGGGTGATAAAGACCCCCGAGTCCCACCTCTAGTAGGCCCCGGGGTGGCGACTAGCACCATGGGTATGAGTTTTAACAAGTATGGGAGGCATTAACCTTTTTATTTATTTAGGATCGGAAAATAGGACAAGTCAACCACCAAAAAGGAAAAAGAACAAGTGTATAGAAATAAACCCAAACCAAGCCCACATGCATGTTTAAACAATTTTATAATAAGGTACAAGTACATGAAAGATCAAAGTACAATACCAAAAGAAAACAAGAGAACAGAAACTGCAAAAACTCCAACTGTCCGACTAGTAGGGTCCCGCACCGCCCTGGTAGTCCTCCTGGAAACCTGAAAGTAAACGTAGGGTGAGCATACAAGTATACTCAATAGGGAAACCTAACGCTCTCATGCACAAGTGGGGAGACATCCTAATGTCCCATGAGAACAACAGAAGAAACCTAGAAAATAATTCTATCCACCCAACCTCACCAGTCAGACTCACCAAAACACAAGAACAACAGGTAGTAGTATATAAGAAACAATAGTATTGGGTACCCCGCACCAGTTTCCTTTAGTTAGCTGCTCTTCCTAACGACGAACGTCCTGACACTGCCACACTCTCCCCGCCCGCACACACCTGGGCCTCACCACCACTTATCCCGCCCACACACACCTGGGCCTCACAACCACATATCCCGCCCGCACACACCTGGGCCTCACAACCACGTATCCCACCTGAACACACCTGGGCCTCACAACCACGTATCCCTCCCACACACACCAGGGCCTCACAACCACGTATCCCGCCCGCAAACACCTGGGCCTCACAACCACGTATCCCGCCCGCACACACCTGGGCCTCATCCCGAAGATTCTTGGGAAACATTAGAACCTGCCTGAAGAGTCTTGGGATAAAACCACCCCAACCAAAACCTACCCAAAGAGTCTTACGTGTAAGGTCACCTCAAGCCATCACAGCCGAGGGGAGAATGAGCAGGAAGGATCTAGTAACTAAGGAAAAAACACCCTCTCCCATTAAATGGGAGTGTTCGGCACTAAGTGCTCAACATGGGTGGGGTGCGATAAAACACAAAAGATACACATATATATATATATATATATATATAACTACCAGACAGCCCAACCTATGGCTTCTAAATAGAGAAACTGAGCACGTGCCTCAGCACTGCTACTATGAAGCATGCATACAACAAACAACCCCAACCCCATTTAGGTTTTTACGTTTCATCAGAATTAGATTATTTAGTTCCTTAACTACTGGGCATCTATCCACAACCAACCACATCGATCATTCTTAAAACATTTCCCTGCTATCCACAAATCAAGTTAGGAAAACACAAGCAACACAACCAAGCCCTTCTTATTAACCAACCATCCCCATTGATTATTAACTCTCTTCCATTACCACGCCCCACCATTCATTAACTCTTCTGCTTTTATTTATTATTCACAACCCATAACCCGTTCACATTAAAACCCAACCCTGCAGCCCCGCTGCCAACCGCTAAAACCACAGCTGCATCATACATCATTTCCCCTTTAATACCATTTATTGAGGCCCCGCTGCACATTACTAACACAAAACTCACACCAACCCACAACCAATTCAACCGCAGCCCCGCTGCTCAACCAAACCACAACAACCCACAAAACACCCCCATCACATGCCATGTAACCAAGCCAACACCCACATGTTCATTATTCCATTTTTGTTTAACCAGGGTGATCACACAAGGGTTTCAGATTTTCATTTAATCAGCCAACTTTACGTGATTAACCAAATTCCACATTCCAAAAAGTTTCCATCCATAGGAAAATCCAGAAGGAGAGGGAAACATTTAACTGCATAAACAAAGGCCCCCAACGACCATGATTTTCAGAAGGTAGAAGCTCATTCAATTCACAACATAATATCACAGGGTATAAAGTAACAGCAATCAAAAACTTCCCAACCCCGTTGTTTGACCAGTTATTATCTTTATTTAAACCGGTTCAAAAAGTGTTTCACGTAAACAAGAGAACACCCACCCCTAATGATGCAAAAGAGAGAGAGAGAGACAGAGGAAATATCCCTACCTCAATAGTTTCTGATCAGAGTGCTCCCCCGGATCAACTTTAGAAGAAGTCTGTCGGCGTCTGTCACCTCGGTCGGGTCCCGAAAAAACCTCCTCGGGTGGAAGTCTGAAGGGAAGGGCTGAAGGGAAGACAATGGATCCAATCTTGGAAGTTTCGCCTCATTGTCACGACCCCGTGGCCACTGACAGATCGTAAATCGGAGCTCAGACGAAGATGTTATGGAGGAAAGATCATTCGAGTCTCTTGGGAGAACTCTTCTCAGAGGGAAAGGGGAGGAGAGGGGTGAGTTGAAAGGAGGAGGGTACCCCTCCTTTTATAGGTGAGAAAAGGAAAATTACACGGCGTGTACTTTAGGGTACACGACGTGTACTTGGTTATTTTACACGGTCTCCATGTGGCTCCCAACACGGCTCCGCGGCCGTTGATGGGTCAACACACGGTTTGAGGGTAACACATACGTGGGGAAAGACTACACGACGTGTAGTTTGGACACACGGCGTATACTCATTTATTGCACACGGCAAGGACACGGCTCGAACACGGTACACGGTCGTTGACTGGTAATGCGTACGCGGGGAAGGACTACATGGCATGTAGAACTGGGCACACGGCGTGTACTCATTTATTTCACATGGCAAGGACACATCTCCAACATAGTACACGGTCGTTGACTGGTAATGTGTACGCGGGGAAGGACTACACAGCGTGTAGAACTGGGCACATGGTGTGCACCCATTATTCCACACAGCAAGGACACGATCTGCAACACGGGGTATACACAGAAAATGGGTACAAAACGTGTACTCAAACTACACGACGTGTTGTTTCAAAATTCTAGAAAGTGTGGGAAAAGTCTATTTTACCCTCCAGAACACTTCGTGACCTTCTTTTTGACAAAGGAAAGGGCCGGAGAGGTCCGGGCCATTACAGGAAGTGATTATGAAACTTATCTATTTTCATATGTTATACTGTGATTAAATATTAATGATGCCCATTTCATTACATGGGTTATGATTTTATGTTTATAAAACCTATCTGTTTCTATGGTTCATGATTCGATTAATGTTTTATTATCTTTGAGAAGATTTTTGAATGAATTTATTTTTAGATGGGTGGGACCTATATCTCCCTCCACAAAATTGGGAAATAATAGATTTTATATAATCATAGAGGGTATACTTGTTTTATACCAATCCCAAAAATAAGAAGTTACATGGGTTGTAGAACAAAACAAAAAGAAATATGGTACATGGTTTGAATCCCAAGATTGAAAACAAATATGTACATGTGTTTTGTCCCATGACTAAAAGAAATAGTGTACATGGGTTGTATCCCAATCCCAAAAACAATATAGTACATTTTTTGTATCCCAATCCAAAAACTAATAGGGTACACGTGTTGTTATCCCAAGCCCACAATTGGTACACAGGTCATACCCATGACTAAAATGTAATAAAGTTCTTTGTAGGTAGCTTTGACATAAAATTTTCTATTATTATATGCATTCCAAAAATCCTATGTGTTATTCCTCAATTATGATTTCATGGCTCGTTATGTTTATTTTCTTATTATTTTTGTCTTATGAACTTCCAAGATTTATCACATACCCCATTTTTATGATCATTGATATGAAGGGTTTGCTCTTCTAATGTTACGATCACATTCACATACCCATATATTCATGTTTATGCTTACATTTCTCTTTTGTTTCCCCCTATTGAGCATTTGAGATCACCCATTTTTATGGTTCCTTTCCCTAGGTTATGAAGAAAGGTTTTAGGTAGATGTAATAAAGGTGGAGATCTTTATGGAAGATATAGAAGATCTTTCACCATAATAAAATATTTGGCTTTCCATGGTTCCAAAGACAATAAACTCCCAGGGACCTCAGGAATATATTTTTATAATTTACTGAGTATTCCTCAAGAAAGATTTAATATCCATGTATGTTAAGCTTGGGTTTCAATAGATAATGTCTAGTTTAGATATTGTAATAGTACATTATTTTTTAAATATATATTAGTTTACTTATCTTCTTATTCCTTCCTTTTTTTTGGATTTATATTTTTTGTTCCCCCCACTATACATTTTTTATCTACATATATGTGGAGAGATAACCCTCAATGTTGTTTGTGGGGAGAAGTGGTGGTGTTTGTGTTTATTGAAAATCAATTATTTCTCATATTTTATTCTAATATTTCTGTACTATTTAAAATGATTATAGTGATCAGTCTCTGGAATTTCCATACCACTATATTATTCCTCCTAGTTTGCTCATTTTCCTTCTCATTAATATCCAGGTCATCCAGAAAGTGGGTTTTGTCTTAGGTTTTTATGTAGAAGAGGTTACTCATACATGGGGAGGTATGAGTGCATGGTAATACCACTTGAATGAGTGTGTATATGGTGACATATGTTTATGTAAGCATTGATTAAAATAATGAGTCATATATTTTGAATAATAATAATAACATCAGTATAAACCCCTAATAGAATCAATTTTCTTTTTCTACCTTATTTGTCTCATTTTTTTTATTTATGGTTTATATTTTCATTAATACATATAATCATATATTTATATCATTTATTTTATAATTAAACCTTCCATTTATATTATTTTATTAAATTTATATTTGTTAGATTGCAAAGTGGAAATAAGAAGACATTTCATGTGAGTGGACTCCTTGAGATCAACCATAGGTTGTGCCACTATAGAACATGCATAAGAAAACAATAATTTAATTGAATAGTGGTATGTGAAAAACTACTTCCAACTAATAGCATTGACACGTAGGATAATTCTACCATCATCCCTCACTTATAATCAAAAAATTGATCAACCACCATTTTAATGTAATTTTCATCATTAATATTCTTGATCACTAATTTTACTCTCCCCTAATATTTAAATAGTAGAGTGGTATTTTTATGGATACTTCTAATCCTTCTATAAGGTCTTGATAATACACCTCATTGTTGAAACGTCCTTTTAAAAATAGGAATGAATTGGTAATAACCACCTTGAATGAAGAGATAAGAAATATTCATATCCATTTTAACAATATCCAACCCATAGATAATTAGACCCCTTATTCATTAAAATTTTTATGATTAAACCCTTAATTATAAATCCATCTGTGAAATGACTGATATAGGAGAGGTTCACCAAATTCCCTCTCAACTATTTGAGATTTAGAGTATGTGGAATGATAATTTTTACCATGGTTTTATTAGATTATGATTAAATGACATGATGGATCACCATGTTGATAAGTATTTTCCCCAATATTACAACTAAATCACACTTAAACGGGTTCATATTCAATATATATTGTCTTTTTTTGTTGAAAACTATCTAAATATCAATAATATGATCACATATCTATTGTGAATTTACGAAAATATCATCAATATAGTGCTCCATGGTTATCCCTAGGGGGCTTGAAGATATAGTGAATTGCACATTAGTATGTGGTGTTATAATTATTCACTAAAATTTGATTAAATCAATAGATGTATATATATTTGGGTTCCCTAATATAGTGTCTTCTTCATTTTATGGTTCCATTTGAATTTAGTTGTAGATATGGTATTCATCAATAATGGAGAGGGACAGAATATTGGTTGTTGTATCAAGGGGAGAAAACATGCACTAACCTCATACTTGTTTCCTCTCTAAGGTTTATGTTTGGTTTGATTACAGATATTAGGTTCTGTTTTATTAATATCATCAAGACCAACCATTATGTAGGGGCTCTCAAGATAAACATTAATCTCTATAGAAATTGAGATTTCATTGTCCTCCACCAGTGTAAGCTTCTCAGTGAAGGTATGTTCCTAAACATCATATGATTGTAAGGTAATAAGATGATTTTTCCTTTCAAATGGAATATTCCTTTCCAGATGACGTTCTAAATCAAGAGTGATTGCCTTAATCAATTTGATGGGAAATACAAATTCTTAACTGGTGTCATTAAATGGGTTGATAAGGGCTATTTCTAGATCATTTGGTCCGTGATATGGATGGTGTTATCTTCCATTTCCAGCTTTTCATTCATCTCATGGAATCCCATATCAATATATTGGGTTTAGAAAGACTTTAATTGTAAATTATGACAATTTAGAACACCAAATATTCCATTGATTGAGTACTTAAAGATTTTATGGAATGCTAAAGGCATTGTTTCTTGAAAATGGATCCACATTCTCCTAATTTGAGTATTTAAAGCTTTATCATAGTGAACAAACATGAAATCAATGTGGAACATAAAATCCATAAATTGAAATTTGTGATTAATACACCCAATAATCTTTTACTCACTCTTATTAAACCCTAGTATTGTTAAAGTTGAGTGAGAAAAGTTAGATTCACTATTTCTAAAATTTCATAGGGTTTAAAATGGAATAAAATTGATTATAAACACATTATTATTAGAATCCTGATGGATGTCAATATCAGATTGATTGTTGGATATGTAAAAGGGTCTAATGTGTCCTTATATGGAAACATCCTATAAATGTTCTATAAATAAAATTTATTTGTGGAAATTTGTAGGATTGGTTTCAATATGATACACCTCAATTTTATCAACTTCATCATTAGATTCATGAGGGATCAAAAGGCCTAAATGAGCACTTGCCTATGATCCTTTGAAATGTGAAGAGAATAAAAAATTTATTGTTTCTCTATAAAGATAAAAATATATTTCAAAATATCATGTTTTTGGACTAGGGACCTATATTTTTGGTTGTGAGACTCTTCCCTTGTCTGGGTATTTAAAGTCATCCTCACCAGGTTAGCAGATCCTACATAAGAATACAATTTGGTTGATTTTATTTCATCCATCAATTAGGATATGTTTTCTATTCCCTATTTTTATTATCACTATAGAATTTATCGTTTTCTAATTGTTACTCCTAAATTTTTTAGGACTAAATAAGACCCAGATGATCCTTTAGTATATTAGTGCTCCTACTGAGGCTGTAGAAGTACCCCCTTCATGTCTATACAACATTAATGGATTTAGTAAAGATGTTGCATGGATTTTTAAGTTCATGTATAACTCTCCTTCCTCAACCTCCATAGCCTCTACCTCCTCCCCCACCCTCCTCCCTAATTATACGACCCCACCCTTAACTTCATATTCTCTCATGACCATAGAAATAATAAAAAAGATGTGCATGGCCTCACCCTTCTCCATGTGTAGAATATTATTGTAAATAAAGGTTGGAGAGAAAGTGAAAATAAGATAAAAATACCATATGGTGAACTAGTACCAAAGAAACATCAATTGATAATTATTTTGAGATTATCCTTTTTCTTTTGGTCATACTTCACAAAAAATCTCTTTATAGAACATTGTAATTACATGATGTGTACTTAATTTTGTTACTTCCTAATTTTTCAATAAATATATTTATAAAATTTATCAATTAAATAAAAAAAATATAAAATAAAATTATTTTCTTTTTTACATTTTATGAGCTTATAATTTATATAAATATTTATTAATCAATATATAGTGATTAATTTTTATGGAATAATAACTATTTCATTATTAGTATTATATTGAGTAATAAATTTTTTGAGTCATAATTTTTTTAATTTATATATCATATATTAATATTATATTGAGTAATAATTTTTTTAATTGACATATCATAAAAGAGTTTATTGAATGATAATGATTTATCAAAATGGTTTTATAAAATCTAATTTACATATTTCATGATTTAAATTACATATATGATTTTATTTCATAATTTCATTACTTTTATTAATAGTTTTATTTTTATATGGCCATTTTAATATCTTAGTAATCCTAATATAAATTTTAAAATATAATTCCATGTTTTTTAAATGATAATTTGCACTATATAATCATAAAGTGTAATGTTATAATTTTTAATTTTATATGGAATTTTATGTGCATCATATGATAAAAATAAATGTATAAATATTATTTTTTACAATAAAAAATATTTTATGACGAATTTATAATTTAAAATAATAAATAATTTAATTTTTAATTGATTTTTATCATATTTTTTTAATAATATAATACTCTATGTGTATGTTTTGGTATTCTAAAAATCATCTTCAAAGGTTATGTATCATATTTTACTACAAAATAATATTTTATAAAGACTTTATTATTTTTATTTAAAAATTAATTTCTCATGAATATATGATTATTATCATTAAATTAGTATCGAATATTTATATGGTATCTATTAGAATAATTATATGGTCATTGGAATAAAAATTTAATTATTATGAATAATGGTCAATAAAATTAAAATGTGTTTTAAATTTTTTAACTAAAACATAAAATTTATTAATATAAAAACAAATTTGAACAAATTGATTATTTATTTGGAATGAAGGCTTTTAAAGTTGGTCAGGGGTGAATTTTTTTAATTTTTGGTGAAAATATAAATACCATAAAAATAGTGAAATATGAAGAAATACATTTAATATGATATCATATAAATTTAATCATGAAATAAATAATACAAGATAGTACTATTAGAATAATTTAATTTACTAATATTTATATTTTATCATTAATGGAGGAAAGTTAGTGCTATTGTTGATGTAGTGTACTTGAGATAATGGAAAAATAAAATATTGATAAATTTATTTCACATGATTCCACCCACTACACCTATATATACCCACCACAAATTCTCATTTCCTCATAAATATATTTATTTATATCATAATTTATCATTCAAATAGTATTTAACATGGCTCTATTTTTAATATTGAAGTGTTTTTGTTGTTGTAATTTTTGGTTATAAGCCAAGAAGTTTAAATATTTTAAGGTTTCATGCTTTTTTGTCGTTATCTCCTATTGTGATTATTTTTTTATAATCTCTTTTGAAATTCCATATCATTTGATAATATAATTATATTTATAGTATAATATCATTCCATTTTCATATCATACATAACGTATAAATCATTCAGTCTAGTTATTCATGTTTTTATAAGACGTTATTATGTTCAAGTAATAGTTCATGTGCCCTTCTTCCGTCTCTTATTTGAAATTATTTTTTCAGAAATTTTTTTAAGATTCAAATTATTTTTCTTCCATGATTATATTATAATACCACTTCCATACCTTTTATATAATATTGAAATTATATTATCCATTCCCTCTCATCAAACTAGTTTTTATGACACATTAAATTGTTGAAGTAAGGGTTTCAAAACCTATGTCTTATCATTTCAATTATTCTCTAACCCGTTCGATAAAATAAGTAGTCACTACAGTGGTATTAAAATAAATTTATAATTCTTCTGAAAAAATTCTGAAATTAAAATATTAATTAATTTACCACTTCATTTACAACAATTTTTAAACATTTTTTCTCTTATCGTAACTTTATACAATATAATTGAATGATGATGTCATATTTTAACTAATTATTTAATGGGATATTCTTAGAAATGGATTTTAGAATTAAATATAACATTAATAATTAATAATTTTAATTTTAATAAATATTTAATGAAAATATAATCATGAAATTTTTGAAATGATAATTAGACATCCAAATTCATTTTAACGGTCCAAAATAAGTTTATGAAGACACATTTTCTGATTCGGTACAATTTTATATAATATTTTGAACTATTAAACTATTATACTTATGGAATGGCATGAAAAATATACCTTTAAAAAATTTAAATTCATGGTACCATTATAAAATTTTTATCTACCACTACAAAATCATCAGCTTATTTGACATGAAATACCGAGTTTAAACAAACTGTGTTACAGTATTAAAACATTATTATTTAATGTGAAAATTATATCCTAGTCATTAATATGGAGGGTATGAATATGATTAAATAATTTATAAAATATATATTAATTTCCGACATGATATAAATGTACTAATAAATTCTTAGTAAATATTCAATAAATTTTTATTAAAGTTATTTTTTTATTCAAAATATATCTTCCTAAAAAATGATTTTATTACTTTATGAGAGAATATATAATAATTAATTAATATAAATTTTAGAAATTTAATTTTATAAAAAAAATATTATTTTAAGTCTTAATATCTAATATAGATTAGGGTGAATTTTTTGAATTTTTCAGAAAAAAAATTTATTTTTTAGTGAATAGTAAATATTTATGAATTTTATTGAAAATAGAATTTTTTTCATCAAACATTTACAAAGTAACACATTATTTTTAATTTTTTAAAAGTAAAATTTGTTTTATAATATTATCAATAATTCAATTAATTTCACTAGAATTTATTTTATCGTTTGATTTGTAATTAATACATTTTAATAAAAGGGAATTTTTTTAAAAAAATAAGTCATTCATTCCGTTTTATGTATTTAAATTAAAATTATTTTATTTCACTTATTGGAATTTAATTAGAAGAAATATAATTTATTTTTGGGTACATAGAGTCAAATTTATAATATCATTATTATTTTTTACATTTTGATGAAGAAGTAAATTTTTCGGTGAAGAGTATCAAATATTGTTTCTAAGAAATACTTTGTCTTTTTTGATTTCACCAATACCTAAAAAGTTAATTTTTTGAAACTTATAGAATTAATAATGAATTATATAATAATAAAAATATAAAACACTAATAATTAAAAAAATATAAATTATAATTAATTCAATGATAAATATGAAAGTCATTTTCTCTATTGACAAAGAGCTTGCACAACACTGGAAAAGTCATATTTGGTAACCTAAATATAATATTTAAGATTTAATAAGTTAGTGATATGATTTTTGATTAAAAAATAACTATTATTGATGATATGTATGGTTATAATACATTTTTTGAGTTATATAACAAGTGGACTATCTATATGCTTGTACAATGTCGGCGTAAGGGTGAAAAATTCAAAACATCGTACCAAATAATTTTTTATGACATTGTTATTTCATAAAATATATATTTAACTAAAATAACTTGATATTTTTATAATAGTAAACATATTTTAATTATTTTATTTTATTTATTATTTTTTCGATATTGAATAAATAACTTCAATTCTTTCACAATGACGACAAAACATCGATTTAATTAATTGAAAAATAAAATATATGATTTTAGAAATTCATAAACTAAAATAATTTGAAATTATTAATGTATCCCATGATTTTTATTGATATATATGAGATATTAGAAATTTTTTAAATTATTATATTTAAAATAAGCCTTTTTCTTGATTTATTTAATGTCAAATTATTTTAATATTATCAAAATTGACATTAGTGATATTTTTTTAAAAAAATAATTTATTTATATTTTTAAAATCATAAAAGAAATTAGATAAGAAAATTTTAATATGATATGGTAAATAAAGTCCTAATGTTTCTAGTAATGGGTCAATTTTACCCTTATAAGTAGAAACTAAAATCTTTTAATGAACATGTTGTTTCCATAGTTAAATTGTAAATTGGTTAACTTAGGGTAATTCAAAATGATATGGTTTAAAATGATAAAAAATGAGTAAAATTTATATTGTTTATGGGATTAAGACCTATAATAAAAAATATTCTAATACCAAGTCATTTGAAGGAATTTTTCTTAATAATTAATTTATTATAAATTAATCTATTAAGAAATTCCAAAATTTGCATCTCTACTCAATTATAAAAGGGAACCTCCTTCCTCACTAATTTACACCATTTTGAGGATTCTATTTTAAAAAAAATACTTTAATATATATTATTAACTTACATACACACATTCTAGTTGTTCTCGTATTCCAAAATTAATATTCTTAAATCCCTTAGAGGATATCTAAAAGACTTTTTTCAAAAAAGATGTAATCATCGTAACCGATCACTGTCTTTTCAACTCTTATTTACCTAATATAAAAATATATTATTTATCATAAAATAATAAAATTAGTATCAACAATATTATTTAATTTTATTATGATTATCAAATATTAATTATACACTATATTTCTAATTAAATGAGAAGTGAAATTAGAATTTGTGCGTAAGTATGGATTCCCCTCTCCACGTAGATATAAAAATCATTTTACATTAAAATGTTTAATGGATGTGTATTTTGATGAATTTTATATTTTTATCTTTTTATTTTGATATAATTATACATCATTAATTATATTATCACATCTACTTACTTACCATACAATTCTATGGGAAATGCTAAAATCATTTCTGTGAATGTGTAGACTACCACCTCCCCAAATTGATACTATTCTTTTTATCATTTATATTTTCCTTGTATGGTAATGAGATATAATATGATTAATATATATGACATATATGATATATTAATTATCATATAATTTTAATGTAATATATATTCTTATTTTATTCTATCTTTTGAGAAATGAAAATTGTGTTCATGTGTATGTACAATATACCATCTCCATGAACAAAGTAATGCATGTTTCTATATCTATATTTTATGGATAAATATGAAAATGTATATAATGAATATATAAGATATATATATATATCTTGAATTATAATCTGACAATGATTTAACTAAGACAAATACAAAAGAATCATAAAAACAGAACTAAATTAATCATGATAAATGAAACAGTTAACACCCAGAAATAACAAATTTAGTAAGGAATTATTTATAAAATGGTGGTGATGAAATTTTATATAGGGGTCATATATGTTATTATAAGTATGAAAATGACTTTTTTGTATAGTTATAAAAAATTAAAATTTATTATAAATGAGAAAAGAGTGATTTCTAAATAATATGAACTCAAGGTAAGGTTTTTAGGTTATAATCTCACAATTTATCATGATTGTTTATCATTAACTATTGATAATGAAATATTATGATATAACTCTCATGATACTCATTAATTTTATTATCCCCTAGTTATTTCATTGAAATTCATTTTTTCTTTTAATTTTCCTCAAATTAAGTACTCAGGAGACCTCAAATATGTTTCATGGAAAACCGACACCCTTTCTTTCTTTGGTAATTTTTTCCTTACATATCAATGTTTTAAAAAAAAAGATTCAATGAAGGTTTTTACTATTCTACAATTATTTGTTAAAATTCATTTTTACTCATGTTATACATTTTACAAAAAATTAAAGCAATATTCCTTTTGTTTTGAAAATAGGTAACTTTTTGAGTTTTCTGTCAAAAATTTGGAGGAAATGTTTTTTCACTTGTACAAAATTAATGATTTGTCCCACCATTATGACTAAATTTTTCATTAAATCATAATTTACACATTTACATTTTCATTTTAAAATCAAATTATTCCCTTTATAAATGAACAACCATTTTAAAAAAGTTATTTCAAAATGGAAAGGTTATATTCCTCAAGAATGTTTTATTGATCTTTTAATGGAATTTTTATTCATAAAATGAAAAAACCATTAATTTACCTTATGATTCACAGGGGATATAATCCAATGATGTCATCATTATTCTTTAACTATATATTTTATTTTTATAATGAAAATATTTTATGAATATCATTCCCTTTTTCTGTGGGTTATACTTTGGTAAAATGTTTTTAAAATAAATTTCCTTTCATGATTTAGGAGATGATGATGGTTTTATAATCTTATAACACAGATATGTATTATTATAATTATGTGGAGGTTCATACCTATATATCTGTTCAATTCATTTGGGAAATATGGATAACTAATGAGTTAAATATGTTATTCCTAAACAATATTTCATGTTAAATATAATATGCGTTCACTAGTATTTCATGTCTATATATTATGTGTATACCAAGTTTCATGTCAATATGTTTATGTGAGGGAATAATTCGATTTCCATAACATAATGAGTGATCTAGTGTCTATTTATAGATGTTCCCAATGTTATATGATTATTTTTATACCAAAATTTTATGTCATATGTCAATTTTATCCTCTCATTGATCATGGTATATTATTATATTATTATTCATGTCTTATGGACTAACATTCTATATACCATGACTCAATATTATTAATGATATTCAGGGTTTAGATTTTAAATGTTAAGCTTATGTTGTCACACATTTATTATAATTTTATGATTATGTGATCACTACTATCTCCCTTTTTTACCCTTAATGAGCATCTGAGATAACCCTTTATTATGTTTCCTTCCCCAAGGCTATGACGAATGGTTTTAGAAATGATATTTCAATGAATGGTTCTTGTCATAAATAACTTATTGGGAGACAATATAGATCATTTATGGATTATTTTTTTAGGTGAACAAGTTTCCAAAGGCACTAGGACTATAGGATTTTCGAATGTATCTTTATGTTATTTAATCAATAATCATCTATTAATATGTAATATTTTTGTATGATAAGTACGAGTTTCTATATTAAGTATCTGATCATGGGTTAGATATCATTTGAAAACTAATGTGAGAGAACAGTAGTCAAAATATAAAGGATTAGTATCTGTATTGGATAACATCCAAAAGTTTTGTTAATTTTTTTTAAAAGGTTGGGGCCGATTCCTCAATTTGTTATTTAAAGAAAAGAACACTTTAGACTGGGTAGAGGGAGACCCATTACATAGCCCGAAGGCCCAAGGCCATGTGGCCTGAATACAGGGCCTGAAAGCACATTTTTTGGCCCAAAGGACCCCTCGGTGAACAGTACTGCTACAGTACCCTAACTGTTGCAGTCCGGCTGCCGCTACAGTACCTGCACAGTCCCTCCACTGCTGCTACAGTACTACTATAGTGCCCTACTACATTACTACTATAGTAACCCAGAAATTTTCCCCTACCCGGATTTGATCCTGGGTCTTTTGGATGCCAAGAAGGAGCCTGTACCACTAGGGTATAGGATCGTTGGCACCGAAGGTTTTTTTAATCATCGTGGATGACCTTGGAAAAATATATGGTGTATTATATTGGAAGTAACACCTCAATATTTAAACTTTCAATAAATTATGGTTCATAGTTATATGGTTTTACACTATGATTATTGTTTCCCACAAATTTTTTTTTTATTTTAGTTAATGGATATAACCTAAATGAGTCATGTGAAATATGACTATTCTGTAAAATGCAATGATTTTCATCCTGATAAACTAAATTGATTAAGAGATAGGGTGTAATATCATGTGACTATTATCACAAAACTCTCTCAATATATTAGTAGTAATATGGATCCTATTGAACTTTTTAATACACCCATGAGAGGTATTTTTTTATCTATAATGAATCAATGACCACCATCCTTCTATGGGTATTCTAATCCACTTGTTTCTAATAAATGGATGGATGTGATGGAAAAAATATTTTCCATTTTTCAGTGGTTAGACCATGAAATAGTTTTCTTATCAATTTTTCATTTTGAAGGTGATGTTGATTAAGGGTGGAATATTGTTAAGAATATAAGGAAAGAGGAGGGAAATGGATCCATGGAATGGGATTAGTATAAGGGAATATTTTTTTGGATGTTATTCCCTAATTTTATATATACAAAAATGGATAAGGAATTAATTGAGCTTAATAAGAAGGATAATGAATCCATTATGACCTATGAGGAATCTTTCATAAGCCTTTCAAGGTATGAATCAAGTTTAATTATGTTCCCTGAAATAAAAAATTATTGATTGTTTTGTGGTTTAAAACCAAGTCATCAAAATGAATTAACCATAAAGAACTTTGGAATATAATAATAAATAATTTTATGTGAAATAAAAGGGGATATCAAATTGGGAAACCCTTAAGGTTCTGGTGATACAAAAAGGAAGATAAATCTTAATAGAAGCTCACATGGTTTTTTCAAATAGAGGGAAAAAAATTTCAACCTACTAATTTCCAAAATTGTGGTAAGGATCACAAAGGTGATTTACTAAAAGAAACATGAAAATATTTCAATTTTGGGAAGCTTAGACATCAATAAAAAGAATTTCAGATTGACATAAAGATACCATCCAATGAAATGAATAGATATAGATCAATAGAATTCGCCACTCACACTTTAGTTTTATAAATGAAAATAGTTTTTGGACTACATTAATAAATGCCTTAATATAATTTTTAATGGAGATAGTAAACCAAAATACCATCTAAAGAAATAGGACAATGTGAAACTTAATTAGATTAAAATAGTTAAAGTGACTCATTATAGTATAGTAACACATATCCTCTACCCTAGAATATATAATTACATGTTTATATTGGTATAAATAATCCCCATGAAAATATTATCCTTTAGTTATATTTTATGTGATTCTGAGCATTTATTAACCCTCCCTACCTAGATTCCATATATATTTCTAGAATAATGATATCATATTTTATATTCTAAATCAACATGTGATCATATATATATTAAAGGTTTAACCTAGACCTCTAATAGAAATATTTTTTCTATGTTATGAACTTATTTAAATAATAAATATTTAATTTATTTTAAAAACACATATGATTTTATTATGGATATTTGGGAAATTATTAGTATACATTGGATAATATATGATCAATGTGTATAAATTTTGGAATGATAATTTATGATTGATTAAATTTATTCTTTTTTTTATCATGTAAGAATATGAGATTGAATCGGTTTTGTATTTTAAATATAGTTGGTAATTTTTTAAAAGTAGTGTTAATGTTAAATACATGTTATGTAGATTAAGATAAAATTTTATTATTATTGTTTGAGGTTACAATATGATTTATCATGACCTATATTAACCATTTTGGTTTCGGTAAATATTTAGACACTGATGGAATACCATATGGATCTCATGATTCATTAAAAGTGATTTTGGAATGAATAATTCATCTCGAATATCCATCTTCAGGCGTAAAAAATAATGTGGAAATTGATCGAAGAACAACCTAAGGATGAGATTTTAGTAATGAAATAGAAAGAAATCGTGTAATTTTATTTTCTCAATATATTTTCCTATATAGTAAAATAATCACTAGACTTTAGGAAAATCATATTGAAGAAACATTATCCATTTAATTTTCTGACATAGAAATCAATGGTCTTTTAACCCATAACATATTTATAGTTTTTTATTGTTATCTTTCTCAGGAACATGTTATCTACCACTCCCTATTAATAATTTGGTGTATGTTTTCACTTCAATATCCATATTTTAACTTTCGCCAAATTTTCACTTATTTTTCACCCTAGTTTTTTTGTAAACTTCTTACTTTCATTTTCCCCCTTTTAAGGGGATGTTTTACAAACACTTTTTAGGGTTTGGGTTTTCATGATAGTGATTTTAAAATATCAAACATTTGGTTACTAATAAAACATTAAAATTGTGTGGATGAAATTTATTAAAGGGGGTAGAATGTAAAACAAAGATATTTTAGAAAATATTTCTCATCAAAATAAATTATTTCTTCGATAGCTTTCGTTTCAGAAAACACGAAGTTTAATCCAACCACAATACATTACTAAAATATTACTATTTAATGTGATAGTTATAACCTAGTCAAAAATTTAGCGGGTATGAATATTATTACCTAATTCATGAAATATATATGAATTTCCTACGAAATATAAAATTACTGATAATATATTAGTAAATAATCACTCAGTTTTTAATTTGTTAATTTTACGATTTATAAATACATTTCCTCAAAAATAATTTTATTTCTATTAATGAGAAAATATTATAATAAATTTATAGAATATTAAGAAATTATATTTTATAAAAAAATACTTTTTTGAAATCATCATATCAAAATTAACATAGGGTAAATTTTGGATTTTTTCTAAAAAGATTTATTTTCCAATGAATAGTGAAAAATATAGAATTTTATTGAAACTTTTATTTTTGTTTCAATCAACTAAAAATCAACACTTTTTATATTATGTATTAAAATTAAAAAAAAATTCTATTATATTAAAAATAATTCAATTATGTTCATTAGATTTGATTTTATGGTTTAATTTCATATAAAATTATTTTTATACATAAATGGAATTCATTTCCAAAATCTAATTTTCATTGGATTTTCTGCATTTATATTAAAATTAATTTATTTACATAATAGGGATTAAAAATTACGAGATTTAAATTATTTCTAGGTATAAAAATTAAAATAGATCCCATTATTGTTTTTTATTTTTTACGAAGAAGTTTATTTTTTGTTCAATATTAGAAAATACGTTTTTTATGAAATACGATATATTTTATGATATCACCAAGTCATGAAAATAATATAAATATTTATATAAACTTATGGTATTTATAAAATATGGTAAAAAACTACAAATACCATAAACAATTAATTAAAAAACATACCTTAAAATTTATTTCATGATAAATAGTAAAATCATTTTTGGTATTGATATAGAGCCGACACAACACTGTAAAAGTGAAATTTGGTAACCTAAAGTTAATATATGAGATGTAATATGTCCTTTATTGAATTTTTTGTCAGATATTTTGTATTATTATTTATTTTTATTATTATACATAAATTTTGGAGTTATATAACATGTGAATTATCAAAATGTTTGTGCAATGCTTGCACATAGTTAGAAATGTAAAAATCTTATATTAAACAAGTGTTCCCAATATAAATATGTGTAAAAATACATATTTAATGAATATAAATGGAAATTATGTGAATAAAAAGTTATTTTCATGATGTTAATTTATTTATAATTTTTAGATTTTAAATAAATTTCTTAAATTCCTTCACTACGCTGACACGGTATTTATTTAAAAAAATAGTAAATTAAAATAAATGATTTTAAAAATAGTAACACTAATATAATTTGAAATAATTAATGTATAAGAAAAATTTTATAAAAATATATTATATATTAGATGTTTTTAAAAGTATTATATTTTAAATAATCCTTTGTATTGAAGTATTTAATGTCAAATTGATCAAATCATAATGTGTTTGTTTGCATTGACAAATTAAAAGTCCTTAAAAGATCTGTGAGAACATGGAGCAAAGAGAATTTTAGCCTTATTGATTAGGATATCTCATCTCTTGAAGATTCTCTTCGGTATTTTCAAGTTCAGAATACTTTGAATAACTTTCCTAATGGGCTCCAGGAGGATTCTGAGATTGTTTCAAAGCTTAATAACCTCTTGAATATGAAAGATGCACTGCAAAGGGACATTTTTAAGGTTAAATGGTTAAAGGATGTTGACAGGAACACAAAATTCTTCAATTCCCTGCAACGAATCATGAAGATTTCTAAACCTCTCTCGATGATCAAGAATGGGGACCAAGTTTTTGACAATGATAGGGATCTCTCAGAACATGTCATTTCTTATTTCAAGGATCTCTTTAATGGCCCTACTTTAACGAATGAGCCTGTGGAGGGTATTATCCCAAAATTGGTCACTTTTCAAGATAATGCTAATCTCACTTCTATTCCTTTGAGCATTGAAATAAAAGAGGCTGTTTTTAGTCTCAAATCTGAAAGTTCTCCAAGTCCAGATGGTTTTAGTAACTTCGTTTTCCAAACTTACTAGGACATCATTCGGTATGATGTCTATAAGCTTGTGATTCATTTCTTCAAAGGTGGGGACCTTCCTTATGGAATAAATGCTCAGTTCCTTACTCTTATCCCAAAAACTGATAATACTAATGAAATGAATTTTTCCAGACCTGTGGCTTTAGTCAACACTATTTTTAAAATCATTTGTAAAATACTTTCCACTAGACTCACAAAAATTGCTAGTAAGATTGTATCCCATAATCAATTTGGCTTTATCAAGGGAAGATCTATTCAAGATTGTCTCATTACTACCTCAGAATGTGTTAATTTGCTTAAGAAACATACACGAGGTGGTAATATTTCTCTCAAGCTTGATGTCAGAAAGGCCTTTGATACTATGAATTGGGGTTTTATTTGCAAATTTCTCCTTATTTTTGGGTTTAATGAAGTTTTCATTGCATGGATCAAGACCATATTTTTCTCTGCTCGGATTTCAGTTCTTATTAATGGATCCCCTCGTGGTTTCATTGATTGCTCTAGAGAGGTCAGACAAGGTGATCCCCTTTCTGCAATTATCTTCTCTATAGCAGAGGATTATTTGAGCAGACTTCTTTTTATAATGGCTAGGAATGGGAAGATGAAGTCTATTAATGCTGGCATAGGTATCATTGCTCCTACTCAAATTTTATATGCAGATGATATCATCATATTCACTTTGGGTGATAAGAGAAATATAAAAAATATCAAAAGTGCTCTTTTACACTATGCTTCTGTCTCTAGTCAAGATATCAGCTGGGAGAAATCTTTTGTTTACTTTGGTAAGAACATAAGTGAGAAAAGGAAAAATTTTATTTTCAATGACCTTAATATTAAGGAAGGATCTATTCCCTTCAATTATCTAGGAGTTCCCTTGTTTTTGGGGAAGCCGAAAACTTGTTATTTCACAGAGATTGTTAGTAAGATTAGAAGGAGTCTCTCTACCTGGAAAGTAAAGTCCCTCTCCATGGCTGGCAGGGTTTGTTTAGTGAAATCAGTCATTATCTCCAAGATGGTTTACTCTTTTATGGTTTACAAATGGCCTATTTCTCTTATAAAAAGTGCCAATACCTCCCTTAGGAACTTTATTTGGAGTGGAAGTATCTTCAAAAAAAATCTGGCCACGGTTCCTTGGTATGAGTTCTGCAAGCCATATGATGCTGGGGGTTTAGGTATAAAGAATTTGGTGCTCTTTAATGATTCATTGTAGGCTTCATTCCTGTGGAGGCTTTTTAAGAGCAGTTCTGAGAGTTCACACTTTCTTCGGGGGAAATTCATTAACAGGCTAAAGATGGGGTCTCTTAATTATATTGATTCCTCTGTCTGGACTGCTTTTAAATACATATTTTCCCCAATTGATGATCATTCTAGATGGCTAGTCTCGAAGGACTCATCTCTTAATTTCTGGAAAGCCAAATGGAATGATGACCCCCTTATAGAGTTGGTGATGGATGATATGAACATTGATCTAGATATTACCATCAAGGACCAACATCAAGACTTGGATGGACTTCCAATCAACATTTTAAACATTGTCAACAATTATTGTTTCTCAAACAAGAAGGATTTTTGGGCTTGGAAGCCTACGGCTAATGGAATTATCACTTCAAAGGATTTTTATGAGTTCTCCTTCAACCCAAACTTTGACAATAAATGGATGAGGAACTTGCATAAAAATTTTATTAGACCAACTCGCTCCAATTTGGTTGGGAGAATTTCTCATTGCAAGATTACTACTGATTATTATCTTCAACGTTGTGGTATTTCTTTATGTTCTTCTTGTGTTTTCTGTCACCAACACAGAGAGGATGCTGATCATTTATTCCTCTGTTGCGCAACTGCAGCTTCAATATGGAAGGGTTTAGCGGATATTTTTTAGATTTATCTTCCTAGGACATCCTCTATTGTGGATTTTATTCAAAGATGGAACTATATTGGTCTCTCCTCTCAACTTCTGGATTTATTTCAAGTTGCTTCTTCTGAATTGTTTCATTTTTTCTGGTTCTCTGGGAATCAAATTCTCCATGAGAATAAATCCTTCTCAGTATCCTCTGCTCTCTCACGCGTACTTGCTGAGATACTTGTGGCTGGCCTGCCTAAGAAGCATTATTGTGTTAATTCCATTCATGATTTCACTGTTCTTAACCGAATTGGTATCAAAGGAAATTTTAAACCTCCAGTTGGCACTTTTGAGTTCTATGGAAATAGCCTTTTGTTGGTTGGTTGAAAGTTAACTCGGATGGTGCTTCGAAAGGGAATCCGGGTCCTTCTGGATATGGTGCCGTATTTAGAGATCATAAAGGAATGGTGGTGGGTTTCTTCTATGGTTCTTGTGGTATTGTTTACTAAATTGAAGCTGAGATGATGGGAATCATCGTTGCTGTGGAGCAGGCCAAAAAATATGGCTGGAATAATATTTGGCTAGAGAGTGATTCGACTAGGATTGTCTCTGCTATTAGGGATGGTTCATGTCACCTTTCCTGGAAGCTTCAAAATCAATGGATTAATTGTTTAGATTCCGTTTTTTCTATGAATCATATTATTACTCATGTTTACAGGGAAGTTAACTCTGTTGAAAATGGTTTGGCTAAAAAAGGAGCTGAAGGGGATGTCTTCATTTGGTATGACAAACTTCCTGATGTTTTTCACCCCTCTTGAAAAGGGATTTGGATAGAGCTCCCCTTTTTAGGATCATCTCTTGATCTGGTTCTTTTCTGCATGAGGTGTAGCAGCATTCTCAATCTTTGCACAGTATGGTTTGGTCTTAAGCTTGAGTTCCTTTATACTGATTTTCAGACTTGGGAATTTTTAGTCTTTTAGACCTCTTTTTTTATCCTTCTTTATCTGGACTGTTTTGTTCTGTTATCTATATTTTTATTCTGTTTCTTTATAATTCTTCTGTATCTTTATATGGTTCTTTTGAGGTTCCTAGTGAGGCTTTCAAGGATGGTCAGACCCCGATGAGCTTACCCTTAGGAGCAGCAAAGGTGCTGCTTGTTGGTTCAGTTTTGAGGTTTCGTTTTCTGTTTTAAAGGATTCAGACAATCAGTTTCTGGCGCTGGAGATGTATGAATAGTTCAGCACAAGATTAGAAAAGACATCATTTTGATCTCCATCCTTGATTGAGAAGGAGTAATGCTCACGGAGCTTCCAGCCAGACTGCATTGCCTGGATTTTTCCTTAGGCGAGACTCCCTCAATCAGAATGTGGAGCTTGTTTGGGTTAAGGACCCTGGTTTTGGATTTCTGTATTTTTTGTGGTTATTTGGTGCTCCTCTCCTGTTTTCTGTTTTCTTTTAATATAGAGGCATTTGCACCTCAATCCTTTTTTTAAAAAAAATGTATTTAATGTCAAATTGATTGAATATTTTCAAAAACAACTTTAATAATATTTTATAAAAAAAATACTTCAATAAATTATTTAAATATCATGAAAAACCGAAAATTGGAAAAGGTGGGTATGATATAGACTAAAAATTTTGATTTAGAAGTATTACTTTTTATTTTACCATTCCATTATTTTTGTAAATCACAACCACTTTCATAAAACATGTTTAATAACTTTTTATGTCCCAAGTGTTTTAATATGTTTTTGTGGAAAACAATATCTTTCACCATATATTAAAAAATTTATAATGTCTTATGAATAAAAACTTATATTTATTAATTAAGATCATTGTATTGAGTGTGAATTTGATAAATCTAACTTACCTTTAATCAGACCAAGAGTTAGACTTTTTTTATTCTGTACTGAAACAAATAATGACCATCATAATTATTCTAGTACTGAAATAATTGGACTAAATCTCATAAGGATTATTGTAATTAAAATTGATAATTAATTCCATGGGATTCAATTATGTTTATAATCATAATACATTGACTAGTTTCTATCATAAGGAATATATTTAACACTAATTTTTTTAATCAATATGAAATGAGAATTTTAGTTATTCCAGAATGTTTTGAGCTGTCAAGCGCCATCCATCCGAGGATGTTACAAAAAACTCATAAATATGGTCATTGGATCATCACCTATAAATAAAAATTCATTTGATCTTTTTTAGTAGATTTTATTCGCAACTCAAGTTGTTTAAATATTTATAAGGGTCAACTTATTGT
The DNA here is from genome assembly GCA_963277665.1 of Viscum album. Taxonomy (NCBI): domain Eukaryota; kingdom Viridiplantae; phylum Streptophyta; class Magnoliopsida; order Santalales; family Viscaceae; genus Viscum; species Viscum album. The sequence goes on from OY728155.1 coordinate 806,932,226, forward strand.
TCTTAGTCTTTGTAATTATTGAGAAATTTGGTAGTTTTCTGGAATCCTTTTTAGGGTTGTTTCAGTAAAAATAAATTATTTCGTAACTGTGTATGAACATTTTTATTATTAAGGGCTTCCAGGATAACAAGATTGTGAATCAGATCCATCGAATTGAGGTCTTACAGGGATATGAATACATATCTATTCTGATCATCGTTTTGAGGTATTCTAGGGATAAGAAGATAGATCTATTCTGAGGATCATATCAATGGTTTCTTTGGATAGAAAGATAGATCTATCTTGATCATTATATATAAGGATTCCAAGGATATGATGATATAGGTATTCTAATCATCATGTCGAGAGATTTCCTAGTATAGAAAGATAGAAATTATTGTATGTATAAAAAAGTGGATAAATTTATTCAAGGTTATTTAATACCGTACTCTTAAGGTTAAAAGTGGTAAAAAAAATTATAGCTTATAAGATATTCTTATAATTATTATGTATTTATTATTTTTATTATAATTTTCTATTCCATTGTTCTTGTTATAGAATGTTAATCATCATACTCATATTTCTATATAATTTTTTTAAATACATTTTTTATCACAATATACATACTTATATTTAATCAGATTCACTGTGATTAGGATTGTTTTACTCTGATATATTCAAATGTATTCTGGTTCTGATTTTTTAACTCTAATAACTTAACTATCTCTAAGTCTGATAAATTTACATTAAGGGGTTTGTGTGTTAAATGGTTTAAAGGTTTTTTAAACTACAAGTAAGCCTATCTATTGTAATTATATCCATCATAAGATACTCTTACTATGAAAAAATAACATAAATGGGATATTTGTGGGATAATTTTCCCTTTATAAATAAAATATTACAACCATTAATATTGAAAATGTTGTTACTACATCTAAATTTAAAATATGTTAACTAAGGGTTAAACAAAATGATAAAGTTTAAAATGACACCGAAACATATATAAATACTATTGGTTGATATTAATATATACCTATATCAACTTATATTTGAATACTTGTTCATTTTGATGCATTTTTCATGATACTGAATTTATTATAATTTAATATCGTGAGAAATTCAAAAACATCCCCTCACCACAATTATAAAAGGGATCCTCCTCAATCATTTATTTACCCTACATTGAGCCTTATTGGTCAATAAATCATATCCAAGTTAACGTATTATATTTTCTATACACATTATATTGGTTCTATTCTTCCCCAAATACAAACCCTAAATACCATTACAAGTGATCTAAAGGAATCATTTCAATGAAGTGGGAATCTCTTTAACTGATCCATTTATTTTTAAAACCTCTTTAGATTATCTAAAACTATGGTATTTATCATAAAATAATATATTAACTATCCAAAATATTATGAAATGTGATTATGATTATGTAAAAACCATTATAATCCCTCTATTTATCAAATGAGAAGTGAAAATATCACACGTATGTACGTATAGATTACCATCTCTACATAATGATGCAACGCGTGTTTCTTGACCATATTTTCTATATCAGTATTATTATGTATTTAAGGTTTATATAGGATAATTGTGAAATAATTTTACTTATGGAATTATAGTATCACATCTAACTACTTACCCTTCTATCCTTTGGGAAATGATAATATTATTAGTGTGTACGTGTGGACTACCACCTCAATGAAGTGATATCATTCGTATTTAAATTATATTTTACGTAGGGGGAAATTATGAATAAATTGAAGAATATATATGAAATTTATTATATACTAATAATTTTATAATTTTGTAGTAATATTTACGCTTCTTTCCTTCCAACATTTGAAAAATGAAAATAGTTTTCACGAGTACGTGCGGCCTGAGATCTTATGTAATAAATTTTTCTACCCTTTCCTTTTATGAATGAATATAAAACTATATATAATGAATTTATATGATATTTATAAAATGATTTATACATTGGATATTATGGAATCATGATAAATGTATAAGGACCAAAACTACTGAACTTAAATACTCATGATAAATAAAATGGTTAACAACCGAGAAAAACAATGTAAATAAGGAATTATTGATAAAAGGGGGAGTTTAAATATTATAAATGGAACTTATATGATATTTTAAGTATTAAAATAACTATGGTATAGCATTTTTGTCAATTTAAATTTATAATAAATATAGTAGGAGTTCATTTGGTGTAATACAAACTCAAGTTAAGGGATTTATTTTACAATCATATAATTTATTAATATTATTCATCATTAAGTTTTGATGATAAAATATTATGACCTACCTAACAAGATATACATGAAATTTATTATCCTATAGTTATGTCTTGAAATAGAATTTGTACTTTCATTTTTCTTACCTTATGTACTCACGATACTAAATTTGTTTTGTGAATAATCACATTCCTTCCTCTCTTCGATCAAAAAACACTTTTCTTTCATAACCCTATTTTCAAAAAATGTATTAAAGAAGGTTTTTATTACTATCCATTTATTTTTATAAATTCTTTCCTACCCATTTTTTAATTTTTAAAAAATGGTTTGAAATGAATCGTCTCTTCGTTTTCTATATAAGTTATTTTGTGACTTTTTTAATAGAAATATAGAAGGAATATTTTTTATCTTATACGTAATTAATGTCTTTTCCTGCTATTATGAATAAAATTTTCTTTTAATCCTCATTTACAAGTTTATATAGATCTTTTTAAATAAAAATTTTCAAATTAAAATTTTTCATCATTTTAAAAAATAATTGATTTCAATAATGGAATATTTATTTTCTTCAAGAATGTTTTAATGAAATTTATTTGTATTTTCATCCATCAAAGTCAAAAAAAAACCTTAATTTAACTTATTCTTTACTAGTTATAAAATCTAATGATACCATCCTTATTCTTTCACTAGATAATATATATTTATGAGGAAAAGATATTGATTAAACCCATTACCTTTTTTCAATGGGTTATACATTGATAAAGATTTTAAAAAATCTATCTATTTTCATGATTTGTGAGATGATGAATGTTTTATGATCTTGCAGAAAATATATCAGTGAATATCATTATGTAAAGGGTAGTACTTATATATCCTCTAATTAATTGGGTAAATATGGATAACTCACAAGGTTAACATGTTATGGGTGAACCTGATTTCATATTAAAATTTTTTTATATAGACCTAGATTTAATGTTTATATGATAATGTGTGGTCCTGGTGTCGTTTTCATAAGATTATGCAAGGGTATGATTTCATGTCCTTGAATTAATGAGTGATCTTGTTTCTATTTATACATTCTCACAAGGTATTATTTTTATGTGTATTCCACAAATGAATACCTTATTCCATTATTTTTTGGTCATAGATCATGAAATTTGATTCTTTTATTATTCATGTATTTTGAACTACTATTATTTATAACATGACTCAATTTTAGGATCTATGATATGCAGGGTGTAAAATTAAAATGTTAAGATCTTATTCTCACACCCTTATTCTCATGTTATACTGATGTGATCATTTATGTATCTATTTTCAACCATTACTAAGAATATGAGCTCCGACTTTATTATTTTTCCTTTCCCTAGATTATAATGTAAACTTTTATAAATTATATGAAATTCCCCATGTTTTTATGGTCATTTTTTCTCGAATAAATTAAATTTTCATTTATGTATTAAAATAGAATAAGTAAAATATTACTTTCTCACGAAACTAAATCTGTATACCTTGCATGGAACACATACTTGGAATACATTATACAAAAAATCAACTCTTCATATTTAACATGCAATATCTACTTATCGTACGTTACATAAAATACTGTTGTTTCAATAGAACATCATTTTACTGTTATAATTATTTAAATGAGAAAATAATAACCTATCCATTAAACATAGTTATATGAATAGTAATAAATATTTTTAAAATATTTTTTATAAATGTTTTATATAGAAAAAACATATTTATAATGAAAGATATATTTTTTTGGTAAATTCCTTATATCTTTACGAATACTCTTATCTCAAATGAACTAATTTTAATTTCCTTCTATGAAAATAAAACAAAATTAATTTTTGGAAGATTTAGAAATTTAATTTTATAAAATAAAATTCATTTTTTAAATTTATAATGTCAAGATTATCTTTGGGAGAATTTTTGGGATTTTTTTGAGAAACATTATTTTTGGATGAATAGTGAAAATTCTAGATTTTAATTCAAAACTATTTTTTCATATAATTTATTAATATGGATAAATTATATTATAATTTGGTTTTGGAGTTAATTAGATAATTTTTTATAAATTATTATAATTTAGGTCATTGAGATCAATTTCACTTAGAACATGGGTATAAAAACATAGCAAGCTTTTGAATGTTTTTACATTAAAACCCTACATTGTTGACTCGACAGTGGGATTAATATTAAATAAATTTCTACCACTTTTGTAATTTGAATTCAGAAAATGGATTCCATATTTTGAATCAGAATAATTTATAATTTTTAATAATTTCAAATTCGTTTTAAAAAAAAAATTAGTGAAGATGAATAAAATTAATTACAACAATTATGGTTAAATTAAACGTAATAAGGGACTAAACCATAACCTTATGGCCCAAAAATCCTATAGAATTTTTCAAAATATATTTTATTGCAATATTTATACCCTAACACACCTTTTACATAATTTTTATTATTATTGGATCCACTTTAAACATGAAATATATGGATGAAATTCTCTCTTTAAATATTAAAAAGAGTGTCACACCACCTTCATTATAAAAGGTCACCACCACTCCCTCTTCTTCACAGTACTCAAAACACTTAGTTTCAGCCAATATATGACCAATATAATTACCAAAATCCATCCCTTCCTCATATAATAATCCATTTAGAATGAAATCCACCCAATGAGTCATTCTCGAACAAACAAAATGAACTTAGCTGATTAGGAGGTAACATCTTCTCTCAAGATCATTTCTTTCATTTTCACTAGACACCCCCTCCATTATCTTTATTACATAATTTTATAAAAACAACAGTATCCTAAATATAATAGTATTTGTTAATGATAAGGTTTCTACCTACACTTACACACACCTCCATCAAATGGGCCATAAACATACTATTTACTTGTACGACGAACTACCACCTCACTAAACGAAGATTGTTCAAATTTTCATTACCACCTATCATGGTGAAAATTATGATGTAAATTATTTTTATATATATAATATATGATATTTATTATTTATTTATTATTTTATTTTCCTTTTACAAAAAATATATTTTTACTTTTTATTTGGTGTAAATATGATAATTTCGTTTCATGAAGTGTAAACCACCGACCCCTCAAAGCGATGTGATTCATTCACACACTACATGGAATATATTAAAGATGTGTTTGATGAAATTAAATTATATATATGAAATAATAATTCTACTATAATAATTTTATTATATACATATATGTTATTTTATTTATTTCTTTCAATACGAAAACAAAAACATAAACAACGTTCATGCATACGTATGGGTTACCATATCCTTAAACGGTGTATTTCATTTCATAATTATATATTATATATATTATTATAATAAAAATATAATGAATATAAATTATTTTTATATCATGGTGTATATTTTGGAATCATTATATAAGTATAAGGATCGAAGATATAACAAATTAAGACATATGTGAAGAACAAAGCAGATATTACCCGAAGTGAAACTTTAACATAGGATTGTTACCAGAGGGTAATATAAGGTCATAAAAATACCATATATAGTATTATATATAATAATATGGTTATATAAATTATTTAAAAAAATTATATTTATTATAAAGGGAGTTTGAATTTGTATAATGAGATTCAAGACACAAGGTAAGGGAATTTTATCTCACTTTTACTTTTGTGAGATACGTGCATTAATCACCACTAACTTATTTTATGTGGTATATGTACTGACCATGAATGTATTATACGTATGTTATAATTAAATTTATGGGTACTAACCTATCAATTTTATGATTATAATTTCATGGTTTTTTTGTTTCAAAAGATACCAAACTGGTAAGACTATTTTGTCTTAATTTTCCTTCTTTGAGACACACGTTTTGTTATAAACCTACATTTTATTTAAAGGTGTATATAATTCCATTTGACTTTTTATATCATGAATTAAATTCATTTAATGATTTTTTTAATATTCATGTAATTTAATTTTCTTACATGGAGTGTATGATCCCAAGATACAATGTGATAAGAGTATATTGAAACATTCTCATCTCTTTTTAAGATTGTTTATGATTATGCTTCAATTAATAAAATCTCACGATACATATCTCAATAACTCACATGTTCTTTATTCTCCTATTTTAATTCAATATATCTTCATATATTAGTACCATTTTCCACTCTTTGGAATATTAGATAATTATTTTAATTAAAATCTGATAGGATATCTCTTTGGATATAAATCTATTATATTCAAAAACCATGTTTTCAAAAATGCCTTCAAAAGATATTTGAAGACCATTTTAAAGGAAAAAATTATTATAAATACGTTTTCTAATCTTCAATACTTCCTTTATAAGTTTTCAAAGCTATTTTCAAATTAAATGGTATTCAAAAGGATTTATGATTTAAAAAATCATTTTTCAATGTAGAAAGGATATTTTCCTAAAGAAATGTTTTTGAAATTTATATCAAAAAATTTTATCTTATCAGATAAAATCAGTTGTTGATACTCATGCATTTTGGGATAAATTAATCAATGTTTCCATTCATATTTTTTATTTGGGTGGATTATGTTTTTATGGAATCATATTGATGAAACCTATTTCTCTTTCCCAGGTTATATGATTTTGAAACCCGCTTCCTTTCATAGGTTATCTTTATGATTAAATGATTATGAAACCTATATTTCTCCATAGGATACGACATGATTAGATGTTCATAATTCCTATTTTATTTCAAGGTTTATAATATGGTTATTTATGATCTTATGTCACATGTATGTATGATTTCATATGAGATATGTGGGACCTATATCATCTTCTAATGCATTAGGTAATGATTTATATCTCAAGAGATATATTAAGTTGGTCTGGGGATTAAACCTTGACTACTAGGATGCTCATGGGAGTGAACCATGACTACCAAGATGGTATGAGGATTGAAATCATGCTAATAATATGGTTGTGGTAGTGAACCATGACTACCAATATAGTATGTGGGTGAACACATACTACCAAGATGGTATTGGAAGAAATTCCTTGGATATTATGGAAATAATATTATTTTCATAGGTGTAATGTCTCGGGCCTCTCTGGCCCATTCTACAGTGGAAATCTAGTGTTAGAGGATTTCTTGGACGTTATAGTGGCTTGTTTTAAGAGATTTAAAAAAATACAGTTTCCAATGGTAGATCACCTGAAGGTAGTTTTCCAAATAGCGAATCATCAAACATTAGGCCGCTGAACAATGACTCATCGAATAAGGAGTAACCAAAAAGTGACTCTCCAAATGGTGACTCACCGAACGATATGTCACTGAATAGTGACTCCCTAAATGGTGACTCACTGAATGGTGCCTCACCAAACGGTAGGTCACTGAATAGTGACTAACCAAATGGTGACTCACTGAATGGTAGATCTTTGAATATAGACTCAATGAACGGTGACTCGCATAACTATGACATTCCAAATGGCGACTCGTGGAACGGTGACTCGTCGAAGGAAGCTCACACCTCCCAAGATTTTTTTCCAGTTTCTCCCCTCTTACATATATTAATCATTTAATGAGAAACCTATAATTTTTTGACCGTTTATTCCACCATCACCATGGGGGTTATTATATCTTAAATATCATGAAAATGGCCAACCAACGTGGTCCAACCATGATATAGAATTTAATTAATTTGAAATCATCTCTGAAATTTTAGGATCTATATTTTTCTTAAGCTGAGATCCTATCTTCCTTGAACTCTTTTGTTTTCTCTTGGTGCACCCAAAGCCTTAATTTCTGAGAAATCATGCACTTATGTTGTACTATTTTGTTCAGTATTTCCCTAAAGACTCCTAATCATGCGTCCCTATATTTTTGGGTGAGAAAGTGTCATTGGACTCATGTTGTTTCATTTTGGAATTCCTTAGACTCTCCTTTATTTGTGTATCATGCAATTTGGGTATAGTCTTGTATCCTATTTATCATAGTTGGAACAAATTTTTAAGGGTATTATGATATAATATGTGAGCTACCTTAGTCATAAATGGGGTCTAAGAAGATGATGATAATGATCACTTTTTTTGTGTGTTATACTTTATTTTCTTGTTATGGGTTGTTCTGGTTGCATGCCTTCTGAAAATCATGGTCATCGGTTGTCTTTTTTTGTGAACCCATAATAACTTATGAATAATTATTGTAAATATTAATCTGATAAATAATTTATAACCTATTAAATGAAAAGGATTTCCTCGGTTCAATTTTTTTGATCCCCTTGTTTATCTTAGTGGAATTAAAGAACCCTTGTTGTATAAATCTGAATACATGTGGATTTTTGGCGTGGTTGTGTGCTATGATTTGTTGGGTTTTGTGCATTGTGTGGGTTGTATGTGTGGCTATTAGTAGCATGGTTGTGAGTACATGGGTGGACATAGGGGTTGGTTATGTGAGTTTGGTGTGGTATGGTTTTGCAGTGGGGTTGTGGGTTTCGTGGTGGTTGTTGCAGGCTTTGTGTATGAGGTGATTCATGAGGTGTGATGGAATCCCATGTTGATATATTGATTGATTTTGAAATGGATGAATTTGTAGAGAAGTGGGTATGATTTTTGGTTGTGTTACGTTTTTTGGGAATGGTATTTTTATAGTGGTAATGTAACTTTTTTTCCTTATTTATATTGTTGGTATGGCATGGTTAGGTAGCGGGGTTGTCAAAGGTGGTTGGGAAGGAAGTGTGATGTGTGATACTTTGTATTGGTCCTTCTACTTGGCGTGTTTTATGATGTGTGGTCATTTCTGGTGGTGTGTTGTGGTTGTTAGTTTCCAAGCTAGGGATGGAATGAATATCTATTTTATTAATAAGGAGTTATTCTTAATGAAATGGACTGTATTGGGGTTATACTCTAAGATGAGGTTTGTTGTGTGGTTTTGCATGTAGTGGTAGCATCCAAGGTGGTTTGGGTGGGTTGGTTGTTTGTTTGGAAACCAATAGTTTGGACTGAGTTTTTTTCATCTTTATGTATAAACATGTAGTTCCTTGTGATTTATATATACATCCAACCGATGTTGAGAACTACATGCTAAACACGCCAATTGTTATGGGGGAGGTGGGTTTTTTCAACATCCAAGTGGGAGGATTGATGAATGGTTATTGGATCCCCTCCTCCCTCTTCTAGGAATTTATCACCTAAGACTCTTTAAGTACGCTGTAATGGATTGTGGTTTGTTACCAAATCTGTGGCACTGGTTTTTTGTGAGGTGTTTTGTTTTCCATTTGTCTTTGGGATGTGTCCTAGGTGTTTTCCTATGAGACAAGTTGTGTTTGTGGCCCAGGTGTCTATGGGAAGGATGTGATGTGGTTGTGGACTAGGCGTTTGTGGGAAGGATGTGATGTTATTTGTAGCCCATGGGTGTGTTGGAAGGTTGAGATAGTGGGGCTTGTGGAAGAGTTATAACACTGAGATGTTTTCCATTTGGGATGATCAGTTAACCAGTGGAAAGTAGTGTGGTATACCCTATCATCGATGTGATTATATTATTACATTACATAAATTTCATTATTTGGTGAGTGTTCCTTGGTTAGGCTGGGGTGGTTAGTATTCCTTGATAGGTGCTTTTTATGTTCTTCTATTTTTTCATAGGGGAATTAGTATGTTCTCCCACTTGTGCATGAATGAATTAGGATTTTGGTACTCGGTATACTTTTATGCTCACCCTATGTATATAAAACTATTCTCAGGTTTCCAAAAATAATTTGAGGATCGTGGTGGTCCTTACTATCCCCATTGGTATGATAGTTGATGTGTTGTTTCTTAGACGTATTTTTGGTACTTTTCATTTGTGTTTTTATTTTACTCTATAGAAATTTTTTCATACATGCATGGGGTGGTTTGTAGTTTCTTCTTATTATTAAATTTGTGGAGTTGTTTTGGGATTTACCATCTTATTTCCAAATCTTGTTTTCATTGAAAATGATAATTCCTACAATGTTTGGAGAATGTTTACCTACACTTGGTTCTAGTCTCCACCTCAGGGCCTACTGGAGGCAGGACTTAGGGGTCATTATATCTCCATTATCTTGAAGAAGGAAGGTCATGGAACCTTTCTATCCCTTCCCTAATCTTGAAGAAGAAGGATCATGACAGAATGGTATCAGAGGTTGATGGCTGAGAGATAGGGTAGAGTTCAAAGTTAGTTATAGTGATGACTCCATGGGATGGTAGGGAAATAATGTTACATGTTATACACCAGTGAAGACTTGCTAAGAAATGGTATTTTAGGGGCCCCTATGATCTGATTCAAGGACTCTAAGCCTACCAAATGACCAAGTGAGGCTACACCAATTGCAAGGTTGAGACCCTAGTAAATGTAGGTGTATCATAATGACTTATGTTCTTGTTTTTCAATGGAATTTATGGGAATTTAAAAAAATGAGTTAAAATTAATCATAAATCAAAATTCTCATACTACCCGTGATTAGGAGTTCCATGTTCTCCTTTTCAGCTATGGATCATAGACATCAACTGCGTGTGGTAAGTGTAGTCGAGGCCCAATAGGCTAACCCGATCGATCGAAAGAAGGAAGAACGAGTAGAGTAGTATGACCAATGTAAGAATACCCTTCGTGATTTATAACGGAAGACTCTAAGGAATTACGAAGGCATCATTTCAGACATGAAGATGAAGAGTTGGAATGAGGAGCCCGTGATCACCTACACCTAGATCAGAGATCTCACAGAGTATTGGGATTCTCTAATGGTGATCCAGATGAGGGGAGAAATGTGTTAGTGGTGGATGCATTACCTCAGGGAGAGTAGGGTGATCAATGGTTCATGGGATGACTTTGAGAAATAGTTCCAGGAAAAATTCCTTTATTAGATGATGAAGTATAAGAAGGGGTAGGAGCTAATCTCCCTCCAGCAAGGTAGTATGTCATTAAGGGAACTGGGGATCAATTTTAAGGATCTCTATCATTTTTCGCCGAATATTTTTTCCCGATGAGTAATCTCATGAGATATTCTTAGAGGAGGCCCTCAGTCATTCTCTTTAGTACATGATTACTCCCTTCACCCTGCCTACATACTTAGAGGTTCAGAAGAATTTTGAGGTAGTGGAAATAATGCACTCATGAGAAGGTCTACTATGAGTGGGGATCTAACTGAGTTATTCAAAGGGGAAGGTTGTCAGCATAAGGTATTTTATGTTAGGGGCTTCAAGGTTTCAGGCAGTGGGGAGATGACCCCAGCAGTTTCAGTTTCATTCTTATAGTCCTTATCTTTTTCATATGGTCTTTGGTCTGAGGTTTTTTTCTTGTGGGGGTTATGGAAACCATAATAATTATTTCTTAGTTCAAGATAAGTATGGTGGAGGTGGGAAGGATCAACACTTGCCTCATCCGAAGTTTCGAGCCTAGCCCTTCCAGCAACCAGGACAGCAGGATCTCGCTCTACCAAGGGAAGATGAGGAAGGTGGAGGCTGACCTCAGGTTGCTCCTCAGGGACATAGACCAAGGCGTGGTTGGGGAGCCGGCCAACAGACGAGGTTAATTTGAGCTGGGTGTGGATTTTTTCACATTTTATAGGCAGTAGTTCTAGTTAGGCTAGATATCATCTAAGGTACAATCAGTTTGTTCAGTACTCTTTCCTATTCCTTGTTTGATTTGAGAGATTAATACTCCTTAATTGAACCTAGTTTGGCCTATTCCTTGGGAATTGACATATATACTTTTTGTGCCCTTGGTGTTGAGTACACCAATCAGAGGTCATAACAACGTTTTTATCATTTTCTGGGGATATAGACTGATGTTTGAGAAATATCAGTCCAGCAGGGATCTCTTTCTACTACTGATGCAATTGTACAATGTCATCCTTGGCATTGACTAGTTTTTTTTCGTGTATTATATTATCATTTAACTCAAGATGAGATTCATGTTTTCATATACAGATAGCCATTGTGTAGCTTTCATTGGCGAGAAGTGGGGACAGGTGGGAAACTCCCGTGTGGATCCACTTCTTTCTTTGTTGGATGAGTTATCAGTGGGATTGATGGATGATGAGATGGTGGAGATTTTGGGAATTTTCATATAGTTTCTTGATTTTTTCCTTGAGTATGTTTTGACTCTACCCCCCTCGATGTGACGTTGAGTTTTGGATAGACTTACAACCTGGCGCATGTCCTGTTTTGATGGCTCATTATCAGTTGGCACCTTTTGAGTTTTGAGAGTTTCATTTTCAGATTAACAATCTGATATAGAAGGGCTTTATTCGACCCAATGTATCATTCTGGGGTGTTTCGATCTTGTTTTAGAAGAGGTAAGATGGTGGTATGATGTAGTTCATCGGCAATCGAAGACTTAATTAGGTGATAGTCAAGATATTTTACCCTCTCCTGATGATAAACGATCTTTTCGACCAGCTAAGGGGATCAGGTTGGATCTCTATGATCAATCTACAATCTAGGTATCACCAGTTATGGGTGAATGAGAGTGATATCTTAAAGACTAATTTTAGGTGTAGGTATGCACTTGTACAAAAACTATTTATAACACCATCTTTTTTCAGGTCAGTTTTTTTAGAACCAACATGAAAATATCTGAAAATTGATTTTTTCAGGTCTGTTATTATATAACCGACGTGAAAATACATTTTTGATAATTTTTTACATTGGTTATATAATAACTAATGTAAAAAATTCATTTTCTTTGGTTTTTTATGTCGGTTTTATGAAAACCGACTTAAAGAATCTTTTTTTTCTGACTTTTACATGTTGGATATTTAATAACCGATGTGAAAAATGTTTCCAAACAAGTAATTAATTTCTTAAGATTCGATTTGAAAGGTCACAGAGCTCAATTGGAGTTACGTATTTAATGTTATCGCCTTCGGATGTTGATCATCTCAAAATAAAGTCTTTGGGATGGAAAATTTCAAAAGGCCATAACTTTTAATTTGTAACTCTGTTTGAGCTCCATGACCTCTCAAATCGATGCTTGTGAAATGAACTACATGTTTCTAAACATTTTTCATGTCAGTTATTAAATAACCTATTTTAAAAATACCATTTTACGTTTTTTATTAAATAACGGATATGAAAAGTCAAGAAAATTGATTTTTCACATTGGTTATTTAGAACTGACCTGAAAAGGTCAAGAAAATAGATTTTTCACATCAGTTATTATATAAACTATGTGAAAAATCAGTGAAAATTTTAATATCTTTTCACAACATTTATCATAAATCCAACGTGGAAAATGATTTTAATATCCCGCCAACGCAAAATTTAAAATTTTTTACATCGCGGCATCGAAATTTTTAATTTCAGACTAAAATTTTTAATACCTCATTTTTATTTATCATCTTAATTTTATGTTTTCATTATAAACAAATCCTAATTTAACAATCATTTCTTTCATCCATCATTGTTCTCCTAAGTTGACTCATTTGATAAAAAATGTGAATCAATTATTTCATCTTTCTGAGATATCGTGAAGGTATTTTTAATTATTTATCCATGATATATGGTTATTATGATTTTCATCTTAATTTATATATAATTTAATGATCATTTATTTAAACTATCATCATTCCACAAACTCAACTTTTTCGATCTTCTATGTGAATCCATTATTTCTTATTTTTACAATCTCGTCAAGGTATTTGTAATTATTTTTCCTTGATTTATATTTTTTATTTGTAGTTTTCTAAATCGATATACAATTTAATGATTATTATTTTATTATAATGTTTTATAATGATTTATTTCATGGTAAAACTACATATACTCCTTCATATTCCAAAATTTATTTGTAGCTGAATCTATGGTTGGCTCATTCGATCTTTCCTCGAAAAAAAATATCAAACTTCGGATGGTCATAACTTTTGATTTGTAACTCTATTTGAGCTCTACGACTTGTCAAATCAAATATTAGGACATTATCTACAAAATAATAAACATTTATTACATTTATTATTTAAAAAATCGTTAAAAATTTCATTCAACATCAGTTTTTAAATAACAGAGGTAAAAAATGACTTTTAACGTCGATTTTTTTAAAAACCAACGTAAAAAGTAACTTTATAATGTCATTTCTAGAAGGAAATGCACGTAGGTTTTTTAAAAACTAACATTAAAAACCATAATACCCCATTTTTAACATTTTTTATTTATTAAAAGACATAAAAATCATATTTTTAACGTCACTCACAACAACGTCGCCTAAAACCGATGTAAAAATGATAAAAAGTTGGCAAGAAAAAGGTTTTTGTACTAGTGATGATCACATTGAGTTCATTTTCATGCCTTTCAGGGTTAGGAATGAACCATCCATGTTCATGTGGCTCGTGAACTCTGGATTCGGTGAGTTCTTGGACCGGTTCGTAATCGTGTTCTTCGACGCTATCCTAATCTACTCGATGTCAGAGGAGGAGGAGCACATCGAGTATCTTAGGACTATCTTGGAAGCCTTTGACGACATCAGCTCTATGGTAAGATTCCCAAGTCTATGTTATGTACATGTGAGATTCACTTCCAGTGACATGTGGTGTTTCAGTTAGGAATATTAGTGGATCTATTAGAGGTCGAGGTTGTTGTTTCTTGGGAAGAACCCAAGAATGTGGAAAAGTTTTGTATCTTTCTTGGTCTAGATAGATATTATAACATATTCCCACTTGGCTTCTCCCAAGTGGTATCACCATTGAAAACATTGACTATGAAATACCAGGCCTCTGTGTGGACCGAGCAGTGTAAGGAATATTTCTGTGATATGATGGGGAAGTTGGTCAGTGCTTCAGTGCTCAAGATGCTAGGGAAAG
This sequence comes from Viscum album, assembly GCA_963277665.1. Taxonomy (NCBI): domain Eukaryota; kingdom Viridiplantae; phylum Streptophyta; class Magnoliopsida; order Santalales; family Viscaceae; genus Viscum; species Viscum album. The sequence goes on from OY728155.1 coordinate 806,947,273, forward strand.
GGGTGATGTTGGACATGTTCTATGACACTTCTAGTGTAGACTTCGGAACTATGTAAATGAAACATCTAGGAGTGATATATTATGGGTATAGGTATTTGGGTCCCCATGAACGTAACTATAAAACCTATTCTCTAGAGCTTGCATCGGTCGTGTTTGCGTTGAAGCTTTGGAGACACTACCTCATTGGGGAGTGCATTGTAGTTTTCACGGATCATAAGATCATGAGGTACATCTTTTACCAGCAAGACCTAATCATACATCTGTGGAGGTGGATTGAGTTTCTCCAAGACTATGACTTTGATATTACTTATACCTTATGAAATGTAAATGTTATGGCTGATTCCTTGAGCAGAAAGTTTTAGGGAGAGGAAGTTCAGGAATCAACAGATGCTTGGAAGTCAATGGAGGAGTTTTCTACCTTACACCTGGATAAAGGGAAGGACAATGGTAGAGTCATTCTATTTCATATGAAAATTTTGTCTTCTCTAATGCGGAAAATGGAAGATTCTCAATGGGGATACTCGGAGGCTGAAGTGTTGCACGATCGCGTTGACTAGGGTGATACTCTAGAGGGATGGTCGAAGGATGGTCAGAATTGTATATTTTTATGTGGGAACTTGTTTCTCCCAATGGTGATATGAAAGGGAGTTCTCTACTACTATTAAATATCTCCCTTAGAGGTATACCCAGGAGTTTCCAAAATGTTCTAAGGCTGGAGGGAATAGTTTTTTTGTCCCATGGTGAAGTAGGTAGTGGCAGATTTTGAGGCAAAGTTCCTAGTGTGTCAATAGGTAAAGGATGAGCACTAGGTTTTGGGCAGTTTGTTACAGCTCATAGATATCACTGAGTGAACATAGGTGGAAAACATGATGAATTTTCTCATAGGTCTACCTATGTATCAAGGATTCTATGATTCTATCTAGGTAGTAGTTGATCGGCTAATGAAATCAGATCACTTTTTTAAATAAAGGAGTCAAGCATAGTGGATACCATGGTGAGGTGGTATGGGGATAAGGTGGTGCAGTTTCATGGGTTTCCGGGATCTAGCATATCAGCTCAGGATATATGATTTACCTTGTGTGTTTGGAGGGGATTACAACATGCTTTTGGCACTCAGTTACACCTTAGAACTGCTTTCCACCGTCATACGAATGGGTAGACGGATCATACCATCCATTCGTTGTAGGATATACTGTAGGTATGTGTTATAGACTTCATAGGATCGGTGTTATGAAATTTTACCTTCTTATAGTTTTCTTACAATAATATCTATCACTCTAGCATTAGCATGTAGCCATTTAAATCCTTGTATAGGAGGACTTGTCATTCACCCTAGTGATGGATGGAGGTTGGAGAGACAACTGTTTTTGGTCTATAGGTCGTGAGGAACAATATAGGGAAGGTTCAGCTGGTGCGTGAGAGGTTAAGGTAGCACTAGACTAGTATAAGTCATCTACCAATCATAGGAGGAGGCCCTTAGAGTTCTAGGTTAGAGACCATGTATTCCTAATGGTTTCCCTCGATGTGGGAAGAAAAGGTTCGGTAGGGAGAACAAGATCCATCCCAGGTTTATTAGACCTTTCGAGGTGTTGGGATGTTCTGGTGAGGTGGCATACCAACTGGTATTTCCACCATAGTTAAAGAGGGTCCATGATGTTTTCCATGTCTCCCTGATTCATCGGTATCTACACGATGACACCCACTTCATTGAATTGGGAGAGTTAGATATTGAGGATGACGTAATGTTTGTGGAATGAACAGTAGAGATCCATGATCATCAGGGAAATTTTCTTCATGGATGGACCATTCCCTTGTTCTAGGTGTTGTTGAGGCATTCTGGCCTTATGTAGAGTACTTGGGAGTGAGAGGTGAAGACACCTTCATAGTACTCGAAGTGGTTTTGTGTTTTGTTTGAGTGGTTTTCTTTACGATTTAATTCTTGAACCTTGTTTTCTATAAGATGAGTTGTTTTCCCAATTATATAATGTTTGAATATTTCCTTACATGTGAGAAGGGGAGGACATGATCCCTAATCAAGTCACATTAATGTGGATGTGATTAAACCCATGCAGGTGAGTTAGTTTCGCCCAAAGAAGATAATATCTTTCCATGGAGGAAGGAAGTGCTTAATCCTTGTGTCTGGACGGTGTGACCTTTAGTGTTTATGTTGTTTTTTAGGGAATTATATACAGGGATAGGTGTTCTTGGATGTTTAGGATTAACATCATATTTCAAAAAAACTGAGGGTGGTTTATCCTTGAGAGGTATCTTACGGGTGGTTGTTCAGATCCCCTTTCTTTTGGGTTTGGTTTTAAATTCTCATGGGAGAGAATAGTTTGGGAGGTATCCAATCAAATGAATAGAACCTATCTAAAACATTCATTTTAAAAAATCTAGTGTTATAGGTGTTCTTAGAGTTCATGGTGTATTGTTTTAGGGTTTTTCCAAAAATCGAGTTTGCCAATAGTAGCTCATCTAACGGTAGGTCTCCAAATGGTTGGTCACGAAATGGTGAACCAGCGAATGGTGACTCGTTGAACCGTGACTCACTGAATGGTAAGTAATCATATAGAGACTCTCTGAACAGTGACTCACTGAATGATAGGTCGCTGAACTATGACTCGCAGAAGGGTGCCTCCATAAACAGTGGCTCATCGTATGGTGGCTACCGAAATGATGGATCCCTGATTGGTGGCTCTGTGAATAGAGACTCCCCGAACGGCGGATCACCGAATGGTGGCTCCCAGAACGGTGCCTCCCAAAAGTGTTCCATAGTGAAGGGTTCCGCACTGTACGGTGCCTCCACGAATGGTGCCTCGCCGAACGTTGCCTCGCCAAATGGTGGCTCTCCTAATGGTGAATCGTCGAATGGTTACCGATCATACCTTGATTCACTATTTTATTTCACCCATATACCAATGTATTAAAGTGGTTTTGTATTGAAAATTACAAGTCCAATAACAAATTTTACTCCATTTTTTATTCAATTTTTTTAACACTATTAAAAAGGTAAATGTTATTTGTTTTTATAATTATATTGTAGGTGGATGTGATTTGGAGGACCCATGATGTAGTCCAAGAAAAATGGACCAATATGCACATGATCCAAGCACACCAGGGGACTAAAACACATGCTTCTTCTAACCCATGCATTCAAATGGGCATAAAATATGTTGGATTTTTAGAAATTTAATGAGCTATATTTCCTCAGAAGGAATCAAATCCCAATTCATTCATTAAGATACCCATACAGACTGATATGTCCAAAAAAGTAGATCTGTAGAGGGTCAAAACATTTCATATGTAGTTTTCCAGTATCTCTTATTATATTCCATATCTGGCCGCCAGATTTGAAAAAGTGGTATACAAGGTGTCGAGAAACAACTTTTTAGTTTTTTCCAAAGTGATTTATGACTGCCTGATCGGCCAAAATCATGGACCAAGTGGAATCTTGATATCAAGGTGCCCAAACCCACTTCCCACTTTGCCTATAAATTGGCACCTTGGGCACCCCATTTGGGATTTTGACCAGGAGGCAAGGTTATGTCCTTTTAGAGTCCCAATGGTGTCTCCCTATCATTATTAGAAGTTATGGAGGCTATGTTAAGTGCTACTTCAAGATCTTCTTCTTTCTCCCCTCCCATGCGTTTCTAAACCCCTTATGATCACTCGGGGAGGAACGTGATGTAATCCCAGACTTCATACTTGTATTATTTTGAATAATAATTTTTAATTCCATGTTTTATATCTTTTTTCATCATCCTCTCTTTTTATTTAATTGACTTATATACTAGTATGTTATACTCAAACCCAAATGATCATGTTTGGGAGTACCCTTTCATGTGATGTTTCGCACACCATTCACCCCTTTTTTCCTTCCTCATTCAATTGCGGTGTTTGTGTGGTTTGTATTGGTCAATTGAACTCACATAAGCACTATCAAGGCCATGTAAATTTATGAAATTGTATCAAAAATAAATTACATAAAAACCTGGACAATACATCGAGTTCTTTGTGTTTTGCCTTTGTGAGTTTCGGTTATGAAGTCAAACACAAGTCACCCAATCATCGGCGGTGTCCGGTAAATCATTACGTGTTTTCGACTGAACCTTGGGAGGTATCCTAGTTTAAACTCAGTAACAATATGGTAATCAGTGTTACAAACAATTTATTAAAAAATCTATACTCTTTCTATTGAAGCGATGAAGGATGAGCATCACAATACTCCCCTGGGTTGATCACGTTTAATTAATATTGGTCATTTCTACTTTATTGTATCACTTTAGATTTTTTTTGTAATATTTAATCATAGACCCCCAAGCATTATAATTTCCCATTACCATTATATTTTTATAATCAAAAACATTTTTTCAATTAATGATCTAAGGCTCCGTCGAGAGACGACCTTGGGTTGCAGCTATACTGTAGAAATTCTAGGTAAAACTAATCAAGTAATTTGACATGCTCGACAACGAGATCAGTGACTCAACAAACGATGACTCTCCAAATGGTGACTCTCTGGACGGTGAATCGCCAAATGGTGACTGGACGTATAGTGACTCCGATGACTCCCTGAAAGGTGTCTCCCCAAATGGTGACTCCCCGAATGGTGACTCCCAGAACAGTGCGTCCCCAAACACTGACTCCCCAAAGGCTGACTCATCAAACGCTGACTCATCGAATGCTAACTCAAAAATCGGTGACTCAACGAATGGTGACTTGTCTAATGGTGACTCATAGAATGGTGACTCTCCACGGGTAGCTGGAACCTCCTAATTGTTCTTCCAGTTTCAACCCTCTTATGTCTTTTTATCATTAAATTTGGAACCTATCAATGTTTGATTGTTTCTTCCACCGTATCCAAAGGAATTATTGTATCTTAAATATCATGAGATGAACAAGACGCATTGTCAAACCCCAATCCAAAATTTATGTACATTGAAATCATCTCCATTATTTTTAGATATGGGATTTTCTTAAGTTGATAACCTATCTTCCTTGAACTATTGCGTTTTCTCTTGGTGCTCCCAGAACATTACATCCCGATGAATCGGGTTCCTATTATGTACCATTCAGTTTGGTTTTTCCTGGGATTCTCTTGCTCATACGACCCCCTATTTTGGTGCAAAAAATGATCATTGGTCACCTGTTGTTACTGGACATAATGCCTTAGTCTCTCCTTTATTTGTGTATCATGTAGGGTGGGTATACTCATGTCACAACTTGATTACATTTGAAACCAATTATTATGGGTTTTACAATATAATATTATTGTTACATTAGTTAGAAATGGGGTCTGGAAAGATGATGATATTGATCGCCTGTTTTATGTGTTATCCATGATTTTCTTATTACAGTTTGTTCTAGTTAAATTACTTTAGAAAATCATGGTCATTGGTGGTATGTTTTTGTGTTCCCACAATAGATAGTGAATAATTTCTATAAATATTAATCTGATTAATTAAGTATTCCCTATTAAATGAAAATCATTCCCTAGGATCAAACTTGTTTTGTGATCACCCATGTTTATCAAAGTGGAAATTAAGAACCCTTGTTAGATATCTGAATACATATGGGTTGTTGGTGTGTCTATGTGCTATGTTTTGTTGGGTTTTGTGCCTTGTGTGGGTTATGTGGGGTTTTTGTTGGTAGAATGGTTTTGGGTATAGGGGTGGACAGAGGCGTTGGTTCTATGAGTTTGGTGTGGTATGTTTGTGCAGTGGGGATATGGTTTTGGTGGTGGTTTTTGTGAGAGTTCTGTATGAGTTAGTGCATGAGGTGTGATGGAATCTCATGTCTATAGATACATTGATTATGGATTGGATGAAATTTTATATAAGTGGTATTGATTATGGGTTGTGTTAAATTTACTAGTCATGGTGTTTGTATAATGGGGATGTAACTTATTTTTTCTTGTTTATATTGATGGTATGGTGTGGTTAGGTAGCGGGGTTTCCAAAGGTTGTTGGGATGGATGTGTGCAGTGTTTTTCTTGTCATTTTTGTTCTCCTAGTTGTGTTTTATGTTGTGTGGTCATTGCTGGTGGTGTGGTGTGTTTGTTAGTTTCCTGGATATGGATGGAATGAATAAATTTTTTATTAATAAGGAATGATTTTTAATGAAATGAACTAGCTGGGGGTTATGCATTAAGTGTTGGTTGGTTGTGTAGTTGTTCATGTAGGGGTAGCATCAAAGGTGGTTCTGTGTGGTCTAGGTTTTTTTAAAAACTCATAGGTTGGGATGCATGTTTTTTAAATATATGTATAAACTTTTAGTTCCTTGTGATTTGTATATATAACCCACCCATGTTGAACACTACATTCCAAAAAACCTCATTGTTATGGGGGATAGTGTTTCTTCCAAAATATTCGTGGGAGGATGGATGACTGATTATTGGCTCCCATAATCCCTCTTCTAGGGATTTAACACCCAAGAATCTTTGGGTAGGATGTAATAGCATACGGTTTGTTACCATATCTTTGGAATTAGTTGTGTGAGAGGTCGTTTGTTTCTTAGGTGTCTTCATGATGAGGACTAAGTGATTACGGGAGAGACGAGTTGTGGTTGTGGCCCAGGTGTCTGTGGGTTGGATGTGATGTTGTTGTGTCCTAGGTGTTTATGGGTAGGATGTGATGTGGTTTGTGTCCTAGGAATGTGCATGCATGTTGTGATAGTGTGTATTATCAAAGAGTGGTAGTTCTAGTATGTTCACCGTTAGGGATGAGTAGTTAACCAGGGGGAAGTGGTATGCGGTATCCATTCATAAATTTTCTTATATTATTACTTTACTTGACTTGTGTTATTTGGTGAGTGTACCTTGGTGAGGCTGGGGTGGTTAGTATTCCTTGCTTGGTTCTTATGAGGTTCTATTTTTTTCTCATAGGGGAATTAGTATGTTCTCCCACTTGTGCATGACTGACTTAGGTTTTTTCTAATGAGTGTACTTGTATGCTCGCCCTACATATATAACACTCATTTCAGGTTTTCAAGAGGACATTGAGGACTGTGCTAGACCTTACATGTCTGGGTGTCAGGATAGTTTCAGTGTTTCTTCTTTGACATATTTTTGGTAATTTACTTTGGAGTTTTTTGTGTACTGTGTTGCAGTTTCGTTTAAAATTGCATGGGGTGGTTTTCAGTTTCTTCTTCTTATAAAATTTTGGAGTTGTTTCGGGATTGACCATTTTATCTCTCAATATTTTTTTCATTAAAAAGGGTAATGTCTCTCATCATTTTTTAATGTTTACCTACCCTTGGAGCTAGTCTCCACCTTGGGGCCTACACGAAGAGGGACTCAGGGGCCATTATATCTCCTTCATCATGAAGAAGAAAGGTTATAGTACCTCACTGTCTCTTCTCTCGTATTGAAGAAGGTGGTTCCTGGCAATATGTGTCTTACACAATTCAATGTTTTATTCCCATTTTATTCTTTCATGGATTATGTTCTTAATTTCCTTATGATTCATGTCTTATAAACTTATTAGAATTATACCTTGTTTCATAGATATGATCTTTGATATGAAGGGTATTATCTTATAATATCCTGATCATGTTATCATACCCTTATGCTCATGATTATGCTTATATGTCTCCCTTTTTTACCCTTACTGAGCATCTAATCTCAACCCATTTTATGTTTCCTTCCTCCAGGTTATGAAGATATGTATGATTTCTCATGTGTCTAAGAAGGGTTCTAGTCAAGAAGAACATAGTGGGAGATGATTTAGCTCATTTATGTACGAATGTTTTTGTATCCATGTTACCAATATAAATTGACTAATACGGTCTTTTGGCATCTCATTATATAATGTTTTAAGTATTCCAAAAAATTTATGTAATGTTAATGTATGAAAGTGAGGGTCTTTATAGTTGGTATCACATAAAAGGTTTAGTTAACATTTGAAAGCTAGGATGATAAAACCTTAGTGATAACCCTAAGTACATGTGTAGGGGAAATTATAAGGATAAGTAAAAGTATAAGAAAATGACTTGCAATTTTGGTAAAGGATATATTGAGTGGTTTCCTAGCAATACATCCCTTTCTGGACACTAAAAGTGGATGTGGCACTGGCACATATGTACGTAGGGGTAAAAACTATGACAAGATGTTCTAGGCCTTACTCGAGGTAATCTAGTACATGACAATGATCCTTTCTACACACCTAGTTTAACACTCCCGGGGGATATGGATTTGAAATTCAAAAACTCTTCATGAATCATCATAATTTATTTAAATAGATTTTTTCTATGAATAACATAGGATAAACCTAAGGTTTCATAGATTAAGGAAGGCTTCTTAATTAAAAAATCGTATAATGAATTTTTATGATTATATGGTTCCTATATATGATAACTATTTTTTGCTCTATTATTTTGGATTTAATCAATGGTTGGAACATGAAAGAACCACAATAATGGTGATTATGATGAATAATGTAATGATTGTCCTCCTAAGAAACCGAATTATATGGGAGTGGGAATGGAAAATCTTGTTTCCATGCTCACATAGATTTCTCTAGATATGAATAATGGAGGAATTCAAAATAATCAAAGGAGGTAACACAATTCCTTTGATTCTTTTATGAATAAAATACCCACCTATTTTTAGAGGGTCTCTTGATCATATTATTGGTGAAAAATGGATTGGTACTACAGAAATGATAATACCCTTTATCCAATATTTTAAGAATGATAAATTTATCCTTGATATTTATAATTTAAAAGGACAAGTAGACTAGTGGTGGACCCTAATCAACAATACAAGTCAGAAAAATGATATTTAATCCATGGATTGAGAGGAGTCTAATAACTTATTCTTCAATAATTACTTTTCTTGTATTCTTAGTACTAATATGGATAAGTTCCTTGAGTTTAAGTAAAGGGATTATGAATATTTTGGTTCTTATGAGACTAATTTAATGATAATTGCATGGTATCATTCATGAGTTTTTATCCAACTCGAATATAAGGTTGATTGGTTCTTTAGTTTCTTAAATCCAAGTCTTAGAAGTTTGTTTCCCATAAGAGACTTTAGTAGCCATGAAGAGGTTTTAATTCATGAAATCAAGGTTGAAATAGATGTTGGAGTCATGTATCAACCTCATGGTTTTGAAAAGAATAGTAATATGGAGTTTAATGGAAAATATAAAAACCTTGAAGAGAAGAAGATGTGACACTCTTTATGCTTTGTGTGTGGGAAGAAGTATGGAAGAAATTTACTTAAGGGGTATAATAAATGTTTTAAATGTATAACGGAAGGCAATCATGCATTTTATTATTTAAGTGATGGGAAGAAGTTACCTAATGGTGAAAATAGGGAAAACTTAGCATAGAATTCACCTCCCATGAGTCAACGTTACAAGTGTAAGGATAATGGGAATTATGATAACCACTGACCAAACCCAAGGGTTGGTGATGATGATCGATGACAAAAACCTCTTAATCTGGGGGAAATGGTAAATCTTATACAATCGCTGTTTCAAATAAGGCTTGTGATAATGACATGATGAAAGGTACAATTACCATCCACTCTATAACTACTAATGTCTTATTTTACTCTAGACCTACCCACTCTTTCGTATATAAAGAATTTAAATAGGGTGTTAAGATTCCACCAAATTGATTAGATGTGGAATTAGAAGTGGAAAACCCTAATTCTTTGATGATTACATCCCAATTCTATGATTCCTCTCCAGTTGACATTTGTGGTAATGTACTTTTGAAAAATCATTTCATTCTTCCTTTGGTTGAATTTTATATCATATTAGGCATGGATTGGATTTCTCTTCATAAATCCTACATCAATTTTCAATTATATGATGTTAATTTTAATATTTCAAACCCTCCTATGATCATCCTTAAATGTGATGATAAGTATGAACTTCCTGTATAGATTACATCCAATTTATGAGTCTTAATTCCCATTCAAAAGGGTTGTTTTTCTAAAATTCTTGGGGAGAAAATTGACATTGATGATATGCTTATTGTTTAGGATTTTGTGTATATCTTTCTAGAATAGTTTCCTTTCCTTCCTAAAAATGTAAAGTGGAGTTATCAATATAACTCATACCTATTTCCACACAAATTTTAAATACTCCTTATATAATTTACCCAATTAAGTTGTAGAAATTGAAGAAGTAACTCCAAATAAACCTTGATAAGTAATTCATTCGGCCACATGTGTCACCTTGGCGTGAGTACATTCTTTTATTTAAAAATATAGATGGATCAATTCGACTCTACATTGATTATTTGGATTTGAACAAGATCAAAATCAAGAAAAAGTATCATCTTCCCTGTTTTGATGAATTATTTGATCAACTATGCTGAGATCAATACTTTTCTTATATTGACCTTCGTTCTGGATATCATAAATTGATGGTAAAAAAATATATACTGAATATGTCATTACATAAAAGGTATTGAAACTATGAATATATAGTGATTCCTTTTGTTCTTACTAATTACCTTGTAATATTCATGGATTCGGTGAATAGATTCCTTTGAGATTACCTTCATCAGTTTTTGGTAGTCTTTATCGATGATATTCTTATCTATTCAAAGAGTAGGGAGGAGCATGAAGGTCACTTGATAATTTTACTAAAGACCCTATGGAAGGAGAAACTATATGAAAAATTTTACAATATGTGAATTTTGGCTGCAAAAAGTTTCATTTCTGGTTCACATAATCTCAAGAGATAGTGTATCAATAGATCCATCAAAGATGGAGGCTATTGAATGTTGGCCTAAACAGACTACAGTGACTAAGATGTGTAGAATTCTTGGTTTAGATAAATATTATTGATGGTTTTCCGGACATTTTTCCAAACTATCTAATCCTCTAAAAAATTTAACTCAGAAGGGTATCAAATTCTTTTGGACCGATGAATGTTAGGAAAAATTTCATGTAATCGAAGAAAAGGTTAGTCAGTGCACCTATTCTCACATTAACCAGTAGTGGAGGAGTGTTTTTAATCTATAGTGATTCATCCAATAAGTTTTTGGAATGTGTTCTTATGAATAATAACACAATTATCACTTATGCCTCACGGTAGTTGAAGATTCAATATCCAAATCACCCAATTCATGATTTGGAGTTAGCAGTGGTATTTTTTCATTAATAATATTGAGTAATTATCTTTATGGAGAAAAGTGGGATATATAATGATCATAAAATTCTGAAATATATATTCACAAAAAATGAGGTGAACATGTGCCAGAGGAGATGGTTAAAGTTGATGAAGGGTTATGACTGCTCAATACATTACCACCATGGGAAAGCGAACAAGGTGGCCGAATCTTTGAGTCAAAATGATTAGGTTAGCTTATCCATGATGAGGGTCACAAAAGATCTAATATTTTTGGATTTTCAATGGATAGATATAGAAATCGTGAAGGAAGTGGGTAAAATATTACCTTTCTAAAATGAATTTTCAACCATATATCCAAGTGAAGATTAAGGAGACATAGAAGAAAGATATAGATCTACAAAAGAATGTTAGAAATATTCTAGAGTTTAACCTTGGTATACATGGAATGATGGGGTTTAGGAACCATATATGTGTTCCTTACATACTAGATATGAAGGAGATATTATAGGAAGCTCGTATTTCTTCATTCTATATTAATTATAGATGTACGATGATGTATAGTGATTTTAAAGTATAATTTTGGTGAGATAGAATGAAGAGAGTTGTTACAGAGTTTGTATCTTGGTTCTTGTAATGCAAAAAATTTAAGGATGAAATAAAAAAATCAAAGGGGATATTGCATACATTACCCATACCAGAGTGTAAATGAGAGAACATCACTATGGATTTTTTCATTGGACAACCCAAAACCTCTAAAGGTTTTAATGATATATGTGTCGAATTCAATAACCTTACTAAGTCATACCACTTCATCATTATCAAAGAATATGTCTCTCTATATTAGATTTCGAGGATATAAATTAAGTGGTATTGTGTCACGACCCAACCCTACCCGGGCTCGAGCCGCAACTACCCCAAGCCCGCCTCCATAGGCCAGGGGCTGGCGACTAGCGCCGAAGGCACAACAACTCGGGGAGGCCTTTGCCTAAGTACCTGTACACACACACATGGAAAACTCAATATGAAAGTGCAGAGTAAAAGAAAAGACAAGTAAAGAAAAGGGAAACTGCTATATATAAACCACAAAGTTCATCGACCTCTAACAGTAAAAAGTACAAGCTGAAAAGAAAGGAGCAAAACACGCTCCCAACCAAAAAGTTCCACAACCCGGCAACAAGTAATCAAAAGAAACAGCTGATGGGTCTCCCACCTCGAACCTGGCCACGACCACTGCACGTGGTCCAAGCTCCCAAGCTCCTATGCTCCACTAAATCCACGCTCCACCTGTCTGTCGTCTGCAAGGGCACACCATGTGCGGGCAAAGCCCAAGCAGGGGTGAGTATAAAAATACTCAGTAGGATACCCCAAAGGCTCGAGGGAGCTACAAACGAGGTACTGAAGGGTGAGCAGTAGAGAGAACTGAAAAGTAGAGGAGTATAACTGAAAGGGCAGTAAGGAGTACAGTAAAGAGTCCAGCTCAACCCAACAAGAGGAAAGAAGGTAGACTCGTCCAGGCACAAGGAGCTGGAAACGGTGAGAATACGAACTTCCCGTCGAGTCTTTATCCAACCACAAGAAGCTAGACACAGAAAGAACGTGGCATACCCCGCGCATCTTCGCCTCTCTTAGAAGGAGAGTAACCAAACCCAAGAAGTGGGTACTAGAACAAGGTATATACAAGTCTATATGTTCAACAAGAAGCCCGAACAACGTCGTAAGGGGATCTCCGTCCCGTAGCTCAGCCCAAGAAAATGAGTCACCAACAGTCCCAGAGGTAACACCATCGAGGCCCAGCATCCCACACGTCTTCCCCGAACCGCAAGCCAAGGGCTCAATCACCACACCTTGACATTATCTGCTTTGGGCGGCACTGACTTGCCAGCGCAGTTTTAGGTCGTGTCACAAGAACGCGTCTCAGTCGGGGAGAAGCTCCTCGTAATTGAGAGTTCTGGGGGAACGTCGAACCACACTCGTCACTGCCCCGTAGTCGAGAGGTATGCTCAAAGTCGACAGGCAACCCCCTGCCCAGCCCCGCTAAAGGATCCCTGGAAGTCAACGGGTTCCCACTACAGGGAGACCAGGAAAGTCGACGGGTGCCACACTGCCCAGTCCCGTAACAGGGTAATCCACTGGAGGGTGACCCGGCTAAAGTCGGCAACGTGACCACTACCCAGCCCAGCTGGAGGTAACCAAGCATTGGGGACCACTGCCCAGCCCAGCTGGAGGTAAGCCCGGCATCGGGGACCACTTCTCAGCCCAGCTGGAGGTAAGCCTGGCATCGGGGACCACTGCCCAGCCCCGCTGGAGGTAAGCACGGCATCGGGGACCACTGCCCAGCCCCGCTGGAGGTAAGCCCGGCATCGAGAACCCCTGCCCAGCCCCACTGGAGGTAAGCCCAGAACTGCTCTGGCCATCCCTGCTGGATGGTACTGCTCGGGGAACACCGTTGTACTGGCAATCCCTGCTGGATGGTAACCCACTAGCGAGCCCTGCTGAAAACAACCTCAGCCCTGCTAGAAACAACCTCAGCCCTGCTGAAACAACCTCAGCTCTGCTGGAACAACCTCAGCTCTGCTGGAACAACCTCAGCCCTGCTGTAAACAACATCAGCCCTGCTGGAAACAACCTCAGCCCTGCTGGAAACAACCTCCTGGGTAGAGGATCGGTGCCCGTGTAAAGTGTTGGTCACACCGAAACCAAAAGCTCTACTAGGTAACACGGAGCAACGGGGAAACTCCCCAGGCCTCATAAGGCGATCCCACTCCAATCCGCTGAGTCACTGTCAAAGAAGACTAAGACATCTCATCCCAAAAAGTGGTGAAAACGCCCACGCTGTATGAACACCCATAGTCACAGACGGTGTCGCAGTCTGGTGAAAGGGAACAGTACTGAAACCCCTCACAGCCAAAGAAGCAGAGGAACCAAACCATCTCTGCCGGCCAAACCATCGAGAACAAGAGCAGGGGGAGACCACTCAACATTGCTGGTCAGATAAAAGAGCACCAGGCCAGGGGAAACTCCGCCCTACTGGTCAAACAAACGAGCACAAATCCAGGGGAAAACTCCACCCTGATGGTCAAACAAACGAGCACAAAGTTAGGGAAAAACTCCACCCTGTTGGTCAAGAAAACGAGCGCAGAGGGACCCTCTATGTCACGAGAGGTAAAAGTATGCAAAACAGATCACGGCACGCACATGGGGCCCACACGACGTGTGGCCCCAAGTAATCCCCAACTGAGCGCACATACATCCTCAGGTACAAACAACCACACGTACCTCCAAGCACTCATGTATACTCCCGGAGTATACCTCATTCCAGCCCAAAGGCTATCGTGCACACGGAACCTAGTGTCAACGCAAAGGTGTGACATAATAACTCCACCTCAAAGGCCCAGGCACGGCCAACCACAACTTTTGAACCATTTACATCACTCTCCCAAGAGTGCGCGATCACACGCCAAGGGTCCACTACAAACAAGGTAGGGCGAACCACCACTGAAGCACCTTCCATACTTCCGCTGTTAATAAGATCATGCAAGAGGCTCCGCACAACCAAACGGATCGCATCATTGTAATCCTCACAAAAAATAATGCGAGATCGACCACTTACTCGCCTCAAACGGATATCCGATGGAAAAGTCACCAATACCGCGTCACGCCCGAACGGCGTCCCATGATCCCGAGCCTCGGCCCTGAAAACAGTCGGGCGCATTGCACCATCGCGATCCCCTAGGGAAAAAACGTCAAAAGCACTACTCACTTGAGTGCCATGGATATCTGGAGAAAAATGTGCATCCCTGCGCACCGCACATCAGCGGTGCCACGTGGGACCTGCATCCCGGTCCCGAAACTCAACGAACGGATCGCACCGTTGCGATCCTCTCGAAAAAATGTACACTAAATGGACTATTCACCTATCCAAAACGGTCGCCCGGTGATAACGCTGGAAATCACCGTCAACTCCCAAAACGGCCCTCGTGGGGCCCGCACCATCGTGCGGAATTACAGCGGGCAGACTGCGCCAACGCGATGCCCTCAGAAAAACACCCAACATCGACTGCTCGCCCGCCCCGAACGGACATCGGAGGAAAAAGTCGCCAAAAGCTGCACGCAGCTCAAAAGACGGACCATGGGGCCCACGCCTCAACTTCGTCCTCAATTCCTGAAACCACCCTGGAAAGCTCCTCCTCGATGCTAGGGTCCCAATGCCACGGACGGCGCTCAAAACGGACGTCGGACGCGTCCGTACCGTCCAAAACAAGAGTCTCGGGAAAAACGCTCGTCCACTTAAAGACGCGTCGCGCCTCTGAGGCCCCCTGTTTTGGGAATTAAAAATTACTAAAACTAGCTCTAAACATTCCCCACGATGCAAGGTCTGTGCTTCCGCTGATGGCGCGCAAAACGGATGCCCGTAGCGAAAGCTACGACGTCAGAAATTCAAAGGGGCACTCCCTTGGGCCGGACCGGCCGGTCCGCCCACCATCGGCCCGCGGCCCGGCCGCGGGTCCGGTTCAAGCCGCCGTGGCCAGATGGCCACAGCCAACGCCACTGACCGGCCTTGACAGCCGGTCTCCTTTCCCGCAGTGACCCGCGACAAGCGGGTCACGGTCGCGCACCCCGCGACCCCCTCCTCCTCCCTACACCGGCACTGCCGCGCGGAAACCCGGCTGCCAGCATCTCACCCGGGGAGCCCCGCCGTCAGCCGCCTCCGCCAAAGAGTGCTGCCGCGCCGCTGCGCTGAGGAATGCCACCTCCTAAAGCGGAAGCCCCTATCGCTGCACCTCGGACCACTGGAGCACCCAAACCGGCCGGAAACCGTCGGGACAACCCGAAATTCCCACAATCTTCGGCGGACGATTTCGGACGCCTCCGAACTCCGATTTGAAATCCGAAACAAGCGTCGGAAAGAGAAAATTGTATACTACGCATTCATGGGCTTCGATCAAAGTTTTGACAAGGAATAGATAGTGAAAACGAGCTCAAAGTAGGTACGGGAATAGAAAATGAAAACGCAACATCCTACCTCGTGGGCGTTGCCCGAAGCTTCATGGGTGATCTGTCGGAGCCGCGCCTTGCCGAAGAGGAGGAGGTGATGGAGGGGAGCTTCCTCCTTCGCTGTGGGGAGATGCTGGAGCCAGGGGAGAAGAGGGGAGGAAGGGGATGTGTTAAGCGTTTAAATAGAAAACGCTTAACCACCCGCCCGTCGGCCCGAACCCAAACTCCCAACGGGGTCGCGGTTAAGCCTCCCTTAGGGTAAAAACCACCTCCCGAGAACAACAGTGGTCTCGTAATTTTAATCTGAGACCCTGTTCAAAAGTTATTAAACTTAGCGCCTGAGGCCGCCAAATTACGAAAAATCCCCTGGAGCCATTTTTCACAGACGGGCCGCGCCCGAAAACTTATACCCCTCTTAGGGTAAACGGCACGCTCCGAACTCAACGGTGCCCCCAGTTTTCCAATCTGAGCCACCGTTAAAGAGATACCAGTGTTTCGCCATTAAATGAATAAATTAATTTATTAATTTATCAGTTTAACCTTCCGAAAGCGAGCGAGGGGTCCAAACATCCCGCGCCGACATGTTTTATGTCGTTCCTAGGGTAAATACCCCATTCCTGACCCATCTGTACACTCTGATCTCTGATATGAAGCTCCGTTTAGGAGTTATCCAATTTATTTGGCGGTTCCAGTGTGAACGCACTAAAAATTTAATTCCGGCCACTCTGGGGCATGAAATCGCATGCCGTCTGAGGGCGTTGCTCTGGAATATTATCAAGAATATTCCAAAGTCTTTATCAGCAAAACCGGGTTCTTACATCATTCCCTCCTTCGAAATTTTCATCCCCGAAAAGAAAAACTAGGGAGCAACACATGGTACTAAGCCCACACCTGGCTTTCCCGTACCCAAAAGAACCCACGCATAGCTCTGCGTCACTGCACATAGACCGAAGGATTGATCTGTTCACGCGAGGTCAGCCCTTGCCGACATCGTGCACCCACTCCAGACTTTGGGGTTAGGGAAAGGCGGTAGACAACCTCGCCATCCCTTTGCACGGTCTCAAACGACCCAAAGGCTCTCGGGGGTAGCTCACCTCCCCGAACGAACCTCTACATCGCACGCAGCAAATGGAATCACCGCCCACACCTGAAACAAGGCTCGGTGATTCCCTACTTCAGAAAATCCATATGGTGAAACACCCAAGGATATCTGGTCACGTAAGGTTCCACAGTCGATGCCCTCTTACATGCTCAAAAGGTGAAGGAGTCAACA
Organism: Viscum album; assembly: GCA_963277665.1. Classification (NCBI taxonomy): domain Eukaryota; kingdom Viridiplantae; phylum Streptophyta; class Magnoliopsida; order Santalales; family Viscaceae; genus Viscum; species Viscum album. Next base: position 806,964,631 of record OY728155.1, read on the forward strand.
CCATCGACTAAAGGAAAAGGTCTCACGCCTTTCTCTTTACCAACACAGGGTTACACCCGACGCCCTGCGTCACCCTGGTAACACCTCAAACAAGGAGCAGGGAGAAAAGCCTTTCACACGCAGAGGCTAGAAATTATACTGCAAAAAGTAGAAGAGTCACAAGAGGTACCTCTCACCATCCCATTCTCTGCAGGATCGTAGACATCCATAGCTCACGGCTACCCGCGGTCCCAACCGTCAGCTCCCGGAGCTTGGTGTGGACCGCCTAGTGGTGATGGGGAGATCATATAACGTCGTCCCCCACCTCCAAATCCTCCTGATCCTCTGCTAGCACCACCTCTCTGGCCACTACTCCGATCACGGTGCTGCCTCTACCGTGGTGGTGCGTCTGCTACCTGCCCAAAGCTTTCATCAACTCGGGTCGGGCAGTCTCCTGCCAAGTGACCTCGCCCGTCACAAGCACATCACTGGCTCTCTCTGGGCTTCAATGGTGCCCTCCGGCGCCACTGTGTTGTAAGACCACGCCCCTGAGTCCGGTTGTCAGTAATCCACCTACGTCGAGGTTCTGTTTGCCGACACCCACTAGCTGCGGCAGACGTCTAAGCTCCAACATGCCTGCTGCCACCACCAAGACTAGAACGCGACAGGAAGCCCTCTGTCACAAGTGCCTGATCTAGCACCCCGGTATATGTGAAAATTCCCAAGGGTACTATGAAAGAACATATCTCTCTGCGGAGACCCTGCTCAAACTTCCGCGCTCGGAGGTTGTCGTCATGGACCAAGTCCGGGTAAAAGCGTGCACGGTCTGTAAAACTAGTTGCGTACTCGGCCACCGTCATCCCTCCCTGCTGAAACAGCATGAGCTCCTAAATCCGAATGGAGCGCAAGCAGGAGGGGAAAAATTCTCACGAAACAACAACTTAATGTCGTCCCACGGAAGCGACAACTCATCAAGGAACTGAGTCACCAGACTCCACCAACGCTGAGCTGCTCGACGAAAAAGGGTGGCTTCCAAAGCCACTCTCTGGTCTGTTGGCGTCTGCACAAGCCTGAAAAGGAGAACCACTGCCTCGAGCCAAAACTCTGTTGCCTGAGGGTCTAGCTCACCACTAAACCGCAGCGGTCTCTGCCGTTGGAACTCACGGAGTGCGCTCAACCTCCGCTCAAGCTCAGGCTGATCTGCTGAAAAGGTCTACTGCTCAACAGGTGGGGGTCCTGCTACCAGACCACCTGGAGAAAGGGGCTCGCATGATGGGTCATAGACTGTGGCCTCGTAGATCACATGGTCGTCGTCACGAACCAAAGCTGGTATCTTGGCTGGCTGTCCATGCGGATACATCCTGAATATCATCAAGGAGTGTCGCGGTCATATGGGCATATATGTATATACCAAAAAAAACATCCATGATGGGGAGATGACTCAAGAAGGACAGTCAAGACTCAGTCCTATGCGATGCACCAAAAATATTTTCCCTGTAACAAGTGTCTCAGCATGCCGAGTCAACAAATGGGTTATCAAGGTCCTGGTGAATGGATACGTTGGCGGCCGCACCATCACAAGACTCCCTAGCCTGAGAGCCGCTCTCGAGACACGTTAACATTGTTGCCCTATATCCCAACCAAATCCTCTTTTAGGGACGTCTGCACAACGTCCCAAGGAACGAACCACCTCTGATACCACTTTGTCACGACCCGACCCTACCTGGGCTCGAGCCGCAACTACCCCAAGCCCGCCTCCATAGGCCAGAGGATGGCAACTAGCGCTGAAGGCACAACAACTCGGGGAGGCCTTTGCCTGAGTACCTGTACACACACACACACACACAGCAAACTCAATGCGAAAGTGCAGAGTAAAAGAAAAGACAAGTAAAGAAAAGGGAAACTGCTATATATAAACCACAAAGTGCAACAACCTCTAACAGTACAAATTACAAGATAAAAAGAAAGGGGAAAACATGCGCCCAACCAAAAATTGCCACAAACCGGCAACAGGTAAACAAAAGAAACAGCTGACAGGTCTCCAACCTGGAACCCGACCACGGCCACCGCATGCGGTCCAAGCTCCCAAGCTCCTACGCTCCATTGAAGCCACACTCCACATGTCCGTCGTCTTCAAGGGCACACCAAGTGCGGGCAAAGCCCAAGAAGGGGTGAGTATAAAAATACTCAGTAGGATACCCCGAAGGCTCGAGGGAGCAATAAAGGAGGTACCAAAGGGTGAGAAGTAGAGAGAACAAAAAAGTAGAGGAGTATAACTGAAAGGGAAGTAAGGAGTATAGTAAAGAGTCCAGATCAACCCAACAAGAGGAAAGAAGGTAGACTCATCCAGGCACAAGGAGCTAGAAACGGTGAGAAGACGAACTTTCCGTCGAGTCTTCGCTACCTATAGTAGGAGAGTAGACTCATCCAACCACGAGAATCTAGACACGGAAAACACGTGGCATACCCCGCGTGTCTTCGTCTCTCCTGGAAGGAGAGTAACAAAATACAAGAAGTGGGTACTTGGACAATTTATATACAAGTCTATTTTCTCAACAAGAAGCCCGGACAACGTCGTAAGGGGATCTCCGTCCCGTAGCTCAGCCCATGAAAATGAGTCGCCAACAGTCCCAGAGGTAACACCATCGATGCCCAGCATCCCACACGTCTGCCCCGAACCGCAAGCCAAGGGCTCAATCACCACACCTCGACACTATCCGCTTTGGGCGGCACTAACTCGCCCGCACGATTTTAGGTCGCGTCACAAGGACGCGTCTCGGTGGGGGAGAAGCTCCTCGTACTTGAGAGTTCTAGGGGAACGTAGAACCACACTCGTCACTGCCCCGAAGTCGATAAGTCTGCTCAAAGTCGACAGGAAACCCCCTGCCCAGCCCCGCTGGAGGATCCCTAGAAGTCAACGGGTTCCCAATACAGGGAGACCTGGAAAGTCGACGGGTGCCACACTGCCCAGTCCCATAATAGGGTAATCCACTAGAGGGCGACCCGGCTAATGTCGGTGACGGGACCACTGCCTAGCCGAGGTGGAGGTAACCCGGCATCGGGGACCACTGTCCAGCCCAGCTGGAGGTAAGCCCGGCATCGAGGACCACTGCCCAGCCCATCTAGAGGTAAGCCCGTCATTGGGGACCACTTCCCAGCCCCGCTGGAGGTAAGCCCGGCATCTGGGACCACTGCCCAGCCCCCCTGGAGGTAAGCCCGGCATCGGGGACCACTACCCAGCCCCGCTGGAGGTAAGCCCAGAACTGCTCTGGCCATCCCTGCTAAATGGTACTGCTCGGTGAACACCGTTGTACTGGCCATCCCAGCTGGATGGTAACCCACTGGTGAGCCCTGCTCAAAACAATCCTGCCCTGCTGGAAACAACCTCAGTCCTACTGGAACAGCCTCAGCTCTGCTAGAACAACCTCAGCTCTGCTGGAACAACCTCAGCCCTGCTGGAAACGACATCAGCCCTACTGGAAACAACCTCAGCTCTGCTGGAAACAACCTCCTGGGTAGAGGATTGGTGCCCGCGTAAAGTGTTGTTCACACCGAAACCACAAGCTCTACCAGGGAACACGGAGCAACGAGGAAACTCCTCAGGCCTCACAAGGCGATCCCGCTCCAATCTGCTGAGTCAATGTCGAAGCAGACCGAGACATCTCATCCCAAAAAGTGGGGAAAACGCCCACGCTGCATGAACACCCATAGTCGCAGGCGGTTTCGCAGTCCGGTGAAAGGGCACAATACTAAAACCCCTCACAGCCAAAGAAGCAGAGGAACCAAACCATCTCTACCGGCCAAAGCATCGAGAATAATAGTAGGGGGAGACCACTCAACCCTGCTGTCCAGACAAAAGAGAACCAGGCCAGGGGAAACTCCACCTTGCTGGTCAAACAAACAAGCACAAAGCCAGGGGAAAATTCCACCCTGCTGGTCAAACAAACGAGCACAAAGCCAGGGGAAAACTCCACCCTACTGGTCAAGAAAACGAGCGCAGAGGGAACCTCTACGTCGCGAGAGGTCAAAGTATGCAAAACAGATCACGACACGCACGTGGGGCCCACACGACGTGTGGCCCCAAGTCAACCCCAACTGAGTGCACATACAACCTCAGGTACAAACAACCACATGTACCTCCAAGCGCTCTTGTATACTCCCAGAGTATACCTCATTCCGGACCAAAGGCTATCGTGCACACGACACCCAGCGTCAACGCAAAGGCGTGACATAAAAAATCCACCTCAAAGCCCCAGGCACTACCAACGAAAACTTGTGAACCATTTACATCACTCTCCCAAGAGTGCGCGATCACACGCCAAGGGTCCGCTACAAACAAGGTAGGGAAAACAACCACTGAAGCACCTTCCATGCTTCCGCTGTTAATAAGGTCGTGCAAGAGGCTCCGCACAACCAAATGGATCACACTGTTGTAATCCTCGCAGAAAATCACACGAGATCGACTACTTACTCGCCTCAAATGGATATTCGACGGAAAAGTCACCAACACCGCCTCACGCCCGAACGGTGTCCCGTGATCCCGAGCCTCAGCCCTGAAAACAGTCTGGTGCATCACACCATCGCGATCCCCTCGGGAAAACACGTCAAAAGCACTAATCACTTGAGTTCCATGGATATCCGGAGAAAAAGGTGCATCCCGGTGCACCGCACACGAGCAGTGCCACGTGGGACCTGCATCCCAGTCCCAAAACTCAACGAACGGATCGCACCGTTGCGATCCTCTCAAAAAAGTACACGAAATGGACTATTCACCTGTCTAAAACGGTCGCCCGGTGATAACGCTAGAAATCACCGTCAACTCCCGAAACGGCCCTCGCGGGGCCCACATCATCGTGCGTAATTACAGTGGGAAGACTGTGCCAACGCGATGCCCTCGGAAAAACACCCAACATCGACTGCTCGCACGACCCGAACGGACGTCCGAGGAAAAAAGCCACCAAAAGATGCACGCAGCTCAAAAGACGGGCCGTGAGGCCCACGCCTCAACTTTGGACTCAACACCTGAAACCACCCTGGAAAGCTCTGCCTCGATGCTAGGGTCCCAACGCCACTGATGGCGCTCAAAACGGACGTCGGACGCGTCCGCGCCGTCCAAAACAAAAATCTCTGGAAAAACGCTCGTCCACTTAAAGACGCATCGCGCCTCCGAGGCCCCTTTTTTCAGGAATTAAAAATTCCCAAAACTAGCTCTAAACATTCCCCACGACGCAAGGTCCGCGCTTCCGCTGACGGCACACAAAACGGACGCCTGTAGCGATAGCTACGGCGTCAGAAATTCAAAGGGGCACTCCCTTGGGCCGGACCGGCCCGGACCGGCCGTTCCGCCCACAGCCGGCCCGCGGCCCGGCCGCGGGTCCGGTTCAAGCCGCCGCGGCCAGCTGTTCGCGGCCAACGCCACCGACTGGCCTTGATGGCTGGTCTCCTTTCCCGCAGCGACCCGCGACATGCGGGTCGCGGTCGCGCCGCACGCGGGGTCGCGCACCCCGCAACCCCCTCCTCCTACCTACACCGGCGCCGCAGCACGGAAACCCGGCCACCAGCATCTCACCCGGGGAGCCCCGCCATCAGCCGCCTCCGCTGAAGAGTGCCGCCACGCTGAGGAGCGCCGCCGCCTGCCACCGCACCTCGGACCACCGGAGCACCCAAACCGGCCGAAAACCGCCGAGACAACCCGAAATTCCCGCAAACTTCGGCGAATGATTGAGGACGCCTATGAACTCCGATATCAAATCTGAAATAAGCTTCGGAAAGAGAAAATTGTATACTACGCGTTCATGGGATTCGATTGATGTTTTGACAAGGAATAGACAGTGAAAAATGAGCTCAAAGTAGGTACGGCAATTGAAAATGCAAACGCAACATCCTACCTCATGGGCATTGCCCGAAGCTTCACGGGCGATCCGCCAGAGCCGCGCCTTGCCGGAGAGGAGGAGGTGATGGAGGGGAGCTTCCTCCTTCTCTTTGGGGAGCTTCTGGCACCAGGGGAGAAGAGGGGAGGAAGGGTATGTGTTAAGTGTTTAAATAGAAAACGCTTAACCACCCGCCCGTCGGCCCGAACCCGAACTCTCGACGGGGTCGCGGTTAAGCATCCTTTATGGTAAACACCACCTCCCGAGAACAATGGTGGTCTTATAATTTTAATCCGAGACCCAGTTCAAAAGTTATTAAACATAGCGCCCGAGGCCGCCAAATTATGAAAACGCCCCTAGAGCCATTTTTCACAGACGGGCCGCGCCCGAAAACTTATTCCCCTCCTAGGGTAAACGACATGCTCCGAACTCAACGGTGCCCCCAGTTTTCCAATCCCAGCCACCGTTTAAGAGATACTAGTGTTTCTCCATTAAACGAATAAATTAATTTATTAATTTATCCGTTTAACCTTCCGGAAGCGAGCGAGGGGTCCAAACATCCCGCGCCGACATGTTTTATGTCGTTCCTAGGGTAAATACCCCATTTCGGACCCATTCATACACTCAGATCTCTGATCTGAAGCTTTGTTTCGGAGTTATCGCATTTATTTGGTGGTTCCAGTGTGAACGCACTAAAAATTTAATTTCGGCCACTCCAGGGCTCGAAATCGCACGCCGTCTGAGGGCGCTGCTCTGGAATATTATCAAGAATATTCCAAAGTCTTTCTCAGCAAAAACCGGGTTCTTACATATTGTTTAATGGATTACTAAATTATATTGTATTAGATTGGGATATGAGGTTCCCTAAAAAGTTTTGGTGAGCCTTAAGAAATCACTTGATATAGAATTGAGTTTAACTACTACTTATCATCCTCAGACTGACGGTCTATCTAAAAGAACAGTTCAAACCCAAGAAGATATGTTGAGATGTTGTTCTATTGATTTTAAAGGTTTTTGGGATCAAAACCTTCTCCTAGTTGAGTTTTCTGAAGAAAAAAAATGTCTTTCACTCAAGATTTCATATGGAACCATATGAATCCCTCTATGGGAATAAATGTAGATATCCAACATGTTGGGATGAGGGTGGAGAAACAAAGCTATTGGGACCTGAGATTGTGGAAGAAGTGGTCAAGAATGTTAGAAACATTCAGTATCATATTAAGGCAGCTAAAAGACATCATAAAATTTATTCTAATAACTGATGGAGTGTTCAAGAATTTGAAGCTGGGGGAAAAGTGTTTCCACAAATCTCGCCCTAGAAGAAGATTATGAGATTCAAAAAGAAAGGGAAACTAATACACAAATACAACGGTCCCTTTAAGATTATTAAACATATCAAGAAGGTAGACTATTACTTGGAACTTCTTAAAAACCTAGGTCTAGTACATGATGTGTTCCATGTATCTATCCTGAGGAAATACATACCTGACCCGTCACATGTACTAAATTCAGAAGTCTTACTACTGCAGCATGATCTGTCTTATGGGGAATTACCAATTGAAATTTTGGACTATACAAAGAAAGTTCTACGAAAGAAGACCACTCACCTAGTCAAGGTTTTGTAGAGAAATAAATATTTATAGGAAGATACTAGAGAATATGAGGATATGATGAAGTATAATTATACTTATTTTTTTCCGAGTGATGAATTTTGAGGGAGAAATTAATTTTAAGGGGCGTAGAATGTAACACCCTATGTTTTTATGGATATTTTTTTCTAGAATAAATTAAATTTTCACTTAAGTCTTACAATGAAATAAATAAAACATTCCTTTCACACATAACCAAATCAGAATAAGTTACATGGAACATAAACATAGAAAAAATTATACAGAACATCATCTCAATCTACGTTACACGCAACATTGACTTAGTGTATATTACACACAACACTAATGTTTCTAAGTAACACCATTTTACTATTATAATTATTTAAATGAGATAATTATAACCTATCCATTAAACATAGTTCTGTGAATATTTATAAATAAATTTAATTTTTTTTTAAAAAAAATATATTAATAAAACATATTGATAATGAAAGATGTAATTTTTGGTAAAGTCCTTATATATTTAAAAATAACATTTTCTCAAATGAATTGCTTTTAATGTCAAATAAAAATTAATAAAATTAATTTTATATGAATTTATAATTTTAATTTGATAAAATAAAATTCATTATTTTAATTTAGAATTTATAAAATATATTAGGCCTATTTTTTGGGATATTTATGAGAAACATCATTTTTTGATGAATAGTGAAAAGTATCAGATTTTAATTCAAAACTTATTTTTCATCTATTTTATTTATAAGGTTAAATTATATTTTAATATGGTTTAATATTTTAATTAGATAATATTTTTATAAATTATTTATTTTTGGAAATTGAGATAAATTTCACTTTGAACATGGGTATAAAAATTTAACAAACGTTTGAATGGTTTTACTTTAAAAACACGCATTGGCAACCAGACTGTGAGATTAGTTTTAAATTAATTTCTACCATTTATGTGACTATATATTGGAAAAATAGATTCCTTATTTGTATTTATAATAATTTGTAATATATAATCCGTCTAGAATATTTTTTTATCAAAACATTTAGTGAAAGTTATTAAAATTAATTACAATTATTAAAATTAAATTAGGCTTAATAAGGGACTAAACTATACACTTAAGGCCCTAAAATCCCTTTAAACTTTTAGAAAAACTATTTTATGTCTCTATATAGATCCTATACTCAATTTTATATAATTTGGATCATTATTGGATCCACGTTCAAAATGAAAAATGTTGGTGGAATTCTCTCCTCAAATATTTACAAGAGTGCCACTCCTCCTTCATTATAAAAGGCCACCACCTCTTCCTATAATTCACACCACTAAAACCACATATATTCATCCAATATATTTTAAATAAAATTCCCCAAATCCCTCTCTTACTTTTATAATCCTCCACTTGGACAAAAACCAACCCATGGAATCCTTTTGGCATTGACCGAAAGAAGTTACGAATTAAGTGGTAACGTCTTCCCTCACTCTCATTTATTTTATTTTCTTTATCCACCCCTCGACTCTATTTATTACATGATTGTATAACAACACAAGTATCATAAATATACTAAGTTTTTTTTATTATAATTTTTATATCTACACCTACACACACCTTCATCTAATGGGTAACAAACACACTCTTAACGTGTATGACGATCTACTTCCTCCCTAAACGATGATTCTTTATTTTTTTCTTTATCATCTCTCATAGTAGAGATAATGATCGAAAATCTATTTAGATATGTCATATATTATATTTATTATTTCTTTAAGCTTGTTTATTATTTTTAAAACAAATATATTTTTACTTTACATTTGGTTTAAATACGATAATCTTGTTTGAGGAAGTGTGGACTACCGCCCCATCAAAGTGATGTGATTTGATCACACACTACATAAAATGTATTAAGGATGGGTTTAATGAACATATATGATATATATGATATAATAAATGTAATTTTATATTTATATTATATAAATATATACATATATGCATATATACATATATGTCATTTTGTATCTTTTTTAAATACGACAACAAAAAATGGAAATGACATTATTTGTACATATGGATTTCCGTCTCCATGAACTTTGTTTTAGATTTTATAATTTTATATTATAATTATTGTTATATTAAAAATAATGTGAATATGAATTATATTTATATCATGGTTTACATTCTTCAAACTTGATATAATTATAAGGACTGTAGATATAACAAATTAAGATATATGTTAAGAATAAAGAAAATATTACTCGAAGTAAAACCTTAACATAAGATTATTATCAAGAGGGTAATATAAGTTCACAATAAAGCCATATATGGTATTAGATATAATAATATGGTTCTTTATAAGATAACAAAATTATATTTATTATACAGGTTCTTTTAATGAGTAATATGAGAGTCAAGACAAAAGGAAAAATATTTTTATCTCACTTTCATTTCAATGAGATACATTCTTTAATCACCACTCACTTATTTGTTGAGGTGTATATAATTAAAAAAATGATTATAAGTCTTATATAATTAAATATATTTTTATTCACATATCCATTTTATTATATTACATTCATGATGTTTACGTTTCAAAAGTTAACAAATTGGTTAGCCAATTTTGTTTCAATTTTCCTTCTATGAGAAAATGGTTTTTTATACACCTAGATTTGTTTCAAGGTGTATATAATTCAATTTGACATGTTATATCATTAATATACTTAAATTTATGGTATTTTAAGAATCATGACATTTATGTTTCTTACATGGAGAGTGTGATATTATATTACCAAGTGATAAGTGTTTATTGAAACAATCTCATTGATTTTCAAGATTGGTTATGATTATGCTTAAATTAATAAAATATCATTATAAATCAGAAAAAAACATTATTTTTATTTATTCTACACTAGTTATTCGTGTTATCTACATGTCTTAGTACCATTTTCAGACTCTTTCGTTCTTAATATAATGTTTTTTTAGTAAAATCTGAATTTCTCTCTCTTTGGTTAGAAATATATGTCATTCAAAATCAATCATTTAAAAAAAATTCAAAATATATTTGAAGAACATTTTCAAGGTAAATGGATTATAAAAAATGATTTATAGTTTTCAATGATTACATTTTAATTTTTCAAATATATTTTCAAATAAATATGTTTTTAAAAGGTTTTATGTTTTAAAAAAGTTTTTTTTCAATTAAGGAAGCATATTTTCCTCAAGAATTTTTCTTAAAAGATCTTGGAAAATTATTACCCATCTCAGATACCATCAATTGGTGTTAATCATGACTTTATAGGTATATTATTCAATGTTTCCATTCATATTATTTCCTTAAATTGAATATATTTTGATGGAATTATATTGATAAAACCTATTTATATTTTATGGGTTATATGCTTTTGAAACCCGCTTCTTTTGATGGGATATTTTTATGATGAAATAATTATGAAACCAATATTTTTTCAGAGGTTATAAAATTATTACGTGTATATAATACCCATTTAATTTCTTGGGTTAAGATATGGTTATATATTATCTTGTGTTACATGAATGTTTGATTTCATATAAGATGGGTGGGACCTATATCTCCCCTTGATGCATTGGGTATTGATTTATATCTCGTGAGATCGATTAAGATGATCTTGGGAATGAACCTTGACTACTATGATTCCCATGGGAGTTAACTATATCTACCAATATGGTATTAAGAGTGAAATCATGCTATTAAGATCTCCATGGGAGTTAATCATGACTACCAAGATGGTATGGGGAGTGAGATTGTATTATCAAGATGGTCTTAGCAGCGATTCCTTGGATACTATGGAAATCATAATATATTCTTATTTATCTTCAATAATTCCATATTTTATTCATATGTTATGATTTCATGTATTACATTCTTAATTTACTTGTGATTAATGTCTTATGAACTTCCGAGATTTATACCATGTTTGATGCATATGATGTTTGATATACTGGGTATGATATTCTAATTTCATGATCATGTTATGATACCATTACGCTCAAGATTATACTTACATGTCTCCCTTGTTTACCCTTACTAAGCATATGATCTCAACCCTTTATATGTATCCTTTACCCATGTTATGAATATAATTATTATGTTTTATGTGTCTAAAAATGTTTTTAGTCAATAAGAACGAAGTGGGAGATGATATCGCTCATTTATATACCATTTTTTATGTTTCCATGTTTCTAATGGAACTCAACTAATACAGTCATTTATAATATGTTTTTATAATGTTTTATGTATTCCAAAAAAATTATGTAATGTTAATGTATAAAAAGTGAGGGTTTCTATATGATATGTCTAAAAGGGATCTATTTATGAAGAACATAGTAGGATATGATATAGAACATTTATGAATGAGTTTTTTATGTTTCCATGTTTCTAAAGGCACTAGACCTATATGATTTTGGTGTGAATCATTATATTAGGAAATTAATATTCATCTTTTAAGATATAACATTTAGGTATGAAAATTAAGGGTCTCTATAGTTGGTATGAGATCATGTTTTATTTTTCCTTTCTAAAACAGGTTGAGAAAAATATAGTATGAAACCTAGGAATATGTACTAGTATAGGATAACATCATAATGATTTTGTAATGATCATGGATAAATTAGTTTCATTCTAATGTGTAATATATTGAAAATAATGGTCCTTGATTTAAACATTAAATGCATTGTTTTTTCTGATTATGTGGTTTTCCACAACAATTATCATTGCAGACAATAGTTTTTTTTATTTTATTTAATGAATAGAACCCAAAGTAATAGTTGGAATAAAGAATGTGACATCCAATGAAATGATCATCCTGATTCACAGCTGAATGGATTAAGATATTGTATGAAATATCTTATGAATATGCTCACTCAACTCTCTCAAAAAATTAGTGTAAACATAGATCATGTTCAACTTATAAATATACTAAGGGGGGAGCGACATGTTATTGAATATTTTAGGTGACAATGACCAACAACCTTGTTTGGTTATTCTAATCAAATATTTTATAAGAAATAGATAAATGTTGTGGAAAATATTTTTTTATTCTTAAATGTTATGACCATTAAAATTTTTTACTAGTTCTTTATAATTTTGAAGGTCTATAATATCAATGGTGGAATATTATTACGAATACAATGAAATATGAGGAAATTGTTTGTATAGAATGGGATTTGTTTAAGGGAATATTTTTTGGTAAGTACTTCCATCATTTTCTATAAATACAAATGGAGAAGGAGTTCATTGATCTTAATCTTATGTATAATGAATCCATTAGTACATATGAAAATCAATTACAATACTTTCCAGGTATTATTCAAGTTTAATCATCAACCCGTAAAAAAATTGATCGATTCATTAGTGGTTTGAAACCACGTCTTTGAAAGGAATTATCCTTGAAGGACATTGGAATCTATGAAGAAATCATTCAATGTGTACTAAAATTTGATATAGTAGCTAGAAACCCTCATGGTTTTGGTGATAAGAAAAGTAAGATGAAGAAACATGGAAACTCAAATGGTTTTCTACATGGAAGAAATTGTTTCAGCCTCTTAATTGACAAAAAAAATGTGCAAATGATCAGTTAGGTGAATTCCTGAGAGGAAAAAGATAATATTTCAAGTGTTTAAATCCTTTCCATTGAGAAAAATAATATCAAATTGATGTAAAGAGACCGGTCAATTAAATGAATGAATATATAGCTCAATAGAATTCACTACAAACACTTATGTGATATAAATTCGATGATTTTGGGAACAATATGAATCAATGACCTAATACAAGGGATTTGAAGATAGCATTTGGGGTCCTAAATTAGTGGTTAAGTAAACCCTATAATCCAGCATTAACTGGGGTTCAATCCAAGGAATTATCAAATATGGGGATTTATGGGATTTGTGGTCAGGAAATGTTGTATGTTTGGTGTGGATGGTTATAGAGGTTAAGTCATTTTCGGAGGGTGGTGATGATGGTTGGTGATGTCTAGTGACAAGTGTACAAGGTGGGGGGGGTCTCAGGCAACAACAGTCGATGGTAATGATGAGCCTAATAATGTTTTGATAGAAGTATCGAAAAATTTGTGATAGTCTGATCGGTGTGTAGTGGCAGGCATTAGTGTATCCAATTATGGTTTTGTGTGGTGATTGTTGGGGTGTGAAGGTTTTAGTGAGACAAAGACCACCATTGAGGAAATAAAAGAGGTGGATTAATGAAAAAATGGAAAAAAAGATTCCCTATACCTATACAGATATAGATGGGGTTCATAGAAACTTCTCCTAGATTTGCAAGGATACTAGATTAATATGAATGAGATGGTATGAAATATTTCATCATGACCAGAAACCATGCATTAAAGGAGGAATTGTTTGTTTTGAATCATTAAAAAGTGTAGGAGTTTTATAAATATATATATATTGGGTGGGGATTAATTTTATTGTCAATATTTGGGGCCTTCAAGGGCCCTATATATGGAAATATATATTGGTAACAAGTTGTATAGAGAAGGGTTTTGGAAGTTAGAAAAGTATGTTTTCCCCGAGTGTTTTATTTTTTTTCAAAAAGATAAATAAATTCACACTGATTTTTTTTAAAATATGATTATGATTTACTGATTTTTATTTCTCAAGTATCATATGTTTTTTGGACAACTTTTGATGCAATACTTATGAAGGAAAGGGGGATTAAAGGTGTTGTCAATCATATTCAGGTTTGGTTGGAAAGAATGATATTACTGAAAGTGAAGGAATTTATAGTACATTCAATTGAAAATTTTATGATTCTAAAGGTGATTGAACAAAGGTAATATATCATGAAATATATTGGTTCACGATGAAAGAGAATCAGAATGGTTGGTGTTTCCAAAGATGATTTGTAAGGTGGCACTGTTACCATGTGTTTTCCAGATTTTTGGGCATCAAAATCAGGAGTTTTTTTGGAAAGGGAAGAGTTTTCTCCAACAGATTCCACAAATCCTATTTCACAGACCCCAAATCACATTTCATGAGACGCATAGGAGGTACTCATAATAGAAATGGAAAATAGGAAATGGAAGGATTCCGAAAAGTAGCTACATGTGGATTGTGAATCACTCTACGCATACATCCAAGGGAAAAATGGTTTATAGAAGGATTACATTTCAAGGGAGTTTTTTAGTTCATGGGAAGGAAATTATTTCAGGCTAATATGTAGTGATTACATTGTAAGAGGAATTATCTACTGTAAGGAATGAATGGCACTGCATGGATCATAGAGGAAAAAATAATTCACGGGAGGATCATAGTCGAAAATGAAGGTTGTCCCACATCGAAGTTTTTAGTAAATTGGATTTGTGAGATTTTAGGATTTATTTTCCTATATAAAGGACCCTAATCCCATCATTAAGTGAGAGATATGTTTATAAAAAGAGATCATTATTTCGGGAATATTTTTGAGAAGTCTGAAGTTGTTCGAGAATAAGTATTCTGTGAAAGAGTAATTAGTTAGTAGAGGAATGATTTATGCGAAGGAAGAAATTCTTGGGGATAGTTCCAAGAAGAATTTTTTGGGGATCAGTATCATGTAAGTGAAAATGGACCTCATAAAAAAGGTTGTCTATGAGTCATTTTCAATCTATGGAGCATAAACAACCTAAGTAAGAATAGGTGGTTCAAGAAGCACTCACTCTACATGGTGCAACTCATTTTATAGAAGATACAAGCAACTCATGGGGGAAGAAGGATAGTTCACTGAGGACTGAAGGAAGTTCCTATTATCTTTTATATAGGAAAGAGAAGAATTGTTTTGAAATATCAACTTTTGTTAAAGTTGATCGAGAATAAAAGTAACATTGTACTGCATCATTTTGTGCTAGAAGAAGCACACATACTATTGGATTGTTTACAAAGTGATACCTGAATGTAAGGGATTATCCTAATCATAATATTTCACACAAAATGAATATTTTATAGAGGATTTTGTGGTATTAGTTTGTTTCCAAATCATACCAAGGACGTAGCTACTCTTGTTGGGTCATGTAAATTCTTGTGTTCTTGTAGATGTGTGTTTGATTTTTTTTCAGTATTTAATGAAATCATTAACAGGAGGAGAAAGTTGTTTCATTTGTATGAAACATAAAAGAAAATGATATCATTGATTCACCCATCCGTATCAATGATACATGAATCCGAAAAAGGAATATTCAATATATGCTTCTAGGACCAATGGGCCATGTAAGATTCCCCCTAGACCATTGAAATGGGTTTATCCAAAAACAATAAAAAATTATTCCCTTCAGAATCTTATTAATGAATATTTCAATCCATAATAATTTATTAATTCAAAGTATAAAGGGAAATATAATGAAATTAAAACAATTGAAGTGAATCATTATCGGTAGGGAACAATTATCCTCCACTATTGAATTGGGGATTCCATATTGATGTTTTTTAAGAATCCCAATGAAAATATTATCCTTTGTCAAATTTTATGTAATTATAATAATTTATTATCTCTCACTATATAGATTTCATATATATTTTTATAATTAATAAATCATATTTTATATTCTGAAGAACTTATGATCATATATCAGTAAAAGTATAAACCCAAACATCTAATTGAAATATATTTTTGTCTAATATAAGAGCTATTTTAAATAATATGGGGAAATTGTTTTTTATAATAATTAATGATTTTAATGTGAAATTGTGGGAAATGTTTTGTATATATTGAATAATATATGATTATGTTATATTCATTTTGTTATGATAATTTTTGAGTGACTAAAATTATTATTATGATGATCATGTAATTATATGAGGTCAAATACGTTTTGGGTTTTGAATATTGTGAGTAATATTTTATAGGAGTGTTATTGATAACTGTTAGTGGAATGTATTAATTTGAAATTTGGATATTATTTTTTGAGGTAAAAGTATAGTTTATCATAACCTGTACTAACCATTTTGGATTTTGATAATATGTATTGGCTTAAGGAATTACTTATAGATCTCATAATTTTTAAAAATTCTATTATGAAAGAAAAAATCATCTTGAATATCCATCTCCTAGTGTACGAAATTAATTTTAGTTTATTGAAACACAACCAGGGGATGAGATTATGATAATGATATAGAAATTAATAAATTATGTTTATTTCATTAATAGCTTTAACTTTAAACAAAAATAATCCTTAGACTTTAGTAAATAGACCTTGAAATATTTTTTTTATCTATTTACTTTTCTTACTTAGAAATCAATAGGCTTTTAACCCATCATTGATTTACAATTTTGTGGTGGTTAAATTTATCTCAACCATTTTATCTATCACTGTCTATTAATATATGAGAATATGTTTTCTCTTACATGTCCATATTTTTATTTCCCAATAATTTCCTCTTAATTGGAAACATAGTTTTTTGTGACATTCATAATTTCATTTCCCTTCTTTTAAGGTGAAGTTTTTTAACCCTTTTTACGATGTGGGTTTTCAACAAAGGATTTTTCAAATATCATACCTTTGATTACCGGGAAAAATTTTAAATTGTGAAAAATAAATTTATTAATGGAGGGGGAGAATATAACACACTGATATTGTAGAACATATCTCTCTTAAAATATTTTTTTTCTTTTAGAGCTTACATTACACGTAACACCGAGTCTAAAACAATTGTGATACACAATTAAAATATTATAATATAATTTGATAGTTATAACCTATCAATTAACTGGGAGGGTATGAATATGATTATATAATTTATTAAATATATATAAATATCTTACTTAACATAAATGTATTGATAAATTCTTCATAAATAATCCTTCATTTTAGTAATGTTATTTGATGCTTCATGAATACGCCTTCCTCAAAACTGTTTTTTTTCTTTTTTGGAAATATATTATAAATATTTAAAAAAAATTAGAAATTTTATTTAATAAAAATTATTTTCTTTCAAATCATCATAAAAATATTATATTGGGTTTAATTTTTGGGATTTTTTGAAATGAATTATTTTTTTAAATAGTGACAGATACTAAATCTTATTGAAAATAGTATTTTTGACTCAAATTAAAAAACGTTAAAAAATTTAATCTTTTAAAGTAAAAATAGTTCTATAATAAGATTACTAATCTAATTAAGTCCATTTGAATCTATTTTAATATTTAATTTGATATAAAAATATTTTTATACTTAAAAAGGCATTTATTTCTAAAATATGGTTTTCATTCGGTTTCGAACATTTATATTAATAGTAATTTATGTAAATTATAGAAATTAAATTTTTTTAAATTGAATTTATTTTTGGGTTAATTAAATAAAAATTATACTAGTATAATGTTTTTGAATTTTTTATGTAGAATTTAAATTTTTAGTAAATAGTAATCAAATACAGTTTTTTTAAAAACTATATCTTTTTTGATATCGATATGACCTAAACAAAATAAAAAATTTAATAAACTTATGGGTGAAAAAATTGAGAAAAAATAATTATAAAATAATGCAAAATTAATTCAAAAAATATATATTATAATTTATTCCACGATAAATATTAAAATCATTTTTAGTGCTGAAGCGAAGCTTGTGCAGCACTACAAAAGTAAATTTTGTTGCTCTAAAAGAAATATTTTATATGGAATAATTAATTTATAAATTAATTATTATAGATAATTTTTTTGTTAGGAATGATTTTGGGAGTTATATAACAAGTAGATTATCCATATTCTTGTGCAATGCTTGTGCAAGGTCATAAAAGTCAAAATAACATATTACCTATGTTTTCAGGACATATATATGTGTTGAAATACATATTTAAAGAATTTAAATGTTTATGTTGAAAGTAATAAACTTACATTAATTATTTTAATTTTTTATATTTTTTATGTAATAAATAAATCCCTTAAATTATTTCACAATGCCGACACTACATTTATTTCATTAATAGAAAAATAAAATAAAGGATTTTAAAAATAATAATAAAATATAATTGGACATAGATAAAGTATCCCATGAATTATCTAAATATATATGACAAATTAGATATGTTTTATATGTTTATATTTGAAATTACACTTTTTCTTGATGTATTAAAAGTCAAATTAAAGGAATAGTGTCAAAATTGACATTAATGATATTTTACAAAAATAATATTTTTATAATGTTTTTTAAATCATAAAAATATTTAATTAAGAAAATTCGGATATAATATTTTATTAAATATAATTAATTCCCCTTTATGGTCCAATTTACCCCTTATAAGTAAAAATCACATCCTTTAATATTGAAAAAAATATAACACAGGTAAAATTAAAATTGGTTAATTAAGGGTTATTCAAAATTATAATTTCTAAAATTTCACCAAAACATTTCTAAATTATATCTATTTGATGCTATTATAAACCTATTAAAAGTTATCATAGATTACCTAGTAATGTTTATAAATTTTTCTTCAAGAATAATTTATTATAATTTAATCTCTTGAGAAATTTCAAAAGGGACCCTCAGCACAATTGAAAAAGGCAACCTACACCCTCACTTATTTACACCAAATTTTTCCTTAAAGCTAGATCAAATGATAAAAATTTATCTTATAAACTTTATTATATGAATTCTAGTTGTTTTTTCATCCCAAAATAATAAACCCAAGGCCCTTTATAGGAAATATAATGGAATCATTTTAACCAAGAGGTAATTACCTTAACCAATCTCTTTATTTTCAAATCATATTTACCTCCAATAAACCTATGGTATTTTTATTACATAATATTTTTAGTAACCTAAATAATAAAAAATTTATTATGATTATGAAAACTCCATTATATACCCTTGTTCCCATCAAATGATAAGTGTAAGTATTGTTTGTGTGTATGTACGGCTTACCGTATGCACGTAAAGATACAATTAATTTTTCTTTACCATATTTTATAGATGGATTTTATGACTAATTAAATATATATTTATTATATTTATAAAATTATCATACTAATATAATTATATTATCACATATACCTACTTACCATCTAATCTTTTGGAAAATGATAATGACCTTCTTGTGTACTTGGGAACTACCACCTCCATGTAGCGATGTGATTCATTTTTCATTTACGCTTTACATTGTTGGTAATTAGGATAAATTGATGAATATATATTATATATAAGATATATTAATTATTCTATAAATGTGAATTAATATTTACCCCACTTTCATTCCATCCTTCAAAAAATAAAAACAATGTCCATACGTATGTATGACGTAGTGTCTCCATGAATGGGGTAATTAATTTTTCTATATCTAACATATATGGATGAATATAAATTTTTATATAATAAATATATATTATATATTAATAATTGTTTATATTGGGTAGGTGATGTAACCATGATAAATTTATAGTGACCATAACTACTGAACTGATATAGTCATGATAAAAAAAATTTTCACACCTGGAAATAAATATTTTAATAAGGGATTATTTGTAAAAGGGGGTTTTCAAATGTTATAAAGGTATAAAATATGGTATTACATGTTTTAATACGAATATATTTTATAATTATAATAAATTTAAATTTTTTATAAATAAGGTTAGTGTTCTTTCGAAGTAAGGTGAAATCAAGGTGGGGGTTTTATTTTACATTATGACTATTTATCAGGATAGTTTATCATTAACATCTGATGATGAAATATATTTATCTATGTATCTATATACTCTTGAATTTAATTATACTATAGTTATTTATTCAAAATACACGTTTTCCTTTCATTTTACTCACCTTATGTACTTAATATACTAAAAAAATGTTTTTATGGAAAATCAACATTATTTCTCTCTCTGGTCAAAAAAATATTTTATTTCATATCCACATTTTTAGAAAAAAAATTAAAGAAAGTGTTTAAAATTATCCTATTAATTTTTTAAATTATTTTTTACCCATGTATGAATTTTTATAAAATAGTTTTAAAGGAATGTTCTTATCATTTTCCAAGTGAGGTACTTTATGACTTTTCTGACAAAAATATGGAAGTAATGTTTTTTAACTTATAAGAAACTAATGCCTTTTCCCAACATCATTACTAAATTTTTATTTGAATCCTCTATTACAATTTTAAATGGTTATTTTCAAATAAATTGTTTTACTTTATAATTGGGTATCTTTTTTAAAATTATTTATTTCAAAAATGAAAAGGTTATTTTCCCCAAGAATGTTTTAATGATATTTTAATGGTATTTCTATTCATAAAATAGAACAACCCAAAATTTCCCTTATTATTTACTAGGGATATGATCCAATTATACCATCATATTATTTTTGTATATGTTTTTTTATGATGACAGGATGTTGATGAAACCCATTCCATTTTTCCACAGGTTATACTTTAATGAAAGGTTTATGGATTCTATTTCTTTTCACGAGTTCTACAATTTTGAATGTTTAATGATTTTATGGATCACATATACATGATTTTATTTATATAATGGGTGGGACTTATATCTACCTATAATTAATTGGGTAAATAAAAATAAATCATTAGGTAAATTTGTTATACATGAACCTAATTTCATGTTTATGATTTTATGCATGGACGTTGATATTATGACTTTAAGATCATGTGTTGACCTGGTTTCTTATACATAAGTTAATGTGAGTTCCTTATATCATTTAACCAACTTAATGACTAAATTTGTTTATATTTATACATGTTCAAAATGTTATATGTTTATGATTATGACACAATTAAATGTTTTAAACCAATGTTAAACTCTAATGGATCATAATCTTTGACTGTTTTATTATTCATTTCTTTTTAACTGCCACACTTCATACCATGGATCAAGATTATGACCTGTGGTATCAAGGGTGTATGTTTAAAATGTTAAATATCATTTTCTCACACTCTTATTCTCATTTTATCCTTATGTGATAATGTATATCTCCCTTTTCTATCCTTAATAATCATGTGAGATCAAACTTTATTATGTTTACTTTCCCTAGGTTATGAAGAAATTATTTAGAAATGATATGTCTAAGAAGGGTTCTAGTTATGAGGAACATAGTGGGAGATGATATAGATCATTTATGAACTATTTTCTTATGTGTATAAGTTTCCAAAGGTAGTAGACCTATATTATTATGGCATGGATCATTATTTTATGTAATGAATATTGATTAATTAAGATGAATTATCTATATATAAAAGTGTGGCTCGCTAAAGAATCATCCTTAAACAGAATTTTCAATATAATTAATGAGAAGTATTGTCTATATTATCTACATAGTTTATTTTCAATTTCCATATATGAACACAATCTTTCCTTGTTCATGGATCAACATTGATGATTCATATCTTGTGATAAAAGTTTAATCTTATGTGATCATGTATATTGTAATGACACAAAGTTTTCAATGGAAATTTCCATCTTGTAAATATTTCATAGAATCACGTGAAATCACAACACAATGAACAACTATGTATTATGCGACCTTTAAAAATATGTTTTTTTACTTCTTTGATTTGAATTTCGAAAATATGACATACATGGTTTTGATCCGTAAGATATTTTGAGTCTAATATAACCAACTTATTTTTTAGTAAATAGTAGCATACCCTTATGAATAGTAAAGTTACCCTTATGAATACTGACATACCGTAATAAATAGTACCATACCTATGATAGTATATAAACAAGATTCAAGTGGAAGTATGATATACATACATCTGGGAATAATAGAATAAATTTTCTAAAATTGTTTTTCTTGAGTAAATTGTGATTTTAATTAAAAATTAAATTAATCATATTTAGAAAATTATTTTTGAAATATAGATTTCATTTTTATATTCTATATGTCAAAAAATGTTTAAGGTGAATATTTTGTATTTTTCAAAAATACATGAATTTTGGAAGAATAGTAAAATATGATAATTTATAATAAATGATAAATAATGGATTTATTGATTCATTGATGATGATCTGGTGATGTAAGCCTAATTTTATCGGAATCATATGCACTTGTTACTATTTTTACTCATAGAAGAATCACTATTTATAGTCTTGATGGAAAATAATAAACTAAGGAATTAAATATTTTGAAAACCCTCCTCTCCCCCACTATAAAAACCACCCACACTTCCCTCTTCTTTTCACTTCTCTCAAGCCTTGTGCCTTGCCTATATTCTTTAAAAATCTCTCCCCAAGATCCTTCCCCATGTCCAGAATCCCTTGGACCCCTCAAACGAAAAAATCCTCTCCTATTAAGAGGCTAGGGTCAATATGTATTAACATCGTTTTTAGTATTTTGATGAGTCTTGGACAATATGATACCATTTTTTCCAGCATTGGAAATATTTTTATTATACCATTGTGTAATTCTAGTGAAAATATGATTTATTCCTTTATATAGATCCTTGTTAATATGATTATGTTTACTTAGTGATTACCTTTGCTAATATTTTCCTAGATTCGAGAAATACTTATAGATATTTGTAAAATTTATATCCTCCATGATGATCTATTCATTTCATATGTCTCAATATGATCACATTACTATATCACGATGACTGGTTAGATTTCATGATTATTTCTTCATTAAATATAATTTATCCATTTAAAAATATATTACAAATATGGGATTTTATTTCATGATTTTTTATTTATAAAGTTTTAAACATTTTTCGATGGGAGATTGCTGATCGACTCACTACCTTGTATTTATAAAACTTTACTATGATTTATATTCTCATCCCAATTTCCCTAACGATTTTTACTGGGATTAAATATTAGAAGGAAAAATTTTGAAAACGTATTTATTCTTGTAAATAAATCAATATTATGATTTATATTATTCACTTTTATTGTATATATTCGTTATGTATTTATAAATATATTTTTAAATCACTACGGGAAAAATGGGTTTTTGCGACGGGTTATTTGCGACGGGGATAAATCCCGTCGCAAATAAGCAGCCTTTTGCGACGGGATTGCTTTCCCCGTCGCAAAAGAACTGGCGCCTTTGCACGCCAAATCGCGGGAAACATATTTGTGACAAGGTGGTTATTGCCCGTCGCAAATAGTCGGCGGCGGTAAAATGTATTTGCGACGGGAATATTCCCCCGTCGCAAATAGTATGTCGGCAGATGGTTATTTGCGACGGGACTCGTCGCAAATAACTATTTAACCGTTGACCATAATAAATGATGGCTAAGGTATTTGCGATGGGTACCGTCGCAAATAATATTAGTTGCGACGGGCTACCCGTCGCAAATGGACCCGTCGCAAATAATCTAACCTATAAATACCTCCATCCGTTTTTTTCAATTCATTCTCAAACTCCATCTTCTTCTTCTCTCAAAATTTTATTTCTAGAGTTCAGTGTTTCTCAAGTTTAATTTTTTTCTCCGGAGTTGATATTGAAGTTTTCAAGAACGACCACAGATCAACCTCAGATCAATTTTCAAGGTATTTATGTTCATTTTAATTTAATATTTATTTTAAATTTTTTATTAGTTTCAATTATTCTTAATTAGTTGTAATTTAATTATGTTTACATTGTTTTGTTTTTTAATAAATTTAAATTATTAGTATTGTTCATAGTTAATGATAATTAGGAATAATTAGTAATAATTTTTAATAATTAAGAATAAATATTAATAATTAGTAATAAATACCAATAATTAGGAATAATAACATTATTACATTATTAGTATATTTTATTATTAATATTAAAATAATATAATTTTTTATATTATATACAATTCTCTTTTCATCTATGTGTTTTCTGTCTTCACAAGTATTATTTGTGTGTGGAGACAGAAAACACACAGATAAAAGGAGAATTGTATATAATATAGAAAATTATATTATTTTAATATTAATAATAAAATATGCTAATAATGTTATTATTCCTAATTATTGGTATTTATTCCTAATTATTGGTAATTATTCATATAATTACTAATAATTAGGAATAATTACCAATAATTAGCAATAATTAGGAATAATTAGGAATAATTAGTAATAATTACCAATAATTAGTAATAATTCCCAATAATTAGTAATAATTACCAATAATTAGTAATACTTACCAATAATTAGTAATACTTACCAATAATTAGTAATAATTACCAATAATTAGTAATAATTAGTCATAATTACCAATAATTAGTCATAATTAGTAATAATTATCACTAATTATCAATAATTAGTAATAATTAGTAATAATTACCAATAATTACCACTAATTAGTAATAATTAGGAATAATTACCAATAATTAGAAATAATTAGTAATAATTAGTAATAATTAGGAATAATTAGTAATAATTAGTAATAATTAGTAATAATTAGTAATAATTAGGAATAATTAGTAATAATTACAGATAATTACCAATAATTAGTAATAATTAGTAATAATTAGTAATAATTAGTAATAATTAGGAATAATTAGTAATAATTAGGAATAATTAGTAATAATTACCCATAATTAGTAATAATTACCAATAATTATCAATAATTACCGATAATTACCAATAATTAGGAATAATTATCAATAATTAGGAATAATTACCAATAATTAGTAATAATTACCAATAATTAGTAATAATTACCAATAATTAGGAATAATTACCAATAATTAGTAATAATTACCAATAATTAGTAATAATTACCAATAGTTAGTAATAATTACCAATAATTAGTAATAATTACCAATAATTACCAATAATTACTGATAATTAGTAATAATTAGTAATAATTAGGAATAATTACCGATAATTAGTAATAATTAGTAATAATTACCAATAATTAGTAATAATTATTAATAATTAGTAATAATTACCAATAATTAGTAATAATTACCAATAATTAGTAATATTTACCAATAATTAGTAATAATTACCAACAATTACCGATAATTAGTAATAATTACCGATAATTAAAAATAATTAGTAATAATTAACAATTATTAGTAATAAATACCAATAACTAGTAATAATTACCAATAATTACCCATAATTACGGCTAATTACCAATAATTAGGAATAATTACCAATAATTAGGAATAATTACCAATAATTAGTAATAATTACCAATAATTACCAATAATTATGAATAATTATCAATAATTACCGATAATTAGTAATAATTAGTAATAATTAGTAATAATTAGTAATAATTAGTAATAATTACCAATAATTAGTAATAATTAGTAATAATTAGTAATAATTAGTAATAATTAGTAATAATTAGTAATAATTACCAATAATTAGTAATAATTACCAATAATTAGTAATAATTACCAATAATTAGTAATAATTAGTAATAATTACCAATAATTAGTAATAATTAGTAA
This sequence comes from Viscum album, assembly GCA_963277665.1. NCBI lineage: Eukaryota > Viridiplantae > Streptophyta > Magnoliopsida > Santalales > Viscaceae > Viscum > Viscum album. The sequence goes on from OY728155.1 coordinate 806,990,437, forward strand.
TAATGGCCAATAATTAGTAATAATTAGTAATAATTAATAATAATTACCAATAATTAGTAGTAATTACCAATAATTAGTAATAATCACCAATAATTATCGATAATTAGTAATAATTAGTAATAATTAGTAATAATTACCAATAATTAGTAATAATTAGTAATAATTAGTAATAATTAGTAATAATTACTAATAATTAGTAATAATTAACAATAATTAGTAATAATTACCAATAATTTGTAATAATTATCAATAATTAGTAATAATTACCAATAATTAGTAATAATTAGTAATAATTAATAATAATTAATAATAATTACCAATAATTAGCAATAATTACCGATAATTACCAATAATTAGTAATAATTAGTAATAATTACCAATAATTAGTAATAATTAGTGATAATTACCAATAATTAGTAATAATTAGTAATAATTAGTAATAATTACAAATAATTAGTAATAATTACCAATAATTAGTAATAATTAGTAATAATTAGTAATAATTAACAATAATTAGTAATAATTACCAATAATTAGGAATAATTACCAATAATTACCGGTAAATAAGAATAATTACCAATAATTACCAATAATATTTGTAATAATTACCAATAATTAGTAATAATTAGTAATAATTACCAATAATTAGTAATAATTAGTAATAATTAATAATAATTACCAATAATTATTATTAATTACCAATAATTAGTAATAATTACCAATAATTACCGATAATTAGTAATAATTAGTAATAATTAATAATAATTACCAATAATTAGTAATAATTAGTAATAATTAGTAATAATTACCAATAATTAGTAATAATTAACAATAATTAGTAATAATTACCAATAATTAGTAATAATTACTAATAATTAGTAATAATTACCAATAATTAGTAATACTTACCAATAATTAGTAATAATTACCAATAATTAGTAATAATTACCAATAATTAGCAATAATTACCGATAATTACCAATAATTAGTAATAATTAGTAATAATTACCAATAATTGGTAATAATTAGTAATAATTAGTAATAATTACCAATAATTAGTAATAATTACCAATAATTAGTAATAATTAGTAATAATTAGTAATAATTAGTAATAATTATTAATAATTAACAATAATTAGTAATAATTACGAATAATTTGGAATAATTACCAATAATTACCAATAATTACCGGTAAATAGTAATAATTAGTAATATTTAGTAATAATTAGTAATATTTAGTAATAATTAGTAATAATTAGTAATAATTACTAATAATTAGTAATAATTACAAATAATTAGTAATAATTACCAATAATTTGTAATAATTAGTAATAATTAGTAATAATTAGTAATAATTTCCAATAATTCGTAATAATTACCAATAATTAGTAATAATTATTAATAATTAGTAATAATTAGTTATAATTACCAATAATTAGTAATAATTAACAATAATTAGTAATAATTACCAATAATTAGTAATAATTACCAATAATTAGTAATAATTAACAATAATTAGTAATAATTACCAATAATTAGTAATAATTACCAATAATTAGTAATAATTACCAATAATTAGTAATAATTACCAATAATTTGTAATAATTAGTAATAATTAATAATAATTACCAATAATTAGCAATAATTATTGATAATTACCAATAATTAGTAATAATTAGTAATAATTACCAATAATTAGTAATAATTAGTAATAATTAGTAATAATTACCAATAATTAGTAATAATTACCAATAATTAGTAATAATTAGTAATAATTAGTAATAATTAGTAATAATTAGTAATAATTATTAATAATTAACAATAATTAGTAATAATTACCAATAATTAGGAATAATTACCAATAATTACCAATAATTACCAGTAAATAGTAATAATTAGTAATAATTAGTAATAATTAGTAATAATTACCAATAATTAGTAATAATTACCAATAATTAGTAATAATTACCAATAATTAGTAATAATTACCAATAATTAGTAATAATTAGTAATAATTAGTAATAATTAGTTATAATTTCCAATAATTAGTAATAATTACCAATAATTAGTAATAATTATTCATTAGTAATATTTACCAATAATTAGTAATAATAAGTAATAATCAGTAATAATTAGTAATAATCAGTAATAATTAGTAATAATTAGTAATAATTAATAATAATTAACAATAATTAGTAATAATTAACAATATTTAGTAATAATTAACAATAATTAGTAATAATTACCAATAATTAGTAATAATTACCAATAATTACCCATAATTACCAATAATTACCCATAATTACCGATAATTACCAATAATTAGAAATAATTACCAATAATTAGGAATAATTACCAATAATTAGTAATAATTACTAATAATTACCAATAATTAGTAATAATTACCAATAATTACCAATAATTAGTAATAATTACCAATAATTACCAATAATTACCGGTAAATAGTAATAATTAGTAATAATTAGTAATAATTAGTAATAATTAGGAATAATTACCAATAATTAGGAATAATTAACAATAACTAGTAATAATTAGTAATAATTACCAATAATTAGTAATAATTAGTAATAATTAGTAATAATTACCAATAATTAGTAATAATTACCAATAATTAGTAATAATTACCAATAATATTAGTACTATGAAAATAATAAAAAAATTATATAATATTAAAATTATCAATATTTGTAACAGGTTTTGCTTTATTCTCAACATATTCATTTCTTAAAGGGTCAATTTTTAGGTCTATCTCAATAAAAAGTTTGCGACAGTCGTGTATGTTGTAAACTCTATAATTATCCTAGCTTGAGTGTTTTTCCTAACAAATTATTCAAAACCAGTAATACTTTTATATTTTATAGAAAAATATGGAACAACGAGGTCGTCAACAATCATTATTAGGTGACCGCATATGGATAAATCAACGGAGAAATCCAAACGGTTCTGGTTTAAATCCAGTATATGTAGAGGGTGTGGAGGCTTTTTTATCATTTTCGGCATCAAATCCAGAATTTGTTTCAAAAGGCAAAATAAAATGCCCTTGCAGAAATTGTGCATTGAGAACGTTTGACACGTTTGACAAAGTGGGGGAACATCTCTTGCGTTTTGGTTTTCAACCAGATTATGTTTTTTGGTATCAACACGGTGAACGCAGTTCCAGAGCAGGTGATACCAACTTGATTCCGGATCCATCCTGGTTTCATGATTTAGTGCATGATGTTGGAGGTTCATCTGTTCAACATACAGAAACTCCGGCTGATATAACTTCAAATCCTGAGTTGGCACCGTCTGAATTGTATGAGTTGTTGAGGTATGCTGAGGATGCATTATATCCTGGCTGCAAGATGAGCAAATTAGAAGCAGTTGCAAAATTTATTGCTATCAAATCAGATAATGGAATGTCAAACACCTATTTTGACCTGATATTTTCTTTGCTTAAAATACTGTTACCCGAAGGAAATGTTTTGCCTGCAAATTACTATGAGAGTAAGAGGCTGTTTCGAAATTTGGGACTTACTTGTCAGAAGATTCATGCATGTTCAAATGACTGCATTTTATATTCTGGGGAAAATGAGTCATTGGATAGTTGTCCCACATGTGGGAAACTGAGATATAAAGAAGGACAATAGGGAAAGTCTGGTTTGATTCCTGTAAAACAGTTGAGATATTTTCCACTTACATCCAGACTTCAGCATTTATTTATGTCTAAGAATACAACGACAATGATGTCATGGAATAAAGAGAATATTTCAACCGATAAAAGCTTGAATCATCCAGCCGATGGTGATTCATGGAAACATTTTGATAGAGTGCATCCATCCTTTGCTTTAGAAGCTAAAAATGTTCGACTGGGCCTTTCCACTGATGGTTTCTGTCCGTTTGGATCTTATGGTAGTCAATATTCATGTTGGCCTGTTTTTTTAACTCCGCACAATTTACCTCCATGGATGTTGATGAAGGAGCCATATATCTTTTTGACTTTACTAATTCCAGGACATCCGAAAAAAAATATTGATGTTTATTTGAAACCATTGATTGGTGAATTAAATTTATTGTGGAGTACTGGTGTCAGTACATATGATGTTGCACCGAAAAAGAATTTCATACTGAGAGCAGCATTGATGTGGACAATTGGTGACTTCCCGGCTTATGGGATGTTATCTGGTTGGAGTACACATGGTCAGAAATCATGCCCTTACTGTATGGGAGAGAACAAAGCATTTATGATCATTCATGGAAAGAAACCTTGTTATTTTGACAGTCATCGTAGATTTCATCCAGCTGATCATCCTTTTCGCATAAACATATCTCATTTCAGAAAAGGAACAGTTGAAAGGGATGGACCTCCAAAAATGCTATCAGGTTCGGAGTTAAAATCAGTTGTATTTTCATTACCTCCCATCACTTTTGGTCCCACAATAAACCAACAGATAATTTATGGTTTTGGGAAAGAACAAAATTGGATTAAACGTATCATATTTTGGGATTTTCTATATTGGTCTGATTTGTTGGTCCGACACATGTTAGATGTCATGCATATTAAGAAGAACTGTTTTGATAATTGTTTTCATACAGTTTTGGATATGCCAGGAATGATCAAAGACAATGTAAATGCACGTTTAGATCTTGCCCAAATTTGTAGGCGTCCAGAATTGGAACTGTTTGAGAATGTCAGAACAGAAATGTTACTGAAACCAAAAGCAGCTTATACACTTTCTAAAGAAAACCGTTTATTATTTTGTCAGTGGATTTCATATTTGAGACTTTCAGATGGCTGTGATTCCAATTTAAGTAGATGTGTAATGAATGGTCATATTACTGGATTAAAAAGTCATGATTGTCATGTTATAATGGAAAGACTTCTACCCATTGGATTAAGAGGTCTGTTGAATTCTGTGATTTGGGATTCCATAACAGACATGTCTCATTTTTTTTTGGGAAATTTGTGCGGCTATAACAGATTATGATGCTCTAGGAAAACATGAAAAATATATTGTTGTAATTATATGTAAACTGGAAAAAATATTTCCGCCATCTTTCTTCGACTCAATGGAACATTTGATGTTACATTTGCTATATGAAGCCAAATGTGGAGGTCCAGTACAGTTTCGATGGATGTACCCATTTGAAAGATGCATGCAAAAATTGAAAAGAAAAGTACGTAACAAAGCATCTGTTGAAGGATCTATTGTAGAAGATTATTTTCAAGAGGAATTATCTTTTTTCTGCTCCCATTATTTTGAATCTGAGTATCCTTCAAAACACAACCGAATGGGACAGAACAAGAGGAATATTGATGAAATCGACAATCAATTATCTGTTTTCAACCAGCCAGAGCTTGGTTTTGGTTGAGTTTATGAATGCTGTCTTTCAGATGATGAACATCATAGAGCTCATACATATGTTCTGCTCAACTGTGAAGAGATGACATCAGTTGTATTGTAAGTGTTTATATCACTTATTCTATCATTTATGTTACAATAAATAACTTTGGTTTTTATAGGTTGTATGATAATCATATCAAGAAACAAATTTCACAAATTACAGCAGCTGCTCTCGAAGAACGTCGACTGAAAAATTTCTCTCAGTGGTTTCAAAAACTGGTAACATAAATTCTTTATCTTTTAGCAACTCATTCAATATATATTTTACTATATTGATAATTATTTCACAAATTTTCAGGTGTCTCGACATGCTGATAAAATTGACAAACGGCTGTGTGTATTGAGTAACCCACCTTCCAAACTTGTTAAAACTTATAATGCATATGTGGTGAATGGATTTCGATTTCACACACATGCATATGGGGAATCGAAAAAAACAATGAACAGTGGAGTTAGCTTGAGAGGATCTCATCATCGAGAAAATGAAGTTGACTTTTATGGCATACTTGATGAAATCATTGAACTCTGTTATCTTGGACAACATTATATAACCATGTTCAAATGTCGGTGGTTGGATACAGAGAGAGGCGTGCGTGTTCATCCGACTCATGGAATCATCGATATTAAATGTAAAAGTGTTCTCGCAGTAAATGAACCATTCTTATTGGCTCAACAGTCACATAAAGTTTATTACGCAAAGTACTGTGCTACATCAAGAGACTTGACTGATTGGTGGAGTGTAATAAAAATCAAAATTCGAGACAATCAGTTCAGTCAAGATGAATGTTCTTTCACTAATGTGAAAACAATTGAAGTTTTTCAAGAGAGTACTCAAAATCAATCTTTTTTACAAAGAGACATGAGTATCGATGACAACACCCCACATTTAAGAGTCGGTGATGACGATGATGTTAATGATGTCACATATGAATTTGAAATGGTAAGAGATGAAGAAACTGTAACTCGAATGGATATCGATGATGTTGAGGAGGAATATGAAGATGACATTGACATATATGAAGATGATGATGAAGACGAAAACTGATAGAATTCCATGGTATTTATATACAATCATAATATGTATATATGTATATATAATAGTAATTATCAATTATTTGCTAACAACATTAACATTTTCTGTTTCAGATGGATGACGCCACATTTCGTGAGTTGGCGGATGTTGACCTGTCTTTCGATGCGGATGAGTTGCTGGCAGATGACCCTCAGCCTACAGGCGCTCCAGGGAGTACGCGGAGGGGGCGCGGTCTTGCACGATTGATGATTCCTGACCCCTTCCCCGAGCGACGTCCACGTCTTGGGTTTGATCCACGCACACAGAGGTGTGATAACCTGTGTGATAACCTGTGGATTTGACTAAGATTTCATTAATCTATTCACATAATAAATGTTTATTATTTTTACAGTTTTCCGCATATAGCAGTCGGAAAGGGCAGTTCTATTTTGCGCAACTATTTCTCTAAGACGTGGACCACATGGGAGCAAATTCCCATTGATGTGCAGCAGGCCATGTTCGGCCATTGGTTGGTACGTACGTAAATAAATAATTTTTATTTTGAAAATTATTTCATTTCTAACTTGATATTTTGATTTATTTGTAGGGTTTATGGTATCCGATCGAGGATACCATGCATGACTCCATCCACGAGGCATGGGAGGTGGCCATGCGTGATCGCCTTCGTCAGTTTTTGCACAATTTAAGGAAAGCTGCCATGAAGAAAGCAGGAGTGTCAAATTTTGACGAGTCATGTAGAGCACACCGACCATAGTACATTTCTTCCCATGTATGGGATGGATTATGTGTGCACTGGTTGAGTGATGCCTTTCAGATGAGATCATCGGTGGGGAGCCAAAATCAGGGGAGACAGGAGGTGACTCATCGAGCTGGGAGTCGTTCTTTCAGTACTCATAGACAACATCTGGTACGTACATTATTTATAAATATTTTATATAACTATAAATATTAATAGTTTATTTTTTATTCTTATAGGCTGTCGAACACCCCGATATTACGGAGTACGGCGTATATCGGAGGATGTATAGTGATCCTACTACTGGGGAGCTCAGAGGTGATCGTCAGCATCACATCGTGGTCAGTATTATTTGTTTTCAAGTTTAAATATTAACTACATATAATATATTCACAATTTTAATTTTAAATTGCAACTACAGGAGTCATATGAGGCCGCAGTGTCACAGGCCCGGCCTGAGAGTCAGGCCGATTCATCAGATCAGACCACTGGTCGTCAGTTTGATGAGGCGGCATGGATGCAGGCCACCCAGTATGCCTTCGAGAAGGGCCAGGTAGTTGGTATCATCTCTCGACTGACTCCCAGAGATTATTATGGAAGTGCTGTCATGTTGGCGTCCAGCTCGAGAGGAGATCGTGCATCTTCTTCTGCTACATAGTATGAGGATCAGTTGCGATCTCAGACTGCACTGATAGAGAGTCTCCGACAGGAGTAAGAGCAGATGCGTCAACAGCATGAGGAGGAGCGTCGACGCCAGCAGCAGCTGTACGAGAAGCAGACGAGTCAGTGGCAGCAGCAGCATCAGGAGCAGATGGAGTACATGCGCCGACTCACTCATGCTTTAGGGATGGAGTTTCCTCCACCACCATCTGCAGATCCCCCCTCCCCCCCCTCCTTCAGATTAGAGTTTGTTTTTATGTTATAAAATTTGTGAAATCAAAATATGATTTTTTTTTTTATTCGTAGTTTCTGTCTCATTATAAAATATTAATAATATTATATTTTGAAATAATAATATTAATATGAATAACAATATTATTTATATTTTATAATATTAAATTATATATAGATATTAAAATTTTATAATATTATAATTTAATTATATTTTTTTGTAATACTTGAATTATTTTAATATTTGAATGTAAAATAGTTCTGTTATTTTTATATTAATTAAAATAACTTATTAATATTTTTTTATTTGTGAATTATAATTCTAATATTGTTATATTAATTAAATCATTTATTAATATTCTATTATTTTTTATTTTTGAATTATAATTCTATTATTATTATATTAATTTAAATAATTTATTAATAATTTATTATTTTTATTTGTGAATTATAATTCTATTGTTATATTAATTAAAATCATTTATTAATATTTTATTATTTTTTATTTTTGAATTATAATTGGATTATTATTATATTAATTAAAATAATTTATTAATAATTTATTTTTTTATTTTTTTAAAGTATTTGCAACGGGATACTATGCCCGTCGCAAATAGTATTATTATTATATGAATTAAAATATTTTATTAATTGTTTTTTATTTTTTTTAAATGGTTTTTGCGGTGAGCCCGTCACAACATGTATTTGCGATGGGGCCCGTCGCCATTACTATTTGAAAAGGTTTTTACAAATATACAGAGTACTATTTGCGACGGGGAGAATCCCCGTCGCAAAAAAAGGCTTTAGCGACGGGCTCGTCGCAAATAATTGTTGTTGCGACACCGTTTTCAGCAACGGGCCATTTGCGATGGGCCCCCGTCGTAACAAGCCATTTGCGACGGGATCCCGTCGCAAATACCTGTTTTTCTAGTAGTGAATGGTTTTCATCAAAAAAGGAAAATTGTCATTTAACTAAATTGTTTTTCCATAAAATACATTATTTTATTTAAGAGATAAATTTATAGATTTCTAAAAATAAAATTCATAAAAAGGAAATAATTTTTAGAATCATATTGTTAAATATAAAATTAAATTATTTGTTTTTCTAAAGTTTTATTTTTGAGTGAATATGGAAAATACTGATTTTTGCAAAAACTACCATTTATTTTAATTAAATAAATTAATTTAAAAGAATATTTTTGTATATATATTTGAAGTAACATAAGATATTTTTAATTATATTTAATATATATAATTATATATTAATCAATATTATATTTGATTTTGGTAAATAAAATTTTATTCTTAAAAATAGAATTCTCATATAACTGCTTTTCACTATGTTTGGAGATCTTATATTAAAATAAATTTCTAACAATTCAACAATCTGACTCTAGAAAAGTGTATTTCATCTTTGGAATAAAGTGTTTTATATTTAGTAATTATTTCAATTTTATTTTTGGTTATTATGAATATTAACCATCGTAAAAAAATTTCATTGTAATAAATGATAAATCAGGTTAATTATGGTTAAAAATAAGTGATATGGCCAAAAAAATCCAATCTTAATTCTTATTAGATGATGTTATTTTGAATATTATCACATTATCTTAGAAATTTTATTTTTTTATCCACTTTCAAAGGAGTAATACATTATAATATTTAAATGTTTAGAAAAATTACAAGGGTGTAACTCCCGTCACTTATAGAAGGGAACCACCTATCCTCTCTTCCCCATAGATTTTGAGCACTCTATATTGAAAAAGACTTAACCAACCATCTCTTAAAAATAAATAGCCACATCATGGACATCTTGGAAATCATGGTCTTCTTTAAAATACTAACCATAAAAGGATTAATGTGTAATCCAAAAGAAGATATCTGAGGAAAAGTGGTAAGAGAATGTGTGATGCTAGATCGGACATAAGGAAATGGACTTCTCCATTAAACCATGATCTAATGTATTCCTTTAAAATAATTCTCTTCTATGTCTATGTTATTTAAAATGGTTCAAGAAGTTTATTATTTATACTTGAAATGATGTTAAATTTCATTTTTAACTACTGATTTTCTTTTAAATGGTTTAAAAAATAATCCTTTAAACATATATCTAATGGGTCAATTTGTTATTATTTTATTTCCAAAGTGTAAAAACTAATTTTTTTTACTTAAATATTTTGATCACTCTTTCCTCCTTCATATCTATTATTTGTTATCAAGATTACTTTAGAAGTTTTGATGTTAATTTTTGAAGAAAATAATTCTCTCAATATTCTTAGAATATTTAGTTTTAAAAGGTTTTTGAATGAATTAGATAAATCATTGAATCGTTATGATATAATCGAAAATATTTCCCTTAAGGTATTGGATTCTATATCAAATGAGTTTTATGATTAATTTTTGGCCTATAGTTGATTTATTAGTTTTATGTTTCTTAAAAATTTTATATTAATGATGGGTGACACTAATATATCACTAATAATGGGTGATCCTATTATAGCTCTCTAATGTATTGGGTAAATTGATGGAGTTTACCAAATATAGGTTACTCATAATAGATATAGGAATTATCTGGTTAATTGATTCTATCGTAAGAGGTTCTTTTAAGGGTTAATATAGGGATAATGTCCCAAGTTACCTACATTATATTCTTGTAATGGATTATAGGGAACATTTTTATTTCAAAAAAGGAAAAAAATGAAATTCTATTTTTAAGGGAATTTTATGATCTTTTTTTATAAAGGTGAAAGGATTTTTTAAGGAAAGTTGTTCATTAGTTTTCAAGGTTTAAAATCAACCCTTGTTATTTTGGTTTTTACACTATGTTTATGTATCAGATGTTTCAGGAAATTTAATAATATATTATTTTGTTTTGATGGAAAAGTAAACATATATTTTTGTTCAAAATTATTATTGTGAAGAATGTAAACTTTATCATGGATTTTTCAGGTTTAAAAATAGAATAACGAGGTCTATTTTAATATAGGTCCCTTAATAAGATTTTTTTCCTCATCCTATGTTTTCAATTTATTTTACATAGGTCTTAAGGATTAATAAAATGGTTAATAAAGTCAAAGTTCTAGATAAATGATTTACCTTAAGCCAAGAAATTTTTTTCATATAAAAAAACTATTCTTTAGACATAATGGATACAAATAAAAAATGTACACTACGTTATGTAATGTTTTACTTATTTCACTAAAACACTAAACTAAAAATTTCCTCGAAATGTAAAAAATTGCAACCCTTAGTATAAATCATGTAACTATAGGTTTTTTTCTATGGGGTATCATTTTTGGTACATAAGAAAAGGTTTAGATAAATTTAGATGTTGGGAGAATATAATAATTCTAACTTCCCAACCTGAGTTCCACTAAACAGTGCCCTAAGCCAGGTTGTCACATGCACGCAAGAGCACCTCCCCATACGCTAGAGGGTTCTAACTAGAATTAAGGGTATGGTAATTCAGTCATGGGGAGACTATAAGATCTTTTATCAGATTAAAACACCATTGTCTAAAAACAACAATAAACAAGTGTGGAAGAATATAAATAACCAAAACAACACCAAGTCGAATGATTGTCAAAATAAGAAATACAATACTCAACCGAAAGGGAATTTATTCTATGATAATGAAAGTATCAAGTGTCTATAATGTAACTAAAAATAATGACTAAACGACTCTCAAGTGGGTCCTAAACTACATCTGGTTCCCTCACCCATGCTCCAATCCCAAACAACATCTTATCCCATGGGCCTTTCCCTTATCTTGTCCAACAACAACAAAGTATTCTTAGGTTCCGATCAGGTGGCCCAGAAAGGGTATGAGTACAACTTAGTAAGCCACCACCATAGGTGTCTAATACATGTCTAGTAAAAATATAGATCATGAAATTCTACGATTTAATAAATAAAATGTGTAGTTAAATAGTTATTACATTGTCACTTATTTTTTAATAATAAAATTAGACTCATGTTTGTTTCATATATCTAATGAAACTCACAGTTCATCATTATCATTAGTACGGTGTATAATTCCATGTCTAACACTTAACATCTCAATTGGTGTAGATCACCATATCTCACACCCCTCTTCATCAATCGGTGTAGATCTCCATGTCTACCACTCGACCTCACAAGCTCTTGTATAAACTATCGGGGTAAACTCCATGTCTCACGCCCCAACATATCAATTGTTCTAAAACACAAAGTATAGAACCCACTTTATCAATAATTTACATCATTTATTAATTCATCAGGATTAACCACGTCATTCCCTTACTAATCATTCTATTAGTTAAACATTTCAAAGGCTATTAGTTAACCTAACAATTAATTAAGTACACAACCCATTAATTATATCATTAATTAATTAATCAATCAACATAAATATTCTTCCATAATTAATTCTCCACAATTTATTCTCCAAACCAATTATCAACTTGTGAGAATTAATCTCACAATTAATTATCTTAATCAATGTCATGGAACAAAATCAATTCACCAATAATTATCCCACATAGCCAAATATCATCTCATAATTCATTCCCCCTAATCAATTATGTCAAACCCAACCACATTCTATATCATAAAAACAATATCTAAAATCATAAACAACTTCCCAAAATTAAATATATATTTGGGAATTCCCCTATCCCCATGATCAAATCCTCAATTAATAATCTATTTCTCTAAAACATCTACATGTCAATTTCACATTCCTAATTAACCAAATTTAGGAAAACAATTTCTAAGGGATTCTAGCAAATCATTATTCTCACATAAAAATATCAAATCCATAAATTTGGGAGTTCGATTTAGACCACTAACATTGATTCATTTAGGGATATTTTCCTAATAGAAATCCACAAAATTCGATCAGCACAGTGACGTCGAGAATGATCCAGATCAAAATCCCTAAACACAAAATTAAGATCAAGGGAATAAAGATCTTGAAACTCTATATCTATATTTATAATAATAGAAATATATCTCAACACATTAGTTTAGATATATAGAAACATTGGAGACTATCCATGAAAATGATAACGAAAAATAGAGGAAATAACAAAAGAAGCAATGAGATGAAATCAACATACCAAGAATAGATTGAATCTTCAATCCAGGTTTTAGATATTGAAAAATTGCATTCAAATGGATTTTTAATACCTCCAAAAATCTATGGGATCACCTAGATTTTTCTATCCAGATCCTAGGTCTAAATAGAGGGGTTTCGGGGGGTTATTGTGATTTAAAAAATAATGTTAGGATAAAAAAACACACGTGTGCGGTTTCCTAAGAAGGGGTGAATTATTAGGGTAAACGTGCACCAATCATGTAGATATATCTTTCCATGTTCACACGGTTACTAATAAAAAGCCACATTGTTTATCAAACTATGCTTTATCTATGCGAACCCTTTCCGCTTAGGGTCGCACAGTTACCTATGTTTAGTCGCACGATTTGAAAAACCATGCACTAACCGTACACAACCCTTTATCCATTAATTTTTACATAACAATTCACCGAAATGCACCCAAATACAAAACTAGAAAACAAACGTAAATAAAACAACAAAAATTACCTAAAAATGGGATCAAGATGACTCTATAAATGGTCAGGATCTTACAATCTCCCCACCTTATAACAGATCTTCCTTAAGCTATAATCATGAAATTCACTAAGATTTCGAGACAAAAAGATTGGGCCATTGAGACCACATGTATTCTTCCAATTCCCAATTTTTCTCTTGAAAACATTTATGTTTTTATAACACATGAACTATCAGCATAGTCTTTCCCCGCAAAACTTTCTCATTGTGATCCAGAACACATATCAGATGCTCTTCAAAGGACACATCTATCTCAAGGTCAACCTCATACACATCGATCACATGAGAAGGGTTGGGATGATACCTCTATAGTCGTGACACATGGAAAAAATCATGTATAGCTCCAAATGTTTATGGAAGGGTCCATCGATGTGCCAACTACCTGACTCTCCCCACTACCTCAAATGTTCCTACAAACCTTGGCACCAAATTTTCCTACATCTGTATCCTGCGGTGACCCAACCTATGCATGACATAAAGGAATAAACGATCACCATATGTACACTCTAGGGGTCATCTCCATCTATTAGTATACGACTTCTTTCTACTCTGATTCTTAGCCATAAATTTTCGAATAAACTGCACCAGATCTGACGTCTCCTACAAGAGACTCAGTCTCAACAACTCGGACACACCAACATTTAACTAGCATAGTAGTGATCTATAAGGTCTACCATAAAGTGCCTCATATGGTGTTATCTATATTGTTTCCTGATGACTATTATTATAGGAGAACTCCACTAAATCCAATTTCTTCTCCCAGGAACCACCAAATTCAAGCACACTTGCTCGTAGCATATCCTATAACACTTGTATGACTCACTCTAACTATCTATATATCTATGGGTGGAAATCCATACTCAACATAACCTATGTTTTAAGTGCCTTATTCAAGCCATGCTAGAAATTATAATTAATGCATGAGTAATGATCTGAAACTATATTCTATGGAACCCCATGAAAATGGACTATCTTTCGAACATAGAGTTCCCCCAACTGTTCTATTATGAAGGTTTCCATGGTAGGAAAGAAATGGTATACCTTTTTCAGTCTATTCACAATAACCCAAATAACATCATTCTTCCTAAGCATCATTCGAAGACCTAAAAAAATATAGTCACGTTTTCGTGCTTCCATTACAAAAAAAATACAATGACTATAATAGACATCTAGGTCATTGATACTCTGCCTTCACGTACTGATTAGTGAAACATCTTGTCACTAAACCTACTATATTATTTTTCATGCCTGGCCACCAAAACTATAATTGTAGGTCCTAGTGCATTTTTTTCACCCCAGGATGTACCGCCTAGTTTGAGGTATGAAATTATCACATGAGTTCCTCTAGCATACACATAGGCATCCCAAAAAAATCCTTCACATACATAACCTTCTCCTCATCTATCAACCAGTATAAAGGTGTCTCCCACCTTTAAGGCTTTTCCTCTAGGTTAAGAACTTTTAATACTCATACTTCCTTTCCCTGATCCGTCTCAAATGTGTAGACTCCACTACGAATAAAACTAGAGTCATTTTCTCCGGACTCTCCAGAACAACCACATGCATTTCATCCATCAAATTCATCATCTTACACTTTTTTCTTTACTCATGTTCTACTGAGTCTGAGTTTTCTTACTCAAGGAATTAACCACACTATTTCCCTTTTTTGTGTATGTGCTAGATCAAAATTAAAGGACTATATATAATTTACCCATATATGCTGCTGAGGATTCATGTCGTGCTATGAAAATATGTACTTAAACATTTTTTGGACTGTAAAAACTGTAATCTTTTCACCCAAAATATAACATCACCAACACTTAATAGCATAAACCACTGCTGCCAACTCTAGGTTATGCATATGGTAATTCTATTCCTGCATCCTCAATTTCCAAGACCCATAAGAAATGAATCATTATACTTGCATCAACACAGCTCGGAGTTCGATCCCAAAATCATCACAATACAACATGTACTCATACCTGACTCATGAAATGTCAAGATTGTTGTCAATGTCAAGAGAATATTCAAATATTTGAAAGAATTCTCACATTCTTATATCCATTCAAACTTTATTACTTTCATGGTAAATCCCAAAAGTGTCACATCCAACATAGAAAATTCTTGGATGAACATCCTGTAATATCTTACTAATCCCAAAAAATCATAGAATATCAAAAAAATTCTTGGGATGCTCCCAATAAACCATTGGTTTCACCTTTTTTGTTTCCCCTGGAACACCTTATTCCAAGATGATGTTCCCCTATAAAGTTTACCTGGACACTCCAAAACAAATACTTAGATAGCTTGGTGTATAACCCATGCTCTCTCAGTTTACTCAGAATAATGTCAAGATGTTGGTCATGATCATCATGTGTCTTATAGTACACCAAGATGTCATCCATGAACACCACCACAGACTTATCCAGGTACGGATGAATGATCCTGTTATTCATACCCAAAAACATTGCTAGATAATTCTTCAACCAAAACGGCATCATAAAAAACTCATAAAGGCCATACCTGCTTCTGAAAGCAGTCCTCAGTATATCACAAGTAAAAACTCTGACCTGATGATACCCTGATCTCAAATTAATCATTGAGAACACATAATCCCCCCTCAGTTGGTCAAACAGTTCATCGATATTCAGAAGTGGATTTCATTTTTTCGCAGTCATTCTTTTCAGCTTTTGGACACAAACATAAACTCTCTCCAACATTTTTTTCATACAACATAAGTGATACCCAAGGTGTCGTACTTGGATGGATAGAAACCTTTTCCGCCAATTCCTTAAACTGAGTCTTTATCACTTGAATCTCAGTCAGTTCCATTCAATAAAGTGTAATAGATACTGTCTCAACCTCCGTTATGAGGTCAATAGTTAATTCCACATCTTTCTCAGGTGTTAACCCTGATAAGTCTTTAATAAAAACATATTGGAACTGTTTTAAAACTAGTGGAAATATGTCTTTCCTACCACTCCCATCACCAAGAAAATAACTAAACACATGGGAGTTGATCTCTCCCAATTTCTGAGCAATTGGACTAGCTCACCTCGCCTGGATATCCCACTCTCTATGATGAACATACTAGTCACCCTTAGGATACACAAAGGCCACTCTCATATGATAACATTTTATGTGGACTAGATATGTGACTAGCCAGTCCATACCAATAATCATGTCAAATTCCATCATATCAAGGACATAGAGATCCCCAAGAAAATGATACTCCCTGATCATAGTGAACATCCCTTGCATAGATAGATATCTTTTAACCATGTTCCCAATGGTGTATCGATATTCATTACTCTGCTTACAGACTCCACCTCCAGGATCAAACCATTAACAAGATTTTCCGATATAAAGGAATTAGAGGCACTAGTATCAAAATAGGAACTAGGTAAAGTAGAAGATACTATAATAGTACCTCTCACCATCAATGGCCCAGCCTCTCTCTCCACAAGTGTAGGTTTCACCACATGTAACTATCCTGCCCCTCTCCCCTATAGCGCTGTCTGACTCCCCAAAGTAGCACCTCTTTTCTAATACAAGAACTTATACCCTGAATCACCACGTACACTACCTCTATCTTTAGATCCCCAGCTTCAAGACCTATAAGGTTTAGAAGAGATAAATCCCACACTCTGACTCTACACAGCTTCTCCCTCAACACCATCCTATCGCTACTACCTACAGAACTTATATAGGTGTCCCATATTGCCACAAATTCGATACTACATTGGGGGGTCATGGATAAATTCTACGGTAGTGTCCTGACTTACCACACTAGTGGAAAAGAACCTGATTCATATCCTGATCAGATGTTCCTCTTGATTTTCCACCTTTCTTTCCACTTTCCTAACTAGGGTTCGCATAAAGACGATACCTTCCCGCAGAAGGTGCACTTCCTGATCATCCAGCGATAGCTAACTATCTATTACTGCAATACTCTTTTAGGTTGCCCACCAAAATGAGAGCCCAATTCCCCTCTTCTCAAATCATTTTTAGCCCAAAGAAATTCACTTGGGACTTAATTTCACATCTAATTATATCCTGAAATCAGTTTTAATTAGTATCCTCATATATCAACAATGATGGAGAAAAACTCTGTAAATATATGAAATGTTTAGTATAATCCATTATGGAAATGCTTCTCTGGGTCAGATGTATAAAATTTGAATCCTTCCCTTGTTTTAGGGAATCTGGATAGAAGTGCTCCAAGAAATTATACATAAATTTCCTCCATAACATATCATCAGTCTTTCCATATCAAACCTGATTGTCCCATCATCACTTTGCTGACCCCCATTGCATATAAGCTACCAACATGACCCTCCTTTCAGTCAGAGTCTCCAACTAATCAATTATCGTATCTATGGATTCAATCCAAAATTCATCTCCCTCAGGTCCACCCTCTTCAGTAAATTTCAAAGGGTGTTATAGCTTAATCTTTATTATCAACTATGAAATGATTTTCAGAACCTGCCTTGGGTCTCTCTCCATGAATTTCATGAAATGAGAAAATTTCTCCCAGAACTACTCCCCTTCCTCCTAAGTTGGCACAAACAGTGCCTCATGTTACCTGTTTGGATGTCTGTTCCGAGCTATACCCCTTGGTATCCCTCTCAATAAGCATTGTGGAGGCATAACTCTACAATTCCAAAAAACACATATTTGGTATCATAACACAACCCTATAACATTTATGTAAGATAAAAAAGAAACACAAAAAAGTTTCAACATGTAAATTTTCATTTCTCACCACATGGTCAACACTGATGCACCATCACTACCCTTAACCATCATTCTCCTAGGTCTTGATTAACAAGGGTAAGAAAATTATCATTAACTTGTTTCTCAATTAGAAACCTAATTATTTTAAATTTACATCATTTTTCAATATAGTTTCAATTCATGTTAGACACAATTTTCATTTCAATCTCACAATATGGAAACCATTCTAAGTTGAACAACTTACCCATAACCCATTTTCCTCTTACTGCCTAAAATTATGCATGTAAAAATAACCCTGAGTGCCTAGAATGATGCATGAAAACTCTACTCTTGTGACTCTTCAGGCCATGAATAAATACTCAACAATTCACAAAAACAATTATCACATCACATCATAAGTGCATCACCAAAGGTGAAATAATTCCCAACTATAACAAAAAACAAAAATCACAACAACTCCACTCTAAGGACCCATATTTCCCCCCATATATATGTTTGAAACTCCCATGCACGAGATTATTACCATGTCCTAAATCTTCTTAGTCTTTTGTATACCTTCCCCAATTCAGTAAGAGAAAATATGAAGAAATAAAGAAAAAACTCTCTGATACCACATTCTAACATCCCGACTCGAGTACCATTAAACGGTTCCTCGAGCTAGTTGGTCACATTCCCTCAAGAACACCTCTCTGTATGTTAGAGGGTGTTGAATTGCAGTGAGAGTCTAGTAAGTCAGTCATGGGGAGACTATTACCTCTTTTATCAAAGTACAATACCAATGTAAGAGAACAATAATAAACAAGTGCATAATAATATAAATAACCATAAAAACACCAAGTCATGTGATTGAAAAAATTGGAAATACAATACTTAACTTAAATATAAATAATGTTATGACAATTCAAGTGTCAAGTGTCTATAATAAAACCAAAAATAAAGTCACAAAAACTCTATATAGAGTCCTAAACCATGTTGGGTTCCCTCACCGATGCTCCAATCCAAAATAAAAATCTATCCTAGGGCCTTTCCCTTATCCTGTCCTGAAATAATAAAGTCTGCATGGGTGCAGAACATGCGACCTAAATATGGTGTGAGTACATCTCAGTAGGCCGCCACCACTAGGGTCCAAATTTTTTTTAGTAAAAATATAGTGAATGAAATCTTATGAAGCAATAAATGCAATGCATAATTAAATAGTTATTACATTGTCACTTATTCATTAATAATCAAATTATACTCGGGATTGATCCACGTCTCTAATTCAACTCACAATTCATCATTATCATTAGTTTGGTGTGGAAATCCATGTATAATTATCAAAATATCAATATGTTTAGATCACCATAGATCACCCCTCTTTCTCTATCCGTGTAGATCGCCATTTCTACCACTCGACCTCACAAACGGTTGTATCAATTATTGGGGTAGAATGATATGTCTCACACCCCAACTTCTCAGTTTGTCTAAAATGCCATGTATAAGACCCACTTTCCCAATCATTAACATCACTTATTAATTCATCATTATTAACCACATAATTCCCATAAAAATCCTAAAATTATTTATACATATCAAAGACCACTAGTTAACTAAAAAAATAATTAAGTACACAACTCATTAATTAATTCATTTCTTAATTAATCAATAAACACAAATCTTATTCTAAATTTAATTCTACATAATTAATTATCCGAAACAAATATTATCTTTTAAAAACTGACCTCACAATTAATTATCTTAATCAATGTCAGGGTACATAATTAATTCACTGTTAATTATCTCTCATAGCCAAATATCATCTCATAATTAATTCCCACAAATTAATTATCTCAAACCCAACCAAATTCTATATCTCAAACACAATATCTCAAATCGTAAAATATTTCCTCAAAACAATTATCTATTTGGGAAGCCCCTTACCTCCATGATTAAATCATCAATTAATCACCTATCTCTCCAAAACATCCATAAGTCAATAACACATTCCTAATTAACCCAATTTATGAAAATAATTACTAAGGGATGATAGAAAATCATTAATCTAGAATTCACATATCAAATCCAAGATTATGGGAGTTTGATTTAGACTTCAAACCTTGTTTTTTGATAGATTTATTTCCATCTAAATGACCAAAATCTTAGCGGAACAATAACCTCGACATGATCTAGATCTAAATCCCTAAACACAAAATTCAGATCAAAGGAATCAAGATCTTGTAACACTATATCTAGATCTACAATCCCATATCTAGATATAAAACTATAGGTTAAGATATGAGTAAATATTATATAATTTCCATGAAAATATCTAATAATGATAGAGGAATGAATAGAAGAAGAAACAGGATGAAATCCACTTATCAGAAAGAGAGCGGATCTTCAATCTGGGGATTAGATCTCGAAAAATGGTGTTCTAATGGCTTTGTAATCCCTCTATAAATCTCTGATATCACATATAATTCTTCAATACCGAGCATAGGTTAAAATATATGGGTTTCAGGGGTTTTTGTGATTTAAAAACAAATTTTAGGATAATAAAAACCGGTGCACATAGTTTCCTAGGAAGGGGCGCACAGTTAGGGTAAACCGTGTGCCAAATGTGTAGACCTCTTTGTCAAGGTTCACACTATTACTCCCAAATATCGGAATGGTTCATCAAATAGTGCTCTAACCATGTGGACCCTCAATGCCTAGGGTCACACGGTTACCTTGGTTTAGGTGCATGGTTTGTCAAACCGTGCACAAACTGTGAATAACCATCTGTCCGTTAATTTTTTTCTTCAAAACACACCCAAACACACCCCAAGAAAAAAATTCAAAACAAAGGTACATAAAAACATAAATTACATAAAAATAGGACCTAGATGACTCTGTAAAAGGTTGGGATCTTAAAAATACTATCATTAAATATACTTTAATTTGTGGTTATATTAGCAAGAGATATCTTTTGAATAATTTTATAGTGATTCAACTAATCCATGTCTATTAAGAATTATTTTTTATATAATAAATGGGGTGGCTTAAGTGTGAAGTAATTTTGAGAAAAAAAACTATCTGAATAAAAAACTTGGAATGGTTGGAATAGAAATGTTTTTGGTCATGTTGACTTACATGACAAAAACTGTTAACAGAGGCACCCATTAAAGAGAATGATTATATTATCTACAAAGGAATATGGCTATAGAAGATAATATCATAAAAAAATACCCTTTGAATTTTGGTGGATATTCATACCTAGTGAAAGCTAATATATGGATAAATGTATTAAAGAGGATATTTGAAGTTCTAGGATGTTTGGAACATCAGAAGGAAAGGATTTTTATTTACCATTTTAAACATGAAGTTGACCAACTATGGAATTTGATTAAGAACACTAAGAAAATTAAGTAATTTAATTAATTGAATTCATTGTATTTAAGGACCAATTCATTGAATTTTTTTTCCTAAAGTCATATATCTAATAATTAAATAGAAATTCCTAGAATTGAAGTAAAATTAAGAGGACTTGGTTCCTTCCAAAGAATCTAATTTTACTACAATGTCCAGTTTTTCACCAAATTTACGTCTATACAATTATAATAAAATTGAATACTTTTAATCAAGATTGAGGGTGGGTTTGTGATGGGATATGGTTTATCATGAGTTTAGATGTAATGATAATATTATAATATGTGCTAATAAAGTTGATATATGGTCTTTACAATTTTAGAACAATAAGGATAAGAAGATATCTATATGGAATTAAAGGGGGGAGAATTCAACGAATAAACCTGAAGGTAAGAAAATTAAATGACCATCTATTGATAAGTGTGGAAATAAGCATTGGGGGGGACATTTCATGAGATATGATAAGTGTTACTGATTTGGGAAGGTTGGATTCATGAATTATAACTCTAAATAAATTAGAAATGGTAATATTCTTACAGGTAATAAAAACTACAGTGAAATTTTTTATTTGAAATGAGTTAGGAAATTGTGATAATTAATGTCCCATATTTAATACTGAAGGTGGGATTCATCAAGATCAAAAACCAAAATTTTTCGAAACGTTTTTTCTACTACTATAATAGATGAAGGAGCCTAAAATCTAGTGATGAAATGTACATTACTTGTTTATTCATACTATTTCAGTATCTTTTTTTCTCTAGTATGAATGCATTATTTTATATCTATGAAATTTATAATAAAATGGAAATATCATCTGGAGAAATAAAGAGAAAACTATTAGTAAAAAATCTTGAGGATAGTATAATGGTAACATGAATTTGTATGAATATTCATGTTATCATATGGGGAATGGGTTTCCCTAAAAACCTTGTTTTCTATCCCATTATCGAGTTTGATGTTATTCTATGTATTGGTTGGATTTCAGTTTATCATGCAAAGATTGATTGAAGAGAAAAAAGTTAATTTTTATGATAATTTTCATCTATGTATATAAATTAATTCGTACCTTTGATAACACATCAATAATATGAGAAACTAATAAAATAAATAATTTAATGCTATCTCACACATATAACTAAGTATAACAAAAGTGTTCATATTTTTTATATCCTGGTAGTAAATTAATATCTGTATGTTTTTCATGATGATTTTCCAAATGTTATTCCTAATCGAGAGGTCGAACATACTATTGAATTAGTTTCTAATGATATAAAAATTTCAAAACCACCCTATCGAATGCATTTAGTTGAGTTGTAAAAATTTAAACATCAATTATATGATTTTCTTGACAAGGTATTTATCTATGCTCTCACTTATTATTGGAGTGATCTAATTTGTTTTTCAAAAATTAATATGGTTCTTCAAGGTGGTGCGTTGATTATATAGTACTCAATAACATTAATATTATGAATATGTATTTGTTTCCATATATTGGAGAATCTTTTGATCAAATAAAGGGTGCACAATATTTTTCTGATGATTGAACTCATGTGTGGGTATAACCAATTGAAGGTAGATGAGGATGATATAGGTCTGTACATTAAAAGCATGTGGTTATGTATTTTGGGTTAACAAACACACCTTATCAATTTATAGATCTAATTAATATAGAGTTCAATGAGAATTTGGTTAAAATTTTTGTTGTGTTTATCGATGATATTTTGGTATACTCTAAATTTTTTAAAGATCCTGAGAAACACCTAAGGAATATTTTTTCAACATTAAAATAAAATATGTTGTATGGAAAATTTGTTAAATGTGTTTTTAGATGTAACAGAATTATTTTATTGTAAATTTGTTTTATAAAATGGAAAAAAATTATTCTACTAAAAAATTGGAGGAAGAGTGGATAAACCCTATAAATCTCACTGAGAATAATGTTTTCTAGATTATTGGGTTACAACACATGGTTTGTTGAAAACTTTTCTCAGTTATCTATCTTATTATATATTTTAACTAAAAAAGGTGTTAAATTCATCCAGACAAATAAATGTTATGACTAATTTTAGGAATTGAAAATAAGATTTGTAAACGCTCAAGATTTAACCTTTCTAAAAAATAGTGAATTTATTACTTATAGTGAAGATTCTTTAAATAGAATTGGTAGTGTCTTAATAGAGAATTATCATGTTAGAATTTATGTGTCATTTAAATTTAAACCCATGAGAAGAATTATACTACACATGACCTTCATATGGATGAAATTTTTGTTTCATGAAAAAATAAAATACATCAATTTTATGCTGACAGATGATAAATTTATACAGATTATTAAATTTTAATGTATATATTCACTCAAAAAGAGTTGAAAATGAAGTAGATAAGATGGACTTAACTAATTAAGTATTATGATTACACAATTCACTATCATCCAAGTAAAGAAAACATGAAACTTGATGCCTTGTGTTTAAAAGATAATGAATTATTAATTATGTTACAACTAGAACATGATCCTTTAGTTATTGATTTAATTAATGTTAGACTTAAAATAATTTTTGTATATAATATGAAATTTTGGATTAGGTTTTTGTGTAGTCATGTTTTTGAGAAATAATTAGGGAGGGTGATAAGGAATATCCTAGTTTGAATGAAAGAGTTGAATTCTTTAAGAAGGGAATATTTGATGCTTTTAATATAGATTATGAAGGTGTTATCAAAATTTCAAAGTGGTTGTGTGTGCCCTATGACTCCTAGTTGAAGAATTAATTATCTTGTGAAGCTCAAAGTGAATTTTTTTATTTATCCTTGCTTCACCATGATATATTGAGACCTTCTGAAATATTTTTTTGTGGGAAGGTATAAAGAGAGATATAGCGGATTATATAATTAATTTATTGAATTTATAGTATTTTAAAGCTGAGTGAATGATTATAAAGGTTGTGTTTTATCCTTATCCTATTAATGAATGGAAATGGGGGAATATATTGAATGACTTTTTGGAGGGATTAGTAAAACATTATTGAGTAAATAATGTTATTTTGGTCATATTTGACCATTTGACAAAAAAGGTGAATTCTCTACCTATATAAGATATTGTGTATTTAGTTCATCTTTTGATACTTTATCTTGATAATATAGTTAGGTTACATTGATTTTACCTCCCAATTATATATAATCATGATCTCAACTTAACATCAAATTTTTAGAAATGAATTAAAAGTATTTTTTTACTAAATTTAATTTCAGAAGATATTTTCATTCATAATTTATTGGATAGTCAGATTCAAAAATTTTGAATTTCAAAGATATTATTTCAGATTGATATTTTAATTACTAGGGAATTTTGTATCGATTTCATTAATTGGTCGGATTTATTAACAATAATTATTTTCATTCCATCATATAGATGGGACCTATTGAGACCTTATATTGAAAAAGGGGTCAGACTCTATCTTGTTTGGTGGAAGTTAGTGAGAGGAAATATTTTCGACCAGAATTAGTAAAAGAGATAGTTGTGAATCTAAATATAAATCATAATAAAATGATGAAATATTAGATTAGGTAAATAGATATGAAGATAATGAAATTAAAGATCATTAATTTGAGGTATGTGATCATGTCTGTCCAAAAATATCTCCTTGGAATGGTGTGATGAATTTTGGTAAAAAAAAATTATATCTGATGATCAATTGGACCATATAAAATACTTGATAAGGTGATATGTTTCTTATCGAGTAGATCTACCACTGAGTCTATCTCAGGTACTTGATGTATCTAATATTTTGAGCATTGAAGTGGTACAGTTTTAGTAGAATCTCTCTTATGAAGAATAACCTGTTCATATTTTTTATCCCATAGATTTCGTACAAAAAAATAATTTGATTCAATTGGTAAATTTTTTATGAAATGAATAAATGATTTAGGAAGAAATATGTGAATCAATAATTTTTATGAGGTAAAAATACCTTCAATTGTTTAAGTAATGAGTATAATTGTGAGGTTGAAATTTCTTAATGGAGAACAATGTGAAAACTCCAGTAATGCAATAAATAAATAAAAACAATTAATCATATGTTTTAATTTTTTGTATTTATATTAATCGTAGTTTTATAAATAATTTTTTAAAAGGTTTTAGTTGAAAAAATGAATAGTTTTATTTAAATAAAATTCATTTCTATCAATTACATTGTCTTATTTAAAAGATAAATTGTATGATTTTAGAAATTGAATTTGATAAAATGGTATTTATTTTTGGAATAAAAATGTAAAATATAATATTGGAGTTTTTTTTTGGCATTTTTTCTAAATATTTTTTTGATTTAATAGTGAAAAAATATCGATTTTTTCAAAAACAACAATTTCATTTCACTAAATCAAGTAATTTCAATGTCTCGTTGTATTTTTTATTTGGTTATAAATTAAAATAATATACATAAGATTAAAAATAATATAAATAATTCCATAGTAATAACTATAATATATTATTTTGGTATAAGCTCATTTTTTTTCTTATAAATTTAATTTTTTTAATAATTGTTTTTTATTATGTTTTGCACCCTTATATTTAATGTAATTTCGTCTACTATTATAAATTGATTCCAAAAAATTTATTTAATATTTTTAATTTTGTATATATAATTTAGTAATTAGATCAAATTCATTTTTTTCATTATGAATAGTAACTATGTAAAAAATATTTCACCATAATAAATTGTAAATCAGATTAATTAAGGTAAAAACTATGTGATAATTCCCCAAAAATTATCTTAATTTTTATTAGATGGTGGAATTTTGATCTTTAGCACCTTATATTTTAAATTTTATTTTTTTGAGTTGAATTTCCCATGATTAAGGATTTAAAATATTTTAGTCTTTTGATAAATTAAAAGTGTGCCACTACCCTCAATTATAAAAAGGAACCTCATATCTTCCCTGATACACACATTTAAAGCAATCTAGTTTATCCAACACCTAACAAAAACTCTTTACAAAATCCCTCCCAAATTCATAGATATACGAGTCTTACTAAAACACCAATCCTAAAAGTATTAATATGTAATAAAAGGGATATATATGAGGGGAAGGAGTTATAGAATGTATAAAGTTAGACTGGACATATATAGGGTCCTTTCCTTTAAACCATTTTTTTAAATTATTTGTTCAAAATATTTTCCTTACATATCATCAATCTAAAAAATTATTCATTAATGTTATTATTTATACGTAAAAATATTTTAAATTTCATTTTCAGCTATTTATTCTTATTATAATGGTTTAGGAAGGAATATTTTATACATTTATCAAATGTTTCATTTTGAAATTTTTTTCGAAGTTAAAAAAATAATGTTTTTTAACTTATACATCTTGACTATCCTTTCCTACCATAATATCCATTATTCATTATCAAGATTACTTTATGTATTTTCATTTTTTTTTTCAAATAAAATATTTCTCTCGATATTTTTTAATTTTTTTTATTTTTACAATTTTTTCTAAGTGGAATCTTTTTTTCATTATTATGTTATAATTTAATGTTTTACTAATGTTGAGATTAAATTAAAAATTAAATTAGTTTTATGATTAATGTTAAGTATATATGTTTTTTATTCATCCTATGGTTCTTAGAAATTTTTTATGAATGATTGTTTAGCCTTATATATCTCAGATGAGTGGAATTCTTGATATAGATCTCTAATTAATTTGGTAAAGTGACAGAGTTTACCGATTATAGATTACTCATAAGAGATATGGGAATGATCTAATTTACTGATTCCATTATAAGTGTTATTGTAAGGTTGAATGTTAGGATAATTTCTTATGGTACCAACTTTTTATTATTTCAATGGTTTATCCGGTAAATATTTTTATATTAAAATGGTAAAAAAATCAGTTTATGTTTTTAAGGAAGATTTATGACCATTTTAATAAAGGTGAAAAGATTGTTTTTTTTTCAAGGAAAGATATGTTTACTCTAGTAGTTTAATTCATTGATGATAAAAAACACTGTAATTTTTTTTGAAAATGTTTCAACTTTTTTATATTGTGTTTTTTGTGTTTATTTTGAGTTTTAGTGACAGGGAGGTAATCGACCATATGAAAAATTAAAATTGAGTTCAAAAGACATTTCTGAAATCAAGTATAGTATCGAGGCACTAAAAATTTGGCAGGAGTGCACTGGTTGGATTGTAAAACAACCAATATCACCCATATCATGTAAAAATCTAATGGAAAGTTAGTAGAGGCACACCAAGTATCCAATAGAGGTTTCAGTCATGATGCAACATCTACCTTTCACACTAGCTATCCAGTGGAATCTGGTACCTAGCTAGTAGAGGCTTTCCAAAACAATCTGGGATGGATCAATGGTGTTAAAAATTATTCCCTCTTATCTCTTAAAGTCATTTCTTAACCTTGGATGGCCTAGCTATCCTAGCGGTCTATGTATGGAGGATAAGGGAAGCTTGGTTCTTCATCCAATAAAAGTGAACATAAAATGAATCCTTTTTAGTCTCCTCTAATAATGTATTCTTCCTCCATTTTCAATGATCCTAAAAGTTTTATCTTCCTAATACAATTCCAAAGGAGATTAAATAGAAAATTATGCATGAGAATAGTGAACATTATTGGTCACCATCTGAAGGCGCCAACTTCATCAACATCATTAAGTGCTATCAAGATTCATGATTCTATTATTTCTTTGTTCCCACCATTCTCTTTTTTATTGATCCTTTTTAATCTATTATATAATAACTTGGATCTCTTTATCATTATAATTTTTCTATATATCTCCCCTTATTTCATTTTTTAATATTTCAATGACAGTTTAGATGACATTGTAATGGGTTTTCCAAAGAGAAAAGTCTTCTCTTTTCACCATCATTATCTTTATTGGTTGATTATGTTTTCTTTTCAATATATATGGATAATTTTTTTCTAATTTATTAATTAAAAAAGGATTTTTTTAGTTCTTTATTCCCATTACAACCAAGGTACTTTCTCCTTTTTTGGGTTCTTGTTTTTTCAAAAACTATATGGTTGTATAAACCTATAAATCAATCTAAAGGGGAGGAGACATAGGAGATTATTGTGTGCTATTGTCAAACTTAATTATCAAAGTGGTCCTTTCTTCTTTGTGCTTTCTATTCTTTTTTCTTAATTTATTTGTTTTAATTTATAATATAATTTAATTTGATAATATAGAATGCTTTCATGACATCTATATATCCTCTATATCAATGTTTTAATTTTTTTGAAGTTGAATTATCTCTTTTTCTTCCACTTTTGTTCTTTAAAGATAAATTCACCATCCATATTTCCATATTTATCAATCCAATAATTTGTATAAAAGGGGTGTTTTTTGTTTTTTATCAAAAAAAATCTAGTATTTTCAAATTGTTTTTTATTTAAAATTTTATTTCTCAAATCTAAATTGATTTTAAATCTTGATCATTAAATTATATTATATTATTCTTATTCACATGATACTATTTTTGATGGAATAAATTTTACATATTGGAAAACTCACAAGGAAATTTTTTATTAGAATCACTGGTTATCATGCTGGTAAAAGTTTTATGCATTGTTATAACCCTAAAAATTTAAAAAGGTTGGTATTAAAATGACATGTACTTTTTTAAAATAGATACAAAAGATAAATATTTTTTATAGTGTGTCTTAAATAGATATGTGTTTGATCAAATTTCCTTATATAAAATTACTCTTGATATTTGGAAGATTGTGTAGTATCTTTTGAAGTTATAAACCCTAACATGGATGAAAACTAAAAAAAATAAGATCATCATCATCAATACAATCAATTAAAAATCTTCAAGTGATGGAAATTCTAACATCCAAAAATGTATCAAAAATGATAACGTACTTAATGAAACAAAATTTAAGGAAAATATGAATCTCTATATCTTTTTACGTGGTTCAAGTGATTCAAGGACAATATTTCTCATAAAGGAGGTTGAGGTTAGTATATATTTATATGTAGCTCTTATGCAATCTCCCAAAGAATTGAATAAGTACAATACACTTGTGATCAACTCAAAAATAGTTTTCACCAACTTTATTCTTTATATAAAGATATTTCAAAGAAATATAAGAAAGTTATTAATGAAAATAATCATGTGTTAAATGAAAATAATATTATTTTAAATGAAAAAGATTACATGGTTATGAAATTTAAAAAAATCTGAATGTTAATGTTTTTTAATATAAAATCAAGTATATCAATAGATCAATTTAAAAATTATCTGAAGGTGTAAAATATTATCATTATACACGGTTCTATATGTGTTTAAATAAAAACTCTGGTATTTGGTTTTTCAATTAAAAATGAATCCTCTTTAAAAAATACTACTTTTTTGAATTTCTTTCTCAAAAATAAATTTTCAAATATTATCATATGTTTTGGAATTTAATTTATGAATGTGATTATAATAATTATAGATATGGAAAAACTAAGTAAATTTATATTTCTTATAATATTCTTTAAAAATAAAATCAATTTTGGTTTATAAAATCTCTTTTATAAAATCAGAGTTGACCCCAAATTATTTCACCATATTAATGTATATTAGCTCAAACTGTCAAACCCACAATTTGGGTAACAAAAGTTAAAAAAATTTATATTTTACAAGTATTCTCCAATGGACCTCAATGAAAAATAATATTTTGAATATTAAAAAAACAATTATGGATCTTGATATTGTAAAATATTGGGGATATCTATTTTGGGGGGGAGTTTTTTAATGATATGTTCACTTTTAATCCCTTATCTAATCATGGTCTCAATATTTTAGATATCATTGTAATAGGTTTTCCCAAAAATTAAAACCATCTAAAATTATATCTTTTATTTATCATTGTTTTTATCATACAATATTTTAAAAAAAAATAACAAGACATAATAATGAAATGGAATGTTAATAAATTAATAATTATAGATATAGATGTTACCATGAATAAAGAAAGTGTATCTTTATAAAGAATGTTTTTTGTAAAATGGATTATTTTTAGAAATTTCAACTTTTTAATTTAATTTTTAACCTAATACTCTAAAACTCTAATCCAAAAAGATCTTAAAATGCATGAAATTGCATCCCTTATTTTAAATAATTTAATTATGGGTTTTTATGTTACGGGTTGTAATAATAATAATTAATTCAAAAACCATGTAATGGAGGGTGGTATTAGAAGAAGAATGTACACTATTTTGGATCATGTTTTATGAATTAAATGGATATTGTGAAATAAAATAATAAAAAAAGGAACCTAGTTCCAAAATAAAATTAACTTTAGATTTTGGGAGTTAGTCTCAATTCATGGGGTGTGTAAAGTATATTTTTATGTATATCACTCGATCTTGGGATGTGGGCCCTGGGGAATATTAATTACATGATGTGTAGTTAATCAACATCTTCCTTTTTGAATATTATATATGTTACATCATGAAAATTTGAAGTAGTTATATCAGTGGTGGCTGGTTTAAGTAACAAAGGGTGTCTCTACTTCCACCTAAATGACATATAGTATCGATATTAGACACTAATCATAATCTGGTAGGTGAGGTACATGTTGTATCCCCCAACACCCGGATGATGTATAGTTTATGGTTAGTAATCAAAATGTACTTTTTAATGGTCGAGTCATGTGATATCCAATATAAATTGAATTTTACTATTAATTTATATGACCTTTGATTTTTCAATTTTTATATTTTCTTTTATTTCATCTCTCCAGATCCTGGTAATGCACAATTTATGCTTTCGTTCTTAAAAATAAATGACTTTTATTGATTTTTAGGAATTTCCCTACCCCATAATCTGAGTATCAAGATATAGGGTAAAATAGATCATATATTACATGAAAACTATTGAAAGTAATGTATGATTTGATTATAAAAAACATTCTTATTCTATAATATGGATAAATAAAAATGTTATAAAAACCGACATAGTTTGTGGGATGATCATCCATAACCACAAAATAATTTGAAATGTCACCAATATTTCTCTCTAAATGAGGATAATATTTTACCAATAATACTAACTAATATGATTTTTTGGAGTTATTAATACCATAAGGTGGCACAATCCCCATTACCATTTGACATGCCGTCATGCAAATAAACTCAAAGGTGAAAAAATAATTTCAACCTTCATAGTAAGAGATTCATCAATTAAACCCACTAAAAAACCCAGATTCATGATATATGTTAAAGTATATAAATATAATGACTTTATATACAATAATTATTTATAAAATAATTATCCGTAAAAATATATATCAAACCCATATGACTAGAAAAGAGCATATAATCCCCTACATTTTAGAGAGTCATAACCACACAAAGGATTACCATTCCTCACTAATGTACCTCCCCACATGACTTAATATAAAATATTATAGCACCGCCACATATTTTTTTAGAAGAATGTAAAAGAAGATATCAATGGAGGACAATATATAATCTATTTAATTATAATGGGAATAGGATATCGCCAAATTTTTTTATTATAGAAATCCTCTTATACATATTTAATTATTAATGTAACTCAATTCGTATTATAAGAAAAACATATCTCTATTAAATATCATTTAATATATAGTTTAAATGAAAATTTACTACAATTTATCAAAATAAAACTATAAAAGAATATTTTAACCCTCAAAAATAAATATTTATAAAATAAGTATACTTAACTATAAGTAGGATAAATTATATATATCTTAGATATATAAAATTAATTAAATAACTTATCCTTTTTAAAAAATAATTTTCTATTGAATATGCCATATCCTCTTATTAGTTAGTAATCAGTCATATGTTTATTGAGAATAAATATTCACTAGTTCTCTATTTATATAAAATACTCTTTTTAATCATTTATAAAATTAGATAAATTTAAAATAATTTTCAAAACATATAAAAATAACCTTCCATGAAAATCATTTCATATCATAAAAAGTGTGAAAATATTTATTTCCATTATAAAAAACTGATATTCAAAAATAATATGGTTAACCAGTAATCGTTTTAATAACCAATTCCAAAATAAAGTTTTTTACTTTTTTTCACTTATCAATTTTCTCAAACCGTTCAATTTTTTTTTCATTTTTTAGTTAACCATTTATTTAATCACTATCTAAAAATATAATTCTCACCCTAGATATATAGAAAAAAACACAAGATCATAAATACATCCTTTTTTTAATTAAAAAAAAATTATTAAAACATAAACATAAATTTTTAAATCAAAAAATATGATGATTATAGTCAGTCTCATATGTCATTTATAATATTAAATGAATAAAAAATAAAATATATTTATATATATATTTGGATGAATTTTCAATTATTGGTTAATAAAATAAACAACAAAAACCAATCATATTTTTTAATAATAACTAAATAATTTATTACTACCAAAATCCCATTTTAGTATAACTATTACATTATTTTTCGGTTTTTGGTAAACCATTCAGTTACCACCAATTTTATTAGCCATAGTCATAATATACCTTTTTAAAAATTTATAATTAAATCTATAAGTATAATAAAATTTAGTTCTATAGAATAAACATTATTACAGATGGAAAATTTACTAAATAAATATTATTGACATTATTTTCACTCAAATTGATGCAATATTATGTCAAATTTTCAATGAATTATTTATCAACATAAAATTAATATGATACCAAAAATTAAAAAAATATATATAATTATACAATATTCAGAAATGTAAATTATAAAAAATATAATAATATTATAATCATTATATGTTTCTCATTTTCTTTA
This sequence comes from Viscum album, assembly GCA_963277665.1. Lineage (NCBI taxonomy): Eukaryota > Viridiplantae > Streptophyta > Magnoliopsida > Santalales > Viscaceae > Viscum > Viscum album. The sequence continues at coordinate 807,024,045 of OY728155.1, forward strand.
TAATATTAATCTCTTTCTTATAACTCTAATATTTTGACTTCGGATAAATTTTTTTTCATTACTGTATATCAAAATTATTTAGAATTCCCATCAATATTATTAAAAAAACGTGTTTATATAGTTGTTAATAAACATCATCACATTATTAAAATTATATCAAGGGGAAAAAGTTAAAATTAAAAATTAAATAATACTCTTTTAAACTTTTTTCTTGAAATTAAAATTACTATTTTTATTATAAAATCTAAAAACGTAATAAATATATAATTTTGTTATTATATGTTATTTTAAAAATAAATTCTACATATTCTATATGTAATTATGATAATTTAAATTTTTTTAGAATTTAATTAATATAATGATAAAAAAACATAATAGGCTTTTGAACAAGAAAATGATTTTTTATAAGGCTTATTGATGAAGTTGATACTTGACTAAATATTTCTCATGATATAAGAAAAATTTTACTATGTTCTATTTTATTTTATTTTCCATTTTTTATTATCTATTATGTTTTGACTATAATTATTGTCAAAATAGAGGTAATTTTATCATGTATTCCTCTAAAATAAATTTTATTATTGGTTTCACATTATTTAATTTTGTCCTCATGATAAATTCATTTATTTATTTTCTCAATCGTGACTTCATAGAATGTAATATGTTTAACTAGATATTCCTCTATAAAAAATATCAATTATTATTGAACTTACACAAAATAATATTTTTTAGTATGGTAATGGATATAAAAAATTACTCTCAACCCACTACAAAAATGAAAAATATCAAATAATTATTTAATACTTAAAAAGGTACCATGAATCCCCCCTCCATTATAACTAAAAATAAGATATCATATTTTAATTGTTATACCCAAACTACTTTTTTATTCAATTTTTTTAAAATTTATTTTCATCTTGTATATCAATTAATATTTATTAAATTGTTTCACTAATTATTTTTCATATAACATCATTGTTTGTTCTTATTATTTATATTCTCCCTCATTTTCATCATGTGTTCATGTATTATATAAAATAAAAAATATTTTAATACATAAAAATTGGAATAATATATTTTATTTATAATAAGTATTGTAATTGTCCCTCATTCAAAAATGATCTATTTTATAAATATTTACTTTTATTTGGTGATTTTTTCCTACATGATGCATGCATTTTTGAAAATTCAATGTTGAATTGAAATAAATTATAATTATATAAATTAAATAAGTAAAAAAATAGAATTTTATACTATCAGTTGTGTTGAATAATTATATTATTTAATAAGAACATTGTCATGCTGACTAACATTGAAAAAATATTATGATTTAGACATTTATATATTTTAGGCCAGCAATAACATATATACTAATTGATTTAGAATTTAAGAAGTACAATAAGTTTTCCAAAATGTAACAGATAATGCACTGAATTTTATTTAATATGTGTAAAAATAATGGATTTCATCAATGGTTTATATATCAATTGATTCCAGCAAATTTTTTTACTTTAATCAGTTTTTTTATATATAAATAACTTTAATAGATTTTTAATTTTGAGAATATGATAATAAAGAAAGATGTGTGTCTTCATTACCCACATCCCTTCTACACTTCACATATATTTTAATTGAATTTATAAAAATCATATTTTTAATTCCTTAGTTAATATAAATCATCACATATTAAAGAGTGAATTTTTTTGTTTGCCAATTTACAATCCATATAATTTAGTGTTTCCAAATAAAAAATCATAAATTTATATTATAAAATTTTGGTTTATATTTATTCATTTTCAATATTTAAGTAATAAAATTTTATAATTATCATATGCATGTATAATCTAGGAAATTATTTTTTTTCCCTTCAAACAATTTTCTGGGAACGTATTATAATTTTTTAAAAATGTTTTCCACTTAAATTCACTCATGTGATGGTCTTAATTAAATATATCATAAATTAATGTTTATTATGCTCCCATGATATATTTAATTTTGAGATTACTTCTAATATTTTTTACAAAACTATAACCAAAATAATAGATAAAGTGGTTTTAATGAATATTATGACATCTAAAAGATAATGTTTGGTATGTAGAATTATAAATTTTGAATGTTTCTTTTGACTTAAATAATTTAGTGAAGGATTTGAATCATTTATTACAATTAATGGATTATTTTTAATAGGTGACTAGTTTGAGTAGTTATAAAAAAATTAATTATATAATTAATCCAACTAAAACATTAAAAAAAAGAATAACAAGAAATATTATATAAAACATTTTTAGTGACCATAAGAATTCTAAAAAGTATTTGAAGAATATTAATTTTATAAAAAATTAATAATATAGAATATTCAAAATTCTCATTTCCCCTATTAGTTTCAAGAAAAAAAATGAAAACTATTGAAAAAGTTATGAATATTGAAAAATAAATTTTAATGAAGACATTAAAATTTATAATAACTTTTTATGTTATTTATGTATTAGATATTAGAAAAACATACACAATAATTAAATTTGATAAATAACTACAATTGTGTAATGTTGTTTAGTATTATTTATTAAATTCATAAAATTTTAAAGAGAAAAATATAGGGATGAGTCACAAGATCCATCTTTAGATTGTTGGAGAGATCACCATTTTTTTTCTTATGTGTGTTTAGAATATGAACATAATTCCTAACCCCAAAATATTGAAATTAGATATGTTGTGATCAGTGCTATTTGTTCCATGAAATCAAGAAATATTTTATATCATGGTGCATTTCATGTGATAGTATCATGTTATGTTACGTTGATAAATTGATCTTTCATTTCAAATGATACGATAACTGATTGTTTTTCATTTGATGATGGATTTGGAAATTTTTAATGATATGAAAAATTTTTAAACAATAAAAATGTAATGAAGAGATTAAACTGAAAGTTTAAAAAATATAATAAATTGAATAATTTTATAAAAACACTCATTCCATATAGATCAAAAAATTTGAGTTCCCTGGAATCCTATATAAGTATATTTATCCTCAAGTATGGTATGTGAAATAACTAGAACTCATTAAGACTAAAATTATCGAGCTCTTGATTCTATTTTTCCATTAACCAAAGGTTAGAGCATACCATTTATAATTGGTAGGTAATTCCCCAGCATTATGATATTCTTAAAATCAATAGACACCCTAGGAGGTAGGATCCATTTAGTTAATCCTTAGTGATCAGAATGAAGTTCATTTGAAGCATGGAAATACGTAATCATCCAATTTTAATTTACACCATTCTTTTTTTTTCTCATTCTGAATGTAGAGATAGATCCTAATGATTTTTGGATTATGGTGTTGGAATTAACAATATTTGGGATGATTGTTACCCCTTAAAAACACATTAAATATATAGACATATTTTCACGACCCCATCCATTCAAAGGTTCCCCTTAAAATTTTTAATTAAAAAAAGAGAGATAATGTCCCCCCGATTCCCACCTATAGTAGTCCATAGTTAAGAAACTAAAATTGAGGGTATAAAAATATAACACATTGAAGGAATTACCCTCACTAATAAAAATAATATAATACAAAGGAACCCTAAAAAAAATTCCCCATTGATTTTTCACTCTCACAACCCAATATCGGATTTCCTCTTCTCCTACCCATTCTATACATATTTCATTATATATTAATCCATCTATGATGTGGGTCAGTATGTATCCCGACCTTCCCCACCCTTTAAAGGTCTAGTATCTCATGATAACAGCATTCAACATCACATCTCAACCTCATCCACATAATCAAGGTAGTTAGATTCCATGAATTTCAAGGACATCAACCTCTTTCCCTCCTCCCACCATACCAAACACATCACATACGCATCATCCCAAGATGATATCCAAAACCAACCCATAATCCCCTAGGTAATCTATAACACCAACCTATTAAATCATCATTCTAGGTGAATGAAGAGAAAATATGCAGGGTAGATATCCATATGATACACCACTAACCTAGATATTAAACAGAACACCTATAACTCAATACATTTCGTATTTGGTGAGTTTATTGAACATGGGTGGTGTGAATATGAAAAATATCATGAAAATATAGGTAGTTATCTAACATGTAATACCTAGCCAATAGGTTATCATAAACAGCACTAAAAAACTCCACAACACCACTAATGCATCTCATAATATCTATTAAAATCACTTCCACCACTAAATACATCACAACACATAACCACCGCAAAAACCCCAATTACAATTACATTCTCATATATTTCAAGAAATTTACTAATTAAAATCCAATATCTATTAATTAATATTAAATTTATTAATTCAATAAGCAAATATTAGATTTCATCCAATAGTTCATTCATTTACCAACCTGTGTAATGTCATTTTTTTATTATAAAAATTCATCCCATAGTAAACCCTAAAATTAAAAAACACCATATAACAACTCACCTATATCACACACATACTTTCCACAAAACATAATATGTAAATACAATACCATAACCCAACCACCTCACCATAAAAACCATAATGCATCATACATTATCACATCCCAATATAACGAAGAAAATATTAACTTTACAACATAGTGCACCCCCAAGTTGGCCACCACCATGACCGTACAATCCCGAAAAAGTTTTACATAACCAAAAATGATTCACATAAATAAAATAAACAGATTAAAAAATTGTATCTTCAATAACAACACTTTTTATATTCAATACAAAGGTATTTCATCACATTACTTCATTACATAGCATGGTTATTCTCACAAAAGTATTTGTTAACATGGGAAACTAACTCATTATCCTTATTTATGTTGTCAAAATTGTATTAAAGGTGGTTTCAAACAATTAAAACAACAAGTGTTTACAATCACAATAATTACAACCCAAACAAGGCTCTCAAATTTCATGATTTTCATAAATAGTAACCTCTAACTATAATTTAATTAGTAATATCATAAAGAGAAGTAAATACATGTGAACACTCCCCATTACAATCAATTACAGTTATGATAGGTATATATCTTCTTATGATAAATCATACTACACACCCAAAGTAAGATAAAATCATGAAATCCCCACACATGCACATAAAGAGGGAGAGAATGAGGATCCTATATCCCAAAGAAGCATTCCAAATACCTACCCACAAATGGGAGAATTAAAAACATCTAGAGGACCACAACCACAAAATGAAACCACATATCATCCTGAATACTTCCATAAAATTATCCAAAACATAGCCCACCAACTTCCCAAATAAAAAACATCACAACTGAGAATTTCAAAATAGAGTTATAATATGGAACTGAATGAAAATCAAATATTACTCACTATAGATTATCAAATATCATGATCTAAAATCCAAGGATTAAAGCTACAGAAAGGAGCAGTAAGATCCTCCAAAATCACCTTCGATTCACCCAAAACGTGGGAGGAACAAGAGAATAATGAGTTAAATAAGATGGTTCTTAAAATTCACAAATGGGGTTGATCTTGACAAATTAATTTTGTGAAGAATCAATTCACATAGTGAATATTTTATAGGGTAACCAATTTAGGTCCTGAAATCTATTGAATTTGTGAATGGATTCAATTAAAAACCCAACAAACATTAATGGAACATCATGTCACGTCATCCTAGAATTCATTCACACCATAAATAATAATCAGACATCATGAATTAATTAAGAATAGAATTCCATTTCCATCATTATTTCGTGATTCAACATATTCCAAACCATGAACAACCATTCACATCATTAATATAGGCTTACACTGTGAATAATCCTTTATATTATAAATTTTTCACCAAACTCCATAAAAACCTACTTGATACTCCTCTAAACACATCCATATCCTAAACAATTAGACTCACATGTTGATATTTAATAGAATATTATACTAGATTCATCACAAATGATTCTCATCCTTAAGAATTAAAATTATCCAGGATCAAGAAAAAAGATCCTGAAACCATCATTACCTCAAAAATCCTCCTTATAAATACCTCTAAAGGAACCCATTATAACCAAAAAACAACCACTAACAAAAATTTTCTAATATGGGGAAAAAGTAACATCTCATAAATTATTAATAATATTGTAATTACGTCATCAATCAAAAAAATAAGGAAAACATCATAACAAATTAGGGTAATATGTGTGCATCTGGATCTCACAGTCCTAAATACTCTCATATAAGGCACCATGACACCATGATACTTCAACTATAGTGGTTTTTCATCCCAAAAATACCTTCTTGTAAAGATTATGGATCTATAGTGGTCACTTCATTAATGTTACATTATTCATGATATCCAATAGTCCTCATTCCATGACATAAGAGTGATCATGAATATACCAATGGAGCTAAGACTCATGTAAAATGTTGTGTACCCTGTCCTATCATAGTGGAAGAAAAAACTAATAAACCATCTTTCTAATGTGCTCCATTACCACTGAAGGATTGATGGATGGAGGAGAAATCTTACTCCCTCTATCAGACCTTTATTACTCCGATAAGTGGTGACCCTCAAAGACACATGGTGTCCAACCGAAAACCCTATATGACTCCACAAAATATCATAATAGTCCTTTTTATGGTATTTCCCCCTTTAAATTCCCTCAATACATCAGTATATTTTTTATTATGGTGTGTATTACATCAATACCATAAATCGCTAACTCACCAAATTTCATCCAATATAATAAAGAATGACATGTCTTCCCATACAACACATCTAAAGGAATCATTTCAATAGATGATTGATAGATATTTTTATAGGAAAAATCATTGAAGGTTAGGTTTTTTACCCATGGTACATAAAAATTGAAGATTTAATCGCACAATATATCTTTCTATCTCTCGATTATCCACTCTTTATACCAATTTATATGGGGATGAAAATTAGTTCTCTAAATCAACTAGGAGCCAAAATCATGCTAAAATCATCTCTATAATCATGAGGTATAATGAGGATCTCAATTAGAGATAATGGTTCATATTACCAAATGAATCCGAACCACATAATCCATATAATTCCATAATGAAAAAAACCATATCTATTTACTCATAGATCACCATAAAATTACCTAACTTCATTAGTTTGTCCCCTAACACTGAAATAACATTGCATCCACCTTGATCCTAGGGTAACATGGTGATGAAATCCATAGAAATATCCTACCAATTCCACTTGGGGACATCTAAATGTTGAAACAACCCTCCAGGAACATATTTTTTGTATTCCACCCATTAACCGACAAAACACCATTCCATGAACTCTACCATAGAATAAATTATCCCAGGACACCAAATTTTCCACCTGAAGACATGATACATCTTTTAAACACCTAGATATACCTTAAATGGTGATAAATGAAAATCATGAAGCAATACCTCACACATTTCCAATGGAAAAAACAACCTCAATTGAAATAGCATTAGATTCTAACCAAACATTTTCTACATCGTTATAACCAATATAGACACTCATCACCTTAAACTTGGATTCTATCCATTCAGTCTTGTATAAAAAATCTATCAAAGATGACACAAAAATCATATGATAATACATACCCTTCCCCTAACTTCCTATGTATCATGATAAATCATTGAAAGAACATACTTCCCTCCCTAAACATTTATGTACTTTCAATCCACATTACCATGGAAATTATGACTCAATGCATCAACAACTATATTCCCCTTCCCTAGAGTGTGTAGGATCTTAAAATCATAATCTTGGAGAAATTACATCCACCTATACTAGTATAAATTTAAATCCACATGAGTGATAACATATTACAATCTATTATGGTCCATGAAAACCATAATGTGATCACCAATGCGGTAGTGTCATCAGAACTTTAGTACATACACTATCTCTTTGAACTCCATATCATGGTTAGAATGGTCACACTCATGGGGATATAACTTCCTAGACCCATAAGATATCACTTCAATTTTTTTATCAATACAAATCTAAATTCTAGATGTAATGTGTCATAAACCACCGTAAACATCATACCCTCCTAAAGAAATAGAATATTTGAGGAACAGATCTGCCTCTCCTTTAGGAAACCAAACACTGACTAAGACTTATAAATCCATATGGAATATTAGTCCTTCCTAGACAAAACAATTAGTGGAGATTCAAACTAGAAGGAATTAGATATAATCCTATAATAATATCCTACGATACCAAGGTAGATATGAAAGTATACCATATTCATTGGTGAATCCCAATAAACAAAAACATCAATATTTTATTGTTCTATGACCACAACCTACTGAGAAATTGCATGCTAAAGAAAAAATCCCTTTTACATTCTAAACTTGAACTTGGATAGCTTTCCATAAATCTAGTGGTGTTGATGGACCTACAACATAGGTATGTAAAGATTAGTATATTCCTCCCCTAACTTTGATTAGTTTAATATATCATCTATGAATATGACTATAAAACAATGAAGGAACTCATAAAACATATATTTCATGATCCCCTTGAATAAAACTAGTGTATTCATGAAATTAAACAACATGACCATGAAATTAAAGTGCTCGTACCTTCACTTGAAGGTATTATTCTGGATATCCCCATATTTCAACCACATATAAGGATATTCAAATAAAAAATTCCCCTTTGAAAAATATCTTTATCCCTTTGGATGGTCAAATAGATAATCATTTCCTAAAATGGAATAATAGTTATATCTCGTCACCTAATTCAAACTATGATAGTTAATCCACAACCTCATACTACCATCTATCTTTTTGGAGAATAATACTAGAGCACCCCAAAGAGATACATTGGATTACATGAAACCCCTATGCATTTTATCATAAATCTATAGCATCTAATCTCTCAAATATGTAGGTTCCATTTAATAAAGATCCATCAATATTGGAGATATTCCCATTTTTAACTCTATCCAATACTCAATGTCATGCTAAGAGGGTAGTGTCACAACCCTATCTTAGAATACATCAAGAAAATATTCTACAACCCTAGGAATATAAAATACATGATACTACAATGACATCTCTTCCACCTGATATTAAAGATGACCCACTTTTATACTACCCATATGATAAACCCACTAACAAATGAATGCCACTCATTATTCCCATGTATCAGAAAATAATTTTTTTATCTAAAAAATTGATGAATACATGCACATAATAAATAAAATCCATGAAAAGGATAAAATATTATGGTTTTATCTATATTAAAAAAATACCCTACTAATTGTTGTTTCCCCAGAACCAGTATATATCATTGGAAAACATGAAATAAAGCACCAGGGAATCCAACTATCAAGGATAACACTAGGGGAACTGGAAGATTATCACCCTCTATTCTCAAATCATGGGAAACGTTATGAGTATAAAATGAGTGAAATTATACCTAATCAAACAAGTAAGAAAATAGCTAAGATGATAATATTTTCATACATAAGACAACATTTATTCTTGATGGTTTTGGAACCTCCATCGCTTGTATTTTCCCACACCCATATCTCATGCATCTCTAAGGACAACTTCCAAGACTTCACTCTATTCAATGTACCTAGGGATGAGGAACATGGTTTTCTTAAGCTTTTCTATCTTTTTTTAACAAAGGAGATATAAAATCTTACTACCATTGCTATCGAACAGTTATTGGTGGACCCTCTTGCTGATACTTCATCATATGAAACAACTATTTCTATAAACAAAATGGGAACAACCACCAATATAATACTGATCACCATGTTATATTGTACACTTATCCTAATAGTGGCCACAACCCTCATAGAAATTTCATAAAAATGGAAATATCATGGTAGAAACCTAGGATACACCAACCCTCTAATGGAATGGAATGTTCTACCAAGTTTGATTCCATGTTGGTCAAAAACCCCACTATATAGGAATCAATGATCCACTATCTGAATTCCTACATATTAATGTTATGTACTATCCACAATCTCAAGGATTACCCCCAAGAGAATGAATCTTCTCGATAACTTCCATTTTTTCTACATCAAAAAATGCATAGGATGTAAAAATTTGGTGACTAAATATCTAATCATAGGGCATAACACCTCCTCTTACCATCAAACTCTAAACACATCATCTGAAAAAAAACATTTGAGAAAAAATTGGATATTTTTTAATATGAACCCAATATCACATACACTCAAGCTCCCCAGGTTAAAGGAGAGTTTTCCCGCCTCTTTTTCACCTTCATCATTAATGAAAATAATTCAAATCAGAACTCATTCTAAAAATATGTCCATGATACATCTTCCTCTTCTCAATCACCAAGAGACTATATGAACCAATAACCCATTCTCAATACATATAACTAACCACCAGTAGCACCCAATACTCAGCATGAGCATGAATCAGTTTGAATATGACCCCAATATCTTCCAAACTATACTCCATCTCATGATTGAATGCTATCATCTCATAGATACCAAAACACTTTCACTTAAAGGCATGCGAGGCCCTCATTCATGCCTCATCATCCTCCATTGGTTCAATCCTCCAATGATCAACCATTTGAACCTACTTCCTGAACTACATAAGAATGACATCTTGGAGCCATTCTTGAAAAAGAAACAAGGTAAAAACCTAATCCTAGGATCATGGAATTTTCTCAAGGTTTATTTAATGAGTTTCATTTTAATATCTCCAAAATCACCATATTTATACATGAATACAAACAATCATGATGAATGCACCTTTTATAGGCTTATACCCCATAAATGAAAAAAATACACTTGGTTGTTCATTAGACTTAGGGTCCATTCATTTGACCATGTAGGAACTAAAATCTTATGTATTATCCATCCTCTATTTCCTACATCATGCACCGAGATTATATATCATTATTTCCCTACAAAATTATGCAATCCTCACAATCAATAACTGTAAACTCCATCTTATCTCCCTAAATAAACCCTTCATACCACTATTTCATGACTTATTCCCTCAAAAGGTGCCCCTCCCTATATTATAATAATAGAAGAGAGATAATAATAACCACGTCCTACCTTTAGCATGACTTGGGTTGCTGACTACACTGAGGGTATAAAAATTTCACACATGGAGGGAATTACCCTCAATAACATAATAATTATTGAGAAAAAGGATAAATCAAATACTAAAAAACCCCATCATATAATATATAAGTAAACAAAAACTATATCAAAATTCATGAACAAATTTTACAATAAAAATAGAACTCTCCAAATAAATACCAAAAATACAAATCCTATGGTAGCGACTCAATGGAATCCCCAAAATCCAAGCTAGTAATGCTTTGCTCGATACTCAAAATCCTCTTGAAACCAAAAAAAAATTATGTGTTGGGTAATCATAACATGTATATATAGTAGGATCATACCCAATGTCTCTCTTGAAAAACATAAAATACAATACTAACGTGCTACTAAATAAACAAAAGAAACAAAATGCACCTAGATAGGTAAACTAAAAATTTTGAACCTCAACATGTAATTCTCACCAAATAACACATACAATATATTAATCAAAGTATAAAAATAATATAAAACAAAGGCTCTCTTCAATCACTTCTTTATTGGTTCACCAATCCCATGACCCAATGCCAAACGTCTTGTGCTCCCATCCCTTCCATGAATATCCCATCACGTATCCATCCATTTATGGTGTGGGTTGAGACACATACCTACCTATACCACCCTTTAAAGGTATAGCATCTGGTTCTAGAATAATTCATTATCAAATCACAACCTTACCCATATAACAAATATATTAGCGTAGAAGGAACATTAAGGACATCTACTTTGTACCCTCCTCTCACCATGCATGACCCCTACCACATGTCACCTCCTCACCTTTATTGGGAGATTTCCAACACCAATATATCATCACCTAGGTAATCTAAAACACCAACCCATGTAATCATCTCTATTTTTGAAGGAAAAATGTGGAATTGGGATTTTTCATCTATCTGATTCACCACCATCCTAGTTATTTGAGAAAAATCCTAGAACCCAAAAAAAATTGTGGTTTAGTGTGGTTATATAACTCATGTGGAGAGTGAATATAAAAATAACAAGAAAATAAAATGTATATACATAACACACAATTAAAAACCTATGGGTAAATATGAAATTCACAAGAATGCTCCATAACCCCACCATTGCACTAAATAACATCCATTACAATCACTACCACCACAAAATGCATCACACCACATAACACCAATACATGACCACACAAATTCAACTTCCAATTAAATGATCATTTGTTTCTACAAATTTTCTAATTATACGACATGATCTATTAAATAATATTAAATTTACTAATTCAATTTTAAAATAGTATATTTAATCCTACATTTTGTAATTTTACAACCCCTATAACATTAATGCAATATTACAAAAAATATACCCATAGAAAACCAGGATATTAAAAAAATACCACATAACAACACACCCATGTCACATCCACTGTTTAAATAACACAATATATTCCAAGGATTTACCATAACCCAATCATATCACTGAAACAACCACAATCCCAACACTTAAAACAATCACTTATCAATCCCCATGCCAACTATCAAAAGATTCACTACCCAACAAAGTCTACACAAAATCTAACTGCCATCATCATTGTATATTCCCCAAAATGTTTTGCATAACTACAAATTATTCACAAAAAAAATGTAAAAATATAACATAAATTCAATCTTCCACAAAATCCCATTTTAGATTCAATATAAATGGATTTTATCACTTTACTTCATTATAGAGAATGTGTATTCACACACGAATCTGGATTTGCAAGGGAAAACTATTAATTATCCCAATATATGTTTTTTCCTTCTGTACAAGATGAGATCAAAAAATCTACACATTAATGTTTTTATAATCACAATAACTAAAACACAATCAAGGCTCCCAATAGTTTTAATTTTCAACAATAACAACCAATATGTGTAATTATATTAGTAATAACATCAAAAGTTTTAAATATATGTGAACACTCTCCATTAACTTTAATTTTTTTTAAGATAATTAATTACCTTATTTGGAAAATCCATACTACCCACCCAAAGGGATAAAAAAATATAAAATCCCCACACCTTCACATAAAGAGGGATAGAATGAGGATCCACTAACTCGAAGAAAATTTCTGAATCACCGTGCAAAATTGGGTGAAGATAAAACAACTAGAGTACCATAAGAACATAGGGAATCCTAAAACAAACCAAACTCATACCATAGGCTTATCAAAATCCTATCCCAAACAATCCCCATATCAAAACAACATCACTGCTAAGAATTACAGAATAGAGGAATATGAGGAATCTAAAGGGGAAATAGTAATGACTCACCACATATTTCCAAAGATCAAACTCCATAAGCTAAGGATCAAATCTTGAGAAAGGGAGATAGAATATCCTCTAAAATTTCTTAGGGATTCCCCGAAACTAAAGAGGTATGACAAAATAATGAGCAAAATAGATGGGTTCCCAAAATTTATAAATAGGATGGATCTCAACACATTCATTTTGTGAAACACTGAATCTTTCCATGAATATTCATGAGGCCCGAAAATTCACACTATGAAATCAATTCAATATATTAATGGGTTTAATTCAAAATCAATGAAATATCTAAGGAACGTTTTGGTGCTTCATCCTCAAATTCATTCACACCACAAATAATTATTTGATTGTTTCAATGAATTAAACACAAAACTTCCTTCTAATACTTTTATCCATGAATCACCATCTCAAATCCCTAAAAATCAATTCATTTTGTGAACATGGGTTCACACTATAAAGAACCCTATGTTGGATAAATTCATCCTCAAACTTCATTAAACCATCCTTAGGAATCCTTTGGATATATCTATCTCCCAAACCATTATATTTATAGGCCGATAAGGGATAGTAAAATAATTGTGTGAGAAGGAAAGAGTTTTTACATATATTCTAGTTGTTTTTTATTTTTATGTTTTCTTACACAGTGTTTAAGATGATATTCATTCCTTTTAAACATCATCAGTGGTATCAACACTGAGCTATTAATGTTTGGTTTTATTCTATATTAATGAATAAATATATAAAATGATTTATATAGGTAGAATTAGTTATTTGAAGAAAAAATGGGAATTTTAGTTCTTATAATTCTTGACCATAACATAGTCTTCTTTAAATTGGGAATTTTGGTTCAATATTTTTAAACATGGAATAGTGCACTCAAAATAGTTGTATCAAGTTTGATTTAATAATCATGTTAGATTGAGAATCATAGGGTAATACTCTATTTCTTGGTTATCTGGTTTTTTCATCATGTTCATGGGAACCATGGTGATATACCACACCATGGTAGATGTCTACAGGCTACTTTGAAACTCATTTAGTCCTACTTGAAATGGATTAAGAATGGGAAATGAATTAGCCAAGATAACCTGCCCAAAATGGATACTCTTCTTAACTATCATGGTTTAAATGGTTTAGCGTATCTAAAATTAACTACAAAATGGTCATGGTCTTCCCTCAGCAACAGTATACTCCATAAGGAAGACCACATAATATTGAAATGTGTTTTGAGAAAAAATTAAAATAATATTATTTATCATTAAATTTATTAAAAAAATCACTAGCACAAGGAGACTTTATACTAGTGGTGGAAATATCTAGCCTAACATGACTTCTATATGAAATGAACCCATGAAATTATTAATAAATGCTTCGGGTTAGTGTTAAGAGTAACTACTAGAACAACATGATAAATGACATGATTATTTAAATTTTTAATATTTATATTATTATATTATAGAGTAAAATATTTTTTACCTAAATGAAATTATATATATAAAAATATATTATCTAATTAATAATTATTTAAATTCTAAGAATAATTTTATCTTATATTGATCAATAAGTATTTATGTTATTTGTATATAATGACTAATAAATTATATATATATATAATATGTAACCTGATTATTGACATAATAACACATTTAATAAATGGTTTGGGTTAGGTTTGAGCATTTCAACTTGAATATTAAATTTTCAACCTCATTCAACATTAGTTTATACCCTTTATTTAAAATAAAAAAACGTTTTTTTATATATGATCTAAGTTTATAGTGAATTTATATAGTAAATAATTTACAAAGTGTGGTAAATTATAAAATGACTTGAAATGGAAATGTTTTTATAACAGTTTACATTCTTTTTCAAATATTTATATAATATATGAGATAATATATTTAATTTATGAAAATTACATACAAACAATATGAATGGTCTTATTATTAAATAATACAAGTTCTTGTTAATTATCTCAGATTGTGAAATATTAAGGAGTTCATATTAATATAATTTAAATGATAATATAAAATGTATATATTAGATAAAATTGAATGGGTCATGCTTACATGTTCCTAAAATTTTAATGTGTCTATAATTTATTTAAGATTTATTCATAAATGTTTTTCTTGTTTCTAAATTTATGAATTGATTATTTATTTAGTTTGTTTCCAACTTTATTGTTCATTAATATAAATGTTAAATTATGAATTGTGTTGTATGATTCTATTTATATAGTTTAAACATCTTATTTAGATAATCATACATGAATTTAAAGAGTTACATGCTAGGTATGATAATTCATTTAGTTTTATTCTACATTGACTTTGGATTTTAATTGTTTATGAGCTTGATATATGTTTTAAATAATAGTTTATAAATATTAGGTGTTATAATTAGGATGGAATTGAAGTTTATATTTGGTAATAAACAATGGGTATAGGTAGGTTGGTTCATACTGCTGACTGGCCTAAGGCCTTAGGTTCTATAAAGAAAAGTGGGGGTTGGTTACCTTTCACTCCATGCATACTATTGTGATGATTATTGATTTTATATAATTTTAAGCCTTTAGGAGTAATGGATTCATGTATCTTATGCATGGGGTTAATTTTTATATGTGGAAATATAAGTTTACTTTTAATTTATGTTAGTAAAACAAGTTATGAGTTCTTTAATGATTCATGGGTTAATATGGTTGAAACATATTGATTTAGTGGAAGGTATAAGGATTAAAAATTAATCATATGAATAATATATAAAAATAAGGTGAATTCATAACATAATATGGTGAGATTAAATCCCATTTGAAAATGATAAGTTTCATATTACCTTTTAAATATAACACTTATTGAGACCTCACTCATTGAACCAAGTTTGTTCTACCAAAGTTGGGTTCCTCTATACTATCTTATTTAAGGAAATAAAGTAATTTGTGACCTTAATAAGATAAACATTCCTTTTTTAGTTATTGATTTGGGTTAGGCATGGTTAGGAAACCCTTTTTATGGATACTAATGGAAAAATGTTGAGTTAATCCTTGTGATGAATTAGGATAAAGAATTATTATCTTAAATATCTAATAATCATATCAGGTATGATTGAAATAATTATCTAATTATGTATGTGTGTGTGATGGAAGAAATAATCATGCATCCCAAAGAATAGGTAAATGATTATAATTTAACACTAACAGATATGATTTAATTACAGTGGGTTATAATTTTTATGGGAGAACATTTATTAAAGTACTTATTAAATGGATATAAAACACGGTACTCATATGATGAAATCTTTTATTACATATAAAATGAAATGAATAAAATCAAAAATTACATTGTAGTCAATATTTGAGAAGGAAATAATTTTTGGAAGAATCTTACAAGACTATGAACTTAAGAATCATTCTTGAGGAAGTGAAAGATTTTATATGTTAGAGAACCCCCTTACATAGAATCAAAATGTTTAATTTGTTCAACAACTGGGATTATGATAAGTATAAATGAATTAAATAAATTATTTAAAAGTAAGAGGTATAAATGAACTTTATTCTCCACTCATGCAATTAATAATATTGGGTATGTTAGTGACTTAGATATGCGAAATGCTTCCTTTGATGTATTATTTGGACATGGAATTAATTTTCTTATCCTAATTAGAAATGTTTGAAAAATGTGAATGAGTTTAATAAATATTCACCATATCTCCCCAAATAAAAGAGAATAAATGAATTAAGAAATATATTTCAAGATTTAGGTGATGTATTTATAGTATAACTGGGTAAAATTTAAAACATGAAGGAGATGAAAATTAGAAGGTCCAACAATGTTTCTTTGATTATATAGTGAAGAAATTTTCTAACCTAAAATAGTTATCAGGAGGGAAGAATAATGTTTCTATAGGATGAAATTTTTTCAGATACTTAAAAGAGGTTTGATAAACTCTTTTTAGAATCTATGTCATGTATTGATGTTGGAGAATCAAGTATTCAATTTTAACGAGTATATCATAACAAATGTATATTTTATAATTGTTTTTAATGTGCAAGAGTTCAAAATAAAGAAATAATTAATGGATCATATATTTTTAATTAAAATAGAGTATATATGGTTTCTTTTATTGATATTTGAAATTTAAAAAGAATATTTCAATCTCAAGTGGATTTAAATAAGAATATGTACATATTTACCACTTTTTTATTATATGATAAGAGAACTTATTTTCTAACAAATAGTTTTATGAATAATTGGGAGTATATACAAGGTTTATGATTCACTGAACTCTATAACATGCTTGGGAAAAATTTTATAAAAAGGATTTTTATCCATTATAAAATAATTTATCCAAAATATTTGTTAATATAAGGAAAAGAGCTCCCACTACCAAACAATGGAATATTTAAGATAATGAAGTATTATTTTTAGAATTATAATACAAACATTGTTAATACCATATATGTTATATGAGTTAATAGTTTATTTATTAAATATTATCACTAAAGGAAATAAGTATTATTTCTAAAACATAAATGAGCATGTGTATATTGACATGATATTTAGAAGAGAATATATTTTCTAAGAGGCTAATGGGGGTGTGTTTGGACTAAAAAAAGTTCAAAGTGTAATAAATAAAATAATAATCCCATAATATTGAAAAATAATGTCACTTAAATCCTAAAATGTTATAGGGTATTTCATTAAGGAAAATATATAAAGTGTTCTATTTAGTTGTTTAAACTAAGTTAATATCACTATATATTCTAAAGTAATTTATGTATTGTTAATGTAAAAGGTTACATTAGTTACAAATTGATCTCAATTGAAATGATTGATGAAAAGGTTTTAATAATAATGATAGTGATGATTAACTTAGAAAGAGTTATAACTAAAATAATATGTTTTTCACATTGTAATATTAGATATTGTGAAGTTATGGAGTTTAAATTGTATTTTCAAAGATTTTAACATTATAAATATGATTCCTAAGTCTCACTATTATTCAGGTTGTATTTAATTATAGATATTTCACATTAAAGATTTTATTAAGAGGGTTTTAGTAGATGATCATATAGATATGTGGAAATAATTACATTGGTATGTAATGAGTTTAACAAAATTCAAATGTGAAGCAAACAAATGGCCACTATGGAAGTCTATCATATTTGGTATGATTAAATGGTCTTCATGTATGGTTTTTTTAATATTATTAAAATGGGTTAAGAATATTAAATGTATCATGTTCTATAAAAATCAGTCTTCACTTTACCATTATTTCACATTGGTTGTATATTTTTCACGAAGTGAAGTAAAAATTAACCTCGCGAAATATGAATTTTAGATATCCCTAATCTATATTCATCTTGGAGTAAAATAGGTTGTGATGACATGATAAAATTAACATGTTTTGGGTTTGTCACACCCAAAACACCACAATCTTGATGATACCTTTTATAACATAATTAACTGAATAATGTCCACAAATTTAGGATTTTAGCGATACTTCAAATGGTGTATCCAGAACTTAGAAGTCCAAAAACCCTATCCACAAACCAAAAAAAATCACTTAAAACAGATTTAACATTTTTAATGGAACAACCAATTGATACACACTCACATGGAATCAGAACACAAAAGTAAATTTGGTTTGGTTATTTCCCTACTCCACCTGAGAAAAACATATTCATTTATAGGATAAGGAATAAGAAGAAGAGAAACCCCTTGAGTTATAGAATCTAAGAATACCAATACTCTCTATAAGATAAACAGATGGTGAATTGTATAAAGGATCAATATTTTCTAAATGATACAACTTTACTTTTTAATGTTAGGACCTTCTAATTGTCTAGGTTCCACCATTATTTGAAAATTTCATTCAACCATATACATCATTCGTGGAATTAACCCACTATTCTTGTGAATAGTGATTTGGATTCAGGAACTCATCTTTCCACCATTCTAAATCCTATCTTCCAAACCTGCCACATATGATAATTTCTTATACTTCCAACACCTTTACGGTTTTGAAACCCATGTTTTGAATTATGATATTCTGAAATAAAAATTTAAAATGATGGAAATTAGTATTTATATATCAAAAACCTAAAAATATCCTAATTAAATACTATTTTCAAGGATTCCTTCCATTATATTTTAATTTGTTCAATTCTAAACTCTATAGAAACAAAGAATGAATTTTTGTTACCTTCCTTTTTTTCATCCAATCCTCATTTAGGAACAACACCTCCCTATATTTTCTTATACTATTACATTTGACAGTATATTTTCATATTTCTCATTTCTATTAACATTAATCTATTCTAAAACTCTATCCTACAAAAAAATATGAATGAATTGATACGTTAATTGGAATTTGTTCATCCATGGTTTAAATAATTAATTATATACAAGATGTATTGTGCTCTATATATCATAGAATGATATTTTTTCTTTTACCCTACTTTCACATCATTTTCCCTTCTAATGAGAATAAGAGGAGAGAATGAACTTTTGCATCCCTTCATTTTAGTTGTGGAATATTATGGATACAAAATGCGATCATAACTTTGATCATTATTAGTTCAGGAATAATCACATGAATGTATGTATTCTTATCTAAAAAATAAATTTGTTGTTTTGGCATCCCTGAATACTATTCAATATTGCCTCATCAATTTGTAATATGATCAGAATTGATAGGAAGCCTGATAACCTAATATTTGAAAACTTTACCAGAGTCCTTGTTGATTTTGATATAGATTCTACTCTAATTGTTGAGGTGGCTATCACTAGGAGAGATGATAGTTTTAACTTTGAGATTATTTATGACAGAAGGCATATTTTTTTGATTTCAATAATTTTTGTAACATATTATCATAATGAAACATGTGAAATTTCTTTAGAAATTGTAATATAAAGGGCCATGAAGACACATAATGTAGAAGAGTCACTCGAAAAAAGGAATTGAAAGGCTCGGTATATACCCCCACCTCAATTTCTAAGGAAGGACCTATTTTGTTGATGAAATACGAAAAAGATATAGATGATGAAGTTCTTGGTCATAATAATGATCTTGTTTCTATTGTTGGTTTGTTGAGTTGGAATTGGATTCTAAGTATCTACATGTTCAACAAGAGTTCACTCCTATTTTTATTGCTAATATTAATGAGGTTTAAAATAATGATATTCTTACTATTGTCTCTGATATAATTTTATAGGTACTTTCTGCTATAATTGATGGTACCTTGGATTATCACTCACCTAAAAATGAAGTTGAACCAATTCCATATCTAGATTTTTTTAATGAATCCACTTCAAGTGGATGATAGACCTTCATATCAAGAGGCTTATCTTGACCATAATAATGAAAGGTTTTATTGGGATAGTTTAGCATAATTTTTTTTCATCTTTCACATGGTCCCACAATTAGGAAGCCAAATGAGTTTTCCCCACTGATCCAATTATATGATTCATAGGATCACAGAAAAAAATTTACTTCTAGCCCTTCAGATGTGGTGGTTTCCACTACCTGTGAATAGCCTGTTGATAGATAGGTGGATTATTTTGAAATTTCTAGTCTAGTGACTATCCAATCTTGTATAATGAGTGAAAAAGTCAAGGGATAGAAGTATGTGATAGATATAAGAGTATGGATGTCCAAACTAAGGGCATGTATACTAATCAGGAAGATATTTTTGATTCTATACCTCCTCGTAACATTCATTATAAAACATTTAATGATGGTTATATTATTGATTATTTTAAATACTCTCAAGATGATAATTATTCCTTAGTATAAGGTAAATATATACCTAAAACAAACTCACAAGATGGGTAGGTAATATATCATGGTGATAGTGAAGAGTCGTTTTCCTAGGTCCCCCTACCAAATCATCCATGAGAAAAAATCTAGAGATCACACCTATTTGGATTGGCCATTATCTTAAAAAATTTACTCCTCTTAGTGAAATTCTATGGGATAATGATAATGAGACTATTCTCTCTAATGAACACTCCCTTGATTCCCTTCATTCAAATGATAAAACTTTATATGGATGGATTGGAAAGATGAAAAGTATAAGGAAGGGATAGAAAAGTAACATGGATCTACCAAAGGAACAAGGTCCTAAAATATGGTGAAAAAATCACTTTATAAATGAAGATCCTCTAATGGAACATTTAGAGGCTGGAGAACTCTCCCGATGTTACATCCTTGAATCATTTCATTGTGTCTAACCAGCCAATGATAATTGGCCTTACTGAACCTAAAATGAATTTTGATAGATGGAATAACTTCAATTTAGCCTCTACTGGTTACTTCTTTGTATCAAAATTTTAAAGTTAGAATTATTAGGAATGTCTCTTGATTTTAAAATTTGATAGTATATACATTTAATCTTTCTAAAAAAAATTAGTAGTATATCTCAATTGATATTGGAATTCATGGAATTGTGATTTTCCTAAATTTTGTCTACGACTATAACTCTTGTATCAAAATAAGAGTGCTTTGGGAGGATCCTTAATGGATTTATCATCCTAGGTATCAGTGTTGGGTTATCTTCGATGACATCAATTCTATTATAATACATAATGAAAAAACTAAAACTCACTTAAATAGGGTGGTATCTTCTGATTTATCCTCTTATATTGATAGATGTACCATGACCAAAGATTCAATTATGGGTAGTGATTACACCTAGTTATTATATACACTAAATGGAAGGAAATATTGTAAATTTGATAGGTGTTTTGTTCAAATTGATGATATGAATTATGTTCTTTATGTTTATGGGTTTATTATTCCCAAATATCACCATGATCATAATCATATTTTGTTTGATATTTTTGCTAACAAATTAAGTCCATCTCCCTTTCCTTTTAAATTAATAAATGCATTGATTGTTTTCCTTGTTGTAGGGAGGATATCATTAATTCTTGGGATATGGATTCCTTTGGTATTCCTCTTCAAATTATTTCCACAAAAATTAGGCATGTTAAAAAAATGATTCAGTAACAGAGTAAAGCATATTTCACAAGAATTGATAATGATATTAGAGATACTGAAAAGAACCTTCTACAATGTCAAAATGTCAACCCAAGTCAGTATGGCCCTTCTAGATATGACATCAATGATTTATCTAAAATTGATGACATTATTGATATTAATGAAATTTGGGTTCATAATCAATACAATATCATATTGATGAAGGATGGAGATAGAAATAAAAAAGTTATTTGATTGTTTTCATAGAGAAAATAAGGTAATCAGAGGTGTAACTACCCTTAAAATTGATGGGACATTATACATCATATAAAATGATATCTCTAGTGTTTTTTCTAACAACTTTGAAGCTTTATATTCATAGAAGTGAAAGGTAATACTTATAATATTATGGATAATATTTCTTTCACTGTTGTTGATCTAAAAACAGGATGTTAACTGAGGATCCTAATGAAAAGGAATTCATGGGTTCTCTTTTTTCCTTAAATCTTGATAGTGTGGTAGGACATGATGGGTTTAGAAAATAAATTATGTTTTATTGGGAGATTGATCATGATGAGGTTTTCATTACTGTGTGAAAATTCATTAATCAGGATTTATGCCTTTTTTTAATGAAAACTTCATTGCTTTGATTTGAAAAAATTATTATATGGTGTATATTAAGGAATGTATTCCTATCAATATTGGAAAAACTACTCCAAAGGTTGTTATAGATATACTTTCATCAAGACTGGAAATATTTCCAAGTGATTCATTACTTAAAATTAATTATGTTTTATATATTGAAATATAATCCAAAAAATTATATCCACTGCTTCAAAATGCATCAACATCATGAAGAAAATGGTCAAAGAAGGAAACTTTGATCTTAATATTGACATTTCAAAGGAATTTAACACCATTAAATAGAGTTTTATTTTTTCAATTATTAGAAAGTATGGATTTTCTATTTCCTTAATTAATATTGTTATCACAATCCTTATAAGTTCCAGGTTATCTATTCTTGTCAATGGATCACCTGGAGGGTTCTTATAGTGATACAGTTTTGGAAGGAAAGGGTACCCCCTCTTTGGCCTCGTTTTTGTGATGGATGGGGACTATTTGAGTGTATGAATTAATGATCTTGTGTAGGATGGTATCTACAAAACAATTATGGTTGGAAGTAGTTTGTTTACCCCTTCACATCTCTTTTATGATGATGACATTATTCTATTTGGACAAAATAACAGGAAAACATTTTCTTGCATTTAGAATATGTTTTCTCACTATGAAGAAGTATCTGGGTAGGTCATTAGTTGGAATAAGTCAATTGTGGTGTTTAGAAAAGGAAAAATTATCTGAAAGAAAAAAAATATTTACAAAACACTTGGAGTGAAAAACGGAACCCATCATTTCACCTACAGTAGGGTTCCCCTTATTTGGGGGAAGGTCAAATGATTCTAACGTGAGGGTATTTACTCAAAAATCATTGGTTAGATAGAAACCTAGAAGGGGAAGAAAATTTTTAAAGTATAGAAAATTGTTTTGGTAAATTTGGTGATATCCTCAATTTTTTAAGCTTTATTCGTTTACAAATTCCCTAAATCTATCATCAATTATCTTAAAGCCTTGATCATAAACATTGTATATACTGGTTCCATACATGAGGGGAACCTCATTATGATGTCTTAGAAGGAATTTTCAAGCTTATTGAAATGTTAGGTTTGGGCATTAAGGATCTGAGAATTTTTAATGAATATATTCTTATTAAATTCACATTGAATATCCTAACATCCAATGATAGCTCATTTCAGTTTCTTTTCAATAGATTTACATCAAAAATGAAAAATGGTTACTCCATGTCAATGACATCCTTGATATGGATAGCTACTAAATCCTATTATAACAAGATTATAAACAACTCAAGGTGGATGGTTTGTAAGCACTCCACCTACAACTTATGAAATAAAATATGGATGGAAAGAAAAATTAATGAAGAAATGAGTGTTCCTTGTCACACACAACACCTTTTTATTTTTTATGTTCACTAAAATGATACGATGTAGGTTGTTCTATCCCCTTATATCTTTCCAAAATTTAAGAGGTATCATTAAGGGGATAGATACATGGTCATATGGATTCTATGCTCTATTGGATAGCTCAATATTAAAGATCATTATAGGTATAATTGTACTGATAGTTCTACTGTACCTGCGTGGATGTAAACTTTTATGCCCTTCTTCATCTCTTCATATCACCTATTGCTATTACAGAAAATATGGATATGAAAGATACCTTTTTAATGCTTTTAATATATTAAAGGACTGCATATTTCACTTTTTTACTTTCTATATATAAATTTTAAGGAGTCTTATTATCATTTTTTGTCTTTTACAGCTTTCATTTCAGTCTTTGGGAGCATGTAAAAGCTTTGTATGAGATTAAATTGAGGCTAGAAATTTTTATTGAAATAATAAACTCTATGTTGATTGATGATCACAGAATTTAGATCAAGGTTATGTTGTACCCTATAGTTGTGGCTACCATTCCTATATTTAAAGAGAAATAAATGATATTTCTTCAATTAATAAAGACCTTTCCTGGAAAAGGTGAATCACATTCATTTATAGGGAGGTTATCACTACCTGTAATTTCCAAACATGGTCAACGAATAATGATGTTTTTGACCATGTTACCTTGAAATAATTTGGTGTCATTGGAAGGGTCAAGAAGCTACTGGTTCTAAAATACATCAGGTGGATTCCTTCGATCTCTTCATGGATGAAAGTGAATGTGGATTGGGTGGATTTAAGTGAACTAGGTGCCTCTGGTTGTAGTGGAATTTCTTCTACTCATGGGGTCTTAATTAAAGGATGATTCTATCACTATATTGGAAATGGGTCTATGGTCATAGCTAAATTGTGGTCAATGATCAAACCTATTAAATATGCAACCAAACATGGCTGGAAATTTATTTTGGTGAAATTTAATTAGACTATTGTAATTCATTTTCTGAAGACCCCGTCCAAGAATGTTATTTGTTGAATGCTTCCATTTTTTATTGAGTGTCTTTAGTTAATAGAAAAAATTAATATGGATGTTACTCATTTCTATAGGGAGTCAAATAAAGTTGTGGATGATATATCAAAAAAGGAAATTGTAGAGGAATGTTCGAGATGGTCTATTTTCAACCCATATTTTTGTTCTCATTCTTTTTATTTGGATGTGTATGGTGTTTCCTATTCTCATCTATGTAAACGCCCTTATAATGATATAGTCTATTTATTTTAATAAATTTTTGTAGGAACAGGAAATGCATGTCTCCTGAAACACTGTTATTATGGTATTGTACAACTCTTGATATACATGAAGCTTCCAACCATTAATTAAAATGGAACATTTTCATGTACATAGCATCATATTCCATTTTTTTATTTCAATTTGGATAAATGAACATATTTGGCTATAATGGTTGTCATTGGTTTAGATCTTGACATTATGAATCTTTCTATGAGATTTTGAATGTACTCCATCTGAGAAAAGTCTAATGTTCTAATCTTACAGTCATTTTTAATCTATATCTCCAAAATCAATTTGGCTTCACTGAGTTACTTTGTATCAAACCTTCCATACATATAAACTTTTACCACTTCAATATGTTTCATATATTTACCTTATTGAAGCATATTATCAATAAAACAGATAATTATAATGAAACGTCAATCATAAAACACCTTTAATCAGAAGTAATTAATTTAATTGATCTGGGAAGAAACCTTCTCTTCAATAAATGAATATTGTTCTATTTTTTGGGTAATTGATTCATCATATAAAAAATATATTTGATAATTCACACCATTTCATCTATTATACATTCCACCAAAAACATTTGGATACTTCATGAATATTTCCTCCTCTAAGACACCATGAATTAAATCCATTTTCACAACAAACTATTAATACCTAATCTAAAGTTACCAATATTATCACCATCTGATTTTTTATGCTTAATAACTAGTGAAAAACATTCCTTGAAATAAACACCTTCTGTTTATTGAAAAACTTTCACAACAAACCTAGAATTGTACCATTTCTTACCATATCTTTCCTCCATTAATTGATAAAACAATTTATTATTCAACACCTTCATCCCCAATAGTAGTTACACTATCTACCATATTTCATTGACATGAAAGGATTAATTTTATCCTTCCTTGATAACTCCCATTTTTTAGACACTCAGTATTGATACCTCTTCAAAACTATTGGATTCTCCACCATACATAAGAATACGATAGTTCCTTTTCAAATTAAAACATTTCACTAGTCTTATGACCCTATGAAACCACCTTAAATCTAAAGGATAGTGTATTTTTAGTACCTGTTCTTTTAAAATTCTAAATAAATATTTCATAATCATTGATAATTATGGTATATTATACCCTAATACTTCTATAAATTTTTCAACATTATCTAATGAAGAACATGGTTGTACCTTCCAATCATAAATACTCTCTAAATGATCTGGAACCATCCTACCACTATTCAGATCAATATTGATATGTGTAAGTTATTTACTCTCAATGGTGTCTTCAGTCTAGTACTGATACTTCCATGGGATCTCATCACTAAAGAGGGTATTTTGGATAATGAAAAAAAAATTATTACAATCCCATAGCCAAAATACTCTGTTTTCATCATTGTAACCACAAATATCCATGTCAAAGACTTATCTTTTAACATATCATTTCCTTAGTATCAATATATGAATAAATTATTAATATGATAAATTTAATATGCGATAAATCAACCAATATAACGATACAAAGTACCCCTAGATGTTTTACCCTCATTGGTTTGTAAGGACTTCAGTTCATGGGATAATTCATACATTTAACCACTCCATCCAAAAACTCTTTTAGAAATATGGAGCATAACCTCATACTCTTGGATATCTCAATCAAATTCCATTTCATTTGTCCCAATACACCATTTTTTTAGTTTTTTGGAAGAAAACCTTCTCTATCCATATTCCATTCAAAAACACTAAATGTTCAAAAAAATCCTTTATACTTACCACCTTTGTTAGAATGAGGACTATTCATCATCATTCTAGTCTCATCTTCCACCATGGCTCCATATCTAATGAATATCCAAAAATACATGGATCTCTTTTGAGTAAAAATACCCAAACCATTCATGTGGAATCATTGAATACGTTAATGATGTTTATTATCCCCATTAGATCAAACTAGAGTTTATCACCAAAAATATATATGAACTAACTAAAGATTATGATTATTGAGTTCCATGATCAGTGATTCAAATGAAACTATTTTATTCTTCTCAAGTACGTAACATTCAAATGTTTAGTACTCTATATGATTAGCTTCAAAAATCCCTGTGTATCCAAGGTCCATGAACCATTTTTCTAATGTGCCAATGTTTCTCATTCCTAAAATTATAGATTTTATAATATTTTTATCTAGAATGTATTATATGTTAAAAATTCATATTCATTTATTATGCTCTATCCTTAACACCATATACCAGCACCATTCAACTCTCACTAGTGGATAAAACATTTAACACATTGGTATTTTTCACACCGGTTCTATATAACTGACGTGCAAAGCTATTAAAATCAATTTATCATGTCATATATTTTATAACCGACGTAATAAAAACTGAGATTATCTTTATCATGTTGGTAATTTTATAACCGACATGATATATCAAATCTTCGTGCTTTATCACATCGATTATAAAATAACTGATGTGATAAAGATAATCTTGGTAATTTATCACGTCAGTTATCAAAATAACCAATGTGTAAAAGTTCCATTTATCACGTCGATTATAAAATAACTGACATGAAAAAAAAATTCTACATCAGTTATTAAATAACCGATGCAATAAACATATAAAAATAGTTTACCACGGAGGTTATTGAATAACTGACGTGATAAAGATTTTAAATGATTTATCACACCCCATATTTAGTCATTCTTTTTCCTTCAATCGGGCAACCTGCGACTCATCTCTCCCACATGGAGAACCTAGAAAGGATGATTCAAAATCATTCCCTCTATCCTCGTTTTTTCAACATCATTCTTCATATTTATTATCATCAGATCTATTAGGTGGAATCACAACACTCAAGTAATCCTCACATAGCTATGTTTCAGTTTTCATTTTTCATGATGCCCTAAACTAATTTTTTGAGATGTTATTTTTCATTTTTCTTTCTATCATGGTAAGTTTCATAGTGTTAATTTATTCCATGCTAAATTCTTTTCTGGTAAAATAAACCTATGTAATTGATATCGTGAAAGTTTATTCTTTTTGTGTGTTCTATCATGTGTGTGCGCGCATATATGGAGTTTCCAAGGGGGTGTGGGTTGTGCAATTGGATGGGGGATGTCTATGGGGTGGGGTTGTCTAGGGGGTGTCAAAGGGGGTGGTGGGTGGTGTCCAGGGGGGTGCAGGGGCTGTCCAAGGTGGTTGGGGGGTGTTCAAAGGGGGTGGGGGTTGGGCAAGTGTTTGGGGTATCCAGGGGTGGGGCGGTTGTCCAGGGGGTGGGGTTGTATAGGGGGTGTCAAAGGGGGTGTTGGGTGGTATCCAAGGAGTTCCAGGGGCTGTCCAAGGGGGTTGGGGTGTCCAAGTGGGTGGGGGTGTCTAGGCAGTAAGGTTATGTCCAATGGGGTAGGGGTGTCCAGGGGTGTGGGGGGGTGTCCAGGGGTGAGTGGGTTGTCCAAGGGGGTGGGGTGTCTAGGGGGTGGGGGTGTCCATGGGGGGTGGGGGATATCCCGAGGGATGGGTGATATCTAGGGGTGGGGGTTGTCCAGAGGGTTAGGGACTGTCCAGGGGGTGGGGGATGTCTAGAGGGGTGGGGCTGTCCAAGGGGGTAGTGGTGTCCAGGGGGTGTCCAATGGGGTGGGGGTGGTGTCCAGGGGGTGAGAGGGGTTTCCAATGGGTGTGTCCAGGGGGTGGGGGTGGAGTCGAGAGGGGTGGGGCCTATCCAGGTGTTGGGGTGTTCATGGGGTGTCCAAGGGGATAGGGGTGGGGTTGGTGTCCAAGGGTGGGGTGTCTAGGGGTGGGGGTGGTGTCCAGGGGGGTGAGTGGGATATCCAAAGTAGTATGGGGTGTCCAGGGGTGGGGGATATCCAGAGGGGTTGGGGGGCTGGCCAGGGGGTTGGGGCTGTCCAGGGGGTGACAAAGGGGGTTGGGGGTGGTGTCCTAGGGGGCGGGGGGGGGGGGGGGGGGGGAGGGGGGTTACTTCCAAGGGGTGGGGGAGTCTAGGGGTGGGGGTGGTGTCTAGGGGTGATGGGGCTGTCCAGGGGGTGGGGTGTCTAGGGGGTGTGGGTGTGTCCAGGGGGTGACTAATGGGGTTGGGGTGTGGTGGTGTCTAGAGGGTGAGGTGGATTTCCAAGGCGGTAGGGGTGTCCAGGGGGTGGGGGTGGTGTCCAGGGGGTGAAGGGGGCTATCCAGGGGGTGGGGGTGTCTAGGGGGTGTCCAAGTGGGTAGGCGGTGGGGGTGGTGTCCAGGGGTGGGGGTGTCCAGGGGGTGGGGTGGTGTCCAGTGGGGTGAGTGGGGTTGTCCAAGGGGGTAAGGGGATCTAGGGGGTGGGGGTGTCCAGTGGGTGGGGGTGTCCAGGGGGTGGGTGGTGTCCAGAGGGGGTGGGGGTTCTATTTAGGGGATGGGGGTGTCCAGGGGGTGCAGCCTAACTGTGCATAGTGCCTGAGTTATTTAAAAATACATTTTTATCATTTCCCCTATCGAATTTTAACACCAAAACGCCTCATTCTCACCTATTTGGAACATGAAACCCTAGGACTACCCTCCTCCTCTTCTCCATTTCACTCACCTCCTTCCAATGGTGATTCCACGTGGTTTCTACAAGTTTGGGGTGATTTTTCCTTATAATATCCTCTTTATCCCTCTTCTTCTTTCTTCCTTTTTCTTCTTAGTTGTTCTTCTTCATTGGTTCCTTTGGAATTGGGTTCTTGTCTATTTTTTTTTAAATTTAGGTTTTTTTATTAAGGTCCTTCTTGGTATTTCTTTCTCATTTGGACCTTCTTGAGGCCATTTTGAGTGATCATCATTTAAGGCGTCTTGGATTGAGATAGGTTTCCCTATGTATTGGCATTTCAATTTAAGAATCATTGATTTCTTTATTTTTATACCTTGATTTGATGATTATTAAAAATATATAATTTTTTGAAAGATTACTTGAATTAAATCATGTTGCATTCACATTGAATTAAATTTTTTGGAATTACTTTACATATCCCTGCACAACAAGTGTTTGATTAAATGAATAGTTGGCCCTTATAAGCGTTTTATGATTTCCAAATGATGTTGTTCCTTTTCAAATGTGTTTCAAATTTTTCATGGATTCCTAAATCGTGTGTTTGGATATATTTGAAAACGTTTTTCTTCTAAAATAATGGGTGTGGCCCGGTTGGCAATTTCAGAAAGTGGGTTTTCTTTAGAAAACTCTCCTTGGAATGTGTCACTTACCTTATCATTATTAAAAGGAATGGGAATTCCCTTAGTATGGGAATTCCATTATGCGTTGATGGCCCTAAGGCCAGGGGACTTCCATGGAGTGGTGTTATGGGGTGATTCTTGTGGGTGTGTGGCTTATGTGTGTCTTGTGCTTATTCTTTATATATGGTTGATTGTTTGATACTCTTCGGATCACCCCCATTTTAGACATTACATGGTAACCTAGAATTGGTAGTGGATTATTACAGAATGTTTGTTGTACTAGTTTAAGATTATGCTCTGGATAATTGACCCTTAGTATAAATACACTCTGCTTTGGGGATGGTTCCCCTTGTACGTTAGGGCTGTTTGATTACATCTGGTGCGCCAAAAGGATGGATTAGTTTAAAATATGTTCTATATTTTCCCATAATATCTAAGATGTTACCATGTTCTCTGACACTTTTTTATTCATGGATGATAATCTAGGTTCCTCATCAGGTATGGTTACTTGAATACTGCTTACCAATTGCCTCAGTATGTCATCATTGATTATGCTCCCTAATTATGGTGTGTCACTATGGTAAAATTGAATGCTTGGTATTAAATGTTTTCATGAGGATTATTTTTAGAAAAACTATGTTTATTTTCCTATATTTCAAACTAACAGCTAATGAATCTTTTATTTAATTGAAATGCATAGGTACATCCCCTACCCCCTTGACACCCCTACCCCCTTGGACACCCTGGACAACCCTCTACCCCTGTGGACAGTCTTTACCCCCTTGGACAGCCCCCATCACACCCCTAGACAGCCCCTACCCCCTTAGACACCCCCTTAGTATATATATATCCCAACGGATTCATTGAAACCATTGGAATATTTTAACTTCAGGTAGTTTATACCAATGGTTCATGTAGAATTGCTTTTATATGTCTATTGCAATGAGCCAATGGTGTGTCCTATCATTGGGGTATTCAATCCCAATGGTTTTAGGGGTTATCCCAATGGTTTCAAAATTGTTTGGATATGTGTAATTTTTAGTAGTGAATGTATACATATTTTAATATTTACACTCCATATATCTTTTTTATGGAAGGGGAATTTGGTATTCAGTTGCATCATGATGTATTCATTGTGTACCTTAAGAACAAAGTGTCCAATATTAATTTAAAACTATTATATATAATTATATTTTCTTTTTAAAATCATTTTCATGCTTATTTTTTTCAAATATGAATAGATTTGTTTTATATTTCAAAAAAAATTTACATTCAAATTATGATATTTTTCATATATATATATGTGTGTCTTATCTTAACTAGATGTATAATTTTGATATTTTTTATAGGTAATAATGAGTCAAAGTTGGATTACGGCACATCGAATGAGTAATGAATATGAGGAAGGTATTGATGCCTTTTTGGAATTTTCTAAATGAAATGTTCCAAGAAGTGACATTTTTTCTGTCCACAACTGAAATGTTTGAATATGAAGAAGTTGAAAAGTATAAAGATCCAAGATCATCTGATTTGTCATGGTTTTAATCTGAGTTATAGCCCTTGGATTTGGCATGGTGAAACCAGAAAGAATTTTAGATCTATTGATGATGATGATTTGCAATATGGTAACTCTGATGGAATTGAAGAAATGATCAGTGATATTGCAGCAGAACAAATTGAGATAGAACCAATAGTTGTGCGTCTATATGGTGATACTAAAAAACCATTGTATCCAGGTTGTACGGATATTACAATTTTTTCAGTACTGTTAAGATTGATTAAGCTGAAGGAGAAACATAGATGGAGTTACAAAAGTTTTACAGAGATGCTAGAATGTTTGAAAGAAATTATTCCAAAAGATAATAATCTTCCAGATTCACATTATAAGGCCATGAAAATATTATGCCCGATGGGATTGGGATATAAGAAAATACATGCATGTCCAGATGAATGTTTGATATATAGGAAGGAATATGAATTTCTGTTAGAGTTTCCTAAGTGTTGGACATCACAGTATAAGTTGAAAGAAAAATCACAGGCTGATGTTGAGATTATAAAGATCCCTTCCAAGGTATTTTAGTATCTTCCAATAATTCATCATCTCAAACATTTATTTGCTAATTCAATTATGCAAAAGGTTAATATGGCATGATGATGAGTAGATATGTGATGGAAAAATATGTCATCTAGCTGATTTTCCATAATGGAGAAAATTGATGAGCAGTATACTACATTTGGAATGAAATTAGAAATCTCAGAATAGGGTTGTGCATATATGGAATGAATCCATATTGAACCCCCAGTAGCACACAACGTTCATGGACTATTTTATTGGTAATTTACAACCTCTCTACTGAATATTGTATGAAGAGAAAGTATTTCATGTTGATTATAATGATCTCTGGTCCAAAGAAACCCATAAATGATATTGATGTTTTATTTTCACCACTGATTGATGATTTGAAACTTTTATAAGAGGATGGTATTAGGTTGTATGATTCTTATAAAATGGAATATTTTCAACTGCATGAAGTGCTTATGTTCACTATAAATGACTTCCTAGAATATGGAAAATTTTTTGGATGTAGTGTTAAGGGGTATAAAGCATGAAAATTTTTCGAACAATAGACTTTATATTGTCAATTGCATCGTGGGAGGAAAACAGTGTACATGGGTCATTGAAGGTTTTTGCCTATATATCACTCTTATAAAAGACTAAAAAAGGAATTCAATTGCTCATAAGAATTTGATATTTCTCCAAAACCATTATCCCCTGATGACTATTTTGAGAGGGTGGAAAACCATGATGTTACATTGGGAAAGACACAAGAATTTTGGTAACGATAGACATATTTGTAAGAAAGGTCAATATTTTTTGAGCTACCATATTGGAGATATCATGAAGTGAAACATAATATTGATGTCATACACATGGATAAGAATATCTATAAAAGTTTGACTTGAACATTTCTATATATTAAAGGAAAGACAAAATATGGGTTGAATGCAAGATTAGACTTACTATCAATGGGAATACATTTGGAGTTAGCTCCCACATCTAATGTAAGATGAAAATTTATTCCCCAATATTGTCATACATTATCCAAGATGGAGAAAATTAACTTTTTTCAGTGTCTTCATGATATCAAAGTGCCTCAATTTTATTCTTCAAGTGTAAAATAATTTGTCTCTTTGAAGGATTTGAAGTTTATAGGTATGAAATATCATGATTTCCATGTCATGATGCAACAACTTCTTCCAGTTTCATTGCGTGGATTATTTCCCATTTATGTCAGAAAGACAATAATGAAGTTGTGTTATTTTTTCAATTCAATTTGTAATAAGGTGATTGATGTGAAGGATTTGAACATTTTAGAAAAGGATGCAATTTCTATAATTTTTCAATTGGAAATATATTTTACTCCATATTTTTTTGATATAATGGTGCATTTAATGATTCATCTGGTTTGAGAAATAATTCTTTGTGGACTTTTATATCTTTTTTGGATGTATCCTTTTGAAATGTATATGAAAATATTAAAGGGGTATGTTAAGAATCCATATTGTCCTAAAGCCTCAATTATTGGAAAGTATATTTCTAAGGAGGTTTCTGAGTTTTGTACGAGCTACTTAGCTGTAGTAGAGCACATAGATTTGAATCCATCTCACCATAAATGAGTTAATAATGAGTTAAAGTGGATTCGAGGCATGAAATTAAAATCATTATAAGCTGAATAGATGAAGATGTTATAATTATACCACTTGAATATCATAGCTAATTTTCAACCATATATTACATTGCATATTAATGAATTGAAACAAAGTCTTTCAAAGAATAAAGAAATGTGGATTTTGAATGAGCACAAACAAAATTTTTGTCATGGTTTAAAAAGACCTTGCTTGGTAGATCAAATGTATCAGAGACATTAAGATGGTTAGTGGGTGGTCCATGTATAAATGTGATAACAGGGTCCAGTTATGGCATTAATGGATATACATTTCATACAAAAGCTCTGGAAAACAGAAGTGAAGTTCAGAATAGTGGTTTTTTGGTGTTTTCAGAAGCAATAAATTTTTCAAGTTCTAAAGACAAAAACCCATTGGTTGTATCAACTGCATATTATGGTGTCATTTAAGAAATATGGTAGGATGATTACATTAAAATTAAAGTTCCTATTTTTAACTGAAAATGGTTTATCGGTAACAATAGTGTCAAACATGATGAATTTGGAATGAAAGTTGTTAATCTAAATAGATTGGAAGACACAATAGATTATTTTATAATGGAAACACATGAAAAATAGATTTTATATGTAGTTGATCAATCAGATATGTAGTGGTCTATTGTTTTACAAGGGAAAAAATATTTTGGTGAGGATCAACTTGATAAAGATGTTGATTTATGTTATATCTCTACTTCCATGGAAGGATTAGCAGAACATAATGATGAGCATGTTGAAGACATGGTTTGGGCCATAAGGAACGATCATGACGAAGGAATTTGGGAAAATAATCCATTTGTACATTCCTAATATTACAGGTAATATATGTTTATTTCTTGTTTAAATTTATTATTTTCATAAAATGTTAGATATTGTAATTTTTTAATTATTAAAATGAGTATTAAAACAAATAAGGAGAATTTTTTGTTCATTTGAATTTTTTTAGTTTAGTTTATCCAGTTTACCATTATGTAAATTATATATCTATTTTTTTGTTGAATAAAAATTAGATTACTATGTTTTCCATGTTTACCATATTTACCATGTCTACCATGTTTACCATATTTCCCATGTTTACCATGTTTACCATGTTTACCATGTTTACCATGTTTACCATGTTTACCATGTTTACCATGTTTACCATGTTTACCATGTTTACCATGTTTACCATGTCTACCATGTTTACCATGTTTACCATGTTTACCATAGTTTACCATTTTTACCTTTACATAACTTATATATTTATTGATTATGTTGAATGAAAATTACACTACCATGTTTACCATGTTTACCATTTTTTAACATGCTTACCATATTAACCATGTTTACTATTATGTAACTTAGTTCAATTTTTCATTTTCTATTTTCATTAGTAATGTAGTATTTGAATTTGTATATTTTTGAACTAATGTGTGTGTGTTTTATTTTATGGGTAATGATAGATCAATCAGTTGATCAACCACATGTTTCTGGAGATGAGCATAATGATCATACCTATAGGGAAGAACATTCACATGCTCCTATTAATGTTCCCCAATCTTCCTCATGTGCTCCCATTACAACAAATAAAAGTTCAATAGTTGGTAAACATGGGTGCACACATTTACCAAATTTATCACTTGCTCGTATGGAGGACCAGAGGATACTCGTTGATTTTTAGGATAATGATATTCCTAGAGGTCCAAATGAAAAATATTTTAAGTTTTTTGTTTCATTTATTGGTAAGAACAAAGTAAACATTTGGTATGATGATTGGAGAAGTGTGGAAAAAGCGATAATATCTTAGTTGTGGGAGACAACTTTGGTAATATCATTTACTATTGTTTGCCTAATCTTTAAATTTTTCAAGTATAATATTTTTACCACTTCTTTACCAGATGACATTTGATATTCTCGACACTGGAGGAAATATGAAGAAATGTTTATTGATGGCTGCTGGGAGATGGAGGGATTTGAAATCAACCCTCACATCAGATTTCATTTTTGTTCATAGGATTCATGACATTCCAGGTCTTATATATCCTTTCATAGATGAAGATACATAGAAAAATTTTGTTGAATGAAGAAGAAAAGATTCATTTTTGGTAAGGTAAATGTAAAAAAAATTATGATTACTTATATAAATGATCTTATTAATGTTTTGTTAATGATTTATTATTATTCATTTACAAAAAACAACGACATCTCATCAGGAGATCCAATCCAAAAAATGTATACCCTCATAGTGTATCTTAGGGAGGGTATACATTATTGGAAGAACAAATGATGGAGAAAAATTTACAAAAACTGAGAGTTCAGTCTTCAAGCACTAGAGAGGTTGCCCCTCTATCACCTCCATCTATACATAAAAAATGGAAGAGAGATTAGATGGGAAAAAAGGGGCAATATCTTTCGGAAGATTCGAGAATCATAGGTAAGAGGATTGTAAGATATTTATTTTATTTATTTAAGTTAACTACATTATTTATATAATTTTAAACACCACCATTTTAATATCACAAAACCCTCTACATAGTTGATTTATTTTACGAAGTCAGAATTTTGTAGCTTGTGATGGTTGGGATGCAGTGTTAATCATGTATATGTTATTATAGTTCCTAGATAATCTAAAACAACAGATTTTTATAATCCATGGTATTTGTAGGAATTGATTTAATCATATAAAATCCATCGATGCCTATTTTATATCATAAAACCCAAGTTTATAAATCATGTTTTAGTATTGATAACACTTGGGAATGTCGTTAAATAAGACATAGATGAAAAAAAATTCTAAAATTAATTTATAAAATTATTTGTATAGCATATAAATTAATTTTAAATTATAGTAAATTCAAAATAGTTAGTAATATGAAAGTGTTCATATAATACATAAATATAAACTTTTTATATTTATAAAGTTATGTAATTTCCATAATGTTATATAAAATTATCAAGTGTTTATAATTAGTTTTCATTTATTGATTATTCAAAAATATTTTATCTCTTGTTTAAATATGTAAATTGCTCATTTATTTTAAATTTATTCCCAAAATTATTCATATATATAATTTTTATGTTATTAATTTTGATGTATTATTTAGTTAAAAGGTGTTTAAATTACTTTAATAAATTATTATACATTTATCTAAGGATTAACATTATAAGAATGATAATGGACTTAATATTATTCTACATGAATTTGGATTTTAATATGTTATGATATTGAATTGAAGAATTAATTATAGTTTATACGTATTAGGCATTGTAACTATGATGGAATAAAATTTTATTCTAACTAAAGTGTCCCTAGGTACAAGTACTTTAAACCATATTTCTCATTGTCTTAGAGGATTATTCCTCATTTAGAAAAGTGTGGGTTATCTATATATGGATCTAGGCTTACTCATGATGGGATTTTTATTTTCATATAATTATAATCCTTTGTAGGAAAGTGTTTCATGTTCTATATAAATAAGTATCATTTGGATATATATAAATATAGTTGATTTTTTATTTTGGTTAGTTACACAATATGTGAGTTTTGTAAAGAGTTACACAAAAATATGGTTTCAACATATTGATTTGGTGAAATTAATTGGTTTAAAACTAAATAAATAAAATAATACATAGATAAATATAATACATAAGATAAAATGGTGATATTCAATCCACTTTAAAAATATTATGTGTTAGATTTATTCCAAATAACGCACTTTTCAAAACCATGATCACCCAACATGGTATTATCACACCAAATAGGGGTGCCTATATATTATCTTATTTAAGGAAGGAAAATAATGAGGTGTCCCTAAGAGTTAGGTTCCACATTTTGTGGAGTATAATTTTCGATATACATAGCTAGTAATTATTAATAGATTAGATAAAATGGGAATAATAATGTGTTTATCCATATAGTGGATTGGGAAAAGAGTTGTCTACTCAATAATCTAAGAGTCACATATGATAGGATCAGCATAATTCCTTACATAAATATCTAAGAAGTACGGTTCATGCCATAGATTTCTCATTTTATTATTGATATATAGATCTTTTCACACAGATGTATGTGATGATATTTTAAAACATCTCATAATTCTAATGGAAGAACATTTAATAAAATACCTTATTACATATTTTTAAAACATGATACTCATTTGTGAAAATATACTATTATAGATAATAGTAACTTCATTATAAAAATTAAATATAAAATAAATATTTTAGAAATGAAAATATTGATATAAAATCTTCTTAGATTAGTATACAAACATAATAATTGTACATAATAAAAATAAAATTACATGTTTTATAGTAAACACTTATTAAGTAACTAATTTTTAAAGTATCTCAGTAAGTGATTAGATTCTTATTGAAATAATAATATGATTCACTCAATGTTTCCAAGGAATTAGAAGAAAAATGACCTAAGTAACATTAGTATACACTCATATACTCAATATGATTGAGTAAACTTGTAACATCCCAAGTAAGTAATGAATAATAGATATTTTTATCTATTCCTATTAAGGAATTAGATAGTGTTTTAGAGGCTTAAAATGAAAATAA
Organism: Viscum album; assembly: GCA_963277665.1. Classification (NCBI taxonomy): domain Eukaryota; kingdom Viridiplantae; phylum Streptophyta; class Magnoliopsida; order Santalales; family Viscaceae; genus Viscum; species Viscum album. Next base: position 807,063,167 of record OY728155.1, read on the forward strand.
ATACAATCTTATGCATGGAATACACTAATATTCTTAAAAGATTGTTTTACTGTCTTTTGATGACAAACCCTTTTTAAATCAAACTTTTGACAATTTTATAATCTATGTTTGTCAAAATAAACTTATTCTTTATGATTGGGACATCAAAATTTACTTTGTGTGAATTTTTGGTATTTTTCATACAATGTTCATTTTTTAATGAATAGTGAAAAATACTGCATTTTACATCAAAAATGATTTTTAATCTAATTTATTTATATGATTAGATTATCTTTTGAATTGGTTTTGAAGTGAAATTAGAATATATTTTTACCATTTAATCCAATGGTGGTCGTTGGGATCAATTTCACTTTGAAATTGGACTTAAACTAGTGTCAATCTTTTGATACTTATTGTTTCATAAAAACACGTTATTTGTCATGACAGCGGGAATTAATTAGTAAATTAATTAATGTGACTTATATGTTTTGAATTTTGTAAAATATACTTCATTTTTGAATTCAGAATATCAAATATAGCTTAGGGTGAATTTTTGGTAATTTTCTGAAAAACATCAATTTTTGATGAATAATGAAACCACTAAGTGGTACTTATAAAAATTGATTTTTCATTTAAATGAAATTTTTCCATATTTGTGTTTTGAATTTCAAAAATCCGACATACATGGTTGTCATTAAGAATTAAAATGTGGTTCAATGAGATTATATTAATTTTTTGGTGAATAGTAACTTATTAAGTTTTTAATCGCGATTAGAGGTAATTAGTGTAGTTTAAGGTAAGAATAATGTTTTAATAAAATTAAATGACCTAGAAACATGTCCTAACCTTATTGGATGTGTCATGGCCGACCAAGAAAATCCATGGGTCAACTTGGGGACCCCATTGAGCCACTTTGTTTGGGAAATGACATAAATAACATTTTATTTAATGTTAAAGTAAAAATGACACAAACATGAGTTATTTTACTAAAATAATATTTACATGGGCTTATAAAAGTCATAATTTTGACTATAAATATTCATTATAAAGCTCAAAAGATTTCCTACATCATATTATTTTTTTTATAATTTATAGACATTATATAAATTAAATTATTGATGACATCATGATGATGCAGCGATGACCTCATTATTTAGCGATTTAAATAGAATGGAAAGATAATGTAAAATAAAGGACCTACACATGGAAAAAACCAATTGGATGAGTGTATTTCGAACCCTTATCACCTTATCCTAGAATTATATCAATGTGGGACCTTTTTAATCCAAAACTAATTTTAAAATAACGTAACTTATCTTTACTTTCCAAGAGTGCCCCTCATCTCCTCTTATAAAAGGCCCCCACCTCTACCTCATTACCCACACTCCCAAAGCTTTTGGATCGGCCAAACTCTGCCCATTTTAGCTCTCCACATCCCTCTCTTACTCCTTGAAGCATCACTTTGGGCATAAGTCTTCGCAAGGAAGCCTTTGAGCTCAAATCTAAGAGAGGTACCCGATTTTAAGGTAATGTCTTTTTTTGAGTCCTTTTGTTTGATTTTGCTTCTCCAACCCCCTAAACTCTTTTTATTATTTTCTTTTGTAACAAATACAGTATCTTAAATATAATACGATTTTGTTATAAGAAGGATTCGAGCTACACTTACACACACCTAAATCTAATGGTTAACGAACATACTGTTTCCGTGGATGGCGAATTTATGCCTCCCGAAACGATGATTGTTCAAAATTCTTTTAACACATTAAAAGTTAGCCATTAAGATGTCACTATATTTATATATGATATATAATATGTTTATGTTTTCCTTAAGCTTCTGTATTTTTCATTTTGGGCATACCATTATGGTTTCCATTATGGGTAAACGTGATATCTTCATTTAAGGAAGTGCGGACTACCGCCCCTTCAAAGTGATTTGATTCGTTAAATACCATATGTGGGACGTATAAAAAATGGAACTATGATATTATATATGATATTATACTGGAATTATAATATACCTTTATATCATTATGATTCCATTCAATAAAATACGAAATAGTAATGAATGTAGCGTTCATGCGTACGTACGGCTTACCGTCTCCATGAACGGTGCATTTCATTTCTTACCTCTAAATGATTATGTAATATTATAAATGCATGTATATACTGGATATATATGATATATACATAATGATTATAATTCTGGATATAATGGATACATGAACAACATTTAATTATAAATGGTTTATTTTTGACTCAAGTACCAATGATCGTTAAAACGACCGTTATTAACTTAAATAATTACATAGTGTTCATGACATGTAAATAAGTGATATAAAAGGAATAATGAACTTGAAAAAGGTTTTTAAACAAGTATAAATTAACTCACGTTTATTATTCAGGAGATTATAGAACGACCGAGTCAAGTCGGACCTGAGGTATGGGACTTCGTCTCAATCTCCTTTCATTGAGGCATATTTTGTTTTATACACAACCTTCTTTTATACGGTGTATAAACCCCTTTGACTTTTACATTTATTCAAAATGAATCTTTTTTATATGAAGCGTTTAATAAACGACAAAAGGGAATGTTTTTGTCGTATGTATGTGGTGACAACGACTTCTCAACCGCCGTGACCATTATTTGAGTTTCGGCTTCCTCTACAAGCCATACCTCTTTTTAAAAGAAAAATAAATATCATGTTTTAATTTTCTTTAATTTTTGTATTGAAAATTGTTTTCATAATGTTTTTATATCAATGTGTTGTATTGATATATTGTGATTGAAAAGTGGAAATGTTATGTTTCCTTTATGCATGTTTTATGTGATACGATTATGTTGAGGTTCTTGAGAATTATTATGAAGACGGGTGGTTCCATGATAGAATAAGGGCGGGTGAGCCCGATATAGCTCTCCAATGCATTCTGTAACGCGAAGGAGTGAAACGTTAAGGTTTCTCCGAAGAGATTTAGGGAATATACTGTGATGGGTATTCCAAACGTAACCAAGAGGGTTACTCCCTACGTAAGAATGTTATGAATGCCTCAAGTTACCTTTATGTCTTATGATTTCTATGATTTATTCATGATTTGATGAGTTATGTTAAAGTGCTTATGTTTTATGGGTAAAGTATAATTTTATTCTTATGTATATATGTACCCATGTTTCCTTTCCATATTTTTATATCCCTTACTGAGCTTTTTATGCTCATCCCATGTTTTTTTGAAATGTTTTTCACATGTCAAGGGAAATGTACATGATATGATGATAGTGTCAAGGAAGTTTCAAGAAAGAATACATGTTTTATTTTAAATATTTTTCCATTGATGGGAAAGAAGAATACTATCTTTATGTAACCACTTTGTTTTTATGTGGAATGTAATGCATGTTTTATGATCTAATTCTCTAAAACTCTAAACCCGAAAAGATCCTCAATGTGTAATCTTGTGATAACTCAAGATTAAGTAAGGTTTAAGGCTGGGGCCTTATAGTTGGTATCAAAGGTCGGTTTAGATAACTTTAGGAGTTAGAATTCTATTAAATGATTATCCAAAAATATTTTTTTTATGGTCAAATTGAAGTGATATAGTATTTTAAGATTACCATGTTGCTTCATCAAAGACATGTTTGTTCAGAATTGTTTTCCACAGAGGAAACAGGGAAGCAGTGCTAGGAAGGCATACAGAAGGAAATAACCTTCCGAATCAGCATCCTGAGATGGTCAGAATTGGAACTGAACAGTTTTTTGCAGTAATGGCGCAGTTGACTCAAGCGATAAATGGTGGTGGTATCCATGCACGAGATCAGCCAGATCAACCGCCGAGGAACATGTCAATGGTGGAACATTTCATGAGGCAACATCCCCCATCATCCAGAGGATCATATGACCATGTGTTAGCTGAAGGGTGGATTAAAGCACTGGAGAAGATTTTTGATGTCATGGGGTGTTCGGACAATCAAAAGGTTAGCCTTGCTATTTACCGTTTGGAGGGTGAAGCAGATCAGTGGTGGTCGATGGTTAAAAATATCAGGGACGCTGATGAGATTGATTCTCTTGACTAGGATGAATTCAAAGGTATGTTTCTTGAAAAGTATTTTCCTAATGTAGTTCGACTTAGGATGGGAAAACAATTCTTGGAATTGAGGCAAGATGAAGACTCAGTGGCTACCTATGAAGAAAGGTTCACTTGATTGGCAAGGTATGCTCCAAATTTTATCCGAGACCTTGATAGTAAAATCAATCGTTTTTAATCAGGATTAAAGCCAAAATATTGAAGGGAATTAGCTTCTCGTGAGTTTAAAAGTTATGAAAAGCTTGTTCGATGTGCTGAGAAGGTGGAAATGGAGTTTGCCGATGATCAAGTGTTCTATAAAAACCAATAGAAGAAGAGACTGAGGTGGCAGGAGAAAGGTAAGAATTCTTCAAAAAAGTTAGATGGTGAGAAAACTAAGTTTCCAGTTTGTGATAAATGTGGAAAAATGCATGCTGGGGAATGTCTTCTGAATTCTGGAAAGTAAAACCGATGTGGTAAGATGGGGCATAAGGCTCGTGATTGCACTGAAAAATATCAGGGTGATGGTAAGACCAAATTTTATTTACAGTTAGTGAAATGTTATAAGTGCAATGAGATGGGTCACTATGCAAACGAGTGTCCGACAAAGAGCTTGAGTGATGGGAAGTAGTTAGACTACAAGTAGAAAGGGGTGGTGAAATCCTTTTCAACTACTTCAGAAGATGTCGGGCCATCAAATGAAGTTGTATCAGGTACTTTGTTTTTTCAGATTTTGCCAGTGTGTTGTTTGATTTGGGGTCTACACATTCTTTCATCTCTGAAAAATTTTCTAGTAAAATGGGAATACCATCTCAAGAAATGACTCCTGAACTTTTGGTAGAAACACCTGGGGGAAATTTTGAGGCAAAAAGAATTTCTAAGAATCTTCCTATCCTTATCTGTGGAAAGAACCTACTTGCAAACCTTATTGTTCTACCTCTAGTAGAGTTTGATGTTATCCTGGGTATGTATTGGCTCTCTATTTACCATGCTAAGATTGACTGTAGAGCTAAATAAGTTTCTTTTCAGAAAGACTTTCAGTTTGTTTACATGAATGAACCCTTACTTTTGATAACATATCAAGAGGATGAGAAACTTATAAAAGATGGAAATGAATGTTACCTTGCACACATCGTTGAAAATAAAGGAACTGTTCAGATTAATGATGTGCCAGTGGTAAATGAGTATCCTGATGTTTTTCCTGATGAGTTGCCTGGAATAATACCAGATCAGGAAGTTGAGTTTACTGTTGACTTAGTTCCTGATGCTAAGCCAATTTCAAAACCCCCTTATCGAATGGCTCAAATTGAAATTTTAGAGTTGAAGGAGAAATTGAAAGATTTATTAGAGAAAGGTTTCATTCGACCTAGTACATCACCATGGGGTGCTCCTATTTTATTTGTTAAAAAGAAAGATGGTTATATAAGACTATTCATTGATTATAGAGCCTTGAATAATATCACTGTTAAGAACAAATATCCTTTGCCTCATATCGATAATTTGTTTGATTAGCTCCAGGGAGCTCAGTAATTTTCAAAGATTGACTTGAGATCAGGGTAACATCAGCTGAAGGTAAAGGAAGAAGATGTTCCGAAGACTGCGTTTCGTACAAGATATGGCCATTATGATTTTGTAGTAATGCCTTTTGGGCTAACCAATTCACCTTCTGTATTCATGGACTTAATGAATAGAATTTTCCATGAGTTCTTGGATAATTTTTTTGTGGTTTTCATTGATGATATTTTGGTGTTTTCTAAAAGTAAAGAGGAGCATGAAAGACATTTAAGGGTTATCTTGAAAACCTTAAAAGAAAAGAAACTGTATGGAAAATTCAGCAAGTGTGAGTTTTGGTTGCAAAAAATTTCTTTCCTTGGTCACATTGTTTCTAAAGATGGGATAACTGTTGATCCATCAAAAACAAAAGTTGTGGAAGACTAGCCAAGACCCACAAATGTAACTGAGATTGGTATCTTCCTTGGTTTGGCAGGCTATTACCAAAGGTTTGTTAGAAATTTTTCACGGTTATCTAGTCCAATGACTAAGCTAACTCGGAAGGGTGCTAAGTTTATCTGGAAAAAAGAATGTGATGATTGTTTTCAGGAATTGAAAAGAAGATTGGTGAATGCTCCAGTTTTGGCACTACCTTCCAGGAATGGTGAGTTTGTTATCTACAGTGATGCTTCATTGAAAGGACTTGGTTGCGTCCTAATACAGAATGATTAGTTAATTTCTTATGCTTCACGACAGTTGAAAACTCATGAGGTAAATTACCCTACACATGATTTGGAATTAGCTGCTGTTGTTTTTACTTTAAAAATTTGGAGGCATCATTTGTATGGAGTAAAGTGTGAAATTTATACCGATCACAAAAGTTTAAAGTATATATTCACTCCAAAAGAATTGAACATGAGATAGAGGAGATGGATAGAATTAATCAAGGATTATGATTGTACAATTCATTACCATCTGGGGAAAGCAAATAAAGTGGCTGATGCTTTGAGTTGAAAAAGTAATTCTTCATTAGAAATGTTGCGTTTGGAACGTGATCCTTTGGTTAAGGATTTGATGAACTTTGGAATAGAATTTTTTGGCGCAGGATGTTCATCTTTTTTGTTTCAGGTATCAGTGAGATCATCTCTATCAGATAGAATCAAGCAAGCACAGAAGTAAGACAGTGAGTTACAGAAAAAGGTAGAGCTGGTTTGGAAAGGTAAGTTGCATGAATTCAAAATTGATAGTGATTGTGTTTTGAGATTTGGGAAGAGATTGTGTGTTCCTTGTGATTCACAGTTGAAGAGAGAGTTGTTATGTGAGGCTCATAGTTCTCCATTTTCAGTTCATCCTGGCAGTGCTAAGATGTACAGGGATCTGTGGGAGTATTACTGGTGGGATGGAATGAAAAAAGATATTGCTGATTTTACTGTGAAGTGTTTGACATTTCAACAGGTTAAAGCAGAGCGGAAGTTACCAAAAGTGATGCTTCAGCCTTTACCAGTGCCAGAGTGGAAATGGGAGAATATATCCATGGAATTTTTTGTGGGATTACCGAAGACATCTCGAGGTAATAATGCAATCTGAGTTATTGTTGATCGCTTGACTAAATCTGCTCATTTCCATGCTATACGAGATACTTTATCCCTAGATCAAATTTCCCATTTGTATCTTAAAGAGATAGTCAGGTTACATGGGGTTCCCATCTCCATTGTATCTGATCGTGATCCCAGGTTCACTTCTAACTTTTGGAAAGGCCTTCAGAAGTCGTTGGATACTGAATTAAATTTTAGTACAACATTTCATCCTCAATCAGATGGGCAGTCAGAATGAACAATTCAGACCTTGGAGGATATGCTACGTTCTTGCTCTATGGATTATCAGGGAAGTTGGGACCAACATCTTTCTTTGGTTGAATTTTCATATAATAATAGTTTTCATTACAGTATACAGATGGCACCATTTGAGGCATTATATGGGAAGCGGTGTTGAACTCCAGCTTTCTGGGATGAAGTGGGTGAAAGGAAGTTGATGGGACTAGAATTTGTAGAAGAGATGGCAGAAAAAGTTCATCTGATTCAGAAACACATGAGAACAACTCAGAGCAGGCAGAAGAGTTATGCGGACAACAGGAGGAAGTATCTCTCTTTTGAGGTAGGTGATCATGTTTTTCTCAAAGTCTCACCATGGAAAAGTGTGATGCGATTTGGTAAGAAAGGAAAGCTGAGTCCAAGGTTCATTGGACCATATTAAACTCTGGAGAGAGTTGGATCAGTTTTATATCGGGTGGCTTTACCTCCGAATTTATCTTAAGTACACAATGTTTTTCACGTTTCGATGTTGAAAAAGTATATGCCAGATCCATCTCATGTTTTGAGTCCAGAGGTAGTTCAGCTGGAAGAGAACCTATCGTATGAGGAACAACCGGTCCAGATTCTTGACCATAGGGATCAAGTGTTACGAAATAAGGATATTAATCAGGTAAAGGTTTTTTGGAAAAACCACATGATGGAAGAGGCAACATGGGAATCTGAAAATGCAATGAGGGATAAGTACCCCCATTTATTTGATAAGTAAATAAATTGCGGGGATGAAATTTTCTAAAGCGGGGAAGGATGTAACATCCCAAGTAAGTAATGAATAATAGATATTTTTATCTATGCCTATTAATGAATTAGATAGTGTTTTAGAGGCTTAAAATGAAAATAAATACAATCTTATGCATGGAATACACTAATATTCGTAAAAGATTATTTTACTGCCTTTTGACGGCAAACCCTTTTTAAATAAAACTTTTGAAAATTTTATAATCTATGTTTTTCAAAATAAACTTATTCTTTATGATTGGGACATCAAAATTCACTTTGTGTGAATTTTTGGTATTTTTCAGACAATGTTCATTTTTTAATGAATATTGAAAAATACTGCATTTTACATCAAAACTGCTTTTTAATCTAATTTATTTATATGATTATATTATCTTTTGAATTTGTTTTGAAGTGAAATTAGAATATATTTTTACCATTTAATCCAATGGTGGTCGTTGGAATCAATTTCACTTTGAAATTGGACTTAAACTAGTGTCAATCTTTTGATACTTATTGTTTCATAACAACACGCTATTTGTCATGAAAGCGGGAATTAATTATTAAATTAATTAATTTGACTTATATGTTTTGAATTTTGTAAAGTAGACTTAATTTTTGAATTCAGAATATCAAATATATCTTAGGGTGAATTTTTTGTAATTTTCTGAAAAACTTCAATTTTTGATGAATAGTGAAACCACTAAGTGGTACTTATAAAAACTGATTTTTCGTTTAAATGAAATTTTTCCATCTTTGTGTTTTGAATTTAAAAAATCCGACATACATGGTTGTCATTAAGAATTAAAATGTGGTTTAATGAGATTATAATAATATTTTGGTGAATAGTAACTTATTAAGTTTTTAATCGTGATTAGAGGTAATTAGTGTAGTTTAACGTAAGAATGATGTTTTAATAAAATGAAATGACCTAAAAACATGTCCTACCCTTATTGGATGTATCATGGCCGACCAAGAAAAGCTATGGGTCAATTTGGGGACCCCATGGAGCCACTTTGGTTGGGAAATTACATAAATAACTTTTTATTTAATGTCAAAGAAAAAATGACACAAACATGAGTTATTTTACTAAAACAATTTTTACATGGGGTTATACAAGTCAGATATTTGACTATAAATATTAATTAGAAAGATAAAAAGATTTCGGACATCATAGGAGTTTTTTTATAATTTTTAGACATTAAATAAATTAAATTATTTATGACATCATGATGATGAAACGATGACCTCATTATTTAACGATTTAAATAAAATGGAAAGATAATGTAACATCTAAGACCTACACATGGCCAAAACCAATTGGATGAGTGTATTTATATCCCTTATCACCTTATACTATAATTATATCAATGTGGGACCTTTATAATCTGAAACTCATTTTAAAATAAAGTAACTTATCTATACTTTTCAAGAGTGTCCCTCCTCTCCTCTTATAAAAGGCCCCCACCTCTACCTCATTACTCACACTCCCAAAGCCTTTGGCTCGGCCAAACCCTGACCATTTTGGCTCTCCACATCCCTATCTTACTCCTTGAAGCCTCAAGTTGTGCATAAGTCTTCCCAAGTAAGCCTTTGAGCTCAAATCTTAGAGAGTTACCCGATTTTAAGGTAATGTCTTTTTTTGAGTCATTTTGTTTGATTTTGCTTCTCCAACCCCCTAAAATATTTTTATTCTTTTCTTTTGTAATAACTACAGTATCTTCAATATAATAGGATGTTGTTATAAGAAGGATTCGAGCTACACTTACACACACCTACATCTAATGGTTAACGATCATACTGTTTCCGTGGATGGCAAATTTATGCCTCCCGAAACGATGATTGTTCAACATTCTTTTAACACCTTCAAAGGTGTCCATTAATACGTCACTATATTTATATATGATATATAATATGTTTATGTTTTCCTTAAGATTCTGTATTTTTAATTTTGGGCATACCTTTATGGTTTCCATTATGGGTAAACGCGATATCTTCATTTAAGGAAGTGCGGACTACCGCCCCCTCAAAGTGATTTGATTCGTTAAATACCATATGTGGGACGTATAAAGTATGGAACTATGATATTATATATGATATTATACTGGAATTATAATATACCTTTATATCATTATTATTCCACTCTATAAAATACGAAATAGAAATGAAAGTAGTGTTCATGCGTACGTACGGCTTACCGTCTCCATGAACGGTGCATTTCATTTCTTACCTCTAAATGATTATGTAATATTATAAATGCATGTATATACTGGATATATATGATATATAAAAAATGATTATAATTCTGGATATAATGGATACAGGAACAAAATGTAATTATAAAGGGTTTATTTTTGACTCAAGTACCAATGATCGTTAAAACGACCGTTATTAACTTAAATAATTACATAGTATTCATGACATGGCAATAAGTGATATTAAAGGAATAATGAACTTGAAAAAGGTTCTTAAACAAGTAGAAATTAACTCAAGTTTATTATTCAGGAGATTAAAGAACGACCGAGTCAAGTTGGACCCGAGGTATGGGACTTCGTCTCAATCTCCTTTCATTGAGGCATATTTTGTTTTATACACAACCTTATTTTATACGGTGTATAAAACCCTTTGACTTTTATGTTTATTCAAAAGGAATATTTTTTATACGAATCGTTTACTAAACGAAAAAAGGTAATGTTTTTGTCGTATGTATAAGGAGACAACAACTTCTCCACCGCCGTGACCATTATTTGAGTTTCGGCTTCCTCTACAAGGCATACCTTTTTTTTAAAGAAAAATAAATAGCATGTTTTACTTTTCTTTTATTTTGGTATTGAAAATTGTTTGCAGAATGTTTTTTATATCAACGTGTTCTATTGATATATTGTGATTTAAAGGTGGAGATGTTATGTTTCCTTTATGCATGTTTTATGTGATACGATTATGTTGAGGTTCTTGGGCATTATTATGAAGACGGGTGGTTCCGTGATAGACTAAGGGCGGGTGAGCCCGATATAGCTCTCCAATGCATTGGGCAACGCGAAGGAGTGAAACGTTAAGGTTTCTCCGAAGAGATTTAGGGAATATACTTTGATGGGTATTCCAAATGTAACCAAGAGGGTTACTCCTTACGTAATAATGTTATGAATGCCTCAAGTTACCTTTATGTCTTATGATTTCTATGATTTATTCATGATTTGATGAGGTATGTTAAAGTGATTATGTTTTATGGGTAAAGTATGATTTCATTCTTATGTATATATGTACCCATGTTTCCTTTCCATATTTTTATATCCCTTACTGAGCTTTTTATGCTCATCCCAAGTTTTTTTGAAATGTTTTTCACAGGTCAAGGGAAAGGTACATGATATGATGATAGTGTAAAGGAAGTGTCAAGAAAGAATCCATGTTTTATTTTAAATATGTTTCCATTGATGGGAAAGAAGAATAATATCTTTATGTAACCACTTTGTTTTTATGTGGAATGTAATGCATGTTTTATGATCTAATTATCTAAAACTCTAAACCCAAAAAGATCCTCAATGTGTAATCTTGTGATAACTCAAGACTAAGTTAGGTTTAAGGATGGGGCCTTATAACACCAATTACCGGGTGAGAATAAATTTATCCTTTAAGTATTTCTCTAGTTTTAGAATTAATTTAATTATAAAATATAAAAAAACATTAATGAGTTCAAGTAATGTTTATATGATTATTTATAGGTGATGAGGCTATATGAACTAGGAATAAGATGTCTAGGTCTTGGTTTTGTTTCTATATTGTAATTAGGTAAAAATTCAAACCCAAAAAAGATAAAAGTGTTGGAGTGTTTAAAAACATTTTTTCATAACATTTTGTTAAGGTAATTGAATCCCAAAGATAAATTTGGAATAATGGAAAGATTTTTCATATGATGAAATTTTCCAGGATACTTCAAGGAGTTTCAGAAACTCTGTGGAATGTCCTTGTTAGGTATTAATATAATAAAAATCAATCATTTTATTTTAAATAATATATGATATCAAATGTATGTTTTATAAATTTTAAAAATATACTTGAGTTGAAAATAAGTGGAAGAATTGATCAATATTATATTTTTCATTCATATAATTTAGAAAATAATTTCAACATCAAGGATTTGGATGTAAAGGAATATATCATGTTCATATGCATATTGGAAAAAGATTTTTTATCTTTGTTTTATCATCATCTTATTTATCTTGTGTGATAATAAAATTTTTTTACTACCAATTTTTTTTTATAAAAAATATGAGATAATGGATTAAATACACGTGGTTTATGATTTCTTAGATTATGAAATGATTTATTATAAAAAGATAAGGATAATAATGTTTTATCTAAGATAAAAGTTTGTATCTGGATGTTTGTTAAAATATGAGTTATTTGAACCAACCAACTTCAATGGTATATTTTAAATAATTATCTTCATTTCAATAAAACTCTTAAAATGAATTTAATACCATATATGATATAGATTCCATAGATAATTTTTTCAAATATTAATACTAAAAGGAAATATGATTCATTTTCTAAACACAATGTATTTTTTGAATATTATCATAATATTAAAAAGAGTATATAGTGTCTTGGAGGTTATTGGGGATCTGTTTGTACTTAGATAAGTTAAAAATTATCAAATAAAGGATTAAATCAATAAAATATTGTGCACAAATATCACTTTAAAAGAAACTTTTTGAAATAAATGGTAACATGAATGTTGTTTATGTACATATAAGGAGTTAAAAGTGAATAAATAAATTTATAAACATCATAAAATTGGATGTAGTGATGTAAAGGATTTTGAATATTTTCAATGATTTGAGAATTATATATATAGTTCCTAAGTCTCTCTATTATTCAAAGTATCATTATTCAATGAATTTACTCACAATGGATTATAGTGTAATGGTTTTATCATATAGACACATGGATATGTGTTAGAAATTATATATAGAGGTAATGAGTTTGAAAAATCCTCTAAAGTAGTAGTAAATATAAGGCTAGTGTAGTATTTTATCGCATATAATATGTAACATATGTAATTATGTATGGTTTTATTAATTATTATTAAAAGAGTTTAAGAATATAAAATGTGTCATGTTACAAAAAATTAAATCTGTACTCTATCATTATTTTAGATTATCTACATGTGTGTGTGTGTCTTATGAAGTTAAATGATAATTAGACTCACAAATTGTTACTATGATTTATCCCTAACTAGTGTTCATTAAAAAGTATTAAAGGTTATGAAAATATGTTAATATTTTTATTACTAATATTCTTGTATCAAGATAAGGAATATTCCTATAAGGCACAAAATGGGTTTTGTACACTAGTTAACCCCCTTAGTGTAAAACATATGAATTATAACACATTGTGTATTTAATATATGGGTTTGTATGGATCATATTTGGAGTCTTAACTACCTAAGGTTTAAAAGATACCTGGCATGAGAACCTTCATACTTTGATACCATTCTTATGAAATCTTTGAGACTTAGTTAATTAAGGGTGTCTTGGTATTTTGATGATCATGTTGTTGGTTGGAGTTTAACCCAGATGCAATGTTCTCATACATAAAATTAAATGGTGTGTGATGTATTCATTTACCTAGTCAGTCTATACTTGGATAATCAAGTACATAAGAGTTGGATATATGGGATTTAATTACTTCATATCCCATGGTAACCTGATGTCTTAGACAAAGAGAGAATATAAAAATACATGTTTTCATATGATGGAGCTTGTGGAAACAAGTACAGATATACAAGTGTTTGATGGAGATCACACTAGATCTATTTACATCTTGTGTGGCACTAATTCAGGCTTGATCCCAATCTTCTATAAAATTTATTAATTTATAAATTCATATTTTTTTTAAAATGTTATAAAGAATCATAAGGCCACACTTTTTGATTTACTGAATGGGGGTTTATTTTTACTCAAAAAGGTTTTTTAAAATATTTTTAGGGTTAATTGAAAATGAGTTATGGATGGGTATTCATAAGGTATTTCATACGATGTGATATATGATGAAGTTTATGATATAATTACTGAGTTGTTTTATAATATATACAAATAATATTTTTGGATGTAATTTCACAAGTTATTGTATATGATATAGTGAAATGCCACAAACTCTTTAAATATTTATTGTATGATGGCTATTAAAGGATATATTCCCTAAAACCTTATTCATATATGTTTTTATTGTGTTATATAATACTATAAGGATTGTATATATCATATTTCAAGAAATATAGATTTCATGACACGTCCTCAACAATCAAACTATATTATTGGGTTAAATCCTATGTTTTTTAGGTTTGAACCATATATTATGATTCACTTACTCGTCATATTATATATCAAACTACCATATCATAAGTGTTATCATATTGGAATCTTCTACATTGGATATAATCAAATGGGTTGTTTCAGAAGATGAAATTATTGTGGTCAGTGATGCATTCATGTGATGAATGCAAGTTTGGTAGTATAATTAAATCATACATTATTAAATTATGAATTAATTCATGGGATATGTAAGACCCATGTTGTTACAAGTTGGAACTTCCCAAGAGAATATCAAATTTTTATTTAGTGGTCAGGTTATTCTAAGAACTGAGGTTCAAAATAAAATTCTGTAAGTTTGAACATCTTAAAAGGATGTTTCTTGATATTGTGTGAGTCTTATAGGGGTATCGGTGGATTGAATATCCCTTGGGATAGGTCTAGTGGTTTTTGTAAAAAAAGTTTTAGTAGAACCACTGGCTAGTATATGGGGATTTTTTAGGGGGAATTGATGACTTTTTCCCTTCTATATTTTTGAGGGAGTAGCCTCACTTATTCCCCTTGTTTTTTTGTATGATAATGGGTATAAACCTCTTTATTCTCCCATGATATTGGGATGGTTTTGGGAGAATTGTTCTGGGTGATTTTATGTATGTTCTTTCCTTAATTCCCCTTACTTTTATTATTCATTCATGGATGATTTTTCGTTTGACCATTAGGGTTTCATGATGGATAACTTTTCATGATCATGGAAAATCATCACATTTGACTGGGATTTTATGTGATACTTGTATAGGACATCTTTAGAGGTTTAAATAGAGTTTCGTCTCAATTTTATTCATATGGTATGTTTCCCAGTGAGTTTCAAAAGGTATTCCAATAAATTTGAGTTTAATTGGCCTTAAATTCATGTATTAAAATTAGGGATTTTTCTTTCCTTGGGATCAGGGGTTCATAGGAATATGAAAAAATATGGTTTCTAATGATTTTGATTCCATTTTACCACTCTATGAGTTTAGTTCCTATTATTCAAGTTGGGGTTTTTGGTTTAAGTTTTTTTATTTAGTAATTCGATGATGTTTACAGTCTAGGTGAGTGCTAGTGGACTTGTTGGAGCTCATAACATACCTTGAATGTATTTTACAGACCGCTATGTGAATTTTTATTCATTAGGACAATTTGTTAATTGTTTAATTAATTATAAATCATTATAATTAATTAGTTGGGATGCTTGAAGTGATATTAGGTATCGAGTGTTGAAGAAGATATTGGGTGGGATTAGGTAGTAATGGTTGGGTTGTAGAATTATTTGAACATCCCTGTTGAGATATGGGCCTTAACTTTATTTTGAATCTATTTTAATTTTGGTGATTTTATGTGTGTAAGCCTCATTATTATAGCTTACAACATGTTTCATGTGTTGTTTGTTTTGAATAACGATTATTGACAGTGGTATCAAAGTGGTGGGTTGATCCCAATGGAAGAGATGAACCCCTACAGTATTGTGATGCAACTGATGGGACTGGTTGGATTCTTGTATGTGGAGCTCGGTCTAGAGGGGATAGTGAAATGATGATGAGTTGGGGAGTTGAGATATGAGTTTCTCACCTCATTTAATGATTCTTTCAAGTACTGATTCTTTGACTGACATGTCCACCATGAGTGTGCAAGGAAGGGTCTTGGAACTCAATGATGGACTCTCTAATGAAACTATGGTGGTTAGACAATGTGATTGACTGTGTCTACCCTATAACATATGAAGATGGTATAGTGTTCTATATTTATTGCCTCCCTTGATCCTATGAGGATGGGATGATCCTGTAGCCTCCCCAAAACCTATGGGCATAGGTCAGTTTTCTTGATGATTTCCATCTACACAACATATGGTTAAGGTTTGGGTTTCTTAATGTTTGGGTTCATAGAAACTTATGGGGATGGGCTAGTGTGATTGATATGGCCACCCTAGAACCAGTGGGGATGGGTCGATGTAACTGACTGACCTCTCAAGACTATGCTGGGATGGGTTGGTATGACTTTATTGACCTCTTTAAGTATGAAAAGATGTGTTGAGTTACTTTTTTAAATCTTGAAATAATTCACAGTTACGATCCATGAGATATATGTGTTACAATGTTCCTATTATATTGTA
Source organism: Viscum album (assembly GCA_963277665.1). NCBI lineage: Eukaryota > Viridiplantae > Streptophyta > Magnoliopsida > Santalales > Viscaceae > Viscum > Viscum album. The sequence goes on from OY728155.1 coordinate 807,079,735, forward strand.
ATGGCCCAGGTTTTTGGGGTCCATTACTTTGTGAAAATCTCGTTTTGGGTTTTCTGGTATGGGAATCACGGTGGTGTAGGCCTACCGGTAGCTCAGTCTACCGGCGGCCGCAGACTACCGGTATCTCTGTCTACCGGTAGCTCAGTCTACCGGTAGGTGCAGCTACCGGTAGCTCTGTCTATCGGTAGCTCGGCCTACCGGTAGCTACGGCATACTGGTAGCTCGGCCTACCGGTAGCTACCGCCTACCGGTAGCTCGGACTACCTGTAGCTGCAGCCTACCGGTAGCTCGGCCTACCGGTAGCTGCAGCCTACCGGTAGCTCGGCCTACCGGTGGCTCTAGCCTACCCCGCGGGTTATTTCCAGCAGCGCCCCCTTTTGCGCAAATAGGGTTTTAAACCCTATTCTGACTCGTTTAAGTCTGTTTTAAAGACCCGTAATGTGCATAATAGTTTTAATTAAATACTTAATCAATTCATGAGTCAGTTTAAACCACCCAACGCCATTTAATGACGAGTGGAGCCGCGTGGTCAACCCACGACCCCCGCGCCTTACGCGGTTTAATGTTTTCACCTCAACCGTCCCCGGCTCTTATTAACTAAGGGTTAGTCGTGGTTTCTCCTTTCCTCGATAGTGGATTTTCACAAACAGCTTCTGGTGCATCAGGCGCACCGCATCGTTATCCGTAAAGTACTGCGCCCCCGGCCTAAACGTCTATCATCTATAAACAAGTAGGGAATTTCTCCTTTGCCTCTCTCTTTTGTGTATCATGCGGGGTGGGTGTGCTTTTGATTCTATAGAATTGGATAAACCATACCTAATTAAAGATAATGAATGAATTATTTAAATAAAGGAGGGGGGCTGTGATCGTTGATGTTGTCTTATATTTTGATGTTGTTTCTTTTATGACCATCTTGTTGAGTTATGCTAGCTTATGCCTTCTGAAAATCGAGGTCGTTGGTGGTCATTGTTTTTGCACTAATGAACCCCTACTGATGTTTTAAATGGCTTGTTGTGGTTGTAAACTCCTGCTGTGAAAACATAAATTGGTTAATCATGCATACCCGGCTGAATAAATTGAAATCACCAGGATCAATCCCTTCTGTGATAACCCCGGTCAAAATGGAATTGAAATCATGGAACATGTAAAATCATTTAAATCTAAAAATACAGGCTTGGCCTTGCTTAGTGTTGGTGGCAGTGTTTTGGTGGTTTTCTCTTACGAGTCAATTGCTGGAGATGTGGGAGGGGATGGGATCCCCTATTCTTTTATGCTTTCGGTGGTTATGAAACTGGGGATGGGATCCCCTGTTGATGTGGCTTCGATGATTATGAGTTTTAAGACCCGATGGTTACTTGTCTATAGACAAACTCAGGTGGGAACCTTAGTTGGTGAAGAAAATGTTTAAATTGATGATTGTATGGACTCTTTTCCTTGGTTATGCTTATGGTGTTAGTTTCCTAGTAGTTCAAGAACTTATCTGAACATTAACATTGAACGTGAAATAATAATGGGACAAGGGGGTTTGTTGGCGAGAGTCGTGACTCAGACTTGAGTGCTATTGTGATCTGTAGGCTGTCTGAAGAAAAACCTAGCTTTGGGTGAGTGCGTTTTACCTATATATATATGTACGTGTAGCTTTTTGTTTCTTATTCGCACCCCACCCAAGTCGAGTACTTAGTACCGAACACCCCCATTTCATGGGGGAGGGTGTTTTTCCCAACACTATTCTTAGTGGCTGGTTATTAGCTCCTTTTCTTCTCCCTTTCCCGAATAGCCCAAGTATCTTCGGGCAGGCTGTGATTGCCTGAGGTCCATTATTAGCCCAAGAACCTTCGGGCGGGGTGGTGTGGTGGTTGGCCAGGTGTGTGCGACAGGTGGTTTCCCAAGTGTCTTCGGGATGAGGCCCAGGTGTCTTCAGGTGTGGCAGTGGATCCTTCAGCCCAGGTGGCTTCGGGCGTGGTGGTGGTTGTTCTGGGCTAGGTGTTTACAGGCGTGGTTACACGTGACAGTTGTGGCCCAGGTGTGTGTGGGCGGGATTCAGCAGTGGGACTGCGTGCGGTTGAGGCCCAGGTGTGTGCGGGCGGGATTTCGGAAGTGGGACTGCGTGTGGTTGTGGCCCAGGTGTGTGTGGGTTGGTGCGGTAGTGGGACTGCGGTGAGAATGGCGGGATTGGTCCGATGCGTAGGATGTCTCAATAACCAGTGGGAAAGTGGCGCGGGGTACCCAAACATCGATGTGCTCTTATTATATATTACTTGACTTTCATTATTTGGGGAGTGTACCTTGGTGAGGCTTGGGTGGATAGTTTACCTTGTTAGGTGTTTGGTTTACTCTTTTTCTCATGGGACTTTAGTACATTCCCCCACTTTTGAACGAGAGTCTTTGGTTTTCCCTACTGAGTGTACTTGTATGCTCACCCTACGTATATAAAATTTCTTTCAGGTTTCCAGGAGGACTTCGGGGATCGTGCGGGACCATACTAGCTCGGATCCTTGGAGCAGTTGCAATTGTCGTTTTTCTTTCTTTGGTACTTACCCTTGTAGACACCTTTTTCACTATGTGTCTTTTACTTTTGAAACATGCATGTGGGAATGGTATACTGTTGGCTTTACTTTTCTTTTTACCTTGGTGTTGTTGGGTTTTCTTCTTCTTATCTCTCGATCCTATAAAATAAAAAGGGTAATGCCTTCCATTTGTGTGAAATTTCCATACCCTTGGTTCTAGTCGCCACTCTGGGACCTATTGAAGGTGGGTTTTAGGGGTCATTATCTCTCCTTCAACTTAAGGAATGAAGGGTCTGGAAATCTACTGACCCTTCCCTCCTTTTGGTGAAGGCGGGTCGTGACAGAATGGTATCAGAGGGAGGTTGAGAGATATGATGGAGTCTGGAGTTAGGCACAGTGAGGATTGCATGGGATGGTAAGGCAACAATGTTGGGTGACCTTGGCGCGTGAATTAGACCGGGGAAGACTAGCTAGGACACGGGATTTTAGGGTCCCCCGTGATCCGATGCAAGGAATATGGACCTACCGAACGGCCAAGTGAGACCACACTGATTGCAGGGTAGAGACCCTAGGAATGGTACATGCATCATAATGACTTGTGTTCTTATGTTCTGGGATGTCTTGGGAATTAAGAATAAATTTAAAATTTTAAGAAGTTTTAAGAACGATATTCTGCACTACATGGTCTTAGGCATTCCTTGTTTACCTTGCAGCTATGGCACCTGGAAGGTGACCACGTGTGGTACAGGCGATCGAGGCCCTGGAGACTACCTTGGCCGATCGGCAGAGAGCTGATCGAGAGGAAGAGGGAGACCAGTGGCAGAAGACTCTTCGGGCCTTCTAGCGATAGGCCCTCGAGAAGTATGAGGGAAGCACCTCCGATATGAAGACGGAAGGCTGGCTAGAGGAGCTAGTTATAGCCTTCGGCCTGATTCGGGCCCCGACCGAGTACCCGGTTCCTCTATCCGTTAGCCAGATGCGGGGAGCAGCACGTCAGTGGTGGATGCTTTACCTGGGGGAGAGGAGAGAGTCTGAGGTGGCTTGGGCGGATTTCAAGAGGGAGTTCCGGGCGGAATTCCTCTCCTCGACGATGAAGGCAGAAAAGAGGCAGGAACTACTCTCCCTCCAGCAGGGGAGTATGTCCGTGAGGGAGCTAGGGATCAAGTTCAAGGACCTCCTACGTTTTTCTCCGGACCTCTTTCCCGACGAGGAGTCTCGGGAAAGACGTTTGGAGGAGGTGCTCTGACCCTCCCTCCAGTATGTTGTCACCCCCTTTACCCTTATGACCTACTTGGAGGTCCAGAAGAAGGCCGAAGTGGTGGAGAGGATGCATTCTCTAGGAGGTGTGTCCCAAGAGGGGATCCATCTGGGACCATCGAAGGGGAAGGCCGTCAGCACTAGGCCTCCAGCGTCAGGACCCTCCAGGTTCCGACCAGCAGGGAGTAGACCAAATCAGTTTCAGTTTCGATCCCCCGGTCCTCGCCCTTTTTCCTCTAGCCCGGGACCGCGGTGCTTCATCTGTGGGAGCCCTGGGCATCTTCAGAGTCAGTTCCACAACTGGGTGCAGTACAGCAGTGGAAGTCATCCCCAGCACCCGCCCCAGCAGCAGCATCCAGCCAGACCTTTCCTGCAGCAGCAGCAGGGACAGCGAGCTCCCGCTCCTCCGAGGGAAGACGTAGGAGGAGGAGGCCGACCTCAGGGCGCTCCACAGGGACCTCGACCATGGCATGGTCAGGGAGGTGGCCGACAGCCGAGGGGCAGGGGAGCTGGGCGTGGACAGTTACACGCCGCAGAGGCAGCAGTTCCAGTAGGTCCAGAGGTTGTTCGAGGTACGATCAGTCTGTTTAGCACTCTTGCTTATGCCTTGTTCGATACCGGAGCTTCGCACTCCTTTGTTTCACCCAGCCTAGCCCATTCCTTGGGTCAAGATGCCGAGAGACTCCCAGTGCCCCTGGTGTTGAGCACACCGGTCAGAGGTCAGACCGACTTGTTGTTCGTTTTTCGGGGATGTAGACTGATGATAGGGCCACATTAGTTGGTTAGGGATCTTCTTCTGCTACAGATTCAGCCGTACGATGTCATCCTAGGCATCGACTGGATATTTTCTATGTCTGTCGTCATCAACTGTTTCCGAAGAAGGGTGGTGTTCTCGGACTTGGAAGGCCGGCGTGTTACCTTCACCGGTGAGCGGGGCAGTCAGAAGGGTAACAGGCGAGAGGAACCCCTCCTCTACTTGACAGCCGAGCTGTCAGTAGATTCAGTAGATGCTGAGATGGTGGAAGTGCCAGAGATTGTCCGTGAGTTTATGGACATCTTTCCTGAGGAGGTGACGACTCTACCCCCTCGGCGTGATATCGAGTTCGGGATAGACCTACAACCCGGTGCTCATCCGATCTCGATGGCTCCTTACCGGATGGCACCTTCAGAGCTACGGGAGTTGCGGATCCAGACTGACGATCTGATGAACAGAGGTTTTGTTCGACCGAGTGCGTCACCGTGGGGTGCTCCGGTCTTGTTTGAAAACAAGGCACATGGTGGTCTCAGGTTGTGCATAGACTACAGGAGGCTGAATCAGGTGACGATCATGAATCGCTACCCTCTTCCGAGGATAGATGATCTTTTCGACCAGTGAAAGGGGCAGGATGGTTCTCCAAGATCGACCTGTGGTCTGGGTACCACCAGTTGAGGGTGAAAGAGAGCGACATCCCGAAGACAGCATTCAGGTGCAGGTATGGACACTTCAAGTTCATAGTCATGCCCTTCGGTGTTACAAACGCCCCGGCTGTGTTCATGGGGCTTATGAACTCCATATTCTGGGAGTAGATGGATCAGTTCGTGGTTGTGTTCATCGAAGATATCTTGATCTATTTGAGGTCAGAAGAGGACCATGCAGAGCACCTGAGGACAGTTTTGGAGGTCCTCCGATAGCACCAGCTCTATGGTAAGTTGTCGAAATGCAAGTTCTGTACATGAGAGGTGCACTTCCTCGGGCACGTGGTGTCCGAGCAGGGAGTAGCGGTGGACCCATCAAAAGTTGAGGCGGTTGTTTCTTGGGTAGCACCCAAGAATATGGCGGAAGTCCAAATTTTCCTCAGGATGGCAGGTTACTATCGGAGGTTCGTACCCAACTTCTCCCGAGTTGCGGCCCCTTTGACAGCCCTGACCAAGAAAGACCTGGTTTACGTGTGGAGTGAGCAGTGCCAGTCATCCTTCGGCTATCTGAAGGAGAATTTGGTCAGTGCCCCAGTGCTGAGATTACCAGAAGAAGGGGCGGCTTATGAGGTGTTATGTGATGCTTCAGAACAGGTCCTGGGATGTGTGTTGATGCAGCGACAAGGGTGATCTCTTATGGGTCCAGGAAGCTACGTTCCCATGAGCGTAATTGTGCCACCCACAACCTGGATCTTGCAGCGGTCGTTTTTGCGCTAAAGTTATGGCAGCACTACCTCATCGGGGAACGCTTTGTGGTCTTCACGGATCACACAAGCTTGAGGTATATCTTCTCCCAGTGGGACTTAAACTTGCGACAACGGAGATGGGTGGAGTTCCTCCAGGATTACGATTTTGAGATCTCTTATACTGAGGGAAAGGGAAATGTAGTGGCTTATGCCTTGAGTAGGAAGATGGAGAAGGATGCGGTCTGAGAGTAGGTGGACGCCTAGAAGGCAATGGAGGAGTTGGCCACCTTACACTTGGATGCGAAGATGGATAACGAAAGATGCTGCCTATATTAGATGACAGTGCAGTCATCCCTGTTTCAGCAAGTGGAGGAGTCTCAATGGGGAGACCTAGAGTGTGAAGTGATGTGTGACCAAGTTGACCAGGGCAATGCTCCGGAAGGATGGACAAAGGATGGTCAGAACCGGATGTTCTTCCAGAAAAGGTTGTTTGTCCCGGAGGCGATGCGCGGCAAGGTTCTCAGTGAGTTCCCCAAGTCACCCCTGGCGGTACACCTAGGAGTTTCTAAGATATACCAGGGTTTGAAGGGGCAGTTTTGGTGGCCCGAAGATAAGAGAGTGGTGGCAGAGTTTGTTGCCAAGTTCTTAGTGTGTCAGCATGTGAAGGCTGAACATCGAGTTCCAGGCGGCCTACTTCGGCCTCTAGATGTCCCCGAGTGGAAGTGGGATGACATATCGATGGATTTCTTCACGGGACTACCCAAGGTCCAAGGAGGGTACGACGCCATCTGGGTGGTAGTTGATAGGTTGACGAAATCGTCTCACTTTCTGGCGATTAGGGAGTCAAGTGTTGTGGATGCTTTGGCACGAAAGTACGTGGATGAGGTGGTGCAGTGGCATGGAGTTCCGAGGTCTATAGTCTCAGATAGGGATGCACGGTTTAACTCATGAGTCTGGAAAGGATTGCAGCATGCGTTTGGCACCCAGTTACACCTTAGCACTGCTTTCCATCCCAAGACGGATGGAAAAACCGAGCGCACCATCCAGACCTTGGAGGATATGATGCAGGCATGTGTAATGGACTCAGGAAAATCATTGGTGCAATACTTGCCTCTGGTAGAGTTTTCCTACAATAATAGCTACCACTCTACCATTGTCATGTCCCCGTTTGATGCTTTGTACGGGAGGACATGTTGTTCGCATGTGTGTTGGACCGAAGTAGGAGAGGCAGGCATCCTCAGACCAGAGGTGGTGCAGAGCACGACAGAGAAGGTCCAACTCATACGGGAAAGGATGAAGGCGGCCCAGGACCGACAGAAGTCATATGCTGATACCAGGAGGAGGCCCTTGGAGTTTGAAGTTGGAGATCACGTGTTCCTGAAGGTCTCCCCTTGGCGTGGGCACCGGAGGTTCGGAAAGGGGAGTAAACTTTCTCCCAGGTTCATCGGACCCTTTGAAGTGTTGCGGCGGGTCGGTGAAGTAGCTTATCAGCTAGCGTTACCACCGCCTCTACTGAGGATACGTGATGTCTTCCATGTGTCCCAGCTCCATCGGTATCTGCACGACGATTCACACGTCCTTGATTGGGGTGAGCTGGACATCAAGGACGACGTGACCTTTGTGGAGAGACCAGTGGTGATCGAGGATCGCAAGGAGAAGGTTCTTCGCGGGTGAACCATCCCCTTGGTTCGTGTGTTGTGGATACATGGTGGGCTTTAGGAGAGTACGTGGGAGAGGGAAGAACAGATGCGTACCCAGTACCCAGAGTTGTTTTGAGTTTTGTTCCTTATTGTACCTGTTGTGGTAGAACGTTTTGTCTTTTGGCTATGAAATGTACTGGTTTTCTTTCCTCTGTTTGTCTGCGAAAAGCCTAAGAGAAGAGGACCCTAACCCTAATCAAGATGCATTAAAGTGGATGCGATTAAACCCGTGCGGGCAATTCAGTGCCGCCCAAAGAGGATAATATCTTGACATGGGGAAGGAGACTCCCTAACCCACATGCCTGTGTAGTTTGGCATGGTGTGTTGCTTGGTTCTTGGAGGGGAAATGTTTTAGTTAGAATGGGTTCGCTCCTAAGAGGTATCTTTCGAGGTGGTTGTTCAGACCCTCTCTTCCCTTCTGGTTTGTTTTGATTCTCGAGGACGAGAATCGTTTAAGAGATATCTGATGTAATGGCCTGGGTTTTTGGGGTCCATTACTTTGTGAAAATCTCGTTTTGGTTTTTCTGGTCTGGGAATCACGGTGGTGTAGGCCTACTGGTTGCTTGGTCTACTGGTGGCCGCATCCTACCGGTAGCTCTGTCTACCGGTAGCTCAGTCTACCGGTAGCTCAGTCTACCTGTAGCTCAGTCTACCTATAGCTGCAGCTACCGGTAGTTCTATCTACCAGTAGCTCGGCCAACTGGTAGCTGCAGACTACCGGTAGCTCGGCCTACCGGTAGCTGCCGCCTACCGGTAGCTCGACCTACCGGTAGCTTTAGCCTACCGGTAGCTCGGCCTACCGGTAGCGGCAGCCTACCCATAGCTCGGCCTACCGGTAGCTGCAGCCTACCGGTAGCTCAGCCTACCGGTTGCTGCAGCCTACCGGTAGCTCGGCCTACGGGTGGCTCTGGCCTACCCCGCGGGTTATTTCCAGTAGCACTCCCTTTTGAGCAAATAGGGTTTTAAACCCTATTTTGACTCGTTTAAGCATTTTTTAAAGACCCGTAACGCGCATAATAGTTTTAATTAAATACTTAATCAATTCATGAGTGGGTTTAAACCACCCGACCCCCTTTAATGATGAGTGGAGCCGCGTGGTCAACCCACGACCCCCGCGCCTTATGCGGTTTCGTTTTTTCACCTCAAACATCCCTGGATCTTATAAACTAAGGGTTAGTCGTGGTTTCTCCCTTCCTCGATAGTGGCTTTTCAAAAACAGCTTCTGGTGAATCAGTCGCACCACATCGTTATCCGTAATGTTCTGTGCCCCCGGCCTAAACGTTGATCATCTATCAACAAGTAAGGAATTTCTCCTTTTCCTCTCTCTTTTTTGTATCATGTGGGGTAGTCGTGCTTTTGATTCTGTAGAATTGGATAAACCATACCTAATTAAAGATAATGAACAAATTATTTAAATAAAGGAGGGGGTTGTGATCGTTGATGTTGTCTTATATTTTGATGATGTTTCTTTTATGACCATATTGATGAGTTATGCTGGCTTATGCCTTCTGAAATTCGAGGCTATTGGTGGTCGTTGTTTGTGCACTAATGAACCCATGCTGATGTTTTAAATGGCTTGTTGTGGTTGTAAACTCCTGCTGTGAAAACATAAATTGGTTAATCACGCATACCCAGCTGAATAAATTGAAAGCACCAGGATCAATCCCTTCTGTGCTAACCCCGGTCAAAATGGAATTGAAATCATGGAATGTGTAAAATATTTTAAATCTGAAAATACAGGCTTGGCCTTGCTTAGGGTTGGTGGCAGTGTTTTGGTGGTTTTCTCTTATGAGTCGATTGCTGGAGATATGGGAGGGGATGGGATCCCCTGTTCTTTTATGCATTCGGTGGTTATGAAATTGGGGATGGGATCCCCTGTTGATGTGGCTTCGGTGATTATGAGTTTTAAGACCCGATGGTTACTTGTCTATATCACAAACTCGGGTGGGAACCTCAGTTGGTGAAGAAAATGTTTAAATTGACGATTGACTGGACTCTTTTCCTTGGTTATGCTTATGGTGTTAGTTTCCTAGTAGTGCATGAACTTATATGAACATTAACACTGAACGTGAAATAAGAATGGGACAAAGGGGTTTGTTGGCGAGAGTCGTGACTCTGACTTGAGTGCTATTGTGATCTGTAGGCTGTCTGAAGAAAAACCTATCTTTGGGTGAGTGTGTGTTACCTATATATATATGTACTTGTAGCTTTGTGTTTCTTATTCACGCCCCACCCCAAGTCGAGCACTTAGTTCCGAACACCCCCATTTCATGGGGGATGGTGTTTTTCCCAACACTATTCTTAGTGGCTGGTTATTAGCTCCTTTATTCTCCCTTTCTCGGATAGCCCAAGTATATTCGGGCAGGTTGTGATGGCCTGAGGTCCATTATTAGCCCAAGAACCTTGGGGCGGGGTGGTGTGGTGGTTGGACAGGTGTGTGTGGCAGGTGGTTTCCCAAGTGCCTTCAGGATGAGGCCCAGGTGTCTTCGGGTGTGGCAGTGGATCCTTTAGCCCAGGTGTCTTCGGGCGTGGTGGTGGTTGTTCTGGCCTAGGTGTTTGCAGGCATGGTTACACGTGACAGTTGTGGCCCAGGTGTGTGCGGGCGGGATTCAGTAGTGGGACTGCATGCGGTAGAGGGCTAGGTGTGTGCAGGCGAGATTTTGGTAGTGGGACTGCGTGTGGTTGTGGCCCAAGTGTGTGCGGGCGGGTGCGGTAGTGGGACTGCGGTGAGAATGGCGGGATTGGTCCGATGCGTAGGATGTCTCAATAACCAGTGGGAAAGTGGCGCGGGGTACCCAAACATCGATGTGCTCTTATTATATATTACTTGACTTGCATTATTTGGGGAGTGTACCTTGGTGAGGCTTGGGTGGATAGTTTACCTTGTTAGGTGTTTGGTTTACTCTTTTTCTCATGGGACTTTAGTACATTCCCCCACTTTTGAACGAGAGTCTTTGGTTTTCCCTACTGAGTGTACTTGTATGCTCACCCTACGTATATAAAATTTCTTTCAGGTTTCCAGGAGGACTTCGGGGATCGTGCGGGACCATACTAGCTCGGATCCTTGGAGCATTTGTAGTTGTCATTTTTCTTTATTTGGTACTTACCCTTGTAGACACCTTTTGCACTTTGTGGCTTTTACTTTTGAAACATGCATGTGGGAATGGTTTACTGTTGTATTTACTTTTCTTTTTTACCTTGGTGTTTTTGGGTTTTCTTCTTCTTATCTCTCGATCCTATAAAATCAAAAGGGTAATGCCTTCCATTTGTGTGAAATTTCTATACCCTTTGTGCTAGTCGCCACTCCGGGACCTATTGAAAGCGGGTTTCGAGGTTCATTATCTCTCCTTCAACTTAAAGAAGGAATGGCCTGGCAATCTGCTGACCCTTCCCTCCTTTTGGTGAAGGCAGGTCGTGACATATATGTTCTTTATAGTATGATTCCAAAGTAGGTAATGTATAGATTATGGTATAACATAGATTCTGATATGATGTTGAAGTAGGTATTGTATGGTTTGTGGTGTGAGGTGGATCTTGTCGTGGTGTCTAAGAACATATACTTGTGTGATTGTTTATGCAAGTGTGTAATATTTCTTGGGTGGGTGTGTTCTATGGACACAACCACGATCTATATATTTACTGCATTCATATCCATTGGATCAAATTAGCACTAACTTTGGTTGAGGCACCGGGGAAACCTAATTGGTTATTGGACTCACCCCCATCCATATACACAGAATGGGTTTCAGTGTACATGGGTATACATTCTTGTTTTCTATCAAGACATAGGTACCATATTGAGATGGGATAATAGTATAGGTTAGTAGGTCATGGATATTAGGGATACTGTGATTCCATATACCTACACTCCTAGATATGGTGTTCATATACACATAATTTATATAGATAATTTGATAAAAAAATGTGAAAGCCTAGATTAACAATTCATAATTACAAAATCAATGACGATTATTTAATCTCTTACATCTAAAATATCTTTTCATGTTTAGAGATTTATAAAATTAGGACAAAATATAAACTAATCCAGGTTTTCTATATCAAATGGAAAATTTCCCCAATATATATAAAACTAAATAATTCATGATAAGTATTAAATTCCCCCTTACAATTATTTTATATGGGTTATCATTTTAAACATTCCATGTGTATTAATTATATTTATAACCTAGGGAAATGAAAATATAATAAGGGTTGATATCAAATTCTCAATATGGGAAACATATAAATAAAAAAATCATGATATACACATGGTATAAATATTATGGTCAGAAAAGGGGAAAAAACATGAAGTCATAGTCAACGTGAAATTGGGAGCATAAAATATCTATTACAATTAATGGAAACAAGTATATCAAAAAAAGTTATCTCATACTAATGAAATACATAATTTTGGAAATCAAAACATAATGTTAAGGCCTTGTTCCCAGTCACTTTAATTATCACCGAGGCTACAATCAGGAAATCCTACAATCAATGCTTTGTACCAAATGACACTCAAGATATGGGAAGGGGAATACACTAAAAACCAACTTGTTTCGTCGTATGATACCTTTCAATGCATCAAGGGGTATATAATTTCAGGCCCCATTCATCTCCAGATTATTTCTAATTCATTGACCATAAGAATAATTAAAACCTTTCAGAAGATTCCTTCAGTAAACTATCACTAAATAAAACATGGATTTACATATATTTAGGAAAAAAATAAATACATAATCTGAAACATTACTTTTCAAAAATCATCATGAATGTTTATTCTTTTATCATATCAATAAATGGGATAACTTGTTCATTGCTCATCTGAATAAAGAAGGTGGATGGTCAAATGATATATAGAATAACAATATACCGAAGATCAATACTTTTCCCCATGTAAATATAATATCATACTTTTGAGGAGAAAATCATCCAGTCAAAATTATATAAAATTTAATGATCACACTATATATATAAATGGGTATATGACTAAGAATAAACTAGAATAAAATTATTATAATCCATCCAAAATAAATACATTGGATGGTTTCAAAAGAACATATCCCACAATGTGAGAAATATTTTTTACAGAGTTAAGGTGGTTGGAATGTGTATCCCTAAAAATGGTAATAGAACAGAACATAATATAATTTAAGTGTAAAATGTAACCAAATTATGTGAAATACATTCTCCAAAATGATCATAACTCAATGAATTAATATTGTGTTTCCAAAAACCTTAATATTGGGGAAATAACTGAATCGATATGAACTTGAATAAGGGGAGATTATTTGGATAGAAAATACTATAAATTATATAGATAATGATACAAATACATCCATAGTATTAAATAAACCATATAAGGGAAACATGTTTCACAAAATGTATTATTTCTCAAAGAATGAGAATTGAGACCAAGGAAACCCTTACGGATTTTAGAAAATTTTGAATTGAAATACATGAAAGATATGTATTAAAATTGAAATTAAAAAACCAAGATTCAAATATAAGTCAATATATCATATCTCAAAGATAAAATATATGCACCACATAAATGAAATTTGGGGCATAAATACAATATTTATCTCAATAAAGGGAAATTAAGATAAAAACCCTTAGAACTTGTGTATCTTTTGAATAAAATGATATGTAATGAAAGAACATGATATGGATATTAAACCCCCATTAATTTCACGAATATAAAAAAATATATTCATTATATAGTAATCACACCACATAAATGAAATGATCGGGCACAATATCAAACATGTCTCATGAATTTGAGAATGAGAAAAAAACCTTATTTCTTATTCTTGAATTCCTTGAACATAATTTAACCAACTATATCATAGAAAAATATATATTAATCACTAAATTAATAACCCTATTCATATACATTTTCATTTATACTATTAATTAATATTAATTTTCTATATGAACTATATCTATATTCCAAATCGGGTATTTATAGTTTTGATTGTTTATACTAGTTTCATTATAGAGGCGTATGTGTTCAATATTATTTCAAGGTTAATCATTACTAGATAATTAAAATTAATATTATTTATTAATTATATTTTTTTATTATGTTTTATATTCCTTTCATGAGTGTTTTATTCTTTATCCTTGAAGATAAAATCAATAATAACCATGTTTTGGTGATTTTTGATGAATGAAGGGTGTTTTATTAATGAAGGAACTAGATAATGATAAAAAATATCCATAATTAAAAATAATTATTATATAATAATTTATATAATAGTACACTATCAAATAATTTTCATATTTATACATGATATAAATGTATTGTATTGTTCAAGTAGGTGGTTAAATCATCCCAAACCTAAACCTACCATTATTAATGGATAATTATGAGATGGTTTAGTTGTAATATAATTATACCAAATTCATAATTATATTATTATTATTAATTAGTGTAATATATCATAATTATAAATAATTATAGAATGAATATAATTTATATAAAGTTATTACTTAGAAAGAAGGGGTCATTTTTCACTTACTTCACATGTTTTAAACAATCGATTTATTGATAAAAAATTATCAGTCATATCACTAATATGATATTATTTTTGAAATAAAAAAATATAATTAAATTATAAATATTAGATTTATACTTTAATATCATCCACATATCAAACCTTTTAAGGAGGTGAATGAAAACGACACATGTTTCGTTGTGGAGGTGGTTGTTCGCACAACCCTTGAACATTGGTTTTGTTTTTCTAAATGGATAGGGTATATGAATAAATATTGATAATAACCTTAATATATTAACAATATAGTGTATAAATGATAATAATGTCATTATATTTTTGTGTATATAATAAATTTTAATGAATATAATTATGAATAAAACTAATTAGTCAATAATACTCATGTCAAGGGATTGTTTTTCTGAGGAAATATCATTTAATTTGAAGGGATTAGACTAACTATAAGTGACTAGGGAATTATGATAATGGGATACGGTTATTGGGATAGTAAAATTACATATTTTCTAGGAGTAATTATAAGGATTGGTTTTTCGTGAAGTGGTAAAGATCCTACCCTTTTATAAGAGACCGAAATAATATTTTAGGGAGTAACCTTTACATTTTCAATAATGTATGTTCACTATTCAAAAATCCAATGGAAAAAATGGAAAAGTAAGAGATTAAAAGGATATAGGTTCTAAATTAACCTCATACACTCCTTTTTGTTACAAATTTGATTCTTTTTTTTATTTTCAAAACTTTTTATATTTTAACATAATTTACTTTTTCGTTAGTAATTAATTTCTAAACTTAGTAATTGATTTTCTTGAAAAAGGCTAAGATTAACCTTTTTAACTAATTTTATAATTATGATTTTATACTGGAAAATAATTTTATTAAATATAATTTTTAATGGGGTGAATTTTTAATTTAAATATAAACACACTTAATCATGAAAGAATAGTTTTTAGAAAAATAATTTTTTTTATGTTTTAATTTCATATATGATAGCAAATTATTATTGTTACTAATTTTAAATATATAAATTGATTTATTGACAATATAATAAACTTTATGAGGTTCCATGTAAATATAAAACCTAACATATCCTTGAAAATAATTTATTTAATGATAAGAACCAAAAATGTTTTTTATATGAAAGTAACATTTTAATTAATTATAAAAATGGTTTTCATAGGTTTTATAATTTAAAATAATATTTTAAAATTAAAATGGTTATTCCTAAAATTAATATTTTATTACATAAAGGTTTTCTTAAATTTACAATTCATTTTTATGTAACACAAAAATCATACAAATTTCATGTATTGTAAAAATCGTATTTATGACTATACATTGAAATTTTCAAATAAAAGATTAAAATTTCATAATGATTAAATTTTGATATGAGAAATTAAAAAATAAATTTAATTTATATAAATTTAAAATTACAAACTTTATAAATTCATTTTTTTAGTAAAATCATAAAATGTAATTGAAAACTCATCTAAATTGGAAAATTACATTTTCAAATATTAATTGTTATTATTTTTCTTTAATATCATTTACCAACTAAAATTTTTTTAACCTATTATTAAAAACAAAAATTATTTCTAATTAATAAAATTTTTCTTCATATAAAAATTTGTATCACATCAGAAATAATTCTTTAGAAAAATGATTTTCTAAAAAATAAATGAAATTATTAGTCATTTTTTGAAAAATAATTGAATTTAATTAATATTAAAAGTAGGATGTATTTTATATATAAAAATAATTCATAAATCATTTAATCATATTCATTACCATTAATTCAATGGGTAGGGTTTTAAATGGTTATAATTCAATATATATATTTGATCTAAATATATCGTGATTTTTTTAAGTTCTGTTTTTTGTGTAGAGAAATCTATGAAACACAATGAATTATTTAAAGGTAATAATGTTTTAAAACTTTAGGGTGTCATATTATCCCCCCTTAAATAAATTTAATCATCTCAATTTGTTTAATTAGATCAAAGTAATTTATATAGTAAACACATAATTAACTATATACTGTTATATGATCATGGGTTTATTTAGGATGTGGAATGAGATTTATCTGTATAAAAAACTATTATAATAATTTTATTAAGAAATATAACTCATTCATAATTTCACATTGAATTATAATAAGGGATTTATATCCATATCCATACGTAATAACTTCCAATAACTCTAAAAATGATTTATATGGTATTCATGAAATTATGTGGTTTTTTTATAACTCAATAACCAGTAGTTTGTGAATACTTACATGACATAGGAATCTACAAAATCTTGAGTGAAAACTCATAATTATTCATTAGTAGTAGTTACATAGTCCTTTTCTTATTCATATGGTTTTTGGTGACTACATCCCTTATTGGACCTTGGATTGAGACACTGATATAGATAATGCACAAATCTCTTACAATAAAGGCAATATATTTTTCTAGCTTCTCTCTTTCCCTTACACTTGTGCCTCTAATGACCTTAATAACTTTATCATTCATGATATTCCATATCTATCTTATTTTTTGTTTTTGTAACTTTTATTATGTTCACATTATTTATTATAATTCCTGGTAGATAGTTTTTCGTAATAATAATATTTCTCACTCTATCCCTTATCCCATTATGTTTTTTGTTAGGTTTGTTTCTGTATTGTTCATGGAATCCATTTTTAACATGGTTACTTTGGGCATCTAGCACGACTAAAACCAAAATATGTTAACAAGAGTAATGAATAATAAAAAATAATTACCGCAATAAATTTTAACTACATTATGTCTCACATTATAAGACTATCATGTTAGTCTATAATTATTTTAACTCAACATGTATATAAATTGGTTCAACATATATCACCCTCATTTTAAAATATATCATTCTTGGTTTAACCTATGTTAATTTGAGTTGGGTTATTTCATACTTATTAACCTAATAATTTAAATAGAGATCCCAAATTACCATGAATTCTATTAAAATATTCTAAAACCAATATTTATTGAAATTTATGCACTCAAAATTCAACATATACTTCCTCAAAAAACATTAAGCACTCCCATAATCTTTTAACCAAGGATGTATATATCCAAATCATATGATATCAGTAATATATCATTCTCAAAGCCTATTTTAATCTCTAAGACATTTAACCACAATGAGATTATATATTCTTCAAAAAATAGATTTATATTTAACACTCAAATTATATAAACCACTAGTTCATAAGGTCGAACACTATTGACTATATATCATAATCCCAAAAATTAGATAAACATTAATAATTAATTATAATCAATCCCAATGATATTGATACTACATAACATACATTTTCTAAATCACCCAAACAATTATTTTCTTGATATGAAACATATACTAAACCTAAAACATACACATCCCTCGAACATGTGTTATTCAATATTCTCCAAAAAAATAATTTTGACATATAATAATTTCTCACTGATATTGATACATTTTAATATATGATTTCAAACCATTCATACAAATATACTAATGAATGATCCTTTAATGTCTCAGATAATCCTTACTATCACATATAATATACCAGAATATCATCAATAAATATCACGCACTAAATTCGATAGATAAATGTATCATGAATTAATTTATATTAAGTTATCATTTTTACTACCTTATGAAAGTCAATAAAACTCACATTTTTCATTATCGTAATAATATACTATATTTCTAAACTATTTAATTATTCTCTATTATTTGGTTATAAGACATAGTAGTTTCTAGATTCATACCTTTCTCATCTTTATATTAAAGATATTGTTTCAATACTAAAATCAAAATGGTTATGATAATATCAAAAATATAAATATAAAAATATTAATTAGAATAGTTATTCCCATATGGAACATTTTTTTTAACATATAGTACTTTCAGATAAATCCATGACTCTTATTTTCTCAGTCCTTGGTTATTTGTGGTCATTTATCTATTATGTTATTTAACCCAATTAGTTAAAATCATTTTTAATTCCCTTATAATGATTTGTAAATAGAATGTGATTAACCAAAGCATATCACCATGGAGTGTCTCTCTAGGTGTGAAGTATTAAGCCCACTTATAGTATATTTGATTGATGATTGAGCTAGTTATCATCCAACCCTTTCCATGATGATTAACCGTAGATGCATCTGTGTCACAGCTACATCTACTTCCCATTATCCCAACATGGATGTATCTCTAGAAAAAACAACATAATATATACTTTAAAAAAATCAGGATATTATGTAATCTTTGAATTATTACTAGATTTTTAACTGGAGTTTTCTTATCCTAATACAAGGATTTAATTTCCATTATTATATTAGAATTAAATCATATACTATTCCAAAGGTTTACCTATAACTTTGAAATTATTATCAACCATAACTTATCAGCTGTTAAATTATCATAAACTAACATCATAACCTACAAATCCATATAAACCATTCCTTTTATACAAATTTTGATTCCTCAAACCAATACTCCTAGATCTAGTGATTAGAGACACATACTTTACATACTTTCTTTTATACCAACTATAAAATATTAGATATTCCCATTCGTAGTAAAAAAATCAATAAATATTATTTCATATCTTACATATAAAAGATAATTTCAGTTTTAGATCTGTAGATAATTAGGTCACAAAATAAACTAAAAAATCTCTTGTTATTTGTATCAAATGATAATTTTTTTTGATTATATACAAAACCACTTAATTCATGACAAGTATTCAAAATATCCCAAAAATTATTTCACACGTGTTATTCTTCTAAACATGTCATGCGTACTAATTTTCTCCATAACCTGGGTAAATGGAAATATAAGAAGGGTGATATCAAATTCATAGTAATGGAAACATATAATAGACAAATCATGGCATAAACATGGAATAAATATTAACAGAAGGAAAGTGTAAACAACATAAAGCCAAAGTAAACATGAAACTTATATCATGCTATATACATGAAAAATAATTGAAAAGAAGGATATCAATAATACTCATCTCATAATGCTGAAATGAATAATTTTGAACAATAAAAAACTTTTGGGAAGGCCATGTTCCAATGAAAATTATAATTTATCAATACTTTAGTCAATAAATCATATTTTCAAGGCCTTGTTCCAAGACACTATCCCATTAAGGGAAGAGGAATACACCAAAAACCAAACCTATTTTTTCTAATAACACCTATCGATGCATCGAGGGGCTACATAATTTTTGGGACCACTGATCACCTAATTATATCTAGTACATTCACCATAATAGTCATTAATTCCTTTCATACCATTCCCTAAGGAACCAATTAATGAATAAAACTTGGCTCTCTATATAATAAGGAATATAAAAATAAATACATAATGAATATGTGTTATCATTCAATGATCATCATGAATGTCAACACATTTCCCATGTAAATAAATGGGATAACCAAATCATAGCTCATCCTGAGAATGAAGGTGTATGGTCAAATGATACAAAGTAAACTTTCTAATAATCATCTCTATTGGAGTAATAATATTCAGAAAACTTATACTTTTCACCATGTCAGTAGAATATCAAACCTTATAATTGAAAATAATACTATTTTAGTTATGTAAAATGTGATTCTAAAATCAAATAGAATAATGATAATAAGGCTAAGTCGATATTCGAATAACATGACTATAATCCATACAAATAAAGAAAGTGGGTGGTTTCAAAAGAACACATCCCATGAAGTGAAAAATATTTATTAGATGGATTACATGGTTGGAACATATATATCCCCAAAAAATGATATAATACCCCATAATGCAATCAAAGGTCATAATTTACCTAACTTATATAAAATAAGTAAATGAGAATAATCATAACTCAATGAATGTGAGTAGTGCTAACAAAAAATATTACTGCATGGGAAACAAATGAATCAATAGTCACTTAAATAAAGGGAAATTATTTGGTGACTCTTTCTCATAAAATACATGTATTATGATAAAAATAAATAAATTTTTAGTAAATACACCATATAAAGGAAACGTGGATCACAAAATATATTATGTCTCAAATAATGAGGATTGAGACAGTGTGAACCCTTGAGGATTTTATTAACTTTTGAATCATAACAAATTGAAATAGAGGACTTGGAATTGGATATAAAATATCATGATTAAAAGATTCTTATATTATATCTCAAATCTGAAATATATGCACTACATTATTGAAATTATGTGCATAAATAAAATACATTTCTCTATGATGGAAAATTGAGATGAAAAATCCTACAACATGGGTATCTTTTTAATTGAAGGTTATATAATGAAAGAATATTATATGAAAATTTAAACCCCATTAATTTCTTAAATATAGAAAACTATTTTCATTTGGTTTTTATCACAACACATAAAATAAATTATGGTACGCAATATCATGCATGTCTTGTGAATTTGAAAATTAGATGATAAAACCTATATCTCTTATTAATGACTTCCAGGAATGTACATTATCCTCTTGTATCATAAATATATATATATCTCAAATTATTAATTAATAACCGTAATCATATCAATTTTCATTTATACACCTCATAAATAGGCATTATCTACATGAATTCTACCAATATTACACATCGAGTATTTATAGTTTTTATAGTTTGTACTAGTTTCATTATAGTGTTGTCTGTGTTAATTCTTATTTCAAGGTTAATCATTACTAGATTATCAAAAAAATATTTAGGGATGATATATAATTTTTTATAATATTTTAAATTCATTTCATGATTGTTTTATTCTTTATTCGTGAAAATGAAATCTATAATAAGCATGTTTTGATGATTTTGGATGAATGGATGGTGTTTTATTGACTGGTGAATTTGATATATATATAACACTTACAAAATAAAAAAAACATTATATGCTCATTTATATCATATTACACAAGTAAATAAGTTTTCATGGTCCTTCATGACATAAATTTATATTATTGTTCAAGTAAGTGGTTAAACCGACCCAAACATGAAACTACAATGATTAATGAATGATTATGAGATGGTTTAGATGTAATATAATTATAACAATAGAATAATTATATTTTTTAGAGTTAATTATTTTTATATATCATAATTTTAAATAATTTTAAAAATAATATAAGTTATATAAAGTTGTTACTTAGAAAGAAGATATCATTTTAAAAAAGTTCACTCATTTTAAATAATTGAATTAACAATAATTATTTATTGATCATAAAATTAATGGTATATTAAATCATAAATATAATAACATTAATCATATCATAGACATAATATTTATCATTTAATATCATATTTATGTCAAACCTTATAAGTTGATGAAGTAAAACAAAACAGGTTACATCATAGAAGTGGTAGTACACACAACACAGGAACAATGGTTTTTTTCTTAATGGATTGAGTATATGAATAAATAATGATAATAATCATTATATAGTTACATTAAAATATAGAAATTACAATAATATCATTATATTAGTATGGCTATAATACATTTGAATAAACGTAATTAAGAATAAAACTAAGTAGTTCATAATACTCACGTAGAGGGATCGAATTTACCTAGGAAGTATACTTCAATATGAAGGGATTAGGATAACTATGAGTGATTGTTTCTTAGTTCCTTGAAATGTATGTTCTAGTTTTAAGATTCAGTTTTTTTAGGCAGTTTCTATAGGATTTATATATGGAACTAGAAACTTCCAACAATTCTTTATCCAAAGGGGACCTACTTTCCAAAGGTAGGTGTTCGTTAAGTTTTAACTTTGCAATACTTATAAACATGCATTGGTCGAGAGGTTGGGAGGTCAGACTCATCACACCCTGTTGGGGGGAATTATTTTCTACATCGGGAATCTCTTTGTAAATTTAAGAAATTTTCATTAATCGTTATTAATTCACCAAACATAACATAAGTTTCCCTTGAAATTTACAATAACTTATAAAAATGTGTAAAATTTAGAATCATCAATATGCATTCAAGGTTATACATTAATGGAAATATGTGTATTTATTTGAGGTTTTCCATCAATGGGATCCTATAATATACTGGTTAGAGTTTCTTTTATTCATCATTGTGATGAGAATGGTTTCTAAGCCACTCAGTGGGGAACTCTGGAATTTATTGTCATCTAGGGAGACGAAGGTTTGATTTTATCTTGGGATCGTGCCCATAAAATGGGCTACCTACGTATACTTGTAAAAGGAATCAGAACCCTCTTAGTTCAATTCCATTGAATGGGACACATCATACCTTTTAATGTCATGTGATAAGGACTTATCCATACAGTTTAATTTCATGTGGTATGTACATCTAAGAGGAATATGCTTATTCAATGTTTGGTGTGGGAAATATGTTAAAACATCCCAAGGAACATGTAAAGGATATTGGTTTCCATGTTAGATTAGACCTTGTTGGGAATAAGGCCCAAGGAGAATAGGGTTGATTTGGAGTGTTGGGTTTGAACCTCAAGAAGTCTTCCTACATATCTCATATGGATGAGAATCAAATCCTACATAGTTCGATAAGTCTCATATGATATCATAGTATTTTGAGAGAGGTGAGTTTGGGATTACTTTCTGAAAATTATACCTTGAAGATTTGGGTTTAATTTGGGACTTATTCCTAAGGAAGATTCCTAGATTAAAGGAATTGGGGTTGGATTCCTGAAGAGGATGTATAGTGAGATCAGGCCCTTAAAAGGCTTCCTACGTATCCTGGTTTGAATATGAATCAGATTTCTCGTAGTTCATTTGATTGTGAAAATGTTGTGACCATGAAAAATACCTAAGCCCATGTCAGTCATGCTCAATGTGAGAAACAAGAGGATGTAAAATGTTTAACAATGTAATTCACACTTTAAATTTTTTCCTCCTCTGCTGGTGGGATAGGGCACACCTATGGTGTCCAAGGTAAATGAGGTCAAGGTGACTGTCGAAGAGGGTGAGGCGATGAGCCTTCCCTATGTTCTATTTACATTGGACAAGGTTCCAATGTAAGGAGGATGGGATGAAGGTTATGGGCTTACACCATGATGGCTTACCATGGTGACAAAGTGCAACGGGAGAGGTAAAGGGTAACAAGAGTCCTTGTGCCCATCTCACATTTGGTCTTTGGCACCGAAGAAGAGAGGAGGAGTAATGATGTAACCTCCTACAAGAAAATTTAGGGGCTTATTCCAAGATGGTTTCCTAATGATTTCTCCTGGTAGGGGAGGAAGACTTATCCTATACTTCTGTAGAAAATTCTGTGTGAATCTTACCTTCCCTATCAGTGACCTAATGATCCATGTCTTAGAGTTGAGATGGGGAGCACAAAACCCAAACCCTTATTCTCAAAACCAGGAAATTTCTAGCACTATTCCTAGGAGAATGGTCCATGTGATTATTGATATACAAACCCACAAATACTCCATGAATCCTCACCCCATTGTGGAAAAATGTGGGAAACCTCTGATTTTGTAAATACAAACCCAAATAGGAGACACTCTGATGTGACTTTTCCAAAGGTTTCATAAGTCAGGAAGTTTTGGTGGAGGTCTCAACAGAATCTCTTTCAAACAAGGGAGCCAAAGAAGATGAAGACTTTCCATGACTGTCTTTGATGAAGTCTTGATGTCTCATAGAATGAAGAGAGTGAAGAAAGTAAGTGAATCAAGGAGGGGAACCCAAGTAGAGAAGGGCATGCAAGTATGGGTGTTCACGTAGGTAAGGGCGTGAAAGTATGCACACACAAGTAGGCTTGGGCGACCTGATGTTCACTTAGGTGATGAATAACCTATATGTAATAATTGGGTGAGACCTTGCTCAATCCTTCAAGAGTATTCACAGGTGATCCAAGAAGTGGGGTGCTCAAGTTCCTGTGATAGGAATGGGTGGCGTGCAAGTATTTCTAACTTGGGTAGGTTTAGGTACTTAAGGCGTGCAAGTGTTATGGTCCTCGAACACTAAAAGGGCTTAAGTCCATTGATACTCCCTTAAATCCTCCACTCAAGGTGTTGAAGAACTACCTTGAAAGTTTTGGAAGACTGGGGAAAATTACTAGGTCATACAGAGAAGCAATTGGGATTCAAGAAAAATTTTCCATACAAATGAGGACCCCAAAGGTCTATTTATTATAAAATAAGTGACCTCGGGAGAAATTATTTTGGGTGTGCAAGTTACTTGCGCGCCAAATTGTGGCGCGAAAGTACCTTGTGCACTGAAGGTGTTTTTTCTAGACTAGGGATACTCTTTGGGGACTTAGAAAAAAAATTATAACTTCATTCTGCTCCAACAAGATAGAGTACAGGTGTTAGCGTATAGGTACCATGTGTTCCTCTTTGGGGAATTAGCCAAAATAATTCATCCATACCGCAGGGACTATGCCCCCACACCCCGGATTTGGTTCATTGTCGAGCTGCGGTCCTATCCCTTTGGGTCGGTGCCTTCGCTACCATCATTGACCCACATGAAAAATGCAGAGCCGCACTATGAACTTTTCAATCCCGATTGAGAACATTTTGAGTTGCGGCACATGGAAAGACATCTTAAATTGCATATAAGTGCATGAAACACATTTCATAGTGTCTAAAAAATCCCCCCTTAGAATTTTAATTGTTCAAAATGAAAAGAATATTCTTATAAGGTAAATGTAGGGCACTTTGATGCATTCTAACATCATTTGGTAAGATTTGGAGCTACGTCAGGTTTGGAAGGATGCTCTAATTTTTTCCCTAAGCCATGGGGCCAAGTGAGAATAGTTTTTTTTATAGGGTTATATGGAAACCCCCACAAAAATTGTATATTTGGAATTTTAATTAACCAATATTACCTAAATCATACAAAAAATGTACATTTCGTGAGCTTAGACTCGACTTTTGTCTAGAGTTCCCTTTTTGGGTTCTAAATCTAGTTAGTACCAAGTCTTTTGTTGTTGGTAGTTTAGATTCTGGCATGTTGGACTATAAATGGGTGGTATTTAAGGTCAAATAGCTTTGACTATAAACTTTGAATTATATCCCAAACAAAACTCTGTGGCTAAGAATTTCTTTAATATTCTTTAAATATTTCCAAGGGGAATCTTGATCCATGATTTTTATGGTCACCACATTTAAAAACTATATCAACATAAGGGGTGTCTTTTCTAGGAACGAAGTTACCATTACTTAACAAACCTGTTATGGGGGCTATGTTATGAAGGGCCAACTGGGGCATATGTTGCATATCCCAATAGTGGCATCTTTTTACTGATAGGTATGTTATGTAGGCAACTTATGTAAGGCTACCTAAGGGAACGTGCTGCACAGTGAAACAAAAGATCTCTTTGAAGTTTAACATTTTGTTGTTCATAGATTTTGGAAAATAAGATTTGGGTGACTCAAGACCACAGTGGTTTGTTTTTCCAAGGAATGGAATTTTAATAATGAAAGGGATATTTTACACTGATATATGTCATGGATAAGAAAACCATTTCTCTAAAAATTTTGTGTATGAGTAATGTGTAAGATTTATCAGATAAGGGAATTTCTAATATCATACTATGCAGTTTTAAATCATGCAATAAGGACATTGGTACTGTTCAGTTTTAAGTCATATAGTGAGGACATTGGTAATGTGTAGTTTTACGTCATGCAATGAGGACATTGGTTTTGTGTAATTTTAAGTCATACAGTGAGGACATTGGTACTGTGCTGTTTTAATCCATGCAGTGAAGATAGAGTGTGACTTTAATTTAATGTCTTTAAATCTGACCAAAGGTACAAAACACTCCCAATTTCTTGATAATTTTTTTGGAAACATAATACCATGTTCATGTATGGAAGGGAAAATTGTAAACTGTGATTTGGGAATTTCTGAAACCGAGGAAAGATATGTAAAAAGTGCTAAAAGCATTAGAGGAAGTATTTTCCAAGAACGAAGTTACCATTACTTGACCAACCCATTATGGGGGTTGTATTATACAAGGCCAACTGGGGCATATGCTGCATATCCAAATACTGGCATCTTTTGACTGAAAGGCCTATTATGTAGCCAACTTATGCAATTCCACCTAAGGGCATGTGATGCATAGTCAAACAAAAGAGCTCTTTGATGTTTGACTTTCTATTTCTAAAAGATTAAGAAATATTTTGGAGATTTAGATTTTTCAAAGAACATATTTTGGTTTACTGGGAAAGGTACCTGAATTTGGAAAGGGTATTTTCAACTAATATTTCTCGAAAATTAGTGGAATATGACTCTTACGAAGTTCTAACCCAAACGTAAAAGGTATGGTGTCTATAGTTTTAGGTCATACGACTAAGATCAGAAATGGAAAAAATATATAATATGTGGCCAAGTGATTTAAAGGATATTTCATATTGTATTGAACACATGGTGAGGGAAATGTGTAAACCATGGTCTAGAAGACTATCATATTGTGAGAAAGATAATGTGACATGTATACTTGAATAACTGATTTAAAATACATATTCTTGTATATTGTCATCATAGATTAAATGGGAAAAAGATATTATAACCAAGAACAAAGTTACCATTACTTGAAAAACCCGTTATGGGGGCTGTCTTATGCAGAGTCAACTAGGGAATATGCTGCATAGACAAATAGTGGCATCGTTTGACTGACAGGCATGTTATAAAGGCTACTTATGCAAGGCTACCTAAGGGAACGTGTTGTACTCTCTGGAAAAGTGTTCTCAGATATTAGAAACCCTATCACCAGAAACTGTAAGAAATATTATGAAGATCTGAAAATATTTAATATTAAGAGTATAAAATAGGGAAGGGGTTTATGTACAATGCATATGATAAATATTTGAACCAATATTTTCCATCAGTTTGATGTCCTTTACATAGATCGAACTCATATGTAAAATGGAGACTTTCTTTATTTCCACTAAATTAATATTATGACGTATAGTTTAAATTCGTGCAACGAGGACATTATAATGTGCAGTTTTAAGTCATGTAGTGAAGACATTAATAACCCCATAATAAATTGAGACACATTATTTACATAAATAATCCATTTACCCAATTCCTAAGACCACGTGAGCTATGATCAGTGTGAGAAATAAAGATTAGTAAGGGTTTCTTTTACAGTTGAAAGGTGACACAAGTGAAGAATAGGGATTCTATATTTCCCTACAGTTTAACGTCATATTGTAAGGATGAAGATGAACTGATGTGAAAGGAAAGACATATTGTAACTAGGTTTAGGGATAAAACCCAAGTGTCACTGTATATATTTCTGGGGAAAGAATCAAGTCGTACATAGTTCTTAAAACATTCTTTATGCAGATTTGATTCTTATACATGAAATAAAGGGTATTTTTATCACGGTCGGGCCCATTATTGGAGATCTAGGCATCTATACGTATCTCATTAGAAAATGAAATTCAATCCATATGTAGTTCTTGAAACAATCATTTCTCAAGCCAATCATGTTTGACATGAAGAATGGTAACTTTGGATACATTTTGATAGAATGGTAAATCTTAAGACATAAAATAGTATAAGGACCATATCATATATCTTAAGGAAACACTCTATATAGATATGATTCATATATAGGATGAGAAAAGAAAATAATAAGATTTTGTGACTGTGGATGGCCCCAAAATTGGAGATTTATGTGTCTCTGTGTATCTCATTGGAAAATGAGAATCAAGCTATACGTAGTTCTCAAAACAAGGTCTTTATGCAGATATGAATCACATATAGGAAAGTGAGGGACTCGTATACTACTAAGGAGTAGTGATGACATCAATGATTTTTTCTTATGGAATCTTCTAATGTCAAAATAGAGAAAATGTTATTTTTACAAATGATTTCATGCGGTTTAATGTCATGCGATAAGGACAAAGATGCTACACATTTTACCATCATGCAGCATGGACTCTTATGGTTTTTATGCACTTTAATGTCTTGCAACTAGGACATGGGGGATTTGCAGTTTTAAGTCTTGTAGTAAGGACATTCTACTATGTAGTTTAAAGTCTAGGAGTGAGGATGTTTTATTGTGCAGATTAATGTCTTGGAATGATGACGAATGTGCACAACTACACAAAGTATTTCTTTAAGAATCTCGGATTGTTTGGAGTTTTAATAAGCTCTCCATCCATTAAAATTAAGGCATAAGCTCCATTTTAATATACCTTATGTAGGGAATAATGTACTTCCCACTTTGGCTCAAATTTTGGAGGTTTCTTTCCGGGTATCATTGGATTCCTAAGGACCAATACCAATTCTCCTTGAAGAAATGAACGAAGGAGAACTTTCTTGTTAAATGATTGTTCTATTCTATTCAGATGTACTTCTAAATGATGAAAAGTATGAAATATTTTCATGTCTAATCATTCCAAGTCATTGAACCTTTTCTTAGACCTCTCATCTATAGATGACTGATCACAGATTACAACTCTGAGTGAAGGAAATTTCATTTCAATTGGAAAAACAAATTTAGTTCCATATACCAATGAATAAGGAGGTGCTTGGGTACTAGTACGGTTAGTTGTCCGATAATCCCATAAAGCATTCAAAAGTTTATCAGGACATGATTTCATATCTTTATCCTCCTTTTTGGAGTATATTTGATAGGGTATTTTTGAAGGCCTCTATCTGTCCATTGGCCACTGCATGATAACAAGATGAATGGTTGGATTTGATGTTATATTCATGACAAAAAAAATTTCCTCAGCAGAACAAAAATTGGTGCGATTTCCCATCAAAATAGTATGAGGGACACCAAATCTGGTGATGATATTAGTTTTTTACAAAACTAACAATGATTTTGGATCCGACTTCCTTGGGAGGTATTGCCTCATACCATTTAGAGAAGAAGTCAGTAGCAGTGAGAATATACTTGAACTTCTTAGCCATGGATGGAGGATAAGGCCATACTAAATCCATTCCCCATGTTGAAAATGTCCAGGAGTATTTAGTTGTATGTAGAAACTATGGGGTTTGTTGAAGGAAGTTGGCATGCACTTGGTAGGGATGACATTTTTTAGTGAAATCTGTACAATCCTGCGACATTGAAGGCCAAAAGTATCCAAGCCTTCGGATCTGATCCGAGAGTCTTTCTCCAGACTGGTGGGCACCACAAAATCCTGAATGTGCTTCTTTCATGACATATGTAGTCTCTTATCCATCAATACATATGAATATAATTCCATAAAATCCTTCCTTATAGAGGATCTTTTGGTGGTTTGGACTATCATAAAGAGTGAAATTAGCTGCTCTTCATCCGATCTATTCTTTTTCAGCCCTATCTGGTGGAAGTATCCCATTTTAAAGATATACCATGATGGATGTTCTCCATCCTGTGGTATGACCATAAAGATCAGAAATAGGTTTAATTTCATTAATTTCCTCCATTCTGGTTTGAAAAAAAGGTGAGACCACTGGACGATGAGCTATTTTAATGACTAACTCATCCGGATTTGGATCTTCCAAGGTTGTAGCTGCATTAGCCAATGCGTATTCTTGGGAATTTTTTGATCGTAGAACATAGTACAATGTCATCTCCAAGGTAAATTCATCCATTAATCCTATGACATAATCACACAAGGGGATTAATTCTTCTTTTCTAATAGAATATTCCCCATTAATTTGTTTGATTACCATTTCTGAATCACCTTTCACCTTTAAATGATCCATTTGCACCTGAAGGGACAATTCCAAACCTACGACGAGATCTTTATATTATACCTCATTGTTGGTACCACCTTCTATCAACAGGAAAGAATAAGGTAATACAACCTTTTCTAGGGAAATAAGTAAAATTCCTAACCCAACATTATTGAGTTTAGGGTTTTCCATTCTCTTCCCTATTGGACTTATAGAAGCACCATCAATGTACATTTTCCATGGTTGGGAATTATCTAGAATAGAGAAGAACTATTCATCAGGCAGTTCAGTATTAAATGATGTATCTTCTGTAGATTGATTCTAAACAATAAAATCAGCCAGAGCTTGGCCTTTTACTGCCTTTTGAGGCACAAACTGAATATCAAACTGTTGAAAAATAATTACCCATCATGTCTGACGCACTGTGAGAATGGGACGACTAAGCATAAATTTGAGTGGGTTGTTGTGAGATACCAATTGAACCTCATGATGTTTCAGGTAGTTACTCAATTTCTGAATTGAAATGATTAATGATAGGTAGGACTTTTCAATACTTTAATATCAGGTTTCCACATCAAGCATAGTTCGACTGATATTTTAAAGGTTGTTTTCATTCCCAGCACCATTCTTTTGGGTGAGGAAGGAACCTAGTGATCACTCTAAAGCCATCAGGTAGAGAATAAGTGGTCTTCCTTAAATAGGTGTCATTAATACTGGTGGACTCAAGAGATATTTCTTGAGGGTATCAAATGATTCTTGGTAGTATTCATTCCATTAGAAGGTGACTCCCTTCTTCATTAATCTGGTTAAGGGAAAACACTTTCCATCCAAATTAGCGATAAAGCACCGAATATAGGCTAGGTGTCCTTGGAGTCCTCTTAATTATTTCCAATTTTTAGGAGGTGACATACCAAGTTATTAGAACATTTTCTAGATTTGACCACCAAATCATCCACATAACATTCAACAAATTTCCCTAAGAAGGGTTTGAAGATATGGTGCATGGAACGTTGGTATGTTGCACCTACATTATTTAAGAAAAAGGGAATTACTTGATAGAAAAACACACCTTGAGGGGCTCTGAAGGCTATATATTCTTCATCCTCTAGCGACATATGGATTTGATTATTCCCAGAGCATCCATCCATGAAGGAAAGATCTGCAGAGCCAGTCGTTGCATCAATTAAGAGCTTTGTAATCAGAACTAGAAAATCATATTTAGGACAATGCTAGTTAAGATCTCTGAAATCAATGAAAACTCTATTTTTCCCATTCTTCTTTTTCACTGGGACAATATTGGTCATCCATTTGGGATACTGAACTTCCCTAACAATGTTATCCTTTATAATCTTATCAACGTCAACATCAATTTTAGAGGCATAAGTTGGGTGTGTTCTTCTTGTTTCTTACTTGAATCCACAAGGTTCTTCTGGGAAACCCAAATGATGGGTGGATGCATTAAGATTAAGAAATATAATTTCTATGTAATTACAAGAAAATATATCTTGATGTTGCTTTATAAATGAATTATACACCTCTTTCTCTTTATAGGTCATGGTTTCACTAATTAGAGTGGGGTGTGGATCTTCTTTTGTACCCAGATTTATTTCCCTAAGATCATCCACAAGGGTAGAGACACCTTCCTCAAATGTCATAGGAGAATCCCTGAGATATTCCTCTTCTTATTCATTACACATTACCTCTTCTGTTTCCATTTTCATGGTAGATGATGACGATAAACACCCAGAGTTAGAGAGGAAATCAGTAT
This sequence comes from Viscum album, assembly GCA_963277665.1. Taxonomy (NCBI): domain Eukaryota; kingdom Viridiplantae; phylum Streptophyta; class Magnoliopsida; order Santalales; family Viscaceae; genus Viscum; species Viscum album. Next base: position 807,111,267 of record OY728155.1, read on the forward strand.
TTGACCATCCCTAAGAAGAGGCCACCATATCCGACCCTACTGATGATGAAGGGTCTTACTTTGGTAATAAAGAGGGATTGATGGATTGAGAATCAATATCTTTTTCTTTATCTAGAATTTTTACAATCTCTCCTACTCTGGTTGACGAAGTAGATGCTGGTGGTAGTTTAGTGGATGAAATGAAAACATCTCCATTTATGCTTTCATTATTGCTTGGTGGATCAACAGTTTCTTCCATGTTTTCCGGTTCAATTGTTGTAATTGTCATTATGGAAGTTACTAGATGAGTTCCTGAATATGGGTTTTCCATTTCAATTTGATTGATGGGTAACACATAATTTCTACACAAATTTATAAATGGATTTTATGGGATCTTTTCTAGTCCATTATGAGCATTAACTCTGGTTATTTATTTTTTCATGGGCTTCATTACTTTTTTCTGATAAAACAATGCCTCAATGTATCGAGATTCACATGTTTTTAATGGAGACTTGTCACCATACAATGTCCTGATTTGACCATTGAAACAGTACTTAATACATTGGTGGTATGACGAAGGTATGTCTTCATGTTGATGCAGCCAAGGCCTTCTAAGTAGAATATTGTAGGCTGTGACTTGACGAAAAACCATGAAATATAAATTAGACACAAGATCTCCAAATTGAGTTATGAGTGTAATCTCAACCAGAGGTTCTTGTTCCTTCTTATCATAAGCTTTCAACATTAAAGTCAAAGAAGATAAGTCAGATTCAATTAGGACCAATCAACGAAGTGTACAAATTGGAATGAGGTTGACTTCAGAGCCATTATCAATAAAGGTTCATCAGATGTCTACATCATTTCCCTTTCCAAAGAAATACAAGGGTATGATATGCCCATGAACCACATCATTTTCATCCTTATCTATAAAATATATGACTATATGAAATTCTATAGAATCATTCTCTATATGCTAAACCTCAGCAATAGATTCTTCGGTTTAAAACTCTTGAGGATTTGACAAAGCCTCTATGAGTGCTTCCCGAAGATCTTTTGACACATTCAAAGCATCTAAAATTGATAACATGGCTAGTACTTGGACCAATTGTTTAAATACATCATAATTTTGGTCTAAAGGTCTGTGTTTCCCAGTATAGAGATGTGGTTTTTCAGGTGCTTTGGAAGTTGATGCTTCTGATGTAGACGTACTATGTGTCGGAGTAGAAGTTGTAAATACTTGTGGCTTTCGTAAATTAGACTAACTATGTATATTCATTTGCTGAGAAGAAGACGATGTGACTTATAATCGGAATTACAAAATAATTGTGTCATAACCGAACCTATCTTTCATGGATGAAACTCCATGTTCCTATTGAACCCGTAGAAGGGATCTTCCAGGAGTTTCTGCCGCATATATGGTTTGAGTAGGGGTAGAGTTAAAATGTTGGTTTCTATAATTCCCACATCTTCCCTTGTATCGTCGACCTTGGCCTCTTCCTCTTTTTCCCCAATTAGGTACAAGGAATTATGGCTCATTATAATCAGAATCCCCATTGGAATAATGATCCATTAAAAGAATAACATTAATAGAACCAAAGATCAATTCTTCATATGACGAATATTCTTCTTGACAGGTTAATTATGGTTTTGCCATTTGGTGGGGCGGTGAATGTGATTTTGAAATAGATGGCATAAAATCTTCCAAGGTCAACAGAAACTTTTTCCTTGACATGATCTCGTCTTCTACTGACTACTCTTTATCTTTATAATCACGTCTCTTTATTAAAGAATGACATTTTGATGAAGGTATTTTTTCTAGGGATGGAGTGGAAGCAGATAAAATTAATTGTTCCAATTATGTTCATAAAATGGAATGAGTATGGTTGATCATTTTCCTAATCATCCAATCATCATATTTCTGCACATTTTTATATTTGACATCGTTCCATTCACCTTCTTCATCTAGATTAGTAGCAGTAACAGATGCTACTTGAGTTAATGAACCATTCAGTTTCACTTATCCAGAGTCTACCATCTTTTTCAGAAGGTCTTTTAAAACAAAACACTCTTGAATGGGGTGTCCCAACATCTGGTGAAAGGGACAATAATTTGAAATAACTTCATCTCCGTCTTTATTTGGATTCTTTGGTCGTAGCAACTGAACCAAATTGTTTTCTAAGGCTGAGATGAAGTACTCAAGAACTTGTTCATTCCTGAAATAATAAACTTTATTCTTTAATTCCTTAAACTACTTCTTCGTTTGATCTCTTTGATCATCTTGACGAGGCAGTCGTTTCTTATGATGCTCAGGAGGCAGAGCCCTTCGGTGTGATGAAGGTCTTTAAGTAAAAGTAAATACAGGTTCCTTCTTGAGTGTGATTATAGCATCTTATTCCTTTCCTATCCTCCTCCTCAGAGCTACTGGAATTACATTAGTTTTAGCCTTAGTTTTTATGTAACACCCTGAGCTTCCATGATACGCTTCTCATTCAATAATGCAATAGTTTTCATTGTACGCAACTTCGAGTTCTAACACACGACAACTAATCAAAGTAGCCGTTATGAATAGTAATAACCACTTTTTAAAATTATAGAAATTTTATATTTCAAAATGGACTCTATTTTTGTATTCGTAATATCAAAATTATCCTAAGTTGAATTTTTTGTAATTTTCTGAGAACTTTCAATTTTTTTATGAATAGTGAAAAATACTTAAAACAACTTTTTTAATAAAAATAATTTATTGTGATAAATTATAATATTTAGTGGTTTTAAAGTATAATTAGAATATAATTTTACCATTTTATCCAATGGTGGTCATTAGAATTAATTTAACAATGAAATTGGACATAAACAATTGCCAATCTTTTGATATAAATTGTTTCTTAAAAACACGCTATTTGTTGTAACAGCGGAAATTGATTATAAAATTAATTAATGAAACTTGTATGTTTGGAATTTTGTAAAATAGACATCATTTTTGAATTCGGAATATCAATTATAGATTAGGGTGAAATTTTGGCCTTATTCTGAAAAAACTTCTATTTTTGATGAATAGTGAAACCACTAAATGGTAGTTAAAAAACTGATTTTTTCGTTTAAATGAAATATTACCACTTCTGTGATTTGATTTTCAAAAATCCGACATACATGGTTGTAATTAAGAAGTAAAATGTGGTTCAATGAGATTAAAATAATTTTTTGGTGAATAGTAACTTTTAAGTTCTTAATCGCGATTAGAGGTAATTAGTGTAGTTTAAGGTAAAAATAATGTTTTAATAATATGAGATGAGCTTGAAAAATGTCCTACCCTCATTGGATGTGCCATGTCCGACCAATACAATCCATGGGTCAACTTGGGGACCCCATGGAGCCACTTTAGTTGGAAAATGACATAAATACCTTTTATTTAATGTTAAAGTAAAAAATGACACAAACATGAAATGTTTTACTAAAACAATTTTTACATGGGGTTATACAAGTCATATTTTTGACTATAAATAGTCATTGGAAATATAAAAAGATTTCCTACATCATATTAGTTTTTTTATAATTTTTAGACATTAAATAAATTAAATTATTTATGACATCATGATGATGCAGCGATGACCTCATTAATTAATGATTTAAATAAAATGAAAAGATAATGTAAAATACAAGGCTTACACTTGTCAAAAAACCTATTGGATGAGTATATTTAGAACCCTTATCATCTTAGCCTCTAATTATATAAGTGTGGGACCTCTAAAATCCGAAACTCATTTTATAATAAAGTGACTTTTCTTTACTTTCCAAGAGTTCCCCTCCTCTCCACTTATAAAAGGACCCCACCTCTACCACCTCATTAACACTTTCAAGCCATTTGGTTCAGCCAAACTCTGCCCAACTACTCTCCCAACTTCCCTCTCTTACTCCTAGAAGCCTCACTTTTGGCAGAACTCTTCCCAAGGAAGCCTTTGGCTCAAATCAAAAAGAGTTACCCGATTTTAAGGTAATGTCTTCTCTTAAGTTATTTTGTTTTATTTTGCTTACCCAAACCCCTAAAATCTTTTTATTCCTTTCTTTTGTAACAACACCAGTATCCTCAATATACTAGGATGTTGTTATAATGATTATTCGAGCTACACTTACACACACCTACATCTAATGGTTAAAGAACATACGGTTTCTGTGGATGGCGAATTTCTGCCTCACAAAACGATGATTGTTCAACACTCATATAACACCTCTAATGGTGGCCATTATGATGAAACTATATTTATATATGATATATAATATGTTTATGTTCTACTTAAGCTTCTGTATTTTTCATTTATGGCATACCTTTATGATTTCAATTATGGGTAAACGCGATAATTTCATTTTAGGAAGTGCGGACTATCGCCCCCTCAAAGTGATTTGAATCGTTAATGCCATATGTGGGATGTATAAAGGATGGAGTAAATGGTATTATAAATTATATTATACTAGAATTATATTATACCTTTATATAATTATAACTTCATTCCATTAAATATGAAATGGAAATGAAAGTAGCGTTCATGCGTACGTACGGCTTACCGACTCCATGAACGGTGCATTTCATTTCTTACCTCTAAATGTTATGTAATATTATAAATGAATGTATATAATGGATATATATGATTTATATGATATCTAAATCATGAATATAATTCTGGATATAATGTATATTTCACCACATGAACAACTTGTAATTATAAGAATGTTATTTTTGACTCAAGTACCTAAGATCGACAAAATGACCGTTATAAACTTAAATAATTACATAATGTTCATAACATGGTAATAAGGGATATAAAAGGAATAATGAACATGAAAAAGGTTCTTAAGTAAATAGGAATTAACTCTAGTTTATTATTCAGGAGGTTAACGAATGGTCGAGTCAGGACAGGACGCAAGGTAAGGGAATTTCTTAACCCAACTTCCATTCTTTGGGTTAATCTCCTACTTTCAAATTATGTCATGATAATATTATCTATTATTTTGTATTTTTACTTTATTTATGTCAACCTATAGTGAATACACATAATAGATCTATTTTATTTTAAAAATAAGTTCTTTATGGACTTCATCTCAATCTCCTTTCATTGAGGCATATTTGGTTTTATACACAACTTTCATTTATATGGTGTATAAACCCCTTTAACTTTTACGTTTATTCAAAAGGAATCTTTTTTATATGAAGCATTTTACTAAATGAAAAAAAGGGAATGTTTTTTCTTTTCGTACATATGCGGCGACAACGACTTCTCCACCGCCGTGACCATTATTTGAGTTTCGGCTTCCTCTACAAGCCATCACTTTTTTAATGAAAAATAAATACAAAGTTTTAACTTGATTTTATTTTGGTATTGAAAATGGTTTTGAAAGCATTTTTATTATATCAATGTGTTGTATTGACATATTTTGGTTGAAATGTGGAAATGTTATGTTTACTTTATGCATGTTTTATGTGATACGATTATGTTATGGTTTATGATATGTTTAAACCTATTCATATGAGGAATGCATTGGACTTAATAAGTGATGGGTGGAGCCCTCTATAGCTCCTCGATGCATCGGAAGGTCTCATGAGACAAACTAGTGTCTTGGAACGAGGCCTTGACAAAATCTTATTTGTGGTCTTGGCATGAGGCCTTGGCTACGTGGTTATGATAGTCCGGCATTATGCATTCCATCATTATGAAAGTGGTTATTGAGATTGCATGGGATTATTCGATTAGTAGAATATCCATGTGAGTAAGTAAATGGAATTATTTAATTGTATTTTTGCCATATTATGCTAAAGTTCAAGTTTAAAAATGCTTTTGTTTTAGTTATACGTTGCCTTAAATGTTAATGATTATTTATGAAAGCTTCCGCAATATTGTTATCCTTACTGAGCATCTGAGCTCACCCCTTTCAATGTTTTAATATTTTCCAGGATGTGAAGAAGTATTTTATGAATGACCTACAGGGATAGTCCGAAGAGGATATGAGTGTGGACTATGGAGACTTTGTTATTGTAGTTTTTCACCTTATGATGTAATGTAACATTTATGAATGTATCTAGTGTTTCCAAGGCTACTAAACTAATCGGTCTTTCGATACTTGATCTTTTTGATCATTCCAATGTTACGAAGTAATGCACCGACTCTGGGTAGCTGGGGTCGGGGCGTTACAGTTGGTATCAGAGGCAGTTTAGTACTAACCTTGGAAGCTAGATTTAGATAAACTCTGATAAGAGCACATAGCCCAAAGATAGACTTTGAGGATTAGTATAGAAGAACTTTATAGAATTTTGTTATTGTAGATATTTTGTGAGTTTTCTGAACAATACATCCCTGTCTGGAAACGAGCAGGTAGAGGCAGCTCTGGCACAGATGTACCTAGGGGTAAAACCCGAAAACACCGCTTTGAGCTAGACTCGAACGGGAACTGGTGCACGACAACGGGCCTTGCTGCACTCTTGGTTACGACACTCCAGGGGGATATGCTTCGGATAATTCTCATCTTCTTTACAAACCACTATGAAGGGTTATGAGTATATACTTCCTCAAAGAATACTTTTTTTATGATTATGGATTATATCCATAAATAGTGCAATTAGTGTTAAGTGTTTTACAAGTATGGAATTATGTATTTTGATTCATAAACTAATCTATTTTATGCCATTGTATAGAAATGGCGCCTAGTGGAAGGAATGGAAATCGTATAAATGCACGCACTCCGTGTAGGGATTTCCCTCCTGCTCAAGATAATTATTGTGGATCTGGAGATACAACTGGTGCTGATCAACTTATTAACATACTGGGACAACTCAATCAAGTTATTAATAATAACCTTACTCGTTTGGATCACCCTGATCTACAACGTGGAGGATCAATGTTAGACCACTTCATGAGGCAAAAACCTCCATCATTTAATGGGGGTACAAATCCATTAGTATCTGAGCAATGGATAAAATCCTTAGAGAAAATATTTCATGCCTTGGGGAGTAGTGAAAGGGAGAAGGTTCTCATGGCAGTTTACCGCCTCACTGGAGATGCCGATCAGTGGTGGTCGCTGATTCAAAATAAAAAGGAAGATGAAGAAGTATCAAGTATGGAATGGAGATAGTTCAAAGATATTTTCTTAGAAAAATACATTCCACATGACCATCGAGCAGATATGGAAAGGAAATTTCTGAGTCTGAGGCAGAAGGAGGATGAGAATGTCGCAAAGTATGAGGGTAACTTTACAAGGTTAGCGAGGCATGCTGCAGATTATATACGTAACCCAAGAAGTAAGATTGATCGTTTCTTTGATGGGTTAAAACCATTTCTCCGTCGAGCTTTAGTTTCACAATCCTTCTCATCGTATGAAGATATTGTCTCGTGTGCTATCAAGACAGAAAAGGAATTATCTAAGTCTTATGGCAACAAAGTAGAGCAAGAGAAGAAGAAAACGGTGGAATAAGAGACGGATAAAGGGAAAAAGGGAAAGAAGGATTTCCCATTATGTGATAATTGTGGGAAGAATCACCCTGGTACTTGCCTAAAAGGAATGAGAGTTTGTTATAAATGTGGAGAAAAAGGTCACCAGGCGCGTGATTGCAAGGGAACGAAAGATGCTATCAAAGTTGAATGCTACAATTGTAGAGAAATGAGGAATTATACAAATGAATGTCCTAAGCGTCAGGGAAACTTACCTCAGAAAAGGCCAAGGGATCAAGGAAAATCTTATGTTGTTACTACAGTTGAAGCGGAATAATTAATGTATTAGTGCTTTTGGACTCATTGATTATATTCTGGTTATTAGAATAATGTGATATATATATAAGGATTTTACTACAGTACTTGTTGATTTCATTAAGGTTTTAATATGATGAAGGTAATCATATTTTTGTATGTGACAATAAGAGAAACTTTACCTTGTTTAAGGAATCTGATGATACAATTGATTTTGGAATTTAAGGACCCTTTATAGAAAGTCTGGACGAAGGTATTTTGGATTACTATTAAGGTTGGAATGGATTAAGTTGAACCATGGATAGTATTGTTTAAGGTTAAAAAATTTCTGAAGATTATTTTCGGAATATTATAATACTATAGTTTTAGTAAATGGACAACCTGCAGGGTGGGGTATAACCCGTCGCGTCAGACAAAGCTGCAGGAATCGAACCCACAACCATACTGCGACAGACCTTTATTACCTACCACTAGCCTACAGGAAGTCCCTGGTTATTACAAAATAGTTTTACTAATCTAAATGGTATGTGTTAATATTTGGAACCTTATACAATTAGGATAAATAGAATATTTTTGAGTTATATTACCTTTTAGAGTGAAAGATGGGTTTGTGGAAAAAATTTATTAAAGAATGAAAGTCTACATAAAAAGTATGTATATTCCCTTACATTATTAGTAAATATCCTAAATAAATTCCTCAACTTTATAAAAGGTAACTTAAAACAAAAAATTTGCCGGTTAACCTTTCCAACTAGGGATTCAATGACCATTTAACCAATCACAAGTTTGTGATTTTCTTATGGTTAACTTTCTCCTAATCCTGTTTTCTACAACTCTTCGTCAGACCTTGATGGTTTGTTTCTCCTCCATATCCATATTTTCATAGAATCCTAGAATGGGCTATCTCGTGTGACCTTTGTACTTGTCTTGCTTTCTTTTAATGTTATATATTTATTAACCTTATTTCTGATGTGGGTTTTCCACAAAGGTATTTTCTATTTTCAACCTTTTATTTTCAAAGAAAAATTTCAGATTGAGAGGACGCAATTTATTGAAGTAGGGGAGAATGTAACACCCCGAGCTTCCATGATACGCTTCTCATTCAATAATGCAATAGCTTGCATTGTACGCAACTTCGAGTTCTAACACACCGCAACTAATCAAAGTAGCCGTTATGAATAGTAATGACCACTTTTTAAAATTATAGAAATTTTATATTTCAAAATGGACTTCATTTTTGTATTCGTAATATCAAAATTATCCTAAGTTGAATTTTTTGTAATTTGCTGAGAACTTTAAATTTTTTTATAAATAGTGAAAAATACTTAAAACAACTTTTTTAATCAAAATAATTTATTGTGATAAATTATAATATTTAGTGGTTTTAAAGTATAATTAGAATATATTTTTACCATTTTATCCAATGGTGGTCATTATAAGTAATTTAACATTGAAATTGGACATAAACAATTGCCAATCTTTTGATATAAATTGTTTCTTAAAAACACGCTATTTGTTGTAACAGCGGGAATTGATTATAAAATTAATTAATGAAACTTGTATGTTTGGAATTTCGTAAAATAGACATCATTTTTGAATTCGGAATATCAATTATAGCTTAGGGTGAAATTTTTGCCTTATTCTGAAAAAACATCAATTTTTTATGAATAGTGAAACCACTAAGTGGTAGTTAAAAAACTGATTTTTTCATTTAAATGAAATATTACCACTTCTGTGATTTGATTTTCAAAAATCCGACATACATGGTTGTAATTAAGAAGTAAAATGTGGTTCAATGAGATTAAAATAATTTTTTGGTGAATAGTAACTTTTAATTTCTCAATCGCGATTAGAGGTAATTAGTGTAGTTTAAGGTAAAAATAATGTTTTAATAATATGAGATGAGCTTGAAACATGTCCTACCCTCATTGGATGTTCCATGGCCGACCAAGACAATCCATGGGTCAACTTGGGGACCCCATGGAGCCACTTTAGTTGGAAAATGACATAAATACCTTTTATTTAATGTTAAAGTAAAAAATGACACAGACATGAAATGTTTTACTAAAACAATTTTTACATGGGTTTATACAAGTCATATTTTTGACTATAAATAGTCATTGGAAAGATAAAAATATTTCCTACATCATAGTATTTTTTTTATAATTTTTATACATTAAATAAATTAAATTATTTATGACATCATGATGATGCAACGATAACCTCATTAATTAATAATTTAAATAAAATGAAAAGATAATGTAAAATACAAGGCTTACACTTGTAAAAAACCTATTGGATGAGTAGATTTAGTTACCTTAGCCTCGAATTATATAAGTGTGAGACTTCTAAAATCCGAAACTCATTTTATAATAAAGTGACTTCTCTTTACTTTCCAAGAGTGCCCCTCCTCTCCACTTATAAAAGGCCCCCACCTCTACCACCTCATTCACACTTTCAAGCCATTTGGCTCGGCTATCCTCTGCCCAAATACTCTCCCAACTTCCCCCTCTTACTCCTAGAAGCATCACTTTGGGCAGAACTCTTCCCAAGGAAGCCTTTGGCTCAAATCAAAAAGAGTTACCCGATTTTAAGGTAATGTATTCTCTTATGTTATTTTGTTTTATTTTGCTTACCCAAACCCCTAAACTCTTTTTATTCATTTCTTTTGTAACAACACCAGTATCCTAAATATACTAGGATGTTGTTATAATTAGTATTCTAGCTAAACTTACACACACCTACATCTAATGGTTAAAGAACATACGGTTTCTGTGGATGGAGAATTTATGCCTCACGAAATGATGATTGTTCAACACTCATATAACACCTCTAATGGTGGCCATTATGATGACACTATATTTATATATGATATATAATATGTTTATGTTCTACTTATGCTTTTGTATTTTACATTTATGGCATACCTTTATGATTTCCATTATGGGTAAACGCGATAATTTCATTTTAGGAATTGCGGACTACTGCCCCCTCAAAGTGATTTGAATCGTTAATGCCATATGTGGGATGTATAAAGGATGGAGTAAATGGTATTATAAATTATATTATACTGGAATTATATTATACCTTTATATAATTATAACTTCATTCCATTAAATATGAAATGGAAATGAAAGTACCGTTCATGCGTACGTACGGCTTACCGTCTCCATGAACGGTGCATTTCATTTCTTACCTCTAAATGTTATGTAATATTATAAATGAATGTATATACTGGATATATATGATTTATATGATATCTACATCATGAATATAATTCTGGATATAATGTATATTTCACCACATGAACAACTTGTAACTATAAGAATGTTATTTTTGACTCAAGTACCTAAGATCGACAAAATGACCGTTATAAACTTAAATAATTACATAATGTTCATAACATGGTAATAAGGGATATAAAAGGAATAATGAACATGAAAAAGGTTCTTAAGTAAATATGAATTAACTCTAGTTTATTATTCAGGAGGTTAAAGAACGGTTGAGTCAGGACAGGACGCAAGGTAAGGGAATTTCTTAACCCAACTTCCATTATTTGGGTTAATCTCCTACTTTCAAATTATGTCATGATATTATTATCTCTTATTTTGTATTTTTACTTTCTTTATGTGTACCTATAGTGAATACACATAATAGATCTATTTTATTTTAAAAATAATCTTTTTATGGACTTCCTCTCAATCTCCTTTCATTGAGGAATATTTGGTTTTATACACAACTTTCTTTTATACGATGTATAAACCCCTTTGACTTTTAAGTTTATTCAAAAGGAATCTTTTCTATACGAAGCGTTTTACTAAACGAAAAAAAGGGAATGTTTTTTCTTTCCGTACATATGCAACGACAATGACTTCTCTGCCGCCGTGACCATTACTTGAGTTTCGGCATCCTCTACAAGCCATCACTTTTTTTTAATGAAAAATAAATAAAAAGTTTTAACTTGCTTTTATTTTGGTATTGAAAATTGTTTTGAAAGCGTTTTTATTATATCAATGTGTTGTATTGACATCTTGTGATTGAAATGTGGAAATGTTATGTTTCATTTATGCATGTTTTATGTGATACGATTATGTTATGGTTTATGATATGTTTAAACCTATTCATATGAGGAATGCATTGGACTTAATAAGTGACGGGTGGAGCCCGCTATAGCTCTTCGATGCATCGGCAGGTCTCATGAGACAAACTAGTGTCTTGGAACGAGGCCTTGACAAAATCTTATTTGTGGTCTTGGAACGAGGCCTTGGATATGTGGTTATGATAGTCTGGCATTATGCATTCCATCATTATGAAAGTGGTTATTGATATTGCATGGGATTATTCGATTAGTAGAATATCCATGTGAGTAAGTAAATGGAATTATTTAATTGTATTTTTTCCATATTATGCTAAAGTTCAAGTTTAAAAAGGATTTTGTTTTAGTTATACGTTGCCTTAAATGTTAATGATTATTTATGAAAGCTTCCGCAATATTGTTATCCTTACTGAGCATCTGAGCTCACCCCTTTCAATGTTTTAATATTTTCCAGGATGTGAAGAAGTATTTTATGAATGAATTGCAGGGATAGTCCGAAGAGGATATGAGTGTGGACTATGGAGACTTTGTTATTGTAGTTTTTCACCTTATGATGTAATGTAACATTTATGAATGTATCTAGTGTTTCCAAGGCTACTAATCTAATCGGTCTTTCGAGACTTGATCTTTTGCGATCATGCCAATGTTACGAAGTAATGCACCGACTCTGGGTAGCTGGGGTCGGGGCATTACAGTTGGTATCAGAGGCAGTTTAGTACTAACCTTGGAAGCTAGATTTAGATAAACTCTGATTAGAGCACATAGCCCAAAGATAGACTTTGAGGATTAGTATAGAAAACTTCCTAGAATGTTGTTATTGTAGAGATTTTGTGAGTTTTCCAAGCAATACATCCCTGTCTGGATACGAGCAGGTAGAGGCAGCTCTGGCACAGATGTACCTAGGGGTAAAACCCGAAAACACCGCTTTGAGCTAGACTCGAATGGGAACTGGTGCACGACAACGGGCCTTGCTGCACTCTTGGTTACGACACTCTCGGGGGATATTCTTCGGATAATTCTCATCTTCTTTACAAACCACTATGAAGGGTTATGAGTATATACTTCCTCAAAGAATACTTTTTTTATGATTATGGATTATATCCATAAATAGTTCAATTAGTGTTAAGTGTTTTACAAGTATGGAATTATGTATTTTGATTCATAAACTAATCTAGTTTATGCCATTGTATAGAAATGGCGCCTAGTGGAAGGAATGGAAACCGTATAAATGCACACACTCCGTGTAGGGATTTCCCTCCTTCTCAAGATAATTATTGTGGATCTGGAGATACAACTGGTGCTGATCAACATATTACCATACTGGGACAACTCACTCAAGTTATGAATAATAACCTTACTAGTATGGATCACCCTGATCCACAATGTGGAGGATCAATGTTAGACCGCTTCATGAGGCAACAACCGCCAACATTTAATGGGGGTACACATCCATTAGTAGCTGAGAAATGGATAAACTCCTTAGAGAAAATATTCCATGCCTTGGGGAGTAGCGAAAGGGAGAAGGTTCTCATGGCAGTTTACCGCCTCACTGGAGATGCCAATCAGTGGTGGTCGCTGATTCAAAATACAAAGGAAGATGAAGAAGTATCAAGTATGGAATGGAGAGAGTTCAAAGATATTTTCTTAGAAAAATACATTCCACATGACCATCGAGCAGATATGGAAAGGCAATTTCTGAGTCTGAGGCAGAAGAGGGATGAGAATGTTGCAAAGTATGAGGCTAACTTTACAAGGTTAGCGAGGCATGCTGCAAATTATATACATAACCCAAGAAGTAAGATTGATCGTTTCTTTTATGGGTTAAAACCATTTCTTCGTCGAGCTTTAGTATCGCAATCCTTCTCATCGTATGAAGATATTGTCTCGTGTGCTATCAAGACAGAAAAGGAATTCTCTAAGTCTTATGGCAACAAAGTAGAGCAAGAGAAGAAGAGAACGGTGGAACAAGAGACGGATAAAGGGATAAAGGGAAAGAAGGATTTTCCATTATGTGATAATTGTGGGAAGAATCACCCTGGTACTTGCCTAAAAGGAATGGGAGTTTGTTATAAATGTGGAGAAAAAGGTCACCAGGCGCGTGATTGCAAGGGAAAGAAAGAGGCTATCAATGTTGAATGCTACAATTGTAGATAAATGGGGAATTATGCAAATGAATGTTCTAAGCGTTAGGGAAACATACCTTAGAAAAGGCCAAGGGATCAAGGAAAATCTTATGCTGTTACTACAGTTGAAGCGGAATAATTAATGTATTAGTGATTTTGGACTCATGGATTATATTCTGGTTATTAGAATAATGTGATATATATATAAGGATTGTACTACATTACTTTTTGATTTCATTAAGGTTTTAATATGATGAAGGTAATCAAATTTTTGTATGTGAAAATAAGAGAAACTTTACCTTGTTTAAGGAATCTGATGATACAATTGATTTTGGAATTTAAGGACCCTTTATAGAAATTCTGGACAGAGGTATTTTGGATTACTATTAAGGTTGGAATGGATTAAGTTGAACCATGGATACACTACGGGAAAAATGAGCAATTGCGACGGGTTATTTGCGACGGGATTTATTCCCGTCGCAAATAGTCATGTTAAAAACTTATTTGCGACGGGGGTATTTCCCCGTCGCAAATAAGGAGGCTTTTGCGACGGGATTTCTTTCCCCGTCGCAAATAGTTTTCCCGCGATGCGTGCCAAATCGCGGGAAAACTATTTGCGACGGGATTGCTTTCCCCGTCGCAAATAACCGGCGGCGGTAAAAGGTATTTGCGACGGGAATATCCCCCCGTCGCAAATACTATGTCGGCAGGGGTTATTTGCGACGGGTCCCGTCGCAAATAACTATTTACCGGTTGACCGTAATAAATGTTGGCTAAGGTATTTGCGACGGGTACCGTCGCAAATAATAATATTTGCGACGGGATTCCCGTCGCAAATGGTCACGTCGCAAATAATCTAACCTATAAATACCCCCATCCGTTTTTTTCATTTCATTCTCATTCCTTATCTTCTCCTTCTCTGAAAATTATATTTCTAGAGTTGAGTTTTTCTCCAGTTTAATTTGTTTCTCCGGAGCTGATATTAAAGTTTTCAAGAACGATCAGAACAGATCATTTTTCAAGGTATTTTTAATTTTTTATTTATTTTTAATTTTTTATTAGTTTCAATTATTATTAATTAGTTGTAATTTAATTATGTTTATATTGTTTTATTATTTAATAAATTTAAATTATTAGTATTGTTTGGTAATTAGGAATAATTAGTAATAATTTTTAATAATTAAGAATAAATATTAATAATTAGTTATAAATACCAATAATTAGGAATAAGAACATTATTACATTATTAGTTTATTTTATTATTAATATTAAAATAATATAATTTTTTATATATATACAATTCTTTTTTCATCTGTGTGTTTGCTGTCTTCACATGTATTATTTGTATGTGGAGATAGAAAACGCACAGATGAAAGAAGAATTGTATATAAATTAGAAAATTATATTATTTTAATATTAATAATAAAATATATTAATAATGTTATTATTTATAATTATTGGTAATTATTTCTAATTATTGATAATTATTCATTTAATTACTAATAATTAGAAACAATTATCAATAATTATCAATAATTAAGAATAATTAGTAATAATTAGTAATAATTACCAATAATAAGTATTAATTACCTATAATTAGTATTAATTACCTATAATTAGTATTAATTACCAATAATTAGTATTAATTACCAATAATTCGTATTAATTACCAATAATTAGTATTAATTACCAATAATTTGTATTAATTACCTATAATTAGTATTAATTACCAATAATTAGTATTAATTACCAATAATTAGTATTAATTACCAATAATTAGTAATAATTAGGAATAATTAACAATAATTAGGAATAATTAGTATTAATTAGGAATAATTAGTATTAATTAGGAATAATTAGTATTAATTACCAATAATTAGTATTAATTACCAATAATTAGTATTAATTAGGAATAATTAGTATTAATTAGGAATAATTAGTATTAATTAGGAATAATTAGTATTAATTACCAATAATTAGTATTAATTACCAATAATTAGTATTAATTACCAATAATTAGTATTAATTACCAATAATTAGTATTAATTACCAATAATTAGTATTAATTACTAATAATTAGTATTAATTACCAATAATTAGTATTAATTACCAATAATTAGTATTAATTATTAATAATTACCAATAATTATCAATATTTAGGAATAATTAACAATAATTGCCAATAATTAGCAATAATTAGTAATAATTACCAATAATTAGTAATAATTACCAATAATTAGTAATAATTACGAATAATTATCAATAATTAGTAATAATTAGTAATAATTAGCAATAATTAGTAATAATTAGCAATAATTAGAAATAATTAGCAATAATTAGCAATAATTAGCAATAATTAGTAATAATTAGAAATAATTAGTAATAATTAGAAATAATTAGTAATAATTAGAAATAATTAGTAATAATTAGAAATAATTAGTAATAATTAGTAATAATAAGAAATAATTAGTAATAATTAGAAATAATTAGTAATAATTAGAAATAATTAGTAATAATTAGAAATAATTAACAATAATTAGTAATAATTAACAATAATTAGTATTAATTACCAATAATTAGTATTAATTACCAATAATTAGTATTAATTACCAATAATTAGTATTAATTACCAATAATTAGTATTAATTACCAATAATTAGTATTAATTACCAATAATTAGTATTAATTACCAATAATTAGTATTAATTACCAATAATTAGTATTAATTATGAATAATTACCAATAATTATCAATATTTAGGAATAATTAACAATAATTGCCAATAATTACCAATAATTAGTAATAATTACCAATAATTAGTAATAATTACGAATAATTAGGAATAATTAGCAATAATTAGTAATAATTAGTAATAATTAGCAATAATTAGAAATAATTAGCAATAATTAGTAATAATTAGCAATAATTAGCAATAATTAGTAATAATTAGAAATAATTAGTAATAATTAGAAATAATTAGTAATAATTAGTAATAATTAGAAATAATTAGTAATAATTAGAAATAATTAGTAATAATTAGAAATAATTAGTAATAATTAGAAATAATTAGTAATAATTAGAAATAATTAGTAATAATTAGAAATAATTAGTAATAATTAGAAATAATTAACAATAATTAGTAATAATTAACAATAATTAGTAATAATTAACAATAATTAGGAATAATTAGGATTAATTAGGAATAATTAGTATTAATTAGGAATAATTAGTAATAATGATTATTAATTACCGATAATGATTATTAATTACCAATAATTAGTATTAATTACCAATAATTAGTATTAATTACCAATAATTAGTATTAATTACCAATAATTAGTATTAATTACCAATAATTAGTATTAATTACCAATAATTAGTATTAATTACCAATAATTAGTATTAATTAACAATAATTGCCAATAATTAACAATAATTAGTAATAATTAACAATAATTAGCAATAATTACTAATAATTAGCAATAATTAGCAATAATTATCAATAATTAGCAATAATTAGCAATAATTAGCAATAATTAGCAATAATTAGCAATAATTAGCAATAATGAGCAATAATTAGGAATAATGAGCAATAATTAGGAATAATTAGCAATAATTAGAAATAATTATCAATAATTAGAAATAATTAGCAATAATTAGCAATAATTAGCAATAATTAGCAATAATTAGAAATAATTAGCAATAATTAGCAATAATTAGTAATAATTAGCAATAATTAGCAATAATTAGCAATAATTAGCAATAATTAGCAATAATTAGCAATAATTAGCAATAATTACCAATAATTTGGAATAATTACCAATAATTTGGAATAATTACCAATAATTTGAAATACTTACCAATAATTTGGAATAATTACCTTATTACATTATTTGTATATTTTATTATTAATATTAAAATAATATAATTTTCTATATTATATACAATTCTTTTTTCTTCTGTGTTTTTTCTGTCTCCACATGTGATATTGGCATTCTTTTTCAAAATTATCAACCTACTTGCCAATGGAGAGGTGAAAGTGAATGCCAATATTACATGTGGAGACAGATTGTGAAACACACAGATGAAAGGAGAATTGTATATAATATAGAAAATTATATTATTTTAATATTAATAATAAAATATACTAATAATGTAATGATATTATTATTATATAATTAATATTTATGAAAAAAATTATATTAGTATTATTAAAAAAATAAAAAATCAATATAATATTAAAATTATCAATATTTGTAACAGGTTTTGCTTTATTCTCAATATATTCAATCCTTGCTTGTGTTTTTTCTAACAAATTATTCAAAACCAGTAATGCTTTTATATTTTATAGAAAAATATGGAACAACGAGGTCGTCAACAGTCATTATTAGATGACCGCATATGGATAAATCAACGTAAAAATCCAAATGGTTCTGGTTTAAATCCAGTATATATAGAGGGTGTGGAGAGTTTTTTATCATTTGCGGCATCAAATCCAGAATTTGTTTCAGAAGGAAAGATAAAATGCCCTTGTAGAAAATGTGCATTGAGAACGTTTGACACGTTTGACAAAGTGGGGGAACATCTCTTGCGTTTTGGTTTTCAAGCAGATTATGTTTTTTGGTATCAACACGGTGAACGCAGTTCCAGAGCAGGTGATACCAACTTGATTCCGGATCCATCCCAGTTTCAAGATTTAGTACATGATGTTGCAGGTTCATCTGTTCAACATACAGAAACTCCGGCTGATATAGCTTCAAATCCTGAGTTGGGACGGTCTGAATTTTATGAGTTGTTGAAGTCTGCTGAGGATGCATTATATCCTGGCTGCAAGATGAGTAAATTAGAAGCAGTTGCAAAATTTATGGCTATCAAATCAGATAACGGAATGTCAAACACATGTTTTGACCAGATATTTTCTTTGCTGAAAACACTGTTACCCGAAGGAAATGTTTTACCTGCAAATTACTATGAAAGTAAGAGGTTGGTTCGAAATTTGGGACTTACTTGTCAGAAGATTCATGCATGTTCAAATGACTGCATTTTATATTCAGGGGAAAATGAGTCGTTGGATAGTTGTCCCACATGTGGGAAACTGAGATATAATGAAGGACAACACGGGAAGTCTGGTTTGATTCCTGTAAAACAGTTGAGATATTTTCCGCTTACATCCAGACTTCAGCGTTTATTCATGTCTAAGAATACAGCGACAATGATGTCATGGCATAAAGAGAATATTTCAACCGATAAAAGCTTGAATCATCCAGCCGATGGTGATTCATGGAAACATTTTGATAGAGTGCATCCATCATTTGCTTTAGAAGCTAGAAATGTTCGACTGGGCCTTTCCACTGATGGTTTCTGTCTGTTTGGATCTTATGGTAGTCAATATTCATGTTGGCCTGTTTTTTTAACTCCGTATAATTTACCTCCATGGATGTTGATGAAGGAGCCATATATCTTTTTGACTTTACTAATTCCAGGACATCCGAAGAAAAATATTGATGTTTATTTGAAGCCATTGATTGATGAATTAAATTTATTGTGGAGTACTGGTGTCAGTACATATGATGTTGCAACGAAACAGAATTTCATACTGAGAGCAGCATTGATGTGGACAATAAGTGACTTCCCGGCTTATGGGATGTTATCTGGCTGGAGTACACATGGTCAGAAATCATGTCCTTACTGTATGAGAGAGAACAAAGCATTTATGCTCATTCATGGAAAGAAACCTTGTTATTTTGACTGTCATCGCAGATTTCTTCCAGCTGATCATCCTTTTCGCAGAAACAGATCTCATTTCAGAAAAGGAACAGCTGAAAGGGATGGACCTCCAAAAATGCTATCAGGTTCGGAGTTAAAATCGGTTGTATTTTCATTACCTCCCATCACTTTTGGTCCCACAATAAACCAATAGAAAATTTCTGGTTTTGGGAAAGAACACAATTGGATTAAACGTAGCATATTTTGGGATTTTCCATATTGGTCTGATTTGTTGGTCCGACACAAGTTAGATGTCATGCATATTGAGAAGAACTGTTTTGATAATTTGTTTCATACAGTTTTGGATACGCCAGGAAAGAGCAAAGACAATGTAAATGCACGTTTAGATCTTGCCCAAATTTGCAGGCGTCCAGAATTGGAACTATTTGAGAATGTCAGAACAGAAAGGTTACTGAAACCAAAAGCAGCTTATACACTGTCTAAAGAAAACCGTTTATTATTTTGTCAGTGGATTGTAGATTTGAGACTTCCAGATGGCTGTGCTTCCAATTTGGGTAGATGTGTAAAGAATGGTCATATTACTGGATTGAAAAGTCATGATTGTCATGTTATAATGGAGAGACTTCTACCCATTGGATTAAGAGGTCTGTTGAATTCTGTGATTTGGGATTCCATAACAGACATGTCTCATTTTTTTCGGGAAATTTGTGCGGCTACGGAAGATTATGATGCTCTAGGCAAACTTGAAAAAGATGTTGTTGTAATTATATGTAAACTGGAAAAAATATTTCCGCCGTCTTTCTTCGACTCAATGGAACATTTGATGTTACATTTGCCATATGAAGCCAAATGTGGAGGTCCGGTACAGTTTCGATGGATGTACCCATTTGAAAGATGCATGCAAAAATTGAAAAGAAAAGTACGCAACAAAGCATCTGTTGAAGGATCTATTGCAGAAGCTTATTTGCAAGAGGAAATATCTTTTTTCTGCTCCCATTATTTTGAATCTGAGTATCCTTCAAAACACAACCGAATGGGACGGAATGAGAGGAATATTGATGAAATCGACAATCAATTATCTGTTTTCAACCAGTCAGAGCTTGGTTTTGGTGGAGTTTCTGAACGCTGGCTTTCAGATGATGAACATCATAGAGCTCATACGTATGTTCTGCTCAACTGTGAAGAGATGACATCAGTTGTACTGTAAGTGTTTATATCACTTATTCTATCATTTATGTTACAGTAAATAAATTTGGTTTTTATAGGTTGTATGATAATCATATCAAGAAACAAATTCCACAAATTACAGCAGCTGCTCTCGAAGAACGGCGACTGAAAAATTTCTCTCAGTGGTTTCAAAAACTGGTAACATAAATTCTTTATCATTTAGCAACTCATTCAATGTATAGTTTACTATATTGATAATTATTTCACAAATCTTCAGGTGTCTCGACATGCTGATAAAATTGACAAACGGCTGTGTGTATTGAGTAACCCACCTTCCAAACTTGTTAAAACTTATAATGCATATGTGGTGAATGGATTTCGATTCCACACGCATGCATATGGGGAATCGAAAAAAACAATGAACAGTGGAGTTAGCTTGAGAGGATCTCATCATCGAGAAAATGAAGTTGACTTTTATGGCATACTTGATGAAATCATTGAACTCTGTTATCTTGGACAACATTACATAACCATGTTCAAATGTCGGTGGTTGGATACAGAGAGAGGCGTGCGTGTTCATCCGACTCATGGAATCATCGATATTAAATGTAAAAGTGTTCTTGCAGTAAATGAACCATTCTTATTGTCTCAACAGGCATATCAAGTTTATTATGAAAAGTACTATGCAACATCAAGAGACTTGACTGATTGGTGGAGTGTAATAAAAATCAAAATTCGAGACAATCAGTTTAGTCAAAGTGAATGTGCTTTCACTGATGTGCAAAGAATTGAAGTTTTTCAAGAGAGTGCTCAAAATCAATCTTTTTTACAAAGAGATATGAGTATCGATGACGACACCCCACATTTAAGAGTCGGTGATGACGATGATGTTAATGATGTCACACATGAATTTGAAATGGTAAGAGATGAAGCAACTGCAACTCGAATGGATATCGATGATGTTGAGGAGGAATATGAAGATGACATTGACATATATGAAGATGATGATGAAGATGAACACTTATAGAATTCCATGGTATTTATATACAATCATAATATGTATATATATGTATATATAATAGTAATTATCAATTATTTGCTAATATTAACATTTTCTGTTTCAGATGGACGAGGCCACATTTCGTGAGTTGGCGGAGGCTGACCTGCCTTTCGATGCGGATGAGTTGCTGACAGATGACCCTCAGCCTGCAGGCGCTCCAGGGAGTACGCGGAGGGGGCGCGGTCTTGCACGATTGATGATTCCTGACCCCGTCCCCGAGCGACGTCCACGTCTTGGGTTTGATCCGCGCACCCGGAGGTGTGATAACCTGTGTAATAACCTGTGAATTTGACTAAGATTTCATTAATCTATTCACATAATAAATGTTTATTATTTTTTCAGTTTTTCGCATATAGCAGTCGGATAGGGCAGCGCTATTTTGTGCAACTATTTCTCTCAGCCGTGGACCACATGGGAGCAGATTCCCATTGATGTGCAGCAGGCCATGTTCGGCCATTGGTTGGTACGTACATAAATAAATAATTTTTATTTTGAAAATTATTTTATTTCTAACTTGATATTTTGATTTATTTGTAGGTTTTATGGTATCCGATCGAGGATACCATGCATGACGCCATCCACGAGGCATGGGAGGTGGCCATGCGTGATCGCCTTCGTCAGTTTTTGCACAATTTAAGAAAAGCTGCGATGAAGAAAGCAGGAGTGTCAGATTTTGAGGAGTCATGTAGAGCACACCGACCAGAGTACATTTCATCCCATGTATGGGATGGATTATGTGCGCACTGGTTGAGTGGTGCCTTTCAGAGGAGATCATCGGTGGGGAGGCAGAATCGGGGGAGGCAGGAGGTGACTCATCGAGCTGGGAGTCGTTCTTTCAGTACTCATAGACAGCATCTGGTACGTACATTATTTATAAATATTTTATATAACTATAAATATTAACAGTTTATTTTTTATTCTTATAGGCTGTCGAGCACCCCGATATTACAGAGTACGACGTATATCGGAGGATGTATAGTGATCCTGCTACTGGGGAGCTCAGAGGTGATCGTCAGCATCACATCGTGGTCAGTATTATTTGTTTTCATGTTTAAAAATTAACTGCATATAATATATTCACAATTTTAATTTTAAATTGCAACTATAGGAGTCATATGAGGCCGCAGCGGCACAGGCCCGGCCTGAGAGTCAGGCCGAGTCATCAGATCAGACCACTGCCCGTCAGTTTGATGAGGCGGCATGGATGCAGGACACTCAGTATGCCTTCGAGAAGGGCCTGGTAGTTGGTATCGGGTCTCGACTGACTCCCGGAGATTATTATGGCAGTGCTGCGATGTCGGCGTCCAGCTCGAGGGGAGCTCGTGCATCTTCTTCTACACAGTATGAGGAGCAGTTGCGATCTCAGACTGCACAGATAGAGAGTCTCCGACAGGAGCAAGAGCAGATACGTCAGCAGCATGAGGAGGAGCGTCGACGCCAGCAGCAGCTGTACGAGGAGCAGACGAGTCGGTGGCAGCAGCAGCATCAGGAGCAGATGGAGTACATGCGCCGACTCACTCATGCTTTAGGGATGGAGTTTCCTCCACCACCATCTGCAGATCCCCCACCTCCCCCCCCCTCCTACAGATTAGAGTTTGTATTTCTGTTATAAAATTTGTGAAATCAAAATATTTTTTTTTCTATTCGTAGTTTCTGTCTCATTATAAAATATTAATAATATTATATTTTTAAATAACAATATTAATATGAATAATAATAATATTTATATTTTATAATATTAAATTTTATATATATATTAAAATTTTATTTATATAATAAAATTTTATATATATATTAAAATTTTATAATATTATAATTTAATTATTTTTTTGTAATACTTGAATTATTTTAATATTTGAATGTAAAATAATTCTATTATTTTTATATTAATTAAAATAACTTATTAATATTTTTTTTATTTATGAATTATAATTATAATATTATTATATTAATTAAATTATTTATTAATATTCTATTATTTTTATTTTTGAATTATAATTCTACTATTATTATAGTAATTAAAATAATTTATTATTTTCATTTGTAAATTATAATTCTATTATTATATTAATTAAAATAATTTATTAATAATTTATTTTTTTTATTTTTTTTTAGTATTTGCGACGGGATACTATGCCCGTCGCAAATACTAGTATTATTAATAATTTTTTATTTTTTTTTAAAAAGAGTATTTGCAACGGGTCCCGTCGCAATTACTATGAATAGTATTTGCGACGGGTCCCGGTTCCCGTCGCAAATACTAGTATTATTAATTTTTTTATTTTAAAAAAAAAACGTTATTGCGACGGGTCCGTCGCAAAAACTATTTGCGACGGGTCCCGTCGCAAAAGGTATTTGCGACGGGCCCGTCGCAATAACTGTTTAAAAAGTTTTTTACAAAAATACGGAATACTATTTGCGACGGGGAGAATGCCCGTCGCAAAAAAAGGCTTTAGCGACGGTCCCGTCGCAAATAAGTTTAGTTGCGACGGCGTTTTCCGCAACGGGCTATTTGCGACGGGACCCCGTCGCAAATGGCTATTTGCGACGGGATCCCGTCGCAAATAGCCCGTCGCAAATACCTGTTTTTCCAGTAGTGATAGTATTGTTTAAGGTTAAAACATTTATGAAGATTATTTTTGGAATATTATAATACTATAGTTTTAGTAAAAGGACAACCTGCAGGGTGGGGCATAACCCGTCGCGTCAGACAAAGCTGCAGGAATCGAACCCACAACCATAGTGTGATAGACCTTTATTACCTACCACTAGCCTACAGGAAGTCCCTGGTTATTACAAAATAGTTTTACTAATCTAAATGGTATGTGTTAATATTTTGAACCATATACAATTAGGATAAATAGAATATTTTTGAGTTCTATTACCTTTTAGAGTGAAAGATGGGTTTGTGGTAAAAATTTATTAAAGAATGAAAGTCTACATAAAAAGTAAGTATATTCCCTTACATTCTTAGTAAATCTCCTAAATAAATTCCTCAACTTTATAAAAGGTAACTTAAAACAAAAACGTTGTCGGTTAACTTTTCCAACTAGGGATTCAATGACCGTTTAACCAATCACAAGTTTGTGATTTTATAATGGTTAACTTTCTCCTAATCCTATTTTCTACAACTCTCTATCAGACCTTGATGGTTTGTTTCTCCTCCATATCCATATTTTCATAGAATCCTTGAATGGGCTATCTCGGGTGACCTTTGTACTTGTCTTGCTTTCTTTTAATGTTATATATTTATTAACCTTATTTCCGATGTGGGTTTTCCACAAAGGTATTTTATATTTTCAACCTTTTATTTTCAAAGAAAAATTTCAAATAGAGAGGACGCAATTTATTGAAGTAGGGGAGAATGTAACACCCTGAGCTTCCATGATACGCTTCTCATTCAATAATGCAATAGCTTGCATTGTACGCAACTTCGAGTTCTAACACACCGCAACTAATAAAAGTAGCCGTTATGAATAGTAATAACCACTTTTTAAAATTATAGAAATTTTATATTTCAAAATGGACTTCATTTTTGTATTCGTAATATCAAAATTATCCTAAGTTGAATTTTTTTAATTTTCTGAGAACTTTCAATTTTTTTATGAATAGTGAAAAATACTTAAAACAACTTTTTTAATGAAAATAATTTATTGTGATAAATTATAATATTTAGTGGTTTTAAATTATAATTAGAATATATTTTTACCATTTTATCCAATGGTGGTCATTAGAATTAATTTAACATTGAAATTGGACATAAACAATTGCCAATCTTTTGATGTAAATTGTTTCTTAAAAACACGCTATTTGTTGTAACAGCGGGAATTGATTATAAAATTAATTAATGCAACATGTATGTTTGGAATTTTTTAAAATAGTCATCATTTTTGAATTCGGAATATCAATTATAGCTTAGGGTGAAATTTTGGCTTTATTCTGAAAAAACTTTAATTTTTGATGAATAGTGAAACCACTAAGTGGTAGTTAAAAAACTGATTTTTTCGTTTAAATGAAATATTACCACTTCTGTGATTTGATTTTCAAAAATCCGACATACATGGTTGTAATTAAGAAGTAAAATATGGTTCAATGAGATTAAAATAATTTTTTGGTGAATAGTAACTTTTATGTTCTTAATCGCGATTAGAGGTAATTAGTGTAGTTTAAGGTAAAAATAATGTTTTAATAATATGAGATGAGCTTGACACATGTCCTACCCTCATTGGATGTTCCATGGCCGACCAAGACAATCCATGGGTCAACTTGGGGACCCCATGGAGCCACTTTAGTTGGAAAATGACATAAATACCTTTTATTTAATGTTAAAGTAAAAAATGACACAAACATGCAATGTTTTACTAAAACAATTTTTACATGGGGTTATATAAGTCATATTTTTGACTATAAATAGTCATTGGAAAGATAAAAAGATTTCCTACATCATAGTATTTTTTTATAATTTTTAGACATTAAATAAATTAAATTATTTTTGACATCATGATGATGCAGCGATGACCTCATTAATTAATGATTTAAATAAAATGATAAGATAATGTAAAATCCAAGGATTACACTTGTCAAAAACCTATTGGATGAGTTGATTTAGAACCCTTATAACCTTAGCCTCGAATTATATAAGTTTGGGACTTCTAAAATCCGAAACTCATTTTATAATAAGGTGACTTTTCTTTACTTTCCAAGAGTGCCCCTCCTCTCCACTTATAAAAGGCCCCCACCTCTACCACCTCATTAACACTTTCAAGCCATTTGGCTCTGCCAAAATATACCCAAATACTCTCCCAACTTCCCCCTATTACTCCTAGAAGCCTCACTTTGGGCATAACTCTTCACAAGGAAGCCTTTGGCTCAAATCAAAAAGAGTTACCCGATTTTAAGGTAATGTCTTCTCTTATGTTATTTTGTTTTATTTTGCTTACCCAAACCCCTAAAATCTTTTTATTAATTTATTTTGTAACAACAATATTATCCTCAATATACTAGGATGTTGTTATAATGAGTATTCGAGATACACTTACACACACCTACATCTAATGGTTAAAGAACATACGGTTTCTGTGGATGGCGAATTTCTGTCTCACGAAACGATGATTGTTCAAAACTCATATAACACCTCTAATGGTGGCCATTATGATGACACTATATTTATATATGATATATAATATGTTTATGTTCTACTTAAGCTTCTGTATTTTTCATTTATGGCATACCTTTATGATTTCCATTATGGGTAAACGCGATAATTTCATTTTAGGAAGTGCGGACTACCGCCCCCTCAAAGTGATTTGAATCGTTAATGCCATATGTGGGATGTATAAAGGATGGAGTGAATGGTATTATAAATTATATTATACTGGAATTATATTATACCTTTATATAATTATAACTTCATTCCATTAAATATGAAATGGAAATGAAAGTAGCATTCATGCGTACGTACGGCTTACCGTCTCCATGAACGGTGCATTTCATTTCTTACCTCTAAATGTTATGTAAAATTATAAATGAATGTATATACTGGATATATATGATTTATATGATATCTACATCATGAATATAATTCTGGATATAATTTATATTTCACCACATGAACAACTTGTAATTATAAGAATGTTATTTTTGACTCAAGTACCTAAGATCGACAAAATGACCGTTATAAACTTAAATAATTACATAATGTTCATAACATGGTAATAAGGGATATAAAAGGAATAATGAACATGAAAAAGGTTCTTAAGTAAATAGGAATTTACTCTAGTTTATTATTCAGGAGGTTAAAGAACGGTCGAGTCAGGACAGGACGCAAGGTAAGGGAATTTCTTAACCCAACTTCCATTCTTTGGGTTAATCTCCTACTTTCAAATTATGTCATGATATTATTATCTCTTATTTTGTATTTTTAATTTCTTTATGTGTACCTATAGTGAATACACATAATAGATCTATTTTATTTTAAAAATAATCTTTTTATAGACTTCGTCTCAATCTCCTTTCATTGAGGCATATTTGGTTTTATACACAACTTTCTTTTATACGGTGTATAAACCCCTTTGACTTTTATGTTTATTCAAAAGGAATCTTTTTTATACGAAGCGTTTAACTAAACGACAAAAAGGGAATGTTTTTTCTTTCCATACATATGCAGAGACAACGACTTCTCCGCCGCTATGACCATTATTTGAGTTTCGGCATCCTCTACAAGCCATCACTTTTTTTTAATGAAAAATAAATACAAAGTTTTAACTTGCTTTTATTTTGGTATTGAAAATGGTTTTGAAAGCGTTTTTATTATAACAATGTGTTGTATTGACATCTTGTGATTGAAATGTGGAAATGTTATGTTTCCTTTATGCATGTTTTATGTGATACGATTATGTTATGGTTTATGATATGTTTAAACCTATTCATATGAGGAATGCATTGGACTTAATAAGTGACGGGTGGAGCCCGCTATAGCTACTCGATGCATCGGCAGGTCTCATGAGACAAACTAGTGTCTTGGAACGAGGCCTTGAAAAAATATTATTTGTGGTCCTGGCACGAGGCCTTGGCTATGTGGTTATGATAGTCTGGCATTATGCATTCCATCATTATGAAAGTGGTTATTGATATTGCATGGGATTATTCGATTAGTAGAATATTCATGTGAGTAAGTAAATGACATTATTTAATTGTATTTTTTCTATATTATGCTAAAGTTCAAGTTTAAAAAGGCTTTTGTTTTAGTTATACGTTGCCTTAAATGTTAATGATTATTTATGAATGCTTCCGCAATATTGTTATCCTTACTGAGCATCTGAGCTCACCCCTTTCAATGTTTTAATATTTTCCAGGATGTGAAGAAGTATTTTATGAATGACATGCAGGGATAGTCCGAAGAGGATATGAGTGTGGACTATGAAGACTTTGTTATTGTAGTTTTTCACCTTATGATGTAATGTAACATTTATGAATGTATCTAGTGTTTCCAAGGCTACTAAACTAATCGGTCTTTTGAGACTTGATCTTTTGTGATCATGCCAATGTTACGAAGTTGTGCACCGACTCTGGGTAGCTGGGGTCGGGGCGTTACAGTTGGTATCAGAGGCAGTTTAGTACTAACCTTGGAAGCTAGATTTATATAAACTCTGATTAGAGCACATAGCCCAAAGATAGACTTTGAGGATTAGTATAGAAGAACTTCCTAGAATTTTGTTATTGTAGAGATTTTGTAAGTTTTCTGAGCAATACATCCATGTCTGGATATGAGCAGGTAGAGGCAGCTCTGGAACAGATGTACCTTGGGGTAAAACCCGAAAATATCGCTTTGATCTAGACTCGAATGGGAACTAGTGCACGACAACGGGCCTTGCTGCACTCTTGGTTACGACACTCCCGGGGGATATGCTTCGGATAATTCTCATCTTCTTTACAAACCACTATGAAGGGTTATGAGTATATACTTCCTCAAATAATACTTTTTTTATGATTATGGATTATATCCATAAATAGTTCAATTAATGTTAAGTGTTTTACAAGTATGGAATTATGTATTTTGATTCATAAACTAATCTAGTTTATGCCATTGTATAGAAATGGCGCCTAGTGGAAGGAATGGAAACCGTATAAATTCACGAACTCTGTGTAGGGATTTCCCTCCTGCTCAAGATAATTATTGTGGATCTGGAGATACAACTGGTGCTGATCAACTTATTACCATACTGGGACAACTCACTCAAGTTATGAATAATAACCTTACTCGTATGGATCACCCTGATCCACAACGTGGAGGATCAATGTTAGACCGCTTCATGAGGCAACAACCTCCAACATTTAATGGGGTTACAAATCCATTAGTATCTGAGTAATGGATAAACTCCTTAGAGAAAATATTCCATGCCTTGGGGAGTAGCGAAAGGGAGAAGGTTCTCATGGCAGTTTACCGCCTCACTCGAGATACCGATCAGTGGTGGTCGCTGATTCAAAATACAATGGAAGATGAAGAAGTATCATGTAGGGAATGGAGAGAGTTCAAAGATCTTTTCTTAGAAAAATAAATTCCACATGACCATCGAGCAGATATGGAAAGGCAATTTCTGAGTCTGAGGCAGAAGGAGGATTAGAATGTCGCAAAGTATGAGGCTAACTTTACAAGGTTAGCGGGGCATGCTCCAGATTGTATACGTATCCCAAGAAGTAAGATTGATCGTTTCTTTGATGGGTTAAAACCATTTCTCCGTCGAGATTTAGTTTCACAATCCTTCTCATCGTATGGAGATATTGTCTCGTGTGCTATCAAGATAGAAAAGGAATTCTCTAAGTCTTATGGAAACAAAGTAGAGAAAGAGTAGAAGAGAACGGTGGAACAAGAGACGGATAGAGGGAAAAAGGGAATGAAGGATTTTCCATTCTGTGATAATTGTGGGAAGAATCACCCTGGTACTTGCCTAAAAGGAATGGGAGTTTGTTATAAATGTGGAGAAAAAGGTCACCAGGCGCGTGATTGCAAGGGAAAGAAAGAGGCTATCAATGTTGAACTCTACAATTGTAGAGAAATGGGGCATTATGAAAATTAATTTCCTAAGCGTCGGAGAAACTTAACTCAGAAAAGGCCAAGGGATCAAGGAAAATCTTATGTTGTTACTACAGTTGAAGCGGAATAATTAATGTATTAGTGCTTTTGGACTCATGGATTATATTCTGGTTATTAGAATAATGTGATATATATATATAAGGATTGTACTACAGTACTTGTTGATTTCATTAAGGTTTTAATATGATGAAGGTAATCATATTTTTGTATGTGACAATAAGAGAAACTTTACCTTGTTTAAGGAATCTGATGATACAATTGATTTTGGAATTTAAGGACCCTTTATAGAAAGTCTGGATGGAGGTATTTTGGATTACTATTAAGGTTGGAATGGATTAAGTTGATCCATGGATAGTATTGTTTAAGGTTAAAACATTTTTGAAGATTGTTTTTGGAATATTATAATACTATAGTTTTAGTAAAAGGACAACCTGCAGGGTGGGGCATAACCCGTCGCGTCAGGCAAAGCTGCAGGAATCGAACCCACAACCATAGTGCGACAGACCTTTATTACCTACCACTAGCCTACAGGAAGTCCCTGGTTATTACAAAATAGTTTTACTAATCTAAATAGTATGTGTTAATATTTGGAACCTTATACAAATAGGATAAATAGAATATTTTTGAGTTCTATTACCTTTTAGAGTGAAAGATGGGTTTGTGGTAAAAATTTATTAAAGAATGAAAGTCTATATAAAAATTATGTATATTCCCTTACATTCTTAGTAAATCTCCTAAATAAATTCCTCAAATTTATAAAAGGTAACTTAAAACAAAAACGTTGCCGGTTAACTTTTGCAACTAGGGATTCAATGACCGTTTAACCAATCACAAGTTTGTGATTTTCTTATGGTTAACTTTCTCCTAATCCTGTTTTCTACAACTCTCCGTCAGACCTTGATGGTTTGTTTCTCCTCCATATCCATATTTTCATAGAATCCTAGAATGGGCTATCTCGGGTGACCTTTGTACTTGTCTTTCTTTCTTTTAATGTTATATATTTATTAACCTTATTTCCGATGTGGGTTTTCCACAAAGGTATTTTCTATTTTCAACCTTTTATTTTCAAAGAAAAATTTCAAATTGAGAGGACGCAATTTATTGAAGTAGGGGAGAATGTAACACCCCGAGCTTCCATGATACACTTCTCATTCAATAATGCAATAGCTTGCATTGTATGCAACTTTGAGTTCTAACACACCGCAACTAATCAAAGTAGCCATTATGAATAGTAATAACCACTTTTTAAAATTATAGAAATTTTATATTTCAAAATGGACTTCATTTTTGTATTCGTAATATCAAAATTATCCTAAGTTGAATTTTTTGTAATTTTCTGAGAACTTTCAATTTTTTTATGAATAGTGAAAAATACGTATAACAACTTTTTTAATGAAAATAATTTATTGTGATAAATTATAATATTTAGTGGTTTTAAAGTATAATTAGAATATATTTTTACCATTTTATCCAATGGTGTTCATTAGAATTAATTTAACATTGAAATTGGACATAAACAATTGCCAATCTTTTGATATAAATTGTTTCTTAAAAACACGCTATTTGTTGTAACAGCGGGAATTGATTATAAAATTAATTAATGAAACTTGTATGTTTGGAATTTTGTAAAATAGAAATAATTTTTGAATTCGGAATATCAATTATAGCTTAGGGTGAAATTTTTTCCTTATACTGAAAAAACATCAATTTTTGATGAATAGTGAAACCACTAAGTGGTAGTTAAAAAACTGATTTTTTCGTTTAAACGAAATATTACCACTTCTATGATTTTATTTTCAAAAATACGACATAAATGGTTGTAATTAAGAAGTAAAATGTGGTTCAATGAGATTAAAATAATTTTTTGGTGAATAGTAACTTTTAAGTTCTTAATCGCGATTAGAGGTATTTAGTGTAGTTTAAGGTAAAAATAATGTTTTAATAATATGAGATGAGCTTGAAACATGTCCTACCCTCATTGGATGTGCCATGGCCGACCAAGACAATCCATGGGTCAACTTGGGGACCCCATGGAGCCACTTTAGTTGGAAAATGACATAAATACCTTTTATTTAATGTTAAAGTAAAAAATGACACAAACATGAAATGTTTTACTAAAACAATTTTTACACGGGGTTATACAAGTCATATTTTTTACTATAAATAGTAATTGGAAAGCTAAAAAGATTTCCTACATCATGGTAGTTTTTTTATAATTTTTAGACATTAAATAAATTAAATTATTTATGACATCATGATGATGCAGCGATGACCACATTAATTAATGATTTAAATAAAATGAAAAGATAATGTAAAATCCAAGGCATACACTTGTCAAAAACCTATTGGATGAGTATATTTCGAACCCTTATCACCTTATCATCGAATTATATAAGTGTGGTAACTCTAAAATCCGAAAATCATTTTATAATAAAGTGACGTTTCTTTACTTTCCAAGAGTGCCCCTCCTCTCCACTTATAAAAGGCCCCCACCTCTACCACCTCATTCATACTTTCAAGCCATTTGTCTCGGCCAAACTCTGCCAAAATACACTCCCAACATCCCCCTATTACTCCTAGAAGCCTCACTTTGGGAATAACTCTTCCCAAGGAAGCCTTTGGCTCAAATCAAAAAGAGTTACCCGATTTTAAGGTAATGTATTCTCTTATGTTATTTTGTTTTATTTTGCTTACCCAAACCCCTAAAATCTTTTTATTCCTTTCTTTTGTAACAACACCAGTATCATAAATATACTAGGATGTTGTTATAATGAGTATTAGAGCTACACTTACACACACCTACATCAAATGGTTAAAGAAAATACGGTTTCTATGGATGGTGAATTTCTGCCTCACGAAACAATGATTGTTCAACACTCATATAACACCTCTAATGGTGGCCATTATGATGACACTATATTTATATATGATATATAATATGTGTATGTTCTACTTAAGCTTCTTTATTTTTCATTTATGGAATACCTTTATGATTTCCATTATGGGTAAACGCGATAATTTCATTTTAGGAAGTGCGGACTACCGCCCCCTCAAAGTGATTTGAATCGTTAATGCCATATGTGGGATGTATAAAGGATGGAGTAAATGGTATTATAAATTATATTATACTGGAATTATATTATACCTTTATATAATTATAACTTCATTCCATTAAATATGAAATGGAAATGAAAGTAGCGTTCATGCGTACGTACGGCTTACCGTCTCCATAAACGGTGCATTTCATTTCTTACCTCTAAATGTTATGTAATATTATAAATGAATGTATATACTTGATATATATGATTTATATGATATCTAAATCATGTATATAATTCTTGATATAATGTATATTTCACCACATGAACAACTTGTAATTATAAGAATGTTATTTCTGACTCAAGTACCTAAGATCGACAAAATGACCGTTATAAACTTAAATAATTACATAATGTTCATAACATGGTAATAAGGGATATAAAAGGAATAATGAACATGAAAAAGGTTCTTAAGTAAATAGGAATTAACTCTATTTTATTATTCAGGAGGTTAAAGAACGGTCGAGTCAGGATAGGACGCAAGGTAAGGGAATTTCTTAACCCAACTTCCATTCTTTGGGTTAATCTCCTAATTTCAAATTATGTCATGATATTATTATCTCTTATTTTGTATTTTTACTTTCTTTCTGTGTACCTATAGGGAATACACATAGTAGATCTATTTTATTTTAAAAATAATCTTTTTATGGACTTCGTCTCAATCTCCTTTCATTGAGGCATATTTGGTTTTATACACAACATTCTTTTATACGGTGTATAAACCCCTTTGACTTTTACGTTTATTCAAAAGGAATATTTTTTATACGAAGCGTTTTACTAAACGACAAAAAGGGAATTTTTTTCTTTCCGTACATATGTGGCGACAACGACTTCTCCGCCACCGTGACCATTATTTGAGTTTCGGCTTCCTCTACAAGCCATCACTTTTTTTAATGAAAAATAAATACAAAGTTTTAACTTGCTTTTATTTTGGTATTGAAAATGGTTTTGAAAGCGTTTTTATTATATCAATGTGTTGTATTGACATCTTGTGATTGAAATGTGGAAATGTTATGTTTCCTTTATGCATGTTTTATGTGATACGATTATGTTATGGTTTATGATATGTTTAAACCTATTCATATGAGGAATGCATTGGACCTAATAAGTGACGGGTGGAGCCCGCTATAGCTCCTCGATGCATCGGCAGGTCTCATGAGACAAACTAGTGTCTTGGCACGAGGCCTTGACAAAATCTTATTTGTGGTCTTGGCATGAGGCCTTGGCTACATGGTTATGATAGTATGGCATTATGCATTCCATCATTATGAAAGTGGTTATTGATATTGCATGGGATTATTCGATTAGTAGAATATCCATGTGAGTAAGTAAATGGCATTATTTAATTGTATTTTTTCCATATTATGCTAAATTTCAAGTTTAAAAAGGATTTTGTTTTAGTTATACGTTGCCTTAAATGTTAATGATTATTTATGAAAGCTTCCGCAATATTGTTATCCTTACTGAGCATCTGATCTCACCCCTTTCAATGTTTTAATTTTTTGCAGGATGTGAAGAAGTATTTTATGAATGACCTGTAGGGATAGTCCGAAGAGGATATGAGTGTGGACTATGGAGACTTTGTTATTGTAGTTTTTCACCTTATGATGTAATGTAACATTTATGAATGTATCTAGTGTTTCCAAGGCTACTAAACTAATCGGTCTTTCGAGAGTTGATCTTTTGTGATCATGCCAATGTTACGAAGTAATGCACCGACTCTGGGTAGCTGGGGTCGGGGCGTTACAGTTGGTATCAGAGGCAGTTTAGTACTAACCTTGGAAGCTAGATTTAGATAAACTCTGATTAGAGCACATAGCCCAAAGATAGACTTTGAGGATTAGTATAGAAGAACTTCCTAGAATTTTTTTATTGTAGAGATTTTGTGAGTTTTCCGAGCAATACATCCTTGTCTGGATACGAGCAGGTAGAGGTAGCTCTGGCACAGATGTACCTAGGGGTAAAATCCGAAAACACCTCTTTGAGGTAGACTCGAACAGGAACTGGTGCACGACAACGGGCCTTTCTGCACTCTTGGTTACGACACTCCTGGGGGATATGCTTCGGATAATTCTCATCTTCTCTACAAACCACTATGAAGGGTTATGACTATATACTTCCTCAAAGAATACTTTTTTTATGATTATGGATTATATCCATAAATAGTTCAATTAGTGTTAAGTGTTTTACAAGTAAGGAATTATGTATTTTGATTCATAAACTAATCTAGTTTATGCCATTGTATAGAAATGGAACCTAGTGGAAGGAATGGAAACCGTATAAATGCATGCACTCCATGTAGGGATTTCCCTCCTGCTCAAGATAATTATTGTGGATCTGGAGATACAACTGGTGCTGATCAACTTATTACCATACTGGGAAAACTCACTCAAGTTATGAATAATAACCTTACTCGTATGGATCACCCTGATCGACAACGTGGAGGATCAATGTTAGACCGCTTCATGAGGCAACAACCGCCAACATTTAATGGGGGTACAAATCCATTAGTAGCTGAGCAATGGATAAACTCCATAGAGAAAATATTCCATGCCTTGGGGAGTAGCGAAAGGGAGAAGGTTCTCATGGCAGTTTACCGCCTCACTGGAGATGCCGATAAGTGGTGGTCGCTGATTCAAAATACAAAGGAAGATGAAGAAGTATCAAGTATGGAATGGAGAGAGTTCAAAGATCTTTTCTTAGAAAAATACATTCCACATGACCATCGAGCAGATATGGAAAGGCAATTTCTGAGTCTGAGGCAGAAGGAGGATGAGAATGTCGCAAAGTATGAGGCTAACTTTACAAGGTTAGAGAGACATGCTGCAGATTATATAAATAACCCAAAAAGTAAGATTGATCGTTTCTTTTATGGGTTAAAACCATTTCTCCGTCGATCTTTACTATCACAATCCTTCTCATCGTATGAAGATATTGTCTTGTGTACTATCAAGACAGAAAAGGAATTCTCTAAGTCTTATGGCAACAAAGTAGAGCAAGAGAAGAAGAGAACGGTGGAACAAGAGACAGATAAAGGGAAAAAGGGAAAGAAGGATTTTCCATTATGTGATAATTGTGGGAAGAATCACCCTGGTACTTGCCTAAAAGGAATGGGAGTTTGTTATAAATGTGGAGAAAAAGGTCACCAGGCGCGTGATTGCAAGGGAAAGAAAGAGGCTATCAATGTTGAATTCTACAATTTTAGAGAAATGGGGCATTATGCAAATGAATGTCCTAAGCGTCAGGGAAACATACCTCAGAAAAGGACAAGGGATCAAGGAAAATCTTATGTTGTTACTACAGTTGAAGCGGAATAATTAATGTATTAGTGCTTTTGGACTCATGGATTATATTCTAGTTATTAGAATAATGTGATATATATATAAGGATTTTACTACAGTACTTGTTGATTTCATTAAGGGTTTAATATGATGAAGGTAATCATATTTTTGTATGTGACAATAAGAGAAACTTTACCTTGTTTAAGGAATCTGATGATACAATTGATTTTGGAATTTAAGGACCCTTTATAGAAAGTCTGTACGGAGGTATTTTAGATTACTATTAAGGTTGGAATGGATTAAGTTGAACCATGGATAGTATTGTTTAAGGTTAAAACATTTCTGAAGATTATTTTTGGAATATTATAATACTATAGTTTTAGTAAAAGGACAACCTGTAGGGTGAGGCATAACCCGTCGCGTTAGACAAAGCTGCAGGAATCGAACCCACAACCATAGTGCGACAGACCTTTATTACCTACCACTAGCCTACAGGATGTACCTGGTTATTAAAAAATAGTTTTAATAATCTAAATGGTATGTGTTAATATTTGGAACCTTATACAATTAGGATAAATAGAATATTTTTGAGTTCTATTACCTTTTAGAGTGAAAGATGGGTTTGTGGTAAAAATTTATTAAAGAATGAAAGTCTACATAAAAAGTATGTATATTCCCTTACATTCTTAGTAAATCTCCTAAATAAATTCCTCAACTTTATAAAAGGTAACTTAAAACAAAAATGTTGCCGGTTAACTTTTCCAACAAGGGATTCAATGACCGTTTAACCAATCACAAGTTTGTGATTTTCTTATGGTTAACTTTCTCCAAATCCTGTTTTCTACAACTCTCTGTCAGACCTTGATGGTTTGTTTCTCCTCCATATCCATATTTTCATAGAATCCTAGAATGGGCTATCTCGGGTGACCTTTGTACTTGTCTTGCTTTCTTTTAATGTTATATATTTATTAACCTTATTTCGGATGTAAGTTTTCCACAAAGGTATTTTCTATTTTCAACCTTTTATTTTCAAAGAAAAATTTCAAATTGCGAGAATGTAATTTATTGAAGTAGGGGAGAATTTAACACCCCTGGCTTCCATGATACGCTTATCATTCAATAATGCAATAGCTTGCATTGTACGCAACTTCGAGTTCTAACACACCGCAACTAATCAAAGTAGCCGTTATGAATAGTAATAACCACTGTTTAAAATTATAGAAATTTTATATTTTAAAATGGACTTCATTTTTTTATTCATAATATCAAAATCATCCTAAGTTGAATTTTTTGTAATTTTCTGAGAACTTTCAATTTTTTTATGAATAGTGAAAAATACATAAAACAACTTTTTTAATAAAAATAATTTATTGTGATAAATTATAATATTTAGTGGTTTTAAAGTATAATTAGAATATATTTTTACCATTTTATCCAATTGTGGTCATTAGAATTAATTTAACATTGAAATTGGACATAAACAATTGCCAATCTTTTGATATAAATTGTTTCTTAAAAACACGTTATTTATTGTAACAGCGGGAATTGATTATAAAATTAATTAATGCAACTTGTATGTTTGTAATTTTTTAAAATAGACATCATTTTTGAATTCGGAATATCAATTATAGCTTAGGGTGAAATTTTGGCCTTATTCTGCAAAAACTTCAATTTTTGATGAATAGTGAAACCACTAAGTGGTAGTTAAAAAACTGATTTTTTCGTTTAAATGCAATATTACCACTTCTGTGATTTGATTTTCAAAAATCCGACATACATGGTTGTAATTAATAAGTAAAATGTGGTTCAATGAGATTAAAATAATTTTTTGGTGAATAGTAATTTTTAAGTTCTTAATCATGATTAGAGGTAATTAGTGTAGTTTAAGGTAAAAATAATGTTTTAATAATATGAGATGATCTCGACACATGTCCTACCCTCATTGGATGTGCCATGGAAGACCAAGAAAATCCATGGGTCAACTTGGGGACCCCATGGAGCCACTTTAGTTGGAAAATGACATAAATACCTTTTATTTAATGTTAAAGTAAAAAATCACACAAACATGGAATGTTTTACTAAAACAATTTTTACATGGGGTTATAGAAGTCATATTTTTGACTCTAAATAGTCATTGGTAATCTAAAAATATTTCCTACATCATAGTATTTTGTTTATAATTTATAGACATTAAATAAATTAAATTATTTATGACATCATGATGATGCAGCGATGACCTCATTAATTAATGATTTAAATAAAATGAAAAGATAATGTAAAATACAAGGCTTAAACTTGTCAAAAACCTATTGTACGAGTAGATTTATAACCCTTATCACCTTAGCCTCGAATTATATAAGTGTGGGACCTCTAAAATCCGAAACTCATTTTATAATAAAGTGACTTTTCTTTACTTTTCAAGAGTGCCCCTCCTCTCCACTTATAAAAGGCCCCCACCTCTACCACCTCATTCACACTTTCAAGCCATTTGGCTCGGCCAAACTCTACCCAAATACTCTCCCAACTTCCCCCTCTTACTCCTAGAAGCCTCACTTTGGGCAGAACTCTTCCCAAGGAAGCCTTTGGCTCAAATCAAAAAGAGTTACCCGATTTTAAGGTAATGTCTTCTCTTATGTTATTTTGTTTTATTTTGCTTACCCAAACCCCTAAACTCTTTTTATTCCTTTATTTTGTAACAAAACCAGTATCCTAAATATACCAGGATGTTGTTATAATGATTATTTGGGCTACAATTACACACACCTACATCTAATGGTTAAAGAACATACAGTTTCTGTGGATGGCGAATTTCTGCCTCACGAAACGATGATTGTTCAACACTCATATAACACCTCTAATGTTGGCCATTATGATGACACTATATTTATATATGATATTTAATATGTTTATGTTCTACTTAAGCTTCTGTATTTTTCATTTATGGCATACCTTTATGATTTCCATTATGGGTAAACGCGATAATTTCATTTTAGGAAGTGCGGACTACCGCCCCCTCAAAGTGATTTGAATCGTTAATGCCATATGTGGGATGTATAAAGGATGGAGTATTAGGTATTATAAATTATATTATACTGGAATTATATTATAACTTTATATAATTATAACTTTATTCCATTAAATATGAAATGGAAATGAAAGTAGCGTTCATGCGTACGTATGGCTTACCGTCTCCATGAACGGTGCATTTCATTTCTTAACTCTATATGTTATGTAATATAATAAATGAATGTATATACTGGATATATATGATTTATATGATATCTAAATCATGAATATAATTCTGGATATAATGTATATTTCAACACATGAACAACTTGTAATTATAAGAATGTTATTTTTGACTCAAGTACCTAAGATCGACAAAATGACCGTTATAAACTTAAATAATTACATAATGTTCA
Source organism: Viscum album (assembly GCA_963277665.1). Lineage (NCBI taxonomy): Eukaryota > Viridiplantae > Streptophyta > Magnoliopsida > Santalales > Viscaceae > Viscum > Viscum album. Next base: position 807,151,543 of record OY728155.1, read on the forward strand.
TAACATGGTAATAGGGGATATAAAAGGAATAATGAACATGAAAAAGTTTCTTAAGTAAATAGGAATTAACTCTAGTTTATTATTCAGGAGGTTAAAGAACGGTCGAGTCAGGATTGGATGCAACGTAAGGGAATTTCTTAACCCAACTTCCATTATTTGGGTTAATCTCCTACTTTCAAATTATGTCATGATATTATTATCTCTTATTTTGTATTTTTACTTTATTTATGTGTACCTATAGTGAATACACATAATAGATCAATTTTATTTTAAAAATAATCTTTTTATGGACTTCGTCTCAATCTCCTTTAATTGAGGCATATTTGGTTTTATACACAACTTTCTTTTATACGGTGTATAAACCCCTTTGACTTTTACGTTTATTCAAAAGGAATATTTTTTATACTAAGCGTTTTGCTAAACGACACAAAGGGAATTTTTTTCTTTCCGTACATATGTGGCGACAACCACTTCTCTGCCGCCGTGACCATTATTTGAGTTTCAGATTCCTCTACAAGCCATCACTTTTTTTTAATGAAAATAAATACAAAGTTTTAACTTGTTTTTATTTTGGTATTGAAAATGGTTTTGAAAGAGTTTTTATTATATCAATGTGTTTTATTGACATCTTGTGATTGAAATGTGGAAATGTTATGTTTCCTTTATGCATGTTTTATGTGATACGATTATGTTATGGTTTATGATATGTTTAAACCTATTCATATGAGGAATGCATTGGACTTAATAAGTGACGGGTGGAGCCCGCTATATCTCCTCAATGCATCGGCAGGTCTCATGAGACAAACTAGTGTCTTGGCACGAGGCCTTGACAAAATCTTATTTGTGGTCTTGGCACGAGGCCTTGGCTACGTGGTTATGATGGTCTGGCATTATGCATTCCATCATTATGAAAGTGGTTATTGATATTGCATGGGATTATTCGATTAGTATAATATCCATGTGAGTAAGTAAATGGCATTATTTAATTGTATTTTTGCCATATTATGCTAAATTTCAATTTTAAAAAGGCTTTTGTTTTAGTTATACGTTGCCTTAAATGTTAATGATTATTTATGAAAGCTTCCGCAATATTGTTATCCTTACTGAGCATCTGAGCTCACCCCTTTCAATGTTTTAATATTTGCCAGGATGTGAAGAAGTATTTTATGAATGACCTGTAGGGATAGTCCGAAGAGGATATGAGTGTGGACTATGGAGACTTCGTTATTGTAGTTTTTCACCTTATGATTTAATGTAACATTTATGAATGTATCTAGTGTTTCCAAGGCTACTAAACTAATCGGTCTTTCGAGACTTGATCTTTTGTGATCATGCCAATGTTACGAAGTAATGCACCGACTCTGGGTAGCTGGGGTCGGGGCGTTACATTTTATAATATAGTATTTTATCTATTGATTGGTTAAAGTAAGGTCTTTAAACCCTCATGTGTATTTCACATGGATCAAAGGTGTGAAAAATTCATTAGATGGATTTGCTACACAAATTGGCAACAACTCTTCTTGAGGGAGTTATAGACTTAAGGAATATGTTGTCACTCTTTCATTATCCATTTGTTTAGAATTGTTAAGATAAAAAATTGTCATCTTTAGTAGCGTTGAGATAAATTGAAGAAGGAATTTTAGATGGAGATCTGTCCATCCAGTAATTGATCGAGATTGTAAACTTGTATACCAAACAAAAGCTGGTCCTTGTAATGATTGCACAAAACACCTAAGATTAACTTCTTTATGTTGTTTGGAAGTTCCCATTATGGGATCACAATGAGAAACAAAATGTGTTAAGTGTTGTTCTAGATCTCTATAACCATTAAATATTTGGAATGAGGTATTCACAAAATTTGGTGGGGGAGGAATTGCATCCACCCATTCAGAGTAATCTCCATTTTCCAGCTAAACTGGTGCACGTCATTCTTCCATAGCTTCCAATTGAGTCATTAATTCCTCAATTGTGTTGATAAGAATTTGGGGAACATTCAGACAAGCTGGAACTTGTGCAGGTATATCAACTGGAGCTTGAGATGGTGAAAATACCAAAAAAACCACTGATGGTGGTGCTGATATCTGCCTTGGATAACCCTAGGGAATAGTTATATCAGGATGTATATGATCCTACCTTAATTGTGTACCCAGTGGAGGGAATTAATTATCTTCATCTATAGTTACTAAATATAATCTTTGCTGAGGAGCTCCTACAGGATTTTCAAGTTGAGGACCTATCTGGGAGTACGTCTAAGCGAAAATGTTGTTTTGAAGTAACTTTGTATTGATTCTTTTCAACTCCATCATTTCCTATACTTACTATAAAAATCTCTCTTAAAGAAAAATATATTGACCTTCTCCAGTGGAAAAGTGAGATAAAATATGACTTTTTCCTTTCCCCTTGTTAGATACCTTTCAGATAGGGGGGGAGTTGGTTATTTGAAGGAATACCTAGATTCTCGGTAAGACTACGATTTTGGGTGCACACACCTTCTTCATTTTCCTTGGTGTGTACTGTATTATGGAAAAAAACATCATCTTATGATTCCTCTGAACTGGACTCATTTTCTAGAGGATCTTCTGTAGTGGTGTTAATGACATTTTCTGACACATAATGCATAAATGTTATTCTGTCAGTGTTTTTGTGATATTTTCTTCCTTTTTATCTTCCATGATACTTATTTATAATATATGAGGAATTACCTAGAACTGTTTCATAAACAGTAACTTGAAGGGAATCCCCGGATAGTTCAGTTCTACGCTTTCCTTGTGGATTCTTCCCTAATCGGGAGAAAACTGACTTCCATTAAGGATGGGATTGCATATGTGAAAATTCCACCAGCCTTGTAGGCTAGGGATGTTATTGTTCTTCTTATTCAAATATTTGAACTTTGGTGAATGAATTTTAAGGTTGAATTAAATGAGCCCCCATCCTTACAAGATGAGGGAATTCTTGACCTGCTATGGCTAAAATTCGTGCAACTTCTCTTCTGATTTTGAGGATTTTGGTTTGGACATTAGCTCAGTGCATTATCCGACAAACACTCAAATCACCTATTTCGTAAGATCACTATAAAATTTCAAACATTTACATTCTATGATTCTTGACATCCTCTAATAGGGATTCCTACTCAAGATTCTCAGATGCTTGATGTAAAAGTAACTCAAAAACTTCTTTTCTTTGGACCTGATTCTGATGAGAACTGGTTGAGGCCTGTTCTTGAGCGTACATTTGATTACATACAAAATCTATTGATTGTGTCCAACTATGGGAAATAACATTTCATGAGACCACTTTTGTAGGACTTTTCTGATTTTGGAGTGCAGTGAAATGAAACTCTCCATATGAACCCCATCCTCTGATATGAACACTAAATGGGGAATTGGAAATTAACTTGAATTACTATCTTAACTCACTCAGGAATCTCAATTTCATTGGCACTCACAACTACCATGAAGAAAACAAGATTCTTGATGGTCTTTCCAATATGGGATTTCCTCATGAAGTTGTTTAGAGGAATGAACTTCCTTCAGATTTGCTTTTTTACTATATTAGAGACACCAAGAAAATACCTACTTTTCATCTCAGGTAATTTTCCCTTGTACTCCTTTCATTTTTGAATAAAATTTAGTGTTCTATCCTTTGACTAGAACACAACCATCTAAAAAACCCTTTACATGATTTTGATATTCATCATATCCTAATACTTTGGTTTTCAAATGATGAAGAGTTTTCCATAAGTTGGAGTAGATGTCATGAATGCAATATTCGGTCATAAATTTTGGAATGTTATACTAAGAATTTTCCAAAGGCCAAAACATGACTGGGATTTCTCCATTTTCCAATTGTTCTCCCATCTTTAACATATCTTCATCATCCTTCACTAGATGTTTCTCCACTTGGTCTGACCAAAGTGGAAGCTTTATATTATAAGATAAATGACCCAAGGGAGGTTTGGATAATGATTGTTCCCTTAAGACATCTTTTGGTTCAAAAGGTGTTTCACCTATAAATGACTAGGCATCAGACATGATTGGACTTGTGTTTTCAAGTGTCTCAAGATAAGAGGGATTTCTGGTCGCTACATTGTCAATTATGAAATTGTCTTGACAATGTGAAATACTATTGCGGAGAGGACTTTCGTAGAGAATTTCATCATGGGGAGGATCACCAAGATGGATTACAGCAAGGGATAAATCTTCTTTCTTCTTGGTCTTCTGGCCACAAGGAGGGTTGTCATGGCTCTCATCTGGAGATAGGCACTATGGATTGACCGAATTTTCATGAATAACTCCTTCTTAATGAAGGGTCTGAAAAGGAACTTCAGAATTATAACTACCACACCCATTATTTGATAAAGAGAGGATAATATCTTGAGTTGCAACAGATAAATGTCCAAGGTTTCAATAACTCCAGCATTAAGAGGATCCAAATCGCATCTTGACTCTTGATTTTCCAATAGTGCTTGGTGAGAATTATTCTTGGATGTTATATTATACTTAGTTGGGGATAATTTCAAGGAAAAGTGGTTGTCATGGGCAGGTGTATTTTTCTACCTTATATTGGTTACTATAATAGAACAATTACCTCTAATTGGAAAGGGTATATGTTTCTGATCTTGTTGTCTGAATAATATGGTGGAGTATACCCCATGACCCTCCTAGACTGGAACAGAAGTGTGTATCTAGTCTGGTATGGCATGCCAATGTGTGATCCCATGTGTGGGGATAGATTTATGTGTATGTTCCCCTGATACTACTGAATCAGTTCTTAAAATATCCTAGCATGTTTCCAGAATATGGACAGGGATTTGTGTCTTCCCTTTCACCATTGATAAAATGTGTTTGGTGAATTCAACAGCCGGAACGGAAATATACATCCATTCTGTATCTGCAGTAGGTGTATATGATTTTTCCTGTCCTCCTTTTCCTATCAATGGATATTGAATGCATTCATTCATGGGGGAAGAGAGTTGGGTATGCCCCAAATTTATCATTGGAGCTTTCTAAGTGACTTCTTCGGGTGCTACCAAATGAGGTTGTTGGCGGACTTGATGAACATTAGAATGTGTATGTAACTATTGACTGTTTCTCTTGAAGTATTGTTGACAGACTTCCTTCAATACTGGGAGATGAGACTACTGACAGAATTGGTGATTATGAAAAGGTGTATGTTCCAATTTACCAGTTTCCAGAACATTAGATTGGGGGGCTTCTTTAAATGCAGTCAGACGAGCATGTTGACTAACTAATAATTTATAAGTAGGTGTGTGTGCATGCTCATGATACTCCATCGGGTTTATCTGGTGGGATTGGTGTGATGTTTTCATATGAGTCTATAGAGTAGTAAAATTAAGATGGACGATTGTATGTGCCCACTCATTGTTTTCCATCAAGTTAAATTGATAGACTTCTCTGGAGGAGGCAGAGGTGAGAACCTACTCTCTAGTGACCAGACGTTGTCACTGGAGGTTCGTCTTGCATGCCTGGGTCTAAGAGACCTGGGCCAAATGTCTAAATCCAACACCCCCATCATGTTGGGGGTACACTACCACATGATTCTGGCAGCGACTGGTGGTGGGAGTCCTCAGGAAGGACACCTGTATTTTTTAATTGAGGCTTTGAGTGACCTCTTGATCCACCTCCCTATAGTACGGGGGGGATTGATTATTGCGTTCTGGGGATAAGGACCAAAAATAGTTGGATAAGGTTGTTGGCATCATTTTCTTCTTGATCATTGGTCGTCATTAGCTAGATGATCAAGGATTGTTATTGACCTAGAGAGCCTATTGAGCAGACTCCAAAGTAATGATTGTATCGTACATGCGATATTCCTTTACCATCACATTAGAGACCCAGCGCTGAAGATGCTATGTTGGTGATGAAGTCCTTCTCATGGATGGATATCCATCTTGAGAAATGGTTGGTAAGTTCAGAGATGCGGTCTTGGAGAAATCCATGTTGTAATGAAGGGAATTCTGAGAATAAAAATGTGAAAGAACAACAAACTCCATTAAATAAACCTATTTTAGATGGATACATGCTTGATTGATTCCTTTTTCTGGCCTTCCATTATCAATTTATAGGGGCCTAATAGGTGGTTACCATTATTAACTTGGTTAAGTATTCATGTCGGGTTCTCCATTTTTGTTTCATAGTTCCTTGAAACGTATGTTCTAGTTTTAAGAATCACTGTTTCCTGGAGGTTTCCATTAGATTTATTAATGGAATCAGAAACTTCCAACAGTTCTTTATCCAAAGGGGATGTTCTTTCCAAAGGTAGGTGTTTATGAAGTTTGAACTTTACGATACTTAAAAACATTCATTGGTTGAGAGGATGGGAGGTCGGACTCATCACACCCTTTTGGGGGGAATTATTTTCTACTCCGGGACTCTCTTTGAAAATTTAAGATATTTTCATGAATCCTTATTAATTCACCAAGCATAATATAAGTTTCCCTTGGAATTTACAATCACTTATTAACATGTGTAAAATTTAGAATCATCAGTATTGAGTCAGGTTTCTTCATTAATGTAAATATTCGTATGTATTTGAGGTTTTCCATCAATGGTATCCTCTAATATACTACATAGAGATTATTTTAATCATCATTGTGATGATATTGGTTTTTAATCCACTCAGTTGGTCACTCAAGAATCTATTTTCATCTTGGGAGATGATTTTTTGATATGATCTTGGGATCGTGCCCATAAAATGGGCTGCCTACGTATCTTTGTAAAAGGAATCAGAACCCTCGAAGTTCAGTGCCACTGACTGGGGCACATCATACTTTTTAAGGTCATGTGATAAAGACCTACCCATATAGTTTAATGTCATGTGGTATGGACATCTAACTGGAATATTCTTAGTCAATGTCTGGTGTGGGACTTATGTTAAAGCATCCCAAGGAACTTGGAAAGTAATCGGTTTCCAAGTAAGATTAAACCCTATTGGGACTAAGGCTCAAGGAGAACATGGTTGATTTGGACTGTTGGGTTTGAACCTCAAGGCATCTTCCTACATTTCCCATATGGATGGGAATCAAATCCCATGTAGTTTGATAAGTATCATAAGAGAGTATGGTCCTAGGAGAGAGATGATTTTGGACTTACTTCCTGAAAAGGATTTCTTGATGATTTGGGGTTTAATTTGGGGATTATTATTAAAGAGGATGCCCAGATTAAAAGAATAATGTTTGTATTCTTGAAGAAGATTTCCAATGATAACATACCCTAAAAACTCTTCCTACATATCTTGGTTTGAACAGGAATTAGAGTTCTCTTAGTTCATTTGATTGTGCAAATTTTGTCACCATGAAAGATCTCTAAGCCCACATGAGTCATGCTCAGTGTGAGAAACAAGAAGATGTCAAAGATTCAATAAAGGCATTCACACTTTAAATTTTTTCCTATTCCTCTGGTGGGAGAGAATGCACCTATGGTGTTCAAGGTGAATGGGGTCGAGGCGACCGTGGAAGAGGGTGAGGCGATGAGCCCTACCTCTGTTCTATTTACATTGTACAAGGGTCCAATGTAAGTAGGAAGGGATGGCGGTTAGGGTCTTAAACTAGGATGGCTTCCCATGGTGACAAAGTGAAACAGTAGAGGGAAAGGGTAACAAGAGTCCTTGTTCCCATCTCCCCTTTGGTATTTGGCACTAAGGAAGTGAGGAGGAGCAATGATTCCACCTCCTGCAAGAAAATATAAGGGCTTATGCCAAGATAGTTTCCCTGATGATTGATCCTGATAGAGGAGGAAGACTTATTCTATGCTTTCATGGTAATGTAATTGTGAACTGTACCTTCCCTACCAATGACCTAAGGTTCCTGGTCTTAGATATGAGAAGGGGAGGACATAACCCAAACCCTTATTATCAAAACCAGGAACATCCCAGAACATTTCCTAGGAGAAAGTACCATGTGACTATGGATATACAAACCCACAGATACTCTATGAATCCTAACCCCATTGTGAAACAAATGTGGGAAACCTCTGACTGTGGAAATACAAACCCATATAAGAGACACATTGATTTACCTTTTCCAAAGGTTTGATAAGTCAGGAGGTCTTTGTGGTGGTCTCAACAGAATCCCTTTCAGACAAGGGATCCACGGTAGAATGAGACTTTCCGTGAATGGATTTGATGAAGGCTTGATGGCTTGTAGACTGAAGAGAGTGATGAATGTATGTGAATCAAGGAGGGGCGCCCAAGTAGAGATGGGTGCGAAAGTATGGGTGCACAAGTAGGTAAGGGCCCATAAGTATGGGCGCCCTACTAGGCTTGGGAGACCCGATGTTCACTTTGGAAATGAACAACCTATATGGTAATACTTGGGCAAGACCTTGCTCAAGGATTCATGATTATTCACAGGTGATCCAAGAAGTGGGGCGCTCAAGTTCTTGTGAGATGAATGGGTGGCGTGCAAGTATTTCTAACTTGGGAAGGTTTGGGTGCTTTAGGTTTGAAAGTGTTATGGTTTTCAAACACTAAAATGACTTAATTTCAATGATCCAACCTTAAATCCTCAACTCAAGGTGTTGAAGAACTACATTGAAAGTTTCAGAGAACTGGGGTGAAGTATTAGGGTGACCAGAGCACCAATTGGTCTTCAAGAAAATTCATCCGTACAAATGAGGGCCCCAGGGGTCTATTTATAGGAAAATAAGTGAACTTGGGTGAAATGATATTGGGAACTCAAGTAACATGCACGCCAAATTGTGGCGCGCAAGTACCTTGCGCGTGGACGGTTTTTTGGCTAGACTAGGGCACCGCTTTTGGGAGTTAGCAAAAATTATAACTGTATTCTACTGCAGCATTATGGCACACAGGTGTTTGCATATAGGTACAATGGGTGATTCTTTGGGTACTTAGCCAAAATAATTCATCCATACATGGGAACTGCACCACCACACCCCTGCCTGGGTTCAATTTCGGGCTGTGGTCCCGACCCTTCAGTTCAGTTCCTTCACTACCATCATTGACCCTCATGAAAAATACAGAGTCGCACCATGAACTTTTCTATCCTGATTAAAGAAATTTTGAGTTACGGCACATGGAAATACATCTTCAATTGTGGATAATTTCATGCAACACATTTTGTGGTGTCTACAGTGGCCAAGGGATTATGCTCATGGGATAGGTTTCTATGGATACTAAAATATTATAGTTTCATGTAGTAATTTGATGAATATATGTGTCTTAAAGTGGTGAAAATTTTACCCTTTTGTATGTGAAGGAAAGGGTATTTTTGGGAGTAACCATTACATTTTCAATAATGTGGGCTTACTATTAAAATATAAAATGCCAAAAAAAGTAAAAAAAGGAAATTAAAAGGATTTTTGTAATAAATTAATTTCAAAAACTCATTTTTTAAATACAACTTTGACTGTTTTAAGTATTTTTTTAACTTTTTTTATTTTACCATATTTTTCTTTTACCTTGGTACTTAATATATAACATTATTAATTAATTTTTATTATAAATATTAACATTTAAACTTTTAAATAATTTTATTTTTATGATTTAAATTTTAAAAAACATTTTATAAAATATAAATTTTAATGGCGTGAAAGATTAATTGAAAATAACACACTTAATTGTGTGAAAAAATATTTTAGAAAGATAATACTTTTTAAGATTTAATTTTATATCTAATATAAAATTATCGTGGTAAATGATTTTAAAGACATTAATTCGTTTAATTTTAATTGAATCAAATATATTAATCTTACAAGGTAATCCAAAACTGAGCCACACCATGAAAATAATATATTTAAAGAGAATACAAAAAATAGTTATTTTATAATAAAGTGAGATTTTAATTAGTTATAAAATTGTTCCCCATATGTTTTATAAGTTCAAAGAATATTTTAAATTGAATAATTTTATTCCTAAAAATTAATATTTTATTACTTATAAGGTTTTATAAATTTCTAGGATGTTCTTATATAAAACTAATTTCAAACAAATTCGAGGTTTCATAAAAACCATATTCATGATTAAAAATAATACTTTAAAAAAGAAGATTAATATTCCTAATAGGTAAATTTTTATATTAAGAATTAAAAATGGGATTATTTTTTATAAATTTTAAATTTAAAAATTTTAAAAATCAGTTATTTTAATAAATTCATAAAATAAAATTGAAAGCCTCTATTAAGTGGAAAATTATTTTCACTGATTAATTATTATTAATCTTATCTCATTTAATTTACCAACTAAATAGGTATTAAAAAATTATTAATATCAAACATAATCTATCATTAATCATATGTTTCTTTAAATACAAATCCATGTCGCATAAAATATTTTTTTAGAAAAATAATTTTCTAAACAATAAATGATCTTATTAGACATTTTATGTAAACTAATTGAATTTAATTTATATTAAAATTATAATTTATATTTTATGTACGTATAATTCATAAATAAATTACTCTTATTCATTTATGTTAATTCAATGGATATGTTTTGGAATGATTATACTTAAATATAAGTATTTTTTCTAAATATATCTCAGTTGTGTTTAAATTTAGTTTTAGGTATAGAGAAATATATCGACCACATGGAATTATTTAAAGGTAACAATATATTAGAATTTTGTTTTTTTATAGATAAGGTGGGATGGAATGTGATTTGCTTCAGAGGCCATGGTTTTTGTAGTCATTATACACTACCAAATGTTCCTTTTTATTTTATATGATGCATTTTTATTATTATGTGATGTTAATACCTATATTTTCAATAACATGTAATATAAATTCTTTAATTTTTCATATTATGGGATGTGAGGGCCCATGAAGATTGTAAATTTGAATATATGTATTTTTTCAAAGCCTATTAAATGGGTGGGTCGTTCTAAATTTTTCATAAAACATGGACATGAAACATAGATATTATTTTAAAGGAAAAGTGTCCCCATGACTGTGTTACACCCCCACCATTAGTTTGTAGCCTCTGGTGTATGGGGAGGCACACTTGATTTCTTGTAGTGACACTCACTCAGGTGTCATTCGGGAACCCAGGTTGCAGATTTATAGAAGAATCCCAAAGGATACATAAGTAAATACCATCGAGATGGTGTGGTTGGTTCCTACCTAAGTCATTTTCGATACTCACTTTCCATATATCTCTATTATTATTTATTGTTTTCTATTATAGGTGCTAGAATATCATGTAGTGAAGGGGAGTCCTCCTCAATCATTAAGTGATTCGCTATATCTTGGATATACCATGGAAGAGGTATGTCTTTAGGATGCCTCTTATTGATTTTATTTAATCTCATATAATTGGAGAAGATGTGTCATCTCATCATTGTAAGGTATATAAGATAAAAATTTATTAATTTTATATTTAAATATATATATATATATATCATTGTTTCATCTTTCATTTATGGTGTTCTTGGAATTTTGGTAGACTAATAACTTATGTTTCCTAGATTAGGTATTCATATAATTTCCTTCATTCATAACACTAACTTTATGTTTCAATGACCTTGATTAAATATTCTAAGAAACATTTTGTTTCTTTCTAACTAACTTTCCATCTTTCAGTTTAAAATTTTACCCACCTTTACCATTAATAAAGCACCAAAACATAGACACTAAATTCTTGATTAATTTATTCTCAATACATTGAAACAATAGAATATAGTTTTATTAAAATCATCAACATACATAGAACATTTCCAAAATATAATTCTAAAACGAATTCTATATCCATAACACGAAATTATTGTTATCTTCAATCTCATTATGTCATTACTTTATGAAATCATATAGAATATATGAATAGGTATAAAATTTCCTTTGGTAATTTTTCATATAATGCTTCTAAAACCTTGAGTGAACTATTTTATGCCTCTCATAAGTATCAAGATTCATGTGTTGAAAAAATTCAATAGTTGGTTACTCAGGAAGGGGTTACTCTAAGACATAAAATTTTCCTTATGAATGATTCATGATTTTCTATAATATTCTATGAATTTTATTATATTACACATATTATTTTAAATAATAATTATTTTTTAGTCCCCAACAAGGTTGAATATCCATTAAGGGGGGATAATCCGGGTTTATTAAATTCTCAGACTCTACCCATGCATACAATATTGCATTCTTTTTAATATTCATTCCTTTCTCCTCCTCATATTTGATATAGAGTGATAAATCAATAAATAAGTGACACAAAAATATTTACTTGATTCACCCAAATGGTCTAGTCCAAGGATCATTCATGTTAATGTGTATATTCATATAAAACACTAAAGCTCACTACGTTTGTTTATAATTTCGAGCAGTATCACTATACCTTCTAGTTTATAACCTATAAAACCAATATATCTCACAAATATCAATTATATAATGATTTTACTTCTCCTAAAATCACTTCTAATATCAATCTTCATGAACACATAGTGATATAACACAAGTGGTTGTGCCTCGATTTTCTTTTCCTTCTTCAGTTTGAATAACTCACAAAACATTAGGCAAGAAGTATCTTCGAACACCCTCTATGTTCGTCTTTTTATTTCGAGTATAGGTTTGGAATGTCTCACCCTTTTTTTGTATGTCACTTTCTCTTCTTTTGAAATTATGAACTAAAAATTATCCTTCATTATGAAATTTAATTCCTTATTTTTTTAAGTCCCATAATGGGTCTCAAAAATGCTCATTCAAAACTCATTAACTCAATAGTTTTCTTCTTTTTAATGTGACTTGGAAACTCATGGTGAGATTCATCCGTTAACTAGAAAATTTTGACCATAGTGTGTATCCATAATCAATATAGAATATTATTATTCCAGGAAAACACCCTCAAAACATATTACAGCAATAAATATTTCTATTTTTCTCTTCAGCTTCTGGAGCATGAAACTCACTACATTTGAGTCCACTATTAGAATCAAAATTTCCACACTAGGACTTCCCATTTTTATATAGTTACATTAAAAATGAACCATCATAACCTCCATGGTGTGGTCTCCGTTTAGCTACCATATATACCACTATGGATTGGGAAAACATTATCTTCTTATTTTGGAATCCCTATGTCAAAAATTACTGCATTCCTCTAAAAATCCTTCATCCAAAATTCCTAAGTTGAATCTCCTCATGTAACACTGGAAAAAATTCATCTCAAAACTCCATTCTCTATGGCATGGTAAAAACATATGTTCATTTTACTATCACAAAAATCATACTTAATTACTCCATAATTTGGTGTTCTACTCTTCTCATGTATTTTTTATGTAATCCATTGATGTTGAACAATGTTTCAACTCTTTGTCCCAAATCAATTTTCCATACATTCAGATGATTTTTAATTAAATTGATTATGAGATACTAGATCTTTTCCTCCCTTATTGCCACCCTACACTACGACCACTTGTTCTATAATAGTGTTAACTAGTTATATATATTATATCTTATGTCTAGTATCATCCCATGATATCTCTACTCCTCCACTACCACTCCATTCTAGTTAAAATCATAGATCTTGATGTCTCTTATCACTGGCCTTGACTAGGTTAGCTAGCTGAGGTTATCCCATTTAGTCTTTTCTTTTTTTCTCTAAACTTCTCTATATATAAATCAATTTCTTATTTATTTCATTCATGACCACTATGTCTTATTCTGGTTCACCACATCTTGGTGATCTCTTACTTATTCTATATGCAATTCATGTCACTCTAGTCTTCATGAAATGGATTCTCAAAGACTTAGTGAGATGTTTTTGGAAAAACCTTCATTTCTATTATTAATAAAAACCCAAACACCATTCTAATTGAATTTTTTATAATATTATCCAACATTGGTTTTGTTTTTATATCAAAAATTAATTAATCAAAACTTTTGTTATAAAACATCATAATAAATAAGATCTGATCATATAACTATGTATGAACATTTATCCTCTAAAGAGTTTATTAGTGATTCAATGATCAAAAAATCCAATCACGTTTACATTAATATAGGTGTGAGAAACAATATTTAAATGAATATAACTTAATTAATGTAACACCCCAAGATTTCATAGTATGTTATCTCATTAAAGTATTTTAATAGCTTGCGCTGCATGCAACATCGAGTTTGAGCGCACCACAACATTACCAAACTAGTCGTTCAAAAAGCCGTTATAAATAGTATTAAATTAATTTTTAATCTTATATACTCTATATAATTTTAATATCAATATTATGGGTTTCTTATACATAATATAAGAAAAAATTCATTTTTCTGATAAAAGAAGTATTTTTTAAAAAATGCAATTTTACCGCCTTTTAATGGAGAACCTTTTTTAAAACCAATATTTGACACTTATATATTCAATTTAATGAAATTAAATTATTCATTAGAAGAGGGACCTAAAAATTTAGTTTGGATAAATATTTGGTACTTTTCTGATAAATTTCATATTTTGATGAATAGTGAAAAATACTATGTTTTAATTGAAAATAACTTTTTTAATCAAAATAATTTATAGTGTTAAATTATGAATTTTAATGGTTTTGAAGTATAATTAGATTATATTTTTATAATTTAATAAAATTTATGTCATTATATGTAATTTCACATTTAAATTTTCTATAAACACATGTCAGTCTTTTGATAGTTTTTACTTTTAAAACCCCGCTTTTAGGTTTTGATAACGGGAATTAATTTTAAATTAATAAATGAAACTTCTATGTTTTTAATTTCGTAAAATAGACATCATTTTTGAATTCGGAATGTCAAAATATATTGGGGTAAATTTTTGGTATTTTTCTGAAAACTTTCAATTTTTTATGAATAGTAAAAAAACACAGCGTTATTGGTTAAAACCAACTTTTTATTTAAATAATTAGTTATTTTATATTAATTTATATTAGGTCAAAATAGATACATAATACTTATATATGTTCAATGTAATTCATTGGAGTCATTTTATAATAAGTTTATATATATAAAAATTTTATTGAACTTTTGACGTTCTTTTACCCACCTCCTATGAGCATTTGTAAATTTGTATAAAACTTAATTTTACCGCTTATATGAGTTGAATTTCAAAAATCTGAGGGACACGGTTAATATCAGTAAGTAAATGGTGGTTTAATAAGATGAAAATAATTTTTTGGTGAATAGTAATTTTTGACTTTTATTTACCGCGGTTAAAAGTAAATAGGATAATTAAATGTAAAAATGACATTATAATTACCCTAAAACATGTCCTGATTTTATTGGATAAGTGTAATTCGTCCAAAAAAACCTTAGGAATAAAATAAGATCTTTTAGGTCCACTTGGATTGGATTAGTACATTTATTATTATTTTATTTAGAGAAGAGTTAAAAGAGTTAAATTCAAAGTTTAATATCTAAACCATTTTTAATATAGGGTTACACATAATATAAATTCAACTATAAATATTCATTAGAAAGTTAAAAAGATTGCCTACATAATGGTATTTTATTTATAATTTTTATACATTAAATAATTTAATTTATTTATGACACAATGATAAAGCAGTAATTACCTTTTTAATGAAATATTAAAATAATTGACATTATAAATATCCAAATAAATAAAAATTGAGTCTTATGATGAATTTCACTAATTTTATAGGATAATATGACATTTTATTGTTGTTTAAATAAATTTTATTCGAAGTTATATAGTATTTATGGCTTTCAAAAAAATCAAATACTAAATAGTTTCAAAATCGACATAAATGAGTTTTTAAAAATAATATTATATTATAAATTGATATAATAGTCCTAAAATTATAATTTTCGGCCAAAATACATATATAATAATATATATGACATTAATTATCCACTTAAAGTTCTAATTCCATTTTATAGTAATTTTATTAAACAAATAATATAAAAATACAAAGAGACATGGTAAATTTCAAACTATTTAACTAAGAGTTAAATCTAAAAGATAAGACTAATATGATGACCTAAACCTGTCTAAATCCTATTGGATGAAAGGTTTTAGACCCATACCCACCTTATAATTTAAATAATTCATTATGGAGACATTATAAACATAAAATTATTTTTTTATAAAATAATATTTCATGTTTTTTCTAAAGTTACCCTCACCTCTCTTATAAAAGGGAACTTCCCCTTCTCTTAATTTTACACCTCCAAAGACTTTTTTTCTCGGCCAACACCTACCCAAATTTCCTGAAAAATTTTCCCACTTCATCCTAGAGGCCTTTTGTTGGTCATAAAGAGAACCTAAGGAGCCCTTTTTATCAAATCAAAAGGAAGAACCCGAAGAAGAGATAAATATTTCATCATCTCATTCAAGTTCTTTTCTTCTTCCACTTCCTCATTATTTGTTATTTGAATTCTAAAATAATAACTACATTATATTATATATACTGTTATGTTATTATTAAAATGGTACAACCATATTCATTAATCTATCCATCCTATAAATGATAATGTCACCATACGTGCGTACGTATGGATTACCGTCTCCACGTCGTGGTGTAGTTTGTTATTCAAACATTTAATTATTTAGATGGGTATAATAATGAGTATAAATGATTTAAATAATAAATATAACATGTTAATTATTCTTTATATATGATATATCATCAAATTATACACTATTTTTCAATCAATATAATGATATTTTCGCTCGTGCGTACGTACGAATTACCCTCTCCACGACGCGATGAGATTCATTTCCACATTCACCATTCAATGATGATTATAAAAATATATATATCATTAACAAGTATGTAATTTATGTAATAATAATTCTAATGGAGATATATATATATATATTTACATATATTTTATTCACTTAGTTCCGTTCAATACGATATGAAAACAGAAACAGTGTTTATGCGTATGTATGGCCTACCGTCTCCATAAACGGTGTTTTACATTTCATATATATGTCTATTATAAATATATATGATATATAAAACATTTTTTATATTCTTGAAGTATTTAAGTAATGATCTAAGTGATACAATCAAGAGTAACAAGTTAAAACATGTAAGATAAAGAAAGTGATTATTACCCAAAATTATAATTTAAAATGGAAATTATTATTGAATGGGTAGTATAAAGTCATAAATGAATCATGTATGATATCATAAATATTAATATGGTTTTGGTATAATTTAATAACATATTATGTTCTTTATACAGGAAGTTAATGTACCCTCGACTAAATGAAGTACAAAGTAAGGGTTAATTCCACAATATCATTATTATTCGAGATTGTTTATGTGTAAGTTTTTACTGGGACATATTTATTATCCATGTCCATGTTTCATAATAGATTTTTCAAAGGGATAATTTTAAGGTACTATTTTACTAAAAAATCATTTTAAATGTTTTAAATATTTATTCTTCTAAACCTTTCTCATTAATGTCCATGTTTTCGAAATGATTTTAAGGATTTAATTATATGGACATGAATGTTTTAAAATGTTAATTACTTTCAAAATTTTAAAAGTGGTATGAGAAACATTGATTCAAAAAAATATTTTAAATTAATTTCTTTATAAATTGTGTGACTTTTAAAATTATTTCTTGAAAAATGAATATTTCACTCAAATATTTTCACTGATCATTTTCAACTATGTAAACATCCTTTACTGGATATTATTCTTAATCTAGGTTGATTTATTATGATAAAAATATTCCATATTTTATTGAAGGTTTTGTGATATGTTTAACTTTGGATGTGTTATTTTTATACCATTCGTGGTTTATGGATAAATTATTGACATTTCATATGCAAGTTCTAATACGAATGTTTATGTTATTTTTAATCCTTTTAATATGAGGAATGCATTGGACTTAGTCAGTGACGGGTGGAGCCCGATATTGCTCCTCGATGCATTGGTAGGTCTCATGAGACAAACTAGTGTCTTGGCACAAGGCCTTGACAAAATATTATTTGTAGTCTTGGCACAAGGCCTTGACTATGTGGTTATGAAGTCTACCATTATGCATTCCATCATTATGAAAGTAGCTATTGATATTGAAAGTGATTATTTGGCTAGTATAATATCCATGTGAATACGTAAATGGAATTATTTGATTTTATATTTTCCATATTATTATGAATTTTAAGTTTAAAAGGCTTTAATTTTAGTCTTATACATTACCTTAAACGTATAAGCTTATTTATTAAAGTTTCTGCTATATTGTTATCCTTACAGAGCATCTGAGATCACCCCTTTCTATGTTTTATGTTTCCCAGAATGTGAATCAATATTTTATGGTTTACCTACAGGGATAGTCTAAGGATATAAGTGTGTTAAAAATGGGAAAAAATGTTGTTGATTTTTTTATTTCATGATGTAATGTAAAACTTATGAATGTATCTAGTACTTCCAAGGATACTAAACTGATCAGTCTTTCGGGATTTGATCCCTTATAATCATGCCAATGTTATGTAATAATGAACCGAATCTAGGGAATAGGGGTTGGGGAGTTACAATTAATACACATTATTTTCCTTCATTCACTTCAACAAATCCGAATCAAAATTGATCCCCATGAGATATGCATTTCATGAACTCTCTCTTTATCAATCATCATGGTCAAATTACATTACCTTTCTCAATGGGAGATTACATTCCCAGCCTTATTTACTTTAAAATATATTCTTTCATGGAACATATAGGCTAAATATCTCCCCTTATCAATGAAACCATATATCACTTCTTTAAATGTCCAAAATTGAGGATTTGAAATCCAATAATTGAGTTTATATGATAAAACATTCCTTTCTATAAATATTAATTATCATGGGGGAGTGGGGGTCCATTGTCCAACTCATCTAGTTAGAGAGAGTCAATTGAAATCCAAGATCCAATAAACACCTTTTTAAATTATCCTTGTGTAGTGCCTTTATCATAATATATAGGACTTGATCTTGTGTAGGTGCATACTCTAAAATCACTGGGCCTTGTTCCACTTTCTCCTTCATAAAGTGATACTTAATCTTGATGTTTTTTTCACTGAATAATGGATGATGATTTTTTCTAATATTAATTGAACTAGATTTATTACACATTATAGAAATTATTGATTTCACATCCACTCTAATATCATCAATATTTTTTCTCAACCAAATCAATTGAGTACATTATTTAGTGGTAAAATTATATTAAACCTCTATGGTGATCAAGAAAATTTAATATTGTTTATTAATTATCCAAGAAATTATAGAACATATAAGAAAATAAAAAACTCAAAACACATGAGAGGTTGAAGCATGACAATGGGTCGGTGTCATGGGTAGTGTGTGGCATGGGGTATGAGGCTCTGCTCAAGTCGTTTTTGGGGTGGGTTTGGGTCTTGGGCCTATCCATAGCTTGGCCAACCCATGTTTTTTGGGTTTCCCCTCAACCCTCTTTTGAAGGAGTTTAGTTGAAAATGAATATATATATATATATATATATATATGATTTTAGGCCATAAAAACCCCAACTGATGCGGGATTATGGTAATTAACTGAACCTTCCCACATGTATATATGTATCCTAAAAACTTCTGATGTGATATACTAGGATAAAACTACCCAAATCCACTATATGATTAACATATCAAAGTATCATATTCAAAAAAAGAACACGAATCACCTTGGGATAGCTTTGTTCGAAATCATATTGTCATGTGGAAAAACTATATCCAGTCATGTGGCTATGATATATCAAAATCTCCTAATAATATGTTAACACTACATTGCATTATCCTCTTAGTTATCCTTACCCTTCAATAATTTCATCTTGTTTCCACCAGAGTTTTGAACAGACTCAAATCCTCCATTTTGAAAATTTTGAGCAATTATACAACATATTTGGTTTTATAAATGAATGTTACATGCTTTCTTTGTATCACCTAAAATTAATGGAAAAATTTTAATCCCCCCAACCAGAAAATCTTGAATTCTTATCATGGAAATTTTGAAAAATGATTACAATGTGTTTTATCCAAGCATGAAAAAATAATATCACATACATAGATGAGAACCAATATCTTTTTATAATTTTCCATTTTTATATAATGGTTATGATAAACTACTACTCTTTATAACTCAAGATTATTCAGATATTTTTATTGTTAAGATGTTAGGCCCTTGGTGCTTTCTTTACGCCTCACAATGCATGATCCAATTGCTATAGTTTTTATCAAATTCACCTATGAGAAATATGTCTAGTTGTTAAAAATATACCTCCTCTTCAAGTAATCTAGTGAGGAATACTAATTTGATATCAATTTGATACAATTTGAATCTTATTTTCTCTTTCATATCCAAAAACATTAATATAGTCTCCAATCGTTCCATGGATGAAATTTTCTTGTCCATATCTATAACTTTAATTTGGGAATATCATTTTCAAAATAACAATGATCTATTTAATTTTACTTTTTCATCTTCATTAATATTATTCTAGAACATATATTTGTTATTAATGGTGTTCTAGACTTTTGGCCTCATAATAACTACCTATGGTGGGTTCTTTTCTATTTATTCAATTTATTAATGAAAATAATTATTATAATTCCCATAATTTATATTTTATTGAAAAAATTTATGCATTATTTTTTCTAGAAAATATTTTTTCATTGATCATTCATCCTTAGAGATTGAAACATAGATGTGTGGTCCCCAACTATAATATCATCACTAATTTCATCCTTTCTCCATGATTTAATTACTTTTAAAAAAAATTTATGTTTTATTTTGTTTTAATATATATTTGTAAGACATATTCATCCCTTTGAGAACCCCCATACCCACTCATCTAATTAATACTTTCCTAAACAATTTATCTACTCCACTACCACAAATTAATATAACCGATTTACAAAAAAAAATTGTTCTCTATAACTATTACATATTGACATTCCAAAATTATTCTAAGAATTCAGTTATAGAATTTACATGCCATTATTTTTGGATGAATATCACAGAAATATGTTTTCGTGACCCCATACCACCAAAGGTACACCTCCTAACATGGAAATGAAGGAATATAAATAATAACCCCCAGAGTCCCGCCTCTAGTAGGCCACAGTTTAGAGACTAGAATAGATGGTACTAAAATATAAATATAGGATGAATTACCCTATATATATAGGATCAAGATATAGTATATTAGAGATCAATCAACCCCAAGATATAATATAAAATAATGTAACCAAAAACCATCAAAAATGAATGTATAATGAGAATAAATAAAAAAGTATCCAATGTAACATAATTAAAAAGTAAAAGATAAGGGAGAGACATAGAAAAAGTAAGTCTCAACTAGTGATATCCATAATAGTCCACATATGACTCCTAGAAACCTAAAAATAGTATTCATATACGTGGGGTGAGAATACAAGTATACTCAATAGAAAACCCAAAGTCTCCTGTGTACATGTGAAAGAAGCATACTAATACACCATTGTAAAAATAGCAGGACAAAAAAAACCTAAATAGGTCAACTAAAAAAACATTCATCTCCAATAATTTCTAACAAAATAAAAAATCTAATTATAATAACATAATAAGAAACATATAGATAAAAGCGTAACCTACACCTCTTTCCCACCAATTTTCCACACTCACACCCCAATGTCATAAATCTTAGCACTACCATATCTTATGTATCATCACACCACATCACATCTCACCCATAAACACCTAGTACATCACATCAAATCACATCACTGATCTCATATAGACAGCTGGTCAATCACATTATATCCCATCCATAGAAAACTAGACCATCAAATCACATCCACTGCTACATAACCATGGTAGTACGATATCATTAACATGAAATACATCAACCTTGTTCCATCCTCATACCATGAATGAAACCCACAATTTTCTATCTAACCATATTTTCAAATGAACATAACTAGTTCACTTTTTACTTATATCCTTCACATCCTGTGTATATCTAACACATCTAGAAGTGATATTGGGGAATATTGGGTAGCCATCCATCCCCCCTCACCACCAGGATATTGGAAAAAAACATCTAAAACATTTGTTTTTTGACATGATGTTCTCATCATGGGTGGGGTGCATACATGAACCACAAGTAACATAAAATTTATATATATATAAATCCACACCAAAGATAAACCTAGGGGTTCACAATAAGAGCAACATCTAACTCAAAACATCACCACCCATCCTCACAACACCTCCACTTTCACTACCTCCACTAAATCAATAACATCACACAATAAGATATAATCTACATGCACATTCCACCATTTCTTTTTATTAATACTATTTATAGATTCCACATTATCCAAAAAATACATTAACCAAACCATTTATATCATTATTTCATCCCATTAATTTTACATTTATAAACAACCACATTTAACCAAACATCCAACTATTATTTCAAGAATTCATTATCAATTTCAACCCATTCCATTTTAACTCATGTCGTTTAATTTTTCATTATTTATATGGTATTATATTACTACATGGGTAACTAGAACAAAAATCACAACAACCATCCTTCTTTATCATGCCAACAAGCCTACATCCCCTATATTTCACATCTAAGACCACATTCCACACCTCATCTCATAACTGCTAACCCACACATCACAACAGCCATATATCAAACCTAATCTCTTCATCACTTCCCCATACATCACAATATCTTCAAACCACACCTTATCTCATCACCACCTCCCCATACAAAACAATAGTCACATCACCATCACACATGAAAACACTACACACACATTCACATCAATTTTCATATAATTCACACATTAACCACACAACAAGTATTCACACCACATTTTCTATATTTATTCAATGGGTTTTAGCACATTTCACTCTAATTTTAAGGGTATTTTCACACAATCCTAAATTTTCGATGGGAAACCAATTCATTATCCGAATATATGTTATTAAACATTTTCATAAAGGTTATAAAAAATAAAAATATAAAAAGGTTTCCAAAATCAAGTGAAAACAAATACCCCAATGGACACAACTTGAAATGATGATTCAATCCCATATAATTGTGTTATCAAATAATATCATAAATATAAAACATGTGATATCATTACCCTTACCTTTCTAATTTTAAAATACATATTCGTTATCTTAATTAGGAAAGTTAGAAATATATTCCCAAAATATTATATGATAATAACCCCTCCTGAATCTATGAAATGAATTAAATCCTACCTCATACGAAACATTCTAATCCATTTCACAAGTTTCAAGTAAATGGAAGGCCACCACCACAAACTACAATGAAGGATTCAACCTTTACCAACCTAAAACACATGAAACACATCATTCTCCAATCTAACCACAATAAAAAACTTATATACATGAAAAAATCTCTTCAGCGGCTGAATAAATAGATAGAAAATAGGGGACAGACAAATAGGAAACTCACCAATACTAAAATGGATTGGTCATCCAATGTCACGGTTTAAAGCCACTAATTATGGGGAAAAGGCCTTAATGGGGAGAACATGGGTCACAAAAAAAACAATATAAAACTTTAGAGGAATTAGGGGTCTCAAGGGGAATTTATAATTTATAGGTTGCCTGAAATTTATAAGACCCTGACATAGTATTGGTCACCACACCTCAGAATGGATGAAATTGGTGGGGACTATGTAACAGTGGGGGCATTCCATAACCAGGCTAGTTAAAATGACCTAAAATATCTATAATTATTCACATTAAAAATATTATAAGGTATGGGAAAAATATGGAACATCTATGACCACTACTCTACAGATCCCCAGTAACCAGGAATAGGATGCACCACACCCCAATCTCTATAGCTTTGCTACCCCTCAAAATGACAGAACCACCCTAACACTCACCCTCAGACTCTACACTATAGAAAAAATACCTATGATGCATCCCTCATACATAGATAAGGGACTACACCACATCCATGCTCCATGAAATTGCAATTCCTAAAAATAAATAACTATTGTATCCTCCACGCCAAACTTCTATGCCGCAACTAACACCTCAATGACACGACTATTCTGATTTTTAAAGTATTTCTAAAACACCTCATTGGTATCCCAACACCACAGTCGACTCATCCACACCATAGTGGCCACCCATACATTGTATCCTAAGTATCCACACCATATGACTCCTCTACCGAGATTTTCCAGCTGAATCCTCTCCTATACTCTATAACTCCTCATGACTCCCCCCCCCCAGAAACCTCCACCACCATAATGACCATATTTTATTGGGATGGATTCTCTAGCCCATTACCTCGAGATACCTATCAAAATATTCTCTCCATAAAGAATCATAACTGATCTAGAAAGAAATAGATAAAATGTTTAAACAATCTTCCCTCAATATACCTCTCAAGGATCTCTTTAAAATTGAAACACTACCACCAACCAAACACACCGAACCTACCCAATTTTTTTTAATAAAAGTCTCTCACAACCACATCACCGCAACACTTTACAATCCTCCCTACTAGGTAAAACACCACACCATTTAATACCATTCCCAAAACACCTCCCTTACACATAACCACTTGAACCTCCATCTCAGACTCTACATAAATCAAAAAATTATTACCACAACCCCCCTAAATAAGCGACCCAATAACACAAATTACGGAATTCCATATCCCATGTCAAGATATTATCTTCTTTTTGTAGAAATAAATTTCTTGAATGGTTTTAATCATTTAAATGTATATTGTTCCTTTATTAGGAATTACATTTTCAAAAATTCATATTCGTGAAGTTTTAAAATGTACAGCACATCATCAACGAAAATAGCGTCTCATAAAAAATCAAGATCCAAACATCACATTACCAAATAAAAATAAAGGAAAAACTCAAAAAACTATGGGTACTAAGAATGAATCATTGTCTCATGCTCTCATTTACTCTAATCAAGGCCAACATTCCTCTAGAAAACAAAAACCAAATTAATGGTATATCCTTATAGAACCTTATATCATCAATTTTGGATCTCTGTCGGTCACTTCATGAACATTGTGTCGTCCTTTATATACAAATATCCCCATTAAATAAAATTGGGGTCATAATGAAGCTATTTATGGGTCTAATATATGTAATGATGTCTTGAATCTGATCGAGTTTTTGTGGTAGAACTAACTAATAAACCACCTTAGAAACACACTCTATCACCTAGAAAGGTTTAATAAACTAGTGTGAGATCTTATTCCTCCTATCAAACCTAATATTCCTATATAGATGGGATAGTCACTAGAACACATGTACTACAAACACAAAGTCCATTGGCCTCCTCTTGTGGTCATCATATTCCTTCTTCTAGTCCAGCATTTCATCCATCATTTCACGAAAAACCAGAACCTTCTCTGTCATACTCTACACCACATCAGAAATGAAAAATGATGGTTCCCAACATCATCCCAGAACAACTTATAAATACATGGAATCCCATATAACAAAAAAATGGATCCATTACAATGGATGAGGGATGTATTTTATTATAATAAAACTGAATCAAAGTAATGTGCTTCTCCAAAAATCCACTAAAGTATAAGATACACACCCACAACAAATCCTCCAACATCTAAATAGTATGATGCATCTTCTCATCCGTATTATGCTGGAAAGTAATGAAGATTCATAAATAATTTCCAAATCATGTTGCAACCCCCCTAGAATAATCAGGTAAAACATGTGTCCAACTCCATGAAAATGTACCTCAATACTCTATGAATCAGCACCACTTTGTCCACATACCACCTTGCTAAACTATCCATGGTTCTTGAATCCTTTTATCTATAAGAAGTGAGTTGGTTTCATAAACCAATACATGATTAACCAGATATCTTCCTAACCTCTCTAAGCTTGGGGAAACCCTATGATTAATTCCATAAATATTTCATCTCATTTCCACTTTGGAACATCCAGGGACTACAATAAACCACCAGGTACATGTTGCTCTAACGTTACCTTCTAGAAAAATAAGCACTAATATACTAACTCTTGTACCACCAATTTCATTTCAGGTCACATAAAACACATCCTAAAGCCACAATAAATCATTGATACTCTTTATTTTACCACAAAATAAATGATTTTTGGGACTCATGAATGACTCTGTTATGCATCGATATTGGTTCAAAAAACCTTCCCTGGAACAAAATCATGTTATTTCCATCTAGTCACCACCCCTCCATATCATCACCTCTTCCATCAAGTCTCAGCATTCATACTCCTCTACCAGTTGCATCAAACAATATTCTACTGACATATGAAATAAGAAACCTCCACCATCAACCACCCTCGCTTCTAAGTTCATGGAAACCAACTCTTCCATAACCATCCAAGCATCTCCATACTAATGAATAATATACTTCCATAAATTCATGACCAAATCATTGGATATGAAATTCTCCTTTCTTGAGTTGTAGGATATCTCATGTTCATAGTCCTAAAGAAACACTAAAAATATCTTTTTTTGAATATTCAGGTCACACTGAGAATATATATACGTCAAACTCTTATGATCTATAGAGATCACCAAGTGTGCGATAATGAGGTAATGTCTCCATAGATTTAGTTTAAACACAAATTCTACTAGATATATGTAATGGGTAGAAAATCTATAATCACTAGGATGTAACTACCTAGATCCATAAGAGTTCACTACTTTCTGTTGAATGAAGAAACATCTCAATTCCCAAAGGGATGCATCAAAAAACACCTCAAACATCACCACTTCCTCTGGAAACTAATGCACTGGATCACTAATCAATCTCTTATTTAGTTTTTCTAATTCTACATAACATTGATATATAGAAATTTATGCATGATCATTCCCATTCAGAGCATTAAACAAGGCCAAAATCCATGAGAAATAGAATACAAAACTCTGATAAAAACCCGTCAGAATGAGGAAACTATGAACCTCTGCCAAATTAATGGGTTCCTAATAAGACCAAACTACCTTGATATTTTATTATCCCATCACCACACCCTACTGGGACCCCACTTACCCAATAAAATTCACCCATCATTCCCAAAACATCAACTTGGAAGATATTCTATAGAGCTAGTAACATAAAAAAAATCTCTAAGATAGCCCTGAGGTGATCGGAATGCTCCTCCTCTAGCTTCAAGTTGATTAATCTATCATCAATGAACATTAATAAGAACTATTCTAGTAATTCAGGGAATATAGGTTTCATGATATTCGTAAGCATAGCTTGTGAATGTGTGACACCAAACGATATGACCATGAACTTGAAGTTCCCATACATACATATGAAGGAATATTTTGGGATATCATTTTCATTTACCCTCAATTAGTGATATCTAGACTACATATCAAACTTATAAAACCAAAAATAGCCTCTCAACTGGTCAAAAAGATCATTTATCCTCATATAGGGTAATGGTTCTTGATCGTCACACGATTCAATGTATTCTATCTTATACATAGCCTCAGACTATCAGCCACCTTCTTAGAGAACAAAACTGAAGCAGCCCATGAAAACAAACTTAGATGAATAAGACACTTCTTAATAAGAAAATATATAAAAATTATTTACTCCCACAACTTAGGTGGTTTCATTTGACGAGGGGATATTGAAATCAATGATGATCTGGGTTGTAATTCTATCCCAAAATCAACATCATGTCAAGGGGGTAGTTCCACAACCTCCTTAGGAAAATATCCAGTAACTCCTTGATAACCCTAATATATTATTCCATCCCAGTGTCTACTGATTCAATCGACAACTCTTCCATAAATGAAATATGGGTCTCCACATGTCTAATAACCAACTACCAACTCTACTCTCCAACAGAAATCACATGTTAGCCACCCACATCCAAGAACATGAATCTCATATAGAACAAGTCAATAATAGAATGCATATAATACAACTAGTATATGCTAAGAATTTCATTTTACAAATACATATATATCAAGAAAAGGTCCCCGCATGACTAATGTGGCTGCAACATCAGTATACACCCCTGTTACATATCAAACAAGCATGTATAGCCTTTACATGTCATGTTCAACACTAGGGGAAGCCTCTCTATGTCTATTCCAAGATAGTAGACTAGGTAATGTGAAAAAGGATTTAAAATCTCCTAAATAAAAAAAATAGAAACAGTAGAAGATGATAATATGATGGTACCACTATTGATCTATGGCCCCTCTGGAATTATCAACCCCATTGTATGAAACTAACCACACCTAGTTCCTATACCACTCTGCTGATTGACACCTCCACTGGAACACTTAGGTAAAAGTATATAATGATAGGTAACATCCTAAGGCTAGCCTTTTCATGCTCCATATCCTTTAGAAATAGCATAATCCTGATACCACTATTGTTTAAATGGCCTCATGGGAAAGAGAAACTGAGGTTGAAGCTGAACCTAACCACCTCCACCCTACTAAGATTGAAGAGCCACTATGAACTGATCCTGGTTATAGGAACAACCTCTATTTGAGAAACAAACAATCTCGAGGCCTCCATAAAAAAAATAAAAACCACTTCACCTAGAAGTTCATAATGAAGTCTTCTGAGGATGACTCGATACTGGTCAAAACCTCAAAGCACCAAGTGCCTAAAAATTTCCAATAAAAACTCTGAACCATGAGGAATCATGATGGTTCCCTTCCATGGTAAACCTCCATGAGAACGCGTCCACTCGATCACCTACACATTCTTCTGAACCTCCATGGTCAAAGAGAGAAACTTTTCTCATAACTCTTTCTAAAATTCGACCCATGAAATGTATACCTCTTTCCACTCACCAAGATATTGTATCCTCCATGAATGTACAACTCCATGCATCTAATGAAATGAAATAGTGATTAGGTACTTTGTCAAGTCCTGGATCAAATTGAAATATATTTCATGATCCTCTAACCAAATAACTATCTATAAATCAGATAGGTTTCCCTCACACATCCCAAAAGAATACTGAAGAATAGTGTGAAAAATTATCTTCCATTGATCATCCCCATTAACTATATCAACACTTCAACGATCAACTATATCAAAATTTTAAACCACTACTTCCTGAACTACAAATGGATGATTACAATGATCCATAGATAAAAGGGAAACATATATTTCCTAATCTCGAAAGTATATAATTTTATTAAGATTTATTTACTTCATTTTATCCTTCCTAAAAACGACAATTTGAAATAAGAACACAAGTCAATCGTGCTTCATGTACCTCTCCTAGGTCTCTACCCTACAAGTAGTGCCACCTCACATGGTCATTTGGTAGGCTCAATGTTCCAGTGTTTGGTCTGGGGGGGTGCTAAAAGTCTTCCCTGACCAATGTCATGAACCAATATAAAGTGACATAATTTCCTCACCAACCCATTCTATACTCACTATTAATAACTATATATCTCATCATATACCTTAACCAAAACCTTTTATACCACTCTCTCATGACCCCTCCGTCTAAAGGTACCCCTCCTAGGTCATAAATGAAGGAAGAGAGACAATGAATCCAAAGCCCCACCTCCGTAGGCCCAAGGGTGGAAATAATCACTGAGGGTATAAAAATATCAATATGGGGGGAATAACCCTCTATATATATATGGAATTGGGAGATAATATATTATTTATCAATGAAATACATGACATGATATAAAAGAAAGTAACCAAAAAAACATCCCACAATGAATTTATAATGTGAAAAAATACAAAATTCTCTAACGCATGGATTTCCACATAGTCCTCATAGAAACCTAAAACAATTATATACATGGGGGGATCATACTATTATACTCAATAGGAAACCCAATTTGTATCATGTACATGTAAAAAAATAATACTAACACACTAGTGAGAAAATAGAAGGAGCAACATCACCAAAACAGGTCAACTAACCAAACCCATCCTCACCAAGGCTCGGTCACCGAATAGAATATCAATGTATAATAACATATAATAAGAATGTTGATAAAATGGAACCAAAAAACACTTTTCCAAAAAATTTACACTCTCACATCCCAACATTAAATGTCCTAGCACTCCTATATCTTTCATATCACATTACATCACATCACATCTCTCCTGTGGACACCTAGTCCCTTAGATCACATCACATCACATCTCACCTTCTGACAACCTGGTTATCACATTATATTTAATCTATCCTATAGACACCTAGTCCATCAAATCACTTCTACAACCACATAACCAGATTAGTAGGGTATAATGAACATGAAGTACATCAACCTTGTTCTCTCCTCCTATCATGCATGACCCTCACTCTACACTATCTCATCATCTCATCAACCAACCATCACTAGTGAAATTTAAATTTTTTC
The DNA here is from genome assembly GCA_963277665.1 of Viscum album. Lineage (NCBI taxonomy): Eukaryota > Viridiplantae > Streptophyta > Magnoliopsida > Santalales > Viscaceae > Viscum > Viscum album. The sequence goes on from OY728155.1 coordinate 807,181,861, forward strand.
TATCAAAGAATGAGAAAATCTAACTCACATGGAAAAGAGATAATGGAATATTGGGTATCCAGTCATCTATCCTCACCATTGGGATGCTGGGAAGAACACCCTGAAAATATCTACTTGTCGGAATGAGGTCCTCGACAAGGGTAGGGTGCATATAAAAATGATATGAAACATATAAGGTAAAGATATATAAATCCACACACAAGACAATCCAATGGGTTTAGAAAAAGTACCTCAATCATATCATAACATCACCACCCAACTTCACAATACTTCTACTTTTTCTTCCACCAAAAAATTGCACAACACCACATAATATGCCACAAGAAATATCCACATCCCACCCTTTCCTTTTAATTAATCCAATTTAAAGATTTAACATTAACAATTAATTACCTTATCCATACCATTCATCTAATTATTTCAATGTTTTCATTTCACATTTATCAACAACAAAATTTAACCACACTTCCCATTATTATTTCAAGAATTTATCAACTATTTCAACCCATTCCATTTCAATTCATTTCATTCCATATTTCATTATTTACCATTTATTCCATTATTACCCATGCGACTAGCACAATACAACAACCACCCATCTTTCTCATTCCAATAAGCACAAATCACATCCCTTTCATAGCCATGTACACTTTACACACCTCATCTTATTACTAAAACCCAACACATCACAAGATCTACATACCACGCCTCATCTCATCGTCACTGCCCCACACATGACAATAGTTACATACCACACCTAATCTCATCACCACCTCCCCATGCATCATATTATCCAAATCACCCCCACACATTACAAAATCACACACATATTAAAAAAATATTTCACATTGATTACACATCAACTACATACCACATATTCACATAGGATTTTCCATATTCATTTAAGGGGGTTTCATCACATTTCACTTTTCTTTTAAAGTGATTCTCACATAAAACATAATTTTCTAGGGGAAACCAATTCATTATCCATATATAATCAATAATCCATTTTAATCCAGGTGATAATGTAATGATCTCAACCCCAGTACCTTAGATTCAGTGGTTAAATTATTACATTAAAACTATATACAAGGAAACACATCCAATAAGGGAAGAATATTTTATTAGTATTTGTAAATTAGATACATACTTGAATCTCACTTACATTTAAAAACATAAAAAATAATAATAAATTTTATTTTAGAATATCAATATTCTCTTTAGACTATCCTTCATATCAACCATTTTACACTACTTAGTTTCATGGGATAAGGAAACCAAGAAAGGGTGAGATTAGATTCTTAGTAAGGTTTAGGTCCAGTAGAATATATCTTTAATAAATAAGACATAATAAATATGTAATGGTGTGTAAATGATAACCCCTTTAATTTAATAAATAACTTGATAATGAATATTAATATGGTATAAGTAAATTGAAATCAAATTATGTCCTATAAATAATCACATGAGCTTGGAACTTATCCATGGATATTAAAAAATCACATGGAAAATAATAAATTATTTCATAATGATGGAAATCATAATAAAGGAAATCATAAACAAACCATAAAGGCATCATGCCAGAACATATTACATAAATGTTAAGGCCTAAGCCAAATACCCAAACTAGATTGTCTCATAATATTTATCGATGCATTGAGTGGCTATATAATTAGGGGTCCCACCCATCACCTAATAATTCCAATGAATTCATTATGTGAATAAAAATTAAAACTTAATCAACATTCCTCATTAAAAAAGTATGTATAGGATGAGATAGCATATATAATTTCAATACTTTCCCCAGTATAACTGATCATAACTAATCCAGAGAAAGAATAAATATGGCATCATTAAAAAATATCCCCTGTATAGAATTAAAGGTCTATTGTTATTGAGGAATATAAATACTATAAATATATCATTATAAGCATTCTAGAGGAAAAATGCCATCTAAAATTGAAATCCATTTTTAAAAAATAAAAATATATCGAATATTTGCAAATATATTTTCTTTTAAAATATTCATGGAAACTTATCGATGAGGCTTCATAGCATTGACTATTCACGATAACAGGAAATTGTTTTAGGCTGACTATGATAAAATAAAGAGTTCTTTCACATTTTTGGAAAAGTAAAAAATTCCTTCCTTGGAAAATGACAGAAGATTCCTTTTAAACCATTTTTAAAAAATTAAAACATGGGTAAAAATATATTTAATAAAAAAATGTATAATAGTAAAAACATTATTTAAAAGCTTTTAAATAAAATATGGAATGGAAAAAATGATTCTTGACTGAGTAGTGAAACAATGTTTTTTCCCTCAAAAAATTGGTTTCTTAAGTACTTAAAGAGTGTAAAATGAATGGAAAAAACTTTTAATTTATATATTATACTATATTATAAGAAAATATATTAGTTTTAACATATAAATATCAAATAATTCCCCCAGTGGAGACTTAAACATAAAAAATCCTGAATAATGGTGAGATAGTGAAATAAACCCTTGCCACATTGGTAACTTCCAAATCATAGCCCCCATGAAAGAAATAAATTAAAATGAAATGTTAAATTACAATAATATAATGATATTCAAGATATAAAATATCAAAAGTTCATTAAATTCACCTCATAATATAAGGTAGGTGTATAACATAACATGTGTCTCAAAGACGACAATTTGAGATGGAGAACCCTTACAAAGATCATATCATCGAAGTGAGATTAAATCAATGAAGTGATTATGTGTAAAAAATGTAAATACAAATAAAAAAATTGTAAATAAAACATAAAATAACAAAAATTCATTACACATGTTATCTAATAATATCCATGACAATAAATAAGTAATATATTAAAATAAAAAGAAATTGAGTTATGAAAGCCCTTACCACTTAGTAACATTCAATTAAAATCCCCTTGGATAAAATAATTTTAATTGAAACATAAAATACCATTAATTTTGAGGGATTCATGATATAACATATAAAATTAGAAATATATACACCTTATAAAATAATCTAGGTGAAAAACATTAAAATATGCCCCAATGAAAAGAAATTGAGACAAAATACCATACCTCAAGACTAATTCATCATGTAGGTTATTTATCTTATGAATGATAAACATATATTAAGTATTTACTTGATTAATAAAATTTTTAATTACCATTATTACTTTTATTTTATTTTATTCCTTGTTATATTTAATTACCAAATCAATTAAGTTCATATCAAATGTTTTGACAATATTCAGTTCATATGTCCAAAATGTCTTCTGTTGTTTGACTATGGTAAAAGTGGACATTATTTTATAATATAAAAAATAATAATAATGATTTAGTTATAATTTTTTTACATAAATTATAATTTTTAAACAAACTATAAAACATGGTCATGAAAAATGAACTACATTACAATCATAGAGACAGTAAGTCATACGTGCACATGAGTAAAGTTCCATTTTTAATCGATCATAATGGATTGAAAATAAGTACTATTTTATCTTTAAATAATGTAAATTATAACATAAATGTAATATTATTTAGTTTAATACACTTATATATAGTATTAATTTGATTTTGTTACAAAAAATGAATCATATCGCTTTGTGGTTATAGTAATCAACATGTACTCATGAACAATGTTATCATTAATAAATGAATGTAAACATAAGAAATTATATGAAACATTATATTTAATTAATAATAAATATTTAATTAATATCATATATATATATATATAGTAAATACCTAATTAAAACTGACCATGGGTGGTGTTGATGGAAAACAAGTTGCATCGGTTCCTGAGGCCGTAGTCTGTCGTAAAATGAAATGATGTTTTAATTTATTATTTTATGAAAGAGGATATAGATATATTGTATTTAATTAACATAAAAACATATAATTATATGGTAGAGACTTATGGTATTATATATTAATGTTTTGATAATATTTTAAATAGATAGAATAAGAAATAAAACAAAAACAATCGGTCATGAATGATGCATCTTATTCTGAAAACCTCTTTAGGTTTACACTAAAATCCTTCCAATGATTTTTTATAATAAAAAAACCTCTAGAATGTGTTAAAAGAAGTATTGAATGTATTTTTTATGTTTTTTATGAACAAAATTTATTTTTTATTATGAATAAAATATGGTGGAATGTACTCTTTTATAAGTGAGGGGAGGGCCCCTTTTGGAAATTCCAAAAGTATAAAATTAATATAAATTTATTTTCATATTAAAATGGATAAAATTTGATAAAATTAAAATATAATATATGTATTAATATAAATAATCTCACACAATAAATAATTAAAAAATTTAGTGTATTATTTTCACTATTTTCTTTTAGTTTTAATCATTGTAAACCCTTTTTGACAATTACCATGGTAACAATGTTTTTACTTTTTAGGCATCAATATAATTATGATAAAAGAAAAATTGGTCCATTATTAGACCATAGATGATATTATTAAACATATAGAAATCATTTTTTTGATGATGTTATTTTTAATATTTTTAAATCATTTAATAAATTATTATTTATTATAGAATAACTTTAATGTCATTTTTGAAACTATTCATTTTATTTAACTTTGAAAATAACATGAAAGAGAATAAATTAGAATATAATATTTTTAAACATCACTAAAATTTTAAATTTACCTAAAAACAATTAAAACACAATAATTTATCCAATTTATATTACTTTGAATATTTTTAATATCTTTTATTTTATTTTTCAATTGATTAAATAAATATTATGGGAGCGTTGAATAAGAATTGAAGGTAATTATTTCATTACTAAAAATTAGAAATAAATTACTATTATAAAAAAATAATTTATATTTAGAATTAATATTTATAACTAAATATAATTTTTTTTTATCCCTATCATAAATTATTATAGCTATTAAAAGAAAAAAACTGACATTTTGTTATTATCTTTTATTTAAAAATTATAAAGGTCCAAATAACAGAAATTGGGAACCAAGGGGCCATATATTATATTATTAGACATAGATGGACGAACTAAACTGATCAAATATAAAAAATTAAAGTGTTATGAACAATATTTAGTCTTTATTGTATTATATTTAACTTTAGTTTCTCATTTACTCTTTTACCATGGTGATAAATTTTTAATATTTTTACAATTCATTTTGAAAAAAAAATTAAGTTAAGTATATAAAAAATTATTAATTATGATGATTCCAAATATAAAATCCTTTTTAAAAAAATTCAAAATCTTTAATTTTCAAAAAATAATTTTATAATTATCCTGCATAGTGTGATAAAAACGGTTTTTTGATGAAGAAAAATGACATTTATATCTAAAAGTATTTGTATACCAAGATCAAGTATAATTTAGGTAAATATGTAATTATTTATTTTATTTATATCTAATTAGACTTATATTAATTTATGATCAAACTCAAAAAATTATGTGGCTTTTTGAATGGTAATAAATAAATGTTTTACAAAAAAAATTGTATTTTTAACTATTCACTAAAAAATCAATCTTTTGAGAGAAATCACAAAATTTAACCATAAGATAATTTTGATATGGTGATTTATAAAATATATCCTTATTATTAAATACCATTACTAAAAGTGACATAAATTAATTATATTATCCACACACAATAATCAATACAAATAATTTTTGAAGAAAATGTAGTTGTTAAGCATGAAATATCTTTACTAAAACTTTTGTGCAAATTTTATGATAATTAATAAATATATTTGTAGTGATTTGGAACCTTATGTATATTTCATATTTTGGGTAATCTTATTTGTACCTACCAATTCAACAGCTAGGTTATAATGGTCATATTAAAATAATATATTTTACTAGTTGTTTAAGCTCGATGTTTCATCTCATATATGCTATCAAAAAAATGTTCGTTTAAAATATGAGGTTGTTATACTCTCCATGCATTAAATCAGTTAAATACTTATGATTTTAAATTTTTCTTGGAAATCAGGGGTTTTAAATTTGAATATTTCTTTTTTGGAAAACCCAATCCTAATATTGTTAATAAAACATCCTCTTAAAAAGTGTGAAATGGAAATGCGAAGGTTATCTATAATAATAGAGAACATTGTTTCCAAAAAAAGAGAAAATTAATGGGAAGTAAAAATATTATCATGCATGAGAAAACTAATACCCAAGGACTAATAGATTGTGATATAGAACTTGGATAGAATAAATTTAATGATCAAAAATCCATATATCAGTGATGGGTGAAAAGACAATAAAATCATTGGAAATTATCATAACAAGTTAACATTTTTATTTCGAGATATTATTCCTACAGTTGAGGGATTATTTTACTTTCAAGATGAATAACACTATAGAATATACTTACTTGATATATTTTTGTTTCATGATCATTATTTCATCCTTTGATTGTGATTTGATCAATATCCACTTCATTTATTACTCTAAGAAAGGAATATCCATAATGAATTTCTATGTTTAAATTACTAAAATTAACCTTTAACAGATCATATAATCTATAAAATAATAACATTTTCTTCTTATTATATTTAATAAAACCAAAAATATTCAATAAACATAAGATAATACCTAAAATTAATAAAAATTCATATAAAGAAATAATAAATTAGTCAAATAAAATAAACAATAAAACCAAAGCTTTAACATAGATAATTCCATAAATAAATAACCCTACATCCTAATTAACCACAATAACCTCAACATTAAAGAATGTTTTAAACTCAAAGGTTATCTCATACCTTTCACCTTACATGTCAAAATACATAATAACATTCATCCAAATTAATCTTTTATGTTAAACCTAATGGTTATATATATACATATATATCATCCTAATAAAACATATCTTATAATATCAATAATCACCTCAAACCAAAATGATTCAAAAATATGTGATAGTATAATAATTTTCTCAAAATATCGATAATCATTTAAAGAATCCCATCACATAATACCTCAAAATAATTATCTATTTTTTTAAACATATAAAGAACTTTAAACTTATCGTCACAATATAATTTATATATATCCCATATCACTACGGCATATCATATGTTTGCATGTCTTCTATTCCATAATTCATCAAAATGGTTCATAGAGAAAATTGGAATTAATCCAAGCATATCCTCTATGAGTGTCAAACCATGTACACAGTAAGGGAACACTCACCATGAACCATAATGATGGCCAAGATATACTCAGCCAAATATTTTTAGGCTTATTACCCCTTATGCATCTATGCCAAAATCACATTAACTTATAGTATCCAGATAGGGATGTATTCATTGGAAAACCATATAATATTTACCTTAATAAAAACTTCATCATTTTAACATATAAGTATACATATACTCTGAGTTTTTTATTGGTTTATTTTCCATAATATATGTTTTAATAAATCTAGTTCATGAGGTTTTTTCTAAACTTCCTCTGATACCAACTATAAAAACTCTAACCATAGTAAACTAGATTCAGGGGTCACTTAATTAAATTATCATAAGATTCAATAAAACACATCGCAAATGACCAAATATTTTAGTAGTTTTGATAAACTATATGCATAATTGAATCTCACATATATTTTAAAATATAAAAAACATTTTATTTTCTTTGAGAACGCCAATATTATATATATTATATCATTTAATATCAATCATTGTACACTTCCTAGTTTCCTAGGGAAAGAAAATAAAGAAATAGTGAGATTATTTTTTTAGTAATGGTTATGTACAGTAAAATATATATTGAATAAAGAAAACATAATCAATATGGTAATGTAAGTAACTGAAAACATATTTAATTTAATCAATAACTTGAGCATGAATAATAATATGTAAGGAGTAAATTAAGATCAAATGATTCTATATCAATAATCACATGTTCTTGAAACATATCCAAGGATATTAAGAATATTCACATGGATAATAATAATAGATTTTATAATGATGTAACAAATAATGTGAGACATCATAAACATACATCCAAGGCCTCATTACAAGACATGTTATATTAATGGTTAAGGACTCACCAAATACCCAAACTAGTTTGTCACATGAGGGATACTATTGAATCTAGATTATATGTAATTCTTGGACCCACAAATCACCTTATAAGTTCAATACATTAATTATATAAATAAAAACTACAACTTAATTAATATGCCTTATTCAAAAAAAATGTTCCATATAAGAATAACTAGCATACGTAATGTCAATACCTTCCCCAATAAAATTTATTATAACCCATCTATATCAAAAATAAGTATTGTATCATTACAACATATCCTCAGTAGAGAATAAATGTAAAATCTTGACTGAGGAGCTACTAAATGGTTCCCCAAGCCAGTGGGTCATGTGGCCTCAAGCGCGCCTCCTCATATGCTTATGGATGCCAAATAGCATTGAGGGTCCAAGGTGGAATTGTGGGAATTCTATACCCTCATGATCAGAGTAGAATTGTGGTGAAATAAATAGATAATAGAATGGAATAATCATAATAACAACTGATAGCAATAACTTCTTAAGTACAACATCCAATATCATATACAAAATGATGTAATGTCAAATATCTATCAAAAGGTATCATGCACACAAGGAAGCAGGCATCCAGCAAAATAAGTGTATCAAACGATCAAAAAGACTGAAAATTATATCTCCAATAGAATCATGAGCTCTAGATCGGTCCTATTCTTCCCTACACTTATACTATAAACAATAAAGCACCAATAACTTGGTGATTTCCCCTATCCCTACCTCCATCCACATAATCTACCCAGGTACCGTTGATTTCCTGGATAGGGTGTGCGATAAACACAATATACCACCAAAAACGGTGTCTATAATTTTCTAGTCAGTGCATATAATATTAGATGTGAGTGGATATAATGATGTTCAATAGTAACAAAAACAGTAAAAGGGACATCTCTGGTTCTTTAAGGACACTGAGCTAACACTAACTGCTTTGGACCATGTCAAAAAAACCTCTGAAGAAATTTCATCATAGAAATACACATATAAGTGTGTATAGATGTATGTATGTATATGAAAAATGTATTTTGGTACATATATATCCATGTATACACATACATAGAGATATCTAGGAACTGAGGCATAACTTAGGCATCCATATCTAGTCACTAGAGTGTTATAAGTTGTAAGGGTTTCCATGTCTAGGTATCACAAGTATAAGGTTCCCCATGACCGAGTATCATATGTGTAAGGAATTACATGTTAACGTATCATAATATAGGGATTACATGCCCAAGAATCACAATATAGAGAATCCATACATGTATTTCATAATAGTAGGGATTCTATGCCAATATATTGTAGGTATAAGGTTCTCCATGCTTGTATCTCATACAAGTTGGGACACCATGCCCATATAATGTAGGTGTAAGGGTCTCCATGCTCGTATCTCAAAAAAGTAGGGATTCCATTCCTATGTATTATAATAGTGGGGGCATTATGCTTGTTTATCATAGGTGTAAGAGATGTCATTACCATATCTCATAAAATTAGGGATGACATACTGGTATATCATAATAGTGGGGACATCATGCCCTTGTATCACATATGTAAGGGATTCCATGCATGTATCTCATAAAAGTAGATATTCCATTCCCATATATAATAATAGTAGTAAGAAGTCTATATCTTGATGAATATCTAATAGGCAGTTAATAGTTCTTTAACGTTCCTCTTTAATAAGGGAGTAACCATTGTTATATTTAAGAAAGTGACATGGTCAAACCACCAACTTCCTATTCAATTCATTACATACCCTCATTTAAAAGTCACGCCAAAACAATATAAAATATTTTTTTTACACCAAATAATTTATAATTAAAAGGAAATTCCATATTTACACCTCATAGGGTTTCAATAAAAAATGGGGACCAATACCAATAATATTAAAGGGATTCTAGTTTATTTCATGCCATGATATTTAATCAAACATAGTTTCTATATATTTTTAAGGAAATGCACAGAGAATCTAGAATATAGTATCTCAAAACATAGGATAAACTCATAGTACTAGAATAATAATTACTAGACCTCGTAACTTATACAAGTAGATGATCACTCATCTATTATCTATAAGGGTTGGTATCCTGAGAACCAACTGTTTTGTACTTTGATTACATGATTGTTCACTTACTATATATTGTTCATTGTTCTGCATGACTATAATATAATAATGTCCTGGAATATTTGTTGCATTAATAAAGTCATGGAAGATCCCCCTAATATGGGAACCTTAAAATGCTATAACAATATTTTTAAATAAAGTTTTGTGGTTGGATGACATACTATGATAGGACACATAGTATACAGACCATCATGTACGAGTACTAGGAAGAAGGCGAGACTCTCTCTCATGGAGTTCACACTTGGTAATCTCCAAGATAGGATATTATGAGAACAAACCTGCCAGTAGTAATTCCTCATGTCTTGGTGTCACCGGACATTACTATCTGCGAGCGTGTGTAATGGTCCTTGGATTGGAAGATCATCATTAACTCATGTCATAACTCACACACTTGGATTTACTGACAAAAACTGTCACGCAGAGAGTTGGCAGGAAGTAGGGTATGTTGGGTGCGTAACGAGTGACATGTTGTTAATGGATAAGTCGAAGAAGGATTTTTCCCTTCCATTTATGGAAGTTGATATCTCGGCCCTTTGGTTGAAATAGAACTGTCGCATGAAATTCCATGGCCATGGTGTAAACGATAAGTTTATTTTAGGTAGTCAAAGAATGACAGATCAAGCATATAGGTTTATGACAATTCCATGAAACCTACTTGATGAGATATTGAGACAAAGGGATTAAATTACATGGTATGAGGTTGTATGAGGTGATACATCAATGCGGCGTCAACTTATTTCTCTTGGGTGCCTTGACCCATTGCTATATAGTAATCTTGGACTTTAGGAAAGCCCTCCTAATGCTAATGTGAAAGGGGCCTAGAGGGTCACACACTAAGTGCATTCAAGTATCTCAAGTAGAATAAAGATTATTCCTTTAATTGGTTTAATAATTATTCAAGGAAGCTTAAATTGTTTTAATGTTGGAAGAAGAATAAAATAAAACAAGTACACGTCGTGTATCAATGATTACACGTCGTGTAGTTTTATTTTGAAAACATGTACATGCCATGTATTTATTAATACACACCGTGTAGTTTTTTCAGTCGGGATTTTGAGGAAATATCATTTTATTAAATGATATTTATTATAATCAGTGTGGGCGCATGTCAATGAATTAATGACTCGACATGGGGTTTTGAAAAGAGAGTTAATGAAATAAATAAAACACGTAACACATTTATTTATTGTCGTAACTCTACAACCTCAAACCCGATTATAAATATCATCACAACGCCAACTCTTTTCCTAACCCAAGAGAATCATTACGCACAACAATTCTGGAGAATTATTTCAAGGCCAAAAAAACCTCTTCCTCCAAGTACGCTCTCAAGACCGAGAGAGATCCTCTTCCATCGGATCAAGATGATCTAAGGAAGACAACAAAAGCAAAGCTTTCTCCACGCTAGAACCCGGATACTCCTTTGGTGACATCCAGAGATACGAGGTTCATGTTTGGATCACCGCTAGAGGAAGTCTACACTTGGCTCCTACGATGCAACGATGAATCAAATCAGAACATTATCAACAATATCAATGAAGAAAGAACACCAAAAGGTACTTCTTTTCAATTTATTAAATTAATTATAATCAACCTATAACGATCCTTGTTTTTGGTTCTGGGACAAACCTTCTTCTTTGTCTATTTCTGTGATTCAATCCGTGGAGACTGGAATTTATCGTCATATTGATCCCGGATTGATCATTATTAATGACAAGAAGCCAAGTGGCACACCCACCCATGTGCTTCTGCTGCACCCAGAACCTTCAAATGGTATCAAAGGGAGGTTATAACATTGATTATAGTTATTTAATTTTCATTGATAATTTACGCATTTATATTTGATTCAATTTGAAATAAATCGTTCTATAAATCAGAATAAACAAGATCTATTCTTCCTCCTTCGTTTCTCTATTATATCACAGAAATGACCTTTTAATTTTAATTTTTGATTAAAATAAAAACTATGAACTCATCTGGAGGAGCTACTCTTTCTGTCTGTACAACATGGGATTACAAGAAATGTAATTAAAACTACACGTCGTGTACTTAGGTTCAACGAACCAGAACTGGTCCTCCAAACCACGCCATGTGAATTGATTATGCCTAAGTATTAATCACGCCGTGTTGACACGAATTAAATGGCGCGTGGGAACCGGAATACACGGCGTGTATGTTGGATCAACAGGCCATGTAGTCCGATCTGGCCCAAGTGAAACCGTGTACAAAAGAGAAGTCGTGTACCACGTACACGGGATCGCCAGGCCGGTTACCACCTAACAAGGAAGTACATGACATGTATGATTTATCTACACGCCATGTACTCTAAAATTTCCAAAGTATAGAAAACACGCCAAAGCCCCCGACCTGTACTTTGGATAAAAGGTGAAAAGAAATACACGCTGTGTAAATATAAACTACACGCCATGTACTTTCGATAAATTTCACAAAGTTTCCTCCAAAAGTACAAAGTTATGTACAAGGGATATGGATGAGAAGAATCTCAAGGAAATTTAGAAAGTAATTTAAGATAAAGAATTGATTAATTATAATATCATAATTAATTGAATTCGAGCGCGACTTACCTTAAATAATAGAACGATTAAAAGAATTTGAATATGCATAAAATTCATTGCATGTTATGGATGATCATCAGCTAGACCAAAGAACCTTTGTATGTACGTATGGTTTCATTTAAATTTGTTTAATTTAAATTTCTTGGCATGCGAGCCTTCTTCCAAAAAAATGTAGGGCATGCATGCCTGTGGTTTCTTTAATGTAAACCCATGTTATGGAGGATCTCCCAAGTTAGAGGAGACAGTTCAAAATCCCAAGCTGCGGCGAAACCAATACAAGAAGTTACAATGGTCGATAGGTGGGAGCTATAGAACACGAACCATCGGGTTCAATGTGTTTTTCCCTAGGTCATGGTTAGCTTATCAAAACCGTAAGATAAGCTAACCAATAGAATCTCATGATCATGCCATCTTATTTTATTTATGTCTGTTTTCATGGTTTATTTATTATGTATGTGTTGTCGCGATCACATAATTAATAAAATGAACAATCATGAAAAGATGGAATAAAATAAAAACCAGACTATGCATAAACTTTATCAGAACATGGTTAATCATTTAACCAAGCATCACTTAATATTAACAAGTATGTGATAATGCGAAACTACACATAATGAATAAAATCCCTCAAATACCAAATTATGTTAGACGGAGCCTTCCATTACTTGATTAAGGGGAGGACTCAATAAAACTATGTGTTTGACCAAACCTTGTTGGGATACTTACTTTTATAAATAAAGCCCTTATGAAAGGTTTTGGGTTGACTTAACCATATCACATCAAGAGGAGTATCCCTTGCTAGACTTGATGTAATATTGGAGGCAAGAGTTGAGGAAATCCAAGTCAGGATTTCAGGATTAGGGAGTCTACTCAACAGATCAAGGAATTGTAAGCTCACAGTTGGCAAAGAACTACCTAACTAAATACCTTCGATAAGATTGACCAGCCCTTGTTGGGGTTATGCGAAGGGGAATATAAATCCTTGCAACTAGAATGTCAAAGAAACTGAACATTATGAGTTCAATGGTGAGGGCCATTGGGACTTGATTAAATAGTGGGAGAATTAATAAATTCATTTATTATTTTTCATAAAATGTAATCAAGAAAGTACTGATAAATCTGCTCTTTTAATTTGTAGAATCAAAATGACAAACTCGTCAACCACATTTTCTCTGCGATCAATATTGGATAAAGAAAATATCCTCACCGGCAGTAACTTTCAGTAATGGTTTAGGCGCCTTCGGGTTATCCTACGCCATGAACGGATGTTTTACGTGTTGGAGTCCTCAATTCCTGATTCTCCTTCCCTAGGGGAGAGTGATGAAGATTTCCTAGTCTATGATCAACATTTGAACGATGCTCTCGACTTTCAATGTTTGATGCTATCATTGATGTCTAGTGAGCTCATGAAGTCTCATAAAGACATGGATTCATATAGCATGCTCGAGCACCTCCATGGTCAATACCAGGAGAGATAAAGACAGGAAAGGTTTTCACTACTATAAAAACAGGCATTAAAAGCACTAAAATGGGCTTTAACAGCGCTAAAAAAGCGTTGTAAAGCTGGGCGCTGATAAAGGGGGTACCCCTTTATCAACGCTAAACAAGCGCTTCTTTAGCACTGATAAATGATTGTTTTATCAGCACTCCTTTAGCACTGATAAACTTATCTTTTATCAGTTCTTCTTTAGTGCTGATAAAGGTGTAGTTTATCAGTGCTTTGTTAGTGCTGATAAAATCACTATTTATCAGCGCTAAAAGAGAGCTGATAAATGCCCTCTCTACTACTCTGATAAATCTGCAACAGCACACCCGAACACCTGCAAAAAAACAGCATCTCAATAAGACAATTAAAGCAAGTATACCCATACAAAATTAACTCATAAATCATAAGCAAATTAGACCAAGTATACCCATACAACAATTATACACGTACACCATTAACACATAATTTATAAGCTAATCATGTACTTAAAGAAATCAACTCAGAATTCAGGGGGTTTGGGGGCTGTTCAAGGGTTTGGGGTGGCTGTCCAAGGGGGGGTAGGGGGTATCCGGGGGGCTTTCCAGTTCAATCCTAAGGCTCCACATGGGTGTGTTTTATCAAGACATAAATCTTTGGACTTTTCTCTATCCACTATGCATCATGTTCTCAACCTCAAAGAATTTATAAGGTTTTTACACACACTGAGGTGCACATACTTGGGGGGGGGGGGGGGTTGAATCTCATTAATAAACCCCCAATATTAAACCTACAATAGGCTATTGTAAGTGCATGAACAGGAAATATGCACAACCTAGTTGAGAAAGAACTGGAATAAAACTAATAAAAACTCATCATTGATCCTCAAATCCATGACCATGATTAAACCCAAATTAATTTTCCAAGTACTGATCTTTTACCAAGCATTTCACAAGGATCGTGTCGACATTATAAAAATATAGTTTAACCAAGTCCTACCACATCTACATCAAGACACATTGATTCTCAAGTATTAAAGCTTGATCAACCATACCTACTTCATATAATGTTAGGGATTCTCTGAGTACATCATAGGAACCACACAAAACATATAATATAACATGGTCTCCCCACTATATACATAATTATCATTGACCTCCAATATGTGAGTTGATTTATACTCCATCATGGAAATCCACTTATGAGAGTTTTCTCATCCAGGGAATACCCTCAACAGTATCTTAGACCACCCATATGTGTTCTTCCAATTCTGAGGCATAAGACCTACAAGGATCTCATCCATATACTATGGGAGTACCCTTATTTAGGGAATGATACTAAGAAGAATATATTATTTACCATATGAAAGTATTATCATCCAAATAATAATCCCAAGAGGCATATCAACCCTCCAATATGGGTGTATACTCATTTGAGGCATAATCTATATAATCATCTCAGCCCTCCCCTATGGGATTATTTTCATTTAGTGAATATTACTGATAAGAATCTCATCACACTCCTATGGTTGTATTCTCATTTGGGGAATAATACCTATATACATCTCATCCCTCCCCTGTGAGAGTATTCTCATTTAAGGAATAAGACCCATAAGCATATCCACCCTCCCAAATGGGAGTATTTTCATCCAGATATAAGCCCATAAGTATTATAGACCCAAACACATGACCACCCTAGTATACCAGGCCAACCATGACTTGATATATATGAGGAACCTAATATATCACATGTCATGACCCCCTATATAAAAGATCAATGCAATCTGAATGCGTTTGGTTGGATTTCTCTAGGTCAGTTGTTGTTTTCACTTAAAATCTTGTCCATTTTAAACAAAATAGAGACCCTTTGAGTGATAGTGGCCACACCGTGCATCAGATTGATACAGGGTTGACTCTTACACGTCACCAAGCACCCTTGGATTGTTCTTATAAAAGATCAATGCAATCCAAATGCGTTTGGTCGGATTTACGTAGGTCAGTTGTTGTTTTCAATTAAAATCGTGTCCACTTTAAACAAAATAGAGACCCTTTGAGTGATAGCGGCCACACCGTGCCTCGGATTGAGGCGAGGTTGACTCGTACATGTCACCAAGGACCCTTGGATCGTTCTTATAAAATATCAATACAATCCGAATGTGTTTGGTCAGATTTCCATAGGTCAGTTATTGTTTTCACTTAAAATCTTGTCCATTTTAAACAAAATAGAGACCCTTTGAGTGCTAGCGTCTACACCGTGCCTCGGATTGAGGAGGGGTTGACTCTTACACCTCACCAAGGACCCTTGGATCATTCTTATAAAAGATCAATGCAATCCTAATGCGTTTGGTCGGATTTCCGTAGGTTAGTTGTTGTTTTCAATTAAAATTGTGTCCACTTTAAACAAAATAGAGACCCTTTAAGTGATAGCGGCCACACCGTTCCTCGGATTGAGGCGAGGTTGACTCGTACACATCACCAAGGACACTTGGATCATTCTTATAAAAGATCAATTCAATTCGAATGCGTTTGGTCAGATTTCCGTAGGTCATTTGTTGTTTTCACTTAAAATCTTGTCCATTTTAAACAAAATAGAGACCCTTTGAGTGATGGTGGCCACACCGTGCCACATATTGAGGTGGGGTTGACTCGTACACATCACTAAGGACCCTTGGATCGTTTTTATAAAATATCAATGCAATCCGAATGCATTTTTTCAGATGTCTGTAGTTCAGTTGTTGTTGTCACTTAAAATCCTGTCCATTTAAAACAAAATAGAGACCCTTTGAGTGCTAACGGCCACACTGTGCCTCGGATTGAGGCAGGGTTGACTCATACACGTCACTAATGACCCTTGTATCATTCTTATAAAAGATAAGTGCAATCCAAATGCATTTTTTCAGATTTCCGTAGGTCAGTTGTTGTTTTCAATTAAAATCGTGTCCATTTTAAACAAAATAGAGACCCTTTGAGTGGTTCAGCATTCTTTCATGTTTCTGGTGCATATCATCTCTTAAAATGGGAAAATGACTCATTGGAGAAAGGCAATTTTATTTAATAACAATTACAATTTTCCTACGAACATTTACATATAGCAATGTTTCATCTTTTGATCCCCTTAACCCCTCTCAAAAATGACCACAAATTGTACATGTCCCCAAGTCAGATCTTCATTGTATTTGTGTAAAATCTTCCATCAGGTATGTGGCCCACTCGTTTCTGATCACATCTATATCGTCTTATGATTATGAGGATTTTTGGCAGTCATAGTAGTAATGAAAAATAAAAAAATTAAGAATTAATAAATAACTTAAATGAACTAGTAGTTGTTTTTAAAAATACCTCTATAGGGATGCTAGTTTGCTGATGAAAAATGATCTCTTTCATTAATTTACAAACATAATAACTGCAATCATTATCGTTTTTTTGTTTTGTACACTGCAAAAAAAATTTATCATTAGTAGAATAAGTAACTTGTGTTGATATGTGTTTGGATAGTGAAATTTTATTATATATACCCTAATATTTGTCCAGACGTAGTACTTGCTCGCCTCCTTATGCTTATCCCCTGGCCTCATTCATTTTTTATAGGATAATGATACATCGCCCTATCAGTAAAAGATAATATAAATTATATTACTTGATGTTTAGACCTAAAACGTAAGATGTAGTGTCGTACAGATTCACAAACTCCATCATGTGTGGTCGGTTTGATGGATATCCTTGCTTTGAATCTAGAAATTAAATCTTCGGAGTATCCAAGTTCATCGCAATTAGCAACCAATGTTTCCAAAAAACACAAAAAGGAATAAGTAATAAAATAAGTGAAAAAATAATTGATATGCTTTAATTATAGAGTATTACCCCTACATGGTTGGTATTAGGAAAAGTCTGTCATCTGTAATCTTGCGTTCAAATGTTTTCAGCAAGCCGTTCACTATTTCATCCCTTTTTTATATGGATCTATTTTTGTTAGGTGTGTTGATGTGATATGAGGACTAACCAGTCCAAATCTTGGCTCATGGTAAAATTCCTTCAATTTTTTTTTCATAAATGCGTCTTTCAACAATATAAAATGCATTTTGTCATAATTTTCATGCTAGATCAGATTTTGGAAAATCAATTCATGGAAACATACCTCATATATACATTTACAACTGTGATGCCTAGCTAACCGTTTTCAAGGATTTCTTTTACATTTTCAACAGAAACAAAATCTTGACTTTCCTCTCCGTATATATTCTCTTTTAAAACCACTATATGACTATTACCATCTTTTAGCTTCGTATCCACATGAGTCTTCAATGCTAGTAAATATGGAAAGAGAATAGGTGGTGTTATTGTGCTTTCAGTAGCTCCTTGGGATCAGTTGGTTGATCCTTTAGATGGTTTTGAGCCGATGTTTGTCACCCCCTTCCCTTTCTCCGTCTATAACAACAATCATTGGTCCAGACCCTTTTTTCATTAATTGTTAAGGGTTTATCTTGAAAAGAAAAGGAAATAAATACCTCTTTGTCCGCATGTACTCTTACAAGTTGTGACGGCCATGCAATGAATGTCCCAATAACCTTTTCAACCGTATGAATATCATCGTCATAATGTAGAATAGGTAGCTCTTCCTTTGGATCATGAGCTACAGTAATCGTCACTTTAAGATGATATTTCGTAAGTGGTCTATTATAAAGTGTGGCATCTGGGATATTGAACACTATATACCTCGCTACAAGGTGATAGGTGGGTGTTGATATATATAAATCACAATCATTATCACCCTGTAGAATATGAGTACAGAAAAATTATCATTGTTTGTCTGATTCATATTTAATGGGAACAATTATTAGAATATTGATTATCACGACTAAGATAGTTTTTTGAGGCGAATGGATCGCCTCAAAGCTGGTGGGGGGTGGGGCGGGATGTTCATGTGGCAGTTGTTCTTGAATTGTGGCTTCCCTTTGCTTCCCACCCATAAAAGTTTCTATCAACTCTCCCTGCCATTACAATTGTTCTTCAAGGGTTGCTATTTTTTCGCTCATTTGTTCCAATTTTTCATCTATATCATCCATTTTTTTCTTCTTCTCAAAATATGCTCAGGGTGTCACCCCAAACCCTGCACCTCTGAAACGACCGTATTTTTCTGGCTGCTTCAAATTCGTTGATAATAGGTCTGTATCAGCTACAGGAGTAGCTGATTCCTATGACTGTCGGATATAGGAAAATAACTAATTATTTTTATGTAATGGAAATTTTAAACAAATTATTTTATCGTCGTGTCATACTTACCCATATTTCCCACACTTTCTGTGTGTTCTCATCTACTAACTTCCCGTATTTGTTCACACGTGCCTCCCTCCATAGCACATGACATGGGACGGAAGTGCATTTGGTTTTAGACTCATCAATCTACATATAAACATAGAAAAATCATTATGATGTTGTTTATTGGCACCTAACAATATTATTGTAAATTTAAAATACGTCCCATTTTCTTTTCTAATGAAGTGTACCTCATCCTTTCTTTTCGATAGGGGTATGTTGGTTTTGAAGCACGTTCCTTATTTTCAGTACAGAGTTTCTGTTTCATAAATGAAATATTGACAATCAATGTGATAAAAAAAGGTATCCTCAAACAACGTATTATCACTCACAATGTACCTGAAACTTCTCATCCCCACAACGGCCAATAAATGCATCCCATGCTTCTTGGGATATCAGGTGAGTGTAGACAATGGGTGGGTGCGGGTTTATTTTACCTTTAGAATCTTTGAGGTGACATCTTGTTAAAATAGTGCAAAAACCTTGATGAATCTTTCCTGCAAGCCTTATTACATAATCCTTGTGTGAATCATCTACTATAAATGTACTCTGTAAGAGATTGAGAAGAGTAATAAATTGTTTCATTATTTTATTGTCTAGTAAATTAAAGAAATAAATTCATATTGTTACCGTAATTTCTTCCCAGATCACAGCCTTCAGCCCGGACACAACATGGTGCCATGAATCTATATAAACTGGCACGTGTTGTCGAGTGACAACTCCAATGTAGCCGCTAAACATAGCCTTGTTGGGATTCACATGTTTGCCTCGTGCATTCCATCCGACTTCAAATTTGATGCCTTTTCTTTTCGACTTAAGAATTTTGGATAACACCATCAAACTATGATGCACCTGTGATTTCTGTAATGCTGGTCCTTCATTCCCAACCATTTCAGCGATATCAACATCATCTATATGTTCATATAGAATGGTATCAACGACATGTGTTGATGGTTGTTAGACCTCAACACTAAGAGCATCAGGAGCCGCAGTAGCAGGAGCATCAGGAGGAGCAGCAGGAGGGGCAGCAGTAGCAGGAGCAACCAGAGCCGCAGCAGGAGCAACAGCAGCAGCAGCATGAGCTGCAGGAGTAGCAGCAAGAGCAACAGCAGCAGCAGCAGCATGAGCTGCAGGACAAGTAGCAGCAGCCGCAGCAACAGCTGGTTGAGAGACTTGTTCAGCCTCAAGGTTATGAGCATCAGAATATGCAGAAGTCATTATCTGAAAAATCGTTTGAACAGTTAATTCAGATTACATAAATTCAGTAATGATAAGATAATAACATGAGATAACAAGATCAATATTCCAAACAAAATATAACTTGTTTACTAAACTCTCTTTCTTTTTTTCAAAGGTTGAATGGATTTGGCACCTCTATCGACTATCTAAATCCCTTCATTGTGGTCTCCTCTAACATATAAAACATCATCTGCATTGGGACCGC
Source organism: Viscum album (assembly GCA_963277665.1). Classification (NCBI taxonomy): domain Eukaryota; kingdom Viridiplantae; phylum Streptophyta; class Magnoliopsida; order Santalales; family Viscaceae; genus Viscum; species Viscum album. The sequence goes on from OY728155.1 coordinate 807,202,835, forward strand.
TCCGAAATGATTGCGACGTACCACTAAAAGGATCATCCTCAACTGAATTTCTATTGGAACCTTTAGTAGTTTTGGATGATAAAAGAACAATCGACCACTTTCAGTTTGCGGGATCCGGAACATAAAAACTTATACCGCTTGTGATGCCATTATAAACTGTTCTTCTTTGTACCCTTCTTTACTAAAATCAACTTTCACAAATCCCCATTCATCTATTTTAACACCACTGTTGTTATCAATCCATTTGCATTGAAAAATTGGAAATTGGAATGTCGTATAATCCGACTCCCATATTAGTTTGATAATGCCAATGTATGACATATTTGCATAAATTGGATTTCTGTTCTTACTACCAGAAATATTCATCGCTTCAGCCACTAGTGTAACTCTACTATTTTTCATGGTAATATATTCATCATGTTCATCTGTATTGAATGTATAACCATTAATTACATAACCACTGTAAGATAATACATACACACTTGGTCCAGCGGCTAGCCATCGAAGACGTTCTGAAATTGAATTCGGATTTTCATCCAACTGCTTAAAAATATGGTCCTGAAACCATCCTATAAACTAGTGATTATGTGTATCTGATAACCATTTTTCATCCCTTGATGGATTCAACAGCCTAAGAATTTTTTTTGTGAGTTTCAATATATGGAGAAACCTCCCAACTGTTATGCAAAACATAAAGATTAGCCTGCTCGCGATCTGTAATACTGATTGTCACAACTTCTCTTCCAAAAATTCCCTCACCCTCAATGCGTCCAATGTGATGAGATTTCGGGAGACCAATGCTTTCCACATCATATAGGTATTCAGTAAAAAATTCAATGGCTTCCTCAACAATATATCGCTCCACTATACAACCCTCTGGCCGACTTTGATTTTTGACCTACCCTTTCAAAATCTTCATATACCGTTCAACAGGATACATCCATCTATAGTGCACAGGACCACAAAGTCGAATCTCTCTCACCAAGTGAACCATAAAATTAACCATCATATCAAAGAATGTTGGTAGGAATAATATTTCTAATTCACATAATATGATGACAATTTCTTTTTCCATAGCTGGCAATTTCCCCAGGTCTAAAACTTTTCTACATATAGATTTGAAAAAGAAACAAAGTTTGGTTAATGTATGACGAACATTCTTGGGCAAAATGCAATGTAATGCCATAGGAATTAGATCTTGCATCAAAAAATTGCAATCATGTGATTTAAAACCTTTTAACATGAAATCATCCATTGACGCAATGTTCTTGATATTTGATGAGTACCCCGCTGGAACCTTTACATCATTGAAGAATTTGAAAAACTGATATCTCTCTGCCCTATAAAGAGTATAAGCAGCTGGAGGAAGAAACATTCGATTTTCACCCTTCACGGGAGCCAACTCTTCTCGTATTCCCATGTCAACCATGTCCAACCTTTCCTTAATTACATCTTTTGTTTTTCCAGGGGAATTTAGCAACGTTTCAATAACACTATAACATAAATTTTTTTCCACATGCATCACATCAAGAAAATGTCTGACGTACAGAAAATTCCAGTATGGTAATTCAAAAAAACTGATCTCTTTTTTCCAACCAATTTTCATAAGGTTTTTCGAAAATGGTTTACCAAAAATAGTGTTCAGATCTTTTAATTTCCCAAACAGCTGATCACCTGTTAGTGGAGACGGTGTTGTGCATTTTTCTAAACTTCCATTGAATGATGTCGTCCAAGATCGGTACTTATGCCGATGAGGTAGAAATCTACGATGTCCTAGAAACACAGATTTCGATGAATTTTTCAACCTAATTGATTCTGTATCTTCTTCGCACACGGGACACCCTTCAGTCCCTTTAATGCTATAGCCTGACAAATTTACATAAGTAGGGAAATCATTTATTGTCCCTACAACATCGCTCTCAATGTGAATTATTCACGTTTATAAGCATCATACAACATTACACCTGAGTCCCACAATAACTTCAAATCCTCGATCAAAGGAGCCAGATAAACATCAATATCATTACCTGGTTGTTTTGGTCCTGATATAAGCATAGATAACATGATTAATTTACGCTTCATGCATAACCAGGGTGGAAAGTTATAATTTACCAACATAACAGGCCATGTACTATGAGTGCTGGTTTGAAAACCAAAAGGATTCACTCCATCTATAGATAACGCAAGATGAAGGTTTCTCGGCTCTTTTCCAAATTCAGGATACTAATGATCAATTTTCTTCCATTGAGGAGAGTTAGCCGAATGACGTAATAACCCATCTTTATTTCTTTTATCTTCATGCCACGACAATTTTCTTGCAGTTTCTTCACTTCCATATAGACGCCTAAACCTTGGAATGATTGGAAAGTACCATACAACTTTTGTAAGATTGGATTTATCTTTCTTGTATCGAGAAGCACCACACTTTGGGAATTCTGTAATTGATTTTTTCTATTTGTGAAACAATATACAGTCTTTCGGGCAGGCATGTATTCTTTTAGAAATCATTCCCATTGAGCGTAGCATTCGTCTAGCTTCATATGTCTGGATTGGGAGCTCATTATCTTCTAGGAGCATGCCATTCAAGAGAGCAAGTAGTTCCGTAAAACTGAAATCACTCCATCTGTTGCTTTCTTTCAATTTATACAACTTCATTACAGCTGACAATGTTGTATACCTAGTGCAAGCAGCATACAATGGCGTCTTTGCACAAATCTTTAACTTCTAAAACAATTTTGGGCAATCACGGAGTTCATCTTGAATTGTCTTTATCATTTCCTCAATATGATCTTCATCATCATTGACATCTGTAATCACATCCTCCATATGGTCTTCTTCATTATCCATATTTTTATTCATATCTGACGATCCATAAAATGCAGTTTTATCCCAACCAGTAGCTATATTCTCTTTTTCTCAGTGTTTATTCCAACATTTATAACTCCGATCTATTCCATGACATATCAAATATTATTCCAACTCCTATGGAGTAAGTAGTCTAGAATAACAACAACATAAACATGGACAAATGATTTGAGAAGGATCCTTTGCATGATCCTTTGCAAACATGATGAACTCTTTCACTCTGTTCTCGTACTTTATTGTTAAATGATTAACATCCATCTAATCATTATTCATATCCATCCTATTTGAATCTAAAATATTAGTATTTATGGTTCAAGTACACAAAACAAGAATTCCAAATACAGTAGAAGAGAACCAATTCCTTATAAAAATGGAGATTAATTGAGCCTAACCATTATTATTTATTCATCATGCCCTAATACTCACTGCTGGTGGAAGTGAAACTGTTCCTGATGATCATGCCAAGAAGAAATGGAAACCAAAAGGGGGGAGTGAATCAAAATAACCCAAACAAGATGGAAAACATGGTATTTGAGAATAGGTTAGTGGCTTTCATGTTGGCTAGACACCTATCCAATAGACTCCACAAGCGGTGATGACCCCTATAGTTGTTTCACCAGGTGAAACTGTCACCTGAGAAGCTAAGATCAATGAGGCCCTTCCCAGCCATGAACTGAACAAACTCCATGATGGACTTCCTATGGAATGGGCTTCTACCTTTCCATTACTTTGGGTTTGAAATGACATTAAAGTCACCCCCAACAAACAATGGATGGTGGTCGAGATCGAAGGTATTTTTTTCAAAAGGGCAATCAATCCCCCTCAATTTTTTAAAATTCCAATACCATAAACCATTTAAAAACAAGACATTTTAATTTATTTTGGAAATAATTCCCAAAAAAATCAATAAAAAAACACATGCCAAACCATTTGGAATATTATTTAAAGAATCAACTTATCTTTATTTTAAACCATGATTTTCATTTATAATATAAAATCCACCAACGGTAGAAGGAAACCTAATTTATTTCAATGAAAAAGATTAATTCAGAACAAGATACCATCCATTCCATATATTATTTTCATTAATAGGGTTATTTTGTGCTTAAAATGATCAAAACATGTCTAAACAACTTCAAATGGATAAAATATGAATCCATGAAACACATGAATCCCAAAAAGAAGATATAGTATAGAAACACCCACTTGGAATCTGAATGAGTCTGCTCAAATGAAGAACATCATACATCTCCAACTACATCGATGCTTTCTCATATACAACGACACCACTAGCTAGATATTGGCCCTCACTAAGAACATCAAACATATCTGAATAAGAGACTACAACCACTAACCATGAAGAACATCATAAGATGGAAATACACTAAGAACACATCACTTCACCCAAATAAGAGACTATAACCACTAACCATGAATAACCACTAAGAGCATAATTTGAATAAGAGATATTATGATCATCACTTAGGGGATTCTTAGGAATATCCCCTAATGAATCTATTTATAATATCATGAGGTATAATCAAGGGAACATTATTTGGGAGATAAAGAAGATCTCATATTCCCATAACATAGGGACTTCATATTCTCGTCACTTAAGGCAACCTAGGATTATCACCTACAGTTGGATGTTTCTTGAATTAAGAGTGGTCATAGGTTTATATCTCGGTAAAGGAACTCACATATTTGTATTTTAGAAGAGGGAACCACCCGATACACTCATCGCGTAGGGGGTGAGCATAGTTTTATAGCCACCATTTCATTTTTATCAATGAAGTTATTCAATTCCCACCAAACCCTTTTCAATTTCATCATTAAAAACTATATTCTATGTCACTGGGAAACTAAAAGGAAAACCCATATCAACTAACGATATCATCTCCCACAATAACCCACTTATTACATCTTTTTAACAATGGAAAGGTTGATGCTTCCCCACTGCACGATTTACCACCTCAACCATCTCACATTTTCCCCCAATGGAATCTATCACAACCAAACTAATAAAAAACTTCTCAAACAGCCCCACTAAAAAACAATGATGATTTTCAACAATAAAAGTAAAAAAGCACCATGTTCTTGAGAAATATAATGAAAATTAGTAAACACATGTGAATCATCCCCTTTACATCATTTGCCATCATGTATGGTCCATTTTCTTCAATCGGTCAATCCATAATACTCACCCATAGAATAAATAATCATGTTAAAAAAATGATATACAAATGGGAGAGGAGAACAATATTGAAAAAATATTTGGAAAACATGCCTTAAAGGAGGTCCTGAAAACCGAAGCTTGAAAGCATTGCGGGTGGCGGAGGTCCGGTAAACTGAAGCTCGAGGGCGGAAGAGGTCCGGAATTGCGAACTCAGCAGGCGGCAGAGGTCCGGCAACGAGAAGGGTGGGCGGAGGAGGTCTGGCAACGTGATCTCCGCGGTCGGCAGAGGGGAGTCGCAGGGTTCCAGTACTGCGAGAGCTTTAGGTCGCAATAAAACGAGGGCATTGTGAGACCAAATTTATAAAAAAATCCACTAAGGTTTTATCAGCGCTAAAAAAGTGCTGATAAAGACTAACTTTATCAGTGCTTTTTTAGGGCTGATAATAGTACCCGTTATCAGCGCTAAAAAAGCGCCAATAAATCCTTACTGTATCAGTGATAAAATTTTACCGCTGATACAGGGAGTCTTTATCAGTGCTTTTCTAGAACTGATAAAGGGTCTTTTTATCAGCGTTATTTTAGCTCTGATAAACGTTACCCTATATGAGCGCTAAAATTTTAGCGTTGATAAAGGAGATCTTTATCAGTGCTTTTCTAGTGCTGATAAAGCTCTCCTTTATCAGCGCTAAAATTTTAGCGCTGATACAGGGTAACCTATATCGGCGGTTTTTCTTAGCGCTAATATAAGGGGTCGCTTCCCTTGCCCGTTTTTATAGTAGTGTTGAGATCTACAAGGCTCTATTTCAGAACAAGCTTGGAGAGGGTTCCCTAGTTGGGCCTCATGTAGTCAAGATCATTGGCTACATTGAGCTCTTGGAGGTTCTAGGGTTTAAACTCCCCGAAGAACTGGGCATCTATCTCATTATTGCATCACTCTCCCAGATCTTCTTGAACTTTGTTGTTAATTTCAACATGAACAACATTGAGAAGTATCTATCTGATCTTTTTATCCTTATTATCCATGTAGATAATGACATGAAGTGTGAAAAGCCTTTTGTCCTTATAGTGAGTAAAAGGAAAGGGAAGGCGAAGACATTTAATCCCAAAGCTTCATCAAGGCCTTCCAAGAAAATAAAGATCAAAGGGGAAGCCAAGAGAAAAAGAGGTTGTTTGTTTCGCATGTGGCAAGAAGGGCCACTGGAAGAAAAACGGCACCCACCCAAGGAAGCAAGTGGAAGCTTCAGGTGTGTTTGTTATCGAATGAAATCTATCTGTTTCTACAAATTGGGTATTAGATACTACTTTTGGTTCTCACATCTGTATCCAAATACAGGAACCAAGTAGATTCAAGAAGATTTATCAAGGGGAGGTAGATCTACGAGCAGCCAATGGAGCCAGACTTTCTGTTGTAGCTATCGGAGACTACCACCTCATGTTTCAAACTAGAATAATCTTGGTCTTAAAGGGTTTTTATTATGTGCCTTCTGTTACTAAAATCATAATTTCAGTATCCAGATTAGATATTGATGGATTCATGTTCATGTTTCGAAATTAATGTTGCTACTTTTATAAAGATAGCATTTGTTTTGGTAGGGCACATTTATATAACGGCCTATGTGTTAGACTACACAAACCAAGTAATGGTAATCGATGACAAAGTCAATTCACATGACTCATACCACACCCAACTTTGGCATCACTGGTTAGGTCATGTCAATGAGAAACGTTTGACAAAACTACATCAAGATGGGTATTTAGATTCTTTTGAACTAAAACCACTTGGTGTATGTCATGCGTTTCTACAAGGAAAAATAACCAAAACCCCATTTACTGGGAAATGTTAAAGAGCTAATAAGATTCTATAATTAGTTCACAAAAATGGTTGTGGGACATTTCCAGTTGTGGCAAGGGGTGGGTTCTCATACTTCATAACTTTTACTGATGATTTTAGTAGATATGGATATATCTTCTTAATGAGGTATAAGTCATATTCTTTTGATCGGTTCAAAGAATACAAGAATGAAGTTTAGAACTAGCTTAGTAAGAATATTAAGAAACTCTACTCAGACAGAGGAGGAGAATATCTTAATCAGGACTTCATTGATTTCTTACAGGAGTTTGGGATTCTATCTCAACTCACTCCTCCTTACACACCACAGTGGAATGGTGTAAGTGAAAGGAGGAACCGCACCCTGTTGGACATGGTGAGATCAATGATGAGTCATGTGAGTCTTCCATTATCCTTTTGGGGATATGCATTACAAACAGCAAGACACATACTAAACCAAGTACCAACTAAATCTATAAATGGTATTCCATTCGAGTTATGGACTGGACGCAAAGCCATGTTATCGAATTTACATGTGTGGGGTAGCGAAGCATTTGTTAAGGCCTCTTCAGGTAACAAACTTTCACCCTGAGGCACAAAGTGTATCTTTATACGATATCCCAAGGAAAAATGGGGATATTACTTATACAACCTCTCAGACAGAAAGGTTACAGTGGCAAGACACGCCACATTCCTTGAGAGGTAGAACATCTCCAAAAGAGATAGTGGGAGCGAGATAGACTTTGAAGAAGTCGAGGCTCAAGATACACAAGAGTTGGTACAAGAATAGATTCCACAAAGCCTCGTGGAAGAACAATCTGTTCCAGAGACACAAGAACTGCGTAGGAGCATGAGAGAGGTGAGAGAACCAGAATGGTATGGTTTTCTTCTCACCGAGGATGGTGACTCATTATTTGTTGGCAATGATGATCCTCTTACCAAAAAGGAAGCATTTGAAGGCATAGATGTTGCCAGGTGTAAAAAAGCCATGAATTCTGAAATGGATTCCATGTACCAAAACCAAGTCTGGATTTTGGTAGATCCTCCAGTTGATGTAAGTCCTGTTGGTAATAAATGGGTATTCAAGAAGAAACTGGACATGGAGGGGCAATTCAGCACCTACAAGGCATGACTATTTGCAAACGGTTTTAGACAACGTCAAGTAATTGACTATGATGAAACATTTTCACCGGTTGTGATGCTGAAATCCATCAGAATTCTATTGGCCATTACCGCTTACCATGACTTGAAATTTGGCAAATGGATGTCAAAATATATTTCCTTAACGGGAACCTCCAGGAAGATGTCAACATGACACAACCTGAAGGGTTTGTGACTCTAAAGGATGCCAACAAGGTATGCAAGTTGCAGAAATCCATTTATAGATTAAATCAATTATCAAGGTCATGGAAGATTCATTTTGATCAAGCCGTAACGGAATTTTCCTTTGTTAAGAATGAATGTGATCCTTGTGTCTACAAAAGTTTTAGTGGAAGTGAAATCATTTTCCTAATAGTATATGTTGATGACATATTACTATTTGGAAACAAAGTACCTGTCTTACAGTCAGTAAAGGCATGGTTTCATAAATGATTCTCCATGAAAGACTTGGTTGAGGTAGTATATATTCTAGGGATCAAGATCCATCGAGATAGATCCAAGAGAATGATGGGCCTGAGTCAAAGTACATACATTGACAAGATACTGAAGAGATTCATTATGGAACAGTCTAGGAGGGGATTGTTTCTAGTGTCACATGACATTCATCTTTCCAAGAAAATGTGTCCTCAAACACATGACGAAAGAACGAAAATGGCAAGGATTCCTTACATATCCGCTATTGGGTCAGTCATGTATGTTATGCTATGTACGAGGCAAGATGTTTTTTACGCATTAAGTGTGGTAGGAAGATATCAAGCTGATCCAGGAGACCGCCATTGGATGGCAGTCAAGACTATCCTTAAGTATCTGAGGTGTACTAAGGATACGTTCCTGGTTTATAGAGTAGATGAGGAACTAGTCATCAGAGGACATGTAGATGCTAGTTTCCAGACTGATCAAGATGGCATGAAGTCGCAAACTGGATACATCTTCAGTTTTAATGGAGGTGCAGTGAGCTGGAAGAGATCAAAACAAAGTGTGGTGGCAGATTCTACAGTGGAGTCTGAGTATATCCCAGCTTCTGAGGCAGCTAAATAAGTAGTATGGATGCGAAGCTTCATCCAAGAGCTGGATGTAGTGCCGAGCAGTAAAGATCCTATCACACTCTATTGTGATAATACTACATTAGTGGCACTTGCAAAAGATCCAAGGTCACATTAGCGTACAAAGCACATAATTTGGAAGTATCATTTCTTGAGGTATTTTTCTCAGAGAGGTGAAGTTGAGTGAGAAGTATTTCTACGGAAGACAACATGGCAAACCCCTTGACAAAATCCTTGACTCACCAGAAACATGATCATCGTGTGAGGTCTAGAAGACTAAAAGTCGTAAGCAGTTGGCTCTAGTCCAAGTGGGAGTTTGTAAGGGTTGATGTCCTGAGAAACAACTACTTTGTACTTTGATTACATGAATGTTCACTTATTATATATTTTTCATTGTTCTTCATGACTATAATATAATAATGTCTTGGAATATTTGTTTCCTTAATAAGGTCATGGAATATCCCTACTATGACGAGAACCTTGAAATTCTATAATAATATTCTTAAATAAAGTTATGTTGTTGGATTACATACTATGATAGGACACATAGTATACAGACCATCATGTGTGAGTACTCATAAGAAGACGAGACTCTCTCTCATGGAGTTCACACTTGGTAATCTCCAAGATGGGAGATTATCAGAACAGACCTTCCAATAGTAATTCTGCATGTCTTGGTGTCATCAGACATTACTATCTACGAGTGTGTGTAATGGTCCTTATACTATAATATTATCATTAACTCATGTCATGACTCACGCACTTAGATTTACTGACAAAAATTGTCACACAGACAGTTGGCGGGAAGTAGGGTACGTTGGGTGCATCATGAGTGACATGTTGTTAATGGATAAGTCGGGGAAGGTTTGTTCCCTTCCTTTTATTGAAGTTGGTATCTCGACCCTTTGATTGAAATAGAAATGTCTCATGAAATTCCATGGCCATGGTGTAAATGAAGAGTTTATTTCAGGTATTCAAAGAATAACAGATCAAGCATATAGGTTTATGACACTGCCATGAAACATGCTTTATATATATTGAGACAAAGGGATTAAATTACAAAGTAAGGGTTCGTATGAGTTGATACCTCAATGCGGCCTCAACTTCTTTCTCTTGGGTTCCTTGACCCATTTCTAGACAGTAATCTTAGACTTTAGGCAAGCCTACCTAATGCCAATGAGAAAGGGTCCTAGAGGGTTATACACAAAGTGAATTCAAGTATCTCAAGTAGAATAAATATTATTCCCGTATATGGTTTAATAATTATTCAAGGAAGCCTAAATTGATTTAATGATGGAGGAAGAATAAAATAAAACAGTTACACGTCGTGTATCAATGATTACACACCGTTTAATTTTATTTTGAAAATAAGTATATTCCGTGTATTTATTAATACACACCGTGTAGTTTTTCCAGTTGGGATTTTGAGGAAATATTGTTTTATTAAATGATATTTATTATAATCATTGTGGGTGCATGTCAAGGAATTAATTACTCGACATGGGGTTTTCAAAAGAAAGTTAATGAAATAAATAAAACGTGTAATGCGTTTATTTATTGTCATAACTCTACAACCTCAAACCCGATTAATAATATCCTCACAACCCCAGCTCTTTTCCTAACCTAATAGAATCGTTGTGCACAACAATTCTGGAGAATCCTTTCAAGGCCGAAAGAACCTCTTCCTCCAAGAACGCTCTCAAGGAAGTCTACACTTGAATTCTGCGACGCAATGACGAATAACATCGAAACATGATCAACAATATCAACGAAGAAAGAACACAAAAAGGTAATTCTTTTAAATTGATTAAATTAATTATAATCAACCTATAACGATCCTTGTCTGTGGTTCCAGGACAAACCTTCTTCTTTTCCTATTTCCGTGATTCGATCTGTGGAGACTAGAGTTTATCGTCGTATTGATCCCGGATTGATCATTATTAATGACAAAAGGCCAAGTGGTCACATCCACCCACTCGCTTCCACAGCGCCCTGAACCATCATTATCCACCTCTGGTCTTGTCCAGATTAAAATAAAATATAAAAATAGACCAACTACCTAATAATAGGGAATATAACCTCACACCAAAATAACTTCATTGGAAGGAAGAAGAATAAATATAGGATAAAATTGATTAGAGATCATGCTAGTGGTGATCTAAAAAGATTAGAGGATCATGATTCCAAGTTTGTATGGATAAATGGTACAAAATTATATGTAAACGAGGATTGATATATTATAATGATAGGAAGAGGGACCCTCCTATCCCCGGGAAATAATAGATAAAGAGTAGTGAGTTATTTTAATAAAGAAAGGGAAAATGGTCATTTATACCAAGAATTAATGATTTTCATTGTTTTTTTGTAAATTTTTCCAAACTGCACACCAACCACGCACCGTACACTTCTTTAAGAGACCCCTCACATGGGATGGTGGCATGGGTTTTCTAACCGTGCTTGTGTGAAATTCCTTTTTCACAAGTTTGAAACAAAATGCACCGGTGTAAAGCCTAGGATTCATAGTTTGAGCATAACATGTGGCATCTACTATTCTTAGAACACCCCTCATGGTTTTTGTCTTACCATATAGACTAGGAGTCATGGTTTCTACTAACTATTAGGCCCATCTAATTCCTCTAAAAGACGTGTCTTCGATCTCCAAACAAGCCCTGAACACCATCATTTCCTCCATCCCCTTACTAGGAATTCATATTTGGTCAAAAAAATAATTAAAATAAAATTTAAAAGTCCTCTTTCTTTTAGAAAATCTATTTTCCTTCAATAAAAGAGTTAGTTTTGTTGATAAATGGAAATATTATAAATATATCATTAAAACATTCTTGAGGAAAATAAAAGTTTCTCTTTGAAATACACTTTCAAAAACTAAAAAATTATATAATATTGGGAAATGATTTTGCATTCTAAATAATCATGGAAACTTATAGAGGAAGCATCAAATAATTGATTGGTCATTATGGAGGAAAATTATATTCATGATGAGTATGTTAAAACAAATATTCCTTTCAAATGTTGGTTAAAAGTGATAAATAACCTTGTTTGGAATACAATAAGAAGATTCCTTATTAAACCATTTTTTAAAACATCAAAAAAAATTATTTAATAAATCATTGGATAATATTAAAAACATTATTTAAAACATTTTTAAGGAAAATATTGAATAGAAGAAAAATATTCTCCATTGAGTATTAAAACAAAGTCAGTTTTCCTTAAAAACACATTTTTGGTATCTTGAGTACTTCAAGAGTGGAAAATGAAATAATTTTTTTTAATTTAAATAAATAAATGGCAGATAAGAAAATATATTGGATTTTATATAGAAATATCAAATAATTTCCCTAATTTAGAATTTAACAAAAATAATCCGGAATAATGATGAGATTGTGAAATAAACCCTAATCGCTTTGTTAACATTCGAATCATAACCCCCATGAAAGAAATTAATTCAAATGAAACATTAAATACCATTAATGTAATGATATTCATGATATAACATATCAAATGGGTATTATATATACCTCATAAAATAAGATAGGTTTATAACATGAAATATGTCTCAAAGTAGATAATTTGGGATGGAGAACCCCTACAAAGACCATATCATCAAAGTGAGAATGAATTAATGAAGTGATTGTGTGATAAAAATTTAAATCAAAATAAATAAATTGGAAATAAAATATAAAATAATAAAAGTTCATTACACATGTAATCTTATAATATCCAAGATAATGAAGATGTAATATGACCAAATGAAAAGAATTTTAGTTATAAAATCCCAGACCACTTGGTAACATTCAATTCAAATCTCATTGGCTTAAATAATTTGAATTGAAACTTAAAATTTCATGAATTATTAATTATTCATAATATAAAATATAAAATTGGAAAAATATACACTATATAAAATAATTTAGTTACATAACATTAAAATAAACCTTAATGAAAGTAAATTGATATGAAATCCCTTACCTCATGTCTGACTGATCATGTACATTATTTGTCTTCATAAATATTAAAATTATGGTAATTATTTAATTTATTAATAAAAAATTTCATTTTTATTACTCCTTTAATTTTATTTAATACAATTTTATATTTAATTATATAATCAACTAAGTTCACATCTGACATTTTGACGATATTCAGTTCGTGTGTCCAAAATGAATTTAACAGTCTGACAATTTAAAAGAGGTAATTTTTCCATAATATTCCAAATAATAATAATGAAATAAATTTAATTTTAATATATCAATTATAATTTTTAATCCAACCATTAAATATGGTTATGAAAATTTAACTATGTTTCAATTATGAATATGGTAAGTCATACGTACACATGATTAATATTTCTATTTTTCAATGATCACATTGGAAAGAAAATAAGTATTATATTGTATTTATATAATTATAATTACAACATAAATATAATATTATTTATTTAAATTATCTTATAGTTGTATCCAAAAAACACGCCCACAAAATATTCCAAATGCATCCAGACATGATCCAAGATTGTATCCAATTTCTCAAGCTTCGATTTGATAGTTCATAGAGCCCAAACGGAGTTATGGATTATAAGTTATGAACATTTGAAGTTGGGTTGGAGAACTTGTTCACAGAGCCCATTCACGAATCTCTCTTTGTGATCATGGAGAAGAGGAACTTGACCGGATCCTCCGCAAGCACCGTGAAGCTCGATGATGGTCGAATCCGTGGTTACGACAAACTTAAAGGAACTTGACTGGAGCCTCTGCGAGTGTTGCGAAGCTCGATGACGGTCAACTCTGCGGTTACGAAAAACTTGAGGGAACTTTACTGAAGCCTCTACAAGTGACACAAATCTTCATGATGGTTGGCTCTGTGATTATGAGAAACTTGAGGGAACTCCCTCCAGTTATAGAGCGCAATTTGCTTCGCGACGTGCATTTGTGCTACACGGTGCGCATTTGCGCTTCATGGTGTGCTCCACCGACCTCCATCGCCTATAAATACCTGGATCATCCACCTTCATAAGGACGGACATGCTACCCCATGGGTGTCTGATCTCCCATTTCGCAGAGCTCCCAAGCTCTGCGATGTGATGTCCTTCTCAAAGGGCTCATGTGAGAAGCTTTTCTCCGTGAGATGCTTTACTCCACGAGACGCTTTGCTCCACGAGACACTTTGTTCGGAGAGACGCTTTGCTCCACCAGACGCTTTTCTCTGCGAGAAGCTTTACTCCGCGAGCCCCTTTTCTCCACAAGCCCCAACTCTCCTCGAGTCCATGCTCTACGTGTATCTTTCCTTAGTGAAGCTGCTTCGTAATACTCCATGCTTCGTGAGAACCTTTCCTACACAAAGCTACTTCGAAAAGCTCTATCCTTTATAAAGCTCCTACCTTCGCGCCCACTGTTCCATACCACGGCGGCTATGCCCTTCACCCCTAATCGGCCTCCGTGCCAGGATTCGGTTAGGTCACTGGCCCTGATGAAAAGTGGAGAGTCACACCGTAAACTTTTTGGGTCTGGGTGTTGGCATTTTCTATTTCACCCTTATGTGCACCCACCTTCCACCTATGGAATACCATGATTTGAGATACTCCTATGCACAACATTAAACACCTTGAGTGGAAATATTCCTATTGGTTTGTTTCCCATGTTGTGAGTTGAGATTCTCATCATGAATTCCCCGAGTACCTTGAGTCAAACCATTCCTCAATCAACTCATACAAACCCCATCACATGAATCCTATGCCAGGTTGAACTGAAAAGGGATTCCCTTGCGTAACTCCCAACACCAGCCATTTCTAGGAACCTTATTCCTAATAGTCCTATCTATAAGAATTTAAACTATAGTACTCCCTATGTGATAAATATAGGATGCCTCTTGCTCCAAATAAGAGATATCTTATGCTCCAAGCATAAGACGCTAACAGTTCTCTCTACATGACAATAAATTGTACTACTCCTTATGTGAAAAATATATGATGCCTCTTACTCCAAATAAGATATTCCTTATGCTCTAAGAATAAGATGCTAATAGTACTCTCTACAGGACTATAAACTATTTTATGCCTTATTATTCAATAATAGGATTCATCTTGTTCCAAATAAGATATGTCTTATGTGCTAATCATAAGATGCCTCATGCCATGATTACAGTGGAATAATTTCACGAGCGGTGGAATCTGTTCAAGAATTCCACCACACCATCCCATGATTTGTGTGTCCCTTATTAGGATCTTTATCATATTTCATGTCTAAAGTGACCCCCTAATGACATGGTCCCATGCTTCATTGGCTCACCTACCATTCTAGGCCAACGCCCTGGAAGACGTTAGACGATGCTTTGAGTCAGGTCATGTGTTTCAAACACGGTCAATAGTCAACCCTTGTTTGTTTGTACCCATTTCAGGCTAACGTGATATGGATGCTATGTTTCGAAAATGTTAAACAGTTATCCTCTATCATCATGCCACCCTCACCGCATTTCGAATTTCGGGCATGTGATTCACACATTTAATCTCCCTTTGTTCGGACTGATTCCAACACCCTTGGAATTATCCCACTTGTTCACTAGTGCATATGTGTAGACCGCAATTATATACCTCAACCCACCAGAGAGTTAGGATGACCTTATGGCCATACATGTGGAAGACACCCGGGAAGCTTCCATACGTAATCCCCATTCACCATTGTCGCTCTATAGTGGAACCTGGGTAGCTTCATTGCGTAAGCCCCGTCCCCCATTGCCTCTCCATAACGGCACTCGAGCAGCTTCCTTGCATATTCCCCATTCACCATTTTCACTCTGTAGTGGCACCCGGGTAGCTTCCTTGCTTAATCCCCATTCACCATTTCCACTCCATAGCGGCACACGAGCAGCTTCCATGCATAAGCCCCATTCACCATTGCCACTCCATAGCGACACACGAGTAGTTTTCTTTCATAATCCCCATTCACCATTGATGCTCCATAGTAGAACCTGGGAAGCTTCTTTTCATAAGCCCCATTCACAATTACTACACCATAGTGGCACCTGGGAAGCTTCCTTTTGTAATCCCCATTCACCATTTCCACTCCATGGTGGCACCCAGGAAGCTTCCTTGCATAAGCCCCATTCACCATTGCTGCTCCATAGCGACACTAGGGTAGCTTCCTTGCATAATCCATATTCACCACCGTTCATGGACTCACCTTTGAGCCATGATCATAAGGTCTATTGTTTCCTCTTGTTTCACACACTGATAATGACTCATGTGAGCTTAGAGTAAACAACGACCATGAAATCCTCCCCTGGGAAGGCTAGAGTGTAATCCCCAAACACCTCCTGAACTACGTGGAATTTGATCTTTTCCCAGGTAAGGTACATAGGAAGCCTCCCTGAGGTTCAAGCCCACCATCCATTGGTCCTGACCATCTTCACATCGGCTCACCAAACCATCACAAACTACATGGACTTTGATCCATTCTAGGTCAAGGTACGTAGGAAGCCTCCCCGAAGTTCAATCCCAACACCCATTGGTCTCGACCATATTTACGTCAGTTCACCAAACACCTTCTGAACTATGTGGACTTTTATCCTTACCAAGGCAAGGTACGTAGGAAGCCTCCCTGAGGTTCAAGCCCACCATCCATTCGTCCAAACCACTTCATGTCAGTATACCAACACCATTCTAAACTACATGGACTTTGATACCTTCCAATACAAGGTACGTATGAAGACTCCTTGAGGTTCAATACCACCATCCATTGGTCCCAACCCCCCTTCACATTGGTTCCCACCATCCTGAACTGCGTGGACTTTGATCCTTACCAAGTCAAGGTACGTAGGATGCCTCCATGAGGTTCATTCCCAACTCTGTTTTCTCCTGAACTATGTAGACTTTGATCCTTTCCAAGGAAAGGTATGTAGGAAGCCTCCTTAAGGTTCAAGCCCAACACCTATTAGTTCTAACCCCATTCATGTCAGTTACCACCATCTCGAACTACGTGGACTTTAATTCCCTCTACAGGGATACATAGGAAGCCTCCCCGATATCCAAGACCAACAGCTATTGGTCCGAACCCCTTCACATTAGTTCACCAACACCATTCGAACTACGTGGGCTTTGATCCTTCTCTCCCAGACAAGGTATGTAGTAAGCCTCCCTGAGGCCCGACCCCAATCGACGGTAATCCATTTTGTTCCCTAGTCAGTTGTAAGTCGTTGTCAACCCCAATCAGTGGTATGATGTTGTCAACCCCAACCAGCGGTAAGCCGTTGGAACCCCCACCAAACTATGCAAACATTGATTCCCTTCCACTGGGATATGTAGGAAGTTTCTTCGAGGCTAAAGACCAACACTACCATCACCTTCATGATGTTCACATCTCATTCCCCCTCCACTTCATTAAACTCTCCATCATCCATCCTGATTCTCACTCGGGCTGGAACATCCCAATGAGATCATGACATTCATCCATGCGTCACTCCTTGCGGCACCCGGGAAGCTAACCATCCATAATCCCCACAACATCCATAAACATCCACCCAAGAATATCCCTTTTGGGATGGGACTCTTTCCATGAATACGCCCCACCATGTATCCGAGTTGTTATCCTTTGCGTACACCCCAATTCATCTCCCCTTCAAACTATGTGGGTTTTGATCCTTATCATCTACACAGGGTACGTAGGAAACCTCAATGAGGTTCTATCCCATCCAATGGTAAACCATGGTGTTCCCCCATTCTGGGGTGCACACTCCCTGATCCACCCTCAGTGGTGTCCAGATCATCCTTCACAGTATGGCATCATCCCTTTATGGGACACACCATCCTGGGTCTTCTCTTTTTGAGTGTTCTGATCCATCCACCTGGTAAAAACTCCTGGCCCTCCCTCCTAGGTATGTACCAATCTAATCTGTCTCTATGGGATGTTTTGATCACCCTCATTCTGTCTCCAAAAGACATTAAAATCTTGTCCTACCTCATGTTAAACATTAGATACCTGAGGGAAACCTTAGAAGATTTACTTTGGCGTAACCATCTCTGTAATACATTAAACTCGTGACCTAACTTGTGTTAAACATGTGATTCCTGAGGGAAACCTCGTAAGACACGACTTTGGTGTAACCGTCTCTTCAAGACATTAAAATCACAACCTACCTAGTGTTATACATGAGATGCCTGAGGAAAATCTCGAAAGAAATGGATTTCTCATAACCGTCTCTACTAGACATTAATCTCACATCATACCCCATGATATGCATGGGAGCTGAGGAAAACCGCAGAGACATGCCTCCGGCATAAGATACCCCGTGATTGACGTGGGATGTCTTGGGTTATGTGCTCTTGAGATTCCCTCTTATGAGGAAAAATATAGGTTCCCCAATGTCCTTGCATCTAGATATTCCCTGACAAGCCTGATGTTGTCATATACTCCGACCTAAGGTCGCTACCATGTCAAGACCCCGTGGAATGTCCTGATGTAAGTAGTGTAATTAACCGGCGTCCACAAAAATATGGCACCGAGAAAGAGATTCACAAACCATAACATAATCTATAAGGGAGAACCTAACTAGTTAATGAGTTCCGAGGAGGAATCCATGGAAGGAAGAACCAACATCCCATCATCCTATTTTGATCAAGGAGCAAACATCCCTGAACAAGCAACGAATGTCGCCTACCATTAGAAAGAGGGAATGCTGGGAAATAGTTACGCGTCCTCGACAGAAGAATGTGTGCATCCCATTAAAAGTGTCAAAACACTTATATTTATAATTCATATGATCTGGTTATGAAAAAAATGATTTCCCTTTGTGGAGGTTGTAAACCACACATATGCATGAATGAAGTTATCATTTTTAAATGGATGTAAAAATAATGAATAACATGATATTATATATATAAATATAATGATAAATATTTCATTAATATAATATATATATGTGTGTGTGTGTGTTTTTGTTAAATCCAACAATAAAACCTTCTATGAGTGGTGTTGATGGAAAATGAATTATATCGGTTCGTAAGGAGGTGGTCTATTGTACACCCGAATGATAGTTTTGTTTCTTATTTTATGGAATATGAGATAGATATAGGGTAATACCAGAACATAAGAATATATTGGTATATTGGAGATATTTATCTTATTATATTAACATGGTTGAATAATATTTTAAGGGTATGGAATATGAAATAAAACAAAAATGGTCGGTTGAGAATGATAACTCATCTTCGAAAAACCTCTTTAGATTTACACAAACATCCGTCATGTGAATGGTTTATAAAAAAAACAAGGCCCTTAAGAAATTTTAATATAAATAATGAAGTGATTTGGGTTGGTATTGGATAAACCAAAAGGCTTCTTAAGTGTGAACAATAGAGGTGATAAGGTTCTCATTTATAAGTGAGGGGAGGGGAAATTTTGGAATTCCATAAAGTGTTAACTTAATATAAATTATTTTTCATTTTAAAATGACTAAAAATTGATAATATTAAAATCTATGATATGGATGTGTATAAATAATCTCATCCAATAAGAATTGGAGAAGTTTAGGTGATGTTTTCACCCTTATATTTTTGTTTTAACCTGTGTTAACCCTTTTTGACAATAACCATGATAAAAATGTGTTTACTCTATATGAATAAATATAGTTAATATAGAAGGAAAATTGTTAGATTAATAAACCACAGTTTATATTTTTTAATATATAAAAATTACTTAGTTGAAGATAGTATTTTCAAAAAATTTAAATCAATTAATAAAATACTATTTATTATACTAAGCCTAAGATCAAGTATAAAGTTTATGACTATGTAATTAATTATATTATTTATAAATAAATGAGGCATATATTAATTTAGGATAAAATTAAAATTATTGTGGGGATTTTTCACTAGAAATAAATGATATTTTTACAAAAAAATTGTATTTTTAACTATTCACTACAAAATAAATCTTTTAAAAAACATCTAAACATTTTACCCTAAGATAATTTTAATATGATGATTTCAAAAATGATATATTTTTATAAAATATCATCACAAAAAATTTTATAAATTAATTATAGTATCCATTCACAAAAAGCAATAAAAATAATTTTTTAAGAAAATGTTTCTTTAAAGCATAAAATAACTTTACAAAATACTATGTAATTATTTCTTATGAATTAATCAATAAATTTTTAATTATTAGGAACCTTATATATATTTCATAATGTTAATAATCCTATTTTTACATTCCAATTTAATGTATATGTTATAATAGTCATATTTAAATAATATATTTCATGGTTCATTTAAGCTCGGTGTTTTGTATCATATGAATTATCAAACATAATGTTATTTTTTTTAAAATATGGTGGTTTTATAGACAAAAAATGGTCACAAAAAGAGTTTTTCATAATCAAAAAATCAAATAATAAACCTCCCCCCATGGGAACAATTCTTAGTGAGGAATCAAGAATGTACAATCATAATATCGAATAATATCATAACTATGAAATATACAATATCATTATTCTTACCATTATAGTTTAAAAATACCAATTAATTATCATTATTAGGCTGGTAAAAACTACCTTCCCAATATATAAAAAGATTATAACAACTCCCGCATGATATATAAAGATTAGAAACGAAGGATCCTCAACCCCAAACAAAGCTTTCTAATCCACTATACAAGGTTGAAGTAAGAGGAAGTCCACCACAAGGAACTAAAATGAAGGAAAACACCTTTACAAACCTTGAACACAACAAAAACATAATTATCCCATATAAAAATACCAAAACCACTTATTTACCTAAAAATAGCCCTCCCCCATGCAGGAAAATATGGAGAAAACAAGGGAGTGGGAAAGGGAAAACTCGCCTAAACCCCTAAAAATCGATTTAAGGTCAAGGTTGGAAGCCAGTAATTTGGGGATGAAAGTTGTCCTTTGGATTCACTTCAGTCACCCAATAAAAAGTAGAAAAGGATAGAGTAATTAGGTTTTTAGGGGATTTTATTGTTTATAAGTAGTCTGAAATTTATAAGGCCGCAACGCAGCACTGGCCACAATACTTCGGAATGGATGAAAAAAGATTAGACTATGGAGTAGTTGGGGACCATTCCATAGAAATTCTATTTAAACTAGAATCTAAGATCAATGGATATTCACATGATATAGTATCTATAAAATAAGGGTAATGCCACAACATAATCCAGAACACTATGATGCAAACCCCCAGTAACCAGGAAGAGGTTGTACCGCAGCCCTAGCTCCACAACACAACTGCCCCCCCCCAAATGATATAATCACCCAAACACGCACCCTTGTGATCCATTATATAGTCAACATACCTACATATTATCCCTCATCCACTAATAAGGGACTACATTACATCCATACATCATCATGTAGTGGTACATAAAAAGGAACAACCACCATTGACTCCACACTGAACCACTACGTTGTAGCCAACACCACCACACTGTAGTTATTCTAATTTTATCAATATATTCAAAACACCTCCCAAATAACCCTACACCACATACGGATCCTCCACAATGCATAATCTACCCCTAAGGCATATCCAAACGTTCCACACAGAAGGACTCCCCCAACTTCATTTTCTACTTCCAACCTCTCCTCCACTCTTCATCTCCTTGGGACTTCCCCCACACACCTCCACCACTATAATTCACATAATTAAATGGGATTGAAGTATTGGACCATTATATATGATTTTATCCACATGATTTTCAAATTTATATTTCTTTTATTTATTGAGAATAAAACATTTACTTTTAAACACTTGAAAGTAATTCAATGTATGATTCTTCACATACCACATATGGTATGGGGTATTATCTTCATTCAGATATAACAAGTCTCTATTAGAGATATTAATTTATATAATAACCAACTTATTACAATAATTATCCTGTAAATTCTTTTTTATGGCCATTATTTGAGCCATGTACTTGATAATCAGATTCCTCCTCTCAACGGCTCGGTTTTTTTTAGGATTCCTCACCATTGAAGCTTGATGTCGAGTTCCATGATTTTCAAGAGACTATTCAACATGGTTATTTTTAAATTATAATCCATTTTTAGTTTTTATCTTCTGAATTTTTTGACCAATCATCTTCTTGTATAACCTACAATTATAGGTAGTTCATTTAAATACATTAGATTTATGATTAATGGCCATCAACCATGTAATCCAACTATAATAATTAACAAAAACAAATAATATATTTTCTTATTACAAGATTTTTGTTTCATAGTTCAAAATACATCCAAATGAACTGACTTAAGAAAACTTTTTGATTTCTACTTTTTTTAGCTTTCAGGACCCTCAAACAATATTCCCTTCTTGGAAATCATCACATATATGAGTCTAATCATGTGAAAGATTAGGGATATCTCGATCACCTTTATTTTTCACCAATTCATACAAGTCTTTTTGGATCAAATGTACAATCTATATATTTCAAAATTGATTTTATTTCTCATTATATACCAAGTATCAATATTCTTCATCAATTTAGTAAATATTTCCCTTACTCACTTTCCCTACAAAATGGTTGATCCTTATCTTCCTTTACTAAAAAATTTCATCTTGTTGAACTTCACTACATACCTTGAGTAACATTATTAACTTATAATAATTATATTATGACTAAGACCATTAAATAATAATATACCCACGAAACTTAGGTATCTTCCACATATTTTTGATTTCCTGAAGCTAATTATCTTTATCCTCTCATCATTTACAAATTGAAATAATCCATTATTATCATAATTTATCTGTATGATGATATATTTATTTCCAATAATTTGGGAAGTGGAATTAGTTTCCAAAATCCATTTTATAAATCTATACATTTTTTAGGGAAAATTCATCAAAATCTACTTCCTTATTTTCCTTTTCTTGGATCAAGGAAATTGATTAGTTTCCTTTAGTGGTGAATTAACTTGTTCCACCCCCATCTCCATTTATTCTTCTTAATATTTTATTACTTCATATCTATTATGTGATTTTAACTTTCTTCATGATATTTTAATACATTATTTTCCACTTATTTGAGTATCCATTGGCACCTTTCTTTTCTCCCTTATGGGACAATTAATTTCCTTGTGCCCAAAACCTACACATGAAAACAAATTTTCTATAAAATGAATATCAAGATTAATAAAATCAGCTCATAAATTTATGACATTATAGATCCATAAAGTTCTCTTCAGATTTAAAACACACATATGGTGTCTTTCTTATATTTCGAAAATAATATCATTGAATTCATAGTTCATTGTCTTATGTCTTTATTGTTCCACTTATGGCCTTTTGGGTCTTTTTAGTGTTACCCAAATAAAAATTCATCAAGGTTTTGGGTTATTATAGTTTACTATTACCCATGATTTATTTTCTAATATCCTATAATATTTTTACTTAAGGTGAAATCAAAATATTTTTGAATGATTCCCCAAAAAAATTCCTTATATTATTTATAGGTCGGTGCACTCAAACATCCAAATTTCATTCCAAGAGTGAGAAATATTTATTGATTATCACACTTATATCACAATATCTTGACTTTAACTTCATTTTCCTTTATTATTTTGACCTATTATTACATTTAATTTGTTAATAAATCAATAAACTAGGCAGTGTATTCAATCTTGATATAAAACTAAACTATTTACTATGAGTTTCCATATTTTACAATTTTATGTCATTCAATAATTTCTTTAAATTATCAATTTTCCTCTACTGTTTTCTACATAGGGAGTTTGGAGTCATATACTACTCTATTTTACTTCATTATTTTAGACCTCCAAATGTTAATTTGTTTAAAGAGTGGACTAATGTTTAGTTTCTAATTCAACCCTTCCATTAAATTTAGAACCTTCATCATCAGTGAAATCCACTTGTGACTTGTAAAATAGCTGCAACCACTTCTTTATTGTGGTCTATATAGTCCTTTACCTCCTCCAATTATGCTTCCTTAACACCTTATTTTGAAAAACATCATGTAACACCAGGAGTATTTAGTATTTATTACATTATGTAAATATATTATAGAATAGTTTATAATGTACACAACATCGAGCTAAAGTGTATAATATTTAATTGAAAATAAATTAAAAAATAAATACATTATCAGTATACAATGTGAAAATAAATAAATTAACACTCTTTAGAAAATGATATGAAATGAGGTTAAAACCCCATAAAGTTAAAAGAGGTATTTTTCTTTAAAATTGGATTTCATTGATATTTTTTATTTTTTATTAAAGATAAATTTATGAATTTTGGATTTTTATTTTTATTAAATGAAAATAATTTTTAAATTCATCGTATCAAAATTTTCTTAGAGTGATTTTTTAATATTTTTATGAAAAGGCTAATTTTTTTGTGAATGCTGAAAAATATCAATTCTATAAATATAAAAATATATACGACATCATTATTATATAAAAATTATTTATAATATATAAAACATATTATTTATAGACGAAATATGTATTTAATAATAAAAATAAATCATTTATGATTATTATTTTTAATTTGGAAACCCATTCTTTTATTTTTCAAACAAAAATTGAATTTTAATATAATAAAAACTATTTTGGTTTCTTTGCATTTAATTGAGTGGTTGGAAGGTTACATTAGTTTTTTGGATTGATCTAAAATTATAATAACCTTAATTTTTTAATAATATACCAATAAAAGTAATCAGTGTCAATTATACACAATATTTTTGTGTAAAAAAGTTATTTATGCTTAACAAATAATTTTTATAAAAAAAATCGTTGGGTTACATATACTTAAAATAAAAATAATTTTAACTTTTTTAGAAATTGAATATTTTAAAATGGATCCCATATATGGAATCATCATATCAAAATTATTTAATAATTTCATTTTATTTTATTTTTATTCATAAAATTATGTTACCATAGTAAAAATTTAGTCAACATTTTAAGGGTTAAAAGGGTTAAAGATGGGGGATTAAACTAAGAGTTAAAACGTAAAATATCTATACAACATATATATATTTGAATAGATGAGTTTATTTTGACCTTAAATTTCCCTATATTTTATATTTTCCTAAATTGTATCAATGTTCCAAGATAAAGATACTTATTATATTTTAATGTTATTAATATTTACAAGGGTGAAACTCCTCTCACTTATAAAAGGGAACCTCTTTTCCCCACTTCTCCACACACATATAGAACCATATATCAACCAATACCTACCAAAATACCATCAAAAAATACTTACCCACTCCCTAGAGGTCTTATTATCACCAAAAGACCACTCCTAAAAGGATTATTGTGTAATTAAATGGAATATGTCCATGAATGAGTTATAAGTCTTATCTAAATTATTTTGAGTTTATTTTTTCTTATAAATATTTAAAATTTATTCTAACCATAATAATATAATGAAAAAATATATTTACTATAATTAAAATTTATTATGTTTATTTAACAACTATTTTCTATTTCTTTTCTATACATTAAAAAATAAAAATGTCGTTTTTGTGTTTGTTCAGGCTACCACCTCCACAAAGTGATGTATTTAATTTTTCATCACCACATAAAATGGATATTTATAAAGATTTAATTAATGAATATATATGATATTTATGATATAATTATGATTTTATAAGGATATGATATTATCTACCATCTTACCCTCTCATATTTTGGAAAATGAAAACGCCACTCATGCATACATACAGACTACCTCCTCCCTAAATGATGCATTTTTCATTATAATCTCATGTGGCTTCTTATAAGGATAGATTTGATAAAAAAATTATTTATAAAATTATTATGGTTCTCAAAAGTTAAACAATTATCTACATTATTTCTTTTTCATCTATTAAAAATGTGAAAGTGTAACTCATGTGTACGTCCTGACAACTTTACATAAATTGTATTAAAAATATAATTAATTTAAAATAATAAAAATTAAAAAAAATTTAATATTTTTTAGATTATGGAATCATAACCCTTTTGACAATATTCAATACACCAAATCTATTTTGGACTGAACGACCTCCAAATTTCTGACGTAAACATAACTAATATAGTAACTA
Source organism: Viscum album (assembly GCA_963277665.1). Taxonomy (NCBI): domain Eukaryota; kingdom Viridiplantae; phylum Streptophyta; class Magnoliopsida; order Santalales; family Viscaceae; genus Viscum; species Viscum album. Next base: position 807,228,992 of record OY728155.1, read on the forward strand.
AATAGAACCTAATAATGAATTAAATAAGATGAATAATATTAATGGATATGAGATTAAAATTTTTCTTAAATAATTAAACAATTAAGATAATTTTATTATTCTATATTTAGTGAACATATGAAACAATATGGGACAAAATTTAAGATATTTTTCTTTAAACCCTTGTTACAAATTTTTATTTCCAACTAGTTTTACTCCATATCCATTATTTTAAATATTTCAATAAATTTATTTTCTATAATTAAATGAAAATTTACATTCCTTATAAATAATAAATTACTTTTTAAAAAGTTTTGTAGAGAAATATTTTTAATTTTCTTATGGGTCCCTTTTGACTCTTTTCACCGAACTACAAGAGATTGTTTTTTTTTACTATTACCACATAGGAACCTTTTACTCACATATTTTTTGTTATTTGTTATCAAAAAAATTCTACAATATTTTTAAGTTTTTAAAATAACATCATATTCCAATTCTTCTAGGATTTTTAAAAAATAAAATAAAATAAAGGGATATTTATTCTTATTTTTATAAGAAAGTGGAAATTAGATTTTCCTATGAGTTAAAATGATTCATAAAAGAGGATTATGTTGAAAAAGATAAATATTATAAATATTTTTCATGATTCAACACTTGAGAATTATAAATTATGAAGGGTGAGTCTAATATATATATCTATAATGCATTGGGTAATGATTTATTCTATAGATAAATGATGATAGGAATTAACTGATTATAATTTATTCCATAAATGTGATACATGAGTGAACATGGGTGATAAATATAATGTCCCATGGTTTCAACATGGTTTTTCTATTCTTATAATGAATTTTAATGGAAATATGTTTTATTTTAAAAATAAGGTATATGCCCTTTTAAAGGTGAAAGTTTTGTTTTCAAGAAAATTCATTTTCATGGTTTCTCATGTTTTCCCAAGATACCTTAACATTTTTTATATGCTCACTAAGTGTTTTAAAGGTTTTCATTGATAAAAGGATAATTTTTACATGTGATTATGATTTATTATGTACACCTAGATTTTATTGTGAAAAAGTTAAAAAATTTCATGGGTTTCCTTATTTTTAACTAGAATAATTGGTTTACTATATTTTTTATATCCCATAATGATATTCTTATTCTCAACCCACATTTTTAAATGTTTTTCATAGTATCTAAGGATATGTAGAAACTATAGAAAAGTTAATATTTCAATGATAGTGACTCTTTATAAATGAAGGAAAAGTGTCTTGAATTAAATAGGGCTTTAAATTTAAGAACTTATTTTTTGGGAAAAAATTTATATTATATATAAGAATCCACTATTTATTTTAATGGTTTTCATAATTGTGTAATACTCTAATCCTAAAATATCATTGGAATGTAATAATGTGAAATTTTTTATTTTAAACTCGTAATTATGGATTTTTTAAGTTATAAGTCATTATAGTTGTTATCAAAGTAAAGTTGTAGATAACTTTTGAGGTTAAGATGTTATTAAATGAGTGTAATTTAAAATATTTAAAAAAATGGGCCAATATAATGGTTTGGGATCATAAGTTCAAAATATCTTATAACCTTAATGGTTAATGTTTTATAAAGAGATATGGTAATTTTTTTATGAATCAAAAGTGTTTCATAATAGGTGACATGGATAAGAATAAATTAGTATTTATCCTCCTCAAAAAATTTTTATTGTGATTTTATTTTATATACTCACACCACTAATTTTAGGTTTTAGTAAATGGTTTGATCTAGTAATAACTAAGTTAATAATGGATGCAAAGGACAATGTGGTCGTTTTCTGGATGAGAAACTAAATGGTATAGTATTTGGAGTGAAAAATAATGTGGTTATGCCTAACCAACTATCTTGAGTTATTATTAACAACTTGAACCTATTTTAATTTATTAACACACTAAATAAGATAAAAATAGAGTTTTATGGAAGTTCGGGTAATATATATCATGAAGGAAAAAATATTCGACTTCATACATGTCATTAATGTGGGAATAAGCACCTATGGAAATGTATCAAAGAAATAGTAAGATGTTTCATAAGTGGTAATGGATTGAATAGATAAATAAACTTAGAAAGAAAAAATAAAGAGTTCGAATAAAATAATATAGTGGAATAAATTTATTATTAAAGTATCAATTGATTGTTTTAAATATGATGAGTTTAGTTATTATTATAATTTATTCCCTCAGTGGAAAGCAGATGAAGGGGGTCAAAAATATTATATAAATAAGTGTTTAGGAAGGTCATATTTTGAATATGAAGAAACTATGAATAACATAAAAAAGGTACGAATTATGTTTTAGATTTTTTATTATGTTTAAATTAAGAAACATGATTAGATTAATATTTATGAATCTTATGGAAAGATTCATATATTTTTTGTAGGAAGTAATAATTAAAGAATAAAATGGAAAATGTTATTTAAGGTTTTATGAAGGAAGTTTAATGATTTAAGAGTCTTGTTCCACCTCCGAGGGTGGAACAGGTGCGTGGTTGAGGGAAAAAAATTGTATGATGGGTGACAAGCATTTGTATGTTATTATATAAAATTTCATGTTTCCATCTTTTCTTCAACCTGACCCACATCATCACCTTTTAAAGGAGGATTGGATTAACCCCACAGGGATTGGATATTTTATCCCTTATATATTGTGAGGGAGGTTCTACAGTCAAATAGTCACAGTGGGCATTTGCATGGGGTTGAGTATTATTACAATCGGTCCTCTTAGGATATAACTTCCTTGGATGGTCTCCAAAGAGTTTATTAGTGGATCCAGAAACACCCAACAGCCCTAGTATGCATGATTCATGCACCTTATTTATAATGGCAAGTGCTCATTGGATGTTTATTTTTCCAACGACACTTAAGGACTCCATTGGTCAAGAGGATGGGAAGTCGTGATCATCACAACCGTTGGGGGGGATTATTTCCTATTCTGTGACTATCTTATATATTTAAGTCGTGTTCATATGTTCTTGAATCCTTGGTTCATTCTCAAAGAGTTTGTACATGGGCTACCCTTGGTTTTCAGGATCATCACAGGCATACATGAATTTGATGCTACGGAGATAATTCTCACTTAAGTCATACAATAAGGTGATCTGGAGTCTATCTTCATCTTGGGGGCAGAAGGTGACTTGATATTGGGATCAAACCTATAATATGGGTTTCGTATATATCCTTGGGAGAGGAATCAGAGACCACGTAGATCTGGAGAACTAGGGCTTATGCTTGAAGCTGCCCATTTGTGGGGACAATATTGGGTGAACCTTTTTGTAAGGGAAGCCTTTTGAGCTTAGGCCTTCAAGCAGGCATCCTACATATCATGGTTTGATCAAGGATTAGAGTTGTCATAGTTCATAATTGTGTGGATTTTATAATTGTGACCAATATCTAAGCCCACACGATTCATTCTCGGTTTGAGAAAAAAGAGGATGTGAGAGATTAAACCAACCACACACCTCATCTCCTTCTAATGGGAGAGGGAAGGCCTATGGAGGAAGAGGTCAGGGCGACCGTGGGCAAGGGCATAGAGTGATTAAAATTTTAATGTGGGAGGACATTAGAGGTCATGCAGCTTTTCCCTCAGAAGATTTGGGACATACCTTAATGTGATCACCCAGAAACACTGTAGCGACTCGGGTTTTGGCCCTTTCAGACTTTAGAATATTTCTATGAATAATTCCAGATCTATCCGTGAAGACGGCGTGCGATTCCAAGGCCTAGTGTGCCTGGGATTAATTTTATAAAAATATTAAGAATTTTTATACTATGCACGTGGTGGGGGTGTGATATCTCCTAAACGGTAGCTCGGAACAGGAATCTGAGGGCACGGTTGCATCCGGAACGTTCTGTTTACCCTAGGTGAGGTGTAAACATTGCGGGCACGAGCCTGCGGTGGAAAGCGCCCCTATGGGAATTTTTGTAAATAAGTGGAAAAGTTTAATTACGATCGTCAGATCGAATAACTCCTGAACGGAGTCTCGGATCGCAATTCTGAGTCCACCGTTGCATTCAGAACGGCGCGTTTACCCTAGGGGGACCTAATTTCCTCCTCACCAGGAGGTCTGGTCGAGGGCGTTGATTTAAATGAAGTTTTTTAAATAAAGAAAAAAAGAAAATCATTTCATCTCCACCCCCTCCCACCTTCTATGTGCAGTAGATGAAAACCCCCCTCCCTCTTCCGTTTCGATGCCAAATCACGCCAGAATCGTCCGGTTTCTGCGCCGATCGTTAGCGGATTGAGCTTCAGGGCGTCTCTGGCGTCGTTCTGCACCCGAAGCTTCGGCGTTTCGCCCACGAGGTAGGCGGTTTGAATTTTAATCCCACGATCCTGTTTTTTTTGTGAATTGCTTCATTTTGATGTTGTATCAGGGAAGATCGCGTCTCGAGGGTCGCACCGGTACCGTCGGATCGCAAAACAGATCATCGGGGTGCCCCCGGCGGTCCACGGAATCTCCATCGGTGCGGCTCCGGTGCGGTGGCCCACAGTGGAGCGCAGCAGCGTTAGGCACCGCATGGCGGAGTGCCGCCGGCTGGGGCGGGCCGGCAGCAACAGGCCAGTCCAGGCCGGCTGGACTGGCCTGTTCAGGCCGGTCTAGCCCCTTTTTCATACACGTGGGTTTTTAACCCCCCCCCCCCCCCCATTTCTTGAAATCCGGGGGTCGGATTCATGTGCCATCTGCGGCGATGTCACCATGGCAATGAGGTGAACCTTTCAGTGTTGGTTCATGAATTTTATTGTTCAAGATCGTGGCCCATGAGCTTGAAACGTCGAATAAAATAATGATATTTTATTATTATTCGACTTCGTGTCATCGTATCTTCTTCCCGGAGCGTCTGATTGATGTGCTGTCAGTGGCATTGACACCCTGATGATACGACGGAATTTTCTTGAGGGTTTCTGGGGGTTGGGACCGAGTTTGGTGTGCGGGCCCCATGAAGTTGGGTTTTTGCATTTGCGAATAAACACAACTTTCTCCTCAGGAGTCCAATTTTAGCGGATGAATATTAAATCTTGTGTGTTTCTCCGAGAGGATTGCAATGGTACGATTCGTTCAATGTGTTTCGGGATCGAGGTGTGGGCCCCACCTGAGCTGGCTTCAGTGAATAGTGCTTTTTTCACTGGGAGTCCATTTTAGACGAACGAGTAGTCGATTCCGTGTTTTTTCCTGAGGGGATCGTCATGGTATGATCTTCTTGATGAGTTTCGGGATCGTTGTGTGGGCCCGACATGGGCTAGCTATGGTGAATAGTTCCTTTTTCATCGGTTGTCCGTTTCGGGCAAGTAAACAGCCTATCCTGTGTGTTTTTCCATGTGGATCACGATGGTGGCCTCGGTATTGGCCTAAGAGGTGCGCGGGGTGGCGTTTTGGCGGGTTGCTCTGGTTAGTGACGTTTGGACCAGTAGTGGTTGAGGGTACTCCCTTGGTTCGTTCCTATGAGGGTTCGTGTGGCATCACAACTTTGTATCGCTTTTTGATCCTTTTTATAGGATTTTTAATCTGATATAGTTGTGTCATCCCTCTGGTGGGCCCGGAGCGGGATCCTCTAGCATTGTTTCCCCTAGATTGTGTTCTTGGTATCGCTGTTTCCGCTTATCCACAGGCGGTGATCCCCTATCTTGCAGTTTAACCCTGTAGGGTTTGTAGAATCATCGGTAATATGATCCCCTATGCGGTGGTCCGTGGTCAATAGGGTTGTGGAATCGTCGGGTATACGATCCCCTACTCAGCATGAGGTTTTTAGTAGGGTTGTGGTATCGTTGGTTATATGATCCCCTACTCAGTGCGTGGTTTCTGTAGGATTGTGGCATCATCAGTTCGATCCCCTACAGTGTGAGATGTACCAGATAGGGTTTCGGTATCGTCGTGACCGTCATGACATGGGTGACGATCCTCTATCTGAGTGACGTATTTCTATACAATTGCCAGATCGGGTTGTGGTGTCCCCCAGTGGATCTTGGGAGTGATCCCCTATTTGTGAGATCTATGAATTCTAGATCAGTTTTTGGTATCCCCCAGCAGACCCTCGGAGTGATCCCATATCTGTGAGATCTTCGTTTACCGGTGTGGGTTCTGGTATCCTCTAGCAGATCCTATGAGCGATCCCCTATCTGAGGAGTTTGGTGTTTATGTTGTTTCAGTGTGGTTTCATCAGTGAAGAATCCGAGGAGCGTGATCTCTCAGGTGAGCATCTGAGATGTTTGTGTGAAACCCAATGGAGTGTATCTCTCGGATGAGTGTCATCTGGGATGACAGTGACCCTGTAGTGTGCTCTCCTGGTTGTGAATCGTTACTGGTGATGAGGTAGGTACCTTAGGTGGCTTGGTGTGTGAGCTGAGTATATCTGGATTGTTCAAGGTGTTTTTATGGGCGTACACCTGAGCTGAGCTGACTAGTTGTGTTTAGTTGAGGATGGTCATGAGATGTATTTTCTCTCTCGTCTGGGTTCCCTCTGCCTGGGATTAGAGGACTGTTTCCTTTCATTTTCTCTCTTTTGTTTTGGGTTTTTGGGGTGCATACTGATTATTGTTATACTCACCCCTGCACAGTCTTTTCTCGCACATGTTTGTGTCTTGTGCAGACCACAAGCCTTTCAAAGAATTCCCACGAGGACCCGGAGTAGGTGGAGCTTAGTGAGCGGGTTTGACTGGGGTGTTTACCGGAGCTGTGCTGAGGAGCTTTCTGGCAGGTGTTTTGGCTGTGTTTTCCCTCCTTCTGAGCAGGTTGGACACTTCGCAGTATTCTTTGGGTGGGCCCTGTTTTTTCCTTTGTACTTCTACTATACTTTGGTTGTGGGATAGTTGTATGCATGCATTTACTTTTCAGTTTTATATATCTATGCACTGTTGCATGGAGGTGTATGTGGGTGCGTCTGTACAGGTACCTTGGTCTAATGCCTCCCATGTGTGTGATATCCTACTCGGTGCTAGACTCCATCCCCAAGCCTATTAGTGGCGGGTTGGGGTGTCACGGATCGAGCCCCGTTGGGTCGGGTCGTGACAAACACGTTCTGGGAAAGGGTAGGAATGTCGAATCTTGTTAAAAGGAGGAGCGAACATGACTCCTTCAACTAATCATTGTTCTTAATTGAATGGAAAAAAAGTGATCACCCTTAATCCCCAGAATGGGGAGGTTCATGTCAACATCCCATGGTTGGACTCTAGGATACCATGGGAATGTAGACTTACAGACATCCCTTGAGTCTGAACCATTGTGGGTAGATCATTTGTGACTCCTCTTTCCAAGGGTATGTAGCCTCAAAGGGGCACACTGATGCACCCAATGATCTAATCATACGGGTCTTGTGGATTTGGAGGAGGCTTTGGCCTGATGTCAGGTGACTGGTCCATAGAGGGGCTATGGAGGACTGGACGGTAATGGAGGGGTGAGATTGGAGCTATAGGAAATAATATCTAGAAATTCCCCATTGTGCATATCATTTTATTATGTGGGATGGGGGAAGTTTCGCATACCATAGTGGTATGCAGGTAGAGGGGTCATTCGCGTACTGAAGTAGAACACAGGCTTGGGCAGAGACCACCACACACCACAGTGGTACGCAGTCCTGAATACGGTATTTCATGCCGCATTGGGTTCCATCTGCATACTGATGCAATATGGGGTGTTGGGTTAAATATTCATAGTGATACACAATGTGGAACACCATATCGAAGGAGGGTCTTTGGAACTATCATTTTCGGGGAGTAAATCTATAAGGAATATGTGGTTCGCGGTTTAACCGATTAGGTTCGTAGTTCTCCCATTATTATTAAGTTCCTTCATCTTATTTTTCACAGCTGGTTATACTTGTGGAAACATGGTTTACAATTTGGACTTCTCTGATGATTCAAGACTAAAGTTGGAATCCACCCCAAATTCTCACTTCCAACCATTAGGTTCTCCTCTGTTTTTTCTTTTTCAGTCCTCCTCAATTCCTTCTTTGATACTTTTTATAGAGTAATAGTTAAATTGTATATATAGGCATGTGGAACCTTTTTCGGAATCCCATGAAGAGATATTTTGACCCATGGATGACTCGGTCAACCAGGGTTTGCAGAGGTTGTGGTTCACGAGTCCCAGTTTGCGGAACATTTCCAATTTTCTTTTTCTGCAGACTGTAAAGTTCGTGAGATAGTATGAGGATGTATTTCATGCACTTAGTTCATCCAGTGATGTGTTTCGTGGTCAAATTGGTTTGTTGGCCATCGCTCTTTGGTCCATCACCTCGTGGGTCGTTTCGCGTACTGGTGGTTCACAGTTCATGAGACTCTTGGACCTTTCCCAGTGATGGTATGTGGGTCACATAAAAACTCTTACGAAGTTTAATTCTATAATTTTTATTTCGGATTTTGCAAATAAATTTGAGTCTATTCGCTTTTCAAGACTTGTAGGAATTATTTCTTTCATATAAAAAAGCGATTGTGGGAGTATTTTCTCCCCTTGGATAAGTTTTCAGGACCCTAAAAATTCCCCCCATTAGAATGGGGTCTTTTCAGAATGAAGAGGATACTATTCCAATGTATAAGTGTTGTTGAATTGAAGTGGTCTATGGTAGAACAGATAGGTCCAGAAAGAGGGGACCACACGTAAATATAGGTTCCCATGTCATTTTGCTTTTACCATTTCTCGTAGAGAAAACTGCTCTCGAATCTCCCTCAGCTCTCTGTAACTTTACATACCATATTTTTTGAAAAATATGTTCTTGAAAACTACTTCATACATTCAATGAACCAATATTTTCACCATTGCTTCTGTCTATGAACTAGATTTTTGGTTTCATGAATGGAGTTTTGGAATTTAAAACAAAAATCCAGACCTCCTCGTAGGAAAATTCTATGTGGTTTGTGTGTCCCACACACTAAGATTAGACTAGAGAACAAAAATTTAAGCCTTATTAATCTAAACTAAGCTTTTAAACAGAAACATTGATCATGGACTTGATGAGGCCTTAGTCTGTGATATCTGTCATCTACGAACCCTTCTGTTCAATGGCCAATGCTTCGCAGGCCAGTGCCTTGCAAGTGTTTTGAATACAATGGTTTTATGTGGTATAATATTTATGTATACCACTACAGTATGTGGGGATTATCTCTACATATCATGCACCACGTGGGAAATGGTTGTCGCGTACCATTTCTACGAACATTATGTGGTGCCCCATGGGGACACTTATTTGATCCCTTTATCCATTTTTTGTGTCCTTTTCTAAACAATTTTTTACTGGACTAACTTTGTGTGGATTTTTGGATATCATTTTGCCAGCTATAATGGGTCTTTTAGAGGCATCTGCTGACACCATTTCTTTTTCTGAGGTTGTTGCTACTTCCACTCTCTCTATTACTGATGAAAGAGATTTACTCTGAGATTGAGTCCTAGGTATTCTCAAGTGGCCACGAACGGTGACTGCTGATTGAATATGTGGAACCACCTATTCTAGATAGAGATATTTTTGAAGATTTGGGAGTTATAGAATTCGTCTCCTCCCTATTCTCATAATTGCAACCACACCCATTAGTAATAGCGGAGGATTCCCCCACTCTATCATTTGATGCAACTACCAGATGCGAGGCTATTGTGGGGTCGATTCATGCTGTAGCCACCAAATCGAGTCCCTATCTTGTGAAGTTCATTCCTAAATATATAATGTCTTCAAGGATTTACTCTGAGACTGATCAAGAAGTCCTGGTTGAGCTTTTTCCCATCTATCAAAAGGTGTGGAGGAATATTTGGAGATTAATTTCCCAGACCCCATTGGCTGAGATGCCAGAAAATTTTCCAAAATTACACTGCTAGTTTGTGGCCCTAGGCTTTTGTGGATTTGACTATCATGGAATTCATGATATAATGAGGTGGGTGGTCGATTCTCGGGAAACATCTAGTATGCTTGAGTCTCAGCTTTCTGTGGAAGAATAAATGGCTCATATTGTTGTTGTGTAGTAAATTCTTATTGATGAAGATTAAAATCACATTGGAGCTGTTGCGAGGTTTCAAAACAAACTCATGAAGAAAGAGTTATTAGTATCAAGACTCGACCAAGAAGTGGCGAAATAGATCAAGATGCTGGAATGGCTTAAACAGGAGAGGGCCCAGGCCGCAGTCGCCATTGAGGAGAGGCGATGGAAAATGAAATAAGGAGAAAGGACCATCCTTGAATCCATGTGGGACATGGAGGCACTACGAGAATGTGTGGAGGCTGAGACTATGAATTTATTAAAACTTCACCAATCCATTGAGGAGTCACATCAATCGTTGATGCAACTTTTTGACTCTCTTGAACATCTCCTGTAATGATCATGTCGTTCTTATCAGGAGAGGCTCCAGGTTGTGGATGCCCACCAGATTTTTTAGGAAATAGGAAGACACAAATTTTCATTTAAACTCTTATTCTTTTCCTTTTCATGTCATGTCAATTGACCACAATCAATTATTTATACATTATTTCGATCATGTATTAATTTTATAAGATTATTCGAAACCATTAAATTGAAATAATCAAACTGCGTTCTAATTTTTTTATGGGATGTGGGACTCAGTGAGTGTATTTGGAATACTCATGAGGTTTTATGGAAAACCACATGAAATTTTGTTTCATTTTCATTATCTCCCTAATTTTTTCATAAGCCAGTGTGACACGGGCTTAGCATGTATAACTTGACTTTTTCTTTGGCTTCCCTTTTCAACCTTTCAACCCAACAAGTTTTATATCACTTATGATAGCTTGAAACACATTTTTTTTCTAAACCATACACGGAATAGGTTTAATTAACTAACACTTGACTTTTACCCAGAGGTTCCCTTTGCAGATTTTCGCTCTAGTGAGTGTGGTGTATTTTTTACTGTAAGTTCATAGTCCTACCGGTCAAACTTATTACTGATTATTTAAGTCAAATAACTTTGACCAAACTTGATGGAGGAGGGGCCCTAATTCAGTATTCATCATCCAATAATGTCCTAATAACTTTCAAACATGAATGAGGGATTTTTCATGACCCTAAATTTGTGAGATTTGGACATGTATGAGGCTCAGGAGCTGTTTCAGGCATACTGAGGTAGGAGAGGACTCTCTTAAGGAAAAATGTGCCTTTTATTGAAATTCATTTTGTAGGAGGCATATGCAGAGACACCATGGCATGATGTGAATAGTCAAACAAGGGTGTCCATGGGATACTCTCCTTCAATCTCTGATGGACTGGGAGGATTAACAGTTTGAATTTGTTTTGATGTTGGGAGCCACATTGGGTGGAATGACTGGGTGATGATGTCTGAAAGTATTAGGGACATTCATATCTGTTTTTATCATGAAAATTTTCCCAAACTATCCTTACATTCATAAAGCAGAGCTGGTGACTGTTCAGTTCAATTAGAAATCTTTTTCATGTATGTGAATTTGAAAATGGGAGGATATCTAAGCTATTTTTTAGAGGGTTTTTCCAAATATGGAGGGTGATACATGATATTAATATCATATGAGTATACGAAAACTAGAAACGAAACTCTAGAGGAAATATTTCCCTTTGATTGACGGTCGTCTTGTAGGCATGATATGCAGAGCCCCTAGAGCATGATGTGCCTAGTCAGAAAAAGTTGACTACAGGACATTGGCCTTCCATCTCTGATGGCTATGAAAGATTATGGTGATTGGGACCTTTCTGAACATGGTATATGACCTTTGACAATGGGTGTGCCTAAGCATAAAAAGGGACATTTATTTCAACTGAACTTCCCTGGGAAACCCAAAAATAAGTGGGGGAATTTTTCCCTCTTATATAAGGATTGACTTCACGCATATAGATGGGTGGTATTTATTTTTCAGAAACCTCAATAGAGAAAAGAGGTGAATCAAGATAGTATGTTCTGATATATATATAAGATGTGGGTAGTAAGGATAATGTATATCATAACATTGAGGGCCTTTGAACTAGGATGGATTTAACAAGTCTTGGAAGCCATTGGGCAATCTGAGGTAGGGGAGAACACTCCTCGGGACGAATTTGTCATTGATTGACAGTCGTCTTATAGGCATCATATGCAGAGCCACTAGGGCATGGTGTGCATAGTCAAACAAAGTTTTCCACTAGACATTGGCCTTCCATCTCTGATAGACATGTAAGATTATAGGGATTCAAGATTTCTCATAGCAATGAGTTTAAGGTATGGTAGGAGTGTATCCAGATATATTAGAGACATTTGGAATATGATTCACTCATTGAATTAGGTATCCCTTAAGTATATATGACTCATGCGTAGGGTGAGGCATTCGTCTCATCTTTGGGGTACCCTGTCATTTAACATCGTTTGACCAGGACGTGGGGTTCCTTATGGGGAAGGGAACCATGAAATTCCTTTTAGGGTCGTGCGGTAAGGACCAAATCCTTTAAATGATTTTCCATGATGTCATTATGGATCTCTTGCTGATATCCCTAAGCTCATGTGATCTATTCTCGGTGTGAGAAACAAAGGATTACGAGGATTTTGGATCACCACTTAAGAGTATAAAATCAATAACATGAATCGCTTTATGCTTATGCCGATGTTATGCAGTTTAACATCATACAACAAGGATGATTCTAGCCTTTTAGTTCAACATAGTGTAGTAAGGACATTATGTTGTGAAGTTTAAAGTCATGCAGTGAGGATTTTATGCTATCACAAAGATCATTAATGGATTTGAGTTAATCCTGATTCGGATGTTCTAGCATTCCTTGTACATGAGTGACGATAAAAGGTGTAAACCATAGTCCCATGGGAAACTTGGATCGGGAGGAATGACATGGGGCTTGGAATCCATTAGGAGTACCGAGGTAGGAGAGGACTCTCTTGAGGAAAAATTTTCCTTTGATCGATGGCTATTTTATAGGTGAAATATGCAGAGTCACTGGGGCATGATGTGCATAGTCAAACAAAGGTGTCTATAGGACATTGTCCTTCCATCTCAGATGGCCATGAATGTTTATAGGGATCCACGTTTTCCTAGAGTATAGAGTTTAAAAAATGGGAAAGATGTGCTTGGGAACATAAGAAATACCAAGACCATGATTAGACACAAACTACTGGATCTTCTACATAGATACGACTCATATGTATGGGGGAAGCATGATCTTTTGACTTCTTATGAGTGTGGGGAATGTGCGGGATCTCGTAACATTGAAAATCAGGTCATACATGACTCCTGAAAAAAATTTCAATTTATTGTCATGCAATTACGACATTTCATAGACTCCTAGTATGATTTTGACCTACACATAGTGGAAGGGACATTTTTTTAGATGGTGGTTGGGCCAGGATGCCAGATCCAGGCGTCACTATGTATCCTACAAGGGCAGGAATCAAGATGCATGTTCTTCTAAACATTCCCTAAAAAGGTTAGGTCCATGTGTAGGGACAAGAGAGGGAATTTTTATTATTATTTTATAATATATATATATATATATTGGTGGTTGAGTCGGGATGCCAAATTTGAGCATCCCAGTGTATCCTGCAAGGGTAGGAATCAAGCCACACGTAGTTCTGAATGTTTCCTATAACGATCTGACTCAGAAATAGGAGTAGGAGAATTTTTGTTTCATATTCTATGGATGCCAGGGTCTACCATATTTCTCTAAAGTTTTTTTTATGTAAGGGAATACTTACCAACAATCCTCAACTCACTTGATTTATACTCTATGTGAGAAACAAGGAGTGGCAAGGGTTTCCCTCGTAAATATGGGGAGATATAGGACATGATAGAGGGATTTCTTTTATATGGTGGGGGTTGGGCCAAGATCAAGGATCAAGAAATCTCTATGTATCCCAATAATGAATTTAAATCAATCCATATGTAGTTCTCTGAAGGATCGTCCATTTTATCATCATGTGATTCAGAAGATTTATGTTATGTTGTTTAACGTCTTGTAGATTGGATGTTATGTCATGCAGTTTAAAGTCATACAGTGAGGAAACTAGCATCATAGTTTAATTTCATGTTGTATGGACTAATATCATACAGTTTAACATGATGTGGTTTGGATGATGACTCGTAGTTTAGGTTCATAGAGTTTGGATTGTGTATTGGTGTTTCTATTACGCAAAGTACTTCTTCAAAAACCTTGCATTTGTGGGAGCTATGATGAGTCGTCCTTCCATTTATATCAAGGCATATGCTCTATTGAATAAACCCTATGTATGGAATATGGTCTATTACACATTGGTTCATGCTTTGGGATTCTTCTCGAGTATCATCGGTGTTATGAGTACCAACACCATATCTCCTTTGAGGAAAGATTGAAGGGGAACCTTTCTGTTGAAGGCTTGTGCGATCTGATTTTGGTAGAATTCCAAATGGTGTGAAGTGTGCAACCATTTTTCATCTAGCTACTCTAACTCATCAAACCATCTCTAAGATTTCTCTTCCAGTGACAGTTTATTGAGAATGTCCACACAGAGTGATGGTACTTGAATTTCGATTGTAAAATCTGCATATTCCCCATATACTAGTGAGTACAGGGTTGCCTTGGTGACAGTGTGGGTTGTGGTCCAGTAAGCCTATAAATCATTAAGTATCTTTAATGGACACAATTTATTATCCTTATCTACCATATTTTTGAGTATTTTGGAAAGAGTCTTGTTGAAAGCCTCTATTTTCCCATTGGCTATCGCATGGTAGCGGGATGAACGGTTTTCTTTGATTTGATACTCGTGGAATAACTTTTCCAACTCAACAGAGCAGAAGTTGGTGCCATTTTCAATCAGTATTGTATAAGGGACACCAAATATGATAATGATTTAGTCATTCACAAAGATAATGATGATTTTTCCCAACCTCTTTAAGGGGTATGGTTTCAGCCCATTTGGAAAAGAAGTTGGTTTTCGTGAGTGTGAACTTGAATTATCTGAATGTAGTGGGGGGATATGGTCCCACAACATCCATCCCCTAAGTGAAAAATGTCCAGGAGTACTTAGTTGTATGAATTAACTCAGGGGATCGATGAATAAACTTTGCATGAACTTGGTAGGAATGCCACTTCTTGGAAAATATGACACTATCCTATATCATAGTGGTCCAATAGTACCCAAGCCTTCAGATTTGATGAGAGATCTTGGTTTCCAATTGGTGAACTCCACAATCTCCTGCATGGACATCTTTCATGATGGAAGTAGCCTCTTCTCCATCAATTCACCTAAGAAGGACTCCTTCAAGGCCTCATTTTTAGAGAAACTTTTCTTATTTTTTCTAATTGTAAAAGACAAAGTTGACTTATCATCTCCAGATCTATTCCCTTCCAGCCCTATTTGGTGGGATTACCCCCCCTATAGAGGTAATTTTCAAGGGGATTCATCCAGCCAGTGGTGTGACCATAAGGCTCAGAAATGGGGAAAATCTCATCGATCTCATCTGTATTGTTTTAAATAAATGGCAAGACCATCCGATGATAGGAAATGAGAATAATCATTTCAACCTAGTCTGGATCATCCAAGGTTATGGCTGCATTTTTCAATGCATTATCTTGATCATTTTTTGACCGAGGGGCATAGGTCAGTGTTGGTTCTGATGGGAATTATGTCATTAATTCATGAACATGGTTCATCAAGGGGGTCAATAATTATTTTTTAATGGCATAGTCACCATTTACCTACATGATGACTATCTATGATTCACCTTTTATCTTCAAGTGTTTTATTTGGCATGAAGTGCCACTTCTAGTCCCACAATGAGGGCCTGGTATCCTACTTCATTATTTGTACATCCCTCTGAAATCAGGAAGGAGTAAGTAAAGATGGCATTTTCGGTGGATACAAGTATAACTCCCAACCCCAATTTGTTGGGCTTGGGATCCTCCACCCTTTTCCTTGTTGGGATTCTAGAAGCACCATCGAAGTACATTTCCCATGTATGGGGGTCCTCTTAGACAGATAACACTTCTTCATCCGGAATTTCAACATCCAATCGGTTATTTATTCTAAGGGGTGATCTTCCCAGAAGTATGATAACACATCTCCTATGATGGACTTTTGGGGTACGTAATGTATGTCAAAGTGTTGTAGGATGACCTCCCAACCAGATATGCACCCACTTAGCATGGTACGGTTGAGTATATGTTTGAGTAGGTTGAAATGGGAGACAAGGTGGACCTCATGGTGCTGCAGGTAATTTTTATGTTTTTGAACTACAAATATTAGGAATAGGAAGTTCTTTTCGATTCTTGAATATAAAGTTTCAGCATCAATCATTGTTTGGTTGAGGTAACCGAGTTTTTTCTTATTGTCAGCCTCATTATTCTGCATGAGGAAGGAACCTAATGACCATTCCAGGGTAGTTACGTAAACAATTAGTGGTCTCCCCTCAACTAGTGGCATTATCACCAGTGGACTTAGTAGATATATTTTTATATTGTCTAACACTTCTTGAAAATAATCATCCCCCTCATACAATACCCCTTTCTTAATTAACATGGTGAATGGTACACATTTACCTACAAGGTTGGCTCTGAAGCGCCGGATGTAGGCTAGGTTCCCCTATAGACCTCTCAAATCGGTGAGGATTTGAGGTGGGGACATGCCAATGATGGATTTTGTATTATCATGTTTGACGTTGATGTTGTGATGGTGTACGACAAAGCCAAGTAATTTCCCAGAGGTAACACTGAAGGAACAATTTAGGGGATTCATCTTTAAACTGTGTTGTCGCGGTTTGTTAAAGATAGTATTCAAATCATTCAGGTGGTTTGAGCACTATAGTGATTTAACCACTAGATCATTGATGTATCACTCATCGATTTTTCCAAGGAAGGTCTTGAAGATACAGTTCATGGTGTACTAATATGTGGCATCGAAATTTTTTAAACAAAAGGAAACCACCTTATAATAGAACACTCCCTGCGGGGCCCTAGAAATAGTATCTTCTTCATCTCCTTAGGCCCATTGGATCTGGTTGTATCCATAATAGTCATCCATGAAAAATAGGGCCTCATATCTGGTAGTTGCATTGATCAACAATTCTGTGATTGGGATTGGGAAATCATCTTTCGAGCAGTGTCGATTAAGGTACCTGAAGTTGATGCAGATCCTAATCTATATGTTCTTATTCTTGACAGGGACTATGTTTGACATCTAGATCGGATGTTGTACTTCTCATATAATGTTGTATTTGATCATCTTGTCAAATTCAGCCTCTATTTTTGTAGAATGTGTTGGATGGGTCCTTCAGACTACCTGCTTGTAGCCCCGATGATTTTATGGAAAACCCAAATGAGGAGTGGAGACCTCAAGATCGAGGCTTGTAATTTCCATGTAGTTCTAGGAAAACACATATCTATTCTTCTTCAGGAAGGAGGAATATGGTTCCTACTTCTCTAAAAGCTTATCCACACTAATTAGAGTAGGTCGCGAGTCATCTTCAGTGCCTAGGTTTATCTCCCTAAGTTCATCGATTATGGAGGAGACACCTTCTTTGAATGCGGGAGGGGTGTCTTTGAGGTATTCTTCTTCTTATTGTTTATCATCCTCTTCTTCCTCTTTTTATGGAGAGGGGATTCTTGAGATGAACTCTCTGATGTTGGGAGAGAAACCATCTTTCTCTTTTGTGAGTAAGGAGGGGATAGTTTAGAGTCTCGGGGATGGGTTGAGAACGTCATTGTTATGGATTTTCCTAACATCATAGGAGTCATCCCATTATTCCATGTCTATCGAACATAGAATTTGTAAAATAAATCATGAAGATAACTGGGTTTGTCTCTGGGCTTCAACTAATGCATTCAACTTAGTTTATGTTTAATACATACTCCTCCCAAAGCTGTTGGAGGGGGTTGGTAGGATCCATTTCCAATCTGTTTGGGGTAGTGATCCAATCAACGTTTTCGTCCAAAGGCTTCTTCTATATAGGTTCATATAACCATGCATTGATGTAATGTGACTCATAGGATTCAAATGGGTATTTATCAGCAAGTGATTTCCTATATTTTCCATTACCACAATATTTGACACAATGAAGGTATGATGATGGAATTGCAATGTGTTGATGTAGCCAGGGCCTCCCGAATAGGACATTGTAGGCTATATTTTGACACACTACCAGGAACTCAAAATCTTACAAGAGGTCCCCAAGCCATGTTTTAATATTGATTCATCCCAAAGGATTTTTATTTTTTTTTTCATATCCCAATAAAGTTGTGGCATAGGGTTTAAAACTATCATCATCGTAGCTCAGTTGATGAAGTGTTCGTTGTGGGAGGAAGTTGACTCGATAGCCGTTGTCAACAAAATTCCTCTGAAAATAAATTCAATTTATCCTACCGGACACATATAAGGGTTTTATGTTCCCTTGAATAATGAATTATTCATCTATTCCTATGAAGGACATGACAATGTGACATTCTTCGATATTGGTCTCTTCTCGGTAGACTTCAACTATTGCTACTTCGGCCTCATGTTTCTGGGGTCTTATTAAGACTTAGATGAGAACCTCCCTATGGTATATAAATAGACTCATAGAATCCAGTGTAGAGACCCCAAACATGACGTACATGGACATTACATTACTTTTTTGAAATAATTAATACATAACAAAAACCAACACTCAAGGATCGTAATAGTTTAGTGTCTTTGGAAACTCGGAACATAATCTTCTAATCATGGTGAAAGATTTTCAATATCACCCATAAAGATCTTCCCCTTTTGTTTTCTTACCTAAAACCTTTCTTTATATCCTTGGGAAAAGAAAACATATAAAGGGTGAGCTCAAATTCTCAGTAAGTGTAAGCATGTAGAAAATAAAACAAACCATATACATTTGAACTTCCAAACATGAACATAATATTTAAACATCAAAATCTTGAGCAATGACATAAAACATGGCAGTTCGTAAGGAATAGATCATAATGGAACATCAATAATGATAAAATATCTTGGAAATAAAACTTGTAATTGTGGGAAAACATTAAGAATATGATATGATTTCTATAGTAGCCAAGGCATTGCTGCCAAGACCGTCTTAGTGGACAAAGTCCCTTTCTGAATTGATTTCACTCCTCGTTCCAGTCCTGTAACACTGAATCAGATTAATTTACCATTCCAGCCATGTATATCTCATGAGATATAAATCTTTACCCAATGCATTTGAGGTATATATAGGTCCCATTCATATCATAATTAAATCATTATTACGTGTGCCACAACATAAACATAAATCATTCATCATAACCCAATGAATAAAATGGGTTTCATAAACAACATCCCATCATAACATAATCCATATAAAACAAATGGATATCATTTCATCATAAGAAAAGTGAAACCATTTAAATCATAGAGAAGTTATACTTACAACATACACATATAAAATAATGTCATCTTAGATGTAAAATGGTTTTGATAAAACACTTGAAATGAATTCTTGAGTAAAATATCCTTTCTTTTTAAAAATCATTTTATTTTCACAAAATTCCATTCAATTCTAAAAGAAAAGGATTTTATTTAAATATTTATGAAATATTGTAGAGTAATCTTCATGAAAATAAGGTGTTATAAAACTGTAAAAATTCGTTCATTCTGTATAAGTTAAAAAAACATTCTCCTCGTACTTTTGCAGGAAAACTCAAAAAGTTCCTCGTATGGTAAACAAAATAAAGATTCCTTCCATAACATAATTTAAAAGTAAAAGAGGGGTAAAAATGACTTTAAAATACATGGAATAATATTAAACACTTTATTAAAAAATTTTATGGACATGGATGAAAAATATAACCCCAGTAAATACTTACGAAAAAACAATCTCGGAAAAAAACGAGATTGGAAAGGTTATCCCTTACCTTAGGTCCAATTTCTTCCATATGTGTCCAAGACTCCTGTATAGTGGGTTTAAACATATTATTAACTTGTAATATAACCATAATAAGATTTATGATATCATATATGATTCACTTACGACTTTATATTATCTGTTCCTTTGTCAATTCCATGTTAAAGCAGTGTTTTGGGTAAAATCATTTCATTTATCATCTGTGTTTTGACTTGTAATTATTAATATGATTACGTAGATCATGATTACTTAATTCCAGAATATAAGACCTGATTTATATATAATATATATTCAGAATAAACATATATATAATAGATCAATAAATGGAAAGAAATACATTGTTCATGGAGAACGTATGTCGTACGTATGCATGAACGTTGTTTTCATTTCCTTATTGAATTGAATGGAATTAAGTAGATGACATACATATATATATATATAAATAAATCAAGTAGCATTATTATTTCATATATTTAATGATTACTTATTATATATACTTTATAATCATTCTTTAATTGTTAACATGGAAAATGAATCGCATCGCGTCGTGGAGACGGTAATCCGTACGTACGCACGAGTGATGATATCGTTCCCATATTTATTGAATGGAATTGGAGTGGATGATATAATATCTTAGAATAATTATGATGTTATAATAATCATATATATTTATTCTTTACACCATTATACCCATCCATGTAAGATGGTGGTGGAAAACAATTTACACCATAGCGTGGAGACGGTATTCCGTACGTACGCACGCGCGGTGATTTTGTTTTTTGTAGAATGGATAAAAGGTGAAATAGGGTTGTTTAATAATTATAATAACATATAAGTATATAATTAATACTTATGTTATTACTTTATAATGAAACAACTAAATAAGAGGAAGTATAAGAAGAAATAAACATGAAAGAGTCGGTAGAAGAGATTACCTCTTCTTCGACGCACCTCCTTTAAACTTCTTCTTAAGGCACTAGAGTTGGTGTTTTGAGAAGACCAGAACCTCTATGAAATAACTAGAGAGGTTTAGAAGAGGAATTGGAAGGGTTTGGTTGAGCTTCAAGGCTCAAAAGGGTGTTAAGAGAAGAGGGAAGGGGTGCCATTTTTATAAGGGAGGAGAGGGGAACCTTTGAAAACATAAGAAATATTAATTTATAATAAATTCAAACCCACTTAAAAACCTCCAAAAATGACTCAAATATTAATATTAGATTATATAGGGTTGTAATATCATCAACCAATAAAATTTATACATGTTGGGAATTTATTTTAAACATTATCAACTTGATTTATCTTTATTTAATCTATTTAATTTTATTTGTTGTAATAAGATTCTAATTTTTAAATTGTTATAAATAATTACTTATGTATTGTGAATTGTCTATAATTGGATAATTTATGATATTTTTAACCATATAAATTTTAATTCATAATTTCTAAATTCTTTTGTGATTTTTGAACAATTTTATATTATGTTATTTTTATAAAATAACAATAGTGTCAATTTTGACACTATTCATTTATTTGAATTTAAATAAACTCCACAAAAATGATATGTTCGAACTAAAATATTTAATAGATTAATAACATGTCATATTTATTTATAAAGTTTTTTTTATCATATTAAATAGTTCATATAATATTTATTTTAATATATTTAAAACCATTTATTTGATATTTCAATCAATAAAATAATATCAACATCGCTATTGTGTCACCTTTAATGATATTTATTTAATCCCTAAAAATTATAAATAAATTTACATGATGTATATAATTTTATTATATTTCTGGATAATATTCATGTTTGAAGTTTAATGAATTTTATCACTAAATTGAAATTATTCTACTTATAAGATTTAAGAGAGTGACATGTTGTCACTTTCATTTGTTTTAATAATAATTAAATTATTTTCATGGTAAAAAGTCCATAAAATGAATTTATTCCGACCCTTAGGTGATATGGGTCGACCTTTAGTCATCCAATAGAATTTTTTCAGGTGTTAGGGTATATTTATAACCTTATTTTTACCCTTAATTTCCCGATTTACCTTTAACTGCAGTAAATAAAAATTACCGTAGTTACTATTCATAATATCAAAAAAATAAAAGTTACCTATTAGAATAATTTGGACCCAATGAATTAAAATATGTAATCCATTTTTCAAAATTAAAAACACATAACTTGAAGTAATTAATTTAAAATTAATCCCGTTGTAAAGAAAACGGGTTTTAAAAGTTAAAACATTACCAAAGATTGAAATGTGTTTACCTGTTAATTCAATGTAAAATTAATGGTAATGACATAAATTATATTAAATGGTAAAAATATATTCTATTTATACTTTAAAACCATTCAATATTATAATTTAACCATATAAATTATTTCTATGAAAAAAGTTGTTTTTAATTAAAATATAGTGTGTTTTTACTAGTCATTAAAATATGAAAGTTATCAGAATAATATGAAAAATTTATCCAGAGTAAATTTTTATATCCTGATTCCAAAGAAGAATTTTATTTCGTCAAATTGAACTTATAAACATGTCAAAAACTATATTTAAAGTGGGTGCTCCATCAAAAGGCGGCAAAACTACATTTTTTGAAAAATAATTATTTTAGCTGAAAAAATTATTTTATTCTCATACCATGTTCTCGAAAATGTGTAAGATGAATAATAATATTATAGAATTAAAATTTTAGTTAATACTATTCATAAAGGCTAGTCCATAATAATATTATAACAATATATCATTGTTTAGGTAAATCTGGTATTGTGTACTACACACGCTATCGAGAAAGGTCGTGATTGCGTGTAATGCAAGACAAGTCAGGGATGCGCGTAGTGAAAGCTCCCTTTGGTGTTGCGTATTACATAATTCAAAACATATTTCATTTATACATTAAACAAAATCTATACTTAATATTGCGAACTTGAAATTGTGTGTAACACGAGCCAAGAATAGTGTTGCGTATACGACAAACTAATACAGTATTGCATATAGCACAAGCTAATTTTGGTGTAGCGTACAACACAAGACATCAATGAAATTAAAAAGAATAATTCTCATAAAATCTAGCGTTTTTACATTCTACCCCCCTTAAAATGAATTTCTCCCTCGAAACTCATTGGGGTTATAAATGGTTTACTACATGAAAGTTTCTTTCATAGAAACCCACATCGTAAAAAGGAATACTAAAACTTAATTTTAAAAAGTAAATTAAAAAACATAACAGTTACCCAAATTAACTCATCACTGGGTTTCCACATAATAGAACATAAGTTAAAATATGGATATGGAAGAAAAATCTAATCATCATGTTCTGATTATGGGTGGTAGAGGACATGGCTATGAAAAATCCAACAATCACAATGCCATAAATTTTTTATGATCTAAGGTACCATCTGATTCATCAGATATGAGGGTACTAGGACAACATTTTTGGTTTTCAAATTCATTTCCCTAAATTTGATGAGTTAAAATAAATACTTACATGATTTTGGTACAATCTCAATGTTGTTCGTGCCTTTAACAATTTACACTTCATCTCTTAAAGAAATGAAGTTTAATTTATTATTCGTGAAGTGTTAGTAGATCATGTGATAGAATGATGGGTCATTCCATCTGTTTCAAACAAAAGGTTATAAAAAGTAATCAAATATACATAAGTCCATCTATGGTGAGGTTAATCGTATACAATTCCAAAAATGAACTTATACTTCATCTATCATACCGCTTAATAAAATAAAACTATTTTTCTACTAACCAGGGACTTCTTATAGGCCAGTGATAGGCGATAAAGGCTTGTCGTACTTCAGTTGTGGGTTCAATTACCACAGCCTTGTCCGACGCGATGGGTTGTCGCACGTCCTGCAGGATGTCCCTTTTTCTAAAACTACATTATTATAACATTCCTGCAATAATATCGAAAAAATTTCTAGCCTTAAACAATATTATCTTATGTCTAACTTAATTCATTCCAATCTTTAGGCTTATCCAAAATACTTTGGTCCAATCTCATAGTATAAATAAAATGATTACTTGAAATTTCACATAACAAGCACGTGAATACCATCATTTATCCCCCATATATCATACGATATATATTGTTGGTCACATTCCAAACATGTGAATACCTTAATCATGTATTCTCTTGAAAAATGAATACCCATTGAACTTTAGTGAAAACATGAATGTTGTCAAAAGTTAACTCTTTCCACATACCAAAATCCAAAAATTCTATATACTCAAACCATGATATAACTTTGTCCTTATATCAGTCATGAGCTCATGAATACTATCATACATATTATTTTCTCCTTATCCCTTCATGATGTCCATTTTATTTGCTTTCCAAAAATATTTCAATCACTTTTCATGCTTACTGATACCATATAATTATTGAAAACCTATACATAGATATTCCAAAATTCAACAATACCCTAAATGAGATACCATGATACTAATTTGAAATCCAATTACATAAACACTTAATCATTACAAAACATCAGTGTCATACTGAACATCACAAATAGTGATCGCATGTGACTATCCTTTATCCTTTGTCTTAAGAGGTTTCTCACGTTGATCATCATTAACCCTTGGATTAGGGCATCGACTATAATAATTCCCCATTTCCTTTCACTTGTAGCATTGAAGTGTTGGTGGTTCATTTCTGCAGTCTTTTCTTTATTCACATCATTAGCTATCTGTTTCCCATTACTTCGACTCTCAGCTTCTCGATGACCTTCTTTTCCACACATAAAACATTTTCTATTCCCTTTAAGACAATCTCCACCATGCTTCTTTCCACACTTTGAACAAAAAGAAACATCCCTCTTCTTTTCACCATTGTTTTGAGATTTTTCCTTGAACTCCATATTTTGTTTCTTGTCAAAACCATGAGATGGATATGTAAAACCAACTTACAGTTCTACCTTGATAGCAGAATGTAGAATTTCTTCATAGCTACTAAAGTCTCTTATAGCTAATGCCTTTCAAAGACTTTGTTTTAAGCCACTAAAGAATCAATAAACTTCACTTTCAGGTTGGATGATAAATCCAGATGCATACCTTGAAAGCCTTGTAAAATTTGCTTCGTATATACCAACAAATTCAGCATCCTTTTTCTTAAGATCAAGGAACTCTTTTTCCATCACTGTTTGAATATTTCTAGGGAAGTACTTTTTGAAAACTGGTTCTTGAACTCGTCCCATTCCATTGATTCAATTTCATCTTGGGGTCTTGTATTCTTAATTAGAGTCCACCACTGGTCTGCTTCACCTTCTAAATGGTAAACAAAAAAAGGAATTTTTCATGCTCTGAACAGCGAAGTATGGAAAATATATTTTCAATGGCACTGGTCCATTGTTCAGCAACAAGTGGATCAGAAGACCCACTAAAAGAATTTGGGCGTTGCCTCATGAAGGACTCAATAGAATATTGTTCCCTTCTCTGCTCATTTAGAAGTTCAGAATGATTCATAGCTTGTGTAAGTATAGAAATAAGATTTTTCACTCCATCTCCCATAACATTTGGTTATTCAGAAGTAAAAACATTGCATCTTCCATTACATTGATCAACACGGTTCCTTCAGGTTCTAGCCATCGTCTAAAACCCAAAAAGAAAATTGTGAGAGGAAGAAATCATTCTAGGAAAACAACTTAATAAAGGGTAAGTACTTTCAATATCTAACATCTTAGGTTTAATTATATGATCGTTACAGTAATCCTAGGAATATAACATATAGGTACAATTAAACTTAGGGACATCTCTAGACATACCTTAGAAATATATCTAGGGATCTCACTAAAGTTTTCGCATCCTAGTTTCCAAAGGATGACTAAACCTTTCCTCTGATACCAACTGTAGAGACCCCAATCCTGACGTACATGGAAATTACATTACTTTTGCAGAATACTTAATACATAACAAAAACCAACAATCAAGGATCATAATAGTTTAGTGTCTTTGGAAAATAAGAACATAATATTCTAATTATGGTGAAAGATCTTCAACATCTCCTATAAAGATCTTCCCATTTTGTTTTCTTACTTAAAACCTTTCTTTATATCCTGGGGAAAAGAAAACATATAAAGGGTTATCTCAAATGCTCAGTAAGGGTAAGCATGGATAAAATAAAACAAACCATATACATTTTAACTTCAAAACATTAAAATAATATTTAAATATCAAAATCTTGAGCAATGATATAAAACATGGAAGTACGTAAGGCATAGATCATAATGGAACATCAATCATGATAAAATATCTTGGAAATAAAACTTGTAATTATGGAAAAACATTAATCATATGATATGATTTCCATAGTAACCAAGGTGTTGCTTCCAAGACCATCTTAGTGGACAAAGTCCCTTTCTGAATCGATTTCACTCCTCATTCCAGTCCTGTAACACTGAACCGGATTAACTTACCATTCCAGCCATGTCTATCTCATGAGATATAAATCTTTACCCAATGCATTGAAGGGAGATATAGGTACCACCCATATCATAATGAAATCATTCTTATGTGTTCCACAACATAAACATAAATCATTCATCATAACCCAAAGAATAAAATGGGTTTCATAAACATCATCCCATCATAACATAATCCATATAAAACAAATGGATATCCTTTCTCATAAGAAAAGTGAAACCATGTAAATCATAGAGATGTTATACTTAAAACATACACATATGAAATAATGTCATCTCATATGTAAAATGGTTTTGATAAAACACTTGAAATGAATTCTTGAGGAAAATATCCTTTCTTTTTAAAAATTATTTTCTTTTCAGAAAATGTCATGAAATTTTAAAAGAAAGGGATTTTATTGAAAATATTCATGAAATATTTTATAGTAATATTCATTAAAATAATGCATTATGAGACTGTAAAAATCCATTAATGCCGTATATGTTAAAAAAAATTCTCCTCGTACTTTTTCTGGAAAAGTCAAAAAGTTCCTCGTATGGTAAACAAAAGAAATTTTCCTTCCATAGCACAATGTAAAAGTCAAAGAGGGGTAAACATGAATTTAAAAATACATGGAAGAATATTAAACACTTTATGAAAAACATTTTGTGTACATGTATGAAAAATATAACCCCAGTAAATACTTACAAATAAACAATCTCGGATAAAAACGAGATTCGAAAGGTTATCCCTTACCTTATGTCCAATTTCTTCCGTATGTGTTTGAGACTCCTATACAGTGGGTTTAAACATATTATTAACTTTCAACATAACCATAATAAGATTTATGATATCATATATGATTCACTTACGACATTATATTATCCGTTCATTTGTTAATTCCATGTTAAAGTAGTGTTTTGGGTAAAATTGTTTCATTTATCGTATGTGTTTTGACTTGTAATTATTAATATGATTACTTATATCATGATTACTTAATTAAAGAATATAAAACATGATTTATATATAATATATATTTATAATATACATATATATAATAGATCAATAAATGGAATGAAATACACCGTTCATGGAGACGGTAGGCCGTACGTACGCATGAACGCTGTTTTCGTTTGCTTATTGAATTGAATGGAATTAACTAGAAGACATACATATATATATACATAAATCCAGTAGAATTATTATGTCATATATTTCATGATTACTTATTATATATACATTATAATCATTATTTAATTGTTAACATGGAAAATAAATCTCATCGTGTCGTGGAGACGGTAATCCATACGTACGCACGAGCGATGATATCGTTCCCATATTTATTGAATGGAATTGGAGTGGATGATATAATATCTTATAATAATTATTATGTTATAATAATAATATATAGTTATTATTTACACCATTATACCCATCCATGTAACGTGGTGGTTGAAAACAGATTACACCACAGTGTGGAGACGGTATTCCGTACGTACGCACGCACGGTGATTTCATTTTTCATAGGATGGATAGAAGGTGAAATAGGGTTGTTTAATATTTATAATAAATTATCAGTATATAAGTAATACTTTTGTTATTAATTTATAATGAAACAGCTAAATAAGAGGAAGTAGAAGAAGAAATGAACTTTAAAGAGTCGGTTGAAGAGATTACCACTTCCTCGACACACCTCCTTTAAAATTCTTCTTAGGGAACTAGAGTTGGTCTTTTGAGAATACTAGAACCTATATGATATAACTAGAGAGGTTTAGAAGAGGAATTGGCAGGGTTTGGCTGAGATTAAAGGCTAAAATGGGTGTGAAGAGAAGAGGGAAGGGGTGCCCTTTTTATAAGGGAGGAGAGGGGAACCTTTGGTAACATAAGAAATATTAAATTATAATAAATTCAAATCCACTTAAAAACCTACAAAAATGACTCAAATATAAATATTAGATGCTATAGGGTTGTAATATCATAAACCAATAAAATTTAGACATGTTGGGAATTTATTTTAAACATTATCAACATGATTTATTTAATCTATTTAATTTTATTTGTGGTAATAAAATTATAATTTTCAAATTGTTGTAAATAATTACTTATGTGTTGTGAATTGTCGATAATTGGATAATTTATGAAATTTTTGACAATATAAATTTTAATTCCTAATTTTTTAATTTTTTTGTTATTTTTAAACAATTTTATATTATGTTATTTTTATAAAATAACAATAGTGTCAATTTTGAAACTATTCATTTATTTGAATTTAAATAAAATCCACACAAAATATATGTTCAAACTAAAATATTTAATAGATTCATAACATGTCATATTTATCTAGTAAATTCGTGGAGCACATTAAATAGTTCATATAATATTTATTTTAATATCTTTAAACCCATTTATTTTATATTTAAATCAATAAAATAATTTCAACATCACTATTGTGTCACCTTAAATGATAATTATTTAATCCCTAAAAATTTTAAATAAATTCACATGATGTCGATAATTTTATTATCTTTCTGGAGACTATTCATGTTCGAAGTTTCATGACTTTTATCACTAAATTAAAATTATTATACTTATATGATTTAAGAGAGTGACATGTTGTCACTTTCTTTGGTTTTAATAATAATTAAATTATTTTCATGGTCAAAAGTCCATAAAATGAATTTATTCCGACCCTTAGGTGATATGGGACAATTTTTAGTCATCCAATAGAATTTGGGCAGGTGTTAGGTAAATTTATAATCTTATTTTTACCCTTAATTGCCCGATTTACCTTTAACTGTAGTAAATAAAAATTACCGTAGTTACTATTAATAATATCAAAAAAATAAAAGTAACCTATTAACATAATTTGGACCCACTAAATTCAAATATGGAATCCATTTTTCCAAATTAAAAACATAAAAGTTGCAGTAATTAATTTAAAATTAATCCTGTTGTTAAGAAAACGGGTTTTAAAAGTTAAAACATTACCAAAGATTGAAATGTTTTTACCTATGAATTCAATGTAAAATTAATGGTAGTGACATAAATTATATTAAATGGTAAAAATATATTCTATTTATACTTTAAAACCATTATATATTATAATTTAACCATATAAATTATTTCAATGAAAAAAATTGTTTCTAATTAAAATATAGCATGTTTTTACTATTCATTAAAATATGAAAGTTATCAGAATAATATGAAAATTTTATCCAGAAAATTTTTAAATATCCTTATTCCAAAGAAGAATTTTATTTTTTCAAATTGAACTTATAAAAATGTTGAAAACTATATTTAAAGTGGGTGCGCCATCAAAAGGCGGGAAAACTTCAATTTTTGAAAAATACTTATTTTATCTAAAAAATTTATTTTGTTCTCATACCATGTTCTAGAAAATGTGTAAGATGAATAATAATGTTATAAAATTCAAAATTTAGTTAATATTAATCATAACGGATAGTCCATAATAATATTTTAACAATATATCGTTGTTTAGGGAAATCTGGTATTCCGTACTACACACGCTATCGAGAAAGGTCGTGATTGCATGTAATGCAAGACAAGTCAGGGACGTGTGTAGTGCATTCTCCCTTTGATGTTGTGTATAACATAATTCTAAACTTATTTCATTTATACATTAAAAAAAATCTATACTTAATATTTCGAACTTGAAATTGTGTGTAACATGAGCCAAGAATAGTGTTGCGTGTACTGCAAGCTAATACGGTGTTGCGTATTGCACAAGATAATTTTGGTGTAGCATACAACACAAGACATCAATGAAATTAAAAAGAATAATTCTCATAAAATCTCGGGTTGTTATATCTAGTATTAACAAATTTAATGGTACTGAATCCCGCTACTTTAGAATATCTTATTTCTACTCTAAAGGTTGGAGCTTCCCGTCTCAGGGTTTCTCTTTCATAGAAACATTAGGGGGTTGATCTTTGGATGAAGATGGTCTAGCCTCTATGAAAAGAGTTGGTGGCATTGTGGTCCTTTCCAGGTTTAGTCGAACTGGTTTTCTCGCATGCCTTAGACAATTTGATATTTTCTCTTCCTTAGATGGATAATCCAAGATAATTGGGCTCAGATTTCTTTCAGTAGGGGTGGAGGAACATTTCGGTTCTCATTGTTTCTTCTTTAGGTTCCTTCCATGAGTTTCCATGATGTTGACGGTTTGAGTTAAGGCATGGTTAGGAATTTGACTCCTGCCATGATCATGTCTTCCAAGAAACCCTCATCCTATGTGACCTCTTCCTCAATATCTCCAGTTTGTTATAGGGAATTAGGGTTCAAGTCCATTTTCTCCATTAGATAAGGGGTTCATCAAGTGAATGACATTAATAGAGCTAAAGACCAGTTATTGATTCGACAATGTTTTTGTATGGCTGTCTCCTTCTGATAGTTCCATTTGGCAGGTTGGTTCCCATTATACTTTTTGATAGGGTGACACCCATTATGCCAAGCCTATTGGAATAAAGTCCAAAAGTGTAAATATTGTCTTCTAATTTGGTGTAATATCATATTTTTGATCCTTCTTTCTGCCCTTATGGCCCTTAGAGGACTATGGAGATGAGGATGACGGTTTTGTTTCACCCAAAGCTATTGGGGTCATGGTTGGTTGCTTCAACTATGCATATAGGATTCCATGAGCTTGGTTGACTATTTTATGATTCATCCAACTATAAATTGTTTTCTCCATCTTACTGGTGACTATTTTCCATTCCTCTTCCTCTATTGAGTCTGGGGTAGAAACATACGCCACTTGGGATGGTGGTGGGCCCAACTTGACTTTCTCAGAATCCACCATCTTTTGTAGGAGATCCTTCAAGAAGAAACATTATTGGATGGTGTATCTCATTTTCTAGTGATAGGGACAATAATTTGAATGGTTGTTGAGTCTCACTTCATCATCTCTCTTTGGCTCTAGTAGCCGGAGAAAGTTGCAATTCATGGCGGCTATGAAGTTGCCACAGACCTAGTCATCTCAAAATGAATAAACATTATTTCTTCTCTCATTGAATTGATTTATTTTATCACCCATTCACACATCTTTCCAAGGTGGGGGTGGTTGTTGACGCCCAGGGGGTCCCTCACGATTTGGTGGAGGCCTCGCAACTGGAGCAGGTGTCGGGGTGGCATAATCATGAAAGAATCCACTTCAACTTTTCCTGGTCTTTTTCATGGGACTGATGGGGCCACTCGGGACATGATATTGGTTTGTTGCAAGTTGTCTTCTTTCCTTTGTGCAATGGAAGAAAAATATCAAAACCTACTTGTATACTTCACTGGGAAGAGCAGTGTTCGCAATTCATCGTGATGGTTGTCGATACACATAGCAACCATTTCATATAGGGTGAGCGGCCAGTTTAGGGAATAAGTTAGGCCTTTCCATCTAGAAATAATGTCTGTAACCCTTTCACTCTCTCATTGTTTTCAGTTCATGAGATCACTGACCATTGTCTTAGGCAATGTTGAACTGAGCTGGAAGAGAAACTGTCGCTAGAGGTCCTCCCAGCATGTGATTGAGTTAACTGGAAATCTAGTATACTATACGAAGTTCGAATCCTATAGGTTTCAAATAAAGAATCGGAGTTTTACTGCTTCTTGATGCTCCAGAGTTCCCCTCATGGTGTCACGGTAAGAGGCATAGTGCATTAGATTCTATTTCAGGTCTCTCGTGCCATTGAACACTAGGAATATGGGGTTTCATAAGTTTGGTGGTATTGGAACATTTATCACCCAATCAAGGTAGTGTTTTCAATCTGGTTGTATCGAAGAACGTCACCCTTCCATGTCTTGTTGTTTATCTATTAGTTGCTCGATGGTATTCAAGATCCCATGATGCATATCTTGTCGGGATTGAGCTTGGGCTAGTGAGGCAGCGACCAAAGCTGGGTGTGTCGATGTTTCTAGAATTTGGGGTGGGTACCCAGCCGAGTTTATCCTTTGTGGGTTCACCAAAATATACTCTTGTTGCCTTCCTAGTGGGGGAATGTCTGGATGTCCTTCTGGGGTTGGATTTGAGTAGGTTGACGGTCTTGGTTCCTGATTGGATGGGCCTCTGAGCTTGACTTCATTTACTAGGATTAGTGTCTATGGAATGGGATCCTCTTCTAGGAATACGTGTTGATGTTCCATAGGAGGGACATATCTGGAATGATAGCTCCCTCGACACAGCTTGGTGTTAATTTTTCTGAGCTCTTTCATTTCTTCCTCCTTCATGGTAAATCTTTCCTCGAGTTTGAGGGACACATTCTTAGGGGGAGGAGGATATGGTTTATGGAGGACCGGGGATTTATTCTTCTCATTTTTTGAGTTTCGTGAGGGAGGTAGTGATATATTAACTGAGGGTCACCTAAATATAGGACCGCTCTCTAGTTTCGGGTATGAATGCCCTCAGGCTTGGTGAGGGATG
This sequence comes from Viscum album, assembly GCA_963277665.1. Classification (NCBI taxonomy): domain Eukaryota; kingdom Viridiplantae; phylum Streptophyta; class Magnoliopsida; order Santalales; family Viscaceae; genus Viscum; species Viscum album. The sequence goes on from OY728155.1 coordinate 807,261,636, forward strand.
CCTTTGGGAGGGAACTATCTTCTCTTGCATCCACTTCCATTGTATCATGTCTGATGAGATCCGTGGGGATTACATTTACCATGTTCACTGATGCATACCGCATTGGGGGTGGTGGACCTAGTGCCGAATGGCATGAAGGCTTTCTGCATCCTTTGTTGGACTTCCTCCATCCATTTTATAGTATTCTTTGAGTTTCTTGGAAGAAATTGACCTGAAGGGATCCCTAATATGACCTCGTAATTCACAACCATCTCAGAGGGTACAAACCATTAGACTGGGTGTAACGGGTGACTTCTCTACCCATCATTCTTCCCATATGGGAGAAGAAAGACATTTTCTACGTAGGAACATGAGGTAAAAGACCCCCCAGCCCTACGGGATGGGGTTGTTCCTATTCTTCTGTTGAAGCGCTATAGCATGGATTTTTTGGTCTTATGAGTGAATTTGAGTTAAAAAAATCCCCCATCCCGGAAGGCTAGTGTCGTTCCCATATTGCAGAGGTATCCACTGTTATTTCCACCTTATTGATTTCACGCACTCCTATGTCGGTATGATACGATTATGGAATTGGACCTATACGGGACTTATGGGATTTTGAAGACATGAGAACTGCTTACTTGTTGGATTACCTTATGTGAGAATCCCGCTGGACGTTCTCAGTTTCCTAGATCAGAAGCTTTTCGATGTCTTGATCTCTTCAGTCCAGATGCTTTCGATACATACTGCTGGCCGAATTATATTGAGTATTCCATCTTTCCTATGTAGGGATTTTATTTGATTAATAACTCTAGGTAATGAAATTTCAAGATGTCATTTCCAAGGAGGTCGTCTAGGTAGGACATGGGGTGAAGTTTAGAGCTCCATTTTCTCCCCATCCTTGAATATAAACTCCATTTTGGGAATCACCAACGAGGCAACACAAGTTGTGCAGTGCATGGAGGCAATCTAGTTCAAGGTTTTTCTTTCGCCTTTCTAATCACAGTTTCCATGTGGATGGGAGGGATTCCAGGTCGATTAGACCATGAATCACCCCTAACATGTTGACATGGTCTACATACCCTTTATAGAGAATGATATTTTATTCTATATGGATAATATTAGTCCGTATATTAAGGAAAAATTCATACATACATTACCCAAACAACTCCCTTTGTATGTCGAAGTTAGAAGTTGTCGTATTCCAATACATCACTGGTATATTATCCTCCTCTGGTTGTCTTATCATGAGCAAGATATCCTAAAGTTGGTATTTCAGGGACTCCTCTACTTTATATGCCCAGCTTGACTACATCTTAATAATTTTATTCCAAGCAGCTGGGCTGGTTAGAGCCACATTGATATGTGAACGGTGTGGGGGTGGTTCAGAAGATGAGCGTGGCCCCGTACTATCTTCTAGTTGAGAAAGGATATCACTCATCATAGACGGAGTTCCTAATATGTCTGAATCCATCTTTCCAAGAACCTTAACATAGTAATCCTTTCACACCTTTATTCTTTCAAGGAGAGGGACTTCATGCCAGTATGAATTTTGATTGTGTAGAGGACCTCCGTAATTGGTGACACAATGGTGAGGGCCCCCATTGTAACTTGATGCTCAACCATGGTGAGTGTCCCATGGTTTATACCCTAGGGAAGACCTTCAGGGAAAGCTACAGTGAGGGTAGGACCTTTTCACTACTTGATTTCACAAAGAGGAGGACCTTCTTGATGGATTATATGATGGTGAGGACTACTATCACAGTTTGATATTTGGCTTTAGGGATAATTTATGCGGTGTACATCTTGGGGAGAGCCTTATGGATGTACTGCAATGAGAGGAGGACCTTCTTGTTTCTTGATGTTACTATGTAGAGGGCCTTCACAGTAACTTCTATTGTGGGGAGGGCCTTCGTAGTGAATGTCATCATGGTGAGGACTACCATCATGACTCGATGTCCGGTTATAGTGAGAAGCATATGTATAACATATACCATGGGGTGGACCATCAGGGTGGATGAAATCAAGGGGAGGACCTTGTTAATGTCAAATATTCAGGTCAAGGGAAGGGCTACCCAGACACACATCAGGAGATAGGCTCTTATGATCAATCATTCCTGGCCCATAGAGTAATCCCCCATGGGTGCTATGGGGAGGACCTTTGGAGCTGCTGGTATCGATATTGCAGGGAGGGCCTTCTCAACTGCTACTATCACTTCTATCATTTGGTAATGTACTGAAAGGGGCTTGATCCTTTATTGATATATGTTCGAGGGTGTCAAGGACCCCAGCTTCTAGGATAGCAGGATCATGTATATTCTCTTAATTTTCAGTTACCTTTAGCACATTTCATTTTTGGGTGCTCTCTTGTGGGTAAATGGATCCGCCTGATGTTTGAAATAGAATTCATATACAGGTCCTTATCTTGTTGGTTCCCATGATGTCGTCGGGAAACGCCGACGAGCATCTTGAGTTTTGGAAGGGATATATGCCTACCCTAGAGCAGCCACCACGTTTGACCGGCATCCCCCAGTTGGAACGGGTATTTTTTCCTAATATGGTTGTCCATGTATCACAGGATATTTTCATCAACCCTCCTGGACTGGATCATGGATGCATAACTACTTTTGAGTGACTGACCCATTTTGTGGGTAAGTCATTCTGTTTGAGAAAACCGGGTTGTGGGCCTGGTTTCTCGCATTTTCTGCCAATGAAATAATATCCTGGCGTGTTTGGATGATATGTTCGGGGATCGACATCTGATATTCCATCATTTCCAGGATGTGTTGAGATACATCTTTGGCTGGAATGGGTATAAAGGCCCATTATAATGTTGGATCAGTAGTTTGTTCCTGCTTTTATCCTCGATGGGTTGCCTGTAGATACTGGTAGTTCTCCTGTTTCGGGATAGAGGAATGAGTATTCTACCGGTTGTCTTCTCCGGTTGCCACCTTATATGACTGGTGGGTTTCATATTCATGAATGGGGATTTTAATCTCCTCATTTGTTGTTTTATTTGTCTCACAGGCTTTGTATGCATCCATAGAAATTTGACACTTCTCATATGTTCTTACCCCCTTATTTAGATGGAGGGTTTGATATGCATCAGCAGGTATTTTTTCCTGTGTATATCTAGATATTTCCCTATTTGGATGATGGGCTTGATATGAATTAGAAGGTATTTGTGCTGGCGTATAGCTGGATGCCGCCCTATTTGGATGGTAGGCTTGATATGCATCAACAGGTATTTTTTCCTGTGTATAGTTGGATTCCACCCTATTTGTATGATTGGCTTGATATGCATCAGTAGGTATTTTTTCATGCATATATTTGGATGTCACCCTATTTAGATGATGGGGTTGATATGCATATATAGGTATTTGTGCTTGTGTTTAGCTGGATGCAGCCCTATTCAGATGATGGGCTTCTTGTGCATCGACAAATATCTACATCTGCCTATAGTGTTTCACTCTCATTGCACGGAAGGACCGACAAGCACTAGTAAAAATGTGCAGGTTCTCATATTGAGCCACCCAATTTCTATGGTGGTCTTTAGTGGAGGGAGAAGATTTTTAAGTCTACCCATTGAATGTCATCATGTTGTTATAGAAGAGTTGCTCCTCAAGAACCAGGGTGATAGAATGTTCCTGATTATATATTTTTTCCCTTGGCAGGAAGCCCGAGGGGATAGAGTCTTCTAAACTTCAGCAGGTGCCCATGACATATGGTTCTCTTTAGTATGAGGAGACATGGTCACCCAATTTCAGTGACGACACTCTCTAGTAGGGGCCTGTGAGTAGGATTCTTCTGCAGTTGAGATGAAGTTTTCAGCCTTGACTTCATTTGCCTCCCCAACATAAGGGAGGTACTCATTGCCATGTTTCGGGGACAGGCTCTCGAAACAGTTTGAGAAGACCACTAGAGTCGCATTGTGCTAGGGCGTCGGCCTCAGCTGAGGAGGTGACTGGTGAGATTTTATAGACTGGAGGGCCTATTTTGCAGCCTCCACCATGGGGAGAGTACCATTTCGATGGTACTCTTTGATAATCATGTTGGATACCCAATGTTAAAGATTTTAGGTAAGATATGGGGTCTTACTCTTCATTAGAGTCATGGCTGCCTGCGGGATCACTGAGGCGTGTGTCTATATTGGTTGTCGGGATGTTATTTGGATCTCATATTGCTCTGTGAGAACCTACAATATACATATATGACATAAAGACCACAAAACTCCATCAAAGTAGCATTCCCGTGAACATATTCATATTTGACAATTCAGCATAGCCTCCCCCCCCTTTGTGAGGCAAAGGGGCTTGACTGGGGTAAGACAGCCACTTTGGTTAATGGTTCACATCAGGTTCACCATTTTTGTTTCGACCTGAGGTGATGTGTTTTGAGAGAAACCCAAATGGTCCGATGAGAATCATCACACATTTATTACCATAGAAGATGTTTCACATTGGTTCACCATTTTTTGTTCTGCCTATGTGGGAGGCGCGGGTGCGTGGTTGATATAAAAAGAAAAATGGTCTGACAGGTGACAAGAATTTGTCAAAAATTATAGAAAATTTTACGTCGATATCTTTGCTTCAACCTAATTTGCATCACCATCCTTTAAAGGAGGATTGGATTAACCCCATAGGGACTGGATAGTTTAAACCTTATATATTTTGAGGGAGGTTTTATAGTCAAATGGTCCCAGTAGGTGATTTCATGTGGTAGAGTATTGGTGCAATCAGTCCTCTCAAGATATAACATCCTCGGATGGTCTCTAACGGGTTTATTTATGGAGACAAAAACACCCAACGAGCCTAGTATCCCTGATTCATGGACCTTCTTTCTAAAGGTATATGCTCGTGGGATGATGATTTTTCCAACGACACTTAAGGACTACATTGGTCAAGAGGATGGGAAGTTGGACTCACCGCACCCTTTTGGGGGGGGGGTTATTTCTTATTATGGGACTTCCTTGAAGATTTAAGTCATGTTCACATGTTCGTGAATCCTTGGTTCATTCCCAAAGAGTGTGTCCTTTGGTTACCCCTGGTTTCCAGGATCTTCACAAGCATACATGGATTTGATGCTATAAAGGTAATGCTCACTTAATCCATACAATAAGGCGCTATAGAGTTTATCGTCTTCCAGGGGAAAAGGGTGACATGATGATGGGATCAAACCCATTAGATAGGATTTATATGAATCCTCAGGAGAGGAATTAGAGCCCACGTAGCTCAGGAGAGTTGAGGCTTACGCTTGGAATCTTCCCATTTGAGAGTACATGATTGGGATATCTCTTTTGGAAGGGTACTATTTCGAGCTCAGGCCATCAAGAAGGTTTCCTACATATCCTGGTTTGATCAAGAATCAGAGTTCTAATAGTTTATAATTTTTTGATGTTGTAATCATCACAAATATCTAAACCCATGTGAGTCATTCTCGGTGTGGGAAACAAGAGGATGTGAGAGATCCAACCAACCATACAACTCCTCCCCTGTGGATGGGATAGAGTGGGCCTATGGTGGAAGAGGCTGGGGAGAGGGTGCAGAGTGATGAAACCTTTAATATGGGATGACATTAGAGGTTATGAAACTCGCCCCTCAGAATATTGAGGACTTGCCTTAATGGGAGAACCCCAGAATGTGTTCTAGGAAAGGGTAGGAATGTACACTCTCATCAAAAGTAGGAGAAAACATGAATCATTCGACTGATCAACATTCCTTATTGAATGGAAAATCAAGTGATCACCCTTAATCCCTAGAATTTGGAGGTTCACGTCAGTGTCCCAAGGTTTCACTCCGGGTTACCATGGGAATGTAGACTTACAGATATCCCTGGAGTCTAAACCATTGTTGGGAGAGCCTTTGTGGCTCCTCTTACCATGGGTGTGTATACTCAAAGGGGAATGTGTATTCCCTCGATGATCTAATCATATGGTTTTGGTGGATTTGGAGGAGGCTTTGGCCTAAATTCGGGGTACTAGTTTACAGAGGGTCTATGGAGGACTGGACGGTAACATAGGGGTGAGATTGGAGTGGTAAAAAATAATACCCAAATACACCCATTACGAAAACTATTTTCTTCTAAAATATGGGGGCAGTTCTGCATAACATAGTAGTATGCAGGTAGAGGGGTTGTCCGCATACCGAAGCAGAATGCAGGCTTGGGCACAGACCACTATACACCATAGTGTTACGTGGTCCTAAATGTGTTCTGTCATTCCACTTTGGGTTCCATCCTTATAGTTATGTAGTACGTGATGTCAGGTTAAATCCACACAGCAATACACTATGTAGAACACCATATCGAAGGAGGGTCCTGGGAAGTATCATTCATGGTGAGTTCATCCACAATGAATATGTGGTTTGGGATTTCACCGATTAGGTTCGCGATTCTCACATTATTATTAAATTCCTTCATTTTATGGTTCGCATATGGTTATACCTGCGGAAATGTGGTTTTTAATTTGGCCTTTTCCGATGAATCGAGACTGAAGCTATAATCCTCCCTAAATTCTTACTTCCTACCTTTTCAGTCTCCTTCGTTATTTCTTCGTTCTTCCTCCTTAATTCCTTATATGCACATTTTTATATATCAATGGGGCAATCATATATATGGGCATAAAACACATTTTGAGAAATCCCATGAGGAGATATCTTGACCCGCAGAAGACTCGGTCAACTGGGGTTTGCAGAGGCCATGGTTTGTGAGTCAGAGTTTGTGGAACCTTGGAAATTTTCTTTTTCCGCAAAATGTTGGGTTTGCGAGACAGTATGTGGATGTCTTTCACACGCTTGGTTTAGCTAGTGATGTGGTTCATGGTCAACTAGTTTAACTGGCCATCACTCTGTGATCCAGTGCCTCATGGTTCACTCTGTGTACTTGTGGTTCACAGTTCAGGAGGCCTACGGACCCTTCCTAGTGATGATATGCTGGTCACTTAAAACTATTTGTAAATTTAATTACCTAACGTTTCTTCCAAAGTTAGCAACAAAATTTGATCTCATTTGCTTTACTAGACTTGTTGGAATTCTTTCTTCCTTCTGCAAAGTGATTGTGGGAGTATTTTCTTCCCTTGGTGAAGTTTTCAGGGCCCTAAAATTCTATATATCGAGTTTCATGAGTTATAGTGTCATTGTATTTTATTTAAGTATTGATAATATTTAAAAATAATCTTAAGTTAAAACGTATATATAACTTTTTGAGGCCTTATGTGATTGTATTCAAAGGTAAATAGAGATATTTTTAGAGATTTTTGATTAGTTTTAAGAACAATTAATAATTTAATTATAGATAATTGCATGAATTAATATGATATTTGATTTTGAGGTAATTATAGTTAATCGGTATAAATGGTTATTATATTTTCTAAAACATATGTTTTATCATATAGATAACCCTAGGATTAAAATTTTATTTAGTGATTTTGTGGTTAATGTTATTTTGGAATCAGAACACTATTTTTTTGGAACATTGTAATAATTAAGGTAAATGGAATTTTTTTCTAGTATGGGGTTTAATGTCAAATTGATTGACATTAATAAAGAAATAAATATTGAGTTATATTTTGAATCATGCATGATTTTATTATAGATTTATGGTGATTGAGTTTATTTATGGAAAATATTAGCATATTGTAAATAATACATGATTAGAGAATATACATTTTTGGTACGTAACTTTATGAGTGAAAGATGTTTTTTGAAGATAAATATTAAGTTTATTTGGGAAGAATATTTGATCAAATCATTCCAATATATGGGTTTCAAATTTAATACATAATATTTTGAAGATCATTAGGGTTAGTTATTTTTTGAATTATTATAGTATAATTTTGGGTATTATTATTTAGTCTTTGGATATGAATGTAGTATTTCTTCGTATAAAGGTTTATTCAAATTGAATATTATCTTAACATATGCTCACCTTTTTTTTAATGGATAGAAATTTATGGAATAAATTTTCATCCTTATATAGATATTATAATCAATAAAATTAAATTTTGATACTTAAAGTATGAAATATTCATCATATTTGTTCATCGGAGTGGATACTCAAGGGGGGGGGGTGAATTGAGTTCCAATTAAAAAATTTTGTTACAAATATTTCTATTAAAAATCCCCCAAATTAAATAACAAGATAAACTATAGTGAATTTGTAATACAGTAAAGGATCAGTTTGGTTCTCAAGAGATTGATTAGTTCTTAGTTAATCTAATCTGAAGATTAATTAACTTTTGAAACTAACTTAAATGCTTTAAAATAAATACAAAAACTAACTAGTTTAACTATCATAGTAACTTTAAAATAGATTTTTATTTCAAAGTACTTAGCAGCGGAATATTCAATATAGTTTAAAACAAAATAAACAAGCATAACAGTTTTAACCAAGAGGTTCAGTCTCAAGATGAGACTTAGTCCTATCAAAACAATTTATATAAACTTTGATCCACACCCTAGATCGGGGTTAACAATAGTACACAAACTGTCCAGGTACTCAGACCTCTACCACAGTTCTACGTGGGAAAAACAAAACGATATCACACAGGCTATCCAGGTAACACTTGATCTCTACCACTGTCCACAGTGGGATATAAGAGTATAAGGGAAATATTTAGTGAGGATTTATAAATCCTACAGTTTAGCATAGGAGACAGTGTGTGTCTAAAAATACAGAGCACACACACTGCTCAAAATGTAAATAAATGAAACAAAATAGAGATAAATAGATAGAGATGAGTTTAGAATGCTCTCTATGTTTTGAGTGAAGCTATGGACTCCTCATATTGATGTAGATGAATCCTTGAGTCCTTATCTAGTTTTTTCCAAGAAAATAGAGTGTCGTTTTTGCATTTGACTTCCAAGTCCAGGTTGATAAGTCTTGATCAGCTTGAGTATGGGTGAAGTCATTGAAGCTCTTTACTCCTTGAATGTTCAGGTTATACATATTTAGTATGTAGCCTTCCTTCTTCTTCTATTCATGTAAGTCCTTGTGTATATCTAGAATGTTATTTTGAATATTCATGGAAAGACTGACCGACTTGTTGGGATTTAGAACTTTAGCTATTCCAGGTTCTCATTTATACACCTTCAGCTCCGGAAATAAGAATGATTACCTTTTTATAGGTATGAGGTACGGTTCCCTGACATGACAACAACCCTCATTAATTAATTTCAATTTCATTAAAAACATCAAATATAACCATTGCTAAATATACAAATAGAAATAGAGTTTATAGAAACAGTGACTGGTTTCCATTGGTAGTTGTTACTCCTTTTAGTGGTATCTTTCTTCAATCGGTCGATCCTTTTGTCGGTATCTCCTTCTATCAGTAGATCCTTCTATTGGTAGCTCCTTCTATCGGTATCTCTTTCTATCGATAGCTTCTCTTATCGGTATCTCTTTTGTAATGGTAGACGTCTGTCTGTATCAGCAGACTTGTATCGGTAGACTTTGTCTGTCTGCATCGGTGGTTTTGTATTTGTATCGGTGGACTTCATATCAGTAGCTGTCTGTCTGTCTTTTTGTATCAGTAACATTGTACCAATAAACTTGTACATACTGGTAGAATTATTCTATCAGTATCTATTCTTCTATCGGTAGCTGTTATGCATATCGGTGACCTTATCCATGTCAGTAGACTTCTGTACCGATGTACTTAGCCTTATCGGTAGTTGTTTGTATCGGTGACTTTTGTAGACTTCATCAGTAGGTGTTTCTGTCTGTATTAGTAACTATTGTGCATACCGGTGGACTTATACATACAGTGGACTTACTCTATCGGTAGGTATGTATCAGTGACTCGAATACTAATATTTTCTATGAAAAACATATCCAGATTGAGTTAGTAACATTTATTAACAAGTATAAACATAGATAACCATTGATTAACAAATTCCAATGATCATTTTGATATTTTATCAACTTAATAATATGATTTCATAGATTGAATGAATAATTTATAAAGATAAACATTATTTGGGATTATCAAAGCATATTGAAACATAATTGAGAATATCAAAACAGGTGTGGTAAACAATCTCCCCCTTGTTGATAATCACAAGTTATGATATTATAATCCAAAGTAATCAGTAATATATCAGTATAAAATAAAATTGTTCTTATTTCTCTGTGTGAGTAATGACATTTTCAAATGTGAGATTCGAAATGTATCAGAGGATATATAGTATTTAATGCAATTTTATCAGAGGTAATAATAAAAACAATGTACTAGAATTATAAAACAAATGTATCAAAGGTAAAATATAATGATTCTTTATATCATAGTTCTCTCCCTTTGTCCTCCCATATTTTTCATATCAATTATTTTCTCCCCCTTTGTAATTAGAAAAAAAAGAAAACAATGATGAGAAAATTAATATAAAGTAGGAGAGAATGAAGGTATTTCTATATTACTTGAGGCACAAATACATTGAAATACAGAATTGAACCAAAAAGAATCCAAGTGATTCCTATAAAATGTACTAGCCACTATTGAATCCACCTCCTGAATATCCACATTGGATTTGGATTTGGGTTCATAGGTAGAGTCAGGCTGGGTAGTTTTAGAAGAAGGCTTGGGAATTCTAGAAAGCACTACTGGAGGTTGAGCAACATAGATTGTTCTTGGCCTGTAGTGGGCACTCCTTGGAGTAATCAGAGGTGTTAAGCTTTTGATGTCTTGAGCTGGTGTCATCTGAGGAATGGAGGCAGACTGAGAAGAGGCAGGCAGAGCTGGAGGTGAAATGATATAAGTACTGTCTATATGTGAAATTGGCAGCAACAGATTCCTAAAGTTCATAATGATTCCTCCTCCTCTTTCCATAGTAGAGATAAAGTCATCCTTGTTCTCCATAAACTTGTCTGGAGCAGGAGTCAAATCCCTGAGCTTGCTCACTTGTTCTGTGAAATCTTGATTGGCTGGAGGAAGTTTCATGTTCTCTAACATAAGTTTGAAATGGTTGTTAAACTGATGTTTGGTGTCGAACCTCTGGAAATAGAAATCCACTTTATCTTTAACCTCTTTCTGAGAAGCAGTGGCCTCTCTCATAAAATTTTGAACAATTTTCCTTATATCCCTAGTGGTTGTCACCACTTGGGTCAAAGTAGTAGAGTCTACAAAGCCACTGGTAGAAGACTGTCCAATCTCATCTCTCATCACAATTCGAATCTGATAAATATCCAAATAACTCTTGGTATAAATCAAAGGTGCAACAGTAAAGGCTATTGTTGCCTTAAAATATTTAGTTATCCCACTTATAATATTTTTCACAAGAGAGTCATGGGTGCTGACATGCTATTCCATGGAAGTCTTAAATCCCTCAAAGACTGATACCATCTGGCCAACTACACTCTTTAAAAAATCCAAGCCTTTGTCTGCTTGATATTTAGAGCTCATATAAGACTTTATAGAGAGAATTGTGTTCTTTAGAGATTCAACATCCTCTTCCAAGATTGAAACTTGATTATGGTTGGTCTTAACTTCATTCACCATATTTTCCACAGTGTTTGACACAACACATCAAAGAGAGACTTCAAAAGATTTTTCCATTTTTCTCATCTCTTCAACAAGATATCTCTTTAAGTCTACAACAGATGCAGTCCAAGTCTCTTTCGACTCATCCTTTAAAGATTCAAGATCAGCCTTAGTAATAAGATTTTCAGGCACAGCTACATGTGCTCTATCTGACACAATACTAGTCATAGATTCATTCATAACAGATTGAATGGATGATATTAAAGAGGTTTCCATTCTTCTTATATCTTCCACAAACGAGGTCTTAAGATCAGACTTCAACTATTCTAGATCAGCTTTTATTACCACATCCTCAGGTAAAAACTCAGAAGAGATGTTATAGTTAACTTGTGGTCTATTGATAAGTGTTTCATCTTCAAAATAAGGGTAGTCCAACCCATAAACCAAAAAACCTAGGTCTTCTTCCTAGTCTTCAATTCCATCATCTATCGAAACATTTCCATGTCTGGTGGGATACTCCCCCTCAATTTGTGCATGCTCCTATATATGTACATCAATAGAACCCTAAGCAGGCAGGTTTTCCTCAAAAGAATCATCAACAACCATCTCCATTTCTCCAATATCAGGAGACTCCTCATGAATATGTGCAGGTCTATCCACTTGATCAATTTCCTCAGTAAGCATTGAGGAGTGTCCAATTAGTGGACTGAGACTCAAGAAAGTAGAAACAGATGCTTCAGTTTCAAATTATATTTCTTCTTCATTCTCTGGGGCAGTCTTCTCATGATCTGAACTAGCTTGATCTTCCTCAAAAACGGGTTCTTCTTCATTTCTATCTTTCAAGACGGTTCCCTTTCTAGATGCTACAATTTTAGCAACAGGACTTGGAGGCAAGTATGGATCCCTTCCATCAGCTACAGAGGTATCCTCTTCATCAGTATCATCACTATACTGAGGTTCCTCTTCATTAGGTTCTAGACCTGGATCCCTCACATCCTTAGGCCTAGAAGGATGATCCACAGGATTAAACTTATCATACACCTTCTCATCATCAGTGACCCATTATCTTCTCTACGGATTCCGATTGATCTTCATGTATTTATAGATAGTTTTGGTAATACAAAATTTGTCTTTCATAACCATTGTCTCATCCTGAGACTTATCCAAACTTCTTACCTTGATCATCACAGAGGTCAGATTTATAAAGAATAAAGCATTGGTTTTTGACTTTGGACTGGTCATATCTTCAATTTTAATCATTAACAGTCTACACAAATTCACTTTAACACCATGTCTTACCAAATTCATCAAATAAATATCTTGGTATTTCAGATTTTCAAAGTCCCCTCTTCTTGGAATTAGCACATGTTAGATGAACTTGAACAGAAACTGGTTCTCTCCATCCATTTCTATAGAAACTACCTTTCTTAGTGTACTATATCTTGTTAATTCTTCTAAATCATCTTTATATTCAATGATGTTACTGGTAGGAGGTACTAATTTTGGGAAATATCCAAAAACTCCTTCATGTGGAACTTTCAGGCACTCATCCCACTCAATAGAAGAAAAAGATAATGTCCTGCCATTCATTACTGATATCATCCGGTTCTCAAATTCTAATTTCTAAAAACGAAAAAACTCATAAAATTATTTTACCAGATTTGGATAGTAAGGACCATTGTTATTCGAGAAGCGCTCTACCCATTTCTGATCTTCCAGCACCTCTAGAACTAAAGACTTACTGGTCATCAACCATTCCACGCATAGCTCCTTCTCAACTACTATATCCCTTTGAATGAGATGCGTATTTGTAGGTTTCCTCACTTCACATCCACCACTAGACTCTCCTTTGAGTCTCTTGGCATTCAGATCATCATCCTTTTCAATGACTAATCGTCTCTTCACTCTTGCCATTCTGCGAATCGCAAGGCTTAGGGTTCAAAGATTTGGGAGCTAAGGCTTAAAAGTAAAGGGTTTGAGGTGGATCTATATGAGGTCAATACTTATGTTTTATCATTTAATAATCACAAAGTATAATAAGTAAAATATAAATGATACCGATTCTGGCGGCTAAAGATACATAATTTAACAACAGCGCAACCTAACGGTAATACATACCAGTGATAATTCCTAACGGTGAGGTATTTTTATCGGTGAGGTTCATACCAGTGAGGTATAACAGTGAGGTTCATACTAGTGAGGTATAGCAGTGAGGTTCATACCAGTGAGGTATAACAGTGAAGTTCATACTAGTGAGGTATAACAGTGAGGTATAACAGTGAGGTTCATACCAGTGAGGTATAACGGTGAGGTTCAGACCAGTGAGGTATAACAGTGAGATTCACACCAGTGAGGTATAACAGTGAGGTTCATACCAGTGAGGTATAATAGTGTGGTTCATACTAGTGAGGTATAAAAGTGAGGTTCATACCAGTGAGGTATAAGAGTGAGGTTCAGACCAGTGAGGTATCAAACAGTGAGGTTTCTGCTCTACAAGGTCTATCATTCCTAACTCATGTCTAATGAAAATCAAACTATCTGAACTTAAAGGCTTGGTGAATATGTCAGCTAATTGATGTTCAGTACCTATAAATTCAAGAGTAATATCACCTTTTGGTAATGATCTCTCAACATTTTGTGTCTTACATCAATATGATTTGTCCTATAGTGAGACACAGGATTCTTAGAGATGTTAATCGCACTAGTGTTATCACAGTTTATAGATACATGTCTAAACTGGTATCCATAGTCCAATAAAGTATGTTTCATCTACAGAATTTGTGCACAGCAGCTACCAGTAGCAATATATTCTACTTCAATAGTAGAAAATGCAACAGAGTTTTGCTTATTACTACACCATGATACTAATGACTTTCCTAGAATATGACATGTTCCAGAAGTGATCTTTCTATCTAACTTGCAACCAGAAGAGTTAGCATCTGAATAACTGATTAAATCAAATGATTTTCCTTTTGGATAAAATAATCCTAAGTTATTATTATGTTTAAGATATTTGAAAATTCTTTTAACAGCAAGAAAGTGTGACTCTTTTGGATTATCTTGAAATCTTTCACACATAAAGACACTAAACATAATATCTGGCCGACTATCAGTAATGTAAAGCAGACTCCATATCATACCTCTGTAGTTGGTTTGATCCACTGGTTTTCTAGTTTCATCAGCATCCAACTTACAGTTAGTACTCATATGTGTATCACTTTCCTTAATACTATCTAAACCCAAACGTTTTAAAAGATCCTTTGTATATTTATTTTGATTTAAAATAATACCATTTTCATTTTGAAAAACATGAAATCCAAGAAAATATTTGAGTTCTCCCATTAAACTCATTTCAAATTCATTTTTCATACTCTTTGAAAAATCAATACATAAATCATTATTAGAAGATCCAAAAATAATATCATCGACATAGATTCGCACTATCAAAACATCTTTGGAAATTATTTTGATAAAGATATTTGGATCAGAAATCACTTTAGATAAACCTTTTAAAATAATAAAACTACTAAGTTTATCATACCAAGCTCGAGGGGTTTGTTTTAAACCATATAGAGCTTCAGAAAGCTTAAAAACATGATTTGGAAAATGAGGATTAGTAAATCCAGGTGGTTTTTCAACAAAAACATCTTCAATTATAAAACCATTTAAAAAACACTTTTAACATCCATTTGATATAACTTGAAATTCATATGAGTAGCATAGGCAAGTAGAATCCTAACAGCTTCTAGTCTAGCCATAGGAGCAAAGGTTTCTTCATAGTCTATTCCTTCCTCTTGACTATATCCTTGTGAAACTAGCCTTTCTTTGTTTATAACTATATTTCCTGATTCATCAACTTTATTTCTAAAAACACATTTAGTGCCTATGGTCAAATTGACCTTAGGTCTGTCAACTAATTCCCAAACTTTGTTTCTTTCAAATTGATTTTGTTCTTCTTGCATAGCCATTACCCAAAATTCATCATTGATTTCATCATTGATATTTTTTGGTTCTAACTGTGAAAGAAAGGTTTGATGTTCAACCTGGTTTCTTAGAGAAGCTCTAGTTTGGGTCCCTCTATCAAGATTACCAACAACAGCATCTAAATGATGATTAATTAGAATCCTAGTTGATCTGGTAAAGGTGGGACTAGAAAGTTTAGGTTCTTCTCTAGGTTCGGGTTCACTAGAAGAAAATTCTGGAATATTTCCAGAACTGGTTGTCTTTACAATAGTGTAATGACCCGTCCTCGGGGCGTGTGTCGTGACTACCCCAAGCCCGCCTTCCATAGGCCAAGGGCTGGCGACTAGCACCAAAGGTGTAAATCCCGATAAAAAGGTAAGGCATTGCCTTTATAAAGTAAACAAACACCACAGAGTAAGCAAGATGAAGTAAACACTAAGTAAACTTGGTACAACTGTAAATGCTAGAATGTAAATGGGCCAGAATACAAACCCAACTGAAGTAAAGTACAATTGAAAAGAAAGTACAGCAACTGAAAAGTAAAGCAGCAAAGTCAAGCCATCCACTACAAATCCCACCTGAAGGGTGGGTACAGATAGCCTCCTCAGCTCCTCGGGTCCAACCGTCCGCTCCGTGTACGTCCCGCCCAGTGGTCCACCTCCAGGTACCGACTTGCTCCAAAAGCCTCAACCACGATCATCGTTGTCCGTCATCTGCATTCAACACAACGTAGTTTAGGCATATCCCGTGCAGGGGTGAGTATACGCTATTCAGTAGGGACCCCGAGACCCCCGAAGGTCTCCCAGAATCCACAAAGGATAATCCACAAAGGAAAGATACAATCACGAAGTAACAACCAACTCTACTTAGGTATATGCCCATACATATACCTAAGTCATCAATTCCAGTTCGTCTCCAACATCCGAGCCCAAGTTCGATCTATTCCACACAGGATAGCACAACCAATCCACACAGGATAACACAACCCAATCCACTTAGGAAAGCAAGTCAATCATATCGAAAATAATGATTGAAAGTCAAGACTCAGCTCACATAGATATACTTCTTTGTAAGACAATAGAGATGATCAGATGTATCCACTGATTCATCTATGTTGTCGGACCCACATAGGATACAAGACCAGCTTAGCTGTCGGACCCACAGAGGATACATGACCAGCTACTCTTCGGGACCCACGTAGGATACAAGTACAGAGTCAAATTCTGTCAGACCCACATAGGATACAAGAATAGTAGTCACGTATTTCCAGACCCACAAAGGATACAAGAACAGTATTAATCGTCTTCGGACCCACAGATGATTCCATTACGGTCATCGTCGCTGCCGAACCCACGGAGGATTTCAGTACATTTGTCATCGTCGCCGCAGTCGCAGCCAGCTCTAGGGTTCCCCAACACAGCATGCTCAATTCCAGGAGGGTCTGCTCCACGAGCCAAAGGGGTCGATACATCAACTGACACATAGTCCTGAGATGATGTACCCCAAAGTTCTGTCTCAACAAAAGTAACTCAATGTGACAGACGGCGCGTCAATCGGACGCCCGGTCTGAGAGTTATTGGCTTTCTCGTTCCAGGGGCCCGGTTGATTTTTAAGTAAAAACCAACCTGAACATACTTCATGTGCGTCCAAACCTTGAGTGGGGTAAGGCAAAAAGTCCGTCTCACAAATAGGAATCCAACAAAGTCGACGGCACGTCAATCGGACGTCCGAAGCTCAAGTTATAGGCGTTTCCGCTCCGAGGGCCCGGTTGGTATCGTGTTCAAACCAACCTAGCCATACCCAATGTTCTCCTAAACCTTGGGTGTAATATACCGAAACGACCTTCTCGATTCAAGGATCATATCGCAACTGGCAGTGCGTCAATCAAAGGTCCGTAGCCCAATTTACAAGTGTTTGAACGAATCCGTCCGATTTTAGGGGGTATTGGCCCGGACCGACCCGACCCAAGACCCCCTGGGTCGGCCCGAACCGATTCGACCCGACCCGGGTCAAGGTCCGGCCCACTAGGGCGCGGCCCGGCCCCACCGGCGTGGCCCGACATGGAGCGAGCGGCCCAGCCCGGCCCGGGCGGTCCGGCCCGGCCCGGCCGGTTCGGCCCGGTCCGGGCACCCGCGTGCTAAGCGGACACATAAGGGGGGGATCTGCCACCCCCTTCGAACCGAATGGTGGCCTCGCGAGTGGTCCGCCCTGCTGCGCTGACCGGGGGTTCAAACCCCTGGTTTTTCCAGATTTGGCCGACCGTAACGGCCGACCAGTTGTACCGCACAGGACCAGCCAGTCCCGCCTCCTGAGCGCTGGCGTCCAGCGGTTCCAGCTACAGAGAAGGGAGAGATCGGCACATCGTCTCTCCTTGGTGCTTTGGCGTTCTTCACGTTCTTCAACAAGGAAGAAGATGTTCTTCAAGACCGCAAGAGTTCTCTCCTCTATTCCACACAGCGAATCAACCCACAATAAAATAATACCTTATCTTATTTTATTCACACACACACATGCCAACATTAATTTGAAATTCAAAAGATCTCATTCAATTAATTAACTTAATTGAATAGAATTTAACAATCAAATTAATTGCGAGAGTTGTCATGTCATAAAGAGGGGAAGAGGGTGTGTTACACAATTAAATGCTATAGGGGGGGGGGGGGTTAATGGGTTGTTGGGGAAATTGAAGGAGGTGGGGGATCGTGTGGACCCCACCCCAACTTCCTCACACCTTCCTTTCCAATAAAACTTAAACCATTAGTAAAGAAATAAAAAAAATAAAATTGTAAACAATTTTTATTTTTATTCCTAACATTATTTAACATATCCTCCCAAGCAAACACAACCCAGAAAAAGGTTCTCTTCAGAAAATACTAGCGCTATGGTTTCATCGGTGCCCTCGGATTTTGATTCCGAGTACCGGTTCAAAAGTTAGAAAAACCCGCTCATTCGTTCACTGAATGTACCTCAGCTAGACTTCGGAAATTGATTTCGGGCACACCGGGCCTCGGAATCAGGTGCCGTCAGAAACTGTGCACTTTTAAAATCCCAAAGAAAATAAGAAAAAAAATACTTGAAATTTACGGGTCTTTACATTACTCCCTCCTCAGGGAAATACGTCCCCGGAAAGATACATCACAAACTAGGGGAACAAATGAGGGTACTCAGCACGCATCTGAGCCTTCCGCTCCCAAGTGCTCTCCTGGAGGTTCATGTGATGCCATCTAATGCACACTAGAGGAATCAACCGCCCACGTAGGACCCACTCCTGTCGATCCTCGATCTCCATCGGGACCTCCGCAAAATTCGCCCCGTCATCAATGTCCAGCTCCCCATGGTTGATGATATGCATCGGTTCGTGCACGTATCTCCTTACCTGAGATACTTGGAATACATCGTGCACCCAGTGCTACTGAGGTGGTAGAGCCAGGAAATAAGCCACCTCGCCTATCCTGCTGGGAACCTAGAATGGTCTGATAAAGCGCGGAGATAACTTGTCTCCCCAGCCCAATCTCTGTAATCCACGTCGAGGTGAGACCCGCAAGAAGACGTGGTCACCATCCTTGAATTCTAGTGGTCTCTGCCTCCTGTCAGCATATGAATTATGTCAGCTCTGAGATTTCCTCATCTGCTCTTGGATGACCTGGACCTTCCCTGTCATGGCCTGGACCATCTCTGGTCCCATAAGTGCTGACTCCCCAGGGTCTGTCCAGTACAGAGGTGATCTGAAAGGTCGGTCGTACAATGCCTCGTATGGTGCCATCCTGATGGTGGAGTGGTAGCTGTTGTTGTACGCAAACTCCACCAAGGGTAGGTGATTCTCCCAACTATGACCAAAGTCGAGGACACATTCACGGAGCATGTCGTCGAGAGTCCGAATGGTCCTTTCCGTCTGACCATCCGTCTGAGGGTGAAAGGTGGTGCTCAGACATAGCTGCGTCCGGAATGCCTCCTGCAACCCCTTCCAAAGCCGGGAAGTAAAGCAAGAATCTCGATCGGAGATGATAGATGATGGCACACCATGAAGCCGTACGATCTCCTGAACATAGATACGTCCCAAGCTCTCTACTGATCCCTGCTCTCTAATGGGTAAGAAGTGGGTTGACTTGGTGAGTCATTCGACAATCACCCAAATGGATTCGTGACCTCTAGGAGTACGTGGAAGTCCAGTCACGAAATCTATAGATATCTCATCCCACTTCCACTTCGGGACCTCCATGGGTTGTACCAAGCTTGCTGGTACCTAGTGCTCTGCCTTCACCTGTTGACAAATAAGGCATCGAGAAACGAACTATGCCACATCCTTCTTCATAACCGGCCACCAGTGCTGTCGTCTGAGATCCTGGAACATCTTCACCACTCTTGGATGTACTGCTAAATGGGAAGTGTAAAAATCTCTCAGCACCTCCTCCTGTAAAGCAGATGGTACCAGGGTACGTCCTTTGAAAAGGATGCCGTGCTCTCCTCCCATATAAAACCCATCAGGTGCATGTCCTGTGGAAATCTGTGCATGTCGCGTCTCACAGTCAGCATCCCCACGTTGTGCCTATCTGACCCGCTGCGGTAGTGGATGAGTGACTGTGAGTGACTGAAGAAAGGTTTCTCCATCTCTATCCACGCAGGGTATCTACAAAGCGGCTAGCTTCTTTGTCGCCTACCCAAGTAGCTGAATGCATGTCCTCCAGATGAGAGCTTCAGCTACTACATTCCCCTTTCCAGGAGTATAGACTATCTCAAAATCATAGTCATGGAAGAACTCGAGCCATCGCTACTATCTTAGGTTCAGTTCCTTCTACAATAAGATCTACCTAAGACTCTGGTGGTCAGATTATACTATATAGCGCTCGCCCATCAGATAGTGTCGCCACATCTTCATAGCGAAGACCACTGATGCAAACTCCATGCATGGGTAGCATAGTTCTTCTCATGCTACCTCAACTGTCGTGATCCATAGGCGATCACTTCCCACTCTTACCTCAAGACACATCTGTGTCCGGTCCCCGATGCATCGCAGCAGACTACGTACCCTACTCCCTCCTCCAGTAGCCTCAAGATAGGTGCGCTGGTTAATCTCTGTCTCAGCTCCTGTAAGCTCTGATGACATCTATCTGACCACACGAAGGGTTTCCCCTTCTTTGTCAAAGCTGAAAGTGGTGTCGCAACTCTGTAGAAGTCTGGCGCGAACCTCCGGTAGTATCCATCCAGTCCTAGGAAACTCCGCACCTCCATCACGTTCCTAGGTGGATCCCAAGCTAGCATTTCCTCGATCTTTTCAAGATCCACCGAAAATCCCACCTCAGATATGACATGTCCCAAGAAGTGGACCTCATGTATCCAGAACTAACACTTTGAGAGCTTACCATAAAGCTGGTTCTCTCAGAGTGTGTCCAGTACAACCCGCAAGTGGTAAGCGTGCTCCTCCTCAGTGGTCGAGTATATCAAAATGTCACCAATGAAGACCATGACAAATCAATCGAGGTAAGGCTGAAATATCCTTTTCATGAGACTCATGAACACTTCTAGAGCATTGGTTATGCCGATAATCATAACCAATAACTCATAGTGGTCATACCGACATCTGAAGGCCATCTTCTGCACGTCCTCGTCCCGAACTCTGAGCTGATGATAGCCTGACCTGAGGTCTATCTTCGAGAACCACCATGCTCCCTTGAGCTGATCGAAGAGGTTGTCAATCCTCGGTAGCAGATACTTTTTCCTCACGGTCACCTGGTTCAAGCGATGATAATCGACACACAGTCACAAGCTCCCGTCCGCATTCTTGGCGAACAAAATCGGGGAAGCCTAGGGTGAAACATTGGGTCGGATGAATCCCTTGCCCTGCAAGTCCTCCAGCTGTACCCATAGCTCTCGAAGCTCGGAGGGAGACATCTGATATACTGGAGTGGATATCGGGGATGTCCCGGGGTACAAGTCAATATAAAATTCTACCTCTCTGCGAGGAGGTAGTCTTGGAACGTCGTCAGGAAAAACATCTGCATACTGATCCACCACTATAGGAAAACTCGGACTCCGCATGTCAACTTCTCCTAGGATGAGGCTAGCCAACTCATGAGTGATCGGTTGTCCTATCCTCTACGTGAGTCCATCCTGCGCTGTAAAGGCTCCCTTCTCACCAGTGAAGGTGAACCTGCTCCCATCGGTGCGAACACATCGCACCTTGCACCTAATACAGTCGATCTGAGCATGGACTGTAGATAACCAATCCATGCCCAAGATGACGTCATATGGCCTCGACGCCGCTACAAGAAGATCCCAGTCGAAGCTCTCACCTCCTAGAGTAATCTCACACTACTGGCACCAGTGCGTAATCGTCAAGTCTACTTTTGTAGGAGTCTCTAGCCGTAAGGATCGAGCCAACAGCTCTGTCGGAATCTCCAAGCTCCAAAAAAGGGCAGCGGAAATGAAATAATGACTCGCTCATGTGTCTATAAGAACTTCAGAAAGTGTGGAGTAGACACATATAGTACCTCGAATCATATCTGGTGCGCCGTGGTCATAGGCCTCCATTGCCTGAAGCTGAGCCTGCCTCTACCTGCCAGCTCCCTGTGGTCGGGGTGGACCTCCTGGTGGTGGTGCTGGTAAAGCCTCAAAGTGTCTCCCACCACCTGATGCTCGGTCAGCTCCTCTTCCTCATCTGCCTGCTCCCTGCGGACCGCCACGGTCGACCCTCTTCCTCTACATGGGTGGTCCCTCAACCGTCTGCTCCTCTTCTACATGGCGGGTCAGGAAGTCACGAGCCAGGTGGCCCTGCTCGCCGCATGCGTAGAACTATATGCTCCTTGGAAGGTTGGCTCTGCACTGTGTGCCCCGCACCTCTGAGCCAGTGTGTTGAGGTCATCCGCCTGATGGTCTGGTCCGCCTGGACCCCTGTGACATCTGTCGACTACCAGCTGCAGATGACTCTGCTACGTGCCGCCCTGCGGTAGGTCTTGATGCTAGAGTAGGCTCAGTAAGAAAGCTCTCTACGAGAATGGATCGCTCTAGTACTCCTGCCTACGTTGGAATGTTGAGGGAGATCATCGATGCTCTGATCTCATGCCTCAATCCCTGCTCGATGGTCTGGTCCCAGAAGAATGGGTCCCGTACCATGTCCGTGGAATAGCGCGAGAGATCGGTAAATCTCGCCGAGTACTGGGCTACCATCATGCTGCCCTGCCGCAGCAGTAGTAGATCCTTAATACGCACCGCGCGGAGGGTGTCAGTGACGAACTCCGAGTGATAGAGGCTCTTGAAGTCTGACTAAAGGAGAGATGTCTCGCCGTGCACCTGGAGAATCAGGCTCCACAATCTGCATGCTGCCGCGTGCAGGAGGCTCTCTACAAGGATCACCATGAGGTTAGCTGGTGTCCCCACTAACCTGAAAACTTGAACTACAGCCTCCAGCCAATCCTCGGATGCCTGAGGGTCCGTCTCCCTATGGAACTTGGGCGGTCTCTGACGCTGAAACTCGTGCAGTGCACTAAGGTGACGTGCACTCTCAGTGGCTGGGGCTGGTGGCATCGGTGGCTCGGCGGTTAAGGGTACCACCGATGCCTCCGCTGTAAAAGGGACCTGCACTGAGGCCTCGTCGTTCGGTGGGCTGTCATCCCGTACAAAGCTCGGAACCCTAGCTGGATACCATCATGGGTCCATCCTGAAAAGAAACAGGTGTGCCACGGTCAATATAGTATACATGGTGATCTGACACAAAGTAATCACAAATAAAATTTTAGAAACACACATGCAATCAATTTTTTCGTGTACTGGGTCGTAAACAAGAAGTCAGGGTCCTGGTGTATGGATACGTCGGTCGCCGCACCAACAATGGACACCCTGGACTGATAACCACACCCAATACCCTTAACACTATTTCTTTACATAGAAGAAAGATCAGATTACTGAGTTCTGCGGTAGAACCAAACTCCTCTGATACCAATTTTTCATGTCCCATCCTCGGGACCCGTGCCGTGACTACCTCAAGCCCGCCTTCCATAGTCCAGGGGCTGGCGACTAGCACCAAAGGCGTAAATCCCGATAAAAAGGGAAGGCATTGCCTTTATAAAGTAAACAAACACCACAGAGTAAGAAAGCTGAAATAAACACTAAGTAAACTGGGTACAACTGTAAATGCGGGAAAGTAAATGGGCCAGAATACAAACGCAACTGAAGTAAAGTACAACTGAAAAGAAACTACAGCAACTGAAAAGTAAAGCAGAAACGTCGAGCCGTCCACTGGAAATCCCACCTGAAGGGTGGGTACAGATAGCCTCCTCAGCTCCTCGGGTCCAGCCGTCTGCTCCGTGTACGTCCCGCCTAGTGGTCTACCTCTAGGTACTGACTTGCTCCACAAGCCTCAACCATGATCAGCGTTGTCTGTCGTCTTCATTTAACAAAATGTAGTGCGGGCATAGCCCGTGTAGGGGTGAGTATACGCTACTCAGTAGGGACCCCGAGACCCCCGAAGGTGTCCCAGAATCCAAAAAGGATAATCCACAAAAAAAAAGATACAATCACAAAGTAACAACCAACTCTACTTAGGTATATTCCCATACATATACCTAAGTCGTCAATTCCAGTTCGGATCCAACATCTGAGCCCATGTTCGATCTAGTCCACACAGGATTGCACAAACAATCCACACAGGATAACACAACCCAATCCACTTAGGAAAGCAAGTCAATCATATCGAAGATAATGATTGAAAGTCAAGACACAGCTCACACAGGTATACTTCTTCGTAAGATGATAGAGATGATCAGATGTAGCCACTGATTCATCTAAGCTGTCGGACCCACGTAGGATACAAGACCAACTAAGCTGTCGGACCCACAAAGGGTATAAGACCAGCTACTCGGCCATACCCACGTAGGATACAAGTACAGAGTCAAATACTGTCGGACCCACATAGGATACAAGAACCGTAGTCACGTACTGCCAGACCCACAAAGGATACAAGAATAGTAGTCATCGTCGTCGAACCCACAGAGGATTCCAGTACGGTCGTCGTCACTGCCGAACCCACGGAGGATTTCAGTACAGTCGTCATCGTCGTCGTAGTCGCATCCAGCTCTAGGGTTCTCGTACATAGCATGCACGATTGCGGGAGGGTCCGCTCCATGAGCCAAGGGGTTCAATGCATAAACTGACACATAGTCCTTATTTGGTGTACCCCAAAGTTACATCTCGACAAAAGGAACCCAACGTGATAGACGGCACGTCAATCAGACGCCCGGTCTGAGAGTTATTGGCCTTTTCGTTCTAGGGGCCCGGTTGGTTTTTAAGTCAAAACCTAGCCGACCTTACTCCAACTGCGTCCAAACCTCGAGCGGAGTAATCCAAAAGGCCTGTTTCACTAAGAGGAATCCAAAAAAGTCGACGGCACATCAATCGGACGTCCAGAGCTCAAGTTATAGGTGTTTCCGCTCTGAGGGCCCGGTTGGTTTTGTGTTCGAACCAACCCATCCATACCCAAAGTTCTCCGAAACCTTGGGTGTAATATACCGAAACGACTGTTTCGATCCAAGGATCACCTTGAAACTGACGGTGCATAAATCAGAGTTCTGTATCCCAAGTCTCATGCGTTTGAATGAATCCGTCCGATTTTATGGGGTTTTGGGCCCGGACCGACCCGGCCCAAGACCCCCAGGGTCGACCCGACCCAGGTTTGGCCCTGCTGGAGTGGCCCGGCCGGGCCGGGCTGGGCCGCCTGGGCGCCCGCGTGCTGAGCGGATGTGGAAGGGGGGGAGCCACCACCCGCTTCAAACTGAACGGCGGACCCGTGAGGGGTCCACCCTGCTGCACTGACCGGGGGTTCAAACCCCCGGTTTTTCTGGATCTTGCCGGCCAGTTGTACCATGCGGGACCATCTGGTCCCGCCTCCTGAGCACCGGCAGCCGGCGGTTCCGGCCTCCCTCCCCTACTCCGTTGCGGCCTTGGTCCGACCGGCGCGGCGCGCCAGCGCCGCGCCCCTCAGTCGCGGCCCGCCCCGGCCGCGACCCTCCATGGTTCTCCGGCGAGGCACGACGGTGCTGCGCCCCTCCGCTACGGCCCAGCTCTGGCTTCCGCCTCTTTTGGCCTCAACGGCGCAATGCGACGGTGCCACTCCCCTTCGCCACAGTGATAATCCTCGTTCCCGCGTGGTGCCGTTGCACCGCGCCGCCTTCGTCCCAAACAGCAACGGTGAACATCAACAAAGGGGGAGGAGGATCGTCCGTGTTTGTGCGGTCCGACCTCCTCCCGTTAATTCGATAACAGGTGGCCAAAATATTTAACGAAGAACAAAAAGAATAATCACATCGTAAAAACACACCCCTACCTTGAGAAGTTGTCGTACAAAGATCGTCGCAGGAAAACGGCATCGCAAGGGTGGTTCGATGAAGGATATGGTGAGCGTCCAAGTAGAGGATGTCATCTCACACCGACTACAGAGAAGGGAGAGATCGGCACGTCGTCTCTTCTTGGTGCTCCGGCGTTCTTCACGTTCTTCAATGAGGAAGAAGATGTTCTTCAAGACCGCAAGAGTTCTCTCCTCTATTCCACACAGCGAATCAACCCACAATAAAATAAAGCCTTATCTTATTTTATTCACATAGACACATCCCAACATTAATTTGAAATTCAAAAACATCTCATTCAATTAATTAACTTAATTTAAGAGCATTTAACAATAAAATTAATTGCGAGAGTTGACATGTTATAAAGTGGGGAAGAGGGTGTGTTAAACAATTAAATGCTATAGAGGGGTTTAATGGTGTGTTTGGAAAATTGAAGGAGGTGGGGGCACGTATGGGCCCCACCCCAACTTCCTCACACCTTCCTTCCCATAACACTTAAACCCCCAGTAACGAAATAAAAAAAATTGTAAAATAATATTTATTTTTATTCCTCACATTATTTAACATCTCCTCCCAAGCAAATGAAACCCAGAAAAAGGTGCTCTTAAGAAAATACCAGCACTGCGGTTTCATCGGTGCCCTCGGATTTTGATTCCGAGCACCGGTTCAAAAGTTAGAAAAACCCACCCGTTCATTCACTGAACGTACCTGAGTTAGACTTTGGAAATTGATTTTGGGCACACCGAGCATCGGAATTAGGTGTTGTCATAAACTGCGCACTCGTAAAATCCCAAAGAAAATAAGAAAAAAAATTCTTTGAAATTTACGGGTCTTTACATTACTCCCACCTAAGGGATTTATGTCCCCGTAAAGATACATCACAAACTAGGGGAACAAATGAGGGTACTAAGAATGAATATGAGCCTCCCACTCCCAAGTGCTCTCCTGGAGGTTCCCGTTTTTCCATCTGATGCACACTAGAGGAATCGACCGCCCACGTAGGACTCGCTTCTGTCGATCCTCGATCTCCACCAGGACCTCCAAAAAATTCTCCCCGTCATCAATGTACAGCTCCCCATGGTCGATGATATGCATCGGGTCGTGCACGTATCTCCTCAGCTGAGATACATGGAAGACGTCATGCACCCGGTGCAACTGAGGTGGTAGAGCCAAGCGATAAGCCACCTCGCCTATCCTGCTAAGAACCTAGAATGGTCTGATGAAGCATAGAGATAACTTACTGCCCCGGCCAAATCTCCATAATCCATGTCGAGGTGAGACCAGCAAGAAGAGGTGGTCACCATCCTCGAACTCTAGTGGTCTCCACCTCCTGTCAGCATAAGACTTTTGTCGGCTCTAAGTTGTCCTCATCCACTCCTAGATGACCTGGACCTTCTCTATCGTGGCCTGGACCATCTCTGGTCCCACAAGTGCTGACTCCCTAGGGTCTGTCCATCACAGAGGTGATCTGAAAGGTCGGTCGTACAATTCCTCGTATGGTACTATCCCGATGGTGGATTGGTAGCTGTTGTTGTACGCAAACTCCACCAAGAGTAGGTGATCCTCCCAGTTGAGAGCAAAGTCGAGGACACATGCACGGAGCATGTCCTAGAAAGTCTGAATGTTCCTCTCTATCTGACCATCCGTCTGAGAGTGAAAGGCAGTGCTCATATGTAGCTGCGTCCCGAATGTCTCCTGCAACCCCTTCCAAAGCCGGGAAGTAAAGCAAGAATCTCGATTGGAGATGATAGATGATGGAACACCATGAAGTCATATGATCTTATGAACGTAGAGACGTACCAAGCTCTCTACCGAGCCCTGCCTCTCTTATGGGTAAGAAGTGGGCCGACTTGGTGAGTTGGTCGACAATCACCCAAATGGAGTCATGACCTCTGGAAGTACGTGGAAGTCCATTCATGAAATCCATAAATATCCCGTACCACTTCCACTCCAGGACCTCTAAGGGTTTTACCAAGCCTGCTGGTACCTGGTGCTCCGCCTTCACCTGATGACAGGTAAGGCATCGAGAAACGAACTCTGCCACAGCCTTATTCATACCCAGCCAACAGTGCTGTCATCTGAGATTCTGGTACATCTTCGCCACTCCTGGATGTACCTCTAAAGGGGAAGTTTGAAACTCTCTCAACACCTCCTCTTGTAAATCAGTTGGTACCATGGTACATCCTCTTAAAAGGATGTCATGCTCTCCTCCTATAGAAAAACCATCAGGTTCATGTCCTATATAAATCTATGAACGTCGCGTCTCACAGTCAGCGTCCCCACGTTGTGCCTCTCTAACCTGATGCGGTAGTGGAGGAGTGACTGTGAGTAGCTGAAGAAAGGCTGCTCCATCTCTATCCACGAAGGATATCTGTAAAGTGGCTAGCTACTATGTCGTCTCCCCAAGTAGTTGAATGCCCGTCCTCCTGCTGAGAGAATCAGCTACTATGTTCCCCTTTCCAGGAGTATAGACTATCTCAAAGTCATATTCCTGGAGGAACTCGAGCCATCACCACTGTCTCAGGTTCAGACCCTTCTGTGAGAAGATGTACCTGAGACTCTGGTGGTCAGAGTATACTTTAAAGCGCTCACCCATCAGATAGTGTCGCCACATCTTCAGAGCGAAGACCACCACTGCTAACTCCAGGTCATGGGTAGCATAGTTCTTCTCATTCTGCCTCAACTGTCATGATCCATAGGTGATCATTGCCCGCTCCTATATCAGGACACATCCGAGTCCAGTCCCTGATGCATCGTAGTAGATTGCGTACCCTACTCCCTCCTCAGGTAGCCTGAAGATAGGTGCGCTGGTCAATCTCTTTCTTAGCTTTTGGAAGCTCTGCTGACATCTATATGACCAGAAAAAGGGTATCCCCTTCTTCATCAAAGATGAAAGTGGTGCCTCAACTCTAGAGAAGTCTGGCACGAACCTCCGGTAGTATCCAGCCAGTCCTAGGAAACTCCGCCCCTCCGTCATGCTCTTGGGTGGCTCCTAAGCTAGCACTGCCTCGATCTTCACAGGATCCACTGCAACTCCCGCCTCAGAGACGAGGTGTCCAAAGAAGTGGACATCACATATCCAGAACTAAAACTTAGAGATCTTACTATAAAGATAGTGCTTTTGGAGTGTGTCCAGTACAACCCGCAAGTGGTAGACGTGCTCCTCCTCAGTGGTCGAGTATATCAAAATGTCGTCAATGAAGACCACGACAAATCGATCGATGTAAGGATGAAATATCCTATTCATGAGACTCATAAGCACTGCTGGAGCATTGGTTATGCCTAAAGGAATTACCAAGAACTCATAGTGTCCATACCGACATCTGAAGGACGTCTTCTGCACATCCTCGTCCCGAACTTTGAGCTGATGATAGCCTGACCTGAGGTCTATCTTCGAGAACCATCGTGCTCCCTTGAGCTGATCGAAGAGTTTGTCAATCCTCGGTAGTGTATACTTTTTCCTCACGGTCACCTAGTTCAGGCGACAATAATCGACACACAGTCGCAAGCTCTTGTCCGCCTTCTTGGCGAACAAAATCGGGGAAGGCCAGGGTGAAACACCGGGTCGGATGAATCCCTTGCCCTGCAAGTCCTCCTGCTGTACCCGTAGCTCTCGAAGCTCGGCGGGAGCCATCCAATATGTTGGAGTGGATATCGGGGCTGTCTCAGCGTATAGGTAAATATAAAATTCTACCTCTATGTGAGGAGGTAGTCCTGGAACGTCGTCAGGAAAAACATCCGCATACTAATCCACCACTACAGGAAAACTCGGACTCCGCACGTCAACTGCTCCTAGGATGAGGCTAGCCAACTCATGATTTATCGATTTTCCTCTCCTCTGAGTGAGTCCATCCTATGCTATAAAGGATCCCTTCTCGCCGATGAAGGTGAACCTGCTCCCATCAGTGCGAACACACCACATCTTGCGCCTAATAAAGTCGATCTGAGCATGGACTGTAGATAACCAATCCATGCCCAAGATGACTTCGTAAGGCCTCGACCTCACTATAAGAAGATCCCAGCCAAATATATCGCCTCCTAGAGTACTCTCACACTGCCGGCACCAGTGCGTATTCATCGATTCTACTCCCATAGGAGTCTCTAGCTGTAAGGATCAAGCCAACGGCTCCGTCGGAATCTCCGAGCTCCGAACAAGGGCAGCGAAAATGAAAGAATGACTCACTTCTGTGTCTATAAGAACTGAATCAAGGGTGGAGTAGACATAGATAGTACCTTGAATCATCTCTGGTGCACCGTGGTCATAGGCCCCCGCTGCCTAAAGCTGAGCCTGCCTCTGCCCACCAGCTCCCTGTGGTCAGGGTGGACCTCCTGGTGGTGGCGGTGGTAAAGCCTCAAAGCGTCGCCCAACACCTGCTGCTCGGCCAGCTCCTCTACCTAGTCCTCCTTCTCCCTCCAGACCGCCATAGTCGACCCTCTGCCTCTTCCTGGGTGGTCCCTCAACCGTCTGCTACTCCTCTGCACGGTGGGTCAGGCAGTCACGAGCCAGGTGGCCCTGCCCGCCGCATGCGTAGCACTGTCTGCTCCTCGGAAGGTTGGCTCTGTGCTGTGTGCCCCTCACCTCTAAGATAGTTTCTTGAGGTCATCCTCCTGATAGTCTGGTCCGCCTGGACCCCTATGAAATCCATCGAATGCCAGCTGAATATGACTCTGTTATGTGTCACCCTGCGGTAGGTCTTGCTGCTGGTGTAGGCTTAGCAAGAAAGTTCTCTACGAGAAGGGCTCTCTCCAGTACTCTTGTCTGCGTCGGAATGCTAAGGGAGATCATCGATGCCCTGATCTCATGCCTGAATCCATGCTCGAAGGTATGGGCCTGGAAGAATGAGTCCCATACCATGTCCGTGGAATAGCGCGAGAGATCAGTAAATCTCACTGAGTACTGGGCTACGGTCATGCTGCCCTACCAAAGTTGTAGTAGCTCTTGAATGCGCACCGTACGGAGGGTGGTTGGGATGAACTCCAAGAGAAAGAGGCTCTCGAAGTCCGACCAAAGGAGAGATGCCCCGTCGTTCACCTAGAGCATCAGGCTCCACCATCTTCCTATTGTCGCGTGTAGGAGGCTCGCCGCAAGGATCAACATGAGGTTAGCTGGTGTCCCCAGTAACCTGAAAACTCAAACTACATCCTCCAGCCAATCCTCGGCTTCCTGAGGGTCCGTCTCCCCATGGAACCTGGGCGGTCTCTGATGCTGAAACTCATGCAGTGCACTAAGGCGACGTGCACTCTCAGCGGCTGGGGCTGGTGGCATTGGTGGCTCGGCGGGTAAAGGTACCGCCGATGCCTCTACTGTAAAAGGGCCCAGCACTGAGGCCTCGTCGCCCGGTGGGCTGTCATCCCATGCAAAGCTCGTAACCCTAGCTGGCTGCCATCTTGGGGCCATACTGAAAAGAAACAGGTGCGCCAGGGTCAATACAGTATACCTGGTGAGCTCACACAAAGTAATCACAAAGAAAATTTTTTAAACACACATGCAATAAATGTTTTCATGTACTGAGTCGGAAATCAGAAGTCAGGGTCCTGGTGTATGGATACGTCGGCCGCCGCACCGACACCGAACTCCCTGGACTGATAACCACACCCAGTACCCTTAACACTATTACTTCACATAGAAAAAAGATCTGAGTCCTGAGTTCTACGGTAGAACCGAACTCCTCTGATACCAATTTGTCACGACCCATCCTCGGGGCCCGTGCCGTGACTACCCCAAGCCCGCCTTCCATAGGCCAAGTGCTGCCGACTAGCACTAAAGGCATAAATCTCGATAAAAAGGGAAGGTATCGCCTTTATAAAGTAAACAAAAACCACAGAGTAAACAAGATGAAGTAAACACTAAGTAAACTGGGCACAACCGTAAATCCTGGAATGTAAATGGGCCCGAATACAAACCCAACTGAATTAAAGTACAACTGAAAAGAATGTATAGCAACTGAAAAGTAAATGAGTAACGCCAAGCCGTCCACTAGAAATCCCACCTGAAGGGTGGGTACAGATATCCTCCTCAGCTCCTCGGGTCCAGCCGTCCGCTCTGTGTACGTCCCACCCAGTGGTCCACCTCCAGGTACTGACTTGATCCACAAGCCACAATCGTGATTAGCGCTATCCGTCGTCTGCATCCAACACAACATAGTGCGGGCATATTCCGTGCAGGGGTGAGTATACGCTACTCAGTAGGGACCCCGAGACCCCCGAAGGTCTCCCAAGAACCACAAAGGATAATCCACAAAGGAAAGATACAATCACGAAGTAACAACCAACTCTACTTAGGTATATGCACATACATATACCTAAGTCATCAATTCCAGTTAGGCTCCAACATCCGAGCCCAAGTTCGATCTAGTCCACACAGGATAGCACAACCAATCCAAACAGGATAACATAACCCAATCCACTTATGAAAGTAAGTCAATCATATCGACGATAATGATTGAAAGTCAAGACTCAGCTCACACAGGTATACTTCTTTGTAAGATGATAGAGATGATCAGATGTAGCCAGTGATTCATCTAAGCTGTCGGGCCCACGTAGGATACAAGACCAGCTAAGCTGTTGGACCCACAAAGGATACAAGCCCAGCTACTCTGCCGCACCCACATAGGATACAAGTACAGAGTCAAATACTGCCGGACCCACGTAGGATACAAGAACTATAGTCACATACTGCCGGACCCACAAAGGATACAAGAACAGTAGTCATCATTGTCAATCCCACGGAGGATTCCATTACGGTCGTCATCGATGCCGAACCCACGGAGGATTTCAGTACAGTCGTCATCATCGTCGTAGTCGCATCCAGCTCTAGGGTTCCCGCACACAGCAAGCTCGATTCCGGGATGGTCTGATCCACGAGCCAAGGGGGTCGATACATCAACTGACACGTAGTCCGGAGTTGATGTACCCCAAAGTTCTGTCTCAAATAAAGGAACTCAATGTGATAGACGGTGCGTCAATCGGACGCCCGGTCTGAGAGTTATTGGCTTTTTCGTTCCAGGGGCCCGGTTGGTTTTTAAGTCAAAACCAACCCGAGCATACACTAACTTCATCCAAACCTCGAGTGGAGTAATCCAAAAGGTCCGTCTCACTAAGAGGAATCCAAAAAAGTTGACGACACGTCAATCGAACGTCCAGAGCTCAAGTTATAGGTGTTTCCGCTCCAAGGGCCCGGTTGGTTTCGTGTTCGAACCAACCCGACCGTACCCAAAGTTCTCTGAAACCTTGAGTGTACTGTACTGAAACGACCTTCTCCATCAAAGGATCGCATCGCAACTGATGGTGTGTCAATCAGAGGTCTGTAGCCCAAGTTACGGGCGTTTAAAAGAATCTGTCCGATTTTAGGGGGTTTTGGGCCCGGACCGACCCGGCCCAAGACCCCCTGGGTCGGCCCGAACCGGGTCGACCTGACCCGGGTCTGGGTTTGGCCCACTAGGGAACGGCCAGGCCCGGCCGGTTCGGCCCGGTCCGGGCGTCCACGTGCTGAGCGGACGCGGAAGGGGGGGAGCCGCCACCCCCTTCGAACCGAACGGTGGACCCACGACGGGTCTTCCCTACTACGCTGACCTGGGGTTCAAACCCCCGGTTTTTCTGGATCTGGAAGGTCATAACGGCCGGCCAGTTATACCGCGCGGTACTAGCTGGTCCCGTCTCCTGAGTGCCGGCAGCCGGCGGTTCCCTCCGCCCTCCCCTGCTCCTTCGTGGCCAAACGTCGCGGCCTCGGTCCGACCGGCGCGGCGCGACAACACCTCGCCCCTCCGCCGCAGCCCCGCTCCGGTCGCGGCCTCTTTTGGCCTCAACGGTGCGGCGCGACAGCGCCGCGCCCCTTCACCGCGGTGATAATCCTCTTTCCTGCGCAGTGCCGTTGCACCGCGCCGCCTTCGTCCCAAAACGCAACGGTGAACATCAACAAAGGGGGAGGAGGATCGGTCGTGTTCGTGCGGTCCTACCTCCTCCCGGTAATTTGATAACAGGTGGTCAAAATATTTAACGAATAATGCAAAGAATAATCACATCGTAAAAACACACCCCTATATCGATAAGTTTTCGTACAAAGATCATCGCGGGAAAATGGCGTCGCGAGGGTGGTTCGATGACGGCGTTGGTGAGCGTCCAAGTAGAGGATGTCGTCTCACACTGGCTGCAGAGAAGGGAGAGATCGGCACGTCGTCTCTCCTTGGTGCTCCGGTGTTCTTTGCGTTCATCAACGAGGAGGAAGATGTTCTTCAAGACCGCAAGAGTTCTCTCCTCTATTCCACACAGAGAATCAACCCACAATAAATTAAGACCATGTCTTATTTTATTCACACACACACATGCCAACATTAATTTGAAATTCAAATGATCTCATTCATTTAATTAACTTAATTGAAGAGCATTTAACAATCAAATTAATTACGAGAGTTGACATGTCATAAAAAGGGGAAGAGTGTGTGTTACACAATTAAATGCTAGAGGGGGGTTTAATGGGGTGTTGGGGAAATTTAAGGAGGTGGGGGATTGTGTGGGCCCCACCCCAACTTCCTCGCATCTTCTTTTCCCATAACACTTAAACCACCATTAAAGAAATAAAAAAAATAAAATTGTAAAACAATTTTTATTTTTATTCCTCACATTATTTAACATCTCCTCCCGAGAAAATGCAACCCAGAAAAAGGTTCTCCTAAGAAAATACCAGCGCTGTGGTTTCATCGGTGCCCTCGGATTTCGATTCTGAGCACCGGTTCAAAAGTTAGAAAAACTCGCTCATTTGTTCACTGAACGTACCCGAGCTAGACTTTGGAAATTGATTCCGGGCACACTGGGCCTCATAATCAGGTGCTGTCAGAAACTGTGCACTCGTAAAATCTCAAAGAAAATAAGAAGAAAAAAATTTCCTTGAAATTTACGGGTCTTTACAAATAGGTTCACTGATTTTATCATTAATGTCCAGAATAAAGAGATCTTCTTCAAGATTTTCAAGATAAGACTTAGGTTCATGCGGATCAGTTTCATCAAATTTGATGTGAACAGATTCTTCCACACATTTGGTTCTTTTGTTAAAGACTCTATAAGATTTAATTGTTATAGATTAACCTAGAAATATTCACTCATAACTTTTAGAAGAAAACTTGTCAATATTATCCTTGAACTATTTTGAATAATGACTTAGAAACCAAAAACTCTGAAATAACTAACTTTAGGCTTCCTATTATTCCATAGTTCATAAGGGATATTCTTAAGAACAAGTCTAATCAAGACTCTATTTCTAATATAACAGGCTGTTTTTACAGCTTCCGCCCAGAAGTAAACAGGTAGGTCATATTCATTAAGCATAGTTCTTGCAATTTCCTGAAGGGTTCTATTTCTTCTTTCTACTACACCATTCTGTTGAGGTGTCCTAGGGGCAGAAAAGTTGACTATAGCCATTGTGTGAGCAGTAAGATTCAAACTCATGATTTTCAAACTCATGACCATGGTCACTCCTCTGGGTCTTAATTTTAAGTCCACTTAGGTTTTCTACAGACTTGGAATATTTCATAAAATAAGAACAAACTTCACTTTTGTGAGAAAGAAAGTATACCCAAGTGTATCTAGAGAAGTCATCTACTAATACATAGACATAGTGCTTCCCATTTAAACTAGAAACTCTATAAGGTCCAAAAAAGTCCATGTGAACCAACTCGAGGGTTTGAGAAGTTGAAACTTCTTTCTTTGATTTGAATGAAACTTTATGTTTCTTTCCCTTTTGATAGGGAGTAAAAACTTTGTCTTATGGGAATTTTAGTTGAGGTAGGTCTCTAACTAAGTTCTTCCAAGTTAGTTTTCTAAGTGAATGAACATTTTAGTGTCCTAATCTTCTATTCCATAGCTAAGATTATCTATGAAAAGCATTTAGATAGGTAAAATTTTCTTTGGATAAAGAATCTAAATCTACAGCATAAATATTTTCATTTCTTAAGGAAAAAAAATACTAAAACATTTTTAGAATTGAAAACATTACAAGAAAATTTTTCAAATTTAACATTGAAACCACCATCACACAACTGTGAAATTATTAACAGGTTGCAGTTTAATCCATCAACAAATAATAATTTAGAAATTAAAACTGAATCAGTGTTACCAATCTGGCCTAAACCGATGATTTTTCCTTTTGAATTGTCACCAAAGGTGAAATGTCCTCCATCAACCTTGATTAAAATTTTGAAACATGAAAATTCTACAGTCATATTCCTTGAAAATCCACTTTCTAAGTACCATATCTTCTTATGGGAACTCCTCAAGCAAGTCTCCTACAAAATAGGTTTAAAAAGAAAATGATTTTGGTACCCATATTTTCATTGGTCCAGACAGGTTAGCAAGAAAAACTTTTGGTACCTAGATTTGTTTAATGGGTCTCATACAATCAATAGATTCAAACAATTTTGAAATTTAAACTTTTTTTATCTATAACCATGTGAATAGCTAGTTGAGGCATAGTAATTTCTAAAACTATAACTAGCAGCAAACTATCCAAATTTAGGAATAAATTTTCTCTTTGTAATCTGTCTCTGTCCAGGTTGATAACCTAAACCAGTAATGTACTTTGGTGCTACTTGTTCTCCTAGAATTTGTTTAAGAGTATTTATTCCATTTGTGAACTTTTCTAAATCTATTATAAGTTACACATTGGACAATTTAAGTTGAGTATTTTCCTTTAGCAGTTGATCATTATTTTCTTTTTCTACTTCTAATGCAGATTTGACAGTGCTAGTTAAAGCTTGTTGTTTCTTTAAGGTTTTATACTTATCTTTCAGATCATTGCAGGTTTCCTCTAGCATGTTACAGTATTCAAATAACTCTTCACTAGACATGTTTTCAGAATCAAAGTCATCTCCAGAATAATAAGAATTTAAAGCATAAGTATCCAATGTTACCTCAGATGTGTTTGTCATGAAACACATATTATCTTTTTGAGATTTTTCATCCTGAGTGGAGTCAGAATCACTTGAACTGTCTTCTAAATCAATCCAGGTTGCTTTCATAGATTTCTTGTATTTTTTATCCTTGTACTCATGTTTTTTCTTGAACTTCAATTTTGGGAAGTCAGCTTTCACATGTCATTTCCTCTTGCATTCATAGCAGACTATGTCATCACTTTTATTGGTCCTTTTCTAATCGTTCTTCCAATGACCTTTATTGTCATATTTTCCCTTGTCATTGTATTTTATAAAAAACATCTTCTTTCTATAAAACTTCTTAAATCATTTGGCTATCTTTTTTATTTCAGAATTGCTGTTAGATTCAATTTCATCACATCTTGAGCTATCACTTTCCCTTAATTTTTCCTTTTTCCTTGTTTTTTAAAGCAGAGTTCTTGAAGGCTACTAATTTTTTTCTTGTTTCATCATCTTCTTCTTTGTTTACCTTCATTTCTTCTTCATACATCATTAACTTACCGTTCAGCTCTTTAACAGGAAGTGAACTTATATCACACGATTCTTTTATCGAAACTGATGTGCCTCTCCATCTGTCTGGAAGACATCTGAGTAACCTCTCGATTTTCTCCTTTGTTGGAATAGCCTTTCCCAGTGAGCTCATTGTATTTACAATTTCATTGAACCTGAGATACATTTCATAAATAGGTTCATTAGGTTTCATTTTGAAGTTGTCATATTTAATAGTTTAAGTGTTCAATATCATTTCCTTAACATTAGTTGTTCCCTCATGAGAAAAACCCAAAGTATCCCAAATTTCATAAGCATTTTTACAAGCAGATATTCGATTAAATTCTTCATTTCCTAAAGAATAATACAGGGCATTAATTTCTATACAATTATTATTGTAAGATATTTTAGTAGGTTCATCCCAAGTACTTCTTTCAGTTTATATAATCTTATATTGAGTTTCTATAGCAGTCCAGATGTTAAACACCCATACTTTAAAAATGAATTTTCATTTTCAGTTTCCATTGGGAATAATTAACACTATTAAATAAAGGTGGCCTTTTGGTAGAAGCACCTTCTAATCTATTATCCATAATTATATTTTAGAAAATATATTTAAAGATATAAAATTTAGAACAAACAGAAATTTAAGATATTTAAGATACAACTAAAATCACAGTTGAAAAACAGAGTGTCCGAAAATCCTTTATTAATGATAATCCTCTGATACCAAATGTTGGTCAGAGTGGATACTCAAGAGTAGGGTGAATTGAGTTCCAATTAAAAATTTCTATTAAAAATATTTCTATTAAAAATCCCCCAAATTAAATAACAAGATAAACTATAGTAAATTTGTAATACAGTAAAGGGTTAGTTTGGTTCTTAAGAGATTGATTAGTTCTCAGTTAATATAATATAAAGATTAATTAACTTTTGAAACTAACCTAATACTTTACAATAAATACAAACACTTTATAGTTTAACTATCAGAGTAACTCTAAAATAGATTTTTATTTCAAAGTACTTAGTAGCGGAATATTCAATATAGTTTAAAACAAAATAAACAGGAACAACAGTTTTAACCAAGAGGTTCAGTCTCAAGATGATACTTAGTCCTCTCAAAACAATTTATATAAACTTTGATCCACACCCCGGATTGGGGTTAACAACAGTACACAGACTGTCCAGGTACTCAGACCTCTACCACGGTTCTATGTGGGAAAAAAACAATAGCACACAGGCTATCCATGTCACACTTAACCTTTACCACTATCCACAGTGGGATATAAGAGTATAAGAGAAAGATTTAGTGAGGATTTATAAATCCTCTAGTTTAGCACAAGAGACAGTGTGTGTCAAAAAATACAGAGCACACACACTTCTCAAAATGTAAATAAATGAAACACAATAGAGCTAAACATATAGAGATGAGTTTAGAATGCTCTATGTGTTTTGAGTGAAGCTCCGGACTCCTCAGATTGATGTAGATGAAGCTTTGAGTCCTTTTCTAGTTTTTGTCAAGAAAATAGAGTGTAGTTTTTGCATTTGACTTCCAGGTATAGGTTGATCAGTCTTGATCATCTTGAGTATGGGTGATGTTTTTAAAGCTCTTTAATCCTTGAATGTTCAGGTTCTACAGATTCAGTATGTAGCCTTCCTTCTTCTTCTATGCATGTAATTTCTTGTGTATATCGAGAAGGTTGTT
The DNA here is from genome assembly GCA_963277665.1 of Viscum album. NCBI lineage: Eukaryota > Viridiplantae > Streptophyta > Magnoliopsida > Santalales > Viscaceae > Viscum > Viscum album. The sequence continues at coordinate 807,300,498 of OY728155.1, forward strand.
TCTTATATGAATGGAAAGACTAACTGACTTGTTGAGAGTTAGAACCTTAGCAGTTTCGGATTTCCTTTTATACACCCTTACCTCTGGCAATAGGAATGAATACCTTTTTATAGGTACGAGGTATGGTTCCCTGACATGACAAAAACCATCATTAATTAATTGCAGTTTCATTAAAAACTTCAAATATGATCGTTTCTAAATAAACAAATAGAAATAGAGTTTAGAGAAACAGTGACTGGTTTCCATCGGTAGCTGTTACTCCTTGTAGAGGTAGTTTTCTTGAATTGGTCGCTCTTTCTGTTGGTGGCTCCGTCTATCGGTAGCTCCTTCTATCAGTAGATCCTTCTATTGGTAGCTACTTCTATCAATTGTTCCTCTAATTGATAGCTCATTTGTAATGGTAGTCGTCTATCTGTATCAGCAGACTTGTATCGGTAGACTTTGTCTGTCTGTATCGGTGGCTTTGTATTTGTATCGGTGGACTTCATATCGGTAGCTGTCTGTCTATTTGTTTGTATTGGTAACTCTGTACCAGTCGACTTGTGCATACCGGTAGACTTATTCGATCAGTATAACTTCTTCTATCGGTATCTTTTATGCATATCGGTGGCCTTATCCATATCAGTAGACTTCTGTACCAGTGTAATTAGCCATATCGGTAGCTGTTTGTATCGGTGACTCTTGTAGACTTCATTAGTAGGTCTGTCTGTCTGTATCAGTAACTATTGTGCATACTGGTGGACTTATGCATACCAGTGGACATACTCTATCGGTAGGTCTGTATCAGTGACTCGAATACTAATTTGTACTATGCAAAACATATCCAGATTGAGTTAGTAACATTTTTAAACAATTATAAACATAGATAACCATTGATTAACAAATTCCAATGATCATTTTGATATTTTTTCAACTTAATAATATGATGTCATAGATTGAACGAATAATTTATAAAGATAAACATTATTTGGGATTATCAAATCATATTGAAAAATAATTGAGATTATCAAAACATTTGAGTTCAATAATATTTATTTATAATTTAGAATATGGGATTAATTATAGGTGGAAAACTGATCGAAACACAAAAATATGAAATTTAACCTATGGAATGGAATGAAATAAAGTAAGTATATTTTCTCATATTTTATATATTGGATTTAAAATAATATATTAATGCAAGAAATATTAAGTTAAATCTATCAAGTCTTTTTTGGAAAATATCACTTACTTATAAGGTATTATTTGGGAAAATTATTCACAAGTACGAATCTTATAATGATACATACATGTTTTTAGAAAAAATTTAATTAATAATTACTAATATTCTAAGTATTTTATTGTAAATTAATTATCATTATAAAAATATCAATACTATTTTATTACATTATATGATTCACAATTTTTTAATAGTAAAAAAATTATGAGGTTAAAATTTCTTTAATGGGGTAGAATGTAACGTCCTGAGAGTTTAGAATGTGCTACATTAACTAGATATCTTGTTTAATAACATGCGATATTTGCAAAGAAAAAATTAACTATATAATATTTTATTAAAATTAATGTTAAAAATGGATAAATTATGAGTATATAATTTTAAAATATATAAATTAAAAATACTTGGTAAATGATATTAAATAAGGATAAAACCCCTTAAAGGTTAAAGGGTCATTTTTCTATAAAAGATATTTTTCTTTATATTTTTTTCATTTAAAAAATTTGGTATTTTGGAATTTTAATTTGATGTAATTGTATCCATTATTTAATTCCTAATATCATAATTTTGTTTGGTTGTTTTTTTATCTTTCTGAAATGGTTTATTTTTAATTGAATAGTGAACATTAATGATTTTTCAAATACATAAAATTTCATAACTTCATTATGATATAAGAATGAATTATATATATATATATATAATTTTTATTAAATAATTTTTTATTTAATGAGTAAAATAAATCATTAAAACATATTATATTGAATTTAGAAAACTGTGATTGAATTTTTGGATCCAAATTTATATTTTAATCTAATAAAAAAATTGGTTCTATGCATTTAATTGAGTGGTTATAAGGCACCATTCGGTTTTATATTTATAAAAAATTATAATAACCTTAATATTTTTAATAATAAACCAATAAAATTCATGTGTTAAAATTCTACACAAGATATTGGTGTAAATTATTTTTTATGCTTAAAAATTTTATTTTTTCTAAAAATTATTTTTCAATGCATTACACGTACTTATATAAAAAGTAATCTTTATCAATTATAGAAATTAAATATTTTAAAATGGATTAAATATTTATAATAATCATATTAGAATTATTGAATAATATATTTTTCATTTATATTATAAAATTAAGTGATCATAGTAAAAAGTTAGACATCATGGTAAAGGTTAAAAGGGTTAAAGATGAAGGGTTAAACTAAAATATAATGATGTAAATATCTATTAAACCTATATAAATATAATTGGATGAGTTTTTTACATTAAAATATCATATATTTTATATTGTACTAAATTGAAGCCACTTTTCATGGGAAATTCATTTATTATATTTTAATTTTCTTAATATTTACAAGGGTGTTACTCCTCTCACTTATAAAAGGTAACTTTATTTACTCACATCTTTAAAAACATTGAGCACCCTATATAGACCAATAAAAACTAATATAACTTCTAAAAATATTTAAACAGGTTCCATAGGTTATTTTATCACCAACATACCACTCTTATAAAGCTTAATGTGTAAATAAAAGGAAGATATCCAAGGATGATGTATAAATCATAACTGAATTCTATCAAGATTATTTTATATTTTACCTTCTTAAAATATATTATAACCATCTGAATATAATTAAATAAGTATATTTAATATATTTAAATGTTATTATGTTTATGTAACAGCTATTTTAATCCTCATTTTCATCCAATTAAAATAACTGTGTTTACATACGAACTATCGCCTTAATAAAGCAATTTTTTTCTCATCACTACCTCCCATGGATGTTTGAAAATATGAAATTATTGATTATATATTTTATTTATGAATTAATTATTATTTTATATATATAATATATTATTTACCTTCTTACCCTATCGTCTATTGGAAAATGGAAACGACGCTCATCCATATGTGCGGACTATCGCCTCCATGAATGACACATTTTGTTTCTCATTACCATGTCACATGGATAGTCATAAAGATGGATTTAATAAATAAATATGATATTTATAATAATATTATGATTATATGAAGTTAAAATTTTATCTATTTTATTATTTTCATCTATTATAAAATTGAAAATGGCACTTAGGTGTATGTACGGACTGTCTCCTCCATGAAATGATGTATTTCATTTTTCATGGCCATATTATATGGATGGTTTTATAAGTATATTTAATTTAAAAATTGATAATTATAAAAGTTTTAATATATTTTAGATTATTGAGACATTATTTTCTAACCTCGGTCAATAAATTGAATCTTTTTTGGATAGAACAGACTCAAAACATTTAGTACAAACTAAAATAATATAGTAACTAAATAGAACATGGTAATAAATGTAATAAAAGTAATAAAAAATGTAATTAAAATAAAAAGGGTTATTAATAAATTAAATAACTAATATAATTTTATTAATTAGAATTTAGAGATGTATAATTTCAGAATAGACTAAAGGACATGTATTTTTCTTGAAAAACACGTTTTAAAATATTTCTTACAACTATTTTCCTTCCATATACATGTTCTTAAAAAAATTTAAATAAAATTATTTTATATAATTAAATTATATTGTAAATAAATTTTAAAATATGATTGGTTTTTTATAAAAATATTATAAAGGACTTTTAAAAATATTTCAATAGGATTCACTTTTCAATCTTTCCACCAAAGTGAAAAAAAATATTTTTAAAATTTTTACAGCATGACCACATTTTTTTTCATCATATCCATTATTCATTATAATATTTACTCTAAATTGTTTTTTGTTTTCTCAAATATGATATATGAATACCCAGGTGATTCAAATACTGAATCAATTAAATGTCTTATTAATGTCCAAAAATATATTTTATGGATGCATATATAATATAATTATTTTATAGTACTTTTCAGCAGAAAAAAGATATGGTTTTATTTTAGAGGAAATGTTTTTCATGAAATATAAAGTTGTATTTAAAATTTAAAATTAAAATTTTATATTTTGAAATTGATAAAATGAACGTAATTTTTAGATTCAATATATAAAAATTATCTTAGGATAAATTTTTGTAATTTTTATGAAAGGTTTTTTTATGTGTATAGTGAAAATACTGATTTTCATTAAATGTGTAATTTATTACCAAAAATTTTAAGGAGTAACATTATATTTGGATTTGTTTTATAGTTAAATTATTACACTTTATAGTAAATTAATCCAAATATTTCTATATGAATCTATATTAAATTTAATCTTGGTATAAAATAATTTGTATGCTTAAAATGACATCTTTCTAAAACAATTGTTTTTTATTACATTTTGTGTGCTTAGGTTGAAATTTATTTCTACCACTTATACAAATTGAATGTTGAAAATTTTATTTAATATTTGGAATTTTGAGTTTCAAAGTTGTTATTCTAGTCAATTTCATTTTTTCCAAAATGAATAGTTACCATGGAAAAACATCATCAACATAGTAAAGGATAAAAGAGTTAATGGGGGTTTAACTAATAGATAAAGAGTCAAATATCTGTACAACATGGATAACTCTAATTGGTTGAGTCTATTTTGGACTTAACTATCATGTATTTTAAATTGTAAATTTTTTTCCACTTGACCTTGAGAAAAATAATTATTATATTTAAAATATTAAAGTATTTATAACAGTGTCACTCTCTACACTTATAAAAGGGAACCTACTCACCTAAATTATTTACACATATTGATATGTGTAGTTTGACCAAGATCATCCCAAATTATTTCACAACACCCTTCCCCATTTCCTTGATGTATTTTTCTTCTCAAAATATTAATCTTATAAGGCTTATGTTGAAAGAAAAAGGGGGATATCAGAGGTGGAGGAGGAGGAGGGTAGATATAGGAATGATATGATTCATGATCAAGGTAAGGGGGTTTATTTTACAAAATATTGTTTTAATATTTACTTTTCAGCTTCATTTCCTACAAATTGGGGTTCTTTTAAATGTTTTAATAAATTTCTTAACTATTCTTCAAATTTTGATAAAGTTGATTTTCAATTATTGATTAATTTTTAAAAAAAATTAAAAAGGAATATTGTAACACTTCAATATTAAAAGGTATGCTTCTCTTTAAGTAATAAAATAGCTTGCATTATATGTAGCTCCAAGTTCTAGCACACCATGACCAATCAAACTAGCCATTTAAAAAGGTCGTTATGAATAGTAATACCCACTTTTTAAAATTTTATAAATTTTATTTTTCAAAATGGACTTCATTTTTTTTATTCAGAATATCAAAATTAGCTTAAGGTGAATTTTTTGTATTTTTCGGAAAACATTAAATTTTTGATGAATAGTGAAAAAAACTGTGTTATTGTTTAAAATAGACTTCTTATTTAAATAATTATTAATTTTATTTAAATTTATTTTAAAGTAAAAATATATATATGATACATATATTTGTCCAATGTAATTCATTGGAGTCATTTTATAATAAGATTAGATATATAAAATTTTAATGAACTATTTAACGTCTTTTACCCACCTTCTAGGCATATTTACAAATTTGCATAAAACGTAATTTTACCGCTTCTATGAATTGAATTTTTAAAATCTGATAGACACTATTGTCATCAGTAAGTAAAATTTGGTTCAATAGGATGAAAATAATTTTTGTTGAATAGTGACTTTTGAATTTTATTTACAATTTTTAAAAGTAAATATGGTAATTAAAGGTAAAAATGATATTTTAATTACCCCAACGCATGTCCTAATTCTATCATATAAGTTTATTTCGACCAAAATCATCCTTATGAATAAAATATGATCCTTTTGATCCACCTTTATTATATTATGACATTTATTATGTTTTATTTAATGTGTATTTAAAAGTGTTAAATTCAAATTTCATTAACTAAACCATTTCTAATATGGGGTTATACATAAGAGAAATTTGACTATAAATATTCATTAGAAAGATAAAAATATTTCATACATAATGGTATTTTATTTATAATTTTTATACATTAAATAATTGATATTATAAATATTAAAATAAATGTAAATTGAAACTTTTTATTCCATCCATAAATTTTCTAGTTGAATATAAGATGTTAGGATTTATTCACAGTATTTGTTTAAGTAATAAAGTTGTTTTGACTTTAAAAAATACTAAATAGTGTCAAAATTGAAAAAAACAGGTTATTAAAACAAATATTATTTTATTAAATGATATAATATTCCTAAAAATCTAATATTCATCAAAAGGACATAGATAATGTTATATATCTCATTAATGAACCACTTGAGATTCTCTAGGAAATTTATAGTAAATATTTTAACTATATAATATAAATATACAATAAGACATGGTAAAAGGTAAACTATTTAACCAAGAGTTAAATCTAAATGATAAGTTTAATATGGTGACCTAAACATGTAAAAAATCTATTTTTTGAGATTATTTCAACCCATCCACACCTTAGACTCTAAATAAATCCATTTGGAACTTTCAGAAACTGAAAATGATTTTAAAATAAATTAATATTTCAATCTTTTCCTAAAGTGCCCCTCACCTCTCTTATAAAAGGGTACTTAACCTTCTCTTAAATTCACACCTCCAAATACAGTTGTCTTGGATAAACCCTACTCGAATCTCCTCCAAACTACCCTCAATTAAACGTATAGTCCTTACTTTGATCATAAATCCAACCTAAGGAGCCCTTTTGTTCAAATCAAAAGGAAGCACCCAAAGAAGAAGTAATTATTTCATCACCTCTTTAAAAGTTCTTTTCTTCTTCCACTTCCTTTTTCTTTGTTGTTTCCATACAAAAATAATAACTCCAGTACCTTCAAAATACTGATATGTTATTATAAATTTGGTACAACCATATTCATTATTCTATCCATCCTATGAATGAAAAATTCACCATACGTGCGTACGTACGGCTTACTGACTCCATGTTATGGTGTTGTGTGTTATTCAACACTTAAATATTTTTATGGGTATGATAATGAGTATAAATAATGTAAATAACAAATATTACATGTTTATTGTTCTGTATATATAATATACCATCCAATTACATACGATATCCCCATCAATAGAATGATATTGTCACTCGTGCGTATGTACGTCTTACCATATCCATGACACGATGAGATTTCAATCCCCATCGTAACCATTCAAGAATAATTTTCATTTGATGATTAAAAATAATATTTAAGAAATTAATATCATTTTTTATATGAATAAAATACATCTTATCTATAATGAACATGACTTACGTAACAAAACATATGAAGGAAAATGAATCAGTTAACTCCCGAAACAATGATACTACTAAAGTATTTTTAACAAATAAATATTAGAGGATAAAATATGATATTAAATTTATGTATGTGGCTCTTGTATATTTTAATCACAATGATTTAACCATTATATAGGAGGTTAACATACCCTTTTCTAAAAAAAGTACAAGGTAAGAGTTAATTTTACAATCTCTTTATTATTTGAGGTTTTTTGTACGTAAGTATATACTGGGACCTCTTTATCATGCACATCTATGTTTCTTAAAAATGTATTTCAAAACATTTTTTACTATTTACTAGACTTTGGGTTAATGTCATTTATACCCTTGTTTTACTTTTTATAAAATTATTTGAAAGGAATCTTTCTGTCGTTTTCCCAACAAGGTACTTTATGACCTTTTCGAAAAATTAAGCAAAGAATGTTTTTTAACTTATACGGCAGGTGCGTCTATTTTCAGCCGTTATAAACCTTCTAATATTCCCTTAAAATATTATAATGATATTTTCAAAATAAATGTTTTCATTAATTTTAAATTATTTCAAATTATAAAGACATATTTCACCCAAAATTTATTTTGATTGATTTCATCTATGTCAACATCCTTTGTTGGATTTTACGCTTGTTTGAAGTTAATTCATTACGATACAATATTCCGTATTGTATTGAATGATTTTTGATATGTTTGATTGTGGATGTGCTATTTTTATACCATTCATGTTTTACAGTTAAAGTATTAATATTTCATATGCTAGTTTTAATATGAATGTTTATATTTTGTTTCAAACTTTTTATATGAGGAATGTATTAGATGTTGTAAGTGATGGGTGGGGCCTACTATAGCCCCTCAATGCATCGGTAGGTCTAATGAGACAAACTAGTGTCTTGGAATAAGGTCTTGACAATATTTTTGTTTGAATTCTTGCATGAGGCCTTGACCATGCGATTATGATGTCCGACATTGTGCATTCCATAATTATAAAATTAGCTATTGATATTACATGTGATAGTTCATCTAGTAGAATATATGTGTGAATAAGTAAATGGAATTTTTTGATTTTTGTTTTCAATGTTATGATGAAGTTTAAGTTTAAAAGACTTGTGTTTTAGTTTTATACATTTGCTTAAAATTTTAAGCTTATTTATGATAGTTTTTACTATGTTGTTATCCTTACTGAGCATCTGAGCTCCCCCCTTTCTTATGTTTTATTTTTCCATGGATACGAAGAAGTATATTATGATTAATTTACATGGATAGGCTAAGCGATGTGAGTGTGTCCAAAGGAGAAAAAATTTTATTATTTTATTTCATAATGTAATGTAAAACTTATGTATATATCTAGTACTTCCAAGGATACAAACTTGATCGGTCTTTCAAGACTTGATCTCTTGTGATCATGAAAATTTATTTTAATAATGCACTGACTCTGGGTAACTAGAGTTAGGGAATTACAGTTGGTATCAAAATAATTTTAGTACAAACCTTGGAAACTAGATTTATAAAATCTCTGATTAGATAACATTACGCTAAGATTGATTCTGAGGATTAGTATAGAAGAAAATCTGAAACTTTTGGTAATATATATATTATGTGGGTTTTCCAAGAAAAACATCCATGTCCGGATACTATAGGTGGAAATGGTTTTGGAATAGTTTTAGCTAGGAGTAAAAACTCTGATAAGGAGTTTCGGGACTGACTTGAGGTATCCTGGTACATGAAAATGGGTCTTACTGCACACCTAGTTTGACACTCTAAGGGGATATGATTATGATAATTCACATTTTCTATAATAACCATTATGAAGGATTTATGAGTAAAAATTTCCCCTAATAAAACATTTTTATGTATTATATACATAAACTATTCAATTTATGTTATGTATTTTACAAGTTTGTAATTATACATTGTGATTCATAAACTATTCAAGTGTATTCCATAGTTTAGAAATGGAATCTGGGGGAATGAATGGAAATTGTATCAATACATGTAATCCATGTAAGGATTTCCCTCCTACTCAATATAATTATAGTGGAGATGGTGATTCAACTACTATTGAACATCTTATAACCATACTGGGATAACTCACTCAGGTTCTGAATAATAACCTTACCCGTATGGAGCACCCTAATTCACAATGTGGAGGATCAATGTTAGAATGCTTCATAAGGAAAAAACCACCAACATTAAATGGGACTAAAAATCATTTTGAAGCTGAGAAATCGATAAGTTCCTTAGAGAAAATATTTCAAGCTTTGGGGAGTACCGAATGGGAAAAAGTTTTCATGGATGTTTATTGCCTCACAAGAGATGCAGTGGTCATTAATTCAAAACACAAAGGAGGATGAAGAAGTATCAAATATGTAATAGAGGGAGTTTAAAGTGATTTTATTAGAAAAAGACTTTAATTATGAACATCGAGCAAATATGGAAAGGTGATTTATGAGTCTGAGGAAAAAGGAGCATGAGAATGTCTCAAAGTATGAGGCTAACTTTACAAGGAAGCAAGGAATGATACAAATTATATATGTAACCCAAGAAGTAAGATTGATCTATTATTTTATAGTTTAAAACCATTTCCTTGTCGAGAATTAGTATCGCAATTCTTCCCATTATATAAAGATATAGTCTGATGTGCTATCAAGAATGAAAAGGAATTCTCTAAGTCTTATGACATTAAAGTGAAGCAAGAGAAAATGAGATCTGCTGAACACTCAGGAAAAGGAAATAAGGGGAAGAAGTGAAAAGTTAAATTTTCATCATTCAGTAATTATGGGAAGAAAAATAATGGTATATTCCTAAAAGGGATTGGAGTTTTTTACAAGTGTGTAGAAAAAAGACACCACACTCGTGATTGAAAGTGTATGAAAGAGGTTGTCAATGTTGAATGCTACAATTGTAATGAAATGGGGAATTATGAAAATGAATGTCCTAAGTTTCAAGGAAGATTGTCTTAGAAAATGGAAAGGGAGAAAGGCCAAGCTTATGTAATCACTATTGCTGAGGTTGAAGTTCCTAATGATGTGGTGGTAGGTACTTTAATCATTTCCTCAAAATTTTCCAATGCTTTATTTGATTCTGGATCATCTCATTATTTCATATCTTCCCAATTTTCCAATAAAATTAGATATTTCCAATTTGACTTATTAAGGGTGTTATTAGTAAAAACACTTAAGGGAAGTATCATTGCAACAATTTATTGTCAATCAGTCACCATTATGGAATCTAAACATGCTTTATTTTCTAATATTATTTTCATACCCATGATTGAATTTTATATAATCCTCAGTATGGATTTCCTTTTGGACTATGATGAGAAAAATTATTATAAGAAGAAGGAGGGTAAATTTTTTGATGATGATAAGGAATACCGCATCTTTAAAGCAGAAAAATCACCATCTAATTCTCAACTAGATCCACCCCTAGTAGCTCTACTAAATTGAGTTATTGGGGAGGAAGGGAGTGAAATAACTATGGGTGAGTAAAGGAATGTACAAATAGAGTATGTACATATTCTTCAAGAAAATGTTGATGTGTTTCCAAAGGATTTACTTGTGCATCCTCCAGAATGGGAAATTGAGTTTTCCATTGACTTAATTCCTGGTTCAAGGCCCTTATTGAAGACCCCTTATAGAATGGACACTGTGGAATTAGTTAAACTAAAGAAACAACTAAATGAATTGAGTAATAAAGGATTTATTCTTCCTAGTGTTTCTTATTGGGGATCTTGTATTCTTTTTTGTTAAGATGAAAGATGGATTTATGAGTCTGTGCATTGACTACAGGGAGATCAATGATATAACAATAAAGAACAAGTATCCCTTATCATGAATTGATTATTTATTTTATCAACTTCATGGAGGTAAATATTTTTCAAAGATTGACCTTCAATATGGATATCATCAGTTGTTAATGATGAAATAAGACATTCCAAAGACAACATTTTGAACCAGGTATGGGCATTTTGAGTTTATGGTAATTCCTTTTAGACTGATTAATGCTCCCTCTATTTTCAAGGATCTAATGGATATAGTTTTCAAGAAATATCTTGATGAACTTGTAGTGGTATTTATTGATGATATCATGGTATACTACAAAAGCTATGAAGATCATGAGAATAACTTGCACACTATTATGAATACTCTTAAAAGAAATGAATTATATAGGAAGTTTAGCAAGTGTGATTTATGGTTTCATAAGATTTCTTTTCTTGGCCATATTTTCTCTAAGGATGGAATCTATGTTGATCCTTCAAAGAGAATGGTCATCCGGAATATCCAGCACCGACGAGTATAAATGAGGTACGCAGGTCTATTGGATTAGCAGGTTACTATCAGTGTTTCGTCTAGAATTTTTCCCTATTGGCTAACCCATTAACCAAGATCGCACATAAGGGGGTTAAAATTTTTTGGACAAAAGAGTGCAAATAATGTTTTGATGAATTGAAGATAATATTATTCAATGCTCTTATAATGACTCTACCATCGAGAAATAATGGGTTTTTTATTTATAGTGATGCTTCCAAGAAATGACTTTTTTGTGTCCTTATGTATAATGATAGAGTTATTGTCTATGCATCACAACAGCTAAAAATTCATGAACAAAACTATCCTACTCATGATCTTGAGTTAGCAGTTGTAATATTTTCTCTGAATATATGGAGACACTATCTCTATGGTGAAAATTGTGAGATATATACTGATCAAAAGAGTTTGAAGTATATTTTCTCACATAAAGAACAAAATATTAGGAAAGTTTGATGGATCAAACTACTCAGGGATTATGATTTCACTATACAATACCACCCAGGGAAGTAAAATAAGGTGGAAAATGCTTTGAGCAGAAAGGATTATAGAGTTTTGAATAATATGAGAGTTGAAATGGATTTTATATTAATGGATCTACTAAATATGGATATGGAAATAATCATTGAAGGTGAAACATCAATAATTTTTCAAATGGTTACCAAACCATCTTTACTAGAAAGGGTAAAAAGTTCTCAGACTGATGATGAGTAGTTTCAAAAGAAAATTAAAGCTGTGAATGATGAGAGATTGATTGACTTCGTATATGAAGATTGAATTCTAAAATTTGGGAGGAGGCTTTGTGTTCCTGACATACCTGATCTAAAAAGGGAATTGTTGGATGATACTCATAGCTCCAATTTCTCTATAAACCCTGGTAGCACTAATATAAATAGTAATTTTAAAGAACATTTTTAGTGGGACAATATAGAGAGGGATATTGCTGATTTTGTGTCAATATGTATCATTTGTCAATAGGTGAAGGCTGGAAGACAATATCCTAGAGGATTCATGCAACCTCTTCCCATACCTAACTGGAAATAGGATGATATTACGATGGACTTTGTCATGTGGCTACCAAAGACTCCTAGAAGAAGTGATGCAATATGGGTCATTGTCGATCGTCTTAATATTTCAACACATTTTCATTCTACAATAGAAGATTTACCACTTGAACGTTTAGTAAGACTATATATTAATGAAGTTATAAGGCTTCATGGTGTACCCCTATTAATTGTTTCTGATTGTAATCCCCATTTAACATCACGATTCTAGAAATGTTTTCAAAAATCTCTGGATAATTAACATCATTTGAGCACTATCTACCCACCTCAAACTGATGGACAATCAGAATGGACTATTTAAACATTAGAAGACATGTTGATATCTTTTTCACTTGACTTTCAAGGTATATGGGATCATTATTTACCTTTGTTAGATTTTTCCTATAATAATTTCTTCCATTCAAGTATTCAGATGGCACCATATGAAGCGTTATATAGAAGAGATTCCATACACCAACTTGTTGGGATGATGTTGGTGAAAGAAAATGCATAGGATTGAAACTTCTTCAGGAAACAATGGAAAAGGTGAAGATTATCCAAACCCAAATCAAAGAATCTCAATGAAGGAAAAAGATCTATGACGTTAACCAAAGTAAGGATTTGGAATTTCAAGTAGGAGATCATGTTTTCTTAAAGGTATCTCCATGGAAGGGTGTTATATGATTTGGTAAGAAGGGTAAATTAAGTCCCAGGTACATCGGACCTTTCAAAATTCTAGAATTAATTGGAGTTGTAGCTTACCGTTTGTCAATGCCGCCAAGTATATCCAAAGTTCATGATGTGTTCCACATATCACTATTGATAAAATACATGTCTGACCCAACGCATGTACTGACCTATGAAGAAATAGAGATGGAACCCGGTCTGTCATATTTTGAAGAGCCTATAAAGATTCGTGATACCATAGAACAAGTTTTGAGAAACTGGATGACTCGTCTGGTAGAAGTTCTTCGGAGAAACCATAAAATGGAAGAGGCAATGTGGGAACCTGATGAACTTATGATGAAGAACCACCCATGTCTTTTTATGATGTAATATTCTAGAAATTTTGAGTATGGAATTATTTGAAGGAGGGATTAATGTAATTCCCCAAGCTTCTACGGTATGCTTCTCTTTGAATAATACAATAGCTTGCATTGTATGCATCTCCAAGTTCTAGCACACCACGACCAATCAAACTAGCTGTTTAAAAAGGTAGTTATGAATAGTAATACCCACTTTTTGAAATTTTATATATTTTAGTTTTAAAAATGGACTTCATTTTGGGATTTAGAATTTCAAAATTAGCTTAGGGTGAATTTTTGGTATTTTTCTGAAAACATTCAAATTTTGATGAATAGTGAAAAACATTGTGTTATTATATAAAAACAGATTTTTATTTAAATAATTATTATTTTTATTTAAATTTATTTTAAATTAAAAATAGATATATAATACTTATATTAGTTCAATGTAATTCAATGGAGTCATTTTATAATAATATTAGATACATAAATGTTTATTGAACTATTTAACGTCTTTTACCCACCTTCTAGGCACATTTTTAAATTTGCATAAAACGTTATTTTACCGCTTATGTGAATTGAATTTAAAAAATAAAATACACACTATTTTAATTAGTAAGTAAATTTTGGTTCAGTAGGATGATAATAAGTTTTGGTGAATAGTAACTTTTGAATTTTATTTACCATGGTTAAAAGTAAACAGGGTAATTAAAGATAAAAATGATATTATAATTATCCAAAAAAAATTCTTAATTCTATTGTTTAAGTTTATTTAGATCTAAATAAATATTAAGAATAAAATATGATCCTTTTAATCCACTTTGATTAGATTTGGACATTTATTATATTTTATTAAAAGTATAATTAAATGTGTTAAATTCAAATTTTAATAATCAAACCATTTTTAATATGGGGTTATACATAAGATAAATTCGACTATAAATATTCATTATAAAGATAAAAATATTTCCTATTTCATGGTATTTTATTTAAAATTTTTAGATATTAAATAATTAAATTTATTTATGACACAATGGTGATATAGTAATTACCTTATTAATGGAAGATTAAAATAATTGATATTATAAATATTAAAAAAATGTAAATTGAAACTTTTTTATGATATGAACGAATTTTATAGGTTAAAATGACATGTTAAGATTTATTCAATGTATTTTTTTCTAATTAATCAAGTTTTGATGACTTTAACAAAAAAAATACTAAATAGTGTCAAAATTGACATAAATTAGTTTTTAAAACAAATACTATTTTATTAAATGATATAATATTATTATAAATATAATATTCTTCCAAAGGACTTAGATAATGTTATATATGTTATTAATTAACCACTTTAGGTTCTATTTTCATTTTATAGTAACTATATTAACCATATAATATAAATATTCAAGAAGACATGGTAAAACTTAAACTATTTAACTAAGAGTTAAATCTAAACGATAAGCTTAATATGGTGACCTAAACCTTTCTAAAACCTATTGGTTGAGATTATTTCGACCCATAACCACCTAGGGATATAAATAAATCTATTTTTAAATTTTAGAAACCGAAAATTATTTTATAATAAATTAATATTTCAAGCTTTTCCTAAAGTGACCCTCACCTCTCTTATAAAAGTGTGCTTCCACTTCTCTTACATTCACACCTCCAAATCCATTTGTCTCGTCCAAAGACTACTCAAATATCCTCCCAAATTCCCTCAATTTAACCTATAGTCATTACTTTGATCATAAATCCAAACAAAGGAGCCCTTATGTTCAAATAAAAATGAAGTACCCGAAGAAGAGGTAATTATTTCATCACATATTTCAAAGTTATTTTCTTCTTACACTTTCTCTTTATTTGTTTTTTACATAATAAAATAATAATTATAGTAACTTCTATATAATAATATGTTATTATAAATATGATACAACCCTATTCATTATTCTATCCATCCTATGAATGACAAAGTCACCATAGGTGTGTGCGTATGGGTTACCGTCTCCACGTCATGGTGTAGTTTGTTATTCAACACTTCATTGTTTGGATTGGTATAATAATGAGTATAATTGATTTAAATAATAAATATAACATGTTAATTATTATTTATATATAATAAACTATCCAATTACATATGATTTCACCATCAATAGAATCATATTGTCGCTCGTGCGTACGTATGGCTTACCGTCTTCACGACGTTATGAGATTTTGTTCCTCATCGTAACCATTCAAGAATAATTTTTATTTGATGACTAAGAATAATATTTAAGAACCTAATATAATTCTGGATATAAATAAAATACATCTGATCCATAATTAACATGAATTATGCAACAAAACATATGAAGTAAAATGGATTAGTTAACACCCAAAAACAATGATACTACTGAAATATTTTTAACAAAGAAATATTAAAGGATATTATATGATATCATATTTATGTATGTGGTTCTTTTATAATTTAATAATAATTATTTAACCATTATACATGAGGTTAAAGTACCCTCGGCTAAGGAAAATTACAAGTTAAGGGTTATTTTTACAATCTCTTTATTATCTGAGGTTATTTATATGTAAGTATCTACTAGGAATTCTTTATCATCCACATCTGTGTTTCATAAAAATGTATTTCAGAACATTTTTTACTATTTCCTAGACTATTGGTTAAAGTAATTTATACCCTTTTTTATTTTTATAAAATGATTTGAAAGGAATATTTCCTTCATTTTTCAAACAAGGTACTTTATGACCTTTTGAAAAATTAAGGAAAGAATTTTTTTTAACTTACGGTAGGTGAAGCTATTTTCTACCATTATGAACCATCTAATCTTCCCTTAAAATCTTATAATAATTTCTTCAAAATAAATTTTTTTTTTTAATTTTAAATGATTTCAAATTAGAAAGAGATATTTCACAAAAATAGTTTTTGGATTGATTTCATCTATATCAACATCCTTTGTTGGATTTTATGCTTGTTTGAAGTAGATTTATTATGATACAATCTTCCATATTGTATTGAATGCTTTGTGATATGTTTGATTGTGGATGTGATATTTTTATATCATTCATGGTTTATGGTTAATGCATTAACATTTTTTTCTAGTTTCAAAACGAATGTTTATGTTATGTTTCAACATTTTCATATGAGAAATGCATTGGACATAGTAATTGACAGGAGAGTCCCACTATAGCCCCTTGATGCATTGGTAGGTCTCATTAGACAAACTAGGGTCTTGGAATAAGTCCTTGAAAATATTTCTATTTTTATTCTTAACATGAGGCCTTGACTATGTGGTTATAATGTCATATTATGATAAAATTTAGTTTAAAATACTTGTGTTTTTGTCTTATACATTGCCTTAAATGTTTATGCTTATTTATGATAGAATCTACCATGTTGTTATCTTTACGGAGCATTTGATCTCAACCCTTTCTTATGTTTTATTTTTCTATGGTTGCGAAGAAGTATATTATGATTGACCTGAAGGGATGGGCTAAGGGATATGAGTGTGTACAAAGGAGAAAAAATGTTATTTTTTTCATTTCATAATTTAATTTAAAACTTATGTATGTATCTAATACTTTTAAAGCTACTAAACTGATCAATCTTTCGGGACTTGATCTCTTGTAATCATGCTAATGTTATGTAATAATGCACCGAATCTAAGTAACTAGTTTCAGGGCATTATAAATATTTTAAACATTTTTAGTATATTTTATTTTCAAATTTTTACAAAAATGTAAAATGAATATTTTATAACACATATATATTTACCACCATATCCCACCATTAAAGAAATTATTCATTATCATGATTCAATTATAAGTTTCCATGGTTGTTTTCAAAGAAAATATTTCTCTCAATCTTATAAGAATTATTTATTTTAAAATTTATTTCTATGGAAATGGAATCATTTTCTCATATTTACCATATAATTAAAATTATGATTTCTTATGAGATTCAATGCCTACTTAAATGATTTTTATGATTGAAATAAAAAAATTATGTGTTTTATCTATGTTATGGTTCTTCAATATTTTATATTAATGGTGGGTGATCCTTATGTAGATATAATTATTGGTGAGACTAATATAGCTCTCCAATGCATTGGGTAAATATATAGAGTTTATAGGTGATAGCTTACTCCTAAGTGATATTAGAATTATCTATTTTGGTGATTCCATTATAAGGGTTCTTCTAATAATTAATGTTAAGATGATATCCAAAGTTACCTATATGATATGTTTGTAATATTATTTAAATGAAATTTATTGATTTTAAAGGGAAATAATATGATCTTACGTTTCTAAGGAATTTTAATGCTTTTAGAAAAAATAAAGGTTTTATTAATGAAACTTTTTCAATAGATTTTATGTTTTCCAAGAAAACCCTTATGGTTATTTTTTCACCATGATTTCATATGAAATGTTTTATAAAATCAATTGCACAATTTGTTTCTTTCATATAAATGTAAATGCATAGTTGAACTAAAATTTTTATTATAAAAATGGAAAATATTATTATAGATTTATTAGGTTTTAAAATGGACTAATGGGTTTCATTTCATTTATTTATCTTATTGAATTTTTTTTTCTTATCCCATGTTTTGAAAAAAACATTATAGGGCTTAGGGGTGAGAAGAAACTTTAATAAATTTTGAGTTCTAGTTATGGGAGTTACCTTGAATAAAGAAACTATGTCATTATAAATAATTTTGTTTTGGGAACATTTTACACTATAAGAATGTGTCTATATTTTTATATAATATTTTACCTAATTCTCTAAAACACCAAATCAGAAATATCCTTGAAATATAAGAAAGTGAAAATATTGTTATAAATCATGTAATTATGGGTTGATTAAGGTACATATTGTAATATTTGTTAGTAGAAGAAATGATTAGATGAATTTATAGGATATAATGATTTTAAAGGATACTCTTAAAAGATTAATATTTATGGTTATATTATCATGAGATATATTTTGAGTATTTTAGTGTTTCTCAATATAATATAGGTTTTATTAGAATGGTTTTATTCATAGAAAGTGGGTATATGGTAGTTAAAATGAATCCAAATGATAATATCCTTCTGATCCCGAAACCTGGAATAGTAGGAATAAGAACTGAGTAGTTCATAAGTATTTTAACTTAGTTCATATAGACTATTATTAGAGGTGAAAATGAAAGGGATGGACCAAATTCTCTATAGAATAAAATGTTTATTGTAGATAATTTTAGGAAACAACACCCTCTGTATTTTGGTGGATCCTATGACTTAGTAGAATATGAAAGATGTATTAACACTTTGTAGAAGATATTTGAAGTTCAAGGATATTTGTAACATTATAAGGCCACCCTTTCAATTTATCATTTTAAAGCTAAAGTCGATCAATGGTAGTCATTGATTAAGGACACTAAGAAAAATGAATAAATTAATGTTATTGAATAGATGGAATTTAAAGATCTATTTCTTGAAAAGTATTTTCCAAAAAAACTTCAAATTATAAAAGAAAATAAATTTATAGAGTTGAATAAAATTGTAGAGGAAAATGTTACCACCTATGAAGTTAATTTTAATAGACTGTATAAGTATGCAGATAATTTCATTTTGTTCCATTATAGTAAAATTGATCAACTTTACTCAGGATTGAATCAATATTTATGAATGTATCTAGTTACATCATAATTCATAAGTTATGAGAAAATTGGGTGGCGTGCTGAGAAAATCGAGATGGATTTATTTTAATTTTACCACATTAAGGATAAGAAGTGATCTAGGTGGAAATAAATGGGGAAACATTCCTCAAAGACTTCTGAAGGTAAGAAAAATAAATTACCCTCTGATGATGAGTGTGGTAAGAATTGTTTTTTATACTCTCTTATAATATCATGGGAGGGTTATTGATGTAGAAATCATAGATACATGGATTATTCCATTAAATAAAATATAAATGGGAATGGTTGGACTGGTAATGAAAACAAGAAATAAATTTTTTTAATTTCAATTAGTTGGGACATTATGCGAATACATGTTTGAATTTAGTTACTCAAGGTGGGAATCATCAAGATCAAAAACAGGAAGTTGTGTCAAAGCATTTTTCTACTACTTTGGAATATGAGAGACCTTAAAATTTTGTAGTGATTGGTATATTATGTTTTTATCTCTACTAAAATAATAGGATATATCCACAAGCTATATCTATGGCCATAGGCCTAGTGAATATGGATATATGTTATAGTCATGTAAATTTAGCTCATGGTAGTTATTTTCATGGCTATATCCCTAATCTATATAGAAGATCCATTTCCAGAGCCTATAGTTGTGGGTTTCTATGGATATAGTTAATCTTCATGGATGGGGGTTATATACATGAGTTGCGATGGCTATATTTCTTCCACATGGATGGATGATATTGAAATGGTAATGTGTTTGGGGATACAAAATGCCCAGAATAATAAAATTCACAATTCATAGGATTTAATCTTATGTTACCATAATTAATAACCAAATCCTTTATTATTATATACAATAGTTTTTTTATATAATGTGTAGAGATTAGCATCCCAAGTTTTAGAAAAATATCATATTTGGTAGTGTACATGATACGCCACATCGATCTTAAAAGAAAAACTAAATATTATTATTTAAATATACAATTATAACCTAGATGTTAGAATGATGGGTATGAACAAGATTAACTCAATTATGAAAATATTTTATAAAAAATTATATATAATTCATTGACCAATTAATTATAAATTACTGTAAAACCCTTTTTGAAATAAAAGGAAATGTTTTTTTGAAAAACTTTTTAAATGTGCACATGTTTGTTTATACCGATAAATAAAAAAATCTTTATTATTGGATTATATTTATGAAATATATGAATATTGTATTCAATATAATGTTTAACATTCATATTAAGTGTTTTATAGGCATGATATAAGAACAAATCCAGTTTTATGAATAAAAGAATTAATTTTATAATAATGTAGTTTTTCTAACTTTTGATGGCGCACTTGTTTTAAATCTAGTTTTTCAAACTTTTATAAATTATATTTTATTAAATAAACTTATTATTTTAAATCTAAGTATCAAAATTTACTTTGGTTTATTTTTTGGTATTTTTCCGATATGTTTCATGTTTTGATTAATATTGAGAAACACTTAATATTAATTAAAAACAACTATTTCATATAAAAACTTTATAGTGTAAAAGTATATATTTTGTTGTTTTAAAGTATAATTAGATAAAATTTATATCATTTTATAAAATTTATTTCATTTTAATAAATTTCACAATGAATTTGTATATATAAAAAAATTTATCTTTTGAACGTTTTCACCTTAAAAACTCATTTTGTCGTTCCATCAATGAGATTAATTTTAAATTAATTTTATCCAATTATATTTGTTGAAATTTTAAAAATTGATTCAAAATTTGGAATCATAAGTTAAAATTTTATTAAATATTTTCCTTTTATTTTTTACAATATGAATTTTATATTTAGTATTTTTTATTTCCATAGTTTAGGGTAAATCGAGTAATTATGGGTAAAAATAATATTATAAAAAATAAAAAATTACCATAACACTTGTCCTAATTTTATTAGATGATTTATTTTCGACAAAAATAATCCTTAGGAAAATTTTTAGATCTCTAGGATCCAAATGGATGACTTTAATGCATTTATATTATTTTATTCAAAGAAAAGTCAATTTAGTCATACTTTTGATTTTAAAAAGTGAAATATTTTTAATATGAGGTTATATAGTGGATTTTTTATATTATAAATAGCATTTGTAAAGCTACAATATTTATCTTTATCAGGGTAATTTATTTTCAATTTTTCATTCTATAAATAATTAAATTAATGGTTTTAATAAAGATGATGCGGTATTGGTTTAATTAATAGAAATATAAAATTAATATTATTAAATATATTAAAAAATATATAATTTGATATAATTAATTTCATACAAGAATTTTCAAGATTATTTTCATATTTTATTGATGTTTTAAAATATTTTTTTAAATATATAATGCTGTTATTATAATTTTAAAATGTTATGTAATGAATAATGTCAAACTTGACATAGATGATATTTTTAAATAAATAATATTTTATTAAATGATATTAAATTCATAAAAATATAAAATTAATTAAAATTATTTTGATATGGTTTAAAACATCATCAATGATCCATTTAATATTCTTTTGAAGTTTTATATTAAAATTATTA
The DNA here is from genome assembly GCA_963277665.1 of Viscum album. Lineage (NCBI taxonomy): Eukaryota > Viridiplantae > Streptophyta > Magnoliopsida > Santalales > Viscaceae > Viscum > Viscum album. Next base: position 807,322,615 of record OY728155.1, read on the forward strand.
ACCCTTAAGAAATAAAAACACATGTTGTCCTGATAAAAATTAAAAAGTTTTAATAAGAGTTAAAACAAAAACATAAGGATTAAAAAATTGTCAAAAAATATATAGTTTTCATTGGACGAACTTATTTCAACATAAATTATCCTAAATTTGAAATTAATTATTTTTTATCCATTTTTAATATAAAATTAATTTATATTAATTTAATATTTTGAAAAATTATAAGAGTTCCCCTCCCTTCTCTTATAAAAAGGAATATATTCATATCTTTTCATAACACTTAAAAAACTATTTGGTTCATCTAATATCTACCAAAATAAAATCCTAGAATCCCTCACCACATTCTATAGCTCTTATTTTAAGCATAACTCCACCCTTAGTGGTCTTAAGGTGTTAAGCAAAGGAGATTTCCCAAAAAATGTATTGTTTTTAATTAAGTGTTTCTATTTTTTTTCTTCTTTAAACTCATTAAAATATTATTCAAACATTATTAAATAAAATATCCAGTATCATGAATATACTAATATATTATTATGTTAATATAATCACTGAAATCCATCTCCACTTCTACAAAATGGGAAAAGAACTATTTTACATGTGTACGGCGAACTACAGCCTCGCGAACCAATATAATTTTTTTTCATAACCATTTATATAGACTATTTATAATGATGGAATTAAAATTTATATATTATATTAATGACATATCTATTATTATAAAAATCAATATATTATTTATTCTCTTACCATTCCATATACGGAAAAATGATAATGTTGTTCGAGCGTGCATGTGAACTATCACCTCCATGGCGTGATTAGATTCGTTTTTCATCACCACATCACATGAATGATATATTTAAATATATTTTAATTATTTATTTGATATTAAAAATATTATGATAATTATGTAAATATAAAATTATACTTACCTTCTTCCCATAATGACCATTGAAAAATTAAAATGTTACTCATTTGTACGTATGTCTTACCGACTTCATGATTGTAACATAGTTCATTTTTCATATATATATTTAATGAATGGATTTAAAATTATAATTTATATATAAAATTTATTATTATTTCATGAATATAATTCTTGAGATGACAGATTTCTGACCACTTTCACGATTGACATCGTACCAAATTCATTTTTGACTCATGTACCGAATATCGTCAAAACACCCGATATGAACTTGAATAATTAAGTAATTGTTATAACATGATAATAAGTGTTACAAAATTAATAATTAAATTTAATAAGTTTCTCAAGAAATTAAATAATTTACCTAAGTCTATTATTCAAGAATATAAAGATTGTATATGATGAGTCAGACTCAAGGTTAGGGACTTCATCCCAATATCCTTTTATTGAAGTGTATTTTGATGTTATGCACCCACCTTATTTTATGAGTTTTATAAAGAGACCCTTTGACATATAATATCATGAATTTAATTATTCTAATTTTATTTAAGGTTTTTTTAAATTTTATTCATTTATGGGGATTATGATTCAAAATTTTCAAAGTGGTATGGGACACTTTGATTAAAAAATATTCCTTTAAATGTTTAAAGATTTAATCTCAAAATATTTTTCTCCATGTATAAATTCTTGATATTAATTTATATTTTTATTTAATAAAGGAATTATAATTGAAATTTTATTTATATTTTTTAATTTTATTCAAGGATTTCAAAAAGGAATCTTTGTATGTTTTCTATATGAAGCATTTGTCTTTATTTAAAAATGACAAAAGGAATATTCTTCTTAACTTATATGAGGAAAAAGAATTCTATATACCTATGACAATTATTTGATATTTGGATTTCTCTACAAGAATTCATGTTTTTAAAATAAAAAGAAAAACTTTTTTTCCTTTTCTAGGTATTTTCTTTTTGAAAATGGGTTTCTGGAAATGGATGGATTATTTAAATAATATAAAATGTTCCCTTATGAGTGGGAATAAAATTTAATAGTGAAATTTTGAAAGGTTTTTTGTGTTTTGATTATATAATTTTACTTAGAAATGTGAAGGGTAGTTACATTTTAAATAAATGATGGTTGGTTCCATGATAAACTAACGACAGTTGGGTCCTTGATATCCCTCCAATGTATTGGGTATTGTAGTCAACTATATGGTTATTCCATTTGTAAGAGTGATATGTATGAAATTCAACTGCATGGTTATTCCAATTTAGTATAAATATTTTCCAATTTAAATACATATATGTTATATTATTTCTTATTAGTTTTCATGAAAACTATTTTATTTCCAAAAGGTAAAATAATGATATTTGTGATATGATGATTCTTTTTTAGGGTAAAAATGTGTATTTTTAAGAAAAGGTAGTTATGGGTTTTCATGATACTCATGGTTTCCTTTATTTTATGTCCCTTACTAATATATTTTTCTCATCCAAATGTTTAAAATGTTTTTTCGTAGGTTTTAAGGAAGATTTGGGACAATGATAAGATCAAGGGGAAAATTATGATGATTTTTTATAAAGAGAAACCATGATTTATTTACTTTTCTAAATCATTTTGTGGAAAAAATTGATACTGAGTAAAAGTTTCTACTTTTATTGTATGGGTTTACTATGTATGTGTTTTAACTAATTCTATAAAACTCTTAACCTGAAAAATCCTTGGGAAAAGAAAGAGATTTTTAGTTTTAAAAATAACTAGAATATGTAATGTTTAATGTGAGGTCCTTATAGTTGGTATCAGAGATGGGTTTAGAAAACATTGGAGATTAGGATGTTTTGTTAATAGTTATGGATATCATCATGAGTTTATAATTCTTAGGTTGATCATAATTTTAGTGTATTAGAAAAACCTTTTAAGGATTCCAATTACGAAATTTTAAGGTGACTCACAGTATTTTTGAAGCCATTATTTGTTGAGTTAATTATGGATTATTAAATTTTGGGATACAAAATGAAAGGCATGAGATAACCATTTATGTTAAGATATATTATGGTTATTTTGAGGATGTTTCTCATATTTATATACTTCTCTATGGACTATTTTAATATATTTTCAGAAAAAGGGCAACCCATAGGATGGTAGACAACCTGTCGCATCTGGAAAAGCTCTACTAATTAAACCCAAAATTGAAGGGTGGTATGGGTGAATCACCTAACACTACTCTATGTGATGTCCTAGTTAATATAACATTATTTTTATTTATTTAAACCATATTATGGATAAAAGTTAAGTTCATTATAGGAAAATATGTTTTATAGATAGATAACCATGATATTTCAAATGATTTTTTGATTATGTGACTAACGTTATTTCGTAAGATATTCACTATTTCGGGAATCCTATATTATTAAGGTAGAAATAATAACATAGGATTTTTAAGGAATTTTATAGATAGTTATTTTTTGAATTTTTTATGTTGAAACATGGGTATTACTATTTAATTTTGGAGATTAATATAGTTTTTCAGCATATAAAGGTTTATTCATTTTGGGAAATTATCTTATCTTTTCCTAACCATTTTGGTTTTTGTTAATCTTTCATGATAGGTTAAATAGATAGTCAATATTTTTTGGATTATTTGATTCTCTAGAAGTTTATTCTACTGCTTCATGTATGAAAAATTCATCTTGAATACTCATCATTTGGATAAAAAAATGAGTTTGTTGTGAAAATTGATTAAAGGATGAAACTATACTTGTTAAGTATATTTCTTTATATTCTAATTCTAGATAGTAAAATAATTCCTCATCTTTTTGAAAATTATCTTTAAAAAAAATTTATTTGTTTACTCTTCTTACTGAGAAATCAATGAACATTTTAACCCATCACATATTTCTGGTTTTGTGACTATTAGGTTTCTCATGACCATGTAATATATCACTCTACAATAGAACTGGATATTTTTTCTCTTCCATGTCTATATTTTCATACATGGAACCCTAGTATGTGTTATCTTAGGTGACCTTCATACTTCTTTTTCACTACTATAAAATAGGCCTTTAACAGTTCTATAAATGGGCTTTATCATCACTATAAAAGTGATGACTACAAGAGAGAGGTTAAAAGCCTTGGACTTTTATCAGTTATGAAAAGGTGCTGATAAAGATTCCATTTATTGACTATAAAAAATAACTGATAAATGGGGACTTTATCAGTGCTTATAGAAGTGCTGATAAAGGAACCATTTATCAGTGCTTTAATTTAGTTCCGCTAAAGGAACCATTTATCAGTGCTTATAAAAGGAATGATAAAGTTTACCTTTATCAGTAATTTTAAAAGTTTTGATAAATGTGGTTTTTATCAGTTCTTTTAAAAGATCTAATAAAGGCTCATTCTATAGTGCATTATAATAGTTCACCACAATACCAAAAACACACAAGATATCAACAAAAATAAGTCCCAATATAGGATTTAAATGAAATGAAATTTACAACACAAACATAAGAAAAAACACTATATTATAGACATTTCAAACATTTTTTTGTACAATTACATAAATATTAATTATTAAATACATTCAAAAACATCAATGTACCTTTATCCTTTAATCCTGACCTGACTCTTACTATTTCTAAAAAAACCAACCTTACTCGAGGAAAAGAACGCACCTATATAAGAAAAAAAATATAGTAATAAATAGAAAGTGTTAATTTTACTAAAATTGGTGTTAATTTTAGATTAAAAGATGCACTTTGAGTCATACTTGTCACACCATGCATCGGATTAAGGTTTGGTTGATTCCAAAAATTCTCAAACGACTTATAGATTATTACAATAAATTTATCAAAATAATATGACTGTGTTTTCTCATATTTGAGTATATCAATTGTCTTTTTTACTAAAATGTAATTTTAAACTAGAAACACACACTTTTGATTCATTCCGATCAAATTGTGTATCGGTTTTACATGAAACAAATTCATACACGTCATAAATGAATTATGAATCGCTGTTCAAGATTATTAAGAAAATATTAGTGTGTTTGATCAGTTTTCAGTGAGTGAAACTTTTTTAACTAAAGAATCAAAACATTATGAATGTGTTTGTTCAGTTTTGAGGTGTGGATGAATCCTGTAAAGGCACAACACATTAATTCATAGCGGTCATACATTGTGTTTAATTAAGGTGTAGATAATTTCTATACGTCACAAATGACTTATGGATCATTTACCTAAGTATGAAGGAAGTACATGCCTCCATCAACCTCTTTTTCCAAACATATAAAACCCTATAATTTTTTAAATAAACAAAGAGAATATCTCGAACAGAACATCGAACCCGCAAACAAGGCATAAAGATTGATTTCCAAAAAGATAGACATCTCTAAATAGGAATGATAAAAAGAGGGTAACTAATTGAAGAAAGGCTATATTTTTAAAGGGTAACATTCAGATAAAGAAAAAAAAATTGAACTTCAAAATTATGATTTCATCAAACTTTTATAATGAAATATGAACGTACAATAACCACAAAACAAAAATGAGGAAACCCCGAATGTCTTCACCCCAACATAGGAGACAACAACTAAGCCAATGTGTTGTATGATTCTTTCACAACAACTCATCCAAAAACGATTCCTCTTCAAACTTCTCAAAATGGAGATACTTGGAGAATAGAACATGATTCTTGATACCTGAATAAAAACCCCTAATGAAAAGAGAAGCTTTCAACAGATCCTACAACACCGCCTCTGGAGAAAAGGAAATCAACTCTTTGAAGTGTTCAACATATGCCTTCATAGTCCGCTGAACTTGCTGGACTCTCATGAGAACTTCCCTTTTCTTAACCTTCACCTCCTAAGCTATAAACCATCAGACAAAGAATAACTAAAAAACTCCCCACCTCATCCCAACATGCGTCATTGGTGTGGAAAAAAACTCCAATTCTTCCACAGTCAGACCCAGAATATAACAAAAGCTAACGTATTTGGGAGTTCCCAACACTCTAAAGACATGCCCAACTTCTTCAATCCACTTAATTTCCTCTAAAGAATCTCAATTTCTATATAATATGGTTAGCAGCATAGGAGAACTAGAAATAGGGTGAGACCCACTAGAAACTTTGGGTACCTTTCTAGGAGGCATATTCTGAATAACACAAAAATCATAACATCAAGTTCAAAATAAATTCCTCACATACCCACACATATGCAGATTATCATAAGGAATATTGAGGGTCACACTTACCTCTTTATCACCAAACAAAATAATTTACCAAATTTTCAATGAAAAATATTTTCCTTTAAAACTCATTTTTTTTCTTTTCGAGACCATTTAAAAAAAATAATTTTAATTTTCAAAATATTTTTCATTTTTAAAGATTACTCACAACAACCAGGACCAAAATAAGTCATAATTCACTCTAAACCACTAGAATGAGGAACTAGAAGTCATGTTTAACCCAGTGACATTGTAGTGGGTCATAGTTTACTTAGTATATGATTTTATTATGATTAAAAAGATCAAGACCCCTAGTACTAATAAAATCTAAAAAGTACCACAATATATATAATACAAGGCCATCGGGTTCTTGGTTGTGTTAATAGTGTCCCTACTTACACTATCCTATCAACAGGTACCTTGTTTTATTCTATCAGGTACTGAGTGCCTACCATACAAGGGTACCTCTATCCCTTCACCGCTCTCTCATATCAAATCCTCTAATCCCTCTTTTAACTCCATTTCAACACAAAATACACCAAAAATGAGACTAAGATACTAACATTAAAGGTGATTACATGGTTAGATAAGATGGGGAATTTAAAACATCTAAAGACTCAAGTATTTCATACTCAATAAGATTCAACTATATTCTTGGGGGAATAGATTCAACCATTGGGTTTTCATATGTGTATGGCTAGATGTTAATAAATTTCCTATACTTTTCCAAGAATTATAAAAGGTTTGATGTATTTCAAGGTTAATGTAATCATCTTTATAATTAATTAGTGAACCAATATAAAGGAAACATAAATAAACACATGATCATTGACATTAAATTATATGGGTTTTCTCTAATGGTTATTATAGGATATTGGTTGACATTGAGTAGTTCCAAAAAAATATTGAATTAATATCACTCGGTTTATTATTTCATGGACAATACTATTACTATTCATAGGAAATTATTCTATCTTTGTCCAACATAAAGGAGAATGAAAATTTATTTAATATAATTCTTCATATATTCCATCTAGATAAGTGATCGAAAACTGTTATTACAAGATAATCCCACTAAGGAAAGTTAATCCTTTTAGGAGCTACTGATATTAAGAATTAAGGCTCAAGGAATATCCTTCAAATTAAAATATTATGATTAGAATGACAGTTAATTTTTGGAATAATGAAAGTATAAAATTTAACCCATATCCTAATTAAAAATTCATGTCCTTATTATAACCAAGATAAAAACATCATATCCCTATTAGATACAGCACTACATTGGACACTTAGAAGCATTGTTATATCTTTGACATACCATTAATTGAGTTCATCAACTAAGGAAATCTCTTAAATATGTAATAATTTGTTCATATTAGTTAGGTGATCCACTATAACCCATGCTACATTTTCTATTCAGTTGATCTTGAAAAACTGGTCAAGAAATCCATCAAAATTTCATCCCAATTCCTAATAGGAAAAGAAATTGTTGAAATAGTACTTATTAGTTTTTTTTTATTTTTCCTTCATTGGATTATAGGTAAAAAATTTATTGAGGAATACAATGATTATTTTCAGCATTACAGGCCACAAAAACAGGTGAATAATATCATGGAACATCATTATAATCCTTACGTGAACCTAGAGGAATCGCACCAATAGTGGTGAAGAGATGAGATGTAGGGTTTGTTCATGGTTAAGAATAGTGCAAAACACAAAACACAAAATGTGGAACCCAAAAGATCAAACAATTATTGGGGAAAACTAATAAATAACATACTTTTGATTCTAGCCTTGATTTTTCTGAGAAAGCATAGGGGAGTCGCGCCGTCAACAGAGGAGTTCCATGAGATCTTGAGAATCACAACTGACTGAGTACCGGTTAGGATACTTTTAAATAGATTGGTATCTCTTTTAACAACACTTTTAGAAATGCACTAATAAATAAAATTTTTATCAGTGTTTAATTGATAAGTGCTATTAAAAGGGGTATTTATGAGTGCTAATATTTTAGCGCTGATGAAGATTCTTTTTAACAAAGCTTTTTTAGCGCTGATAAATTATTTATTTAAATAAATTTGTTATAATTTTATAATTAATAAATATATTTATTTATTTATTTATAATTTTATAAATACTTATTTAAAAAATAATTAGTATTTATTTATAATAATTATAAATTTATAAATTTTTAAATATACTAAACATACATTTATAAAAAAAATTAATTAAAAATATATTTTTAACATTATTAGTGGATATATAATCTTAAATAAATTTATTTTAAAAAAGAGTGAAATTGAATAATTTAAAATGTGTACACTTTACAAATATAGAAAAAATGGATAAGTTTTATTAATTAAATATAAATTATTAAAAAATATGGATATATATTGAAGTAAGATGAAAACATATTGAAAATACTAAAAAATAGTAAATAAATATATATAAATAAATAATAGATAATGATCAAATTTCAAAAATAAAATAAAAAATATTAAAATATTAAAAATGAATTCACTTAATATAATAGTATTAAAAAAATTAATAAAATTGATAGATTAAAAGCATAATATATTAAATAGATCATGTTATAGTGAAATTATAAAATAAACATACATTTGAATAAATTACATAAATATTAGGTGTATGTGTTTCTCTATATTACGTAAATATATTTGTTTGTGAATTTGAATATAAAACAACATTAATTACAAATTTTTGTGTGTGTGTGTGTGAAATCAATGTAACACACGACATTTGATATGTGTTAAATTGAAAAAAATCTAACCATATTAAAAATGAATAAGATATTAATATGTTTTTAATTAACATTTTATTCATTTTATATATATTTATATTTAATATATATTATTTATTATGATAATATATATATATATTATAATTATTCATTTTTTATTAATAATTGTTAATTAATAAATTTTTAAATAATTTTTTAATTTATTAATTATTGGTTTTAATTGTATATTCATTTATATATCTACATTTAATATATATTATTTATCAATATTTATAATCTATATATATGTATATTAAATTGATTCATTTTTATCAATAATTATTTAATTAATAAAATGTTTAATATTTTTTTTAATTTACTCATTTTAAATTTTTATTTGTTTAATTATTTCATTTTTTCATTTTAAATTTTTATTTTTTTAATTATTTCATTTTTTTCATTTTAAATATCTATATGTATAATATGTACCATTTATTAATTTTTAAAATTTATATATATGTATATTCAATTTATTCATTTCTAAAAAAGAATTATCTAATTAATGAAATTGTTAAAAAAAAATTAATTTTATTTTTTTAATTATTTCATTTTTTATGGACCTTTATCAGAGCTAATAAAGCGTTGATAAAGGTGAATTTTATCATCACTAAATAAAAAGTGTTGATAAAGGGTTCTTTATATCAGCTCTTTTATTTAGTACTGATAAAGGTCTTACTTTATGAGTGATTATTTTAGCATTGGTAAATATGGAGTTTCTAAGTGCATTTTCCTAGTGCTGATAAATTCTGGCACTATTAAAGACGTGTTTTGTACGAGTGATTCTTTATTTTAAAGTGGAAGTCTCATTAATCCTTCTCCCAATGTGGTATTTCAATAAAGGTGTTTCTCAAATTAAAACCTTACTTAACAAGATTTAATTCATAATGGGGGATAATGTAACATCTAGAGTTTTAAAAGATATATATTATGTTGGATAGTGTACATAACACGCTAAATCGATCTTAAAATGAACAACTAAATATTATTATTTAAATGTTGCCAGTATATCCTTATTGTTAGAATGAAAGAAATAAATAGGATTAAATAAATTATGAAAATATGGTTTAAAATTTTATATATAATTATTTCCCCCATTAATTATAAATGAATTTAAAATTATTTTTAAAATAAAAGAAAATGGTTTTATGGAAAACTATTCAAATATATATAAGTCTGTTTTGTACCAATAAATAAAAAATTAAATATTGTTGGATTATATTAATTAAATATATATATAAAAATATAGTATATATTCAATATAAATTTTAACATTCATCTTATATATTTTTTTATACATGTTATAAGAAAAAATCCAATTTTACGCATAAAAGAAGTATTTTTCTAAAAAGAAACTTTTACCGTCATTTGATAGAAAAATTGTTTTAAATATAGTTTTTGACAATTTTATAAATTATATTTGATATAATTAACTTATTATTTGAATTAATAATATCAAACTTCATTTTTTTGGAATTTTTGGAATTTTTATGATATGTTTCATATTTTGATGAATAGTGAATAATACTGAATCTTAATTGAAAAATGTTTTTTCATATAAAAAATTTATAGTGTTAAATTATTATTTTTATTGGTTTTCAAATATAATTAGATAAATTTTATATCATTTAATCCAATTTAATTCATTAGAATCAATTTTACATTTAATTTGGATATAGAAACATTTGAATCATTTGAACATTTTCACCTTAAAACTTGTTTTCTCGTTCGGTCAATGAGATTAATTTTAAATTAATTTTATCTAATAATGTATTCTTATTTTTTAAAAATATATTCCATATTTATAATAATTATTTCTAAATTTATTATAATGGTTCCTTTTATTTTTGAATAATATTAATAGTAACTTTAGTATTTTTCTATTACCACGGTTAAGGAAAAATCGGGTAATTAAGCATAAAAATAATTTAATAAATAATAGAAAATTACCCTAAAAATTATCCAAATTGTATTGGATGAGTTATGTTCGATGAAAATAATCCTTAGCCCAATTTTCGTAGCTCTCGGAGCCACATGGATGAATTTATTCAATTTATAGTGTTTTATTCAATGAAAAGTCAATTTTTCCATACTTTTGTTTTTAAGAGGTGAAATATTTTTAATATGGGGTTATATTGGGAATCTATTTGACTATAAATATTATTTTGAAATATGAAATGTTTATATTCATCATGGTAATTATTTTAAAATATTTTAGAATATATAATGAAATTAATGGCTTGGACATTGATGATGTAGTAAGTATTTAATTATTTGTAATTGCAAATAAATATTACAAAAAATTAAAATAAATTTAATTTGAAATAATTAATATAAAAAATTAATTTTATAAAATATTTTAAAATTTTAGTGATTATTTAAAATAGTTTGTTTGAATATATCATTTTTTATGATATTTATAAAAAATCATGTAATGAATAGTGTCAAAATTGAAAAAACTGAAATTTTTCAATAAATAATATTTTATTAAATGATATAAAATTCATAAAAATATAAAATTCGGAAATATTATTGGGAAAAGGATTAAAAAATCATAAATGATCCATTTTTTATTCTTCTTACAATATATAGTAATAATATTAACATTTAAATAGTAAGATCGCATTTTGTCATGATAAGAATTAAAAAAGATAAATAATGGTTGAAATAAAGACATAAGAATTGAAAAATAGTAAACACATGTATAATTTTAATTGGATGAATTTATTTCTACCTAATATCATTCTATCATATAAATAATTCATTTTGGAGTCATTTTTAATATAATGTTAATTTATATTAATTTAATATTTTGACGAATTCCAAGAGTAGTCCTCCCCTCTTATAAAAGGGAATTTATTATTCACTTTTCTTCAGCCATCAAAACCCATTTTTTCGGCCAATATCTGAAAAAATATCTTACTAGAATTCATATTCACATTATAGAGATATTATAATTGGTATTACCCTTAATGGTCTTGAGGTGTTAAGAAAATGAACTTTTCTAAAGAAAATGTATTGTTTTAATTAATTATTTTTATTTTATTTATTATTCCAACTTGTTAAAATATTAATAAAACATGATGAAATAATAAATCAAATATAATAAATATAATTATATGTAATTATGTTAATATCATCACCCAAATCCATCTTTACTTCCATCAAATAGGAAAATAATTATCATCTGTGTGTACGATGAACTACCACCTCATGAACCGATATAATTTGTTTTCCATCACCATCTCTCAATAAAATTTATAATTATATAATTATAGTTTATATATTATATTCACGAAATATTTATCATTATTAAATTATAATTTATCATTTTTTTCTTTCTTTTCCATCCTTGGAAAAAATATTACATTGTCCATGCATACGTGTGAACAATCACCTCTACGAAGCGATGTGATTTGTTTTTCATAACCACATCACATGGATGATATATAAAAGTATATTTTAATTTTTAATATTATATTAATTATATTATTATCATTATATAAATATAAAATTTTACTGGCCTTATTTACATAATTATCATTGAAAAATTAAAGTGTTACTCAGGCGTACGTACATCTTACCATCTCAATTATTGTAACGTAGTTCATATTTCATACACATATTTAATGAATGGATTTAAAAGTATAATTGATATATAAAATTTATTAGTATTTAATTAATATTATTATTTATATGATGGTATTAATACCACTTTGATTTTTGACATCTTCACAAATTCATTTTGGGCTCATGTACCGAATATCGTCGAAACATCCTATATGGACAAGAAAAATTAATTAATTGTTATAACATGATATTAAGTGATATAAAAGGAATAATATACATTAATAATGTTTTTAAGAAATTAAATAATTAACCTAGGTTTATTATTCAGGAATATAAATGTTTTATGTGATGATTCAGACTCAAGGTTATGGATTTTATCTCAATATCTTTTTGTTAAGCCATATATTGATGTTATAAACCCACCTTATTTTATGATGTGTATAAATAGTTAATTTTAAATATAAGACCATGAATTTATTTATTATAATGTTATTTAATGTTTTTTTTAAAAAAATTCTTTCATGGGGATTATAATTCAAATGTATCAAAGTGGTATGGGACACATTTATTTAAAAATATTCCTTTAAATGTTTAAAGATTTTATTTCATAATATTTTTCCCCATGTGAATATTATTGATATTATTTTATATTTATATTTAATAAAGTAATTATAAATTACATTTTATGTCTAATTTTTAATTTCATTCAATTTATTCCAAAATGGAGTCTTTTTATGGTTTTTATACGGAACCTTTGTCTTTCTATACAAACAACAAAGGAATGTTCTTTTTCATGTATATGGAGAGAAAAACTTCTATGCCTCCATTAAAATTATTTTATATTTGGATTCATATATAGTAATGCAGGTTTTTAAAAGAAAAATAAACCCATTTTTCACTTTTTTGGTTATTTTGTTTTTGAATATGGTTTTTGGAAATGGACTGATTATTTCAATAACATGAAATGTTTCCTAATGAGTGCAAATGATATTTAATAGAGACATGTCGATAATTGAAATAATTTATGTGTTTTTATTATATAATGGTACTTGTAAATGTGATGGGTGGTGACATGATAAACCAATGATGGGTATTTTCATGATAAACTAACGACGGGTGGTTCTGTGATAGCCCTCCAATGCATTGGGTATAGAAGTCTATCATTTGGTTATTCCATTTATATGAGTGAAATGTATGGAAGATGACCTCATGGTTATTCTGTTTTAGTATAATTATGTCCTAATTTACTTACTTATATATTATATTCTTTCTTATGAGTTTTCAGGAAAAAAATTTTATTTTCAAAAGGTAAAATAATTTTCTTTTTTGTATGATAATTCATTTTTCATGGTAAAAAGGTTTGTTTTTATGGAAATGTTGTTATGGATTTTAATGATACTAATGGGTTCATTTATTTTATAACCCTTACTGTTTCCAATCCCATGTTTTAAAAAACAATTCTTATAGTTTATGGAATATTTGGGATAAGGATGAGATCAAGGGGAAAATTGTGATGATTTTTCATAAAGAGAAACAATGATTTATTTAAAAAAAATTATTTTTTGTGGGAAAATAGATATTGAGTATAAGTTTCTAGTTGTAATATATGGGTTTGCTATATTTTTTTCGTAATTCTCTAAAACAATAAACCTAAAAGATCCTTGGGAAAATAAAGTGATTTCTAGTTTTAAAAATAACAAGAATATATAATGTTTAAAGTCAGGTCCTTGTATATAAATATTTATATATATCTATAAAATAAAACTAATAATATAAAAAATATTATATGAATGATAATATATTTTTTACATTATCTATATCCATGGAAAAAATTAATGAGGCTATAGGCATCTTATATACATTGTCCAATAAGACTATGACTATAGGTATCGCATGTAAGGGAATATATCCAGGTCAAGTAAGACTATGAATACATGTGTCATCAGTAAGGGGAAATAGTGATGAGCAAAATGCCTATGGCTATAGGTGCCATTTGTAAGGGAATATAGCCAGGTTTTACTGGATTGTAGTTATAGGTGTCATTTGTAAGTGGATTTTGACATAGTATACTGAACCACGGCTATAGGTGTCATTTTCAAGGGGTATTTCCATAGGAAATGTATGTATATCGATATAGGATCTTTTTATGATCTTTTATTTAAAAACTCACATGCAAACATATAGAAACATGAGCTCATGACCATAGATATATATTTCCTATAGCAATCATCGTGATTTTCCCATGGATATAGCTCTGTAGATATATCCTGTTTTAATAGTAGTGAATTTATATTATTCTAATGTCTCATTTGATTCAGAATCCATGCATTATTTAATATATAGTAAATTTACAAGTAAAATGTAAATACTATCTTAATAAATAAATCCATAACTGTAGGTAAAAACTCATGGGGGTAGTATAAAGGAAAAAATATTTTATAAAAAATATTTTTGTTATCATTTTTGGAATGTTTTTTCTTACAAACCATGTTTTCTTTCCCAAGATAGTGTTTGATGTTATTCTAGTAATGGATTCTCTTCCAGTTTATCATACTAATATAGATTAGTGATATAAATATATTTTTTTAGAATGAGTTTTTATTGGTATATAATAATGAATTCATACCTTCTATAACATATCAAGAAGCTAAGAAACTGATAAAATGTGGAATTTACATTTATATTACACATATTTTTTAGAAGAAAGTAATTGTTCAAATTAGTGGTGTGATAGTAGTAAATAAATATTTGTATGTATTTCCTGGTGATTTTTGAATTTTTTTGATCAAGATGTTTTTTTAATATTGAACCTATTCATTTTTCTATGATAATTTCCAAACCTCTATATTGAATTGATTTAGTTGAGTTGTTAGAATTGAAAATTTAGTTATAAGAATTATTTTATATGGGTTTCATCCTCCCTGGTACTTCACCTTGGGGTGCTCCAATTCTATTTTTTAAAAATATGGATGGTTCCATGTGTATTTTCATTGATTGTAAAAAACTCAATAAAAACACTAATATCATATCCATGGAGAATAGTATTTTTCAAATATTGATATTTTTTCTAGGTACCATCATCTAAAGTTAAAATAATATTACATTATAAGGATTTCATTTAAGACTAGGTATGGCCATTTTGAGTTTTTGGTTGTGTATTTTAGGTTAACAAACACACCATTTGTATTTATGGATCTAATGAATAGAGTTTTACATGAGTATTTGGATAAACATTTTCTTGTTTTTATTTAAGATATTCATGTTTAATCTAAAAGTTATGAGGAATATGAGAAACATATAATTATTTTTTTCAAAAATTAAAATAAAACAAGTTTTATTGAAAAATTATAAAATGTGAATTTTTCTTATGGAATATTTAATTTCTTGGTCATATTGTTTCAAAATATGGCATCCCTATTGATCCTTCAATAACTAATGTTATGGAAAAGTGGTCAGGGGATACAAATATCACTCAGATTTGAAATATTCTTTGATTAGTAGGTTAATACTGATAGTTTTAAAAAAATCTTGTTTATTTATCCCACTTTCTAATTTGAAAAGGATGAAAAATAATCTGTAATAATGTGATGAATGTTTCCAAGAATCAAATAAAATATTGGTTAATGCTCTTATATTACCCATTCCTTTTATTTATAGTGATTTTGTTATTTATAGTGATTCTTCTTCAAATTGAATTTTTTGTGTCTTAGTACAAAATGATTGAGTTATCATATATGCATATCATCAATTGAAACCCCATGGTAACAGTTATCATACACATGACCTTGAGTTGGATGTAGTAGTTTTTGATATCAAAATCTGGATGCATTGCCTATATAGGAAAAATGTGAAATTTATATTGACCATAAATGTTTAAAGTATATATTCACTTAAAAGGTGTTGAACATGAGGAAAATAATGTGGGTAGAATTGATTAAGGATTATGATTGCACAATTCCGTATCTTCTAGTTAAATAAAACAAGGTAGTTGATGCCTTGAGTTGAAAAGATAAAGCACCATTAACTATGTTACATCTGGAACATGATCCTTTAGTTAATTATTTAATAAATGTTGGTCTAGAAATTGTGTATACTGTAACTCTTTCACTTTTGACTCAGTATCAGTACAGAAATACTTGGAAGAAATAATTAAGAAGGATTAGTGGGACAATCATGGTTTGAAAGAAATGTTTAAATTAGTTAAGGATGGTAAATTGAATAAATTTAAAATTGAAAATGAAGTTATTATCATCTTTTGAAAGAGTTTAAGTATTTCAATTAATTTATAATTGAATAAGGGATTGTTATTTGAAGCTCACAACTCTCAGTTTTCTTTCCTTTATGGAAGTACCAAGATGTATAGATACCTTCAGGGATATTATTGGTGGGAAGGTATGAAGAAGGAATTTTCTAAAATTTCCATTAATTATTTTACTTGTGTGTAGGTCAAAGATAAATAAAATCTATAAAAGGGGATGCTTCAGCCTATTTAGTTCTATAATGCAAATTGGAGAACATATACATCTAAATGTAATAATTCGATTTGGGTTATTATTGATTTTTTTGACTAAATCTGTGAATGTTTTTATTATTTTATATAGTATGTATTTATATATGATTTCTAGAATTTATCTTAATGATATAGTTATGTGAAATGGAGTTAACCTCTCTATTTTTTCGTATTGTGATCCCAGTTTTACATCAAATATTTGGAAGGTACTTTAGAAGTTGATGGGTACTGAATTAAATTTTTGCACATCTTTTCGTCCTCAATATGATGGATAATCAGAGCATAAAATTCAGAAATTATATTATATGATTCAATATTACTCATTATATTATTATGGACATTAGGATCAACATATATATTTGTCTTAATTTTCTTATAATAACATATTTTTATCAAGAATATAGATATTACCTTCTGAGGCATTATATGGAAAACATTTTCAGACTCCCACATGATGGGATGAAGCCTATGAGAGGAAATTGTTCGGACCAAAAGTAATAGAATATATTATTGAAAATATAAAGTTGATTCAATACCACATGAGGGAAGAACATAGTATTAAAAATTGTTATCATATAACCAGAGGAAAACCCATTTGTTTGACATGTGTGACCATGTATTTCTTAAAATATTTCCTTTGAAATGTTTAATTACTTTTGGTGAAAAACATTAAGTATATGGTTTATTAATCCCTATAAAAGTTTGGATAAATAATTACCTACAAGTTTATCTCACATAAATTATATATTTTATGTTTCCTTTCTAAGGAATTATGTACCTGAGGCATCACATGTTATGATACCTAAAGTGGTTCAATTAGAAGATGATATATATTATGAAGAAAATATGGTTTATATTTTTTATCATAGAGAGAAGGTGCTATGAAATAAGTCGATTCACCTGGTTAAGGTTTTATGGAAGAATCACATGATTGAAGAAACAACATGAGAATCATAAAATGCTTTGAGGGAGAAATACATAGACTTGTTTAAGTAAGTAATAAAACTAAAAGGATGTTATTAATAAAATCGGTGAAATATTACAACCCAGTTAATGTTAATAATGAATAAATTTTATGTCTTATTGAATTTAAAAAATATATTTTACAGATTCATATATAATGAAATATTTTTTTATGATTTTTCTGTCGGAAAAGAAATGGTTTAATTCTAGCTGAAATGTTTTCCATCAAATGTATGGTTTTATTTAAAAATTTAAATTCAAAATTTTAGAGTTTTATATTTATAAAATGAAATTAATTTTTTGATTCAATGTATTTATATTATCTTAAGGGGAATATTTGGTATTTTTTTGGAAAAGATCGATTTTAGGATGAATAGTGAAAAATATAAATTTTTTATAAAACTATCATTTATTTTTAAATATTTTAAAAAGTACCATTATATTTATATTGGTTTTACAGTGAAATTAGTCCCAATTAAATAAAATTAATACAAATAATTACAAAAGAATTATTATAAAATTTTATTTTGGTATAAAATCATTTTGATTCATAAAAAATGCATTTAAAAAATATATTGTTTTTCATTTCATTTTTATAAATATATTGAAATTAATTCCTAAAACCTTTACAAAATGAATATTCAAAAATGTATTTAATAATTTAAATCATAAGTTTAAAATTTTATAATGTGTACGATTTAATTTTCTATCATACAAATTATTACCATGGTAGAACTTTAGTACCCTAATAAAGGGTAAAATAATATGATATGGGTTAAACTAAGAGATAAGGCATAAAATATATCTAAAACTTATCTAAATGTGATATTTTAGTAGATTTATACATTAACCTTTCTTGGATTTGATATTTGGATATTTTTCCAATTGAATTTTAGAAATACATTTATCATATTTAAAATTTTAATGTGTTTATAAAAGTTTCACTCCCTTCACTTATAAAAGGGAACCACCTCTCCTCACTTATTCACAACTTTTGAGCCACTTAATTTCATAAAATATATATAAATAACCTATAAAAATCTATCCCCATGTCCTATAGGTCCTGTTATTATTAAAAATAAATGCTAGAATGATTAATGTGTTAGAAAAAGGGAGATATCTAAGAAGGAGGATGGAAGACCTATGAATGATACGATTTGGGACTCAAGGAAAGGTGTTTTATTTTAAATATATTTATTTAAGTTTTATTTCAAACTCTTCTTATTACATGTTGAGGTTGTTTTAAAATGTTTCAAGAATGTTCGTTGTTATGCTTCAAAGGTTGATAAAGGTCAATGTTTATTATTTTTTACTTCTTTACAATGAATTAAAAAAGGAATATTTTGAAAATTTTTCATATGGGTTATTTTTTACTTTTTACAAAAGTTAAAAATTATTGTTTTTAATGTATATGGTATGAATTCCATTTCCCACGATTATATCCATTATTCATTATCAATCTTCTTTAACAAGTTTCTAAGGTTATTTTTAAAGAAAAAAATTTCTATCAATATTATGAAATTTATTTGTTTTGAAATGTTTTTCTAAGTAAATTGAATATTTTTATCATCTTTATGAGGCAATTGAATTTTTTATTTTTTATGGGATTGATTTAAAATTAAAATGAGTTTTATTATTAAAGTGAAATATATATATATATAATATTCATTATATGGTTCTTTTATATTTTATGTGAATAATGAGTGAGCCTAATATAGCTCTGATAATGAGTGATGTTGTCACCACCCGACCCAATGAGGCTCGAGCCGCGACTCCCCAAGACCGCCTCCAATAGGCCAGGGGCTGGTGACCAACGCCGAGTAGGCTATCACACACATAGGAGGCATCAGCCTAAGGTACCTATACACACGCACCCACATAAACATCTATGAAATAGTGCAGAGATATATAAAAATGAATAGTAAAAGTATGCATACAACTATCCCAAACCAGAGTGCAACAGAAGTACAAAAGGAAAAATAGGGCCCACCAAAGGAAAACCAAAAAAACTTATAACATTCTCTGAAAAAGGGGTACGCTTCCAAAAGAACCACAGGAAAGCTCCTTGGCACATCTCTGGTAAGACTCCACGGTCAGTCCCGCTCACTCAGCTCTACTTGCTCCGGGTCCTCCTGAGACATCGTCGAAAGGCCTATGGTATACACAAGACAAAAACATGTGCGGGAAAAGATCATGCAGGGGTGAGTATAATAATACTCATTAGGAACCCCAAAAACCCAAAACAAAACAGAGAAACTAAAAGGAAACAGTTTGATCATCCCAACCAGAGGGAACCCAGACGAGAGAGAAACTCCATCTTGTGACCATCCTCGGCTAAACACAACTAGTCAGCTCATTTCAAGTGTATGCCCATACATACACCTTGAACATCTGCTCAGGTATACTCCCATACATATATCATGAACATTCACTCAGGTATACACCCATACATATACCAGGAGCATCCGCATAGATATACATCCACATATATACCATGAACATCCAGATATACTCGATACACACACCAAGACATAAGAGGTACCGACCTCATCACTAGAAATGGTTCAAAACTAGAAGAACACACTCAACGAGCACTGTTATCCATATGAAAATCGTCCAGGAGATACACTCCATCGGGTCCCATACAAACATCCCAAATGCTCACCCGAGAGATCACGCTCATCGGATATCATCACTGAGAAATTCACGTTGAAACAACAAAAACACTAAACTCCACGAATAGAGGATCACTCCTAGGGTCTTCTAGGGGATTCTAGAACCCACACCGGTATTTGAAGATATCACGGATAGGGGATCACTCCTAGGATCCTCTAGGGGATACCAAAACCCGATCTCGCATTTGTCAGAAACACGTCACTCAGATAGAGGATTGTTGCCCATTTAAAGGTGGCCATGACAATATTGGAACTCTAACTAGTATAACTCACACTGTTGGGGATCTAACCGACGATGCACCAACCCTACCGAAACCATGATTTGAGTAGAGGATCCTATAACCAATGATACTGAAACCCTACTATAATCTTTATGCTCATTAGGGGATCGTATACTCAATGATGGCACAACCCTACTGAGCACGGCCCACTGCATAGGGGATCATATTCCTGATGATGCCACAAATTCTATGGGGTTAACCTACTAGATATAGGATCACCGCCCGTGGATAAGTGGTCACAGCGATACCAAGAACCCGATCTAGGGAAACGATGCTAGAGGATCCCGCTTCGGGCCCACCAGAGGGATGCCACAACTCTAATTTATTAAACATCCCATCGAGAGGATCACAAACCTATACTAATATTTTAATGCCACGCGAACCCTCGTTGGAATGAACCAAGGGAGTACACTCAACCACTGATGGTCCAAACGTCGCTAACCTGTGTGACCCGCCACAATGCCACACAATGCACCTCCAAGGCCAATACTGAGGCCACCATTAAGATCCATGTGGAAAAACACGCAGGATAGGTTGTTTACTCGCCCAAAACGAACATCCGGTGAACAAGATACTATTTACTGCCACAGGTCCTCGTGGGGGCCATGTCTCGATCTCATAACACAGAGAACATATTGCACCATTTCAATACTCTCAGAAAAACACACAGGATCGACTATTCATCTGCCAAAATCGGATTCCTGGTGAGAAAGTTGTGTTCCTCCGTAAACGCCCAAACCGGACCTCGTGGGGCCCGCACCCCAATCTCGATCCCAAAACCCAAAATATATCTCAAAACAACCTATTTACCATCTGGATTGCAATTCCAATGATGACACGTCAATCAGAAACTCCAGGAAAAAGTTACGGTCGGTCGAAGTTGAATAATAATTAAAATTTTATTATTATTCAACATTTCGTGACCCCGGATCACGGACCCAACCCGAAAAATTCCAAAACCCATACCAAAAGGTTTGTATCAATCCTAGGGTCATGCGGCCACATACGTCATGTGAAACGGACACCTGGTTTGCAAACTGTATGGGTTTAAAGAACCCCCGGACGAAAACTTGGCCAGATCGGCCCAACATGGCTGGTCCGGTCGGCCTGAACAGGCCCGCCCCGGCCGGCCCAGCCGCCGCCTCCGTAGGCCCGACCTGGCCGGTGGCCCTTCCCCACACATCGGCCCTCCCCACCATGGGAACGCAGCCCTTCTTCGCGCTGGGTGGCGCGCCGCCGCACCTTAGGCGGCCGCCCCTCGCCAACACCGACGTTGTCACGCCGGTGAGACTTTCGCGGACCGTTGGGACCACCCTGGTGGTCCTTTTCTCGATCCGGAGGTGTCTTCATGACCCTAGGGACCCCTTATACACTACTACGAATTTAAAATGATGAAAAAATCATCCTGAATGAAATCGGTGGTTAAAACTTAAATCGCCTACCTCGCAGGCGAAACGCCAAAGCTTCAGGTGCAGAACGACGCCTGCGATGCGCTAGAGCTTGAAGGAGCCGACGTCAGCCGATTTCGACTAGTTTTATGCATGAATTTACTATTCAGTTTTATATATCTATACATTGTTTCATGAAGGTGTATGTGTGTGCGTGTGTACATATATCTTAGGTTGATGTCGCCTATGTGTGTGATAGCCTACTCAGCACTGGTCACCAGCCCCTAGCCTATTGAAGGCAGTCTTGGGGAGTCGTGGCTTGAGCCCCATTGGGTTGGGTCATAACAAATCTGGAAATAGATCTCCAATGCATTGGGTAAGGTGATGAATTTTATCATTGAGAGGTTACTCCTAAGTTATATGGGAATTATGTAATAAGGTGATTCAATTCTAAGCGTTATTTTAAAAATGAATGTATGGATAATTTTCCAAGGTACCAACACGATATGATTATAATGGTATTTAACGGAAATATTTTTATTTCAAAAGGTATGAAAATGGGATTATTATTTTAAGGAATGTTTATAATTTTTTTAAAAGGTAAAATGATTATTTTTAAAGTAAATGTATTAATAAGTTTTCATTTTTTTTCATGAAATTCTTTACGATTATTATTTTTATGTTATGGCTTCATATGAAATGTTTTATAAAAGCTATCAAGAAATTAGGTTGTTTTCATATAAAATTAAATATGTAATTATTCCAAATTATTTACTATGAAAAAGGAAAAATTTATTAGGGATTTTTCGAGTTTATTATTGGAATAAAAAGTTTCATTTAATTTATGTCCCTTACTATGCTTTCTTTTTCTCGTCCTATGTTTTCAAATCATTTTCAGAGGTCATAAGGATAAATAAAAATGTTAATAAAGTCATATTGCAAGATTTGGGAGTAACCTTGAATGAAGAAGGTTTATATCCATAAAGAATTGTTTTTTGAAAAAATTACAATGTGTAAAAATTTACACTTTTTTAGGTATTATTTTACTTAATTCTCTAAAACTCTAAATCAAGAAGATCTTATAAATGTAATAAATTATAAATTTAACACCACATGATTTATAAAATAGGAACACTATGTTAAATAACATTTTTGAAATGAAACACCGTGATTAGAAGAAAATATATCACACCAAGACTTTACGATATATTTCTTTTTAAATAAATTCAATCCCTTCAATAACTTGCGATGAATGCAATACTAGGTTTAAACAAAACATGATACTCTATTAAAATATTACTATTTAAACATGACCCTTATAACTTAGCCATTAAATTAGTGGGTATTAATATAACTAACTTAATTATGAAAATTATATTGTTGACACATGTATAAAATAAATGAAATTGTTATCTATTGATTATAAATAAGATAAGAACAATTTAAAAGATAAAAAATTCTGAAAAACTATATTTTTTCTAAAAGGAGATCTTTCTTTTATCACATAATTTAAAATTAATTTTTACCACTTTTAGAAATTTCATTTTTAAAAATAGTTTTTGAAATGTGGACATTAAAATTATCTTCAGGTTAATTTTTTATAATTTTTTGAAAAGATAAATGTTTCAGTGAATAATGAAAAATACTGTTTTTATTGAGAATTATCATTTCTATTAAATCCTTTAAAAACTTAAATATTGTTTTTAGTTTGTTTTAAAAGTAATATTTGTTCAATTACATATCTTTTAATCAAATTAGGTTAATTAGAACCAATTTTATAGGTAATTGTTATATAAAAACTTTGTAAACTATTGAACATTTTCTTTTTGAAAACCCGCTTTTTCATCGTGTCTGCATAATTCATTTTAAAGAAAATTTTGAAACATATATAAATAGAATTTGGAAAATTTTATTCGATATTTGGAATCATAATAATTTATATTATCTGGTAATTTCAATTTCATTTTTTACCATAATTAATCGTAATAATAATAATAATAATTTACCACGATTAAGTTAAAAATAGGTTTACCTTGGGTTAAACTAAAAATATAGGGGTTAAAAATGACCCAAGACGTTTTTAACAACCATTGTATGGAAATATGTTATCCTTGTATCTTATAGGTTATATAAAAAACAATTGTATGGACTAATGTGAAAAATGTGGGTACACCGTTTTCTTTTTAAAAATTACAAGTGTGTCACTCACCTCACTTATAAAAGGTCACCCCATGTCATATCCTATTCATGCTTCCAAAAACCTATTGGTTAGGTTAATACATTCCCAAATAAATTCCCCAATTCTCTCCTATAATCCTATAATCATTATTTTGGTCTGAAATCCAAACTCATATGGATTTCGGTGAAAACCAAAAGAAGTTATCCAATGAAGAGGAAACTTCTCTAATCAAGCATTTTATTTTATGTCATCTTCCACATACTAAAATTATTATTAAAACATTGTGATATAGTAAAAATATTATATTAAATATAATGTTATTTTTTATGTTATGTTCATGACCTATATTCATCTCCTCTTCCATCAAATGGGTTATGAAATCATTATTTGTGTGTACGGCAGACCACTTCCTCATAGACCGATGTTATTTGTTTTCCATCACCACCTTTATAGACTGGATGTAATAATGGGTTTAAGATATTTATATGAAATTTATGATATTATTATACTTCTACAATTATAATATCAAATATATGTTCTTTCTTTTCATTCTGTAAGAGATATTATAACATCGCTCATGTGTACGGTGGACTACCACCTCGCGAAGCGATGTGATTTATTTTTCTCATACGCTTCACATGGAAAAGAGTAAGGATAAAAGTTAACATATATATATATATATATTAAATTTATGATCCAACCATAATTATAGAAATATAATATCATATATAACTTGTTACCTTCCAATAAATTAGAAAATAATAACGTTGTTTTACCGTAATCGTTGACTACCACCTTCACATAACGATGTGAAATGTTTTTTCATTTTATTTTTATATGGATTGTAACTATGATTGATTTTATTAATTAAAATGATATATTTGAAATAATAATTATTCTTTAAAGGTTAATTAATATTTATTTTCCTTTTATTCTATCTGTTGAGAAAAATGGAAATAATGTTCATGCATACGTACAACCTACTGTCTCCATGAACGGTGTACCCATTTTAAAATGTTATTTTCAATGAAAAGTATTTTTAAATAAATTTTTTGAATTTTTTTTAATGTTGTTTTCATAATTCAAGGGTTAATTTTCTAAAAAAATTAAGGATATTTTCATGGTATTTCTATGAATCAATGACATAAACCCTAAATTTTACATATGATAAACTAAGGATACGTTGTATTGATAAAATAATTATTATTTCTATGTATTTTTTATGATCACTTTGACTAGGGATGTAAAATATTATTACTATTAACCATTTTACTCTAGAGGGTTTATGATTATGTTTATTTAATGTGGTAAGTATTAACATTTTATGTGTCTGTTTTTCGATACGAATGTTTATTCAAATTAAGTTTCACCCTTTTCATATGAGAAATTAATTGGACTAAGTATGTGATGGTTGAGTCCTACTATATCCCCTTGATGAATTGGTAGGTATCATAAGACAAACTAGATTTTGTTTTAGCTATGTTCTTTCCCATTTATTTAGATGTCTTGGCACAAGGACATGGAGGCATGATTTAGATTCCTGGAATTATGCATTCCATTATTGTGAATTTATTAATTAATATTCCACAAGATTATTTACTTTTTTTGAATATCCATAGTTATGTTTTCAAGATCATGTGATTATTTATATGGTATTATTTTTATCATTATTTATTCCTGGAATATTATGCCTAACTTGTTGATTAAATGAAATTTCTTTAGTTATTTATCTTTCCATATTCTCTATGCCTTATTTATTTATAGATTTCATTGTATTCATACCATTACTGGTCATATTTACTCACCCCTTTCTTATTTATTATTTTCCTAGGATACTAGGAAGTTTCTTTTTGATTGATATTCAGGAATACGCTATGAGGAATAATGGAATTCTCAAGGAAAATACTTTTTTTATTTTATGTTTTCAATTTTAATAATAATTTCATGTATGTATTTAGTTTACCCAGATTACTAAACTATTTTTTCCTTTGGGATACAATTCCTGGTATCTTATGCTAATATAATAAAGTAGACACTGGCTCTGGGCTACTGGGGTTGAGGTCACTAGAGTTGGTATCAGAGTATGTTTGGTAAAAACCAAAGGAAATAAATTTAGGAAAAACATATATTAAGGAACATAACCCTGTGATAAACTTTTAGGATATGTATAGAATAAAATCCTAAT
Source organism: Viscum album (assembly GCA_963277665.1). Classification (NCBI taxonomy): domain Eukaryota; kingdom Viridiplantae; phylum Streptophyta; class Magnoliopsida; order Santalales; family Viscaceae; genus Viscum; species Viscum album. Next base: position 807,349,304 of record OY728155.1, read on the forward strand.
TTTTAGTAAGAAATTTATTATGTGTTTTTTTTAGGAAATAAAACCTAGTCTATATACAATAAGTGGTTGTGGTTCTGGAATAGATGTACCTAGGGGTACTAACTCCAAAAAAATGAACATTAGGCTTGACTGAATCATCACATGGTGTACAAAAACGAGCCTTAATTTACACTTAGTTTGTCACTACCATGGGATATTATTATGAAAAATCACATTTAATTCATAAACCATTATGAATGTGTTGAAAATAAATATATCCACAAATAAAACATGTTTTTTATTATGAGATTATATATGCATAAATTTATCAATTTTTGTTAAGTGATTCACTATTTTTGGGATTATAAACTTTTTTTATTAATTTTATGATCTAATATAGTGTATGATTTTTTTTTAAATGGAACCTAGTGGAAGTAATGGAAACTGTGTAAGCCCATATAATTCAAAGAGTAATAATTGTCATTTCTTTGATGAGATTAATAAAAAATTTCAAAGAGAACTAGTCTCCCAAACATTATCATCATAAAAGAATATAATGTTATGTGATATCAAGATATAGAATGAATTTTATAATTTTTATGTATTCTAATGGAAGAAATAGAATAAGGGGACATATGAGAAAAATTGATAATTTAAATAAGGGAAAGAAGTATTGTACCACATGTGATAATTGTGGAAAGAAACACTATGGTACTTTCTTGAATGCAATGGTAGTTTTCTACAAGTGTGGAGTGGAAGGACACCATTATAATGATTTAAATAGCATAAAATAAATTTTTAATGTTCAATGATTCAACTATAATGAGATGAGGCACTACACAAATTAATTCCCAGGAATCAAAGGAATATACCTCAAAAAAAGCTAAAGGGACATGGAATATTTTATGCTATTAAAAAAAGAAGTGAAATGATTAATGTTCTGGTAATTTGATACTATAATTATGTTATAGTATTATTTTATCATTGATATTATGGTTATAGGAATCACAAAATGTATATGGATTTTACAATAGTACTATTTCTTAAAAAGATTAAGCGAATATGTTGAATGGTTATGATGACAAAGAAAAGTGATTTAGTGACAATTTTACCCTCTTAAAAACACGTGATTAAGGGACTATAACCCTTAATATGTTCCTAATATTGTGATAATGATGATATTTTATGGGATAGTGTTGGTGACCATGAATTTGGTTAGAGGTTTGACGGTTTATTTAATCTTTGTTGAAGTTTATTGCAATTATTTATTTATAGAATATATATGATAGTCTGATACTTTATGTTTAAAATAATTCATGTTTTAATTAAGGTTTTATGGTGATCAACGTATTCACATATTTTCAATGTGACATTAATAGTAATTTTATATTATCTGAGGAATATAATATTCATTTAGTGACCTTCCTTCAAAAAAATTATAATGTTAATTTAAAAAGAAAAAATCTGAATGAGTCCTTAGGTTAACTCTTTATGGAATGGATTAATTTAAAATTTGAGTATTATTGGTAACTCTTTCTAACCATTTTTCTCTGGGAAAATATATAGAAATGATATTAATGAATTTTCATTCTTTTATTGAGCTAATAATATGTTAATTGTTAATTTTAGTGATTCAGGAATAAAAAATTATTTTTGGATATTCATTTCTTGGAGTAAGAGATGAAGTGAAAATAAATAAAATAAAAACTAAAGGATGAAATTTTTATTATTAAATAAAAATATATCAATTAAATATATTTCCTTATATTATTATATAGTAAGGTAATTCCTCAACTCTAGTAAATTTATCTTGAAACACAAATGTTATCCTAATACCTTTATTTATGATGAACTTGTAGTATTTTAACCCTTTAAAGACTTGTAATTTTGTGGTCGATAACCTTCTCAGTATCACCCACTTTCTTATGATCAATTATCTCTATTACTCTCTATAATTATTTACATTTTTCTTCATTATCCATATATTCACATTCCACCTATGTTCTCCTACATGGAAACCTAGTTATGTGATTATTCCAAATGACCTTCATACATCCCTTTATCTCTTATCAATATAATGGTTTATTGACTATTTTTATGATATGGGTTTTTGATGAAGGTATTTTCAAATTTCAAACCCTTGATTATTAATACCTAGATTAAATTATGAGGATGAAATTTTTTAAGGGGGAGGATGTAACTCCGCAATATTTTCAAAATAGGAACAATATGTTCAATTCTATGTCTGACATACAAAACCAAGATTAGAACAAAAAATATAACACCCTGAAAAATTATGATATATTTGTTTTTAAAAATAATTCAATCTCTTTGATAGCTTGTGATGAATGCATCACCAGCTTTAAATGAAACATGATACTCTATTAAAGTTGTTTTTAAACATGGATATTATAACTCAACCATTAAATTTGTGGGTATGATGAGTACTAAATAAATTATTAAAATTATATGCCTCAATATTGTATAAAATAAATTAAATGTTTATCTATTGATTTTAAATAAGATAAGAACCATTTCAAATAAAAGGAAATGTTTTCTAAAAAAATATATTTTTTCTAAAAGGCTGTCTAATCACGCTTTGCTCAAATAATTTACAATTAATTTTTTTTAAAAAAAATTAACTTTATTTTACAAAAATAAATTTATTTTTTCAATATATGAATCATAATTATCTTTGGGTGATTTTTTGATAATTTTCTGAAAAGATATATTTTTTTTAATGAATAGTGAAAAATAACAGTTTTTATTAAGAATTTTTATTTCAATTAAAGTATTTAAAAAATTAAAATTTTTTTTAAGAATTTATTAAAAGTAAAATTAATTAAATTATATATCTATAAATCCGATTTAGGAAATTAGAATCAATTTCATATGGAATTTTGATATATTATCTTTGTAAACTTTTGAACATTTTCTCTTTAAAAACAAGATTTCCAATCCCATATATAGGATTAATTTTAAATTAAATTTCTTAATTCTATAATTAGAATTTGGAAAATTAGATTAAATATTATTAATCATAATTATTTATAATTTCAAATTATTTTTTTACCATAATTAATAGTAAAAAGAGTAAAAATTATTTATCGTGGTTAAGGTAAAAATATGTTTATAGGGGGTTAAAATAAAAATATAAAGGCTAAAAATGATCAAAAACTTATAAAAAACCGTTTTATATACATATTTAGACCTTATATATTATAGGTTATATAAAGGCAATTTTTGGAGCCTTTTGTCTTGTAAAAAATGTGGGTATGCCTTTTTATTTTCAAAAATAACAAGTGTGTCACTCACCTCACTTTTAAAAGGACACCCCTCCTCCTCTCCTCTTCACACATCCTAAACTCATTATTTCAGATAATTACTTCCCAAATAACTTTATTACTTCCATAATATGATCATAGAATCCTTATTTTGGTCATAAATACAACCTAGGATGGTTTTTTGTGCAAACCAAAAGAAGTTGTCTGAAGAAGAGGTAACATCCCTAACCGATAATTTTATTGTCTTTCTTTCTCCCCCTTCTTCAATTATTATTAAAAAATTATGATATAATAACCAAATCATATTAAATATAATAATATATATTTAGGTTAATTTAATTACCTATATCAATATCTTCTTTCATAAAATTGGTTATGAAATCATCATTTGTTTGTAAGGTGAACTACCGCCTCGTGAATCGATGTTATTAATTTTCCATCACCACCTTTCAAGGATGGAGTTAATGATAGATTTAAAATATTTATATTATATTTATTATATTATTGTACTTTTTCAATTATCATATCTCATATACCTTCTTATTTTACATTTCATGAGGGATTCAATAATGTTGCTCATGTGTACGGCGGACTACCACCTCATGAAATGATGTGATTCGTTTTTCAATTTCGCTTTTCATGGAAGGTAGTAAGGATAAAATTCAATGAATATATGTGATAATTATTATATAACCACAAATTATGAAATATAATATCACATCTAACTTCTTAAATTCTAATCAATTATAAGATGATAATGTCTCACATGCGTATGTGTGGACTATAGCCTCCATGTAGCGATGTGAAATGTTTTTAATTTTATTTTTAAAATTATTGTAATAAGGATGGATTTTATTAAGTTACAAGATATGTATAAAATAATTATTATTATTTACATATTTATTGATATTTATTTTCCTTTCATTTCATCCATCAAGAAAAATGGAAATAGTGTTCATGCATACGTACGGCCTACCATCTCCAAGAATGGTGTAACCATTTTATATCCCTAAATTTTATAGATTAATCTAATTAAATATATAGTGAGTAAAAATGTACTAACATATCAAATAATTTTTTTATTGATATGTACGGATACGCTATATGGAATTATTATGTTCTCAATGAAAATAAGTTTTGTATTTTATGTTTTTTATTATTATAATAATTTAAATTATGTATCCCATTTACCAAGATGAATAAACTATTTGGACATTTTGGATTTGATAACTTGTATATTATTAAAATATAATAAATTATAAATATTCTTCAAGCTAATGGGTTTGGGTTTTCTATATCAACCATTCTTATACTCCCACAAGTGTGAAACCAGTTGTTAATTAGGAATATTTTTCATACATTAGGTATCGATTGAGTTAATACCCAAAACATATTTTTAGTGTTATTTTCTATAGGTACATCTATTCAAAATTCTGAATAAAATTTTATTATCCATAAAGGGGTGTAATTTCTTATAAAAACACACAATATATACTTTACCAAAATTTAAGGATGTTATCATATATCATTAGACTTATCCTTAAGACTTATCCTGAGGGTTTGTATTAATTTTCTCCTATCCTAATCAAAAAAATGAAAAAACTAATACTAAGAAATAAATAAGCACTTCTTTTATACCAATTGAGGTGACCCAGATCTACACTCTCGGGTCTAATTCGACAAACACATACTTTTACAAATTAACTTTGACACTATGTGAGATTATCCGAACTAAATTTTCACTAATTTCATATCAATATTACATCCAAAAATAATCTCACAAAACATGGTTAACCTTTTGGTTTAGTGTATTTGAGGACTAGTTATATGAGGAATGAAATATTTTCATATATTTTATTATAAAATTAAATGTTTATTATCCCACCATAGTGTTATTTTATTGGGAAATTATCATTTTTTTAGATATTTGATGTATTTTGATCTTAAATTAAAAAATGGCATAATTTGGAAATTTTAACTGCTTTTAGTCACTTCTGTATTTTGGTTAAATCTTTTACTGTATTGATCCAAATCGAGTGATCTTTTTTTAGGCTTAATATGACCATGGGATATATATTTTTTAAATGGACTATGTCTTAATTTAGAGATATGGAGGCCCAAATAAATAATTCTTTGTGGAAATTTTTTCTTCCTGTCACAGTGGACACCACCTTCATAATTGAGGCATGACATAGGCTATTGGACTCCATATGCATTTATTACACCTAGATATGGAATAGGACTCATAGGATTGATTTCATAATGAGTTCAAGGGAAATTTCACATATTAATGTAGTCTTTGGGAGGTTATGACTACTGTAATATGAAATGTATCTTCAAGCAGAAATGATTTCATTAAGTAATTAAATTATATCTATTGAAAAACACATCCAAAATTTTTGGAATTTGTGGAGGGACATACATGAAATTTTAGAACATCTTTCATGAAGAATTCAACATGTGAATACATTTTATTAAAGGTCATTATTGCATAGTATGTTGAAGAATTGTAATTTGATGAGTCACATGGACAGATTAAATGTCTTAGAGTAAAACGACTATAACACGTTCGTTTGGTGGTAAATGAATCTGAAATGTTTATTGTAACCTCATTAGAAATTAGTGAACAATTTCTATGAATAAACCTATTATAAATTCATCCATTTAATAGGAAACCACACACAAAATATTTTTTATGATAATTATGGAGAGAATTATTTCACCCATATCCCTATATGTATGTATCTCTTCTTTGATTTCAAGATATAGCCATTTTCAGGGGATAAGGTGGAGTTTAATTTCATTAAGAGTTTCTAATATTTTCAATATATATTTATGTATAATTTCTTCTTCTTCTTTATATTTCGCTTCTTCTCCAATTTATTTTATTTTACATGTTTCTTCTATCATGCTTTATTTTAACTCCATGTTTGTAGAGAACTAACCCTCACTGTTGTTTGAGGTGGGGGGAAGTGGTGGTATTTGAATTTATTTTGATTTTATGATTTTTCATGTTTTATTCTAAGATTTCACCAGTGGTTAAATTGATTGTGGTGAGTGGTCTCCCCATATTATCTAATATTGTTTTTTTCCTCTCATATAATCATTTTTCTTCTCATTGATATCTAATTCATTCAAACAGTGAAGTTTGGATTAGGTGTTTATGTGTAAGATATTACTCTCAAATGAAGAGGTCATGGTGTTTGGTAATACCATACAAATGATAGGGTGTAGAGTGAAAGCACTGTATCTCTATATTTAGTAAATAATGAGTAAATATTTTGGAAACCAATGATAACACAACCATGAAATCCTGAGAATAACAGCTTTCTTACATGAAACTATTTGTGTCTTTTATCCATTTTCTTATTGTTTTGTATTTTTATATATTTATATATTTATATTATATTTATATTTCAGGAATTTAAAATCCCCCAATCTATATTACATTAATAGTATTATAATTTTTAGAAAATGATAGTCATAATTGAAAACATTTGGGAGTGTGAACGGCCTCCTCAAGATTTAAACCCTAGGGTGTTCACTCTATATCACACTCATATGTAAATAAAACATTAAATAGGGTAAAACGACTAAATATTATATCATTAGTTAGTGTTGTTTTCATGGATTTCAAGTTCTTATGCACACTATTATTTCCTAAAAACCAAAAAAAATCTAATATTTCAAAAACATAAAAAACTAATTTCATTTCATATCTTATTTTTCTTCAGCCAAGATGTATTTTTATGGTGATTACTATAATTATTTTTCTATTGAAAACATTTATGGTGAGACTATTAGGGAATAGATATTGAATATTCAAATGGAAAAAATTCCTTGATGCTTCAAAATAATTTTAAAGTTCTTGAAAAAGAAAGAATGATGGTTGTATCGCTGGCCATCGAAGCTGAATAAGTAAAAGTATAATGGATAGAATGAAAATAAAGAAAATATAAGGAAAAATAAATTCATATTCCACCTACCTTTAAAGATGAAATTTTTGAGGTTGTAGAAGGACATGAAGATCAACTTCCCTCTCCATAAAATGAATTCCCAGTTTCCCTGCTTAAGGAAAAAGAGTTTGAAGCTGAAATTTTTAAGAGAGATTTAATTTCTGATACTTATTTTTTTTCAAATTTAATTAATTATGAATTGGAAACTAATATAAATTATTATGATTTTATAAATTAAGCACCATTACTATAGGACTTGGATGAATAACATGAAGAAGATATTTGTGTTGAGGAGAAAAGGGAAGACCCGGTCAAGTTATACATTGGTGAAAACAAGGATGGTGGCATAAAAGAAAAAACAACTAAGGAATTTATTTATGAACCCAAATCAAATGATGATATGCATCATATTCTACAAATTTCACCACTAGTGGGTGCTAATCCTCCATATGAACAAAATAGGGAGCACCCCTATATTCTTTTCCCTCCCCCTCCTAATATCATATTTACTTTTTTATCTATTCTAGGGGCTGAAATAATTTTTTTCATTGGGTTTTCTCACTTATATCATATAATTATGGATGTATATAAAACAATGTGGTGGTTTCTAATAAATAAACCCCATCCACTATCGGATTGGGTTTAAACCACTTCAACTGACTAACTATGGGCAGTAAAATCCCGGCACCCACATGTGGGTCCAAACCATGTTATATCCTCTTTTCCCTTCTTATTTAATTTTCCTTATTTTTGTTATATTTTATTTATTTATTTATTTATAGATCAAGTGTAATTTTCTAGTATCTTAACTCATTGATTCCATTTGAAAATAATTTTTGGTTGTAACTTTCCTTCTATTTATTTTTTCTACCCTTATATTTATTTTTTGTTGAGCTGAAATGAGGGTTAATTAAATATAAGTTTGTCAGAGTGTCACTGTGTTAATTATTATTGTGTGATTTTTTACTTTTTTCATATTTTTAGGAACCATGATATTCTTTGAATATTTAATCATTTTCACACATTAATTGATTTTGACAAAATTGGAATGATTTTTGAATAAAATGGATTTTAAATGATTGTTGATGTGATAAAAGTTTTTCTTTAATTGGATTTTCAATCAGTTTTTATGCCTTTGATCAATTTTATAAATCCATGACCATAAATAATTGAATAAAAATATATTTCATATCCTGTGAAGTTTTCTGTACCATTTTGATATATTCTTTCTAAAACCCACACTTTCTTGAGGGAAACATAGATTTTGTGTGAGAACCTGAATTTGTGACTTTTCTATTTCAAAGATTTGGACTTAAGGGAATGTTTTAAACATGATTGAGGAATATATTTGTCTATACAAATTTTAAATTAAGACCTAACTTTACATAAATAATTTTTTATCTCTTAGATTCCATGAATTGTATTATAGGTTTAAGATACATTACATGACGATTTTTCCTTATCTACCTATACTCTTGGTATTTGTGCATGTATATTTCAAGTTTGAGTATAAAGGAAGGAAATTAATGTGATTTATTTGGGATTAGTTTCATTTTTTGTTGGTGTGAGGTGTGTTTCAGAATTTTTTGCAATATAAAATGTGAAAATTAGGCTTGACTCATCATTTTATTGTGTTTTATTTGTTTCATCTGGTTCTCCTCCAAAAAACAGAAAATGAAAAAAATGGATATGATCTTGAATTCATCATTGTAACTTATTTTATAGATCATGTACCTCCTAAAACTAATGTTCGTAAATTTACATTCATTCATTGTATTCAGTTTTTATCTCATCCTCCATTAAAAAATGAAAACAAAATAAAGTTGTGCCTTTTTAGAGCTTTAAAAAAAGAAAAAAAATGGGGGGAACTAGGATGATATAATTAAGTATAATAATTTATGGAATCATGAACCATTCAAAAAAGTTCGGTGTTTTATTTCTCATTTACAAGGGGAATTTAGTTACTTTTATCTTATTTTTTAACTTTATTATTCATGCATTGTACTTAAGTGTCGAACCTCCTCTTTATAGCCTTAAATGTTTTAATGATTTTAACCACAAACCGTAAGCCACAAAATTAACCTGGAAAAATTCATCATTATTGAAAATATATTCTTGTTTCACTCTATTAAGAGATGATAATTTTCACAAGCCTTTGGCGATACATGCATTTTTCAAGTATGAGTATAACTCTAGATTAAATTTCTCTTGAGTGAAGAGTGACATAAATTTAAATGTGAGGTAGGTTGTGATTTGGCCATGGATAGATTTATGAGTTTTAACAAATTTAAATTTTAGGAATGAAAAGAAATGTAATTTTTTCCATATATGATACTTAATGGAATTTTATTTTGGAAAATATCATGGATGTTTTCTCTATATTAATTGTTGTGTTGATTTTGATTTGAATTTATAATGATTGCCCATGAGTGTAATGGTTAAGTGTGGGGGAGTTATGAAGCCTATATTTTCATATATTTTCTTTAGTAATTCAATGTTTTTAATCCCATAACAGTGTTATTTTATGGGAAATTTGCATTTTTTTAATTTTTTGAAGTATTTTGAGCTTAAATGAAAAAACAGAATAATTCTATAATTTTAGCTACTTTTAATCACTTCTATATTTTGGTCATATAAATTACTGTATAGATCCAAATTGCTTTATCCTTTTTTTTAGTCTTTTGATGACTATGGGTTACATATTTTTCAACTGTTCCAAGTTTTTAGTCATATATATGGAGGTACAAATATATAATTCATTGTGGAAAGTTGTTCTGCCATCAAAGTGGACCCCCAGCTCCATAATTGAGAGATAAATTAGGTTTCATGACTCTATATGAATTGATTTTACCTAGATAAAGAATATGACCCAAAGTATCTAGTTCATGATGTGTTTCAAGTGAAGTTTCACTCATTAAGGTTGTCTTTGGGAAGTTATAAATGGTAGAAAATGAAAGGTCTCTTTTGGGAGAAACTGTTCCATTCAATATGTAAATAATATATTTTAAAAAATGAGTCCAAAATGATTTAATGTTTGTGGAGGGACTCTAATGGAGTTTTTTACATATTTAATGAATCATTCCATGCGTTAATCTATGGATTCAAGGTCACTATTTCATGGTAAGTTGAAGAATTTATATTTGATTAGTCACATAGATAGATTAAATGTCTCTGAGTAAAATGTCCATAACTCTTTCTTCTGGTGGTTAATGATTCTAAACATTTCAAATTGAACGCACAAGACATTATGGAACAACATTTATGAAGAAACATATTAAAAATTAGTCCATTTAATGTAAAATCCTTGCTAAATCGCTTGGAGGATTATTTTAGAGATAATTCTTTCACCTTATATCCCTATATATATGTATCTTATCTTCCATTTCAAGATATATCCATTTTCAAGGGATAAGGTGGAGTTTAATTTTTATAGTAGTTTTTAATATTTTTAATATATATTATTGTATATTTTCTTCTTCTTCTGTTTATTTATCTTATTCTCATATTTATTTTATTTTATGTGTTTTTTCCACCTTGCTTCTTTTTAACTCCATGTTTGTGGAGAACTAACCCTCACTATTGTTTGAGGGGGTAAGTGGTGGTATTGGAGTTTATTTAGATTTAGTGATTCATGATTTATTCTAATATTTCATTAGTGGTAAAATTGATTATGGTGAGTGGTCACCCCATATTATCTACTATTGTTTTCTTCCCCCTCATTTAATTATTTTCCTTCTCATTGATATCTAAGTCATTCAAACTGTGGATTTTGGATTAGTTTTTGATGTGGAAGATATTTCCTCTATATGTAGAAGTCTTAGTGTAGAGTAATACCATCCAAATGAGTTTATGTATAGTAAAAGGTCAAGATCTCTAATTTTTTTAAAATAATGAGGAAATATTTTGAAAAACAATGATAACACAACCATAAAACCCTAAGAACAATAGTTTTCTTCCACTAACTTCTTTATGTCTTTTCTCCCTTTTCGTAATGCTTTTTATTTTCATATATTTATATATTTATATTGTATTTATATTTCATGAATTTAAAATCCCCCCAATATATATTAGTTTAATAATATTATATTAGTTAGAAAATAATAATGATAATGGAAAAAGATTGTAAGTATAAGAAGCCTCCTCGAAAGATTCACCCTAGGGTGTGCACTCTATATTGAACTCATAGGTAAATAAAATATTGAATAGGGTAAAATAACTAAATATCTTATCATCACTATATAATCAATTTATTTTACAATACATGTGAAAATTTCTCTATAATATAACTCTTATAGACTCACTTCTAGACTTCCCACAAGTTATAATTATCTTCATAATATAGGGAAAGTAAATATTAGAAAGGGTTGAGGTCAAAAACATTGTAAAGTAAAACTTATCAACATTTAATAATGGGTTAGATCATAAAAATATGAGTGAAAATGGGAATGGGATAAATTTATTATTAAAAACATTAAATAATAGGATTTATCCATAAATTGTGATATAAAGACATGTAATCTCAAATGAACTACCATATACTCGAGAAAAAGAGTGTGGAATCATGATATGATAAACATGATCCATTGAAAATAATAATAGGGATAATATTATGACATAATCACTTGGAATAAACCTAATTATATAAATTATATGACCAAACTACCCACTAAGACATTCATCACATAGATGGATTGACCCAATCACATATATACCAACTAGGTTTTGGAATAATACTTTTATATACCCTTAGGTTTGGGTTAAAACCTATAATGTACTCTTTTTCTTGGTATAAATCCTTATGTTTACCCATTTTCTTGAGATAAATTCCCTCATGTACCCTTGATCTTGGTTTAACATGTATACCCTTTAACTATGATAAATAATCTCATGTATCATTTGGATTGGCATAAATCCACTCATGTACCCTTTGGATTGGGATAAATCCTCCTCAATTCCCTTTTGGGATCACGAGATATAAACATTACCAGTGCATTGAAGGGTGATATAGGACACTACATGTCATCATCAAAACCACTGAGTTTCATAAGAAATCAATTGAATCATAAATAACCCATGTAAAGAAAATGGGTTTAAAATCCCTTTCAAATGAAATCGTATAAGGAAAAATTTCATAATTATATCAATAAACAAGATAAACCCATGGAATATAATAGTTAACCAAATAAATTCAGAAACATTATAGAAATATACCCTTTATTCAATAAAATAAATAGTATGGTTTTTTACACAGTATTGATAAATATTATGTGGTTTATTTAATAACATACCCAATAAATTTATGAATAGAATCTAGGTGAACACACTAAAATAAAAGGAATCAATAATAGGTTATTCATAGAGGAAATGCTTTAAAAGAAATATTATAGTTATACACTGAAGATAATTAGGTAAGAAAAAGGAAATGATATATCATTTCTCTTATAGAGATTGAAAATTTATCATTTTTGAAAATATAGGTAAATAAATAGTGTGTAAATAAAGTATACTATTATAAGAATAGTAGAATATTACTTTGAAGATCATGATGAAAATGACAATTTTTCTATGAGAACCCCTTTAAATAAAACTCATATGACAGTAGAAAAATAATTTACATCATAAACTAATTAAACATGGGATTAAGTTTCAAAATTATAGGAAATATTATCTTATGAAAATGTTTATAAAATAATTTTATTTTCTTATTTTTATAAATAAAGTCTAAGATACAATGTCCTCGGTTTCTTTAAAAAATAATTTTTAAAGAAGGATGGAAATAAAACTTTTGAGACAAATTAAAAATTTACTTTTTATGAAATTTATAATAATGGAGTCTTAAAAAATATAAAATGGTTGTATAAATATAATGTTGGCTGGAAGAAAAAAAATTTGATTTTGAAAGAATGAAAAACCTTTTTCAAAATTTTAGAAATATGTTTCTTCAAAACCCACATCGTAAAAATAGTATTATATTTTCCATTTAAAAATAGTTTAAAATAATTATGATGAGAAAAGAAAATAATCCATATTAGAGTGCACAAAAAGAGAGGATAAATTTTATGGGAAGAAAAATATATACGAGGAGGAAAAGATCTATTCAAATAAAGGGTGTTTTTCTTCCAACCTCAAACATTTATTTGAGAAAATATTTCATCAATGAAGATGATATAGATTAAAATATATAAATTCACTTTATAAAAAGAAAAAAACAAAGGTAAAAGTAATTGGAAGAATAAAAGGGTATTAAAATATCATAATCAATTAAAGAATATATGAATTCAGGAAAAAAGAATTTTTTTCAAGAAAATAGTTACGGCTCAACTAACATTTAAATAAAAAAACTCTTAAATGAGAAAGGTCTTGAAATTGAACTTATAATACCATGTATAAAATCTGTTTCATGTTGAAATGAGTAAAATATTCATTATATATACCATATAAACCAAATAAGGCATGTAATACAAATTTTTCTTAAAGAAAGCGTTGGGACCAAGTTGGATGGAGAAGGAAGTAAGAAGAGTTTTCTATTACAGAGTATTTTCTTTTGTTGTCAAAGAAGATAAATCAATTCACATTGTAAAGGACTTGAAAATTGGAATATTCTTTGAGGATTTGTATTTCACAAATATCATAATTTAGGAGAAGTTGTAGTGCAAGCCTTATGATGGAAAGGGGGTGTAAAGGTGCTTCCAGTCAAATTCAGTTTTGATTGCAAGGAAAGATTCTAGTGGATGACAGTGAAGGTTCATTACCTTATGTTGAAAATATAAGGATGCTAAAGGTGTGTAATAAAAGACTATATATCACGATATATATGGTTCATGATGAAATAAGTTATTTTTTGAATATGTCATATGATAATAAAGCAGCATTGGTGTTCTTATCAAAGCATATTTTAAGGTGGTTTTGTTTCCCAGTGTTTTCCAAATTTTTAGGGCTGAAAATCGGGAGATGGAGAAATGTGATTTTGGTAAATAATGATTCGCACAAGTTTGAAGATTGATTGTTATTTTGGACTCAAGTGGAGTTCCATGATCCGAATATCAAAATCTGGAAAAGGAGGGGCATACGCGAAAGATTGGTTTTTGCATGCAAGATTGAAGGGAGTCTGGAATGTTGTGAACAAGGCATGATTTGAGGTCAAAAAATCAAAAAATGGAAAATGAATGAGGTTCATGAAAGATTCAAGTAGTATGTGAAAGATGAAGTTGGCAGGAAAGAGACTTGCGTGCCCAATGCGATGTCAAATGGGGTCCTGTGTGACACATCAATGTTTTTGCGTGTGAAGGTCAGCAAGGTCTATAAATAATAGGTGACCCCCTCACATTGAAAAAAACACTCGACACATAGAAAAATACTGAGCTCTGGGGAAAGGGAAAATTTTAAGTAAAGGGGAGTATGCAAAATAAATAGATTTGTGTGAAAGAAGAGTGTTGTGTGCAAGATTGAAGTTGAGCGCAAGAGGTGTTTCACGACAAAAGTCAAATCTTGCGCACGTGGCATAAAAGCTACGTGCAAGACACCTAAAAGGGTGCACAAAAGATTTGGATTCTTCGCATGTATTAAGTTGTACATAAGATAGTTCTTACTAGCATATGGGTAGGAAAGCGAAGCTTTTTACTTCAGAGATTACACATATTCAATTGTAAAGAAGCACTGAAATACTGTTATTCCTTATTTGTGCTAAGAGGGAGCACACAAACTTGAGGACTGTTTTTCAACTGCTACATGAGTGTGAGGGTATATCCATCTCATTGTATTCCACATCAAAGTTTATTTTTCTAATGTACTGTGTAGTGCTGGATTATTTTCATAACATACCAAGGACATAGCTACTCTTGTTGAGTAGTGAACCTTGTAAATCTAGTGTTCCTATGGTAGTGTTTGTTCAGTATGGAAAGAACTCTTTAACAGGAGGCAAAGGTTATTTCAAAAAGGGGAAACATAAAAGTAAAAGATATCACTGATTCACCCCTCCCCCTCTCAGTGATACTTGGATCCTAACGCGATAACTTCAGAAAGAAATTTTAGGTAACAAACCATGATGATAATAGAAACATTCGAATCAAAAACCCTTGAAGGATTTGATTTCAAATGAAACATTAAATACCATGAATCATGATCAAAAATATAAAAGGAGTATTATTTTAACCATTACAAATAAAACTTTGTGTATAATAATTATTATGTATAAAGGGATTGAAAATTGATATAGGAAACCCTTATTGTGGTCCTAATTCACTCCATGCATGCACCTAAATTTCTCAATAATCAAATTAAGTTTATTTTATACCTACTTAGTAAAATTATTAATATTTACTTAATTTAATAAGTACCATTTATAATCATAATCTATTTTCTAATTATATATTTTTTTATGTTTTTTATTTGTCGTGAAAATAGAATCAGTGTCGACTTATTTTAGTAGTTTTATTAATCGAAGATGATATTTTAATAATAAGATAAATACTTAATATATAATTTCCAAAACTATAAAAAAATTATTATTTTATAACTAACTTATAATAATGTTAGTGTTTATGTTCTAATATTCAAAAATGATAGTGTTTTATAATATAACTCGTGTATGTGGTTAAACCAACCCAAATCGGAACGCATTAAAACTCAATGGGTGAGTATGGTTAAGGAATTGTATAATATCATTCTAACATAATAATAATAATATTTTTTGAATAATATTTTAAGTGGTTTGGATAAATAACTAAAATAAATATGAAAATTTAAAAAAAATTATTTCATGGAGTCAATAGTCCGCACAATGCATAGTCATTGTTCTTTTGTTATTCTAATTGGTTGATAAGGAATAAATTATGGTTGTTCCATTAATATAATCACATTTAAGTATAATAATGATAATAATGTAATTATATTACTATGTTTAGGGTAGATTTGGATGATAAATATTAAGAGTAAAATGATGAGTTTTAATTAATACTCACTTTGGGACCTAAATTTTTTTCTTAAAAGTCACCTTGAAAATAAGGATATTATGATGACTAATTGAGACTCGAGTATTATGAACTTGAGAGAGGATTATAGTATGAGAAAATTGTTTTGGTTTTATGAGTAAATTTCAAGGAATGGTTCTATATTGAAGGAATGTAAGTTCCCCTTTTACAAATTAATAAAAAGAAACAAATGTGAACACCCAT
Organism: Viscum album; assembly: GCA_963277665.1. Classification (NCBI taxonomy): domain Eukaryota; kingdom Viridiplantae; phylum Streptophyta; class Magnoliopsida; order Santalales; family Viscaceae; genus Viscum; species Viscum album. The sequence continues at coordinate 807,365,696 of OY728155.1, forward strand.
TATTTTCCAATAATGGAATTAGACTATTCAACGTTAAAAGGCTCAAAAAATGGAAAATAAAGGATTTTGGTGTCTGAACACCCATTATTATTTTTATCTTGGTAACATATTTTTTCCTAAGTAATAGATTTTTTTATGAAAATATAAAATAATCCATCTTACCAAATTTAGGTGTGATTAACATAAATAATATAAACATAACTATTAAAATAAACAATCAATATATAGAAAACAATTATTTAGAAAAATGTTTTTTTACCATTTGGTGTTCTTAATATTATTTCATATTGATTTAAAATTGAATTAGTGATAATAAAGTTATATATATGTTTAAAAAGTATATTAAATTCATTTTATAGAAGATATTAATTTATTTTATTTCATAAAAATTATACAAAATTAATAAAACAATTATTTGAATATAATAGTTTTACCATTTTTTATGGTTATTAACTTTAACATTAGTAATCATACTTTTATTCCCAAAAATGATAATGATATTATAATATAAAAGAATCATGTTGATCGAAAATATGAAATCAATTTTGATAGATTTAATTTCTATAAGTGATGAAAACTAATTTTAATATAAGCGAATAAAAATAGTATCACGAGTAAAATGTTGCTCAAGTTTCAAAAATGTTAAACATTAGTTTTATAAATTAAATACAGTGTTTTTAAATTATTTATTTTAATAGATATTTTAATATAAAAAATTCTAAAAAAAATTATTCTTGCATCGAGGTAATTTCATAAAAGTTGGATTATTAGAAAAATCAATATTGCTTACTATTAACCAAAAAATCAATTATTTTATAAAAAAACTCAAAATTTAACATAAATATAATTTTATTATATGGAATTCAAAGAGGATATTCTTTTTATAAAATTAAAATTATAAAATTTATAAATTTATAATTTAAATTAAAAATTAAAAATTAAATATATGTAACTAAAAACTAGTTTTATTGAAAATGAATTTTTAAAACATCAAGTATTTGTAATCATATTTTGTATGAATTTATAACTAATTATATTATTTTTATCTGTCATAGGTTTTATTATTGTTGTTATTTTATTATATAATATTTCTTGGATTTTTATGATATGATGTTTCATGGGGAAAATCTATCAACACAGTGTCTATTTAATGGGAGAAATTATATAATAAAATCATGGATTATTATATTCTCCCCCCAATAAATAAATTGTTTCTTGATAATTTTAATTTTTACTCGCTAATGAAATTATGTGAGGGTAATATTAACATATTTATTTTTTAGGGTATAACTTTTAATATAATATTTTTATTACTTTATAGGGATATATAAATTTATTTGTCTTTCTTTAAATAAATTCATTTTTTATATAATCATATACTCAAGTATGTATATAACCTAATCATACATTCTCTAAAATATACCTCTTTAAAAACTATTTGAATATCTAAGACAATAATCCATTGTGAATTCATATATTCAATAAAGAATTTACTATATTTTAACCCTGAAATGTATTAACCACTTGTTCAAAAAGTAACACGCTCGTCAATATATATAATACTCCAAAAAATGAGATAAAATTAACCAAAAATATCAATGATCACCTTTTCATTAAATTAATATTAAATTATAATTCTATAAATACTATCTAACTCAATTTTATCAAAATCAATCAACCCTTTATTACCTTAACATTAAAAATATATTGAACATAAAAGTTATACATACCTCAATCATGTGTTCTCTAATAGTTATCTCCAAAAAAATATAACCTCATCGTAAAATCACTTGTTAGGGTTATTGATACCATTTAATATATGTTTCTTATATCATATTGAAAATTCATTTTATGAATAATAAAATAAGTAATTTTTCATAATGAATATTTTATTATATTTCAAAATAAAATTACATAGAAATACTATTAAAAAATAATATTACAAGTTAAAAAATAATACCAATTACTACAGTAAAGACTAGTACATGGATATAAAAACAAAATAACAGTGACTGTGCAAATGGTATACCCCATAATGTTGAAATCTCCAATGAATATTACACCTACCATGAAAAAAATTAGAAGAAAAATAAACATTAGTATTATAATATCCACTATCAAAGAAATAGTAAAAATAAATTGGGAATTAAGTAGTAAATGTTGATGTTTGGTGGTATATATATAGGATATAATCAGAAATGTGACCATTATGATATAACCATTACATTAATTTTGAGTGAACATTGGTTAATATGACTATTTGTTAATATGACCATTAGTTAATATTATAATTGAGAATTATGACATTTGGTAATAATGCTATCATTATAATTATTGTTTATAAAAGTTAATGACAAAAGATAATTATTGTAGAAGGGAGAAATTATTGTCTTAGCTAGTAGGATCATGAATTTTGAGGCCCATTTGTCATAACATGGGAGGGTGGTTGAATCATTAAGTTTTTCCCTTGACCAATCCCAAGAAAAAGTTTAATAAGTTAGTCTTGAATAGAATTTCATATGATAGAATTTCACATTAGTGGATATCACCACTAGGTTAATATTAGATGATTCATCCCATCAAACTACTACCATGGCACACCTTACCCTTAAAGTGTATACTGGTGTAATAAGGGGTTATGTATCAAGGCCTTAGTATCATAAAAGTATAATTTCAATTATATAAATGAAAAAACTTATTTCCTCAAATTTTATTTTAATTAATATTTTATTTAATAAAATATAAAATACACATAGAAATATGATGAATTTTAAAAATAGTTTTTTGGATATAAATAAAAAAATTGTATTTCAGAAAATATATAAACTCTTATAATAAATTCAATTGTTCCAAATTAAAATAATTTTCATGAAATACTTTTATAAAAAACTATTCATTTAAAAATAAATTATAATATAATTTTATAACTCCCTGGTAAAATTTTATAAGTGTTTGAATATTGAATATGTTGTAAAGACTATTAATTTTCAATAAATAAGGGTCTTTATTTCCAAGTTAAAATTCTCATATTTAGGAAATTATTTTTATAAAATGAACATTATATTTGAAATCATCATGTTGAAATTTGGTTAGGGTGAAATTTTAAGAATTTTCTAAAATATTTTTTCATTGGATAGTAAAAATAAAGTTTTGTATTTTTGGTATGTTTTATGACTTCATAAATATTTAATAATCGAAAAAAAATTGAATACACAATCAAAATTATATTTTTTTTATTAATATTGTGGATTTTAATTTATTTAAATGAATTTCCAAACCTATAAATTAATTTCCAAAGTGAAAAAGAGAAATTAAGATTTTAAAAACAATATTTTGTTAAAACTTTACTTTTCTATTTCCAAATTAATATTAAAAATGGATTTTAGTTATAATTAATTAAAATATTATAAAACATTATTTAAATGACTAAAACCATGAGAGAGAAATCATGGGTAATCCAATGGTATTTCATTTTCCAAAACTTATTTTTTTCAAAATATATATTTAGAAATTATTAAACAATTTATCATCTTTTACAATAAATATTAACCCATCCTATAATACCCATGGCTTTAGGTACATGTCACTTTATTCATGTATTTAAATTCTATATAATTGTTGAGTTGATTTTCTGGAGGTTATGATATGTTTGGCATGTTTTGGAGGCTTTTTAGGAGGTTTATGGTTTTTGGACAGTTAGTAGAAACATTGAACCATATCTAAGAAATATTACAAGAGAAGACAGTGGTAAATAGGTAGGAAGATGATCAGGACCAACCATGTGAGTGCCTGAGGGAAACCGTGAAAATTTAAATTGAGGTAAAAGCATGGTTGTAATGTGGTTTTTCAAACTGTGTGATCTAACTGTGCGAGGTGTTTCCTTAAGATAGTTTCACTACACTATTGGTGCATGGATTTCCAAATAGTATTTCTTAACCATGTGGCATATAGTTGTCCCTCTTAAATTTGTGTATTGAATTTGAATTAATCCCTTTAATCCTATTTAATCACTTATACTCTAAATATCTGGAAATATTTTTTCTCTTTAGGCATGAGAGATGATTCCCTTAGATCCAAAATAAATTCTTAGGTGAATAAAATCATGTTGGTGGCCTAGATTCATCAATAAGAACTCATTCTTCCATGTTATTCCTAGATCCATTGTTCTTATCCTATTTTAACCATGGATATAATCTTTTGACAATATATCTATGTTGTGTGATTTAAATCATGATGATTAATTATTCAATCTAGTGAAGGGAATATGAGTTGTGATTGATCTTAAAGTTATTTAGTGTTTTTATTTTTTTTCCCACCATTGTAAGGTCGGTTGATTATCTATTATCTACACATGACTTAGAAATTGAAGTATTAGTTTCCATTAAATGATTTTATTGATATTTTTTTTGAAATCCTTATTTTATTCTTGATGGAAACCCAGTGTGGTTATGGATTTGGAATTTGGGAAAATGGATGGATTCTTGGAAAAATCCCTTTTTTATAATTTTAAAATGATGATTTTAAAATTATGATTCAGTTTTTATGAATGTAAAGTGTTTTCTAAAATAATTTAAAGAATGAAAAGGTTTTCTGTGAAATTTTTTGGTTAGGGTTTTTGGAATACATGGTTGGTTCAAGTTCATTTTCATTATACGTTAACCTATGGAAGGGGTGTGTGACATTGTGGTACCTAGTATTGGTCACCTTGATACAAATTGGTGGATTAAAGAGAGACCACTCATGAATATGGTACTATCGTATAGAAATTCATGGTATGTGTGTAGAGACATGGTTATGGTTATTATAAAATAAATGATATGGGTTTTATGCTTGAAAATTTTTTCCTTGGAGAATTTTTATGTGTTCCATATAAATTATTTAAAATACATTTATAATGTTTTATAAAATTCTAATAACATGTTTTTTACTAGTGGGATGAGTTTGTAAGTCATTAGGTAAACCTTATTGATTTTAGAATCACCCCCCTTCTTCGAAACTTTTTTGTGTTTGTTGATTTCATCTATCGAGACATAGGTAAAGGAAATGTATCTTATTTCTTTAGTGATGATTCTTGATAACACGGTAATGGCATGTGTAGTTGGATCATGGAGAGGGTTGGGTTTTTGTGGTTGATGTCACAATAGAGTTTTGAGTTTAGTGATATTTTTTCTCTTTTATTATTCGTTTTGGTTTGTGATTGTACATTTATATAGTTTATTGGTCTGGTTATAATTTTAGTTTTATTTTGTACTAATGCATCATATAGAGTCTTGGTTTGTTATTTCTTATATAGTATGGATGTTTTATATTTCAAAATAAAAATCATCCCTGAAATGTTCTTCAGGAACATGGAATTTATTTATAGCCTTTTCTGTGTTTAATATGTCACCTAAAGTCTAATAGGACACCCATCACTACTCAATCCAATAAGGACGGTTGGGATGTTTCAAATGGTATCATCTTTGGTCGGTTCATATTTTTTAGAATAATTGGTGTCAGAATTTTTTTGGTTATGGAGTTGGAAATGGTATTATTTTATCTATTGGGATGGTAGTAAAGATATAAAATTATTGGAACTTGAAATGTAGATCATAAAAATACATAGATTAACTCTTTATGTTGAACTTCAATCTACCATGGTGATTGGGTACATAAGTGTTTGGAGACACTTCTAGGTGTTTTGTCATTACATTGTCATGGGTTTATCCAATGAGATTTTTTGGACATACATTGAAAGTAAGACTTATTAATAATACTACATTGTTTATTATGATTTTAATGGTTTATCAAATGGCTAAAAAGTGATGTTTTTTTAAAATAGTGAAAGTGGTTTTTTTTTAATATTGGTTGTAGTATTTTATAAAATGGTTGCAATGTTTATGATGGTTGAATTTTTGAAATCTATGTTGTTATATGTGTCTATTTATTAAATTGGAATTTATATGCCTTCAGTTTCTAATGAGTGAGACTAAATAGATTTTTTTTATTTATAGTGAATGGCATCTGATAGGCATTGTAGAAATCAACCAAAGGAAGATACTAAAAATGTGGTTGCACCAAATCCATAGGTCAACCCACATCTGGTCCAAATCATGGAATAGGTTTTTTAGCCCATTTAAAGGGTAAAAATAATGATGAATCTTAGTAATTACACCATTATATTTAGTTCCAAAAGTAGAATCCATCCATCTTTCAAGGGGATTCTGATCTAGAAAAAAGAAAATATCTGGTTGAATTGGATGAATTGAGTCTTCAATTTCCTTGAGACACCAGCAGATGTGAAAATAAATTTGGCAATGTATGTGTTGGATTATTTGTCACACTGATGGTGTGAATTAGTAGTTCTAGATAAATTGGACCAAGGTTGTATAGAAAAAAAACTAGTTTTCAAAAAATTCAATAAAACCCATTGGTATTTCTAACAACACTACTTTTTATGAAATATCAAATAATGGAGTCTTGAAAAATAAATAAATGTTATATAGAAAAAAATTGGATGAAAGGTAAAAAATGTGATTTTGTAAGGATGTAAAACCTTTTTTAAAATATTTTGAAACACCATTTTTGAAACCCCACATCATAAAAAGAGTATTATATTTTCCTTTTGAAAATAGGTTAAAATAATTATGAGGATCATAGAAAATAATTCATATTAGAGATCCCAAAATGATATGATAACTTTAGTGGGAAAGAAAATATGGATATATATGAAAAGATCTATTAGAAATAATGGGAGTTGGTTTTTCAAATGTTGAACTTTTTTTTGAGAAAGTACTTCATAAAATAAGATGATATCGATGAAAATAAATAACATACCTAGAAAAACCATAGAATATATCACAGAGAAAATGAATTGTAAGGATAAAAGGGGATAATAAAATAACAATCAATTACAAAATTTGTGACTAAAGGAGAAATAATTATAGTTGAGAAAACTATTGTAGCTTAGGTAACATTTAAATTGAAACCCATTAAATGATAGAGAAATTGAAATTAAACTTATAATACCATGAATGAATAAAATTTCATGTTGTAATTAATCAAATAGGAACCATAAACACCATATAAATATATTTATGTGTATAATAGAAATGTATATCAAGGAACATAATTTGAGATAATGGACCATTAAGATATTAGAAATTTTCAAATCAAGATCCCTTGAAGGATGTGAATTCAAATGAAACATTAATTACCATTAATAGTGAGGGATTCATGATTAAAAATATTAAAGTTGTAGTAGTTTAACCATTCCAAATAAAACATGGTGTATAATAAGAATTATGTCTCGTGTTAGGATCAAGTTGGGTTATAGTCCTTCCACCACAATATTGTCCTCTTTGGCTCACAACCTCACATTTTATTCTTCAGTATGGATCACTATCCAAAAGGGATATCACTAAAACCTACCATCTTTAAAAATGTCTTGTGATGGGGATTATGTATCATGGGAATTATATTTCAATCCCAAGACCCCTTAATGATCAATGTGGGGCTTGGCTCAAATGTGTCACATTGTGACATGCACTAGTCATTTCATGAAACCTTACTTCCAGTATCCCTTTACCCTTAGGGAATAAACTATATTTGAATTGTGACCCAATAATATCCTCATTAGTTCTTTCCTTAATAATAAAATGTTTCCCTCAAATCTCTAATACCATTTGTTAAGATAAATTGGGGAATAATACCCACCACCATAATATTTTAATCTTTGTCCCACTACCATATAGTCTTGTTCTTCAACAGGGCTCACTACCCATAAGGGGGGCTCGCTTCCACCTCTCATCTCTAAAAAGGACTTTTATGGGTAGGAGGTCTCATGGGACTTATATTACACATCAAATACTACTCTAGACCTGGTGTGGGAATCATCTCAAAGTCCTTACGGTGTGACACTCACTGGTCATGTCATAATACCCTTCAACCAGCAACCCTTAACCCCTAGGGTATAAACTTCATTCTAATTGGGAATAAATATGAAAAAACACTGAATTTAACCATCATGTCTGATCTAGAATGTCACTTGACATCATTCACACCACCCCATATACAAGAGGTTGTCGACTAGCATCGAGGGTCTATGTCCATCAGTGAGGATATAATATATTCAGTATCATGTCATGGAAAAAATAAAAATAAATTCTATAATATATAAAATTTGATTACATGTTGAAATATAAATATGGAATACCTGTCATATAAATAAATATCTCCAAATGTGGTTATCCAAATAGAGTATCAAGTGCAGATAAATAAATAAACAAACAAACAATGGTGGGGTCCTTAAGAATCTAACCCTCTCCACTCCAAATCTATGATCCTCTACTTAACCTTCCACCATAGGTCCCTTTCCCTTCATCTAATCTCTAGCCATGAAATCTATAATTGAAACAAAATTCTCGAGTAGGGTGTGAGTAAAAGACTCATTAGGACACCACAAATGTGTCCTAAATAAAGTGTTTTCAAGTAAAAAAAGTGTATTACATAATTATAATAGATGTGTAATGATCATAAACACAAAAATCAAAGCCGATAAGTCCTAATCTAACCCAGACACGCCAACCCTTGGTTGTACCTACTTCAAGTACTTTCTAGAAGGATAATCAAGGTGTCAAAAGTAATCATGGATTAGTCATAAGGATAATGAATCGGGATGTTCAGCATCGTGTTATCATGCATCTCGACATAAAATATTCTTTAAGGTAGTCATGTTATCAGTATCCACCATGCATCGAGAGCTACTTGGAATTCACTAGGCACCAAGAAGCATGCCCCTTGGGATCTACTAGACATTGAGTGCATCACACAACATCTATGAAGCATCATCATCATTTCAAGTCTTATTTTCTCCCCCTATAAGGGATAAACATTTCATGATAGTCCACCAAATTTGGGACCTAATAACAATAACAAAAAATCACACATAACATGGAAGGATACATGATCAAAAATATCACATCGTAATAATTAAATTCTCACATACAGTACATTTTATCCACATCAAACATGAATAATAGGACATGAAGTACTCATGGAAACAAGTGTCGTATAAGGTTCATAGGGCTACACACATACCAGTATGTGATTATATTCAGGAATGGTCATAAAATATTCCTACACAACAATCATATTAAGGAAAAATGTGTAACAAAATCCCAAAAATGTACGTAAAATCCTACCACAAAATTCGTCAACATCAACGGTATGGATGAACCACCCTTTGTGGTTTAAAAGCTAGACTAAAAACCTCAATAGTCAAGAACACCTCCTTGTGGGCCTTATTATCATATATTTTAACACATAAATGCTTGAGATTCATTAAATTCTTCAATAACCAAACCCAACTATTTTCTTTATAAAAGAAATAAAATTTCACTTTTGATGATATTTTCTCTTTCCTAAACAATTTTTGAATTATCATTTTATGTTAATACATGTGTAAGTAGTCTTTCCCTCAAGAATTACTATTTTATGATAATTTATTATAAATTAACCGTTTATTATTATATTTTGATAATTTATTATAAATTATCATTTTATAATTATCTCTTGACAATTTATTATGAATTATCCTTTTAAAATAAAAACTATCCTTAGATAAATTTCACATAAATTATGTTTTGATAATTTAATATCTTCTCCATGTGATAACTTCTTTATAACTATCCTTGGATAATTTTTAAAATTGTCTTCTAATAAATTTTCATCATTACAAATTATCCTTCTATAATAATATTACAAAAAAATCATACATTGTCCTTTTTTAATTAATAAATTTTCTTTTGATAATTTTTTTTAGAAGATTATCCTTTGATAAAAATTATTATCCCAGATAATTTAGGTTATATCATTTAATTTAATTTCAACTATTTTCCATAATTAAAAATATGAAAAATAATAAAATAATTAAATAAGAAAATAAGAAAATAAAACAAACTGACATATCTTCCTCCCATCAGGCATGGTGCATAGGAATAAATCAGAGGAATATGTGTTCCCAAACCTAGAAATGGGGAACCAGGGTTAGATTGACAGCTTCATAAAACATGTGTAAGGAATATTTGAGGTCTCTCAGACATAATGGGTAGATCCAACCCAGAAGAAATAAGGATTAATCTATTTAAAAAATCCCCAAATTCATTCATGGCCCCAATTTAAGAAATCCCAATTTAATTTGAGATTAAATAGAAAATTCATTGAGGTGACTTTAATTTCACCAATTTAATGTGTTTCTGAATTTTTTGGGTCAAAACATTTTCAAATCTAAACTTTCAAATGAGAACTTCATGAATAAATGGTGTTTTCATGTATGCATGGAGAAGATGAAAAATAAATATGAATTTAATAATTAAATTAATAAAAATATAATAAAAAGGGGTAAAATAAATTACCCTCATATGCAATGTTACCAAACACCAAAAGCACACAAAGGTTATGTCATACATATTGTAATGCCTGCATTATGGACCTAATGTTGGTCACAAATTTTCCATTTAAAACATTATTTTGGAGATATTCAATTATGTTGGAAAAAATGAACACATGTAATATAATATATTTACCCTATATGCGATCTAACAAAAAACCTAATGTGAATAATAGTTATATTGCGGCTAGGGTAAAACTCATGTTCAAGATTTAATGGAATTCTCTAATTTCAAAAATGACACACCATTTGACAGATATTCCATTATTTAAAAAAACTTCTTGTGCATGATATAAAATATTTAATATTTTTATTATATCAATACTGAGACTCTACCAACCTCGAAATATTATTCTAACTCCACACCTAAATCTAAAAATATTATATAGAATATTCTAAAGTGTTGATAAGGTTTTTACCCTTATGTAAATCTTTTAAACCATTAATAAAGTTTTTTTAAAAAAATTTACATTTTCACATAAAAATAATCATAAATTATTAGAAAAAATGGGGTTTTATTAACCTTAAAAATTGAGGATATTATAATTATCCCCCTCTATCTACTTCTCTTCCGTAAGAATTAACTCTAGCAGTATTTCTTGAATAACATAGGCCACTGATATCAAACATCCACTACTATAAATAGGTCTTTTAAAAGAGATAAAAATCACCTTTAACGGTGCTAGAAAAAAGCTATTAATCGCGAAAAATATAAGGGGCTCCTTTAATAGTGCTAAAAAGGCACTGATAAAGGCCTCCTTTATCAGTGCTATTTTGAGCAATGATAAAGGCATCTTTTATTAGCGCTATTTTGAGCACTGATAAATGCCCCCTTTATCAGCGCTCAATTAGTTCTGATAAAAGCCAAGTTTCCTGAGCAAACCCAACACATGCATAGAACCTGTACACCTGAGACATCACCTGCACACAAAATAGCTGCACAAAACAACACCTACACACAAAAAAAGCATATAAGAACAAAATAGTATGCATAAGAATTTCACAAACAATGTTATATACATGTACTTGAAATCATGAATACAAAAAAACAGACTTTTATATAAATTTCAAACAATGTTTTATACGGTTACAATTACAATTATCCAAAAAATAGTTAAAAACATTAATGTTTCATCCTTTTTGCATCTTTGACCTCCTCCCAAAAATTGTCGTCCATGGTATTAGTTTCCGAACAAAGCATCTCAACTCAAGAAAAAAATCCCAACTATATAATAAACCGAATATTATGTTAGTAATATAGTAATGAAATAAATTAAACTTTAATATGAAAGAATACATTTATAAAATGTCAACTTTTAATAAAAAAGACACATTTGGGTAGGTAGGGGCCATAATACTAGATTATACTTGATATCGGACCTTGATATGGGTAGGTAAGCAGACATGATAAGCTACTAGAGTAATGAAAAGTAAAAAATTCCACAAAGTACAACAATTAATGATTTGAGCAGTTTCATAGTGTTTAGAATTTCCCTATTTCTCTTATTAGTCCTATTAGATGAAGGAACTTCAAAAGATAACTTGAGGGGCCGAAGTTGGTACTAATGGAGGCACAAATGGTGTTTCCTTTGGATCAGAAACAACCAAATCCATGAGCTCTATTTGACTTGGACAACACTTATCATCAGCCTCTCAGTCACTTTCTGAACCAACTTTGGCCACCGTGTCTTTGGGAAAGTAAACTAGAGTGGTGGGAGGTGACCAAATTTTACCATCCTCTTCAAATATACAAGAGAAAAGGAAGTATTATCCCCCACAATGATGGAAACCACCGAGATGGTCCCTCCCCCAATGGAGGGGAGGGACCACTGTCATCCTCTAAAAGAGTGATGGCCTCTTTCTCCCCCTTCTCCAAACCTGGTCTCTTTATGCCTTTCCTGCAGAGCTTTCAGTTCTCTAAGGTTCCCAAGATCTATGTAGGGAAACCTAATCTGCCTTTATTGATTTAGGAGTTCAAAGATGCCTCGGTTCTCCTCAATCAGACCTCAGTAGCGCATTTCCCATAGATAATACCATCGTTGGACTCCTTTTATAGGTTTTTTTTATTCTTGAGATCTATGAGAGAGGGCGATGGTGGGTCTGCTCAACAACAGATGCATTTTAATCCATTTCATGTTAGAGTACATCTTAATCAAAGCTTGGTCTAGTGATACTCATAGCTATAATGGGTACTACTTCCTCCTCCAAATATGGTGTTATGACTTTCATATAAAGTAGGACTCCCCTTCAGTGGCGATCTAGGTGAGTTTCCCTAATCTTCCCCTTCCTTTTCAAAATCCTTCTATCATTAGGATGCTTGGGAACCTCGTATGGAGGTATTTATCTTCTGATCACTGAACCTCTACTGTGTTCCATCCTATTAATCCCTGTTTGTTCATGGAAGTGGATACCTTGAGGAAGCCTCTAGAGTTTTTTTGGATTACCATAGCAGAAGAATACTGGTATAGACAGCAGGTCGTGTATGATTTGTGCACTAACTTATGTTCCAGTTGCAAGCGTTTGGGACACTCATCAGTGACATGTAGACTTGGGTTTGGACACTGGATTTATGATAATAAGAATATGGTCCCATGTGAGGTTTTTGTTCATGAAATCCCCTTGGGGGACTATTTCAGTGGCCAAAATACATAGGGTAAATTGGTTACTCCTGATCAATCTCACATCCAGGGTACTGGGAGTATAAGTTTGTAGGAGGCAAGCATGGGTGTCTAAGTAAGGAGTGGGGAGACCTATTGGCACTGAGGCATTTTAGTGTACTGCAGGGGATTTAGGGGATGGCTCTTATTATGGTTCTAACCTTAATGTAGGTGTGGAGAGCTCAGACTCTCAGTATCCCTCTCAAGGAAGGGATTTCCAACTAGATAGAAATATTAATACAGTTGTGGAACACATTGTCTATCCAGTTTATGAGCCTCTATGTGAAGAATTCATGGTTCCAAAGACAACTTTGGTTTCTCATAGAAGGAGGTCCACATGGACAATATAATTATGTTTCCCAGTTAGGAGGATGAACCTCCAGGGAAAAAATTGCAGGAGGTGGCTTTACTGACTACTGCAGTGCCTACACATGAAAAAGGGATGCTCGAGGAGGGGAGTGTGGTAGAGCCTCTTGGAATGATAGAGGCGCACTGGTTATCTATAGCAGTGTATCAACCTGGAAAAAGGTGTTGTGATGAGGGTAGTGTCTTAGGCCCCTTGGACCCAAACATTTTCTGTTCAAAACCCCCATCCTACCTAAAGGCTCCGTGTATGGTGAAGAACAGGCAGATCCCCAGTGACCTAGGAAACTGTTTTGGGCCGAGGCCCCCCACGGAAGGCCCGACGGTTGAGTTGAGTGACTGTTTTGATAGTCTGTCTATTCAAGGTCAATCTATGTCTCATGAGGATGATGATTCAGGTGATGATAGTTAGAGCCAACTCTCAATAGATAGTTGGGATTGTTTCTAAGGGAAATATCCTAACATCCCTAAAAGGAAGAAGGGACAAAAGGGCAGTGTGACCCCAGGAAATGAATTGTGGTCCAGGGGAAAACCCAAGGGATGTAAATACTATTCTTACTTTCCAAAACCAATGGAAACTAGGTAATCCAAGAAATGTGGGAGCAAAGAATGCAAAGACCAGAAAGACGAGGAAAGTGGTGATCCAAGAAGAGATCAAGAAGTGATGTAAGAAGAGGTAGGGGAGTTCCTAAAGATCGTATTCCACTCCAAGGAAGAAATTATTGAAAAATTACTTTGGCCTAACTCATAAAATGAGGATATTGTAAGAATTTAGGAAAGAAGGTTGAAAGTTGAGGCCACTGAGGAGCAGGAAGCGTGGATCGATAAGCAAGACCGAATAATACCTTGGAGTTTCAATCAAGGTAAAATTACCCTAGAGGAATTAATTCATATAATGGATAGGATGGTTACACACCTCTAAGAACTTCTCAGGGAGTATCTAGACACATATATTAGTACTTTTCACTAGGAATTATATAGAGTGGATGATTCAAATAATCCTAATTCAGTGTTTAATAACTTTGTGATCTCTTTTAGCACGTAGTGACTTTTGTTTTGTGAATGATGGTTTCCCACTTGGTGAGGCCAAAACCCACACTATCTAGAGGGAAGTTAAACTAAACCTATGTTTCCTAGAAGGTGAACATTATCCATAATTTTCGAGCCATCATGGGATGAATTTCTGAATGGATGTGGAGAGGAGTGAGGAATTTCATCTAAATGCACTGAACTATCTCCCAAAGTGGTATGATGCATACCACTCTTAGAATATCTTTTAGTTAATCCATGTGGATGAAACACCTTCACATATGGTTAAAAGATAGGCTTAGGCTACAGGATCACCATTTACATTATTGGTAATTTCACAGGTTGGTGCTTTGTATGGTATAAAAAACTGATCATACTAGTTCACTTTTCTATTGATCTTCTATTTCTTAGTGTGATTATCCATAACCCACTAATACTTTATAGAAATTTCTTCAACTAGTAACTTGGAATGTTTTTAATATTAAGTAACTCATATCCTTTAATGTGGGCCCCCATCTGACCCCGCCACTATTGGAAGGGGCAGAAATTACTCATCATACTTGTCTCCTAAAATCATCGCACCATAGATCATCATAATGTCTCATATACTAATGTCGAAATCACAATACATAAAATTAAATTTGTTCATGTATTGACTCTATAAACAAAAAAAGTCTACCATCAGAATTTGTTTACAATAAGTAAAGATTTGGTAAGCCTTAATAGATTCATAAAATCCTGTATTTTTCAGCTCAACCCCAAACTCTGTGATAGTACACTGGACCAAGAAGGGACAACCCTGGTTCATCCCAAATCTTCCACCTGATTGAATAACCCAGCCAAATAACCACCCAAACATCTAATTTGACATATAATTATACATTTTTTATCTATAAATATGGGTTTTAAGATTTAAATCATATTAGATACCTTTAAAATCAATCCACATAGGCTTCAAAATTAAGTGCATGACTTGTTCAAAGTCATGTGATCACAAGACCATAATTGGATCACGTGATCAAATGAACCTAGGATATTTATATGATTACATGACCCTTGAAGCTTTATGCGATCGTGTAAATAAGACAATAATAAAAGAATCATGGTTCAAGTGAATTAATTTGATTATGTGATTTTTTTATTTTATTTAATCATGTGATGAGATAACATGATAAGTTCACATGAAGCATTCATACAAAGGATCTTATGTGACACGATCACATGAAGAGACTTATGTAAAGTAGAGAAAAAACCTAAGAGTTATCTAGAGATATGAAATATTAAGTCATTATTGAAATAGATTTCCCATTACTCTCCTATCTATTGGAAATTTCATGGAATACCAATAGTATCTTAGAATAATAAAATAAAAATAGAAGCCCAAGGGAATCAGTCAGGTATTCAATTCCTTATAAAAAAATTCATTTTTTCTTATTTTGGAATTTTTATGTGAGGTGTGCATGCATCTGGGAATTGATGTGATATAGGTTCTATATGAGGTGCGTAGGCACCCAGATTTTGACGGGCATGCATCTGTATATATGATGTGGGTTTATTTGAGAAATTTTTGAGATGCAATATCTATGGACAATGATTTTACTGTACAAACATCAAGATTACCTCTATGATTGAGCAGACGCAGCATCGTTGCTCTTCCTGCAAAGGTAGGTCACATGGATAGAATATCTTCTGAAATAAACTAACCCTGCAAGGAACAATGAAAATCAAATTAATGTTTCATTATATAATTTTTTATTAAAATATACATATTATATCATAACACTACCTTTTCATATTTTGAAACGGTTTCTTTGGTCCAAATATAATCTAATAAAAAAATAATGATTCTTTGTGCACTTTACTACTATTGGTTAACTACCTCTTAGCATAGCATCTAATTGATTGTGTACATTGTTCACAAATGGGACACCCTGGAGTTCCTTTAATGTTATATCCTAACAACATTTCATAAGTAGTAAAGTCATTTATCATCTCGTACAACATGGCTCTCAAAGTGAAATCTTCATTTTTGTAAGAATCATACAATGTAACACCTGTATCCTACAATAATTTCCAATCCTCAATCAATTGAGCTAAATAAACATCAATATCATTACCCGATTGTTTTGGTCCTAACATAAGCATAGATAACATGATGTATTTTCATTTCATGCATAACCATGGTGGTAAGTTATAATTTACCAACATAACCGGCCACGTACTGTGACTAATGCTTTGAAAACCAAAATGTTTCACTCTTTATGTAGATAACGCAAGACAAAGGGTTCTCAGCTCGTTTCCAAATTTAGGATACTCATGATCAATTCTCTTCCACTGAGGAGAGTCTTCTGAGTGTTTTAGTTTCCCATATTTAATTATTGTATCTTCATGCCATGTAAATTTCCTTACAGTCTCCTCACTTCCATATAGCTGCCTAAACCTTGGAATGATTGGAAAGTACCATAAAACTTTTTTAGTACTGGATTCATCATTCTTATATCGAGAAGCACCACATTTTGGGAATTATTTAAGTGATTAGTGGTCCTTTAAAAACAATATGCAGTCATTTAGGCAGGCATTTATTCTCTCAAAGATCATACCCATCGACCGTAACATTCATTTGGCATCATATGTTCGGCGTGGGAGCTCATTATCTTATGGGAGCATGTCATTCATGAGAGAAATTAGTTCCATAAAATTGGCGTCACTCCACCTATTTCCTAGTTTCAAATTATACAGCTTTATTATGGCTGAAAATTTTGTATATTTAGTGCATCCATCATACAATGGTATCTTTGTACAACTCTTTAACTTCTCAAAAAAAATTCGGCAATCACGAAGTTCATCTTCAACTACCCTTGTCATTTCCTCTATACGATTTTCATCATAATTCACATATGTAATCACATCCTCTATATGGTCCTCTTCATTATTCACTCTTGTCATTATATCAGATAATCCATAAAAGGTAGTGTTATCCCATCCACTACCTGCATTCATTTTTTCCCCATGTTTATTCCAACATGTATAACTTCAATCTATTCTATGACAGATCAGGTGTTCTTCCAACACCTCTGGACTAATTTGTATTGAATAACAACAACGTAAACACAGGAAATGGATTTGAGAAGGGTCATATGCATGATCTTTTGCAAAATTGATAAACACTTTCACACCATCTTCATACTCTTTTTTCAACTGATTTTCATTCATCAATTATTTATTCATATTCATCCTATTTGATACAGTAATATTAATATTTAAAAAAATAATTTCACAAAAGATGTTAAACTAGGGTCATAATCCAACTATAATCAATAGAACTAGATATGGTAAACAATACCCTTACCTCTCCATGCATTACTCAGGACCAAGGTAGATCACACCCATATTCCCAACCATCTGATCAATGGAACTATCTATGAGAATCCCTTTCGCTATAATGTTTTAGTATCCCACATGTGATCTATATGCATTATTGTAAACTGGTTTTTTAGTGTTTCTCTAGAAATATAATGTCTCTAGTCAAGAACTATGGTACTAAACTAATAGATGGTATAATTTTCAATAGATTTCTTGTGGGTGGAAGGATTCATTAAAAGTATTGTTATGGTTATTTTACTAGGGTGTCCATAAAGTGTCTCGTAGAGTCCTCTAGTGAAGTAGTTTTATAAGATTCAGTGGAATTGCTCTAGTAACAAAGTGGTGTTGCCATTAAAATGGGTAAATTTTGGATTGATATTCAATGGTGGAAGAACAACAACATGGAAAACAAATGGCATACCAATCATTCCAACAACCACAACACCATACAAACACACATTCGTGATCACAACTGAAACACCACACAAACCAAACAATCACAATTTCAGATTTTATAAAGCATCCCTTATTCAATTCTGTTTGTTAATTTAGGTGTTATCATAGAAGTTTTATCATCCTAGGGAATTCATTCAATATCCAGCATACATAAATTACCAATTTTTAAATTCAAATTTTCAAGAGGAACCAACCAACATGAAATTCATTTAGTGCACAAACAAGGACCACCAACGGCCACGATATTCAGTCGGGCATTTTTCCCATACATTTCATAACATAACCATCAATATCAAAAAGTAATAACCTGAAAACAAGAGGAAATAAATGAGTAAGAGGAGAAAACTCACCATGAAGGTGTTGTTCAATGAGAAGTACAGGTGTGTTCACAAGAGAGGAGAGGCACATGATAGAGAATATTGACAACTAAAAAGAAACATAAAATGAGAAATCACATGTTAAACAATTTTATTGGTCAATAGTGGGATTTTATTTTCCATCTATGATATCTACTTCCTATTTATTTATTTTTTGCGTAGCTACTATTTTTCTAGATGTTCAACTTATGAATGGGACATGTCTGGTTTTCCGGGGGAAAATCATTTTTAATTTACTCTAATTTAGGGGTAAAATATTCCACATTAATTGTATTTTTTTCCTGGGGTATTTTTTCAATCCCATAGGGATCATGAATGCCTATTAGGTTAGTGTAAAGTCATGTCAGTTTTTGGTTATGATACCAGTATGGGCCATATCATTACATTTCCAATTGTAATTGACCCATGTCCATTTAAATATAGTATTTGGGGGGGTAAGACACTAATATATAGAGGGAATAATAGAGGTAAAAATTATCCTAGGCTCTCCAATACAAGTGATGAAAGATGAAACATACACCGAGTGAGGGAGAACCACCCAAGAGGAGAGGAGGGGAGGTTGGTGTAGCACGGAGGGATTATAAAATTATGTTTTTTCTAAATTTATAAGGATATGATTTTCTCTCATAGGTCATGACTGATTATTTATGATTGCTCACTATTGTGAATATTTTCCATTATTATCATAAAGTATTCTTCCATGACTCATGTTTACGTTATATGAAATATTTACTATAACCTTGATAATTTATGTTTTTGATCTCATGCCCTTATTAATATACAATTATCATGATTAATCATTGATTGATATCACCTAGGTTTACCCTTATTTCTCATTTTATCTCTCCCTTTATTATGTTTTCCTTCCCCATGTTAAGAAGAATGGTTTTATGTAGGGTATACCTAAAAAGTGTTGTCTCTGGGAAATATAAAAGATCTTTCACGAAATAAAAGGATTATGTATCAAGTATTCATAGAGATTAAACCATTATGATTCTGGTGTGGATCATAATGACATTTATTTAATATTCATCTAACAGTTTTTTAGTATTTATGCATGAAATGTATGAGTCACTATATGGTACCTGAAAGATCGTTTGTTCCACCCAATGTTGTCAACTCCATAGCATGCATCTGAACTTGCCTAGGTCCTTTACCTCACTAATCCTAATGAAAACTACTTACATGGATACACGTAGACTAATTTACCTAAGGGTGAATATCCTCCACCAACTAAATATTCTTTCTACCTCCCATAAAAATTGATCACCTTGTTAAAGATAATAATGCATTGGATTAAACTATTTAAATGGTTTAACATTAATTGAGTGGGAAGATCTATAATGGACACTTTGGAAGGTTTTCATTTGAAGAGATAATGAACATGATGTTCACAAGGGAAAACAATTATAGAGGTATTGGTTAAGGTCTGGGAACTTTTATCTCTAGGGAAATTAGAAAAAGGGTGTTTAAAAAAACTCCCTACTAGCCATCACATGAACTATATTGACAACTTGGTAACTCCATCCAAATAATTTCACTTTGATAATTTTTTATAGCTTCACTCTTGAGATGAATAATTTTACACTATAATAATATCTATTGCCTTATACTTTTATAGAACAAAAAATACATTGGAAAAGTAAATGGGGTGAGTCTATGTTTTATCCCTAGTTGTGTTTCCTAAAAAAATAACACACCCTATAATCCTTTTAAAGAATAATATTATAAGTATGGAAAATAATATTCTTAAAATAAATTTCAAACTATCATATATTGTATCTCACCTATCAGATAGAAAATAATACATGTCATTGTTTCTCCTTAAATTCTAATTAAATGAAATTATCCAATGATTGACTAAAAAAATCTCCCATTATATCTCTAGATCCTCATAAACACCAAGAAACAATATCCTTACCTAATAAATAGCTACCAGAAACAATATAATAAACAATGGAATCCAATGTTCCTTTTTATAAAGAATCAAAATAAAACAAATCTAAAAATCCTCTAACCATATATCTATCTTTTAATTAGGGATATTTCACTCATAATTAAATAAGAACTAATGATGAAACTCACAAAATGAATTCCTCTTAGAGTTATCCTACTTAGGGATCACACTTATATAGTTAATTGAAGCATCCTGAATCACCCAACTCAACCACAAGTATAATCCTCTTACCATAAAACAATATATCACAATGCCTGAAACAGTACATAAAACATTGGTAATGGTTTGAAACCACCAAACTCAAAGTGGATAAGGATGATTCAGTTACTGGAGGAGGAGGATGAGGGGGAGGAGGCAACGGCGGCGGAGGAGGAGAAGGCAGCGATGATAAAAGAGGAGGAGGACGGTCATGGCGGAGGAGGAGTACAAGGCAACGGTGGTGGAGGAGGAGGAGGATGATGAGGATTCACGGCGTAGTGTTCAGCTTTTGCAAATTCTTGAGTAGGCGTGGCGAAGGAGGGTCCTGTTAGGGTTATTTTATAAAAATCGATGGAACCTTTTTCAGTTCTAGTTAAAAGCGCTGATAAAGGTATGTTTTATCAGTGCTAAAATAAAGCGTAGATAAAACATACCTTTATTTGTGCTTTTTGAGCACTAATAAAGATTAGCCTTTATCAGTGCTAAAAAATATCTTCTAAAGGACCTATTTATCATAGCTAAGATTTTAGTGCTGATAAATAGGTATTTTATCAGTGCTTTTTTAGTGCTGATAAAGGCACATCTTTATCAGCGCTCAAAAAGAGCTGATAAAACAAATATTTATCAGCGCTAAAATTATAGCACTGATAAATACTTATTTCAGCAGTCCTTTTTTATTATATATATATATTAAAAAGTATTATATATTTATAAATAAAATAAATATATTAAATATAACAAATATAATAAATACAATTATTTAATCTAATAAATCTAATAAATCTCTAAAAATTATAAAAATCTAATATATATATTTATATTTAATGTAATTTATTATAATCTTATAATTATATAATTATATATATATATTTATTTATTTATTTATTTATTTATAATCTTCGAAATAATTTTTTTAATTAAAACATTATATATATTTTTGAATTACTAAAAAATATATATTAATTATAAACATTTGTTTTTTATTTAATGTGTTCAAATAAACATTATTTTTTAATATAAATATAATAATTTTAAATAAATTAATAATAAAAAATTTTATCAATTCTAATAGTAGCACTGATAAATGTACACATTATCAGCGCTTTCTACTTAGCGCTGATAAAGGGAAACGATTCCCTTGCCCTGTTTCGTGGTAGTGATCATACACGTTCTCACATGTCTCCTATTAGATACATTCATACTTCCACTAAATCTAGACAAGTGGTGTTGTATTCCCTTATTAAAACTTATTAATGTGATCTATAATCATTAATGAATTTTCCTCATAAGATGAATCTTTCTCCAAATCTACATCCTCATACCTGATGACATGTACAAAATCAGCCATGTACCTATGGAGCTATGACACATGAAACACATCATGCATACATCGGTAGTGAGAAGGAAGGACCTAAAAATATTCCATTATCCCAATTCGTTTAGTGATCTAGAAGGGTCATAAAAATCTTTCTTCTATCTTTCCATTCTTCCTTATACATTAGTGGCCAAACCGAGCACTCACTGTCAAGAAAATCTAATTTCCCATAGTGAAATCCAAAGGTCTCCTTCTATGGAAGTCATGTGATATCTACCTAATTTGAGTGGTGATAAATCTCTTTTTAATTAGATGCACTCTCTTAGAGGTATCCTTAACTAAACTGGGCCCCACAAACACTACCTCACATGTTACATGCCAACAAAGTGGTGATCAGTGTGTTATCTCATAAAGGTGTCATCTAGATTGAATCCCAATGACTATTTTTCTACATGAACTCAACCAAGGATAGAATATCATACCATTATAAACTAAAGTCTAAAATGAAATCTCTAAGTATATCTTCCAATATTTGTTTCATCTGTATAGACTGTTGATATGCATGGGGATGGTATGTTGTGCTTAACCTCAACAAAGTCCTTAAGGACTTCTTGAATCCCTACCAAAATTTCAATATATAACATGTATTTCAATTTGAAAAAAAACTCAAGGGAAATCCATGTAATAATACAATATTATGAACATATATACTTCCTAGTTTTTCTACTGAGTGAGTCTTTCAAATCAATAAAAAGTGGGAAACTTTCATCCACTAATCAAAAATCACCCAAACAATGTCATGGATTCTCAAGGTCCTGGGTAACCCCATCAAATATTCCATCATGACATCCTACCAATTCTACAAGGGTATGGGAAGTGGATAAAGACAACTTCCAAGACTCTGGTGAACATCCTTCATCCTTTGATAGGTAAGGAATTGATATACAAACCAAGAAATTCCTCTCCTAATCCCTGAACACAAAAAATGTTGTCTGATGTTGTGGTACATCTTTATAGTTCCAAAATGTTCTTCCCATTATAGGAATGTTAATCCCTTATCAGATCCTAATTGATAGTTATAGGTACTAATACTATCTAATGTACCATAATCGCATCATCATCATTCAAATACCACCTAGGTATTGGACCACCTCCATCTAGTTTTTACCTCATAATAACATACTCTATGTTTGAATCATGTTTAACCTTCACCTAGTGTAAAAAATAAGATGTGAATACTAAGGGAGCCTAAGACATATAATCATGGTCCTCTAAAACATTCGTCTTCCAATCATCTAATTAGCTCATCAAGCAACACTGCTCCTCAGATAGTTGCTCACCAATATCATTCTTGGAAAGCATCTTGCAACTAAGAAAATCTAAAATGATGTTACCTTTCCTAGGTGCATAATCCATATTTAATTTGAATGTATGTAAATACACATCCTAGGACCTTTGTCTCGTGTTTAGTTTCCTATGTGTGAAGATATAGCAAAGGATCTTGTGGTCCGTATAAATAAAAAATCTCTCCCTAAAGAGATAGTATCTCCAACACTTTAGATCTTGGACCATGGATAATAGATCCAAGTCATGTGTATGGTAGTTCCACTAATGTGGTCATAGTCAATGAAACCCATGGGCTACTAACTTCACTATTTTTATTAGTATTGATCATAAACCAAGACCTAATGTATCACAATACACTGCATAAAAAATCCCAATATTAGGGTGTGTCATTACTATAGTTGTATTCAAACTCCTCTTTAGATAAATAAAATAATATTCACATCGGTTTTTTCACTATAAATTTTCTTATTTATTAGTTATTTTAGCCATGACTGCTAATATTAGAGATATCTCTTAGGTAAAGTGTTCATAATATCATATTAAACCTAAGAATATCCTCATCTAAAACACCTTCTTAGGGATGTTTCTAGGATATAAAGACCTATAATTTCTCTAGGTATATGGATATGACTATATCATACCCCACATTTCCTAGTAACATCACATCTTGTATCCAAAAATCACACTTTGTATCTTGGCATAATGATTATTTGATTGAAGTGTACTCAGAACTATATTGAGGTTCCTATCATGCTACTCTAGTGTTAGTGTGTATATGAGGATTTTATAAAAAAACAACATGATGAAAAAGTCTAGGTATGGGTGGAAGATCGTGTTCATGATATCCATGAACAACATCAGTGTGCTATTTAGTCCAAATGACATCACCAAGTACTCATAAAACCCATACCTACTCTAAAATGTTATCTCCAGAATATCCTCCTCTATTACATAGAATAGGTGTTAGCCTGATTGAAGATAAATTTTGAAGAACCAGGTGGATCCCATAACTGGCTGATAAGATCATCGATCCTGGTATATGGGTATCTTTTATTCTCCATCATCTAGTTCATCTTTTGGTAATCAATGTAGATTTGAGGACTATCATCCACCTTACTGGTGAACATCAAAGGTGCACTCCATGGTGAAGTACTCAAATTGATGAATCCATTACCACTCTAAGTCATCAATCTATGTCATGAGATTCTTCAACTCAGTTGGATCCATATAATACAGTGGTATATAAATGGGTAGTGCACCCTGTGTGAGCTTTATCTCAGCTTAATTTTATGATCCCTCATAATCACCACTAGGTCAAAGACTCCCACAAATATTTCTAACCATTCTTAAGTATCTTAAGTAACTCTAGAGCCCTGAAATGATGAATGTAACGTCCCGAACCTGGGTGCCATGAAATGGGTGCCCCGATCCCGGTTCTCCACGTGACCTCATGTGCATTTCCCCAAATGCCATAGGTTACCGACTAGCAGCGAGGGCCCAGGTCTGATAGTGGGGAAACTATTCCCTCATTTGTCAAATTGTAGCGCAGCGAAATTTAAATAAATCATACAACGACAGCGGAAGCAGTAAACATACACAACTGAAATAAACTACAGTAGTGGATATAACCAACAGTATATAAATGATGATTCTACATGTTCCAAGTTCTAAGAAAACAGCCAGAACATGTTATACACCAATACAGTACAAAAAAATACGGATTACAGCAAAATAATCAAAACAGCTGGCAGCGGCATCGTGATCCTAGGCTCGGTCCCATGCCCTCCTACTCCTTAGCAACAGTCAAGTACATGTACAGGGACTCTTGCCCCTATCTACACCTGCAGAAACATAATCTGTTTGGGCCGAAAAGCATGACCCAAACAGGGTGTGAGAAATATATCTCAGTAGGCACCCACCAAAGGCTCGTGCCCAGCTGCGTGTAAGCATCCAACAATAGTGTGCAGTAGTAAAATTCAATAAGGTACGCAGTACTAAAAAGTAACTAACTTAAAAATTAAATTCCCATTTTATTATTCATTTAATTCATTATATACTATAAATCACCACAGTGCATTTCTAAACAAAATAGTCCATGTCCTCAGACAAGAAAAATCTTACCCTCGGGTAAGAAGAATCCAACCCGCAGGTATTTCCCTCAGGCCGAAACAGAAATTTCCCTCAGGCATAGGAAATGTCACCCTCAGGCACAGAAGTCAATCCCTCAGGCACGAAAGGTTTCTCTCAGGCGAAATACTATAGCCCTCGGGCTAATAGTGCAGTGCCCTCAGGCTAATCACAACAACGCCCTAAGGCTAAACAAGTAACAGGGCCATGCCCAATAAGTAAACAAGCAGTAACAAGCAATTACTCTCAAGGAAATTATACAATTACTACTTTAAAGGCATACCCTCAGGTATCCTGGCCAAATGGCTAAACAGTGAAACACACCCCGGGGGTGGTTCCGGATCCAAGAAATGATCCCAACCAGCATCTTATTATCACAATTTAATCACCTATGCAATTCTAGGCATTAAATATAGCAACAAGCTCAGCCACACGACACCCCAACATGGTTTCGTGGCACAAAAACGCACAAAAACGCATGATAGTTGGAAAATAAACACAAATCCACCTACCTTATTCTCCAACGAACGTTATACCCGAACACCGACTCCAGAAACGCCCAAGAACGGCGTAGATCTGACGAAGAACAAAACCCATTCAAACGTAAATAACTTACATTAGGAGAAGAATTGGTAAGAACGGTACTAAGTGAGGAGAGGGATTACCCGTGTGGTTCCAACGAGATCGTCCGAAGCCGAATCGGATTCCAGACGAACTCCCAGGGGATCATCAAAGGTCTAGCCTCCTCCTTTGGCTCCAAAATGGCTCAAACGCCTCCTCTGCCAAATGAGGAGGCTACTGCCTGTTTTAATCCGAAAAAACAAAGTACACGGCATGTACTTCTGAGTACACGGCGTGTACTTCTTTCATTTAACTATTCATTTTGCAGCACCGCCACACTGTTCACCCGTCGACCTGAGTACACAGCATGTACACCTGAGTACACGGCGTGTACTGTCGCCCAGCTGGCGGCGACTCCACCGCCTTACTGTTTAAGCCTACCGACTGACTACACGGTGTGTAAGGTACCACTACATGGCATGTAGTTGGTTCCTACACCCCTCATCGCCGACAAGGCTACACGCCCCGTGTACTCATCCCAACATGGCCAAAAGTACACAGGATGTGGACAAAGTACACGGCATGTAGTTTCAAAATTTAGCATTTTCCCCCATTTTCCATATTTTCTCAAAAACACTTAAGGAAAAGGAAAAAGAAGAAGCCCATACCTCAAAAATAAGAACCGAGTTCTTACAAACTTCCCCCCTTATAGCAATTTGTCCTCGAATTACCTTTCCAAGGGTGGCAAAGATAAAGATCAGAACAACTCTAGCCACTGAGCACGTACGTCGCCCTCCTGCTCCTAGGTCTCGTCCTGCACTTGGCCATGCTGCCATAGCACCCGTATGAGAGAAACCGACCACCTCGGAGAACCTTCGTGATCCTGTCAATGATACGGATCGGATGCTCCTCAAAGGATGCATCATGGTGAAGCTCAACCTCCTCTGGCTGAAAGGTGTGAGATGGGTCTGAATGATAAAAACGCAACTGAGACACGTGGAAGACGTCGTGCATGGCTCGGTACTGCTGTGGTAACTGTAACCGATAGGAAACCAGCCCGACTCTCTCCAGAATCTTGAATGGCCCCACATACCTCGGTGAAAGTTTACCCTATCTCCTGATCCGCTTGTGTCCCAGCCTCGGCGAAACATGCAAGAAAACCTGATCCCCGACCATGAACTCCAAAGGTTGTCTGCGGCGATCAGCATAGGATTTCTAACGAGACTGCGCGGTAGCCATCTACTTCTGAATCAACTGGACCTGCTCAGATGTCTTCTGCATGAGTTGTAGCCCTAGTAAAGCTGCCTCACCTACCTCTAACAAGCACAAAGTTGATCGGCATGGCCTACCATATAAATCATCGTATGGTGTCATCTCAATAGTAGCCTAAAAACTATTGTTATAGGCAAACTCGACTAAGGGTATATGCTTCTCCCAAGAGCCCCCAAAGTCTAGGACTCATGCGCGCAGCATGTCCTCTAGAACCTGTATCGTCCGCTCTGACTGGCCATCTGTCTGAGGGTGGTATGTTGTGATCAGAAGCACATGTGTACCCAACACCCTCTAAAAACTCTGCCAGAAACGAGACGTAAAGAGGGTGTCCCTATCTGAAATGATAAAATGAGGGACCCCATGAAGATGTACGATCTCTCGGATATACAGCCTTTCGAGCTCGTTCACACCGAAGGTATCCTTGATCGGCAAGAAGTGAGCTACCTTCGTGAGTCTTTACATGACAACCCACACGGCATCATTGCCTCAAGGTGACCTCGGCAAACCCGTCACAAAATCCATCGCGACATCATCCCATTTCCACTCTGGAATGGGTAACTGCTGTAACAGCCCAGCTGGCCTCTGGTGCTCTGCCTTCACCTACTGACATGTGGAACACCTCGTAACAAAACTAACTATCTCTCTCTTCATACCCGGACACCATTACTGATGCCTCAAGTCACGGTACATCTTGGTAACCCCGGGATGAACTGCCCAAGCTGAAGCATGAAAATCCCACATCATCTCCTTGCGTATATCCCCGGGAACCCATACACGTCCATGGAAATGCAAAACCTCACCATTGCCTATCGTCAAACCGGGAGGAGGGTCCTCACTTGCCACCAACTCCCATAGAACTAGGCCTTCTGAATCTGATAGTTGTCTCATCCTCAATCTGTCCAGGAGGGTAGACGTCACAACTAAAGAGGAAAGATAAGTCTGCCCCTGACTATCGTGCACCTCCAGATGCATCTCAGAGAACAAAGCCATGAGATCCCACTCACTAATGGCCTCCTGCACTGCCTGTATCTGAGTCTTCCTACTCAGTGCATCAGCTACTGTATTTCCTTTACCAGGTGTGTAGGCAAGCTCAAAATCGAAGGACTGTAGTTACTCAACCCACCTTCTCTGCCTCAGATTCAGGTCACGCTGAGTGAAGATATACTTGAGGCTTTTGTGGTCGGTGAAAACCAAAAAAATTTCTCCCAACATATAATGTCTCCGACAGCGCAACATATGCACAACCACAGCCAACTCGAGATCATGCGTCAGGTAATTCCTCTCATGCGGCCTCAACTGCCGAGACCCGTACGCAACAACTCAGTATCCCTACATCAAAACTGATCCTATCCCAATCCCTAATGCATCGCATTAAACTGTATAGCTCTTCCCCTGCTCTGGGAGTATCAGGATCGGTGCTGATTTCAACCTTCCCTTCAGGTCCTGAAAAGATATCTCGCAATCTTATGACCAAACAAACTCCTCACCCTTCTTAGTTAGGCCTTTAAACGGTGCTGATAAGAGGGAGAAGTCCTGTATGAAGCGTTTGTAGTAACTATCCTGCCCTAAGAAACTCCATATCTCAAACACATTCTTAGGATGATCCCAGGAAACTACTGCTCTCACCTTCTTTGAGTCTACTGCAACTCCTACCTCATAGATAATATGACCCAGGAAGTGAATCTGGTCCATCCAAAAGTGGCACTTTGAGAGCTTAGCATATAGTCGATGCTCTCTTAGTGTACTCAATACGATATCAAGATGGGTGGCATGGTCGTGTCGAGTGTGATATTACACCAAGATGTCGTCCATGAATACTACCACAAATGAATCAAGATACGGATGAAATACACGATTCATCAGAGCCATGAAAACTACTGGCACGTTCGTCAGTCCGAACGGCATAACCGTATACTAATATAGACCATACCTACTCCTGAAAGCTGTGAGAGGTATATTAGAAGGTATAATGTGCAGCTGATGATATCCGGATCTCAAGTAAATCTTCGAGAACACTCGTGCTCCATGAAGCTGATCAAACAGATCATCTATCCTCAGGAAGGGATATCGGTTCTTAACCGTCAACTAGTTCAGCTTCCGATAATCCATGCAAAGTCTGAGGGTACCATCCACCTTCTTCACAAAAAGGACCAGAGAACCCCAAGGAGAAGTACTGGGTCGAATAAAGCCCTTTTCATGTAACTCCTCTAACTGCCTCTTGAGCTCCTACAACTCAGGTGTGGACATCCTATAAGGAGGAATGGACATCGGTGTTGCTCCTGGAACAAGCTCGATAGAGAAATCCACCTCACGCACCGAAGGTAGACCTGAAAAGTCGTCCGGGAAGACATCCCTGAAACGATCAACCACTGGAGGGAAATCTATCTGATAAGTCCCCTGATCATCCAGATATAAGCTCGCAATCTGGGTTGTGACGCCACATCACCCATGATGCTCTGGTCCAGCTCGACTCGTATGAACATCTCATTCACCCTTGTATAGAAACTCTCCGCCCTCTGGTGATGTGAAACGCACCCTGCGACGATAGCAGTCTACAAAAGCTCGATAGGGAACCAACCAGTCCATCCCAAGAATGACGTCATAGCTCGTCATCCCCAAGACATAGAGGTCCCAAAGGAAGTGACACCCACCAACCTCAAGGGGGCACTCCTTGCACTGACGCACACCAGTCGTTCTCGTCCCCAGCGGAGTGTCTAGCGTCATGATATCAGAAGAAGAAGAAACACTGATCCCAAGGCTCTCCACAACAGGTATAGATATGAAACTATGTGTATCACTCGTATCGAAAAGTACGGAAGATAAGATAGAAGCTACTAGAATAGTACCTCTGACTGTCGAAGGTCCGAGATCCTGCTCCTGCTGGGTCTGTTGCACTGCATATGCCTGCCCAGTGTCGTGGTCGTGCGACACAACCTTACTACCCTGAGCTGTCCCGCCCTACTGCCTCTGCGATCCTGGGGTCTGGCTACCATGGCCACGACCACCATCCCTGCCTGCACACCCTGACGTATTCCAGTTCCCTAACTGGTAAGAAGCCATTGGTCCTTCTCCTGCACGCGGAGTCTGCCTAGAACCCCTCTCACTAGCTGGTGGAAACGCCCTACAAAAGCAATGCAGATGACCCATCTTTCCGCAAGCTCAGCACTCCACTGGGTCTCATGGACACTACGACCTCTTGTGCCCCTCTCTGCCACACTGGTAGAACCTGATCGGGCCACCTGAAGAAGCTGCCTTGCTGGTACTGCCACCCTGAGATAATTCCATCCGTCTTTTCCTCTTTCTAGTAGAAATAGTACAATAACTGGTGCTGAACCACCCTGGCCCACACCACTCGATTCCCGCAGGTTCCTCTCTATAATCAGTGCCTGGTTCACAATCGCGTGTACAGTAGGCAACCGGAAAATGTTCACCAATGCTCGGATTTCATACCGAAGACCATCCTCAAAACGTCTAGCTCTCAACGTCTCATCACCCACCAACACGGGTGAAAAACACTGAAGCTCTGTAAAATGAGCAGAATAGTCCATCACTGACATAGCTCTCTACTAAAGATTCATGAACTTTCAAGCTCTATCTGCCCTCAGCTTCTTGGGAAAGAAGAATTCATATAAGACTGCCTGAAACTCTTCACACGCCATGTCCCTGTGATGCTCTATCTAGGTGGTAACATCCCACCACCTCTTGGCAGAATCACGCAGCATGTAAGTCGCGAGCTTGACCCTCCTCCCTGGAGGCATCTCAAGATGCTCGAAAATAGTCTGCATCGATCCTATCCAAGACTCTGTAGCCTGTGGTCCTCCATCCCCTGAAAACGTAGGTAGATGCTACTGCAGAAAGATAGGCGTCAGCTCGGCCATAGATGTGGTAGCCTGCGGTGCTCCCTGAAAGGTCTGCATGAACCGTAGTAAGCCTTCACGGAACTGCGCCTCCGCACCTGTGTCCGGTATAACAGCTGGCGCCGCATCTGGCTCTGCTGTAGGATCCACTGGTAGCCCATGGCCCAACATCTCCGGAGTATAATCGGTATCGCTCTCCTGGCGAAAAAATCGTGGTCTTCTAGGCGGCATGACACTACAAGGTCAAAAGAAAACCTCAGATTCAAGATTATTAAGAATGAAATGAAGGAACCACAAAGGAACAAGAGGAAGAAAGCATATCAAAATTTTCAAAACAAGACTACACGGCGTGTACAATAACTACACGGTGTGTACTTGACTTTCCTTCCCCTACCCGGGTCCTTCTACATGGCTAAGCCACATGGCTTCCGTTCAACAAAACTACACGGCGTGTATAATATCTACATGGCGTGCACGGTGTTATTTTCCAACTGCTCGTGTCGTCTATGACACGGAAGACTACTCGTCTTAACTTTACATGGTGTGTTACACCCGTACACGGCGTGTACTGCACCCCGTTTCCCAGCCACACGGCTAACTCCACACGGCCTGTCCTCGGACAAGTCTACACGGCGTGTCCCATATGTACACGGCATGTTCAGGGAGAGGTGACACCAGCCCGTGTTGTTAGTTACACGGTCAAGTCCCCAGGTCACACTACACGGCGTGTCTATAATTGACACGACATGTTCTATCAAGGAGTTCACCGACCCGTGTTGTTAGTTACATGGCCGGACTCCGGGTCACACTACACGGCGTTTCCAAAAACTACACGGCATGTTTTACCCAAGGCCTTCCCTACCCCGTTCCGCCGCCCACACGGTTTGTGACATGGGAAGAGACTACACAGCATGTACTCAGGGTACACGGCGTGTACTCAAAAAGTTCATTTTTCTTCCCGAACAGAAGAACATACACGGCGTGTATAAAAATACTACACGGCGTGTATACTGGGTTTCCGGACAGTATGCCTCAAAAACTTCTCTGGAACCCAGAAAATACCATAAAACAACACCTAAGTGTCAAATTCCGACCCGTGGGGGCCCATACTCCCCACGAATCAATGTTTGACATCTTATGTGTGCTATAACCAATAAACAATCAATGATCCACCAAATTCCGGTCAATGAGGGCCCATACTCCCCAAAACCCAAATTTTGGTGTTCATTCTCTAAACAGGATCACATAAAACTACCCTATCACATAGCAGGTATTTTATCAGAGTGGTTATCACAACTGCATGCTTTTCTAGCACAACAACTATCACAACAACATGCGAATTTATAATGCACCTACATGGCATGGAAACTATGCATGACATGTGATATCTAGCATGTGCCTATATGATGCATGAGACGGCATACCCTCATCTCATCAGGTTGCAACTAAATATAACCCATAGATAAATTATAACAACACAATCACAAGTGTGTCACCCAATGGTGAAAACATGTCAACCGTAAAATTGCAAAATCAAAAGAATGCAAAATACGAGGTAGACTGGCTTTTCCCTGTACACGGGTTAGCTACACCTGGGAACAGCTTATTACCAACTACTGATCCGTCCTATCCCTGACTACGGCTCTAAATAGTAAGTCAAAGAAAAGAAACCCCTCGGATACAACTTTGTAACGTCCCAGACCCGGGTGCCACACAATGGGTGCCCCGAGCCCTGTTCGCCACGTGATCTCAAGCGCATTTCCCCAAATGCCAGAGGCTGCCGACTAGCAGCGAGGGCCCAGGTCTGATAGTGGGGAAACTATGCCCTCATTTGTCAAAGTGTAGCGCAGTGGAATTTAAATAAATCATACAACGATAGCGGAAGCAGTAAACATACAGAACTGAAATAAACTACAACAGTGGATATAACCAACAGTATATAAATGATGATGCTACATGTTTCAAGTTCTAAGAAAACAGCCAGAACATGTTATACACCAATACAGTGCAACAAAATACAGAGTACAACAAGACAAGGAAAACAGCTCGCAGCGGCATCACGAGCCTAGGCTCGGTCTCATGCCCTCCTACTCCTCAGCAACAGTCAAGTACCTATATAGGGACTCTTGCCCCTATCTATACCTACATAAACGTAATCTGTTTGGGCCGAAAAGCATGACCCAAATAGGTTGTGAGAAATATATCTTAGTAGGCACCCACCAAAGGCTCGTGCCCAACTACATGTAAGCATGCAACAATAGTGTGCAATAGTAAAATGCAATAAGGTAAGCAGTACTAAAAAGTAACTAACTTAACAATTAAATTTCCATTTTATTATTCATTTAATTCATTATATACTAGAAATCACCACAGTGCATTTCTAAACAAAACTGTCCACATCCTCAGACAAGCAAAATCTTACCCTCGGGTAAGCAGAATCCAACCCGTAGGAATTTCCCTCAGGCTGAAATAGAAATTTCCCTCAGGCGTAGTAAGTGTCGCCCTCAGGCATAGAAGTCAAGCCCTCAGGCACGAAAGGTTTCCCTCAGGCGAAATACTATAGCCCTAGGGCTAATAGTGCAAGGCCCTCGGGATAATCACAACAACACCCTCATGCCAAATACAACAACACCCTCAGGCTAAACAAGTAACCGGCTCATTCCCAACAGGTAAACAAGAAGTAACAAGAAATTCCTCTCAAGTCAATTCTACAATTACTACTTTAAAGGCATACCCTCGGGTATCCTGGCCAAACGGCTAAACAGTGAAACACACCCCGGGGGTGGTTCCAGATCCAAGAAACGATCCCAACCAGCATTTTATTATCTCAATTTAATCACCTATGCAATTCTAGGCATTAAATATAGCAACTGCCTCAACCACACGACACCCCAACATGGGTTCGTGGCACAAAAACGCACAAAAATGAACGACAGTTGGAAAATAAACACAAAGCCACCTACCATATTCTCCAACAAACGTTATACCTGAATGCTGACTCCAAAAATGCCCAAGAACGGTGCAGATCTGACGAAGAACAAAACCCATTCAAACTTAAATAACTTACGTTAGGAGAATAATTGGTAATAACGGTACTAGGAGAGTAGAGGGCTTACCCGTGCGGTTCCAATGAGATCGTCCGAAGCCGAATTGGATTCCAGACGAACTTCTGGCGGATCTTCAGAGGTCTGGCCTCCTCCTTTGGCTCCAAAATGGCTCAAATGCATCCTCTGCCAAATGAGGAGGCTACTGCATGTTTTAAGCCGAAAAAACAAAGTACACGTCATGTACATCTGAGTACACGGCGTGTACTTCTTTCATTTAACTATTCATTTGGCGGCACCGCCACACTGTTCAACCGTCGACCTGAGTACACAGCATGTACTCCTGAGTACACGGCGTATACTGTCGCCCAGTTGGCGGTGACTCCGCTGCCTTACTGTTTAAGCCTACCGACTGACTACACGGCGTGTAAGGTACCACTACACGGCGTGTAGTCGGTTCCTACACCCCTCGTCGCTGACAAGGCTACACGCCCCATGTACTCATCCCAACATGGCCAAAAGTACACGGCATGTGGACAAAGTACACGGCGTGTAGTTTCGAAATTTAGCAGTTTTCCCCATTTTCCATATTTTCTCAAAAACACTTAAGGAAAAGGAAAATGAAGAAGCCTGTACCTCAAAAATAAGAACCGGGTTCTTACAATGAATAATGTTGGAGTTAAAGTTAGTTAACATTTCACCATATTCCCAAAATCTTATGCCTAGGAAAAGCACAAATAGAAATACTTCTGGTTGAATTTTCCATACTGTCTAAACCATAGAGATAATTTGAGATAATTATCAAGCACATTCCCCTAAAAGTTAAATGGTAAGGTAAAAACATCCTCCCTTAAGGATTTATTCCATCATTTTACCCAAGTAGTCCCATAAGACTACATCAAGATGACATCTTCTATATCGAGAAGGAATAATTTTAAAAAACACACAAAGTCATTAGGATAAACCCTAATCAGTCTATGGGATCACACAAGATTCTCCTAGGAGTTTACCCTTGAACCAAGGTATACCCCTCTTAACACTAACCCTAGTCTTCATCCCTAAATATTATTCATATTCATCATATATATACTAACATGACACTATTCTCAATTTATCTAACTAATTCCAATGAATATATAATACAATAACCTTCCAAAAAATATATATCACACAAAGAGAAAATATCCTGAACAGATATCACAAATCATGGTATTTAATTAAATAACTATTATAAATAATAAAAACATGTATATATATATAATTTGAACCTATGTTCCTATCCATGATTCATGAATTCACCTAAAATATCATAAATTATATATCAACATCATGTGCATCACCCAAGGTGAATTTAATCAAAGGTAATAACAAAACATAATTTCCACCACTTAATGGAAACATAGAGGTCAACTATACATTGATGTCCAAGCACTGTCATAGTTCACATGCCTGGGTCCCAATCATCCTTTCTCATTTCTACCCTATCCCAAATCGATGAATTGATAAGAAACAAGATAATGAGTCTCAGTGTCCTTTGATAAAATTTTGTATCAAACTAACCATCTTGGGCCATAAACCTTATAAACGAACCCCATGGGTATCCTGTAATACCAAGGTTTCCTTACCAACACACTATAGTATATTTACCACTAGGTTCACTAATTTTATAAATGACTATCCTCATAAGAAAACATAGTTTCATTTAGAGTAATTTTTCCTCACTCACACACACCCTAGGAAACTTCCTAGAAGGTGGTGGTCACCCATCTGGCCACTAATCTAGGGAAATAATGGTGGGGCCAGAACCCAAAGGTATTAGGATTGAATCTTGGCTTTAGTTCCATTTTTTAACTCCACAACCAGAACCACCAAGTCCAATATAAAAGGTCACATGACCTCATGCATGCCTCCCAATACGTAAGAGGTTTTCAACTAGAAGCGACGGTCTAAGTCCATCATTGTGGAGACTGTACCCTTAATATCATTTCATAGAACAAGTAATAATAATAATAAATATATTATATATAAAAAATTAGATTATATGTGTAAATATAATGATGTCATGTATTTCATTAAAATAAATGGCTCCCAATGTAGCAATCCAAATAGTGTAATAAGTGTAGATAAATAAATAAATGAATAAATGATAATGGGTTCCTCCATAGTTTGTTTTATTCTACTCCATATCTATGTTCTTCCTCTTAACCTTCCTCCATAGATCACTTCCCCTTTACTACATCTATAGCTATGAAATCTAAAAATTCATTAAAATTCCTAACTAGGGTATAACTATAAGACTTGGTATAACACTACCAATGTATCCTCAACATAGTGTGTTAAAGTATAAAAAGTGTATTCTATATTTATAATAATGATTCATGAGCATAAACACACAATCCAAAACTAAGTAATCATGTGATAACCAAGCTTCCACAACCCCTATTCATACTTGTTTTGACTCTATATCATAAAGATAATCATGGCATCAGAAGTAATCATGGACTATCTATGAGGATAATGAATAATGATGCTTGACATTGTGTGATTTTTCAACTCATCATAAACTATGTATCAAAGAATTCATGTTCTCAACATCCACTAAGAATAGAGATACAATCAACATTCACTATACATAGAGAAACATACCCCTTAGAACCTACCAGACATCGATTGAATCACATGACATCCATGAGGCATCATTATATCCCTAATCTATCATTGAGTCCCTTTTTATCATCGTTACAAGTCATATTCACTCCCTGTATAAGGGATAAACATGTCATGACGGTCCACTAACCTTGGTATCCAAGAACAATAACACAAAAACACAAATTACATGGTAGGATATATGAGAAATAATATCATATAATAATAAGTGAATTATAACATATAATACATGTTATCAAAAACAAATATGAATACTAAGATATGAAGTACTCATGGGAAAAAAGTATCGCATAAAGTTATCAGGGATATACACACACCCACATGTGATCATAATTAGGCATGATCATAAAATATTCCTATACATAAAACATATTAAGGCAACATGTGTATCAAAACCCCAAAAAATTAAGGAAATTATTTCCTTAAAATTTATCGACATCAATGAAAATGGTAAACCAGCCTTTGCGGTTCAAAAGCTAGAGAGGAAACCCAAAAATTCAAGAATTCCTTCTTAGTGACCTTATTATCATAGTTGTTGACACATCAACACTTGTGGTTCGTTAAAAACTCCTAGAACCAATACTAGTTATTTTATTTCAAGAAGAAATAAAATATCACATGGGATAATAATTTCTCTCTCCTAGATAATTTCTAAACTATCATTTTTTGTTAATGCATGGGTTAGTAATATTTCCATCAATAATAATTATCTTTTAATAACTTATTATAAATTTTTCTTTTATAATTTTCATTAAATAATTTCCTATAAATTATGTTTTTATAGTTATGTCTTGATAATTTATTATAAATTATCCTTTGAAAAATTTCCCAAAAAACATCCTTTAATATTTTTATATCTTCACCACATGATAACTTCCTTATAAATATCCTTGGATAATTTGTATAATTATATTCTAATAATTTTCTCCCTTCCAAATTATCCTTCCATAATCATATTATGATAATTTTTTCAAAAAATATCCATTTTTAATTTGGATATTATCTTTTGATGATTTCTTTATTAGTTTATCCTTTGATAAAAACAATTATCCTATATAATTTATTCTATATGATTTTATTTAATTTAAACCATTTTCCACAATTGAAAAGAGGGAAAAAATAAAAAAAATAAAAAAATAAAAAAACTAAACTAAGATATCTACCTCCTCCCATGCATGGAATACAGGAAGAATCCATAGGAACTCACATGTTCGAACCTAGAAATGTGGACTAGTGGTTGG
This sequence comes from Viscum album, assembly GCA_963277665.1. Lineage (NCBI taxonomy): Eukaryota > Viridiplantae > Streptophyta > Magnoliopsida > Santalales > Viscaceae > Viscum > Viscum album. The sequence continues at coordinate 807,403,956 of OY728155.1, forward strand.
ATCGACGGCTTTAACAAATGCATGCAAGGAAGATTTGAGGTCTCTTAGGCTCTATGGGTATATCAAAATAAGAAGAGCGAAGGATTTGGATATTTAAAAAATCTCTAAATGCATATGAAGATCTAATTTAAGAACACCCAATTTAAAATGAGATTTAATTGAAAATTTATAGTGGAGATTTTAATTTCACATATTTAATAAGTAGCTAAATTTTTCAAGGAAAAACGCATTGAAATCCAATATTTTGGATGATCACCATGTAAAAAAATGGTGTTTTTAGGTATGGGTGGAGAAGATAAATAATAAAAAAATTAACAATTAAATTAATAATAATATAATAATAAATGGGGCAAATAAATTATCCTCACGTGCGGTGTTACCAAACACCCAATGTGCACAAAGGTTATTCCATAGTTAGTATAAACCCCACACTGTGGACCTAATAATGATCTCATATTTTCCATTTAGAACATATATTTTTTGATATTGCATTATTTTGGGGGAAAAATATTGCACACATAATATAATATATTTAACCAATGTGAAATATAACTAAACACCCAACGTTTACAATGGTTATATCACACATAAGGAAAAATCACATTCTGAATTTAATAAAAATCTCAAATTTCACATATGACACACCATTATAGAGATATTTCATTATTTTGTAAAAACTATATACATGTGATATAATATAATTAATATTTTTTTTATATCAATACTCAGACTCTACGGGCCTTGTATCTAATGTTAACTTTGCACCCAACTTCAAAAATATTCAATAGAATATTCTAAAGTTCTAATAACTCCTTTTCCATTATATAAATCCTTTAAATAATTTTTTAAATAATTTTTTTAATTAAATTTTCATATAAAAACACTCATAAATTATTATAAAAAATGGAGGCTTTATTGTTATTAAAAATTGAGGATATTACACAACATCTCAAGGGATTGAAAATTGAGACAAGAAACCCTTAACTTGCACTTGATTCTCTCTTCGCATGTGCCAAACATTCTAAATAATGAAATTAATTTTATTAGAAATCATATTAGGAACCTTATTCATCTATAATTCAATTACTAAGGGCCATTTATTATCATATGATATTTACTTATTATATATTTTTTATGTTTGTTATTTTTCGTTAAAATTGAATATGTGTCGGCTTATTTTGATAATTTTAGGGACCTAGGATAATATTCAGATAAATAATAAATATGAAATTTATAGAAAAAATAATTATTATTTTCTTAGTAAATTATAATAATAATAGTATTTAAGTTCTCATAGTCATCCATGATAGAGTTTTATAGCACAGTTCAAGTAGATGGTTAAACCAACCTCAATAGGAACACTTTAAAACCACATGGGTGAGTATGGTTAAGAATGTTTATAAAATAATTATAATATAATAATAATTATATTATTTAATTATTTAATGTTTTAAAATATTATTTTAATTTTTTGTTATAATGAATTAAAATCAATATAAAAATGATAAAAGATGTTATTTTGAAGAGGTGGTAGTCTACACAAGGAATGACTGACGTTATTTTATTTTTTTTAGTGGTTGGGAAGGAATAATTAATATATTTTTAAAATAATATAATTATAGTTTAATATACTATCTATAATTTTTTTCATTGTATTACTAGAGTTAGAGATGTTTTGTAATAGAAATATTATGAATAAAAGGATAAGGATTAAGTAATAATCACTTTTGGACCTTGATTTTCTATTGAAAGAATCCTTTCAAATGAAGGGATTAGGATAACTAATATAGACTAGAGGATTCATAGAAAATGTATAGTATTATAAGATGGAAAAATGACAAGGTTTCAGGAAGAAATTATAAGTAATGGGTGTATCATGAATTGTAAAAAGTACCCCTTTTATAAGTGAAGAAAAGGGTACTTTTGTGAATGGCAATTATTTATCAACAATAGAATGACACTATTCAAGGGTAAAAGGACTAAAATGTGATAAATCATTGATTTTTTGGTTGGATAGGGTCAAAAAATCCTCTAAATCTCATTTTAACACATGTTTTAAGTCTTTTACTATTAGCTTTTTGAATTTATCCATTTTATGTTTACCTAGGTAACCTTATTTTAACTAGGTAATATATATTTTCATGAAAATATAAAATAACCTATCTTACCAAATTTGGGTTTCATGGGACTAAATTTCACCTCTTATAATACAAAAAAAAATTAAATAAGATAAAATTTATTTTTTTAATTGAAATATTTAATATATAGAAAAAAAAATTTGTAGAAAAATTTTGTTTTTTATAGTCAGTTGTTGTTAATATTATATGTATTAATAAGAAATTGAATTAATGAAAATATATTTAAATATAGGTTTAAAAATTATATTAAATTCATTTTTTATAAGATATTATTTTATTTTATTAGATTAAAATTACACAATATTAATAAAATAATTATTTGAAAATAACAGTTTTATTATTATCATGGTCATTAACATTAATATTAGAATAATAATTTTATGCAAAAAAATAAAATTGACCATATTATATAATATATCATTTTGATATAAAAAATAAAATAGATTTTTATAGATTTTTTATAAGTGATTGAAACTTATTTTTAATATATGCGAATAAAAACAGTTTTTGGCTGTAAAATATTACTTAATTATCCATAATACTAAACAACTGTTTTATAAATTAGATATAGTATTATTAAATGATTTAATTTAATATATATTTTTATCAAAATTTATTTATAAGATATTTAATCCATTATTGTATTATTATAATGTCCTAAAATTGATAGTATTGGTAAAATCAGTATTTTTTACTATTAACCTAAAAATCAGTTATTTTATAAAAATCTTAAAAATTCACATTAGGTTAATTTTTTTATGTGGAATTCAAAAATTAACTTCATTTTCTAAAATTAAAATTATAAATTTTATAAATTTTACATTTAAATGAATATTAAATAAATGGGAAGAAAAACTCCTTTTATAGAAAATGAATTTTTGAAATATTAAGTATTTTTAATCCTATTTCGTATGCATTTATAATTTATTAAAATATTTTTATCTACCATAAATTTTATTCTTATCATAATTTTATAATCTAATATATCATGGATTTCTTTACTTTGGGGTTATTTTTGGAACAATATTTTAACTTAGTGTTTATTTATAGGAAACAAATATATAATAAAATCTTAGGTCATTGCAAAAGGAGTGTGATGTCCCCATCCACATGGATGAATAGTATTTGTTGTTTTAATCACCCTAGTAAAACTTCTATAATTTTTACCTATACATGTGATTCCTAAAACCTATGTAAAATGTGTCGTTTATATAACCATATACCAATGGTTCTACTTTAATCATTGTTATAAGGTGTTGTTATGTGCTTATACCAACAGTTTTGAAAATTGTTGGTATAGACTCCCACATTACCTAGGTACCAAATATGTCTCCATTTACCCGATAAGATATATATACTAACATATAAATAAAATTATGTATTCAAACAATAAAAATACTAATTTAAAATACAAAATATACTCTTTATTTTACATTTAATTAGTCCATAACTTAAAGAGAAAATTATAACACATATATACAGTTACTTTTAGTCATCAAACAACATCCACACAATTGTCTCATAAATATCAAGTAAGAAATATATGGGATCAATATCTCTCTCATCGCCACCACTACCATCATGATCATGTCTCTCATCATGGAAATCCTCACCAGCATCATCATCTTCAACATCATCATCTTTACGAGGAATTTCATCACCCTGAGAAACATTACAACCACCATTGTTATCACCTGATGCATCATATAAAAGTGCATTGATAACATTCATGAGTCAAAAAATGATATATTATTTCCATGACCCAACCTCCTTGGGTCATGAGCCTAATCAACTAACCCTGTGGGTCTCTTGTAATACCTTAGTTGCCTTCCAAGTACACTATAGACAATTACCCCTTGGGTTCACTTATTTGACTGATTACTATCCCCACAAGACAAAAAAATGTTCTTTCATTTTTCTTGTTCATCACTCACACACACCCTGGGAAACTTCCTAGGAGGTCACCCATTTTGACCACAACTCTAGGCCAAGCATGTTTATCTATGGAGTTCTAATCAGTTAATCTCCTGAAAATAAAGTTTCACCATGTTGACATGGTTTGTGACATTTATCATTTTATATATCACATATCCATGGGTGTTATACTCTCCCACCATTAATTAAAAACTCCCCCACTATAGACCCCAGGCCACAAATCCCAGTAGTTCCACTACACTTATGGATGGATATTTACTATGATATCATTTTTCTTTATCTAACCACCTCATGTTATGAACCTAGTAAACTGACCCCATGGGTCTTTTTTAATACCTCAGTTTCCTTCTCAACACACCATAGGTTGTTACCCACCGGAGTCAATTATTTGACTAATAACTTTTCCCACAGACCGAAACATGTTCCTTTAGTGTTCTTTTTCCTCACTAGCACACACCATTGGAAACTTCCCATGAGGTCACCCATCCTTACCTCTACTCCTACTCAACCATTATTAATTGTAGAGTTAAAATATAGTAGGCTCCCAAAAATAGGGTGCACCTTTATTTTTTTGATCTGGCCTGATCAAAACTCCATAGTTAAGTATGTTTGTCCTAGAGTAGTGCTCAGGATGAGTGGCCTCTTAGGAAATTTTCCAAGTTGTGTGTGAGTGAGGTAAAAACACACTGAAATAATGTGTGTTGGCCTGTAGGGACATTATTATACCGATAAGTGACCCCAGTGATTGAATTGGTCCAATAACTAATCAGGATGATACTCTTCTCAGTTTGATAATAGACTCTTCCATGGGGCTTATCACCTAATATTTATCAAAAATGATCATTCAGCTTGAATTTGTTATCTTCTTTCTTGTTAAGGTCCTAAAAACCATTTTGTTGAGAATATAAATAATATATTTAATTATTAAATAGGTGTTAAAATTTAAAATCAATATAATAATACCTACAATCAATTATTATGTCTATTCATTTACATTACTCCCATATTTCTTCTTCCAACTCATGAAAAACAATTTCACCTGAGGCACATGACCTTTGATGTTCATTACCACCCACATTAAATGAAATTGAATATAATAAAATATTATTCAATAATATTGTATTGATTAAAAAAATTAACTCATTCAATGAAAATTTTAACAAATGAAAATCAAAATAAATCAAATTAAATTACACTAAAATGAATCAATTATCCCCATCATAGGAAAATATAATCAATGTAAACATGGATTTTTTTTGTCAATATATATTCACATTAGTCTTATTATTTTTTTATTTAGTTAGTTTGTAATGATTCTATTCAATTTAGTAATAATCATTTTTGTTTATTTTTTATTTTTTCATCTTGTTTTGGGTGAGTTCATTTTGAGTAAGTAATGTTTTGGATAATGTCACACTTTTATAAACAATTCATATTATTTTTTTTAGTTATAAATAAAACATACCATTCATGTTTAGATTGTGTCAATATAGTTTATATTAGTTTTCTCTAGTTCAATTTATATCAATTTGGACTTTTTTATTGAAGTTTGGTTCAATTTGTGGTTATTTTTTGTATTCAAAAACAATTGGGAACGATCAATGAAATTTGATATGTTTGGGTTCAGTTCAATTTTAATCATTTTTGTTTCATTCTATTTGGTTACATTTTTTTCATTTAAATTTAAAACAATATGATTTTTATTATTCTCACTCTTGTTTTTAAAATTTAGTTTAGTTATGGTTTGATTATATTTAGTATGATTCAATTTAATTTTATTCAGGTCTAGTTGGTTCAATTTCATTTAGGGTAAGTTTGTTCACTTTTTATTTAACTTGGAAAAAATATGATTTTGTTTAAAATAATTGTTTTTATAGATGAGTTCTTATAAGAAATATGAGTTGAGAATTAAAAATTATTTTAATATGGTTTTATTGGTTTTGTATGAGTGTGCAAGTTTTGAAATTGACTGCTTCATACTTAATTATTTAGAAGAAACCCATACAATGATTTGGTTTTGATATAAAATGGTTTTAGAAATGTTAATTTATAGGAATGAATTTGTGAAATCAAGTTATTTGAGTGGAGATTTCATGGTGTTACAATTGGTGGTTTTAGTGAATACAGAATTAATTTTTTGGTTAAAAATTTAAATTATTTCATAAGTATATAATTTCTAAATGATGAATTCTGAATGGTTTGAAATAAATGTGTACATTTTATAATTGGTAGTTTTATAAAAATATATATATATTTGCGTTAGTTGGTTTCAATATTCATTGAATCAATTCAATATTAGTATTTCAAAAAAATAGTAATATCGTTTCAATTTATCTTGGTTCTTCTCTATTATTTTTTGTTTAGTTCAATTTATGTCATATTCTTTTTGTTTATATTTGTTCATCCCGATTCACATTATATCTAAATTTTTTGGTTTGTTGAAATTCATATTTTTTATTATTATATTTGGATTTATTAAATCGTGTGTAGATCATCTTGATTTATATCTATTGGATTTCATTTTATTTATTTCATGTTTTTATAGTTAAACTTGGTTAGATTCAATTTAGTTCAATTCATTTTAGTTGGGGCAAAGTTAGGACATAATTTATTTATTTAGATTTTGTATAACTCCTCTCATTTTATAGAAGTTATTATTCTTTTGATTTCTTTTGGATGTGTTCCTAGTTAAGATCATTTTATATCTATTCATTTTGGTTAAATGTATGTCATATCTAGTTGTTTTGAATTATATTGAATAAATTCATTTTGGTTTTGGTTTTTTTTCCTTTTTTATGAGTTATTTGAATTCACTTCTATTAAATTTAATTTTATTTTATTTTATTTTATTTTATTTTATTATTTCTTTCATGCCTAAGTCTCAATATGATTTGGTTCATTTATATTTGGTTCCTTTTAGGATGATTCAATTAATAAATTTTTTAATTAATTTATATATACTCAATATAGTTAACATTATTTAACATTAGTTCAATTCACATAAATTTAGTTCTAGTTGGTTTAATTCAATTTATGGTAGGATTTTTTGGGTCAGATTAGTTAAATATAGTTTAGTTATATTTTGGTCATTCAAATTTGAATCAATTTAGTTTAAGTGGGTATTATTCTATTAGGAGCATGATGGTTTATCAAATTTTATCATAATTCTGGTTTTATTCCATTTAATTATATTTATTTCTGTTAAGTTTGGTTTAATAATTTTTTGGTTTGTTTGGTTTGGATGGGTATAATTCCTTTTAGGGTGTGTTTCATTGGATGATGTTTTTTTAGTTTTCATTATATAAGGTTTTTTTTTTGATTGGGATTGGTTTAAATATAATTTAACTAAATCAAACTAAATTTAACTGAATCAAACAAAACTATGAAAAATTAAAACAAATTGAATAAAACCAAACATGCCTAAAAATACCCATCCTTAACAAAACAAACCTAAATGAACCAATTTGAATTGAATAAAAAACTACTCTAAAATGAAAAAATATTAAGTAAACATAAACAAAAAAATAAAAGAAAAATTGGGATTAATAAAAACACAAAAAAATTATTATACTTGGATAAACATGAATTAAACAAATAAAATCCCACCGAACAAAAAAAAATAACCGAACTAAATCAAATAAAACCCAGTAAAACTAATTGATATTTCCCATCACCATATGAACCTTAAAAAAAATACCAAAAAAATTAAATCAAACCCAAAAAAATGATTAGAATAGTTATATAATTAATTGTGTTTTTGTGTTTCTTTTTTTTATTCTTTTCAAGCAATGTCTAGTGTGATAGGTTTGATTTGTATTGGTATAGTCGTGTTGGTACATATTTAAATTCATTTGTTCATAAAAAATACATAGTTTCACTCATGACCATGTATAATAGTGCACCCCAAAATGTGCATGAACATCATAGAACCCTAGTTTTTTATTTATTTTTGATGAATCCTTAAAGAAAATTCAATAATATGAAACAAAGTATTAATAATAATCATAATAATTATATTTTCGATCAAAAACCATTAAATTTGAATAATGCCTTAAACTCATTACTCTTCCAATAAGTAATAATTTTCTAGTATTGTTTAATTGGATGGTCATTGATGATTCGTATACCCTCTAACTTTGTGTTGAGTCAACTCACACAACGATATAGTGCTCAGTGGAACATGCAGTCACTTTGAGAGGGGGTTTAATCAGGGGTGTCCAAATGTTTACCAAATATATTCAAATTAATATTTTACTTTATTTAAGTTTATCAAAACGCTATCATCAATTAGGATGTAAAAATATTTTATTATACACCCTCACCACTTTTAACTTATGTAATTAATATGATATAAATTAATCAACACACAGGTATTTTATAAGTTCCTCTACAAATGTGGGTACCTAATCATTTATGTGTCTAGAATCACTCATGACATGGATTTTATATTATAATATACATTATATATTACAAGTGGTGTGGGAAGAAATCACCCCTAACCCTAATGATTCACTATATGATGAAAGTGATGGATATTTATACTTATTTTATACAATATTCAACCTCCATTATTGAATAGTGTTGTTTATAGTAGCGACATAATTTCTTTAAGTCTCCTTTCAATCTTCCTTTTTTACATAAATTCAACTACCATTGATCTTCCTCTGAACATGCATGCACATCATCTAATCCTTCTTCTAAAAATTATAATTCTATAAACTTCACCTTTAGAAAATTTTGTGCTCATAACTTCTGTAGGTTATTACTTGGCATCATTATGGCTTCACAACTTTCCTAAGAACCTGATGTTTTGATTTCCTCAAAAATTTAACCCAACTAAATCTTCCTTTAAATTTTTAGTTTAAAAATTCCCATATTTTATCTTATCGACTCTACTAAACTTCATCATCTTTATATGAAGGTGATCATCCCTTTTTATATTTATAACTTCATGTCAAAATTAAGGAATAAACATGGGCTCCAAATTTGAATTTCACATTCACCTTTTCCTTTATCTGAATAACTTTAATACTCCATAAATAATCATATCAAAATTTCTTCATCAATGTTTCATCAAATTTTTACATCAAAAAACTATTCAAATATTCCTCAAATCTCATCAAGATATACGAATGTTAAAAGGAATAGGTCAATATTATCAAAATTTTACTATAGTTAGAATTTATAAATCAAACTTCATACACCTCAAATTTATAATTTGAAATTTATAAAACTCTATGTTTATACAACTTAAATTTATAACTAAAACATTGTATAGATCAAATTTATAACTAAAACTTCATAAATCATAACTTTATAATGAAAACATTTTACAACTCAACTTTATAAATAAAACATTTTATAGATCAAATTTATATCATGAACTTTGTACATCTAAAATTTATAACTCAATATTTGTACAACTCAACTTTATAACTTGAAATTTTTAAAACATAGATTTATAACTCCAACTTTTCATAGTTCAACTTTATAACTCGAATTATGAAAAAACTTTTTATCTATCTAAAAATTTCATATAAAAATTTCATATTTGACCTTGAGAAACTTTTAGTAATAATGATGTTAGAAACAATGAGGATCAGCAAAAAAAATTCTGAATTCCAAAGGAAACTCCTTAAGAAACTCTTTAGGAAACTCCATAGGGAACTTTAAAGGAAATTGTACAGGAAACTCCATAGTAATCACCATAGGAAAATACATAAGAAACATCATAGAGAACTGAATAGTAAACTCTATATGAAACTTCATAGGAAACTCTATAAGAAAATTCTTCAACTTACTCATTTACTTTTCATAACATATTGAAAAAAAATACTTCCATTTTCATCATCAAACAGGCACTTCAATCTTCCCCTTTATATTTATTTTCAATACCAAATTATCTTTAAATTCAATGAGTTTTATCTCCACCTCATTGATAATCAATTCAAATTTTTCTTATTATATATATTATTTTTCCTCTCACACTTGTTGATCTAAATTTTAGTCTCCCTTATTAACAACATAGGGTGAGGAGGAAACAATATTCACACTTTTTCTTCTTAAACCCTTTTCTTATTTTGTGCTGAATTTATTGAGATAATGATATAATCAATTTTTTTTAAAGTACTAAACCAAAATTTAGTCTATGTGAGGAGTTATTTGTATATAAAACAAGATTGATTAACTCGAACATCAGAAATATAAATAAAAAATCACCTAGTGATACCAACATTTACAAAATCTTATTTTGGGGGAAGTTCATTGGGTTTTCCTTTAACCTAGTTTCCTACATACATCTCAAAAAATGGATCAAAAACATTTGAGCATAAAATAACAGGTATATCCTCTTTTACAAGACACTATCACTTTTTCATTTAAAATTAAAATAATCCCCAATTTTTCATTCAACACATATTTATAAAGAGTTTGGAAATCTTTGAACATTCATAAGGATGAAAGTGGCGTACTTTCTTTTTATTTTCAATATCTTCAACTTCTTAATGAACTATATCTTCTTACTCTAGGTAAAATAATGATAAATTTACTATAAATTCTATATCCAGTTTCATAAACTTTGGTAGTCTGAAATTTAGTCTATTCATTTCAACTTCATTAGGTCTCAAAATAACAAGCAGAAACTTTTCTTCATCTATCAGAGCATGTATTCCATGAATTTCATCACCCTAAATTCCCTTCTCGAATTAATTTATACAAAACATATGAGGTAATAAGGTGTAATTTTCTTTTCTCATTAGTTAGAAAAACATGAATGAGAAATTTTTCACAACCAAAAAATCCTTCTTCAACTTCATTTTTATTCATGTTATCCTTAGTTTCCCAAGAATAAATATTATTGGGTGACATTGAAATTGTATTCCATTCATTCATTACTTTTTTGTAAGGTTTTATCTTTTTCAATTATTAAGAGGGAGATTTAATTATTATGATTTTTTATTTTCTTCAAATTTATTTGATTCTTCCAATTAGTCATGCCACATTTCTAAAAAAACTTTATGATTATGTTCCCTTTTGACATTATTATAAAATTTCTTCATAATGATCTTTGTAAAACCATTTGTAACCATATTTATTTTCTTACAAACTCATTTTTCTAGGTATAGATGAAATATATTTTTTAATATTTTGGTCATCCAACTTATACCTTCTATCCACCTTCTTATATTTTTATAAGTTACTCTTCAAAGGTAACTTTCGGTAAACTTGAACTTCTTCATCAGAGGTGTCTTCCACCTTTCCAATCCACTTGTGTCTTTCTTAGATTGATTCTATTTGTTTCGTAAGATTTCTTCCTTTATGTTGAACATTCGTGGTGATTTTACAACCACCCACTAAGTGGAATTTTCTTCTATAGAAGTGGAATCTTATCTTAGTCCTAATATCTTTCATTACTTTCTTCTTGGGTGAAACCTTCCGAGTAACTTATGATTTATTTTTCACCTCAAGGTATACTTAAAGTATATATTAATTTCATTTTAAATCTTATTTTGTGGCCTCCTTATATTATTAGTATTTGAGTTGTTCTTTGTAAAAGTAAATAAGCACTCTACATTATCATGACCATATCTTTTACAATATCCATATAAATTTTCAAGATATTAAAATCAATTGGACGTTGAAATAATTTTCATTTTCTAAGAGGGTCTGGTGTACTTTGATGAGTTATTCATGTTTTTTATATTTCTCTCCATTATTATTGTATTTGTTTTCTTTTCATACCATGGAATATTGTACCAGAAATTGGTATCCATGTGTCCAAACATTCCATAGAACCAACAATAGCCAAAAAAAATCTTCCATTGAGTATTATTTTGGAAAGTGTTGGGTACTTATAGAACATAATTATTATATACACTTTATGGGGAACTTATTCCTTTCATAATTTATTTCACCATCATAGAAGTGGTGGGTTTATTGATATCTTTCTTCAGCCATATTTTTATTGAAACTACAACCTGTACTACTCAAAGTATTATAATTAGTGCTTAAAAGTTTATTAGAAAAAGGTTTTACATTTTTCTTAAACTTATCAGAATATTATTATTTTATATTCTTATTTTCATTGGATTAGGACTCTTCAAAAGTAATAATTTCCTTAGAAGATTTTAAATAAATTCTTTTCTTGGATTATTGTGAAGATTCAACTTGAGTAGCTTAAATGCTTATCAATATCACCACTTATTCAAGAACTTTAAATTTAAAGTGTCCTTATAATTTTCAAGATACCTCACTTTATCTTTACATTCAACTTTTAACTTTTTTATATTTTCTTAATGAATCTTACCCACCTATTTTAAGGAAATATTATGTTTCTATACTCAATTTTCCTTGATATCTAGTTGATTATTCTTAACAATAACAATTCCTTTGTGAGTATCTCCAAGTTTATGGATCTTTTCCTCAAGAACTTCCTTTACAAAAACATTCTCATGGAAAATACTTTTTAAAGTTTAGATTAAAAGGAATAAATTTTATTAATAATTTAATTCATTTTCTTACTTTCCTTAAATGAGTTGAGTAATATTTTTACACTCTTGGAATTTTTTATTTAATGCATTCTATGTCTCATCAAGTTCTGATTTCAACTATGATATTTCCTATTATTGTCCCTTTATATATATAAGTATATATGTAATAACATAAATAGGGACATTTACCATGTGAGATATGATTTTAGAGTGAAAGTATTCAAAAAATTTCATTGAATAATACTCTTCATAGTTTGTGAAATATTATTTTAGAGGATTAATTTTATCAGATTCACTTGAATTTTTTCCATGCAAGTTAACTTTTGGGAGTGTTTGATCCTAATTTTTTTGATTTCAATAGAATAACTTCCAATAATTCTAATATAATTTATTCTTATAGTTATTTAATATTTTATTTGATACTTTTATGTTGATACAACTTGGAAAAATACTATTTTCTTTATCATAGGCTTGACTTTCTATTCTTCTGAAGAAATACTTTGTTCAACTTCTAAAAATATAGACTTCATATATAAAAGTTCAATATAGTGAGGAACTAAAAATTATTGATCCAATAATTGATAACCTTCACTATAATACAAATTTATAGTACCTAGTGGATCATATAGTCACTTTAAATGGGGGTGAATTAGGGGTGACTAATTTTTTACTAAATATATTAAACATAATATTTGTCTTTCCTTAATTTGATCAAACGTCTGTAATCAGTTACGATGTATGGATATTTTATTATGTTCCATATAAACTTTTCCCTTATATAGTGAAGATAACGTAAATTAATAAATGCACATGTAGTTTTATAAGGTTCAGTCCCAATGTGGTTACCCACTCCTTGCTATTTCTAGAAAAACCTGTGATATATATTTTACACTATAAAATCCTTCACAAATTACAAGTGATGTGGGAAGGAATAGCCATTAAACCTAATTATTCACTATATAGCACAAGTGAAGGGTATTTATATTGTGTTTTTTCAATCTTCAACTACAGACTAGAATGAAATTTTTTATACTGGAACCACTAGTTCTTCAAGTCTCATTTTAAAATTCCTTGTGGATAGAACATTGAATGCGACTGATCTTCCAATGAATATACATTCATGTCATCAAATCCTACTTCTATAAATTATAATTATGGAAACATAACCTTCAGAAACATTATAACTCATAAATTTTCTAGTTTGTTACTTTATTTTAGTTTTACTTCTCAACTTTCTGTGAAACATGATGTTCCAATTTTTTCAAAACCTCTCCAAAACTAAATCTCCCTTGAAACTGTGGTTAGAAGAGTCCTCTCTTTTTATTTTATAAAATCAATTCAAATTCATCATATTTATATAAATTTTATTAGACCTTTTTATATACACAACATCCTTCAAAAATTAAGTAATATAAATGAGCTCCAAATTTTAGTTTTCCACTCAACTTCTCCTTCATTTGACTACCATTAAAACATACTAAAAAATCAGTGTTAACGTTATTTTTCAAAGTTTAATCATATTTTTGAGTCAAAAAAACATCAAGTATTCCCCAAATCATGGATAAATTTATAAAAAATAAATGTATAGCTCAACATCATTAAAATGTTTTTTCTCTTCAACTTTATAACTTAAACTTTATACAGATCATCTTTATAATTTAAACTTCACACGATACAAATTTAAAACTTGAATTTTTTACAAATCAACTTTATAACTCAAACATTTTACAAATTAACTTTATAACTTTATCTTCCTATATCTCAACTTTATAACAAATACTTTGTACAACTCAAATTTATAACTTAAATTTTTTTTGGTTTAACTTTATAACTCGAATGTTGTACTGCTCAACTTTATAACTAAAAATTCATACAACTAAACTGTATAAATCCAAAAAATTATGAATAAACATTAAAACATAAAAATTTTACTATTAAAATTTATAATTTTAACTCTATAAAACCTTTCTCTCTATCTAAAAACTTCATGAAAAAACTTATCTTGAACCATGAGAACCTTTCATTAATCATGATTTTAGAAACCATTTAGGATCATTAAAGAATCATATAACCTCCATAGAAATATCTATAGTGAACTCATTAGGAAACTCCATAGTATATTCCATAAGAAACTTTATAGGAAACTCTATAGGAAACTACTTAGGAAAAACCATAAAAAATATCATAGGAAAATCCATAGTAAAATACCATAGAGAACACCTTTAACTTACTCATTGAATTTTCATAATGTATTGAAAAATATGAAAATACTCCCATTATCATCATCCAATGGTCACTTAAATATACATATCATTCTTACATACCCGCTACAGCCCCCCTAGTTCAATAAAATATGTATCCTCCATAGCTTGACCATTGGAAAATTTAATTTGAAGTTGCAACCAACATATTAATTCATATAAAGAAAATAATATATAGATTTAAATTTAACAATTTTTCTTACTCATATCTCAGCCCATGAATTTTCCTTGATTTTATTACAGTCATGCCTCCATGAGGTTGGTTGAACTAGAATTATTCCACTATACTTGGATAACATCTCCATGAAACTTCTACATTGTCTACCATTTTTACCGCTCAAATGGTTATCTCCATTATTCTTTACCATGATTTTTTGTATGATGATTCCAGACCTCTCATAGACATGTAGTCCAATGTTTCCTATTAGAATATCTTACTTAAAAATAAAAAAGAAAAAAATATATAATCAATTTACATTAAAACTGAAATAAAATTATTGAAATAGAATTTAATGCACTTGTAAACATATACCAAATCTATGATAATCATTAGGCTCTTATTAATATGTGATCACTTATAGATTGGTATATTATAAAGGATTTATGTGTTCCAATTCATGTTATAGTTCATCTGAATATTGTGGAGTACAATTTGAAGGTGCACGATCATCAAACCCTAGATGGATAAGAGTGGGAAATGTAGGTGGCATAGAAATGGCATGAAAAGAATCAAATGGATGATGAACCACCATATTATATGGAAATGGAATATGAGAAGTAGATCATGAAAGAAATGATAATGAAGGTCTAGGTGGGAACATCCCTAGAGCTTCAAATGGATTGTGTGGATAACAAAGTGTGGTAGATGGGATATCTAGTAGAGATTATGGGTGTGAATGGGTATGATGGGTGCTCTAAATACCTCTAGTAGCGCCTCCACTCAATTTTCCATGATATTGATCACTATCAGTAGTCTAAATAGAGCCTAGTTGTGTCCTGAATGAATTTCACTAAAATAAATTCTATAAATAATAAAAAAAAATAGAATTTAGTTTATTGTAGTTGATAAAAATTAGAATTATTTTACTCTCTTATGGTACCAGAGGATCCAGTCCTAGCTCTCATATTCAACGATCATTTTCAAAAAAAATTATTCATGTGAAATTCTTAAAAATATTTCTTATTTTTTATATGAATCAAATTTAAATTTTTTTGAGATTTTAAAAACTATAGAAAAATAAAATTAAGGTAAAAAGGTGGTTGGAATTAATTAACGCATACTAATTGGAAAATCAAACAGTGAAAAAGAGGGGACATGTCGTAACTAAATCATATAAATTGGAAGTCAAATAGGGTATAAAATATATCATAACATAATCAATCCATATAAATTAAATGTACATTTTGGAAGAATATTTCTAGTTCCACACTAATTTTTAGTTAATATACAAAATTCAATCTATTTAAATATGTTTTATCTAACTGTATACCTTTTAATATATTTAAACATATTTTAAAAACTATCTTGTAACTTATTTTAAAACAATTTTTATAAATTATTTTAAAACAATTTTTAAAAAATGTTTTAAACTAGTTTTTATAAAATATATTAATATTATTTTATAGAACCCAATTTTAAAATTGGATTTTAAAAATAGTTTATAAAACCTTTTTAACCTATTTTTCAGAATTTGTTTAAACTACTTTTTTAAAAAAAATTACACCTCCTTATTTAAAAAATATATTTTTAATGATTTTTTTTAAAACAGTTTAAAATGGTTTCTAAAAAATATTTTTAAACATCTTTTAAAAATAGATTTAACCCTTTTTTAAACAAATTTTTAAAATTAATTTTTAAAACCAGTATTTAAAAAAAATCAGTGTAGTTTTTTAGAAAAATATTTTAAATCTATTATATTTATTGATTGGTTATCGACGAATTCTATTTGTGGAATATTTAGTAAAAATTTAAATATTTTTAAAACTATTTTATTTATTTTTATGGATAGTTTTCTAGTAATTATGTTTATTAAGTCGTGGTTCAAATCAGTTTATTATTCTTATGTTGTTACTTGTTTGAAACTTTTTTTAAGGAAAATAAATCTAATTAAGTGTAAAGAAAAGAAAAAAAACAAAACCAAACATACCCTTACAAACTATAACCAAATTAAAGAACTTATAATAGTACCAACTTAAAAAAATCACGTTAATATATTGAGGCCAAAATGTCTTTTTTTCTATATATTATTCATCACTACTTTAGATTCATAGTAAAATTTGACAATTAGACTATTTGTGTCATTATATACAATATTTTTTTCAAGACTCACGGAGGAACCAATGGTTTCAATTTTATCATTTTCATCATCAAAAATATATCTTGGTATTAATTCAATAATTATACTAAATTCAACTCTTAGATGATATTTCAAACAAAACACTTGTTTTTTCATTGATGATAAAATATATGGCTCATTGGTAGTTATGAAGTGATTCAATTCAATAACTCTAAATACACAATCATCGATAAATGTTTCATGTCACTTAATTGAATCAAACCACTTTTATTTCATTATTTTAAATCAACCATGGGATTAATAATCCAATATCATTATTTTCTCAGTAACTTCATAATAAGACACATGTTTTTATTGAGGTCTATTATCTAAAACACTATCATAATAGTCTATTATTTTGGTTAATATAATGAAATCATGTTTTTTTCTCATGTTTACTATCAATAAATTATAACATGTTTTTACCCCTTGATCACCAATGATTTTCATTCACGAACCAAATAATTGGGACAAAAATCCAAAACCCTTAATTTTTAAGAGATCAAATCAATAGGTAAACTCAATACCTAAAATATAAACATATATTAAAATTAAATGAATATTTATTTTTTTACTTTATTAATGTAATGGTCAGGCCTTCTATTTCAACCAAGAAGGAAACTCTTTTCTATGAAAATTATATTTCCTTCTAAAAGGTAATTAATAATGAATTATACTTCTAATTTCTTCATGTTACCTATATAAAATGATTTTAAAATTTTAATATATATGTGAAACTATGTAGTATGATATAATATATACATGTTAAAACTACCAACTTAAAGTATTCATCAAAAAATCATAACTAAACAAGTCTGTATGATGTTCCATCTCCCACTCTTCAAGGATAAATATAGACAATATATATGTCCAAAATATTTCCCATATTTTTTGAAGATATGGAAAAATGGGATTAATTTTATCATTCTTATAATATTAAATTTTTATTGTTTTGTTATGTTTCGTTCTCCCATCATCTAAATACATTGAAAAAAAATCCATAAATTATTTTTCTAGATAACATTTAACAATGGAACCTTTAGGATGATTCTTATTATGTATATAATAATTCTTTATATACATATTTATTTTAGTTGGATACATTCTCAAAAAATCAATAGGTAGTTCAATAAGAATTTTAGTTGGAAGATGGATAGTTAGATGAAGCATGAAAGTGAAAAAATATGGTGGAAGAATTTTCTATAAATTACATAAAATTAATGTATCCTCTTTTAAAATTATTATTAAGAAATACTAAGAAAATATTTTAGCATGAAGGTCAATATAAAAATGGAACAGTTGAAACACTATAACCCTACATTATGGGATAGTAAATAATGGATTGATATTATAATCAATTTATGAATAAGGATGTGATAGTTATGAATTTTTATGGATTTATGTTTCAACTCTATCATATTGAATCATTTAAATATGTTTCTTGAATATCCATACATAACCTTGACAATCTTTAATACTTCTGGAAATTTATTTTTCTTTGCATGTTTATCACATAAAAAGCATAGGGAGATATCCATTTATTTTCACTAATACATACAAGATATATCTATTGTCTAATACCCCAATCCACTAAGACACACTGAGAACATAAGTTATATTTGATCGTCCTCTTGAAATTCAGAAGAATTAAAAGGAGTGTTTAATTTATATTTTTCTCAAGGATCATTATATCTAAAAAATTATGTAAAAAATTGGTTGAAAATATATCAAATCAAAGAAGATGATTTAATTTTTATAATTATAATTGGATTCAGTGGGAGAATTCTTCCTTTTTATAGATTTCATCTTACCTTTACCATATAAAAAAACTAACATCTTCCAATTCATTAAGCACATCAATTCTAGACATACACTGAGGTTACTTCTCAATATCAATAGTATTTTCAAACTATCAATGATTATAATTGTGTGGATGATATATTATAAATAATAATTGATGATCCACGAAACTAAAACTATAAATATATTTATGTATTCTTGGTCATTTATTATTAATATAAATAGGAAGAGATAGTATAAAATTCATATTCAAGTCAGAAATCATTTCATAAGAAGGTAAATCATTTATCTTCTATATAAGAACAGTACACATCAAAAATATATCTTTTAATGAAGCATTATATGGGTGTACACACACATTACAAATATACTTAAAATATTTTATTGAAGTTTCTAAGTACACATCTATATCATTTCTAGGATCATAAGGTCCATATATGAGTATAATCAAGAAATTGAATGGTTTTTCTTACACATCCAAGGAGTAAGGTTAAAAATGTAAACTAAAACTAGCCACATGTTGTGAGAAGAAATCATTATCCCAAATAGAGTAAAACCATAACATGATTAACCCAACCTAACATTATGTACTTTAGATGAAAAATTAGGATATCATGTATCAAATGTTCACCTTGTTAATACAATTATAAGATAAACTAAATCATCATTATTCTTAATTTTATTAGCATTATTTCATTGCATATTTTTTTGATATTTCTTCATACATGAAAAGATTTTTGATCCTAGGAATCAATGGAAAGTTTCATATTACTTTCTGTGGAATACGAGATGGTGTTCCATATATATTTTCATTTTGTTGAGATATATAATATTCTTTATAATCAATTAGGACCATTTTTTCCTCCCATAATAAGCTGAAATATTTTGAGCTAGCATGGATTTTATTATTAGAAAATACAGTCTTATTAATTAACTTACAAGCCATATAATGATTTGAAATAGTATCTTAATCATAGAGAAGTGATCCCATTAAAAATTTAAGAATATAATCAATGATAGTATTATAAATTACATACATGGTTTTTCTATGATATGTCCACATTAAAAAAATCAACTTTATTATTTTACATCATTCTTGATATATAGGAATCTTAGAATCATCCATTAATTTTTAACTCCCTTAAAATCATAATTTTCATTAGTTTCCCCTTGTTTATAGGTATAAGTGTATTCTTATATTGGCATACTATATTTCTTAAAATGATACAGAAATGGAAACCAATAAAATATTAAATTCTCTATACCCGTCCTTTCATTTCAATCATGAGAAATCTGATATTGTATTTTCTATGTATTTTGATTCCAAACATAATAGTTTGTTTCAAAACCAATTTTTTTATATAGTATCTAACTCCATATGAACTTAACCAATGTATTCCAATATAATTACAATTTTTTAAATGTATAACACCACCATATGAAGAATTGCTAAATGAAAAATAAAAAAAATACAACTTGTTTGAAACTCAATTGAGATATGATTGGTATCTTATATAAAACTTTTATCCATTCTATTACATGAAAAAGTTTTCATTATTATTAATATAGTAAAGTATAATTACAAAATTATTAAAAATCATGATTCTTTTTAATAAAAATTAAAATCATTTCAATTATTTTATATTTTATTGTATATAGTTTTAATTTCTTTTTTCAATTCAGTTCTGTTCAGATTGGTTTGTCTAAAATTAAATCCAATTAAATACATATGTATTAATTAAGAAAAAAAATTTAAAAAAATTCCTTATTTTTAGTGTAAAATAAATCCAATTAAATATATTTGTCTTTATCATGTAAAATATTTATTCTATAATAACAAAAAATTCCCACCCAACATGAAAACTCATATCTTTGATACATATTTTTTTATCAGGGAAACATTCATAATAATATAAAGTCATAATTTAGTATCCCATGTCTACAGAATATTGATAATAAGATAATACAAATACCAATATTAATATGAAATTTTTGAAAGCATAATAATAGCTAGCCAAACAAATAATAAGAGATGACATATTATATAATTGATGCATACCATTAGTGACCGAAACAAAGTATAATAAATATAATATGAGATAGTTAATATATATTATTAAATTAGTTAAAGGTAGTGAATTACTATTAAATAAACATTCATTAATTACCAACATGATTATTCAAAAATTTCACACCATATTAAATTGAGGTTACTTATACAAAAATTTTGATCACAAAATAATAAAAATAAATCCATTATATAAATAATTTCATAACCCCTAATACATTAATAAAATAAAAAAAAATTAATTACTAGATCACTTAATATGTATTACAAAAAAAATAACTTTTTATTGGATTTATATAGAATAATTAAGTAACATAATTAAAAAAATAAATCAATTATAATAAAATTTATTATGTAATACTATAAAAATATAATCTAGAAGACTTATGTTACATGAATCGGGAAGAATCATGACCCAACATGATCTTGGTTAGTGTTTGACACCTAGATAAAAATAAAAAATGATGCTTAGAATAATAGATGATGGATTAGGAACTCACCAATTTGATGTTAAAGAAGAATAGAATAAAAAACAATGAGTGGGGGGATATCACTAGGGAGAAGATAGGGGAGGTTGTTGCGCATGGTAGAAAGGAATTATGGATCATTGGGGGAGGATAGGTTGTGTGCCTTATGTGATTAAATACTATACCAACAGTTTTTTTAAGACCATTGGTATATCTTAACCAATACCATCTATTTTCAAAAGTTATCGGTATGGGGTACTGGTATTCACTCTCTACTAATGGTTTGTCTAAACCATTGATAGAAATCCAAATATACCAATATTTCTAGAAAATTGTTGGTATAAAGGTGTGGGTATAGCCTTAAATTCTAGATGTATTAGTCTATACTCAGATAATAGAGAACCTATGAGTTGGCTATTTGGGGCTGATATACAATGTGTCCCATGGTCACTCGATATCTTGGGAAAAGGGATTATATGATTATGTATATTTTTATATGATACTGGTAGTATGAAGAGGTATAATGATAAATGTGTTTAATAAATAACACACTAAATACCTTTGTAACTTGATTAGTACTTATTCTTTTCTAGAGGATGCCCATTACATACGGTTACTGATTTGGGAATTCATAAATTTTTTTAATGCTATAAATTCTCATAGATTTTCACTTTGTGGTTGTGTGAATGAGGATCAAGTATATAAAACTTTGAAAACTAACCCATAAGTGTTTTAGAGTGTATCAAAAATAATTTTTTGATATATTTTCACAGCCTGATATAGATAATGTAGTATATAGTGAAAATTTATGATAATTTTTCTGAAAGGAGTTTTGGAAATCTCCAAAAGGCGTTTTATGTATTTATGTATATGATTTGGAATAAAGTTAAAGTTTCTAAACTCTAAGATTATTTTATTGAAAATGGGAGATTGTCGGTAATGGATTTACTTATTTTTTATATATTATTTTGTTGTGTTTTATGGAGTAAAAAAGTCATTTAATTCAATATATGATTCAATGAAACTAAAATACTTAATGTTTTGTTTTTTGTGGATAAAATTTTAATTTTAATGGTTAATTGAACACTTTGGAAAGGTTTTTGGAGAATAAAAGATAATTACACAATTTCTAATTAATACAAACATGTCATGTACTTTTGAGGACACACGACTCAACCAACTGAAGTACATGCCTAGATACCTTCTCAAGAAGTGCATGCCATATGGATAATTTTACATTATATGTACACACTTTCTAGAATTAGATTCTAGAGAAAATTAAATTATAAACCATGTATTTTTCTTTTACATTTCATGTAATCCCTTTATCTTACAATTGAAACCACGAAATTTTATGGTTGAAAAGGTGATTCAACCACCCAATGAAGATTTCCCAAATGGGAAGTTAACCATAGAACATGGAATATACTTAAGTACCAAATGTGTAATTATTTTTCCTACAAAATATAATGTTTTTCATATAATTAGGTAACTTTTAACATTTGGGGTGGTTTCTTCTACTCTATTGACCCCCCCCTAAAGCTTCAGTAGTTTTTTTTTTATTTTTTACACTAAATTTCCCATTTTTTCTTCCTCAACTTCTCTCTTCTACACATGGGTGAGGTTGACTTTAATATCAACCCTTGAACCTTTTCCATGTCCATTAAAAGGTAGAGGATCCATTTTGGAATTGTTAAAGGACTACAAGTGTGTTGTACTAAATATTTTTTTGAGTATTTATCTTTTTATTGTGATTTTCATCACATAATATCATAATCGATTTAATTTCCAAAAATCGTTGGTTGTGATATATAAACCAAGAATTTTATAACTATGGGAAAACAAAATAGGTTACCATAATATAACCCATGAAAATTTGGAAATCTCATTTTCACCATTTAGTTTTTTTAAAAAAATTCATTTTAAAAAAAATTAATTACAAGACCAAGGAAAAAATATATAGAATTAAATCCTCATTTTTAAGACTAAGAAATGATGGTATGATTGAATCCTCATGATTAATGAACTTCTTCGATAATTTTAAACAATAAATGGTAATTTTTATAATAAAACATAATTGAAATTCAAACCTCAATATATTCATTCTCCTAGTTTATTTTCTTTGTGTTGGTGTTTCTTCTTTTCATTTCTTCTATTTTTAGTTTATTTTTTTCATTTTTCTCATCAAATCATTGTCTAGATAATTGTATAACACATCATCAACTCATGATTTCATCCCTATTTATTTTTTTGGTTTGAACTAGATTCTCTCATACAATAGTAGAGTTTAGAAAAACAATTTATACATAACCTAATGGTCATGTAAAATTCTAAAATTATTTTCAATGAATTAAGAATGACGAGTTTTGATTGAAATTTGGTTACTTAAAAAACATTATTATTTTTTATCTTTATTTACCTTTTCCTTTAGATTCAACATATCTCATTCAAATGGATGAGTATTCTTTTTATGGTTTTTATACAACGTTGGAGACTATTTTTATCCATATGATCCAATGATGTTGTAATCATGTTCATAAAATTACTTCCCATATAATGAGGATGAATTTCAAGGTGAAGAATACCAATACACATTCTATACTCAATCAACTTCTATGATGTATTTACTTGAAAATAATAATCTAAATGAAAAATTATTATTAATGATAGTATCCTTTATTAAATTCCATCCAGACTAATCTAAAAGGTTATAAAGTCTGGAATATTGTTCAAGAATATACTAAGATAATAACCATTGAGGAAAATCTAGGAAATAATATAATGGAACAATCTATTATCATTTCTAATAAGATGAAAATTTATGATGTGAACATAATATGTTTTGAATTAAATTATTTTGAAAATGTTTTTTTATATGATCATATTGAAAATAGGGACACATCATACATTATTAATATTGAAAGTCAATATCAATTAAATTCTGATAACTCAATTGATATCTTAACAAAATAGAGTTTATTATTATTATTTTCACGTATTATATATGGGAGATGAAAAACTTGGGGAGGTGGAGGATGTGAAGAGTATGACTGACATAAGGGATAACCTTCAATACAATTCAGACATGAAGTGAGGATATTTAAATTTTTCTCCATGCCCACCTAAACAGAAACTATTTTCCTAAAAAGGGAATAGTACCATACATATATGGTGGTTCATAGAAAATAAGCCACATCCACCTACCATCTAATATTGGGAAGGTTATGGTCACCAGGTCAATCCACAGACCATAAACAAAGGTACAATCTAAGAGGCAACCCAAAGTTATCTCTTCTTGTTTTTCTTTTCAATTTAAATTATTACAGTGTGAACTTTTACCTTACAAAATGTATACATATCTATCACCTTATTTTCACCTATTTTCTTTAAATAAATGTATGTATGTATATGTTGGGTTTTTTAGGATAAAATTTCTTTTATTTATCACAGGGGGAGAAATTAGAAACCCATAATCCTGAGAACACCATGTATTGAAACTAAAAATATGTACAACTATAAATGTAACACCCCAAGCTTCCACGGTACATTTCCCTTCGAATAATGCGATAGCGTGTGTTGTACGCAACCTCGAGTTCTAACACACACCACAACTAATTAAACTAGCCGTTGTGAAGAGTAATACCTAATTTTTGAAATAATATATATTTTATATTTCAAAATGGACTTCATTTTTGGATTCGGAATATCGAAATTAGCCTAGGGTGAAATTTTGGTACTTTTCGGATAACTTTTATATTTTGATGAATAGTGAAAATTACTAAATTTTAATTAAAAACAACTTTTTTGATCAAAATAATTAATAGTGATAAATTGTGAATTTGAGTGGTATATTTAGAATATATTTTTACCACTTAATATAATGTTGGTCATTGGACATAATTTTACAATTAAACCGAACATAAACAAGTGTCAATCTTTTGATAGTTATTATCTCTTAAAAACACGCTTTTTGTTTTGACAGCGGGAATTAATTTTAAATTAATTTCTGCCACTTCTGTGTTTTGAATTTAGAAAAATGGATTCCATATTTGGAATCAGGATATCCAAATTGTGTAAATAGGTAACTTTTATTTTTAGACATTTTGAATAATTACTGCGGTAAATATTTTATTTACCATGGTTAAGGGTAAATCCGGTAAATAAGGGTTAAAAAATAATATTATAATAATACAAAATTACCCTAAAACGTGTCCTAACCTTATTGGTGGACACATACCCGACCATGGGCATCCTTGGGTCGATTTGGGGACCCCATGGAGCCACTTGTATGTGGTAGGGACACATTATATTAATAAAGTTAAAATAAAAATAAAAATGGCATAAGCTTACATCTTTTAGAAGAACAATTTTTACATAGGGTTATACATGTTGGATTTTCGATTATAAATATTCATTAGAAAGCTAAAAAGATTTCCTACATAATTATATTTTATTTATAATTTTTAGACATCAAATAATTTAAATTATTAATGACACAATAATGATGCAATGTTTACCTCATTAATAAATCATTTAAATAAAAAAGATTATAATGATTAAAATATTATCTAAAACCTGTCCAATTCTTATTGGTTGATTTTATTTAGAATATTAGTCATCTTATCTTCGACCTCAATGATTTTTGGACCATTATAAACCGAATATAATTATATTATAAAGTAATACTTTCACTCTTTCCTAAAGAGCCCCTCCTCTCCCTTATAAAAGGAGACCACTTCTACTCATTCCTCACACCTCTCAAGCCACTTGGCTCGTCCAAACCCTGCCCAAATAAGCTCCCCACATCCCTCTCCTCATCCTTGAAGCTTCCCCTTAGGCAGAAAGCATTTCAAGAAGTCCTTTGGTTCCAACCAAAGTGAGTTACCTAAATTAAAGGTAACGTTTGCTCTTAAATTATTTTCATTTATTTTGCTTCTCCAACCCCCAAACTCTTTTTATTTCCTTTCTTTTGTAACAACACCAGTATCCACAATATACTAGGATGTTTTTATAAGAAGGATTCAAACTACAGATACACACAACTCCATCTAATGGATGATGAACATAATGTTTCTGTGGATGGAAAACTAACGCCTCATGAAACGATGATTGTTCAAATACATCTTACTGCCTCTCATGGTGGCCATTATGATGGCACTGAAATTAAATATGATATTAATGATATATATTTTATATATAATCTTCTGTAATTCCATTTTATTTCATACCATTATTCGTTTCATGTTGTATATACATACGATAATTTCATTTGAGGAAGTGCGGACTACCGCCCCCTTAAAATGATATGACTCGTTCATACCACACATGGAACGAATAAAGGATGGTGTTAATGAACTTATGTAACATATATAAAATATTATATTATACTGGAATAGTAATATACCTATGTATCATTTGGATTCGATTCTTTTAAAATAAAAATTAAATGGAAGTAGCGTTCGTGCGTACGTACGGACTACCGTCTCCACGAACGCGATGAGATTCATTATCCATCGTATCCATTCAAGTATAATTATCATTTGATGATTTAAAAATGATGTTTAAGGACTTGATACCATTCTGTATTTGAATAATACACATCCCATTAATAACGAATATGGCTCACATAACAAAGAATATAAAGTAAAATGAACCCGTTAACACCCGAAATGGCGATAATTCTAAGATATTATTAACAAATCAATGTTAAAAGATCATATATGATATCACATTAAAGTAAATTATTCTTTTATTATTCAATAACAATTATTTCACCATTATACAGGAGGTAAACCTACCATCGACCAAGGAAAAAGTACAAAGTAAGGGATTCTCTTATCTCACTTTCAATTCCGTGAGATTTCCATTGTTCGCTACTAAATTATTGAAAGTGGTGTATTGTGTACTTCCATGATTCACTTTATATTCATGTTATTCTGTAAATCATTTGGTGGTTATTAACTTTTGGCCATGCGACTCAGTTGATTAACATGGTAAGGGGTTTCTTGTCTCACTTTTAATTCCGTGAGAATTCCATTGATCACCAATTAATTATTGCATGTGGTGTATGTGTACTACCCATGATTGTATTCATTGTGTAATATACTTTATTTTATGGGTATTTACATCATCATGGTATGATCTTTCTTTCATGGGTGTTTGTTTCTTAAGTTACTTAATCAATAAGGGAATTTGAGATTTCAATTTCCACTCATTTGGCTTTACGCATATTTCATTGATTATATTACCCCAAGATTATGTGTGGAATCACTATTAATTTGATTATGTCATAATTTCCACTCCCCTTCCTGTGGATATACTTTTGATACACATAATCACTCCA
Organism: Viscum album; assembly: GCA_963277665.1. Taxonomy (NCBI): domain Eukaryota; kingdom Viridiplantae; phylum Streptophyta; class Magnoliopsida; order Santalales; family Viscaceae; genus Viscum; species Viscum album. The sequence continues at coordinate 807,431,793 of OY728155.1, forward strand.
TTGATAATTCTCAAGTCATTGATATGAATTTGATAAGAGTAATTTTAACTCATTCACCATTTGTTGAGTTAAACATCCAATTCGTTGGTGTTGTTTTTACAATAATATGTGTGAATATCCTTTGATTGTTTTACACTGAATATCCAATCATATTTAGTGTATTTACATTTGTCACACATAATTATGTCGTTGATTTATCCTTCACCTAAGGATATGGCCTTTATGAGAGATTTCATCTCAATTTACATTCCATTGAGACTTCTCTGTTGATATACACCAAATCACTTTTATGTGGTGTATATAATGTACTTTGAAGTATTATATCATGAATCACTTTATTCTCATGATATTAAAAAGTTTGGATTACCTCAATTATTTGTACTCAAGTTTCTCTCTTTTGGTTAGAATCTCTAACCGAAATACCATTTTAAAATGTTTTAAAGACTTATTCATCTAAACCTTTCTCATTAATGTCCATGTTTTAAAAATGGTTTTAAGGATTTATTTATATGGAAATTAAAGATTAGAAATTAAAAATCCTTTTAAAAAGTTTCAAAGTGGTATGGGACACTTTGATTCAAAAATCTACTTTTAAATGGCTTCTTGACAAATAGTTTGACTTTTAAATGTTTTCAAGAAAAGGGGGATATTTCTCTCAAATAGTTTTTATGATTACTTTCATCTATGTCAACATCCTTCATTATTCATGATTGAGGTTAATGTGATACAATAAAATCTTCCATATTGTATCAAATGAGTTATGTTTGACTGTGGATGTTCTATTTTTATACCATTCATGGTTTGTGGTTAAAGTATTGACATTTCGTATGCTAGTTTTAATACGAATGTTTATTTTATGCTTAAACCTATTCATATGAGGAATGCATTGGACTTAATAAGTGACGGGTGGAGCCCGCTATAGCTCCTCGATGCATCGGTAGGTCTCATGAGACAAACTAGTGTCTTGGCACAAGGCCTTGGAAAAATCTTATTTGTAGTCTTGGCACGAGGCCTTGGCTATGTGGTTATGATAGTCTGGCATTATGCATTCCATCATTATGAAAGTGGTTATTGATATTGCATGTGATCATTCGACTAGTAGAATATCCATGTGAGTAAGTAAATGGCATTATTTCATTTTATGTATGCCATACCATGTTGAAAGTTCAAGTTTCAAAGGCTTTTGTTTTAGTTATAAATTGCCTTAAGTGTTTATGATTATTTATGAAAGCTTCTGCTATAATGTTATCCTTACTGAGCATTCGAGCTCACCCCTTTCAATGTTTTATTTTTTTTCCCAGGATTATGAAGAAGTAATTTATGAATGACCTGCAGGGATAGTATGAGGGGATATGAAGACAAAATGTTTTTTTTATGATGTAATGTAAAAATTTATGGATGTATCTAGTTATTCCAAGGCTACTAAACTAATCGGTCTTTCGAGACTTGATCTTTCTCATGATCATGCCAATGTTATGTAATAATGCACCGACTCTGGGTAACTAGGGTCGGGGCGTTACAGTTGGTATCAGAGGAAGTTTAGTACAAACCTTGGAAGCTAGATTTAGATAAACTCTGATTAGAGCACGTAAACCTAAGATGAACTTTGAGGATTAGTATAGAAGAACTTCCTAGAATTTTGGTATTGTAGAGATTTTGTGAGTTTTCCGAGCAATACATCCCTGTCTAGATACGAGCAGGTAGAGGCGGCTCTGGCACAGATGTACCTAGGGGTAAAACCCGAAAACACCGCTTTGAGCTAGACTCGAACGGGAACTGGTGCACGACAACGGGCCTTGCTGCACTCTTGGTTACGACACTCCCGGGGGATATGCTTTGGTAAATTCACAAGATTAGTATAAACCATTATTAAGGGAATACAAAAAAAATGCCCCTAAGAATATATGTCGGCAAATAGATAGTGGATAACCTAGATTTTAACATAGGGTACCCCAAGTTAGGATATATTGTTCAATTACATGATTATCCTATTATGTCTATTTTTTTACATTCTTATTAGATAAGTATTCAAAAACCCTAATTCTATTTTCTTTTGTTAGTTGAAACATGGAGGGAGCAAGATCACGAACAACTCTTCTCTCTCTTCCTGAAGAACTACTTACAATTATTATCCAGAAGTCATGCGCAGACGATGTTGAAACTTTTTCAAATGTCCATGTTACATGCAAACAACTTTATGAGACATCCAATACCTCTAGCATTGCACGATTCTTTCAAGGATCAAGTACCGACTATGGGATAATTTTGCGCTCTCAACTTTCTTACCACGCTAAGCGTGGGAAGTACCATCAGGGGATTTTCAAATTATTCACTTTATCTCAAAATTACGATGCACTAAATGATTTTCTAGATGCTGCAGAAGAGGGAGACCTTCGAGCAGCCTATATGTATCAAATTATATATTTATGTCTTTTGGGATATACGAATACTGATTTACCAAAATCTTATTTTGAAATATTTGAAGATGAATCAGTGAGAATTTTTCTAAAAAAACATGTTAATGACGATGTCTCAAAATTATATATAAGAAATACCTATTTTTTATGATGCATTGATGCTTCCATCGATATAATCCAAAATGGATGAGGAGTTTTTGGGTAAAGGAAGTAGATGATTTTGAAAAATTCCTGAGGTACCATTGTGACACATGAACGCATTCTACCAAAAGGCAAATCCGCCTAGTCTCTCCAGAGTTCATGTTGTGATCCACATACCTCTAGTGACAAAATACATGCCTGACCCAATGCATGTACTCACCTATGAAGAATTATAACTGGAACTCGATCTATCTTATTGTGGAGAGCCTATCAGAATTCTTCATACCAAAGATCAAGTGTTGAGAAACCGGATGACTTGTCTGGTAAAAGATCTATGGAGAAATTATAAGATGGAAGAGGCAATGTGGGAACCCGAGGAACATATGATGAAGAACCTATGTGGAAATAAATGGATGGTGAAATGTTTAAAAGTGTTAGTGCTCTTTATTGATGGGTTTACTTTGGAATAATTTTCTCTTGTATTTGTAACCCCATAGTTTTCCATGTGAGAATGATATTTGAGGAAGAATTGTCTCTTCTATTGTGGATATAGGTATAAATAACCATTTGGTTTTATATGATCATTGAGGTTTTAGAAAATGATAAGTTATTATAATTTGGGATGAAAATGCAAAGTATGATATAACATTTGTGGTTAAATTATGTTATTTTGAGGAATTTATCTCATTTTGGTAATATTATAAAATATAGTTTTTGAAAAAGTACAACACGTAGACCGTATGACAACCCGTCGCGTCGGACAAAGCTGTGGGAATCGAACCCACATCCAAAGTGCGATTGGGATTTATCGCCTACCACTGGACTACGTGAAGTCCCTGGTTAGTGTGACTTTTTTTTGTTAAATGATTTTATTGATCAATAATAAGATGATTTGGGTTCTTATTTCTTATCAAATGAATACCCTTGGTATAGGAAAATGATTTGGTGATTAAGTGATAAATGTTATTTTGGAAGATGTTCACTTTGTTGGGAACACTATATGCCCAAGGAAAATCGAATACAATGGGGTTTCATTTGTAGAGTAATGGTGGATTTTTATCTACGTTTTTATTGTTGATTTATAGTGATTTGGGTTATTTATGGAAATGATTAACCTATAACAGAAAATATGTGATAATGTTAATTACTTTTAAGTATGTGACTTTAAGAGTATTTGATGTCATTTGGAGATACAATGTAACATGGGAGACTACATAATCAAATTATTCTATGTTTTCGGTTTCAATATTAGTTTGGATTATATTAAAGGATTTTAAGGACAATTGGTTATTGAATGGTATCTATTTAACTTTGGGGTATTGTTGGTTTAATTTTAGAAAATTAAGATTAGTGCATATTTATCTCAATGAATATCCTTTTGGGGGATCATTAGATCATTCACTAACCATTTTGGTTTTGATTAATCTTCAAAGACAATGTAAATATATGGTTTATCCTGCATGGATCATGTGATACTATAGAAGTTATTCTAGCTCTTCCAGTGTGACCAAGTCTTCTTGAATACTCATCGTTTAAAAAAAATTGAGTTAGTGGTGGAAATTTATTAAAGAATGAAAATCTACTTAAAATGTAAGTATATCTCATGATGTTCTTAGTCAATATCATAAATGAATTCCTCTTCCTTATGTAATGTAACTTAAAAAAAATGTTGTCCGTTTACTTTCCTACTAGGAGACTAATGGTCGTTTGTCCCAACACAAGTTTGTGGTTTTATCATTGTTAACTTTCTCCTGATCATGATTTCTATCCCTCTCCATCAGAACTTGACACTTAGTTTATCATCCATATCCATGTTTTCTTACATGGAATCCTAGTATGGGTTATCTTGGATGACCCTTATACCTCTCTTTCATTCTTTTAAAGTGATAGTTTTATTGACTCTTTTTCCGATGTGGGAATTTCCATTGTATTCCCAAGCAAAATTTTAAAAAATTGCGAGGACGCAATTTATTGAAGGAGGGGAGAATGTAACACCCCAAGCTTCCACGGTACGTTTCCCTTCGAATAATGCGATAGCGTGTGTTGTACGCAACCTCGAGTTCTAACACACACCACAACTAATTAAACTAGCCGTTGTGAATAGTAATACCTAATTTTTGAAATAATATATATTTTATATTTCAAAATGGACTTCATTTTTGGATTCGGAATATCGAAATTAGCCTAGGGTGAAATTTTGGTACTTTTCGGATAACTTTTATATTTTGATGAATAGTGAAAATTACTAAATTTTAATTAAAAACAACTTTTTTGATCAAAATAATTAATAGTGATAAATTGTGAATTTGAGTGGTATATTTAGAATATATTTTTACCACTTAATATAATGTTGGTCATTGGACATAATTTTACAATTAAACCGAACATAAACAAGTGTCAATCTTTTGATAGTTATTATCTCTTAAAAACACGCTTTTTGTTTTGACAGCGGGAATTAATTTTAAATTAATTTCTGCCACTTCTGTGTTTTGAATTTAGAAAAATGGATTCCATATTTGGAATCAGGATGTCCAAATTGTGTAAATAGGTAACTTTTATTTTTAGACATTTTGAATAATTACTGCGGTAAATATTTTATTTACCATGGTTAAGGGTAAATCCGGTAAATAAGGGTTAAAAACTAATATTATAATAATACAAAATTACCCTAAAACGTGTCCTAACCTTATTGGTGGACACATACCCGACCATGGGCATCCTTGGGTCGATTTGGGGACCCCATGGAGCCACTTGTATGTGGTAGGGACACATTATATTAATAAAGTTAAAATAAAAATAAAAATGGCATAAGCTTACATCTTTTAGAAGAACAATTTTTACATAGGGTTATACATGTTGGATTTTCGATTATAAATATTCATTAGAAAGATAAAAAGATTTCCTACATAATGATATTTTATTTATAATTTTTAGACATCAAATAATTTAAATTATTAATGACACAATAATGATGCAATGTTTACCTCATTAATAAATCATTTAAATAAAAAAGATTATAATGATTAAAATATTATCTAAAACCTGTCCAATTCTTATTGGTTGATTTTATTTAGAATATTAGTCATCTTATATTCGACCTCAATGATTTTTTGACCATTATAAACCGAATATAATTATATTATAAAGTAATACTTTCACTCTTTCCTAAAGAGCCCCTCCTCTCCCTTATAAAAGGAGACCACTTCTACTCATTCCTCACACCTCTCAAGCCACTTGGCTCGTCCAAACCCTGCCCCAATAAGCTCCCCACATCCCTCTCCTCATCCTTGAAGCTTCCCCTTAGGCAGAAAGCATTTCAAGAAGTCCTTTGGTTCCAACCAAAGTGAGTTACCTAAATTAAAGGTAACGTTTGCTCTTAAATTATTTTCATTTATTTTGCTTCTCCAACCCCCAAACTCTTTTTATTTCCTTTCTTTTGTAACAACACCAGTATCCACAATATACTAGGATGTTTTTATAAGAAGGATTCAAACTACACATACACACAACTCCATCTAATGGATGATGAACATAATGTTTCTGTGGATGGCAAACTAACGCCTCACGAAACGATGATTGTTCAAATACATCTTACCGCCTCTCATGGTGGCCATTATGATGGCACTGTAATTAAATATGATATTAATGATATATATTTTATATATAATCTTCTGTAATTCCATTTTATTTCATACCATTATTCGTTTCATGTTGTATATACATACGATAATTTCATTTGAGGAAGTGCGGACTACCGCCCCCTTAAAATGATATGACTCGTTCATACCACACATGGAATGAATAAAGGATGGTGTTAATGAACTTATGTAACATATATAAAATATTATATTATACTGGAATAGTAATATACCTATGTATCATTTGGATTCGATTCTTTTAAAATAAAAATTAAATGGAAGTAGCGTTCGTGCGTACGTACGGACTACCGTCTCCACGAACGCGATGAGATTCATTATCCATCGTATCCATTCAAGTATAATTATCATTTGATGATTTAAAAATGATGTTTAAGTACTTGATACCATTCTGTATTTGAATAATACACATCCCATTAATAACGAATATGGCTCACATAACAAAGAATATAAAGTAAAATGAACCCGTTAACACCCGAAATGACGATAATTCTAAGATATTATTAACAAATCAATGTTAAAAGATCATATATGATATCACATTAAAGTAAATTATTCTTTTATTATTCAATAACAATTATTTCACCATTATACAGGAGGTAAACCTACCATCGACCAAGGAAAAAGTACAAAGTAAGGGATTCTCTTATCTCACTTTCAATTCCGTGAGATTTCCATTGTTCGCTACTAAATTATTGAAAGTGGTGTATTGTGTACTTCCATGATTCACTTTATATTCATGTTATTCTGTAAATCATTTGGTGGTTATTAACTTTTGGCCATGCGACTCAGTTGATTAACATGGTAAGGGGTTTCTTGTCTCACTTTTAATTCCGTGAGAATTCCATTGATCACCAATTAATTATTGCATGTGGTGTATGTGTACTACCCATGATTGTATTCATTGTGTAATATACTTTATTTTATGGGTATTTACATCATCATGGTATGATATTTCTTTCATGGGTGTTTGTTTCTTAAGTTACCTAATCAATAAGGGAATTTGAGATTTCAATTTCCACTCATTTGGCTTTACGCATATTTCATTGATTATATTACCCCAAGATTATGTGTGGAATCACTATTAATTTGATTATGTCATAATTTCCACTCCCCTTCCTGTGGATATACTTTTGATACACATAATCACTCCATTGATAATTCTCAAGTCATTGATATGAATTTGATAAGAGTAATTTTAACTCATTCACCATTTGTTGAGTTAAACATCCAATTCGTTGGTGTTGTTTTTACAATAATATGTGTGAATATCCTTTGATTGTTTTACACTGAATATCCAATCATATTTAGTGTATTTACATTTGTCACACATAATTATGTCGTTGATTTATCCTTCACCTAAGGATATGGCCTTTATGAGAGATTTCATCTCAATTTACATTCCATTGAGACTTCTCTGTTGATATACACCAAATCACTTTTATGTGGTGTATATAATGTACTTTGAAGTATTATATCATGAATCACTTTATTCTCATGATATTAAAAAGTTTGGATTACCTCAATTATTTGTACTCAAGTTTCTCTCTTTTGGTTAGAATCTCTAACCGAAATACCATTTTAAAATGTTTTAAAGACTTATTCATCTAAACCTTTCTCATTAATGTCCATGTTTTAAAAATGGTTTTAAGGATTTATTTATATGGACATTAAAGTTTAGAAATTAAAATTCCTTTTAAAAAGTTTCAAAGTGGTATGGGACACTTTGATTCAAAAATCTACTTTTAAATGGCTTCTTGACAAATAGTGGGACTTTTAAATGTTTTCAAGAAAAGGGGGATATTTCTCTCAAATAGTTTTGATGATTACTTTCATCTATGTCAACATCCTTCATTATTCATGATTGAGGTTAATGTGATACAATACAATCTTCCATATTGTATCAAATGAGTTATGTTTGACTGTGGATGTTCTATTTTTATACCATTCATGGTTTGTGGTTAAAGTATTGACATTTCGTATGCTAGTTTTAATACGAATGTTTATTTTATACTTAAACCTATTCATATGAGGAATGCATTGGACTTAATAAGTGACGGGTAGAGCCCGCTATAGCTCCTCGATGCATCGGTAGGTCTCATGAGACAAACTAGTGTCTTGGCACAAGGCCTTGGCAAAATCTTATTTGTAGTCTTGGCACGAGGCCTTGGCTATGTGGTTATGATAGTCTGGCATTATGCATTCCATCATTATGAAAGTGGTTATTGATATTTCATGTGATCATTCGACTAGTAGAATATCCATGTGAGTAAGTAAATGGCATTATTTCATTTTATTTATGCCATACCATGTTGAAAGTTCAAGTTTCAAAGGCTTTTGTTTTAGTTATAAATTGCCTTAAGTGTTTATGATTATTTATGAAAGCTTCTGCTATAATGTTATCCTTACTGAGCATTCGAGCTCACCCCTTTCAATGTTTTATTTTTTTTCCCAGGATTATGAAGAAGTAATTTATGAATGACCTACAGGGATAGTATGAGGGGATATGAAGACAAAATGTTTTTTTTATGATGTAATGTAAAAATTTATGGATGTATCTAGTTATTCCAAGGCTACTAAACTAATCGGTCTTTCTAGACTTGATCTTTCTCATGATCATGCCAATGTTATGTAATAATGCACCGACTCTGGGTAACTAGGGTCGGGGCGTTACAGTTGGTATCAGAGGAAGTTTAGTACAAACCTTGGAAGCTAGATTTAGATAAACTCTGATTAGAGCACGTAAACCTAAGATGAACTTTGAGGATTAGTATAGAAGAACTTCCTAGAATTTTGGTATTGTAGAGATTTTGTGAGTTTTCCGAGCAATACATCCCTGTCTGGATACGAGCAGGTAGAGGCGGCTCTGGCACAGATGTACCTAGGGGTAAAACCCGAAAACACCGCTTTGAGCTAGACTCGAACGGGAACTGGTGCACGACAACGGGCCTTGCTGCACTCTTGGTTACGACACTCCCGGGGGATATGCTTTGGTAAATTCACAAGATTAGTATAAACCATTATTAAGGGAATACAAAAAAAATGCCCCTAAGAATATATGTCGGCAAATAGATAGTGGATAACCTAGATTTTAACATAGGGTACCCCAAGTTAGGATATATTGTTCAATTACATGATTATCCTATTATGTCTATTTTTTTACATTCTTATTAGATAAGTATTCAAAAACCCTAATTCTATTTTCTTTTGTTAGTTGAAACATGGAGGGAGAAAGATCACGAACAACTCTTCTCTCTCTTCCTGAAGAACTACTTACAATTATTATCCAGAAGCCATGCGCAGACGATGTTGAAACTTTTTCAAATGTCCATGTTACATGCAAACAACTTTATGAGACATCCAATACCTCTAGAAGAGATGTGAGGGGGTAAAGAGATCCCTCACAGTCCTAATTGTTTTGTAAATACCATCTTGCACAAGTTCATTAATGCAGATACTTGGGTAATCCTCAGCCAAAGAAAAGAGGGTTCCAGAAAGTGGATCACCTTACCCCCTCTATAACATTGGAAGAATCATCTGGGGGAGCCATTAATCGGTATGGATAGCCTCATACTTTTGAATATAGTGCTGATTAATTTGATAAAGTCACCAGAAAAAACTTACATTTTGAATATTTCAAAAATAAAGCTCCGTGTAATTGTATAGAAATCCATCAAGATATCAATCTTTAAAGAAAATTCTCATGCCTAACTTTTTTCTTCATAATGTTAGTGCACAATGAGGTAGTGAAGAGGCAGTTTTGAATATTCTTTCTAGGGGTGAACCCAAACTGGTTTGATGAGATAATCCCTCCAGTAATGGATCCTAACCTCATGGAAATAACCTTGCTAATGGTTTTTGAGAAGGTGTTACCAATGGAAACAGGCCTGAAATCTTTAACATCCACTGCATTCTCCTTTTTTGGAATGAGAGAAATAAAATTGGCATTGATTTCATAGGGAAATGAAGCTTGATTAAAGAACTCCCTCACAACATTAAGAAACTCAACCCTCAAAATGTACCAGTAGAACATAAATAATTTATTTTTGAACCAATTAGGACAAGAAACACAATAAATATTGAAAGAGAAAAGGGGGATCTTTACCACTTTCTCATCTGGAGAATCCGTTAAAAATGTGTTTTGATTATTATGAACAACACAATTGGTGTTATCCATCATTTTGTGGGTAACATCAGCCGCCAGATCTGAATATAATCCTTCTAAGTATTCAACCACAACATTAGAGATTTCATTTTCTAAATTTTATAATGAAACATTAATGAAGAGGGCAGTTATGTCCCTTTCAATCCTCCTTTGCCTATGTAGAATGTGTAAAAAACTGGCGTTTTTATCACATTCTTACAGCCACTTTGTGTTATATTGGTTTTGGAACAGCCTTTCCTTGATGATCAATAGATCATTCAGCCTAGAAAAGGACATAATCTCATCATTTTCAGGAGAATTCTAGTTCTGGTTATTACTTTGGAAATGCAGCAGAAACTCTTCAGTCTCCTTGATGTCATTATCAAGAGTGGAGAAATAATCCCTACTCTAATCATGAATTTTTTTTTTGAGATTTTTTAGCTTTGTGGAATTGACTTGGATTAGGCTTCAAAAAGATTCCATATCCCATTATTTTACAACAACCTCCCTACAACTAGGAATAACAAGACAAGAATTATTTAACTGAAATGGTAGTAGAGATGACCTCGGTTTATTTGTGCAAATATCCACAACAATGGGAGTGTGGTCAGAATTACATTTTGGAAGCATCTAACCTGATACATCAATGACATCATTCCCATCATCAATATGAACAAATAATTTTTCTATTTTTCTTTCTTGGATTCCTTTGAGGGTGTATCTACTCCACGTATAATCTCCACCCACAATAGGGACCTCAACCATATTAAAATTGTCAAGACAATAGAAAAATTCAGCATCTCCCACATTATTAAAATGAGATCCAGTTTTTTTTTCCCAGGTCATAAAATAGTGTTAAAATCACCCAACATAACCCAAGAATGTGGCTTGTTATCAAAAATACTTTCAATGTTGTCCCAAAGCTCCCTTATTTTGATATAAAAGTTGGATGCATAGACAAAGGTTGGGGAAATTGTTATCCCCGTAATTCCAGTATCAACTGAAATGTCTTGGTGACTTCTTATATAACACCGAATGATGATACTGTTATGTTTTAAGACCTAGAGATACTAAGATTAATCCCCACATTAATTTTTTGAGATAAAGTAATAATCAAGAGATGCTCATTTAAAGGATATCTATTTGTCAAGTTTCATCTTTGGTTCAGTAAGACCAATCAGCATAGGTTAATTGGCCATAATAAAGTGTCTCAGCGCCGTGACCGTGGGATAGTACCCAAGCCCTTGATAATTCTAAAAAAGGATTTTCATTTTTGAGATGATTTCCTGGCCCTTTTTTGTGGCCCTTCATCCCTTGAAGGTTGGTAATTTTTCTTCTTACCTCCCATTTTTGTCACACCCTTATCATTCTTTCCATCCATTAAACCTTCATCATTCTTACTGGTCTCATGTGGCATGTCAATAGGACTTCCCTAACCATCCCCATCTTCTACTCCCTCACTGATAAGGGTAAATTGATTGAGAAAATGATCAATTCCCAAGGTTATGGCTCATATCACCTTCCTTCTTGCTGATTTTTTTAGGATTTACTTTAGTAAATAAATCCCCTTTTCAGTAGAGACACGCTCAGCTATAAATCCAACAGAAAGCATTGCGGACAGATGCGCAAAATCAGATCCATCCGCCTGAGAATATGGGATATAGGATAACATTATCCATAGATCTTCACCATCTTTAAATGAGCCACATAGGTCCAGGTTCTCCTGCTTTTTCCCACTGGCCTGGTCTAGGACATGAGAATCATGATCCAGAACCCTGTTGGTCTTTCTAGATAGCTATAGATCTATAGTTACATGTACATAACTGTCCCTCACAGTAGGAGAAAGAACATGATCATCATCAGGTAACTCTTGGTTGTTATTAACTTGATCAATCACGACATTTTGTAAGGACTACACAAGCTTACAGTCCACTAGGACAGCCTTGGTGTCACCCTCCTAGGTCGAGTCATCATCACTCAGCCTTTGATCCAAATTTTTAGGGTCATTACATAATTTCTTCATGTAAACCACTATAACAGGATTAAAATAATTTTGAAGAAGATTTTCATTATTAACCATAAAAAACTAAACAATATTTTAATCTGTTTTTTTGCATATACATACATTTTTCTTAGGATTTTATATTTTAAAAACATTCCCAGCATATTCAGACATGCTTACAAATAAATTTACAGTTATAGATTAATTAATAAAACTTCTGATAAATTGGATCAACTAAATTTCTACAATTTTAAAATGCTCATAAATACAGAGAATGTTAATGAAATAATAATTAACATTCTGTGTTAAAATTTTCATTCATTAAACTCATAAAACCCATTTCGAAAGGAGTTTCCTAATTAAGTATGATTTATTCAATATATATATATATATATAATATAAACTAATTCATATAATTTGAATATATGATATTTCATGTTCTAAAGATGATGGGAATATCTTATATTACATGTGACATTCATTTTTATTTTTATTATTTCATTGTTTTTCATGTGTTTGCACACATAAAATAACAGTTTTTATTATTTAAAACTTAATATAAATAATAAGTATAAAATGATGACATAATGTAATAAATTTTATTTATTATTAAGGGTTTAAAATAATATCTTTTATTAAAACAAATGTAAACATTTATAATTTTAAAAATAATATTCCCTTTAAAAATATTATTATCATACATATTTTCACTTAAAAAAATAAATAATAAAAGAATTATTTGAAAGGAGTAATTTACTTATAAATTAAATATAATAAAAATATAAAAGTAATTCTTATGATAATTGATTCACTAAAAATAAGAATTCATAAAATATCTCCTATAATTAAATAATGGAAATAAAAATAATCAAACCCTTATAAATAAATTGGAACATAAAAATTAAATATGATTTAAATAAATAAATAATCCTTTTTAATTGAAATTGAACATAATATTAATTTTGGAAACTTTCATAAAATGGACAATCTCTCTTACTAATTTATAAACATCTAAAGAGCATTAACATAATTTGAAATTAATAAACAAATTAATATTTCAAAAACAATGTAAAGTAATTTCCCTTATGAAAATAAAATTTTAAAGAATTGAAAGTTTCCCTTTCCAATTCTTTTGTAAATATTTTCTTGTTGATGATGGAAGAATACTCAATCAATTTTTTGCTCATATTCCTCAGACAAGAAAAATATAAACATGGAACCACTTCCTCAGACTTCTAGACCGCCTCCTTATTAGCCTCACGCACAAACAAACAGAACCGTCCTCATGTTGGATTGGTGTTGCCTGATACAGTTGGGCCTAATGCGTGTGGCCTGCAACTGTCCTGGGTCGAGCTCCACGGTGAGCTCGTTGGGGGTTGTAGGGGGAAACACACCCCTGCTCCAGGGGTCCGGGGGAAGAAGGCCCCCAACCCAATTTTTCGGAACTGTAACAATATTGACCACTATATCAGAGCTGACCGACCGACACCGAAATTACTGTAGCAGTGCAGACTTTGGAGTCAAATTCACTGTAGCACTTTTGACTTCCATCGACAGTCACTGTAGCACTTTTGACAAAGTTGGCCACTGGTCGCTGTTGCAACACGGACTTACTATTCGGAATAGTGGAACGTCTTCTTCATATGTAGCCTATTTCGTGATAGGGTTTACTATTGAAATCCTCTGTAATTTTTTTTGTGCTCCCAATATAGTGAATTCTGCCACTCCCTTGGACATAGGGATTTTTTCCGAACCACGTAAACCGTTGTTTCCTTTGCTTTATTTTCTTTCGTTTTTCCTCATTTCTATCGTTGTGTCTCCTGACGATTCTACAACACCTCAAAAAACTATAATGTAACATTCTATTTATATTAGTGATGGAGGATTCCAAATTTGATTCGAATTTGTGGTTTTATTAATATATTTCATATCTCTCTATATCAATAATATATGTTTAGATGTTTTTTGTGAAAGAAAACAAACCAATACCCAATAATCGATCCACAATGATGAATATTTAAGACACTAGATTTTAAATATATCCAGTATAGTGAACACGTTAACAAATATAGATATAGAACTATCTGAATTGATATCTTTACAAAAAAGTATATTTTCATATCTGACTTTATTATAAATTTCATGAAGCATAAATGAATTAAGAAAAAAGAAGTCAGAATTGTTGAAAAAATGATACACACACAATTTAAACATTCAACTATACTATTTCAAATAGAGACCCTAATTGACAGATATCAACATCCAAATTGATAAATGATCAAACAATACAGAATGAGACAACATAAAATGATGAAAGGATTGGTATATACATTTGAACATAATGAAAAATATATTGGAAAAAGACCATTATTGGACCATTATTGTGCTACTTTCGCTGTTGTACCCAATTTTTTAAATACTTGGTTGATCCCCTCTCCCCTAACCAATTTCTAGATTCTTCTATTATTTTTATTTTTATTTATTTATTTTTGTAATTTATCATTTTTTATTATTATTTATTTAATTTATTTAATAAAACTTTATTCATCATAATTTATATATACATATATATATAATTTTTAAATGTAAATAAATTCATAATAAATTATTTATTTTGTTTTTAACAAATTTAATTAATATGAATTATCTAAAAATAATATATATATATATATATATTATAATAAAATTTATTAATTTAAATGTACTCACATTTTATTTATTAATTTTTTCATAATGTAAATTTTATAATATTTTAAGGATATAATATATTATTAAGATTATATACATTGTATTATAATTTACATTTATAATCCAAAATTATAAATATAATATTCATAATTTCATAAATAAATATTGAAAATATTAATCATATTCATTATTCAAAAATATTTATATTTAACAAAATATATTACCTTTTATTTCAAATATTTCATTATTTTCAAATATCCTTTTATTTAAAATCATAATTTTTTTACAAAACTAATCAAATGAGTATATATATATTAAAGTATATATTAATTTATAATGATATAAAAAACTATTTCTTGAAATATATGGTAATATTTTATATTTTCAATAAAAATAGTATATATTAATTTATTAAGATATAAAAATATTGTTTCTTGAAATATAAGGTAATATTTTATATTTTGAATCAAAATAGATTTTGATTATACAAAATATTTATAATAGTTTTTATTAAATCATTTCTTTGTTAGTTTTAATTTATAAAAAATTATAAAATAAATACTTAATTACTATTTAAATTTTCCTTGGATTTTACATCCCCCCCTAAATGAATTTCACCCTCACAATTAGTTCAATGGAATTTAGAAAATTATGAATTTACTTCTTCAGAATATGAACGAATGTAATTTATAATGGAACTTAATTATCTAAAGAAAATTTTATCATGTAAATTTTGTTTTCCTCAAACAAAAATGTCTAATCTTTAAAGTTGTCTAGATTATGGCTAAGATACCAATTATAACACCTTGAACCCAGGCTTCCAAATTTGGTGCTTAAAAATGTTGTGTATTTTTTTAAAAAAAAGAAACTAAACAAATAAATGAAGCATTTTACATTTCTAGGAACATTTCTTATCTAGGTTCTGGAGAATTAGATAACACCGTACAATTTATCAGAGTTATAATAAGAGAAAATGATTAAAACAATTAATTTTATTTATACATGCTAACTTCTTAAGTGATTATGTATGTCTAAGAACTTCTAAGATACCTATGAATTTTTTTTAAAATAATAGGATGAGCATTAAATTTCTCAATAAGTAGTTTTAAAATTAGTGTAAATATTTTATTAAATATTTTTTGAATATAAATTTTGAAAAATAATTTTAAAAATGATTTTGATATTACCTCCAAAAATATTTTTAAAAATACCTTTTGAAAATAATTTTGAAATTATTTATGTATTAAAAATACTACAACATTTTGAAAATACTTATGCTAAGAAAATTCTTTAAAAATAATCCATTGATTTTTCTGGAAAAAAAAAATTATACAAGCTTTTGATTGGAAAACATTGAGTTTATTTGAAACATTGAATTTTTTTCTTGGGCTTACCCACTAGAGGGATGAGTTCACCCCCCCCCCCCCCACTTCATTGTCATATTTACCAAGTTCAAATGCCTAATTTTATAAAAGAAAATAAGCTTTTTTTACATAGACATACATTTTTCACTGGATTTTCTATTTTCAAAAACATTGAAAACATATTCACATATGCTTGTAAATAAATTTACACTTATAAATTAATTAAAAAAACTTCTTATAAATTAGAGAAACAGAATTTATCCACTTTTAAACACCTCATAAATACATAAAATGTTAATGAAAGAATAATTGACATTCTTATATTAAAATTTTCATTTATTAAACTCATACAAACCATTTTGAAAGTAGTTTCCTACTTAAATGTGATTTATTCAATGCACGAATATATATATATAATAATAAATAATTTATATAATATGAATGAATGATATCTCATGTGTTAAATATAATGGCCATATCTTATATTAAATGTGACATTCATTTTTTATTTTTATTTTTATGGTTGTGAATGTATTTAAAAACCTAAAATAACAGTTTTTATTATTTAAAACATACTATAAATAATCAGTATACAATAATAACATAAAGTAATAACATTTAGTTATTATTATGGGCTTTAAATAATATATTTTCTTAAAAAATTTAAACCATTTATTCTTTAATAAAATATTAAACCCTTTAAAAATATTATTATCATACATATTTTCATTTGAAAAATAAATAATAAAAGGATTATTTGAAAGGAGGGATTTCTTTACTAATTAAGAATAATAAAAATAGAAAAATAATTCTAATGAGAATAAATTATTTTAAAATACGAATTCATAAAATATCAATTACAATTAAAGAATGGAAGTAAAAATAATCAAACCCTTACAAATAAATTCAAAGGTAAAAATTAAATATGATTTAAATAAATAAATAATTGTTTTTAATTGAAATTGAGCATAATAATAATTTTGGAAAATTTTATAAAATAGATAATCTCTCTTACTAATTTTTGAATATCTAAAGAGCATTGTCATAATTTGAAATTAATAAACAAATAAATATCTGAAAATAATGTAAAATAATTTCCCTTATGAAAATAAATTTTTAAAGAATGAAAAGTTTCCCTTACAAATTATTTTGTAGAATAATATCTTGTTGTTGATGTAAGAAGACTCAATCTATCAGTTTCTCATATTCCCCATACAAGGTAAAGAGAAAAAAGGCACCACTACCTCAGACTTCCATACTTCCTCCCTACTAGCCTCACACACTCACAAATAGAAACATCCTCCAAAAAAACTAGAACATACCTTACTATTTGTAGCAGTGAGGTAGGAATCGAGGTTTGATTCAAATTTTTGGTTTTATTAACATATTTCATATCACACAATATCAATAATATTATTTTGGAAGTTTTTTGTGAATTATAAAAAATGAATACCCAATAACCAATCCCTAATGATGAATATTTAAGACACTAGATTTTAAATATATTCAGTATAGTGAAGATGTCAAAAAATATAGATATAAAATTTTCCGAATTGATATCTACACCCAAAATCATATTTGAAGATCTCAATTTATTAGAAATTTCATGAAGTATCAATAAATCAAGACAAAGGCAGCGGTAATTTTTGAAAACATGATACACATAGCATTTAAGCATTAGAATATATTAATTCAAATAGAGACCCAATTGATTGATATCAATATCAAAATTAATAAAAAAATAAAAAAACAAAGAATGAGACAACAAAAAATGTTGACAAAATTGGTATATAAATTGAAAAGGATGCTAAATATATAAGAAAATGTCCATTACTAGACATCTCATTACGAATTGAATAAGAAAAGAGAATCTGATAATTAATAGCATGATTTTAAGATGATTCAGACACCTACCTATAGATTTTCAAAAAAACAAACAAAGAGGACGATGAAAATACCCCCCTCGAACCACATCCACCAGTCGAAACCCCTTGTCTTCACCTGATATGCACTCAGTTTTCTGAATAATCCATCGCTTAATACATTGAGAAATGAAACATGGACTCAAATATCCTCGGTCCGCAGATGAATCTTGACTCACATGGGTTTCTCGAAACTCTCTTACTTCACCTAATATGACTCAGCGGATGTTGAAACTCAGTGATCGAACTCCCTGAATGAGTCGAAGTTGAGGGCTTTGGCTGAGATCGAACTCATCTCGCTCGGCCTACCACTCATAGAAACCCAATAATAAATCTCCAAAAATGATGACTCGGTCGATCCCCTCTCCCCTACCCAATTTTTGGATTCTTCTATTATTATTATATTTGTTTCTATCATTTATCATTTTTATTATTATTATTTATTTAATTTTTTTAATAAAATTTTATTCATAATAATTCATATATATATATATATATATATTATAATTTTGAGAAATGGATTAATTCATTATAAATTATTTATTTTGTTTTTAAAAATTTTTATTAATATGAATTATCTAAAAATAATACCTATATATATATTATAATAAAATTTATTAATTTAAATGTACTCAAATTTTATTTATTAATTTTTTCATAATGTAAATTTTATAATATTTTTATGATTTAGTATATTATTAAGATTATATACTTTATATAATAATTTACATTTATAATCCAAATTTATAAATATAATATTCCTAATTTCATAAATACATATTAAAAATATTAATCATATTAATTATTTAAAAATAATTGTATTTAACAAAATATATTACCTTTTATTTCAAATATTTCATTATTTTCAAATATCCTTTTATTTAAAATCATAATTTTTTTTACAAAACTAATCAAATGAGTATATATATATTAAAGTATATATTAATTTATAATGATATAAAAAACTATTTCTTGAAATATATGGTAATATTTTATATTTTGAATAAAAATAGTATATATTATTTGATTAAGATATAAAAATATTGTTTCTTGAAATATAAGGTAATATTTTATATTTTTAATCAAAAAATGTTTTGATTATACAAAATATTATTAAAGTTTTTATTAAATCATTTCTTAGTTAGTTTTAATTTATAAACAAATTATTTAATAAATAATTAATTACTATTTAAATTTTCCTGGGATGTTACAAATACTTGATGAAGATCAAGGAAAAACCTTTGGAATCTTAACTCCAAGTTATATCTGTGAGCCAATAACATCACCCATCATATGGGAAAGACCCTTCTTCATCTCATAGCAAGTTAGTGCCTCTCAAGAAAAAGGGTGAAGGAGAGAGAGCTTCAAAGTGGGGAGGGATTCAGTAGGAAGGTAGGCACATTATAACACCTATATCAATAGATATTACTTAAATATATATCCTTCATAGAATCCATAATCCTTGCATGTATTTTAATCAACCATTATGTAATGTTTGAGTAAATACTTTTGGTTATGAATGTTTCATAATAGTATTTCCCCTTCCTGGATCATCAAGGCTTAACTGAATAGCCATGAGTCCTCATATATTCCTACCCATATAAAATATGATACTTAATAGTAGTGAGGAAATAAACTATGACATGGGGAGACCATTCCCTCAATATCATATAACTATCAAAGTAAACAAATTTTAAAAAATAAATAATAAATAATAACCAATAAAAACAACTATGATAGAAGCTAATAGATAATAGCATCATATGTAATATTAAAATGAAATATAGTCATTATTATATCCATATTAAATGATCCCCACATGATTTGGATCAATATATATAATAAACATAATACAAAAATAATAGGTGGTTAAAAAATGAAAATTATCTCAGAGTGCATCTAAACATTTCCTTAATCCCCATAAAGCACATCATTTCCACCAACTCAACATAGATCCCCTGCCCTTGGTTGGATCATTGACTATAAAGTTTTTATGCACATATATATTCTTGTATGGTTTTTTTAATAAAATCCAGTAGGATGCCACTGATGCTTCTTTATCATAGTTTTAGCAGTCTTATAAATGTGTATGTGCTGACACAAATAAATAAATAAGTAAATATACCCATCTCATCAAGTCATTGTGCGCTAAGTAGGACACCATGAACCCATGAAATACATGTTTCAGATATATTCTAGAAGAATGGGTAACATCAATCCATAAAAGTTCCCAACCCATCTCTTATTATATAGGAAATATCATACTTTAGTTCCCAACCCTCTTCCTATTGTGGGAGGGGGTACACTTTAGTTCTGATTAGAAAATATTTTTTTATTTAATAAGAGAAATTTAAAAGGAGCATGACTATAGTGGTAAAAATTAATGAATCCCAATATCATATCCACTAATAAAAACATTATATTTAAAATAAAAGGATCCCACTAAGGAAAAAAAATCTAGGGAGGATGAAGTTCATTGCCTTCAGAAGAAAAATATTTTCTTAAGGAATATAACATGAACTCGTAATCTTTCTATAATCTCATTATAGATTTAAGAATATAACTTTAATGGAAACAAATTTTAGAAAACCCAATAATATCAAGATTGTTTAGAAAATTCAATTTCAGGGAATCTTCTACCTCAAATTCATCACTTTTAAAAACCAAGGTCCAATTATACCTCAAAAAGGTTCAAGAAACTCCAAAAAGTAAAGTGGAACCCTAAACTAAAGGAAAATACATTGAATGTTATATTATGAGAGAACCATGGGTCATTGATACCATCTAGGGAAATAATAATATAGAAGGAATAAGAAAACAAGAATAAAAGAAATAAATAAAAGAGATAGGAAGAATAAAAGAAGACTTAACCTAAGAAGAATCACCTCAAATCATTGTGGAGGACACAAAAACTCGATGGGGGTGAGAGAGTAGTTACATGGGTCTTTACTATAATTGATACATATGAGGGAAGTAAAATAAAGACCCTAAATGGGGTCTTAAAATAAAATAGGGAAAATCCAAAAATTCATATTTTAAAACAAATTGGGTAAACACCCACCATGGCATGATTCAAAGTACCATGATGTGGATGTCCTTCAAGACACCCCCAAAGAGTCCCAAAAAAACACAAAAACCATGATGAGGAACCTCCATTCTCATGGTGGTGGAAATATCATGAACTAACACACCATGAAGTTCTGCATGGTGTTGTAATATCTATTCTCCACACTATATTCCAACTAGAAGAAGACAAAACACGTGGGGGATATTTTGATCCCTCAGGCACCTAGTTACCTAGACCCCACACCCCCACCCCAAACCTAGACACCCAAAATTCCTAACCAATGATTTTTTTCCAGCTTTTCCCAACAATTAATGTAATGAACCAACCCAATTCAACTAGATAAGTCACCCATGGTGGTCTTCCACGTGGTGAAATACAGAAAAGAACCACAAGTATCATATAAAACTAAAGAAAAATCAAAGTGTAATACATATGAAATAAATACATATCCATGAGACATAAAAAATAAGTACACACTGGATAAATTATAAAGATAAATAAAACTAAACTAAACAAGTCTCCATGTAACCATTCATCACCACTAAACCCTCCCACTATGAAGGTGGAAAATGACAAGAGAACCTATCATGAAACATGATGAATTTAACTTTCCCTGAGTCCTGGAAAACAAGTTATACAACATCCAAAAGGAAAAATATGGTGTGACCATAAAGCCTACTTGGATATCACCAAATAATATATATAATTTCTAATATAAAAAATTCACAAGTTCTAGATTTAAAAAATATATAATTTATAAATAATTTTCATAAATAAAACCATTTTTAAACATTCCTTTGTTATCCATGAATGAATATCATATTTACCAAATCCATGAATATATCAAGTACAAAAGAGAAACAAGTAAACTAAAAATGGGACAAAATATCTATGAAATAATCCATTGTGCGATTAACTAGGTATAAAAGACAAAGCACACCATTTGGCCTCGAGCCTATGGTAATACATACTAGAAATAAAAGTAACCTACAACAAACATATATTGGTTCAAACCAATATATAGTCCTATCATAGTCTGTCTATATCAAAAAATTAACCCCTAGTGGTTCCACGCACACTAGGGTTACCTATATTCATATCATAATGCACCCAAGGTTCCCAATGTGATAAGTTTTTCCAAAACCATTTCCAAAATTAATGCTCGCATTTAATAAAAAAACCTTTTTAGAACAAAGAAAATACATTTTAGTGAAAACCCCAAATAGATCAACAAGAACATATTAAAATTCATTAATTATAAATAGTTTCATTGATACCCCTACCTCAAGAATGATGTATATCTACCCCCTTCAAAAATAGAGATTAAAAACCCATCGATCAGCCTTCAAAAGACAATGCATGATAATAAACTTAAAAGGATCAATAGAAAACACTATTTGATCATGAATTTTAAAAAAAAAATGTAACCAATTCCACCATTTTGGCCAAAGGAAATGAAGAAGAATAAATACTGCTTACCAAGGATTTGTGACACAGCCACCATAGGAGTAAAACATCGAGCGGAGTGATACATAAGAAGGGAGATCACCCAAAATCACCCAAAATATTCATATGGTTTATGAGGAAACCTTAAGAACTGAATGGATAAAGTTTTTCCCATCATGTAATGGTTCCACTGCCTAAAAAATTTTCACTCCCTACATGAGACTCCTGGTATCTTCTCTAAAATATATTCACATCATGTAACCCATTCATGATGTGAATGTGTCCAACAGGCAGTGCTCATCCCATTTTTCTATATAAAACCTTCGAACCAAAACTTGATGCTCTTAGATTATAAATAGAATACTTTAAATACACTTACAGATTTATAATAATAATACATTAAACAAAACAATCATATATCCTTGGACATTATGAAATTTTTCCCAGTAAAGGATCTCCATTCTTGAGAAACCCTCAATGCACCCTAACAAAAAGGGAAACCAAAAACAAAATTCAAAGCATACCTAAAAGAAGGTAATGGGGTTTAACAATCTCCCCACCATAAATTTTTTTGGTCCCCATAAAGTCATCATGATCCTAGAATTGAAAAAATTGAAATTCACTAATACCTCGTAAATAATTCCCACTCCCACATCTCGTGGATTTACAATCCGAACAACCACAACACATAGACCCAATAATCGTTTTACCACATAGAACCTTTTCTCAGAGATCCATAATCTGAACTGGTTTCTCAACCATAGTGATTTCAAGCTCAAGATCAAAATCCTCCCATTCAATCACATGGTAAGGATCTGGTTAATACCTACTTAGATAAGAAGCTTCAAACACATCCTAGATGGAAGCCAAAAGAGATGGTAATTCCAACTGATTGGTTGAATTTCCCATACATCCAATAATCTCAAACAGGCTTGCAAACCTCAATATAGACTTACCCTATTTACCCAACTGATGTTGTCCCAAGAGAGGTGAAACTCTAAGAATGACTCGACCGCCAACTTAAAACTCCAACGGTCAGTAAATAAATTCTTCATAAGATTTTTGATGAATTTTTTCCATGATCAATATCTTCATGATCAATTTCACCCTCTTCATCATCTCATAAACAAGACTCAACCCAACCAAGGATCAATTTATTAAGTATTACCACTAAAAGGGAGATCTACATAGACACCCATATAAAGCCTAAAAGGGTTCCATTTTGATCAAGTACTGATAACTATTGTTATAGTAAAACTTGAATAAAGGAAAATTGTTTTCCCAAGAATCGTAAAAATCAAGAACACAATCCCAGATTATATCCTCAAGAATATGGAAAGATCTCTCTATTTTTTCATCTATCTATGGACGATATGCCATTCTCAATTTTAACTAGGAACCCATCACCTCCTATGAACCTTTCAAAATCCTAGATTTGAACCTTGTTTCACTCTCAAAAACAAAAATAATGAAAATCCCATGAAATCTCACAATCTCTCATACATAAAAGTCCCCAAGTTTCTCTACTTTCATCATATCCTTGATAGGTTGTAAATGCACATATTTCATGAGTTAATCTATGATCACCCATATTTCATCCTTACCACTAGGATTCTATAGAAAACTAATGATTAATTCCATGAAGATATCATCCCATTTCCATACTAAAATGTTTAAGTGATGAAACAAACCAGAAGGTCTCTAGTGGCCCACCTTAATTATATGAATAGTTTTAAACTGTGATATAAAATATGAAATCAACCATCTCATACCTAGACACCAATAATGAAAACTCAAATAATGATACATCATGGTAGTAAATTTTTTGTAAAAACCAACAAAAATAGTTTCCACTATCCATAAACTCCTATATTAGGGGAAAAGGAACAACTATCCTATTTCTAAAATGTGAAGTGCCACTAAGAGATCGAGACTGCTCACCCATGGTCTCTCCACTATAAAGGATTTTACTAAAGCTCTGGCACATGGGGTCAAACATCTACTCAAAACAAAAATACTCATCAAACAATGATTCAACCTTCACCAGAGAAATATATACCTTCCCACTATCTTCTTCCATTTCCAATATCATCTTAGAAAACTATATCATCAAATACTACTCTTTTATTTATTCCTTCACTACTTATATCAGTAATTTCCTACTTAGAATATCAGTGATCGCATTCCCTTTTCTAGGAGTATAAGAAATATCAATATCAAAAGTATGGAGATACTCCACCCATAATATCTATCACAAGTTCAGATCTCTATGAGTGAAAATATACTACAGGATCTTATGATCATAATATATCATAAATTATTCCCCAAATAGGTAGTGATGCCATGTTTTGAGTGCATGAATAACCACTACCAACTCAATATCATGGGTAGGGTAGCTATACTCATGAGGGTTTAACTAGAGACAGCCTTAGCCTACCAACTACCCCCCCTATATTAAGACACACCCCAAAACCATGTCATAAGCATCACAAAAAACATCATAACCTGAATTTGGTTCTAGAAGAATCAAAACTGGAGCTGAAGTCAATCTCACATTCGGTTCCTAAAAAGATCTCTAAAACTATTCATTTTACTCAAACTTTACACCCTTATGGGTTAAATATATCATTGGAGATGTAAGCTTGGAGAAGTACTGAACAACCCACCAATAATAACCAACCAGCCCCAAGAAGCTTCATATCTCAAACACATTTTTGGTTTTCTCCCATAACATAACTTCCTATACCTTTTTGGATCCACTGAGATTCCCCTCTTGGATATAACATTCCCCAATATCTTTACATATTGAATCCAAAATTCACATTTGAAAATGATACCATAAAATGATGTTCCCTTGATGTTATAATAATGATATCCAAATGGTCCATGAGATCCTCATATGACTTGGAGTAAACCAAAATATCATCCAAAAACACCACACACAAAAAAAAGATTCTAAGAACCAATAAAATATATTGTTCATCAATACCATAGACATCATAAGAGCATAAGTTATTCTAAATGGAATAACCAAAAACTCAAAATAAACTTTCCAGATACTAATTTTTTTCTTAGGTATATCCACTTTTTAGACCCTCAACTGGTTGTACCATGACTGTAATTCAATATTAGAAAACCAATGAGCCCTTATATGCTAATAAAATTGATCACCAATACTAGGAAATGGATTTTTGTTCTTAAAAGTCACATAATTTAACTTCTGATAGTTGATATAGAGTCTAAGTCCCCTATATGAATTCTTAGTAAAGAGGATAGGTGAAGCCCATAGTGACACACTAGGATGAATAAATCCCTTAGCATCAAGATCTAAAATTTGGACCTTAAGTTATACCAACATAGAAGGCTCCATATGGTATGATGGAATTGAAATGGTAATCATTCTAGGTTGCTAGTCTATGGTAAACTCGACCTCTATCTGAAGCGGTAAACTAGAAAAATCCTCTAAAAATACCTCAGGGTATACATACAACACCATAGGTAGATGACTACCCAAACAAGGTTCAACAACATCAAGAAACGTCTCTAATAACTAGAATGATATTACCCTAGAATAAGGAACATTAGGCCCCTCCTTTCCCGGTCTAGAGTCGCAATCACTCTGAAGAACATGAATGACCCCATCAGTAGATTAGAACTGAACTCAATGGGGATAATATTCTTTTGGGCCTTAACATTAATCATCTAATCCATGATATTAATCAATTTGAGTATTTCATGATCAATCACTAATAAGTCCCACTCCACCTCATTGTCCGCTATCATCACTCAACATGATGGGTACTTGAAACCTTGTTTAGACCTATTTCCAAAATGCATGTAAAGATCCAACAAGAATAGAATAACCTCCAAACACAATACCAACATATAAAATAGATTTTATGATATAAAATAATGACTAGCACATGTATCAAACAAATCTAGAACCATAGAAGACAAAATAAACACCATACCTCTAATAGTGGTTGTTCCTACTTCAGATTCATATGGTGCATACTCTACTACCTAAAGATTTCAAATATATGTTCCTCTATAAGATTTCTTATCCACATCAACATCCCCCTTATCCTAAGGGTAATATCTATCACCCTTAGAAGCATCGGTATGAACCTTCAATACCTTAGTGAGTGTGGATCTAGCATTGCAGCCCTAGGACATCTTATCACAAAAAACATTTTAGATTTCTAGATTTTCCACAATGAAGAAAAGTATTGGGATCTTCTATATAATTGGTCTTGGTATGATAAGTCTTCCCACATTGATAGTAAAAAACCTGTTGTTATCTAGGAAAATCCCCTGAAACTGGTCCTCAAGAAACATTTCTACCTTTATGCTTCCTTTTTTGGCCAGATGATACACCCTGTCTAATGACAATAACAACGAAATATCCTCCCAAACCTTTTTTCAACTATGTTAGCCTCTTCCAAATTTGACTTATCAACTACCTCCACAAAGTTTAGAAGTTATATGAGAATCATCCTCAACCAAATACCATCCCTCAACCCCAACTCAGACGTCTGATCCTTCAACTAATCATTGGTGACTAACTCCGGTGCCAATATCAGAAACTCAAAAAAATGGGTGGAATACTCTAGAACGGTATTCTCTCCCTGCTCCAAGGTTAAAAACTATTGGCTCTTTTCCCCATGTAATGTCTTAGTATAAAACTTCTGGTTTAAGATTTTATTAAAAGTTAACTAGGAGATATTCTCATCTAATTTTTCTTGAATAATAGAGTACCACTATTTCTTTACCAGTTATTAAAGAATTTACATGGTAAAATCCACCTTACAGTCCTTAGGATTCTTCATAAGTTGAAGATCCACTCAATACACTCAATATATTCTTTAGATCCCTACAGTCCTTTGTTACCATGGAATATAGGTGGATGTTTCTTTGCAAATTCTGAGTTGTGATCCATTGCTCTTTATGGGTTCCAAACACCTATTTGACCTAGAGTCTGAATAGTCTAGATTAAAACTTCTACCAAAGAAGGTTCCACTTGAGTATTTTACTAAAGAACCTATTTAATATCTTCCTCACTTTGATTTTTAAGATCTCATCCGTGATAAATTGTTTAAAAATCAGAAGATAAAAACCAATTAGTCATGAGCAGATTCCAAAATCATAGGACCAACTTCATGTATCTATATTAATTATTTAATACAGTAAGAATTTAAAGAAATTGAAAATTATTTGAACAATGAAGATACCATAAAAAATAATAGGTCCATTTAAATAAACCCCAAATCCGGTTCATTCAAATAACCCCAACAACCAAGTCTCAAACTTGGAAAAAATAACTGACCAGCCATGTTAACTTGGAATCAATCACATAAGTGAGCTAGAAAGACCCATTTTTCTCACTTATTATTCAAATTATGATAGTACTAACTTCTCTCTACCAAGACACCAAACCACACCCAAGTAGTTTTAAAAAACACTTCAGTTTGGGTATTTCCTTAGATACCAATTTTCAACAAACCATCTTGGGTCAACTATACAAGTCACCCAAGGTGGTCCTCCACGTGGTGTCATACAGAAAATAACTATAAGTATCATGTAAAATTGAAGAAACATCAAAATAAATTTTTTAATAAATCAATAAATATCCATGATACATAAAAATTCAATCCACATTGGTCAAACCATAAAGATAAATCCAAATAAACTAAGCAAGCCTCCATGTGACCATCAATCACCACCCAACCCTCCCACTGTGAAGGAAATAAATTAAAAGAGAATATAGCATTCTACATGATTCCCTTCCCATTAACTTAGTCCTAAAAACATGGTCTATAACCACCCAAAGAAAAAAGTACAGCGTGAGCACAAAGTCCAATATGATATCACTAAATAATATATACAATTTTTAATATACAAAATGCACAAGTTCTATCGTTAAAATAAAATATAATTTATAAATAATTTTAAAAAATAAAGAAAATTTTTAGACATTAATTTGTTTTCCATAAATTCATACCATATTCACCAAATCTATGAATTTATTAGGTATAAAAGAAAAATAGGAAAACTAAACATCTGATAAAATATCCATGAAATAAACCATCATTCAATAAACTAGGTATAAATGACAAAGCAAACCATTTGGGCTCTAGACTATGGAAATATGCACTAGAAATAAAATAAGACCAAAACAATAATATGTTGTTTCTGAACAATATTGAGTCCTTTTATAGTAATTATATATCACAAAATCAACCTCTAGTGGTGTCACACACACTTGAGTTACTTATGCTCGTTTCCCGATGCACCCATAGTTTTCAATGTTCTATGATTGTCCAAAACCATTTCCAAAATCCATTTTCAAATTTAATAAAAACCTTTTCTAAACTAAATAAAATCCATTTCAATGAAAAACCTAAAGGGATCAACAAGAACATATATAAATTCACGAATTAGCGACACTTTCATATATACACCAGCCTCAAGAATTATAGAAACATATCCTCCTTCGACAAAGTAGATTGAAAAACCATGGATTGAACTTAAAAGTAAAAGGTGTGATAAGAAACTATAAAGTATTGATATAAAACACCAATGGATTATGAATATGAATAAAAAACATAGCCAACACTTCAACTGAAACCAAAATAAATGAAGAATAAGAAAGACCTCTTATCAGTAATATGCAATGCAATCACCACATCATTCAAACACCAAAATGTGATATCTTGATGGATGGAAATCACCCAAAATAACCCAAATTGTCGTAGGGTTAGAGAGGAAGACCTACAAACCAAATAGAGAAATAATCAGGTGTGTAGAATTTTTAAAACCACTGGACCCAAGTAATTCACATCATGAATCCCCTTCATGGCGTAAAATCCCACAAATTAAAAATATGTTGAAAAAGGAATCGCCATGATTCAAATTAAATCTTGATCAAAATTTTATGCCCTATAATGGTTTCATGGAATCTAAAATTTTCATTCCATGAAAAAGAATCACAAAATATTCCCTAAAATACATTCACATCGTGTAACCCCGTCATGATGTAAATGTGTCCAACAAGAAGTGCTCAGCCCAGTTTTCTACAGAAACCCTCTGGGCCTAAACCAGGCTCTCCAGTCCCAAGAATCACCCTCTAAATCCACTTAAACATTTATTAAAAAACTCCGTTAATTAAAAAAAACATGAATCCCCATAATTTAGGTTATTTTACTCAGCAAAAGTACTATATTCTATATAATCCCTCAATACACAAAAAAAGGGAAACCAAAAACCAAAATCAAAGCATACCTTAAAAAGGTAACAAGGTGTTTCAAGAAAACCACTGGGAAAATTTCCAACTAAAACCGGTGTTTCATTGTGGTTAACCCCTATGGACACAAACTATACCAGCATCACACATGTGGTCATCAAGCACCATAGTGTGATGAGGTGTCCCTAACCTCACACATCACTACACAAGGTCCAAATACCCTTGAAAACAATGATAAAACCATGAAACATAGAATATTAATATAAATACCAATAATAAAACATAATTACATGATAATGTGATTTAAAGGTGTTTTAATTCTCCCCACTATAAATATTTCCACCTCTAAAAAGTCACTGTATTCATGGATCAAAAAGAAGAACTTTCCATTCTGCAATCTTTGAGTAAAACCAAATCTAGATCTAAATAAAATCATCACATTTTAATACATCTCTTAATACTAAAAATAATAATCTTCAACTATAATGAAAGTATTATGAAACATAGACCCACAATGGGTCTCCCCACCATATAAGGGTTGCACTAATATGATGGATCAATAGAAAAATACCCATTTCAAAGAAATGGTATGATATAAGACTTGAATTCCAACTGATGGGATCCAAATAGAACATTTATTAACTAATTTCACATTTATAATTTCTCAAAAACATAAAATTACATTCCAAAAGATAAAAAGACACTAAAGATTCCAAAATTCCTACCAAAGGTCAAAACTAGAGTAATTAAGGATAAAGAATAATGAGAGAAATAGTAAGAATAAATTGGAAAGAAAGGAATGGGGGACATGACTAACAGGCTCTAAAAACCTACCGTATAGACCTAGGAAACAAGACCCCAATCGATAAAATTTATAAATATGATTCGGCTAGCTACAAAGATGAAACATGTTATGACCCCCTCCCCTTAAAGGCACCCCTCTTAGGTTGGAAATGAGAGAAGGGATATAATATTACCCAAAGACCCCCTCTAATAGGCATGAGTTGTATTCAAGTACTAAGGGAATATTACACACACAAATGGGAGGAATTCCCATCTAATATAGAAAAATGAGATATAAGATAGAAACACCCAACAACACCTGCTCGAAACAATAAGTAAATAGAAATCTTAAATACATGAATGTAATTTCATACAAACTGAACAACTATAAAAGAAACTAAAAGTAACAAAAAGATAATCCTTAGTAGCAACAAATAAAATCCCCAACAGATCATAAACCACCCATGAGTTACTAATATCGTGAGTGATCACCAACTAGCTCATGTAGACCTAAAAACAGTTTATATAAACATAGGGTAATCATAACATGTATAATTAGTAGAATCATCCCCAAATCCTGTTATGAAAATATAAATAAAATATACTAAATCCTGTTGAGTCAAAAGTTTTGCTTTGACTTCTATATCATGTTTTAGAAATCACAAATGTATTTTATCTCGTATTGTACTGACTCTATCAATCATATCATACTGACTCTGTCAATCGTATCGTACTGACTCTATCAATCATATCGTACTAACTGTGTCAATCGTATCGTACTGACTCTGTCAATCATATCGTACTAACTCTGTCAATTGTATCGTACTGACTCTATCAATCGTATCGTACTAACTCTGTCAATCGTCTCACTTTTTTATATCTTACTTTGTATCATATCAATACATTACATTTAGTAATACTTATAATACTCATACTTTCATTACTTACTTGGTTTGGTACTTAGTCAAAAACACTTGTTTCATATTAATCATACTCTTGTTTATCATCTTCATATATCTTTTTTTAACCAATATGATGTCTTTGAGTTAGTTACAAACTAATCAAAATGATGTCGTGCTTTCTATTTCAATATGACCGTTATAATGCCAAGTGTCCAAGTCCCTCCGAGTTTTTTGGAGAAATATGACCATTGGAGGAAATGTGACCGTTGGAACCTAAGGCCTATAAATAAGAGGTCATTTGAAGCCGAGAGGGTGTGGTGATGCGTGTGAACAACTGTGATACTTTGCTTCTATCATGTTCTAGAGAGAGATGCTTTGACTTCTATCATGCTTTGTTCTTTGTGCGTCTGATCATCATATCGAGGGATTTCAAGTAATTGAAAGACAGAGGTGCCGATTACCTAAAAAATTGAGGGCTATTGAGGATTGGCAGACAGAAGAACCTATCATCGTATCGAGGGCTTACCAATGTGGTGGTAAGACAGACCTATTATCCTAGGTGAAAGGATAACCCTTCTCTTTGGGTTAAAAAGAATTATAATACTTTTACATTTCTGCTGCTGTTTCTTTTAGAAAGGAATTTGTAGTGTTTCCTTTTTTCATTATACTTTCAATTGTAATTGTTTCAATTACAATTATTCTATTACATTTTGTATTAATAGATTCTATATGATTTATGGTAGAATCTATCACACTTGTATTACTATGATTATTGTATTCATCTTGAATACAATTACTTTACTTTTCTAATAGTATTACATTACATCATACCTTTATATTTAGTACAATTGTGGTTGTTTGAATTGTAATAGTTTAAGATCTTTTAAAATAATCTCTTAAGTGTTTAAACTCAAAGTTTTAAACATACAATTCACCCCCCCTCTTGTATTGTTCCATCTGATATACATATAAATCTACATATTCGATCCAAAAAAGTGGTATCAGAGGTGGTTTCCACTAATTTGTATTACTAGCTTTATTTCTTTCAAATATTAATTTTAACTACTTACTACACTAACGTGTGGAGTGTAAAAGATTTTTGTTTTATTAGATGGAAGGAATGAATATTGGATCAATTGACAGCCTAAATCCTTCTATACCACCTATCTTTGATGGGAATGATTATGAGTACTGGAGAGATTGAATGAAGATGTTTGTTATCAATACTGGTGTAGAAAATTTTATAATGCTTACTGGAGGTTACAAAATTCATGACAAAGAAGTCAGTACTTTTACTAATCAAGAGAAGCAAGAATATCAACTGAATTACAAGGTACTCAATACTCTATTATGCTCTATGACCAAGAAT
Organism: Viscum album; assembly: GCA_963277665.1. Classification (NCBI taxonomy): domain Eukaryota; kingdom Viridiplantae; phylum Streptophyta; class Magnoliopsida; order Santalales; family Viscaceae; genus Viscum; species Viscum album. Next base: position 807,464,937 of record OY728155.1, read on the forward strand.
ACATACAGCCAGATATCTTCATGTGAGGCATCCAACTGTATTTGGAAGAAATTGGAAGTCACACATTTTGGTACATCCAAGGTTATAGAAACAAGAAGAGCAATGCTTCGAGCTGAGTATCATTGATTTCTTTTTCCTTATGGAGAGCCAGTATGTAAAGTGCAACAATGATTTATGACAATTTTCAACTGCTTACAATCTATGGGAGAGAAAGGTCTTGATGATGAATCTCTTGTAGATAAGATTATAGATATAATTCCAAATGAATTGGAGTCAAAAAGGACAACTATTGATGAAAATAGAAAAGTTTCCCAGATTACTCTTGATGAACTATTTGGAACTCTTTTACAACATGAGACAAGAATGAAAAGAGAGGCTTATTTCAATAAGAAGAAGAATGGAAATGGTAGTGTATATTTTACATCCAAAGCTAAAACTCCTGAAAGGATAACAAGATCCAAAGCCAAGAAAGTTGTTATATATGATTCAAGTGATTTTGATCTTTCAGATAATGAGTTAGCCAATCTTTCTCGGAGGATGAACAAGATTATGGGAAAAGAAGACTTCCAATATAGATTCAAAAAGAAAGATAGGAAGGATAAGAAAGATTCATAGGTAACTTGTTATGAATGTAAGAAAGTAGGGCATATAAGGCATGATTGCCCTTTACTGAAGAGAAAATATAGAAAGGAGAAACATTCTGAAAGAAATAATAAAAAGTATTATAAGACAAAGAAAATATTGAAATAAAATGATACTTGGAGTGCAAGTGGTAGTGATTCTTCAAACAATTCTTCAGAATATGAGTCCTCAGGACAGAGAAATATTGGACTTATATCCATACTACCAATTGAAGATCATTGTCTTATGGCTAAGGTACACAATGCTGAAGCTATTACAAATGTCTCTTTAAATGCAAATTTTACTGATAATAAATATTATGAATCCTCAAATGATGATTCTTCGTCATCAGAAGATGATACATTACCTTCTTTTGAAGAAGTATCTAGGTTTTCTAAATTACTTGAGAATGAAAATTCTAAACTCAAAAAGAAATGAAATAGAACATCTTGCTTTTCTTTCCCAATTTGAACCTAAAAGTCCAAGTGAGGCCTTAGGTGATGAAGATTGGATCAAAGTAATGCAAGATGAGCTAAATGAATTTCATAGGAATCAAGTCTAGACCTTAGTTGAAAGACCTAAAGAAACAACTGTAATTGGAGTAAAATGGTTTTTTAGAAACAAATGTGATGAAAATGGAATCATTGTACGAAATAAAGCAAGACTTGTTTCTAAGGGCTATAATCAACAAGAAGGAATAGACTATGAAGAAACATATGCTCTGGTATCTAGACTTGAATCTATTCGAATTCAATTAGCCTTTGCAGCATACTTTAACTTAAAACTATTTCAAATGGATGTTAAATGTTCTTTTCTAAATGGTTTTGTTCAAGAAGAAGTTTTTTTCGAACAACCTCCTGGTTTTATAGACCCAAAACATCCTAATCATGTTTTTAAACTTACCAACGCTCTATATGGTCTTAAACAAGCCCCTAGAGCATGGTATGAGAGACTTACAGGATTTATTTTACAAAACAATTATACAAAAGGTACAGCAGATCCAACCCTTTTTATAAAAAGGGTAAATAAAAATGTTTTGATTGTTCAAATTTATGTTGATGACATCATATTTGGATCAACTTAGAAATCTTTAACTGATTATTTTGTAAATTTAATGAATTCTGAGTTTGAAATGAGTATGATGGGTGAGTTGACATTCTTTTTAGGTTTTCAAATTTCTCAAAAACCATAAGGGACATATATATCTCAACATAAGTATATTAAAGACTTACTCAAAAAGTATGGATATGAAAAAACTAAAAGTATTAGCACTCCAATTGGTACCTCAAATACACTTGATCTTGATGAAACTGGAAAACCAGTAGATCAAACAAACTTTAGAGGTATGATAGGAAGTTTGCTATACTTGACAGCTAGTCGACCAGTTTTAATTTTTTCTGTATACTTATGTGAAAGATATCAATCTAATCCAAAAGAGTCTCATTTAAAAGCCGTAAATAGAATCTTTCGGTATTTAAAAGGAACTATGGATTTAGGACTCTTTTACTCTTTTGGAAATGATTTTGTTTTAAAAAAAATTCAGATGCTGACTTTGGTGGTTGTAGAATGGATAGAAAAAGTACATCTGGAAAATGTCATTTCTTAGGAGATTCTCTGGTTTCTTGGTCCTGCAAGAAACAATACTCAGTAGCACTTTCCACTGCTGAAGCTGAATATGTAGTATCTGGAAGTTGTTGTGCTCAAGTGTTGTGGATGCAACACACACTCACTGACTATGGTTTGAGTTTTTCCAAAACCCAAATTCTTTGTGATAATACTAGTGCCATAGCTCTTAGTAAGAACCCATCACATCACTCTCATGCAAAACACATAGATGTTAGGAATCAATTTCTTAGGGATCACACACAAAAAGGAGATATTATTTTACAATTCATCGGAATGCAAGAACAACTTTCTGACATTTTCACAAAACCATTACCTTCCGATAGATTTGAGTTTATAAAATAGAATCTAGGAATGATTAAATTAAAATAATCATTCATATCTACTTCTTGTTTTTATATTTCTCCTTACATTAAACAAACTCCTCTTAGAAAGGGGGAGAACATTTCTTAATCTTTTTATCTTATGATCTTTAATTATTTACTCTCCTAGTATGTGTTTTTTATTTTTCTGTTTATCGTATTGACAGTTTTATCATATCATTTACTTTTCTGTTTATCGTATTGACAGTTTTATCATATCATTTTTTTGTTCTGTTTATCCTATTGATAGTTTTATTATTTTATTTACCAATCTTCCTATCGTATCGTCAGTTCATGGTAATAATTTTCTTTTCCATCGTACTGTCAGTTCAAGGTAATGATTTTTTTTTCCATCATACTGTCAGTTCATGGTAATCATTTTCTTTTCCATCGTATTTTTAGTTCGTGGTAATCATTTTCTTTTCCATCGTATTGTCAGTTCATGGTAATCATTTTCTTTTCCATCATACTGTCAGTTCATGGTAATCATTTTCTTTTCCATGGTATTGTCAGTTCATGGTAATCATTTTCTTTTCCATCGTATTTTCAGTTCATGGTAATGATTTTTTCCATCGTACTGTCAGTTCATCGTAATCATTTTCTTTTCCATCGTATTGTCAGTTCATGGTAATGATTTTCTTTTCCATCGTATTTTCAGTTCATGATAATGACTTTGTTTCCCATCGGCATGAAGATTGATAATATTCTTTTTCTTTACGTACGATTGTGTTTTCTTTTGAACTCTACTAAAACCAACAATTACCTTACGTTCTCCAATAGGTATTTTTTAAAAAATTTGTTTTTCTTTCATTTTATTTCTAACCATTGATTTCCTCTCTTCTAATCTCAACCGTAGAAGATCAACGGTCACCCTTATATCGTCTATAAATAGCTCACCCCCCTCCCCAAACCCACATTGGTTTTTCAGGTTTTGAGGTGAAGCTCTGCTCCACTGTTTTTAAGTCATCGAACGATGTTTCATCGGCAGCATCTCTATGTCTCAGTCTTCTTCCAACACTCTCACTGATATGTCTTCAAAGGCTTTCTCAGAAAAAGTCCTTTTTAGAGAAAGGTTAGTTTCCCGCGACTTCTTTGAATCGTACGATTCTACAATCAAGAGGATTTTTCGGTTTCAAGGATGGGAACATTTGTGTATTGAAAGACCTGTTTCTCAAGATCTGGTTCTCTTTGATGAAGTCAGTCAGTTCTATAAAACCGTATCTTTTGACAAAGACATGACTATCAATTTTTCTGTGTACGATAGAAATTTGTCTATGTCTGTGAAACAAGCAGCTCATTTTCTGAATGTCCCGATAGAAGGTGATTCTTTCTGTCCATCTCATAAACTACCAAAGGAGGTTGGTATGTTTAATAGAGAAAGTTCCGAGAAGTCTTTGTTTGTTGTAAATTAATAGAAGAGAAATGTGGCTCATATTTCTCCGGACAATAGGTTTGTGGCTCTATGGATGAAAGGTTGTCTTATCCCAAGGAAAGAGGATAGAGAAACTCTGAAAGTATCTGATATCTTCATGTTGGACTATCTTGTAAATATGAGAAAAGTAAATCTCATGGGATATGTTTTTGAAACTATCAAGAATGTAAAGTCAGGAGCAATCAAGTATCATTTGATTATGTATCCATCTATCCTTACAAAGTTTATTCTCGAGATCATGATGTTTTTCAACATTACTTTGAAAGGAAATTTGATAGATCTGAATCCATCCTATATTAGTAATAGTACAATAAAAAAGTTGAATATTTGTTTTGATCAGAACTCGCAACTTTTTGTTAAGGATGTAGAAGCTGAATCAGATCAAAATCAATCTGCACCTATGCCAGTAAAAGATAATAAATCTGTTGGTATTACTCAAAAGTCTAATCTGAAAACCAGCTCAAAGACAAAGAAGAATCCAAAGTACAGTAAAAAGGTTGTAGCTAAATGGAGAAAGGATAAGGAATAGAGAAAGGAAGGTGATCCAATGTTTGGACTTGATCCAGCTGAAGTGTTTACTGAAAGAATAAGGGTAGAATAAACCCTTCAAGATGTAAATAAAAAGAAGACTGTTTTGAAAATAAAAGCCCAAGACTTTGACATCTCTAAAGTCTTGAAAATGGTTGAGGATGCAAGTGCTCAACTAACAGATGAAGTGCATCAAGAGCCCATCGTACAGAGTCTTCCTGAGAAAGAAAAAGGAAAAAAATGTTGGAAGAGATACAAGAAGTTCAAGAAGATGAGGGAGACTTTCTTTTATAATTCCTTCAGATTTAGAAGAAGAGTAGAGAGGAATCGGTTCAAAAGAAAAGTGAAGGTATTTAACAAACCCCTCATGCCGATCAAGAACCTTTTGAAACTTCTGAAACTCCGGAAGAAACACACTCTGAAGAAAATCAAGGTGATCAAACCTCTCATACTAAAAAAGTTATTATCATCAGTGAAAAAGTATAAGAAGAAAGAAAAGAGAAAGAAAAAGTAAAAGGAAAACATCCAGTTGTAGACTCAAGCCAATCAAATGAACTAGCTTCGTACGATGTAGATACTGATTCGGAACAAACAATTTCTCTCAAGAGAAGTGATTACATTGTTCATGTTTTAAGAATGGTTGAAAAGACTATTCCTTACTTTCCCAGGATAGAATGGAAAATTGATGTTATTACTGACAATCAGAAAAAGAAGTTTGGTTCTGTAAGATAATTGAGAAAGAAAGTTTTGTCAGTTGAAGCTGATTTTAAAGTTCTATCAGAAACTTTGGCTGCTCATAAGAAAGCTTTCAATAGGATGACCAAGTGGTCATATAAAACAGAAAGCTCATTGAATTACCATGAGATAGCAATTGAATATATAAATAGGTTGTCAAATGATCTTGTGATTTCTTTCAATAAGCTTGACAAAGAAACTTTTGAAAGGATGAATCAAGATCAGTTTTTTTCCGACCAACAAGATCTTCTCAGAACTCAGGGTGATTCAATTTCTGAAGAGAAGAAAGAAATAAAAAAGATGAAAGATTTTCTTCATGAGCTGATAAAGAAGGAAAAGTAAAGAGAAAACAAATGACCTTTGTATTTTCTTTTCTTTTCTTATGGAACCTATCTATTTTCTAATGAAATTTATGTTACTCTTTCTTTTGTCCTGCAATTCTTTTCTCTAACCCTTTCAGGCAACTCAGGGTTACCCCACTCTTTTTTGTAAATCACAAAGGGGGAGAATTTTTTATAAAGGGGGAGAATGTTTTACAAAGGGAGAATGATTTAATCAAATACTTTGAATCCAAGGAAAATATGTGAATACAATCCTTAGGAAATTATATACCTAAGGAGGAGTTAGTTGTATTCAAATTCATATTCAAAAGAGTTTCCAATAACTCAGGGGGAGATGAGTTTTTCTTGTTGTCTTTACTTTGTGTTTTGTGATTTCCAAAAAGGGGGAGATTGTTGAGTCAAAAGTTTTCCTTTGACTTCTATATCATGTTTTGGAAATCACAAATGTCTTTTATCTCATATCGTACTGACTCTTTCAATCGTATCGTACTGACTCTGTCAATCGTATCATACTGACTCTGTCAATCGTATCGTACTGACTCTGTCAATCGTATCGTACTGACTCTGTCAATTGTATCGTATTGCCTCTGTAAATTGCATCGTACTGACTTTGTCAATCGTATTGTACTAACTCTGTCAATCATCTCACTTTTGTATATCTTACTTTGTATCATATCAATACATTACATTTAGTAATACTTATAATACCCATACTTTCATAACTTACTTGTTTTGGTACTTAGTCAAAAACACTTGTTTCATATTAATCGTACTCTTGTTTATCATCTTCATATATCTTTTTTTTAACCAATACGATGTCGTTGAGTTAGTTACAAACTAATCAAAACTATGTCGTTATTTCTGTTTCAATATGACCGTTATAATTCCAGGTGTCCAAGTCCCTCCGAGTTTTTCGGAGAAATATGACCGTTAGAGGAAATGTGGTCGTTGGAACATGAGGCCTATAAATAGGAGGTCATTTGAAGCCGAGAGAGTGTGGTTATGTGTGTGAACAACTGTGATACTTTTCTTCTATCAATTTCTAGATAGAGACGATGTGACTTCTCTCATGCTTTGTGCTTTGTGCATCCGATCATCCTATCGAGGTATTTCAAGTAATTAAAAGACAGATGTGCTGATTACCTAAAAAATTGAGGGATTTCGGGGATAGGCAGACAAACGTTCTGATCATCGTATCAAGGGCTGCTGGGGATAGGCAGACAGACGAACAGATCATCGTATCGAGGGCTTACCAAGGTGGTGGTAAGGCAGACATATTATCCTAGGTGAAAGGATAACCCTTCTCTTTGGGTTAAAAAGAATTGTAATACTTGTACATTTCCGATGCTATTTGTTTTAGAAAGGAATTTGTATTGTTTCCTTTCTTCATTACACTTTCAATTGTAATTGTTTCAATTACAATTATTCTATTACATTTTGTATTAATAGATTCTATATGCTTTATGGTAGAATATATCACACTTGTATTACTCTGATTATTGTATTCATCTTGAATACAATTACTTTACTTTTCTAATAGTATTACATTACATCATACCTTTATATTCAGTACAATTGTGGTTGTTTGAATTGTATTATTTTAATATCTTTTAAACTAATCTCTTAAGTGTTTGAACTCAAAGTTTTAATCATACAATTCACCCCCTCGTGTATTGTTCCATCTAATATACATATAAATCTACATATTCGATCCAAAAAATCCTAGTAAGTAAAAGTAAGGTAACTCATCACCTAATTAGGTATTCTAAGTTCTCATCCTCACTAAGGATATCTCACAAATTATCACATAAAATTAATCATATAATATAGTAGAAAAATAAGGTAACTCACTACCACTTTTCCAATGGTTTTCTACTCTTCCCAAACATCACACATCCTGATCTACCTCTCTCCAAAATTAATCCACCCTGAAGACACCTGGGATAAAGTATCATCTCATGTATACCATGTATCAAATAATCATATCTCATATCATTCACCTAGTGTATCACAACATCTCAAAATTCAATTCCATATTTCTATATAGTAACTTAGTAGTTTCTAGGAGCCACCATATCCCATATGTCGAGTATTATACCTTAATCCGTAAAATCTCATACACAACGTATCTATAATAATTCATAAGATACAATATCTGTAAATACATGTTTGTGAAATAACCCTAACCCATTACATATATCTATAAAAATATATGGAAATGGTAACCATCATGCATACCAACAAAAAATACTACCAGGATAAGAGAGTGGGGGAAGAGGGGTAGTCAGGAATCCATTCCTTGCCAACTTTGATATTGGGGAAGGTACCCTCACAAAGTCCACTCGGTGTCAGTCTCCATACCAGCAAGGGTGGGATAGAATAAGAAATCAAAAAAAATATAATATATATATATCTCTCACAACTATACTATGGGAATCTAATGAGCCTTAGGATCAACTGAATCTATCATCACTTAGACACCCAATTTCCACTGCTAAGGACTAGGTATCCTATAAGAACACAAGAATTAAAGAAGTCTTTATTTCATTTATTTCCAATAAACATTACAAATTATGTTAATTATTTCAATTAAATATTATCATTACTTTATCATTTCTTAAACATGATTATCAACTTATTCACATCCCCTCTAAGCATTAACCATCTGATTATATATTTTACCAATATTATCACTTTTTATCATTCCATTTAAGCACCAAACCCATGGGTTAAAACAATTATTATTTGTTATTATTCCATGAATCCATTTACTCTAAGACTCATCCTAAGACAACATAAAATATATACATAAACCAATCCCAACCAAAAATTTCATGTAGTGCGAAAAGTAATGTAGGAAAAAAATCAATCCATTCAGCCTTTAAAATAGATTCATTAATAATAAATCATCCTAGCATATAGAATGACAATAGAAAACCCCAAATTCAACCCAATCCATGAGTCTTGGTTTCATCCCCAACACCACCATGCACACTATACATCCATCCTTCTATCATTGATCAAAACTATTTCCACAAACATGGGCCTCCCCGGCCATGTCTTGTCAACCATCATCTATCCCAGGCTCACATCATGTTGTAACACAAGGATCAAATCTATAGAAATCACATAACACATCAAGGAAAAAAGAAATAGAGTCAACAAAGAATCTATACCCTAAAACCAATTCATCCCACATTCACAAGAAAATGGGCTCTCCTAACTCAAAACATTTATCTTTTTCAAAAAAACTATTTTAGTACCATATTGAATTAACTAATTTATTTATCACAACTTATAACCACATGAAACCTAAGGAATCATCTATTAAAATCTAATTATCATTTAAAAATACTTTAACCATAACATCCAATTTCTAAAACTATGAAGATCATTTTCATTTAAACATTACTTTTTATTATTTCATTAACAAGCCTTACAAGGTTCATGTTCCTTAGATAAAATGGATTAACATAATAATGAACATTAATAATTAAAATTAATCAAGCATCAATTTGATTTCCATCAAATTATAAGAAGAACAATTTCATTAAAAATGTCTCTTTAATTATTTATCCAATAGTAATTACCAACTTTACATTCATTAATCATTTTTATCATATCAAACATGATAAACCATATTATAAACAAGAATTATGACAAATAATAAACATAAATAGCATTTTATCTAGTAAAATAATATTAAACCCATTATCACGGTGTAAAAACATGCAATCACTAAAACCATAACCCATCTATTTTCATAGATTCTAGTTTAATATTAATTAAGGTTAATTCCACCATCACCCAAAGGGATAAACGATAATAAATTTATGACTGAACATAAAATAATAAGTGAATAAATGAATCCATTACCTTGATTTATAATCTCAATGTTCTTCTCATAAGAAAGAACAATCAAGTCCAACCACCACCAAAATGATCTCCACCAAGTCGAACGAAATCTAGATGAAATCTAGCATCTACAAACCATTATAAAACCATTATCAACAACACCCAAAATAGGTTCTTTTTTCTCTATGAATATCCAAATAAAAAGGATGGATGAAAGGTGAAATAAATGAGGAGTAAAATGGCTTTCAAAACGGCTTGGAAAGATGTTTTTATCCTGATTGTTTTGGATAGAATAACCCTCAAAGAACCATGATTTTGAACACTCCCTCCTTGGGCATTTGGATTTAGGAATTTTTTATAAAAGGTGAATTACATGCCCCAAAACTCCCTACAACATAACTTCACAAGACATGTTACTTACTGTGGTGCACTAACGCTACATGGCCATCCCAAAACACTCACCCCCACACCCAATAACAAGGCACCGTGACCTTTTGAAAGACCAAAACAACTCCAAAATACTTCTTGACACCTCAAAGCCATAAAAAACAAAAGTCAATAAGGTCTATACCATTATATTATATACCTCTCAAACAATTATCATCTTAAAGAATTTAAAACTAAACCTGTAGATAAGGAAAATGGGTCATCCGAATAACCACCCTGTGAGATACCTCTCAAGAATCTCACCATAGTAGGAGAACAACAACCTCACCTTGAGGAACAAGTAGCAAGGATATGTAACACCAATAACCATATCCCAAAAAATATCTTGGGGGAGATACCTCACAATAATATAAAGGCCACAAAAAAAGCATCAAAGAAGAGAGAATAGTCTCATAATCCAGATAAAGGTCAAAAACCACAAAACACTTATAAAAAAGAAAGGATAAACATAAAAATATCTAGATACTGAGTTTGTATTTGAAACTCATGCTCTCATGTGAACTCCTCCACACCACTATGTCACCCCAATACACAAAAAAGTGAGTATAAAATCCATATAACACCTTCTCTTGGTGGTCCTGGATCATTGTAGGCATCTCCTCGAAGTTCACATCAACATCAATGTTTATTTCACCGAAATCGATGATGTGATAGTTTTCATAATGATAATGTAAATAATTTATCCATATCATCTATGGTAGAATTGATATATGATATGAAATAAATCAAACATGATCCAACACCTCCAAATACGCAATAAAATGAGGATAAATCTTACTCCCATGTCCAAACCTCCACAGACCATGATGTGGAGTCACCTTCAAGAACACGTGATCACCAATGTTAAACTCCAAAGGTCTCATCTTGTGTTCATCATAAGACATATGATAATATTACACTACCTTAATACTCTCATGATCACCTAATTCATATCTATTTTACTTTTCACTAGTTTTGGCCAAAGAATTTATATATCTTTGACCATAGTCCATCACAATGGAGAACAACAAGTTTGGTTGCACAAAGACTTAAACGGCTCTATACTAATGGTGAAATGAAAACTATTGTTGTAATAAAACTCTAACAAAAGAAGATACCTCATACATGAACCCCTAAGATCTCATACATAAGTATGAAACATGTATTCAAGATTCATAATAGTCCACTTTATCAAATCATCCCTCTATAGATGGAAATAAGTGATAAGGAATAATAGAGATCCAAAAGTATGATAGAGACCTCTCTACACCCTGGAGGTGAAATTAGGATTATGATCAGAGATTATCATCCTTGATAATCCATCGTGAGTCTCTAATTCCTCTATGTACTACCTCAAAAAAACCTCTATCGAGCCCAACTCGTTAATTTCTTTGAAGTGGGATGAATTTTTCAAATGGTCCAGTATCACCCATATAGAATTAGAACCTCCCAAAGCTCTAGGTAAACCAGGGAATATTTCAATTGAGATGTCCTCCCAATTACCTTTAGGAAAATCTAATGGATATAGTAAACCATTGGTAACACAATTTTCAGCCTTCACTTTCTAAATGAATAATCATAAAAACATGTACTTTATAACTAAACACTTTAACCGAGGCCACCAGAGATAACCTATCAAATCATGGTACATCTTCTCCACAATAGAATATACTACCAAGGGTGAGTTGTAGAACATGAAAAGAACCACCTCATGAATCACCAATGGAATGAAAATCCTCCCATAAAGAAAACTCTCAATATTTTCATCCTTGGGCCAATCATCATGGGAATCACCTCTAAAAACTTGTTTCCTCCTTACCACCACCTTAGAATCCCTCAGTTGGGACTCCTCTACTAATTTCACCAAAGATAACTACACCATCGTCTAAAAAAGACATCATCCACCACCAACCTCTCCCATATCATGGTGCATCATAGAGAGATCTTCCATCACTCTCCTAGAATCTATATATTCCTGAATAGTATCACTATCTGAATCCATGATTAGTGTATCAATTAAAAAAATTCCATTTACTGGTGTACATGAAATATCAAATTTATAGTCCTATAAAAAAATTATCTACCTTCGGTGTTGTAAGTTCAGGTCACATAGGGAGAAGACATGACTCATTCTTTAGTGATCAGTGAAAACTATAAAGTGCTCACCAATGAGGTAATGCCACCATGACTTCAGGGAAAAAACTACTTCCAACTCAATATCATGGGTGTTATATTTATGATCATGGGAACACAAAATCCAAGATCCATATGAAACAAATGATATCAACAATATAAAAACACTTCCCAAGTAAAGACACGAAGCATCATAGAAAACCTTGAACTGCACTCCCTCTTATAGAAAACGAAGGACTAGAGAACTAACCAACTTTACCTTAGGTACTCAAAAGATTTCTGATATTGTTCAATCCATAATAATTCCATATCCTTACTGGTCAAGGATGTTATAGGTGTTGTAATCTAATAGAATATGGGTATTAATCTCTAATAATATCTTTCAAGACTGAGGAAACTCGATACTAATACAACTATCTTAAATAATTCCCAAGAAACAAATGTATCGGTATTTAAAGGATCCATAGCTACTCCATGGTGGGATATGACATTCCCCATGAAAATAACTTAACAATCCTAGAACTTAAACCTTTTCAACTTCCCAAGTCACTTTCAATTTTGAAGAACTCCTAAAATTTACCATAAATGCTTTGCTTGTACTTCCTCAGATGTGAATTACATAAGGATTTCATTGAGAAAACCCACCATGAACTGATCCAAGAACTCTCAGAACACTAGGTTCATAAAACCCATTAACACCACTAGAGTGTTCCTCATACTGAACAACGTCACAAAGAACTAATAATGTTTATAATGACAATGAAAGGTAGTATTAGGTATATCCACATTCTTTAATCATATCTAACGACATCTAAACTGTAGATCAATATTTTAGAACCAACTATCTCATTTTAGTTGATCAAATAAATCATCAATCAATGGAAGGGGATAGTGATTCTTCACTATCACCTAACTCAAGGGATGATAATCGATACAAATATTTAGACTTCCATTGGCCTTATTTACAAAAAAAATTGAAGAACCTCAAGATGATATGCTCAGATGAATAAATCCTCACTATAAAAGATCATCAATCTTTATTTTTATCACCCATGTCTCATAAGATTCCACCCTATATGGAGAAAATGATAACAGGGAAGTTCATGTTTGTATTCTTATCCCAAACTTGATCTACCATTGAGAGGGTAGCACCAAAACCCCCTTAGAAAATACATCATGGTACTCTTCCACAACCCTAGGAAACATAATTTGTTAAATATTAGAAAAACTCAACATCAACTTGGTCATGAAAGAAGATAAGGATAGAGCACACCTCTAATCCATCCAAGTGTGTCACTTTCCGACAAAAACTACAGCCTCTCCATCAACATCATAGAACAAAATATGATTCCTGAAGTAATCCACAATAATCTAGAATAAATAAAACAAATCCATGTCAAGGATGATGTCATGTGGTTATATTCGCAAACATAAGAACTATACCCAAAAGTTGTGCAAGCCCAACACTAGATCGCAGTCTCTACAAAATTTATACAGATAATCTCAACCTCAAACTAGCATTGTCAACGCCAAGGGAACTGGAATCCACTCCACCAAACGTCCCAAAATATAGACTAGGGAGAGATATATGAATGATTCTATATCTCTTAAATTAAACAAAGTATGCACCAAAGTAGAAAACAAGAAAAAAAAGGGTTCCTTGGACAATGTATAGCTCTCCTTACACTAGTAACTCTAAAGAATATAGCTGACTGTGACCTACTCCATGACCTATCATACACTGATGATAACCACCTGTATAGTCACTCTCTACTCTATGAGGTCAATGAGCTTCATAGGGTTATCCTATGCCTAGTCTATCTCCTCGTTGTTGATTCAAATCTGTAGCACCATAATGCTGCAACCTTGGCTTAAACAGACTCAACATTGGAACATAAAATGGAGAAAATATAGCATAATGCCTTATTATAAAATTTTTACACTCTCTCCCGTAATAACCTCATCCTCTATATGAAAAAAATTATTTGGATCCCTTAGAAGTGTCCTGAGAGACGCCACCCCCAACAACGTCTAGGACCTACCCCTTGTTATCTGGAAGTTCTTCTATCCAAAAAACTGAGGGTTATAGAGCATGGATCTACTATATGGAGATCATAATGAGTCACATATCATGATTATTAAATCCTTTCCACATCCTCTTAAAAACCAATACTCTTTCTGATACATCAAAACATGTTGGGAGAATAAAAGGGGTGACCTGGTACTAAATCTCTGAACACAAAGACTCCTTGAAATGCCTCACTCAGGACTCCTCATTTAGAAATAGGTCTTAGGAATATTTGAGAAGAGTTATTAAATGGATATCAAACTCTCATATTCTAAAAACACTATTAAAGGATAATAAGTTCCTAGTGACTGGAAAAATTACTATTGAATAAAGAAACTTGGCTCGAAACTATTCTTTCCATGATACTTATGACTCCATAAAATCCCAAAGTAACAAGAAACACCACTTCCTAGATACCACAATATGTATTCTCACCACGAAGGAAACCTAGTTCTCCTTTCAATAATGGATAAAATTTCCAGGGGTGGGAGTGTCCAGGGGTGGGGTGTTTTGGGGTGGGGGTGGGCTTTTTCCAACCAATATTATTATTCAAGAGAATTATAGGGTAAATTAGTTTAGATTCAAACACTAAATAAAGAGTTTTATCATATTATGAAAATTAAAATATTGAATATAAAAGGAATTTTAATTTGAATATATTACCAAAATTGTGAATCAAAAAATTATACAATTATTTCTGGTAAAATATGTTTTGAATAGATTACATGGTTGTATGTCTATAGGGTATAACATCCATGCTAATGATTCATTATAGCAAACAAATGGATGTACACGCACACACACTTGATAGAACACACATGGTAGCAAGAACATACTGGGGACATCGACCTCGAGCTATACCTGAAAAATAAAAAAAAACTTTTTCGGAATCCAAAACATGAAATATGGAATAATTAAGATTCATTAATTTATTATTTATTTAAGTTACAACCTAATCCATAGGTCTACCCATTTTAGGAATAGGTGAAAATAAGAATGATGGATGATCCTTTCGTATGTATCTACCTCGCAAATAGTGTCACTTCACTTAGTAGGTTTAGTAAAATTAAAGGTTTGTGTAGTGGATCTCGGGGTGGGGGTGGGGGATAAACATATATGTTTTGTCCGATATCTTATGTTTACCTTTCTTACTAAGTTAATCTAGCATGGTTTCCCTACAAAACCATGTATTCCTCACTTGTTCTTACATCCAAACTCCATTATAATTTTTAACCTATCTCTGATACCACTCTTTCATGACCCCCCCCCCCCCTAAAGGAACCCCTCCTAGGATGGAAGTGATATAAGGTAGATAATTATGCCTAAATCCCACCTCAAATAGGTTACTGGTCGGTGACAATCATTGAGTTTATATCATACACAAAAATAAGATATATTTCCCTCTATGATTGAGAAACTATATATAAGATCAAAAATACCAACAAATCCTGCTAAAAAAAGTAAATAGAAATCCCAAATACATTCATGTAATTTCATAATAACTAAAAACTATAAAAGAAGATATAGTTACCAAAATATAATCCTTGACAATATCCATGAAATCCTAAAGAGCTCTTGAACCGCCCACGATCTAGTAATTTCGATCCTAGTCACGAAAAACTCCTAAAGACATAAAAAATAGTTTATATATATGTATGGTGAGTATAACATTTAAACTCAGTAGGATTCACCCTGGATTATCTGATGTAAAAGATAAATAAATCATACTAAATCTCAGTGAATAGAAAGTGAAGTTTACTCATCATCTAATTATGTATGCTAAGTTCTCAACCTCACCATGGATCTATCACAAATTATTGTATACAAGTTATCATATAATATAAAATAAAAATAAGGTACCTAGTACCACTTCCACACTGGTTTACTGCTCTATCCCAATGTTTCACATCCTGATCCCTCTCTCTCAAAAAGTAATCCATCCTGATGAAACATGGCCTAAAGTATCATCCCATGCATCTTGTGCATAACATCATGTCATGACTTACCATGCACCTCATGTATCACAACATCTCATCAACTCATTCCACATATCTGGATAGTGACTAAGAAGTTTTTAGAAGCCACCAAAGCTCATACATCAAGTATTATACTCAGTCCACCACAATCCATACACAACATACCTATAATAAACCATGGGATACTATGTCTAGAAATACATGTGTGTGAACAAACCAAAATACATTACATACCTCTACACATATATAGGAAAGGTAACTACTGTTCATACTAGCACATGATACTTCCAGGGGAA
This sequence comes from Viscum album, assembly GCA_963277665.1. NCBI lineage: Eukaryota > Viridiplantae > Streptophyta > Magnoliopsida > Santalales > Viscaceae > Viscum > Viscum album. The sequence continues at coordinate 807,481,333 of OY728155.1, forward strand.
GAGAGTAGGGAAATAGGGGGTAGAGAGCCATATATTCCTCACTAACATAGATGTTAGGGAAAACAACCTCCCAAATTCCACTAGGTGTCATTATCCTTACCGACATGGGTGGGGTAGCATATTAAATAAAAAAACATGAAAGATATATATATCTCACATCCATACTATGGGTATTTACCTATTCTTAGGCTCAACTACAACTATCATTGCTCCGATATCCGACAACCACTACTAAAGACTAAGTATCCTATAAGCATATAAGCATTCAATAAGACTTTATTTTATATATTTACATTAAAAATTTCACATTATGTTAATTAATTATATTAACTATTAAAATTACTTTATCCTTACTTAGAAATTATTATAAACTGATTCACATAACCTCTAAGCATTAACCAACTGATTCCATAGTTTCCAAAGATTATCATATTTTTAGAATTCAATTTAAACACCAAACACATGGGTAAAAATATTATTATTCAATAGAATTACATGATTCTAGGTACTTTAGGACTCATCCTACTACACTATAAAATAGATGTATAAACCAATCAGAAATATCTGTATTAAGAAGTAGGGATGAGAATGTAGGAACAAAAATTCTAGCCACATGGCCTTTCAAGAATATTCATTAACAAAGAAGAATCACAAAATCCAATAGAGAAAGTAGAAATACCAGCTTCAACCCATTACATTAGTCCTAATTCCATCACTAACACCACTATGCATATCACCATTCATCTATATTTACATCACTAGGACCAGCTACTTCTATAAACCCATGTCTTCAGCCATCCCAAGTTCACATCACTTCACATCAAAGGTCTCACATAGAGAGAAATCACACAAGGTAAAAAATGAAACAAAAAATAGAGTAAACAATGAATTTATTCCCTAACACCAAGGCATCTGGACTTTATAAGAAAATGGGCTTGATCAGCCCCAAAAACATTTGTCTTTTTTAAAAAACTACTTCTTTTCCATCTTAAATTAATTGATTCATTTATCACAAGTTAAATTCATAGGAAACCTAATACATCAGTTATTAAAATCTAAGAATCATTTAAACATACTTCCAAGCATAACTTCTTGTTTCTAAAACCATAAAGATCATTTTCATCCAAACATGAATTTTTATTATTTAATTAAAAACCCTTACTATATTTCCATTCTTTGTCCAAAACCCATTAACATGATTTTGAATGATCCTAATTAACATGAATCATTAATCACTTTGATTTTAATCAAATTATAATAATAATAGTTTCATTAAACATGTTCCTTTAATTATTTATCCAGAAAACACTATCATATTTACATTATTTAACCATTTTCATCATATCAAACATGTTAAACCATAGAATAAACAAACATGCAAACAAATTATAAATATAAATAGAACATTGTCTAGTAAAAAAATAGTTAACTTGTTATCATTATGGAAAAACATGTGATCTCTACAACCATAAACCATGCCTTTTCAGAATTTATGGTTTACTATTCATTAAGGTTAATTCCACCTACACCCAAATGGATAAAGGATGATAGATTTAAAATTTCTGGAGAATCAATAAATCACTTACCTCAATTTATAATCTCAATGTTCTTTGCACAAGAATGGATGATCAAGGTTCAACCACCACTAAAAGGAACTCCACCAAGATAAAGGAAATATATCTAGAACCTATCATCTGCATACCACCATAAATCCATGATTAAAAACACCCAAAACATAGGGTTTGACATCCAATAACATATGAATAAAAAGGATGAATGAAAGGTGAATGAAAAGAGGAGTAAAATAGAAACATTGAAAAAAAATCTAATATCCATGAACCAAAGGTTGAAACCACAAGGAATTGATTACTGGTCACCAAAGGGAGGATGAAAAACCCTTAGCATCACTAATTCCATCAATGGAATCCTCCACATGATAAAATGATCAGCCACACCCTAAGTTCAATGAATGTTTCTGGAAATCAAAATAATTCAAAAGGCGGTTCATGGATTAGTTAATAAAGGGAGTGAATGAATTAAAATGATTTTATGACCCTCTATTAAATATCCATGTGTTTCCATTTGAACTGGTTAAGATCCATGAGGATCATCAGCCATTTTGGCCATTTCAAAATGATCTTGAACACCATAATAACTTCCACCATATCCTATCCATGACCGTGGTGGTTCTTGGGTGCATCAAACTCAAAAAAAAATTCCCTTGAGCCATGTTTCACACACACAAGTTGTTTTCCCCTACCATGGATTCAAAAATGACTTGGAATGTCATTTTCAACCTAGTAATTTTGGATTGGATAATCCTCCAAGCACCATGCTCAGCACCACGCCCTCCTTGGGTGGTTAGAGTTGTCCATTTTAGACAAAATCTATATTTTATGACCCAAAACAGCCTCCAACATGCCTTCACAAGCCATGTTTCTAGCTACAGTGCACCAAAACCACATGACCATCCCAAAAATCCCACCACCACACCAACCAACAAGGCATGATGACCGTTTTAAAGGACAAAACAACTACAAACACTTTTTTGACACCTCAATGCCTCAAAAAACACAATGGAAAGGCTGAGAAGGTTTGGTACATTATAAACATTAACTGGTTATTTCAATAATATGGTGATTATAAAGCTTGAGATGATTACTTTAGAGTATATAAGTAATTTATCCTAATATAATAGAGTACCTTCACTAGGAAAAATAAAATTCAGGTGACCACCCATCGTGGGTTCAAACTTATAAATCACCCTTACAAACATGGCCCCAGTGATCCTATTAGAAAATGAAGGCATGTTAGATGATAACACTCATTAAATATAGTCTAAATGAATGCCTCCAATAAGAATCAAACATTCATTGATTTCATAACCCTTTACTTGAGAGAGATAATCTTACTCAACGAAAGATGAAAAAAAAGCTAGATCAAAAACCTCCAGTCAAGGATCAAACACCAAACTATGGGAGACACTAAGTTAAGAAATACCCCAAGACCCATTAGAACTTAATATTATACATACTCTAAATAGAAAATAAAACACAAGCCTAATAAATAACCATTCAAAATCAAATTAAACATATCAATAAATAAGTCTCAACTAAAAATAACACCCCATAAAATGAAATAAATCAAAACTATTATCGAAGTGATCTCAATATAAATTAGTTATCAAAGGTTTCCCTTTAATTCACTTCAAAATACCATATTTTGGTTTGATGTTTTCAAAAAAATACATAAATACTATTTTATAACTCTATTTATTTATTCTTAAAAAATATTTTCAATTCCTAATTAACTATGTCCATTTTAAATTATTTTTTAACAATAAATATAAAATCACTCATGACCATTTATTTAAAAAATGTACACGTCCTTGAACTAAGGTTATTTTACTTTAATTTTAGAAAATGGATTTTTTAATTTCAAAAATAACATCTTCCCTTTGAAAAAAAATCAATCATGAAATCTCATTTGACACAATCCAAATACAACTAATATATCATAAAAATCTCTCTTAAATCACTATAAATAAAATCTACAAACATTATAAGGAATTTTTTATTAAATGGAGATCAAAAAAATCAATGATAGTGGATATTTATAGTTTACTTTCATGATTTGGAAGATCATGTGCCAACCATGAAACTGCCATAGGAAGGAAACAAAACCAACCAATCATACAGGCTCTGCATAGTTTTATAGACCATGTGGGAAAATCATGTGTCTTATGTTCTTACTTCCTTTACACCCCCAAAACATGAAAATCCTTTAAATTTCCCATACCAAATTAATAAAATCCAAGGTATCATCAATCTAAATCCAGAAAACAAGAAATAAGAAAAGAAGGATCAAAATTTCATGACTCATAATCCAATATACTTTGGTAACACATGTTTTACAATGAGTAAGAGCTATCTAAAATCTTACCTCCCTACCTCTTGAGTTATTAGAGTACTAACTCTGATATACCAAACACACCCAAATACCAATAGGTACCATGATACTATTTTTTCATGAACCATTCTAAGTGACCCCTGAACTGGGCACTCAAGATAGCCTATGACATAACCCAAGGTGCATTCTGGATCACCCCAGGTTAGAAACTAGTGCTGGGTAGAAATGTAAATATACTGGGAATTATTTAACTAAATAAATAAGAAAATTCATAATGATTCTTCCTAAAATTCCAGCATGACCACACTATACATCATAGATTCATGTGAAACAAAAATAAGGGGATACAAAAAAATAATCATGAAACCAATTTTAACTAAGATATATAAAAATACCAACTTAAAGAAAAACTAAAATTGTAATAGGAAAGAACAAAATCAATACTAAAAAAGTTTCACATGGTTGATAAATCCACAAAAACAAAATCAAACCAAAATTATCTATATAACCTCCAAGGTCACCATCCATATTCAATACCAACTCACACTGTAAGATATCTCAATATTGAACTTGTGCTTATAAAACAATCTCAATTTTATCAATTCCAAGTGTAATAGGTAGGGTGTGGGAATAAAAACTCAATAGAAAATCACCATAGATCTAATTCATTTCCTTTTTCAAAAAAACCATAAATTATAGTTTGAAATACTGATAGAAAGTAATTTCTTATTTTGAGGAAAAAAATACCTTAAATTCACATAAACTAGTTCTTAATTCTCAAAATATGTGTTAAATAAACATTAAAAACTTTTCTTGAATAATCCTTTTTAAACCACACCTTTTGGGATCATTTTTTAAACTCAACCCCTAAAATTACATAAAATAGAAGCTTCAATAAGAACTAGGGGTAAATATAACCAAGTAAATGAAAATAAATACAAGATATAGAATCCAAATAGAAAAATATGTCATCTAAGAAAAAAAATATAAGCCTTAAAGAAATATTAATGAATAATCTAAAGTTAAAAAATGAATTATAATAGTATAATAAAAGAAAACCAACTGGATAAAGTCAAAATGGAATAATAGTACCCAAAAATAAAGTTTTACTAGAAAAAATGATCAATAAATTGAAAAAAAATAAGGTTTAAATAATCATGGTAAACTCCTATATATACTTGGGTGAAATTATCTATCATCCTATCGATGAATCCCCAGTCTATAATCAACTGACTAATCTAACATAGCCTCACTGGTGGAACTTTCTTATAACATTCAATATTGTAGGGAACCAAGTTTGTCTCATCATGACTAGATAATAACCACATATCAATCCCATACTAAGATACCTAGGATCCACATAAAGATAGATATTGGAGGTGAGGTAACATTTATAAAATCCCATGGATGATCAACAAATAAAATAAAATCCTCATCCCAAATACCTACACCCACTAATGAAAATCTCCTCTTTAAACCACTTTATAATAATATAAATCACATTAATCCTTAAGATCACACATAACAAGGTAAAATGGTCTTACATAAATGGTGTCACACATTTATAGATAGTAATAAAAAGGTTCTAATAAGGCCTCAAGATTTAAAACTTATAATACAATTCCAAATCACCATAAAACCATTTCCAAATTTATATTTCTTGAATATCCCTTTTCAAGGTACTAAACAGGACTTAGAGTTTCATTTTAGAAACCATTTGAGAAACCCTTTATGAAAAATATTTTTTAAATAAAGAATTATATTAAAACCTATTTTGGATCATGTGAAACCAAACTTTAAATTCAAAACACCACTTATAAAGCACACATGCCACCAACATATCAAGGAACAACAATTACAAATTTATAAATTTTTATCCAACATAAAATAGAATAAGATTTCATAATAAAAATCCTTAAAAAATACATAAAAAGTATAAGTAAATTTCAAAAAATATCTCAAACCCTTAACTCAAACCTCAGGGAAATATATAAAGGTCTAAACACCAATTGAACAACCAAAATCGTTAGAAAAACCATTTTTTGTAAACAAATTCAACCACATAGTATACCTATATATTCTTAAGGAATATAACATGAGATAATAATAATAATAATATAAACTCATTATAAATTTTAAAAACACTAATAAATTTAATGGAAACATATTTTAGAAATCCTAGGAATGCCTAGTTTTGTGAGAAGAGGAAAACACATGGAAACACCTACCTAAAATTACACACTTTTAAAAAATAGGTATAAGAAATTATAAAAAGGAAATAGGAACCCTAAAATGAACAAACCCCCATTAAAATTAGATTAGCAGATAACACTAAGTTAATGATACCATTTATGGAAAGAGAAAAATATAAGAAACGAGAAAAGATGAATATAAAAAAGCATAAGAGAAGGATAAAAAAAGACCTATGTTTGGAGGAATAATTTTAAAATGTACTAGAGGAAACCAAAACATGAAATAGAGGAGAGGGTAGTATACTAGGGATCTATTTTGATCGAGATGTGAAAGGGAAGGAAAAGAAAGTCCCTAAAGGGGGTTTTTAAATCAAAAAGTGAAAATCTATAAATTCAAATTATATAAAAAAAATGGGAAGACACCCACTATAGTGTAGTACCATACACCATGGTGTGTATCCTCCATGCCACCTCTGATGAGTCCTAAAATTTATAGCCACCATATCTGGGAACCTAACCTCTTATCGTGGCTGGAAGGGTGTGTTATAACACACCATGAGGTGATTTATGGTGTGGATATATCCATGTTATATCCTAAACTCCCACCAAATGTAGACCGTAATGTATTGGGGAAACATTTTTGATCCTATAGGCACCTATTCATCAAACCTATCTACTCTCTTTCCTCTAGAACATCCAAAATTCCCAACCTAGGTGTTTTGGACACTTTGTTTTCCACAGGAAAATAATTGGGAAAAAATTCCCATTGAAATGGGTATTTTAGTGTGGTTTTACTTAATGGCCACCCACCAGACCAATACCACTCTTGTGGTGATCAAAACCATGGTGTGGTGAGATGAAACTCACCCCCATGTCACTTTACAAAGTATAAATGCCCCAAAAACACCTGAAGAAAAAAAATAAAATGGGAAATTAAGATAAATAAAAATTATAAAATATAATTATATGAGAAAGTGTGTTTGGGGTGTGACATCCAACTAGTAATCCCACATCCCCATATAATCCTAAATTTTTCACTTAACAACATATTCTGATGTGAGACTTCCCTGCTTCATTAAATGTTGATACCCTAACCGAGGTAATACCCGCAAGAATACTTGGTCACTGATAGAAAAATCCAAGGGTCTCCACCTTCGGTTTCCACAAAATAAATGTCTGAAACGAGTGGTAAATAGTATATTCTGAATCAAATCCACTCATTTGATGGTTTCTTGAACCAAGATTGGCCCAATTACTACTAAATCACCCACCTCTAACTAGCACAACAATGAGTGGCATGACCTACTATAAAGGGAATTGAAGGATTCCATATGAATCATCACCTAATAGATATTATTATGTGAAAACTCTAACAAAGATAGATACGAATCCCATGATATACCAAAATCAAGCACACACACCTTGAACATATCCTCCAGTATAAATATTATCCTCTTTGATTGTTCATCTATTTGTCGGTGATATCTATAGTTAACTTTAGTTGAGGTAACATGGCCTTCTGTAGGCCATACAAAAATCCTAACATGAAGTGTACATCCTTATATAATACTATTCTCAAAGTTACACTATATATTATCACTATCTCCTACACGTATAAAATTCTTAACTCAACCTTTTATTGAGTTTTCCAAATGTGAAATAAATGTGAAACTTTAACCAACTGATATACTACCACCTAAACTATATCATGACCTTTCATAGTTTTGGTGTGTTCTATAATTCAATTCATGGTTTCCTCATCCCTCTTAAATACCAACACTAGAATGGGTTGAAGGAAACCACACGATAATTAGTTCTCCACCTTTCTCCTCTAATAGGTAAGATAGTGAGAAACAAACCCTATAATATCCTTCCTCTTACTTGGAATTTAAAAACTTATCTTTATATAATGATACATATTAATCAATCCTAGATACACCAACCCTCATGAGATATGGGAGTATATTATTAGCTCTTCTCTCTTGGATGCGGGGACCACCTTTCTACCGTGGATGTGTAATATATCACCTCTAACCAAGGACCATCTTGGAATAGGATCATCTCCCATGAGAGATTATTTCATCATTAGAAATCATAATCAGGATCCAAGATAGCCTTCACTTAGTCCACTAAAGAATAGGTAATAATCATGGGAGAATAATATACCACCCCTTAGTCCTATGACATATCAACGAGAAGACTCATCACCTTCCACACCTCTTTACAATTTTAAACTACTATCCCCTAAGTATTCCTTCTCATAGAATCAGCATACAAAATCCCCTTTCTCTATGAATATCCCATGTCAAATTAAAATTTATAATGGTACACAACCCAACATCTATTCCATGGTTTCATGTCATTCTAGGATAATATATACTATAATCTCTTTTGATCGATGTAGATGAAAAATCTCTCACCGTAGAGATAATCATACCAACAATTTAATTTATGAATCACAAACACTAGCTCCTAGTTGTGTGTATGATAGTTCCACTCATGGGGTTATAGTTGAAAATAAAAATAAGTGACCACTTTATCTCATTTCATAAGAAATTATCCTAATATGACTCTTGAGGCATCACAATAGTCCATATAACTGATCCCTAGGATTGGAATAATCAGCATTGTAGTGGATATCCACATCTTCTCCAACTCCTTGAAGGATTCCTATCACCTTCTAGTCTATTAAAACTTTACCCCCATCTTTATAATCTCTTTAATGGGTTATTAAAAATAATATATTTCTTGAATGAACTAATTAAATTACCTAGAAAATCCAAGAAATATTTGAATCTTGAAAATGTTTCTAGGTAGTTATCAATACATCACAACCTCCACCTTCTCTGGTTAAATAGAGATACCTACCTCAAAGATCATGTTCCCAAGAAATTGAACTTCCATAATCTAAAAGAGAACCTTAGAGTACTTATAATAAAGTTTATGTACTTGAATCATACTCGATACAAACTCAAGGAGCTCAACATGTGATTATTGGGTCTATGAACTTATTAATATTTCATCAACAAATATCATGATTAATTAGTCTTGGTATAGATTAAAAATCAGGTTTATAAGATCCATAAACATCACTAGAACAATATTTATACTAAATGTAATCATAAGGTACTCATATAACCCATACTTACACTTTAACTTCATTTTTAGTACATCTTATACCCTAACTTTCTACTGATGGTAACCTGATTATAAGTCAATATTGGAAAACCATCAGGCTCCCTTCATAAAGTAAAACAATTAATCAATCATTTGTAATAAATATCATTAAATCACTATGAAATTTTTTAACTTCTAGTAATCAACATATACTCTAAATATATTATTCACTTTCTTGGTAAATAAAACTATATCGCCCAAAAAATATGTACTCGGGTGAAGAAAATCCTTCACCTCAAGGTCCTTAATCTAAGCCTTCAACTCCATCTTCTTGTTTGATTCCATATGATAAGTAGGAATCGATTTATACTCTACACACTATAATATATCAATCAAAAACTCAATATTTCTCTTAGAAAGGATTCCTAATAAATAATATGAGAAAAAATCCTATAATTAATCCACCACTAGAGTAAAATTGGTTGTAATCATCATCCGGTCTGCTAAGATAACCATACCCTCTACATTTACTGTAATGGATCCTACTTGAATGAATTTGTTTCCTTCTCTACTTCATTCAATATATTACTATCCCATGAAAACATACTCATCTCCTCCAATACAGGTAAAATACACTCACCTATATTAGAAATCAATGTGATCTTGGAAGAACATTAGCTAGTCCGTCCTAGAGATGTCATCTAAGCTTGTCATGTCTAAGATGAATAAATATCATAGATGGTATTATCCTCCAAAAATTAAGACACATGTTAAGAACCTATGAACATGGTCTAACCTTTTCCAAGAGGTGTATCAACCTCTAATACACTAAGGGAAAACATCACAGTCAATCCCAAATTAGATACCACTCAAGAAAAAATAAAGAAATAAGAAAACCACATGCCAAATAAAGCTACAGAGATCCTAAAAGTAATTAGAATCATACCTCTAATAGTTAAAGGGACCTCTGAACCATCCACTGGAACCTATTCTAATGTATAGAATATTCCCATCTCAAATCCATAGCCCTAACCTCATGACCCCTATCTAGCCTATATAATCAAAACATAAGGTTTTTTTGGGTGTTGCTTCCCCCAAGACCCTCATCCATCTCTAGGGACCAATCTTTAAAATGTAATTTTTTTGTCCACTTTAGGACCTCTATTCAGGCCCTCAAGGTCTACATCTTCCTTACAACTATACTCATCACTAACTAATACATTCATATAAAAAACTATTGTAGGATTCTCATATCACTGCATATATGGAAATCCTTTGTGTGGCTATTAAAGGAACTGTGAAGGTGACCAAGTCACCTGTACTGAAAACATAACTAGTGATCTCCTCCTAAAAATGGGACCAAATATACCTTGACCTGCCTTATCTATCTCTCTCCACCATGGAATATATTGTTATACCTTATCTTACTAGAACTGGAATAATCATCCATGACTTTTCTATAAGTTCCACTGTCATCTCACCAAGAACTAGTAAAATACCCATTGTATTTTACTTAACTAGGCCCTTCATGAAATTAAGGGCCTTGAAAAACACCACCATGTGACTCTTTAATTTGGTTATTTAAATCCAACACATCACCTATGGTTACAGTCCTATCACAAACTTCTAGTCATTTTTACCATGTTCACATTTAAAAACATAGTGAAATGAATCAAATACCTAGAGTGAATCACATAGTCCACCATAGACATCACCCCTTGTTGAAGCTCCATAAACTCTTGAGCATGATCTAGAAACAATATATTTAGAAAAAAACTCCTTAAATAGGGGGTTGTTAATGGCCACTCATGATAGTTCCTCATGTCTCATATCCTGAATCATCTCATCCTTCCATTTATTGAAAGTTCCCTGAATTATATAAGTTTCCAACTTCACCCATCAATCCTTTGGTGTATCAAAAAGGTTAAAATTTACCATTATAATATCAATCTTGTACTCAGTATCCTGAGGACCCCCTATACCATAAAAGGCTTGTTGATGTTTTTTCTATAATTCCTATGAAAAATCCACCATAGTAGGTCCTTCCTAATGGGAACCTCCACCTATCATCAGTAAAAATCTAAAAAACCTAGGATAAAGTAGATAAACAACCTAAACCACTAGAATATACACTAAATCATACTTATCCTCTACCCCTTTTACATATGGAGGTATAAATGTGGAACTTATTACTTTTTGAGAATCCTTACCATGGTTACTAGGTGTCACCTCAGGATGTTAATAAGGACAAATTTTATGAAATCTTAAAGTAGATACTCAGAACCACCTTTAACATCTTAAATATCAATATTATATAAATAATTTACAGGTAATCAAACACACATTGACACTTGGAACCAATCCCTAGAGATAACCCCCCAACCACTAGGACTCGCCACTTAGAACTCACCCAAGGTCTATGTCTAGGTATTTATTATTTATACATTAGTCATAGTCATAATAAGAAAAATAATAAACATTATCGTGTTAAATTAAATATATTCCACCAATAATGTATTTGGGAAATCCATGATTATATTAATGTTTGTATTTAATTAATTTATACTTATACCAATCACAATAAATCAGTTGTATGACATATGGACCTATGTGTCTATCCAAAATGCATTAACTTGCCCACTCTTTCCAATCAGACCAATAGGATATACCATAAACTCTAATAGGAAAACCCTTTTATAAGAAAAATATAAAACCATAATATCACACCTATTAAAACCAATTCCCACTACCCTAGTAACTCAGTCATCTACTATATAGTTGTTGGATAGAAAAAATCTTCTTACTCGAGTTTTTACCATCCTATCTTTTTTCTACTAAGACCCAAATAGTTAACCACAATAAAAATGGCTCTAATACCATTTTTAATTCCCCATAATGAATCACAGGCTCTATGATGGAGATCCATGATACCTCATGCATGACTCCTCATATATAAGAGGTTACTAAATAATGGCGAGGGCCTAAAATACACCATGGGAATATTATTACCTAAATATAAGATAAATATCATAGAAAAAAATTTGTTATTAAAAATAATAAATAATAACCAATGGAAATAACCACAAAATAATCCAAATGATAATAGCATGACATGTAATATCGAAATAAAATATAGTTATGAGCACATCCATCTTAAGGGATCCTTACATTTAGTGGATCAATATATATAATGAATATAATGATAAAATAATAGTTTAGGTAAAACTAAAAAATATCATGGAGTGTGTCCCAACATCTCCTCAATCACCAACAAGTTCTTCATGCTCAGTTTCCCAACAAAGGGACCTTTCCCATAGCTGGATCCCTAACCATAAAATTTTCACATGCATCTAGATTACAATAATGTGTGTGAGTAATAAAACCTAGTATGGAACCACTAAAACATCCTTATCATATGTGCAGTAGACATATAAAGGTGTAAGTACTGGTAGAAATAAATTAAAAAGTAAACATATTCATCTTACTGGGTCATTATCCATTAACTAGGATTCCATAAACTGCAACCATACCTACTTCAACTCCACACTGAAAGGAAGTGTCACATAAAGCCATAATAGTTACTATATAATCTCCTCTTATGTAGGAAATAGTGAAATTTAGTTCCTGATCCTCCACTTATCACATAAAGAAGTGAACTTTAGATCCCAACCCTCAACCGATAATGGGAGAAAGTGAACTTTAGTTACCAAGCCTTCTTATATTACAAGAGTGGGAAAACCTTGGTTCCCATACCTCCTCCTATCATAGGAGTGGGGAAACTTTCTCATCATTTCAAAAATCACACAAGTTACACCCCTAGATTTTAATATATTATTACACTTGAATAAGTTAATTTGTTCGATATTTTTTCACCACACGTAACACCGAACTTAAATGAAACTGTGATATATTTAGATAAAATACAAATATTTATGTATGAATATTAAAACCTAATAATTGAATTAGTAGGAATTAATTAGAGTGGTAAATTTATTAAATATTTATAAAAAAAATAAGGCTCTTTTAATATGATTATAATTCTATTGGTATAGTTAAAATGACAAAAAAGATCATTTTTAGCTTTGAATTTAATATTTATAAAAAATGGCCTTTCATATTCTATGATTTTTTATTATAATAAAAATTTAATTAATTTATGGTAAAATATATTTATATTAATAATTGATTAAAACAAATTAGTAAATTATATTAAATTAGAATAATAGTAGATTGTGTTCTAAAGAGTCGTTTTCCCTATAAAAATAGTTTTTCAATATATTTTATGATTTTAAATAAAAGTTAAATTTATAAATATTTGAATTTTAATTTTATAAAACTAAAGATATTTTTTCATTCATAATATTTATATTTTATTAATATATATTTTTGTGATTTTTCTGAAAATATTCATTTTAAGATAAAAGGATCAATATAAATATTTTAAAAATAGAGTAAGTTAATGACATTATTTGTATATAATTATGTCATAGAAATTTGTGAAACTTTTTTGTACATAAAATATTTATTTTATAAGTTACATTAAAACTATAAAGTATTTATTCTAATTTACAAACATATATCAAATATTTTAGAACTTAAGTAATATTTTTCTCAAGAAATTGTTTTTAAAATATTATAAATTTTTTATTTTAGAATTAAATCTTATAACTTTTAGAAATTGAATAAAATAAAATGGATCTAAATTTTGGATTCATTAGTTCCAAATTATGTAATAATTACTATATTATTATTGGTAATAAAGTATAAATTTGAAAGTTTAAAACTATTAATCATGATAGAAGTAAAAATGTAAAAAATGGAAAACCTAATGGTAAAGAGTTGAAAACATGTTTAAAAAATGTGTGAAATTAATTTTTAAGGACATTATACACCTTATAAATTACTAAATCCATTATTTATAAATTTTTTATTCACTTTAATTGATATTTACATCCCATTATTAAATATTTATGGGTATTTACAAAAAATGTCATCCCTTCTTGCTTATAAAAGGGGTCTCTCACCAGCCCTTCAATACCACACCTAAAATTAGGTTTACAATTTAAAAACTATAATTTTTAAATCCAATTTAAGACAATATTGATTCCATTAGATTATTTTCATAATATTTTGTCCCAATTCCTCCATTTCTATGGGATCCTCCAAGGAAATTTCAATGTTCTCAATGTGGGTAATGCTTTTTTCTTAACATATTTTTTTCTATATTAAATTTAAAATTATAATTTTATCATAAATATATGGTAAAATTATTATTGTTTATATAATTAATGTTATTACTTTAATGTAATTATCATTAACCACATTTCCCCTTTTACTTAAGAAAAATGAAGATGAAATTCGTCTGTATGTGCGGACCAATGCCTCCACGAAGTAGTGTGTTTTGTTTTATTTAACCACATAATTTAGGATGTTAAAAAAGGGTAACTTAGTAATTAATTATGATATATATAAAAGTTTTATGTTTCTTATATAATAAAATATTTTTTCTCATTTCCTTCATTCTAATGAAAATGAAATCATCATCCATGCGTATGTGTGAACTACCTCCTCTATGGAACAGTATATTCCATTTTCTATTACAATATTTCATGTAAAGTATTTTAATGTATTTAAAGGATAAATATTATTTATGTGTAAATATTAAGTATATTTTATGACAAATTGGATAACATATTAATGATATCAGCAATAAAAAATCGATATAAAATTAACTATCTTAAACAATAAAACTAAGAGGAAAATATTTTTATTCATATTATGTAAATATTTTTGTATCCATTAATTATTATTATAATTCATTAAAATTATTAAATATAATACTAATAAAAACTAAATAGTATCATTATTTTTATGGTAAAATGATATTATAACTAAATCACTAAATAATCGTCCATTAATCCTGGTATGTTCATGTTTGGGTCAGTTTAACCACTTAGTTGAAAAATGTTGTGAATTTATATCATGGATGACTATGGAATCTTACTTACTATTATAATATGATATAAATATATAAATAATTATTTTTTAGGTTCAATAATGGTAATTTTTTTTATTAAACTCAATAATTAAAAAACACATTTCATTTTTTAAGAATCACTGAAACATGATCATCGTCAATTTCTCTTTCATGGATTATAAACAAAAATAACATGAAATGAAATTATATCTTTATAAATATCCTGGAACATATATTAAAGTACCATTAAAAATATTAGGATGATGAAATTTTGAACAATAATGAATACCATCGCCATTTTTAGGAAACTAATTCAAAATGATCAAGATTACTTATACCTGATATTAAAAATAAGACATAACTAATAAGAATTCATCAAGATAGTGATTATAAATAAAAATTATAAATTTAAAATATATTACTAAGGTTTTAAAATAAGTTATTAATATATCTATGTCTTTATAAATGAATTTAGAGGGTGTTCATGGAAACTATGATTAAAGATAAGGGTTTTCTTGGTCTCAATTTTGATTCTTTGAGACATGATACATTTTGTGCACTATGTTCTAATTTTATGGATTATTTACTACCAATAGATGTATTTTTATCATATATTTTTTTATTTCTTGGTATACACAAATCCAATTTATATCCCCTTCTTCAAATGTATATTAATTCAGTTTTTTACCCAGTAGTAAGTTTTTTTGTACACTAACTTTTGTTCATTAAGTTATGATCGTTCATATTAAATTATTTTATATAAGTTGGGTACATTATAAAATTAATTTTATTATGTAATATTTTATCATTGTTTTATATGTATTTAAATTCCTACCATATAAATACCTATCTAATATTTATTTCCTTATGTAGTATGTTTCCCTTAATATGATTTTGATAGTTCAAATCTATTTTCTTTGAGTTATAAAGTGTTATCTGAAAAATTATCCATATATGATTGGGTTCTCCCATATTAATATTTTATTATATAGTATTTTATAATACTATTTGAGAAAATTAATTTTTTAATAAAAATATGGTTTTATTACTCTTTTTACAATGTGGGTTTTCAATAAAGGTATTTTCAAAGTATTAAAAAGGTTCTTCTCCTTTCATTATGAAATGTTTTATATTTGGATAAATAGTTACTATAGAAAACTTTATGTATTTTTTAGGACACTATCATTGGAGATTATTTTCAAAAAGTAAAATTCATAAAAATATTTAACTTCACCTTTTTAAAATTTATTTTTTAATGTGGCATGTAATATTATATTTTACGCCAATGTTAAAAATGTTATCTAAAAGTTATTTTAAGTTTACACCCCATATTAAAAAGGATTTAAAATCATAGGATTTATATTAAATTATTTATCCTCTAATAAATATATATGTATATAATTTGGTGTATTTGACTCATGGAAACAAAAAAATTATTCTTTATCCCTTCTTGTGTGATATCGTAGGAATCATTATTTTGCAAGGAATTTTTTCATCTATATAAACATCCTTATAAGTTTCTTTTATTAAACTAGGGATATTTTCATTTATAACCATCCACCATATTTATATTGATTGATTATGAAATGTATATTTCTATCATAAGAATTATCCATCATTGATTTTTTCTTAATTATCCATCCATTATGTAGAGGAATGATTTTTCATCCAAACATTTTCCTCTGTAAACACTATTTATTTCCTTCAAATGATTTATGGGTGTTCACAGAGATTATATACATAAATTTATTAGTGAAATATTGAGAATCCATATACTTTTTATTCTAATATGTATTTTTATTGATTAATTTGGTAATTTTATTATGTATTTTTTACTCATTATCTCATATGATGAATTTTTTAGACTTTAACAAGTGATGGGCGGGACCTGACATTATATATCCCCTATATGCATTGGTAAGACAGATGTGACTAACATGTTTGGGTATTTAGTTAATTCCCTCAAAATTTAATATGATTTATTGACTTCAATATTAAAGTAAATAATAATGTATTGGCTACATCCATGAAGGAAAGAATAAAGTCTTTGCTAAGGCCTTGATAGTAATATTCAGATATATAGTATTATACATTCATTCACTGTGAAATCAATTATTATTATCCATGTGATATTTTTATTTTCATTTTTATCCAAGGATATATTATTCTCTAGTTTTAGTTGATTATGTTATTATGATGATTACTTTTTCCTACAATAATATTTTTCCCATATTTATTCTATGATTAGATTGGTTGTAGGTTTTCCATTTTTGGGTATTTAAACCCACCCCTTCATATGTTTCCATTTCCCCAAGTTATAAATAAATGTATTGCATGTGATATTTATAACAAGGTAGATTTTGTGTAGAATTTATGGGATATATTGAAGACTTATTATGGATTTACTAGTTCTTAGTATTGTGGTGGTAAAATATCCATTTGATTAGATTTATTAATTAATGATGTGTCATGAATATATAAATCTCTAAACCAAAAATTATCTTTGGTATATGAGAGATGAAATAATCATCATTTATTTTGTAAGTGTGTATGGTTATGTCTAGGATTTTATATACGGTATCAATTAAATTATGTAAATTATGTGTTAATGTCACCGGGCTTGAGGGAGTGGGTTCGGGGTTCCATAGTAGGTATCAGAATATGGTTCAAATAACTTTAGGGATTATGATGTTTATTGAGGATAATTTAAAGGTTGATAATTTAAGGTTGATAATAATTTTATAGATATAGGTTATAGTTTGGGATATTATATGATTTAATTTAAAGTAATAATGAACAATTTATTTTCTTAAATATAATGAGATAACATTAGTGAAAACCCTTGGGATAAGTATAAGAATATGATAAAATCCTAAAATTTTAGTATGTTTTGAGTATGAGTTTTTTCTAGTAATAATATCTCAGTCAAGGTACTACAAGTAGATGCAAGATCTAGTACAAATGTACCTAGTTGTAATAAACCCAAAAAGGTAAAATTGGTTATTAACATAATCATCACCTATTGAACAAAAAAGAGACCTAATTGCACAACTAGTTTTACACTTCTATGGGATATACCATGGTTAATACTATTATATTTATAAATCACTATGAAGGATTAATTTATTAGTTACTTCAAGTGATTGGTTTACGGAGTATAAAAAACTCTAATAAATAGTAACTTAGATTGAATAAAGAATGATATATATTGAACTGAGAGTGATATATGTTTGACTAAAAGAACTATAAGAGAACATGATAGTGTGATAAAGTGGGATATCTTGAGGTAAAATTTTCATAATTCTCTTATGATGTTGATTTTTGCACTTATGTTAACCAATTTTGGTTTTAGTATTGGATAGAGTTATAAGGAACCAAGTCAAAAATGGATATGAGAGAAATGTAGTGACTTTCTCAATAATCAACCAATTAAAATAGGATCTAGACTAAGAAATTTAGTTATTATTTCCAACCAAATATCATTAAATCTGATTAACCATGTGACCATAGTTGAAATCTTGACCTCACCAAAGGGGAGAAGGAATGAGTCTCATGGAATTTTCATGGGATGAAGATGATGAAGGAAAGAATATTCGATTTCCTTCATGACAAATCTTCTAAAAGAATCATGATGGAAATTTACTTAAATGGATAAATAGATGTTATAATAATGGAGATTAATCCCATTAGAATATATATGTAAGTGAAAGAGATAATATTGAAAAAAAATATTGCTTCAATTAAAAGGTAGTTAGGAATCATACTACTCAAAGTCCTAATCCAAGGTCCAATGATGAAAATAATTAGCAACAACCATATGAATAAGGAAAATCCTATATAATTACTACTAATATAGAATATAGTAATTTTTCGATCTATATTTTCTAATATCATATGTTATTAAATTTTCCACTAACCATTGGATATTAAGTTAAAAATAAAAACACCTAGTGGTGTGATTATTATTAAATCATTATCAAGGTTTGTGGGAATTTTTCCCTTAAAGACCTAGATCTTCTTCCCATTGTATAAATCTATGTGAAATTAGGAATGGGTTACCTACCTTTATAGAAGGATTATAAAAAAATTTCATAAATATAAATATCACTCCACATCATAAATAAACTCGTGATCATCTAGCAATGTATGGTAAATTATGAGTTCCCAATAGAAATTACGCTGATTTTATGAGTAAAATTACAAGGATAAAATTTATTTAAGTGGGGAATGTAATCCCCAATATTTTAATATTTTATTACCTTTAAATAAGTTATAGTTATAGATATATTTCTATAAATTCAACACCAAACTTAAATGAAACCATGATATATTTATATAAAATATAAATATTTAAATATGATTATTAAAACTAAGTCATTGAATTAATGAAAATAAATAGTAGTAACCTCTATATGAAATATTCATAAAAATAAAATGAAGTATAGTAAAATGAATTATAGTTTTAATATGAATTAAATTAAATTAGTATAGTTAAAATAATTAATAATATCATTTTAAGCATAGAATTGTATTTTTTTTAACAAAATTACCTTTTATGCACTATGCTTCTTTATCAAAAGAAACATATGATTAATTTTTGGTGATATATTTTATATGAATAAATGGTTAATACTAATTAGTAGATGATATGAAATAAAAATAATAATAGATTTTGTTCAAAAGATTCATTTTCCCAAAAAAATGTTTTCATTATATTTTATAAATTTATTTAATAGATAATTTCTAAATTTTAGAATATAAATTAAAAAAAAATGAAAATTTTTCTTTCATTCATAATAGTAATATTTTATTAATATAAATTTTTTAGGTATATCTAAAATGATTTATTTTAATGTAAATAGTGTAATATCTAATTTTTACAAATATAATGATTTAATGACATTATTAATTTGTAAGTATGTTATATAAATTTGTGGAAAATTTTTATAATTTCTTTATTATTGAAATTATAAATATAAAAATATTGATTCTAGTTTACAAACCTATATATCATATTTTAAAACTTAAGTAATATTTTTTCTCAAGGAATTATTTTTAAATCATTATAAATTTTTATTTTAAAATTATTTTTTATCACTTTTTTGAAATTTAATAAAATAAAATGGATTTAAAATTTGTAATTAGTAGTTATAAGTTATGTAATAAGGAAAATTTTCTTTTTAGGTATAATGGATAAATTACTATGTTAAAAACTAGTAACCAAGTCAAAAGTTAAAATGGTAAAAGTGGAAAATCTGATTGTAAAGAGTTGAAAAAAATATATAAAACATGCGTGAAATTGAATGGTATAGGATTTCTCAACCTTATATCTTCTTAAATCCATTATTTATCAATCTTGGATCCACTTTCATTGATATTGACTTCCCATTATTAAAAATCTATGGGTATATACAAAAATTTCATCCCTTCTCACTTATAAAAGGGGCCTCTAACTATCCCTTCAATACCACAAATAAAATTCAGTTTCTTATTAAAACTCTTTAATTTTTCACTCAAATTGAATCCTATATTTCATTAATTATATTCTTTTCATATTATTTTAATGTAATCCCTCTAAGGTATACTCCAAGGAAATATCAAACTGCCCAATGTGAGTAATCCTTTTTACTTAACTTCTTTTCTTTATATCATACCATTAAAATTATAATTTTATTATATATATATTGTAATATTAATATTTGTTATATAATTAATTTTATTACATTAATATAACAATCATAAACCATATTTACCTTTTTCCTTAAGAAAAATAAAAATGTGATTCATATGTATGTGTGGACTACCAACTCCATGAAGTAACATGTTTTTTTTCTTCACCGCCTTACATGGATGGAATAAAAGTGGAAATTAGTAATTCATTCTGATATATATATATATATATAATAGGTTTTTTTACATAATAAAAAATTTTACTCATTTCCTCCATTCTAATGAAAATGAAATCATCATACATGTGTACATACGAATTACCGCCTCTATGGAATGATGTATTCCATTTTTTTCCTTAATTCCTTTCATGTATGGAATTTTGAATGGATTTAAAGGATAAATATGATTTTTATGTCACTATTAAGGTTCTTTTAAGATAAACTGAAAAATCTATTAATGATATAAACAATAAAAAATCATTATAAAATTAACTGTCTTAAACAAGAAAACTAAGAGGAAAATATTTTTATTCATGTTATCTAATATTTTAAAATCCATTACTTATTTCTTATGATTAATTACCATTCTTATATATCAAAAAAATAAAAACTAAATAATATAATTATTTTTTTGGTATAATGATATTACAACTAAACCACCATATAACCATCCATTAATCATAGTATGTTCTTGTTTAGATCTGTTTAAACACCTACTTGAACAATGCTATGAATTTGTATCATTGATGAATATGTGAACTTATTTACTAGTATAATATGATATAAATATGAAAATAATGTCTTTTTATTTTGTAATGGTAAAATTATTATTGAACTCATTGATTAAGAAAACATCTTTTGTTCATTAAGAATCACTGAAACATGATCATCGTCAATTTCAACTTTATAGATTATAACCAAAAAAACTCATAGAATTAAATTATAAATTTATAAATATAATGGAACATATATTTAATTTCCTTTAATGATATTGAGATTATGAATTTTTTAACAATAATTAATACCATCACTATTTTATAAAACAAGTTCAAAATTATCAATATTACTTACACCGAACAATGAAAATGTGTAATAACTAACTAGAAATCATATATAGAATGATTATAAATGAATATAATTAATGTAAAATTTATTATTAAGTTTATTAAAAAAGTTATTAATATAGTTATATTTTTTATATAGGAAGTTAGTGGTCATTCTTAGATGTTAGGATGAAATATATGGGTTTTCCTAATCTTAATTCTGATTATCTGAGACATGATGCATTTTGTGCACCATGTTTTCATTATATGGTATATTTAATTCAAATGGAAGAATTATTATCATAATTAATTTTATTTAATGGGATATAATAATCCAAATCATATTCCCTTAATCAAATGGATATTGATTCAATTGTTATGCCATTAGTAAGTATTTTTGGTAACTGAACTTCTATTCTTTGAGTTATGATCATTCTACTAAAATTATTACATATAAGTTGGTTAAATTATAACTTGATTATATTATGTGATATTATATAATTTTTTATTTAATTTAAATATCTACCACATTAATCCATATTATATATTTCTTACCATATGTTTTATGTTACTCGTAAGGGGTACTGATAGCTCAAATCCCCTTTATTTAAGTTATAAAGTTTTATATTGAAAATTGTTCTTAAATTCTTTGGTTATCCCACGATAATATATTATTATATGTTATTTTATCATACACAATTATAAAATGATTTTTTTAAAAAAAATGGTTTTATTACTCTTTTTATAATGTGGGTTTTCAATAAGGGTATTTTCAAAGTATTAAAAATGTTCATGTCCTTTCATTGTCAAATGATTTATCTTTGGATCCACATTTTAAATAGAAATGTTAATGTCATTTTCATGGATCCATTATTATAAATTATTTTTAAAATTAAAATTTTTCAAAAATATTTTACTTTACCTTTTCAAAAAATACTTTTGAATGTTACATATAAGTTTGTATTTTATGTCAACATTAAAAAATTTATAATCTCTTATAAGTTTTCACCTCCATATTCTAACAGATTTACACACATAGGATTTGTGTTACATGATTTATACTCTAATAAATATATATATTTATAATTTGGTTTATTTAAATCACAACATAAAACAATTAAATTCTTGATCCCTTCTTATGTGATATTGTTCGAAGCATTATTTTTAGAGGAAGTTTTTCATTTAAGTCAGTATCCTTCTAAATATACTTTATTACACTTGGGATATTTTCTTTTGAAAAAATCCACCAAATTTCTCTATATGGCTTATGAAGTGTTCATATATATCATAATAATGATCCATATTTACTTTTTTCTTGGTTATCCATCCATTATGTATAGGCATGGCTTCTATTGTAATGCCCTTCCTTTGAAAAAACTCTTTATTTCCATCCTTTGATTAATGGGTGATCAACAAGAATCCATACATTGATTGACTGGGAAAATATTTATAATTTTTATTCTGATATATATGTTTATTGACTACCTAAGCAATATTATTATGAATTATTTACCCATTATCTAATGTGATGAATACATTAGACTTAAAAAAGTGATGGGTAGGACCTGAAATTATATATCCCCTTGATATATTAGTAGTTCTCATGAGACAAACATGTTTGGGAATTTAGAGTATGTATGTCCAATTCATTAATATGTCTTTATTATTGTATTGATAAAAATAATTATGTATTTTTTATGACCTTGATAGAAATAATGATTTCTTGGATGTGTCCTTGGTGGTAAGATCAATATTTTAATCATTAAGAATTTAATCACCACAAATTCGATTATTGTTACCCAAGTGGTATATTAATATTTATTTATATCCATATATATATTATTCTCCAATTTTTATTTTATTATGTAATTATAATGATTACTTATTCCTACTATAATTTGTATGTCATTTTATGCCATAATTTCCTCATTTGTATGATTTTCCTTATTGAGAATTTAATCTCACCCCTTCTTATATTTCAATTTCCCCAGGTTATGAAGAAAATTATTGTGAATTATATATCTAACATAATAGCTAGTGTGAATAATTATTTGAATATATTGAAAACTTGTTATGGATTAACAAGTTATTAGTATCATGGGGGAACAATGTTCATTTAATTGGATTTATTACTTAATTATGTGTTAATACTCTCTAAATATCTAAACCTAAGAAGATATTTGGGATATAAGAGATGCAATAATCACTATTTATTTTGTAATTAAGGATAGTTATATCCAATATTTTATAGATAATATCAAAGACTGTATACAAAATATGTTTTTATGATATCGGGATCGAGAGTGCAAAATTAGGTCGCTAAAATGTAGTATATAAATAATAGTAAATCATTATAATCCCTTAATCTATACTCAAAAAAACCTCTCAGGGTTACCCATAAGCCCACATTTATCCACTATATCCTGAATATCCCTAAATAACTCACCTAAATGGTACCCAAATCAATTTGGATATGGATTTAAGGGAATTCCCAATCCCTATGGGTTAGCAAGTAACAACTAGACATCAAATACAATCAATAGGTAATGATCTCACCACAATAATAACTCACCCAGGAAAAATAGTGGATACAAAATAATAAATATTCAACATACCAAATACTCCTCAAGAGAAAAGTACCACAAACAAATGGCATGTCAACAAAATTTGTTATAGGAAGCCATCAAAGACATTATAACAAGATCTCCATATAATAAGTGGATCACATAATACACTAGTCACCACCAACTCCTAAGGTCTCGATAATAAATAATATCCTCCACCTAAAAGTTCTTATTTTTCTTTCCCTATATTTGGTATAAGAAAATTTACAAACATCCAAAGTTGAATATAGGGTGTAGGCAATAATAACCCAATAGTATCTCACCAAGTATTCCATAAAAAATCCATATCAAATAAACAAAATATGATCAATTTTTAAATAAAACATGGAATGGTAATCCTTTCATAGTTCATATCAAAACATGCTTTTCAAAACATTTAAATTTCTAGAATAAAAAAGGATAAAAAGTTCATTTATATCAAACAAACATACATAGGCATCTTTATCAAAACAAGAATGAATAATAATTTCTATCAAAATAAGAATGAATAAATTATTTTATAAATATTTCCATGTATTAACCATTTTCAATATATCACCACATTCATAATGTAAGGATTATTTATATCAAGGATCCTCACATAAATTCATGAAATGTGGATCTAAGTGTGCACACATCCCTAGATCTCAGGCCTAGGTGGTATAAAGAACACCCCCAATGAATGAACTCCCTTACCTCATCGAGTTTTTTTCATTTTTATCATCAATCCATGGATAGATATTGTTAATAAATGCTTAGTTTTCTTATACTAGACAACCCATCTAACTACCCAAGCTCCTATGTGCTTATACTCAATCAATCATAAAATGGGATATCATTAATTTCAATCAATATCAAATAATTTCAAACATCATTTCAATTGGACCCATGTTCATGTTTTCAAAAATTCCATTTCATTTAAAACCCAACATTGAATGGCTTTCATCAAATCTTATTAATTAAAAAAACTCATTCTATTTCAAATTCATAAATAATTTCACACATTATATCCTTAATAAACCATTATCAAATCATTAATTTAACCCAAATACATATTTTTTAAAATCAAAACTTTATTTGAAAATACATATTCAATTAGGTTCAACACACACCATTCCATTTTAGAAATTTTATCAATAATCTAAAATCATGCTTTGGAAATAAATTAGAAACCCATTTCAAATCAAGCAATCATCAAAAGATTCAATTGATATGAATTTACTTAAGAAACTACTTACCTAAATTCAAAATACTTTGAACGCCCAACAAGGGATCCACAAATAAGATAGATATAAAGTTATATAATTGATCAATAATAGATTATAGAAAACAATTCTCAATTTAGAACCTCAAATTCGTCATTTCTAGAACCAAGAGAAAGAGAAAAAACACATAACTTTATGAATACCAAATATCTCATAAGGAGTAACAATGATTTAGGTAACAAAATCCAATACCATGTGGGATCTATAATAAATTCAATTATATAAAGTCACAAAATATATATATAGCATTAACAACCCCAATCTAAGGTTATGTTCAATAAGAGAAAGGTGGATCTAGAAGAATAATTAATAATGATGAGAAACTTGTACATACCTTAAAAATCATAATGAAAATCTCAAATATCTATTTAAATCAATCACCTAGATGAAAATAATATCCAAAATCTCTGAGTCTCCTTGTTTGATATCTTATTTCATTATGTGAAGAATGAGGCAATTTGGGTGAGTATCAAGTATTAAAATAAAAAATAGTAATAATTAATACATGTTGCATGGATTGGAAAACCGTATGTTAACCATGTTATCCCTTTCAGGTTACTATAATATTTTTTAGGTTGGGACACACTATTTGATAAAAAATTATGCCAACTATGTACCTCCTCCCAAGATACTACAAGAATTGCATGTTTTGACCACACTTTTTGAAAAAAACCATGCACCAACTATAAATGAACCCAGTATCCCAATATAAAAAAATTTAATGTTATTACAAATGGTTAATACTAACCCTAAACCTAACTAAGATCCATCCACTAAGACTCTAATATGAGGCGTGCAGTTTCCTAGGACAACCCACACATTTTTCACTAACCATGTTCCAACCAAGAACAATCTTGGAAAAATTTAAAACAACTTCAAAAATATCCCAAAACAACTTGAGATTATAGTCAAATAAAAGAAGGTAAAAACATATTAATGTATGTTTTTTTGATGGAAACTCTAATTTATTTCACACCCTCACTAATTTCTAGTTAATTCAAACCGTATTTCCAAAGGAAAGTGGTCATTTGGGACTTTTCTAATGACATATTAGAAAACATGTTGGTTGAATGGATGGGAGGTTGGGATCATCACACCCTTTGGGGGGAATTATTTCTTACTATGGGACTCTATTATAGATTTATGATGTATTTTTGAATCCTTCCCAAATCCCAATATAGGATTGGTTACTCCTATCCAATGATCATATTGATACCATGTGTCTAACATGAACCTCTAGAGGTTCCCCTTCATTCTCTTATTAATTTTATAATGCATTGGTTTAAATATGTCTAGTTTGGATCTCTGGAGTTTATTGTTTTCTAGGGAGGTGGTTGGTGTTTTGGAGTTGGTATTTAACCTCAAAGAGGCATCCTACATATCCTATGAAAATAAGAATCAAACTCCATGTAGTTTTATGAAATGGGTAAAGGGTAAATGACATTGGGTTTATACCACAAAGAGGTATCTGACATATTATCCTAATGATTGGAATAAAGTCCCACATAGTTTAATGGAACGATTAAATATCACACCTCAATAAGAGTGTCCTGCAATGAAGTAACTTTTATCATAAATATTGGATGATCATCATAGATCCCTAATCCCATGGGAGTCATGATCGATGTGAGAATGAAGATATGGTATAAGATCAGTCACATTTCATGAGAGTGTACCATCTGATTTGAAGGTTTGGTTGGGGATTACACCTAGAAGGAAGCCCATGTTTCTAAAACCATGAAGAGGATCTCAACTCATGGTAATTTATAGGTATGTTTGGGGCTTAAACCTAGGAGGATGTTCATATTACTTAAACCTTGAAGAGGATCTCAACTCATGGTGATTTGGTGGTTTGGTTGGGGATTACACAATGAAGGATTTCGATGTTTCTAGAACCATGATGAGGATCTTGACTCATGTAAATTTGTAGGTTTTGTTGGGGATTACATATAGAAGGATTCCCATATTTCATGAACCATGAGTATGATCTCAACTCATGATGATTTAGAGGTTTGGTTGGGCATTACACCTATGAGGATAACCATATTTCTTTTCCCCCACCTGTTTACTCGAAAAATAAGGGAGATTATTAATATTGGGGATTAAACCAATTAGGAGGCCCAGACCAAGAGGATTATTTCTACCCTCAATGTATACATAATGAATTGATTCCCATATATAGGACCTAGTTGAATTGTTCCATATCCCTAGTGATGGATATCAAAGATTCTTAGCCCAGTTGAGGGCTAGAAAAGGACCTTATCCCAAGTTTAAGGGATAACAGAGGTGTTTATCCCAATTAAGGGCTAAAAAAGAATCTTAGCCCATGTTAGAGGTCTAACAGAGGTTCTTATCCCAAGAAAGAGGTCTAGAATATTTATTTATCCTTAGTTAGGGCTATCGTAGGTTCTTAGACCATTTTAGAGGGATATCAAAGGTATTTATCCCAAGTGAGGGATAGAAATAGTTCTTAGACTAAGTAATAGATATATCAAAGGTGTTTAGCCCATGTGGGGGATAAAAAAGGTTCTTAACCCAAATTATAGGGATAATATAGGTTCTTATGCCAATTGGGGGATAAAAAAGGTTCTTACCCTAAGTTATAGGTCTATCACAGGTGATTATCCCAAGTGAGGGATATTAAAGGGATTCTCCCAAGTGAGAGGGATGTTATAGGTTTTTATCCCTAATGAGGACTAAAAAAGGTTCTTATCTAGAGTGAGGTATAGAAAAGGTGATTATCCCATGTTAGAGTACTAGAAAATGTACATAGCCTAAGTGAGGTCTAAAAAAAGGTTCTTAAAATAAGTGAGAGGGATAAAAAAAAATTAGACACAGTTATAGGGAAAGCATTTGTGTTTGGCCCAAGTGAAATTTAGAAAAGGTTCTTATCCTAATTTATAGGGTTATTGTAGGTGCATTGTCACGCCCCAACCTAGTGCTTTGTATTTTATTTTTTCTTTATATTTTTTGGATAATAATAATAATAATAATAATAATATTAATTATATTGTTATTATTAGTTTTTAGTTTTATTAGGTTTTATTTAACTATTTTTAGAAGACCCAAATGGGTCTCCTCCCTGCTCACCTAATACCCCCTTCCTCTTGGTTGCGCAGCGCACCTTCTCTCGAGCTCCCCTCTCTGTGGTGAACCATATGAGATCCCTTCTTTACGGCCTCCTCTATCATCTCCCCTCAAACCCACATAGAACCCATGTCCAAGACCCTACATTGCACAATCCCTTCTTTCCTATCCTATCCAACCGAAATTCCCTCCCCCCCCAATCATCTCCCACTTCGTCCAGTGTTTCCACCAGTTCTTGAGGGTTTTTGGTAGGAATCCCCATGGTAAGCCCTATTCTTCTCTCTTCCTTCCTATTTGGTCTGATTTTATTCTCCCTTTCACCCCTCCTAGGTTTTACTAAACCCCAGGGTTCTTTAGTGGCTGATTTTTATGTGTTTTTGTGTCTCTTACTTCGATATGGGGTGTGATTAATCTCTCGGGACCCGTCCATGTGTGTTCTGACAACCACCACTGAAGGTGAACTGGTTCACATCGATTAGGTCTTCCCATAAATGATTTTGGGTAAGTTTTTTCTCTATTATTATTTTCACTTAGTTTATATTTGGGGGTTTTGGGATTTATGAGTCTTCGGTATTTATTTTAATATGTGTTTGATGGTTCTGTGTTATTTTAGTTCATTTCAATCCATCATTTTCCGGTCGAGGTGAGTTTTCTCTCACCGCCTTTTTTAATTTGGTTTTATTTGGAGTCTTTGGTAATTTTTAGTCTCCCTTGAAATCATTGTAGTGTTTAATGGTCATTTTGGTGTGGTTTAGAGTTTTCAGCATCAAATATCTATATATATATACATGGGTAGTGTTACGACCCGCCTTCACCAAGAAGAGAGAAGGGACAGCAGATTTCCAGACCCTCCCTTCTTCAAGTTGAAGGAGAGATAATGATCCCCAAGACCCGCCTTCAATAGGTCTCAGAGTGGAAACTAGAACCAAGGGTATAAAATCACACACAAAATGGAAGGCATTACCCTTTTTCATTTAATAGGATCGGGAGATAAGATGGTGAATCCCACAACACCAAAACTGAAAGTGCAAGTACGGCTGAAAGTAAACCATTCCCATATGCATGTTCAAAGGTAAAAGATAAAAGCCACAAAACTCCAAAGGTAAAAAGATACCAAGAAAAGGAAATCAACAACAGCAACTGCCCCAAAGGTCCAAGCTTGTACGGTCCCACATGATCCCTGAAGTCCTCCTAGAAACCTGAAAGTAGTTTTATTTACGTAGGGTGAGCATACAAGTATACTCAGTAGGGGAAACCAAAGACTCTCATGTACAAGTGAGGAGGATTTTTAATGTCCCATGGAAAAAGAGATAACCAAACACCCAACAAGAAAAAGCAATCCATCCAAACCTCACCAAGGCACGCTCCCCAAATACCACAAGTCAAGTAACGTATAGTAATAGCACATCGATATTTGGGTACCCCGTGCCACTTTCCCACTGGTTATTGAAGACATCCTACGCATCAAACCAATCCCACCATTCTTACTGTAGTCCCACTGCCAAACCCCGCCCGCACACACCTGGGTCATAACCTCACCGCAGTCCCACTGCCAAACTCTTCCCGCACACACCTGGTCCATAACCGCTATCCCTCCTGCAGACACTTGGGCCACAACCACCACGCGTAACCACACCCGCAAACACTTGGGTCAGAACAACTACTGCCACACCCGAAGACACATGGGCCTGATCCCGAAGACACTTGGGAAACAACATGCCCGCAAACACCTGGGCCAACCACCACAACCACCCTGCCCGAAGATTCTTGGGCTAATAATGGACTTCAGATCATCACAGCCTTCCCTAAGAGTCTTGGGCCATTCGGGAAAGGGAGTGGAAAAAGAGATAATAACCAGCCACTCATAGGAGTGTTGGGAAAAACAACCTCTCCCATAAAATGGGAGTGTTCGGCACTTAAGTGCTCAACTTGGGTGGGGAGCGAATAAGAAACATAAAAGCTACAGATATAGGTATAGGTAACAAGAACTCATCCCAACCTAGGGGTTCCAAACCCTAAGAACAAACACCCATGTTACTAATAATTCATGAAAGAACAGAACAACACTCACAGCCAAGCCACAACTCATTCCCAAAACAAATATCCATTTAAAATGTTCCTATTTTCATGTCAAGTAACCCCATTTAGGTGAATTCTAAACTAATGGGCAATTAACAGGCAAGACCGCAAGCCAAAGAAAGAAGACATTCAAATAGAAACTTAAACACTCACACCTAGTTCTCTTGTAAACTCACAACAACAAAGGGATAAGTGAGATCCCTCAAGGTACTGGAAACAACGAAAACCCCGAGACACGGCCCCATGTCCCCAAAATCCAGGAGCCAACGGTTTCTCAACAACAGAGGATTCCACCCCAATTCGTGATATAAGCTGAGTAACCACACATCCTCAGATTCACAACTAGTGAAAGTATAACAACAGGGGATCCCATCTCCACCCATATCACCCGAGCAAACTAAGCCTCCATACAAGAAACCATAAGGTCACCTTCAATCGGCTTGTGAAAGAAACAACCAAACTGCTACCACCAACACAAGGCAGGCCCATGCAAGTATTTTCAGATTTAAAATATTTAACACACTTCATGGTTTCAATTCCACTGTGCTTTAACTGGGATTATCATAGAAAAGGGTTGATCTTGGTGCTTTCAATTTATTTAACCAATTATACATAATTAACCAATTCCATGTTATTTTTATTTAAACATCCAGGGGCACCGAGGTTCATTAGTGCGTAGAGAAAGACCACCAACGTCCATGATTTTCAGTGAGTATAGGCCCGTACAATTCACAGCACATATCAACATAAAATAGTATAGCAGAACATCGATCAAACCCCCCTTTCATTCTTTAATGGTTCATTCATTATCTTCATTATGTTTGGTTTGATCAATTTCCACATAGAAAAAATCATGTCCACCCCGCATGATACATAGAAAGGAGAGACGGAGGAGAAAATACCTACTTAGACAATCAAGGATCGGCATTTTTCTCCATGTTCCAAGAACAGGGGATGCGTGATTTACAGGGGAGGGATGCCAGGAACTCCAAGGACCAGAAAATAACTTTAGACTAGGCGCACCACAAGTCTCGGGAAAGAGGGACTTCAAGCGCACCAGGGAGAAGAGAGAAGTCGGCCAAAAGGAAGAAGGGGAAGAAGAACTTCTTCTGCGATATATAGATAAAATCATGTTGTTACGGGATATGATAAATTTGAATGCATTAAATTCAGATCGTGATTCCCCACGTGGTTGGGTGGTTACACACAATGGGATTAATTGTTATTTAATGATCCCCATCGAAAAGGTGGTAACATCTGTGATTTTAAAGAATCTAATAAAACCGAGGGGCATCATACGAGAATACACAGCTAGGTCGGTTGGGGAGGGTCGCTCCACCCTCAGGATTTTTAAAACATTGATTGAGGGATTAAAACGGCCTTGAACCACTTCCAACAGTTAAAAAGGCCTAAAAGTGGGGTTACGGGGGAGGGTGTAGAAGAAAAGCCCGCCAAGGCTGGGTGACACCAATCGGTCGTGCCGATCGATCGCACCGATTGGTCACACCGATCAGTCGCACACCGAAATTTGGAAAAGGGAGGGGTCATGAGGGTCTGGTCCATTACATTAGATACCTCTCAAACCATTCTCACCCTCAAGAATCTAAAACCAGACCGAAGGAAAGAGGGGGGTCCGAACAACCACCCCGGAAGATACCTCTCAGGAGTGAACCTCTCTGACACAGGAACACCTTATCCCCTGAACAATCACAAATCCCCTACCACTCCTTTCCCCGTTCAACCATGCAAAACAAAGGCTAAACTCTCTGGTCCAGTGGGAGAGGGTTTTCCCATTCCTCCATGTTAAGATACTATCCACTTGGGGTGGCACTAACTCGCCCGTATGGGTTTAGGCGCATCCACTTTAATGTGTCTTAGCTAGGGATCAGGTCCTCCCCTCCCCATTATTTATGAAACTTCACACACACATCCACAGAAAAGGAAACTGCACATCCATGTTCAACAAGGTAAAGCATTACACAGTAAACAAGTACTGACCAAACAGAATAAAACTCAAAACAGATCGGGGTATTGGGAACACATCTGTGCTTCCCTCTCCCAGGTACTCTCCTCAATCCCCCCATGTCTCCATAACACATGAACCAAGTGAATGGTTTGCCCACGAATCACCTTCTCCTCATGACCCTCGATCATCACTAGTCTCTCCATGAAGGTTGCATCATCTTCGATATCTAGCCCTCCCCAGTCGAGGATGTGTGAATCATCATGTAGATATCGTCGGAGCTGGGACACATGGATTACATCGTGTATCCTCAGTAGCAGCGGTGGTAGCGCTAACTGCTAAGCCACTTCACCGACCCACCGAAACACTTCTAAAGGGTCCGATGAACCTGGGAGAAAGCTTGCTTCCCCTGCCGAACCTCTGTTGTCCATGATGAGGGGAGACCTTCAAGAACATGTGGTCCCCGACCTCGAACTCCAAGGGTCTCCTCTTATCATCGGCATATGACTTCTAACGGTCCTGATCCACCTCAATCCTCTCTCGTATAAGCTAAACCTTCTATGTCGTGCTCTGCACCACCTCCGGTCCAAGAACACCTACTTCCCCAACCTCAGTCCAGCACACGGGTGAGTGACACAACCTTCCATATAGGGCTTCTAACGAAGCCATGCCAATGGTAGAGTGATAGATATTATTGTAGGTGAACTCTACCAGAGGCAAGTGTCGCACCCATGATCCCCCGAAGTCCAGAACGCATGCTCGGAGCATATCTTCCAAGGTTTGGATGGTGATCTCTGTCTTCCCATCTGTTTGGGGGTGGAAGACAGTGATAAGGTGCAGCTGGGTGCCAAAAGCATTCTACAGACCCCTCCAGACTCGTGAGGTAAATTGTGAATCCCTATATGAGACTACAGACCTCGGAACTCTTTGAAACTGCACTACCTTTTCCACATACCTCCGTGTTAGAGCGCCCACTGTACTCGACTCCTTGATTTCCAGAAAGTGAGTCGATTTCGTCAACCGTTCCAGTACTACCCAGATGGTGTTGCAGCCTCCTTCCACCTTGGGTAGTCCCGTGATGAAATCCATCGAGATTTCATCCCACTTCCACTCAGGGACATCTAAAGGTTGCAACAACCCGCCTGGAACACGGTGTTCAGACTTCACCTGCTGACACACTAGGAACTTGGCCACAAACTCTGCCGCTGCTCGCTTTACTCCAGGCCACCAATACTGTCTCCTCAGACCCCGGTACACTTGGAAACTCTTGGGTGTACCTCTAGGGGTGAGCTGTGGAAATCACCAAGAACCCTATCATGCATTGTATCTAGAACGAACAACTTCCCATGGAAAAGAATCCGATTCTGGCCATCCTCTGTCCACCCTTCCGGAGCATCCTCTTGGCTAACCCGGTCGCACATCACTTCACACTCCAAGTCTCCCCACTGAGACTCCTCCACCTGACGTAATAGAGAAGAATGTACTATCATCTGATATAGGCATCCTCTACCACTATCCATCCTTGCCTCCAGGTGCAGGGCAGCCAACTCTCCCATCGCCTTCCAAGCATCTGCCAACTCTCGGACCGCATCCTTCTGTGACCTCCTTCTCAAAGCATCAGCCACTACATTACCTTTTCCTTAAGTGTAGGAAATATCGAAGTCATAATCCTAGAGGAACTCCATCCACCTTCGCTTCCTTAAGTTTAGGTCCTGCTGGGAGAAGATATACCTCAATCTTTTGTGATCCGTGAAGACCTCAAAGAGTTCCTTGATGAGGTAATGCCACCACAACATCAGTGAGAAAACAACCACTACAAGATCCAGATCTTGGGTGGCAGAATTACGCTCATGAGGGAGTATCTGCCTAGACCCATAAGAGATCACCCCTTGTCGCTGCATCAAAACACATCTAAGGCCTTGACCTGAAGCATCACAGAACACCTCATACACCACCCCTTCTTCTGGTAGTCTTAGCATTGGGGCACTAACCAACTTCTCCTTCAAATAGCTGAAGGCTGCCTCGCACTGCTCACTCCACACAAAAACCTGGTCCTTCTTGGTAAAGGCCGTCAAAGGTTCCACAACTTGAGAGAAGTTGGGTACGAACCTCCGGTAGTAACCTTCCAACCTGAGGAAACTACGGACCTCTGTCAAGTTATTGGGTGCGGCCCAAGAAACAACTGCCTCGACCTTCGATGGTTCCACCGCTACTCCCTTCTCGGACACCACGTGCCCAAGGAAGTTCACTTCTCGCGTCCAGAAACTTCACTTAGACAACTTCCCATAGAGTTGGTGTTGTCGGAGGACCTCCAAAACTATCCTCAGGTGCTCAGCGTGGTCCTCCTCGGATCTTGAGTCAATCAGGATGCTATCAATGAACACGACTACGAACCGATCCAGGTATTCCTGGAAAATGGAGTTCATGAGTCCCATGAACACGGCTGGAGCGTTCGTAACGCCGAATGGCATGACCACGAACTTGAAGTGCCCATACCTGCATCTGAATACCATCTTCGAGATATCTCCCTCCTTTACCCTCAACTGGTGATATCTAGACCGCAAGTCGATCTTCGAGAACCATCCTACCCCCTTCAGCTGGTCAAAGAGATCGTTTATCCTCAGAAGAGGGTACCGATTCTTGATTGTCACCTGATTCATCCTCTTGTAGTCTATGCACAACCTGAGACCACCATCCGCCTTCTTCGTGAAAAAGACTGGAGCACCCCATGGTAACGCACTTGGTCGGACATAACCCCTCTTCATCAGATCGTCAATCTGAATCCAAAACTCTCGTAGCTCCGAAGGTGCCATCCGGTAGGGAGCCATCGAAATAGGACGGGCACCGGGCTGAAATTCTATCCCAAACTTGATATCTCATTGAGGGGTAGAGTCGCCACCTCCTCAGGGAAGACATACATAAACTCACTGATGATCCTTGGGACTTCCACCATCTCTGCATCCACTGATTACACTGATAGCTCAGCTAAAAAGGAGAGTAAGGATTCCTCCCACCTACTTCTTTTCTGGCAACCCCGCTTGCCGATGAAAGTCGCACGTTGGCCGCCTAGGTCTGAGAACATGATCGTTCTTCCGAAGAAGTCGATGAAGGAATGCACATAGAACAGCCAGTCAATGCCTAGGATGACATCGTATGGCTGTATCTGCAATAAAAGCAGATCCCTGGTAGACTGATGCAGCCCTACCATCAGTCTACACCCTCGGCAAACATAAGAGAAGTCGGTCTGACCTCCGACTGGCGTTCTCAGCACCAGGGGCACTGAAATTATCTCAGCGTCTAAACCCAAAGCACAGGCTAGATTGGTTGTAGTGAAGGATTGTGAAGCTCCTATATCGAACAAGACGTAAGAAAGGGTATTGAACAAACTGATCATACCTAGAACGACCTACAATCC
Source organism: Viscum album (assembly GCA_963277665.1). Taxonomy (NCBI): domain Eukaryota; kingdom Viridiplantae; phylum Streptophyta; class Magnoliopsida; order Santalales; family Viscaceae; genus Viscum; species Viscum album. The sequence goes on from OY728155.1 coordinate 807,517,652, forward strand.
TGCTGGAACTGCTGCCTCCGCGGCGTGCAACTGCCCGCACCTGGCTCCTCTTCCTCTCGGCTATCGGCCACCTCCCTGACCACGCCCTGGTCGAGGTCCCTGAGGAGCGCCCTAGGGAAGTCTCCTCCTGTAATGTCTTCCCTCGGAGGAGTAGGGGCTCGATGCCCCTATTACTGCTGCTGAAAGGGCCTAGCTGGAAGCTGCTGCTACTGAGGTGGGTGCTGGGCCTGCCCACTACCGCCGTAATGCACTCTATCCGGCCACTGGTTTCAAAGGTTCCCATGGCTCCCGCAGACGAAGCATCTCGGACCTGGGCCTGGAGGAAAAGGGCGAGGGCTAGGGGATCGAAACTGGAACTACTGAGGCCTGCTCCCTGCTGGTCGGAACCTAGAGGGTCCCGATGTTGGAGGTCTGGTGCTGACGGCCTTCCCCTTCGATGGGCCTAGCTGAAATCCCTCTCGTGATACACATCCCAGTGTGTGCATCCTCTCCACCACTTCATCCTTCTTCTGAACCTCTAAGTATGTTGGTAAAGAAAAGGGAACAATAGCATACTGAAGAGGAGGTCAGAGTGCCTCCTCTAGACGTCTTGCCCGAGACTCTTCATCTAGAAAGATGTCCGGAGCAAAGCGTAGGAGATACTTGAACTTGATCCCCAACTCCCTCACTGACATACTCCCCTACAGGAGGGAGATTAGCTCCTGTATCTTCTCATCCTTCGTCATGGAAGAGAGGAATTCCGCTCGGAACTACTTCTTGAAGTCAGCCCACGCAACCTCAGCTTCTTTCTTCCCTCCAAGATAATGTTTCCACCACTGACGCGCTGCTCCATGCATCTGGATGACGGCCAGAGGAACCCAGTACTCCGTCAGGGCCCGAATCAGGTCGAAAGTGATCACCAACTCCTCTATCTAGCTCTCTGTCTCTACGTCTAAGATGTTTCCCTCGTACTTCCTGAGGGTCTGTCGCTGGAAATCTTGAAGAATCTTCTACCACTGATTATCCTCCTCCTCTCAGTCAATCCACTTTCGATCGGCCAGGTCAACCTCCTGGGCCTCGATCGCCCACACTACTTGTGGTCGCCTCTCAGGTGCCATAGCTGTAAGGTAAACAAGGAATGTCTAAGCCTGAGTGGTGTAGAATATTTTTATTAAATTTTCTTAGACTTATTTATTTACTTTAAATTTCCCAAGACACCCATGAAAAATGAGAACACAAATCATTATAATTCATGTACCCTTCCTAGGGTCTCTACCCTACAATCAATGTGGCCTCACCTAGTCATTTGGTAGGTCCAGAGTCCTTACATCGGACCACGGGGGCCCTAAAATCCCATGTCCTAGCCGGTCCTCCCTGGCCTAATTGATGCCCCAAGGTCACCCAACACTGTTTCCCTACCATCACATGAAATCCTCACTGTTCCTAACTCCAGACTCTAACCTATCTCTCAAACCTTTCCTCTGATACCATTATGTCACGGCCCTCCTTCACCAAGATGAGGGAAGGGACAGCAGATTGCCAGACCCTCCCTTCTTCAAGTTAAAGGAGAGATAATTACCCCCAAGACCCACCTTCAATAGGTCCGAGAGTGGCCACTAGCACCAAGGGTATAAAATCACACACTAAATGGAAGGCATTACCCTTTTTCTTTTAATAGGATCGTGAGATAAGATGGTAAATCGCACAAAACCAAAACTGAAAGTGCAAATACGGCTGAAAGTAAACCATTCCCATATGAATGTTCAAAGGTAAAAGATACAAGACACAAAACTCCAAAGGTAAAAAGATACCAAGAAAAGGAAATCAACAACAGCAACTTCCCCAAAGGTCCAAGCTAGTACGGTCCCGCACGATCCCTAAAGTCCTCCTAGAATCCTGAAAGCTGTTTTATTTACGTAGGGTGAGCATACAAGTATACTCAGTAGGGGAAACAAAATACTCCCATGTACATGTGAGGAGGCATTCTAATGTCCCGTGGAAAAAGAGATAACCAAATACCCAACAAGAAAAAGCTATCCACCCAAACCTCACCAAGGTACGCTCCCCAAATAATGAAAGTCAAGTAACATATAGTAATAGCACATCGATATTTGGGTACCCCACACCACTTTCCCACTGGTTATTGTAGACATCCTATGCATCGAACCAATCCTGCCATTCTTACTGCAGTCCCACTACCAAACCCAGCCCGCACACACCTGGGCCATAACCTCATCACAGTCCCACTTCCAAACTCCACCCACACACACCTGGTCCATAACTACTATCCCGCTCGCAGACACCTGGGCCACAACCACCACGCGTAACCACACCCGCAAACACCTGGGTCAGAACAACTATTGCCACGCTCAAAGACACCTGGACCTCATCCCAAAGACACTTGGGAAACAACCTTCCCGCAAACACCTGGGCCAACCACCCTGCCTAAAGATTCTTGGGTTAATAATGGACTTCAGGCCATTATATCCTACTTGAAGAGTCTTGGGCCATTCGGGAAAAGGAGCAGAAAAGGAGATAATAACCAGCCACTCATAGGAATGTTGGGGAAAACACTCTCTCCCATAAAATGGGAGTGTTCGGCACTTAAGTGCTCAACTTGGGTGGGGCGCAAATAAGAAACATAAAAGCTAGAGATATAGGTATAGGTAAGAAGAACTCATCCCAACCTAGGGGTTCCAAAACCTAAGCACAAACACCCTCATTACTACTCATTCATGAAAGAACAGCACGACACTCACGGCCAAACCAAAACTCATTCCCAAAACCAATTCCCATTTAAATTGTTCATGTTTTCATGTTCAAGTAACCCCATTTAGGTGAATTCTACACTACTGTGCAATTAATAGGCAAGACCACATGCGAAAGAAAGAAGATAGTCAAATAGAAACTTAAACACTCACACCTTGTTCTCTTGTAAAGTCACAACAACAAAGGGATAAGTGATATCCTTCAAGGTACTGGAACCAAAGAAAACCCCGAGACACAGCCCCATGTCCCCCAAATCCATGATTCAACAGTTTCTCAACAATAGAGGATTACACCCCAATTCGTGATATAAGCAGAGTAACCACACAGCCTCAGATTCACAACCATCGAAAGTATAACAACAGGGGATCCCATCCCCACCCATATCACCCCATCAATCTAAGCCCCCATCCAAGAAACCATAAGGTCACCCGCAATCGGACCGTGAAAGAAACAACCAAACCGCTACCACCAACACAAGGCAGACCCATGCAGGTATTTTCAGATTCAAAATATTTAACACACTCTGTGGTTTCAATTCCACTGTTCTTTAACCGGGATTATCACAGAAAAGGGTTAATCCTGGTGCTTTAAATTTTTTTAACCGAGTATACATAATTAACCAGTTCCATGTTATGGTTATTTAAACATCCAGGGGAACCGAGGTTCATTAGTGCACAGATAAAGACCACCAACGTCCATGATTTTTAGTGATCATAGGCCCGTACAATTCACAACACATATCAACATAAAACCGTACATAAGAACATCGATCACACCCCCTTTAATTTTTTAAATGTTCATTCATTATCTTCATTAAATTCGGTTTCATCAATTTCCATAGAGACAAAAGCATGACCACCCCACATGATACACAGAAAATAGAGACGAAGGAGAAAATATCTACTTGGACGATCAAGGATCGACGTTTTTCTTCATGCGCCAAGAACAGGGGATGCACGATTTACAGGGGAGGGACGTTGGGAACTCCAAGGATGAGCAGACAACTTCAGCCTAGGTGCACCACAAGTCTCGGGAACGGGGGACTTCAAGCGCACGAGGGAGAAGAGAGAATTCTGACAAAAGGAAGAAGGGGGAAGAAGAACTTCTTCTGTGATATATAGATAAAATCTTGTTGTTACGGGATATGAGAGAGTTGAATTCTTTAAATTCAGATCGTGATTTCCCACGCTATTGGGTGGTTACACACAACGGGATTAATTTTTATTTAATGAGCCCCATCGGAAAGGTGGTAACAACTGTGATTTTAAAGAATCTAATAAAACTAAGGGGAATCATACGAGAATACATAGATAGGTCGGTTGGGGAGGGTCACTCCACCATCAAGATTTTTAAAACATTGATTGAGGGCTTAAAATAGCCTTGAACCACTTCCAACAGTTAAAAAGGCCTAAAAGTGGGGTTACGGGGGAGGGTGTAGAAGAAAATCCCACCAAGGCTGGGTGACACCGATCGGTCACACCGATTGGTCGCACCGGTCGGTCGCACTAATCGGTCGCACAACGAAATTTGGCAAAGGGAGGGGTCATGAGGGTCTGGACCATTACAGGTAGGTAAAGTATATATATACATATATATCCTCCATCCGCATGTTTCCTCATGGCGTGGGGAATATTTTATTGGATCAAAGGGTATATATATATATATGTGAAAATGTATATGTGTGTATGTGAAGTAGTGTCAAGATACCATTGTCTAAAGTTGTGTTTCTTGAGGTAGGTTCCTTATTCCTGAGTTTTTAATTTGAATTCCTTGATTTTCAGAACTTTTAAAATATATATTTTTCTGTCATTGTGGTATATATATGTGTGTTAGGTAGAATTATTTGCACTAATTGGATTTTTTTTATTAATTACCTATATGTTTTTTCTAAGAATGGTTATGTGTTTTCTTTAAATTTAAGTTGTTTATGGGTTCTTAATAACTTTTTTGAGAAGTGTTGAACTTTGATGCTGAGTTTTTATGGTTCCTAGTATTTTTTGCGTAGTGCGTTAGATTGTTCCGAGTGGTTTTGAGTCACTGGGTCTAAGGAGACTCACATAAGTGTTCATAGGTTAGTATATATATATATATATATATGTGGGTTACCCTGTTACAAGTATAATCATCTATGGCAGTGGGTATATATGTATGGGGATAGGTGTGCCCATGTATATATATATGAAAATGCATATGTAGGTGAGTGGAGACTATTATATGCATATAGGCATATATGTAAGGATCCCCTTTCACATGTTCATGGCCATACATATGTGTGAATAGGGATTATGTGTCCTTACATATATGTGAAGGTTCATATGCTCAGTGGGGGAGCAGCATCTTTTAGTTAGAATGTTCTAAGGGCCAAATGTTCGATTTAGTTCAACCCTGAGATAGGACCACTATTTCTATTCCTTTAATTTGAATCTCATGACTACTTTCTTATTTTAAAAACACTTTTTATATTTATGAAATATACACATGATATGAAATATGGTTGCAGTTTCTAGATATTATTATGACTTTATTATGGAAAATGAAGTGTATTTTTTTACCCTCATATGGTCTTAAGTGACTTTTCTTGAAACGTGTTTTTTCTAAATGGTATTTCATTTGTAATGAATATTTTCAAAGGCGTTTTTCCTTCATCCACTTTAGTTATAAAAGTGTAATGACATGTTTGGTTTTCTAGAAATCTCTAGTGTGATTTCCAGAAAAAGGGTTTTCGTGTGAACTTGAGGTTAAATGGTGTTTTGACATTCTAGGGGGGATTGTGTCATTGTAAGAATGGGTTCAATTTTGTTTTTAAATGTGTAGTAACTTGTTTTTTCAATTGTGTTTTTAAAGTATTTTGGAACTTAAAAGTGTTGGTGATTATGTGCTCTAAAATGAAAAGTATTCCTTGTAAATAATCAAGTTGTTTGGAAATTTAATAATAGTTTCTAAAAAGGTAAAATCCCCCTTGTGCATGCCCCCCTTGTTTTAGAAAATGATGTGTATGTTGAATGTGTGTATTGTTATATGTTTTGAGTAAAGAGGCTTGTGCATTTTTGTGTAACGGAAAAAGGGGGATGTTCTCAAGGAGGGAGATCAGTGGTGAGAGGGTGAGTGTTTTTTAATAAATAAAATTATATGTTTATATATGTTAGTTTTATGAAAACTCACCACCACTTCAAATAGAGCTCATGGGAAGCCTGTGGTATCTAGGTGGGTGGACTAGGACTATTATGCTAGATGATATAGAAGTGGCTCATCCCGATTTCATCTAGAAGGATTGATGATTACAACACTAACTGAACATTATGATGATTGGATACTACTAGGATATGTGTGTGATCCCTACTGGTGGCTCGTACATGAGAATGACATTCAGAGTGGTTACTATTCCACATTTCACTGAGGTACGAGGTCTTTAGGGTCCTACTTGTGCTAGTTACCTATTGGGATTTCCCATGGTTCTCTCTTGTGACATCATTCTTGTGATGTGATTTCCATTTTAGTTGTTTCATAATTGATGTATCATTTGTGGAAAACAACATTTTAATCTAAACATATTTATTTTCACTTAGAAATGTTAATGAATGCTTGAGAACTGTTTTGAAAATTTTGTGGAATAGAAACACTTTCCTTAAAAATGTAAACTTTTGAATTTATTTCAAAAAGAATGAAAACATTATTTTAATATGTCTTATTTTCAAACTACCAGGATAGAGTTTCTTTTTAAATTCAAGGTAATAGGACATCGTTTATATTTTTCTTTTCTACGGAGCATCTTGGTGCTCACGCCTATTTTATTTTTTAGTTTCATCTTCCTCTAGTTTGGATCTCTCTTAGAGAAATTGTGGTTTTGTGTTCTGTGGTGACCCATGAAGTCACTTGAGGTATGTTTTTCTAATTAGTTTATTTTTATTTCCACTGGTAGTGTTTTTTTTTCAGTTAATATCAATTTATATATCTTTTTTATGGTAAACTTTTTCGTAACTGTCTCATTTTGATGCCTAACACTAGTTTCCGTCCTCTGGGGAACGAGAACACACTTCGAGCCATGTCGCAGACTAACTCGGGTGACCGGTTCAGGGTTAAACCAGATTGATTCGTGACAAAATGGTATCATAGGAAGTTTAGACCATTTCCTTTGGGGATGTATTATAGTTTGGACTTGGCATTGTTGGAATTCAAGTGGTTAATTGTGGGTAGGTTCTTGATCACCACATATTATCAATGACACTTGAATTTCTAGGGTGGTTTGGGATGGTATTTCCTCAAATTCTATATTTGGATCTCGGTTTTTTTCGAGGTCCTTAGTCTTGTTTGGGTGTTTCTAGTTGGTCTTTAAATTTGGTGGTCATTTTGGAGGGGTTCATGGTTGTTGTGCGTAGCCTAGGAAGCCATGTGCAGACCATGAAATCTCCTCTAATGACTTCCTATGTTCTCACCCAGTTGGTTCATGGTCTGCCAAACCTTGTGACCAAACCACATGTAATAGTTGTTTATTTGAGAATTTGGAATCTTGATCTTTTGAGAGAATTGGTTGCTTATGGTTGTTCTTAATATGAGTTTTAGATGGTTTTTGAGTGTTTTTCTTGAGTGTTAAAATTGATGATTGTTACATTGATGTTGGATTTCCAAAATGAAAGTCTTTGTTAGTTTTAAAATTAAACGAGTTGTTTGGAAAATGGATGTTCTTTTCGGAATTTTTTGGGATATTTTAAAGATTTTATAAAGTTTAAATTGAAAATGAATTTAGAAAATGTTTTTGGTTTTTGAAATTTTTGTAAAGTGAGAAATTATTGTTTCTTAAAAATGAAAATTTAGAAATTACTTGTTTGACCTTTGGTATTCTTGTGGAGGCTCATGTATGTGGATAGTGGATGTCGAGTTTTTATGTTTTCATGGGTGCCCAATTTGGCATGGGAACAAATGTATGTGAGGTTTTATGGAATACCAATGGTGATGTTACTTTGGTATTATTTTGGTTGATATTTGATTTGGTTATGGTTTGTTTTTATGATGTATTTATATATGGTCTTGATGCTTGTTTTTGAGTTTTTGTTTCAAGATGTAAATGATGTTTTGAGTTTGATTTAATGATTTATGGTTAAATATAGAGGCTTTTTTGTGATGTGATTCAGGTTGGTTTAGTGATTCTTATTTAAAATATGCCACCCAGAAATGTCCAAAGGTTTCTCAGGGGTTATTTTCAGTTGTTAGTTTTACCCAGTGTAACACCCGATACTTTTATGTTATATAAATCATCAAAGGAATCTTTTTCTACACACAACACTTTCTTGGCTTTCTTTACACGAAATCGCGACCTTCCTCGATAGCTTGCGTCGTACGCAATGCCGAGTTTCACTAAACAATGATATGCTATTAAAATATTATTAAAACTAGCCGTTATGAATAGTAATAACCACTTTTTGAAATTTTATAAATTTTATTTTTTAAAATGGACTTCATTTTTGGATTCGGAATATCAAAATTAGCCTAGGGTGAAATTTTGGTATTTTTCTGAAAACATTCAATTTTTGATGAATAGTGAAACCACTAAGTGGTAGTTAAAAAACTGAATTTTTCATAAAACTTAATTTTACCGCTTCTGTGAGTGGAATTTCAAAAATCCGAGAGACACGGTTGATGTCAGTAAGTAAAATTTGGTTCAATGAGATGAAAATAATTTTTGGTGAATAATAACTTTTTACTTTTATTTACCATGGTTAAAAGTAAATAGGGTAATTAAGGGTAAAAATGATATTATTATTATCCTAACACATGTCCTAATTCTATTGTATAAGTGTAATTCGACCAAAAATAAACTTAGGAATAAAATATGACCATTTAGGCCCACTTGGATTATATTAGGACATTTATTATTAATTTATTTAAAGAAGGGTTAAAATAGTTAAAATCAAAGTTTAATAAGTAAATAATTTTTAATATAAGGTTATACATAAGATAAATTCGACTATAAATATTAATTATAAAGATAAAAATATTTCCTACATAATGATATTTTATTTGTAATTTTTAGACATTAAATAATTTAATTTATTTATGACACAAAGATGATGCAGTAATTATCTTATTAATGAAATATTGACATAATTGATGTTATAAACACCAAAATAAATGTAATTTTAGACTTTTTATGAATTACACTAATTTTATAGGTTAATATGACATGTTATTATTGATTTAATTAACTTTTTTCGAACTAATCATTCTGTTATGATTTTCTCAAAAAATCAATTACTAAATAGAGTCAAAATTGACATAAAATAGGTTTTAAAACAAATATTATATTAGTAATTGTTATTTTATTCCTAAAAATCTAAGGTTCCGCCAAATGACTTAGATAAGGTTGTATATATTAATAATAAACAACTTGGGGTTCGTTTGGCTTCTTATAGTAAGTTTATTAACCTTATAGTATATGAACACAAGAAGACACGGTAAAAGTAAAATTATTTAACTTAATGTTAAATCTAAATGATAAGGTTAAAATAGGAACCTAAACTTGTCTAAATTATATTGGATGAGAGTATTTCAACCCATCCCCACCTTAGCTTCGAAATATATCAATTTGGAGCTATTTAAAACCGAACTTGACTTTATAATAAAATAATATTTTTAGTTATTCCAAAGGTGCCCCTCTCCTCCCTTATAAAAGGGCACATCCTCCCCCTCTTCCTCACACCACATTGAGCTTTCCAGCTCGGCCAAACCCTACCAATTCAACCTCTCCACTTCCCTAGAGACATCCTAGAGGTCTTGTTCTTCTTCAAAGACCAATTTTAGTTCCCTAAAAGAAGGTCTCAAAGAAGCACTTTAAAGAAGAGGTAATGTCTGTTACCGATTCTTTCATCTTTATTTCTTATTTAACTTCTTCTTCTTTAGTTGTTTCAATATTAAGTAATAACATAAGTATCACTCATATACTTATATTTTATTATAAGTATGAAACAACCCTATTTCACTATCTATCCATCCTACGGAAAAAGAAATCACCGCGCGTGCGTACGTACGGAATACCGTCTCCACGCCGTGGTGTAATCTATTTTCCAACACCACCTTACTTGGATGGGTATAATGGTGTAAATAATGACTATATATGACTATTATAAAGTGATACTGATTCTGAAATAGTATACATACACTCCAATACAATTCCACGATCATAGGAATGATATCAGCACTCGTGCGTACGTACGGAATACCGTCTCCACGATGTGATGCGACTCATTCTACATGATCTTCATTTCATAATGATTATATAAATGAATTGAATGAATGAATATGATATATATTTCACTAATACCATTCTGCAAATGAGGTATCTATATCCTAAAGAGAAGAATAAGAATTTATTCGACAAAACACGCATAAGAACAAAAAGTTATAAACACCCGAATAACAAGTAGCAATGAAATATTACTACTAAGAATATAATAATATGACCATATATGATATCATAAAGATAAGTATGATTCTGGAATAAGTAAATAACATTATTTAAATCATTATACAGGAGTTTCGGACACTTACAAAGCAAAACGGACCTAAGGTAAGGGAAATATCGCAATCTCATTTTTATCTGAGATTGTTTATATTTGGTATTTACTGGGGTGTATTTTATCATCCAAATCCATGTTTCCTCAATATTTAATATTATTTCCATCCACCTACAATTTTTTAAATCCAATTTTACCCTTCGGTGAGTTTTTAGTAAAGAATATGAAAGGAATCTTTTGTCGTTTTTTGTACGAGCTACTTTTTGACTTTTCCGACAAAAGTACGAGAAGAATGTTTTTTTAACTTATATGACATGAATGGATTTTTAAAACATTATTTCCAAGAATCTTCCTTTACAATTTTTTACGTTTATTTTTAATCAACTTCTTTTAGTTAAAATTGTAAGGCATGTTAAGAAAGGAAAATGTTTTTGAAGTAGAAAGGATATTTTCCTCAAGAATGAAGTGCAAGTATTTTATCAAAATTATTTTCCATCTAAGATAATATAGGATTCTGTTTCTATCCCTATTATTACATTGATTTGATTATTTTGTGATGGAATTATTTTTATGAATTCCTTTATCTTATATGAATTGTTTTATGATGTCATGTTGTTTAAGAATCCCATTTTTATTACATGGGTTATGCAATGATGTATGATTTATGATTTTGTGGCACACATAAGAATGGTATCATTATGATATGGGTGGGACCTATATCTCCCTCCAATTCATTGGGTAAAGATTTTATATCTCATGAGATAGACATGGCTGGAACAGTAGGTTATACCGGTTCAGTGAAACAGGACTGAAACGAGGAGTGAACTCGGTTCAAAAATGGACTTTGTCCACTAAGATAGTCTTAGAAATGAGTCTTGACTAATAAGAAATGATTCTCTATGATTATGTGTGCATGCCACAAAGTTTCATGTTTTAAGTTATGATTATTGGGATTACATTTCACTACTATGAATTATCCCATGTTATGAAATTATGCTCTCTTTTGCAGGTTACGATTTCCAAAAGTTATGTTCTTATGAATATGATGTGATTGATATTTCTTTTGTTTACCCTTACTGAGCATCTGAGCTCACCCTTTTGTATGTTTTATTTCCCCAGGTCAGGAAGAAGGTTATTAAGTAGAATATGCCAAAAAGGGACTCTAGATATGATGAAATAAATGGGAGGCAAAGTAGATGCTTTATGATCCAGTTGTTTATGCTTTCCAGTTTCTAAAGACACTATACCTATACGGTCCTTTCGTGGTTTTGTTATATGTTGTAATAAGTGTGCTTCAATTTTGAAGTAATAACAATGTATGTAAAGTATGGGTCGTTATAGTTGGTATCAGAGGGAGGTTATAGTCAACCTTTGGAAACTAGGATGTGAAAGCCTTAGTAAGAACCCTAAGGATAAGTCTAAGCATAGAACACAATATTAGTGTTTTAGAAATGGCCATGAATAACCTAGGATAAGACCTTAAGTGTGAAATCTTATTCCTGATTATGTGGTTTTCCTATTATAATTAGTGTTTCTCACACTATTCTTCTTGGTTTTAATCAATGGCTGGAACCCGAAGGAATCGTGTTAATGCGGAATGCGATGGGCAATGCAATGATTGTCCCCCTAAGAAACCAAACATTATGGGAGATGGAATGAAAAATCTTGTAGCCATGCTCACACAACTTTCTCAAGCTATGAATCATGCAGTACTTCCAAACGAGCGAAGGAAGGAGCAACATTCTGTTGAATCCTTCATGAGACAGCGTCCACCTTCTTTCAGCGGGTCTACTGATCCATTAGTTTCTGAACAATGGATTAGTACTACTGAAAAGATATTTTCAGTTCTTCAATGTTCTGAGCATGATAAAGTCATCTTAGCAGTGTATCGTTTGGAAGGTGATGCTGATCAATGGTGGAATCTTATTAAGAATACGAGGCAAAGGGATGAAATTGAGTCCATGGAATGGGACGAGTTCAAGAACTTATTTTTCAATAAGTACTTCCCTCGTATTCTCCGAACAAAGATGGAGAAAGAGTTTCTTGAACTGAAGCAAAAGAATGATGAATCTGTTGGTACCTATGAAGCAAATTTTACAGGACTTGCAAGGCACGCTTCTGGTATTATTATCCAACCTGAGAGTAAGATCAATCGATTCTTTAGTGGCTTAAAACCAAGTCTTTGAAGGGCCTTAGCCATAAGGTACTTCAATAGCTACGAGGAAATCGTTCGATGTGCTCTCAAAGTTGAGATGGAGATTGGAGTAACCCATCAGTCATATGGGTTTTATAAGAAGAGGAAAATGGAATTCAAAAGAAAATCTAAAGAGCACACTGAAAAGAAGATGATCTTTCCCTTATGCTCAAAGTGTGGAAAGAAACATGGAGGGAGTTGTCTTAAAGGGACAAGTAAATGTTTCAAATGTGGAAAGGAAGGTCATCGGGCATTTGAATGCTGCGATGATGGGAAGAAGATGTCTAATGATGCAAACAAAGGAAGGGATACAAAGAATGAACCTACTACACTTCAATGTTTCAAGTGCAAGGAGATGGGGAATTATGCCAATAAATTCCCTAATCCAAGGGTTGATGATGATGGTCGACGTCAACAAACTCTTAAGGCTAAAGACAAAGGAAATTCACATGCAATTTCTATCAGCCATGTGGAGTACGATAACGATGTGGTAAAAGGTACACTTACCATCCACTCTAAAGTAGCAAATGTTTTATTTGATTCTGGACCCACCCACTTTTTTATTTCTGAATAATTTTCTAAGGGTATCACCGTATTACCTCAACAATTAGATGTTGAGTTAGCTGTGACAATACCTAATGGCATAACAGTCGCATCAAAAGTTTATAATTCTTCTCCGATCGAGGTTTGTGGGAAAGTGCTTTCTACAAACCTTGTGATCCTTCCTATAGTGGAATTTTATGTGATTCTTGTCATGGATTGGCTTTCTTTATATGGAGCTCATATCAATTTCCAAAGAAGGGAAGTCACATTTCATATTCCAGATCAATCTATGATCGTCTATCAATGCAAGGATGAACATAACCTTCCAGTGGAAATTCCTTCTACCTTATGGGTCTTGATTCCACTAAATGAAGGTTATTTATCTCAAATGGTTGGTGAGAAACTCACGATTAAGAATATGCCCATTGTACAGGAGTTTGATGATGTCTTTCCGGAGGAATTATAGGGTCTTCCACCAAATCGTGAAGTTGAGTTTTCAATAGAACTTGTACCGGGTGCTTTTCCTATTTCAAAGACACCTTATAGAATGTCCCCAATTGAGTTGCAGGAATTGAAGAAGAAACTCCAAGAGAATCTTGATAAGGGGTTCATATTCCCTAGTGTGTCACCTTGGGGAGCACCTGTTCTGTTTGTTAAGAAGAAATATGGATCAATGAGACTCTTCATTGATTATCGAGAACTTAACAAGATCACTATCAAGAACAAATATCCTCTCCCGCGCATTGATGACTTATTTGACTAACTACGCAGAGCTCAATACTTTTCCAAGATTGATCTTCGTTCAGGGAATCATCAATTAAGGGTCAAAAGAGAGGATATACCAAATACGGCTTTTCGTACAAGGTATGGACACTATGAATTTATAGTGATGTCATTTGGTCTTACTAATGCCCCTGCTATCTTCATGGATCTGATGAATAGAGTCTTTAGAGACTATCTTGATCAGTTTTTGGTAGTCTTTATAGACGATATTCTTGTCTATTCAAAGAGCAAGGAATAACATAAAGATCACTTGAGAATTATATTGAAGACCCTGAGAAAGGAGAATCTTTATGCCAAATTTACCAAGTGTGAATTTTGGCTTCAAAAAGTTTCATTTTTGGGTCACATAATCTCAAAAGAGGGGATATCTGTGGATCCAGCAAAAACAGAGGTTATCGAAAGATGGTCGAGACCAACAACAGTAACTGAGATCCGAAGTTTTCTTGGTTTGGCTGGATATTATCGAAGTTTTGTGAAATATTTTTCACGATTAACTAATCCACTCACCAAGTTGACTCGAAAAGGAGTCAAGTTTGTTTGGACAGAGGAATGTGAAGATAATTTCAAGGAGTTGAAAAGAAGGTTATCCAGTGCACCTGTGCTCACACTGCCTTGTAGTGGAGAAAGGTTTGTGATCTATAGTGATGCATCCAAGAAGGGATTGGGGTGTGTTCTTATGCAAAATGATATGGTGATAGCTTATGCCTCATGACAGTTGAAAATCCATGAGAAAAATTACCCAACACATGATTTGGAGTTAGCTGCGGTAATCTTTCCATTAAAGATTTGGAGGCATTATCTTTATGGAGAAATGTGTGACATTTATACTGATCATAAAAGTTTAAAGTATATTTTCACACAAAAGGATCTGAATATGCGTCAAAGAAGATGGTTGGATTTGATTAAGGATTATGACTGCTCAATCCATTACCACCCTGGGAAAGCAAACAAGGTGGGAGATGCATTAATTCGACAAGACCATGCCAGTTTATCCATGATGAGGATCACAAAAGATCCAATATTTATGGATTTACAAAGGATGGATCTTGGAATTATAATGGAAGGGGAAAATCGTATCTTTCTCAAATGAATATTCAACCATCTATACATGTGAAGATTAAAGAGGCACAGAAAGAAGATGCCGAGTTACAAAAGAAGCTGAGAAATGTTCCTGAATTCAACCTTGATTGTGATGGGATAATAAAGTTCAAGAATCAGGTTTGTGTTCCTCCCATCCCCGAATTAAAGAAGGAGCTGCTGGATGAGGATCATAGTTCTTCATTCTCTATTCATCCTGGAAGCACGAAGATGTATAGGGACCTGAAAGAGTACTTCTGGTGGTATGGCATGAAAAGAGATGTTGCTGAATACGTCTCTCGATGCTTGGTTTGTAAACAAGTTAAAGCTGGGAGACAGAAGTCTAAGGGGATGTTACAACCATTACCCATACCCGAATAGAAATGGGAAAACATCACTATGGACATTGTCACAGGACTTCCTAAAACATCCAAAGGAAATAATGCTATCTGGGTCATAGTTGATCGTCTTACAAATTCTGCACACTTCATTGCTATTAGAGAGGATTTCTCTCTGGATCAGCTTGCCAAGATATATGTAAAGGAAGCAGTAAGATTGCATGGAGTACCACTTTATATTATATCTGATCGGGATCCGAGATTTACCTCGAAGTTCTGGAGAAGTCTTCAGCATACTCTGGAGACAGAGTTGAGTTTCAGCACTGCTTATCATCCTCAGACAGACGGTCAGTCTGAGAGAACAATTCAAACTCTAGAAGATATGTTGAGAGCTTTCTCTATGGATTTCAAAGGTGTTTGGGATCAACACCTACATTTGGTGGAATTTTCTTATAATAATAGCTTTCACTCCAGTATTCAGATGGCTCCTTATGAAGCTCTCTATGGAAAGAAATGCAGAACTCCAACTTGCTGGGATGAAGTTGGGGAAAGAAATCTATTAGGACCCAATCTCGTTGATGAAATGGCAGAAAAGGTCAGATCTATTCAACAACACATAAGAGCAGCTCAGAGTCGACAGAAAAGTTATGCCGACAACCGAAGAAAAGACCTAGAGTTTAAAGTGGGTGATAAAGTGTTCTTATGAATATCTCCCTGGAAGAGGGTCATGAGATTTGGAAAGAAGGGGAAGATGAGCCCTAGATATATCGGTCCTTTCAAAATACTGGATCGTGTTGGGAAGGTAGCTTACCGATTGGCGCTTCCACCGAATCTCTCTCAAGTTCACGATGTGTTCCATGTATCTCTCCTGAGAAAGTACATACCTGATCCTTCACATGTACTCAGCTCAGAAGTCGTACCGCTGGAGCAGGATCTTTCTTATGAAGAACAGCCGATAGAGATTCTGGATCGTAGTGAAAAAGTCCTACGAAACAAGACCACTCGATTGGTGAAAGTTTTATGGAGGAACCACCAATTAGAAGAAGCTACATGGGAGCTTGAGGATATGATGAGGGAGAGGTATCCTCATCTGTTTGTTACAAAGTGACGAATTTTGAGGGAAAATTCATTTTAAGGGGGGTAGAATGTAACACCTGAGACTTTTATGTTATATAAATCATCAAAGTAATCTTTTTCTACACACAAAACTTTCTTGGCTTTCTTTACACGAAATCGCGACCTTCCTCGATAGCTTGCGTCGTACGCAATACCGAGTTTCACTAAACAATGATATGCTATTAAAATATTATTAAAACTAGCCGTTATGAATAGTAATAACCACCTTTCGAAATTTTATAAATTTTATTTTTCAAAATGGACTTCATTTTTGGATTCGGCATATCGAAATTAGCCTAGGGTGAAATTTTAGTATTTTTCTGAAAACTTTCAATTTTTGATGAATAGTGAAACCACTAAGTGGTAGTTAAAAAACTGAATTTTTCATAAAACATAATTTTACTGCTTCTGTGAGTGGAATTTCAAAAATCCGAGAGACACGGTTGATGTCAGTAAGTAAAATGTGGTTCAATGAGATGAAAATAATTTTTGGTGAATAATAACTTTTTACTTTTATTTACCACGGTTAAAAGTAAATAGGGTAATTAAGGGTAAAAATGATACTATTATTACCCTAACACATGTCCTAATTCTATTGGATAAGTTTAATTCGACCAAAAACAAACTTAGGAATAAAATATGACCATTTAGGCCCACTTGGATTAGATTAGGGCATTTATTATTAATTTATTTAAAGAAGGGTTAAAATAGTTAAAATCAAAGTTTAATAAGTAAATAATTTTTAATATAAGGTCATACATAAGATAAATTAGACTATAAATATTCATTAGAAATCTAAAAAAATTTCCGACATAATGATATTTTATTTGTAATTTTTAGACATTAAATAATTTAATTTATTTATGACACAAAGATGATGCAGTAATTATCTTATTAATGAAATATTGACATAATTGATGTTATAAACACAAAAATAAATGTAATTTGAGACTTTTTATGAATTCCACTAATTTAATAGATTAATATGACATGTTAGTATTGATTTAATTAACTTTTTTCGAACTAATCATTCTGTTATGATTTTCACAAAAATAAATTACTAAATAGTGTCAAAATTGACATAAAATAGTTTTTAAAACAAATATTATATTAGTAATTGTTCTTTTATTCATAAAAATCTAAGGATTGGCCAAATGACTTATATAAGGTTATATATATTAATAATAAATAGCTTGGGGTTCGTTTGGCTGATTATAGTAATTTTATTAACCTTATAGTATAAGAACACAAGAAGACACGGTAAAAGTAAAATTATTTAACTTAATGTTAAATCTAAATGATAAGGTTAAAATAGGAACCTAAACTTGTCTAAATTCTATTGGATGAGAGTATTTAGACCCATCCCCACCTTAGCTTCTAAATATATCAATTTTGAGCTATTTAAAACCGAACTTGACTTTAGAATAAAATAATATTTTTGGTTATTCCAAAGGTGCCCCTCTCCTCCCTTATAAAAGGG
This sequence comes from Viscum album, assembly GCA_963277665.1. Classification (NCBI taxonomy): domain Eukaryota; kingdom Viridiplantae; phylum Streptophyta; class Magnoliopsida; order Santalales; family Viscaceae; genus Viscum; species Viscum album. Next base: position 807,535,439 of record OY728155.1, read on the forward strand.
CACCTCCTCCACCTCTTCCTCACATCCCTTTGAGCCTTAAATCTCAGACAACCCCTTCCAATTCCTCCTCTCCACTTCCCTAGAGACATCCTAGAGGTCCTGGTATTCTTCAAAGACCAATTTTAGTGCCCTAAAAGAAGGTCTCAAAGAACCACTTCAAAGAAGAGGTAATGTCTGTTACCGATTCTTTCATCTTTATTTCTTCTTCCACTTCTTCTTATTTAGTTGTTTCATTATTAAGTAATAACATCAGTATAAATAATATACTTATATGTTATTATAAGTATGAAACAACCCTATTTCACCATCTATCCATCCTACGGAAAAAGAAATCACCGCGCGTGCGTACGTACAGAATACCGTCTCCACGCCATGGTGTAATCTATTTTCCACCATCACCTTACTTGGATGGATATAATGGTGTAAATAATGACTATATATGACTATTATAAAGTGATAATGATTCTGAAATAGTATACATACACTCCAATACAATTCCACGATCATAGGAACGATATCATCACTCGTGCGTACGTATGGAATACCGTCTCCACGATGTGATGCGACTCATTCTACATGATCTTCATTTCATAATGATTATATAAATGAATTGAATGAATGAATATGATATATATTACACTAATACCATTCTGGAAATGAGGTATCTATAACCTAAAGAGAATAATAAGAATTTATTTGACAAAACACGCATAAGAACAAAAAGTTATAAACACCCGAATAACAAGTAGCAATGAAATATTACTACTAAGAAGCTAAGAATATGACCATATATGATATCATAAAAATAAGTATGATTCTAGAATAATTCAATAACATTATTTAAATCATTATACAAGAGGTTCGGACACTTACGAATCAAAACGGACCTAAGGTAAGGGAAATATCACAATCTCATTTTTATCCGAGATTGTTTATACTTTGGTATTTACTGTGGTGTATTTTATCATCCAAATACATGTTTCCTCAATATTTAATATTATTTCCATCCACCTACAATTTTTTAAATCCAATTTTACCCTTCGGTGAGTTTTTATTAAAGTATATGAAAGGAATCTTTTGTCATTTTTCGTACGAGGTACTTTTTGACTTTTCCGACAAAAGTACGAGAAGAATGTTTTTTTAACTTATACAGAATGAATGGATTTTTAAAAAAAAAATTCCAAGAAGCTTCCTTTACAAGTTTTCAAGTTTATTTTTAATCAACTTCTTTTAGTTAAAATTGTAAGGCATGTTAAGAAAGGAAAATGTTTTTGAAGTAGAAAGGATATTTTCCTCAAGAATGAAGTGCAAGTATTTTATCAAAATTATTTTCCATCTAAGATAATATAGGATTCTGTTTCTATCCCTATTATTACATTGCTTTGATTATTTTGTGATGGAATTATTTTTATGAATTCCTTTATCTTATATGAATTGTTTTATGATGTCATGTTGTTTAAGAATCCCATTTTTATTACATGGGTTATGCAATAATGTATGATTTATGATTTTGTGGCACACATAAGAATGGTATCATTATCAGATGGGTGGGACCTATATATCCCTCCAATGAATTGGGTAAAGATTTTATATCTCATGAGATAGACATGGCTAGAACGGTAGGTTATACCGGTTCAGTGAAATAGGACTGAAACGAGGAGTGAACTCGGTTCAGAAATGAACTTTGTCCACTAAGATAGTCTTGGCAATGAGTCTTGACTAATAAGAAATTATTCTCTATGATTATGTGTGTATTCCACAAAGTTTCATGTTTTAAGTTGTGATTATTGGGATTACATTTCACTACTATGGTTTATCCCATGTTATGAAATTATGCTCTCTTTTGCAGGTTACGATTTCCAAAAGTTATGTTCTTATGAATATGATGTGATTGATATTTCTTTTGTTTACCCTTACTGAGCATTTGAGCTCACCCTTTTGTATGTTTTATTTCCCCAGGTTAGGAAGAAGGTTTTTAAGTAGAATATGCCAAAAAGGGACTCTAGATATGATGAAATAAATGGGAGGAAAAGTAGATGCTTTATGATCCAGTTGTTTATGCTTTCCAGTTTCTAAAGAAACTATACCTATACGGTCCTTTCGTGGTTTTGTTATATGTTGTAATAAGTGTGCTTCAATTTTGAAGTAATAACAATGTATGTAAAGTATGGGTCGTTATACCCAGACCCCCAGTGGAGTGGTGGGGATATTTTCTTTTCACTGTTTCTTGTTTTCTCTATTGTGGTTGAGGTTCTATAGGGGTTTTGGTTTAACTCAAGGTAGTCGAGAGTTTCTTTGGGTCTTTGGGAACTCCATTTTTTTTGGATGGAATGTTGTCCAGGTTTTATTTTAAGGGTCATGTTCAGGCTAAATAGGGGTGATTTCTACCTTATCTTTGCAAGTTGGGGTTACAGTGAGTGAACTGTGACAAATGAAAATATTTTTTTTCAATGTTCTCATGAAGGGTTCCCCATCCGGTGTAGAAGGTGAACCAGAGGAATATGTTATTGGCACGATCCTTTCATCAGTTTATGTTTCTCGTTCCTAATACCACACACTCATTTGTTTCCAATGTGGTAAATTTGGGCACTAGAAGTCATTCATTGTAATCTTCTGAAGTCTTTTCAATGGTGTTGTTGTTTGGGTCACCTGGGGAAGTCTGTAAGCAGTCTTTCCAGAAGATGAAGCCTTGATTGCAGATTGTTAGTTCCTAGCTGCAGTGCCATAGATTCTTCAATACATCAAAGCTCCATCCATTGGTATCATAGTGAATCTTTTCACGTAGTCATGTGGTTTCCAGGTGTTAGGTATACGCATCCAACCTATCATATCCAATTTTAGGGAAGATACCAGATAAGTTTTCACTTCATGTGGTGGTTTATTTTGGGGGGACTTGTTTTAGAGGTCTCAGTGGCCTCTTTTATAAGATTTAAATGGTTGTGTGGTGTTAATGTAAACTTCAAATGGTTGGTCTTTCTTTGGATAAATTCCATATTATAGGTGATGCTTGTTTGGATATGTATATGGTTTATGGATCTTATGAATCATGGTTTGTCTAGGCATTCATCTGATGTCTATTTTTTTTGGATTCCCCTTAGACTGGGGGTTTCTAGATGGTCGGTGTTGATGTTTCTCCCTATGTTTGGGGCTGACCTATGTCGGTGGGTTCATGATGGGAAATTAAATCCACATTTTTTAAACCGAATTGGGAGTTACCATGTGGGTTCCATTTTACTACTCAGTTTCTAATATGGTGTGGAGACCCACTATGGGTCTTGCCAATGTCTTCCCTCAAGCTAGTTGGGTGTGATTTAGGAAGTTAAGGGGTCACACCAGTGTCAGGGTTCTTGATTGGTTTTTTGATTTTTTTTTGATTTGAGAATGTCAGTATTCAAATAGAGTCTGAATATTGTGGGGAAACCAACATAGTAAAAATTTGAAATGAATTTAGTCTCCAAGGTGTTCTTGTTGGGGAAACTCTTCACCTATGATCCACCAAACCCCAATCAATGTAGATGGTTATATTAGACAATAGTTTATATGGAGAATGTTCATTGGAGATATTAAGAAGACTCTAGTGATTTCTAATTTAGGTTTTGGGGTGTTTGAGGTTGTGTTTGTGTTTGGAAATGTGAGTCATGTGTCGTTGGTTCTTTTATTTGGTAGTCTGGGTCCCAAGGTTTCAGGTCTTGGGTGGAAAGTGATTGTTCAATCCTTAAGTGGTAGGGGTTTCATTTTAAGAATCATTATGTCCTTATTTCTAGATTTAAATAGAAAATTCTTTTGTAACTTTCTGGGGGCAGAAAATTTCATGGTGGGGATAATTTTCATGCCTCGAACTGGTGTATTGTATTTTATTTTTTCTTTATAACATTTTTGGGATATTATTATTATTATTAATTATATTTATATTATTAGTTTTTAGAAGACCTAAATGGGTCTCCTCACTACTCACCTGATCCCCACCCCCACCCCCTTCCTCTTGGCCACGTGGAGCACCTTCTCTTGAGATCCCCTCTCTGTGGCACACCTTCTATGTGGCATCCTCACTCATCTCCCCTAAAACATGAATGGCGCGACCCCTAGTCAATACCCTATAGCATGTGATCCCCTCCTCCCTCTCCTCTCCATTTTTGACGCCCTCCCCACTCTCGACTCCTACTTCTTCCAATGTTTCCCCTGGTTCTTTAGGGTTTTTGGTCGGAAGCCCCATGGTAAGACCTCATATTCTCTCTTTGTAAAGACCCGTAAAATTCAAGGGAAATTTTTTCTTAATTTTCTTTAGAATTTTACAAGAGCGCGGTTTCAGACGGCACCTGATTCTGAGGCCCGGAGTGCCCGTAATTAATTTCCGAAGTTTGGCTCGGGTACGTTCAGTGAACGAATGACCGAGAATTCCTAACTTTTGATCCGGTGCTCGGAATTGAAATCTGAGGGCACCGATGAACTCGCAGCGCCAATATTCGCTTAGAGAGACCTTTTCGGGAGTTGCGTTTGTTGCGGGTTGAAAGTTAATTTTTTAGGGGTTTTTAGTTTGAGTTAAATAAAATTTGTATAGAACAAATTTTATTTTAACTTCTTAAAACCTACCAAAGGGAGTTGGGAGTGGGACCCACATCCACTTAACCTCCCTTGGGAGGATTAAGTGAGGTGGGGTCCACACGAACCCCAACTCCTCAAATTCTCTCAAAACCTCCCCTTTAACTCAATTCATTTAATGTTGACAACTTGGGTTACTTAATTAATTGGGAGTTAAACCTTTTTGAATTTCAAACTTTTGAAATTCTTGTGTGTTTTGTAATAATAAAATAAGATGTTATCTTATTTTATTATGGGTTGTTTGTTTGTCTCCTGGAGAACTTTTGAGAGCTTCTTCTTCATCTTCAAGCTCTGACGAAGAACGAAGAACGCCCAAACTCCGACGAAGAACGACGCCTCTCTTCTTCGTCCTCGGTGTCAACAAGAGGGAACGCCGCTTCCTCCTCGGACCTTCTTCGTCGGCATACGAAGATTCGCCAACGACGTATCTCTTCGGGCATAACTCTTCGTCAACGGATTTGACGAACGACGACCGCGACGCCCGACCTCCGCGACGTCGTCTTCCGCGGAACGTAGACGAATCTTCGAATCTTAAACCCGAGGTAGGGGTTGTTGTTTCATTATTTATTTATTCCATTTCTTGAACATGGATCTCGCATGTCTAACTTGAGGCTTGAATGTTTAAGTTGAGTTTTTATTTAACGTGAGGGGGGGGGGGGCGGACCGCATGAACACGGCCGAACCCCCCTCCATCGTTCATGTTGATTATTTCTTGCGTGAGGAAGCAAGTGGCGTGGTGACGTCGCACCACGCGGTTGATCGTACAAATATTTTACGCGGCACCGTCGCGCCACACCGAGGTAGAAACTTCAAGAACGCGACGCCGTCGCGCCGCGTTGAAAAGAATCAAAGCACGGCGAAGGGGCGCGGTGCCGTCGCACCGCGCCGGATGACGAACGCCGCGGCCGGTTCCGGGCCGCGGCGGGACGAGGAGACCGCGGCCGGTTCCGGGCCGCGGCGGAAGAGAAGACCGGCGGCCGGGCCGCCGGCGTCGGAAGCCGAAGGGGGACCGGAATTTCCGGTCCCGTTAGAGAAAACCGGCCGGCCAGCTGGCCGGCCGGATACCATTAAAACCGGGGAATTTAATTCCCCGGCCACCTCATAAAAACCCCCCTCTTTATGAGGGGGGGCGGTTCTTTGAAGGAGGGGGGCAGCCGGCCCCCTCGGTTCCGCACCAGCAGGCCCCCACGTGGGGGGGGGGGCTTCTTTAAAAAAAAAAAGGGCGCGGCCCTTTGAGCCGCGCCGCCCCTCAAAAACCGCGGGGCTTAGCCCCCGCGTGCGCGCGGCCTCCCCGCAGGCGACAGCCGCCGCGGTTCCCCGCGGCTCCCCGCGCCGCCGCGCCGCCGCGCCGCCGCCCGCCGCCGCCGCCCGCCGCCGCCCCAGGGGGGGGGTCGGGCCGGGTCGGTCCGGACCCGGACCCCCCCGTTTCGAACCAGATTCGGTTTTTGGCCCATAACTTGAGCCTCGGACCTCTGATCGACGAACCGTCAGCGGCAACGTGATCCTTGGATCGAGACGGTCGTTTCGGTATATCGCACTCAAGGTTTCGGATTACTTTGAGTTCGGCCGGGTTGGTTCGTTCACGTAACCAACCGGGCCTTCGGAGCGGAAACGCTCATATCTTGAGCTACGGACGTCCGATTGACGCGCCGTCAGTCGCGTTGTGTTCCTCTTAGTGAGAAGAATCTTTTGGCATACTCCGCCCGAGGTTTGGATGCAGGTGGAGTACGGTCGGGTTGGTTTTGCCTTAAAAACCAACCGGGTCCCGGAGACGAAAATGCCAATAACTCTCAGACCGGGCGTCCGATCGACGCGCCGTCTGTTGCGTTGAGTTCCTGTTGACGATACGGAACTTTTGGATACATCAACTCTAGTCTTCGTGACAGTTTATGTATCAGCCTCTCGGCTCGTGGAGCGGACCCTCCGAACGAGCTTGCTATGTGCGGGAACCCTAGTGCTGGCTGCGACTGTTCTACTGCTACGACTGCTACTGTAACTGCGACGACGACAGTACAGAGATCCTGTGTGGATTCGACGACGACAGTACAGAGATCCTGTGTGGATTCGACGACGACGACTTCAGCACTCAGCGATCCTACGTGGATCAGTGCTACAGGTCCTGTGTGGGCCCGATCCTGTGTGGGTCCTTGCGCTCAGCGGTTCTGTGTGAGCCAGCGCCTACAGGTTCTGTGTGAGCCCGATCCTGTGTGGGTCTTTGCGGGGGTTAGTTACCTATCGATCCTTCGTGGGTCCGACGACTTAGATGGATCAGTGATCATCTTTATCGTCCTTGAAGAAGTATACCTGTGTGAGCTGAATCCTATTGCTTTCCTGTGAGGATTGTGTTGTGCAATCCTTCGTGGATTATGTTTTGCTTTCCTATGTGGAATACGTATACTTTCCTGCATGGACTGAGTTGTACTTGGGCTCGGAGGTTGGAGCGTATTTTAATTGATGACTTAGGTATATGTATGGGCATATACCTAAGCAGTGTCGGTTGTTACTTCATGTTTGTACTTTTCTTCGTGGTTTATCCTTTGTGGATTTGAGAGACCTTCAGGGGTCTCGGGGTCCCTACTGAGTAGCTTATACTCACCCCTGCACGGGCTTCGCCCGCACTACGTTGTGTTGGTTGCAGACGACGGACAGCGTTGACCTTAGCTGAGGCTTGTAGAGCGGGACGGTACCCGGAGGAGGACCACTGGGCGGGACGTGCACGGAGCGGACGGCGGAACCCGTGGAGCAGAGAAGCTATCTGTACCCACCCTTCAGGTGGGATTTCCAGTGGACAGCTCGGAGTAGCGACTTTTACTTTTCAATTGCTGTTTTCCCTTTCGAGTTGTACTTTACTTTCAGTTTGGGTTTGTATACTGGCCCATTTACTTTTCCGCACTTTCAGTAGTACTCTGCTTTTGTTTAGTGTTTTCTTTCTGCTTGCTTACTCTGTGGTGTTTGTATTACTTTTCAAAGGCAATGCCTTCCCTTTTTACCGGGATTTACGCCTTGGTGCTAGTCGCCAGCCCCTGGCCTATGGAAGGCGGGCTTGGGGTAGTCACGGCACGGACCCCGAGGGCGGGTCGTGAGAAATTGGTATCAGAGGAGTTCGGTTCTACCGCCAACTCTGATCTTTTTTATGTGAAGCAATAATGTTTAGCGTATTGAGTGTGGATATCAGTCCAGGGAGTCCAGTGTTGGTGCGGCGGCCGACGTATCCGTACACCAGGACCCTGACTTCTGATTTCCGACTTAATGCACGCAAACATTGATTGCGTGTGTGTTTCAAATTTTTCTTTGGGATTACTTATATCAGCTCACCAGGTATACTGTTCTGACCGTGGCGCACCTGTTTCCCTTTCAGGATGGCCCCACGACGGCAGCCAGCTAGGGTTCCGAGAGTCGAGCGAGACGACAGCCCACCGAGCGACGAGGCCTTGGTGCAGGACCCTTTTCCAGTAGTGGCACCGGCGGTAGCTTTACCCGCCGAGCCCCCGATGCTTCCAGCAGCAGCCGCTGACGATGCACGTCGCCTCAGTGCACTGCATGAGTTTCAGCGCCAGCGACCACCCAGGTTTCGCGGGGAGATGGATCCCCAGGCAGCAGAGGACTGGCTGGAGGCAGTGGTTCGAGTGTTTAGGCTAGTGAGGACACCAGCAGACCTCATGGTGATCCTCGCTGCGAGCCTACTACACGCAGCAGCAGGACGATGGTGGATCCTGATGCTCCAGGTGCACGATGAGGCATCCCTACTTTGGACGGACTTTGAGAGCCTCTTCCGCTCGGAGTTCGTCCCAGCCACCCTTCGTGCGGTGCGTATCCAGGAGCTTCTACAGCTGCGGCAGGGCAGCATGACGGTCGCTCAGTACTCAGCGAGATTTACCGATCTCTCGCGCTACTCGACCGACATGGTACGGGACCCATTCTTCCGGGCCCGGACCTTCGAGCAGGGTTTGAGACACGAGATCAGGGCATCGCTGATCTCCCTCAGCATACCAACTCAGACAGGAGTACTGGAGCGGGCCCTTCTGATCGAGAGCTTCCTTGCTGAGTCTACACCAGCACAGAGACCCACCGCAGGGCGGCACGTGGCAGAGTCATCTGCAGCGGGCAGTCGACGGATGACTCAGGGGTCCAGACAGACCAGACCTTCGGGCCGACGACCTCAGGGCACTAGCTCAGCAGTGCGGGGCACACAGCGCGGAGCCAGTCTTCTGAGAGGCAGACAGTGCTACTCGTGCGGCGGGCAGGGCCACATGGCTCGTGACTGCCCGACCCGCCGTGCCGAGGAGCAGCAGACAGTTGATGGACCACCGAGGCAGAGGCAGAGGATCGACCGTGGCGGTCCGCAGGGAGGAGGCGGACGAGGCAGAGGAGCTGGACGAGCAGCTGGTGGTGGCCGACGCTTTGAGGCTCTACCACCACCACCACCAGGAGGTCCACCCCGACCACAGGGAGCTGGCGGGCAGCGACAGGCACAGCTCCAGGCAGCAGAGGCCTACGACCACGGCGCACCCGAGATGATTCGAGGTACTATCTGTGTCTATTCCACCCTTGCTGCAGTTCTTATAGACACAGGAGCGAGTCACTCTTTCATAGCCGCTGCCCTTGTTCGGAGCTCGGAGATTCCGACAGAGCCGTTGGCTCGATCCTTACGGCTAGAGACTCCTACGGGAGCAGACTCGACGATTACGCACTGGTGCCGGCAGTGTGAGCTTACTCTAGGAGGTGAGAGCTTCGGCTGGGATCTTCTTGTATCAGCGTCGAGGCCTTACGACGTCATCTTGGGCATGGATTGGCTGTCTACGGTCCATGCACAGATTGACTGTTTTAGGCGCAAGGTGCGTTGTGTACGTACCGACGGGAGCAGGTTCACCTTCACCGGCGAGAAGGGAGCCTTAGCAGCACGGGATGGACTTCCGCGGAGGAGAGGACAGCCCATCACTCATCAGTTGGCTAGCCTTATCCTTGGAGCAGTTGACGTGCGGAGTCCTGGTTTTCCTGCAGTGGTGGATCAGTTTGCGGACGTTTTTCCTGACGACGTTCCAGGGCTACCTCCTCGCAGAGAGGTAGACTTTTATATTGACTTGTACCCCGGGACAGCCCCGATATCAACTCCAGCATATCGGATGGCCCCCGCCGAGCTTCGAGAGCTACGGGTACAGTTGGAGGACTTGCAGGGCAAGGGGTTCATCCGACCCAGTGTTTCACCCTGGGCTTCCCCGATTTTGTTCGCCAAGAAGGCGGACAGGAGCTTGCGACTTTGTGTTGACTATCGTCGCCTGAACCAGGTGACAGTGAGGAACAAGTATCCGCTACCGAGGATTGATGACCTCTTTGATCAGCTCAAGGGAGCACGGTGGTTCTCGAAGATAGACCTCAGGTCAGGCTATCATCAGCTCAGAGTCAGAGACGAGGATGTGCAGAAGACGGCCTTCAGATGTCGGTATGGTCACTATGAGTTCTTGGTTATGCCTTTCGGTGTAACCAATGCTCCAGCAGTGTTCATGGCTCTCATGAACAGGATCTTTCAGCCATACCTCGATCGATTTGTCGTGGTCTTCATCGACGACATTCTGATTTACTCTACGACAGAGGAGGAGCACGCCTATCACTTGCGAGTTGTTCTTGACACACTCTGAGATCACCAGCTTTATGGTAAGCTCTCGAAGTACCAGTTCTGGATACGTGAGGTCCACTTTTTGTGACACGTTATCTCTGAGGCGGGAGTTGCAGTGGATCCCGCGAAGATTGAGGCTGTGTTAGCTTGGGAGCCACCCAGGAGCGTGACTGAGGTTCGGAGTTTCTTGGGACTAGCTGGATACTATCGGAGATTTGTGCCGAACTTCTCCAGAGTTGCGGCATCACTCACAGCTTTGACGAAGAAGGGGAAACCCTTCGTGTGGTCAGACAGATGTCAGCAGAGCTTCCAGGAGCTGAGACAGAGATTGACTAGCGCACCTATCTTGAGGTTGCCTGAGGAGGGAGTAGGGTACGTAGTCTACTGCGATGCATCAGGGACCGGACTCGGATGTGTTCTGATGCAGGAGCGGGCAGTGATCGCCTATGGATCACGACAGTTGAGGCCGCATGAGCAGAACTACGCTACCCATGACCTGGAGTTAGCAGCAGTGGTCTTCGCTCTGAAGACATGGCGACACTATCTGATGGGCGAGCGCTTTACAGTCTTTTCCGATCATCAGAGTCTCAGGTATATCTTCTCGCAGAAGGACCTGAACCTGAGACAGCGTCGATGGCTCGAGTTCCTCCCAGACTATGACTTTGAGATAGTCTATACTCCTGGGAAGGGGAACGTAGTAGCCGATGCCCTCAGCAGGAGGACGGGCATTCAGCTACTTGAGGAGGCGACAGAGCAGCTAGCCTCTTTGCAGATATCCTTCGTAGATAGAGATGGAGCAGCCTTTCTTCAGTCTCTCACAGTCACTCCTCCACTACTGCAGCGAGTCAGGGAGGCACAGCATGGGGACGCTGACTGTGAGACACGGCGTGCACAGATATCCTCGGGACAGGCACCTGATGGTTTCTTCCTTGGAGCAGAGCACGACATCCTTTTCAGAGGACGTACCATGGTACCAGTAGCTTTGCGAGAGGAAGTGCTGAGAGAGTTTCACACTTCTCCTTTGGCGGTACATCCTGGAGTGGCGAAGATGTACCAGGACCTCAGACGACAGCACTGGTGGCCGGGCATGAAGAAGGCTGTAGCAGAGTTCGTTTCTCGATGCCTCACCTGTCAGCAGGTGAAGGCAGAGCATCAGGTACCAGCAGGCTTGGTACAGCCCTTGGAGGTTCCGGAGTGGAAGTGGGACGGCATATCTATGGACTTCGTGACTGGACTTCCACGCACTTCCAGAGTTCACGACTCCATCTGGGTGATAGTTGACCGACTCACCAAGTCGGCACACTTCTTACCCATCAGAGAGTAGGGCTCAGTGGAGAGCTTGGGACGTCTCTACGTTCAGGAGATTGTGCGGCTCCACGGCGTGCCATCATCTATCGTCTCCGATCGAGATGCCCGCTTTACTTCCCGGCTTTGGAAGGGGTTACAGGAGGCGTTCGGGACGCAGCTACGTCTTAGCACAGCTTTTCACCCTCAGACGGATGGTCAGACGGAGAGGACCATTCAGACTCTCGAGGACATGCTCCGCGCATGTGTCCTCGACTTTGGTCGTAGCTGGGAGGACCACCTACCCTTGGTGGAGTTCGCGTACAACAACAGCTACCACTCCACCATCGGGATGGCACCGTACGAGGCGTTGTACGGCCGACCATGTAGATATCCTTTGTGCTGGACAGACCCTGGGGAGTCAGCACTGGTGGGACCGGAGATGGTCCAGGCCACGACAGAGAAGGTCCAGGTCATCTAGGAGCGGATGAGGACAGCTCAGAGCCGGCAGAAGTCATACGCTGACAGAAGGCGGAGGCCACTGGAGTTCGAGGATGGCGACCACGTCTTCTTGCGGGTCTCACCTCGACGTGGTATTCGGAGATTTGGCCGAGGCGGCAAGTTATCTCCGCGCTTCATCAGACCTTTCCAGATTCTCAGCAGGATTGGCGAGGTGGCTTATCGCCTGGCTCTACCACCTCAGTTGCATCGGGTGCACGACGTCTTCCACGTATCCCAGCTGAGGAGATACGTGCACGATCCGACGCACATCATTGACCATGGGGAGCTTGACGTTGACGATGGGGCGACCTTTACGGAGGTCCCGGTGGAGATAGAGGATCGACAGGAGCGGGTCCTGCGTGGGCGATCGATTCCTCTTGTGCGCATCAGATGGCAGCACGGGAATCTCTAGGAGAGCACATGGGAGCGGGAGGCTCAGATGCGTGCTCAATACCCTCATTTGTTTCCCTAGTTTTTGATGTATCTTTACGGGGACGTAAATCCCTGAGGTGGGAGTAATGTAAAGACCCGTAAAATTCAAGGGAAATTTTTTCTTAATTTTCTTTAGAATTTTACAAGAGCGCGGTTTCAGACGGCACCTGATTCCGAGGCCCGGAGTGCCCGGAATTAATTTCCGAATTTTGGCTCGGGTACGTTCAGTGAACAAACGAGCGAGAATTCCTAACTTTTGATCCGATGCTCGGAATTGAAATCCGAGGGCACCGATGAACTTGCAGCGCCAATATTCGCTTAAAGAGACCTTTTCGGGAGTTGCGTTTGTTGCGGGTTGAAAGTTAATTTTTTAGGGGTTTTTAGTTTGAGTTAAATAAAATTTGTATAGAACAAATTTTATTTTAACTTCTTAAAACCTACCAAAGGGAGTTGGGAGTGGGACCCACATCCACTTAACCTCCCTTGGGAGGATTAAGTGAGGTGGGGTCCACACGAACCCCAACTCCTCAAATTCTCTCAAAACCTCCCCTTTAACTCAATTCATTTAATGTTGACAACTTGGGTTACTTAATTAATTGGGAGTTAAACCTTTTTGAATTTCAAACTTTTGAAATTCTTGTGTGTTTTGTAATAATAAAATAAGATGTTATCTTATTTTATTATGGGTTGTTTGTTTGTCTCCTGGAGAACTTTTGAGAGCTTCTTCTTCATCTTCAAGCTCTGACGAAGAACGAAGAATGCCCAAACTCCGACGAAGAACGACGCCTCTCTTCTTCGTCCTCGGTGTCAACAAGAGGGAACGCCGCTTCCTCCTCGGACCTTCTTCGTCGGCATACGAAGATTCGCCAACGACGTATCTCTTCGGGCATAACTCTTCGTCAACGGATTTGACGAACGACGACCGCGACGCCCAACCTCCGCGACGCCGTCTTCCGCGGAACGTAGACGAATCTTCGAATCTTAAACCCGAGGTAGGGGTTGTTGTTTCATTATTTATTTATTCCATTTCTTGAACATGGATCTCGCATGTCTAACTTGAGGCTTGAATGTTTAAGTTGAGTTTTTATTTAACGTGAGGGGGGGGGGGGGGGGCGGACCGCATGAACACAGCCGAACCCCCCTCCATCGTTCATGTTGATTATTTCTTGCGTGAGGAAGCAAGTGGCGTGGTGCCGTCGCACCACGCGGTTGATCGTACAAATATTTTACGCGGCACCGTCGCGCCACACCGAGGTAGAAACTTCAAGAACGCGACGCCGTCGCGCCGCGTTGAAAAGAATCAAAGCACGGCGAAGGGGCGCGGTGCCGTCGCACCGCGCCGGATGACGAACGTCGCGGCCGGTTCCGGGCCGCGGCGGGACGAGGAGACCGCGGCCGGTTCCGGGCCGCGGCGGAAGAGAAGACCGGCGGCCGGGCCGCCGGCGTCGGAAGCCGAAGGGGGACCGGAATTTCCGGTCCCGTTAGAGAAAACCGGCCGGCCGGATACCATTAAAACCGGGGAATTTAATTCCCCGGCCACCTCATAAAAACCCCCCTCTTTATGAGGGGGGCGGTTCTTTGAAGGAGGGGGGCAGCCGGCCCCCTCGGTTCCGCACCAGCAGGCCCCCACGTGGGGGGGGGGGGGGGGGCTTCTTTAAAAAAAAAAGGGCGCGGCCCTTTGAGCCGCGCCGCCCCTCAAAAACCGCGGGGCTTAGCCCCCGCGTGCGCGCGGCCTCCCCGCAGGCGACAGCCGCCGCGGTTCCCCGCGGCTCCCCGCGCCGCCGCGCCGCCGCGCCGCCGCCCGCCGCCGCCGCCCGCCGCCGCCGCCGGCCGCCGCGCCGCCCCAGGGGGGGTCGGGCCGGGTCGGTCCGGACCCGGACCCCCCCGTTTCGAACCAGATTCGGTTTTTGGCCCATAACTTGAGCCTCGGACCTCTGATCGACGAACCGTCAGCGGCAACGTGATCCTTGGATCGAGACGGTCGTTTGGGTATATCGCACTCAAGGTTTCGGATTACTTTGAGTTCAGCCGGGTTGGTTAGTTCACGTAACCAACCGGGCCTTCGGAGCGGAAACGCTCATATCTTGAGCTACGGACGTCCGATTGACGCGCCGTCAGTCGCGTTGTGTTCCTCTTAGTGAGACGAATCTTTTGGCATACTCCGCCCGAGGTTTGGATGCAGGTGGAGTACGGTCGGGTTGGTTTTGCCTTAAAAACCAACCGGGCCCCGGAGACGAAAATGCCAATAACTCTCAGACCGGGCGTCCGATCGACGCGCCGTCTGTTACGTTGAGTTCCTGTTGACGATACGGAACTTTTGGATACATCAACTCTAGTCTTCGTGACAGTTGATGTATCAGCCTCTCGGCTCGTGGAGCGGACCCTCCGAACGAGCTTGCTATGTGCGGGAACCATAGTGCTGGCTGCGACTGTTCTACTGCTACGACTGCTACTGTAACTGCGACGACGACAGTACAGAGATCCTGTGTGGATTCGACGACGACAGTACAGAGATCCTGTGTGGATTCGACGACGACGACTTCAGCACTCAGCAATCCTACGTGGATCAGTGCTACAGGTCCTGTGTGGGCCCGATCCTGTGTGGGTCCTTGCGCTCAGCGGTTCTGTGTGAGCCAGCGCCTACAAGTTCTGTGTGAGCCCGATCCTGTGTGGGTCTTTGCGGGGGTTAGTTACCTATCGATCCTTCGTGGGTCCGACGACTTAGATGGATCAGTGATCATCTTTATCGTCCTTGAAGAAGTATACCTGTGTGAGCTGAATCCTATTGCTTTCCTGTGAGGATTGTGTTGTGCAATCCTTCGTGGATTATGTTTTTCTTTCCTATGTGGAATACGTATACTTTCCTGCATGGACTGAGTTGTACTTGGGCTCGGAGGTTGGAGCGTATTTTAATTGATGACTTAGGTATATGTATGGGCATATACCTAAGCAGTGTCGGTTGTTACTTCATGTTTGTACTTTTCTTCGTGGTTTATCCTTTGTGGATTTGAGAGACCTTCAGGGGTCTCGGGGTCCCTACTGAGTAGCTTATACTCACCCCTGCACGGGCTTCGCCCGCACTACGTTGTGTTGGTTGCAGACGACGGACAGCGTTGACCTTAGCTGAGGCTTGTAGAGCGGGACGGTACCCGGAGGAGGACCACTGGGCGGGACGTGCACGGAGCGGACGGCGGAACCCGTGGAGCAGAGGAGCTATCTGTACCCACCCTTCAGGTGGGATTTCCAGTGGACAGCTCGGAGTAGCGACTTTTACTTTTCAGTTGTTGTTTTCCCTTTCGAGTTGTACTTTACTTTCAGTTTGGGTTTGTATACTGGCCCATTTACTTTTCCGCACTTTCAGTAGTACTCTGATTTTGTTTAGTGTTTTCTTTCCGCTTGCATACTCTGTGGTGTTTGTATTACTTTTCAAAGGCAATGCCTTCCCTTTTTACCAGGATTTACGCCTTGGTGCTAGTCGCCAGCCCCTGGCCTATGGAAGGCGGGCTTGGGGTAGTCACGGCACGGACCCCGAGGGCGGGTCGTGACACTCTTCCTCCCTATTTGGTTTGGTTTTCTTCTCATCGTCGCCCATCCTAGGTTCGATCGAACCCTAGGGTTCCATAGTTTCTGATTTTTTATGTGTTTTTGTGTCTCTTCCTTTGATAGGGGGTGATATTGATCTCTCGAGACCTGTCCATGTGCATTTCGAAAACCACCATCAAAGGAGAAGTGGTTCTCATTGGTTTGGTCCTCCTGTTAACGATTTTGGGTAATATTTTCCTCCATTATTCTTTTCACTTAGTTTATATATAGGGATTTTGTGATTTATGAGTCTCTAGTATTTATTTTAAGGTTTGTTTGATGGTGTCATGTTGTTTTGGTTTGTTTCAATCCGTAGGTCGATGGTCGAGGTGAGGTTTCTCTCACTACCTTGTTTAATTTGGTTTTATTTGGAGTCTTGGGTAATTTTTTGTCTCTCTTTCAATCATTGTAGTGTTTCATGGTCATTGTGGTGTGGTTTAGAGTCATTGGAAGCAAAGATCTATATGTATATATATGGTTAGGCATGTATATATATATATTCTCCTTGGGCATGTTCCCTTCATTCTCATTTCTGCTTCTCCTCCTAGGGTTTTTGTGGCCCTCCTCGATAAAAATGGACTTATCTCTATTCTCCTTGCTTCTTCAGTATTCCTCCTCTTTGATTTTCTTATTCCTTTCTTATTTCTCCTCTTCCTAGCGGTTCTTTCTTCCTCATGTTTTCTTCTTCTCCTCACTAATGCTCTTTGTTGTGGGTTTTCTTCCATGACCCTTTTTTCTTCCCATTGAAGGATGATTATTGTGGAATCCCTATCCCTCTAAAACCCTTCTCTTTCCTCACATTATTCTATGCCTCTCATTGTCGGATCTGGATTGGTGAAAAAAAAGAGGGTTTGGGTTATGTGGTCCAGTGGTTGATCGGTTTTCAGTGCTCCTGGAGTTGGATTTCTCTTGTTCTGTTAGCTACTGGTTTTCCTCTTCAATGATGATGCCTATTCTCAAAGCTCTCGGCCACTAAATACCCTTATATGGACTTTCATTCCTCTAAACCTCTCCCAGATGGATCTGGATTAGTGGAACTATGTGGTTTTTGGGATGTAGTTCAGCGACCGTTGGTTCTCCATGTGTGACATGTGTCAGTGTTCTCTTATAAATGTGTTTACTAGTTTGTTCGATCTTCTTGATGCTTCTTTCTCATAGCATCGAATAGGGTTTGTTTTGTTTTTGTATGAGAGCTTTATCCATTTTAAACTTTCCTAGTGAAGATTTTAATTTGTGTATCTGGATTCAGTTATTTTTGTTCTGGTGTGGTTTAGAACATCGAAGTTGATGGTGGAGATCAGGGTGAAGTGATGATGGTGTGGGTTTTTTTATGATGGATGTTATGGTGGGATGATCTTCAGTGGGATTTTCTCTGGTCATCGTCTCATGTGGTGATTGACGGTGATGTTTCCAACTCTGGTGTACCAGGTTGTAATGGCGGGCAGAGATGTGACTGACTGTCACGGGTGGCTCGTGGATCGAGGCCCTTCAGGTTGGGTGTCTATTTTAGTGTTTGAATTTTTACTCTGATATTTTCCTACTGAAATGTGTGGTTTGGTTTTGGTTTTTTGAATTCTGAAGTTATGATCACTTAGCCCACTAGACTGTGGTATTTGGAAATTGTGAGGGTTCCCACTTTATCCCTGAAAGTGGTTTTATAAAAATAAAAAAAAAAAATTTGGAGTGTATGCATGTAGGTGAAGCGATCTTGGACTGACATTGTCTAAAGCTATGTCTCTTGAGGTAGATTCCCTATTACTGAGTTTTTAATTTGAAGTCCTTGATTTCTTGAACTTTTTAAATATATATTTTTCTTGTCATTGTGGTATATATATATCTGTGTGTGTGTGTTAGGTAGAATTGTTTTTCCACTTGTATTTCATTTATTAATTACCTGTATGATTTTTATAATATTGGTAATGTGTTTTATTTAAATTTAAGGTGTTTACGGGTTCTTAATAATTTTTTAAGGTGCGTTGAACTTTTATGCAGAGTTTTTATGGTTCCTAGTATTCTTTGGCGTAGTGTATTGGACTGTTCTGAGTGGTTTAGAGTCACTAGGTCTAAGGCGACTCACCTGCATGTTCATAGGTAAGTATATATATGTGGGATCCCCCATTACATGTATAATCATCCATGGAAGTGAATATACATGTATGGGTATAGGTGTGCCTATGTATATATATATAATGAATATGTAGGTGAGTGGAAACTAGTATATGCATATAAGTATATATGTAAGGATAGAATTTCACTTCTTTACAACCATAAATAGGTGTGCATAGGGGATATATGTCCTTATATGTATGTGAAGGTGCATACGCTCAGTGGGGGAGTAGCATCTTTTAGTTAGAAAGTGCCAAGGGCTGAATTTTCAGTTCGGTTATACCCTGAGGTAGGTCTCCTATTACAATTCCTTTAATTTTAATCTCATGATTTTGTGCTTTTTTTAAAAACATGTTTTATATTTATGAAATATACACATGCTATTAAATATATTTGTGGTTTCTAGAAATGATTGTGCCTTTTTTATGGAAAATGTAGTTTATTTTTTTACGCTCATTTGGTCTTAAGTGACTTTTCTTGAAAAGTATTTTTCCTAAATGGTTTTTCATTTTTAATGAATATTTCCAAAGGTGTTTGGCCTTTGGAAACTTTAGTTATAAAAGTGTAATGACATGTTTAGTTTTCCAAAAATATCCTGTGTGATTTCTAGAAAATGGGTTTTTTGTGTGAACTTGAGGTTAAATGGTGGTATGACTTTCTTAAGAGAATTGTGTCATTATAAGAATGGGTTCAAGTTTTTTTTTTAAATGTGTTATTCTTTGGTTGTTCAATTTAGTTTTTAAATGATTTTGGAACTTAAAAGTTTTGGTGATTATGTTCTCTAAAATGAAAATTATTCATTGTAAATAATCAAGTCATTTATCCCTTTAATAATAGTTTGTGAAAAATGAAAACCCCCCTTGAGACATGCCCCATTATTTTAGAAAATCATGTGTATGTTGAAAGTGTGGATTGTGATATGTTCCTGGTAAAGAGGCTTAGGCATTTTTTTAGGAAAAATGTTAGGATGTTCTCAAGGAGGGAGATCAGTGGTGAGAGGGTGAGTGTGTTTTTCAATAAAGAGAATTATATGTTCATGTATGTCAGTTTTATGAAAACTCACTAGAACTTGAAATAGAGCACATGGGAAGCTTGGGGTATCAGGGTTGGAGGACTAGGACTGGTATGTTATATGATACAAAAGTGGTTCATCCCAGTTTCGTCTAGCAATATTGATTATTACAACATTAACTAAACATTATGATGATTAGAGAACACTAGGTAATGGGTGTGTTCCCTGGTAGTGGATTGTGCATGAGAATGATTTTCGTTTTGGTTACTTTTCCACATTTCACTGAGGTGTGAGGTCTCTAGGGTCCCACTTGTGCTATTTACCTATAGGTATTTCCCATGGTTATTTCTTATGACATGATTCTTTTGATGTGATTTTCATTTCATTTGTTTCATACTTGATGTCTCATTTTTGGAAAACCACATTTTAATCTAAAATGATTTCTTTTCACTTAGAAATTATAATGCATTATTGAGAACTATTTTGAAAATGTAGTGGAATTGAAATGATTTCCTTAAAAATGTAAACTTGTGAATTTATTTAGAAAATAATTAAAATGTTATTTTAATAAGTCTTATTTTCAAACTAGCATGATTGAGTTTCTTTTTAAAGGCAAGGGAATAGGCCATTGTTGCTATTTGGAATTCCTACTGAGAATCTCATTGCTCATACCTACATTATTTTTCAGTTTTAGGTTTCTCTAGTTTGAATATATCTTGAATCAAGTGTGGTTTTTTGTTCTATGGTGACCCATGAGGTCACTTGAGGTAGGTTTTTGTACTTCGTTTATTTTTATTTCTTCTTCTAGTGTTGTTTTTGTTTTTTTAGTTTATATTTAGTTATCTATATTTTTTTATGGGTCTAACCATTCCCAACCATCTCATTTCTATGCCCATCACTAGTTTCTTTCCTGTCGGGATCAGAAACTCCATTTGGGCCATGTCGCGGACCGGTTTGGGTGACTGGTTCAAGGTCGAACCGGGTTGATTCATGACATGCATAGCCCAAGTGAGGGATAGATACTCTATGTAGACTAATATATGTAGGATACTCTGTATATACATCTCTACATAGGCTATCCGTGCAGACTATCCATACATGTTTCTCTGCACGGACTGCTCTGCGCAGGCTTCTCCACACAGGTTCTCCGCATAAGTGCTCCACTTCTGTGATTCATGAAGTTCATTGATGTTCTATAAATTCAGTAATTCAATTACCCTTATATTTTATTGATTAACTCTAATTTTAAATCATGATAAGTTACTTAAGGGTCTCTAGTAATTGGGAACGAGACTTGGGAAAGAAGAGCTTCAAGTTGTCTTTGGGTCTTCTAGCCTCTATAAATGAAGTTCCCAAGGGTCCTATTTATAGTCAAATTCAGGACCCTGGGTGAAGTTGGTTCTCCACATAGGTGGTCCATGCAGGTTCTCCATGTATGTTCTCTATGTAGGATATTTATGTAACTACTACACCCAGGTTCTCCATGGAGGGTTCTCTATATAGGTACTCTATGCAGGATGCTCCATGAAAAAAATTCAAACTTTCATCAGCCATGAATTTTGAACTATAAGTCTTTTGGGGCTCTAAGATAAGTAAAATTGAATCCTAATAAGTGAACTATGCCCCTTGAACACCACTATAATAGGGATATTTTATGAGGAATATCCATCCCATGGTGTGTGATTAATCTTATGGTGCATAGATATCTAGTCAACCTCTTCACATTGAAAGGTGAATGGAATGAATTTTTCTATCCCAACAAAATTCCCCCCTTAGAATTGGATTCATTCAGAATGAAAAGAATCTTATTATAAGGTAAATATAGGACACTATGATGCATTACTAGATTATAAGGTGGTAGTTTAAGCTATATCATGAATGGGATGATACTTTCCAAAAGGTGGATCTCAACTCAATGATTTCAAATGTCACCAAAAGAATAATATTGGCTAAATGTGTTTGGGTTTCCAAGAGGAAGAATTAAATTGAGGTGTTTGACTTTATGAGGGGATTAATCTAAACTCAAGGAATTTATATCCTAAATCTAGAAAGGTCCATATTCCAGGAATGAAAATGTGGTGGAATAAAAGTTGTTTTGTGGCTAAATCTAAGATAGGAGATCTACATGTCATTGTGTATCCATTGAGAGTAGGAATCAAGCCACACTTAGTTCTTTTAAAGGGGCTCTTATATAGATCATGCTCACAGATAGAGGGATAAAATTTTTAACATAGGTTTATTAATAAAGAACATTATAATGAAAAATATTATGTAGATCTAGCTCATATATAGGAGAGGATATATCATCCCTTTACCATGGATTCATGGATATATACCCATGTTTCTATGGGGATGTTATATGAATATGACTCTCATGAAAAAAATTAAGGCCACAAGGGGTTGGACACTCTTAGAAGTCTAATTTCATTCAAGATACACTGTAAAAAATGAATTTTTAGTCATAAATTGGTACCCTCAAACAAATCTTAAGAAGAAAATACATTCTCTAATTTTTTCCCATGGGTCACTGGACCCATAAAGCATAGATCAATTTTTTCTAGGGTTGAATGATGGTCCCTATGAGATTTATATATTTTTATTTTCTCCATAATTTTTTCTAATAAATTAATAGGGAGGCCTATTGGGAAAGAACATGGATTTCTCTCAAGCATTCCTCTGTAGGTTTTCATCCTGACAAGTTTTAAACCTTTTTTCCTGTGTTTCATATACTCATGTTTTTACTAGGTTATATGGGGTGAATTCTTAGTTCACATAAAATAAAATTTTTCATAGGGTCCCATTTATTGGTTTTCAACCCAATGAGTAATATGTATCTTTCCATTATTAGTTTAATGTCATGAAATACATACCAATACATATGATGTTTTATATCAAACAACATTGACAATGAAATTATGTATCCTATGAAACAAGGGAAAAGAGAATACACGGTGTGAATGGAGGGTCCCAAATATAATATAGACTATCTCTAAGAAATAAGAGGCATTCAGTTTTAGTCCATGAAGCTTGGACTCGGGAGGTGTGTGTCCTAGGGATTTTTTTCTAGTTGAAAAATATAGGACCCAATGTGAAAATAGTTCCAAGAGGGCCACACAAAAAATAAAATTTCTGAGACAAGTACCAAATAGTTTAAGGTCATGATTCTTGGACAATGTGGTTGATAGGAGTTTCCAAATAGAGAATCATAACTTAAGTCTTCAGGATATCCAAAGGATAGAAACACCCAGATAGTAAGGGGCTCAAGAATATAATTTCATAATATTTATTTGAAATAGGGAATGATACAGGAATGTGAAACATTGAGGGTACTTAAATATCTCAAATATTTGGGTTATAGAAGGTGTAAATCATATCCTACAAATGTATGAATCAATTGGAATTGGAAACCTATGGTAATATAAAAACCATAATTAATGGTAGAAAACTAATTCCACACTCATTCAATGGATGATTCATGGGGTTCAGGTGGGTTCTCCTCTAGGAAAAAAATTTCCCCTATGGGTTACTTCACAATCACAATGGAAACCTATGTTTTTCACTATCAAATCTTAGAGGGGTCCCCTTAGATCAATCAATCCTTGTTACCAAAATTTCCATGCAAGAGAGAACTAATAGAATTAATTGACTAAAGTTTTAGGTATTATAAGAGGATTATATCAACATAAAGAATTTTTTGGTGTTGAATTAGACATCAGAGATATAAAGTGTGTTCATGGAGAACATGAATATTCAAGAAGGGTTTGATTACCCTGGAGGTTACAACACTGTGTAATGAACACATTATCATGGAGAAGAGATACAACCTTAGATTATTTTGATTTTTATTTTATGGTATTGTAACTATGACTATAAAGGGAGAAAATTTAAATCCATACATCTTCAACTAGATATTAATAATGTTTAAGGTCACACATCTTAGACCAAATGTTACTGGAGTTTAAGGTCACACAGCTTGGACTAAAAGTTATCAGTTGGGCCTGGGATAAGAAAACTTTGTGTCACTATGTATCTCATAATAATAAGAATCATGACACCTGTATTTCTTGGAATGAAAAGGTATCCCATAGATATCTAACTCAAATGTAAGGAAAGGGGATTTATTTTTAACACAAGGCTATAAAATAGATAAGATGCATCATAATATCTTGAACATATATGAATTATACTCATTAGGTGGGGTATTAATACTCTAATACATAGATGGTTTTTGTACCAAATACTTATAAATAGAACAAGCTCTCATGTGGAGAAAAACGGGCTAGAGAAAATAGCCCACCCTAAGAAGTTTAGTCATACAGGATTGAATTCTACCTGATAGTTTAATTTTGTGGAGAAGGGATAATTACATTATTGTTTAATTTCATACAATGTAGATATGGTTGATACATAGTTTATAGTCTTACTCCATGGAATGGAACTAGACAATTTAAAATCATGCAACTTGAACTATGTTCCCCATCTTTAAATAAAATCATGCATCTAAATTTCCATCGTCAGAGTGACTCTCCATGTCCTCTAAGATCACATGAGTCATACTCAGCATGAGAAACAAGATATAATTTGGAAAATAATTTGAACTAGATGAGAGTACATGATAGGGAACATGTGGAGGAATTTAATTTTAATGAAATCAAGAATATCAAAAAGGATTTGGCTCTCATGGAGGGAAATAGTTGAAAGTGATGAAAATTCATGACTGGGATTAAAATAGAAGATCCAAGCATCACTGTGAATCTCATGGTATGGTAACCAAGCCACATGTGGTTTTATTGAAGGATTCCTTGAAATAATCTTACCTATAGGCAAGGAAATGGGGAAATTATAGTAAAATTTTGGGTATACTATGAAATTATGGTTGGCGTGTACATCTATAACCATTGAATCACTAAAAAAATAGAAGGGACTCCTATAAAGATCGATTTATTACATAGAGGAGAGGAATTTTTTTATTTAAACCTGGTATGGGATTAGAACAAAGTGAATCTCCATAGTTAGTGCCCAATATAGAATACTTGGGTTTCTTTATAAAGGGACTATTGAACTCTACTATTCATTTATAGATGGGGATCATATACAAGGTACCTTTTCATTGATCTAGCTCTCATGTAGGTAATGGGTCATGAAGAATGGAAATTTTTTTCTATAGTTTAACATCGTGAATCTAGGAAGAATGGCATAAATTTTAACATTATGTGATTTGGATGTTGGTTTTATGGTTTGATGTCATGTTGTAGGGATGTATGCTTTCTGCAGTTTAAGGTTTTATATCTTTGACCAGTGGTTATTCCTTTTATGTTCTTTCATACATGACCATTAAGGGTGATATGATTTAGATTCATGCATTTAAGACCATAGGGTGCTGAGATTTAAGGTCATATATCTTGGATCACAAGGATATGAGATTCTTATCCAAGGAAAATCAAACCTAATTTGAATGAAGGGACCTATGTGGATCCAATTCAATAATAAAAAACCTCACTAATAAGGAATACGTTCATGAATAGGCTTGATACAGGAGTTCAAAGCATCACTATGTATCCCATGAATGGGAATCAATTTTGTAAGAACTCAGTTCTTACATTGAGGTATAAGTTTCTTTTATTCTTTTTTCCTTTGAGTTGTTTTTGAGAAAACATGGGACTACTAGGCAAGTATTGGAATCATAATGTCACACGACCTGACTCAAGGTTACATGTCATGTAATAATAAGTACAAGCAGTGTATTTTTGACATCTATGATGGGAATACATGGTGTGTGGGAATGTATTCAATAAATAAAAAAACTAACTACATGCCATGAACTTCTTAGTACATGTCATGTAGTCATATTAGAAAATACTGGGAAGTATGTCGGCAGAAAATAGCTACCAAATGAATAGTAAAATGATATACACGCCACGTATATAGACTTACACACTGTTTATTTTTTGTTTTTTCTAAAAAATGGGCAGTATTCCTCGTATAACATTATGGACAGGATGGGCTCACCTGGTTTCACAAATAGCATCATCGGACCTTCAATATCCTCCCAAATCTCTGTTTGGACTCCGATTCAATCACCATAAAAAGAATTGGAACCCAATAGGTAAGATCTCAATTAATATTGATCCATTCCTTTAGATTCCATCTCAAAATTAAATTATTTAATGTTGAGGGTTTATCCTTGTTTTGTAAATCATCTTTGTTCTATATTGAATTGGAGGTTGAAGTTGGACGAGGAGTCACATGAATTCTAGGTAGGTGGTCTTGTGCCTTTTGTTAAATGTTGGGTTGTTTACATGTGACTTAGTGCCACACACCTATGTTTAGGGTGTCTCTTGGTTGATAATTTTACATATGTTAATACCTAATGACGTTTTGGTGATTTATTAAATTAATTGAAGCATGTTTGAGGTTGTTTGGTTTGATTAAGGGCCACCTTGTGGGTGTGTTTCCCTTGGATGACCATTGTTTAGCCATTTGGCCTAAGATATTGATGGGAATGCCTTTGTTTCCCTTTTATGGGTTATTTAATATGAAATCGGTCAATTAAACATTTCCCATGTGAGATAATAAATGTTGAAGCTTTGTGATAGTTTAATTCACATGTTAGTATTATCATATAAAATTGATCAGGTGAGTTATTTAACACTAAAGACATGGCATTGTTTAGTTAGCATGTGTTTCTTGATAAATGAAATGTTCCATGTGAGTTGATTATTTAAAACCATGTAATAGTGCAGATTACATGTGTTGTTTATTATATGAATTGACCATGTGAGCTGTTATTTTGTTAACAATGTAATAGTATAATTTACATGTGTTGTTTACTATGATGAAATGCTGATATACCAGGCTTGACTATGAAATATTCTGAAATGATGATATATTGGGATTGACCATGAAATATGCTAAAATGATTATATACCATGCTTGGCCCTGAAACATGATAAAATGCTTATACACCAGGTTTTACCTTGACACATGTTGAAATTCTGATAAACTGGGCTTGTCCATGATTTTAATATGCTAAAATGATTATAAATTGGGCTTAGCCCTAAGACATATTTAAATGGAGTGACTTATGATGTGTCTGCCAAGGCAAAGCACAAACTTGGATTCAGTCTTTACTTTTTTTTAATATATCCAGTTGAGGTATCTTTTGTGCTCACATTATATAGGGGATTGACAGGATTACTCCGGATTCTGACACTTATAAAATTCTATGAAGTTTAATTGATTAAAGAAAATGAGATAAATGTAATTTAATGTCAATACTTGTAGAATTTTTTAATTTTTAGTACTTCCTAGTTTACTACCTTCACTACTTTACACTGCATGTCACATATTTTCACTGACAGATTGGAACATTACTTAGGTGGTTGCCTACTGGGATTTAGTCTCACAACCTATTTAGGCCATGTTTTGGGCCCAAGAAGATTTTATTGCTACAGGTGTTGATAAGGGAAAGCTCCCTTCTACTGGTACTTGACTTGCTGATTATGAGAAGGAGGGCATGGGACCAAGCCGAGTCTTAAGATGCTTCTCTGTTTTCCTTTTTATTTATGGTCCTTGATATTTGTATTGTATGTGATTTCAATGTATCATGTTTTGTGTATTTTTCTTATAAATAACATGTTGTATCATCTTTTTTATGGAATAACGGTTGGTTATTTATCTTATAGTATTCTGCTATTTATATCAGTTGTATATTGTTTACTACTTCTGCTATTGTATATTATTTCTCCACTATGTTACACTCTTCCAATGTGGGAATAGTTTTCCCACTATCACACCTTAGGCCCTCACTACTAGTCGGAAGCCTATGACATTTGGGGAAATGTGCTTGAGGCCATGTAGCTAATCGGTTACAGGGTACCTTTTAGTTGCATCTAGATCCGGGATGTTACGAAGTCGTATCAGAGGGTTTCTTTTCTGGTTTTCATTACTATTTGGAGACTATATAAAGGATATGGAATTTGGTAATTAGTTATGCCTAGGAGTAGCTACCTTATGTATAGGGAAAATCCAAATTTCCTTGAATTAAATTGTGCTGTTGGATTTTGAGCTATTACTGTTGATTTGATTTCATTTTTGGATGATGCATTCATATTTGTGATGTTTATATTGGCCTCATTATTGATTTTATTGTGTTGAAACACGATGATATTAGGGTATTCCATCTCATGAATTATATAGGAACTTGTTATAAATCACATTCCATGAATAATTGTCATGCCATTTAGGGAGCCTTACTGATTGCATTCAGTTGTGATAGATGTTGTTCTAGAGATACATGTTGTTGTGATAGTACCTTGATAGATATTCCTACTGTTGTGATAAGTGTATTGGTATGTGATATGGTTTGATTGGGATGGATTCCAATATTTGATTCTTGGGGATTATGTCCCCCCACTGATCGGAATTTGACACATTGTTACTTTATTTTTTATAAATAGGGGTTCTATGGAAGTTTTAGAGGCTTACTGTTCAGAAACCCAGGCAATACGGCATGTGATTATATGAACACATGCCATGTACTCTTCTGTTAAGAAAGAAATTTTTTCTTATATACACACTGTGTACCTGTGCGTACACATTGTGTGGATGTGACTGTGTTTCCGATCGTATGAGGGACAACACAGGATAATAGTTCTGGAATAGTACACAACCATATAAGAGCTTAGGGGTACATGTTGTGTGGGGTTTCTACATGCCGTGTACTCATATTTTGTTACTTTTTAGGGGTTTTATTCTCCTGTTTAGTTATTTCACTCTCAAACTGAAAATTTTGATAAGTAAACATGAACTGAGGTGTGTGCTTGACCTTGTAGATTCATGCCTTCACGATGACCTCCAGTTGTGCACCAGGAGGGCGTCAACGATCATCCCCTAGAGGTGGTAGGACATGGGATACTAGTGGATCCTCTAGTCATTTTCGTAATAGAACCAGCTATTATACCAGATGTAGGTGTAGATTCACAGTTCTGTGAAGGATTTATGAGGTTTATGAAAACATTTCAGGGAGCACCACAACCTTCCACGTCTATGGGAAAACCGGTGCAAGTGTTCCAGCAGCAGCATCCACCTACTTTCTTTGAGGATGGAGGACCATAGGCTGTAGAATCATAGATGGAGGCCATGATTTCTATATTTGAGTACTTGGAGAAGACTATTGAAAGTATGGTTAATCTCATGACATATATGTTGCATGATTCTACCAAGAGATGGTGGGGTGTTATCACTCAGGTAGGGAGTCATCATGATATGACATGGGAAGAATTTTAGGTGGCATTCTATGATTTTAATTTTTCTGAGATGTTGAGGGCTGACTGAGCCCGAGAGTTCATGCACCTGGAGTAGGGCACACTGTCAGTTATGGACTATTCTTCCCGATTTACTAAACTTCAGTGATTCTCACCTATTCTGATGGGTGATGACGTATCTAGAGCTAGATGATTCGAGGATGGTACCTATAGGAATCTGGAAATTCCATCCAGGGCAGTTCGGCATCGAGATCTGGTACTATTTCTACCAACAAGAAAAAGTGTCATCTGGAGTTTTTTCTCAGTGAAAGTAGTAGTCAAAATGTATCTTTTAGTAGATATGTGCGGTTCTACCAATGTTTAAAGGTTGAGAATACTAAAACTTTGTTCCTGATGGACCCAATCAAGTTCTGAGCTTGCAACAAGATGGTTCATTTAAAGTTTATCTGCAGGGCGTTTCCCCCAGCATCTATTAAGAGAGGTTCTACATCAACTCCACATTTAGGATCAGGGTTAGAAGTTTCTCACCAGTCAGCGAATTGGAATACGTCAGGTTGTTTAGGTCGAGGTGGTGGTCGTGTCCATGGTATCCAGACCCCAGGATCTCAATGATAGTAGGGTGGGTCAGCTCAGGGTAGCCAAGTTGTGTCTCAGGGCTGCGGTATAGGCCAGACTTATTTAGTGAAACAGAACTAGTAGGAGAAGGATCTCAGACCTTCTACTATCATAGGTACTATTCTAGTTTCCTTTGTTTTATCTCTTTCCCTTTTTTATATAGGGGATTCTCATTATTTCATATAAGTTCTTGTTTTGGAGAGACTTGGGCTCCTTGTTTTTACTTTTGATGACGTTATGATGCTAGAAACTCTGTTCGGAATAATAACGGCAGGTGTGTGTTAGTGTAAGGAGTGCCCCATTAAGGTTGGTGGGTGTCACTTCTTTTGGGATCTCTATGTTTGGAAGATGAAAAAATTTGATTTCATAGTCATAATGGACTAGTTATCCTCATTTCAAGCCTTTTTTTATTTCTATCATCATAGGATGAGTTTTACACCACCAGAAGCTGGATTGTTTCTACATAAGGGTGAATGGGATGTCCAGTCGAGTTGAGCTAGACCTGAGCATCGTGGGTTGGGAAGTATGACTACCCAAATTGTGAGTTTATATATGGATGACTAGGGAACATGGAAGGAAGATTTCCCTTTAGTGGTTGATCATTTCAGGTATGTTTTCCTAGATGACTTCTTTGTCTTACCTTCAGTCAAAGAGGTGGATTTCACTATCGAGCTAGTGCTAGGAGCTACACCGATATCCATTCCTCCTTACAAGATGGTTGTGATGGAGTTTTAATAGCTCAAGAGGTAGTTTGGAATATATGGAAGCTAAGGGTTTCATCTGACCCAATACTTCTCCTTGGGGTTCACTGGTCCTTTTTGTGAAAAAGGCGAATGGTACCCTTAGCATATGCATGAACTGCCAGAAACTGAACCAGCTTATAGTTAAAAACTGATATCCCTTTCCATGGATAGATGACCTATTTGATCAGCTTCGAGGAGCTTGAGTGTTATTGAATATTGACTTAAGGTCAGCATATCACCAGGTATGTGTTCGACCGAAAAACATACCTTGTACAACCTTTGGTATTAGGTATGGTCTATATGAGTACTTGGTTATGTCGTTTGGTCTCACAAACACGCCAGAAATGGTCATGGTGTTGATGAACTGAGTGTTCCATCCTTACCTAGATTGTTTTTTGGTGGTTTTCATGGAAGATAACTTGGTGTATTCTCATAATCAACATGACCATACTAAGAATCTTGAGATTTTTTTGAATATACTGAGAGAGCATCAGTTATATGCTAAGATAACAAAATGCTACTTTTGGATGGATCAAATTAACTTCCTGGGTCATATCATCTTGGAGACCAGAGTATCAGTAGACCTAGAGAATGTGAGGGTTGTAGTTTCCTAGGAAAAACCCAAGAAAATTTTTGAGATAAGGAGTTTATTGGGGATAACTAGTTACTACATGAGTTTTATACAGGACTTCTCACACATGGCAGTGCCGTTGATGAGCTTGACTAAGAAGGTTGTGAAGTTTGTGTGGTCAGATTCTTGTGAGACAACCTTTTAGGAGCTAAAATGGAATTTTACTTTAGTTTCTATAATGATATTTCTAGATTCAGGTAAGAGTTACATTGTATATTGTGATGCATCAAGTATTGGGCTGGGAGCAGTGCTTATGTAGGGGGGTTGATTTGTTGTGTATCGGTCTCAGTAGTTGATTCCACATTAGAGGAATTACCCTATGCATGATTTGGAGTAATCTACGGTAATTCATGCCTTGCGTTGTTAGATTAATTAATTATTGGGATAGCATTTTGTGGTGTAAAAAGACCAAAAAATCCTCAAGTACATCTTTACTCAATGTGATCTTAATATGAGGTAGCAAAGGTGGGAGGAATACCTTCAGTCCTTTGATTTTGAGCCTACTTGTACACATGGGAAAGGAAATGTAGTGGGTGACTCACTAAGCATGAAGACTCAGATACAGGCAGTGCAGGAGTCTAGTGGTGAGTGGAAGCTTATGGAGTTGTTTTTTGAGATGCATCTTGAGGTGCATGATAGACAAGGATAGACTTTTCTTTCATCTTTGGTAGTTACCTCTACCCTACTGGACAAAGTTAGGATGATCTAGATATTAGATTCGGAAGGCCTAGTTCTATGGGAGTGTATAGAAGGTGAGGACCCTCCTCCTGTATGGATGATAGGTGATGATGAGATCTTATGTATCCATAGAATTGTCTAGGATCCAGTGGATATATCAGAGAAGTTGATGTGGGAGTATCATGATTTATCTTGGGAAATACATTCCAGAGATACCAAGATGTACGGTGACTTGCGCCGTCAGTACTGGTGGTCGGTATAAAGAGAGAAACGTATGGTTTTGGTATGAGGTGTTCCACCTATCAGTAGGTGAAGGCAGAACATCAGCAGTCAGCCGGACTTTTACAATAGTTACCTATTTCAAAGTGGAAATGGGATGAGGCCATGGTTAGTTTTGTGACTGGGTTATCGAGGTCACCCAGAGGTAATGATTCTATGTGGGTGGTGGTTGATAAACTTACGAAGTTCACTCACTTCTTTCAAATCAAGGATTCCTTTAGTGTTGATGATATTTGGAAGTTTTATATTCGTGAGGTGGTACGTCTTCATAGGGTCCCTCGTTCTATAATTTCATATAGGTAGACCCTCTTTATGACTTATTTCTAGCATACTTTTCAAAGGGAATTGGGTATACAGGTTCTTCTGATCATAACATACCACCCTCAGACTGATGGCCAGTTAGAGCATACTATAAAGGTGCTAAATGAAATGTTATGAGCATGTGTTATGGCTTTTGGGGGATCTTGGGATAATTATATTCCACTGGTTGAATTTTCCTATAATAACAGTTTCTAGGAAACTATAAAGATGGTACCATACAAGGCTTTATATGGTAGGTCATGTCGTTCTCCCTTGTACTAGTTAGAGGCAGGTGAGGTATCTTTACTGGGACCTCTTCTTTTTTATGAGATTTCTGAGTAGGTCCAGTTGATTTAGAAATGGATGGCTATAGTGTCATCTAGTCAAAAATATTATGTTGATCACCGTATATGACCTCTAGAGTTTGAGGTCTGGGATCAGGTTTTCTTGCATGTTTCACCGAGGTTGGTACAATGGCAGATCAGGAGACAGGATAAGCTTTCTCTATGATATGTCGGGTCGTTCAATATTCCAGAGAGGGTTAGGTCGGTTTCCTATCAGTTTCAGTTACCTCAGAGGCACCGAGCCATGCATGATGTCTTCCATGTATCTCAACTCCACCTCTATCACTCAAAACCATATCACATTTTTTAGACCAAGGAGGTTGAGCTTCAGGTTGATGCATCTTTTGAGGAGAATCTGATTCGTATAGTTGATAGGAGCATGAAGGTTCTCTGAGGCTATCCAGTTTCTCTCATATGGGTGTTGTGACAGCACAGTCAAGTATAGGATGAGACTTGGAAGAGGGAGGACGACATATGCGCTCAATGGAAGGAGTTATTCATAGATTTTTCTTTACCACCCTTGGAAGGTAAATTTGAGGATGAATTTATTTAAGGGGGGAAGTTTTTAAGAACTCAGTTCTTACTTTATGGTACATATTTCTTTTATTCTTTTTCCATTGATTTGTTTTTGAGAAAATAGGGGAAAACTAGGAAATTTTTGGAATCATACTATCACATGGCCTGACTCAGGGTTACATGTCATGTAATCGAAAGTACACACCATGTATTTTGGATATTTATGATCAGAATACATGGTGTGTGGGCATGTCAGTAGTAAAGAGAAAAAAACTAACTACACGTTGTGCACTTCTTAGTACATGATCTGTAGTCATGTTGGTAGGTCCTGGAATGTAAGTTGGCAGAAAATAGCCAACAAAGGAATAGTAAAATTATATAAACCCTGTGTATATGGACTTACACATCATGTATTTTGTGTTTTTGCATAAAAATGGTTAGTATCCCTCCTATAACATTCTAGACAGAAGGGGCTCATCAGGTTTCACAAACAGCAGCACCGGACCTTCAATATCCTCCTAACTCTCTATCCAGACTCCGATTCAATCACCATCAGAAGCATCATAACCCAATCAGTAAGCTCTAGATTACTATTGAGTCATTAATTCATATATCATATCATGAATGAGTTATTTAAAGTTGATCATTTATCCGTGTGTTTTAGATCTTCTTTATTTTATCTTGAATTAGAGGTTGACACTGGACGAGGAGAGTCACACGAGAACCAGTTAGGTGGTCTTGTGCCTTTCATTAAATTTTGGTATGTTTACATGCGTCGTAGTGCCGCATGACCATGTTTAGGGTGTCGCTTGGTTGAGAATTTGACCCATGTTAATACCTAATGACTTTTAGGTGATTAATTAAATTAATTAAAGCATGTTTGAGATTTTTTGGTTTGATTAAGGGCCACCCTATGGGTGTGTTTACCTCGGATGACCATTGTTTAGCCGTTTGGCCTAGGATGCTGATGGTAAAGCATTTCTTTCCCTTTTATGGGTTATTTAAGATGAAATAGGTTAATTAAAAGTTTTCTCACATGAGATAATAAATGTTGAAGATCTTTAATAGTTTAATTCACATGTTAAAATTGTTATATAAAATTTTCCACGTGAGTTATTTAATGTTGAATCCATGCCATTGTTTAATTAGCATGTGTTTCTTGATAAATGAAATTTTCCATGTGAGTTGATTATTGAAAACCATTTAATAATCTAGATTACATGTGTTGTTTATTATATGAATTTCCTATAAAATCTGTTATTTTGTTAACTAAGTAATAGTGTAATTTACATGTGTTGTTTACTATGAAGAAATGTTGATATATCGAGCTTGACCCTGAAATATGCTAAAATGATTGTACATTGGGTTTTACCTTAACACATGCTGAAATGTGGATATATCGGGCTTGTCAATGATTATAATATGCGGAAATTATTATACACCAGGCTTGTCCCTAAGCCATATTAAAATGGAATGACTTATGATGTGTCTTCCAAGACAAATCACAAGCTTGGATTCAGTCTTTACTACTTTTTGTTTAGATAGACATCTGAGGTATCAGTTGTGCTCACTTTCTATAGGGGATTGACAGGATTAGGCTGGATTCTGGGACTTATAAAATTCAATGAAGTTGAATTGGTTAAAGAACATGAGATAAATGTAAATGAATTCCAGTGCTTGTTGTATTTTTTTCTTTTGAGTACTTCTTAGTCTACTACTTTCACTATTGTACACTTCATGTCACATAATTTCACTATAAGATTGACGCATACCTTAGGTGGTTTCCTACTAGGATTTAGTCTCAAACCCTGTTTGGGCCATGTTTTGGGCCTAAGAATATTATATTGTTGTAGGTGTTGATAAGGGAATGTTCCCTTCTACTGGTACTTAACTTGATGATTAGGAGTGAGAGGGCATGGGACCAAGATGAGTCTTGTGATGCTTCTCAGTTTTTATTTTTATTTCTATTACTTGATACTTTTATTATATCTGATTACAATGTATCATGTTTGAGCTATTTTTATTAGAAATAACATATTGCATCATCTTTTTTATGGAATAACACTCGGTTATTTATCTTAACAGTCTTTCACTGTATACTTTAGTTTTATACTATTTACTACTTCTGCTATTGTATATTATTGCCCCACTGTGTTACACTCTTCCAATGAAGGCATAGTTCCCCCACTATCACACCTTAGGCCCTCATTTCTAGTCAGAAAACTCTTCTATTTTGGGAAATGCACTTGAGTTCATGCATCTAATCAGTTACGGGGAACCTTTTAGTGGCATCTGAATCTGGGACGTTACAAAGTCACATCTAGTTCTAAAACGTGGTGTGGTGGGAGACTAGCACTATGAGTGGAGGTCCTTTTAGGTGAGGTCCATATAAATATACAAGTTTAAATAATATCGTAAGTATTATTACCATGAAATTTAACATCTTGCAACTAGGATGTTGGAGGCTTAGTTTAGCATCATACGGTGAGGATGATGAAAACACAGTTTAACATCATGTGGTGAGGATGATGAACATGCATTTTAACATAATATGATGAGGATGATGAACTCATAGTTTAATGTCATATGGTGAGGATGATGAGCGAATACTTTAATCTCGTATGGTAAGGATTATGAACATGTAGTTTAACATCATAAAATGAGGATGATGAAGATTCATTTTACCATCATACGGTGAGGATGATGAGCATGTAGTTTAACATCATACAGTGAGGATAATAAACACAGATTTTAAAATCATATGTTAAGGATTATGAATACACAGTTTAATGTTATATGGTAAGGATTCATGTTTGTATAGTTTTACTTTATGTAACCTAAACAAGGTAGACCGGTGTGAAGATTACGCGTATCAACTTTAGAAAGACCTTTCTTTGTTTGAGGTGTTTGTATATAGGGTAAATTCTCATCCTTTTATAAGTTTATGGATGAATGACCATATGATGGTGGATCTTATGTAGATATAACTTGTATATAAGGAAGGTGGATCTCATAGAATGTATCATTCTATACTGTTTAAGGTCATGCAAGGTGGGATAATTGGAGGCTCCATAATAGAATCTATAGAGTATGATGGAATAAAAAAAACATTCCTGATCCCATTGATTATAGGAAAATGGATAATGTAAATCAAGGATTTGGGTATCTAAATCAGAGACTAGAGACTGGAGAGAGTATAATGACCATTATTAATAGTGGAAAACTAATTCCACGCTCAGTCGATGGATATTGCATGGTTTTTAGGTGGACCTTTCCTCTAGGACCAAAATTTCCCCTAGGGGTTAATTTATAAACTCAGTGGAAAACTATTTTATTCACCATCATTTCTTAGAGGGGTCCCTTTAGATCAATCAATCCCCAACACTATAATTTCCATGAAATAGTGAACCAAGAGGACTAATTGAATCAGTAACTTGTTGATTCAGACATTAAAAGTTATGAAGTAGGTTGGGTGGATGAATGGGGCATCAAAAGGTTTTCAAAAATTCAATGGCTATACCGTTACTTGATAAACATGCTATTTGGGTAGAATTAATAGACCCTAACTAAAAGTAAGGTTCATTTAAACATCATAAAGGATGGATTTGGAACTCAATATATAATGGGGGAATATTGGTTATTGATTAAGTTCAATTATTTGAGTGATAACTTCAAGATATTTATGGTCATCTGAGCTAAACCAAATGTCGTTTAGTTTAACATCATGTGATGAGGACAAATGGTTGACCCTACTATTTTACATCTTATGGTAAGAATTTTGGACATGTAGTTTATCATAATAAGGTGAGTATGAATCGTTTATATAGTTTAGGGTCTCATATATTTGACCAATATTGAGAGTGATATGGCTTTGAAAGCTAGTAATAATTTACCAAAAATGAATAGAGGCCTCAAGGGATGAATTTTGGTGATGATAGTCTCACCCATGGGGAAGAACTTTTAGCTATGTCTAAGACATAGGGTCTAGGTGTCACTATGTATCCCATGAAATTATAAATCAAGTTGTGTATAGTGTTAAAAAGTTGTATGGTTAGAGAATAATGTCATATGTAGGGCCCCTTCGTTGAGGGCCAATGCATCACATAGTTTTAAGTCATGTAATGGTTATGTGAACTGTATTGTTTAATATCTTATGGGGAGGAAATTGTCTTACAATATAACATCACATGATAAGAAAAATTTACATACCTTTTATAGTCATTCAATAAGTACCATTATTCATGCCTCTTAATTTCACATGACTACTAACTTGGTGCCTTGGAATTTAGGGTCATATGGATAAGACCTTTTTTCTTTCAGTTTAGGGTCTTATGACTAGGACCATATGATGTGACTTTTAAGGTCATGCATCCGATACCATTTTAATCCCGACATGTATTGATGCACCTCAATCTTGTGGGGAAATTCCATTTTAAATTTCATATTAACCCATGATTTGTGATCTTAGTGTCACTATATATCTCATTAGGATTAGAATCAATCCATATATAGTCCTAGTAAAAAGTTCCATTAATAGGTCTAGTCCATATGCATGGAGGGGAATTTTTCTGGAATATGAGTTCATAAATGAGATTAGAACCTACACTAGACTCTCCTGTGTGGATCTGGCTCATATACAAGAGAGTGGGGGATTTTTTTGGTTGTAGATAAACTCAGGATTTTGGATCTTATTGTCTCTATGTATCTCAGTGGGGTGATAATCAAGAAATGTATTGTTCTCATCATTCTATATAGTTCAACATCATATAACAAAGAAACTTGTGTCATGGAAGGAGTGGAAACAAGGGGTGTGGTGATTATGCATTAAAAGATACCCAGACATTTAGTAAATCATCACATAAAAAGAGTTTCCTAGTCTTTTAGGAAATAATCTCAAGAGATTCATCTTGTACTTTTCATATGAGGCTTTATAGGCTTGTCACCCAAGGCATCCTATTCTTGGTTCATAATGTAAGAATAAATTTTAACATCATGTTTTGAATATGTTATCATACAATTTAATTTATTTTAACTATGAAGTTATGGGTTATTCCTTTTAGTTTCATTATATAAAGACCAATCCATGTTGTTTAACATTATGCGGTAAGGACAAATGGTGTCTTGTAGTTTTGGTTCACACGACTAGGGCCAATGGTGTCTTTTAGATTAAGGTATTATGACTAGAACCAATGTAGTCGTACTATTTAAGGTCTTACAACTAGGACTAATGGATATAATTCATCAGGAATGGTGACCCTATGATGGAGTGATAATAACTCGTATGCATGTAGTATGAGTCTCTATATTATTTAACTCTATTAGTCCTTCATCTGCTTTCTTATGGATCCAATCTTTGAAGATGAATCATTCCTCAATTACATGTCCCAAAACTCGGTGGTAGGGAAAATAATTGGGATGAAATTTCATTACTACCTCCATGGGTCTTTTGACCCTCAGAAGCTCGAGACGTTTGTACTCAAATGATTATATGAATTATGTGGAAATATACTCATGATTAAAGGAATATACCTTATTTTTTATATCACTAAAGGATGGAATACCATGATTCTTTGACACACATTATGTGTTCTTCTCTAGATTCTCATGTGAATGTAGCATAAACTTGAGTTTCATTAACTCTAATAACCCCTCATATATATGCCTCTAAAGACAATCCTTTAAGACAAAGAAACTCTAGATTATATGTCCTAACAATAGATTATAGGGGTAGTATTTTGGATGTTTTATAAAATATTCCTCTTTAGGTTGCTTAATCTATGGGAGATCAATCAAATCATTTTCCATGGAATAGGAAAAATTCCAAGGTACTAGCTCTGGTTGGAAGTAATATACTTTTTTTTCATCAAGAGATGGATGATAACACTGTTTCCTCATTCTATTAAATATGAATCTATTGGTATTAACACATAGAGAAATTTGGGATTTGTGAAGAAGTTCCCTAATATAGATCGATTCATGGGTATAAGATAAAGTATTTTATATCCTAGATGTTGATGAAGTCTCCCATATATTAGAGAACTCTGAGTCTCCTAGAAGTAATGTATAAACTACTAAGGTTGAACAAAATCTAGAATAAACCTGAAGATGATGTGGAAATATGGAAATCCCCTCAACCTAGTAGGAAAGGGTCCTTTAAAATATGAAAATTCTCCCAACCCTATGGGATGGGGTGAGGTTAAACAATGTCTTAAATTCACCCAATGAGGGGGTGAAAATTTTAAAAATACCTCCAGCCTATAGAATGGAATAATTTAATAAAATGAGGAACTCTATAAGAGGATACTAGTATTACATCATGGGGGAATGATGTATGAATCATATTCATAATTAATTCATGTAGATCCTCATTATCTTTCTTTAATTAAGTTATTTATTATTCAGCAAAGATGTCATTATCATCCTCAAAGGGTAGACACCTGAAAAAAAATTGTCCACTCCCTTTCATTTATCAATGTTAGTATGGGTTGATAATGATGGGAGTCTCAATGTGAACCCATTATATGATATCTTCTATTGTAATTGGTCACATTTTCCATCAATATTGCACTCTGATGCATGAATAGGGTCACTAATGCCTTTTGTGGGCATATATAGGGTATCATTAAGCCCATATTCACTAATGCTTAAAGAAGAGGTCAAGATAACCTACTGGGGCTTGGAAGATTTTTTGAATGTACAATAATCCTTATAAAGAGTGTGATTATCTAAAATAGATGGGAGATCTTCAGACTTGTTTGATACCATGTTGAAGAAGGCGTAGTTAAATTGGTTCTCCTCTTTAGTTGGATATCTTGTTTGATAGGTTAGTTCCCATTTACTTAAGTTATGGGACAATTCTTATTTACTCATGTGGTGGGATAGTGAATGTTGAACCATTTAGTGGGATGGTTCACATTCACACGTTTTGTGGGATGATGCCCACTAGATAGTTTTTTTAAAATGGTTCTCATTCACTCATTTGGTGGGACAACACACATAACCATTCTTTTCTTTATTTATGAATAATGGTTGAAACATATACCACATGCGACTTTGTATTATCCAATGTTACTTAACCATCATAGACTGTGTTTTGTAGTATATCTTTGAAAAAAAAGTCATTCTTAGATCGTATGTCCCAAAATATGATGATAAGGGAAATAATTCGGATTTCCATCCTTCCTTACTTCATTTAGATTTTTGATTTATAGAAGCATGATCAGGTTATCTTCTAAAGAAATACTGAAGTACCTGGGAACCTGATCTTTATATAAGGACTAAATTTTACCCTTCCTACTTTCAAGGTCATGTCACCTTCTCCTTTTCTTCTTCAGGGTGATGGTAGCTATTTTAGATCTTCTTAGATTCTATATATGTGTTGGTGTTTCTTGATAATATAATTCCTTGGTTCCATGAATAGAATCCTCTATACATTTTTCTACAGTCACAAAATCTTGGAAACCACTAGATTACTTCAAAGGAATAATCATATTTGATAACTCATCCTTTTGGTTTTCTACAAAAATCTCTAGTAACTGTTCCTGATGAATTTGTGTTTACATGGAATACATCTGACCATTCCATCTTGCAATGAAATCCATGACACTAGATTTTTTAATAATTTCAATTAAATAGGTCAAGGATTTTTGTTTTTCTCACTGTAGAGATGAATTTGAAGAGGAATTTATGAAGGAGATATTCCCAGCTTGAGATAGACCCAGCTACAAGGTTAATATACCATGAAAAGGTGGGGCCTTCCATGGTATTCACAAAGAATCTAATATTAGCATCCTCTTTTTGTTTTGGGGTTCCCAACATTGGGCTACACTTTAAAGAGAGGTGGGTGAGATGTTTTTCAGGATCACCCACTCCTTCTAATGTTGATAAATTTGGGTTCCCAAATAATGGAGAGGGAGGATTCTTTTCCACACACTCAGGATACGAATTCCTCTGTGGATTTAACTATTTATTTCATCCTTCAAGAGAATCCATTAAATAAATAATGGAATCCAATAATTCCTAAAATATCCTAATATCAGTTATCCTTAGATGAGTTTTCTGAACTGGTAGCTGATGTCTACCCAGTGGTGGGAGAAATTGGTAATAAATCAACACTATAATAGAATGGACTGATTGATGTAATCTCAATTCGATGAGATGGGTTGATTATTCTATTATGGTTTGAGAAAAATTATCAAATTTAAGAGGTTCGGTTGAAGGAATAACATCTCCAATTTAGTTATTGTACTCTAAGTTTTTTTCTTACCTTGTAAAACTCAACATACATATGATGAAGTTATTATATTTGAGATTTAATCTAAGAAATCATATCTTCTGATAAGATGGATTCACCATGGTTACGTGATATTTGGGAAATGAATGTGTCCACAACAATCTTCTTTTCAACAGTTTCATGGTTTTCATAATCAGTTGGTTTATGAAATTTACTCATTTGAAACATGAAACAGGAAGTATGGATTCCCTTCGAGAATAATTTGGAATCATTGTGAATTCCTGCTCACTTGATGGAACTGGAGTTGATTTTAGGGTTAAAATGATTCAAATGACACTATCCCTATGGGTTGGGTTTTCCAAGGGATTATAATATCAACAAGGCTAGCTAGAAAGATGTTTTAATCTCTTGGATAGTGGTAATATAAAATCAAACTCAATCCACTATTGGGATGCACTGATGGGACTCGTTGGTATTGGTAGTAGCAGGGGTATGGTTCTACCCTGGAGTGGAAGTGGCTAGCTTCCCCCGAAAATCTCTCCATTTGGATTCATGAGTCTGGATGGTCTGAACATTCACTGCATCCTTTGCTTCTTATTGAGGAATTGGGGTCAGAAATCGGTGATGATGACCATAATGGATATGGACCTTCCTAGGTAAATCCTAAGTTTTATCCCTGATGTGGTTCACAATCTCCTCCACCTACCCAAGATAAGGATGGAATGGGTCTCTATGCTCTAGGGATAGTATCCCAAAACCATTGGATGTAGTGATGAGGGCCACTTTCTTCCATGATGCTCATCATTGATGGGACAACCTAAAGAGATTTATCATCTGGAGACATTCATGAGTTTCTTTTGGTATTAGGATAAATCCATTGCAATGAAACCATTATAGTAATAAATTCATCAACTAGTATTGGATGTGTTATATAGATGATAATTTTGTTGGATCGAATAGTAGTCTATTAGATGGAACAATACAAGAGGGGGGGTGAATTGTAGGTTTAAAAACTTTGAGTTTTAGAAACAAAGAGATTAGTTTAAATGAACTTAAACTAATACAAATACAAACACCCACAATTGTATTGAATGTAAAAGGTATGATGTATTGTAATACTAATGTTAAGCAAAACAATTGTATTCAAGATGAACACAAAAATCAGAGTAATACAAATGTAAATGATTCTACCTTAAAGCGTATAGAACCAATCAATACAAAATGTAATAGAATGATTGTAATTGAAACAATTACAATAGAATATGTAAAAGAAGAAAGGAAACAATACAATCCCTTTCTAATACAAA
This sequence comes from Viscum album, assembly GCA_963277665.1. NCBI lineage: Eukaryota > Viridiplantae > Streptophyta > Magnoliopsida > Santalales > Viscaceae > Viscum > Viscum album. Next base: position 807,577,481 of record OY728155.1, read on the forward strand.
CAACAGCGGAAATGTAAAAGTAATACAATTCTTTTAACCCAAAGAGAAGGGTTATCCTTTCACCTAGGATAAAAAGGTCTGTCTCACCAACACCTTGGTGAGCCCTCGATACGAAGATCGGCACGTCTGTCTGCCTATCCCCGGCAGCCCTCGATACGATGATCGGCTCGTCTGTCTGCCTATCCCCAGCAGCCCTCGATACGATGATCGGCTCGTCTGTCTGCCTATCCCCGGCAGCCCTCGATTTTGCAGGTAATCGGCACCTCTGTCTTTCAATTGCTTGAAAGCCCTCGATACGATGATCGGACGCACAAAGCTGATGAGAGAAGTCACAGTGTCTCTCTCTAGAATCTTCGTAGTTCACAGAGTCTCTTCGTTCATCAGTTCTCCTCTCAGCTTCAAATGACCTCCTATTTATAGGCCTCGGGTTCCAACGGTCATATTGCCTCCAACGGTCATATTGAAACAGAAAGCACGACATCGTTTTGATTAGTACATAACTAACTCAACGACATCGTTTTGTTAGGACAAGAGATATATAGAAATGTAAAACATGAGTATGATTCATATGCAGAGAGAGTTTTTTGACAAAGTACCAAAACAAATAATGATCATCTGAATAGCAGAGTCAGTACGATACGATCGACAGAGTCAGTACGATACGTTTGACAGAGTCAGTACGATATGTTTGACAAAGTCAGTACGATACGTTTGACAGAGTCAGTACGATATGTTTTGGTCGGTACGATTAACATCGTACGATACGATAAACATGATAAAAGACAATTTGTTATTTACAAACATATATGATATAATACATTTGAGATTTTCAAAATATGACAGAATATATTTGTGATTTCCAAAACATGATGTAAAAGCCAAAAGAAGACTTTTGACTTAACAATCTCCCCCTTTTTGGAAAGCACAAACACACAAAGTAAATGAAACAAGAAATACTTATCTCCCCCTGAGTTATTGAAAACTCTTCTGAATAAGAAATAGAATACAACTAACTCCCCCTTAGGTATTGACTTTCCTAAGGATTGTATTCATAGATTCTCCTTAAGAGCATTGTATTGCATTCTCCCCCTTTGTAAAACAATCTTTGCTTTGTAAATATTCTCCCCCTTTGTGATTTACAAAAAGAAAGGAGTAATTTCGAATTGTCTGAAAGAGTTAGTGAAGTAAAACAAGACAATGGATAAAAGAGAGAATTATAAGAGTTATTACAAAACAAAAAAGTTTCAAAAGAAACAAATACAACAATCATTTCTCTCTTTCCTTCTCCTTCTTTATCAGCTCATGAAGCACGGCTTTCATCTTCTTGATCTCCTTCTTGTCTTCAGAAATTGATTCACCCTGAGTTTTGAGAAGCTCCTGTTGATCCGCAAAAATCTGATCTTGATTTCTGATGGTTTCCTCCTGGATTCTGATTACCTCTTCAAGGGTATCAATTCTGCTTTGCAAAGTCTTGTTATCCTTGGACAACTCAGAATTTTGTTTCTACAGTAAAACCATTTCATCTTTGAAAGATGAAACCTTCGAAAATTCTGATTGGAAAGTATTCATCCTTTCTTGCAAATCCTTCACTGAAGGAACATCGGCTCTTTGAGAAGATAAAAGATTCAGCCTTTCAACTGTTTCTTTATCAAGCTTGTTGAAAGCAATTGCAAGATCATTTGATAACCTTCTTATATCTTCAATAGCAATCTCATGGTCATTGATTGAGCTCTCTGTTTTGTACGACCACTTAGTCATCTTATTACATGCCTTCCTATGAACAACAGAGCTTTCTGAAAGAACTTTTAAATCGGCTTCTACAGATAAGACTTTCTTCCTCAATTCTTTCACAGATCCAAACTTCTTTCTCTGATTTTCAGTAATAAAATCAATCTTTCCTTCCAGCCTCGGGAAATAAGGAATAGTTTTCTCCATTCTTCTCAAAACATGAACAATGTAATCACTCTTCTTAAGAGAGATTGTATGCTCTGAATCAGTATCATCATCGTACGATGCTAGTTGATATGATCTGCTTGATTCAACAACAGGCTGTTTCCCTTTCACTTTTACTTTCTGCTTTCTTTCTTCTTCTACTTTATCACTGATGACAACAACTTTGTCAGAATGAGAAGATTGAGCATCTTTCTTTTCTTTAGATGACACCCTGTCCGGTGATCTTTCTTGATCGGCATGAGAAATTTGTTGAACATCTTCGCTCAGCTTTTGAAGCGATTCCTCTCTACTTTTCTTTGAACTTTGAAGATATTCTAAAAGAAAATCTCCTTCTTCCACTTCTTCCATCACTTGTTTCCCTTTTTCTTTCTCAGGCAGACTCTGTACGATTGGCTCTTGATGTACTTCCACAGTTATTTGAGCACTAGCATGTTCAACTGCTTTCAAGACTTTAGAGATACCAATTGTTGGATCGAATAGTAGTCTATTAGATGAAACAATACAAGAGGGGGGTGAATTGTAGGTTTAAAAACTTTGAGTTTTAGAAACAAAGAGATTAGTTTAAGTTCATTTAAACTAATCTCTTTGTTTCTAAAACTCAAAGTTTTTAAACCTACAATTCACCCCCCCTCTTGTATTGTTCCATCTAATAGACTACTATTCGATCCAACAAATTTATGTTGAGTCTACATGTCCATGATCTCCATGGAATTTAAGGAATATTTGTATCATGTTTTCTAGTTTTTCATGATGGATTTAGGTGTCCTATGGGTATACCAGCTTTTACAAGGATTCTATAAGTCATTGGAACATTTGTTAATTCCATTAGTATTGTACAGAATCATGAATGTCCTTAGGAGAAAACAAAAACAAGAAACCTATCAGTGTAGCATCATAAATAAATGTTCATGGTCTATCGATCACCTTCATAAATAAAGGATAGAAACATGGTCCTTTTTTAACATGTGAGAGGCCTAAAAATGTTAAAGGATTTATTTTGGGTTCACTATTTTGGTTTTTGGTGGAAACTCCAATTGATTTCATGACCACACTCATTTCAACTTAATGCGGACTTACTTTAAAAAGGTAGGTGGTCTCTAGGACTTTTCCAGTGAAATATTAAAAAACATGTTGGTTTATAGGATGGGAGTTTTTGGATCATTAAAACCTTTTGGGGAATTATTTCCTACTTTGGGTCTCTCTTATAGGTTTAATATGTATTTTTGAATCCTTCCCAAATCCTAGTGCAGGATTGGTTACCCCTATGCCGATTATATGATCAAGATCATGTTTCTGACATAAACATCTATAATTTCCTCATCATTCTCTTATTAATTTTTTGATTCTTTAGTTTAAATCCAGATATTTGGGATCTCTAGATTTTATTTTTGTACAGGGAGGTAGTTTGTGTTTTGGAGTTGGGATTGAACCTCAAAGATGAATCCTACTTATCTTATGAAAACAAGAATCAAACCCCATGTTGTTTCATGAAACAGGTAAGGGGAAATGAAATTTTGATCAGAACTCAAAGATGTGTCCTAAGTACCCTATTAAAGATAGGAACTAGATCCCACATAGTTCGATGGAATGGTTATAGATTACACATAAATAAGAGAGGCTCCTGATGAAGGCACTTTCATCATACAAATTGGATGATCATCATGGATCTTTAAGCCAATATGATTCATGATCAGTGTGAGAAATAAGAGATAGTAGAAGATCAATCACATCACATGAGATCATAATGCATGATTTGAAGGTTTGGTTGGGGTTTACACCTAAGAGGATTCCCGTATTTCTAAAACCATGAGGAGGATCTTGGATCATGGTGATTTAAAGGTTTGGTTGGGGATTAATCCTAAGAGGATGCCCATATTTCTTAAAACATGATGTGGATATTGACTCATGGTGATTTGTAGGTTTGGTTGGGGCTTACTCCTAGGAGGATTCCCATGTTTCTAGAACAATGAGGAGGATATAAACTCATTGTGATTTTTAAGTTTGGATGTGTCTTACACCTAGTATGTTTCCCATATTTTCAAATCATGATGAGGATCTCAACTCATGGGGATTTAGAGGTTTGGTTGGGTCTAACATCTAGGAGGATGCTCTTATTTCATTGACCCACCCCCATCTATTCAAAATATGAGGAAGGGACAATGAACATATTCAGGCCTACACCTATGAGGATTCCCATACCTAGAGTATTATATCAACCCTAGTTTTATATAGAATGAATTGATTCCTAGATATGGGACCTGGGTGAATTTTTCCATAGCCCTGGTGAGGGATAGAAAAGGTTTTAATCCCAATTGAGGGAAATTAATGGAGATTATCCCAAATTATAGGGATAAGGGAGGTATTTAGCCCATGTAAGGCCTAATAAGGTGGCTTAGCCCAAGTGGGGGGAGAAAAGGTACTTAGACCAAGTGAGAGGTTAGAAAGAGTTGTTTAACCCTAGTGAGGGATATCATAGGTGATTATCCCAAGTTAGATGGGAAACAAAGGCACTTAGACCAAGTAAGGGATGTCAAAGGTTATTATCCAAAGTAATAGGGATATAATAAGTTCTTAGCCCAAGTGATGGATAAAAAAGGTTTTTATCCCAAGTTATAGGGATAGAATAGGATCTTAGCCCAAGTAAGGTCTAGTAAAGGTTATTATACCATTTTATAGGGCTAGCGCATGTGTTTATCCCAAGTGAGGGCTAACAAAGGTTCCTAGCCCAAGTAAAAGGGCTATTAGAGGTTCTTACCCCTATTGAGGGTATGGAAAGGTGATTAGCCATAGTCAGAGGGATAACAAAGTTTCTTAGCCCATGTGAGGGCTATAAAAGGTTCTTGGCCCAATTTATAGGGATAAAAAGGTTCTTAGACCAAGTGAGGGATAGAAAAGATTCTTATCCCAAGTGAGATGACTATAAAAGTTGTTTATCCTAAGTTAAAGGGCTAGTGCATGTGCTTATCCCAAGTAAAGGATTGAAAATGTGATTATCCCAAGTTATAGGGATAGTGAAGGTGTTTACCCTAAGTGAGGGATAGTTTCCCTATGCATCCTGCTCTGTGCAAGTTATTCATGAAGTTCATTGATGTTATTGACCTTTGGTAACTCAATTACCCTTCCTTTTGATTGATTCCCTATAATTTTAAATAATGATAAGATACCTGAGGATATTGAGGACTTGGGTGAGAGACTTGCATGAGTAGAGATTTGATTTGTCTCTAGGCCTTCCATACCCTACAAATAAGGATCCCAAGGTACTTATTTATAGGAAAATATAGAACCCTTGGAGAAGGTGTTTCTCCACACAGGTTATCCATGTAGGTACTCTATGCATGCTTCCCACATAGGTTATCCACGTAGGTGCTCTATGTAGGTGTTCTATGTAAGATACTCTACCTTGGTTCTCTATTCAAGTTCTCTTCATACATGATCCATGGAGGTTGTCTGTGTAGGATGATCCATGTAGGTGCTCCACACAGGCTGCTCTATGCAAAAAAATTCCTAACTTCTGATAGCCATAACTTTTGAACTATAAGTCTATTTGGGATCTATGTCCAAAAAAATTGAAGCCTATGAATCAAAATACACCCATAAAACACCACTTTAATAGAGATTTTTTTTTGAGGAATCTCCATACCTTGGTATTTAATTAACATTGTGGCACATGGAGATCCAGTCAAATTATTCATGCGGAAAACTGAATGGCATGAATTTTCCAATGCCAACCGTAAGTACATAAAATAAGGTGTCATGATGATAAAAATTCACTACTACCACAATTGAGGGTAATCTTTATTGTCACTCTATTTCCACTTCTCAAGGTCTCCTCGAGATTATCCTAAACTAAACAGCTCTATCTAGTCCTAAACTACCCCAGTGTAAAACCATATCATTTCTTATGGAACAATGTAGATGTTAACCTTTTTTAAGCCTTTAGTAAGTAACCCCCCCCCCCTCTATGGTGTCAACCACATCTATAAAGGTATACCTAGTTACTTTGATACCCAAAATCAGAGCCTCATAGGGATACATACACCTACATGAATGTAAACCCATAAAACAGCATACCAAATCTATAAAATGGTATACAATTCCTATATCAATCTTAACAATGGGTACTCACCAAAATGTGCTCATTGATTCAAGACCAAATAACCAAAACCCTAAAATCAACCTCCAAACCTCACATTTAGGGTTTATACTAAGAATGTAATAGGGTAAGAAGGGGAAAATTGGGCTTATAAGGGATTATAATTATCAAAAATGACTCTCTATAATAAATGGTGCTTAAAATGGTCAAGGATAAAAGATAAAGGAGCTAAAATCACCCCATAAGAATTCAACACATCATCTAACTTGATTGGGGGTCATGGGAGATGTAGGTGAAGTTAAAAGGGATTCCCAAGAAAAATTATAGATCTTACCCTTCAAAAAATACCCAGTGAGAAGTTAATAGTGCTACAAAAATGATTTCACTATGGCACCACCTTTATAGGTAGTGTTTTATCATGTTCTTAAAACCATGACATAAGAAATTCAAAATTGGAAAAGGGGAAACCCCCTCTATATATTTCCCTTCACAGTGCATCCATTGACGCCACAACCTAAGGTATCCACTATAAAAATCCACATGGTACAACCCTCATGGTTTCATCATGATCCTTTCCCACTCCAACGACTACACTACAACTCCCAAATACAACACTGTAACTAGATACCTATAGAAACATTTCGTCTATAGACTTAGTCCAGCACTCCAAAACCCACTTTCAATCCACTTCCAACCTTTGAAACAACCAAATATCAACAATATGCATCACAAAAAATATAAACTTAAAACAAAACATGCCTCTAAATTTGAGGGGATTTATAATAACCTACAACCAAATCAATTACCACTCATTTAATTACATGAAAATCTTAAAATAATGATATATTATGTGGAGTATTTATCGAATGTTAACATTTAATGTTTTACTATGCATGTAACAATCCCATGTCATAAAATATGACAAGATTAATTCATTGGAATGAAATATTTATTTTATACCTTGCGATATCCCCAATATAAGTTATATTATATGCCTTATAATCTTGCATGGTAGACTATACAACATGCACATATCATACATTAGGATATAAGGCCTTTAGGGAATACCAAATTCAATATCACACTTTCACTAAAGCCACATAGACTTAGTGTCATTTCACATTATATTATATCATATAAAATAATATGAGAAGTCATATCCAAAAAAAATATTGGATATCTTCCAAAACACTTGTAAATATATCATTAAATTCACCGTGTATCACATCATATGTAATATTTTTTGAATAATCATCCAAAACTCCTTTTAAATAAACTCTAAACACTTTTAGAGGATATCTCTAAGTAAAACGCAATCCCCATTTAGTTGACCACAAATTGTGACCCCATGTGATTTTAAAGAATTTATAATAAATATGAAATCATGATTTCATAAATTTATGCACAAAGTAAACTCTCGAAAATAATCAATAACATTCGATATATAAAGGGATCTAAAGTGATTTCCATCAAACACATGTATCTATATTCATGTTCCCACCAACTATATCATATGAAATAATGTATTTTCATATGTTCTCTTAGCATAAGACATTTGAATAACCATGGGACATAGATTATTTCAATCCCATGTAACAACTCATATATTCTCAATTACCTAGGTATAGACTAACTAGGTCGATGAATACATCACATGTTAGTCACCATTATGGATGAGAACATCACATTCCCCTATCTCAAATAGATAAGCACATAATTTATGTAATCTAGGTATAATAGTACACTTACTTAGTCTATCTCAATCAAGGGACTATATGTCATACTCTTCATATGATTGGATAATTCTTATCTTTTTTAATCTAAAATTGGTGACAAGATCTGGTTAATACCCACCTAACCACTAATTAGATAATACTCAAGGCTTTTATAAAAAAGGCATCAAAGTATAAAGGTTCTCCTTCTAGGTATCTCACTAACCTCGGGTATTTAGAAATCCAAATAGGATTCATGCGCCACTATTATACCAAATAAAATGTTTATTACACTATATGTGTTATATTTCTTAGGTTATACGGTACAAAAAACCAATTTTATACCTCATGATCATATTTTATATCTCGATACAAGAATCCTACTCATGTAACACTGTATCATAACCTATAATACTCCATGATGAACATTTGTTAGGGATAACTCAAAGTCATACTTTTAGAGGTCAATTATCATTTCATTTTCAAATATATATATATATAGCCAATGTGAAAGAATGATAAATTTGATATTTTATTTTAGTATAACATGATAAATTTTATATCCTTAGACTTATTTAAGAATACTAAACAAAACCATACATAAAATCTTTTCTAACATATCACATATAATAAAATACTAGATCATCCTTATGTTTGCTACAATTTTATGGTTTTGGTAACCTCATTACATCTCTATGAAATTCCTGCCACATATCTATGTGACCATATAATAACACTCACCCACTAAACTCATTTAGTGAGTAACATGTATAAATAAATCTAGTTTGAATAATGGTGAGTCTTATGAATCATATTCCTAGTGTTCAACTACTTTAATAAATGTTCAAACCCCTTGACTTCATAAAACCAAATTTTGTGATATTAATAACATCTATTTTCAACTTAGAACTCTTTATAAGTTCATCATCATCATCTTAAAAATACTTCATAAGACGTTTTCATGATATCATTTTGGTAAAAAATGTAATAATTTAAATTAATCCATTACCCACACATCCTAAATTCCTTTAGTAAATAAAGTGACATTCACTTCGTATTTTGATAGGAAAAATCTTTTATTTGTTAACATTTAACTTCTCAAAGCCTAAAAATACTCCCACTAGCCTCTTAGACACTATATTCTCTTTATAATATCATGTTATGATATGAAAACTCTTTTGTGTTAGGAAATAACTCTTACTTCCATTAATGGGAATATTTAATAAATAAACTATTATTTTCATATCATATATGGTATTCTATATGTTTGGAACATTTTAATGAATAGATATTATTATTTAAAATATTCCATTGAAGGTGGTGCGATAAAATAACTCATATTTTAACAAACCTATGGAAAAAAACTTTTCTCAAACCCCTTTAGTTTTGAAGGGTATATGATACCAAGTGTATAATTTAAAAAAAATATAAAAGATTTAAAAATCAAGGAAATAATTGATGAATCTTATAGTTTTCATTCAAATGAATAAGAAAATTATTGTTACTTTAATTATTTGAATGTAAATGAATATATAAAACTTAGATGGATATACGTAAAGGATGGGTATCTTCATCTCATTTGTATTATATGAGAAGAGAAATTGTTTTCCTAACAAAGAGTTTTTATCAAAAAAATGAGATAACAGACTCAACATTTGGTTATTTAGGAAGGGATTGTTCACATAGAATTTCTATACTTAAGAACATTTCCTAAGTTATCATCTTTATAAAGTTTCTTAAATTCACATTATCCTTTCAAATATTTATTTTAAATAAAAATTGAATGGGGATGATATCATGTATCTATAATATAAGATTTTATTAGATGAGTATCATGCTTTATAAACATTTAATAAGGTTTTTATTAAAAGTGAACCCACTAAAATCATAACCCCTTTTAAAATCACCATATCCATTAGTGGTCCAAGATTCATATTTCACTAAGAAATGATCCTGCTTTGGAATTCCTCTCACCACTTAGTTATTTAGGTAGTTCATCATCTTAATAATATCATATATGACTCTTAGATGGTTGATTAGACAAGTACAATCTATAATATGGATAAACTCAATACCACTCTAATGGTATCCTTCAGAAGAGTTTCTTAGTTAACGGTAGCCCAAAGCTCATAGTGATATTTTGTTACCTAACTTTTAGGGTTAGTAATTTCCAACATTACTTAATCAAGATAATCCATGGGAACCCAACTTTAATATAACTTACTCAATTAAATTATCGAGGAAATGACATGTGTTTTTTAGGGGATTTAACACTTAGTATTTTTAAGGAGGATTTATTCTCACAATATTTTTTCATGTTATTCAATTTACATGTATACATGATTATAATGATTTTTTTGTAATCCTATTACATTTCCACAAAATCAATATAATCAAATAATATTAATTTCTAACTCTTTACACAACTCTTGAACAAATCAAAGATAAGGATGAAGAAACTAAATAAATTATAATACCTAGCATGTAACTCCTTATATGCATATATGAAAATTAATGAATTCAATTTAACAATTTAACTAAAGAATATAATAATTCATAATATAATAATTATATTCATGAATAATAAATAAGTTAATTAATTTAAATGAACAATTCATATATTTAAACATAAGATAAAAATTTATGAACAATGCATAAATAAATCAATTATAAACACTATACAGTTTTCCATGCATTAGATACATTTCATAAATACCAAAATATAAAAATTTTATATTAATTTCTAATATGAACTATTTCATGTTTTCCCTTATATGGTATTTTACATAAATATATGATATTATTTGAAATATAAACATTACATATTCTAATTTTATTATGTAAAAAATTTACATAATATAAATTTCATATAATTAAATTCATTTAAACCTTAATCATATAAACAGTTAAAACTCATTTTGACATGGCTTAAATAATTCCTCAAATAATACCTTTAAATTGAACAACTTAAATTAATTAATTATTAATAATTCATAATTTAAAATTAAATTATTTTATATTTTACTTTATTTTATAATTTATAAACACTTTACAAATCACTCATATAATTTAAATATAAACAAATTATATCTAGATGATAAGTATTTCCATATAATTGGAAAACATATTTCAATATTAACAATTAATAATTTTGGGTAACTATTTACTAAATGGTTCATAAAAATTTAGTAATTAATTATAAACAATTTATAATTAATTAATTTATAAAAAAATTATAATTAATTAATTTATAAATAATTTATAAATTAATAAATATCCCAAAATTCCTTTTACTATAGTTTATAAACAGTTTATAAATTATACAATTCAATTATTAAGTGAAATTTTGATAAATCCATTTTTTCTACGTCTATCATATTTAACAATACACATAAGCCTTAAGTTGTGACTTTCACAGCACCCTAACACTCTCAATCATCTAATTCAAATGATAATGGAACTATATAATATTAAAACAAGTTTCTATGCCTCGTGTAATATTACTTTGGCATGGTATTGTCTTCCATGAGACTAACTCAGTGACACATATGATCAGGGATGATGATATGGGCCTATGTGAGATTAAACCTGGTGTAGGATGACTCATGTAATATTAAACTAGTATCATAGGGACCCACATATGATTAATACCATGCACCCGTGTAATCATATCCTATGATTAGAACCAGAATAATATTAAACCTGATATACGGGACACACATTAAAATAACATAAAGTTACTCTTATGTGTGTTGTTTGATTAGTCTATATAAGATTAAACTATTAAGTGTGGTCATATCATGTTCTATGATAATACTATGTAGGATTCACTTTAACACTAGACTATGTATAATTAACCCTTTGGTTCTTAGGAGTTGGCTACTATGATATCACGTATTTCATAATAGTGATATGATGCTTTGTTTTCATTGTATCATACAGTAGCATTCAACTCTATTGTTCCCGATGACTCCCGTTGTCATACGTTATGACATATCAAAAAAAAAGGGTTTAAACTAAGTCATAATCTATGATAATAAATAGTAAATTCATATGATATGCATAATTATACATTTTTGACATGATTTCGAGAATCTAAAGTCGTGGCAATGATATTGTACCACTGTTGGGTTTTTTAGGATCAAATAACTCAAATTTAACATAATGGAAGAAATTAGAAACCCATAATCCCAAGAACAACATACATTGAAATAGAAACCATGTAAAACAAATGAATAAAACTTTTGTTGGGAAAAAATACTTCAAGGTAACATTGCAGCATTTTTGTGTTGATTGTGTTTGTTGACAAAGTAGGTTTCCATGGTGAATTTTCAAGTACTAAAGATGTTGTTGAAAATCCATGTTGACAAAGAACCATGACAAAGGAAGAAAATATTTGGAGGCGGTACAAAAGAACGGATACAAGGTGGCATCATTTTCTAGTGTTTTCCAAATTTTTGGGGTCCAAAATTTAGAGTTTGGTGAGCATCATGAAAAGTGGATTTCCTTGAAGATCTCATAAAAATATGGAAAAGGAATAAGATTTGTGAATATGGACTTCTTGATGTGTATTTATCGAATATATGAAGAAATTTGATGGTGTTCTTCTTGATTATGATGTGCTTCGCGAACAGCAGCATTGAATAGAATTGTGCCGATGAAGGGCATTGCAAGTGGAGATTCTTGGTGAAGGTGAAAAGGAATTGATGGAATTCTCTATGATTACGACGAGCTCTGTGATCCAAAAAACTTCGTGGTGCTTCGCGATATAGAGAAAATTTCGGTGAAAATTTCAGAGCTTTTTTATTTGAGATGGCGTGGCACTGACTATGAATGGAAGGTTCGAGGGTCGGTGTAATCGCCTATAAACAGACCTCGACCCCATCGAGAGAAGTAGAGAGTTTTCCAAGAAAAAATTTTTGTTCTTATATTGAGAAGGAGTTTCACGGAGGCAGTGTTCTTTGCGAAAGATATGAGATTTTCGGTGGTCAATCTAGCTCTACGAAAGTGGTGTGTTCCGTGTTGTCTCAGTGAGCTTCATGAAGGAAGTAACTTTGCGATGGTGTCACACCCACCTTTTCCAATCTATTTATTTTATTAATTTTTCTTGACGTCGGGTAGTTTGGGTTGAATCCCAGCTTAAATTTTTGGGGTTCTTTTTTTTAAATGCGTGTTTTGGCCTTGACTGCATCCATCGCACCATGGTCAAAGTCGTGCGGCCTCGCTTGGGTCACCGCGCGACCTCACCCAGATCACCCCACTCCTTTTCGATGTTCAATTACTGAAATAAAATAAATTAGGAATGGTTTTAATAATAAAAGTAATATCAATGTCACTTGAGAATATTATTATTATTATCTTGGATAATAATTTAATTGAGAGTATTATTTTTATTAATAGAATTTTATTAATTGATCATAGTATAGTTTACTATTTAGTTTATTAAGTTTATTGTTACCTAATTATTATTATTATTGTTATTACAATTGTAATAACTAATTATTATTATTTTCCATTTTCTTTTATTATTAATTATCACATTCTTAATTTAGTTTATTATTATTATTATTATCATTTTTTGTTTTATGATTTCTATTATTATTATTTTATTTGTTTATTTATTATTATTATTATTTATTTATTATTATTTTTAGCTTGAGTTTTCTTTAGGTAGGGTTTCCCCTGGTTTTCCCGTCATGCTGCAGGCCTTCTTGTGCACTATGGGCCGCCGCTGGCTTCCCCCCTCGAACCATGCTCACAACCCCAATTTTCTTACCCTATCTTCATGTCGCACCACCACCTCACTCTCCTTCTACCCAGCATGACGGGCCACCTGCTACCCAGCGCAACCCCTTGGAACCTTATGCTCCCTTGCATCATGGCACCACCGACCGACCCCTCCACTCCTAGTTTTGCAACCACCACCACCAGTCTAGCCTTCCTCCCAGCTGGCCAGGCTGCTTGCACCATCACCAATTTCATAGCCCTATCTATCCGACAGTCTATGCATGCCACCCCCACGTCCAGCCAGCCAACCTCTGTCTGAAGAATCCTGACCGACACCCTTCCCCCGGCTCGCAGCCTCTAGTTGGTCTTCCTCTTGCACATGCAACGTCTTCGAAGACACCCTATTCCAGTTGATTCTTATTCTTCTTCTTTAATTATCTTTAGTTCTTAGAGGTTCAGTGGGTATGGGTTCATTTAGGGATCATTTTTTTTTACTCTTGTTTTTGTTCGAATTCTTGAATTAAGGTCCAATTCCTTTTTCCTGTGGCGTGTGTGGCGTGCGGTGGGAGTATGCGGATTGTTTTGCGAAGTCGCTACACACCGGAAGGTGGTTCCATTCCCTTACATTTCTTAGATAATTTAATTTTTTTTGTTTGGTAAGTTTTAATATGTTCTATGATTTAGTTTCATGGTGTGAATGTAGTTAAAAAAAGGGTCATGTGAGTTGTTTGTAACGTGCGATTTGAATTCGGAAAATATTTAAAGTGGTTTGGTGTTGAGAAATAGACTTTTTGAGAAGATCGGTTATATTCATTATGTGTCACACCCATGTCTTTGTGTTTTCTACCTTTAATGTATTTGATAAAATGTGCGGGTGGTGCGAAACCCATTTCTAAATGGTTTCGTTATGTTTATGGCTTAAAAAAGTTTTTTTCTCAAATGGAAATCAGGTATGTTTTTCTTGTGCAAATTTTTTTTTGCTAATTTTATATGTTTTATAAATTGTTTAAAAAAGAATTTATCATTTTCAAACCCTCGTTGTGCTATTTAGAAATGTTCTTTAATTTGTTTAAAGGATTTATCAAGTCAAGCAAGTGATGCGAAATATGTTGTGAAATGGTTTTTGGTGTGCGGTTGGTCTAAAAAGTGGATTTTGTGTATGCCTTCGAGTATAAAGCCTTTCGGTGTTCTTTTGGAAATTATTTTGGAATCTTTTTTAGTGAACTATTAAATTGCATAAGAGATGTGAGGTATGTTTGTGAAGTGATTTGGTGTGCGTGTGTTTTTGAAAAGTGGATTTTTGGGTATGCAAGCAGTGGATTTTTTGTATGTAATGTCTTGTTTGGGCTTGGGATCTGTGAAAATGGTATATTGTGTGAATGTGGAACTTGATTTAGCACGCGGGAAAACCCCGGGTACCTAGGTGGGTGGATTAGGACTAGTACGCTAGATGAAATGTGAGTGGTTCGTCCCGGTTTTATCTGGCAGGATTGTCGTTACAACACTAACTAAAATTTTGTGATGATTCGAGACCACTAGGTTATGGATTTGTTTCCCTACTAGTGGCTCGTGCACGATAGCATTGATTATTGTGGTTCTTATTCCATGCTTACATTGAGGTACGATGTGTCTAGCGCACCACACATACTAGCTGGTTTAGGGGATTTACCCGTAGTGCTCTACTATTCATTATGTGGTGCCTTCCATCGGCATACAAAGGACCACTTGAGTATGTGCATGTTATTTATAAATTTTTCCCTTCCATTTTAAAGTAGTATTGTGAAATGGTTTTTCTTTCAGTACTCCTTTCTTTCACTTTTAGTTTTTAATTTTTTTCCTTAAAAGCGTTTTAAAACCATGGTTTTAAATAAGCATGTTAAATTTTCTTTTTGATGTTGTGGAATGAATCATTTTTGTTGGGTGACGTCCTACTGGGCTCTTGTCTCACACCCTACATACACATTTGGGTGTATGTAGACCTTGTTTCTTGTGTATTCTAGGTTGTGACATCATGCTCAGCAATGGTGGATTTGGTTGTTGATGGTCTTCTCATGAAGGTTGGTATTGTAGATTGTGGATGTCACGTCTCTCTTATTGCTGGGATGTTTGAGTCAGAGTTTTAGTTTTTTTTGTTGTCGCTTCCTAGTTTTGGTTGAAGTTGTAGACCATTAAGTTTATTTTTAGTTAAGGTCATGTTTGACTGATAGTTTTTTCAGATTCAGTTTATCTATCTTATTGATTGTTTTTATGTCTCTCATTTCGGGTAAATCATTCCCATGTGTTAGACTTGATACTCGGACACTTGTGCCAGCCCGTGGGGATTGGGAATGCCCTTCTGGCCATGCACCGGAACAAGTTAGGCACCAGTTTAGATGGAAACCTGGCCTGGTTTGTGAAAAAATGGTATCAGAGGAGTTTTGGTCTCTTGGATCATGTTCCTTTGAGAGAGAGTCACAGTAGACTGGAGTTAAGGTTGTTGGGACTCGATGTCCTGGCTACGAGTAAGGTGCCTGGCCAGCACACCTCGTGGCAGGACTCGAGTTACTAAAGTAAGTTGAGGTTTTTCTGAGTCATTGTTCCTCATGATTAATCTTGTTTAGGGGAAATGAAAAGGGAGTGGGGTCAGTGGTCCTAGTGACCTTGCAGGTTCTGGCAAGCCAGGTGGAGCTGGGGACGTTGTCCTAGAATACCCTCTGTGGCAGTGGTGTGATTGGCATATAGCCGCCAACCATATGTCTTAGTCACCTGCTGACACTAGTTCCCTCATGCATCATTCCTCATCTCCTTGTTTTGAATTCATGGAAATCTGGTTTGTAAGTAAAAATGAATTGGCGTTTTAATAATCGGTGGTTGTGTGGTGTGTCCTTATTTTTTGGTAATGTTTGATGTGGGGTGTTTCGAGCCAAGAATCCTTTTGGGATGATTTGTGTCTTGATTTTGAATTCTTATTGGTCAGTTGGTGTGCAAGCATGTGGTTAATGGTTTCTTTTGAAAAGTTCTTTGTGAATCCCTTGCAGTGGTCCTCTCTGCACGTTTAGTGTTCATTTGCAATATGTCTTGGACATTGGACCAGTTTTATTGGGTCCATGGTTTTCTTTCATGACTAGTGCACACCCCCATAAAGCATTAACATGCGATTGAAGTTCGGATACAGGTAATTCGTCGTTGTCCGACCCTCCAGTTGATTAAAGAAATCACTCTTCCTTTTTAGTGATAGTGTTAAGTTTGTCCCTTATCCTTTTCGGTTCAGCGGATCCTCTCATAGTGGGATGACAGACGCGTGGGGAGTTGATAGGAGTTTTGGTCTCTTTGATTTGTTTGAGTTTTCGGGTATGAAGCATGACATTGTTTTGTTTAAAGCTGCCCCCCCCCCAGAATGGTGAAAATAATTCTAGTGGGTTAGGGTGAAGATGGTTCAGAGTTATCAGTGCAGATCAATGTTTTGAAAGGCTTGTAGTGCTTTCATCATCCGCAATGGTCATGTGTGGTGACGTCTTGCAATGCGGGTTCTCTTAGAAGTGCATAGGTGGATTCCATCAAACCATTTTAGAATCCCTATTTTCATAGGAGTGTGTCCTCTTGGGGAGCTCTATTTTTTTCTGTTCAAGGGGGAGTGTTTGTCGTGCATCTTTCCTTCTTAGGTTTCTTGGTTAAGGTTAAAGGTTATGCATGGGCATTCTCTAAACCCCTATTTTTGTGGATGTACCATGAGAGAGTAGTTGGATGTCGTGGTGTATTGAGTTTGCAGGTGTTGTCTCAGTTGTGGTATAGTTGCATGTAAAACCAAAAGGAAAACCTCAGTTCGGGAGTCTTCAATACCTAACTACAAGGCAAGAGATGCTTCAAACATCAGGGCTCTAGCCACAGGCCTCAAAGTGTAGCTGTCGCATGGTCAGGAACCCCAGGAGTGTATGGGACCCCAACCTTATTTTTGTCGTTGGTACTGAAGGTGAAGGAGGTTTAAATTGTTTTTTGTGGTTGTTCCATTCTGAACGACTTGTTTTGGTGCGTGGGGTTTCCCATGGCTATGATGAGGCGTGGTCGTCTCATTACCTTAAAGCCATGGGGGTTGCATCCCACCGGATTTAATCGCGTTTAACGGTCCTTATGGGGTCTGTTTGGGAAAATTAGTATCAAATCTGAACAGTGTTTATCCAGGTATGTTTAGATGTTTATTTTTCTTCATCTGTGGTTTTGATGCCCGATGGTTGGGCTCCGCCATCCCTGCCCTTTTGGTGGGGTGTTGGGTCAGTGTCGGATATCCTATGAGTTATTGTATTTTTGTTGGTGCCAACGGTTGTGAGACCTATTGAGGATCTCACTGAAACTATACATAAATAAACTGATGTTACCCAATTCTTATTGTGGGGAGTCTACTCGGGCCTCGACGTGTTGGTTTCCAATCTTGTCTCGGGAGTCAGTAGGTTTCTAAGGGTGGGAAGCCCCACGGGCTTCCCCTTGTTGACCTTTTGGTTTTTTTCTAAAGATGGCTTGGTGATAATTGATAATAGTGTTCCTTGGATGTGGTTTGACCTTGTTTGTTCATTCTATCCAAATGGTGTGGTTTTCATTTAATGGTTCTTGAGATGTTTCGGCTTGTGAATTTGGTTTTCATGGGTGCAAGAGTTCCTTTCCTTGATCAGTCAACTGGAGGCGTTCTAACTCTTTGGGGGTGGGAAACACATATCAGAAAGTCTTTTTACACGTTTTTAAAGCTTTATTTGAGTCACTTTCTTTGAGTGGTGATTTTTCCTCTTTTCACTTGTTTTTTAAAGGGGATCCTCCTTGAATCGTAAAGGGTGTGTTGTTTTCTACTTTGAGATTCAATCTTAGTTGTGCCTTTCTGGGGACGGAACGCACTATGGTATGGAGAATTTTCACACCTGCCTTTTCCAATATATTTATTTTATTAATTTTTCTTGGTGTCAGGAAGTTTGGGTTGAAGCCCGGCTTAAATTTTTTGGGTTCTTTTTTTAAAATGCATGTTTTGGCCTTGACCGCATCCATCGCACCACGGTCGAAGCCATGTTGCCTCTCTTGGGTCACCATGCGACCTTTCCCGAATCACCCTTGCCTTTTCGATGTTCAATTACTAAAATAAAATGAATTAGGAATGGTTTTAAAATAAAAATAATATCAATGTCACTTGATAATATTATTATTATTATCTTGGATAATAATTTAACTGAGATTATTATTTTTATTAATAGAATTTTATTTAGTTGATCATAGTATAATTTACTATTTATTTTATTAAGTTTGTTGTTAACTAATTATTATTATTGTTGTTATTACAATTTTTATAACTTATTATTATTATTTTCCATTTACTTTTATTATTAATTGTCATTATCATTATTACTTTAGTTTATTATTATTATCAATTTTTGTTTTATGATTTCTACTATTATTATTTTATTTTTTTATTAATTATTATTTTATTTTACTTATTATTTTTAGCTTGAGTTTTCTTTAGGTAGGGTTTTACCCTGGTTTTGCCGTCATGTTGTAGGCCTTCCTGCGCACTGTGGGCCGCCACTGGCTTCCCCCCTCGTACCAAGATCACAACACCAATTTTCTTCCCCTCTCTTCATGTTGTGTTGCCACCTCACTCTCCTCCTACCCAGCACGATGGGTTGCCTTCTACCCAGCGCAACCCCTTGGAACCTTCTGCTCCCTTTCTTCTCAGCACCACCGGCCGACCCCTCCACTCCTAGTTTCAAAACCCCCACCACCGGACCAGTCTCCCTCCCATCCGGCCAAGCTGCTTACACCATCACCGATTTCACAGCCCTCTCTGTTTAACAGTCTACGCATTCCACCCCCACATCTAGCCAGCCGACCTCTATCCGACGAATCCTAGCCAGCACCCTTCCCCCGGCTCGCGGCCTCTGGTTGGTCTTCCTCCGACACACGCGACGTCTTCAGAGACACCCTCTTCCGGTTGATTATTCTTCTTATTCTTTAATTCTCTTTAGTTCTTGGAGGTTTAGTGGGTATGGGTTCATTTAGGGATCAATTTTTTGAGTCTTGTTTTTGTTCTAATTCTTGATTTAAGGTCCAATTCCTTTTGCTTGTGGAGCGTGTGGCTTGCGGTGGGAGTATGTGGATTGTTTCGAGAAGTCTCTACACACCTGTAGGTGGTTCCATGCCCTAACATTTCTTAGATAATTTAATTTTTTTGTTTTTTTTGTTTTAATATGTTCTATGATTTAGTTACATGGTGTGAATGTAGTTTTAAAAAAAGGGTCGTGTGAGTTGTTTGTAAGGTGCGATTTGAGTTTGTAAAATATTTAAAGTGGTTTGGTGTTGAGAAATAGACTCTTTGAGAAGATGGGTTAAATTCATTGTGTGTCTCACCCGTGTCTTTGTGTTTTCTACCTTGAATGTATTTGATAAAATGTGTGGGTGGTGCAAAACCCCCTTTTAAATGGTTTCTTTATGTTTATGGCTTAAAAAAGTTTTTTTCTAAAATGAAAATCAGGTGTGTTTTTCTTGTGTAAACCTTTGTTTGCTAATTTTAAATGTTTCATAAATTGTTTAATGAAGAATTTCTCATTTTCAAACCCTTGATGTGCTATTTAGAAATGTTCTTTAATTTTTTTAAAGGATTTTTCAAGTCATGCAAGTGATGTGAATTATGCTGTGAAATGGTTTTTGGTGTGCGGTTGGTCTAAAAAGTGGATTTTGGGTATGCCTTCGAGCGTAAATCCTTACGGTGTTCTTTTGGAAACTATTTTGGAATCTATTTTAGTGAATTGTTAAACTGCATAAGAGATACGAGGTATGTTTGTGAACTTATTTGGTGTGCATGTGTTTTTGAAAAGTGTATTTTTGGGTATGCAAGCAGTGGATTTTGTGTGTGTAATGTCTTGTTTGGGTCTGTGATATGTGAAAATGGTATATTGTGTGAATGTGGAACTTGATTGAGCACTAGGGAAAACCCTAGGTACCAAGGTGGGTGGATTAGGACTAGTATGCTAGATGACACGTGAGTGGTTCGTCTCGGTTTCATCTAGCAGGATTGACATTACAACACTAACTAAATTTTTTTGATGATTGGAGACCACTAGGTTATGGATTTGTTTCCCTACTAGTGGCTCATGAATGATAGTGTTGATTATTTTTGTTCTTATGCCACGCTTACACTGAGGTACGATGTCTCTAGCGCACCACACATACTAGCTGCTTTAGGGGATTTACCTGCAGTGCTCTACTATTCATGATGTGGTGCCTTCTGTCGGCATAAAGAGGACCACTTGAGTATGTGCAAGTTATTTATAAATTTTTTCCTTTCATTTTAAAGTAGTATTGTGAAAGGGTTTTTCTTTCAGTACTCCTTTCTTTCACTTTTAGTTTTTAATTTTTTTCCTTAAAAGTGTTTTAAAAGCATGGTTTTAAATAAGCATGTTAAATTTTATTTTTGATGTTGTGGCATGGAACATTTTTGTTGGGTGACGTCCTACTGGGCTCTTGTCTCAAACCCTACATACACCTTTGGGTGTATGTAGACCTTATTTCTTGTGAATTCCAGGTTGTGACATCATGCTCAACGATGGTGGATTTGGTTGTTGATGGTCTTCTAATACAGGTTGGTGTTGTAGCTTATGGATGTCATGCCTCTCTTATTACTGGGATGTTTGAGTCAGAGTTTTAGTTTTTGATGTTGTCACTTCCAAGTTTTGGTTTGATTTTTAGACGATTAAGTTTATTTTTAGTTAAGGTCATGTTTGACTGATAGTTTTTTCAGCTTCATTTTATCTATCTTATTGATTGTTTTTATGTCTCTCATTTTGGGTAAATAATTCCCATGTGTTATATTTGATACTCAAACACTTGTGCCAGCCCGTGGGGATTGGGAACACCCTTCAGGCCATGCCCTGGACAAGGTCAGGTGTTAGGTCAGATGGAAACCCGGCCTGGTTCATGACAGATGGCTTGAGCTCTGTGATGGCCTAAGCTTTGCGAAGGCTTGCTCTTTGCGAAGGCTTGAGCTCTGCGAAGTAGTGTGCTCTGCGAGGTAGTGATCTCCGTGAAGGTTTGTGATTTGCGAAGAGGAAGGGATTTCGCGGAGGCTTGTTGGAGCTTTGTAAAATTGGGAGCTTCACGAAGTAGGGTTCATTGCGAAGGTATTTCCAAAGGTTGTTGCCTAGTGATCAGTGGAAAAGGGGTATTCATCAGTGCATGAAACTTGAACTTTAAAAGAGAATATATCTATAATTGATGATGTATTCATTAGTGATAATGAAGATACCTACAGGTCTATAAACTATGAGTGGATATTTTGAAGAAGCAGTTATCTCACTTCAGTTGAGAGAGTAGTGATTTCTCAAATTGTGACTGGTTGTAAACTATGAGTGACAGTGATTCCACTTCAAACGAACTTGTCAAAAGCAATTAACTTATAGTGGATTTGGTACATCAGCACATCACTGGTGTATGCCCCTTGGAGGTATCCTAGTTTTGGTGAACCAAGTAAAATTGTTGTGTCATGTTCATGCTTTAAGATTCATTCATACGCTACAATGGTAAGGAGATATAGAATAGAGTTTTGTATAACAACAAAACAAGATCAAAAGGGGAAGTTGTTTTAATTTTTCATACCCTGATTCACCCCCCTCTCTGGGTATCTTACCTAGTGGACCTAACAATTGGTATCAGAGATAAAAGTTTATATCATTGTTTCTCTCTCAAATGGAGTTCACCAATCATAAAAGGATTCTGATCTTAAATGGGAACAATTTTTAGATATCGAATAATTGGATGAAACACTACTTTCAACCATTGGGAATGGATTTGTTTACAATATCAATTCATGGTATAACAACCGACATTAATAGTGGTGCATTATCGGAAGCTGATCTAAGAGAATTGGATGTTGACGCCAAGGGAGCCAATGTTTTAGGGTGAGCCCTATCCAATGATATATATACAAAGGTGATTTCATGAAAAACATCACATGCCATGTGGGAAAAACATTTTAACATATATGAAAGAGATTCAAAGGTCAGAGAAGAAAAGTTTCAAGTACTATGGAATAAGTATGAAGATCTAAGAATGAACCTGAATGAGTCGGTCGATGCATTATTTGATAGGGTAAATATTTATGTGGAAGATATGTGAGGTCTTGGTGAAGTCATTGAAGACATAAAGATTGTAAAGTTCATATTGAGAAAACTTTCACCTCATTTCAATCCAAAAGTTTTAGTACTAGAAGATAAAGATCTGAAGGAGCTGACACTAGATAATTTGTACAGCACCTTGGTGGCATATGAAATGAGGAACGATGATAATGAGGCTGTGGAAAAGGGGAAATCCAACAAGGTGGAATTCAAGACCATGAAGAATCTCACCATTGAAGATACTTAGGAAGAAGAAGAGACAGATGAGGTGATTTCATTCCTTTCTTCAAATCTGCAAAGAGGAAAAGGAAATTTTAAAGGATAACTTCCACTAGCATGCTTTAGATATGGAAAGGTTGGTCATCTGGTGGAAAGGTGCCCCAAAAAGTTTCAAGATGATGATAATGATGACGATGAAGTTGAAATTCACAAGAAGAATTCTTCAGCCTATGTGAAAGGGAAGAAACAGTTCAAGAGAAATTTCTTCAAGAAGAAGAATCTTATTTCTCAAGAATTTGATAGTTCAGATGAGTCTAAATTTAAAGAAGTTAAGGAGATTGAAAACTGAAAAGATCATGGAGAAAATGATATGGTGGATGTTTTTGGCAGTGCTCATGAAAAGGAAGAAGCCAACAATAATGAAGAAGAAGTTGAAGGAAGAATTGAGTTGCAAGTTGAGTTAGAAGCTGATCTTGAATAGATAGATGTTTGGAGAGCCAAAACAAAGAAATCCAACAAATTTTTCTATGATGCCAAACTCTATATGAAGTAGTAGGAATAAGAAAAGTCTGAGCTAATGAAAGAAATTGTGAAACTCAATTCATCAGCACCAAAGAACTCAGAATCGGTGAGTGAGTATAAAATCAAAGTTGAAGAGCAGAAGAGGAGTATTGATGGCTTGAATAACACAGTGAAAGTTAACGTCAAGCATATCAAAGAGCTTGAAGAAGAAGTTGTTATTATGCAACAAAAATTTAAGGACCAAGAAAAAATTATGACTCCCAACACATTATTGGGAAAATATATCATTCAGAATACTGAAAAGATGAAAGAGGAGCCTAGTAGTTCAGTAGAAAAGAATCAATAATCGAGCTCATATATTGGCTGATTTGGGGCTTGATCAAAAACAAAAAGTAGTCAGGGTTGAAGTCAGACCACAAGTGCTCTTTCCAAGGATGAAAACCGATGTGGGTACAAAGTAGAATTAGGAAATTCATTGAAACCAAGGGACAACTGGCAGTACAGAAGTGACACATAGGTATGCACCTTTCATCTGGTGGTATTGCTATAGAAACATGGGACACTCATAGAATATGTGTTCTATAGCCAAGAGATATCGAAGGGCATAAGAACAGCGGTGTCATCCAAACAGAGAACAGTTCTCTAGAACATACTTCTAAGGACACTATTTTTGGTGTGGATGATTTGGGAACATGGCTAGATATTTCACATCTACCATAAAAAATAATGTTCCAAAGTAAAATAAAAAAGGTCTCATGCAGGAAATAAACAAAACCAAAAGGTGAGTTAAAAATTCAAAATTGATTTGCATCTTTGTATGATGAAGTTGGGCCATCACACTCCGAGGAAGATCAAGTTTTTTAAACTGCACCAAATGTGAGGTCAAATACATGGATAAAAAAGAAAAAGGATGAGAAGGTAGTGGTGGTGGAAATTTCCCTTAAAGAATCAGATTGTTCTGGTGTATGGATCCTTGACAGCGGTTGCACATATCACATGCTAAGTAATAAGGATCTTGTAACAGGCATAAAATATGAAAAATATGGAGTTGTCAAGTTCTAAAATGATGAAGTCCTGAAGATAATTGGATCAGGAAAGGCTAAGTTTGGGGGCAAAGAAATAAGATGTGTTGATGTTTAGGTTATAGAAGTTCTCAGTCAAAATTTGCTCAGCATCAGTAAACTGTGTGACTTAGGGCATTCTATATGGTTTACCAAGAAGATGTGTGTTTTCAAGGGAAGATATGGTAGAGTGATCCTACAAGGAAAAATGACAAAGGGTAATCTCTACATGGTAAGTGGAGAAGAAGATATGTGATTTTTATCTAGAGAGGAAGAAAAAAAGTTGTGGCATAAACAACTTGGTCATCTATGCCATCAATCACTGGAAGATTTGGTAAAGTGTGACACAGCTAGAGATTTCCCTAAGCTATCACGGGATCATTATCACACATGTGATGCATGAAAACAAGGGAATCTCATCAGAAAGACATATAAGGCAAAGGAAAATAATTCAACACGAGTGATCGAATTGGTGCATACTGATGTTTGTGGGCTTATCACACCAAGATAAATTGATGGAAATAGGTACTATGTTCTTTTCATTGATGAATATAGAAAAATGGCATGGGTATTTGTAATTTCCCATAATTCATGTGTGTTCATCTATTTAAAATAGTATGAAAGGGAGTGGGAAAGGATGCTTGGGCAGAAAATTCTGAGGTTTCATACTGATAATGGAATGGAATTCACAAACAGTCAGGCAGAAGACTATCTTGAGAAACATGGGATAAGGTATCAAGTTTCCTTAGTGATAAATCCCCAGTAGAATGGAGTGGTTGAAAGGAGAAATCATATCATCAAAAACATGGCCAGAATGATGCTTATAGAAAAAGACCTACTAGAGAGGTTCTGGAAGGAAATAATATTGACATCAGTCTACATTTTTAATATAACTCTTTTGTGTCATAAGGAAGGAAATACTCCTTATGAGATGTGGTATGGAAATAATCCAACAGTGAAATACTTTTGAATCTTTGGAAGTAAGTGCTTCATTATCAACAAGAAAAAACATAGGAAGTTTGAGTCATGTAGAGATGAGGGGATATTCCTCGGCTACTCAAGAAAAATAAAATCATACAAATGCTTTAACAAAATGCTGGGAAAAGTAGTTGAGAGAAATGATGTCACTATAGTGGAGAATGAAGAGAGCATTCAACATCACAATGAATAATTTGTTGATGAAAGTGATGAGGAGGAAAGAAACACAGGGGGAGTAGAAGTGGTTCATTCTGATTCAAAAGAATATACTGGTGATGAGCATGAGGAATTAAAATATGTATCTACACAAAAGCTAAGAAGTCTAGTTGAAATTAACAGGAAGAATATTATTGGTGATCAGTCAGCTTCAGTTTAGATAAGAATAATGAAATCTCTACAGCAGACATCTTTTCTATCTCAAATAGAGCCTAAATGCTTTACTGATGCAGCTGAAGATGAAAACTGGCTTTAGGCTATGAATGAATAGCTATATCCGATTGATAAGAATCAGACGTGGGAGATTGTTTCGAGGCCAGCTGATAAGAACGTCATTGGGACTAAATGGGTTTATCACAACAAGATGAATGAATATGGAATAGTGAATTTAAACAAAGCATGACTAGTGTGCAAAGGATAATCCTATATAGAGGGAATAGACGTTGATGATACATTTTCACCAGTTTCAAGTCTAGAGACAATCATATTATTCCTAGTTATTGCAGTGAAACAGAAGTTCAAAGTGTTTCAGATGGATTTCAAATCTCCATTCATGAATGGGATTCTCGTGGAATAAGTGTATATCAAGAAGACAGATGTATTTATCATTCATGAGGATGAGAACAAAGTTTATCAGCTAAAAAAGGAATTATATGGGCTGAAATAAGCACCAAGAGCATGGTACTCAAGGATTGATCAGTATTTGAAGAAGCTTGGTTTCCAGTGTGGTGGAGTTGATTAAAATATCTATTTCAACAATGATAGTAATCAAAAGATGATGGTTCTGGTTTATGTACATGACATAGTATTTAGAGGATTAGATGAAGCTCAGTGCAGACAGTTTTCTGAATTCATGAAAAGTGAGTTTGAAATGTCAATGATTGGAGATCTATCATTTTCCTTGGTTTACAGGTGTTACAAGGAGGAAATTTCACTTTCATCTCTCTATCCAAATATTCCAAATAGGTTCTAAGAAGATTTTGAATAAAAAATTCCAAGTATATGAAGACTCTAGTTGCTACCTGGGTGAAATTATCGAATGATTATGATGGAAAGGCAGTTAATATCATAGAATATAGGCATATTATTGGGAGTTTATTGTACCTAACAATGACGATACATGATATTATTTTTATCACATGTCAATCAGGGTGATATCAAAGAAATCTCAAGGAAAGGCACATGCTTTCGATCAAAATAATACTTCGGTATATCATAGGAAATTTGGATTTCGGTTTGATGTTTACTGAAAAATCATAGTGAGATCTATTGGGATATACATATGCAGATTGGGCCGGTTCAGGAGATGATAGGAAATAAATATCAGTTGGTGCTTTATATCTTGGTGGTTTGTGTATTTCTTGGCTCGTTGGGAAAAAATATTTCATTTCATTGAGCACTGCAGAAGCTGAGTATATTTCCACCACTCAAGCATTCACACCGTTATTGTGGATGAAGCAAAATCTTGATGATATGGGTGCTAAAGTGAAGTCTCTGATCAGAATCCACTGAGATAACTCAAGTTATATAAATCTTAGCAAAAATATCACCCATCACTAAATGAAAAAGAACATTGAGTTTTAGTATCATTTTATCAAGGAGAAGGTTGAGCAGGGAATCATGAAGTTAGAGTATGTGCCTACAGAACTATAGGTTGCAGACATTCTGACAAAGGCCTTACCCAAGGAAGATTTTGAGAGGCATCAACTGGCCCTAAGAGTTCATTCGACTCCCCACACTTAAACAAGAGTGGATGTGGGACCCTCCCCTCTCTCTGAGGTATGGTGTGTTTTCCCTAACTTGCTGATATGTGTTCTCTACTATGTTGCAGACCACAAAGGAGTGACCTTTGTATTCATTGAAAAAGGGGGAGAAATTGTGCAAGTGATTACTAAAGGGGTAGAAACTGTGGCTAAGGAAGGGAGAAAATGTCTTTGTCAAAGACACGGCAAGAAGCTAATAGGTGGAGTAGCAATATAGGGGAGCAATGAAATAGGGGGAGAGTATTAAATCTGATGATGCTAGAAGTGATCGATCGACAAATAGATATCGCAATAGTTAAGGATCATGATAAAATTAGAAGAGTAGTGTTGGAATGGTGTTAGAAGGTTTCCAGTGACCAGAAATTGTTATCAGTTTGGTATCAAAGATTGGTGTCAGAAATGAAGTGATTCATTTATGAACTTTTCATACTACTCTTATTTCTCAGGCTGAGCATTGCTCATGTGGGATTAGAGTATGTGGTGAGTGAATCTTTAGTCTTTATATAAATTTCAAGAGGAAAAGTATGGTAGATTATGGAAGGAGATTCAGTAAGGAATCAAAGTGCATAAAATCGTTATGCGAAGTTTTTTCAACAAACCCAAAGGGGGAGATTGTTGGGAAAAATACCTCAAGGTAACATTGCATCATTTTTGTGTTGGTTGTGTTTGTTGAAAAAGAAAGTTTTCATGGTGAATTTTCAAATTCCAGAGATGTTGTTGACAATCCATGTTGAAAAATAACCATGATGAAGGAAGATAAGATCTAGAGCCGATAAAATCATGGATACAAGGTGGTGTCGTTTTCTAATGTTTGCCAAATTTTTTGGGTTCGAAATTTGGAGTTTGGTGAGCATCGCGAAAATTGGATTTCCTTGACGATCTAATAAAAAATATGAAAAAGGCATGAGTTTTGCGAAGATGGTCTGCTTGATGTGGATTTATCGAAGACATGAAGAAATTTGACGGTGTTCTTCACAATTACGACCTGCTTCATGAACAGCAGCATTGAATAGCATTGTGGTGGCGAAAGACATTACGAGTGGAGCTTTGCAGAAAAGGTGCAAAGGAATTTACGGAATGATATTCTATTATGATGAGCTCGGTGATCCAAACATTTCCATGGTTCTTCGCGATATATAGAGAATTTTGGCAGAAATTTCGGAGCTTCGTGATTTTAGCAGACATGGAAATGACTATGCACGGAAGGTTTGAGGGTTGGTAGAATTGCCTCTAAATAGACCTCTACCCCCTCGACAGAAGGAGAGAGTTTTCCATGAAAATTTTTTTGCTCTCAAATTGCGAAGGAGTTTCGTGGAGGCAGTGTGCTTTTCAAAAGACAGGAGATTCGCAGCTGCTAATCTACCTCCATGAAAGTGGTGTGTTCCATGTTGGATTAGTGAGCTTTGTGAAGGAAGTCATTTTTCAATGTCTTGAGCTCTGCGGCAGCCTAAGCTTTGTGAAGGATTTCTCTTTGCGAAGGATTCAGCTCTGTGAAGTAGTGTGCTCTGTGAGGCAGCGATATTTACGAAGGTGTGTGCTTTTTGAAGAGGCAGGGATTTCATGAAGGCTTGTTTGAGCTTTCCAAAATTGGGAGATTTGAAAAGTAGGGTACATTGTGAAGGTATTTACAAAGGTTGTTGCCCAGTGATCAGTGGAAAAGGGGTATTCATCAGTGGATGAAACTTTAACTTCAACAGAGCATATATCTATAATTGAGGATGTATTCATTAGTGGTAATGAAGAGACCTGCAGGTCTATAAACTTTGAGTGGATCTTATGAAGAAACAGTGATCTCACGTCAGTTGAGAGAGCAGTGAGTTCTCAAATTGTGATTGGTTGTAAACCAGGAAGGATAGTGAGTCTACTTCGAACTTGTAAAAAGCAGTGCACTTATAGTGGATTTGGTACATTGGCACATCACTGGTGTATGATCCTTAGATGTATCCCAGTTAAGGTGTACCAAGTAAAATTTGTGTGCCATGTGTATTCTTTAAGATTCATTCATACTCTGCAATGGGAATGAGATATAGAAGAGAGTTTTGTCTAACAACAAAACAAGATCAAAGGGGGAAATTATTTTAATTTATCTTACCCCGATTCACCCCCCCCCCCCCTCTCAGGGTATCTTTTCTAGTGGACCTAAAAACTTTTGTGTGTGTACCTTACACTGTCCAGATGTTGTTTATATCTCCAATCAATGTTTTTTGAAGACCATAAGGAACAAACTTCGGACTCTTCCCTTTTTGGTTTATCTATGGGCCAACAAGAATCGCTCATCATATGGGAGGTACCAACCTTCATCCCATGGCATGAAAGTACACCTCATGTAAAATAGTATATGAGAGAGAGTTTCTATGTGGGGAGTAATTTGGAAAGAATTTTGGAACACTCTGTTAAGATTAAGAGATTTTTTGGGATTTGTTGAGACCATAGGGAGATTGTTGTAACCCATGTTGAAGTTGAAGTGATATTATCTTAAAGAAGAATATTTGGATAATATTAGGATTGGATATGTTTATTGCATTCTATTTTTTTAAAATGTATAAATAATATTCAATATCACATAAAATAAAGGTTTCTATGTGAGGGATAGATTATTTAAGTATTTTTTGGTGATTCGAAAAGGTATAGAGAATATTAGAGTTATGTTAGATTAATTATGGAAGCAATAGTTTTTGGTGAATTTGAAAAACATTGAAACTCTATTGGACTTGATCATTTTGATCTTGTGACTTTTTAAGATTGAACATGAGTAAGATTATGAGAAAATGAAAAAGGAATGAACTTTATAAGGTTTATTTTGGAACTTTTTAAGGTTCATTTAGAATTTGTAAAGTTAAATCAAATTTGAAAAATTGAAAAGGAAACATTTTAAGGTTATCTTATAAACTTCATAAGGTTGATACATAACTTTTTAAGGTTCATTTTTTAGACAAGAAATATATCATAAGGTTATTTCCTAAACATCATAAGGATAGTTCATATTTTATAAGGTTAACTTCTATACTTTGTAAGATTGGCCCATATTTCATATGTTTCATTTAACCTTATAAAATATATGATGTATGATATTTTTCACAAATTCATGAACCCTCTTTGTAGTTCGTAATGTTCATTCATATTTAAGATTCCAAAAAATTGAAAAAGGGAAAATCATAAGGATCATTCCTGCTTCATATGGTTCATCTCAACCTTTTCCAAAATATGATTTCACTAAGAATTTAATAGGGAATTATTTTTCTAAATTATCAAATAATTATCATATAAAATATTTCTAAAAATAAGGATAATTAATAATAATTAAATCAGGTGATGCTAGTGTTTACGTTTATTGATTAAAATATCACAAATATGATTTTTTATTAATACAAAGAGAGAAGATGGTTCACACCATAAAGAAGATTTTTACACCATGAAGTAATAATAATGAAGTTATAATTAAGGATAAATATTTTTCCAAATTATGATGAATACCATTGTGACATATTTTACACATGGATAGAACCATCGACTAAAAAAATTAGAGGAAAGAAGTGGGAAGAAGATGAAGAAGTTGAAACTAGTTAAAAACAATTATTTATATAAATTTTGAATTTGAAATTCAAACATCAAAGAAATAAATCACTACTTTTAGATATTATAATAATTTTAGTATTGTGAAAATATTATTGATGATTGATATTAACTGAAGAGAAGATATACACATATTATTAAATAGAGATAAAGGAAGAGGAAGAAGAAGATATATGTTGTGAATGAATAAGAAGATGAATAAAAAGAAGAATAAAATATCACAATGAAAACTCAATAGAATTCTTATAGGGTTGAAGAATCTTGAGTTGTTGAAAATATTTTTATACCACTGTATCTATGTGGGAGTACTTAAACGTAGTCAATAGACTTATGTGTTTCATGATTTCAAGGATAAACCTTTCTTTTTTGTAATCCAAATGATGAAACTATTGGATTGTATGATCTCAATTGAATCCAGATCATTCCAAGGATTAACCTTCTCATTTTGAGAGATGATCCTTATAAAAATCCATTGTGTCCTCTATGTATGAATTATTTTGTGTGAAAATGTTCAGAGTATTCACTTTAATAGGTTTTGAGGGTTATTTCAAGGATAAACATAAAAAATTAATTGTAATCATTGATTCACCCCCACCCCACTTGATTTTCCACTGATCCTGAGGGTATTTTATAATAGTATCAAAGTTATGGTTTCTTTTGAATTTTACAGGCTATTTGAAGTATAGAGATAAATCACTCTTCAATTTTGGAGAGTTGGTACTGAATTCTATTGTTAATATGAACTACCATAATTCAGTGAATAGGAAAGGTGTTCGCAATTTTGATGGAAAAATTATTATATACAAAAATATCATATGCTTTCTAATATATTATCTATTATTTTAAATGTACTAGAATATAAAACTGGTGGATTTATTACCCATTTTGAATGTGTTTTTATGAAATAAACTGATAGGAAGAACTTAGAAAATGATGTCTATGCTCTGAATTTTATTCGGTCATATCCTTTAGATAAGGTGTTTTTTATGGAAAAAGGGATAAAAATAGTAAAGGTAATATAAGATGAATTAGAAAATATCTATGAATGCAATAAAAAGGTTTTGGAGTATGATGTTTAAAATCCTTAATATGATGGAAGATGAAACTATAAATGAACAATTTGCAAAGTTAAATGAAATTGTGAGCATATATAGAGGTTTTAGTGAAAACATTTAGGATACAATGGTTATTAAGAACATTCTTATAGTGACCCAAGCCTTTTATACATATAATTACATGATTTTTAACACAAAAATCCAATAAAAACAACCCAAATATCGAGAGGCCTAGTTTCTTTAGAATACTCTGTTTATAATACATCAAAATGAAACTAAAATAAAAAATATTCATTTAAATATCCATAATGAGCTTCTAAATCCCTTTGATCTCCTAAAACTACATAGTATAACCTAGGGAATACATAATATAAAGGAGTCAGGTATAAAGTTCAGTAAGGGATTAAACATGATGAGAAAGAATAAAATATGAGTCAAAAGGCATAATATAACATCATAAAAGAAAAGTCACATGAATAATAATATGGAATCATGACATAAGGAATATGGAATCATAAGATCCTAGAAAAATAGGTATGTTGAAACAATAAAAACATGATATAAGAATAAGTAAAGGCTAACTATCAAGACAATTTCACATGGTGGATACACTCCCATCATGGATTAGGTTTACTCCCTAATCCAATATATGTCGTCTCTTGAGAAAAAAACATTACCCAATGAATTAGAGTGATATCTGGATGCACCCATAATAACATGTTCATACTTATATGTTCCAAAAATGGAAATCAAACATTAGGTATAAACATAATAATTTCCCATGAAAAGAAATGGGTTGGGTAACCTTTCCTCATACTATAATCAAAGTATATTTCAAAAAGATTTCAAAGAAAATAGGGTATTAAATATTTAATATATTCATATATGATTAAATAATCACATGTTTAAAATTTTATGTTCTTTTAAAAGAACTTCTTGAGAAAGTTTATAGAATTGTGTATAGAAATAAATTTTCAAAATGGTATTTTAAGGAATTAGTTAAAGATTTTGAAGAAATAATGAACATGGAATTTTCTTTGAAACCCAAAGTTAAAATATAATAGTTATACCAAATATATTACTTTATTTAATAAAATCATTACTAGGAATCAATACTTTAAAATAGTGTTACATAAAAGGATTAAGGGATAGAAAATTTCCCCTTAATTGGGTTTGATTTTAAATAATACATTTGAGAAATGAACTTAAGGTATGCATAACACCATAAAAGAAAGGTATAAAAAACTGTGTATATATGTAAGAGAAATACATACATAACTTAGAAATATTTAATAACATAAAATATATAGATAAAGTTATTTAGAGAGAAAAAGGTTATAGCCTAAATAAAAATGGTGTTTTGGAGAGATCCCTTAACATAGGTTCAATAATCATTTTCTATGTGAACTTAACATACTTAATAATCAAAATAGATTTATTAATTACTTAATTAAAAACATTTTATAAATATGTTTGATTTAATATAATTATATTATGTTCATTTTAAACCATTTTAGTGAGATATAAATTTTAATTTCACCATTCTGATGGGGTTCGTTTCATGGTTCCAAGGTCGGATCACTTGTGGATAATTATTGAAGTCCTAATCAAATGAGAATATAACTCCCTAATTGGAATGAAATGGTATTAATGCACCTAAAAAAATTAAATTATAACAATTATATATATTTATTCCAATATATTTATTAATCATTTATTAAAAATGTTTACATTATACAGTTAGTTCATTTAGGTGATTTTACTGACCATCATGAACTATTTTCGTTTTATTTAATATTATTACTATATATTCATTCAATAATGTGAAAAAAATATATAATTTATATGTTTAGTTCATTTTAAAATATTTTATGTGAATTTAAAGCTTCTATTAATGCGGTAATGGAAAATAAAAATTTATCATTCACGTAGGCGGCGAACTGACATAATATGGATGATGTTTTTGTTTTTTGAATAAGATGAGAAAAAAAGTGAAAGGATGATAGATATAACATTAAAATAATATAATTAATATATATATATATATATATGATACTAGATCCATTATTTCATATTTTTATGAGGGTTTTAGGAGAATATAGAAGAAGAAAATCATTTAAAAGAGGTGGTTTGAGAATATTACCTCTTGAATGCCACATCTTGAAATGCACCTTAAGGCACTATTGGATTGCACTTTTTTAAATAACAAGGCTTATAGGGACATTGGGAGATAGGTTAGGAGATATTTTGGTATAAACTTTTAAATCTACAAGTCTTAGAATATGTGAGGAGAAGGGATGGTGATGGGTGATATTTATAAGGGGTGAAGAGGGGTGTCTTTGAATATTACATTCATTAGCTTATTATTTTGGTTCAAGAATACCAATAGTAATGAATCTTGAAACTATATATAGTTAATTTTTCATGTTAGTTTTAACTAATGGGTTCTTAAATCACATCATATTCAAAAAATCATTATTTAACTTATAATGTTAAATGCTATATTTTACTATTCACTAAAAAATAAAACTATTTTATAAAAATACCAAAATTTTACCCTAACAATTTTTCAATATGTATATTAAAAAAATAAAATCCATTTCATGAAAATAATTTTCTAGATATGAGAAATTTAATTTTTAAATAAAATACTTAATTCTTTGGAAAAATTCCAATTTTAATATTATGATCAGTTTTATAACCCTTTAAACATTTACTTATGGTCTTATAAATTTAAATTATCATTATAATACAACATAATATTAATTTATAAAATCATTTTATGAAAATAAAAATTATCTTAAATCCATTTATTTTTTATAAAAATGAAAATAAAATATATTTGTTTTACAAAAATAAAAACACTTATTCTATCATTTTTAAAACATTATTTTAATTGTATCATGATATAAATATGCCATATATTAATTTTATTAGATAAAAAATATTATTTTACATTTAAATAGGTTAATATGATATTATAACGACCTAGTTATTATTCATAACTATCCGATTAATATTCCAATGGTCGGATTACTATTCCAACAATCAGATAAGGGTCCCCTGTTTTATATAAATACCTCATATTTCATTCATTATTCATTGAATACTATTTTCTATCAAGGTTATATATATTTTAATTTTTAAAATTCATTTTTTATATCTAATATTTTTCCATTTTTTCAGTGTTGTTCTTGAGTGCTATTATTCTTGGGGATCAAGTATATCTAAATTTTATTATTATTGTTATCTTTTTTACTATTTTTTGTCTCATTATAATACTTTCAATTTTTATTCCATTTTTATTATTTAAAAGTAATGTTTGAATTAATATAATAAAATTTTGTTGGTTTTATCATGGGGTGCATGTGCTGTATATATAGTACTAAATTACTTAGTATGATACAATTATATAATCAGAAGGGAAATTTTCATTGATATAAATATTGGGTCATTATTTACTTACCCCCTTAATAAATTGCATCCTTGAAATCTATTTTTAAAAACTAAGGTGATAACTGGTGAGGGTACTTCTTCTTCATCGCTTCCTTAGGTTCTTAGGTCACCTCCTTGTAGTTATAGTTCTGTCATAGTACTTTGACTAA
Organism: Viscum album; assembly: GCA_963277665.1. Taxonomy (NCBI): domain Eukaryota; kingdom Viridiplantae; phylum Streptophyta; class Magnoliopsida; order Santalales; family Viscaceae; genus Viscum; species Viscum album. Next base: position 807,613,080 of record OY728155.1, read on the forward strand.
GTGAGTTATCTTGTTACGTAAAACTTTATCTCTATAGTCCATGATCTTCATCGGTTTCTCCTCATAAGAGATATCATTTTCCCATTGTACCACCACTAAATTTAGTACATGTGAGGATTCTAGTATGTAATTCCTTAATAGGAATACATGGAACACGTCATGTACTTGAAATAAGGTTTGTGGGAGTGTTAGTAGATAAGCCATGACTCTAATGCAATCAAGAATCTCAAAGGTGCTAATGTACCTAGGAATTATCTTTCCCTTATTTTCAAATATCCTGATCATATTCCATAGATACATGTAGAGGAACAATTTATCTCTAATTTCAAATTTTAGGTCTCACTGATGATTATCATCATAGCTCTTCTGTCAAATTTGATCCACCATGATATACTAGTGAATGGTCCTAAAAGTTTCCACCATTTCTAAGACCATTTTATCTTATAGCATCTTGCATTCACTAACATCATCCCATAATGAAAGTGTTCTTCATATCTTCCTATAAAGGGATTTAAATGGATCCATTTTGATTTTTGAGTTGAAACTATTGTTTTATGAGAACTTGACCAGAGGAATATACTGATCTCATCCACCATTAATGTTCATCGAGCTCACTCCCAATATTTCATCAAGTATTTGGATTATACACTCATGTTGTTTATCAGTTTAGGGTTGATAAGTTGTACTTTATTTCAACTTAGTGTTTAGATCATGTTGGGTAGTCTTCCTGAACTTGGAGGTAAACCTTATATCGTGATTGGATGCAATTGGTAGTGGAGTTCTGTGTAGCCTCACCACTTCTCTAATGTATATCCTTGAAAGTTGATTGAGTTAGAGGTCCTATAAAGTTTCAATTAAGCAACAATTCTTTGTAATATGATCCACCACAACTTGTATAGCATTATTTATTCTACATGTATTTGTAAAACTAATTAAAAAGTTCATGGTTATGTTTTTCCATTTTCATGTATTTATAGTTAATGGTTTCATTATACCCGTGGATTTTTTCTTTTTTCCCTTAAATTACTAAAATATCAGGCATTTGATGTATATTTTGAATGTCCTTCTTCATATTGCCCCACCAATAGTTCTATTTGAGATCTCGATACATCTTCATGCTCCCTAGCTGGATGGAGAAGGTCGATCTTTGTGCAACATTCTATAACTTCTTTTTTATCTCAGTATTTGATGGTGTACATAGTCATGAAACAAATATTACAACTCCTTATTTATCGATTTTTAACTCTGATGATTTCCCTTTTCTTATAGCTTCCATATTCTTTTGTATTTCTACATCATCCCTTCGATCATCATTTATCTTCCCCATAAGGTATGGTTGATAAATAATTTGATAAAGTAATAATGATGTTCCTTCATTTAGGATTCCCTTTTCCATTCATTGTAATTATAATAAGATTTGATCCTTCTCAATTCTCATCTTAGATAAGGTTGAGGGATCTTTTTTACATAGAGAATCTTTCACTTTATTCACCTTCCCTAAATAGTAGTGGATTGAGAAGTCATGATCCTTGATAATCTCTAACAGTATTCTCTAGAAACTATTAACCTCCTTATATGTGAATAAATATTTGAGGCTCTTATGATCTATATATATCACAAAATTATCCCCATAGAGATAATGCCGCCAAATTTTCAATGAAAAGGTTACTACATCCAACTCCAAATCATGTGTTGGATAGTTATTCTCATGAACTTTTAAATAACTTTAGTTTTAGGCTATCACTTTGTCATTTTTTATCAATACACATTCCAATACCTTCTTTTAATCATTGTTTTATACCATGAAATGTTCCCCACTTGAGGGAAGTGTAAGAACTAGTGTAGTGATAAGCCTATTTTTCAATTCATTGAAGCTCTCTTCATATTCATTGGTCTAAAAAAACTTTACTCCCTTCAAATTTATCTTGGTTAGTAGGTTTTAAAATCATGAGAAGTTTCTCACAAACCATCGGTAATACCCAACTAGTATAAGGAAAATATGGATATTCGTTATAGATCCCAGTCTAGATCACTCCAGAATAGCCTTTATCTAAGAAGGGTATATATATATATTCTTTTACTGGTGATAATATTCCCGAAGAATGATACTTCCTCCATCAAGAACTCACATTTACTATACTTTAAATATATATTATCCTTTCACAAAGTCTTTATCACAATATTCAAATTATCCTCATGCTCCTACTTTGTTTTGGAGTATATCATAATATCATCTATAAAGACTACCAAAAGTTTTCAAGGTAATCTCTAATAACGATTCATTAAGTCCATGAATATTTCTAGATCATTAGTGAGTCATAATGGCATCATTATGAACTCGTAGTGTCTATACCTTTTTCTAAATGAAATATTGGGAATATCCTCCTTCCCCACCTTTAATTGGTGATATCCCAACTGAAGGTCCAAATTAGACAAATATCAGGCCTCACATAGTTGATCAAATAAGTATTTAATATATGGTAGGGTATACTTTTTATTTATTGTAATTTTATTGGGTTTATGATAATTAATGCAGAGTTTCATTAACTCATCCTTCTTTTGATGAAAATGACTGGCACACTGCACGATGAGGCACTCAACTGTATATAAGTATTTTTATAGATTCTCTGTTAGTAACTTATTCATTTCATCTAACTCAATGGTTTCTATTATTTAAGGATTTTTTGATATAGGCATAGATCCAAGTGTAACTTCAATTTATAACTCAATCTCCTGATTACGAAGAGACTAGGCAACTATTCAGGGAATAAATTTGTATAGTCCCTCACAATGGGCATGTCTTAAAGCATGATCCTCTCCTTTTTCATAGTCATTTGAGTTAGATATGCTTACTAATAAGAAAATAATATCCATTCATGATAAGAATATTCCAAAGGATATTCATCCCAATAATTAATGTTGGATTTATATGAGGAAATTAAATACATGACCAATATGTCATAAAATTACACTAAAGGGAGTATGAAAATATTTTCTAGGAATTTCATTCTTTAAACATTGACTGAGGATAAGTTATATACTTGGGATATAATAATTTCTTTGTTTTCTATTCTCACATATAACTCAACCCCCATGTTTTGAGGTGGTGTTTGAATAGTTATACTAAACTTTCATGATATTAAATAATGTGTAGAACTATAATTATATAGTACATTTTAATATCATGAATGTATAATGAGAACACCTATAACTATTTGATTTTGGTTTTAGTCATTTACGATATCCAAATCAAACTTAGGGATGAGACACTAACTAAAATAATATAAAAAGGGAAACTATGAACATAGAAGGAATAAATTATATATAACACATAAATCCTAAATTATGAGTCTCAAAGTATCAATATAGTTTATCCATGGTAATTTTCCTATTAGGTTTTCTAACCTAATAATCTATTAAATTCTTTTATAATGGTTCATAAAGAGTTTTATGTATTTTCCAAAGAATATCCTCCAGGAATGTCAAACCAAGTGTGTAGAAAAGCCTCTTTTTCATGAACTAGGTGTAGGTCAAGTTAATACCCAATTATGTTTTTTGGGATTATAAAACCTAGGTATATATATGTTAGAGCCGCATCTACAAGTAGTATCCAGATAGGAATGTGATTTCTTTGAAACCACTCGCTATATACTTCACCAAAATTTTAGGATATTATTCTACAATTTGACTTATATATAGGGTTATCACTAAAGTATTCTATTATTAATCTAAAAAAATAACTAGACCTTACTCTAATACCAAAAATAGAAACCCAATATTTTTATACATCACATTATGTTATTTTTAACTTAAATATCTAATAAACAAAACCCAAAGATCGAGAGGCCTGGTGTCTTTGGTATACTAGGTTCATAATATATCAAAATTAAACTAAAATAAAAAAATTTAATTTTAATCTCCATAATTAGATCTTAAATATATTTAAAATCCTAAAACTATATAGGATAACTTGGGGAATACATAAAAGAAATGGGTGAGATATATATCTTGGTAAGGGAATAAACATGATGAAGAAGCATAACATACCAGTCAAAAGGCATAACATGATATCATAAAACATAAGTATTGTGAGAAATAATATTTAAAAATTTCATAAGTAATATGTAATCATAATATCATGTAAATATAGGAATTTGGAATCAACAAGAAACATTACATAAGCCTAAGTCAAAGTTAAATTCCAAGACAACATCACATGGTGGATAGAGTCCCACCGTGGATTAGTTTTACTCACTAATCCCATACATATAATTTCATGAGATAAAAACATTACCCAATTAATTGGAGTTCTATATCAGTAAACCCATCATAACATGTATATGATTATGTGTTCCACAAATGGAAATCAAAAATAAGGAATAAACATAAAAAAGTACCCATGGAAAGAAATGGGTTGTGCAATCTTGCCTCATAAAACAATCAAAGTATATTTCATAAAGATTCCAAAGAGAATATGGAATTAAATATTTTAGATGTTTATATTTAATTAAATAAGTTTCAGTCTCAAATATGGTTTTATTTTAAAAAAATCATGATAAAGGGTAGATAATTGTGTATATAAATGAACTTTCAAAATAGTATTTTAAGGAATCAGTTAAAGAATTTTGAAGAAATAATGAACCTGAAATTTTCTTTGAAAACCATAGGTAAAACAAAATGTTTATACCTAATATATTACTTTATTTAATTAAATAATTAATGGTAATAAATAATTTAAAATAGTTTTACATAAAGGGAATATGGACATAAAAGTTCCCCTTGATTAGGTTTGATTTTAAATAAGGCATTTGAGAAATGAACATAAGGTATGTATAACCCCCATAAAATAAAGTGAAGATAAGATAGGTATATATGTAAGACACATAAATAAATAATTTAAAATTATTTCATAACATAAAAGAGATATAAAAGTGATCTGGATTGAGAAAGGTCATAACCCAATGAAAAAAGTTATTTCAGATAGATCCCTCGCCTTAGGTTCCAAAATCATTTTGAACTTGCACTTAACATCCTAAATAATAAAATTAGATTCATTACTTACATAATTAAGAAACTTTTAAATATATTTTTTGTTTAATATAATTATATTATGTTTATTTACAATAATTTTAGTGAGATGTAAAGTTAAATTTCACCATTCTAAGGGCATTTATTTCATTGTTCCAAGGTTGGATCACTTGTGTATAATTATTAAAGTCCTTATAAAATGGGACTAAAACTAAAAAAGTGTAATGAAATGGTATTAATGTCCTTAAATAAATTTAAATGGTCCCAAATATCTATATTGTTTTAAAATATGGATGAATAATTTAGTAAAAATATTAATAATATGTGGTTAGTTTATTTAGGCAGTTTTACCAAACATCACGAAAGAGTTTTTTTTATTTGATAGTACTACCATATATTCCTTCAATATTGTGAAAAATTATATAATATACATATTTAGTTCATTTTAAACCATTTTATTTGAATTTGAACATGTCTTCAAGGCAGTAATGGAAAACAAAATCTCATCATCCATGTAGGTAGTGAACTGACATAATATAGATGATTTTTTTTAATATGAAGACAAAAAAGAAAGGATGATAGATATTCCATAGAAATAATAATATTCTAGTATATATACGATTATAGAGTAATTATTTCATGTTTGGATGAGGTATTTTAGGATAAGGTATAAGGATAAAATAAATTAAAATAGGTGGTTTGAGAATAGGACCTATTAAATGTTACCTCTTGAAATAAACCTTAAGGCGCTTTGAGATTTATATTTTTTGAAAAAAATTATTCTAGAGACATGAGGAGAGAGGTGAAGAGATATTTTTTCATAAATTTTGAAATCATAAAATCTTAGAAGATGTGTGGAGAAGGGTTGGTGATGGGTGGTATTAATTAGGGGATGAGAGGGGTGTTTTGAATATTATATTAATTAGTTTATTATTTTAGCTCAAGGATCCCAATAGTGATGAATATTGTGACTATATATAGTAAATGGTGCATGTGAGTTCTAAAATAATGGGTTATTACATCCTAACATATTCAATAAATCATGTAATTAACTTATAATGTTAAATACATATTTTACCATATTTCATTATTCATCAAAAATTCAATAATTTTAGAAAAATAAAAAAAATAACCCTAACCATTTTTCAATGTGTATATTCCAAAAAATAAATTCATTTTATGAAATTAATTATCTAAATATGAGAAATTTTATTTTTAAATAAAATACATATTTATTTGGAAAAATACCAATTTTAATATTATTGTTATTTTTCTAGCCCTTTAAAACATTAATTATGGTATCATAAAATTGTATTAACATTATAATAAAACATAATATTAATTTATAAACCCATTTTATAAAAAAGAAAATTCTTTTAAATCTCTATGTATTTTATAAATATGAATATAAACCATATATGTTTTACAAAAAATACAAACACTTATTTTTATCATTTTTAAAAAATTTATTTACTTATATCATAATATAAATATGTCATATTTAAATTTTATAAGATTAAAAAACATTATTTTAAACATATATAGGTATGGAAACTATTATAACGGTCATATTACTATTCTTAAAAGTCATATTAATATTCCAACATTCAGATTATTATTCCAACAGTCATATAAGTGTTCCCTACTTTCTATAAATAACTCATATTTTATTCATTCCTTATTCACTTCTATTTTCTATCAAGGTTTTATATATTTTAATTTTCAAAATACATATTTCATTGTTAATATTTTTTCATTTCTATAATGTTTTTCAAGAGTTAGATTATTCTGGGAGATTGAGAAAATCCAAATTTTCCTATTATTGTTAACATATTTTCTATTTTTGTCACATTGTAATGCTTTAAATTCTTATGGACATTTTTATTATCTAAATGTAATGTTTTAATTAATATAATAAAATTTTATTATTTTTATTATGGGGTGAATTTTCCTTGTATATAATACTAAATTACTATGTGTGGCATGATTATATAATCATAAGGTAAAATCCCATTGATAAAAATTATGGGTCGTTACGATTTTAAGCATTCTACCAGATAGGTTTGATATTAAAGTCTCAATGATTGAATATTGTGATCTTATTACACCATATTTTGATGGTTTACAAAAAAATCTTATTATATATGAGATGAAAAAGGAAAGTGTTTTTAATAATAATTGTAAAATTAAAATGGAAATATATTTTAAAGCCACAAAATAAGAAAATTGTAATAACTAAGAACTTATAAAATAATTGGCTTATAAATTAGAGGATGATATGGAATATAATTTTAGAAAACTCATTTCACTCATCTCTAGAATTCTGATAATAGTAAATGTAAAGTTTTAGGGAAAGATACCATTGAAATGCTTTGTATGTGGAGCTATTAGATTATTTCTAGAAAACAATCCAAAGTTGAAAAAATATTAAACTAGTGAATATGGGGAAGAGAGGCCAAGGGGATCCTTTGATAAGAAAGCTACTAAATCTGATAAATTAAAGTTTTATTCAAAAGGGAAGGGTAATAATTTCTCTAAATAAAAAAATATAGAATTATTATCAAAGTTAGATGAAGATGAGATAAGTGATGAAGATGAAGAAATTGATACTTCAAGTGATATTGATAAAAAACTATTGATTTCTAAATTAAATGAGTAAGAATTCACTAATAATTAAATTAGTTTTTTTAGAAGTGATGAATAAATATTAATATATTTTATGTTGAGGCGGTTTATAAATGTGTGTCTTTAAAATATCTCAAAGTTGGATAAGGTGATCAAAAATTTAATGAAATATCATCAATATTCAAGAAAAAATAATTTGTTTAGGTTGAAGAAGAATCAGTGTTCCTTAAATAGATTGATGAATTGAATAAATTTTTTACTCAATATGAGAATATAATTATTTTTTAAGAGAAAGTAAAATATATTGATAAGGATATTGAGACTATCCATCTAAATTTTATCTGTTTTGAGAAATTACATATCAGATTTTCATAATTTTATTCAAGAGGTTGTAGAAATATTTGAGAGGAAGGTCATAAAAATATTTGAAGTTTCACAAATTGATAAGGATCAACTAAAACATATAACGCTTTAATGGTGATAAATATCTTTTAAATATTGGTGGAAATTCTAATTTTAATACACATGTGAAGAACACTCGGTTTGTAAAAAAAAAGTGAATCTCATAAATCTAAAAATTATGGGAACACAAATTTGAAAGAAAAAACAACTAAAAATAGTAAATTTAAAAGGGATTAAATGAATCCTAGATCAAAGAATAATATTTTATGAGTCTAAAAAACTTTGGTTCATAAAAAAGAACAAATATTGATGATCAAAAGAAAGAAAAAATATAGGTGTCAACATAGAGACAACAAGATGTTTACAGAGGGAAGTATGGATTTTATAGATAACATTAGAATTAGAGAGGCTTTGGTAATAAGGAAATAAATTTTTAGTTTAACTAATATTGTTACTTTAAGAATATAAGGTTTAGGATAAAAAGTTTTTGGGGGAGTCAATCCACTCAAAAAAGTAAAATTATGAAGAAACTAGAAAATTTTGGTCAGGATGTTGAGAATAAATTTTAATCATTAGAACAAGTCAATATAAGATGTGACTATCCAGGTCACCTTGCTGAAGATTTTCTCACCATCCTATTATATTAGTTGAGTATGAATTTTTATACTCATAAGTCTTATAAAAATGAGGAAAAAGTCAAGGAAAGGTTTCTTATTATTGAAGTTTCACTTAAATATTCAAAAGGGGAATGTACATGGATTAGGGGTTATGGATGTTATTTACACATGAAAAAATATTTAAATCTCTTGAAAGATTTTTAAAAGTTTAAGGATGGTTTTTTGACTGTTGGAACATATTGGAAACTTAAATTTAAAGGGATTTAGTTCAGTAGTGATTTGAAAATATAAGTTGAAGTCCAAGAATACTTTATATATTGATGGATTGAAACAAAATCTGTTAATGTTTTCCCAGATATTTGATGAAGGTAATGAATTGATCTTTAGTAAAGATGGTTTATTGGTTAAGATATTGAAAAATGGATGTGTTTTGATAAGAGGGAATAAAACAGGTCCCAATTTGTTTCAGGTTGGATATGCTAAAAATTCATGCAACCTAAGCTTGAATGAATAAAATCAATTATGGAGTTAATGACTTATTCATATTGGTTAAAATAAAGTAATAAATATTACCTGAGGTGATAATGTTCAAGATTTTTCTACGCTTAAAATAGAAATAAATGTTATGATCTCTACATTCCAAAAGGGGAATATTATTAATACCCCTCATAAGAAATCTGAGGTTCAAACATCTCATCCATTAGTGATTATCTATTCTAACATTTTTTGTACTATGAGGAAGAAATTAAAAAATATATAAGTATTTTATTTCCTTTATTAAGTAATTTACTTGTATCACAAGTATTATTTTTATGAAGTATATTTTATAGACTCTAAAAATGTTCAAGAGTTTCAGAATGAGTACTAAAAAAGAGTTTAGTTTTTCCTTGAAGAATATTTTGATAGAAAATGGGAAAAAAATATACTAGTGGAATAATTTATGCTATCTTGAGAAGCATGGTATTCACCATAAACTTAGTGTTCCATACACACCATAAGAAAATGGTGTCACTAAATGGAATAATATAAGTTTAGTAGAGATGGACTGACTATATTGATAGAGCATGATACTTCTTGGTATTTATGGAGACAAGCTATTGGTGTACTGGTTCACATTCAAAATAGTTGTATATACATAAAAAAATTTATACATGTCACTATATTATATGATTATAATAATTCCCAAAGTTTGAAATATTTGAGGTTGTTTAGTGGCACTTGCATTATCCAAGTGAAAGTATAAAATATTGGGAAGTTTGAGAAAAAAAGAGTTGATGGTATCTTCTTAGTTTATCCTCCAAATGGAAGAGGATACCATTTTTACAATAAATAGATATGGAATATCATTGATACTGATAATGTAAAAGTTATGTAATTATCATAGAAAGAAGTCATACATCAAAACTAAAGTTCCAAAAGTGATGAAGATAAGACTGTTTTTTGTAAAATATTAGGGTGACAATTCTGAAAACAATGTGAGTTTAAAAGAAATTCATAATGAAGATGAAGATTAATTCATTTACAGTGATGAAGAGTAACCTCACTGAACTCATCCAAGGTTGATAAAGTAGGTGGGGTCTTTAAAATATCATTGGGGAACAAAGACATCAAGTTTAAACTATAATAAATTTTAATACAGGAAAACATTCCACACTATTTTCAAATGTTGAACCAAGATATGTGAATGAGGCATTAGAGCATCAAGAATGATTTGATGGTATAAATGATGAAATAAATCAGATAGATAAGAATAAAATTTGTAAGTTAGTACCCAATATTAAAAACAATAATATCATTAAAACAAATTAATTATTTTGAAACAAGCTAAATTAAAAGGAAAAAATTATAAGAAATAAGAAATACTTATGTGAAAAGTGTATTTATAGGTTGAATTTATTTATTTTTTATGAGACCTTCACACCAATTCATTGGGATATTTATACTATTTCATAAAAAAAACAATATAAGATTTTTCAAATGGATGTCAAGTCTACCATCCTAGATGGAAAATTATAAGATGAAGTATATGTTGAGAAACCTAGTGGTTTCTCATTTATAGAAGATTAAAGTTCTGTTTTCAAGATAATGATGGATCTATACATGTTTAAAAAATTCACAACAACATAGTATTCAAAGTTAGATACTTTCTTAAAGAAGTTGATGTTCAAGAAAGAGAGAGTGGATAAAAATATTTTCATTAAATATGAAAATAAGATATCACTTATTTTTATTTTTTATGTAGGTATTATTTTTGCTGGAAGTGTATAAGGTTATTGTGAAGAGATTTATTTAGAAATGAAGAATGTTTTTAAAATTTTCTATTCCTAAAAAAATGGTATATTTTATGGGTTTACAAATTTCTCAAGAGGAATATCACATATATTTTTTTCAAGATAAGTATGTTTAAAAACTTATAAATAAGTTTGGAATAGAGGCTTCATAATTGGTTTCTCCAGCTATTTCACTTGGAACCAAACTATTTAAGGATGAAAAGAGAAGGAAGTTGACCTAAGAAAATTCTGAAGGCAAATTGATAGTTGTCTATACTTTACTGATTCAATATTAGACATTGTATATATTTTTACATTATGTTTCATGAATCAAAGTGAATTGAAGAAGTCTCATTTCATGGATGGAAAGATAATTATCAAATACATCAAAGGAATAATGAATTATAAACTAAAATATGATAGAAATAGAGAGCTTAATCTGTTTGGTTATAAAATAATTTATTAAGAAGGAAATATTAATAACATAAGGTCTACCTCCATTGGTGATTTCTTTTTGGGTGAAATGTGTATGTGTTGGTATATGAAGAAGAAAATTTGTGTGACCTTTAGTACTTGTAATGTATAATATGTGGCCTCCACTTAAGATACAACCCAATTAATGTGGTTAATGACTCAATTGGATTATCCCAAGGTGTAAGTGAAGTTAACACAACTTATGGGGTTTAATAATAAAATTGATATCAATTTATCAAGAAATATCATTCAAAATTGAAGATTAGAGCACATTAATGTCAAATATCACTCCATCAATGAGCTGTAGATAATAATGTATTGAGGCTGGAATTTTTTCCAAAAAAGTATCAAATATATTATGTGTTTACTAAACTATTTCCAAATGATTAATTTCAAAAATTAATATTTTTATGGGCATTCAACCTAATTCCTCTCAAAGATAAGGTATGGTGAATCTATCCCCTTACTAACTTGTTCTTTGGATTTTTTTTCAAAGTGGGAGAAATAAAACATAAATATATTATGTATTTATCCCTTAAATTTATTTATAAATAGGGATAAAACTATATGGGAATTAAATATAGATATTTGTGTCTTACTTATTTTGGAAGATATCTCATATTTAGGGGGATTATGTATTTTTAAAGAGTTATTAAAAGGGTAATGTTGTGAGGTTTTCATGTGGGTGAGTGAGTTTTTGTGAGTTATAAAACTTGAAAGGAAGAGGGTGGTTTTTACGAGTACGATGAGTGTCAATACATAAGGTAATGGAATTTCATCTCACTCTTTATTTCTGTGAGATACATGTCATATTCACCACTCACTTAGTTTATGTGGTATATATAATGCCCTATAAAATATTATATAATTAATTTACTTTATTTAATGATATTAAAAGATTTAATTAATTTTATTATTTCATGGGGATCATGATTATAAAGTTACTCAATTAGTAAGGGTTTTCTCATCTCACTTTTATTTTCCACGAGACACAAGTCATGCTCACCTCTAATTTCAGACAGGTGTTGTGTTTACTACCCATGGATGTATCCTATGATTCTTATTCTTAAATTTATGTGTATTTATATATAATTTTGATGTTTTTTATTTTTTGGGGTTTATTTTTTAAAGGTTTCCAAATAAATTAAGTAGTTTTGTTGCAATTTTCTTTCTCTGAGACACATACCATGAATGCACCTATATTATTTTATGAGGTGTATATACTATCGTTTGACATGTTATTTCATGAACCTCCTTATTTTAATGATATTTTAAGTTTCATGTAATTTTATTTTCTTAATGGGGATTATAATTCAAAGTTACCTAATGGTAAGAGTTTATTTAAACAATCTCATTATTTATCAAGATTGTTTATGATTATGATTCCTTTGATGAAATATTATGATGCATATCTCAAGAAAACTCATAAATTATCTTATCCTATGGTTTTATATGATATATTCATGTATTAGAACCATTTTTACACTCTTTGGTACTTAATATAACTAATAAAATGTTTTCATGAAATTCTGACTTTATTTATCCTTTTGGTTGGAAATCTGTGTTCTTTCAAAACTGTGATTTCTAAAAATGTTTTCAAAAATGTTTTACTATTAACCTATGATGTGACATGAAATTTTTAGCCATGTTTTACCTTTTAAAAATGGTTTTATAAGGAATATTCTTTTTTTATGATAAATACACTTTTTTAAACATTTAAGGTAAAAAAGGAACTTTCGGCATGTACGGACACACAAGTCGCCATGACTGTAATTTCCTTGAATTTTACATTGTACATTTACAAGTTTATTTTTAAATAATTTTTTTTCCTTAATATTATTCACATTAATTGTTTTTAAAGTGGTTTTTAAAAAAAATGGTTTTCAAAACGTTTTCAATCTCTCCTTATAAGTTTTTAAAAAAAATGTTTTCAAAATGATTTCAATCCTTTTTTTAATTTTCAAATTATTTCCAAATAAAATGGTCTACAAAAGGTTTTTATGTTTTAAAAATCATTTTTTAAAGAAGAAAGGATATTTTCCTTATGAAATGTTTTCAAAATAACTTTCCAAGTTATTTTCCATCTAAGATGAGATTATTTTATGTTAATAATGTCTTTCTATAAAATGATCCAAATGTTCCATTCATATTTTTTCTTGAATTGTTTATGTTTTAATGTAATAATGCTTATGACACCCATTTCTCTTCAAAGGGTTAAATGCATTTGAAACTCGCTTCAATTCATGGGTTATGATTTGATGAAATGATCATAAACCCTATTTATTTTCCATAGGTTATGATGTGATTAAATGTTAATGATACCCATTTTATTTCATATGTTGTGATTTGATATTTTTAAAACCCATCACTTTTCATGGGTCATTATATGATAAAAATTAGGTGGCACACACATGTACAATTTAATTATGTTGTGGGTGGGACCTATATCTCCCTCAAATGCATTGGGTAACGATGGATGACTCATGCATATAAATTATATGAATTAACATGATTATATGTTCACAATGTTATGCATGGACGTGGTTGTTTGTCCATAATTTTATGCATGAACCTAATTACATGTTAATAATGTTATGAGTAAACCTTATTATGTGTTCATAATGTTATGTAAAAACCTGATTAAATGTTCAAAATGTTATGAATGGACCTATTTTTATGTCCATAAGTTTATGCATGAACCTGATTACATGTTCACAATGTTATGTGTAAACTTGATTGCATGTTCACAACATTATGTGTGGGTGTGGTTGCATGTCCATAATTCTATGTGAGGGCCTAGTTTCATGTTCTTAATTTAATGTGTGTACTCGTTTCTACTTATACATGTTCTGGATTTTATACATTGATGTTTATGCCACAATTCCATGTCTTATTCATATGTTATACTTTAATGGATTATGTCCCCAATTATCATACGATTCATGAACTACTAATATTTATGCCATGATTAATGTTTATAGTATTTGATATGAAGGGTATGATCTTATAATAATACAACCATGTTCATGTACCCTTATGTTTATGTTATGCTTAATTATTTATTTTATTTACCCTTACTGAGCATTCAATCCCACCCCTTTCTTATGTTTCCTTTCCCCGGGTTATGAAGAAATGTTTTTATATAGAATTACTAAGGGGAGAGATATTTGTGGGAAACATTGAAGATCTTTCATTGAGTTTAGAATATTTTTTTCTAAGTTTCCAAGGGTAATAAACTAATATGGTCTTTGGGCATATGTTTTTGTATTTTATTAAGTATTCTCAAAAAACGATGTAATGCCTATATACGTTAATACTAGTTCGTTATATTAAACCACCTGGAAGTGGTACTCATCACACAACCTCAAAAGGCATGATATGTACCATTAATTTGTGTTGTGTTATGTCGGTTTGGATTCCCTTTATGAGGATATATAGAAATCCCTCTTTATGAGATTAATCCTAACATCAAAACACCAACTGACTCTCTGGATGGAAATAAATTTCAAAGAACACAATTGTAGTTATAAACCATGGCATTACTAATAAAAAAATTAAATGTTTAAATGTTTCCTCTATATTAAAGTTCAACATTAAAGGAAATTCTATGTTTTGGGTGTGGGGGAGTTTTCAAATTGTGTTTATGTAATGAACCGACCCAGGTTACCCTCAAACTTGGAACCCATCCCAATTCGTCATATACTCGAAGGGTGTTCCTGATCCCCATGGGCTGGAAACAAGCACCCGGGCATCGAACAACACAACACAGGGAATGATTTCTCCCCACCTGAATAACCACATAGCATATATATATACTAAACAAAAAAGAAACAGAGGAAGATGAACAATATATATATGCCATAATTGTAAGAAAACAACAGAAATGGACAACTGTAAAAGTAGTTAAAACTCCAAAACAAACAGCTACTCCAAATGATGGCATAGACTAACTCCCACCATCTCAACACTAGCTACCCAACCAGCTAACATGAACCTCACTACCTCAGAGCAGTGCCTTTCCTTTCCCTGCACTGGAGGAAAAACAAAGGTCTATGCACCATCGAAGAGGTGCACAGGGTGTGAGGTAACAAACATAATAGGATTCCACCCATGTGTTCCATAACAAGCCTCTGTATAAAAGTTCATGCATGCTAATTTTAATTAAAAACATGGTATGATAAGAAGTAAAGAATATTTATAGAAAACATGTTAAAATTTTCCCTTTTTCTATAGTTCTAAACAGAAGTAGGTATATCAATTTCAAAGAACATTTCCTTCATCATTTTTTACAAGCATAAACATGTATATCCTAGATAATTCATAAATCCCATTAATACAAAATAGAAGCACAGGTATCAGAACACCAAGGAATACTATAGTTCCAGGCCACAGATTGCTCATACCACAATAATTAAGTGCACAAATTCTGATCCTAGAATAATGGGACTAGGAAGCAGAGGAATATCCCATGAGTAAACCACCCAAAATGTCAATATCGGTCTCCTAGAACAACGTTCTTAGGAAATATAGGAAATCCTCAATACAAACCTCCTTGATAGTCACAAAATAATGGATGATATCCCCAAGCTAAACTTTCCACCTAAGTACCCAAGGTAACATGTGTTCTCTTTTTCACAATTTATTTCAATGCTTTGAAAACCATTTTACAAATTCTATTTCAATGCTTTGAAAATACCCATTTTCTCTCAATTTATCAATAACTAGGAAAACCACATTTTTCATTAAAAACCCTTTTCAACACGCAAAAAAATCATGCTAATTTCAATATGAATCAGTTTATAAAGAAAAACACCAAGATCCATAATCGTAGGCTAGAGACAGAACCACCTGCCTCAAAACTCTGGTCACACACACCTGTAATGGAATCCAACATCAATGAAACCCAACAACATCAACAAAGTCCCTAGAATAAAATCCACATCCAGATTGATTCAATTTAGAAGAAAATGGGTGGGTGGAAGAGAGGAAACCCACATACCTCAAAGAAGAATGCCCGCTCCACCATGAAAAATGGAAGAAAAGGCCTTCAGAATGAGATCACACAGTGGATCTAGGAAGAAACCAAGAAGAATAGTCAACCTTAGACCAACTGATCCAATGATGCCACCCAACAGCAATACCATGATCAAAGGAAATGAAGGAACAAAAATATTATTCATCTGGAGAGATGCACCACAACTAAAATAGAGATCGAGTATCGAACAGATCGATCTAGATGGGGTTGAGTCTCTCAAAAATGGCATAGAACTTCCTTAGGTCAAGATCTATAATTAACTGGCAAAGGAACTGAAAAAAAATAGCCACATGCTATTTTTAAAAACTGTATGTAGGGAATTACATGGAATGTAACCCAATTACATGAGATGTAACCCCACTATCCACATACACCAAAAAATATGTCACATCAAATAAAAACTAACCTTTTAATAACTCATGTTGTGTAAGTCGCGGTCACGACGTGTAACCTTTCACAGCATGATGTCATCTTTCACGACATAAATATAGAAACCATTATACGGTGTGTATCTTAGTTATACAGTGTGTAACTGCTCTACATCCTGCAAAAATGAACTGTTATTAGTGAAAGTCCCACATATATCTGACTTCACCATTATAGGTATCCTCCCAATCTCAAAAGAGGGAAAACACATGATGAGGTTAAGGGAGTACCTGATAAAATGGTAATAGGATGTTACAAACTCCCCACCATAAATACTTTCCATCCTTAGTGAGTCATGTGGAAGATGTAATCCCTAGAAAGAGATGAGGTCATTGCTCCCTCATCAATAATTCATATTCCCAAGTCTCTTGATAATCTTATCCTTATTTCCATATAACTCTGACCAAAGATATCAACTTCCCATGCAATACTTTCACATGAGATTCAATTATCTCAATTGGTTTCTCGAGAACAGAAACATCTTGTTCTAGCTCAATTTCTTCCCAACTCAGAACGTGAGTGGGGTCAGGGTGATATTTCATGAGATGAGATGTATGGAAAACATCATGAATACCTATCAACTAAACCAGAAATTATAACTGATAAGAAACTTTCCCGAGCTTCTTAGTGACCTCAAATGGTCCCACATATCACAGAGCCGACTTTCAATGCTTTCCAATTCGATGGTGACCCAATCGAGGAAACACTTTCAATAAAACCCAGTCACCTATGGAAAAATCCAAAGTTCACCCCCTCCAATCCGCATTTGATTTATATCAACTCTAGGCTGTAACAAAACATTGATGTATATACTAATTCTTCAAGGATGTTTCCTAAACCAAACTTGTTCCAACTAAATATACTTTTCCCACATCATCCCAATAAATAGGTGATCTACACTGATGACTGTATAATGTATATAAGGCAGAAATTCTTAATGATTAATGATAACTATTGATGTAAACAAACTCAACCAGTCCCAGATGGTTATCCTGTGATCCTATGAAGTCCAAGACACAGGCATGGAACATATCCTCTAGAATCTGAATCACACACTCTGTCTAATCATATATATGTGGATGGTAAGTTGTGATTAACATGAAATGAGTTTCCATTTCCTCTTAGAGACTCCCCTCGAACCTCAAGGTAAACCAAGGATC
This sequence comes from Viscum album, assembly GCA_963277665.1. NCBI lineage: Eukaryota > Viridiplantae > Streptophyta > Magnoliopsida > Santalales > Viscaceae > Viscum > Viscum album. Next base: position 807,631,117 of record OY728155.1, read on the forward strand.
TCTATCTAAAACAATATAATAAGTAATATAATGTAACCTCACAATCTTCTGCACATATAGATTACCCATATCTTCATCTTTAGTGGTGTCTTTGATTGGAATAAATGAGAAGACTTCATCAATCGATCAACAACCACCCAAATAGAATTCCCCCTTAGGGATTCCATGTTAATATAACAAAAAAAATCCATGGATACCACATGCCATTTCCAAATCAGTAGTGGAAGAGGTTGAAGTAAACCATAAGGTTTCAAGTGCTCTGACTTTATCCATTGGAAGGTGTAACAACGAGACAGAAACTACGCAATTTCACACTTCATAACCAGCCACCAGAATCATTGCCTTATGCCGCAATACATCTTCTTAGTGCCTGGATGAACATACCATGAAGATATGTGAAAATAAAACAACACTAAACTCCTCACAAATGATGGAAAGACAATCCTTTTCCCAAAGTGAAGCATATCATATGAAGAAAGAGCCCATCCTAAAATAGTCTCCCCAACATAAAGGCTTTCTCATGTCTTTTGAAACTCATCCTCCTACTGCTGAATCTACAAAATAGACTCCATGAGAGATGATGATAACTAAACACTGGTCAGAACCATAATCGAAACATCCACATGAGAATCTAGGTGCAACTGATCAAAAAGACCCATATGGTTCCACTCTTCCTTCGATTCCAGATCATCCTATAATGGTACTTTCCTACAAAGATTGTATTCAATGGTATTTCCCTTACCTAGGGTGTAGGATATATTGAATTCAAACATCTAAAGGTATACTACCCATCATCTCTATCTAATATTTAAGTCTTTTTGGGAAAAGATATAACTTAGACTCTTATGATCATAAAATACCATGAACTTATCCCAATAAATATAGTGTCACCAACATTTGAGTGCATGCATGACTAAAATAAGCTCTAAATCATGAGTGGGGTAATTATTCTCATGTGGTTGAAGCTGAAGAGAGTCTTAAGCAACCACATGGTCATTCTGTATAAGCACACATCCCAAACCAGCACTAGAGACATTGAAAAACACCACATATCTCTTATTAGGCTCAAGTAAGATCACAATACGAGTCGATGTCAGAATCCTTTTCAGTTAATCAAAAGAAGTCCGACACTTCGCATCCCAGGTGAATTTCACCACTTTCTTATTAAGAGAAGTAAAAGGTGACACCATCTTTGAGAAGTACTTAACAAACCCTCAGTAATATCTAGTAAGAACAAGGAAGATTTGTATCTCAAAAACATTCCACGGTTCCTTCCATGAAAAAATAGCATTTACCTTCTATGGATCAACTAATAAGAAATGCTCAGAAATTCTGTTCCCCAAGAACATCACTTCTTGTATCCAGAAACTATATTTTGAAATCTTCCCATACAAATAGTGACTTCTCAAAATTTCTATAAATAAACTCAAATGGTTCTCATGATCAATCTCATATTTCAAATAATACATAATATAATCCGTGAACACTGCCACAAAAGTGTCAAGATATTGATGGAATATCTAATTCATAAAATCCATAAAACTAAAGGACCGTTATTCAGAACAAAAGGCATTAAAAGATATTCATAAGGGTTATAAATGCTCCTGGAAGGTTTTATTCGGTATATCAGACTCCCGAACTCTAAGCTGATGATAACCCGGCCGAAGATCGATCTTTGAAAACCACTTTTCACCCTTTAACTGATCAAACATAGCATCAAAATGAGGAAAAAGATATTTTTTCTTAACCATTGCCTATTTAAACATTTGATAGTCCACACATAAAAAAAGTGAACCATATGCTTTCTTGGAAAAGAGCACAGGGGCTACCTAAGGCGAAACACTAGGGTGGATGAAATCTTTTTTCTAATTGGTTGTCAAACTGAATCATGATCTCTTTCATATCTGTCAGTGTCATACGATAATAAGGTATCAATATTGGTTGTGTACCTGGAATCATATCAATCTTAAACTATGCCTCTCTCTGGTGGAAGACTAGAGAAATAATATGGGAAAATTTCAGGAAAGTATCGAACAAAAATGAGAAGATCATCAACAAAAGAAAAGTCATCAGGATCAAACACAACAAAAACCAACAAACTCCTGAGATCTAGGAGGGAAGGTCCTACACGACCTGACCTCAGGTCCCACTCCTCCTGAAACACATGATAGATCCCATCAAAAGAAATAAATGAAACACACAGATGATAAAAATCAACCTTAGCTCAATAAGCTACAAACCAATCTATACCAATGATGACGTCAAATAGATCCAGATCAAGAATGAGAAAATCCCAGACTAACATTGTATCAGCTATCATTAATGAACAAGAAGTATACCTAAACCCCTTCTCTTTCCTCATACCAATATGTGTTTCTAACTCTATTTTAAAGGACATATATTTTTTTGGATGTTTAAGAACATCAGCAAAATGTGAAGATATAAAAAAGTGGGAGGCACCAGTATCAAATAAAAAACTTTCTACTAAACATGCAATAAGGATAGTACCTCTCACTAATTTCAGACCTACATCAACTTCTATCGTACACTCATCTACTCCATGAAAATGGTTCACTCCTAACACATTGGCTAGAGCCCTATAGTCTTTAAATCATCTGACTGAACTGCAGTAGCCTTTGGAGCTGAAAAACCCTGACCATAATGAGGTGTATTCATAGCCTAATAGAATCATTATAAATGACCAATGTATCCATAGTTGTTGCACATCTTCACGGGCATAGGAAAATAATTTCTGGGGTGTCCTCCCTTTTCACACTGATATCAAGTCAAAGGCGCATTACCTGCTATAAAAAATGGTGTAGAGGAGTCTCGTGGTTGAGACCCACCTCCATTACTCCTACGATGATATTTCCACTTCATATTCTTCTCATGTGTTCCACTAAAGATACCAACTGATGGAAGAGATGAGGTGGAAAATCCAAACTTACATTCCCTATTCATTTTTTCCATTGTAGCTATGTCTACTATCTCCTCATAAGTAGAAAGATTCAACATAAACACCTGTGATATGATATCCAATCGCAAACCCTAAAAGTGTTTTTGTGCCTTCATCTGGTCATTCTTCACCACATCAAAGGAAAGATGGAAAATCTTATCAAAATGATTGGTGTATGATAACACTAAATGCTATCCATGTTGTAAAGATATGAACTCCATAGACTTCTCTAGCATCAGTGAATTTGAACAAAACTGTTGAAAGAATAGGTTATTGAAGCCCTTCCAATCCAATTATATGTGCCTAGGTGTCGGGACCATAGAATCCCACCATCGCTTTTCAGACCCCTAGAGTTTGAACACTGCACACATTACCATGATATTCTCAGGTGTCTCTAGAAAATTGATGATTTAATCAATCCTATCCAATCAGTCCTCCACCTCTTGAGGTTATATATTTTCTTTAAAGGATGGTTGTTTCTCAAGTAGAAACTCCTGTGACCAATCTCTCTCTCCTCCATCTTCTAATTGTACCTCAACAACAATGTTCTAAACTCATGGTACATATTTATAAAAATCATGTATTATACATATGATAGTCTCGATGATATTTTGATCTATAGGTGGGTTCCCTTGAGGAGCATCAACTGCACCTTCCTGAGGAACACATGGAAGACATCTCGGAGGCATACTGTTACACACCGAAACATAAGAACAATAAGATAATAGAACAAATATAAGCTCAAACAAGAAAACCCGTAAGAAAAAACTGAGATTTCTAAAAAAATCAATACTAGAGACACACATTCCAATATTCCATGGAAACTTTAGTTTCATTACAATAAGATATGGATAGACACTTATCGCAGCATACCTCTCACGTCTCGACAATCTTATCTTCAGTCTAACAAATGTCTCAAGACATGGACTCTTGAGGATAAACCTCCTCTTATACCAAATTGTAATGAACCGACCTAGGTTACCGTCAAACATAGCACCTAGCCCGATATGAAACATACCCAAAGGGTGTTACCAATCCCAATGGACTGTAAAAAAGCACTCGGTCTTTCAAAACACATAATAGAGGGAATGATTTAACCCAACCTGAACAACCACATGGAATATATATACTAAGAAAAAAGAAAAAATAAAAGACGAAAAGGATATATATTCCATAACTGTAAAAAAATAGAGAAAATAGACAACTGTAAAAGTAGATAAAAACTCCAAAACAAGTACAACTTCAAAGGAATAAAAACCAAACAACTACTACAAATGATGGAATGGATGAACTCCCACCATCTCACCACCAGCTGACATGAAACTCACCTCCTCACTGCGGCACCTTTCCTTTCCCTATACTGAAATACAAATAAAGGTCTACACACCACCAAAGATGTGCATAGTTTGTGAGCTAACAAGCTCAGTTGGATCCCACCCAGGTGTTCCATAACAAGCCTCTGTATAAAAATTTCTACATGCTCATTTTAAGTAAAAACATGGCATCATAATCAGTAAAGAAGTATTATAGAAAACATGATAAACATTTCATTTTTTCCTCATTCAAAACAGAATCAGGTATATCAATTTCAAAGCACGTTTTCCATATCATTTTCACAAGTATAAACATGCATATCACGGCTAACTCAGAAATCCAAGAAATACAAAACAAAAGCATGGTTATCTCAACACCAAGGAATGTTATGGGTCCAAGCTATAAAATACTTGTACTATAATAATCAAGTTCACAAATTACAATCTTAGAACAAAGATCCTATGAATCAGAGTAACAACCCATGAGTAAACCACCCAAAATGTCAACATCGGTCTCCTAGAACAATGGTCCTAGTAAATAGAAGAAATCCCTGAGACTAACCTCCTTGATAATCACAAAAAAATGGACGATGGCCCTAACCTAAACCTTCCACCTAAGTACCCACGGTAACTCATGTTCTCTTTTTTACAATTCATTTCAATCCTTTGAAAACCATTTCAAAATCATTTTACATATTCCAATTTCAATACTTTGAAAATACCCATTTTCTATCTATTTATCAATAACCAGGAAAACCATTTTTCATTAAAAAACTTTTTCAACACACACAAAACAATCATTCCAATTTCAATATAAATCAATTTTTAAAGAAAATCAACAAGATCCATTATCATAGTCTAAATATGGAACCGCCTACCTAAAAACTCAGGTCACACATGCCTATAACAAAATCCAAAATCAAATAAACCCAACAATGTCTAAGAAGAAACTATAATCAAATCCACATCAAGATTGATTCAATTTAGAAGGAAAGGGCTTGGTGGAAGAGAGGAAACCCACATACCTCAAAGATGAACACCCTTTGCACCATGACCAACAGAAGAAAAGGCCTCCAAAATGAGATCGCACAATGGATCTAGGAAGAAACCAAGAAGAATCACCAACCTTATACCAATAGATATAAAGACACCACCCAAAAATGATACTATGGTCAAAGGAAATGAAGGAATGAAAAGGTTACTCACCTAGAGAGATGCACCGCAACCTCAGCGGAGATCGTGTGTTGAACGGATTGATCTAGAAAGTGTTGAGTCTCTCAAAAATACCCTATAAATTCCATAGGTATAGATCCATGAATAACTGATTAAGGTACTGAAACAAAACTGCCACATGTTGTTTTTAAAATCTATATGTGGGTCGTTACATGGCCTGTAACCCAGTTATATGGCATGTAACCCCCACAATCCACATAAGACAAAAAAACTCATCACCTAGGATAAAAAAATGAACTTTTAACAACTTACATAATGTAATTCACTGTCACGACATGTAACCTTTCACTGTGTGAAGTCGTCTTTGACGACTTACATGCATCAACCATTACACAAAGTGTAGCATAGTTTCATGGTGTGTAACTACTATGTAGCCTACAGAAATGAATGGTTATTAGTGAAAGTCCAAAAAATCTCTAAATTCACCATTATATGTATCCTCCTAATCTCAGAGGAGGGAAAACCCACGATGAGGTTAAGGTATTACCTGATTAAATGGTAATGAGATGTTACAGTTTAACTAAAGTTCATTAATAGCACATCAATTTTCCCTATCAACGATGCTAAAAACTAGATGGATTTTCATTTAAAATATCAAATTTATTTATTTATAAAACCTAATAACTACATAGAGAGTTGTAGGTAGGGTTTTGAACCTCAAGGAATGTGAAATATGCGTGCGGACCAAGAAAACAATACTCAAAACAATAAAATAACTACCAAACATGCATGAATGAATTAAATAGTTTTAATATATTTTTTAGTAAGAAAAAGATGAGCAATGATGAATTTGGTAAAATGAATGATTCAAAAGGAAAAAATAAAAACATATAAGAAGTAATAAATCAATGACAAAGTAAGGGGGATTTCAATTGTTTAGTTTAAAATGTATTTCTTCATTCATGAAAAATAACTAAGTCAAAAATCTCAAAATTGAATCCAACCTAATCTATTGAGAATATTGAAATGTAGTAGATTGAATTTTTCAGTACATCACTTACTGAATTAAATCAACCCTAATAAAATGAATATTAGTTCACTAAAACCAGCATATTGAAAGATTTTATTAAACCATGGAGAGATGAAACTCAATTTTTTAAATGATTGTATGAGAAAAGTAAAATAAATTAAATAGAAAAATCTTATTAATCAATGTTTTATCAAGATAAAATAAACAATATAATAAATTTAATAAATTAAAGTTAAATACAATGATAATTAAAATAAATAAATAAGATGAATAATATTCCCTCAATATACTGCTCCCAATTGAGCTTTTCCTCAACTTTTTGTATCCACCCATCTTCCACCGGCTCTTATCTTGTATCTCCAAAAAAATCCCCATGTTCTATCCATGAATCAGTCTAAAATTTTTCATAGAATAACTCCTGGCATCACAACTCACAGTCAACAACACTAATCTATTTCCCTTGGTTGCCATGTGGCACGATTCATTGTGGATCTTCTTCTCCATTATTAATCAAGAATAACTCTCAAAAAAATGTGACAGAAACACCTAAAAATTTATTTTACTCTAAGAAAATAGAATCTAGACACGTTCTTTGTTTAGTTTCATGCCTTTATAGTCTCTGAAAGCTTAAATAAAAATCATTTGAAATTACATCGCCTATGTATCTTTACATGTGACTGTAAGGGTGACTAATAGCCCTCGATCAGCCTCCATAATCCTTCAGCATCAATTATTATTATAATTCTATTTCCTGATATTAATAAGATAGGTTTCATTCCACCTAAAGCTCAGAAAACTCTTATAGTATCCTAACATCAAATCTCATCCATTATCCCAGACATGCGGCTTTGGTCCATAGAACTTGAGAACCTCTTTAGGAATGATTCTTGAGAAAACACCAATCCTTAAATTCATCATAGCATCATTAATTGGACAATGAGAAATCCTAATATCCTCAATAAATCTCTTGAAAACCAATAATTTCCAATGAATCAACACCATACTAGAAACTCATAACAAAAACTCCTTCATATGCAAACTCATATTCATTTGGAACAAAACATCAAAAAACCCATGTGCATTAACAATATAACTTGTAGTCATAGTAATCAGGTGAAACAAGGACACTAACATCATTATCATTTACATTAGTTCTATACAATCTATATGAATGATATTGTCTCATCCTCATCATGAGTTTTCACTTAATTCTAGTTAATCATGAATTCTCAAAGCCAGATTGAGTAAATTCCATTATTATTGGGTTTAGATATCAGTACTATTTGTCTTCATTTGTCTATATTCATTTAAAATAATCAGGGTCTTGAAGTGATCATTTTGACCTTACTCAACTAGGATTGAGTCATCTTCTAGATTGGAAACACAAATCTTAGTTCCCAACTCGGTCGTGAATCCAAAATCTTGGGTTCAAAGAAATTTAGAGTCTAACCAGCCATTCCCAATCAACATTCATCCACCCATAGGTGATCTCAAGTCTCAAAATCATCCATATGAGAATGGGATAGTATTCAACTTTTAATCTCAGTGAATCTTGGTTTGATCAACCGACCTCATCCATATGAATTTCAAGACTTCAATCACATCTCATTTGGCCCACTCTTAGTTCTAGATTTCTTTCAGAATCAGGTTGAAACTCAAACATGGATATCTCCTTCATCCTAGACTAATTAGATCTTAGGATATGTTGAAGTGGACTCATCCTCAGTTATAGGTATTCAACAATGAAGCCTAAAAATAAAATGAAATTATATTAGGAGCTCCATAAAATTATCTTACAAACATCAAATGTTAAACGAGGAAGACTGGTGTGCTTGAAAAATATCATACGCATGTATATTCCAATTCAATTACGGGAAACTACTTTAAATATAACTTACATGAATTTATCTTATATTGAAACTCAAAATTTCTCTTAAGAAAGTGGGGGTTTGAAAATTATCTTACATGGCCAACTAGGAAAAAATTATCATACATAAATCCAATGACTCTTGAAAATTAATAATGTCAAAAAGTCTTACGGAAAAAGGTCTCTTATCTAAATAAAACAAAAAACCCTTAAATATGAAATGAAAAAAAAAATTATTTAAAAAATAAAATTAAAAAAATTGTATATTAAAATCATTAATTCTCAATTTCAAAGAAAATTTTAAAAAATGTTCCATCAATGTATAGTTAAAATTTTAATTCATGGAATAAAAGAAAATAAAAAATATATAACATCTGAATCACTTGAAAAAAATCAAAAAAAGTTCATCACAAATAACTAAAAATAGTTCTAACATGAGATATTTAAAATAAGAATATATAAAATTAGATAAATAATTCCAAACTACAACCGAACAAAAATACTTTCGAAAAAATATTATTACCATTAAAGTTTCAAAATCCAAATAAGAATATAGGTTATTAAAATATATAAAACCAATTCATATAAAATCAAACATTTTTTCACCAATTTGACTAAATTCTATTAAAACATTTAAGGAATTATAATTTTCATTAAAAAATGACAAGCATTCAAGATATTAACAATTAAACCCATTTCTTTCATGAAAACCATTAAAAGTTTATAATAATTATTTGGAAAACATGTATTAAAAATATATCCAAATCAGTAGGGATATGTAGTCTAACACTCCAAAATTAAAAAATAAGAACATTTTATTTGATTGTGTATGTGAAACACAACATTGATCTTGAAAAACCCAATAATTTTTTTTAATTTAATCTCTTCGATATCTTACGGAATACACAATCCCGAGTCTAAATAAACTATGATATAATATAACATTATAATCTCACCATTAATTTTTTGGGTATGTATATTACTAAAAAAAATTATGAAAATTATGGTTATCTATTTATTAAAAATAAAATAAGAATCATTTAAAATAAAAAGAAATGTTTTCTGAAAACACTATATTTTTCTAAAAGATGGTTTAGTCGTGCTTTGAGGATATAATTTAAAATTATTTTTTACCAATTTTAGAAACTTTACTTTGTAAAATTAAATTACTTTTTTGAACTAATCATATCAAAATTATCTTATGGTGAATTTTTGGGATTTTTCTGAAATATTTCATTTTTTGATGAATAGTGAAAAATACTGAATTTTAATTAAAAAATACCTTTTTTTAATTATTTGTAAAGTTGAATTATGTTTTTAATTGTTTTTAAAGTAAAATTAGTTCAATTATATATTTATTAATTCAATTTAGGTCATTTGAATAATTTTTATATTGAATTTTGATATAAAAACATTGTAAACATGTTAACATTTCCACTTGGAAAACCAGATTTCTGATGGTGTCAAGACCTTTCACAAGACAGTTTAAAACTATAGGTAGAAACCCATAAAATTATAGATTACTATAATTTTAAATTGTCTTGTTAAAGGTATTGATGATAGAGGTATCATGATTCCTAAGCTCATGATGTCTAATAATTAAGTAATTCCTTTATTGAGAATTTAGTTATTATTATTATCCATGATATTTTTACTATGATATTATCTCTAGATGAATTTAATTATTAATTTATTTATTAAATTACATTTGTTTTCATTTATTTACCTTTCCATATTGACTATGTCTTATCTTATTATCCATGATATTTTCATAATGATATTATCTCTAGAATAATTTCATTCTTAGTTATTGATTTAATGGCATGTGTGTTCAATTATTTACCTATATATGTTGATTATACTCTATTTATTCATGAAATATTCCATCGTCCATAACCCTTATTGAGCATTTGATATCACCCTTATTTTTTTTCTTTCCCCTATATTTCATGAAGTGTACTATGATTGATGTGCATGCGTATGCTATAGGGAATAATGTTATTCTTTAAACCAATTATGTTGTTATTTGTGTTTTGAAATGTAATATTTGAATCATGTGTGTATCTAGTTTAATAATACTATTAAACTATTCAGTCATTCAGGATGAAATTCCTTGTATCTTATTCTAATGTAACAAAGCAAACACCATCTCTGGGTTACTAGGGTCAGGGCCACTAAAGTTGGTATCGAATGAAGTTTAGTAGAAACCTTAGGAACTATATTAAGGAAAACATAGATCATGGACCATAACACTATGATAGACTTTGATGATAAGTATAGAAGAACATCCTAAAATTTTGTTAAAGTATAGATTATGTAGTTTTTCCTTTCAATACATCCTTGTATGGATACTATAAATGGATGTGGTTCTGACACAGATGTTACTAGGAGTAATAACTCTGAAAAGAAAGAATTAGGATTTATCTGATCATTTCCTGCTGCACAAAAATGGGTCTTACTGTATGCCTAGTTTGACACTCCTAAGGGATATTATTAGGATAATTTAAATTTTATTTACAAACCATTATAAAGGATTTAAATATATTATGAAAATGAATGACCTAGGTTGAACCTAAGGTGTATTGGATTAAAAAAAGGTGTTATGATTAAAAAATATTATAAATGATTATATGGTTTTTTCACTAAGATTATTGTTTCTTGAACTATGATTTTTGGTTTTAGTCAATAGTTGGAACCTGAAGGAATTGTGTTAACATTCAACATGAAGGAAAATGTGGAGACTATGAGCAACCAAATGGGTTGATGATAGGAGTGAAAGGTATTGTAATTATGCCTAATAATTTATCCAAAAATATGATTAACCGCCTATACCTTAATCATATCTCAAAATCACTAAAGAATATATGGATGGTGTTTTCTAAGAACTCGAGTGGTGGATACTATAGAGGAAAGAAGGCTCGATTTTCATCATGTGATAAATGTGGAAAGTAACACCCAAAAAAGTGTCTCAATGGAATAGGAAAATGTTTTATGTGTGGAAAAGTATGACATAAACCAATTAATTATTGAGAAAAAATTAAGAGTGCAATGGAAGGATAGATGAGCCAATTTAAAATAATTATAAGTTTTAGTTAAATGGTAATTTAATATTTATAGTCACAAAAAATAATAAGTCTTAAGTAACAATATTATTTCAAATATGAAACATATATTAATACTATTTTAATTAGGGTGATAACTTGATTTGAATATGAAAAGTTTAAAAGAAAATAAATTTATAATAATGAAAAAAATTACTTTTTATTTGATTTTATTATTATTATTATTATTATTATTTTCTAACAAAAAACAATATTTGGCCAACCAAAGGTAGTCAAGTGAATGTGGAACCACAACTTAGGTTGGTAGCAGTGCACTCATCTAGCCTATGGTGGTCTTGAAGAACCTTTGGTGGGTCCATATATATAAACTTGCAAGAGTGGCAAGCATAGTGCCAGCGAAGTCCAGGAAGGCCCGTGTGTAAGGCCTTCAGAGTTTTTGAATAGGTTGGGTTAGTCACCCGCTGGGCCAAATCCCTTGTGAGTGGTATGTAATGTGTTGCAGTTTTCTACCTCACTGTCACCCTGATTTAACGCTTCCATGAATTTTCTTATTAATAAATGATTTAATGTGTAAATCTTCGATGTGGGACTCGTGATCGAACTGTTATTCATCCAACCCTTAAAAATTTCAGTTATAATATTGGTCATCCATTTTATCTGATCTGGGCCATCCATTTCAATTTCTTTTTCATCTTCTTCACAATCTCAATCTAGAAAACCTTCGTGCCATCTTTTTCTATATCTCCTATGATTTTCTCCATCTCTGGTGATCCATGGACCAGCTAAAAGTCAAAGTCTTCAAAAATAAGTTTAATGAATTTTAAAATGTAACATGTAACCCTTGACTATAGTTCGCATATCATATCTCTTCTAGATTTAGTGGAAATCTATAGTTATAATATATATATTTATCACATTTACTCGATCATAATGATTTTTTTATGATTTGGTGTATCTTAAATTCCAAAACACCAACAAACACTCTTTTTCATTTTATTTTTGTCAATATTTCCAATCCTCTTCTGATATCCAAATTTAAACAATGATATAAACATAAAAATATATAAATATTATATTTGACATCGAGAAAAGAATATTTCAAAACTTTAAAAGATAATTTGAATCCTAATATTCCATTTTTGTAAAAAAGGGAAGATATGCAGTATCACTCCATTTATTTTCCCAACAACCTATGTAAATAGAATATACAACAGAATTGGTTTACATATAAGGCTTTATTTCTTCTTTTATAAGAACCCAAATCCTCCCTAAGAACTCTCTCTCAACTTTTCTATGTGTCTGAAAACCAATAGGCCTTGGTTCATCCTTATTAAGGTAAGGTAAATATTTTTTAATATTTATTTGTTTTCAATATTCTTTCTATAAAGGTGATTTATTTCAAAACTCCTTATGTAAGGGATTTTATTATTTTAAAAAACTCAAATATATATAAATTATGTTTTCATTCAAACACTTTTCTAGTAAGGGAATTTATTTTAAAACAAAGCTCTTACATTTTTTAAAATCAAATCAGAGTTTTATTTCAAAATTTAAGACAATAAAAAAATTATTATTTATTTTTAAAACCCATATTTAAAAAGGGGATATGATTTCACTAAAATATCTATGCAATTTATCATGATAAAATATATCATTTTATGTGTGTTTTTCTATTTAAAGTATTTTTTAATGATAAAATTTATCATTTTATATGTAAAATGTTCTTGTATATCCATGAATGTCATTCATGATATTAGATATGGCCATAATATATAATTATTTTTGAAATTTCTTGTATTTTAATAAAATATTTTGTTTTCAATTCAAATCATTTATTAATAAGTATTTTAAATAAAATTAATTCTTTTGGAATAATGGATTTCTCCTAAAACATTTGGAATTTCTTAAAAATGATATTTTTTTCCAAGAAAAGAATTTATTAAATTATTTTATTCTATGAAAATAAATCAATTAGTTTGGAAATCTATAATGGTTCTTAATGGGTTATGAATGAGAAAGGTGGATCTTATAAAACTTTTTTTCTTAAAATTCAACATTTGGGTATCAAATGAGGTAATGGGAAATGGGGAGTGAACCCATTGCCTCAATGGGATGATGTCTTGCAAGTGATACCTTTAGTGGCCACATGGTTTTCTTAATATTTTCTTAGTGACATCTTAATTCATAAAAGAATTATTATTTTCGAATGATTTTTAAGGATAGATCCATGTGTTTTTCAAATATTTTTTTAAAATGGGTTTTCAAAATGATAAGTATTTTAAATGTTTTGAAATTATTTATGTATGAAATTATCTAAAAACCCTAGTTGTATAATTTTGAGAAAATTATAAGTTATATCATATGTTTTATATTTGATATAATGTTTTTATAAACAATTTAAAACTATTTCAAAAGGATTTTATAACTATTTTTAAAACCCCTTACAAGGAAATTTTATGTTCACCCCATGTTTTAAAATATTTTTCATGAGACTTTTAAAAGTGATAAGATGGACAGATTTGTTAAGAAGTTGGTGCAAGAGAATCCAATTAGTTATTTTATAATTTTTTTAAAACATTGATATTATGTAAGTTATTTCTCAATCCTCAAAAACATAGGATAGAAAATATACTTAATTGGACAATGTACTATGTATTTTTTAGTTACTTTTTAATAAAACAAAGAAATACATAACATGTTTTTTATACCGAATTTGGATGTACGGGTTTGGGTTGTAATAACAGGGCTTGAACTCATAGTTGAAAGATGATAAGGTTTTAGTGCCTAAAACTATCATACATGAAATCCTAGTAAATATGTCATTAGTTATATTATTTTTCAAGTAAATATTAATGATTAACCAGTGTTGTCACTTTTGAGGTTTACCGATTAATGTATTATATTGGATAACTTGTTCTAACCATAATGGTTTTGGGAAATAATTAGAGATATACGGAAATAATTATCACTCATTTATGGATATATGATCCATTAAAAGTTAATTCTAGTGCTTCATGCATAAAAAATAATTTTTTTCATTTCTTGGAGTGAGAAATGAATTGGAAATTTTTTAAATCACAACCAAAGGACGTAATTGCGCTTATGAAATAGAAACATATCTAGTGAGTATATTTCCTTAAATTATTAGGCCATAAAAATCAGTCATATTTATAAAAAGTTTTTTGAAACAAATATTCTATCCTATTACATTCATATCTTATGAATTATATAGTCTTTTAAATCATCACAAATTTATGTTTTTGAGATTCTTAACTTTGCATTGATTGTTCGCTTTCTTTTGATCAATTACAATTGGCATTCTCTATAATTATTTATATTTTATTCCATGTCTATATATTTACTTTCCAAAAAATTTATCTAACTTATAAACTTATTTTTTGACCTCTTTACTTCCCTTTCTCTCTTATTAAGAAGAAGTCTTATTAACTCTTTTTACAATATGGGTTTTTAACAAAAGAATTTCCAAATATCAAACCCTTGATTATCAAAATCAAATTTAAATTGTGCGGACACAATTTATTTAAAGTGGGAAGAATGTAAGGCCCCAAAATTATAAAATAATAAAATTTTATTTGATATCATATGTGATATGTAACACCGATATCAAACAACTCACAAAATACATTTCTTTAAATTTAATCTCTTCGATAACTTGCAGAACACGCAACCCCGAGTCTAAATGAACCCTAATATAATATATCATTATAACATAACTATTAAAATTTAGGGTATTAATAATATTAACTAAATTATGAAAATTAATTTTATATATTTATTATAAATAAAATAAGAATCATTTAAAATAAAAAAAAACGTTTTTTAAAAAACTATGTTTTTCTAAAAGACGGTTTAGTGACTCTTTGCGAACAAAATTTAAAATTAATTTTTAACAATTTTAGAAAATTTATTTTATAAAATGAAATTAATTTTTTAAATAATCATATCAAAATTATCTTATTGTAAACTTTTTGAATTTTTATGATATATTTCATTTTTTTGATTAGTGAAAAATATTGAATTTTAATTGAAAATTGTCTTTTCATTTAAATTATTTATAAATTTTAATAATATTTACAATTAGTTTTAAATTAAAATTAGTTATATTAAATATCTATTAATCCAATTTAGTTTATTTGAATCAATTTCCGATTTAATTTTTATATAAAAACTTTGTAAACTTTTGAACGTTTTCTTTTGAAAACCCGTTTTCTCATTGCGTCAACAGGATTAATTTTAAGTTAAATTTTGTCACTTATGTGAAAGTAATTTTCACAAATGTATTTATTATTTTAAATCATCATAATTTATATTATCAAATAATTTCAACATAATTTTTGAAAAAATTAATAGTGAAAATAGTAAAAAATATTTACTGCGGTTGAGGTAAAAATTGGTTTATCGTGGGTTAAACTAAAATGATAAGAGTTAATTTAACCAAAAAACTTATCTAAAATATATATTATGGAAATATTTAGACTTTATCATGTCTAAATCTTTATAATACTCTATTTTGGACCCTTTTTTAGGTTAAAAATGTGGTCACACCTTTTTCTTTTCAAAACTTTCAAGTGTGCCACTCACCTCACTTATAAAAGGTCACCCCTCCCCTTTATTCTTCACACCTTAAACCCTTTTTATTTTGAAAATACCTACCCAAATAAATTCCCAAAATCCATAGTCTCATCATAAAATCATTATTTTGTTCATAATTCCAACCTTGTAAGTATTTTAGTGCAAACCTGATGAGGTTACCCAAGGAAGAGTTAACATTATTTATCAAGAATTTTTGTTTTACTTCTTCCTCCAACTCCTTAAATTATTATTAAACCATGATGATATAATAAAATCAGTATATTACATATAATTATATTTTTTATGTTAATTTAATGACTTACAACCATACCCACTTCCATCAAATGGGTTACGAAATCATCATTTGTCTATACGGTGGACTACCGCCTCACGAACTGATGTCATTTGTTTTTTCATTACCACCTCTCACGGTTGGGTATGATGATGGATATAAAGTATATATATTATATTTATAAAATAATTATACATATTCAATAATTATATAATATATATATATGATTTTAATTTCCATTCCATAGGGGATATGATAACATCCCTCGCGTGTACAGCGAACTACCGCCTCATGAAGCGATGTGATTTGTTTTTTCAATAACGCTTAACATGGAAGATAATAAGGATAAATTTAATAAATATGTGTGATATAAATAAAATAATTATGATATTAATTACATATTTATCATTATTAAAAGACAATATATCATTTTATTTCTTACCTTTTAAGTCACTTAAATAAGATAAGATTGTTCATGTACGTGTGGATTATTGCCTTCACGAAGCGATGCGGCTCTCTTTTCATCACCAAACCATGTTGATGATATATATAAGTATATTTAAATAAATAATATTTTATTTATGATATTATTATCATTATTTAAATATAAAATATTACTTACATCCTTTTCATAATGATCGTTGTAAAATTGAAATGTTGCACATGCATATGTACGACCTACGGTCTCCATGATCGTAACATACTTCATTTTTCATAACCATATTTCATAATTAGTTTAAAAAGTATAATTTATGTATAAATATGATAATTATTTCATTATTATTATTATATATATTATGTAACTATATAATATGTGCAAGAACCATATATTTCATGGTAAAACACGCTAGAGAAAACAAGGCAATTAACACACGAAACATTGAAAATAATGATATATAATTAATGAATGAGTGATAAGATGTTATAAAAGGATAATATATGATATTATAAATATAAATAAGGTTTTTATAAAATAATAAAATTATTAAAACCTTTATATATGAGTTTAAATAATTCTCAACCAAAAGAAAGTTTGAGGTAAGGGACTTCGTCTCAATTTCTCTTCATCAAAGCATATTGTAATGTTATAAACTTAGTTTTTCTATATGGTGTATATATTTCCACTATTACATTTAATATCATGATTCAATAATAATTAATGGTATTTTAAGTTTCAATTTTTATTATTTCAACTATGTATATTTGAATTAAAAGTTACCAAGTAATAAATAATTTCATAACCTGATTTCTTTTCATTGGGTTGTATTACTTCTTCGTAGTCTTTGATATTATAAGATTATGTGTATAATTACTTCTTATTATATTATTTTTTATTTCTATGTGTTTCATGTGGATTTAAATTTGATACACATAATATATTCATTGATTAATTCTAACTTCAACTTTATGATATTTGCAACAGTTTATTTCACAATCTCATTTTAATCAGGATTGTTTATACTTGAATTTACATTAAAGGAAATTATTTGATAATTTTTTAATATAAACTTTCATTTTCTTCTACTATTGTTATTAATTAACTTTTTCAAGTAATAGTATCATTTTTACACTCTTTGGTACTTAAAATTATTGATAATTTTTTTAATAAAATCTGACTTAATTTATCTCTTCGGTCAAAAATAATTTTTATTCTAAAACCATTTTTTCTAAAAAAATTAACTTTTTTTTGACATTCTTCAAAATAATTTATAAAAGAAATTTTGAACCATGTTTTGATTTTTACAGAATGTTTTTAAATGAATATTCATGTTTTTTCTGAACAATTCCCATTTGAATTTTACAGAAAAAGTTAAAGAAATATATGTTTTACCATGCTTAATATGTATAGAATTTACTATCATCATGACCACTCCATGTTTTAAAACTTACTTTATAAGTTTCAAAGGTTATTTTCAAAGAAATTTTTTTTAAATTTTTTTGTGGAATTTTAATTTTAAAGAGGATATTTTCAAAATAAAAATTATATTTTCCTCAAAAGTGATTTTAAATATATTTTTATGGTATTTCTATTTTTTAGTGAAAACCATTTATTTTAGATATAATCCTATGGGGATATGTTGTATTAATACCATCCTTATTCTTCCTTTGGATGTTTTATGATCATTTTGAACAAGAAAAGTATTGACATTCACTTTCTTAGTTCATTTTTATAATCATTAATCTTCCCATGAAATATTTACTTTTCTGTGATCATTAGAAATTAAATTTCCCCTAGATATCCATATTATTTATCATTAATGTGATTATTTCTTAAACCATATCTCATTTCTATATTCAGTAATTTACTTTGAAATTTATTTTATTTTCTGGGGAAATATTGATAATTTATATTCTTTCTTGAATATAGATATTTAATGGTAATACGTATTGTTCATGAATTAAATCATTTATTTGATATATGAGGAATTATTTGAACAGGAAGTGATGGGTGGGGCCTAAAATTATATATCCCCTTGATTCATCAGAAGTATCATGAGGCGTATTAGTAAGGTTTCATTAAATGGGTTTTTACTTATAGTTTTAAATTTTCTTGTGAATGGTCTTGATGGTAGAGGTATCATGATGTTTGAGATCATGACGTCCAATAATTAACTATTTCCTTCATTAATAATTCTGTTATTATTATTATTATTCAATAGATTTTTTATATGATATTATCTCTGGATTCATTTTATTCTCAATTTATTTATTAATTGGAATGTTTTTTAGTTATTTACCTTTCCATATTGATTATTCCTTATCTTATTATCCATGATATGTTTACAATGATATTATCTATGTATAAATTTCATTCCCAGTTATTGATTAAATGGAATGTGTTTTCAATTATTTACCTTTTCATGTTGATTATTATCTATTAATTCATGATATATTCCACTTTACTTAACCATTATTGATCATTTTAGCTCACCCTTATTTTTTCCTTTCTTCAAGATTCCATGAAGTGTTCTATGATTTATGTGAAACGGTATTTTGTAGGGAATAATTTTATTCTCAATAAAAAAATGTTGTAATTTTTGTTTTAAAATATAATATGGAATCTTGTTTGTATCTATTTTACTAAGAATATTAAATTATTCAGTCTTTCAGGATGAAATTCATTGTATCTTATTCCAATGTAATAAAGCAGACATCAGATCCAGGTTACTAGGTCGAGGTCACTATATGTAGGAAGCCCACTTTATGATCCTAATCCCAATATCATAACACCAACTGCCACCCTAGATAGTAATAAATTCCAAAGTGCCTAATTATAGTTATAAAACCTAGAATAACCAATTAATAAGAGAAAGATAGAGGACATTTTTACATATATATATTTCACATCAACACATCATTTTAGTCAAATTATTGGAATAAGGGAAGCCAATCCTATACTGGGATTTAGTAAGGATTCATGAATATATATTAAAACTATAAGCGAGTAATATATTAGGTAACAATTCCCCCCTCAAAATTTTGAGATGAGTCTGACCTCCCATCCTCATGATCAACATGAATTATGAAGTTCCATTGGTAAGAAAATTGAGAAATCTCTTACCTTTGGAAAGCTAGTCTATAATGATGTCATCTCAAAACACCACAGACATGAATTTTGTTTTAGGTTTCATAAAAAACACACTCAATCACCCATATCAATGGTAGTGGCCTATATATATGCCTTGGGTAATTCTCAAGCCTTTCATTGATTTTAATTTTATGTAACATTAGAGTAAATTCATTTGATTATAAACCTTTAGCGTGTTTCTCCAGTACATGAAACAGGAATCCAATGCTCAATTACACTACATGTTAATATTTACACACATCATGTACTTTGTAACTTCACTTACACAATATTATTATGCATGTATCCAGAGTAAACAAGTTGATTTAATATTTACCTTACACACCATGTACCCTCAAGCTACACGCTGTGTATTTTGTAAATTCTTTTTTTTCAATATTTTATGTTTCATTTTTTTTCTTTCCTATTTTCTTTTAATATTTATGTTATTCATTTATTTAATATTTTTTATCTACTTCCCTTACTTATTTTCAAGTAAAATTTCATAATTTGTGTGAAATTCCCATGTTTTAAAATTAAACATAATTTGTGAGAATTGTTTGAATAAATATAGATTCAATGTAGTTTACTATTTTTAATTGAAACTCTCACCCTAATTTTCCAAATTATGTGATTATTGTTTTTTAGGGTTCCTTAATTCTATTGTTGTAGATCATTCAACTGCATCCTTGGATATTTCTTCCATTTTAAGGGTTATATGGATCACATAACAAGGCCCAATGAATCTTTCAATGAAATTTGACTGGGTGTGATGTTCTATTTTATATACTCAATATAGAAGCCCAAATTTAATGAAACTCCATAATATGTTTGAAAAATACAAATAAAACTTTGATAAAAAAAATTATGTCCCAATTCAACATTTTTGGGGCCCAATCCAAGCATGAAATAAAGACCCACACTTCTGACCAGGATTGAATAATAGCCCACTATTTTTTTACTTTTCTCTTAATAAAGCCTACAAATTGATATTTAATTTTATGAGAATAAATTATAGATTTAGGAACACAATTTTTTAAAATAATTTATTTTGATGTGTTGAAATCTTCTTTTCTTAAAATGCATTCACATTTTGGCCTTTGAAAGAATCAAATGAATCCAAGATAACAACACATAGTATAAGAAAATAGCCATATATTTGTCTAGAAAAGTAAAATGGTCATGTTATTTTAAGGGTGTGTAGTAAAAATAGATATCAAAAACTTTTTATAATATCATAACTCTATATAAGGTGTTATAATGGTTCAAATTGGGTGTCCAAATTTCTGGACAAATTTATAGGGAAAACAGTTCTCCATCTTGGGCTATAAATACATACCTCACTTCTCTTTGAAAGGGGTTGTAATCTTGAGAATATTTCTAGTATCATTTGAATGACTATATCTTTATCAAATTCCTAGTATGACCTTCCAAACTCAAGTTTCTACTTGAGATGCCTCTTCTCCACTCTTTCTTTTCATGTGCTTCATTTGTTTTCAATTGTAATCATGTATGTTTCATTTTAATTTCAGTTGAAGTTTAATGAATGTATCATCATAATATTCTCTTATTATCATATATATTCTTTTCTTATTATTAATGTTCTTAAAATAGTTTAAATCAAGTCAAAACCCCTTCCCTCTTTCACTTTCACTTTCAATAGAAAGTGTTCATTTACCTCTCTTCATTTGTGTGTGTTTGGTACACAATTATATTATCATCTTATTCATTTACCTTTTCATTTACCTAATAATAATAAACATACCAAAAATATTATTAACCACCCAAATGGTTGATTAAATATTATATCTAAGTGAGTCATAATTTTTGGATGTTGATTGATTGAGATCTTTCACTCTTTTAATGTTCTTTGAATTAATAATGTGTATGTCAAAAAAAATATGTTATAGATTAATGAAATGTTTTGTTTGACATTTTTATTCCATGTATTATTGGAAGAACAAGTAAACATGGGTTCATGAAATATTAAACCTCCCATAAATGAGAATTTATATT
The DNA here is from genome assembly GCA_963277665.1 of Viscum album. NCBI lineage: Eukaryota > Viridiplantae > Streptophyta > Magnoliopsida > Santalales > Viscaceae > Viscum > Viscum album. Next base: position 807,652,987 of record OY728155.1, read on the forward strand.
GATTATAACCCTAGTTAAGGCTTAGATTAAATCCAAAATAATTGGGAATTTCGATCAAAGTCATCTTGTGAAGTGGATTTTAATTTAAGGAAATGTTTTTCAAAGATGAAGGATATCATAATTTTATATCCCCAATAATTAACTCACCCTAATCATTATTAAAATTTTAAATTAAATTAATCAATAAAATATTTCACCTAATCTCTGCAAACAAACCTCTCATTCAAAAGACAAATAGAAACAATTGACTCCAAAATATAGTACAATCACTAAGATTCAATTTTAGTGTCACTATACACATTATAATAGATCATACAACCTTTCAAGGTCAATAAGAGACATTAAGTATTTGGTTGTTTTTTATTTTCATCCAAAAAAACAAAAAAAATTAAAAAAATCAAAAACCTAAAAAAATATAATAAAAAACTTAAAGAAAAACCCTCATTCCCGTAAAAAAAATTAAAATGAGAAACAAAAAGAAAATCCCATATTCCATATCCTTTAATTATTTGTGTGAATGCCTCATAGCCTACCTAAAAGTTAAACTAAACTATTCAATCTGAAAATTGAACATACCATAAGTGTGATTAGGTGAACAATTAGGGTTAGTCAAACCAAACTCAAACCTTTACAAAACCCTTTTCCAAATCATGAAATGAAAAATCCTAGGGAATAAACCTTAAAATAACTTATTACCCCTATTATGAATTTCCAACCTATTGGTATTCAATATCCCAACATTGAGACAAATTTTGATCTCAAATTGGGTTTGATTCATCATTTTCCTCATTTCCATGAGACACCTAGTGAGGATCCCCATGTTCACTTAAAATATTTCCAAGTGGTATGATCTACCATGAAACCTCTAAGGGTTTATGATAAACAAATAAAAATCAAATAATTTCTATTCTCTGTAGTTTACTCTTCCAAATCATGGATCTACTACCCCTTTCGATTCAATAAATTCTTGGAATGATATGACACAACTCTTCCTAAAGAAATTATTCCTTGATTTTCAAACTGGATCTATATGAAAGGAAATCAATGGAACTTTTAAATTACCAAATGAATCACTACAAAAATACTGGGTGAGTTTTAAAAAACTCATATCCACTTATCCCCACCACCAAGTCCCTGACCAACTCCTTATCTAATACATCTATGGGGGTTATTAGTGATGGATTGAACTCTAATTAATGATAAAATTGGTGGTTCTATTATAGATAAAACTCCTAAAGCTACATGAGAAATCATAAGAAACATAGATAAAAACATGAAATAATTCCATACTTTATTAATTACATAATTTAAGCATGAGAAATAGAGTTAATCCATAGAACCCAAAAATGATTGAGGGTATGATAGAGGTCAACGGTTTTGTAAGACAACTTGTGGTAGCTACCAAAGCACTAAAATATTCTTCTCCTCAACCTTAGTTCCCTAGACCTATCAAAAATTATGGTATCTATAGGTCATTATCTCATCCAGATAACACATGTTCATAACTATAAGATAGTCAATCATATTTTTCTAGATCAATGGATCTTAATGAATTATTTTCTCAAAGGAACACCAACTCTCTTCCTCTAGGTTAGTTTGTGAGATATTCTAACCAACCCCATTATGATACCTTCTCTCCTACTTATAACCCATGATGGAAACACCATCTAGTATTAAGGTATAGTAATCTTGTCTCTCAACCCCCCTTAATTCCCTCCTCAAAATCGAAATCAATTCCAATATGTTCAAGGTGGGATTAATTTCCAACAACCATATTCATTTATTCCTCAATATCAAAGGGTAAATATCCCCCCTCCTAGTTTCCATTGTCCTAATGAGACTTATCAATTCCCAAAACAATATAATCAATTTCCCAAGAATACAAATCAATTAAATTATAATGTAGGATAATCCCTTTTTAAGAAACCATGGGAAAGTTTTGTGGAAGATATTTCCTCCATCACCTATTCCATCCTAAAAACAATGAAAATAAAATTGGAAAATGTGCATCCCACCTATGCTTGTGAAAACAATACAATTCTTCCAAACTCATAACTTAACCATTACCCATACCAAAGGGCAATTTAAGTAAAATTTTACATATATCAGGAAATAAAAATTCTATTCGTCATTATTAATCCTATAAATCCTCTTAAAATGTTGATTTGGAAAAAGGAAAAAAATAAAAGGATCGAAAAAAACATGAATCCAATCCCTCGCCTCATTCTATCCCTCTAAGGAACCCAATTAATTTTCCTCAAGCCATATATAATACTAATAATCCATTTGAAAATGATTCTCAAAATCCATATTTGTAAACCTTGGTCTAGGTACCTTGCACCCAGTGAGTGAATTTATCCTGTTAGATAATTGAATCACTACTAGTCTTGAGGGAATAATTAAGGATTTCCTTATTTTTTGTCAATGATCTTATCTTCTGAGATGATTTTTATGTTATTCACATATGAGGTGAGAAAAATTCTTAGATATCTCCTCTAATTATATGGAGACATTTCCTCATGACATCTAGAACCAAAATTGATGTCTATGTTTGTATATTATCTATGGAAATTTGTGACCAGCTGATTAGGTTCAATATTTTTCAATCCATGTGATACCCATCAAATAATCATTATGCATTCACTATCCATGAATTTAAAATTCCCCTAGAGAGTGAGTTGAACCTTGATCCATCATGTTCTTCCTATTCTAATGATTAAGTAATGTGTGAAATTTTCATCCACATTAACAAATTCCTAAATAGAGAAGTTTATGTTGACCTTTCATTTATAAAATTTATCGATATAAAGGATCATGAAATCACCCTATATTTCTGTCACTCCTATGATCTTAGAAACTACACATCAAATAGTACTAGTAATAATGATTTCAAAGAAACTACAAATCCATATTCTAATCTCAGTTTGATTTTACTTTATATTAATGAACCATATGAATTGAAACCTCTTCTAGAACACTTAAAGTATACATTCATCTTCAATAATCATCCATACCCTATTATTATCGCTACTTTACTTAATGTAATTTGGAAATCAAAAATCATTTAAGTATTAGAGGGAAAAAAGTAATTAGGTCAGACCCTAGATGAGATACCTAACATCAACCCTGACATTTTCATGCATCATATCCATTGAGAGGAATCATCTAAACCCACTAGGAAACCTCAAATAAGACTTAATGCATCCATACTTGAGGTAGTAAAGGAATATATTACCACTATTCTTAAAGATTTTATTATCTAATCTATTTTTGATAGTGATTTTTTTAGTACAATTTAGGTGTTCCTAAAGAAGGATGGCATAACTATTGTAAAAAATGAACAAGGAGAAGTTGTCCCAAGTCATGTAAAGAAGTGGTGTGTGTGCATTGATTGTTGAAAATTGAATTCCAAAACATGGGAAGACCAATTATAAATATATTTTATGGACCAAATCCTATAAATACTTTCCATAAAGTCACTATTAATTTACTGATGGCTACACTAGATATTTCAAAATCCCAATTTCTCTATAGGAGTAAGAAAAAATAATATCTTAACACCCCTTTAGAACATATGCATAGAGGATATCTTTTTTGGGTTTTTAAACACTCCCATAATATTTAAAAGTTTAATTATGAGTATTTTATTTTAATTTCATAGAATTTTTCATGGATAAATTTACCATTTATAGTGAGTCATTCAAATATTGCTAGAATTCACTCTCTCTAGTCCTATAAAAGTGTTTCAAATGTAACCTTTTGTTGAATTTTGAAAGATGACACTTAATGGTTACTATTGGAATTTTTTAGGACACATAATCTCTCATGAAGTTATTCAAGTATAACTATATAATATTGAGATGATCCAATCACTTTCTGAACCCACGTCAATTATAGAAATTTGTTCCTTTCTTGGACATGATAGTTTTCATTGGTGGTTCATCCATAACTATAGTAGGATTTTACTTCCTCTCATATAGTTTCTTAAAAATGATGTTCTATTACATTTTGATAAGGCTTATAAGACATAGTATTTTGAACTCAAATCTATACTTAAATCTTCCTTGATAACACATCCCCGATATTTTTCCCTACCCTTTGAATTGATGTGTGATGTTTTTTATAGGTCCATTGGTGTTATTCATGATCAAATAAAAAATAAGATTTATTTTTTCATGTATTATTCTTCAAAAACAATGAATGAAGATCTATCTCAATACACTGTTAGTGAAAGAGAACTCATAACTTTGGTTTTTTAATTGGAAAAAATCTGACCCTATCTCTTAGGTGATAAAATCATTGTATACACCAACCATTAAACTTTGATGTTCTTACTCAGAAATAGTGATTCCAAACCAAGGATAATAATATGGATCTTAATTCTTTAAGAGTTTGACTTAGAGATTAGGGATGTACCTATAAAATAAAACCATGTGGCTGATCATTTGAGTAGAATCTCTAATTCTTTTCATTCTAGAATCATTGACCCTAAATTTTCAATGGAACAATTCACATCACTCTCTCTCAAATTACAATGGTATTCCTCATGTAACAACCCGTGCTTTTCCAGACTGTAAATTTGAGCAGAAATTTGAATTTTTACTTTATGATACTTATAGGGGTAAAATGGTCATTTTACCCTATCATATGATCTTGGGTAATTTTCTGACCACTCCATTGGTCCCAAAATAGGGTTTTTACTCAATGATATAATTTTGGTTGAATTGTTAACCATTAAAATTTTCATGGAATAATTAATATTTAATATTTAATTAATTAAATATTAATTTATTCGCACGTGTCTGTTTAGATATATATTTGGAACTGAGCATTATATTAAGAATTTTCCTCCTCCATTGAGTCTAGAATGGTGTGTTTTCTTAGGTGATTTAAAAACTCATGTCGGGCATCGGGGCAAAACCCCTTTTCTTTTTCTTTCCTTTTCATCCTTTCCTCTTTCCATTTTCTTTTCTTCTTTCTCCCTTGGCTTCTCACATACGCCCCATGTGTTATTACTTCACTGCATCTGAGATAGGAGAGGGATATAGAGATGTAGAAATATGGAGAGAGTAATGGAGGTGTCTTCGTGGATCTTGAGAGGATCTAGATCGTCATGCAGAAGCTACAGATCGTGGAAATGAGCGAAGCTTCAACGGATTATTCCCAAAGTTAGTTAGTTTTTAAGTTTATGCCATATATCCCTATATATTTACTTATTTATAGTTTTAAATCCATTTTATAAATTCTTATAACCCCTTGAGGGTCATTATATATATTTAGGGGAGAAAAAAGAGGTTTCTATCCAATTTGAGGGGTTTCCCATTCAGAAATCTCGATCACACTGTGTATAGTTTAGGAACACACACCATGTGTTCTTCCCGCTCAGGGAAGATGACCTTTTTAGAATTATATATCATGTATATGGTATACACTTCATGTACGGGTACTTGTACATGTAGCTGAGTATATATCCAGAAAGCCAATTTGCTGGAACATGGTTGTATAGAGTACACGGCCAGACACCGTGTTAGTCACATGCCATATTGAAGTACATGGAAAAGAAAAATACATTTTCATGCCATGTTAATTACATGGGAAGGTACCTAGAGTAGGGTACATATTGTGTACATGGGATTTATATTCCATGTACATCTAAAATACACACCTAGGTGAGCCTTTGAGGGTACACATCGTGTACTAGGGTATACACTCCATATACTCCTCGGTTTCCACCATTTTGAGGGTTTTTTCATATCTTCATGACCCATAGCTAAAATTTGACACATGAGTAGTATATCGTGAGCATTTTTTCATGTATATCATGATGGAGGAACCCTTTAGGTAATTCTAGGTATCTAAAAAGGTGTTTTGGGGAAAATAAGATATAATGGGGAGGTGGTTCTTTTGATAATTGGATTCAGTTATCTCCTAGGAGTGAGATTGATTGGTTGGGTGTTCAGAACAAACTAGAGTGAGACCCTTGATCTGAGATTTTCTATCATAAATATCTCTATGATCAGTTACCTGACCATGGTGTTGTACATGGCACTCCAAATCATTAATGCATTCAAGGAATATTACACTCTCTCGAGTGATGGGGATGATTATGCTCTCCCCGGTCAATTACTTGATTGTGGTGTTGGACATAGTTCTCCTCATCATTGATTTGACACACACTCGAGGATGATTATTCTCTCCTAAGAAATGTCTAGGATTCTCCCTAGGGTATGGTGGATGCACCATTACTGAATCGACCATATGTACTTCCTAGGGATGGGGTTGTTGATCCATTTATATGAATGGATACTAAGCATGTACTTGGATCCAAATAGAATTCCTTAAATACCACCTAAGGGTCATCCCATTAGGGATTATCTAAGTCATTATGTCATGATCGCCTATAGACTGAGACCTAAGGCTCAAACATTATATTGGATTTAAATGGTTTGAGTGGTATGGAATCTATCTCAAAGACCATTTATTGGATGTCTAATTATTACTTGGAATCATTTATTATAGTGATTGGAGGTGAGTATGGGTGATCCAAGGGCTAAGACATGTATCCCCCTATGGAAACATAGCTTTCATGGAGGAATTTTTGGCACTAATCGAAATAAGTATTTTCAATCAAGATTACAGACCCACGTATCAACTTAATTATACATTACTTGAGTGGTATGACATTCATCTCAATGTCCATTTCACAGGATGTCTAGACGATTGGGATTATGGAACCAAGGATCAACTATTGTTGATTTATTTTATTTATTCACCTTACTGATGTATACACATATTTATGTTTGTGTGTATATATTTATGGGGATATATATACACACACATATAAATATATATATATACATGATGGAAAATTTACCAGTTAATTGAGATCATAGATCTAGGGTTCAATAATGGTTTTACTTTATTTATTTTATTTCTCATGTCTATTTGTGTCTCAGCTAGTCTAATAATATTTCATAAGAATCCACTTATGAAAATAAATTTATATGTTTTACATTGGGTTAGACCACTGATATTATTTATCACCCTTGTATGTGAACCTCAGTGTGCATCCAGACCTTATGTCTTCTTTTCAGGTTGACCATAGATTTCATGATGGGTAGGGTTGAGGCCTAGGGTTTCATGATTAAGTAGAGATGCTCATGTGGATTCTCATGTTCAGGCTGGAGTAGTTTGACAGTGTCTAAACACTGGGTATATGGTCTAGATTGAAGTTATTAGTAGATCCTTGCAATTTTATTTCAGTTTATTTTATGTACTCTTGTATATATGGTTGAACCAGTGGGTGATTATCGTTGTATGTATGACATGGATATTTGGGATTTTATAGTATTTCATTTATTATTATATCATGCTTCTATTTCAGTTTATTTATTTCTTCGGAATTCTGTTTATTAATATTATGGATGATATTTTGTAATTTCTATTATTTTTAATCTACTATGTGGTTATAGTCTCCACACTTTACCACATATAGAACCTCGCTACTAATCGATAGTCTCTGGAAAATGGGGAGGCATGCTTGTAGCCTTGTGGAGAATTGGTTCGGAGCATCGGTTTAGTGAAATCTAGGTTGGGATGCCACAAATTGGTATTATATTTGTTCCATCCTTTTTGTATTACTATTGAGGATATGGTAGATAGGAGTATTAGTAATGTGTCAGAATCAATAATGGATATCAAACCGGTGCATCGAGAATGCTTATTCTAGTGAGAAGTCCATATTGCCAGGGATATGGGATTGATGTTATGGATATGTGATGTTATAATTTTATATGAATTTCTCTTTGGGTGATGCACATGTTGTGTGTAGTTTGTGATTTATTATATATTTATGGCTCTCGGCTAGTTGGATGGAGGCCATAGATGGATTTCTGGCTCTTTTCCATTGGCAAGAGGTCAGTGATTGATTTTTACTCTTGGCCAGAAAAGGTAAGAGGCATCTCATGCATCATATTTTTCATGTATGTTACATCTTTTATAGGCCTACTATTGTTTTATTGTAATTATGATAGATGAATGTTTTTTAAAGTGTCAACAAAAACCTAAATAACATTTTCCTGTATAGGTTCTTGGTGGAATTCTATACAATTAGATCAAATTTCATACATTTATTTCTGATGGTAAGCTATGTAGATATGTGGTGATATTTTTAATCGTGAATATAATGAATCATTAATCATGAAAAAGAGGTTTAGTGAACCTAGTAGGTTGATAGGGTACATGGTTCCTAGTGAATGACCCCTTTTAGGGTGTTGTTACTTAGGTTTGATTATATAAAGTTTTAGTAACAATCTATACAAATTTTCATACATATCTTGGAATGGAATTATACTTAACCAAATCCCATGCCTATGATATGAAACATATCATTGAGATGACGTATTTCTCATACTATTGACCCTCAAGGGTCAATGTTGGTAGTTGGTACTTTCATTCATGGTTATCTAGTCAGATCCTCTAGTGTGATGTTGGTAGATACCTATATGTCTATCATGGATTAGTCCTTGAAGGGGTATTACCATATACAGATGCCCGATGAGTGTTAGTTCTTTGTTATTCCTATGTTAAATCATGGACTCTATGGAGTAGTACCTTATGAGGATGCTCAAAGAGGATTAGGGCCCTAGTAGGCTTATGTTAGTTTTGGCCCTTATAGATCAATGTTTTATTTACCTATTTTTGAGAGAGTTGATAGGTGCATTCGATGCCTTATGCCAAGATAGTTATGAGAATGACGCCCCGTGATATGTTACCTTGGTGAGAGGTTTAAATTTTGGGCTAGGTAATAGGACCTTGTGACCCAATTATGAGACTTGATCAGTAGGGCTAGGTGGGAGACCTAGATTCCCTTAGTTGTGACTCAGATCCTTATAGGTCAACATTTTATTTGATTGAGGGAAACCTACTAGAGAGGTTTGATTGGGTTTACTAATGAATTTTTAGGTGGTGTGTTAGGTTATACGCTCATGATATGATTGATACAGGTGAGGTGATCAGGTTTTGTGATATAGGTAGGATAATTCATTCTATTTCTAAGGAATCACCTAAGGTTCTGGTGTTTCAAGACTAGCTTCAATAGGAAGGACTGTTCAGGTGACTAGCCTGGTCGACTGGTGTTTCCTCTATTTTCAAGTGTTTAGAGTGTAGGTAGATGCTCGTGACTAGAATGAATTCATGTAATGAGTTATCGTGGAATAAATTATGGCATAAGATTGGTGCTCAATTTTGAAGATGAATTCCAGGGGAGCTTCCAGATTAATGAGACTGATATTCCATGTAGAATGGTTAGCTTAGCCTTGTGATGAATGAATCATGGGAGCATGAGTTGAGTGATGAAGATCGGTTGGTATGGGATTATACACCCATTGTGTATGACATTTTAGTACACATCTAATACACGTGGTATCATTTAAATCGTAAAGTGTTGAGAAACCATGTTCGAGTCGACAACTGATGGTTTAAAAGAAATGCTAGAGGCATGGTTGCTTGGAAGATGTGAATTAAATGAGGAATGTATCTCTATGCTAGAGAATACATCGAGAATAAATTGGGTTCCATGAGGTAGTTGACTGGTGGTTATACTTGGACACGTATTGTTGGGAGATGTGGTGTTAGGTGTTGGTTAAAGGAAAGTATATCATGTGTTAATGTGGGTGTGGCTAAAGAGAGAGAAATAAACTCATATCGATTAAATCTTATCATACTTATATTTTAGAGGTGATCATGCCCTATATCTTGACATCACCATAAGTATGTTGATAAAATTTCTACTATACATATAGCTTCTTAAATATCTATCCTAGTTTGATGAAGGAACCTATTGACATTGCACTTGACAAGCGGTATAAGGTAATCCATATGGTTAGGAGTGAACCATTTGAAATTTGATGGTGGTGAACCTAATTTTCATTTGAATCTAACATTTCTGTGGAAATAATTATCAGTAAGTGGGAATAGGAAATGTTATGAGGGAACAATAAGGATACTCCTATAGTGGGGAGCACCAGATTGATCACAGTTTAAACATATTCCTTTATGGGAGAGTTTTTAAGGTTGTGACATCAATAATTGGATGGTCAAGATAGTTTGGTTTTTTAAATAATTGATATAAGATAATGGTTGTGTTTTTACACCAAGGATTCCAAAGGATTATAAGGGTTATGGTGGGTAGTTTGTAATGAACCGTTTCTTTTCTGACTAAAAAATTTGAGCAGAAATTATATTTTTTTACTTTCATATGCTTTTAAGGGGTAAAATAGTCATTTTACCCTATCATGTGATCTTAAATATATTTTTTTTGACCACTATTTTGGTCCAAAAATAGGTTGTTTACTCTAGGAAAAAGGTTAAGTAGAATTCCAAACTGTTTGAATTTTTGTGGAATAATTAATAGTTAGTATTTAATTAATTAAATATTAATTTATTTTCATTCGTTTGTTCAACTATATCTTTTGAATAGAGAATAATATTGAGATTCCATCACCGTCATTGATTCTGGAATGGGGTGCTTTCCCTAGGTAAGGCATAAACTCATATCGAGCATCGAGATCAGCGCTAGGCCCCTTTTTCTTTTTATTTTCTTTTCTTCCAGTTCTTTTTTCCTTTTTCTTTTCTTCTTTCTCCCCTGGATTCTCACATACACCCCTTGTGAGCTTACTTCTCCATGAAAAAGATAGTATTGGGGGAGGGAGGTAGAGAAAGAGGGATATATAAAGGGAGGTACCTCCATGGAGCTTAAGAGTAGTTAGATCATCTTGTGGTAGCAGCGAATCACAGAAATGTGTGAAGCTTCGGAAGATTTCACCCAAAGGTATGACATTTTTATTTTTATTCTATATATCCCCATATATTTACTTATTTTAAGTTTTAAATCCCTTTTATCACTTCTTATGACCCCTTTTAGTTCTATCTATAGATTTTGGGTAGAAACGATGTTTCAGACTGATTTGAGGGGTTTCTCGTTTGGAAATCTCTATCACATGGCATGTAGTTTAGGAACAAACATTGTGTGTTCTTCCTGTCTAGGGAAGATGACCTTTTTAAAAGTACACTTCATGTATAGGGTATACACTCCATGTACTATTACTCATCCATGTAGTCGAGTGCATGTTCAGATAGCATGTGTGTAGGCACAAGGCCATGTAGAGTACATGGCTAGACACCATATGGGTCGCACGCCGTGTAGAAGTACATGACCGGGAAAAATATATTTCCAGGACAGGTGAGTGGCATGGGAAGGTTCCCCATGTAGGTTACATTCATTTTACATATCTTACACTCTATATACATGGGATTTACACTCCATATCCTTCTAAAGTACATTCCAATGTGAGGCTTCGAGGGTAAAAGTCATGTACTAGGTTATACACATCGTGCAATCCTCCCTTTCAACCCTTTTGAGGGATTATTTTATATCTTAATGCCCCAGATCTGGAATTGGATACATGAGTAGTTTATATTGAGCACTTTTTCACATAAATCGTGATGGAATAACCCTTTTGGTGATTTGAAGAGTCTAAAAAGTTGATTTGGGTCAAAAGAGATATAATGGGGAGGTGATTCCTATGATAATTATATTCAGCTATCTTTTGAGAGTGATATTGATTGGTTTTGTGTTCTGACCAACCTAGAGTGATACCCTTGATTTGAGATGGTCTATGATCCATCTCTCTAGTATGATGTTCAAATAATTTCCCTTTTAGGACCAGAGGCTATCTATATTTTGACCTAGTGGATCCCATGTAGGATGCCTCTATCTTACTATTATTTATGAGGGTCCCCTGTGGGACACCTTTACTTACATGCTGATTGAGGGAAGCCCTTGTAGGATTCCTCTGCCTGTTTACTCTTTCTGAGGATCCCATGTAGGATTACTCTACTTATGTATATCATTCCGAGGATCTTGCGTAGGATTCCTCTTCTTATGTTTGACCTAGAGGATCTTGATTAGGATGCCTCTATATACTCAATTTCCCTAATGATCCCATATAGGAGGCCTCCAGTAGATTACTATTTTCAAGGCTCCCAGGAGGGATTCCTTCTCTTGAATATGGACTTTGAGGATCCCAAGTAGGATTCCTCTCTAATTTCATGACACGAGGGACCTAGTGGCTGCCACGGTGTTTGACCAACCCTGATCTAGTACATCATGTTTGGGTAGAGATGGAAGTGGGTGTAACCTTAGAACATATACCAAACTCTTGGTCCTAAGAGGAAGTGGTAGTAGTGGTGGGTTTAGGAATTCAGACACCTTCAATATTTTTTTAGGCATTCACTTATTTACTGTTGATGCAACGATGATTACCAGAGGTGCTTCCTGGTTTGTGGCTGATGATCCTAACATGATGCGACATATTCTAGGGATTCCTAGAGGTACTTCCTAGGATTTGGCTTCTGAGACATTTATTTTTTTGATGTTATTTATTGTGGATTTCAATATGTACTTTCTGTTAACTAGCTTATGAGATATACTTGGGGATGAACTCTCCCTAATAAATTACTTGACTACGGTGTTAGACATGGTGCTCCACATCATTGATGCACTCAAGGATGATTATGATCTATCAATCAATGGGGATGATTACGCTCTCCTTGATTGATTACTTGACCGTGGTTTCAGACATGGAACTCAACATCGTCGATGCACTCAAGGATTATTACACTATCCTAAGAAATGTGGATGATTAATCTCTCATTGGTTGATTACTTGATCATAGTGTTGGACACAACACTCTTCACCATTGATTTGACATACACTCAAGGATGATTACACTCTCCAAAGTGATTTCTATGATGCTCCCTAGGTTCGGGTGGGTGCACCATTACTACATCTCCCAGATGTACTTCCTTGGGATGGGGCTCTTGAGTTGTTTATATGAATGGATACCGAACATGTACTTGGATATGGAGAGTGTTTCTTATAGATCACCTAAGATTCATCCCCTTAGAGATTATCTGAGTTGCGATGTCATGACCACATACGGACTGAGACTTAGGACTCATACATCACACTAGATTTACATAGCTTTAGTGGCATGGAATCTAGGCCATAAAACATTTATAGGATGTTCGTTTATTACCTAAAATCCTTTATTATAGTGATTGGAGGAAAGTATAGGTGATCTCAGGGCTAGGACATGTATCCACCTATGGTGTCATAGCTTGCTTGGAGAAATTTTTGGCACTGATCAAAGCATGTATTGTCATTTGGGGTTATGGACCCAAGTATCTAATTAATTATACATGGCTTGAGTGGTACAACATCCAACTCAATGCATGTTTCACAAAAACAAATTACGATCGGGATTACAGAACTAAGGATCGGCTGGGGTTGATTTATATTATTTATTCACTTTACTCATGTATATATATTTTTTTTGTATATATATTTATTTATTTATTTATTTATGGGGATATATATAGACACATGTAAATATATATATATATATATATATGATGGAACATTTCCTAGTTGATCGAGATCATAGATCCAGGGATCGAATGTGGTTTCACTTTATTTATTTTATTTCTCATTTCTTGTTGTGTCTCAACTAGGATTATCATATTACAAGAACATTCACTTATGAAAATAGATTTATAATTTCATCATTGGGGTCTCCTTCTGAGATTATTTCTCACCCTTGTACGTGCACCTCACTGTGCGTGCAGACATTATGTATGATTTTCAGGTTGAGTACAGATTATATGATGGATAGTGCTGAGGACCATGGTTGCATGATTGAGTGGAGTTTCTCATGTGGATTATTATCATTATGATGGATCAGTTCAATAGTTTCTGGAGACCGGGTATGTAGTCTAGCTAGAAGTTAGTAGTATATCCCTATACTTTATTTTAGTTTATTTTATGTAATCCTATATACATGGTCGACCCAGTGGGTGATCATTATTTTATGTATGACATGAATATTTGGGATTTTATAAACTTTTATTTATTATTAAAACATGCTTCTATTTTAGTTTATTTATTACTTACACACTCTGTTCATTACTATTATGGATTATATCTAGTTTTTTCCATTATTGTTACTATGATATGCGGGTATAGTATCCCCGCTATAGCAGTTATAGAACCTCACTCTTATTCAAAATCCTCTGATGTATAGGGATTAGTGATTTAGGCCTTATGGTGAACCAGCTTAGAGTACTAGTTTAGTGGAATCCAAGCTCGGACGTTACATCCCAATTGTAAATTACTCGGTTGCTGATGTTTTCCAAAATTATTTTTTAAAATAATAAAAATAAAAATTAAAAAGTGATTCAAAAATTTATTTTGGGGGTTATAATAAACTTTGGAATACTGTAGGAGACTTGGTAATTAGTTGATGTGTTGATGAGGAGGAATATTCCTCCATCTTTGGATTTTTTTCATTCATTACCTAGAGGTATCCACTTTGTACCACAAAGGACATCCTGAAAGGACCTAGACTCAAGATTCTTCTAGACCACACACTTCAAGGACTCATATAAGTTATTTTAATCTTCCCACATGTGCCAAAAGTTTGGAACAGTTTCCAAAATAAATGAAATTCCCCAAAATCCCTTAATATTGTATTTTTTTTAAAGGTTGGGGCCAAAGACTCATTTTAGTGAGGTGTAGGTTGAATACATTTCTACCTCAATGAAATTCAAGTTTAATGTTAATCCACTAAATCCTCACCATGAGAGGACACATACCCCTGGAACCAAATCAAATTACATTGAATCCAAAACTTTTAGAATAGATCCACAACTATTCATATAAGAAAACCCACTTAATTAAAAATAGGGGAACCCCTTTCCCTTTTAATATATCTCTTTCTATACCACTCTCTAGCTCTCTCTCACACACTTTCTTCTTCTTCTCACTTTCTCACCTTACCTCTTATTTTTTTAGTTTTTACTAATTTTTTCATCCAACATTTTATTCTTTTTTCTATTTTGTGTGGGAATGTTTTTAAAAATAAAAAATAAGTCATAATTAATCACCATCCAATTTTGAAATATTATTCAACCATTTTTGGGGAGTCAAGAGAATTATGTTCTTATCTCAAAATTTGTATTTTCATTACAAACTTAGATAAAAATTTAACTGTAAATACCAAAAAAAAATACATAAATTTTTTATTTGGAAAATGATTCTTCCCCGACCATAATAAACAATGTAAGTTTTCATGTCAAGTTCATCTATGACCATCTTTTCACCCTATGTGTTTTCACCCTATGTGTTTTTCACCCCCAATTACGAATCTTGAATTTTTGGACCTTTGATCCAATTTTCCTAATTTAGTGTGAATTAATATGATAGAGGTATTTTTTAAACCATATGAGAATATAAATATCCAAATATCCTCTCATTACCCTTACATTGATCCTCCTTTTGAAATCCCCTTCGAGCCTATGAAAACCATTTTTTTAATAGCCGCATTACAATCCAAAAAACTTATCTCGCCCAATATCTACCTAGATTTTCATTTCATGATTTAATGAAGTTTATGTGTGGTGGAATGGATTTAATTTTGGGAATACATTCCTTAATGTTTCATCATATACTTAAGGAAAAGTATCAATTTAAGTGTGGGGTAGAGGTTGTAATTTAGTGAGGTTTAGGGAATGGATTTCCATTTATGTCATTTTGTACAAATTTTGTTGTAAGAGTTCAAAAAATGAAAAAAAAATAAGGAAAAATTATATATGAAAAAAATATTAAAAAAGAAAAAATAATACAATAATACTTATCTCATTTACTTGAATCATTTTTAGTAGGTTTAAGTTCTGTACATATTTTCTATTTTCATCCCCTTCCATTTATCTCTCTATATTGCCTTATATACACATTCATTCCCTTATATAAATGTGTTTCCATTACCCTTTCATGTCTCATTTCATATGTTATGCATTATTTTGTCCATATTTTGTTTTTACCCCCCCCCCTCTTTTGGACATTATATTTCTATCATCCCACATACACTAAAAACCCCAAAAAATTATGATGTTTTTTTCCAAAATTTAGGATAGGATTGGTCACTAATATCTCTTATGAACTCTTATATTTTCACATTTGATTGGTGAATGAGTGAACCTCATTGGTAACTTGACATCATTGTGACAGGTGTCAGATTTATGTCATCATGTTTTCTATTTCTAATTTTGAGTATGAAAAATGAACTGTTTTTTACACATGATTATGTTAAAATATTGTGATGGGATTCATTATGGATGAGTGAACTATTTTAGACCACCCATGATTGGAAAAGAAAAAAATTAAAAAATTCTGGTGGGTGAAAATGATTTATTGTGTTTTTCTTTTTTTCCTAAGGACATGAAAAAGTCTTAGTGTGGGGTAGCTGATGTTATTCATTTATTCGGGATTTTTTATCCACTCCTATTATAAATTTTTAAGGAAAAATGCATAATTAGTGTGAAATTACCATGTTTTAATATTAAAAATTATTTGTGATAATTTTTTAAATTAATCTTGTCATGAACAAAGCTAGATCGCCATCTGACCTAATTCCCAACCTTTTCTATGGAAAGGCCCGAAGGGCCTTCCCGATACCCATGGGATGACAACTAGTGTCAGGTACCAAAATAAGATAGTTTGGAATGTTTTTTCCCATAAAAAAGACAAATAACTGAATAAAAACTGAACAAAACAAAAACAACACTAGCAGCGGAAATAAAAATAAACTAAGTAGCAAAACATACCTCAAGTAACCTCATGGGTCACCATAGAATATAAAAAAACCACATTCTAACCAAGAGAGAACCATGACTAGAGAAACTTGAAACTAGAAAAATAAAGTAGGTGTGAGCACCGAGATTCTCAGTAGGAATTCCAGAGTAAACAATTACCTATACCCTTACATTTAAAAAGAAACCAAAAATGTCTAGTTTGAAAATAAGACAGAATAAAATAATTTTTTTCATTCTTTTCAAAAACAAGTAACAATCTTGAATTTCCAATAAAATCATTTCCCTTCTACTTTATTTTTCAAATAGGTTCCAATCATTCATTAACATCTCAAAATTAAAGGAGACCAATTCATATTAAAAAATATGATTTTCACAAAAGAGGGAACAAGCATGAAACAACTGAATTGAAAATCATATGACAAGAACCATTGGAAATCCCTAAGTAGTCTTAGTTGGGGACCTAGGATCATCATAACTTAGTGAAACATGGTATAACAACCACAACGAACTATGTTCCCATGCATGAGCCACTAGTAGGGAAAAAACTCATAACCTAGTGGTCTTCAATCAATTATCATTATGTTTATTTAGTATTGTAAGCATCAATACTCCTAGAAAAAACTGGGACGAACCACTTCTGTATCATCTAGCGTACTACTCCTAGTCTTCCCACCTAAATACCCAGGTTTCCCACGTGCCCCATTTTCAGTGGTGGTGAGTTTTTATCAAGCAAACATATATGAAATTCTCATTTTCTATACTCAAAAACACATCCAACCTCTCACCACCGATCTCCATCCTTGAGCGCATCCCCCTTTATAAGTCACACAATAAAACATGAGCCTCTTCACTAGGCACATATCACAAATCACATATTTAACATACACAACACGTTTCTAGAAAATGGGGCATGCCTCAAGAGGGGTTTTTCAAATTTAAAAATCATTTTCAAGGTTCCAAATAGTCCTCATTACTTTACAAAGAATAACTTTTCTTTAGAAAACATGATCACCCAACACTTTCACATTCTAAATCCATTTGAAATTCCAATTAACAAAAAAGGCTTCAAAGATTTTAAAACAACATAAAACCATACTTAAATCAAAGAAACCCATTTAGGAAAAGTAAATCACTATTTAACCTTGAATTCACATCAAATCCCATACACTTTTCCCAACTTACCAAATCGTGGAATTTCCCCTTTTTTTAAAATCACACAAGAATCCCTATTCATTTAAATCTACTTTCACAACTAATATACACCCCAAATTTTTTAGAAGTATCCTCCACACAACCAAAAATATTTTAGAAAATAATTTTAAGAATTTAAAAAGTTAATCATTCTAAAACAAGCTTGTGATTATATTTTAATAAAAAATAAACATGTCAACACTTACAGAAAACCTAAAAAATAAGGGAAAGACCAACATCAAGCATCGCCATCTCTTTACATAGCATGAATATACTATTTAATATAAAATATTTAATTTTTTAAAACACTCAAGAAATTAAGGAATCCAATTTAAAGGTTTAGGAATAGGGGACCTACCTCAGGGTGGAATCAAACTGAACATCCATCCCTTGGCGCTTTCTAACTAAGAGTGTTTGTTGGCACGCACATACCTGCATAAATATATATATACCCTTGAGTAAATGCATTTATTCCACATTCTATGAGGGAACATGTACCAGGAGGATATATATATTTATATATATTCATACCTTTGTACATGTGTGTGCGCTTGACCAAATTCAATGGAGAGGTGGCAGCAACCTGAAACCACACGGAATAGTCGAACGCACTACACAAAAAATATTAAGAACCATAAAAACTCATCAAAAAATTTCAACACCTCAAATAAATTATTAAGAACCCACAAACACCTTAATACTCTCAAATAAAGGTTGTGAAACCAACTAGTGGAATAAAATCTATACCTCAGATGGTGGCGGCAAACCAAAACAACACAACACAATCCAACGCATCTTAAATTTAATTCTAGAGACTCATAAATTATAAAACCCCCAAATAAAAACTAATAAACAAAGAATAATGGAGGAAAACCTTACCCTAATATGTTGGTGGGTGGACTGAATCGAAGAAAATTGGTTCGCCTTCGATAGTGGTTGTCAGAACACACATGAACGAGACCCGAAGAAGCCTTTGCATAACCAAGAACATGAAGAACACCAAAAATATGGGTTAAAACCTAAACCTAGGTTTAGATAAATTGTATAGGCTGATAGGGAGACCAAATCACGGTCTGAAATAGAGAGGATAAGGGAGAGACAACCATACCTCGAAGAATCAGAGAGAAACGGGGAGAAATATGGGTAGATTGAAGGGAGGAGATGAGGATGTAGGAGGGGAGGTTGCTCGTCGAAGGGGGGGAACCCAGGTAGGGCCACGTCGTGCTGTAGGGATAGAGTCTGTGAGAGGAGGTTTCAAAGGAGATTGGATCTCCGGAAGGAGAGAGCGCTGGTGAGTGGATGGTTTGTTCACCGGGAGGAAGGTTGTGTGCATAGGGGAGGTCGCATGATGAGTTAAGGGAGGGGTAAGAGAGGCACAATGAGGGTGAGTCCAAAACCCTAACAAAAGAATAAAATAAAACAAAATAATAATAATAATAACTTAGCACTAATATTGATAATAATAATTATTATTAGAATATTAATAATAATAATATTTTCATTATTATTATTATTAAAACAATTCATTAAATCTCATTTTGTATTTATTATTTTACTTTGTTCTCATTTAAGTATTAATTTAATTTTATTTATTTATTTTGAACACTGGGCAGGGTATACAGTGACTGGGGAGAAGCCACATGGCTTTGACTATGCCCTGTCTGTGCGCTGTATACTGCCAAGGCCAAAACATTCCTTTATCAGCAAAAATGAAAAAAAATTAACTGGGCTCGGCCCGCACCTCAACAGAAAATTTCAAAGTTAGATAAAATAATAAAATAATAATATTTCAAATGTCCGAGTGTGATAATTCTCCCTACCATAAAGCTTTCTTCCCCTAAAAATCCACAACAGGGCCTAACCCCAACATAGAAGTCAATGTCCCATTCCCAGTCCAAGGATATTCCCAATGAACAACCAATAAGAAAATATCATAACAATATCAATAAAGGAAGAGGCTTACAAAATAAACTCAGGAGACCCAAAATGGAATCCCCACCAAGTGATTCCTTCTAAGTGATTCCCACCCCCAAAAAGTTAAGTCACCTCCAGTTGATGATCAAAGGATAGAATCTTTCACAATGCACCATTTGATTTCCCAATACAAAACACCATGAAAACTCCCAAGAAACTCAAATAGTCCACCAAAAATGAACAACAAATCCTAATCACCGGCATAGGGAGGCTCGTACGGACTCCCCTCCATAAGAAACAGCCTACACTAGAGACGAAACTAGACACTAACATAGGGAGGCCCGAAAAGACTCCCCACCACAAGGAATACGCTAACACCATTTCATTTTAGTAGAATTTTCAATGAGGCCCATGGTGGATCTCCCCACCATAAAAATTGGCCAGATTATTAGAACTTGAGTGCTTCTCCATACAGACCAAGAACCCACATCATGAGGGGAGGGGAGGGGAGGGACCCATCCAATAGATCAACAATACCACCACTGACACATCCCAATGGTTTATTTCCCCTGAAATAACATAGATTCAAATACTCTTGATTTATAAGAATGGGCCACGAAGGGGACATAAAAAGGGGACACACATTTGGTGAAACAAAACCATCAGGATTATAAGGATACAATAAGATTATTCCCTATTATAACTGATGAGAAACTCTTACACCCAAATGGTTCATAACATGGAATGGATGTCCTCCCACCTCCTTCCACCGAATAGGAACAATTAAAAAAACTACACCAGAGGTTTAAACTGTCTCTATCTCCTACACTGAGAACAGAACTCAGATCCAAGAATTTCACACCTTTGGGATTCTCTTGAATATGTCTCAGCTTCACTTTGAGATTTATGGCTGGAGTTATGATGATTGAAGCATCTCCTTCCTCACAGTCAGGCTTCAGAAACCCCTAAATGAAACTTCTCCTTCTGGTGCCACAGAGACCATACCACTGTCTAAACAGAACCATAAAAAGCAACACACTTTGGTATCCATTTTTTTCACACAACACTTCACCAAAATAAAGGCTTAGAAGATGTGCTAGCATCACCCCTCTTTACTTAGAATAAGAAAATTCAAGAGGAAGGACACATGAAAGACACATTCCTCTAGAATAGAGAAGTTCATAATTTTTCTGAAGGAAAACACACTTCTATCAGAACTGAGGTTATCATAAGGGTTCACAACCTTCACCTCTACCATCGAGCGAGAACATGACACTGCAAAGTATTACTAAACATGACCCTTAAAACTAACATAAACATTTCAAAGAGAGTGACCTTAACCTGAGTCCCTAACATCATAAGATTACTATAAGCAACCATAACTACCTAATATAAATAGATTCACCACATGGGCATCTTAAAGAGATTTCTTACATAGATGAAAACAATGAAAGACCCAAAGGCCCTTTTTAAAACAGTATCTCACATTGACAACTCCAAACTGCTTCCACTTTTCCCTATTGGAATTTATTTCACCACCTTCAAATAGGGCCTATAGACTTAATGATGTCGAACTCAACAGTGAACAACCCAGTCAATACAAGAGACCAAAGTTTATTCCAACTCCTCTCATATTCTCTCTCTTGCTGCGAGAGGATCCACTAGACCGCTAAAAGAGAGGTGGATTCATATTCCGATGTTCAAGAAGAAGAGGGTTCTTACACTGATCAACTGAAGGATCCACCCACATAGAATCACCTGTGGCTTCACTTCAACCATGAACTAACTCTTTATGGGGGCGTACCCTAGCTGAAAGAAGACCCAAGAACCCAATCAATTCGTGGCTATTTTAAAATTAAATTCACACACTTTTCAAACAAGGGTTTTCAAAAAAAAATCAAAACCGAAGAAGTCACAAGACAATTCAAGTGGAAACTAGTTTTGATGAGTGACTTGGTCATATGGTTAGTGTCCATACGCCGATTACACCACCATCACAGAGAGCATTATAGGAAAATGTCCCTGGATACACATGGCTTTCCAGACATTGTGAGCTCATGGAGACCATTGACCAAACTCTCTTTTCATTTCCAAAACATCAAGGAATTACAAATACCAAAGGAATCAATTGAAAATGACTTCCCCTGGTAACTCAAGTCTCGCTACAAGGTGTGTTGGCTAGGAACCTTACTCGTAACCAGTACATCGAGTCCCAATCCCCAAGGCAAGGCCCGAAGGGTGTTCCAAATCCCCACGGTCTGGAAACTAGTGTAGGGAAACAAAATAAAATAGTTGGGAATGGTTTGGCCAAAAAACAAAAGATAGATAACTGAATAAAAACTGAAAAAAACAAAAAAACACTAGCAATGGAAATAAAAATAAACAAATAAGTGAAACATACCTTAAGTGACCTCAAGGGTCTCTATGGAATATAAAAAAACCATACTCACTCCAAAAGTAAAACATGACTAGAGAAACCTGAAACTTGAAAAATAAAGTAGGTGTGAGCACTGAGATACTTAGTAGGAATGCTAGAGTACAACAATGCCCTATTCCCATACCTTTAAAAATAAACCCAAAATGTGATAGTTTGAAAATAAGACATAATAAAATAATTTTTTTAATTCTTTTCAAATTCAAGTAACAATCTTACATTTTCAAGAAAGTCATTTCTCTTCCACTTAGTTTTAAAAATAGGTTCCAAGAATGTATTAGCATCTCAAAATGAAAGGAGACCAATTATGATTAAAAATATGGTTTTCATTGAATAGGGAACAAGCATGAAATAACTAAATTGAAAATAAAATCACAAGAACCATGGGAAATCCCTAAGAATCAAGTGTTATTTGGGGACCTAGGATCATCATACCTCAATGAAATGTGGTATAGAAACCACAAAGAACTACATTCTCATGCACGAGCCACTAGTAGAAAATACACCCATAACCTTGTGGTCTCCAGTCAATCATCATTATGTTTAGTTAGTTTTGTAAGTGTCAATCCTGCTAGACAAAACTGGGATGAACCACTTCTGTATCATCTAGCGTACTGGTCTTAGTCCACCCACCTAGATACCTAGGTTTCCCATATGCTCCATTTCAAGTGGTGGTGGGTTTTTATCAAGAAAAAATATATAAACTTCTCATTTTCTATACTCAAAAACACATCCAGCCTCTCACCACTAGTATCCCTCCTTGAGCGCACCCCCCTTTATAAGTCACACAACAAAGAATGAGCCTCTTCACTAGGCACATATCACAAATAACATATTTAGCATACACATCATGTTTCTAAAACAATGAGGTATGCCTCAAGAGGGGTTTTCACATTTAAAAATCATTTTCAAGGTGCCAAACATGCCTCATTACTCCACAAAGAATAAATTTTCTTTAGAAAACATGCTCACCCAACACTTTCAAGTTCTAAATCCACTTGAATATAAAATTATCAACAAAGGCTTCAGACATTTTAAAACAACTTGAAACCATGAATAAATCCAAGAAGCCAATTTAATAAAGGTAAATCACTATTTAACCTTGAATTCACATCAAATCCCATACACTTTTCCTAACTTACCAAATCGTGTAATTTCCCCTTTTTTTAAAATCACACTAGAATACATATTTATTTAAATCAAATTCCACAACTAATATACACACCAAAATTTTGAGAAATACCCTCCACACACCCAAAAACATTTTAGAAACTAATTTTAAACATTTAAAATGTTAATCATTCAAAAAAAATATTGAGGTCATATTTTAATGAAAAAAAGACATGTCAACACTTAAAGAGAACCTAGAAAATGAAGGAAAGACCAACATCAAGCATCACCATCACTTTACATAGCAAGAACATACTATTTAATATAAAAAATACCTTTTTTAAAACACTCAAGAAATTAAAGAATTCAATTTAAAGGTATGGGAATAGGGGACCTACCTTAGGGTGGAACCCAACCGAACATCCGACCCTTGCTCTTTCTAACTAAGAGTGGTTGTTGGCACGCACATACCTGAATAAATATATATATACCCTTGAACTGATGCACGTATTCCCCACACCATAATGGAATATGTACCCAGATTATATATATATATATATATATATATATATTCATACCTTTGTACATGCGTGCACGCTCCGTTAAAGTTGACCAAACTCACTGGAGAGGCGACGGTAACCCGAGACCACACAAAACAGTCCAACACACTATATAAAAAATACTATGAAGCATTAAAACTTAGTGGAAAAGTTCAACATGCCTCAACTAAATTATTAAAACTCATAAACACCTTAATATTCTTAGATAAAGGGTGTGAAACCAACCATCGGAATAAAATACATACCTCAGATGGTTGCAGTGAACCGAAACAACACAGCACAGTCCAACATACCTTAAATTAAATTCCAGAGACTCATAAATTATAAAACCCCCAAATAAAAACTAAGAAACCAACAATAATGGAGTAAAACCTTACCCTAATACATTGGTGGGAAGGCCTAATCTAAGCGAACTGCGTTGCCTTCGGTGGTGATTGTCAGATCACACATAAACAAGACCTGAGGAAGCCTTCGCATAACCTAGAACATAAAGAACACCAAAAATATAGGTTATAACATAACCCTAGTTTCGGATAAATTTCGTAGGATGATAGGGAGACCAAATCATGGTCATAAATAGGGAGGATAAGGGAGATAAGACCATAACTCGAATAATCGGAGAGAAACATGGAGAAATTTGGGCAGATTGAAGGGAGGAGAGGAGGTCGTAGGAGGGGAGGTCGCACGTCGAAGGGTGGAATCCAGTTATGAATGTGTCATGCTACAGGGATAGAGGCCATAAGAGGAGTTATCACTGAAGATGGGATCATTGGAAGGAGAGGGTGCCAACGGGTGGATGGGTGGTTCGCCGGGTGGAAGGCAATGCACACAGGGGAGGTCGTGCGATGGGTTGAGGGAGGGGGAAGAGAGGCACGATGGGGGTGAGAACAAAACCCTAACAAAGGAATAAAATAAAACAAAATAATAATAATAATAACTTTGTTCTAATATTAACAATAATTATTATTATTATTATATTTTTAATAATAATATTTTCATTATTATTATTATTAAAACAATTCTTTAAATCTAATTTTTTTTTCTTATTTTACCTTATTCTCATTTTAGTATTCATTTCATTTTATTTATTTATTTTGAACATTGGGCATGGATCATAGTGACCCAGGAAAAGCCATGTGGCTTTGACCGTGCCCTACCCATGCACTGGACGCTACCAAGGAAAAAACATTCCTTTATCAGTAAAAGTGAAAAAATTTCAACCGAGCTCAGCCTGCACCTCGACAGAAAATTTAAAGTGAAATAAAATAATAAAATATTATTTTTTTAAACATCTAAGTGTGATAATTCTCCCCACCAGAAAGCTTTCTTCCCCTGGAAATCCACAATAGGGACTAACCCCAACGTAGAAATCAATGTCCTCTTCCTAGTCTAAGGATATTCCCAATAAACAACCAACAAGAAAAGATCATAACAGTATCAAAAAAGGAATAGGCTTACAAAATAAACTCAGGAGACCCAAAATGGACTCCCCTCCAAGTGATGCCCACCCCCAAAAGTTAAGTCACATTTAGTTGATGATAAAAGGACATAAACATTCACAATGCACCATTCGATGTCCCAATACAAAACACCTTGAACACTCTCGATAAAGTCAAACAGTCCACTTGAAATAAACAATTAATCCTAATCACTAACACAGGGAGTCCCTTACGGACTCCCTGCCATAAGAAATAACCTACACCAAAGAAAAAACTAGGACACTAACATGGGGAGGCCCAAACAGACTCCCCACTATAAGGAATAGGCTAACACCATTTCATTTCAGTGTAACTTTCAGTGAGGCCCATAGTGGGTCTCCCCACCATAAAAACTGGCCAGATTATTAAAACTCAAATACTTCTCCATACAGACCAAGAACCCCCACTATGAGGGTAAGGGAGGGAAGGGACCCATCCAATGGATCAACAAGACAACCACCGACACATCCCAATGGTTTATTTACCTTGAAATAACACAGATCCAACTACTCTTAGATAGGGGACATAAAAAAGGGGACCCACATTTGGTGGAACACAACCTTCTGGATTCTAATGATACAAGACTATTATACTCTCTTATAATTGATGAGAAAATCTTACACCCAAATGGTTCATAATGTGGAAATGAGGTCCTCCCACCCCCTTCCACAGAATAGGAACAATTAAAACAAAATAATTACAACAGAATATTAAACTATCTCCATATCCCATGTTGAGAACATAACTCAGATCCAATCCTATCATACCAATGGGTTTCTCCTAACTACACGCGAGCTTCACTTTGAGACCTATGGCTAGATCTCTGATGATTGAATCATCTTCTACCACACAGTTAGGATTTATAAATCCTCGAATAAAACTTCTCCTTCTCATTATATAAGCGACCATACCAAGACCTAAATAGCACTATCAAGCGTAGCACGCTTCAACATCCATTTTTTTCTACACAACACTTCACTGAAATAAAGTCTTAGAAGATGTGTTGGCATCTCCCCTATTTACTTAGAATAAGAAACTTCAAGAGGAAGGACACACAGAAGATACCTTCCTCTAAAACAAATAGTTTCAGAATTTTTCCAAAGGAAAACACACTTCTATCAGAACTAAGGTTCTCATAAGGGTGCACAACCTTCACCTCTACCGTCGAGCAAGAAAACGACACTGTAAAGTATTACCAAACATGACCCTAGAAACCTACAGAGACATTTTAAAGAGAGGGACCTTAACATGAGTCCCTAACAGTATACAATTACTACAAGCATCTATAACCACCTCTTATAACTAGATTCACCACATTGGTGGATTAAGGAAATATATTACTTAGATGAAACAAATGAAAGACCCAAAGTCCCTTTTTAAAACAACATCCCGCACTGAAAAATCCATACTGCTTCCACTTTGCTTTATTGGAATTTCTTTCATAACTTCCAAATAGGACCTAGAGACTTAACGATGTCAAACTACATAGTCAACAAGCCAGGAAACCCAAGAGACCAAAGTTTCTTCCAACTCCTCTCGCATTCACTCTCCCGCTGTGAGAGGATCCTATAGACCGCTAAAAGAGAGGTGGATTCATATTCATATGTTCAAGAATAATAAGGTTCTTGAACTGATCAACTAGAGGATCCTCCCACATAGAATCACCCATGGAAGCACTTCAACTGTGAAATAACACTTTATGGGGTTGTACACTAGCTTACGAGGAGACCCAATAACCCAATCAAACCATATCTATTTTAAAATTCAATTCCTATACTTTTCAAACAAGAGTTTTAAAAAACAATTTTTCGGAACCGAAGAAGTCAAAAGACAATTCAAGTAAAAACTAGTGTTGATGGATGACTTAGGCATATGGTTTTCGGCCATATGCTAGTCAAACCACCATCACAGAGAGCATTATCGGACAATATCACTGGCTCCACATGGATTTAAAAACCTCAAGAGCTCATAGATACCATTAACCCAACTCTATTTTCATTTCCCAAACATTAAGAAACTACACGGACCAAAGGATTCACTTGAAACCGACTTCCCATGGTAACTCAAGTCCCGCTACAAGGTATGATTGTAAAGACCCGGAAATTTCAAGGAAACGTTTTTCTTAATTTCTTTGGAATTTTACGAGCCTGTGGCTTCTTAAGGCACTTGATTCCGAGGCTCGGTGTGCCCGTAATCAATTTTCGAAGTTTAGCTCGGGTATGTTCAGTAAACGAATGAGCGGGTTTTTCTATATTTTGAACTGGTGCTCAGAATCGAAATCCAAGGGCACCGTTGAACTCGCAGTGCGGGTTTTCTCTTAAGAAGACTTTCACCTCGACAGCAGATGATCGGGTATGAAAGTTAGTTTTTGGGGTTTTACATGGGTTAATAAAATAAAATAAGTGAACAATTTATTTTATTTTGTTAAACACATGTCGTGCGAATAAAGTGGTTAGAAGCTCCACTTGGGAGTTGGTGGTGGGACTACCACACCCTAACCTCCCATGAGAGGTTATGGTGGTGGGGCCCACCGAGATCCAACCTCCCATGTGAGGTTAATTGTGGTGGAAACCACATGAGGCCTCCCATTAATGGGAGGGGAATCATAACTCCTTGACTCTCCCTCATTTATGAGGGAGAGCCTCTAGGTTTAAATCCCCCTCTTAATTGAAGAGGATGAAACCTTCCTTTTTAATTAGGGGACCAACCAAGCATTAACCACCCCCCTTTCCTTTTTGTGGTTAATTAATGGTGGGGCCCACCAGGAAATATCCTCCTTTTGAAGGATATTATTCTATGGGGACCACCCGAGCCAATAACCCCCTTTTTGACTTCCTCCCCATTTTAATGTGCCACCGCAGCGGATTAATTGGGTGGAGCCCTCTGTCATAAATCCTCCATTTATAACTTGTGTGTCAACGATGAACCCACCCACTCCTATATAAAGGAGGCTAGGGGAAGGAGTTCTGGACAGCTTCTTCAAGCGGCGGAACGCTAGCAGCGAAGCACAGCGCCCAGCACGTGGAGAGTTTTCCTCTTCCTCCAACAAAGAACGAAGAACGAGGAATGTCGACGCCACCCTTGGCTTCTTCCTTCCCGACGTTGATGGAAAGACGCATGTCTTCCGCAACACCCGTCTTCCGCGACTCGCCATCGTTTAACGCCGTTTTACGAGATAGGGGTTGTTATGTTCAAGTTTTAATAACGTTCATCATCGTTCTTCAATTATTGAGTTTCGTTTGGCCGCATGATACCATCTTCACAAGGAAGGGCTCGGACCGCACGAACATGGTACAACCCTTTCCCTCTCGTTTGTTGTTTGTGGACGATGGTGGCGGACTGCGAAGAACCGGCCGACATTGGGCCAACCACGATCGGATCATCAGTGCGTGATTGTCGAGTCACCGCAAAGGCACGACACCATCGTGCCGCGCAGAGTAGAGTCGGGTCGCGACCGGGGTGGGTCGCGGCAGAGGGGTGCAGTGCTGTCGCGGGGTGCCGAAGCTATAGGGGGTCCGCGGCCAGGGCAGGCTGTGGCAGAGGGGCGCGGCGCCATTGCGCGGCACCAAAGATAAAGGGGGACCGCGGCTGGGGCGGGCGTCGTCGTGCCTCACCGAAGCTATAGGGGGGCCGCGGCGGTGGGGCGCGGCACTGTTGTAAATACCTGTAAATTTCAAGGAAATTTTTTTCTTAAATTCTTTGGTATTTTACGAGTACGCAGTTTCTGACGGCACCTGATTCTGAGGCCCAGAGTGCCCGAAATCAATTTCCGAAGTTTAGCTCTGGTACGTTCAATGAACGAACGAGCTGGTTTTTCTATCTTTTGAACCGGTGCTTAGAATTGAAATATTGAGGAACCAATGAAACCACAATGTCGGTAATTTTTTAAGAGGACATTTACCAAAGATGTGTTTTCTCGGGAGGAGTTGTTAAAAATTGTGGATTAATAAAGAATTGAATAAAAATTGTGGAACAATTTTTATTCTTTATCCAAGTGGTTATATACAACATGGGGTAGTTGGGGTGGGACCCACAAACCCCTAACTACCCATGTGAGGATATTGGTGAGGTGGGTCCCACACGAACCCCACCCCTTCACATTCCTTAAAACTTCTCTAAACCCCCTCTTAATTTTTGTAACTCATCTTAACTTTTGAAACCTATCCTCTTCCTCATCTCTCTCTCCCTCATTAAACTTACCAACATATCACTTCATTAATTAGACAACTCATGGTTTAATTAATTAAGTGAAATGGATTTTGAATTTTGTAATTTGAAATGCATGGCATGGATTAATAAAATAATGATAATCCTTATTTTATTTTGTTTGGTGGGCTTGTTGTGTTGAGAGAAAGGGAAGAGAGCTCTTGAGACTTGAAGAACTTAATCTCCTTTGTTGAAGAATGCCAAGACTCCGCCGAAGAACATCGACTCGGCGACCCCGGATTATTATTCTTTTTCTTCCTTCGTGGCAAGCAAAGAAACAACGACGCGGGAATTCGCCAACGACATCACCCTTTTTTTTCTTCTCTCCATGATAAAAAGAGGAGACACCGCTTCCTCCTTGGACGCTCTCCGTCGACGTCTAAGAAACCTCACCATGTGACGTCGTCAACCGCAACATCGACGTTTGTCATCGTTTGCTGAGGTAGGGGTTAAGTTCAATTTTAATGAATTAAAATTGTGTTTGTTTTATCGTTGAGCATCTTGTATATTTTGGCCGCTTGTTGTCGAAATAACGGGAGGAGATCCGACTGCACAAACACAGCCAATTCTCCTCCCCGCTTTCTTGTTGATCAACATTGACGTTTGAGGCGAAGGAGGCACGATGTCGTTGCACCGTGCGGGAATGAAGAGGACTGCGGCCGGAGCGGGCCGCAGCGGAGGGGCGCGGCGCCGTCGCGCCGCGCCGTTTGAGGAAGAGCTGCGGCCTTAGGTCGCGGCGGTACAGCAAGGAGTGGCCAGCCAAGCCGGCCGCCGGTGCTCCAGGAGGCGGGACCCCCGTGGGTCCCGTGACAGCTCACAACTGGTCGGCCGTTACCCGAAGCAGGGGGGTGTGTACCCCCCCCCCCCCCCCTTGATCTGCCTAGGGCAGACCCCACCAGGGGGTCACCGTTTCCGAAACAAAGGGGGTCGCGCCCTCTTCGCACCCCGCTCAGTTGAAAGACAAGCCGCGGACGGCTTCCGAGCCGGACTGCAGGTCGCGCGGGCCGGGCCGCCAACACTGGGCCTGGCCGCCAGTGCCGGGCCGGGCCTCCAGCGCCGGCCCGGGCCGCCAGCGCCGGGCCGGGCCGCCAGCGTCGGGCGGGTCACGCCAGTCGGGCCGGGAAATTCCCAATCGAGCCGGACCCGGACCCGGGTCGGGTCAACCCGGTTCCGGCCGGCCCCAGGGGTATTGGGTCTGGTCGGACCGGGCCCAAACCCCATATTTTCAGACTAGATTCGTTCAGATGCTCATATCTTGTGTTAAGGAGCTCCGATCGATGCACCTCCAGTTGCGTAGAGATCCTTGGATTGAGACGGTCATTTTGGTATATTACACTCGAGGTTTCGGCAATATTTGGGTACATCCGGGTTGGTTCGAACTCGAAACCAATTGGGCCCTTGGAGCAGAAACGCTTATAACTTATCGACCGGATGTCCGAATGGCGTGCCGTCAATTATGTTGAATTCCTCTTAGTGAGACGGTTCCTTTGGATTACTCCACTCGAGGTTTGGACATACATGGAGTATGGTCGGGTTGGTTTTTAGCTTAAAAATCAACCAGACCCCTGGAACGGAAAAACCAATATCTCTCAGACCGGGCGTCTGATTGACGCGATGTCTATCGCGTTGAGTTCCTATTGACGAGACGGAACTTTCTGATACATCAACTCTGGACTTCGTGATAGTTGATGTATCGACCCCCTTGGCTCGTGGAGCGGACCCTCCCGGAATCGAGCGTGCTGTGTGCGGGAACCCAAGAGCTGGCTGCGACGGCGACGATGATGGAGACTGTACTTGGATCCTATGTGTGTTCGGCAGCGAGGACGTCTGTACTTGGATCTTATGTGGGTTCGCCAACGAGGACGACTGTACTTGGATCCTCCGTGGGTTCGGCAGCGATGACGACTGTACTTGGATCATACGTGGGTTCGGCAGTGACAACTTATGTACTTGGATCCTACGTGGGTTCAGTAGAGGAGATGATTCAGAGGCTACATCTATCATCTCCACCCCTCTTCGTGAGTAGTATACCTATGTGAGCTGAGTTTTGACTTTCAATCATTATCTTCAATATGATTTTCTTACTTTCCTGTGTGGACTGAGTTTTACTTTCCTGTGTGGACTGAGTTATACTTTCCTGTGTGGACTGGGTTGAACTTGGGCTTGGGAGTTGGAGCCGAACTGGAATTGATGACTTAGGTATATGTATGGGAATATACCTAATTAGAGTTGATTGATACTTGGTGTTTGTATCTTTCCTTTGTGGTTTATCCTTCGTGGATTCTGGGACGCCTTCTGGGGTCTCGGGCTCCCTACCGAGTATCGTATACTCACCCCTGAACGGGCTATGCCCGCACTACGTTGTATTGGATGCAGACGATAGACAATGATGATCATGGTTAAGACTTGTGGAGCGGGATAGTATCCGGAGGTGGACTATCAGGCGGTACGTACACTGTGCGGACGGACGAATTCGAGGAGCAGAGGAGACTATCTGTACCAACCCTTTAGGTGGGGTTTCCGGAGGACAACTTGGTGGTTGCTGCTTTACTTTTCAGCTGTTGTACTTTCTTTTCTCAGTTGTACTGTAGTTTCAGTTGGGTTTGTATAGTAGCCTGTTTACTTTCCAGCACTTACTTTTGTACTCAGTTTACTTAGTGTTTACTTCAGCTTGCCTACTCTGTGGTGTTTGTTTCCTTATATAAAGGAAATGTCTTCCCTTTTATTGGGATTTATGCCATTGGTGCTAGTCGCTAGCCCCTGTCCTGTGGAAGGCAGGCTTGGGGTAGTCACGGCATGGGCCCCGAGGACGGGTTGTGAAAAATTGGTATTAGAGGAGTCGGTTCTACCATAGAACTCCGGACTCTGATAATTTCTTCTATGTGAAGTAATATTGTTAAGGGTATTGAGTGTGGTTATCAGTCCAGGGAGTCTAGTGTTGATGCGGTGGCCGACGTATCCATACACCAGGACCCTAACTTCTGATTTCCGACTCAATGCATGAAAACATTGATTGTATGTGTATTAAAAAAGTTTTCTTTGTGATTACTTTGTGTCAGATCACCAGGTATACTGTATTAACCGTGGAAAACCTATTTTTTTCGGGATGGACCCACAACGGCAGCCAGCTAGGGTTCCGAGCTTTGTGTGAGATGGAAGCCAACCGAGCGACGAGGTCTCGGTGTAGGGCCCCAGTACAGTGGAGGCATCGGCGGTACCTCTGCCCGTTAAGCCACCGATGCCACCAGCCCTAGCAGCTGAGAGTGCATGTCTCCTGAGTGCACTGCACGAGTTTCAGCATCAGATACCGCCCAGGTTCCATGGGGAGACGGACCCTCAGGCAGTCGAGGATTGGCTGGAGGCTGTTGTTCGAGTCTTCATATTGGTAGGGACACCATCAGATCTTATGGTGATCCTTAAGGCGAGTCTCTTGCACGCGACAGTAGGTAGATGGTGGAGCCTAATGCTCTAGGTGCACAATGAGGCATATCTACTTTGGACGGACTTCGAGAGCCTCTTCCGCTCAGAGTTCATTCCATCCACCCTCCGTGCGGTGCGCATCCAAGAGTTACTACAGTTGTGGTAGGGCAGCATGACAGTAGCTCAGTACTCAGCGAGGTTTACCAACCTCTCGCGCTACTCCACGAACATGGTACGGGACCCATTCTTCCAGGCCCGGACCTTTGAGCAGGGACTGAGGCATGAGATCAGGGCTTCGATGATCTCCCTCAACATTCTGACGCATGAAGGAGTACTGGAGCGAGCCCTTCTTGTGGAGAGATTTCTTGCTGAGCCTACACCAGTAGAGAGACCTACCGTAGGGCGGAAATTAGCAGAGTCTTATACAGCCGACAGTAGACAGATATCGCAGAGGTCTAAGAAGACCATACCATCAGGTGGGCGACCTCAGGATACTGGTTCGGAGGTGTGGGGCACACACAGCAGAGCTAGTCATATAAGAGGCGGACATTGCTATGCATGCGGCGGGCAGGGCCACATGGCTCG
The DNA here is from genome assembly GCA_963277665.1 of Viscum album. NCBI lineage: Eukaryota > Viridiplantae > Streptophyta > Magnoliopsida > Santalales > Viscaceae > Viscum > Viscum album. The sequence goes on from OY728155.1 coordinate 807,686,598, forward strand.
TGACTACCCGACCCGCCATGCATAGGAGCAACAGACGGTTGAGGGACCACCCAGGCAAAGGAAGAGGTTCGACCGTGGCGGTCCGCAAGGAGCAGCCGGACGAGGTAGAGGAGCTGGCCGAGCAGCAGGTGGTGGACGACGCTTCGAGGCTCTACCACAACCACCACTAGGAGGTCCACCCTGACCACAGGGAGCTGGCGGGCATAGATAGGCTCAGCTTCAGGAAGTGGAGGCCTACGACCACGGTGCACCTGAGATGATTCGAGGTACTATCTGTGTCTACTCCACCCTTCCTGTAGTTCTTATAGACACAGGAGCGAGTCATTCTTTCATTTCCGTTACCCTTTTTCGAAGCTCGTAGATTCCGACGGAGCCATTAGCTCGATCCTTACGGCTAGAGACTTCTACAGGAGAAGACTCGATGATTACGCACTGGTTATGTCAGTGTGAGCTTACTCTAGGAGGCGAGAGCTTCATATTGGATCTTCTGGTAGCAGTTTCGAGACCTTAAGACGTCATCTTGGTCATGGATTGGTTATCTACGGTCCATGCTCATATCGACTGTATTAGGAGCAAGGTGCGGTGTGTCCGCACCGATGGGAGAAGGTTCATCTTCACCGGTGAGAAGGGAGCCTTTACAGCACAGGATGGACTCACACAGAGGAGAGGACAACCGATCACCCATCAGTTGTCTAGTCTCATCCTAGGAGTAGTTGATGTGCAGAGTCTGAGTTTTCCTGTTGTGGTGGATCAGCATGCAGACGTTTTTCCTGACAACGTTCCAGGACTAACTCCTCGCAAAGAGGTAGACTTCTATATTGACTTGTACCCCAGGATAGCCCTGATATCTACTCCAGCATATTGGATGGCTCCCGCTGAGCTTCGAGAGCTATGGGTACAGCTGGAGGACTTGCAGGGAAAGGGATTCATCCGACCCAGTGTTTCACCCTGGGCTACCCCGATTTTATTCGCCAAGAAGGCGGATGGGAGCTTGCGACTGTGTGTCGACTACCGTCGCCTGAATCAGGTGACTATGAAGAACAAGTATCCACTTCCAAGGATTGACGACCTCTTCGATCAGCTCAAGGGAGCATGATGGTTCTCAAAGATAGATCTCAGGTCAGGCTATCATTAGCTCAGAGTTCGAGACGAGGATGTGCAGAAGATGGCCTTCAGGTTTCGGTATGGCCACTATGAGTTCTTGGTTATTCCTTTAGGCGTAACCAATGCTCTAGTAGTGTTCATGAGTCTCATGAACAGTATATTCCAGCCTTACCTCGATCGGTTTGTCTTAGTCTTCATCGAAGACATTTTTATTTACTCGACTTCAGAGGAGGAGCACACTTACCACTTGCAGGTTGTAATGGATACACTCCGAGAGCACCAGCTTTATGGTAAGCTCTCAAAGTTCCAGTTCTGGATTCGAGAGGTCCAGTTCTTAGGGAACGTCATCTCTGAGGCGGGAGTTGTGGTGGATCCTGCGAAGATCGAGGCAGTGCTAGCTTGGGAGCCACCCAGGAGCATGACGGAGGTGTAGAGTTTCCTAGGTCTGGCTGGGTACTATCGGAGATTTGTCCTAGACTTCTCCAGAGCTGCAGCACCACTTTTAGCTTTGAAGAAGAAGGGGAAACCCTTCGTGTGGTCAGATAGATTTCAGTAGAGCTTCCAAGACCTGAGGCAGAGATTGACTAGTGCACCCATCTTGAGGCTACTAGAGTAGGGCGTAGGGTACGTAGTTTACTGCAATGCGTTAGGGACTGGAATCGGGTGTGTCCTGATGCAGGAGCGGGCATTGATCGCTTACGGTTCACGATAGGTGAGGCAGCATGAGCAGAACTACACTACCCTACGCGCTCCTCTGGTAGCCTCAAGATGGGTGCACTAGTCAATCTCTGCCTCAGCTCCTGGAAGCTCTGCTGACATCTATCTGTACCCACGCTTCAGGTGGGGTTTCCGTAGGATGACTTGGTGTTTGATGCTTTACTTTTTAGCTATTCTACTCTCTTTTCTCAGTTGTATTGTACTGTCATGACCCGTCATTGGGGCCCGTACCGTGACTATCCCAAGCCTGCCTTCCATAGGCCAGGGGATGGTGACTAGAACCAAAGGCGTAAATCCCGATAAAAAGCGAAGGCATTTCCTTTATAAAGTAAACAAACACCACATAGTAAGAAAGCTGAAGTAAACACTAAGTAAACTGGGTACAACTGTAAGTGCTGGAAAGTAAATGGTCCAGAATACAAACCCAACTGAAGTAAAGTAAAACAGAAAAGAAAGTACAACAACTGAAAAGTAAAGCAGCAACATCGAGCTGTCCACTGGAAATCCCACCTGAAGGGTGGGTACAGATAGCCTCCTCAGCTCCTCGAGTCCAGCCGTCCGCTCCGTGTACGTCCCGCCCAGTGGTCCACCTCTAGGTACCGACTTTCTCCACAAGCCTCAACCACGATCAGCGATATCCGTCATCTTCATCCAACACAATGTAGTGCGAGCATAGCCCATGCAGGGGTGAGTATACGCTAATCAGTAGGGACCCCGAGACCCTCGAAGGTCTCCCAGAATCCATAAAGGATAATCCACAAAGGAAAGATAAAATCACGAAGTAAAAACCAACTCTACTTAGGTATATTCCCATACGTATACCTAAGTCATCAATTCCAGTTCGGCTCCAACATCCGAGCCCAAGTTCGATCTATTCCACACAGGATAGCACAATCCAATCCACTTAGGAAAGCAAGTCAATCATATCGAAGATAATGATTGAAAAGTCAAGACTCAGCTCACATAGGTATACTTCTTCGTAAGACGATAGATATGATCATATGTAACCACTGATTCATCTAAGTTGTCGGACCCACATAGGATACAAGACCAGATAATCTGTCGGACCCACAATGGATACAAGACCAGCTACTCTACCGGACCCACGTAGGATACAAGTACAGAGTCAAATACTGTCGGATCCACGTAGGATACAAGAACAGTAGTCACGTATTGCCGGACCCACAAAGGATACAAGAACAGTAGTTATTGTCGTCAAACCCACGGAGGATTCAAGTACGGTCGTTGTCGTTGCCGAACCCACGGAGGATTTCAGTACAGTCATCGTCGCAGTCGCAGCCAGCTCTAGGGTTACCGCACACAACATGATCGATTCCAGGAGGGTCCGCTCCACAATCCAAGGGGTTCGATACATAAACTGACACGTAGTCCGGAGTTTATGTATCCCAAAGTTCTGTCTCGACAAAAGGAACTCAACGCGACAGACGGCGTGTCAATCGGACACCCGGTCTGAGAGTTATTGGCTTTTCCATCATAGGGGCCCGATTGGTTTTTAATTCAAAACCAACCCAACCGTACTCCAACTGTATCAAAACCTCGAGTGGAGTAATCCAAAATTTCTGTCTCAATAATAGGAAACCAACAAAGTCGAAGGCACGTCAATCGGACGTCCGGAGCTCAAGTTATAAGTGTTTCTGCTCCGAGGGCCCGGTTGGTTTCGTGTTTGAACCAACTCGGCCCTACCCAAAGTTCTCCGAAACCTTGAGTTTAATATATCTAGACGACCGTCTCATTCCAAGGATCACATCGCAACTGACGGTGCGTCAATTGGAGGTCTGTAGCCCTAGTTACGGGCGTTTGAATGAACCTGTCTGTTTTAGGGTGGTTTGGGCCCGGACTGACCCGGCCCAGAACCCCCTAGGTCGGCCCGAACCGGGTCGACCCGACCCGGGTCCGAGTCTGGCCCACTAGCGGGTGGCCCGGCCCGGCGTGACCGGTCCGGCCTGGGTGGCTCGATGCTGGCCGAGCGGGGCGGCTCGGCGCTGGCCAAGCGGACGCGAAAGGGGGGGGGGGGGCGCTGCCCCCCTCGTTTTGTAACGGCGGCCCCCACCTGGGGGCCCGCCCATTTGCCATCCACCGGGGGTTACAAACCCCCGGCCCTTCCGGATTCTGGCCAGCTGTGATGGCCGGCCGGTGAGCCGCCGTGGGACCCCCCGTGTGTCCCACCTTCCCTTGCGCCGGCGGCCGGATTTCCGGCCGCCCTTCCCTGCACCGCCGCGGCCTTTGTCTGACCGGCGCCACGCGATGGCGCCGCGGCCCGCCCCGGTCGCGGCCCTCCATGGTTCTCCGGCGCGGCGCGACGGCACCGCGTTCCTCCTCGTTCTCGCGCGGTGTTGTTGCACTGCATTTCCTTCGTTCGAACCGCAATGAGTACAACAACAAAGGGGGAGGAGGGTTGGCCGTGTTCGTGCGGTCCGACCCCCTCCCGTTAATTCGATAACAAGCGGCTAAAGAATTTAACGTTGGATGGAAAAAGAATATTCATGAACACAAAACCAAACCCCTATCTCAAGAATTTGTCGTACAGAGATCGTCGCAGAAAAATGGCATCGCGAGGGTGGTTCGAAGATGGCGTTGGCGAACGTCCAAGAAGAGGATGTTGTCTCACACCGGATGTAGAGAATGGAGAGATCATCACGTCGTCTCTCCTTGATGCTCCGACGTTCTTCGCATTCTTCAACGAGGAAGAATATGTTCTTCAAGACCGCAAGAGTTCTCTCCTCTATTCCACACAACGAAAAATCCACCAACAATAAAATAAGACCTTTTCTTATTTTATTCACACACACACATGCCAACATTAATTTGAAATTCAAAGATCTCATTCAATTAATTAACTTAATTGAAGAGTATTTAACAATCCAATTAATTGCGAGAGTTGACATGTCATTAAATTGAGGGAGTGGGTGAGTTACAAAAATAAATTGCAAGAGGGAGGTTAAAAGGAATTGAAGGGGTGGGGCCTGTGTGGGCCCCACTTCACTAATATCCTACCAAGTGGAGTTAGGATTTAGTGGGTCCCACTCCAACTTCCATGCATAGGTTATAACTACTTAGAATAGAAATAAAAATTGTAGCACAAATTTTTATTTCACTCTTCAGTTATCCCATTTATTTAATAACCTCACCCGAGCAAACACAACTCCAGAAAAGGTGTTCCTAAGCAATTATCGGAGCTGCGGTTACATCGGTGCCCTCAGATTTCGATTCTGAGCAGCGGTTCAAAAGTTAGAAAAACTTGCTCGTTCGTTCACTGAACGTACCCGAGCTAAACTTCGGAAAATGATTCTGGGCACACCGGGCCTCAGAATTAGGTGTCGTCAAAAGATGCGTACTCGTAAAATCCCAAAGAAATTAAGAAAAAAAAATTTCCTTGAAATTTACAGGTATTTACATGTAATTTCATTTGGGTTTGTATATTGGCCCTTTTACTTTCCAGCACTTACTTTTGTACTCATTTTACTTAGTGTTTACTTCAGCTTGCGCACTCTGTGGTGTTTGTTTCCTTATATAAAGGCAATGTCTTACCTTTTATCAATATTTACGCCTTTGGTGCTAGCCGCCAGCCCCTGGCCTATGGAAGGTGGGCTTGGGGTAGTCACGGCATGGGCCCCGAGGACGGGTCGTGACAGCCGTCACGCCGCGCCGGTTGAACAAAGTCGCGGCCTAAGGTCGTGACGGATCTGGAAGGGTGTTCGGCTGTGTCGACCGCCGGTGCCATCAAGAGGTGGGACCTGAGGGGGGGTCCCACGGTTACCCAAGGGTCAGCCATCATGGCCGGACGTTTCGTACAATCGGGGTGGAGGGGGTGTAACCCCCCGCTCTGCGCAACGCTCGGCCGCGCTGGCTGAGCCGCAACCGGCCGCCGAGCCGGGTCGCCAGCACCGGGTCGGGCCGTTGGAGCCGGGCCGGGCCGCACTGGCCGGGCCTGGATGTGCCCAACCGGACCGGACCCAGACCCGAGTCGGGTCAACCCGGTTTTGGCCGACCCAGGGGGTGTTGGTCCGGGTCGGACCGGGCCCAGACCCCCTATTTTCGGACCGTTTTCGGTTAAACGGACATATCTGGAGTTGAGGACCTCCGATTGATGCACCGTTAGTTGCGTAGCATTCCTTGGATCTAGAAGGTCGTTTTGGCTTATTACACTCAAGGTTTCAGCAAAGTTTGGGTACGTCCGGGTTGGTTCGAACTCAAAACCAACCGGGTCCTCGGAGCAAAAATGCTTATAACTTGATCTCCGGACGTCTGATTGGCGTGCCATTGATTTTGTCGGATTCCTATTAATGAGACAGTCCTTTTTCCATACTTCACCTGAGGTTTGGACACATTTGGAGTAAGGCCAGGTTGGATTGTACCCGAAATCCAACCGGGCCCCTGAAACGGAATTACTAAATAACTCTCAGACCGGATGTCCGTTTGACGAACCGTCAGCGGTGTTGGTAATCACGTTGAGAAATGGTTCCTTTGAGTATACCCCATGATAGTTTGGGATACATTTGAGATACGGCCGGGTTGGTTCGTACACGAAACCAACCGGGCCCCCGGGACTAAAAGGCTAATAACTCACAGACCGGGTGTCCGATTGACGCGCCGTCTGTTGCGTTGAGACCCCTTTGATGAGACAGTCCTTTAAGATACTTCTTCGTGGGACATTGTGATTCTTGGAGTATCGACCAGTAGCTCAGGGAGTGGATCCTCCCGGAGACAAGCTTACGGAGTACGGAGACCTAGTAGCTGACTAAAACCTGATGACTGCTTGTCCGATTCATTTTGGAGTGACTTGTATAGCCCAGTGGGGAGCACTACTGTGTTGGGGTGGAAGACCCATGGCGGGGAGCACTACTGTGTTTGGGTGGCAGACCCACGGTACTTGACATAAGGAGTACCTCTGTAGGCTATGAGGGGGATCACTACTTTGTGAGGTGGTAGACCCATGGCGGGGAGCACTACTGTGTTGGGGTGGCAGACCTGCGGTACTCGATAGGAGGAGTACCTCAGCAGTCTAAGGTTAGTGAGCAGCACCTCGGAGTCGTGACAGGATCACTGTACTCGATAGAGGAGAAGCTCTTTAGTAGTTTTGGTTTCGATATCATTAATGAAAATTCTGGTTTGAGTTGAGTCAGTGATCTTTGTGTTTTCCTCATGATTGAGATGGGATACTTGATAACTTAGGAATATGTATGGGCATATACCTAAGTAAAGGTTACCTGTTGAGATATTTCTTTGTGGTTATCCTTGTTGGATTTAGTGAGACCTTGGGGGTCTCGGGGTCCCTATTGATTACCATTATACTCACCCCTGCACGGGCTATGCCCGCACCTCATTGTGTTTGTTGCAGACGACAGACAACACTGATCATGGTTGAGGATTGTAGAGATGGACGGTACCCAGAGGTGGATCTCACGATGAGTCGGTACCCGGAGGAGACGGATGGGCGTGGAGTGTTGAGGAGGACATCTGTACCTACCCTTCAGGTAGGAACCCGGAGGATGATCCAGGAGCTGATTCACCTTTCATTTATTATCTTTTCAGTTGTACTTTTCTTTCAGTTGTAGTTGTACCTTTCTGTTGGTCTTGTATTTCTGGCCCATTTTTACTTTCAGTAATTGTTTTATACTACTTACTTATTGTTTTCTTCCGATTGATCTCTGGTTTTGTGAGTTTTCATTTTATAAATTCATTACCTTCCCAATTATAGGGATTTAAGCCTTTGGTGCTAGTTGTTAGGCCCTGGCCTATGAAAGGCGGGCTTGGGGTAGTTACGACATGGGCCCCGGGGGACGGGTCGTGACAAATTTGTATTAGAGGAGTTGGTTCTACCGTAGAACTTAGGACTATTATATTATTTTCTGTGAAGCAATAGTGTTAAGGGTACTAAGTGTGGTTTTCAGTTCAGGGATTCTAGTGTTGGTGCGGGCGGCCGACGTATCCATACACCAGGGCCCTGACTTCTGATTTCTGACTCAGTACATGAAAACACTGATTGCGTGTGTGTTTTCAAAAGTTTCTTTTAAATCATCTCACCAGGTATAGTCTTTTGACTGTGTTGCATCTGTTCTTTCAGGATGCCTTCCCGTGGACAATCAGCTAGAGCCCCAACAGTTGTACATACTGACAGGCCGTTGAGCGACGAGGCCTCCGTACAAGGCCCTCTTCTAGGTTAGACACCAGCGGAGAGTGCACGCCTCTTGAGCGTGTTGCACGAGTTCCGGCGACAGGGGCCTCTGAGGTTTCGAGGCGAGTCATATTTTCAGACGATTGGGCACTGGTTGGAGTTTGTAGCATGAGATTTCCACACAGTTGGGAAACTCGTAGACTTGATGGTGTACCTAGCTGTTAGCCTCTTCCAGGGAGTATATGAGAGGTGGTGGAGCCAGATGCTCCAGTTTTGCGACAAGATGACCTTCACCTGGGGAGACTTTGAGACTTTCTTCAGGGTGGAGTTTATACTAGCGACTCTACACTTTGAGCATTCTCAGGAGCTGCTGCCCTTACCGTAGGGTTTTCTGTCAGTAGCTGAGTCATCTGTAGGAAGAAGATGGATGATGCAGAGGTCCAAGAGGACCCAGTCAACAGGTGGGCGACCTCGGGTTATAGGTTCGGTTGTGCGAGGAAAACGAAACAGAACTATCCATACGAGTAGCAAGAAGTGCTATGCATGCAGCACGTAGGGTCATTTGGCTCGAGACTGCCCGAACTGTTCACCAGATGAGCAGCAGGCAGTAGAGGAACCTAACAGACCGAGACAGAAGCAGTGGCGAGAGCTTGAGCAATAGCCGAGCGGTGGACAAGTCAGTGGAGCTCCAGAATCAGGTGGACATGAGTGAGACTAGTTCCAGGCATGGAGGCATTTGTTCTTGGTGCTTCTTGTTTCTGTGTTGTTATTGTTGTGTTTGCTTTGTGTCTTTGTACTTGAGCTGCAGTAATAAAAGACACTTATTGTTGTGACGTTTACTTTCCTGTCCTTTTGTATGGTTGATAATGAGAGGTTCTGGTTAAAACTTTTGACTTGACCCTCACTTTCTAGATTCCTACTGGAGGAGACCTAGTAACCACGCACTGATGCCGACAGTGTGACTCAACCCTTGGAGGTGAGAGTAACGGTTGGATCTCTTGGTAGTAGCGTCGAGGCATCACGACGTCGTCTATGGAATGAATTAGTACCGTTTATGTCAGGATTTACTGTATTAGGTGAAGAACGTGGTTCATCCAGGGGATGAGACCAGATTTCTCTTTTCAGCAGAGAATAAATCTCAACAGCTCTTGTAGAATGTAGATGAAGAAGGGTGGAGATGAGTTCTTACAATGTCTAGTCTCACCCATCATTCGTTGAGCAAACAGTTTACGGTTCTATCCATCTCAATAATATCAGGTGTATCTTCTCTCAGAAGGACATGAACCTGGGAAAACGGTGATGGATTGAATTCCTCCATGGCTATGAATTCGAGATAGTTTACACTCCAGGATAGGGGAACGTTGTAGCAGATTCTCTTAGTAAGATATCAGGCATTCAACTATTAGGAATGGACAGATAGCAGCTGGTCATGTTTCAGTTATCCTTTATGGATAGTGATGGAGTCATCACATGTAGAACCAGAGATGGTTCAGGTTACAATGGAGAAGGTGCAGATCATCCAAGAGTAGATGAAGACTGCACAGAGCAGACAAAAGTCTTATGCTGATAGGAGATGAGACCACTATAGTTCGAGGGTGATGACCACGTCTTCATACGGGTCTCACCTTGATGAGGTCAATGGATATTTGGTTGGGGTGGCAGTTTATCTCCATGATTCATCTGGACTTTCAACCTCAGATGCACCGGGTGCACGACTTCATCCACATATCGCAGCTGAGGAGATGTGTGCACGACCTATCCATCATCATCGACCATAGAGAGCTAGATATTGATGATGGGGAAACTTTCTCAGGGTTTCAGTAGAGGTTGTGGATCGACAGGAGTGGGTCCTATGAGGATGGTTGATTCCTCTTATGCACTTTCGCTGGCAGCATAGGAACCTCCAGGAGAGCACATGAGAGCGGGAGACTCAGATGCATGCTCGGTACCTCCTTTAGTTTCCCTAGTTTGTGTTGTAGCTTTACGGAGACGTAAATCCCTGAGGTGGGAGTAATGTAAAGACCCAACAAATTCAAGAAATTTTTTTTCTTAATTTATTTGGAATTTTACGAGTCTATGGCTTCTGATGGCACTTGATTCCGAGGCCCGGTGTGCCCGAAATCAATTTCTAAAGTTTATCTAGGGTACATTCAGTAAACGAACGAGATGGTTTTTCTATCTTTTGAACTGGTGCTCGGAATCGAAATCTAAGGGCACCGTTGAACTCGCAGCACGAGTTTTTTCTTAAGAAGACTTTCACCTCGACGATAGATGATCAGGTATGAAAGTTAGTTTTTGGGGTTTTATGTGGGTTAATAAAATAAAATAAGTGAACAATTTATTTTATTTTGTTAAACACATGTCATGCGAATAAAATGGTTAGAAGCTCCACTTTGGAGTTGGTGGTGGGACGACCACACCCTAACCTCCCATGACAGGTTATGGTGGTGGGGCTCACCGAGATCCAACCACCCATTTGAGGTTAATTGTGGTGGAAACCACACGAGACCTCCCATTAATGGGAGGGGAATCATAACTCCTTGACTCCCCCTCATTTATGAGGGAGAGCCTCTAGGTTTAAATCCCCCTCTTAATTGAGGAGGATGAAACCTCCCTTTTTAATGAGAGGACCACCCAAGCATTAACCACCCCTTTCATTTTTGTGGTTAATTAATGGTGGGGCCTGCCAGGAAATATCCTCCCTTTGGAGGATATTATTCTGTGGGGACCACCCGGACCAATAACCCCCTTTTTGACGTCCTCCCCATTTTAATGCACCACCACAACGGATTAATTGGGTGGATCCCTCTATCATAAATCCTCCATTTATGACTTGCGTGTCAACGACGAGCCCTCCCACTCCTATATAAAGGAGGCTAGGGGAAGGAGTTCTGGACGGCTTGTTCAAGCGGCGAAACACTAGCAGCGAAGCACGGTGCCCAGAACTTGGAGAGTTTTCCTCTTCCTCCAATGAAGGATGAAGAACGAAGAACGCTGACTCCACCCTCGGCTCCTTCCTTCCTGACATTGACAGAATGAGGCATGTCTTTCGCGACGCCCGTCTTCCACGACTCGCCATCATTTAACGCCGTTTTACGAGGTAGGGGTTGTTATGTTCATGTTTTAATATTGTTCATCATCATTATTCAATTCTTGAGTTTCGTTTGGCCACATGATACCATCTTCATGATAAAGGGCTCAGACCGCACGAACACTGTCTGACCCTTTCCCTCTCATTTGTTGTTTGTGGACGATGGAGGCGGACTGCGAAGAACCGGCCGACATCGGGCCAACCACGAGAGGATCGTCAGTGCGTGATTTTCGGGTCTCCGCAAAGGTGCGGCACTGTCGTGCCGCATGGAGTAGAGCCAGACCGCAACTGGGGCGGGCCGCGACGGAGGGACGCGGTGCCTTCGCACTATGTCGAAGCTATAGGGGGGCCGCGACTGGGGCGGGCCGTGGCGGAGGGGCGCGGCGCCGTCGCGCCGTGCCGAACCAACAGGGGGTCCATGGCCAGGGTGGGCGTCGTCGCACCACGCCGAATCTACAGGGGGGTCGCGGCCAGGGCGGCACAGTTTCTCCACACCGGAGCTTCAAGGGGCCGTGGCTGGGGCGGGCTGCGGCGGTGGGGTGCGGCGCCATCGCGCCGCACCGGTTGAACAAAGCCGCGGCCTAAGGCCGCAGCGGATCTGGAAGGGCGGCCGGCTGTGTTGAACGCCGGTTCCATCAAGAGGCAGAACCCGAGGGGGGGTCCCGCGGTTACCCAAGGGTCGGCCATCATGGCTGGCCGTTTCGTAAAACCAGGGGGGTGTAACCCCCCGCTCCGCGCAACGCTCGGCCGTGCTGGCCGAGCCGCAACCGGCCGCTAGGCCGGGTCGCCAGCACTGAGTCGGGCCGCACCGGCCAGGCCGGGCCACGCCCAACCGGGCCAGACCCAAACCCGAGTCGGGTCGACCTGTTTTGGGACGACCCAGGGGGTGTTGGGCCGGGTCGAATCGGGCCCAGACCCCCTGTTTTGGGACCATTTTCGGTTAAACGGACATATCTTGAGTTGAGGACCTCCGATCGACACACCGTCAGTTGCGTAGGATTCCTCAGATCGATACGGTCGTTTCGGTTTATTACAATCAAGGTTTTGATGAAGTTTCGGTATGGCCGGGTTGGTTCAAACTCGAACCCAACCGGGTCCTCAGAGTGGAAATGCTTATAACTTGAGCTCCAGGCGTCCAATTGACGTGTTGTCAATTTTTTTAGATTCCTATTAATGAGACGGTTCTTTTTCCATACTCCACCTGAGGTTTGGATTCATTTAAAGTAAGGTCAGGTTGGATTGTACCCGAAATCCAACCGGGCCCCTGGAACGGAATTACTAAATAACTCTCAGACCGGATGTCTGTTTGATGAAACGTCAGTGGCGTTGGTAATCACGTTGAGAAACGGTTCCTTTGAATATACCCCATGGGATTTTAGGGTACAGTTGAGATACGGCTGGGTCGGTTCATACACGAAACCAACCGGGCCCCCGGGACTAAAAGGCTAATAACTCACAGGCCGGGCGTCCGATTGACGCACCTTCTGTTGCGTTGAGACCCCTTTGATGAGGCGGTCCTCTGAGATACTTATTCGTGGGACATTGTGACACTTGGAGTATCAAACAGTATCTTAGGGAGTGGATCCTCCTGGAAATGAGCTTACGGAGTACGGAGACCTAGTAGCTGACTTAAACCTGATGACTGCTTATTTGATTCGTTTCGGAGTGACTTGTATGGCCCAGTGGGGATCACTACTATGTTGGGGTGGTAGACCCATGGAGGGGAGAACTAATGTGTTTGGGTGGCAGACCCGCGGTACTTGACAGAAGGAGTACCTCTATAGGCTATGAGGGGGAGCACTACTTTGTGAGGTGGCAGACCCATGGTGGGGAGCACTACTGGGTTGGGGTGGCAGACCCGCAGTACTCGACCGGAGGAGTACCTCAGCAGTCTAAGGTTAGTGAGAAGCGCCTTAGAGTCACCACAGGATCACTGTACTCGACAGAGGAGGATCTCTTCAACAGTTGTGGTTTCGATATCATTAATGAAAATCTTGGTTTGGGCTGATTCAATGATCTTTTTGTTTTCCTCATGATTGATATGGGATACTAGATAACTTAGGTATATATATGGGAATATACCTAAGTAAAGGTTACCTGTTGAGATATTTCTTTTTGGTTATCCTTGTTGGATTTAGTGAGACCTTGAGGGTCTCAGAGTCCCTACTGAGTATCGTTATACTCACCCCTGCACGTGTTATGCCCTCACCTCGTTGTGTTGGTTGCATACAATGGACAATACTGATCGTGGTTGAGGCTTGTAGAGATGGACGGTACCCAAAGTTGGATCTCAGATGAGTTGGTACCCGAAGGAGACGGATGGACGTGGAGTGCTGAGGAGGACATCTATACCTACCCTTCAGGTAGGAACCCAGAGGATGATCCAGGAGTTGCTTCACCTTTCAGTTGTTGTCTTTTCAGTTGTACTTTTCTTTCAGTTGTAGTTGTACCTTTCTGTTGGGCTTGTATTTCTTTCCCCTTTGTACTTTCATAACTTTTGTTATACTACTTACTTAGTGTTTTCTTCCGCTTGATCTCTGGTTGTGTGAGTTTTCATTTTATAAAGGCAATTCCTTCCCAGTTATAGGGATTTACACCTTTGGTGCTAGTCGCTAGCCCCTGGCCTATGGAAGGCGGGCTTGGAGTAGTTACAACACGGGCCCTGGGGGACGGGTCGTGACACTGCTGGCTAGGAACATTACTCATAACTAGAACATCGATTCCTAACAATCCTACCTTCATTATACTGTGACTCTTTCCCAAGAAACAAGACCCAAAAGAGAAAACCTACTCTTATACCATTTATTTACGAACTAAGAAGGGTCTCCATTCAACCTGGGGCCCAACCATGTCCGTGGTAAGGCCCGGAGGGAATTCTCAATCTCCACAGGCTGGAAACTAGTGTCGGGCATCAAAATAAGATAGTTGGGAATGTTTTTCCCATAAACCAAAGACAAATAACTGAATAAAAACTGAACAAAACAAAAACAACACTTGGAGAATAAATAAAAATAAATTAAGAAATTAAACATACATCAAGAGACCTCGTCGGTCACCATGGAATATAAAACAACACCACACTCACTCCAATAGAGAACCATGACTAGAGAAACCTAAAACTGGAAAAATAAAGTATGCATGAGAATTGAGATGCTTAGTAGGAATGCCAAAGTACAACAACTCCCTATTCCCTTACCTTTAAAAGGAAACCCAAAATTTTCTATTTTGAAGATAAGAAATAATAAAATAACAGTTTTTATTTTTTTTAAATTCAAGTAAAAAAATGAGTTTTCAAGAAAACCATTTCTCTCCCACTTAGTTTTCAAAATATATTCCAATAATGCATTGACATCTCAAAATTAAAGGAGACCAATTTAGATTAAAAATATGGTTTTCAAAAAAGATGGAATAAGAATGAAATAACTAAATTGGAAATCATATCACAAGAACCTTGGGAAATCTATAAGTAGCTAGTGTTATTTGGGGACCTAGGATCCTCATACCTCAGTGAAACATGCTATAGAAACCACAAAGAACTATGTTATCATGAACGATCCACTAGTAGGGAACATTCTCATAACCTAGTGGTCTCCAATCAATCATAATTATGTTTAGTTAATGTTTTAAGTGTTAATACTCCTAGATAAAACTAGGATGAACCACTTTCATATCATCTAGAGTACTAGTCCTAGTCTCCCCACCGAGATACTCAGGTTTTACATGTGCTCCATTTCATTTGGTGGTGAGTTTTTATCAAGAAAACATATATGAACTTCTCATTTTCTTTACTAAAAAACACATCCAACCTCTCACCATCAATCTTTTCTCCTTGAGCGCATCCCCCTCTATAAGTAACACAACAAAGCACGAGCCTCTTCCCTAGACACATATCAAAAATCACATATTTAACATACACATCATGTTTCTAAAATAATGGGGCATGCCTTAAGAGGGGGTTTTCAAATTTACAAATCATTTTTAAGGTGCCAAATAGGCCTCATTACTTCACAAAAAATAACTTCGCCTTAGAAAACACGCTCATCCAACACTTTCAAGTTCTAAATCCATTTGAAATTATAATAAACAATAAAGGATTCAAACATTTTAAAACAACATGAAACCATGATAAAATCCAAGCAGTCCCTTTAAGAAAGGTAAATCACTATTTAACCTTGAATTCACATCAAATCCCATACACTTTTTCTAACTTACCAAATCGTGTAATTTCCTTTTTTTTAAAATCACACAAGAATCCGTATTCATTTAAGTCAAATTTAATAACTAATATACACACCAACATTTTGAGAAATACAGGCCACACACCCAAAACCATTTTAGAAACTAATTTTAAGAATTTAAAATGTTAAGCATTCTAAAACAAGCTTGGGATTATATTTTAGTGAAAAATACACTTGTCAACACTTAAATCGAACCTAAAAAATTAAGGAAAGAACAACATAAATCATCACCATCACTTTACATAGTATGCATATTCTATTTAATATAAAAGAAATAATTTTTTAAAAAACTCAAGAAATTAAGGAATTAAATTTAAAGGTATAGGAATAGGGGACCTACCTTAGGGTGGAACCAAACAAAACATCCGTCCCATGGTGCTTTCTAACTAAGAGTGGCTGATAGCACGCATATAACTACATAAGAATATATATCTACCCTTGATCTGATGCATGTATTCCATATTCCATGAGGGAACACATACCCATAGGATATATATATATATATATATATATATCTTTTTACATGTATGTTTACTCCGTTAAAGTTGACCAAACTCACTAGATAGGCGGCAGCAACCCAAAAACACATAGAATAGTCCAACAAACTACACAAAAAATACCAGGAACTATAAAAAATCAGTGGAAAAGTTCAACGCACCTAAACTAAATTATTAAGAACCCATAAACACCTTAATACTCTTAAATAAAGGGTGTGAAACCAACCAGTGGAATAAGATACATACCTCGGATGGCGATGGAGAACTAAAACAACACGGCACAATCCAATGTACCTTAAATTAAATTCCAGAGAGTCATAAATTATAAAACCCCAAAATAAAAACTAAGTGACAAAGAATAATGGAGGAAAACCTTACATGAATACATTGGTGAGAGGACTGAATCGAAGAGAACTACTTTACTTTCAGAGGTGGTTGTCGGAACACGCATGAATGAGACCTGAGGAAGCCTTATCATAACCTAGAACATGAAGAACCCAAAAAATCCAGGTTACAACCTAACCCTAGGTTCAACCGATTTTTTTAGGTTGGTGGGGAGACCAAATCATGGTCAGAAATAGGAAGGAGAAGGGAGAAAGGACCATACATCAGAGGATCGGAGAGAAAGGGGGAGAAATTCAGGAAGATTGAAGGGAGGAGAGGAGGAAATAGGAGGGGTGGTCGTGTGTCAAAGGTGGGGGAACTCGGGTAGGGTTGCATCATGCTTCATGGAGAGAGGGCATGAGAGGAGGTGTCACTGGAGATGTCCTAACCAGAAGAAGAGGGCATCGGCGAGTGGATGGGTGGTTCGCCGGGAGGAAGGAAACGCGCACAGGGGAGGTCACGCGATGGGTTGAGGGATGGGGAAGAGAGGCATGATGAGGGTGAGGTCAAAACCCTAACAAAATAATTAAATAAATAATAAAAATAATAATAATAACAACTTAACACTAATATTAACAATAATAATTATTACAATATTCTTAATAATAATAATAATAATAATATTATTATTAAAACAATTCATTAAATATAATTTTGTTTTTCTTATTTTAATTTATTCTCATTTTAGTAATCATTTCATTTTATTTATTTATTTTGAACACTGGGAGAGGCGTATGGTGACCCGGGTGAAGGTACGTGGCTTCGACCGCGCCCTTCCCATGCATTGGATGCTACCAAGGCCAAAACATTCCTTTATCATTAAAAATGAAAAAAAAAATCAACTAGTATCATCCCTCACCTCAAAAGAAAATTTCAAAATTAGATAAAATAATAAAATAATATTATTTCAAATGTCTGGGTGTGACAAATCTAGATTCAAGGGAATTTAGTATTTTATTCATAACTCTCACCCCAGTTAATCAAATTGTGTGATTATTGTTTTTTAGGGTTCCTTATTCATATTAATACAAATCACTAAACTGTATATTTGGTTAGTTTTTCCATTTGAAGGATCATATGGAGCATGCAATAAGGCCTAATGAATCTATCAAAGAAACCAGACCGAGTGTGATGTTCTATTTTCTAGGATCAATATAGAATCCCAGATTTTATGAAACTCTACAATACGTTCTAGGATATATAAATAAAACTTTGATAAAAATTTCAAGTCCCAATTAAACATTTTTTTGTGCCCTATCCAAGAATTAAATAAAGTCCCACACCTCTAATCGTGATTTAAGAATAACCCACTATTCTTGACTTCTCCAATACAACTATAAAAATGAGGTATAACTTTGTGGGAATAATTTAAAGATTTAGGCTCATAAATTTATATAATAATTGGTTATGATATGGTGGAATATTCTTTGCATAAAATGCATTCATATTTTGACCTTGGAAAAATTCATATGGATCCAAGATAACAGCACATGGTATATTAGAATAGCCATATATTTGTCTAGAAAAGTCTAATGGATATGGGATTTGGAGGGTTTTTATTAAAAATAGAGATAAAAACTTTTATAATATCGCAACTTGAGATAATTTTGAATAATGGTTCAAATTGGGTGTCCAAATTTTTGGAAAGATTTAGAAACAAACCATTCCTCCACCTTAGGCTATAAATACATACCTCTCATATCTTTATAAGTTGTAGGCATATTTAGAAGATTTATAAGGACATTATAATGACCATAGCCTTTCTAAAATCATGGGAAGACCTGGTAAACTCAATTCTCTACTTGAGATACCTCTGCTCCACTCTTCCTTTTCATGTACTATATTTTTTTTGAATTTTAGTAATGTAAGTTTCATTGTAATTTCATTTTAATTTTAATGCATGAATCATTGTAATGTTATCTTATTCTCATTCACCTTTTTTGTGTAATATTCAAGTTCCTAAAATAGTTTAAATCAAGTAAAAAATCCTTCCTTCTTTCAATTTATCATTCAATCAAAAGCATGCATTTACCTCTCTCCATTTGTGTGTGTTCAGTGCATAATTCTTTTCTCAAATCATTATTTTACCTTTTCATTTTTTTATTCATCATAAATATCCCAAAAAAAATTATCAACCACCCAAATGGATGAGTAATCTCCAGTTAGGGTGACTCATAATTTGGGGATGTTAAGTGATTGAGAGATTTCACTAGTTTAACATTATTTGAATTAATTTTATGTATGTCAAACAAGATATGATATGGTTTAATGACATGTTTTGTTTGACATATAGATTCCATCGATTATTGGAAGCACAAGTACACATGGGTTCATAAAATATTGAACCTTCCATCAATGATATAATGATTATAACCCTATTTAAGGCTTGGATTAAATCCAAAAAATGGTAATTATGAACGAAATCATTTTGTGAAGTGGATGTTAATTTAATGAAATATTTTTCAAAACTAAAGGATATCATAAGCTTACATCCCTAATAATTAACTCACCCCAGTCATTATTAAAATTTTAAATTAAATTAATTAATCAATAATTCAATCTAATCTCTACAAACAAACCCATCATTAAAAATAAAAAAATGACTCCAAAATATAGTATCATTACAGTGAATTCCTCCCAAGTGTCACTATACACATTATAGTAGATCCCCAAAAATTTGAAGATTGATAAGAGACAATCGACCATACTGCACATATTCTTAGCTCCATAGCATATGGTGACCAATCAATTTCAGGTTGGAAGCACCCCCACCACTTTTGTATCTTAGGAGAAACCTACACTATGTAGAGTTTTTATGGAGGTAATAGAGGATAAGACTACCACTGATTTTATAGATTCTAGCACTAGTGATGACTCATCCTATGCTGAAATTATCAAACCTCCCACTTGAATCTTTCATAGTATCACTATTTGGTGCAAAACCCCCACCAAATCCTCCTCTATCAAACTGTCATGACCCCAAGACCATCATCATCATAAACATCAGGGTTATACTCTAGGGAACCCCCTTTAGCTTTATCCCCCCAACCATTCCCCTACTTTATTTTTTATGCTCAATGTTTTTCTAGTGACTGCCTCTAAATATCCTTATAATGTATTATCCATTTGAGTAGCTAGGTACTAGACATGACTATTTGATATTGTTTTAGTATTCTATATGAGTTTAAAAACTTATTATCCCACACCCATATATTGTGCATACTTCAGGTCAACACTCTAATATAATAAGATTTATTTTTGGAGTTTTTACCACATTTGAGTTTTATGGATTATCCTACTAAGAGAAGTTAGGCAACACTGAGTAGCCCATCCAATTTTTTCTTGGAGTTCATCCTTTCTCACTAACCATGGGTGATTTCGGATAAGGGTGTAACTTTTACCACCATCCCAACACCCCACACCATGTATCCACTCGTTCCCACCCAGGCTGATAGGATCTACCTATTATGTGATGATATCTTATTGGATTTAATGTATGGTACAGTCCCACCTCAATGAAGAGCACATTGATCTTTTCCATTACCTTTCTTCTCATCCACCATTGCTTTGATACCATTCTTTTCCCACTCCATGAAGATAGGGGAGTAATCTTCATGAGACATATGTATATCCTTACCTGTATTTTCATAAGAAACTACCCCAACTTCCCATATTTTTACACTTTATATTTTCATTCTATGTTCATTGTCCATCAAGGAAACCTGAATAATAGATCCTCTACCACCCAGTTGGCACACCACTTAGGGTTTATTATCCTTCTACACCTCACGATATCCTAGGTTCCCTACAACAAATAGACCACCTTATGCTTATTTTCATAGGGATTTTCCAGAAGTGAGGATCCACCTAAGTCCTCATACATGAGTTCCTTGCACTAGCTAGGGGGATGAGGACCATGATTCCTCTAGGGGTGATGTTGATCTGGTACCTCCACCAAATCCATAGGTGGTATACCCACCACCATGTATATACACCATCTACTTCCACTCATCCACTACCCACCACTAATCCTCAAAACTCCAACTTATCCATATCCCCACCACCACTCATACCCTCGATAGAGACTTTGGTTTTATCTCGGATGGATCATATGGATAGATTATTTAATATAACAGAGTGTCACTTTGATAGCAATAAGGGGTAGATTCTTCAGCTATTGATGATCATAAGCTACATTTTCCAGCAGCTTGAATACCTTTTCTACCTTCCTTAGCTGATCAGATAGACCCATAGATATCAGTCATACTGAGCACATATTCTAAGATGTAGGACAAGAATATCACTATCACACTTAATGAGTCAAACATAGCATCAAGTTCTTCAATACCAGATGGATCAGTCCAACCTCAAATTTGTTCCCACTCGTATCAAAAGACATTAATTTTCTTAGGGACATTTTTACACACTTGACTTTTCTCTATAGATTGCACACATCACCTGATAAAATTTTTCTCACATTTTAAGATATTTTACACCCAAGTGTGTCTTTATTTTCATTTATCTTTTCATTCATTTTTTAATTAAATTATTTGATTACTCACATGGTCCTATAGAATATCACATCTTCCTTTCTCATACTTGGTGTTGCACATGGGGGACCCTGTGCAATATTAATTATAGGGGAGGGTACCTTAGAACCACACTAGTTGTTTTCCTCAATGGTGAACAAGGATTTAGAATTAATCGAGTGATGGTTTTGAATTTTTTTTACAATTTTTATTAATTGAAATGAGAGTAGTTGAATTAACTTGAGAACTACACATTTTTTGACATGTGAAACTTTTTTTTAGTTAATTTCTTTAAAAAAATTAGAAAAACTTTAAAATTTTTATTTTAATGATTTATGAATTTGAAAATAAATTTCATTGGAATCATTTAAAAATTAACAAAATTAGGATTTTTAATTTTTTTCATATTATTTTTGAGTCATCACGGTATGAATTTTAAATCCACCCACTTGGTTAATACATGGTTTTAATTTCATAACCTTGTGAGTTATTTTTAATTGAAAAATAATAATTTCATTTTCAAAAATTTGGGCATTAAAAAATTATCATATTTCACACAAAGAAAAATCTGGTATAGAAAAATTTTGGCCCAAAATGACAAATAATCCTCTTAGATCATCATTTTTTAACTCAACTTGGAAGTGTGAGATATAAAAGTGTCAACCCATTATTTGGCTTCAGGGTGACCATTGTTTTTATTATTCTGTATATATGGGAGAATGGAGATTGATGAAAAGAGTTTTTTTTAAATTAATAAATTAAATATCTTGTTAAAAAAATTATAATGATGGAATTTAGAATGAAATTACTTGAATGGACCTAGGAAGTTCACCTTTGGATGAGTGAATCATAGAGATAGTGTGTTGCTTTTTAAGAGAATTATAATAATTTAATTATGTTCTTAATATGATGATGATCATGCTTTAACTTTTATGATTCCTTGGAGATTTTTTTAAGATTTTGTTTGGTAATAAGCAAGTGAATAAGTGTGGGGGGTTTTATGAATTTCGATTTTGCATATTATTTTGGTGTGTTTTAATAAATCAAAAATTCATTTAATACTGGATACATGCTTTTATGCAATTCAAATACATTATTTTAGTATTTTTGGATACATTTCAGGTTTTAATGGTTGAATACACACTTTGTAAAGGTTTTGTATCATAAACGTTATTACACGATGTGTAATTAATAAGAACACATCTTGTACTTTTAAAGACATAGGACTCATCTAGCAAACGTATATGCCCAGATACCCACTCAAGTAGTACACACCATATGTAGAATTGTAAACTCAGTGTACTTACTTTATAGAAGTGGTTGGGGGAGTAAATTCCACTAAACGAAATATATGTTGCTTCTACATGCTGTGTATTCTGCACCAACCGACAATCGACACCACAAAATTCATTGGTTGGTATATCGGATCAACCACCCGACAGAGACTTCCTAAATAGTCAGTTGAACATAGTACATGGCATGTAGATATGTACACATCATGTAATCATTTTCCTTATAAAACATAATCTTGGGCGTCTGAATGGGGAACTATTAACAAATAGGGGTGTCACTTGGCAGACTCAACCCCCATAATTCTTTAGTTTGTGTTTTTTATTTTTCCCCCTGTTTTCCCCTATTTTCTTCTTCATCCTTGACTTTTATCTTCTATCCATATATGAGGTTGTGTTTACCCTCATCCATTTCACCTTATCCATGGTCATGAGAGGGTAAATGATTTGTGTTTATCATTTCATAATCACTTCGTAGATTTTATTTCCTAAATCACTATAGTTTATCAGAACAAGAATATTGAAATCATGGAAAACCTAGTTAAGTTAAAAAAGAGAACTGATGATTTTGAAACTCATTCTCACCATTAGAGGATTTTAATAAAAATCCTTTTATAAAGAATTCAATCATTCATGTTGAGCTAATAAAAACAAGGTTGGTTCTTCCTTAACTTGTAAAAGTAATGGGTTTTGATTTTTTTTGTTTATAAATATAATTGATATTTGATATGAGTCTCACAATAGTTAAAATTATAGAAAGAATCTTTGTAGTGAAACCATTATAATTTTTGGATGTTATTGTACATAATACATGGTTTTTTTTAATCAATACTAGGGTAAAACAGAAAAAAAATACTTGAATCTAATTAAAAACATAGAAGCTGGAGGGGTGGGTCAAAATGGTAACCAAATCCATGTTAACTCTAAGTTAATTTTGGTCATCAAAATAGGCCATTGTATCTTATGATCTCACAAATGTAATCCCCCTCCATCTAGGTAAGTTGGATGTAGAAATACTCCACATTGTATGCCTCATCTTTTAACACCAATCTGAACTCCTACCACTCAAACTCAAGGGAGTCATCCTTCAACATGGATCCAAGAACCTTCCCAACACATCCTTCCCTTTCCAATCAAAAGATAGAATATATGAATCCTACAAAAAACATGAACCAAACCACAATTATGGACCCAGGTTATCAAGAAACTAACTAATTTTTCACTCCAAATAATTCTATTTTCATCCAATCATATGGTGGAATGATTCAGTGTTTCTAATGAATATTACCATTTGGAAAGGCCCCAAATGGGGCATAAGGTGTACATAATTCAGGACTATTAATTATGGGATGTGTTTTTACCTTTGTATGATGGAAAATTTCAGGTCTCTCCCCAACCCATCTTTTAATCAGAACATGAAAATATAAGCCCACAACCCACACTGTTTGAAATTTTTTTAACCCAAAACCCATCCCATTTATTAAACAGACCTTAAAATGAAATTTAATTAAGGCAATTTTTTTGATAATCATGATTTTAAAATAATAAATACATAAAAATATGATTTATTTAAAAATTGTTATTATAATATATGATGGGACTGATCATTAGAAAGGTCACCAATTGTGGTTTGAGCCAAACCTGAATATTAATCAAGAATTTAAAAATGGTCTAATTATTATTCAGGATAAAAAAATTAGACCCAATAATACATTTTTAGGTCTTTTATTAGGGCATTCCTTCGAGCGCATATACAGCTCTATAGCCATAAGGTACAAAAGGGAGGGAAATAATTAAAAGAAAATAAATAAAACATGTTTAGTATGAAATGGAGATGAAAATAGTTTGATAATATATTTATAGTTAATTGGAAGAAAATAATGATGTGGATGAATAATGGATACTAAATGGCCATAATACCCTCATTATAAAAAATAATGAAATAAATTGCATTAATTATTCTTTAATATTTAAAAAAACAAGCCCTGAACCCATTAAAATGGGGTTAGTTTTATTTTAGTGAGTTGAAAAATAAATTCCACCCAAAAATGGGAGGAAATATACTTTCAAGGAAAAGCAGTTACCTAAGAAAACATTATTCCCATAACCAAATATGTCCAAAATTAGAAGTGATAAGTTCCCAATGATAAACATCTAATAAAAAATTCATTTATAGTAATAATTGTTTCTAAAATCACTTTCATATTAATCATCAAAAAATTCTTTCCATCTAATGTAATACTAATTTTCCTTCATAATTTAAATATTGGTATATTTTCAAAAAAATCCCTAATCACATTTTTTTTAAAATCAGAAAAAGATATTAGAGAGTCGATGGTGAAAGAAACTTGTGGTGTACATGTAGTGGGATTATCAAATTTTAGCTAGCTATTTCTTTGTTAATGAGAAAGAAAAAATCATGGCCCAACCTGGGATATTTATTAATCATGCCTTGAAAAACACCGAAGCCCAGACTGTTTAAAATTGTTTGGACTAAAACCTAAACCATTTAATCAAAACTAAAAAGGAAATTATATTAAATTAAATAATATATAATAATCATGGTTTTAAAATAATAAATATATAAAATTATAATTTATTTAGAAATTATTATTATAATATATCATTACCATGTGGGGTCAGTCACTAATCGAGTCACCAGTTGTGACCCAAGCCTAGCCCGAGCATTAATAAAATTTTAAAAAATAGCCCACTTATTATTTAGGCCAAAAAATAGGCATAATAATACATTTTTCAGGTCAGGATTATAAGGTTGGGTGGATCCCTCAGGAAATTGTCTACTTTAGCACATAGAAAATAAAATTAACCAACTAATCATAATCATCTGCCAAGAATTATATCATTTGAATAATCAATAGTAAAAAAATATAATATCAAGAGTGGGTATCACCTTTTGCAATTACATTCATCTATTTCTAGTAGAGAAAAACCATTGTTCAACACCTCACTTCACTTTGATTGATCTCATAAATTATATTTTTTAGAAAAAGGTTCTAGAAAAACATATAATCCAAATTAATCAATTGTACTGATAACTCATAGTAATCATAATTCTTATTGAAGTTTTTAAAATCAATGGATCAGGTCAAAAATTCCCCAAGCTGATGAGAATATTTATTTTATGTTTCATTTGACTACACTTATTGAAAACTTATTGTATCACTTACCACTTATGATAAGAAGTTTGAAAAAATACATGGTGTTTTCTACATTTCTCAAAGAAACACTTAGATATCAAAAGAATAAAAGTATTTTTTTGGTAAACTGACAATGTTTATAAAAAATGCACTTATCATGAGTGATAATTACAGTGAAAATTTTTTAGTAAGTGTGTTCAAATTAATCCTTTAAGCTTACAACAAACATTGGTAAGATAATCTTTTGATGAGGGACTTATATAAAAAAATACATGAATTTATCAACATCCTCAGTCCTCACCTCATGGAAATCACCATTAAAAAATATAAATGAGCATGATCTACAGAAATATTTCATCATCATATGAATGAAAATTTTATTTAGGTTCTGTTTCAGGATATTTATTAAAAACAAACACTTATAGGACCTGAAAAGGTTTCTTATATAAATTTTTACAGATTCTTCATTGAAGAAATATTTTTTTACACTTGAAATGTATTAGCGCATACATCAGTCACCAAATATTTAGGTTTCATTTATTATCACTTAAAGAAAAATTCTTATATCTCTTATGACTTGAGTGTTTTTGTATAAATATTTTTAGACAATTTATCAGAAAATTATTTTACTACCACTTATTTAAGTGGTTTTTATTCACTAATTTTAGTTTAGGTTTTTTTGAAAAAAAACAAATGACACTTATTGTTCCAAACTTCTTATCATAAGTAATACGGCTCGCTTATCAAAAATTGATTCTAACACTTGTTACATAAAATAAGTGATTCTGTGTAAATGAATCCAGATTATTTATTGAAAAGTAATTTTCTTACACTTATTTAAGTAATCTTTTGTAATTTAAGTATAAGTATTTTTTATAAATAGTAAAAAATAAATTATATTTTCAATCTTTTTATCATAAGGGATGT
The DNA here is from genome assembly GCA_963277665.1 of Viscum album. Lineage (NCBI taxonomy): Eukaryota > Viridiplantae > Streptophyta > Magnoliopsida > Santalales > Viscaceae > Viscum > Viscum album. The sequence continues at coordinate 807,712,668 of OY728155.1, forward strand.
ATAATGTAATCACTTTTCAACAAGTGCTTCAAACACACCAGATTTAAACGTGTCATTAAAAACATGGCAGTATTTAATAAAATTTCCATGTTTCATTAAATTCAGACTATAAATTAGAAGGATTATTTCAGATTAAATAAAATAATATTTAAATCAAATCAATATGTAATTATATATTGGCCAAAATTAATATTCAATGATTGTGTCACATTCAACAAACATATAAAGTAAAAAATGAATGAGGTGATATTAGGTTTAGCTTTGGAAAATGTATCAACCTTTAATTTTTCAAGTGTATTAGATCATGTATATAGAAAATATTTTTTATAAAATAAAAGTAAAATGATATCTCTTTTAGAAAAAAAATATGTTTTCATGTTTCATAGAAAATAAAAATACAAGAATGGAAAAATCGCAAAATTTATTGTTTTGTGCCTCTATCTAAAATTTTTTTAACATGTTTTTTAATATATTTTTGTAAAACAAATACCAAAACGTATTTAAAAACCAAACAAAGCCTAATATACTCTCAAGGAGAACAACCAACCTTATAAAAAACTCATAAAATATATATACCTGACTTGAATCCAGTAGAACCTACATGTCTATGATTTTATAAAGATAGCCTGAAGAACTTAAAATTCTAATAAATGAATTCCTAAATTGATTAATGGACTTCTTCTTAGCTGATAGGGCATCATTTATGTTCTCTCTATCATGTTGAATCTATAAAAATAATAATAATCATAATAATAAATATTTTCTATAAGGAAGAGAGTTAATGACATCAAGTGATGAAGTAAATAAGAAGCATTGAAATAATCATATAAAATTACCTTCTCTTGTGGATAGTTTTGAATTTATCTAGCTAAAGTAACACAAAGAGGTGTCTACACAAAAATATTTTCAAACATTTAGGAATAGAAGCCCTGTTGGAAACACTACAGTCCTATTTAGTATATGATTTTATTAATTATAATTTATTTTTTATTATCATATCATTATTTCAAATATATTAAATTTCTTTCTTTTGACTGGATAAACAAACATAATTTTTTAATTTTTTTACCTTTTCATTACTCTTCATTCTATTTCTTTCCTTCAATTCACTTTATATCAACCTAACAGGAACTCATGTTAAATGAGGTCTAAGGAATACCCTTTATAATAGCCTGAACCATTACCTAGTGTTTTTGGGCTTCAGGGGCATCTAGAGTAATACTGAATAGCTAGAGTTTTGAATTTGTCTTTGACCGAGGTCATTATGACTATTTTGAAAGTCTCCACATCGAGGTGAAGTCTTAGTGGATTTTCTTTATAAATAGGGGTTGGTATTTCTCTGGTTCTCCCTTCTTTCAAACTATATATGACCATATTCCCTCTTTTGGGCGATTCCCAGTCATCCCTTAGTGGATCTTAACCACCTGAATCATGTGGTAATTTCTTTGTTTATCTAAGGTTCCCATATCCCCCTGTCTATTTCCTCTTGGTCCCTTTATTCTCAAATGTTATAACAGTGAGATTTCTTCTTGTTTTTATAGTTAATTGAGTATAGTTTGATGAGTATTCATTGTTATTCGATGTCTAGGTGGTTCTCACAAAGTTTTGCAGTGTTATCATTAGTTCTTCCATTCTTGTGCAGCGTTCATCGAAGCTTCAATCAAGGGATTTGAGGCTTCTCATTTTATTTATGTGAAATTGTAGAACTATCATGTTTCTGTTTTCTTTGGGTGGATGATAAGTATTAACCTAATATAATAACCGGATTAATGAAATTGAAGGGAGAAAAGTTGATCACATGAGCTTTATGTTAATTCTTATTATTGGTATATGTTGATGAATCTGGGTTGATATTGTTTTGTGGACATTATTTTTTGTTGTTGGAGTGAATGGATCACCTTTCATGAGAGGATAATTACTTAAAAATTGTAATTAATAATTTTTGTGAAATATAGAATTGAGGTGATGTTATTAATGTAAGATATGTTGAATTAATATGAAGGCATGTTTTAAAATGGGAATTATTGAAGTGTTTTGTTGCTAAAAATGGGTTTTGTTTGCTGTTGGTATGCCTTTTTTATATTTTTGTGATTAGTGTGGGCATGTTAGTGTGTTTTTTTGGCTAGAATTGAGGTGTTATATGTGGTGAGACTGTGATGGTAAAAATTTTAGAGGTGGTATTGCTTTGTTGTGGTGGATGGATTTATGTGATGGATATGGAAAGAGGTGAATGGGTGTTGGGGTTTTCATTTGAGAATTTTGTAGTGGTTTTGGCATTAACATGGGTGGATATTTTTGTGGATATCGGTTGGTTGTTGTGGGGTGGTCGTATAGATGTTCGGTGGTATGGAACATGTTTGGTAATAATGAATATGAAATGGGCAGTGGGCTGAAATTTAATAAATATTGGTTGTTAATGAACTGTTAATGGTTGAAATGAATGGTTATTGGAAGAGATAAATGTGGGTTGTGGATAATTAATATCTTGACCTTAAATATGGATAAATTAATTTCATAATGAATTTAATGTGGTGGGTAAAATGGTAAATATGAAAATGTATAAACAATATGATTAAATGGGAATTCGTGAATTGTTATGGATGTTTGTGTAAACATTTGGGGTTGGTTTGTGTTGTAGTATTGGTAGTGGATGTTAATTATGATGGGTATTAGTATTTTTATTTAGTATGAACCCTTGGGTTGGGATTCTGTGTAGATGTGATATATGTTATATTTTCCTTTCAATTTCTTACACACCACACCCGAGTCAAATAACTTTACCGATTCCCAAATGTCTTTGGTTATGGGTGTTTTTCTAGACATTCTAGTTGGTGAATGGATGTTTGGATAATCCCACTTCCCTAATCTATTTTTCATACATGTAAAGGTTATGATGCACGAGTTGTTATGGCCAAAGTTTAGGGTGAAAACTAAGTGATGTGATGACGATGAAATAGATGATGTGATACATGGTGGGAGTTGTTCATGGTAAGAGGGCACGAGATTGATATTCTTCATGTTCATGATACCACACTGTGATTAGGATGTGGTGTGCAATTATGTTGTAGTGATATGTGGTTGTGGTATGTGGTATGAGGTGGTTGCGGTATGTGGTATGAGGATGATGTCATTGTGGTTGTGATACGAGGTATGGTTATGTGGTTATATAGAAGGGATGGGACCATAAGGACGTATGTCGTTGGGGTGTGAGAGTGACAAACCAATGAGGAAATATTTGTGGGTGTACCTTTTTCTATATTATTTTGATACTGAAAGGTTCATAATGGGGTGTCTCCAATACTGAGTCTTTAATCCGATTAAAATGAGAGTTTAAGTGTAAATAAGGCCACAATTTTTTAAATATTCTTAAGAATAATTTTGATATCCCTTTACATCTCTACAAGTGGATCTCGTTAAGTCGATCCCCATACAAATATCTTCTTACATGAATCTCTATATGTGAATCCCCTTATGTAAATACTATTATGTCCATCAACGCAAGTGGATCTCGTGATTGAGCACCATTATCATGGTGGTATTTTGAACTTTGAATGCTCGATGTAGCATATTCACATTTATTCTCGAAATATTGTACCTTCCAGAGAAATAATTTTCAAAATTTTCTTATCATATGAAGTTTCATTTCATTTTAAGTCTTCCATCTCATGAAACCTCATCTTATGGTCAGCTATATCTTATGAAATGTAGTATATTAGGTTTTCTCCTCGACTTATGCACATCTTCTTCTTATATGATCACCACAAAAACCTTGCAAACTATTTCATAAGAAATATTTTTTTCCATTTTATAAAAATTTCACTTCATATGATATATTTTATCATACTAAGTTACTCATTTTATCTTACAAAATCTAATTTTTTTTGAGATTCTCAGCTTTCTTCTTCTGGTACTTATAGTGTCCACTTTTTATTTCGATGGATCTTTCAAGATTCTTCTGATCAGTTTTACAATCCTTCAACATTTGAACACCATTATGGCATTATCTTCTAGAAAATGAAAAATTATGTGGAGAGGATGACTATTTCATTGTCATTACATCCATCACACACTCATATTTTAATCTTTTAACAATGTAGTGCATGGAGTCGCACATCAGATTTTCCTATAGGATAACACCGCTTTATAATAAAATGCACCCTATCAATGGCCCAATGAATCCCTTAGGGCCTCTCCTCCCAGCGGGTCACCGTGCCTCCCTACACATTAGTCCTCTCTAAATGGTGTCTCACCCATGTTACCCCACATATCTTCTTCCACTAGTTGACTCACACTGAATATGCACCTCCAATTAAACTCCATGAAATAATGTATCTCAAGAAATTATTCATGGTATCTCAAGAATTTTAAACTTAATACATATCAAGTGAATGGATATCTAATTAGAAACTTTAAATACTTATGGTAAAAAATCAAACCTTAAATAATGTATACAATTCATCACACATAATAATACCTTGTTTTACCTTATTTGGGAACTTCGTGATTCTTCTCAACAAGCTTGGGAACTTCCACTTCCTTCCAAGCCATTAATCATCAACATATTGACATGAAAAAACTTGTCTTTCTCATTAAAAACAAAGACAATACAAATACAAAGTGGATTAAATAATCTCTCCCTTTGTATTTGTTTTCAATACCAATGCTGTAAAATGGTAATGTTAATATGTTATTTGTTTTTCTTCTCTCTCATTTTTTATCATTGATTTCTCTCTTTTTTTCTCTCCCCTTTATTGAAAATAAATAAAAATTATATAGTATAGGATGGTATCACTTCACACTTATAAATCTATCATCAATCATTCTATTATAAGTCTTCACGAGCCATGAACATTGTAGAAAACCAGAGTGTTTGGTCTAGACATCAAAGTTGTCCATAAATTAGAATAAAATGATACCAATTAATACAACTTACCATGACTCATTAAAATGTTGTTTATATGTCCTTAGGTGAAATAAAATTATTTCAATTGATAAATTTGTTCTGATTTTAATTGAAACCTAAGATCCTGCACTCATCTCAATATATAGCCAAAAACATTCATAAACACATGTAGAGGGTTTATAAATCAACCCTAAGATCTCCTCTAATTTTCATCATTTCTTAGTGTAGAACCATACTCCCTTACCTCAATGAGAGGTGGAGCCCTTTATTTATAGATGGAGGAAAAATAATACAAGATAGGGAAAACCAATGTGGGACTCTAAATTACACATAATCGGGTCTAACACACCCCCTCAAGATAGAACATGTATAGATTATAATAAGAGCCCCGCAAAAAAACAAAGAGAGGATACATCACAAATATTGAACACACTCCCCCTCAAGCGGGTTCATTGATGTTTTGGATGTCTATCTTGGTGAAAAGATAATCTGATCAATTTTTAGGCAATCCTTTGGTGAATATGTCAACAAGATGATGAGCAGTTGTAATTTAGCTGAAGGTGATATTTTTTTTCTTAAGGGGATGGTGAAGGAAGTGATTCAATTTCAATATACTTCATGTGTTCATGGAATATTGGATTATAAGAAATAGTTGTGGCCACCTGATTATCACACCAAATATGATCAGGAGTATGGGGTGAAAAACTAATTTCATGAAGAATGTGACGAAGCTAAAGAACTTCAATGGTGAATTTGGCCATTTCACGGTATTCGGAGTTAGCACTTAATCTAGAGATGATGGTTTTTTTCTTTCTTTATCGATAAATTAAGTTACCATCCAGAAAAACTGAAAACCCAAAAGTAGACTTTTGGTTAGATAAGAATCCAACATAGTCAACATCACAAAAGACCTCAATGTTCAAATGATCATGATGTAAATATCGAAGACCATGATAATGGTATTTCTTAATGTATTTGACAATGAAAAGAAAAACATCCCATTGGGATTTCGTCATATTTTCTATGAATTTACTAACCATGTTGAAAACGTAGATAGTATTTGAATGAGTCATAGTTATATAATTTAGTTTCTTCACAAGACAGCGATACCGATCTGTATGAGAATATGAGTTAGTGGTATCATAGAGGTACCTTTCCCCCAGTTCAAGAGGGGTGTCGGCGATAGTTTTTTGAGATAATATGGTATCCTGTAATATATCCAATGCATATTTTCTCTATAAAACAAAGATGTTGGTTGGAGAGAAAGAGACTTCAATGATAAAAAAATACTTCAATAGACCCAAGTCTTTGGTATGAAACTACTGTTAGATGGGTCTTGATATGGGTAATTCCAGGAGATTTGTTACCAGTAATAATGATATCATCAACGTACATAACCAATCCGATGAAACTAGAGGATATTTTTTTATAAAAAATAGTATGATCCTTCATACTACGAGATAGAATAAACAAAGTGATAATGGTGTAAAATCAGTCAAACCATGAACGAGGAGACTGCTCGATTCCATAAAGATATCGACGAAGCCAACAGATGTGAGAACTGGCCCCTAAGGCAATGAATCTAGGAGGTTGTTGTATATAAAATTCTTCATCAAGAAAACTATGAAGGAATGCATTATTGACATCAAGTTGATGAAGATATCAATGAAAAGAAGCTGTAAGAGATATGGATAATCAAACAAAGATCATTTTAGAAATCAAAGAAAATGTGTCGAAATAATCAACACCATATGTATGAGTAAATCCTTTGGCCACTAGGTGTGATTTAAGACAATGAAAAGTACCATCAATATTAAGACAAACTGTATAAATCCATTTGCTTCCAAAAACCCCTTTACCTACCAGAAGGGGTACCAGATCCTAGGTGTGATTTCCATCCAAAACTTATAATTTATCTTGCATTTCTTAAATCCAACTAAGGTGAGATTTATCCTCATAAACTATACAAGGAATAGATATCGTCTCTAGAGCAGAGAATCCATTGTAGGAAGTTGTTTATATAGGATTATTCTAGAAAGATAAAGTAACTTTCTGCAATGAAATCGGTAATTCATCTATGCCCATAGCAGGAGCGACAGACAAAGTCGGGGAAATGTAATCCTTGGTCTGGGTAGGAGGCATGTTCGATAGATGATGAGAATAAACAAAGCCAATGTTGTAATAGTGGGTACCCTAGAAAAAACATGATAATTACTATTCAGTTACCTTATAATGGATACAGTGAGTTATACATGATGTACACTTACCATAATGGTGTTGATATTTCTTTGAAAAATATTTAAATCGTAATTTCTATAGATTAATTGTCTTATCAAAAGGTTATATCAATTCCCAGGAAAAAATGAAAACCTTTAGATACTATGACATTAATATTAAATATATATCATATGTTCTAGATGCATCATAATGACTGGACATAGTTGATATCAGACTATCATGTACTGGGGGCTCATAATCATTGAGACGTCTTCTCATAAAGTTCGCACTTGTTGATCTCTAGTAGGTGAGATCATGAGGATATAATTTCTAATACGAACACCACATGTTTCAAGTGTCATTGGTTGTTCCTATATATGAACATATGTATTAGTCTTTTAACTTGACATCATTATTAATGTGTGTCATTTGATCACATACATTGATGCAAGGGAAAAACCATGAAAATAAAGTCATGGCGAGGTAGCTTGTGTTGGGTTCATCATTGGTGGTATGGTATTGGTTGAATGATCAAGATAGAATGTGTCACTTATGAATTGAGAAAATGATATATTTGGACTAGTTAATCTGGATGATAGTACCTTCATTAAATTCATGGTCATGGTATTTGAAGGTAAATATATCGAGATAGATCAACAAACAATAAATAAAGAATATGTGATGACACAATCTATGCATCCCACTTTATGAGATACTGTATGAAAAAGAGATTATATTACACAATTTGTTTTTTATGGTTGTCATTGCTATGACTATCTCTTATCTCTTTAGGGGCCTTGATGGATTGCTATACTCTACTCATGGTCTGTGAACAATATTTACTATTATAGAGATAAGAGACTAGAGGGTCACACATATTAGAGAATTCAAGATTTCACCCTATTCTAGTGAATAGGTATATAGGACATGGTGGGACCCACCATGGGGTACAAGAGATATCCTAGTTCTACCGATCACCGAAAAATAAATAAATTCATTAATATTCCATTATATAATAATTGAGTTGAATTTATTTATTAAAATACTTACGAATGTTTAAGTAAATACTTGGAATAATATTATATGAATGAATATTATTTTATTATTCAAGATTAATTTAATATTAGAGGGAATTATGAATTGAGTTAATGAATCGGTTTTATCACATCATATATTTAATATATATTACAAGCATGTGATAAAATATAAATAATATTTATGGTGATGTCAGTCCATCATAATTATTAGTTTATTACTAATTTAGTGGACATTAAAGATATGGGGGTTAAGGAACCCTAATCAGTTATTTTATACATTCACTTTATAAGAAGATGAGGAGATCATTTCCAGTGTAAAATTCATTCCAATGGATTGAGAGATCCTATCTCCTCCCACATTCTAGAGTGAGAAAGAATCTATCTGAGTGAGTGATCTAAGAATGTCTTCACAGATCTAAGGCATGGGATTGAGATGAACGTCACGGCGTTGAATATATTTTCAGATCTCTGCACTAGAACCAATAATTCAACTATCGACATACACACATATTCTTGAAGCATGTGTGGATGATTTGGATGAGTTTGACTTCGAATCCTTCATGCAATGGTCGCCAGCGAAGAGCTGTAATCGAACATGCTTCTGAATCAAACGAGGCACTTGCTTATTTATATTTTTTTCTTATTAAATTCACACGAGACCCTTAGACCTGTAATAGAGCTTAGAATTCCAGAGTTGAAAAAATTACGTCACTTCGGTGATGAAAATTTTGAAATCTCTAGCCCACTGGCTTCCACTATGCACCATGTTACCTTCAATTGGTATTCGAGGGATCGTGTGAAATTTTTGAGTAAGGAAAAAATTAATTTGCATTAAATTAAGTAGAAGACTTTAAATAAGTCACAACAGAATAAACTACACATCGATCTGATTCTGTATAACCATGTTATGGTTATCTAGATTTTTTGATATGGATTGAAAATATGGTTATTGCGGTTTAAAAATTTAATAATAGTATAAATATGTATCTATTCAAGTTTTTATTTTGGGCGATTCATTTCCATCCAATATTTGTCCAAAATCCAATGACCAGAGTTCCACTGACCGGATCATTTTTCCTAGTGAAATTTTTCTTCCAATGGAAGCTTGAAAAAAATAAAATAATAATAATAATAATAATAAAATTATTTTGTTTTATTTCTAAAAGCCTACAACTAGGATTTATGTTTCTTTTTGGAGTGATCAAACTTTCATTAGAAGTTTGTTAACATAAAAAGATAATAGGAAGAAGTCATTTTGTCAAAGAGCTTATGAGTAAGGTTTTTGAGAATGTCAGTAATAATTTTCAAAGGGGATTGGAAGTCCCCCCCTCGCTTGGCTTCTCAAGGAAGTTAGTCACCTCCTCTCTATACCCGATCACTGAACCAACTCATCCTTCGGACCCCGCATACGCCACCTCTGTCGGGCCTCTGACCGTCCTCTTCTACGCCCACTCAGGCCCTCCATGACCCTCATCCTTCCTCCTCATGAGCTTGTTGCCCTACCACTGCCATAGTTCCCTCTCACTATCTTAGTTGAGTTAAAACCCCCGACAGGTCTCCTCCTCCAGTGAGCTGCCCCGAATAGACCAGTTGTGGACGAACTCCCATTGAAGTCTTGACAGTCCACCAGCCCTCCTTCATGAAAAGATTCTCTTCTATTCACCAGACCACCAGTGGCACCACCTCCACCCTCGAACCTCATCTGGATCGACCACCCGCACTGTTGTCGACCGCAAAAATCCCAGCTGTGATCACCCGACTCTACTTGCTTGTGACTCACCTCCTTCTCATTCACCCGAGCATAGTGTTGTTGGACACTTCCGCTGCCATTTCTAGATCCAGCAGTCAGCCTCTCCACTTGTTCCCATGAGGTAACCCCTAGTTTGGCTAACCCATAACCCATGATTCTAAAAGCCCAGATCGGGTGATACGCATTAAAAATGAGTCTAGACCGACTTGAAATAGATCAAAATAGGTTTGGATGACCTCAAACTACCCTATAAGGGGTTTTCCTGACCTTTGAAGGCCCTGGGCAGGTTCGTCCCTACCAAGAATAGACTTGTATGGGTTCAATCTGACCTGAAATGGTCCTAGGTGATAATTTTGGGCCCAGTATAATTTTAATTTAATAGAAAATTATTTTATTAATTTCTTGGTTTAAAAATAATAATAATTTTATTATTTAAAAAAAGTAATTTAATTTTGATTTAAAATTAAATTAATTGAATAATTTTATTTTTTGAATTAAAATTAAATAAATATTTAGACCAAATAATATAAATTATTTTAATTATTTAATTTATTTAATTTATATTTAAGATCTCGAATTTAAATTTATTACAATTTAATTTTATCATATATTTACTTTTCATACCGACTGGTCTTGAGTAATGAACCGAACCTCTATATATCAAATGTATAAAGACACGATGAATATTTTTATATTAATTCCAGTTGTGAGTGTGATAAAATAGAATGAGAAGATTAATAGAAATAGATTACATTCACCTAAAAATATTATAAATCATCATAGAAATATTAAGTCTCAAATTCCTTCCATCATTTGAATTTGAACAAAACTTGGTGTATGGGGTGCTTAATCAAGCATAGTTAAGGGTACCTCCTACTATTGGGAATTTTTTATGAGAATGATGGGTTGAATTAACTGAATTTGGAAGAAAAGAGGTATCCATAGATAGCTTGTTTCAAAACCATAGTCAAGAGTTGAGTAAATCATATTTATGATTTTAGAAGCTGGGACTTCATTCAATAGATCAAGTAGTCGTGAGTTAATGTGGTTGGCCAGTAAAACTCCTACCTTTAACTCATCGAGTAGAGGCATAGTCATAGATTGTAGACTATGAGTGGATATTCAAGGATCATTTACACTATAATAATTAGGCTATAGAGTATTTTGATTTTATTACAGAGGGTTTCTAGAGTTTGATAAAATAGTGGGAGGCATCTAATGATTTAATAAATTTATAATGTCTAATTATCTAATATATTATATTTTGTTTTTGTATAAAATTAAAATACCACAAGAAAATTATGATAATATTGGATAAAGAAAATGTTTAAACTATCAATAAATTCCATGAGAAGTATAGGAACTTGTGAAAAGTACTACAATATCATAAATTCAAGGTGCTAGTGTCCCCAATACCCATTAAAACACCTCAAGAAGAAAGGGTGAGAAATATGCACACCAGAGACTCATGTATGGAACATATGATGGTTATGTAATGATGTTGTATTCATAATCTGATGTGATTTTAGGATACTAAATCTGTACATAGATAATTACACATTTTTTCTCATCTCCAAGAAGCATGTGAGGATAAAGTGAAGCAAGATATGAATGGGTAATGATTACACTGGTTATGTGTAAACTGAGAGATGGATCACGATCTTTCAATACATCCCATTCATATGCAATTTTCACCCATATACTCTAGTTTTATTTAATATTAAAAAATTAAAAATATGGAGAAAAATTATTTGTTACCTTCTTGGTAAGATTTTCCAAGTAATAAGAACATTAAATAAATATTCATCTTTAGTTCTTTTGGCGAACACATTAAAATACAAGGTGGAAAGTCTAATGGAAAGAGTGGCACAAAAGGAACCTTCACAGTGTACTTTAAAGAAAATAGGTGGGTTAAGAAGTTATTTTCTTCATATGTCATGAAAAAGGTCCTTGAAAGATAAACATAATAAACTGAATTGAATCATGAAGGATATGTGTGGAATCTCAGTTCCTCTAGTATGGGTGTTATGACAGAAAGACCATGTATAATATGAGACCTAGGAGTGAGAGGCTAATGTACATGCTCAGTGGCCGAAGTTATTCTCAGACTATGCTTTACCACCCTCAAAAGGTCAACTCGGAGATGATTTTTTTAAAGTGGGAATATAGTAAGATCTTGACTTTTCTTATGTGGTACACATTCTTTAATTTTCAATTTAATAATTTATCTTATCTATAGGAAATTTTCTGAGAGTATAAATAATTTTTTAGAAGTGTATGGGGTTTTTGTGGATCCCAAATCTCTAGTTTTTAGAGAATAATACAGAGGAACATGATTGGTTCATGATTAGAAGTAATTTTGTTGCTCAACCATGTGACCCTAAGAAGGAGGATCACGGTTTGAAAAAATGTGTAAGGGAGACTGCATGGTTGTGTGAAATTTTTTCGGTTAGTTTCAGAGGTGATCCTCATGGTGTGCACTAAATGTTCTTAACCATGAAAAAACCATACAGGGGGTGTGTTTCATGGGACAATACTAGTGCATGGTTAGTGCATAGTTTGGGAAACCATGAGACCCTTTAAAAAGGGATGAAAATGGAAAATGAAACATTGAAAGTTTTTTCCCAAAATTCATAAGGTTTAGACATAATTTTTTATGATTCATTCTAGAGGAAAATGAAATATTATAAGTTTGTTTCCTAAAAATGTATGTTTGATCAATATTTTTTACGATTAATTTCCAAACCTTGTTATGTTGACTCAACATCCATAAGGTTCATTTAACCTTATAAAATAAATTATTTATGGGATATTTTAAAAAGGAATAAACTATAACCTATAGTTCATAAGGTCTATTCAGAGTAAATAGACTATATATTTGTAAATTTTGGAAACCATAAGGATCATTATAGTTCCGTAAGTTTCATCTCAGACTTATCCAAAATATGATTTATTTGAGAATATAACAGGGAATTGTTTTTGGAAATTATCAAAGAATTATAAGATGAAATATTTCCATAAATTAAATAGAATTCAAAATAATTAAATAGGGAAATTATAATACTGATATTCATTGACTAAAATATTACAAAGATGATTTTTTATTCAAGAAAGAAAGAGAAGATGGTTCACATTGTGAATAATATTATTATGTCGCAAAAGATGAAGAAAGAAGTTACAATTGAGGATAACTCTTTGGACATGTTGTAATTCATACTATTTCACCACATGTTTCACCTAGAAAAAACCATTGATTGAGAAAAATAAAAATAAATTGAGAATAATAAGAAGAATTTAAGATCAGTTAAAAACAATTTTTTATCTGAATTTTAGATTTTAAATTCTAACCTAGAGGAATGAAATCATTATTTCTAGATCATATAATATTTACAGTGTTTTGAAAATGTTATTGATGATAGATATGAATTAAAGAGAAAAAATACATAGATTATCAAATAGATAGAAAGTAAGGGGACAAATAAGATACTTATTAATGCATAAGTAGAAGAAGAAGAAGAAGAAGAAGAAAATAAGACAGTGACTCAATAGAAGTCTTATCCAGTTTAATACTCTCTAATTATTGAAATTATTTTTATATCATTATGTTAGTGTGGGATAACTTAAACATGGATAGGAGACTTATGTGTTTCTCAAGAAGAAACTTAAAAAGGAATTATATTAATTGATTCGCCCCCGGTGATTTCCCACTAATCATAAGGTTATTTTCACACTCTATTAGAACTAAGAAATTTGTTCCAATCATTTTTCCACAGAATCCATGAAACAATCCTCAATCTAACAACACAAATAGAGTCTGAATATAAAAGTATCTCCATGCCTAGAGAGAAATAAACTGGGTTCTCCATGTGTCACATGATTTATCACACACTAAGAGATAAAGAATCCTCAAAAATGATTCTCGATCCAATGATTTGGTGGTGAGAAACTCCTTCCAGGTGTAGGTCATGGATTTCATAGATTATTTTTAAATGATGTGAAAACAATAAAACCCATTTTTAAGGGTATTATTGGCACTTTTTTTCCATAGAAAACACCTTTTATAGGGATACTCTATAGATAATGGTGTAGTGTACTTTATAGGCTTTGATTTGATTAGTTATAGAGAAAAAAATAGACTTATGGATCAAAATTTATAGTTTTTTGAAGTTATAAATTTATCATAAAGAAATCCTAACTCATTCCTAGGGTCTTAAGTTCAAGTCCCATGTGATCAAGTCTCATTTTTTCAACTTATTCACCCATCTTTGGAACTCACTCAACTCCAAGTGCCTAGATCACCGCACCCAGTTTAGTGCACCCAGGTGTCATTCGCCCAAGTCCATTCACCCACACCATCCTGGGTCTATAAATATACCCCCTTTGACTCCAATTTTTAATACATAAATGGATTCCCAAAAGAAAAATCAAGGTGAGAGTTCCTTTCACCCTAGTTATTCAGGAGCTCCCTTGATATGGAATTATACAACCTTTTCATCCTCTGAGACTCATAACTAGGGATAGCCTTCATCTGGGCCCCCCAACTATGGTGACACTTCACCCATCTCTATTACTTGAGTGAGCCTTTGACCAGGGCCCAAAAATAGGGTGACCCTTTTCCGAACTCTACTAATTGATTTAACCTTCTCCCAAGGCCCCCAACTAGGGTAACCCTTTACCCAATTCTACTTCTTGAGTGATCCTTCACCTATGGCACCCAACTAGGGTGAACCTTCACCCATATCTACTACTTGAGTGAACCACTTCAACTAAGTATCCCACCTGGGTACCCCTACTAGGGAAAACTTATCCACCAAGGTCTAATACTTGAGTGAACCAATTTACTTAGGTCACTTACTTTGACGCCCTTATTAGGTAAAACTCATTCACCTATGTCTCACACCTGGGTCCACCTACTAGGATGAACCCATTTCACACAGGTCTCACACTTGGGGTCCACCTACTAGGATGAAACCATTTTAACCAGGTCTCACACTTGGGGCCCCTTACTAAGTCAAACATAGTCACCTAGGTCTCACATGTAGGATCCTATACTAGGGTGAGCTCATTCACCTAGGATTCACACCTAGGCACCCCTTCGAGTGAGATTTAATTCACTCGTTTCTCATATATGGGCATCCCTAATAGGGAAACATTATTCACTTGAGCCTCCATACCAAGGTGAAAACTTTACCAAGTCTCTTAACATGGAACAAAATTTTCCCAAGTATCTTACCTGGGCAACCAATTCACCCTTACCCTATATTAGGATTCCACTTTACCCTAGTTCCATAACTAGAGAAGCAACTCACCCAAGACTCCTTCCTGGGCACCCAATTTACTTAGGCCCCCTGTCTGGGCATGTGAACCATTCACATATACCTTGAGTTGAGATAATCATCTTGGTTTACTCATAAATGGACTTCCTTCTAGTTGTAATACCTAACCTTTCTAGTCTCCCTTACTCTTTTAGTTACCAATATATGAGAGGCATACAAAAAAAAATATTTTCTCTTTTTGTGTTATCAACTTATAAGATGAATCATAAAGGGATCCCATGCATAATCCCCACCCAATCCTCAATTAGAACCCCCTTTTTGATGCAGATGTCCTTACCATATGACATTAAACTGCATGGACCCATCCTTTCATATGAATTTAAATTGTGTGACTTGAACTATGTGGGTGTTTATTCCTATTAACTAGGATACATAGGATGTCTCTTTGAGGTTCAATACCAATATCTTCAAAGATAGATTTTCTCATGTGAGGGCCATAATATGAACCATTATTAACTTGATTCAAGATACTTTTCTTGGATCCCTCATATACACCTTGAGTTGAGACTATCCTATTAGTTTCCAAAAAAACCTTTAGTTGATATTCTCATCTCAATTTCCATAATACCTTGAGTCAAAATAGTCCTCTTAGTTTACCTATATTAAAGCCTACTACTAGGTGTAATATTCATCCTGAGATATCTTCCTCTTATGTGATGAGCATGGGATTACCCAAACCTTGTTTAGGTGACAAGCTTGAGGTGTTCGTGATAAAACTCCCCTAAGTAATATTTCTAAGACCACTTATATGATGAATATAGGACCTTATAATATGGATGAGCATAATGAGAATCATCCTTCTCGGGTGATGAGCCATACATGATCCTTATTCACATGTGACTAGTATAAGATTCCCTTATGGCTTAATATGAAAAAGGGGAATGGGCCTCCTCCTTAGATTTAAGATCTATCCATACCTTCTTATATTTAGTTACTAAAATACAGGATGATCCAAAAAGGGACACTCATGCATAAGTCCCACACTAACAATTATTGGGAACCTTTTTCCTTGTCATCCATCACATATGATATTAAACCACTTAGAATTAGTCCTCATCACATGACCATAAAAGGTATGACATGTCCCATTAATTGGTTCTTAACTATGTGGGTCCAGATTCTCCTTATATAGATATGTGTGAAGCCCTATATATGGGCATGATCTCAACATCACAACACCAATTTCCTCCCTATATAAAAATAAATTCCAAAGATCCCAATTGTAGTTATTAACCAAAGAATCACCAATAGAAAATTAAATGTTTTAAATGTTTACTTCATATTCAAGTTCAACATTAGGGGAAATTTTGAGTTTTAAGTGCGGGGGAGGAGTTTTCATCTTGTGTTTAACTATATTTCATTTATAACACTTCAGTTTTCCCAAGCAGTGATGCTAAAAATTTGATTGATTTTCATTGAAAATATCAATTTATTTATTTATAAATCCTACTAACTACTTAGATAGTTTTGAAAAGGGTGTCGAACCTTATGGAATGCGAAATATGTGTGTAGACCAAGAAAAAAACTCAAAATAAGAAAATAACTACCAAAAATGCATGAATGAATTAAATACTTTTAATATATTTTTTAGTAATAAAAACATGATAAATTATGAATTTGGTAAAATTCATGATTCAAAATGAAAAATGGAAACATTCAAGAAGTAATCAGTCAATGAGAAAGCAAGGGGGATTTCAATTGTTTGGTTTAAAATGTATTTCTTCATTCATAGAAAAATAATTGAGTCAATAATCTCAAAATTGAAGTCAGAATCCTCTATTGAGAATATTGAAATGAATTAGATTGAATTTTATAGTACACCACTTAGAAAATTCAATAAAATTTAAGAAAAGTGAAGACGAGTTCACTAAAACCAACCTGTCGAATGATTTTATTAAACCACAGAGATATGTAACTCATTTTTTGAAATAATGACATGAGAAAAGTAAAAAAATCTGAATAAATATTATTAAGAAATTTTTTATCCATATCACATATTCAATATAATAAATAAAATAATTCAAATCAAATTCAATGAGAATTAAAGAAATAGAAATAATATGGAGAATATTTCCTCCATATACTTCTATCTATCAATAATTTCCTCAACTTTTTGTACCCACCCTAGCTTCCATCAGTCTCTTCTCTTATCTCTCTAAAAAAATGTATGTCCACATGTTCTATACATGAATCACCCTTAAATTTTTTACACAACAACTCCCAGAATCATAGCTCACATTCATCAACACTGAACTATTCCCCTTAGCCTCTATTTGTCACGGTTCATTGTGGATATTCTTCTCTATTATGATTCAAACATAACTCTCAAACAGAATGAGATATACCCACCTAAAAATTTCTTTAACTCCAAGAAAATATAATATAGACATTTTCTTAGTTTAGTTTCATGCCTTTTGATAGTATTTATAAGCTTCACTGATAATCCTTTGAAATTCAATCGTTTATGTTTCATTTTATGTTAATGGGAGGGTTACTAAATACCCCCAACTGACCTCTATCTTCCTTCAACATCAACTATTATTATGATTTTATTTCCCAGTATTAATAATATAGGCGCAATGCCACTTAAAGCTCACAAAAACCCTTATAGTATCCCAATATTTAATATCATCTATCATCCCAGACATGCATCTTTGGTCCATCAAACTCGAGCACCCCTTTAATCATTATACTTGATAAAACGCAACTCCTCAGACACATCCTAGCATTAACACCTAGTCAATGACAAAGCCTAAACTCCTCAATAAAGATCTCAAAAACCGGGAATTTCCTACAACTTAGGACCACACTAGAAACTCAAAACATAATTGTTGAGTTAATAAGGTTTCCTTATGAATTTTCTATTAATCTATGTTTTGGAAATAACAAACACTTTATCTTAAGGAAAATCATCTTTCCCTAAGGATTATTTTCTTAAGGAAAATTTCCCTTATCTAAGGAAATTTTTATCCTTACCTTTGTTTTCATTGCCTCATTTCATAATCTCTCAAAACAAAACTCATTTTTTTACTAAGTTTAAAATTTGGGTCCTTATTAAAAACATAATAATCTTATAGTTCCTTGGATATAGAGTCTTCTATTTTTTGACTTTGAATTCTCTAAAATTCAGACTTCGAATTCTCTAAAATCCAGACTCTAAATTCTCTGAAATTCAAACTCCGAATTCTCTAAAATTAAGACTTCGAATTCTATGAAATTCAGACTCCAAATTCTCTGAAATTCAAAATCTGAATTCTTTGAAATTAGAACTCCTAATTACTCTAAATTCAGACTCCAAATTCCTCATAATTCAGACTCCTAATTCCTTAGAATTTAGAATCCAAATTCCTTATAATTCAGACTCTGAATCTATAGAATTTAGATTCTGAATTCTGTGTACAATAGAATCTGAATATTCATGTTTATAGAATCTGATTGTTTATATGTTTAGACTCAAAATTCAATTTTTCCTTAGACTCAGAATATTCATATTTGTTTAAGCTAATCAATTTTCCTTACACATGATTTTGTAAGAATAAAATGATGTCATACAATCTGTTTCTAAACTAACCGTCAATTGAGTGACACGTATACAAGTCCCTCCGAGATTCAAGAAAAAATATGATCATTGGAAGAGGGAGTCGATCATTGAAGTTTTGTCTATAAATAGGAGCTAATTTTAATGATATCATTATCATTCCATGATCCTAGAGATTAAATTTTGTGATAATGTAAAGTGATTTCTAGAGGGATAAATACTCTCATGATTTGGGCTTTTCTTGATCATCTTGTTCAGCCATGAACATCTTGTTCATCTTGCTTTGTGTGACTCTGATTGTTGCTGAGTATAATCGAGGGCTTCCGGGGATAGGAAGGCATAGGTGCCGATTACCATAAAGTTCAAGGGCTTGAGGGGATAGTAATACATATTCTGATATTCCTATTGAGGGCTTACCCTGGTGTGGGTAAGATATACTTTATTGAAAGTTTAAATCGTGGGAAATTTATCCAAGGTTATTGGATAGCCTACTCTTTGGGTTAAAATATTTCCTACTTGTTACTTATTTTTGTTTCAAGTTTTATTTCTGTTGTATTTTGATAAAAGAATAAATTATAACTTTATTATACTTTCTTGTAATTTACTTACTCTGATAAATAATATTTTATATGCTTTAAGGTAGAATCTTTCTCTAAGAAAATTATTCTTAAGTGTCTTTTCTGGATCCATATTTCCAGACCCTAAGAAAGTTTGTTTCATAGTTTAGAACTAAAAGAGGGTTTGTGAATTTACATTTTTTAACTTTGTTAAACATAATTTTCTTTAAGGTTAAAAATGAATGTTTTCAAAATTACAAATCACCCCCCTCTTGTAATTGAGCATCTATATACACTATTTAAATCCTACAATTGGTATCAGAGGTAGGCCTCTAAAATAGTTATACTCACATATAAGTTTTCTTTCTTAAATTGTCCTTGTTCTAAATTTTCTTGCTTAACTTTTATTATTCAAGTTTTACTTAAAGATTTTTATCTTTTTTTATAAAATTTTTCTATTAACAAGTTTTGTGGAAAAGATATTTTCTTATATAATGGCAGGTATAAATGTTGGTTCCACTGATAATCTAAATCCTACTAGACAACCAATTTATTATGGAAATGATTATGAGTACGGGTGAGATAGAATGAATATTTTTTTCATTAACACTGGAAGAGACAATTTTTTTATGCTCACTGGAGACTAAAAAATTCCAGACAAGGAAGTCAAAACCTTCACCAACTAAGAAAAATCAGAATATCAACTAAATTACAAGGTACACAATAATTTTTTGTTTTCTATGATCCGGAATATATATAGTAAAATATCTTCTAGTGGAGCTACCAACTATATTTGGAAGAAACTTAAAGTTTCACATTTTGGGACTTCTTAAGTGATAGAGATCATAAGAGAAATGTTAAGAGAATAATATCATGGATTTGTTTTCCCCATGGAAAACTAGTTTGCAAAGTACAAAAAATATTTATGAACATTGTAAATAGTCTTCAATATATGGGAGAAAAAGGTTTAGATGATGAAATTATTATGGACAAGATTATAGATATTATTCCCAACGAGTTGGAATCCAAAAGAATGGTAATTAATGAGAATATGAAAGTTTTTAATATTACTCTTGATGAACTTTTTGGAAACATTATTCAACATGACATAAGAATGAAAAGAGATGATGATATGAATAATAAGAATAATGTAAATGGAAGTGTAGCCTTTACTACTACAAAACTCAAGACCCCAGTAAGGGTTAAAAGATCTAAGTCTAAAAAATTCATTGTTCTATCTGAGTCTAGTGAAAGTGAACATTCTGAAAATGAGTTAGCTAATCTTGCTCAAAATATGAACAAGATAGTGGGAATGAAAGACTTTCAGTATAGATATAATAAGAAAGAAAGAAAGGAAAAGATAGATTCTGAAGTAACCTATTATGAATGTAAAAGGGCCAGACACATCAAGCCAAATTATCCCATGCTCAAAAGAAAAGATATAAAAGAAATTTTTTTTGAGAGAAATATAAATAATTATTACAAATCTAAATCCAAGAAAGTGTTTAAGGCTAATGATACATGGAGTGACAGTGGTGGTGACTCATCTGATGAATCCTCAGAGTATGAATCTTCTAGTTAGAAGAATCTTGGTCTACCATCCAAACTACCCATTGAAAATCATTATCTAATGGACAAGGTACACAATGAATAATCTATCACTAATGTATATTGGAATTCAAATTATATTGATGATAAATATTTTATGTCTTCATATGAAGATAACTCTTTACCTTCTTATGAATAAGTGTCTAGGTTTTCCAAACTAGTTGAAAATGAGAATTCTAAACTCAAGAAAAATCTTGAGAAGGAAAATTATTGATTGTCTATACTTAAAAAAGAAGTATCAGGTATTTATAAAGATCTTTATGAGAAAAATCTTAACCTATATAATTTTTCTGAAAATATTAAGAAAGTAAATTCTAATAAGGATAAAGTTTATAAGAATCTTGAAATACTTACTGCCAAGAAAAAACTTCCTAAAAATGTTAATATTAAGGATAAGAACTTGGTTATTAAACTAAAGTCATAAATATTTTCTTTAAGGAAATTCCTGTCAAACTTTACCTCTGGTAAGGAAAACTTTGACAAGGTGTATTCCCAAATTCGTTCTTTAAGGAATAGTTCCGGATTTGTTTATACTCACTCAAAACTAGTTTTTAGTAATAATTATTTTATTCCCTGAAGTACTTCATTTTGCACCAAGTGTCAATGTGGTGGAAATTGGGAGAAAATTTTTTCTTTAAATAAAATCTAATCTTTAGGTTTTCATAAACCTTATTTTTATAAGAAAATGTGGATTTTTAAAATTTTACTTTTTGAAAATTCTGAATCCAAGAAATTTGGATTCCAAAAGTCTAACTCTTTTATTTTCAGGAAAATAAAGAAAGTACAAACAATAATACATGGTACATGGATAGTTTATGTTCCTAGAATATGAATGGTAATAAAAACTTCTTTTAAAAGATTATAAAAAAGAAAGGAGTAAAATTAACTTTCAGAGATAATGATCAGGGAGAAAGTTTTGGTATAGGTAACATTATTCTTCTTAGAAAAACTTTAATTTCAAAGGTTTTATTTTTTACGGGTCTTAAGAACAACCTCAATAGCATAATTCAATTATGTAATGAAGGTTACCTTGTGAATTTTAGGAATGATAAATGATTAGTATACAATTCCAAGTAAGAGTTTACTATTTCTACCCATAGGCATGAGAATTTATACACACTAAACTTAGAAGACCTTAGGATCCAAGATCTACCTTTCCTTAGTTCAATAGAAGATTAATATTGGTTATGGAATAGAAGGTTTAGACATTGTAACCTTAATAACCCATGTAAACTCTCAAATAAAAGACTTGTTTAGGATCTACCGGAGCTTATATTTGATTCTTCAAAAGTTTGTGATCCTTGTCAATATAGAAAGAAACATAAATAAAGTTTTAAATCAATTAGTGAAGCATCAACTTATGATGCATTACAATTAGTGCATATGGATCTTTTTGGTCTAACACAAACTATAAGTATTGGATGAAAATATTATGTATTTGTTTTAGTTGATGATTACACTAGATTTACATGGTTCTATTTTCTAGAAAATAAATATGAAGATTTTTCTAATTTCAAAACTTTTAGATCCCAAGTTAAAAATGAGAAAAACCTTCCATCGATAACTATTCATAGTGATTATGGAGGTGAATTTTAAAATTCATATTTTGAAAATTTTTGTAGTAAGAAATGCATTAATCATAACTTCTCATCCCCAAGAACTCCTCCAAATAATGGTGTTATTGAAAGAAGAAATCGAATTCTTCAAGAGATAACTAGAACTATATTGAGTGAATATTCTATTGCTAAACACTTTTGGGATGAATTTTTTAGTACTACTTGTTATGCTATAAATCGAGTTTTAATCAAACCATTTTTTAACAAAACACCTTATGAATTATGGACTGGACGAAAACCTAGACTTTATTACTTCAAAGTATTTGGTTTCAAAGTATTCATCCTGAATACTAAATATAAATTACATAAATTATCACCCAAATCTGATGAAGGAACTTTCCTAGGCTATTCCACTACTTATAGGGCTTACAAAGTTTTTAATAAAAACACTTGTAGTATTGAAGAAATAGTTCATGTTAAATTTGATGAAACTAATCCTTTTATTTTTAAACAACCCAAACCTACATCCTCAGAAGTATTTTCAAAAAACTGATTATCAACCTTTGATAGAATATTCTTCTAATAAGTAAAATGTTCAAGAAAATATTTCTAAATCATTTACCCCAGAATATTTTCTACCATATATTGATGAACAGGTTTTACAAAACCCAAATCAGTTGTTTTTTAAGAATCATCCCATTGATAGTATCATTGGTGATGTAAATAAACCTGTAAGGACTAGAATTTCCTTAAGAAATTAAGTAGAACATCTAGCATTCATTTCCCAATTAGACCCAAAAAAGCACTGATGAAGCTTTATGTGATGATGATTGGATTAAAGTTATAAAAGATGAGCTAAATGAATTAAAAAGGAACAAAGTGCAGACCTTCGTTGAAAGACCTAAGGAAACATTTTTAATTAGTGTAAAATGGGTCTTCAGGAATAAGTGTGATGAAAATGGAATCACAGTAACAAATAAATATAGATTAGTTTCTAAAGGATATAATCAAAAAGAAGGAATAGACTATGAAAAAACCTATGCTCCAGTATCTAGACTTGAATCCATTCCCATTTTACTTGCCTTTACAGCATTCTTTAATTTCAAACTTTTTCAAATAGATTTGAAGTGTTCTTTCCTTAATGGGTATGTTCAAGAGAAATTTTATGTTTAACAACCTCCTGGATTTGAAGACAGAAAACATCCTGAACATGTTTTCAAACTTATAAAAGCCTTATATGGACTTAAACAAGCCCCTAGAGTATGGTATGATAGACTTACTGGATTTTTGTTACAAAACAATTATGTTAAAGGAAATGTTGATCCAAATCTTTTTATGAATAATGATAATAAAAAAATTGATTGTTAAAATTTATGTTGATGAAGTTATATTTTGTTCAACTCAGCAATCTTTAACTGATTTGTTTGTAAATCTAATGAAATCTGAGTTTGAAATGAGTATGATGGGTGAGTAAACATTATTTCTAGGATTTTTAATTTCTAAAAAACTAGAAGTAAATTATATATCACAACATAATTATATTAAATATCTTCCTAAAAAGTATGGATATGACAACACTAAAAGTATAATCACTCCAATTGGTACCTCAAATTCTCTTAATCTTGATGAATCTAGAAAACCAGTAGATCAAAAATCATTTATAGGTATGATAGGAAATTTACTATACTTGACAGCTAATCATCCAGACTTAATGTTTTCAGTATGATTATGTACAAGATATCACTCTAATACAAAGGAATATCATTTAAAATAAGTGAAAAGAATTTTTCTTTATTTAAAGGGAACCATGGATTTAGGACTTTTCTATACCTCTTGAAATGATTTTGTTTGGAAAATCTTTTTGGATGTTTATTTTGGTGGATGTAGAATGGATAGAAAAAGTACATATGGAACTTGTCATTTATTAGGAGATTCGTTAGTTTCTTGTTCAGTAAATAAGAAACTCTCAGTAGCATTTTCCACTACTAAAGTTGAATATGTAGCAGCTGAAGGTTTTTTGGCCAAGTGTTTTGAATGCAACACACACTCACTGACTATGGCATGAGTTTTACCAAAACACAAATATTGTGTGATAACACTAGTGCCATTTCCCTAAGATTTTTTTTTCACATCACTCCTGTGTAACACACATATATATTTGGAATAACTTTTTTAGGGATCACACACTTAAAAGAGATATCATTATTCAATTTATCGGAACGCAAGATCAACTTGTTGATATTTTTACAAAATCTTTACCCTCTGATAGATTAAAATACATTAAAAAAAGTTAGGAATGATAACTGTAAGGTAATCTTCCATATTAACTTTTTGTTGAAACCTATCTCCTTACATTAAGTAACTCCTTCTCATAGGGGAAGCACATTTTTTATAACAAATTTTTCTTAATAAATTTTTTTGTGTAACCAAAATTTTTCAAAACCCAAAATTCTGGAATAAAAAATTTCCTTTCCTTAATAAAATTTTCCAGAATATAAAGTTCTTCAAGAAGAATATTTTTCATTACTGGAATTTTTTTTTGGCAATCCGTAAGGTATGTTTCCTAACTTAAATTTTCGTAATTGAATTTTTTACTTGTTGGTATTTAATAAAATTTTATTGGATTCACTTTTCCTAAATAAAAATTTTTCCTTAAATCCCCAAATGATCAGAACCTACCAAATCCTCCTTTGTATTTAATATCAACTTTTAGATCTGTTTGTTCTCTTTTCAACCATTGGAACAAATTAGGAATTTGAACTGTCACCTCGACACCTATATAAAGGCCCCATATTTCTTGTCCCACATCAGTTTTCAAAGTTTTCTATGTTGAAGCTCTGCCTCTCTTCAAAAAGATTGTTCCGCTTTTCCAAGTTTTCTTAGACTATAGATGTCATTGGAAGCCTCCCCATAAAATAGATGTCTTCAACCAAGGAATTAAATTAATGGAAAATATATAGGGAATGCTTATTTGATCCAACTTTCTTCTCAAAGTATAATTCCTTGATTACAAAAAACATTAAACTGAATGGATGGGAGAGATTTTGCATAGAAAATCCAAAAAGTCAGGATCTAGCTTACCCAGAGTTTCTAATAGAATTATACGATACATTAAGCTTTTATAATGAAGGTGGAAGAGACAAATTTTCCTTCAAGAGTTATGGGAAAACCTAATACCTATCTTTTAATATGGCAGAAAATATTCTTGGAGTTCCATATGAAGGAAGAGTAATTTTGTACACTCAAAAGCTACTAGATCAGTCACGATGTTTTGAGAAGGAAATGGAAATAGATTTCCTTGGACTCAAAGGAGTAAAATCACTAAAGAATAACCATCTCTCAACAAACTTAAAATTTTTAGAATTATGGGTACAGGGTTTCCTCATTATGAGAAAAAGAGACAAGGAATCCTTAAAGAAAAGTGACATCTTTATTTTGGATTTTCTGGTTAACCTGAGGATGATAAAACTGTTGAAGTATATACTCCTGAAAATTACCAATATAAATAATGGAACTCTCAAATCCAAATTTATCATGTATCTGGAAATTTTGTCTAAGATCATAGTGCTATTCTTAGAATTGTTCAAAATTCATTACAGCTCTAAACCAAGAAATTTCAAGATCTTGGAACTAAGTGATGACACCTTGAGGAGAATGAAGGTTGGTTTCAATACCAAGTCTAGAGAATTTTATGATATTTAATAAAGTGATATTGAATCTCTAGATAATAAAGTGTAAGTATAAGAGACTTCTAAGAAAGCTCATAATAAGAGAAAGGAAAAAAGAACTGGAATCCTAAGAGAAACCTACAGTTCTGGAAAGTCATTCAACACCACCAAAGCTAAAAAAGAAAAAGACTTTCCCTAATGAAGTGGTAGTGAAATGGAGGGAACAAAAGAAGAATAAAAAAGAAGGAGATGCAATTTTTTTTCTGGATCTTGCTAAGGAAAAGGCTCTGAAGATTGAAACTAATAAAGAGATAGAGAAGCAAGAAAAAAAGAAGAAACAAAAGAAGAAAATGTCTGATTCTGAGATCGTTCAAGCACTTCTCAAGGCTGCTAAAAAAGCCTCTCAATAGATTCAGGTATCGAAATCCTTTCTCAAAGAACCAGTACTAGTAGTGACTCTAGGAAAAAAATTCATAATTCCAAAACCTAAAGTGGAAGAAGAAATAGTTTAGGAAGAAAAAGTAAAAGAAGAAGAAGAGGGAGAAGAACATGGTAGTGATGATGTTATAAAGAAAGTTGAAGAATATCCTGATAAGTAAAGTCCTTCTAAAAATATTTCAATCCGAAATTCTCAGCTTGAATAAACTAAAATCGTTTCTCAAGGAAAATAGGATAATGGGTAGGAAGAGGTTAACAAACCTTCTGATGATGAAAGTAGAAATCATGACTTTATCCAACCTGATGATCTTAAGGAATATGCTGAGAAATAAGAGGTTGATGAAGATAAAATTGCCCAACTTTTATATAGTTATCATGAATCTCCGAAAGCTACAGAGACTATTTCCAAAGTCTAAAAAGGAAAAAAAGTGATTGATGATACACCTGAGAAGGCTATGGTGGTTAAGAAGGATGCTGGTGGATCATCCAAGAGGAAGGTTGTAGATCTAGAAAAAGAATTTTCACCTAAAAGGTAATCGGATTCTGAATCATCTTCCATGGGTTAGGATTTCATGGTATAGTCTTTGAAGAAGCTAGTAGACACCATACCCTTGTTTCTGAGTATTGATTTGAGGTGTGATCTGCTTCAAAACTCCTTCAATCAGAAGTCAGATTCCGTAAGCATACTCATGGAAAAATTCATCAAGCTTGAGGTAGATTTCAAAATCTTTTATATCGATTATGATGCTCATAGGAGATCATGTAATGAAATTACAAAGTGGTCAAAAAGAACAATTGAAGACTTAAGAATTTTTTATGAATTCCAAGATTTATTGAAATATGCTTTTGATAGGTCAGATGATAGAATCAAAAATATTACAAAACTTTTTACAGAGAAGCTGAACCTTTAAAAAGTATCCCAAAATCAAGAAGACAAATATCTGAATGGGAAGTTGAATTTAGTTGCCTTAAATTTTATGAGATAAAGGGAACTCAGGGAAGAGTTTCAAGAAAATTTCAACCAGAAAGAAGAGATAGTAAAGTCTCAGGCAGAAACTCTTAAGTCTTAGGAAGAAAAAATCAAGGATCTAGATAAGAAAAACCAGGATCATGAATTATTGATCAAGCAATTTGAGGATGATTGTAAGAAGATAAAGAAGTTGAAATATATCTTAAGTAATATCATTCCTAAGGAAAATAATGAAGAATAATAATGAAATTCTGATCTTTTGTTTTATTTTTTTACCATCTATAAATTTTTCCAATCATAATGAATTTTTTTTGTTCTTCAATTGTTTTATTTTCTATAGTTATAATATTTCAGGTACTATTTTTTCCATTCCCACCATTCCTTTTTTAAAATAACAAAGGGGGAGAAAATAATGATAAAAAATAATACTAAGTAGAAAGAATGGAATTCTATAAGAAAAGAAGAGTTTAATTAAGAGGGATTTTAATTAAAGAATATTTTCTTAAACAAGGAAAAGTAAACCTCTCTACTGAAGTCAGGAATACGATCCTTAGGGATTTCAAAACCTAAGGGGGAGTTAGTTGTATTCATCATGATTCATAATTAAAGGGAGATAAGTTTTTATTTTTAAATTTCATAAAGAAAATTCTTATTTTTTATATTATTTTTCAAAAGGTTGTTTGTGCTTTCCAAAAAGGGGGAGATTATTGAGTCAATAAGGTTTCCTTATAACTTTTCCATTCCTCTATGTTTTGAAAATCACAAGCACTTTATCTTAAGGAAAATCATCTTTCCCTAAAGATTATTTTCTTAAGGAAAATTTCCCTTCTCTAAGGAAATTTTTATCCTTACCTTTGTTTTCATTGCCTCATTTTATAATCTCTCAAAACCAAGCTCATTTTTTTACTAAGTCAAAAATTCGGATCCTTATTAAAAAACTCAGAATCTTATAGTTCCTTGGATATAGAGTCTTCTGTTTTTAGACTCTGAATTCTATGAAATTCAAACTCCTAATTCTATGAAATTTAGACTCAGAATTATTTAAAATTCAGACTCTGAATTCTCTAAAATTCAGACTCTGAACTCTTTGAAATTTAGACTCCTAATTATTTGTATTTCAGACTCTGAATTCCTCAAAATTTGGAATTTGAATTTCTAAAAATTCAGACTCCAAATTCCTCATAATTACGACTCTAAAATCCTCATAATTTAGACTCTGAATTCCTCAGAATTCAGACTCATAATTCTGTGTAAAACAGAATCTGAATATTTATGTTTATAAAATCTGATTGTTTATATGTTTAGACACTGAATTATATTTTTCCTTAGACTCCTGATATTTATATTTGGTTAAGATAATCCATTTTCCTTACACATGATTTTTTAATATTAAAATGATGTTGTACAATATATTTCTAAACTAACCGTTGGTTGAGTGACACGTATAGAGGTCCCTTCTAGATTCAAGGAAAAATATGACTGTTGGAGGAGGGAGCCGACTATTGAAGTTTTTTCTATAAATAGAAGCTCATTTTAATGATCTCATTATCATTCCAAGATATTATATATTACATGTTGTGATTCTATGAAGTGATTTCTAGAGAGATAAATAAAATCATGCTTTGTGTATTTCATGAACATATTGTTCAGCCATGAACATCTTGTTTAGATTGATTCATGTGACTCTGATTGTTGTTGAGTACAATCGAGGACTTTCGGGGATAGGAAGACATAGGTGTCGACTACCTTAAAGTTCGAGGGATTTCGGGGATAGCAAGACAGAGTATGATATTTCTATCGAGGTATTACTCTAGTGTGGGTAACACAGACTTTCTTGAAAGTATAAATCAAGGGACCTTTATCCAAGGTCATTGGATACCCTACTCTTTGGGTTAAAATATTTCCTACTTTCTTACTTTTTTTGTTTCAAGTTATATTTCTACTGTATTTTAATAAAGGAATAAAGTATAACTTTCTTATACTTTCTTATACTTTACTTACTTTGATAAATAAGATTATATATGATTTAAGGTAGAATATTTATCTAATAAAATTATTCTTAAGTGTCTTTTCTAGATCCATATTTAGAGACCCTAAGAAAGTTTTTTTCATAGTTTAGAACTAAAGGAGGGTTTGTGAATTTACCTTGTTTAACTTTGTTAAACGTATTTTTCCTTAAGGTTAAAAATGAAATTTTTCAAAATTACAATTCACCCCCCTTGTAATTGAGCATCTACATACACTATTTAGATCCTATAATAACTTCATATGAAAAATCATATTTCTTTGGCACAAAACATCAAACGCTCTACATTCATTAACATGATAACTTGTGGTCATAGTATTCAGGTTCTATAAGGTTGCCTACATCATCATAATTTAAATATGCATAGGAAACAAACCCAGTAAACAAAAATACTCAATCCCACATCTTCAATCTTCTTCAATGTCATTATCTTCATCATTTATGAACTATATTCATGAACAAGATTTTCTCATCCTCAGAATGAGTTTTCCATCAATTCTGGTCAATCATGATTTGTTAAACCTAGTTTTATTAAATTAACCTCTTATAGGGTTTGGAGATTAGCTCTATTTTTATTCATTCATCTATCTTCTTTTGAAATAATCAGGGTCTCAAAATTCGCATTTCGACCATTCTCAACCATGATCGATACATAATCTATATTAGAAACTCAAAATCTTGGTTCCCAACTTGGTCATAAATCCCAAATCTTAGGTTCAACAAGCTTCAAAATCCAATCATCCTTAACTGGTCAACATTCATCCACACATATAAAATCTCAAGTCTCAACTTAATACTAAACTAAATGGGTTTATATTCAACTTACAATCTTGAAAAATCTTGGTTTGGTATATCAAACTCATCCACATGATTTTCATGACTTCAGTCGCATCTCATTCAGACCCCTCATGTTTTTGGATTTCCTTCGGCTTAGGGTAAATGTCAAACATGGATATCTCATTCATCCTCAGCTGATTTGAGATCTGGCGACATTGAAGTTTCCTAAGACTCGGTAACAGGTATTCAATGATGGATCTTGAAAATAAACTGAAATTATATCAGGAGATCCATAATATATCCTATAAACGTTAAATATCTTATAAGGTAGAATAGTGTGCTTGAAAAATATCACGTGTGTGTTAATGCCAATTCACTTATGGGAGACCTCTTAAAATATATCTTATAGGACATTATCTTATGAGGAAACTCAAAATTTATCTTATGAAGGTGTGGATTTGAAAATTATTTTATTTGGACCACTAGGAAAAAATTATCATACAAACATGTTGCTTTTAAAAATCCAATGACTCTTTAAAACTGATAATGTCAAAAATTCATATAAAAAGGAAACCATATAAATAAAAATAAAATCCCTTAAAGATGAAATGAAATAAAAGGAGTTAAAAAATAAAATAAAAATACCATAGTATATTAAAATCATAAATTCTCAATTTCAAATAAAATTTTAAAAATTGTTCCATCAAAGTATAGTTACAAATTTAATTCATAGAACCAAAGAAAATAAAAAAATCTAACATCTAGATCACTTGAAAAATATTTTTTAAAAAAAGTTCCTCACAAACAAAAAAAATATTTCCAACATGAGATATTCAAAAAAATAACATACAAAATTTGAGAAATTATTCCAAACTATAGCTAAATAAAAATAATTCAGCAAAAATATTATTACCATTAAAGTTTCAATATCACAATAATAATATTGGTTCTTAAGATATATAAAAATAACACATAAAAACTCAAAAAAAAATTCCACCATTATGACTTAATTCTATTCAAAAAATAAAAGAATTATAATTTTCATTCAAAAATTATAGGCATTCAAAATACTAACAATGAAAACCATTTTTATTATGAAATAAATTAAAATTTCTTAATAATTATATGGAAAACATGTATTAAAAATATACCCACATTAATAGGTATATTTACTATAACACCCATAAAAATTATAAAATATGAAAAAAAAAATTGATAGTGTATGTGACATGCAAAACCGAGTATAAATAACCCATGAAATGTATTTCTTTAAATATAATCACTTTGATAGCTTGCGGAACACACAACCCCAAGTCTAAATGAATTGTAATATAATATAATATCATAAAATAACTATTAATTTGGTGGGTATGAATATTACTAACTAAATTATGAAAATTATGGTTATCTATTACTTAGAAATAAAATAAGAATCATTTAAAATAAAAAAGAAATGTTTTCTAAAAAACTATATTTTTCTAAAAGATTATTTAGTCACGCTTTGAGCTCATAATTTAAAATTAATTTTTACCAATTTTGGAAAATTTATTTGATAAAATAAAATTTATTTTTGAAATCATCATATCAAAATTATTTTAGGGTGAATGTTTGTGATTTTTCTGAAATATTTCTTTTTTTGATGAATAGTGAAAAATACTGAATTTTAATTGAAAATTTCATTTTAATTTAAATTATTTATAAATTTAAATTATATTTTTGAATTGGTTTTAATGTAAAATTAGTTCAATTATATATATATTAATCCAATTTATTTTATTTTAATCATTTTCACATTGAATTTTGATATGAAAACATTGTAAACATTTGAATATTTTCTCTTGGAAAACCCATTTTCTCATTGTGTCTAAGATATAAATTTTATATTAAAATTTTTAAATTTTGTGAATGAAATTATGGAAAATGGATTAAATATTTAGAATCATCATAATTTATATAATATAATAATTTCAAAATAAAAAGCATATTATCCTCAAGAATGTTTTTAATGATATTTTTATGGTATTTCTATTTTTCAATGACAACAATCCTTTATTTTACATATACTTATCTGGGGATATGTTATATTGATACCAACCTTATTATTCCTCTGGATTTTTTATGATTATTTTGACCAAGGAAATTATTTTCATTCACTTTCTTTTCTCATATTTATGTAGTCATTAACCTTCCCATGAAATATACCATTCTTGTGATAATTACACATTAAATTTACCTTAGATATCTATATTATTTATCATGTATATGATTGTTTCTTAAACCATATATCATTTTTACATATAGTATTTTACTTTGAAATTTATTTCATTGACTGGTGATAATTCGTATTCTTTCTTCAATATAAATATTTAATGGTAAGGGATATTATTCAGGAATTAAATCCATTATTCAATATATGAGGAATGCTTTAGACATGTAGGGATGGGTGGTCCCTGAAATTATATATCCCCTTGATGCATCAATATTCTCATGTGGTAAATTATTAAGCTTATATCAAACAAGTTTCTATCTATATTTTTAATCCTTCTTGTGAAAGGATGTGATGGTAGAGGTATCATCATGCCTGAAATCATGACATCTGATAATTAAGAATTTCCTTCATTTAGAATTTAGTTGTTATTTTTATCCAGGATATTTTCACTATGATATTTTCACTATGATATTATCTCTAGATTCATTTCATTATCAGTTTATTTATTAAATGTAATTTGTTTTTAGTTATTTACCTTCTCACGTTGATTATGCCTTATCTTATTATCGAGGATATTTTTACAATGATACTATATCTGGATGCATTTCATTCTCAATTATTGATTAAATGGAATGTGTGTTCAGTTATTTACCTTAACATATTAATTATTCTCTATTTATTAATGATAGATTGGAATATATTTAACCCTTACTGGTCATTTTAGAACACCCTTATTTCATTTCCTTTCCTTAGGATTCCATGAATTGTACTATAATTTATGTGCAAGGGTATGCTATAGGGAATAATGTTATTCTCTAAAAAATATTTTATAATTTCTGTTTTCAAAATTAATATGGTAATCATGTATTATCTAGTTTACTAAGACTATTAAACTATTCGATCCTTCATGATACAATTCTTTGTATCTTATGCCAATGTAATAAAGTAGACACCAACTCTGGGTTACTTGGTTCGAGGTCGCTATATGTAGGAAGCCCCCTTTATAAGACCAATCCCAATATCACAACACCAACTGCCTCTCTGGATGGTGATAAATTCTATTGTGACCAGGTTTAGTTATAAACCCTAGAATCACTAATTAATAAGAGAAAGATAAAGGACCTTATATATATATATATATATATATATATATATATATATATATTCACAACGACGCATCATTTAGATCAGATCATTGGAATAGGGGAAACCAGTCCCATACTAGGATTTGGTAAGGGATTCACAAATATGTCTCAAATCTATAATATAGTCTCAGATTAGGTAATAATTCCACCTAAAAAGGGTGATATGAGTCTTACCTCCCATCCTATCGATCAACACACATATTGAAGTGTCACTGGTAAGAAAACCATGAAATCGCCTACCTTTGGAAATATGTTCTATAATGATGTCATCTCAAAACATCATGGACACAATTTCATTGTAGGTTCCATATAAAACACACTTAAATATCCATATCAATTACAATGGCTTATATATATAAGCCTCATGGAATTATCGATCCTTACATGGATTTTACTTGAATGTTATTGTAACAACCCAAGTATTTATAGAATAATAAATTTTCATATCTATTAATATTTATTAATAAGATATTAATTTTATTATAAAGAGTGCACTTTGTCTGATAGCATACCCGACACACAGCAACGGGTTTCTCTGAAATCTTACGTTGCACACAACATTGAGTTATACTGAAAAATAATATAATATTATTATTATTTTAAATGGTAGTTAACACCTAGTTGTTGTATTAGCGATAATGAATAGAACTAACTAAAATATTATTATACATGTTTTTTAATTATTTTTACATTTATCCAATAAATTTTAGAGGCTTAAAATGAGAATGAATCCAATTTTTAGCATAAAATACTCTAATATTTTTAAAAGGTAGGTTTACCATCTTTTGAAGGTGAACCCTTTTTAAATATATTTTTGTCAATTTTATATTTTATATTTTACAAAATAAAATTCATCTATATAATTGGGACATAAAAATTTACTTTAGTTAATTTTTTGGTAATTTTCTGATAAAGTTCATTTTGTAATGAATAGTGAAAAATACTGCATTTTAATTCAAAACTGCATTTTAATTTAATTTATTTTTACATATATATTGTCATTTTAATTTGTTTTAAAGTGTAATTGGATTAATTTTTTATAATTTAATCTAATTTTGTTCATTGAAAGTAATTTCACTTTTAAATTGTTCATAAACGCGTCAATCTTTTGATAGTTTTTACTTCTTAAAACCCTACTTTTTGATTTTGACAATGGGAATTAATTTTAAATTAATTTATAAAAATTATATGTTTTGAATTTGGAAAAATGGATTCCATATTTTTAATCATAAGGTCCAAATTTTATAAATAAGTACCTTTTATTTTTCGACATTATGAATAGTAGCTTCAGTAATTATTTTTATTTACCATGGTTAAAGGGTAAATCTGGTAAATAAGGGTAAAAAATAATATTAAACTACCCTAACACATGTCCTAATACTATTTTATGAGATATTTAAGACCATGTTCATCCTTGGGTTGATTTTGGGACCCCATGGAGCCACTTGGGTGTGATAATGACATATTATAAGAATTAATTTAAAGTAAAGAGAAATATAACATAAACATGTATCTTTTACTAAAACAATTTTAATATAGGGTTATATAACTGATATATTTTACTATAAATAATAATTATAAATATAAAAATATTTCCTATGTCATGGTATTTTATTTATAATTTTTAGACATTAAATAAATGAATTTATTTATGACACAATGATGATGTAGTGATTATCTTATTAATGAAAGATTCAAATAAATGATATTATAAATATTAAAATAAATGTAATTTGTACATTTTTATGCCAACAATAAATTTTCTAGATCATTATGACATATTATATTTGATTTAATTCCTTTTTTGAAGGAATATGGTTTTTATTACTTTAATAAAAATCAATTACTAAATAGTGTCAAAATTGACATAAATGAATTTTTAAAACAAATACTATTTTATTAAATGATATAATATTCCAAAAAATATAATATTCTACAAAATGACTTATATAATGTTAAAAATTTCATTAATGATCCAATGGTGGTTCTATTGTAATTTTATGGTAACTATAGTAACCATGTATTATGAAAATACAAGAAGACATGGTAAGAGTTAATGTTTTTAACTAAGGGTTAAAGATAAAATATAAGGTTTATTTTGGGTCCTAAAGTTGTCTAAAACCAATTTTTTGAGATTATTTCGACCAATTATAATATTATCCTTGAAATATATCAATTTTTAACTATTTTAATTTGAAAATCATTTTATAATAAAATAATATTTCAGGACTTTCCTAAATTTCCCCTCCTCCCTCTTATAAAAGGCCACCACCTATACCCACTTACTCACACCTCTAAAGATCATTCGCTCATAAAATTTATTCTTTAGTAATCTCTTCACATCCCTCATTTGATCCTATAATCCTTACCTTGTACAGAAGGTAATTCAAGATAGCCTTTTGTCTCAAATCAAAAGAAGTTACCCGATTTAGAGGTAATGTCTTCTCTCATGTTCCATTCTTTTATTTTCATTATTCACTCACTATTATCTTATTATTATATTATTAAATAACAACACCAGTATTATCAATATACTATTATGTTTTTATGAGAATTATTTTAACTACACTTACACACAACTCCATCTAATGGATATGAACATACTGTTTCTGTGTATGAAAAACTACTGTCTCACGAAAGGATGATTGTTTAATTTTCTCTTAACACCTCTCATAGTGTCCATTATGATAGAACTGTATTTATATATGATATATATTATATTTATATTTCCTCTATGATTCTATAATTTTTATTTACAACATTCCTTTATGCTTTCCATAATGTGTAAATATGATAATTTCATTTGAGGAAGTGTGGACTATCTCCCCCTCAAAGTGATATGACTCATTCATACCATACATGGAAAATATAAATGATGTAGTTAATGAACTTATGTAACATATATAACATATATATTATACTTTAATTATAATATAATTATGTATCATTTAGTTTTAATTCTTTTAATATGACAAAAAAATGAAAGTAGTGTTCATGCATACGTACGGTCTACCGTCTCCATGAACGGTGCATTTTATTTCTTATCTACAAATGTTATGGAATATTATAAATACATATATATACTAGATATATATGATATTTAAATAATGAATACTATTCTGGAGATAATTTATAATTTTTAATTATAATAAGTTTATTTTTGACTCATGTACCAAACATCGACAAAACGATCGATATGAACTTAAATAATTATGTAATTTTTATAAAATAATAATAAGTGATATAAAAGGAATAATAAAATTGAAAAATGTTCTCAATCAAGTATAAATTAACCTAAGTTTATTATTCATAAATCTAACAATTGTACGTGATGATTTGGACTCAAGGTAAGGGAATTTCTAAACTCAATTTCCACTCTTTTGGTTTTATACATACTTCGTTGATTATATTATGCCAATATTATGTATGGAATCACTATTTATTTATATATGTTGTAATTTCCAATTCCCTTTTTGTGGTTATATTTTTTTTACACATAATCACCCCATTGATAAATTCTTACATCATTTATACGATCTTTGTGAGGGAAATCTTAACTCGATCTCCATTCATTGAGTTAAGTATCCTTGTTATTGGTTTTTTTTTTCAAGAATATGTGTGAATGACCTATTATTTTTTTAAACATAATAGCCACTTATATTGGGTGTATTTATATTTTTCACACATAATTATTTCATTTATTTATCCTTAATCTAATGATACGATCTTTGTAAAGGACAATGTCTCAATATCCTTTTATTGAGGCATATCTTGATATTATGCACCTTTAATATCCTATAAGGTTTACATACAACCCTTTTGAAATTTTATATCATGAATTTATATATTCTCATGATATTTAAAGTTTCTTTTGATGTTATTCTTTAATTATTTTTGTTTAAGTGTTTCTCAAGTGTTGTGGGACTCTTTAACTAAAACATTGTTTCAAAAGTTTTAAAGATTTATTCTTATAAATATTTCTCATTAATGTCCATATTTTCAAAATGGTTTTAAGGATTTATTTATATGGAAATATATGTTTTAAAATTTTAATTCTCAAATTTCTTTTAAAATTTTCAATGTGGTATAGGACACTTTGATTCAAAAATCTCTTTATTAAATTTTTTAAATGGTTTTGGAAATGGATTGAATATTTCAATATCTTGAATTGATTTCTTATTATTGATAAGTGAATGTTTATAATTTTAATATTTTATGTATTATGATTATGTAATGGTACTTAGACATTTTATGGGTGGTTACATAATAAACCAAATATGGGCGGTTCCATGATAAACCTTGGGCGAGTGAGGCCATGATATCTCTCCAATGCATTGGGAAACATGACAGAGGTAAACGATAAAGTTTCTCCTAAGAGATTTAGGGAATATACTATGATGGTTATTCCAAACGTAACCATGAAGGTTACTCCCTATATAGCTATGAAATCTATAATATAAGTATGATATAGATCCCACAACTTACCTTTATGTTTTATAATTTCTATGAATTTTTGTAGTAATATTAAGATTACATGATTAAGATAAGTAGTTTATGTTTTATGGGTGAAAGTTATGATTTTGTTAAAATGTTTTCATGGGTTTTAAATATTCATGGACTAATGGTTTTATTCCTTATTTTATATTCCTTACTAATCTTTTTATGGTCATCCCAATTTTTTGAAATGTTTTTCACAGGGTATAAAGAAGGACAAGAGAAAGGAATAATTCGAGAAGTTTTTTTATCAAGAAATTAATTCTTGTTTTATTTAAGGAGTTTTATTTTTGTGAAAAAATTGGATATAGTAGAAGTGTCTACTTTGTAATTTTTTATATGTAATGTAATAGTTATGACCTAATTATCTAAAACTCTAAACCTGAAAATATCATCAATGTGAATTAAATTCAAATTATTTACTGATCTCAAGATTAAGTAATGTTTTAAGGCTGGGGTCTTATAGTTGGTATGAGAGGATGGTTTAGACAACTTTGGAGATTAGTATTTTTTCTTAAGGGTTAGGGATATCATCATGGATTTATAATTTTAAGGTATATCAAAAATTCAATGTCTTATAAACCCCTTTTTTAGGCTTTATTGTTTTGAATATTGAGGTGACTAATGGTATTTTTGGAGACATTCACCCTTGAGAAAATTATGGGTTATTAATTTTTGGGATGAAAAATGAGAGGTATGAGATAACTTTTGAGGTTAATATATATTATGATTATCTCAGAGGATTTTATCTCATTTTTTAGAATTTTATAAAATTATATAGTTTTTTTAAAAGGACAACACCTAGACCGTATGACAACTCGTCGTATTGGAAAAAGCTGCGAGAATCGAACCCACAACCGAAGTGAGGCTGGGATTTATTGCCTACCACTAGACTACTTGAAGTCCCTAGTTATTATGACTTATTATTTTTGGTTAAATTATTTTATGGATCAAGAATAAGTTGATTTTTGGAACTTATATTTTATCAAATTGATATCCTTAGTATAAGAAAATGATTTGGTGATTAAGTGATAAATGTTATTTTGGAATACGTTTTATATTTTGGGAACACTATATGTGTAAAGACTCATAATTTCCATGTCATTTTTTTTATTAAATGGGAATTCTATTAGTCCACAAAAAATGACAATGCGTGATTCCGAGGCCCAGAGTACTCGTAATGAATTTCTTAACTTTTGTTCAGGTACGTTCAGTAAACGTGCGAGTGAGTTTTTTCTAACTTTTGAACCAGTGCTCAGAATTGAAATCTGAGGACACCGTTGAACTCGCAGCGCTGATATTCGCTTAAGGAGACATTCACCTCAATCGCAGTGGGTCGAGAGTGAAGGATAGATTTTGGGTTTTTAGTGAAGGAATAAAATAAATTAAATGGTGTAACATTTTATTTTTATTTTATTTTGAAACCACCCATGTGGATATTTCACAGGTGGGGACCACCTGAACTAAAACCTTCCATGAGTGGTTATAGAGGTGGGGACCACCGAGCCTAACCTCTTATGAGAGGTTATGGTGGTGGGGACCACCCGAGGTTTAAAACCCCTTGAACTCCCTCATAAGTGTGGGGGAGCCTCTTAAACTTCCCCACTTAAATGGTGCCACCCCATTAAAATTTATTTGTGCCAACCTCATCAATTAATTAAGTGGAGCCAACTTAAATTATGTCAATAATTAAATTGGGGAAACATATTAGAAGTTGGCTACTTTGGAATTTGGTGGAATTGGGAGAGGAGGAATATTGGGAGAAAATCTCTCCAACGAAGAATGCCAACGAAGAATGCTTAACCTTCGACGAATTCTTCTCCAAACTTCATCAAAGGATCACCAACAAGGAACATCTCCACTAATGATTGAGGAGACGAAGACGTCACTGACATCTGTCTATCCCCAATTACATCGTCTCCTTCCTCGCAACCTCCGTCAAAAAATTAAACGAGGTAGGGAGGGTGTTTGAATTATTTTCCTTTACACGTTTTTGATATTCATGTTTTTTGTTGAGTCACTTTCTACCGCTCTAAACGTGAAGGGTGCGGGCCAAACAAACATGGCATGACCCCTTTGTCATTATTCTCAAATGGTATATCCTACGCGATTAAAGAAGAAAACATTGGTGACAGCAACTCATGCCGGCGATTGGCACTAGTGGAACTCGAGAACCGCCGACGAAGGCATGACACCCCGCCGCCCTGCGGCGCTCCGCCGCTCGTGGCCATCACCACCATGCGGCCTCACTGCGCTACCCCATTCGAGCCACCTCGCGACCCCCACGGCCTCGCCGCACCGCCCCGCGTCCTCGCCGACCCCCCCCCCGGTGGCAGGCCGGGCTAAGCCACCCCACTCCCTCATGGCACCCCCGCGGCCGAGCTGCCATCCGCAACTGAGCGGACCTGCGGCCTCTGCCTCCCCGCGGCACCCGCGGCCCCTCGCGACCCTCGCGTCCTGCCATACCGCCTTGTAGGCCAGGCCGCACCACGGGCCGGGTCGACCCGAACCGGGTCGACCCTGGCCAGGTTGGTTCGACCGAGTTGGACCGGACCCGGACCAGGTACGACCCTATACTTTACTTGGGCCATAACTTTGGCACTGGATGTCTATTTGACGAACCGTCAGCGGTGCTAGGAACCTTGGAACAAGAAGGTCCCTTTGAGTATACCCCCTGGAAATTTGGATAAGGATGGGGTATGGTCGGGTTGGATCGAGCACAAATCCAACCGGGCCTTCAGGACTAAAAGGATAATAACTCACAGACCGGGTGTCCGATTGACGCATCGTCTGTTGCATTGATACCAGTATGACATAGTGTTCCTTTGAGATAATTTTTCATGGTACTTTGTGGAAATTGGAGTATCGACCAGTGGCTTGGGGAGCGGACCCTCCCAGTGACGATCAATCCTAGCGCGGGAACCCAGTAGCTGGCTGTGACGAGAAGACAGAATAGAGATCCTATGTGGGTCAGCTCCTAGAGATCCTATGTGGGTCAGTTTCTAGTGATGTTGTGTGGGTCAGATCTTAGTGATCCCGTGTGGGTCATCTCTTAGAGATCCTGTGTGGGTTAGCTCCTAACTATTATGTGTGGGTGAGCTCCTAGCGATCCTGTGTGGGTCAGCTCCAAGTTATCCTGTGTGGGTCATCTCCTAGAGATTTTGTGTGGGTCAGCAGCAGAGCCTCTTAATGGAGTAAGATGATTTAGTAACTATAACTAATAATCTCTACTACCGTACCTAAGTTATACCTGGAGTGAGCTGAGTTCGTACCTGTGTGGTACTTTCCTTCGTTGTAATACCTTGGTGGTATTCTTCTATGTGTCGTACTTGTGTGGTACTTACCTTTGTGGTTTTCCTTCCTTTTTGGAATATTTGAGCTTTGGGATTTTGGGTTGGACCTTGTGTTTCCTCATGATTGAGATGGGTATACTTGATAAATTAGGTATATGTATGGGAATATACCTAAGTAGGGTTGCCAGTTGACTTCATGTTTTGATATTTATCTTTTGTGGATTTTGTGAGTCCTTGAGGGTCTCGGGGTCCCTACTGAGTATCATTATACTCACCCCTGTATGGGCTATTCCCGCACCTTATTGT
This sequence comes from Viscum album, assembly GCA_963277665.1. Lineage (NCBI taxonomy): Eukaryota > Viridiplantae > Streptophyta > Magnoliopsida > Santalales > Viscaceae > Viscum > Viscum album. Next base: position 807,754,496 of record OY728155.1, read on the forward strand.
GTTTTCTGTAGACGAAGGACAACGTTGATCGAGACTAAGGGTACTAGGACTGGACGGTTCCCGGAGGAGGACCTTACAATGAGTCGGTACACAGAGGAGATGGACGGACGTGGAGTGATGAGGAGGCAATTTATACCTACCCTTCAGGTAGGAACCTCGGAGTATGACCCAACAACTATCTTCCTTTTTGAACCAGTTTACTTGTACTTTCAGTTTCTTGTACTCTCTAGTTGGGCTTGTATTTCCATCCCCTTTTACTTTCAAAACTATTTTTGTTATATAGTTTACTTGTGTTCGTATCTTGTTGTGTGCTTGGTTGAGTGTGTTTATAGGATATAAAGGCAATGCCTTCCCAATTATAGGGAATACGCCTTTCGGTGCTAGTCGCCAGCCCCTGGCCTATGGAAGGCGGGCTTGGGGTAGTCACGGCACGGGCCCCGGGGGACGGGTCGTGACAAATTAGTATCAGAGGAGTCAGTTCTACTGTAGAACATAGGACTCTGATCTTTTTAACAAAAATAGTGTTAATTATAGTGAGTGTGGTTATCAGTTTAGGGAATCCAGTGTTGGTGCGGCGGCCGACGTATCCATACACAAGGACCCTGACTTCTGATTTCTGACTCAGGGCATGAAAACACTGATTGTGTATGTGTTTCCAATAGTTTTATTTTCTATCTCTTGAGCCATATCACCAGGTATAACTTATTGACCATTGCGTACTTGTTTCTTCTCAGGATTCCTCCACGCAGACAACCATCTAGGGTTCTGGATATAGTACACACTGATAGCCCACCGAGCGACGATGTCTCAGTGCAAGGCCCTCTTCTAGTGGAGGCACTAGTGGAGGCACCAGCAGTAACATTACCCATTGGGACACTAATTCCACTAGCCCCAGTAGCAGAGGGTACACGCCGCTTGAGCGCATTGCATGAGTTCCAGTGCCAGAGGCCACCCAGGTTCAGGGGAGATATGGACCCACAGGTGGTTGAGGATTGGCTGGAGGCTGTGGTGAGAGTTTTCTGAATGGTAGGGACACTAGCCGATTTCATGGTGATACATGACTCTAGTATTCAATAGGCAGAAGCATGCAGATGGTGGAGCTTGATGCTCCAGGTTCACGACGAGGTGACGCTTCTCTGGGTAGACTTCGAGAGCCTGTTTTAGGCAGAGTTTTTTCTAAAGACTCTTCGCACAGTGCGCATACAGGAGATACTTCATCTATAGTAGGGTAGCATGATTGTGGATCAGTACTCAGAAAGGTTCACTGACCTCTCACACTACTCCACATATATGGTGTGGGGCCCATTCTTCAGGGCCCGGACCTTCGAGCAGGGACTCAGTTGGGAGATCAGGGATTTGATGATCTCGCTCAGCATCCCGACACAGGTGGGATGTTAGAGAGATCCCTCTTAGTGGAGAGTTTCCTTGCTGAGCATCACCAGCAGTGAGACCCACCACCGGTCATCTTGTAGAGGAGTCTTCTACAATTGGTAGTAGACAGATGTTGCAGAGGTCCAAGAGGACCATACCTATAGGTGGAAGACTGCATGGCTTAGGATCAGTTGTGCAGGGCACCTGAGGTGGAGCCATTCATGCCAGGAGAGGGCAGTGTTAAACATGAGGTGGGCAGGGTCACATGGCTCGTGACTGTCTGACCCATCATACAAATGATCTGCAGACAGTCGAAGGACTTCCCAGGCAGAGATAGAGATTCGACTGAGGAGGTCTGCAGGGAGCAGGCGGACATAGAAGAGGAGTTGGTCGTGCAGCTGGCGGTGGGAAACGATTCGAGATGTTACCACCACCACCACCAGGAGGTCCACCTCGACCGCATGGAGCAGGTGGAAAGGGGAAAGCTTAGCTCCAGGCAGCTGAGGCCTATGATCATAGTGATCCGGAGATGATACAAGGTACGCTCTATGTCTACTCCACCTTAGCTTTAGTACTTATAGACATAGGTTCCAGTCATTATTTTATTGACACTACCCTCATTAGGAGCTTGGAGATTAAGAAGGAGCCTTTGGCTCGATCCTTACGGCTAGAGACTCCTATGGGAGCGAATTTGATGATTACGCACTGGTTACGGAAGTGTGAGATTACTCTAGGAGGTGAGAGTTTCAGCTGGGATCTCCTAGTAGTGGCGTCGAGGCCTTATGATGTCATCTTGGGTATATACTGGTTATCTATAGTCCATGATCAGATTGACTGTATTAGGCACAAAGTGCGGTGTTTCCACGTGGATGGGACCAGGTTTACCTTCACTGGTGAGAAGGGAGCCTGTGTAGTACAGGATGGACTTACCCGAAGAAGAGTGCAGCCGATTACTCATCAGTTGGCTAGCCTTACCCACATAGCGGTTTATGTGAGAGTTCGAGTTATCCTGTAGTGGTGGACCAGTACGCGGATGTATTCCCTAATGATGTTCTGGGTCTACCTCCTCACAGAGAGGTGTACCTTTTCATTGACTTATACCTCAGGATGGAACCGATATCTACAACAGCGTATCAGATGGCTCCTGTGGAGCTTTGTGAACTACGGGTATAGCTAGAGGATTTGCAGGGAAAGGGATTCATTCGGACCAGTGTTTCACCTTGGGCAGCCCCTTTTCCAAGAAGGAATATGGGATCTTGAGGCTTTTTTTTTTACTATCAGCACCTGAATCAGGTGACTGTGAAGAACAAGTAACCACTTCCAAGGATTGACAACCTCTTTGATCAGCTGAAGGGAGCACGATGGTTCTTGAAGATAGACCTCAGATCAGGCTATCACTAGCTCAGAGTACGAGATGAGGATGTGTAGAAGACGACCTTCAGATGTCGGTACGGCCATTATGAGTTCTTGGTTATTCCATTTGGTGTAACCAATGCTCCAGTAGTTTTCATGGTACTCATGAACATGATCTTTCAGCCATACCTTGATCGCTTTGTAGTAGTATTCATTGACGACATTCTGATCTAATTAGCTACTGAGGAGGAGCATGTCTATCATTTGCAGGTGGTACTGGACACACTCCAAGAGCACCAACTTTATGGTAATCTCTCGAAGTTTCAGTTCTAGATCTGAGAGGTTAACTTTATGGGACATGTCATATCGAAGGATGGAGTTGTAGTAGATCCAGCGAAGATTGAGGCGGTGCTTGCTTGGGAGCCACCCAGGAGTGTGATGAAAGTACGGAGTTTCCTGGGTTTGGCTGGATACTACAGGAGATTTGTTCCAGACTTCTCCAGAGTTGCAGCACCACTTTCAGCATTGATGAATAAGGGGCAACCCTTCGCGTGGTCGGAGATATTTCAGCGGATTTTTTAGGAGCTAAGGAATAGGTTGACCTGTTCCCCTATCTTGAGGCTTCTATAGGAGGGCATAGGGTATGTATTTTACTACGACACAACAGGGACTGGGCTTGGATGTGTCCTGATGCAGGATCAAGCAGTGATCGCATATGGATCTCGACAGCATGAGCATAACTACGCTACCCATGACTGGGAGTTAGCAGCAATGGTCTTCACCTTGAAGATGTGGCGACATTATCTGATGGGCGAATGTTTTATAGTCTACTCGGATCACAAGAGTCTCAGGTATATCTTCTCTCAGAAGGACCTGAACCTGAGAGAATGATGTTGGATTGAGTTCCTCCAGGACTATGACTTCAAGATAGTCTATACTTTTGGTAATGGTAATGTTGTAGTAGATTCACTTAGCAGGAGGTTTGGTATACAGCTGTTAGGCGAGGTGATGGAGAAGCTGGCCACTTTACAGATATCCTTTGTGGATAGAGATAGAGAAGCTTTTCTTCAATCTCTTACAGTCACTCCCCCACTTCTTCAGCGAGTCAGGGAGGCATAGTGTGGGATACTGAGTGAAAGACACAACTTTCTCAGATATCCACAGGACAGGCACCTGATGGATTTTTTGAAGGTGGGGATCATGTCATCTTCTTCAGAGGATGTACCATGGTAACGGTGTCACTTTAAGAGGAAGTGTTGAGGGAGTTCCACACATCCACTCTAGCAGTACATCCAGAAGTGGAAAAGATGTACCAGGATCTCCGAAGACAGCACTGGTGGCCAGGAATGAAGAAAGAAATTGCTGAGTTTGTCTCTCGGTTCCTCACTTGTCAGCAAGTGAAGGCGGAGCATCAGGTACCAGCAGGATTGGTTCATCCTTTAGAGGTCCCAAAGTGGAAGTGGGATGGGATATACATATACTTCATGATGGGACTTCCACGTAAATCTAGGGGTCATGACTCGATTTGGGTGATCATCGACCGAATCACCAAGTCAGCCCACTTCCTACCGATTAGAGAGCAGGGTTCAATAGAGAGCTTGAGACTCCTATATGTGTAGGAGATTGTGAAGCTACATGGAGTACTCTCAACGATTGTCTCAGATCATGATGCACATTTTACTTCCCGGCTATGGAAGGGGTTTCAGGAGGCTTTTGGGACGCAGCTTCGTTTGAGCACTATCTTCCATCCTCAGACGGATGGTCAGACTAAGCGGACCATTCAGACCCTCGAGGATATGCTACGTGCTTGTGTCCTCGATTTCAATCACAGCTAGGAGGATCACTTGTCATTGGTGGAGTTTTCATACAACAAAAATTATCACTCCACCATTGGGATGGAACCTTTCGAGGCCTTGTATGAGCGACCTTGCAGATCACCTTTGTGCTGGACTGACCCAGGGGAGTCAGCACTAGTGGGACCAGAGATGGTACGAGCTACCATAGAGAAGGTATATATCATAAAGGAGCGGATGAAGACTACACAGATCAGTAATAAGACGTATTCCGATAGGAGAAGGAGACCTCTGTAGTTCGAGGATGACAACCATGTCTTTATACGGGTCTCACCTCGACGAGGTTTGTGGAGATTTGGCTGCAGTGTAAAGTTATATCCAAGATTCATTGGACCTTTTCAGGTCCTCAGTAGAGTTGACGAGGTGTAATTCCACTTAGCTCATCCACCTCAGTTGCATTAGGTTCATGATATCTTCTACGTATACCAGTTGAGGAGATATGTGCACGACCCTTCTCACATCATCGACCATGGCGAGCTGGACGTCGATGATGGGGTGACTTTTACAGAGGTTCCAGTTGAGATTGAGGATCAAAAGGAGTGGGTCCTTCATGGGTAGTATATACCTCTGGTGCGTGTTTTTTGGAAACACGGGAACCTCCAGGAGAGCACATGGGAGCAGGAGGCTCAAATACATGCTTAGTACCCCAACTTGTTTTCCTGGTTTTGTGATGTGGCTTACGGGGACGTAAAGCCCTGAGGTGGGGAGAATGTAAAGACCCATAATTTCCATGTAATTTTTTTTATTTAATTGGAATTTTACGAGTCCACAAAAATTGACGGAGCGTGATTCTGAGGCCCAGAGTGCCCGAAATGAATTTCTGAACTTTTGTTTGGGTACGTTCAGTAAATGTGCGAGTAGGTTTTTTCTAACTTTTGAACTGGTGCTTAGAATTGAAATCTGAGGACACCGTTGAACTCACAGTGTCGGTATTCACTTAAGGAGACCTTCACCTCGACTGCAGTGGGTCGAGAGTGAAGGATAGATTTTGGGTTTTTTGCGAAGGAATAAAATAAATTAAAATGGTGTAACATTTTATTTTTATTTTATTTTGAAACCACCCATGTGGATATTTCAAAGGTGGGGACCAACTAAACTAAAACCTCCCATGAGAGGTTATGGAGGTGGGGACCACCGATCCTAACCTCTCATGAGAGGTTATGGTGGTGGGGACTACCCGGGGTTTAAAACCCATTGAACTCCCTTATAAGTGTGGGGGAGCCTCTTAAACTTCCCCACTTAAATGGTTCCACCCCCTTAAAATTTATTTGTGACAACATCATAAATTAATTAAGTGGATACAACTTAAATTATGTCAACAATTAAACTGGGTAAACATATCAAAAGTTGAATACTTTGAAATTTGGTGGAATTGGGAGAGGAGAAATGTTGGGAGAAAATCTCTCCAACGAAGAACGCTTCACCTCCGACGAATTCTTCTCCAAACTCCGTTGAAGGATCTCTAATGAGGAACATATCCACCGACGATCAAGGAGATGACGACGTCACCGACATTCGTATATACCCAATGACTTTGTCTCCTTCCTCGTGACCTTTGTCGACAAATAAAACGAGTTAGGGAGGGTGTTTGAATTTTTTTCCTTTACCCATTATTGGTATTCTTGTTCATGTTGAGCTGCTTGCTACCGCTCTAAACATGGAGGGTGTGGGCCAAAAAAATATGGCCCAACCCCTCTTTCATTCTTCTTAAATGGTGTATTCTGTGAGATGAAAGAATGCAACTTTGGTGATGGTGATTCATGCTCAAATTTACCCAAGAGATGAATGTAGAACGGTCCTTGTAGTTTATCTTGGGTTGTCGAATCATCAGAGACCTAAGAAGTAACCTATGGACACGTACATTATATGGGATGTTTTTGGATATTAATAGGACAACTTTGGGTTTCTTTTCGATGGGTTTAAGTTAACACAAAAAGTCTTAAGTGAATTCAAATTATTAGAAGGGTTGATCCTAGGTTATTACAAGGGGTGGATTGGATGCATTCTTTTTCTTTTAAAAATATTTTAATTTCTTATATTTGAGATGGGTTCATTTAAGGAGATAAAACAAAATCATCACTTACTGGTTTAATGCCTACACAACCTAATACTAATCACCTATAAACTTGAAGGATCAAAGTTTTGAGAACTCAAAGGTAAAGGTTCTTATTAGAACTTGAAATGTGTGACCTTAAATTCAATAAGGATGGAGAAGTTTTAAAGTCGTCAAATAAAAATATCATTTAAAAGAAGTAATTATACATTAATGGAGTGATAAATAACATCCAATACAGACCCTTGCTACTCCCTTGGATCAACCCATAAGTGGGTTATCCCTCCATTGATTCTATGGTTTCAATAGAAGCGGAAAGTAGACTCATGAGGGAGGAATTGGAGAAGCAAAAAAAACAATGAAATAACAATCACTCCACCATTGTGTGATATCTCACAAGGTTTGGTATAAACAAGTTCACACCTTGAGGAAAAGGTATCAAAGTGATAATAATAAGAATAGAAAAATATAATATGAATAACATTTATAAAGAAACTAAGGTAATTCAAGGAACTTACAATTGAAGGAATGCGATTACAACATCAAATTGGCAGCATAACAATAAGATAAAAACAAAGCTCAAATATGATCAAATACTCCACCACCACTGCCTTAAATAGGCATTTTTTAAGCCTTGGTTCAAGCCTTAAATATTCCAAGTATCCTAAGTTAATTTTGGTAGGCCATAGGTGGGTGGAACGTTGAGAGAGATAGTTGTTTTTTCCACCCTTGACCCAAGGTGGCATCCAACTTTCATCCACTGAACAAAATAGCTTGGAATACCTTCTATATGGAAGACTTATAGTGGGACATAGAAGAATAAAATGGATCCCCTGATGTTTCCAAACCTCTTGTAAAATATGGTCCTATTTGGAGTTTTGGATTCCGAGATATGATTATATTAGTGGGATGTTTTTCTAGGATGCAGAATCTGGCCCAGAATTTTATCTCTAAATTGGGCTGCCTAAATAACCACAATGGAGGAAGAATTGTCACTATATCCTAAAGAATTATTTGCTCCTATATATTTCTTCTATCATCCAATGAAATTTGGGCTTCATTGGGTTTGTAATGTGGGTCCCAAATTCTTATCAGTGGGCTGGTGTCCAATCTGCCTTCTCTAGAATTGCTTCCATTCATATCCAAATATCTCCATCATCCTTTATAAATAATCCATTGATCCCTGAATAAAAAATGTTCATATTTAAGTTTAGATACATTTCCCAAAATATAAAATTAAAATATGGATAATTACAATCCTTAAAATTAGATGAATCATTGGGCCTAAATTGGTGTGCATTAGGCATGAAGTGCACAACTGATAATAATGGATGTTCAAAATTAAAATCCACTAACTCGGGCCCATAAGATCAAAATTGAACATTTAATACCATTAAAATGTAATTAAAATACATATTTTTATTGGATAATCAGACGGAGACTGGTGCCGATGATTGGAATTGGTGGAAGTCGAGAACCACCGACGAAGGCACGACACCCAGTCGCACCACGACCTCCGCACCCCGCGGCGCTTCACCGCCCGCGACCATCGTCGCCCCGCAGCCTCACCGCGCCGCCCTGGGCGAGCCATCCTGCATCACCTGTGGCCTTGACGCACCTCCCTATGGCCTCTCCAAGCTACCCCAAGCCGGGCCGAGCTGCCCCACGCCCTCACGACACCCCAGCAGTCGAGCTGTCGTCCGCGGCCGAGCCGACCCGCGACCTCTGCCGCCCCACAGAACCCACGGCCTCCATGGTCCCTCGCGGCCCCCATGGCCTATCAAACTACCCAGCGTTCTGGGCCGTACCATGGGCCAGGCTTGACCCAACGGATCAGGCCGGATCGACCCAAACCGGACCCGGACCAAGTACGACCCTATACTTTACTTGGGCCATAACTTTGGCACCGGACGTCTGTTTGATGAACCATCAATGGCACAGGGAACCTTGGAGCTAGAAGGTCCCTTTGAGTATACCCCACTAGAAATTTGGATAAGTATGGGGTATGGTTGGTTTGGATCGAGCACGAATCCAATCGGTCCCTCGGGACTAAAAGACTAATAACTCACAAACCGGGCGTCCGATTGACGCATCGTCTGTTGCGTTGACACCCCTATGACATGGCAGTCCTTTGAAATAATTCTTCGTGGGACTTTGTGGAAATTGGATTATTGACCAGTGGCTTGGGGAGCAGACCCTCCCAGTGACGATCAAGCCTAGTACATGAACCCAGTAGCTGGCTGTGACGAGAAGACTGACTAGTGAACCTATGTGGGTCAGCTCCTAGCGATCATGTGTGGGTCAAATCCTAGTGATCTTGTGTGGGTAAGCTCCTAGAGATCATGTGTGGGTCAGTTCCTAGAAATCCTGTTTGGTTCATCTCCTAATGATCCTGTGGGGTTCAGCTCCTAGCGATGTTGTGTGGGTTAGCTCCTAGTGATCCTGTGTGGGTCAGATCCTAGCGATCCTCTATGGGTCAGCACCTAGTGATCCTGTGTGGGTCATCTCCTAGAAATCATGTGTGGGTCAGCTCTTAGCGATCCTTTGTAGGTCAGCTCCTAGAGATTCTGGGTGGTTCAGTAGTAGAGCCTCTTAACGAAGTAATATGATTTAGTAGCTATAACTAATTATCTTTACTACCGTACCTAAGTTATACCTGGAGTGAGCTGAGTTTGTACCTGTGTGGTAATTTATGTCATGGTAATACCTTGGTGGTATTCTTCTGTATGGTGTACCTATGTGGTACTTACCTTGGTGGTTTTCCTTCCTTTGTGGAACAGTTGATCTTTGGGATTTTAGGTTTGACCCTGTGTTTTTTCATGATTGAGATGGGTATACTTGATAACTTAGGTATATGTATGGTTATATACCTGTATAGGGTTGACAGTTGACTTCATGTTTTGAGATTTATCCTTTGTAGATTTTTTGAGACCTTGAGGGTCTCGGGGTCCCTACTGAGTATCGTTATACTCACACCTGCATGGGTTATGCCCGCACCTTGTTGTTTTTGGTGCATACGACGGACAACGTTGATCAAGACTGGGGGTACCAGGACTGGACGGTTCCTAGAGGAGGACCTTACGATGAGTTGGTACATGGAGAAGATGGATGGATGTTGAGTGTTGAGGAGGCGATCTGTACCTACCCTTCAGGTAGGAACCTCGGAGGATGACCCAACAGCTGTATTTCTTTTTACTCCAGTTTACTTGTACTTTTAGTTTCTTGTACTCTCCAGTTGGGCTTGTATTTTTGGCCCCTTTTACTTTCAGAACTCTTTTTGTTATATAGTTTACTTGTGTTCGTATCTTGTTGTGTTCTTGGTTGAGTGTGTTTATAGGATATAAAGACAATCCCTTCCCAGTTATAGGGAATATGCCTTTCGGTGCTAGTCATCATCCCCTGACCTATGGAAGACAGACTTGGGGTAGTCACAGCACGGGCCCTGGGGGACGGATCATGACAATATTCCTAAGGAAAATAGAATACTATGGGATTTCATTTGAGGAGTAATGGTTGAATTTTATTTTGTAATAATCTATGTTTGTATTTTGGACATATAGATATTTGGGTTATTTATGTAAATGGTTAACTTATCATGGAGAATATATGATTACGTTAATTACTTTTAGGTGTGGGACTTTAAGATTTATCGATGTTATTTGGAGATAAATGTTAATATTTATCATGGAAGACTATGTGATCAACTCCTTTTGAATTTTGGGTTTCAATCATAGTTTGAATTATTTTGAAGAGTTTTAAGGATAGTTGTTTATTGAATGGTATTTGTTGAACTTTGGGTATTTTTTGTTGAATTTTAGAGATTAAGAGTATTATTTATTTTTATAATGGATTTTTCTTTTATAGGATTATCTAATCTTGTACTAAACATTTTGGTTTTGGTTAATGTTTAATGATAGGAGAAATATATAGTTCATCTTTCTTAAATTATGTGATTCTCTAGAATTTGATTCTAGTGCTTCAAGTGTGACCAAGTCATCTTTAATACTCATCGTTTAGAGAAAATATGAGTTTTTGGTAAATATTTATTAAATGATGAAACTCTAATTGACAAGTATGTATGTTTCCTTATGTTCTTAGTCAAGCTCATAAATAAATTCCTCAAATTTATGAAAATTATATTAAAAAAACATTTTCCGTTTACTTTTCCTACTGTGAAATTAAAGATTGTTTAACCCATCACAATTTTATGGTTTAACTGGTTGTTAACATTATCCTGATCATGTTTTCTATCATTCTCCATCAAAACAAGATGGTTAGTTTTTCTTCCATATCCATGTTTTCCTACATAGAATACTAGTATGTTTTATCTCAGGTGAGATTTTTAATTCTATTTATTTCTTTTAAAGTGATAGTTTTATTGACTCTTTTTATGATGTGGGATTTTCAATGAATTTTCTGAGCATAATTTTAAAATTGCGAGGATGCAATTTCCAAAATGGGGAATGATGTAACGACCCAGGTATTTATAGAATAATAAATTTTCATATATATTAATATTTATGAATAAGATATTAATTTTATATTAAAGATGACACTTTTTTTGATAGTATACCCTACACACAACAACAGGTTTCTCCGAAATCTTACATTGCATACAACATTGAGTTATATCAAAAAATAATATAATGTTATTATTATTTTAAATGGGAGTTAATTAATTGTAATTGTATTTGTGGGAATGAATAAAACTAACTAAAATATGTTTATACATGTTTTTTAATTGTTTTTACATTTATCCAATAAATTTTAGAGGCTTAAAATGAGAATGAATCCAATTTTAAGCATAAAATACTCTAATATTTTTAAAAGGTTGTTTTACTACCTTTTGAAGGAGAACCCTTTTTAAATATAGTTTTTGTAACTTTTATATATTATATTTAAAAAAACTTCTTCTATAGAATCAGGACATCAAAATTTTCTTTGGTTAAATTTTTGGAAATTTTTTGATAAAGTTCATTTTTTAATGAATAGTGAAAAATATTGAATTTTAATTCAAAACTACCTTTTCATATAATTTATTTATATAGTTAGATTCTCATTTTAATTGGTTTTAAACTATAATTGGATTAATTTTTTATCATTTAATCTAATTTTGGTCATTGGAAGTAATTTCACTTTTAAATTGGATATAAACACACGTCAATCTTTTAATAGTTTTTACTTCTTAAAAACTCGCTTTTTAGTTTTGACAACAGGAATTAATTTTAAATTAATTTCTGCAAATTCTGTGTTTTGAATTTTGAAAAACGGATTCCTTATTTAAAATCAGAAGGTCTAAATTTTTTAAATATGTACCTTTTATTTTTTGACATTATGAATAGTAACTTCATTAGTATTTATTTACCATGGTTAAAAGGTAAATCTGATAAATAAGGGTAAAAAATAATATAATAATAATATTAAATTACCCTAACATATGTAATGATCCTATTTTATGATATATTTCTGACCATTGGCATCCTTGGGTCGATTTTGGGACCCTATAGAGCCACTTGGGTGTGATAATGACATGTTATAAGAATTAATTTAAAGTAAAGAGAAATATAACATAAACTTGTATCTTTTACTAAAACAATTTTAATATAGTGTTATATAACTGATATCTTTGACTATAAATAATAATTATAAAGCTAAAAATATTTCCTACTTCATGGTATTTTATATATAGTTTTTAGACATTAAATAAATAAATTTATTTATGACACAATGATGATGTAGTTATTACCTTATTAATGAAAGATTTAAATAAATGATATTATAAATATTAAAAATAAATGTAATTTTTACATTTTAATTCCATGAAAAAATTTTATGTGTCATTATGACATATTATATTTGATTTAATTCCTTTGTTTATAAGGAATCAGTTTTTTATTAATTTAACAAAAATCAATTAATAAATAGTGTCATAATTGAAATAAATGAGTTTTTAAAAAAATACTATTTTATTAAATGATATAATAATCCTAAAAATATAAGATTCATCCAACTGAATTATATAATATTAAAAATTCCATTAATGATCCACTTTTTGGTTCTCTTGGCATTTTATGGTAACTATAGTAACCATATATTATGAAAATACAAGAAGACATTGTAAGAGTTAATGTTTTTAACTAAGGGTTAATGCTAACAGATATGGTTAATTTTGTGACCTAAACTTGTATAAAACCTCTTGTTTGATAGGATTTATACCCATTATCATCTTATCCTCTAAATATATCACTTTGGAACTATTATAATGCGAAAATAATTTTTATAATAAAATAATATTTCAATACTTTCCTAAAGTGCCCCTCCTCCCTCTTATAAAAGGCCACCACCTCTACCAAATTACTCACACCTCTCAAGCCCATTGTCTCATTAAAATTATACTCTAATAATCTCTCAATATCCATCCTTTCCTCCTATAATCCTTACCTTGGGAAAAAGGAAATTCAATATAGATTTTTGTCTCAAATCAAAAGAAGTTACCCGATTTAGAGGTAATGTCTTCTCTCAAGTTCCTTTCTTTTATTTTATTTTTGTGCTGCCTATGATCTTCTTATTATATTATTAAATAAAAACACCAGTATCATAAATATACTATGATGTTTTTATGAGAATTATTCGAACTACACTTACACACACCTCTATTTAATGGATATGAATATATTGTTTCTATGTACGGCAAACTACTACCTCACGAAATGATAATTGTTCAATTTTATACTAACACATATCATGGTGTACATTATTATGGAACTGTATTTATATATGATATATATTATATTTATAATTTTTCTATTATTCTTTAATTTTTATTTACAACATTCCTTTATTCTTTCCATAATGTGTAAATACGATAATTTCATTTGAGGAAGTGTGGACTACCGCCCCCTCAAAGTGATATGACTAATTCATGCCATACATGGAACGTATAAATGATGTAGTTAATGAAATTATGTAACATATATAACATATATATTATAATGGAATTATAATATACCTATTTATCATTTAGTTTCCATTTATTTAATATGACAAATAAATGAAAGTAGCGTTCATGCGTACGTACGGCCTACCATCTCCATGAACGGTGCATTTCATTTCTTATATCCAAATGTTATGGACTATTATAAATATATATATACTAGATATATATGATATTTAAATCATGAATACTATTTTTTAGATAATGTATAATTTGTAATTATAACAAGTTCATTTTTGACTCATGTACTGAACATCGACAAAACAACCGATATGAACTTAAATAATTATATATTTTTTATAACATTGTATTAAGTGATATAAAAGTAATAATAAAATTTAAAAATGTTTTAAAGAAATTATAAATTAACCTAATTTTATTATTCATAAACCTAATGATTGTACGTGACGATTCAGACTCAAGGTGAAGGAATTTCTAAACTCAATTTCCACTCTTTGGTTTTTATGCTTACTTCGTTGATTATATTATGCAAATATTATGTGTTGAATCACTATTTATTTATTTATTTATGTTGAAATTTAAACTTCCCCATTTTTGGATATACTTTTTTTACACATAATTACCCCATTGATAAATTATTACATCATTTATACGATCATTTTAAGGGAAATCTTAACTCAATCTCCATTCATTGAGTTAAATATCCTTGTCATTGGTTTTGTATTTCCAAGAATATGTGTGAATGACCTTTGATTTTTTTACACTTAATATACACTTATATTGGGTGTATTTATATTTTTCACACATAATTATGTCATTTTTTATCATTAATCTAATGATACGATCTTTGTAAGGTACTACGCCTCAATCTCCTTTCATTGAGGCATATCTTGATATTGTGCACCTTTAATATCATATAAGGTTTATATACAACCCTTTTTACATTTTATATCATTAATTTATATATTATCATGATATTTAAAGTTTCATTTTATTTTTTTCTATAATTATTTTTGTTCAAATGTTTCTCAAGTGTTGCGAGACTCTTTAACTAAAACATCATTTTAAAAGTTTTAAAGATTTATTCTTCTAAATATTTATCATTAATTTCCATGTTTTCAAAATGGATTTAAGGATTTATTTATAAGGACATATATGTTTTAAATTTTTAATTCTCGAATTTATTTTAAAAGTTTCAAAGTGGTATGGGACACTTTGATTCAAAAATCACTTTATTAAATTTTTTAAATGGTTTTGGAAATGGATTGAATATTTAAATATCTTGAATTGATTTCTTGTGATTTAGGAGTGAAATGTTAATAATTTCAATATTTTATGTGTTATGATTATGTAATGGTACTTGGAAATTTGATGGGTGGTTACGTGATAAACCAAATACAGATGGTTCCATGATAAACCTAGGGCGGGTGAGCCTGTGATAGCTCTCCAATTCATTAGGTAACATGACAGAGGTAAACGATAAAGTTTTCCCTAAGAGATTTAGGGAATATACTGTGATGGGTATTCCAAATGTAACCATGAAGGTTACTCCCTATATGTAGCTGTGAAATCTACAACATAAGTATGATATGGATTCCAAAAGTTACCCTTATGTTTTATGATTTCTGTGATTTTTTGTAGTAATCTTAAGATTACATGATGTAAGCTAAGTAGTTTATGTTTTATGGGTGAAAATTATGATATTGTGAAAATGCTTTCATGGGTTTTAAATATTCATAGACTAACGATTTTATTCCTTATTTTATGTTCCTTACTAAGATTTTTATGCTCATCCCAAGTTTTATAAATGTTTTTCATAGGGTATAAGGAAGGATAAGATAAAGGAATAATTCAAGAATATTTTTATCAAGAAAATAATTCTGTTTTTATTTAAGGAGTTTTATTATTGTGAAAAAAATTGGATAGAGTATAAGTGTCTACTTTGTAATTTTTGAGATGTAATGTAATAGTTATGACCTAATTATCAAAAACTCTAAACCTGAAAAGATCCTTAATATGAATTAAAGTAAAATTATTGACTGATCTCAAGATTAAGTAATGTTTTAAGGCTGGGGCCTTATAGTTATGTAATATTTGAGTAAATCCCTTCGATTAGTAACATTTCATAACCTATATCCAAACCAATTCCCACTTGTTTCATAATATTAAACACTTAACATAATTATATATCACATAAAATATTTATCTAACTTTAAAATTTAATGTTCTACTTCCCATGTTATAAGCCCATATCATACAATACGATAGGCTCACGACATTAGAATGAAATATTTATTTCATGTCTTGCGATATCCCTAATACAAGGCATGTGATATGAAATATAATCATACATGTTTTATTATATGATATGCACATATCGTACTATATAGAATGAACATATCATAAACTATGATGTGAGGCATTAAAGGAATATATTATTTAGTATAATTATATAAGTGTATTCCAGGTACTCTTTGACACAACATGTGGTTATATATTTATATACTTATTCCTAAGTGATTTTAATTATATTATATATATGTGTGTGTTATGTGTGTGAAATATATATATATATATGATATATATTATATATTATATACTATATTTATAATATAACTTATAATATAAATTAACATAAACTACGTAAATAATCGGGAATGGAGCTTGTGTTGATGGTATTACTACTACAAAACACGATTTTTATTGTGTTTGGCTTTTTCAGTACCAGCTAAAAGCAGTAATAAAGTCCTTCTTTATCAGTGCTAAAAAAATTACTAATAAAAGGGGACTTTATTGGTGATAAAAAACACTAATAAAGATCTTTCTTTATCAGTACTAGCAAAAAAGCGCTGATAAATGGGGGGCATTTATCAGTGCTGGTAAAAAAGTGCTGATAAAGGGGGGACTTTATTGGTGATTTTTTATGAGTGTTGATAATGGGTAAATTTTATAAAAAATTTAATTCATTAAAAATAATATATTAACATAAAAATATATTCTTATTGATATATATATAATATATTTTATTAAATATGATTTATATAAGGCTAAATACGCATTTACACTTAATATATAAGATATTTAGTGAAAATTAATTATAAAATAATTTAAAAATATATATTAATTAATAATTTTATAATTAGTATAGATTAATAGTTATTTAATAACAATTTGAAGATAGAAAAAAAATAAATGATCTAAAATAAGTTGAAAATGTGACTCGAACTTTAAACAAACATAACTTCTCACTCGGGTGTCCATTTGAGCTCTACCATATGTCAAATTGAATCTTTTGATGATATATATGCAGTAATAACCAATAAAACCCGTATTCACTTTTTTTTAGGCTAAAAAGGGCCCATGAGGCCTTGAAAACTGAGTTTTTAGTCGAGTATCTCAATTTTTTAACATTCGATAGACTTTCAGCCAATTTTAAGAGGGTATTATTGTCTTTTTTTGTGAAAAATTAATTTATTACCAGGTATTAAATTTATATTAATATTATGGTTTTTAGGTTTTATCATTTTTCACATTGTACTATTATTTAAAATCAAATATATAAAAATATATACATATTTTGTATATATTCACACATAAAATTTTAATTTTATAAATAAATATGTAAAAATATTTACATATAAAATATATTTTTCAATATATAAACCTTATATAAATAAAAATAATATCCATTTTATTTAAAATAAAAATGTATGAATATTTATATACCTATACAATTAATGTATATATAATATTTATATAATGTTTATATATGTGTGTGTGTGAGTGTGTGTGTTTATTGAAAAACATATATGTATATTTATCTATATACTATAATATATGTATATTAATATTAATAGATAATATATGTAAATAAATATAAATATGTATAATTATATTTATAGATGCACACATATATGTGAATATATATACGTATGGATTAATGTATTTATAAACACACACATACACACGCAAAAAAACATATTTTATAAATGTATTTAATATATATATATATGGATAAAAATGTAAATAAATATATATAGATATATAGATATATCATAAAATGTAAAACAAAACAATAAAGGGGAGTAGAAAAGGCGCATGTGTATGAGCTGGAGGTCTCAGGTTTGAAACTCGCTAGAGGTTGGGGAACGTATTGGAGGATGGAATTATGTAAAGCATTGATAAAGGGGGGGAATAGGGTGAGTTGAAAACAAGCACTGATAAATGGTGGGAGGTGTGAGTTGGTAACAAGCGCTAATAAAGTGGGGTGGGAAGTAGTGATAAGAGGTGGGGTGGGAAGTGATCCGAACAAAAATAATTTTATCCCCCCTTTATCAGTTATCTTTTAACACTAATTAAGGGTACTTTAACAATGCTAAAAAATCATTGATAATGTCCCCCTTTACCAGTGCTATTTTTTATAGTTGTTAAAGGGGGAATTTATCAGCACTTTTTGCGAGCGTTGTTAAAGCCAACCCTTTAACATCGCTCACATTATTAGTTCTTTTATAGTGCTGATAAAACACTTTTATTAGTGTTGTTAAATGCCATATTTTTATTATTGTATGGTCATTCAAAGGTATTTAGGTTATCTTCGGCTCGAATCCCTCCATGGTGACCATTGGTATAGTGTTCATTATTTTTTCCTTCTTATTTTTAAAACACAGTGAGTGAAATTTTCAATAAAAATAAATATTATAAACTATAAATATAAAATTGATGATGGAGTTGGATTGACTGGTGGGGTCTTTACTAGAGTTTGAAGACTCAGGTTTGATTCCTCCTAGTCAGGCCAATTCTATCCCTTTTCTCTAAAAAACACACATATGTGTAATATATTACACCATTTTTATATTCATATAAATAATAATAATTAATAATTAATAATTAATAAACTAAATATATAAATATTATGATAATTTTATTTAAAAAATAGAAATAAAATAGTACCCAATGTGTTCCTATGACCATACACATCTTACAGTTTCCCTTTAACATGTGCACCCCATTCATTTGATCAAACACCATGCTTTCCTCTATCCCTAACCTCTCATGTTATCTTGAGCACACTATGGATAATAATCTCCAATCTAGGCCTCTAAAGAGTTCTCATGCTTCAAATCTATTTCATTTTGATCTATGGCCCAAGTAAGTATCCCCAACACCCTCATTTCATTGATTTCATCATTTTATAGCTATTTTAGCGGTGGATTAAATTTTTAGGATGTAAATAACCAATACATAGGCACACACAGCATATAATTCAGGTACACCAGCAAAAAAACATGTCATGAATCAAGGTGAGTATTTCATAACACATGGTTTGTGCATTTGGTATACACTATGTACTCTATATGTATTCATGGATAGCCATATTTTTTGTATACCAAGAACATGACTCTGGTTCATTATTACTATTACATGGCATGTCCCTTCGGTATACATTGTGTATTACCACTACCTACTGAGTACCCCAATTAGCATATACCTTCAGTACAAGACACAAGACTCCAATGCTCAATTACACTACATGTGTATATTTACACACGTCATATAATTTTTCACTACACTTACACAATAGGCCTATGCATTTATTTAGAGTAAACAAGTTGATTTCATGTTTACCTTACACACCATGTACTCTCGGACTACATGTTGTGTATTTTGTAAATTGTTATTTTTCCCTATTTTATATTTCTTTCCTTTTCCTTTCCCATTTTATTTTAATATTTATTTAATTCATTTATTAAAGATTTTTATCTAATTCCTATAATTATTTTCAAGGAAAAGTTCATAATTGGTGTGAAATTCCCATGTTTTGATATTAAACATAATTTTTTATCATTGTATGAATGAATTAGATTCAATGTAGTTTGTTATTTTAATCATAACTCTTACACTAATTATCCAAAAAAATTATTCTTGTTTTTTTTTTGGATCCTTATTTTTATTACTACAATTCATTCAAATGGATATTTGGATTATTCATCCATTTGAAGGGCTATACAGACTACACAACAAGGCCCATTGAATCTGTTAATGAAATTAGATGGGGGTGATGTTCTATTTTCTAAACTCAGTATAGAAGAAATTTTTTGATAAAACTTCATAATATGTTTTAAAATATCCAAATACAAATTTGATAAAAAAAAATTAAGGGCCAATTCAACATTTTTAGGTCCCAATACAAGCGTGAAATGAAGACCCACACTACTGATCAGGATTGAATAATATCCCATAGTTTTTTACTTTTCTCAAAATAAATCCTTTAGATTGAGATTTAATTTTGTGATAATAAATTAGAGAGTTAGGAACACAACTTTATAGAAGAATTGGTTCTGATATATTGGCATCTTATTTTCCTAAAATTAATTCACATTTTAGACTTTTAAAAATTTAAATGAATCTAGGAAAAAAACACATGGTATATGAAAACAGCTATATCTTTGTCTAGAAAAGTCAAATGGTCATGGGATTTGGAGGGTGTATATTCAACATAGAGATCAAAAACTTTTTACAATATCATAACTCTATATAAGGTTTTATAATGGTTCAAATTGGGTGTTCATCATTTCAGAAAAATTTAGAGGGAAACCAGTCCTCCACCTTAGGATATAAATAAATACCTCACTTCTCCTTACAAGGGGTTTATAACGGACCTAAACCTACATTCCTGTATCTAGTGATGAAATTATAAACTTTACATTTCTGAATTTAATTTTGATAATTGTGACCCAATTTTGTTTTCCATTCAAACCTTACAATATCAAAAGGAAAAATTAAATCACTTATATTATTGAGTACCTTTTAGTCTTAGAGTTTTAAAGAATTAGTACAAACTCCTACATAAACAATTCCCATGAATTTAAATGATAATTTATCACATTTAACCTAGATTTTCTTATTTCATGTTAATTCATCATCATCATTCATATTAAATCCCTTCTAGAAGTAATTATTTCAACCTCATTCTTTATAGCATGTGGAAATGGAAACATAATAAGGGTGATATCAAATGCTTAGTAAGGGGAAATTTAATCATTAATAAATGAATTTCATCAGTAAGGATAGGAAGAGCATAAGGGTATGATGAAATAATCAAAGTGCATGAGTATAACATAAAAATATTCATACCCATAAATACTTGGATCATAAAACATAAAAACATGGCATAAATCTTTAAAAAAGCGAATAGTTATAAGAATTAATAATCATGAGCTATGTGATATCACTCTTGATCAAATGAAACATCATAAACTCATATCAATCATAGATAAAACATATTGGTATCTTGGAACATCATCTCATTGAAGTCTTACATAACCCTTACAATTATAAAAACTATACTACTGACTTCCTATATAATTATATGGAGAACATAATCATTACCCAATGTATTGGAGTGCTATTTAGGCCTACCAATAATATAATCCATAACAGGCTCACCCAATGTTATATAGGTGCAACCATCATTTATAATGTCCAATAACCAAATAATGAATAAAGAATATACAGAATTAATTTTATCATAAATCATTTTAAAAACCTTTATTATTTTCAGAACATAATTAACTTGTGGAAAAGAAACAGGTTCCATAAAAATATCATTGAAACATGATTAACCCATGGAAAAGAAATAGTTTCTATGAAAATCTCTTTGAGACATGATTAACCTGTAGAAAAGATGGATTCTATAAAAATATCTTTGAAACATTATCAATCCATGTAAAATAAATGTGTTCCATGAAAATATCTTTGATACATGATTAACCTGTGGAAAAGAAATGGGTTCCATAAATATTTTTTGAAATAATCATAATCCATCTAGAGAAATAACGAGGTTAGTATCAATAAAAAATATCCCCATTGGAGGATAAGAAATAAAATGATTTTTTTATGTTTAATAATATTAAAATATTATTAAAAACATTCTTGAAGAAAATATCCTTTTAATTTTGAGAATCACTTTTTAAAACATAAAACATTTTTAAAAACATTTTCTTTGAAAACCAATTTTAAAAACAAATAATTTTCAGAATATTAAGAAAAAAATTCTTTAAAAATAACCTTATAAACTTTTAAAGTAATCTTCAAAGAAATTAAAGTCATGATAGCGGGTAAATCTATATATGCCATACATGTTAAAAGAATATTATTTTTTCACTGTAAAATGGTTGGAAAAGTGACATGAATAGAATGAGAAAAGAATATTCCTTTGAAAAAAAAATTAAAGGAAAAAATGGGTAAAATTTTATTAAATAAATCATTTTTAAAATGTTAAAAACATTTTTATAAAACATGGTTTTGTAAGAAAACAAATTTCCGACCAAAGAGAGAAAAAAGGTCAGATTGTTTTAAAAAAAATCAATTGTTCTAAGTATAAAAGAGTGGAAATGGTACTATTACATGAAAATATCATTAATAACCATAGTATAAGATAATTCATTATAATTATAATATTTAAACATCATATACTTAATCATATACAGTCCTGATAAACAATGAGATTATAACAAAATATTCTTACCACTTTGGTAACTTTGAATCGTAATACCCATGAAGGAATAACATTAAATGAAACATATATTATCATGAAAATAAGGATATTAATTATATAACATTTCAAATTATCATTATATACAACTCATAAAATAATATATGTGTATAACATAACATACGTCTCAAAGAAGGAAAATTGAGACAAAAATAACTTACCACTTTTGTAACTTTGAAACCATAAACCCCATGAAAGAGAGATCCTAAAATAGATATTAAAATCCCCATAAAATTAGGTATAATAATAATAAAATATATTCATAGGTATTATATACACCACAAAACAAAAATAAGTGGTGAATATAGCGTATATCTCATAGAAATAAAAGTGAGATGAGAAAACTCTTACCTCGAGTACGATTTATCACGCTTATTCTTTATCTTCCTAAATAATAAACATATGTTAATTATTTAATTACTTTATAACCTTTTTCAAGTTTATTATTACTTTTATTTTACTTATTACAATTTTATATATAATTACTAAATTAATTAAGTTTGCGTCGAATGTTTTGACCATATTTGGATTATGCTTCAAAATTGATTTTGGTAGGTTAAATATGGTCAAAGAGGTCATTATTTAAAAATATATAGAAATAATAATAATGAAATCATTATTATATTTATACATAAATTAAAATTTTAAAATAAATCATGAAATATGGTTATGAAAAATGAACTAATGCTATGATCATGCAGACGGCATATCATACATATGCAAGAGTAACGTTTCTATTTTTTTAGTGATCATTGTGGAAATAAGGTAAGTAATATTTAACTTCAATAATTATAATAATATAATAAATATTGTATTGTTTAATTATATTTACTTATATATATCATTATTGTGATTGGTGATGAAAAAAATAATCACATCTCTTCGAGGAGGCGGTAATCCACACGTCCATGAATGACGTTATCATTTTTTTCAGTGAGTGAAAGGGTACAAATAAAATGATATATTATATTTATAGAATGATAAATATTTCATTAATATCAAATATATTTATTATATTTACCCTTATTACCTTCCATGTAACAATTTAGTGAAAAACGAATCACATCACTTTGCGAGGTGGTAGTTCGTAGTACACACGTGCGACGTTATCGTATCCCTTACAAAATATAATATAAAATGGTTATATATGATATGATAACTCCATAGGTATAATTATTTTTAAATATAATATATAAAATTTATATCCATCATCATACCCAATTGTGAGAGTTGGTAATGTAAAAATTAATGACATCGTTTCGCGAGGTGGTAGTCCGCAGTACACACGAATGATGATTTCATACGCCATTTTATTGAAGTGTGTGTGGTTGTAGTTCACACCCTTAAAATAAAAACATATCAGTATAGAGAATATAATTAGGTTATTATATCATCATATTACAATAATAATTTAAGGAGGTTGAGAAATAAGTAAAATAAAGATGCTTATTGAAGAATATTAACTCTTCTTCGGGTATCCTCCTTAGGTTTTCACTAAAGCCTTGAAATATTGTATTTATGCCAAAAATAAGGATTATAGTATTACGTCAGGGAATTTTGGAAGTTTTTTTGGTAGTTTTTTTATGATCCAAATGGATTTATAAGTGTGAAGAAGTTAGGGGAGTGAGTTCCCTTTTATAGTTGAGAAGGAGTGGCATTCTTGTAAATACTCAAAAGTATTCACTATTGGGAGGTGAATATTAACTAAAGTGGATCAAAAATTTATAATTAAAGGTTTTATGGATGATATGGTAAATATAAACCACCACCACACAATAAAACATATTTTTTAAACATTTTATTCCTTAACTCCTAAGTTCTTTATTTTTTTTTATTTTGGTTTTTCATTATGGTAACTAGTTTTTCAACCTAAGTAATTTATCCATTAAGAATAAATTAAAGTGAGCCTTATTAGATAATTTTTTATCAATAATTATAACTATTAAATCCAATTCATCAAAAAATCCTATGTGTGTTGAAAATTAATTTTAACACAAGCGCGTTTAACGTGCAAAAAACTGCTTTAACCTTAACTTCACTAACAGATTTTTTACTAATTAGGGGTCAATATAATCATTATAAAAGAAAAATTGGTAAATTAATGGGACATAGTTGATATTTATTAAAATTTATAAATAAATTTAAATAATATTATATTTATAATAATTTTAAATCATTTAATAAAATATAATTTATTATAAAATAACATTAGTGTTAATTTTTTCATTATTCATTTAATTTGAATTTTAAAAAAATCAAGAAAAATATAGAATTCTGATTTATTATGATCACAACAGTGTATAATGATATATCCATCTAAAAAATTAATTTAACAAAATAATTCACTTTATTTACTTCACTTTTAATATTTTTAGTATCATTTATTTCATTTAATTGCTAACTAAATAATTATCGCATTGGCATTTCTTAAGCATTCTAAGTAATTATTACACCTCTAAAAATTAAAGATAAATTATTATGATAAAAAATCATTTATATTTAAAAATAATATGTATAACCAAACCAATTTTTTTGTCTCTATCCCAAATAATTATAGACATTAAAAGGAAGAAAAGTTTATTTTTTTTCCTGTTTTTTACTTAACTTATTATATGGGTCATATTCAAAGGAAAGTAGTAAACAATTTCTATATTTCATCGAATTTTGTGGAAAAGGTAGAAATAAATTCATTAATTATAATTAATATAATATTTTAGGTCATTTTCACTCTTATTATTCTATTTTAACCTCTCGGTAAATCAATTTTTACTTTAACTGTGGTAATTAATTTTTACTATATGCACGATTTATTTTGGTCAAAAATTAAGTTAAACTTATTAGAAATTATAAATTATTATGATTAAAAATAAGGAATCCATTTTTTAAAATTCAATTCATAGAAGTGGAAAATTTTAATTTAACATTAATCTCATAGACATGGTGAGATAACAGGTTTTTAAGAAGAGAATTTTTTAGAAAAATATCATTTTATATTAACTCTATGACTAATAATAATAATAATTGTATGAAAATAAATTAATATTTAATTATATATGATCTATAAATTTAATTTAAATCCTTCCTAATTAGTTATTATTTTAATTAATTAAAATTGGTAAATATTATGCATTTTAAAACAGTTTTTAGAAAAACTCGTTTTTAAACCCAAAACAAACTTATACTAAAAAACAATATAAGGTTGATTAAAAGTAAATAAGTGGATTAAATATAACTTTGGTTACCTGAAAACAAATTCAAAACATATTGTGACTTTTAAATTACTTAACTTATTGAAAATAAAATACTTTTTACAAAAATCGGTATTTTTCACTATTCACCGAAAAATCAATATTTTTTGAAAAATACAAAAATTTATCCCAAAGTAAATTTTTATATTATGATTCCAAAAATGAAGTTAATTTTATCAAATAAGTTTTATAAATGTTCTAAAAATTTATTATAATATTTTTTCATGAAAGTAAATAAAAATCATTTTTGAAGAAAACATATTTTTAAAAAATAAAACCACTTTACTAAATATTGAATGATTATTTACTAAATATTTATCAATAATTTATATTGAGTAAGAAATATATATATATATATATATATATATATATATATTTCATAAATTATTTAATACAATACATACCCATCAATTTAACAACAATGTTATAATGGTAAAATATATCATAGGTCGTTTAAGTTTGGTAAAAATTGGTCTTGTGTCTAATAAAATATATTGAATAAACTCATTATTGTGTATAAAACAAGATAATTAAGTGTTTAATGTCCTTTACCCTATGAAATATAATTTTCTTCTTTTTGAAAATCTCAGGTTTTTATATCCTCCCACCTTTAATAAATTGTGTCCTTGCAATTTGAACTTTATCTTGGGAATCAAAGGATAGAAATTTTAAAATACTTTTGTTGTAAAATCACATAATAAAAAGGGTTAATAAATAATCCTCTTAATACTACATAAATGGAAGTATAAAGTTCATATGTATTAACACATAACTATATTTCCAAATAGGAGAAAATATTTGGGAATGGATGAAAAGTGTAGATGAAAAGCGGTAAGGGCTCCTGCTTGGCATCCAAGAGACCCAGGTTCAAAACTAGGTGGAGGTGAATTTCCAGGTACTTTAGCAGCACTGTAGTAGTATTTTAGCATGTATTTTTTAGTACTATAGCAACTGGAACTATTCACCCGATTTGGGATTTCGGGCCACTAGTTTGGGATTACGGGTCTCCAGAGCCTTCGGGTTATCAAAGGTCTTCAGGACTCAGGGCCTTCAGGCCACAAAGATCATGAAGTATCCCAGTTCACACAGAGAAAGTCCCAGAAGATGATCAAAGCAACAAAGACTAGCAGTCACCAAATGCATAGCTACCGTATTGTAATAATGAGAGGGTATGGAAACCGCCATCAGGACCAAACACCGTGCAGCTTTGTACGGGGCAATGCTAGCCGATCAACAATGCAAGGTGGGGAGCTAGGTGATCAATGATGCAGAATCTAGGGGAGGGGAAGTTCCTGTGGGTTGGGCCTATGGGTCATGTATTGGGCATAGTATGCCTTTGGGCCTTCGGGTCATGTATTGCGAGTCATTTCGGGCCTTGTGCCTTGGGCCTATGGGTCATGTACGGGTTCCCCTTCATCCCTTAAAAGGGGGATTATCTATAATAAAATAAAAAATAAGGCCTTCAGGCCATTTAGGTAGGATTAAAAGTGTAAATAATTATAAAGAGTGATTGAGATCATTGATCAAAAGAAAGTGAATGATCAATGAATAGTTAAGGAACTCAAAACCATAAATTTGTGATGATCAAAAAGACCATCAGTTCATCGTAATTGAATTTACTAAGATAATAATTTTGTTTCAAGATACTTTTACTAGATTTGAGAGATTATCTTACTATCTAAACTAAGAGAATATGGAAATATACTTACCTAATGAGTATAATTTCATCCTTTAATCAATTTGCACCATAACCTCATCTTTTTCTCCAAAATATCTATATTCCGGATGAATTTTTCATTCATGAAGCAGTAAAATCAGATTTTAAATACCACATAACCATAAATTGATAAGAAGTTATCCCTCCTATATTTATACACTAACCAAAACCAAAATAGTTATCACATGGTAATATAATTCTCAAAAATTATAAATCTTTTTATAATACATTAATCTTCAAAATTCAATAGTAATACCCAAAGTTCAAACCAAATAACTCTATAAATAAATATACTTAAAATTATTCAAACATTTCCTCACTAATTTTAAAACCCAAGAATTATAATTATTTGATTATATATGTAACATCCTATTTTTTAAAATGATATTAAAACCCCACTTTTTTAAAATAAATCAAAAGTTTTTTTTGTGAAAATTTAATATTTTAATAATTTTGTTTATTATGGACTTATGAAAGAGTAAAAGTTATGTTTAACACTTTGTAATATTATATGGAATATTTTTAGAGTTAATCATTGAATTATCATGGGATTATGAGGCATGTAGAGCCTCCATGTTGATAGAATAAAAATATTAAATATTTTTTATTTATACACATGTGATATTTTTTCCAAAAAAAATTAAATAACTCTCAAATGGTGTAGCATATGATAAATTTGATACCACTGTTAGGTCAGGGATGAGGTTTTTACCCTAGTAGAGGTATAACTTTTCTATGCATCGTGTGTTTGAGCATGCGGTTTTGGCCTATTGGTCACCATGTGAGATATGACACATGTTTGGTTAACATGGATGACAAGTGAGACATGGAACTAGCATGGCACTATCCTCTAAGTGGAATATTCCATACATTTTTTCATCATGTACAATTTTTCTATTCTAGATGGTGGGATGTTTCTCATACTTTCGAGCTATCCTCCAAGAGGGATGTGTTTAACATTGGTCGGCATGTGAGATTTGTTGCATTCTTCTCGACTATCCATCGAGAGTGGTATACTTGACATTGGTTGGTATGTACATGAGATATCCTTGATGGTGGGAATATTTTTTTCATAATTTTATTAAGTATGGGTTGATTCAAAAAAATGTTAATTTATTTTTATTTTCTATGTTCACAAATTCCAACATTTGTGTTAATAATTATTTTTTAAGTGACTTTTAGGAAAATAATATTCAAGGAAATATTTATTTTGGAAATGTATTCAAGTAATTGGTCTATGTGGAATATTTATTAAAGTTTTTAGAACATGTTTAAGTGTATTCTAGAAATTATATTCATACCCTATATGTACAAGGGTAATATAAGGAATCAAACCTAAATTTGGAATTTCATGTATGGATCATATACCCTACAATGTCGAGAAAGTATGGTTAATCAACCCTACATTTGGATGGAACCCTATGTTTGAGGAAACGAATGTATGGTACATCAACCCTACTTTTTTAATCAATTGTATGATTTCAACCTACATTTGGAATTTTGTCATTACATGAAGGAACCCTGCATTTGACTATTCAATAATGAATTTATAAATCTACAATATTATCTGATATTTATAAAAAAGTCTTGATGAAAGTAAAGATCTATTCAAATCTATTTTATGGAAAATTCAAAGTCTTGTTATTATTATTTTTAAAGGATCATATTTAGTAGAGTAAATCGTTTCTATTCTTACAGGAAGTTATGACTCTCTTGAATGTTTTTTGAATTCAAACATTCATGATTTATCATGTGATATTTCTAGAGTTGGTTTGAACAGGAGATATTTGACATGTATTATAAATATCAAGATGTTCTTCATCAGAATATTTAGAGGATATATTCATTAGGAAAAATCGTGTTTCATTGCCTTTATAGATACACTTTGGATACACACATGTTTTTATCTATTAGATTGACTCACTATTGTTGATGTCCCTAATACTGTATCTTATTGTTATATCTTATTCTACAAGAACGAAGAATCTTTTTTAGTGAAGATATACTTTGAATACATTCATTTCTAAACATCTATCTGGTTTTTTCTTTACTGTTGTTTAAATAAATTCAGTGCAACATTGAAGATCTACTTATTGTTGTGCTATTTTAAAAATCTAAATTCATCTATTAGTTGTTGTGAAAAACTATGAAGTTTAACTTGTACCATCAAAAAATAAAACTGTTTTGATCTATTTGAGTCTCGACTGCTTGTACTCAGATGTGGTGAAGTGTTAGCTTCTTGTACTAAGCTGTGGATATTTTGTTTCTTGTCAGAGAATGAGAAGGACCTATAAAATCCTTATAAAGTGTCAACTTCATACACTTATTTGTTGTTTCAAGGTCTTCGGATAATAGGATCAGATAGTAAAATCACCAAGACCCTAGATTTGAGCATTGGTGGAGTGAACTAGGGGATCTTTGTGACCACAACAACTATAAATCATTGTGTTCATTTCCTTTTTTTATTTCCATTTCTCACTTGTCTTTGAGTGAAGGAAAGGTCTATTTCATAACAGGAAGAGTGTTATGAATCTGTCAAAGTTTTTGAAGAACAAAATTCACCCCTCCTCTTGTTTCTTTTTCCTTATCATAATCATTCCAACCCATCGATTGGTATCATATGAAGTGATCTATTTATATATTTTTCTTTTTTTAAATCCTTGAATATTATTTTTGTTTCTATCTAACAATTGAGAGGTTGGACTCTAGTAGAGATATTTATCAATATGGAAATCTATTTTCACTCGATACTAAAAAACAGTATCAAAAGGAGTGCTCAAATTGCTATGATTATAGAAAAAAATGAAAAAACAAAGGATGTGATCTTTTAAAATATTGAATATTTTTTTTGGATCTTACAATCCTAAGTTAAATATCCAGATGAATACATTTTAGAATGAATGATTATAGAGAAGTCATGTCGATAATTCGTACTCCTTGCTTTAATAGTGATAAGTGTGGATGATAAACCCTATATGGTTATTTATTTGAAAAAAACATGTAATAAGGTTTTATTTCAAGGTTGTTAATATTTATGATATTCCTAAAGAATATTTGGAAGATTGGAGTAATGTTCAAGAAAAATAATATGATCTCAATTAAAGGTCATGAATGATATTGTGTGTGATTTAGGGATTGATGAATTCAATCGAGTATCTCAATTTTCTACTACATATGAGATATGGTAGACTATTTTTTTCCTATGAGGGAACTTACAATATCAGACAATTAAGATACACTACTAAAAAGATAAAGTTTGATACTTTTAGAATAGATGAGAATGAAACTGAAAATCAAATGAATGAAAGATTGATAGAGATTGTAGATAATGATACTACTTTGGGAGATCCAATTTCACAATAAAATAAAGTGATAAAAGTACTTATATTACTACCTCCTAATTGAAATGTAATATCTAATGTTATACGCCAGTCTACATCATTAAAGAATTTGACAATGATGGAGTTGATTGGGACTTTAATTATGTATGAAGTTGAGATATAGGTTGAAGTTGAAATTCATATCAAACACGAAGAAGCTTCTCTCAAGACTAAAATGGATGAATCATATTATTTAAGTCATCTATATTTAGATAAAAATTTATCATATCTTGTTGAAAAATTTGAAAAATTATACAAAAAAAAGAATGGTACTGAAGAAAATAGATGTTGTGAATGTAAGGAAATAATTCATACAGAGGATAATTGTATCTTACTAAAATATAAAAGGAAATAAAATTATAAGAGGAAATGTAATACAGATGTGAAGGATACTTGGAGTAATTATTCTAGTTCACATGATGAATCTTATACAAATTTAAAAATTATGCAAAAAATTGTATGTCTCATGGGTGATACTCATGAGGTACAATTATCTTACTCTCAAAAATATAGTTCTAAGAATTTTTCTTATGATGAGTTAAATAAATATTTCTTTATGATGAAAGATAAATATAAATCCTTAAAAAATTATTATAAATAAATTATAAAAACTCATGATACTTTTCTATTAGAAAAATAAAATTTTTAAAAATAGATTATAGGTTTAAAATATAATTCTTCTAAAATTTCTTGTGATTTGAATGGAACTAAGATTAAATAATTAATGAATAATTTTTATTATTTAAAAAAATATTCTAGTATGTTAATGAAAGGATAAAATATTTAAATCAAATACTTAGAAAAAATAAAATACTGAAAGAAAAATTTAGAATAGGAAGTAATGGTGAAAGATCAAGATTATATAACAATTATTTTTTACTAGTTTAAATAGAAAAAACATTTATACTATTAAATTTTTTGATTATGGTATTAATGATAATGATGAAAATTATTTCTATTTCAGAAAATTGAAAATTTCTGGTGTTAAAATTTTTTATTACTCAGAAGAATTGTTTAACTTGAATAATAGAATTCCTACTCAAAATAAACAATTTTTGTTACCTAAAAACTTAATTATTGACACTGTTGCACCCAAAATCATATGGGTATAAAAAATCACTTGAATTTCATGTTTTTCAGGATTACACCACTAATATGTATCATTAATTCATTGAGTGGCTGATTGGTTGATATATGAAAGTCTCTACCAAAGTATTGAACGACTCTGAAGTAGTTCATTATCAAAAAACACTCAATACTAAGAACACTGGTCTAAGAATTATTTCATTTCCATAACTATATGATTATGGTTCATTGTTTTTTTTTGAAAAATATTGATATTTATTAAAATTTGATAAAAACTCTTTGTTACCCTTTAAATCAAGATTTAGTCTATTTTTTATTATATAGTTTATTTAAAAAAATATTTTCAATCTTTTTTAATAATCGAATTACTCTTTAGATAAATACCATACTTGTTTAAATTATGAAAAGATTATATTTTCTATCTTTAAACCTATTGAAATATTATTATATTTCGTGTTATTAAAATTTCATTTGTTTACATATTTAGAAAAACTCTTCTTACATAACATGTCTTTTCATAGATAAAATTTGTAATGATTGTTCTGTATTTTTCAGCTAAATAAAATGAAAAGTCCTTTACATTTTTTCATAACCAAACGTTTCATCTTCTTCTTAAAACATTTTATTTTCCCATCATATTCTTCTTCTTATTTGAAATATCTTGTTCAAACGACTATTGAAAACTAGTCACATAAAGATGAAGTGGCCAAGTACTTCAAGTTTAGAATAAAATCATTCTCATAAAAAGAAGAAAGGTAATCCTTCTGATTCTTTAAAAGAATATATAGTTTCTTATATTGAAGATTCGCATGAAAAGTATTTTTAAATAAATAAAGAAGTTAATGGGTTTGAAGAACTGGAAATCTCTTCTTCTCGAATTTATTATGAAAGGATTATATTTAAATTTGACACTTTGAATAAATAAAAAGTAAAGTTTCATGTTGAGTTGGATTCATCTAGAAAGGTGAATGATAAACTACAGGAAGGATCTGTATCAAAAGTTGTTTTTTATTTGTTAAAAAGGAATATCCTATTATAAAAGATACTTCGATCTCAAAAGAAAACTTTGAATATCTCAAAGTATAAATTATAAGTCAAATGGAGCTACTCAGAAAATAATTTTCTACAAAGATTAATCTTGATAAACTTAAATTGTTTCTGGTTAAACAGTTTTCATCTTCTTCTCATCAAAGAACAGTAAATGTTCAAAACATATTATAATAACTATCAATATTTTTTTCTAATTTAAGCGAAAAATTTTAAAGTTTGGAAAGTTCATATGAACTTATTACTACTTCTTAACCTTTTATTTTTATTTTCTATTAATTTAAATTTAATATTTTGTGTGTTATTTTGTAAAAATATATGCTATTAATTAGTTCTTAATTTATTTTTTATCTTATGTAAGCAT
Organism: Viscum album; assembly: GCA_963277665.1. Lineage (NCBI taxonomy): Eukaryota > Viridiplantae > Streptophyta > Magnoliopsida > Santalales > Viscaceae > Viscum > Viscum album. Next base: position 807,787,477 of record OY728155.1, read on the forward strand.
GAACTTATTTTTTTTATTGTCTCACAAATTAGTTTATTACTGTAAGTAAAAAAAATCACTTTTATTTTATTTATGAAAATTTTATTTTATATGTTTAATTCATTAAATAATTTAAAATGCTATGATTCAGGGGGAATTTTAAGCAAATAATTGTTTTATATATACTATTTCTTTAAATATTTATATCCTTTTGAAGAAATTAAAAATTCATGGGGGGTTAATTTTATTGTTCTTATCTTTTTGATTTCATAAAAAGGGGGAGAAGTTTATATGTTTTAATTTTATTATTATTATTATTATTATTATTATTATAAAATTTAGAGAAATTTATTATTCTCTATTCTTAATTTCCTTGACATAGGGGTGTAAAAATTATAATAAAGGTAGAATTTTTTAGTTTATGATCTTTGTTTTTAGTTTACATGTATATCTTCATGGGAAGAAGTTTTATGTAAAAAAATTAATATAGGAGAAGTTCTAATCCTTATAATGGGGGAGAAGTTTCCTTTATGGAATAAATATTATAAAGATAAAAGGGGAAAAATTATTTTCTAAATTTTGTTTTTAAATTTTGTTTATGTTATGGGTTTTGTGATCATAAAAAAGGGATAGATTGTTGAGTATGTGTTGATTCAAAAATTTCATTAATTTATTTTTGTTTTGATGTTCACAAACATTCACATTTGTGTTACTAATGAATTTTCTTTTAAGTGACTTTAAGAAAATTAATATTCATGTAAATATTTATTCTATAAATATATTAAAGTCATTGGTCTATGTGGAATATTTAATAAGTGTTTGGAACACATTTAATCGTATTTTATAAATACTATTTATAGCCTATGTGTGCAAGAATAATTTAAGGAATAAACCCTACATTTGGAACTGCGCCTATGAATCATATAACCTATGTTGACGAGAAAGTATGGTTAATCAACCCTATATTTAGATGGAACCCTACGTTTGAGGAAATGAGTGTATGGTACATCAACCCTACTTTTGTAATCAACCGTATGTTGTCAACCCTACATTTGAAATTTTATCATTACATGAAGGAACCCTACATTTGACTATTAAATGATGGAGTTTTACTACTAGGATCCTAGGTATTTGCGATGGGTTATTTGCGACGGGATCCCGTCGCAAATAAGATTTAGCAATAGGGTCCCGTCGCAAATAGCCCGTTGCAGAAAACGGCGTCGCAAAAAATATTATTTGCGAGGGGCCCGTCGCAAATGATATTTTTTGCGATGGGAAACTTCACCATCACAAATAAGTCTCCGATTATATACTTTATATATATATAAACTTTTTGTGATGATCCCATCGCAAATACTTTTTTGCGACAGACCCGTAATCTCATCGCAAATACTTTTTTGAAAATATTTATTTAGACTATTTGTGATGGGCCCATCACAAATAATTTTATTTTAAACAATATTTAGGCTATTTGCGATGGGAACCCGTCGTAACAGATCCCATCACAAATAATAAATAAATTTTAAAAAAAATTAATAAAATTATGATTATTGAAAAATTAATTTTAATATTATTAAAATAATAAAAAAATAAAAAATATTAAAATTCTCAATATTCACAAAAAAAGATAAAAAAAATCATAAAATATTATTATGATTATTGAAAAATTAATTTTAATATTATCAAAATAATAAAAAAAATAAAAAATATTAAAATTCTCAATATTCACAAAAAAAATACAAAAAAAAATCATAAAATATTATTATTATTATTATTATTAGTAAAATAAACAGACATTAAAAAATATAATACTGAAAAAATATATTTAATAAAATTATGATTAATGAAACAATAATATTAATATTATTAAAATAATAAAAAAATAAAAATTATTAAAATTCTCAATATTCACAAAAAAATCATAAAATATTAAAAATTAAATTATGTAATATTCGCACCGATATAAAAGACAGAAACTGTAAATAGTTCATATTAAAACAAATGTTAAATTCAAATGTTTTTGACATAAAAAAATCATTGGGGGGTCATCTTCTGGAGGAGGTGAGGGAGATGAAGGAGTTGGTGGAGGAAACTTCATCACTAAACTACGAGTTAGATAGCACATGTACTCCATCTGCTCGTGATGCTGCTGCTGTCATCGATGCATCTCCTCCTCATGCTGCTGTTGCTGCTGCTGCTGATGCATCTCTTCTTGTTGCTTTTGCAAACTCTCTATAAGGTCATTCTGAGCTCAGAACTGCTCCTCATACTGTGAGGTAGAAGATGATGCCTCTCTATGAGCTCATCTCGATCTAGACGCTGACATCGCAGCAGTACCATAATAAGTACCAAGAGTCACATGAGAGCTGATACCAACTACTCGGCCCTTCTCAAAGCCATACTGAGTCGCCTGCATCTATGCCACCTCGTCGAAATGGTGGGAACTAGTCTGATCAGTCGCCTCGTCCTAACCCTCAGCCTGTGTCTAAGAATTCGCAGCCTCATATGACTCCTTCAATTCCAATTTTAAATTAAAATTTTGAAAATATTATATGCAGTTAATTGTAAAACTGAAAAAAAAATAAGACTTGCCACAATCTGACACTGACGATCACCTCTAATATCTCCAATGGCTGGATCACTGTACATCCTCTAATAAACATCGTACTCTGTAATATAGGGATGCTCAACTGCCTATATGAATATAAAATAAACTGTTTATATTTGAAGTTATATAAAATATTTTAAAAAAAAATACTTACCAGATGCTCTCTATGCGTACTGAATGTACGACTACCAGCTCGATGCGTCACCTCTTGTCTCCCCCAGTTCTGCCGACCCACTGAATACCTCCTCTGAAATCCACCACCTAACTAGTGTTCACATAATCCATCCCAAACTTGAGATGAAATGTACTCTGGTCTGTAGGCTCTACACGACTCATCAAATACTGTCGCTCCTACTTTTTTAATGGCCATCTTTCTCAAATTGTGCAAAACCTGATGCAAACACTCGTGCATAGCCACCTCTCATGCTGCATGGATATCGTCACACATTCTATCATCGATGGGATACCATAAACCCTACAAATAATTTATAATATCAAGTTATTAATAAAATAAATTTCAAAATAAATTTAAAAATAAATATTATTTATTTACGTACCAGCCAATGATTGTACATGTCAAGCTACACATCAACAAGAATCTGTTCACATGTGGTCCATGGCTGAGAAAAATAATTGTGCAAGATAGCGCTCCCCTGTCCAATATCTACATGCACAAAAATGTGAAAAAATTGTAAATAATCAAAAAATTAGTATATATATAAATAAATCAATGAAATATAACTAAAATATACAGGTTACCATACCTCCATGTGCGTGGATTGAATCCAAGATGTGGACGTCGCTCGGGGATAGGCTCAGGAATCATTAGTCGCGCAAGACCACGCCCCCTCCGCGTACCTCCTGAACCACCATTAAGTTGAGGGTCAGATGATCCCACATCCCCCTCATCCAAAGGTATCTCAGCCTCCTCTAACTCACGCAATAGATTCGATTCCATCTGAAACACAAAATGATTATTGTTAACAGATATTTGAAAATAACTATTATAGATATATATATATATATTATGACCATAACCAATATTTAACTGTGCCAATGTTCACCTTTATCATCATCTTCATATCTGAAAATGTCAATGTCTTCATATTCTTCCTCAACATCATCAATATCCATATGAGTTTCACTTTCACCATCCCTTGTCATTTCAAATTCATTTGTAACATCATTAACATCTTCATCACCATTGACCCTTAATTGTGGGATGTCATCATCGATATTCACGTTTCTTTGTGAAAAAGATGGATTTTGAGTAGTCTCTTGAAAAATTTCAATTCCTTTCACTTTATCGGAACCACGTTCAGTTTGAGTGAATTTATTTTCCCAAGATTTCATTTTTATTTTTCTCCACCAATCACTCAGGTCTCTTGAAGTAGCACAGTACTTTGCGTAATAAATTTGATGTGCCTGTTGAGCCAGTAAAAATGGTTCATTTGCTACAAGAAGACTTTTATATTTAATATCGACGATTCCATGAGTCGGATGAACACGCAAGCCACTCTTAGTATCCAACCACCGACATTTAAACATCGTTATGTAATTTTTTCCAAGATAACATAGCTCAATAATTTCATCTAGAATGTCATAAAAGTCAACTTCAGTTTCTCTATGATGAGATCCTCTCAAACAAACTCCAATGTTCATTGTTTTTTTTATTCCCCATATGCACGTGTATGAAATCGAAAACCATTCACCACATATTCATTATAAGATTTAACCATTTTGGATGGTGGGTTACTAAATATACACAGTCGCTTATCAATTTTATCAACATGTTGAGACACCTGAAAATTTGTAAAACAATTATCAATATAATAAATAGTAAACTGAATTTATATTAAACCATCAATAATTTATGTTACCAATTTTTGAAACCATTGAGAAAAAAAAAATTGTCTGCATTCTTCAAGAGAAGCTGCTATAATTTATGGAAGTTGTTTCTTGATATGGTTATTGTATAACCTACAAATAAAATAAGTTTACATACTGTAACAGAAATTATAGAATAATTGATAGAAGCACTCATAGTACAAATGTTGTCATCTCTTCACAGTTGAGCAGAACATATGTATGAGCTCTATGATGTTCATTGTCTGAAAGCCATTGTTCTTGAACTCTACCGAAGCCAATATTTGGATGATTAAAAACTGATAAATGATTGTCCATTTAATCATTAATATTTCCCTTGTTTTTTCCCATGCGTTTTTTTAGGGATATTCAGATCCAAAATAGTGAGAGCAGGAAAAAAAATTCCTCTTGCAAATAAGCTTCAACAATTGAGCCTTCAACTGATGCTTTGTTACGTGATTTTTTCTTCAATTTCTGCATGCATCTATCGAATGGGTACATCCACTGAAACTATATTGGACCTCCACATTTAACTTCATGTGGAAAATGTAATGTTAGATGTTCCATTGAGTCAAATAAAGAAGGCGGAAAGATTTTTTCCAGTTTACATATAATTACAGCAACATATTCTTCCAGTTTTCATAGTGCATTGTAGTCTATTTTTTCTGCACAAATGTCTCGAAAAAAATATGATATGTCTGTTATCGAATCACAAATCATATAATTCAACAAACCTCTGAATCAAATCATCATAAGTCTTTCCATTATAACATGACAATCATGACTTTTTAATTCGTCAATATGACCATTCTTAACACATCTTCCCAAATAGGAATCCTAGCCATCTGGAAGTCTCAAATCTACAATCCACTGACAAAATAATAAGCAGATCTCTTTGGACAGTGTATAAGCTGCTTTTGGCTTCATTAACCTCTGTGATCTGACATTTTCAAATAGTTCAAGTTCTGGTCACCTACAAATTTGGGCAAGATCTAATCGTGCTTTTACAATATCTTTGGTCTTACTTAGTGTATCTAAAACAGTATGAAATAAATTATCAAAATAGTTCTTCTCAATATGCATGACATCCAACATGTGGCGGGCCAGAAAATCAGACCAATATGGTAGATCCCAAAAAATGCTTCGTTTTATCCAATTATGTTCTTTCCCAAATCCATGAATTTTCTGTTGATTTACTGTTGGCCCAAATGTGATGGGAGGTAATGAAAATACAACTGATTTTAAATATATACCTGATATCATTTTTGGAGGTTCATCCCTTTCAATTGTGTCTTTTATGAAATGATATTTTTTTCCTTCGAAAAGGATGATCGGTTGGAAGAAATCTGCAATGACAATCAAAATAGAAATGTTTTTTTCCATTGACGAGCATAAAAGATTTGTTGTCTTTCATACAGTAAGGACATTATTTTGGAACATGTGTACAGTCAGATAACATGCCATATGCCGGAAAGTCACTAATCGTCCACATCAATGCAACTTTTAATGTGAAATTTTATTTCGCAGCAACATCATATGTACTAACACAATTACTTCACAATGCATTTAACTCATCAATAAATGGTTTCAAATAAACATCAATATTCTTTTTCGGATGTCCTAGGATTAATAAGGTCAAAAAGATATAGGTCTCCTTCATCAACATCCATGGAGTTAGATTGTACGGATTTATAAAGACAGGCCAACATGAATACTGACTACCATAAGAACCAAACGGACAGAAACAATCAGTAGAAAGACCCAATCACACGTTTCGAGCTTCTAAAGCAAAAGATGGATGCAGATGATCAAAATGTTTCCATGAATCACCATCAGATGGATGATTCAAGCTTTTACCGGTTGAAATATTGGTTTTGTGCCATGATATCATTGACACTGTGTTATGAGGCATAAATAAACGTTTCATCCTGAGTGTAAGGGGGAAATATCTCAATGGTTTTACAGGAATCGATCCAGACTTCCCTGGTTGAGCTTCTTTATACCTTGATTTTCCACATGTGGGACAACTATCCAACGACTCATTTTCACCAGAATATAAGATGCAATCATTTTCACTGTAGGATCGAAATAGTGATGTAGATGCTCAATATACAAGAGGGGGGGTGAATTGTATACTTTAAAAATTCCTTTGGAACCTTTAAAGTTAGTTACAAATAACTATGTTTTCCTTGAGTAAAGGAAAGGGCTAAGTTTAACAAAGTTAAACTTAAGAAAATTCATAACACCTCTAATACCAACTGAAAACTTGGAAAGAGATTCCGAACGAGGGTTCCGGAAATATGGTTCTGGAAATTGAAACGTAACAAAAGATTACAATATGAGATTCTACCTTAAAGCATATAGAATATCAATGAAACAAAGTACAAATAAGGAAGTATAAGAAAGTTATAATTTCTTTATAATACAAAATTCAGCGGAATATAAACACGTATTAGAACTACAAGTAACAAGATATAAGTCTTTTAACCCAAAGAGAAGGGTATCCAACAACCTTGGATAAAGGTCCCTTTATTTATACTTTCAAGCAAGTCTGTCTTACCCACACCAGGGTAATCCCTTGATACGAAGATCGGAGTCTCTGTCTTGCTATCCTTGCAAGCCCTCAACTTCAAGGTAGTTGGCAACCTCTGTCTTCTTCAGCAAGGAAGACCTCGAACTTCAAGGTAGTCGGCACCTCTGTCTTCCTATCCCCAGAAGCCCTCGAATGTAATCACCAACATTCGGAGTCGCACTAAGCTTTGAGAGTTAATAAGAGCCTCTCTCTCTAGAAATCACTTCAACAGCATGTATGCACAATGTCAAAAATTGTTGTTGTGTGTTGTGAGCTCTTTCAAATGAGCTCCTATTTATAGGTAAGGTTGACCTCCTTCCCAACGGTCATATCTTCCTTAAAAATCGGAGGGACCTGTACACGTTTCACTTAGCCAACGGTTAGTTTAAAACAGAATGGACGACATCGTTTTATAACAAAACAAGTGTAACAGAATGTACAACATCGTTTTAATTCTAACTCAAAAGTCCGGAATGAAATCTTTGAATGAAAGATTCGGAGTGAAGGTTCGGAGTGTAAGGAAAATAATAAAGAGTAGTCAAAGTATAAAGGCATAATCAAAATGAAAGTTTGGAGTCTAATCAAAATAATTTTCGGAGTCTGAATAAATTCAGAGTGTATAAAACAAAGATGATCAGATTCTGTTTAATAGGTGAATTCAGAATGTGAATTCGGAATGAGAATTCGTCATCAGAATTCATAATGAAAATTCATCATCAGAATTCGTAATGAGAATTCATCATCAGAATTCGTAATGAGAATTCATCATCAGAATTCGTAATGAGAATTCCTCATCAGAATTCGTAATGAGAATTTATCATCAGAATTCGTAATGAGAATTTATCATCAGAATTCGTTGTCGAACTTCATAAGGATTCGTATCCTGAATCTGGAGTAAAACTGTATCCGGAATTTGGAATGAAACTTTATCACAGTTCTCATTCTGGATTTTAGAGTGAAACTTTATCACAGTTCTTATCCAGAATTCGGATCCTAAAACAGAATACTTCATATCAAAGTTTCAAGCAATTCCGAGAAAGTAGAAATGAATCTGAATCTTATACTTAAGAAAAATATGAATGAAAATATGATAAGGATAATTTTTCTTACAAAAGGGATTTTCCTTATAAAAGCAATTTTCGTTATAAAAGAAATTTTCCTTATAAAATCAATTTTCTTAAAGATAAGGTGTTTGTGATTTTCAAAACAAGAAGGAATGTAAAAGTTATAAGGAAAACCTTATTGACTCAAAAATCTCCCCCTTTTTGGAAAGAACAAACATCCTTGAAAAAGAAATTCTAAGAAGAAAGAAAAACATTAAGGCTTATCTCCCGTTGCTTTAAGGATATTGATGAATATGACTAACTCCCCCTTAGGCTTTGAAACTCTAAGGATCGTATTCTAGATTTCTGGAATGACATTTCATTACGAATAAGAAGGTCTTCTTTAATGAAAAACTCCCACTTAGATAAGCTCTTATTAAAGTTCTTTTTCCTTAAGGATCTTTTTCTTCTCCCCCTTTGTGATTTTCAAAAAGAATTCGAGGGAATGGAAAGTATAACAAAGTACCTGAAAAATCAATAATAACAACAAAAGAAATGACCAGCACATTTTTCATTAAGTTTAAAATCTCAGAAACAAAGAAAATTAGATACAACAAAAAGATTGGATTTAGCTATTTCGGATCTTTTTCTTTCGAAATGAGCCCCTTTAAGAATAGTCTTGATCTTCTTCAGGTCTTTATGATGTTCTTCAGCTTGCATCTCTAAGACCACTATTCTTGCAGATTGAGCTTCAATCTTTTCTTCCTGGGATTTCAGATTTTCTTCCTGAGCTTTGATCTTTTCTTCCTGAGCCTTCATCTTTTCTTGAAACTCAATCCGATGATCTCTTTCAAATTTCCAGTTTTGAGAGACAGAATTTAGCTTCCCATTCAGATCTCTGACTTCTTGAATCCAAAAGTTCTTTTCATCTGTCAGCTTCTCTTCAAAGGAAGAAGTCAGCTCATTTATCTTCCTGTCCTCCATCTCAAAAGCATCTTTAACATTGTCTTGAAATTCATCGAATAGCCTCATCTCTTCTACAGTCTTCTTCAACCAGTTTATCATCCTCTTGCAAGATTTTATATGGGTTTCGTAGCCAACAAAAAATGTTTTGAACTAAGACTCTATTTCAACACACTTGTCCATAACCATATATACGGAGTCTGATTTCTGATTTAAATCATGTTGGAGCATCTGACATCTTGATTCAATACTTGAAAAGTTCGGAATGGTTCCCACCAACTTCTTTAAAGACTGGAAAACAAAGTCATGCCCCACCGAAGATGACTCCGAATACGAATCTTTGCTTGGAGAATTTTCTTCATCAATAAGGTCAAGATTTCTTTTTGAAGAACTACCAACTTCCTTTCTCTTTACCACCACTGAACTCGGAGTATCAGTAAGAATTTTCTTTCCCTTGTCTTTTTTCGGAATCGATTCTTGATCTGGAGTTTTCTGCTCGCTAGTAGATACTTGAATAATATCATCAACAACTTTTTAAACAACATCTTCCTCATTCTTATCCTTCTCTGGGGTTACTAACTTAGAGGATTCAGCCTCTGAAGTTTGGAGTGACAGGTGTTCCGAAGGTGACCCCTTATAATCATCTACTTTCCTTCAGCAACTACTTTTTCCTCTTCCACTTGTTGAATCTGCTTGAGTTGCTTAACATGTTCGGCTGTAATCTCTTCCATAGACTGTAGGCTGTTGACGATAGTCATAAATCTCTGTTGAACTTTACAGATTGGTTCACCATAAGGAAAATTGAAGTCATGATATTCAGCTCTAAGCATAGCTCTTCTAGTCTCAATCACTTTAGAAGTCCCAAAGTGTGTAACTTCTAACTTCTTCCAGATACAGTTAGCTACTTCACAAGAAGAAATTTGGCTATATATATTTCTTGTCATTGAACACAGTAAAGTATTGCGTACCTTATAGTTGAGTTGATATTATTTCTTTTCCTGGTTAGTGAAAGTTCTAACTTCCTTGTCAGGAATTTTATAATCACCAGTAAGCATAACAAATTTATATACTCCAGTATTGATAACAAAAGTCTTCATTCGATCTCTTCAGTACTCATAGTCATTACCATCAAATATTGGTGGTCTTGTAGGATTTAGATTATCAATTGAACCAACATTAATTCCTGCCATACTTATAATAACCTTCGGCACACAAACTTGTTAGTAGAAAAGATTTGTAATAACAAAGTTCGGAATGTAAAAGTTCTGAATGATAAAGTTTGGAATGGAAAAGTGAGCAAGAAAAACTTATATGTGAGTATAAGTATTTCAGAGACCTGCTCTGATACCAATTGTAGGATAGAAATAGTGATGTAGATGCTCAATATACAAGAGGGGGGTGAATTTTATACTTTAAAAATTCCTTTGGAACCTTTAAATTTAGTTACAAATAACTATGTTTTCCTTGAGTAAAGGAAAGGTCTAAGTTTAACAAAGTTAAACTTAAGAAAATTCACAACACCTCTAATACCAACTGAAAACTTGGAAAGAGATTCCGAACGAGGGTTCCGGAAATTGAAACTTAACAAAAGATTACAATATGAGATTCTACCTTAAAGCATATAGAATATCAATGAAACAGAGTACAAATAAGGAAGTATAAGAAAGATATACTTTCCTTATAATAAAAAATGCAGCGGAATATAAACACGTAGTAGAACTACAAGTAACAAGATATAAGTCTTTTAACCCAAAGAGAAGGGTATCCAACAACCTTGGATAAAGGTCCCTTGATTTATACTTTCAAGCAAGTCTGTCTTACCCACACCAGGGTAAGCCCTCGATACGAAGATCGGAGTCTCTGTCTTGTTATCCCTGCAAGCCCTCAACTTCAAGGTAGTTGGAAACCTCTGTCTTCCTCAGCAAGGAAGCCCTCGAACTTCAAGGTAGTCGGCACCTCTGTCTTCCTATCCCCGGAATCTCTTGAATGTAATCACCAACATTCGGAGTCACACTAATCTTTGAGATTTAATAAGAGCCTCTCTCTCTAGAAATCACTTCAACAGTATGTATGCACAATGTCAAAAAAATTTGTTGTGTGTTGTGAGCTCTTTCAAATGATCTCCTATTTATAGGTAAGGTTGACCTCCTTCTCAATGGTCATATCTTCCTTAAAAATCGGAGGGACCTGTACACGTGTCACTTAGCCAACGGTTAGTTTAAAACAGAATGGACGACATCATTTTATAAGAAAACAAGTGTAACAGAATGTACAACATCGTTTTAATTCTAACTCAAAAGTCCGGAATGAAAGCTTCGAATGAAAGCTTCGGAGTGATGGTTCGAAGTGTAAGGAAAATAATAAAGAGTAGTCAAAGTATAAAGGCATAAGAAAAATGAAAGTTCGGAGTCTAACCAAAATAATTTTCGGAGTCTGAATAAATTCAGAGTGTATAAAACAAAGATGATCAGATTCTGTTTAATAGGTGAATTCGGAATGTGAATTCGGAATGTGAATTCGGAATGTGAATTCGGAATGAGAATTCGTCATCAGAATTCATAATGAGAATTCATCATCAGAATTTATAATGAGAATTCATCATCAGAATTCGTAATGCGAATTCATCATCAGAATTCGTAATGAGAATTCCTCATCAGAATTCGTAATGAGAATTTATCATTAGAATTCGTAATGAGAATTCATCATCAGAATTCGTTGTCGAACTTCATAAGGATTCGTATCCTGAATCTGGAGTAAAACTGTATCCGGAATTCAGAATGAAACTTTATCACAGTTCTCATTCTGGATTTCAGAGTGAAACTTTATCACAGTTCTTATCCAGAATTCGGATCCTAAAACAGAATACTTCATATCAAAGTTTCAAGCAATTCCGAGAAAGTAGAAATGAATCTGAATCTTATACTTAAGAAAAATATGAATGAAAATATGATAAGGATAATTTTTCTTACAAAAGAGATTTTCCTTATAAAAATAATTTTCCTTATAAAAGCAATTTTTCTTATAAAATCAATTTTCTAAAAGATAAGGTGTTTGTGATTTTCAAAACAAGAAGGAATGTAAAAGTCATAAGGAAAACCTTATTGACTCAACATTCACATGCATGAATCTTCTGATAACTAAGGCCTAGATTACGAACCAACCTCTTGCTCTCATAGTAATTTGCAGGCAACACATTTCCTTCAGGTAACAGTGTTTTAACCAAATAAAATATCATATCAAAACAGTTGTTTGACAATGCATTATCTGATTTAATAGCCATAAATTTTACAACCGCTTCTAATTTTCTTATCTTGCAACCAGGATATAATACATCCTCAACAGACCTCAACAACTCATAAAATTCGGATGGTGCCAACTCAGGAGTTAAATCAATATCATCGTGAGTTTCATTTTGTTGAACAGATGGACCTACAACATCATGTACTGAATTTTGGAACTGTGATGGATCCGAAATCAAGTTATTAGTATCTTCTCTGGAACTGCTTTCACCGTGTTGATACCAAAAAACATAATCTGGTTGAAAACCAAACCACAAGAGATGTCCCCCAACCTTGTCAAATGTGTCAAACGTTCTCAGAGCACATTTTTTACAAGGACACTTAATTGTGCCTTTTGAGACATATTCTAGTTTTGGTGATGCAAATACTAAGAAAGATTCAACACCCTCAATATATATAGGATTTAAACTAGAACCATTTGGATTTCTATGCTGATTTATCCAAGCGTGACCATCTAATAATGACTGATGTCGACTTCCTTATTCCATATTTTTCTACAAAATATAAAATCATCACTATTTTTGAATAATTTGAAATTATAAAAACACTATCTAAAAAAAGAAGATAAATAATTACTACTAATTCTTAATAATTACCATTAATTAAGGGAGACACAATTTCCAGTGGATTAACGGCTACTCTTTTGTCTGATGACTCATTTACTTGCATCTTTCTCATACTGAAATCAAAATGAAGAATCTGGTCAGAGGTATGCATATTCATTCTCGTATACACGGGAATGAATATGTGTATCTATGACCGGATTCTTCATTCTGATTTCAGTGTGAGAAAGATGCAAGTAAATGAGTCTTTGGAAAAAAGGGCCCCCTTTTCGTCGATAAATCATCTTCTTCCAACTATCACCGCCTAAAAACATTATCAAAAATATGATCCTATGAATGCATATCCAATCTCGTGCATATGAGATTTCATATGCCTATGTAGAAGAACATTTTTCATAATTTTTTGAGTCGGTGAGAGTTGAAAGGAGAAAAGTCATCGAGAAAAAGGAGTGTCTTCAATCCACTAGAAATTGTGCCAAGTTCTTAAAATTTATTAAAATTTTATAAAATTCATTTCTAACTGTTCCTAACTAATTATTTCTATTTATTTCTAATTATTACTATTTATTACTAATTATTCCTATTTATTACTAATTATTATTATTTATTGCTAATTATTCCTATTTATTATTAATTATTCATATTTATTACTAACTATTCCTATTTATTACTAACTATTACTATTTATTACTAACTATTACTATTTATTACAAATTATTAATATTTATTACTAATTATTTATATTTATTACTAACTATTCATATTTATTACTAACTATTCATATTTATTACTAACAAATCCTATTTATTACTAACTACTACTAATTATTACTCTTTATTCCTAACTATTATTATTTATTCCTAACTAATCGTATTTATTACTAACTATTACTAATTATTCCTAACTATTCTTATTTATTACTATTTATTCCTATTTATTAATAATCATTACTAATTATTACTAATTATTGCTAATTATTACTAATTATTACTAATTATTACTAATTATTACTAATTATTACCAATTATTACTAATTATTACTAATTATTACTAATTATTACTAATTAATACAATTTATTACTAAATATTACAATTTATTACTAATTATTACAATTTAATTCTATTTATTCCTAATTATTCCTGATTATTTATAATTATTCCTAATTATTACTAATTATTCCTAATTATTACTATTTATTACTAATTATTGTTAATTATTACTAATTATTATAATTTATTACTAATTATTACAGTTTGTTACTAATTATTATAATTTATTACTAATTGTTACAATTTATTACTAATTATTAGAATTTATTCATATTTATTCCTATTTATTCCTATTTATTCCTATTTATTCCTAATTATTACTAACTAATCCTATTTATTACTAACTATTACTAATTATTCCTAACTATTACTAATTATAACTAATTATTACTAATTATTACTAAGTATTACTAATTATTACTAATTATTACTAATTATTACAATTTATTACTAATTATTACAATGTATTACTAATTATTACAATTTACTCCTATTTATTACTAATTATTCCTAATTATTACTAATTATTCCTAATTATTACTAATTATTTCTATTTATTTCTATTTATTACAATTTATTACTAATTATTGCTAATTATTGCTAATTATTGCTAATTATTGCTAATTATTTCTAATTATTGCTAATTGTTTCTATTTATTTCTAATTATTGCTAATTATTTCTAATTATTCCTAATTATTCCTAATTATTCCTAATTATTTCTAATTATTGCAAATTATTAGTATTTATTAGTAATTATTTGTAATTATTAGTATTTATTACTATTTACAATTTATTACTAATTATTCATATTTATTACTAACTATTATTATTTATTCCTAACTAATCCAATTTATTAATAACTATTACTAATTATTCCTAACTATTTCTATTTATTCAATTTATTCCTATTTATTACTAATTATTACTAATTATTACTAATTATTACTAATTATTACTAATTATTACTAATTATTACTAATTATTACAATTTATTACTAATTATTACAATTTACTCTTATTCATTCCTAATTATTCCTAATTATTTCTAATTATTCCTAATTATTACTAATTATTCCTAATTATTACTAATTATTCCTAATTATTACTAATTATTACTAATTATTGCTAATTATTACTAGTTACTGCTAATTGTTGCTAATCATTCCTAATTATTTGTAATTATTCCTAATTATTTTTAATTATTCCTAATTATTGCTATTTATTTCTAATTATTTCTATTTATTTCTAATTATTGCTATTTATTTCTAATTATTCCTAATTATTCCTAATTATTACTAATTATTAGTATTTAATGCTAATTATTAGTATTTATTCACAATTATTAGTAATTATTAGTATTTATTACTAATTATTACAATTTATTACAATTTCTTACTAATTATTACAATTTATTACTAAATTTTACAATTTATTACTAATTATTACAATTTAATCCTATTTATTCCTAATTATTCCTAATTATTCCTAATTATTTATAATTATTACTAATTATTCCTAAATATTACTAATTATTACTAATTATTGCTAATTATTACTAATTATTACAATTTATTACTAATTATTACAATTTATTACTAATTATTACTATTTATTCCTATTTATTCCTATTTATTCCAAATTATTACAAACTAGTCCTATTTATTACTAACAATTACTAATTATTCCTAACTATTACTAATTATTCCTAACTATTACTAATTATTTCTAATTCTTACTAATTATTACTAATTATTACTAATTAATACTAATTATTACTAATTGTTACTAATTATAACAATTTATTACTAATTATTACAATTTACTCCTATTTATTACTAAGTATTCCTAATTATTCCTAATTATTCCTAATTATTCATAATTATTCCTAATTATTCCTAATTATTACTAATTATTCCTAATTATTCCTAATTATTCCTAATTATTGCTATTTATTGCTATTTATTTCTATTTATTGCTAATTATTGCTAATTATTGCTAATTATTGCTAATTATTGCTAATTATTTCTAATTATTGCTATTTATTTCTAATTATTGCTAATTATTGCTATTTATTTCTAATTATTGCTAATTATTGCTAATTATTCCTATTTATTCGTAATTATTCCTAATTATTGCTAATTTTTGCTAATTATTAGTATTTATTAGTAATTATTAGTAATTATTAGTATATATTACTATTTACAATTTATTCTTATTTATTACTAATTATTCATATTTATTACTAATTATTCATATTTATTACTAACTATTATTATTTATTCCTAACTAATCCTATTTATTACTAACTATTACTAATTATTCCAAACTATTCCTATTTATACCTATTTATTCCTATTTATTACTAATTATTACTAATTATTACTAATTATTACTAATTATTACTAATTATTACTAATTATTACTAATTATTACAATTTATTACTAATTATTACAATTTACTCTTATTCATTCCTAATTATTCCTAATTATTTCTAATTATTCCTAATTATTACTAATTATTCCTAATTATTACTATTTATTCCTAATTATTACTAATTATTACTAATTATTGCTAATTATTACTAGTTACTGCTAATTGTTGCTAATCATTCCTAATTATTTGTAATTATTCCTAATTATTCCTAATTATTCCTAATTATTTCTATTTATTTCTAATTATTTCTATTTATTTCTAATTATTGCTATTTATTTCTAATTATTCCTAATTATTCCTAATTATTACTAATTATTAGTATTTAATGCTAATTATTAGTATTTATTCACAATTATTAGTAATTATTAGTATTTATTACTAATTATTACAATTTATTACAATTTATTACAATTTCTTACTAATTATTACAATTTATTACTAAATTTTACAATTTATTACTAATTATTACAATTTAATCCTATTTATTCCTAATTATTCCTAATTATTCCTAATTATTTATAATTATTACTAATTATTCCTAAATATTACTAATTATTACTAATTATTGCTAATTATTACTAATTATTACAATTTATTACTAATTATTACAATTTATTACTAATTATTACTATTTATTCCTATTTATTCCTATTTATTCCAAATTATTACAAACTAGTCCTATTTATTACTAACAATTACTAATTATTCCTAACTATTACTAATTATTCCTAACTATTACTAATTATTTCTAATTCTTACTAATTATTACTAATTATTACTAATTAATACTAATTATTACTAATTGTTACTAATTATAACAATTTATTACTAATTATTACAATTTACTCCTATTTATTACTAAGTATTCCTAATTATTCCTAATTATTCCTAATTATTCATAATTATTCCTAATTATTCCTAATTATTACTAATTATTCCTAATTATTCCTAATTATTCCTAATTATTGCTATTTATTGCTATTTATTTCTATTTATTGCTAATTATTGCTAATTATTGCTAATTATTGCTAATTATTGCTAATTATTTCTAATTATTGCTATTTATTTCTAATTATTGCTAATTATTGCTATTTATTTCTAATTATTGCTAATTATTGCTAATTATTCCTATTTATTCGTAATTATTCCTAATTATTGCTAATTTTTGCTAATTATTAGTATTTATTAGTAATTATTAGTAATTATTAGTATATATTACTATTTACAATTTATTCTTATTTATTACTAATTATTCATATTTATTACTAATTATTCATATTTATTACTAACTATTATTATTTATTCCTAACTAATCCTATTTATTACTAACTATTACTAATTATTCCAAACTATTCCTATTTATACCTATTTATTCCTATTTATTACTAATTATTACTAATTATTACTAATTATTACTAATTATTACAATTTACTCCTATTTATTCCTATTTATTCCTAATTTTTCCTATTTATTCCAAATTATTCCTAATTATTCCTAATTATTCCTAATTATTACTAATTATTACTAATTATTGCTAATTATTGCTAATTATTGCTAATTATTGCTAATTATTCCTAATTATTGCTAATTATTCCTAATTATTGCTAATTATTCCTAATTATTCCAAATTATTCCTAATTATTCCTAATTATTGCTATTTATTTCTAATTATTTCTATTTATTTCTAATTATTCTTAATTATTCCTAATTATTCCTAATTATTCCTAATTATTCCTAATTATTGCTAATTATTAGTATTTATTACTAATTATTAGTATTTATTCGTAATTATTAGTAATTATTAGTATTTATTACTAATTATTACAATTTATTACTAATTATTACAATTTATTACTAATTATTACAATTTATTACTAATTATTACAATTTATTACTAATTATTACAATTTATTACTAATTATTACAATTTATTACTAATTATTACAATTTATTACTAATTATTACAATTTATTACTAATTATTAAAATTTATTACTAATTATTACAATTTATTACTATTTATTACGCATTATTACTATTTATTACTGTTTATTAATAATTATTAATATTTTTTACTAATTATTAGTATTTATTACTATTTATTACCAATTATTATTAATTACTAAAAATTAATTACATGCATTACTAATTATCGCTAATAATTATTAATTACTACTAATTATTAAAAATTAGTACTAAAAATTTCAATTTATTAGTACAAATAAATACTAATGACAAAACCATTTTAATTTAATTTAATTACAACTAATCAACAATAATAAAAATTAACATAAAAAATGAAATAAATAATAAATAAAATAAGACATAAATACCTTTAAGACTGATTTTATATTGATGTAGACGGCTTTACAACTTTTTCATGAACAAAAAAATTAACTTAGAAAAATTTTCTCTCTAAAATCAGAGTTTAGAGAGAAACAGGATCTAAGAATTGAGAGGAATGAGAGAAAAAACGGATGGGGGTATATATAGGTTAGATTATTTGCGACGGGACCCGTTGTAAATACCTACGCTCACATTAATTATTGTCGGCGGTTAAAAAGTTATTTGCGGCGAGTCTCGTCGCAAATAGTCCCTGTCGACACACCTTTTGCGACTGGACGACATCTTGTCGCAAAAAGCTATTAACTGCCACCGAGTATTTGTGACGGGGCCCGTCGCAAATACTTTTTAACCGCCGACAGTAATTAATGTGGCGTTGGTATTTGCGACGGGTCTCGTCACTAATAGTCCCTACCGACACACCTTTTGCGATGGGACAACATCTCATCGCAAAAAACTATTAACCACCGTCGGGTACTTGCGACGGGTCCCGTCGCAAATACTTAACTATTTGCGACGGTGGGATCCCACCGTCGCAAATAACCTTCGCGCGGTTTGGTGCGCTACTCGCGCCAAATATTTTGCGACGGGAGACGAAATCATGTCGCAAATAATTGGTTATTTGTGACGGGTTGTTACCCCGTCGCAAATAACCTCTTGGACGGACCTTTTACGACGTAATTTATTCCCATCGCAAAAAGTCCTTTTTCCCATAGTGTTTTAAATCTGTGATATTATACGAGATTTATGCAATGGTCTTGATAAAAATAAAGATCTATTCAAAGAAATATTATGACCGATTCAAATGCCCTTTATGATTGTTTTTAAAGGATTTTATTCAATGGAGTAAATCATTTCTATTCTTATAAGAAGTTATGACACTCTTGAATGTTTTTTGAATTCAAATATTAAAAATTTATTGTGTGATATTTCTTAAACTAGTTTGAACTGGAGTTGTTTGACCTACATTATAAATATCGAGATGTTCTTCATTAGAATATAAGTAGGAGATATTCATAAGGGAAAAATGTGTTTTGTTTCCTTCAGTGCAACACTTTGGAGCATTCATGTTTTGAACTATCAGATTGACTTGCTGTTGTTGTTGTCACTTCTACTGTATCTTATTTTTATATATTCTTCTACAAGAACAACGATTCTTTTTGAGTGAAGATACAATTAGAAGACATACATGTTTAAACATCTATCTAGTTTTTTATTTTATTTCGTTTGAAGAAATGCTATGTAATGTTAAAGATCTACTTGGTGTTGTGTTATATTGAAGATCTGAATTCATTTTTCAGTTGCTACTGCAAACTGTGAAGTTTAACATATACCATCAAAAAAATAAAAAACTTTTGATTTATTTGAGTCTTGACCACTCGTACTCATTCATAGTGAAGTGTCATCTTCTTGTACTAAGCTTTTCATATTCGGTTTCTTGTAAATAAAACTAAAAGGCCCTGTAAAAGCCTTGTAAGGTGTCAACTGCCTACACATAGTTATTGTTTGAAGATCTTTGGATAATAGGATCTGATAGTAAAATCACCAACCTCGTGGAGTTGAGTGTTGGTGGAGTAGACTAGGGGATCTTTGGGCCCTGAATCTCTATACATCAGTGTGTTCATTTCCTTTAAATATTTTTGTTGATCACTCGTCTTTTAGAGAATGAAAGATTCGCTGCATAATAGGAAGAGTGTTCTGAATTTGTCAAAGTTTTTGAAGAACACAGTTCACCCTTCCCCCCCACTTGTGTCTTTGTCTTCATCATAATCATTCTGACCCAACGAATTTTTGGGATGGGATATATCAAGTTGTTTTTCAATGTTCATCTAACATTGTGCCGAAAAGGTAACACTGGGCTTGACCCAATCATCACCTAGTGCATGACAAAGGGCCTTAATTCGCACCTGGTTTGACACTCCTATAGGATATGTTTAGAAAAATTAAAATTTTCTTTATAAATAATTATAAAATATTTGAATAGAAGATGACAACGAATAACCTAGGTTAAATCTAAGGAGTATTAGATTAAAAAATGTTTAATGATTTAAACATCATATAAATGATTATATGGTTTTCCCACTATGACTATTATTTCTCACACTATGTTTTTTGGTTTTAGTTAATGACTGGAACCTGAAGGAGTTGTGTTAACATTGAATATGAAGGAAAATGTGGAGACTATGAGAAACCAAATGGGTTGATGATAGGATTGAAATAAATCATAATTATGCCTAATTAGTTATTCATAAATATGACTAATAACTTATACCTTAATCAACTCTCGAACTCACCAAAGAAGATAAGGATGGTGTTTGATAAGAGATCAAGTGGTGGAGACCATAGAGGAAAGAAGTCTTTATTTACATCATGTGAGAAATGTGGAAAGCGACACCTGGGAAAGTGTATCAATGGAATGGGAAAATGTTTTATGTGTGGAAAAGTAGAACATAAATCAATGAATTTTCAAGGTAAAATGAAGGGTATGATTGAAGGAAATGGATCTTATCTTAGGGATCTATTTATAGTTCGTTGTCTTAAATGTGAAGAACTTGGGAAATATCCATATTAATGCCCTCTTTTAAAGTTTAACCCCTAGACCAAGGAAGGACCTATGTTGAAATAAAATGGATGAAGTATTTATGTATTTGGATTTAATAATTAAATTGTTGAATCGTTTTACTAATGGTATTTTTATTTTAAGAATCATTAAATATATAAATATTGTATTAAATTTTATAATAATATGTGTCATCATTAGCTTGAGAGTTATTGATACCATTATGGGTTTATGAGTTTAAGGCTGATCATAAGTTCAAAGTCTTAAACATCCCTTTTTAGGTTTTATGTGATGTAAGTATACTATGATTAAGGATATTTTGGTAGAAATTTATGGAAATAAAATGTTTTAGTGGAAAAGTTATTTGAGGAATAATTCCTTTACATTTTATAGACATAAGTTTAAAGGTATTGATAACCTTTAGGGTTAATATGATAATTAATTAAATTGTAATAATATTCAAATAATATTATTAGACTTTATGAAAAAAAATAAAAAAATTATATTCTATATTTAAAACCTTAGTAAAAAGGTTATTTAATGATTAATTTTATTTCAAGGATTTCCATCGTATTTTTTTGAATTGTTATATATATTATATTAATATAGTTTTAGAAAAAATATAACCTTCATGATGGGTGAAAACCCATCACTTCTGGTAAGGTTGTGGGGATTGAACCCATGACCAAAGGATGATAAGGGTTTAGTACCTTCCATTAGCCTACGTGATATCCTAGTTAATATATCATTAGTTAAACAATTTGAAAAATAAATATTAATGATGAACCAGTGGTGTTACTGTTGAGGTTTATAGATTAATGTATTATATAGGATAACTTATGCTAACCATATTGGTTTTGGAAAATATTTAGAGAAACACGAAAAGTCTTTTCACTCTTTTATGGATTTTATGATTCGTTTAAAGTAACTTTTAGTGATTTGGGCATAAAAATAATTTTTTTATTTCTTGGAGTAAGAAATGAATTGGAAATTGATCGAAGCACAACCAAAGAATGAAATTGTTCTTATAAAATACAAATTTACCATGGATATATATTTCCTTATATTATTAGAAAATAAAATAATTCATAAAATTTAGGAAACGTATTGTGAAAAAAATGATTTTCTATTACATTTATATCCAATGAATTATATAGTCATTTAAATCATTATGGATTTATGGTTTTGAGTTCCTTAACTTTTTATTAACCATTCACTTTCCTGTGATCAATGAACTCGGTAATTCTCTATAATTATTTATGATTTTCTTCCATGTTCATATATTCACTATCCACTGATGTTCACTAACATAGAAACCTAGTTGTGTGAAATTTTTAATTCCCTTTCTCTCTTATTAATAGAAAGTTTTATTAACTCTTTTTACGATGTGGGTTTTCAACAAAAGAATCTTCAAATATCAAACCCTTGATTACTGAGATCTAGTTTAAATTATAAGGAATATATTTATTTAAGGGGGGAGACAATAACACACTGAAATTATAAAATAAGAAATTTTTATTTGATATCTTATGTGATGCAAAACACTAAGCTCAAACAATCAAAAAAATATATTTCTTTAAATTGAATCTCTTCGATAACTTGCAGAACATGAAACCTCGAGTCTAAATGAACTGTAATATAATATATAGTTATAACCTTACCATTAAATTTTATATTATGAATAATAATAACTAAATTAATAAAATTATGGTTATCTATTGATTATAAATAAAATAAGAATCATTTAAAATAAAAATAAATGTTTTCTGAAAAAAAACCTGTGTTTTTCAAAAAGAAGGTTTAGAAAGGCTTTGCGTACATAATTTAAAATTAATTTTTTCCAATTTTAGAAATTTTATTTAATAAAATTAAATTAATTTTTTAAATCATGATATCAAAATTATCTTAGGGAAATTTTTTGGTATTTTTATGAAATATTTTATTTTTCAATGAATAGTGAAAAATACTGAATTTTATTTGAAAAATTCCTTTTTGTTTAAATTATTTATAAAGTTAAATTATATTTTTAATTGTTTTTAATGTAAAATTACTCTAATTATATATCTATGAATCCAATTTATCTAATTTTAATCATTTTTATTTTAATTTTTGATATAAAAACATTGTAAACTTTTGAATATTTTATCATTGAAAACTCACTTTCTCATTGCGTCTGCAGGATTAATTTTAAATTAAATATTTCCACTTCTATGAATAGAATTTTTAAGAAATATTAAATATTTTTAATAATTATAATTTATATTATATATTTTTTTCAACTTAATTTTTTACCAAAATTAATAGTGAAAATGGTAGAAATTATTTACCGCGTTTAAGGTAAAAAAGGGTTTACTGGGGGTAAACTAAAAATATAAGGGATAATTTAACCTAAAAACATTTATAAAGTATATTCTATGGATATATTTAAACCTTATAATATATAATTATTTATAATTCTCTATTTTCACCCATTTTCATGTGAAAAACATGGGCACACCTTTTTATTTTCAAAAAATATAAGTGTGTCACTCACCTCACTTATAAAAGGTTACCCCATTTCCTCTCTTATTCACACGTTAAAACACTTTTTTTTAGAAAATACCTACCCAAATTAATTCCCAACTTATCTCACATAATACTAGAAGACTTATTTTGTTAATAAATTCAACATTAGAAGGATTTTGGTGAAACCCAAAGGAGGTTACCCGAGGAAGTGGTGACGTTCTTCATCGAGTGTTTTTATTTTACTTCTTCCACCACCTACTTAAATTCATATTAATCCATTATGACATAATAACCTAAATATATTACATATAATTATATTTTTTTATTTTAAGTTCATGATATACAACCATCCCCACTTCTATAAAATGGGTTACAAAATCATAATTCATGTGTACAATGGACTACTGCCTCGCGAATCGATGTCATTCGTTTTTCTATTACGACCTCTCACGGTTGGGTATGATGATGGATAAAAAGTATATATATGATGTTTATAACATAATTAAACCTATTTAGGCATTATATCATATATAAATTTTTAATTTTTATTCTATTGGGGATACAATAACGTCGCTCGTGTGTATGGCGAACTACCACCTTGTGAGGTGATGTGATTCATTTTTTTCACTAACACTTTACATAGAAGGTAATAAGGATAAATTTAATAAATATATATTATATAAATGACATAATTATGTTATTGATGTCATGTTTCTAATTATAAAAGGATAATATATCATTTTATTTCTTACCTTTTCACTCACTTAAAGATGATAACATCATTCATGTACATGTGTACAACCGCCTTCAGAAAGCAATGTGACTCTCTTTTCATAACCACATTGCATGGATAATATATATAAGCATATTTAAAGAAATAATATGTTATTTATTATATTATTATAATTTTTGAAAGATAAAATATTACTCACATTCTTTCCATAATGATCATTGAAAAATGGAAACGTTACTCATGCGTACATACGACCTACCGTCTCCATGATCATAACTTACTTCATTTTTCATAAAAATATTTCATGATTGGTTTTAAAAGTATAATTTATGTCTAAATATTATAATTATGTCATGGTTATTATTCTGTATATTTTTTAATTATATAATATGTACAAGAACCAGAACTTTTATGACAAAACACGCATGAGAAAACAAGGAAATTAACACCCAAAACAATGAAAATAATGAAAAATAATTAAGAAATGGGTGAAAATATGATATGATATTAAAAATATGAATATGGTTCTGGAATGAAATAATAACATTATTAAAACCATTATATATTAGGTTAAAACACATTCAACCAAAAGGAAGGGTGAGGTAAGGTACTTCATCTCAATTTATCTTTATTGAGCCATATTATAATGTTATACACCAAATTTATTTTATATAGTTTATAAAATGACACTTTTAAATTAAATATAATTATTAATTAATAATTCATGGTATTTTAAGTTTATATTTTAATTATTTAATCCAAATTTATTTTACTTAAAAGTTTCCAAGTAGTAAAGAATTGCATAACTCGATTTCTTTCCATTGGGTTATATTACTTATTCGTTCTCTTTGATATTATAATATTATGTGTACAATGAGTTTTGATTATATTTTGTTTTATTTAAAATTATTTTATATGGATTTAAATTTGATACACATAATTTATTCATTAATTAATTATCACTTCAATGTTATGATCTTTGAAATGGTTTATTTCACAATATCATTTTAATCAGGAATGTTTATACTTGAATTTTAATTGAAGAAATTATTTTATCATTGTTTAAAAAAATAATTAATTTTATTCTCATCTCATTATTCAGGATTCCTTTCAATTAATAGTACCATTTTCCCACTCTTTGGTACTTAAAATGATAGATAAAATGTTTTAATAAAATCTGACTTCATTTCTCTCTTCGGTCGGAAATCATTTTTCTTCAAAAACCATGTTTTTTAAAAATGTTTTCAATTATTTTTTTAACATTATTAAAAATAATTTATTAAATACATTTTTATCCATATTTTAATTTTTTTTTAATTTTTTTTAAATAAAGCGTCATGTCATTTTCTAAACAATGCTTGTTTGGATTTTACCAAAAAAGTGAAAGGAATATTTATTTTAATGTACTCGTCGTGTATGGAATTTCCTACCATCATGACCACTCCATGTTTTAAAAATTCCTTTATAAGTTTCAAAGTTTATTTTTAAATAAAATTGTTTTCAAAATGTTTTGTGAACTTTTAGTTTTAAAAAGGTTATTTTCAAAATAAAAAGAACATTATCCTCAAGAATGTTTTTAATGATATTTTTATGGTATTTCTATTTTTCAATGGAAACAACCCTTAATTTTACATATAATTATCTGGGGATATGTTATATTGATACCAACCTTATTATTCCTCTGGATTTTTTATGATCATTTTGACCAAGGAAATTATTGTCATTCGCTTTCTTGTCTCATTTTTTGTATTCATCAACCTTACCTTGAAATATACCATTCTTGTGATCATTACACATTAAATTTACCTTAGATATCCATATTATTTATCATGGATATGATTATTTCTTAAACCATATATCATTTTTACGTATAGTGTTTTACTATGAAATTTATTTTATTGACTGATGATAATTTTTATTCTTTCTTCAATACAAATATTTAATGGTAAGGGATATTATTCATGAATTAAATCAATTATTAAATATATGAGGAATTATTTAGACATGTAGTGATGGGTGGTCCCTGAAATTATATATCCCCTTGATTAATTGGTATTCTCATGTGGTAAATTAGTAAGCTTGTATTAAACAAGTTTCTACCTATATTTTTAATCCTTCTTGTGAAAGGACGTGATGGTAGAGGTATCATCATGCTTGAGATCATGACATCTGATAATTATGAATTTCCTTCATTTAGAATTTAGTTTTTATTATTATCCATTATATTTTCACTATGATATTATCTCTAGATTCATTTCATTATTGGTTTATTTATTAAATATAATTTTTTTTATTTATTTTCCTTCTCACATTGATTATTCCTTATCTTATTATCCATGATATTTTCGCAATGATACTATCTCTCGATGCATTTCATTCTCAATTATTGATTAAATGGAATGTGTGTTCAGTTATTTACCTTAACATATTGATTATTCTCTATTTATTAATGATATATTCCAATATATTTAACCCTTACTGGTCATTTTAGAACACCCTTATTTCATTTCCTTTCCTCAGGATTCTATGAATTGTACTATGATTTATGTGCAAGGGTATGCTATAGGGAACAATGTTATTCTCAAAAAAATATTTTATAATTTTTTTTCAAAATTAATATGGTAATCATGTATATATCTAGTTTACCAAGACTAATAAACTATTTTAACTTTCAGGATACGATTCTTTGTATCTTATGCCAATGTAATAAAGCAAACATCAACTCTGGGTTACTTGGGTCGAGGTCGCTACATGTAGGAAGCCCCCATTATGATCCCAATCCTAATATCACAACACCAACTGCCTCTCTAGATGGTGATAAATTCTAGAGTGACCAATTTTAGTTATAAACCCTATAATCACTAATTAATAAGAGAAAGATAAAGGACCTTTTATATTTATATATATATATATATATTCACAACGACACATCATTTCGATCAGATCATTGGAATAGGGGAAACCAATCCCATACTAGGATTTGGTAAGGTATTCACAAATATGTCTCAAATCGATAAGAGAGTCTCAGATTAGGTAATAATTCCACCTAAAAAGGGCGATATGAGTCTTATCTCCCATCCTCTCGATCAACACACATTTTGAAGTGTCACTGGTAAGAAAACCAGAAAATCACCTACCTTTGGAAATATGGTCTATAATGATATCATCTCAAAACATCATGGACATAGTTTCATTGTAGGTTCCATATAAAACACACTCAAATACCCATATCAATTATAATGGCTTTTATATATATGCCTCATGGAATTCTCGATCCTTGCATGGATTTTACTTAAATGTTATTGTAACAACCCAAGTATTTATAGAAAAATACATTTTTATATCTATTGATATTTATTAATAAGATATTAATTTTATGTTAAAGAGTGCACTTTGTTCGATAGCATACCTAACACACAACAACGGGTTTCTCTGAAATCTTACGTTGCACACAACATTGAGTTATACCGAAAAATGATATAATAATATTATTATTTTAAATAGTAGTTAACACCTAGTCGTTGTATTAGCAGTAATGAATAAAACTAACTAAAAAATTATTATACATTTTTTTAATTATTTTTACATTTATCCAATAAATTTTAGAGGCTTAAAATGAGAATGAATCCAATTTTTAGCATAAAATACTCTAATATGTTTAAAAGGTCGTTTTACCATCTTTTGAAGGAGAACCCTTTTTAAATATAGTTTTGTTGTACCTCTCGTACCCCTCGTGGTTTGATTTTCATGATCACAATCACCCTCTTATTTATCTAATCCTCTTTCAAGTGTTTTTGGATGATAGAAATCTTTTTAGGTGGGCAAGGAGTTCGTCCAAGAAAGCAAGGAAGCAAAAATGGACTCTCAGAGTCCACCGGCCAACCGGTGGCTTCACCACTGGCCAGCCGATGGAACCCAGACCGAAGGCTGAGCCACTGCCTCAGCACCGGCCAACCGGTGGCCTCAGCACCAGCCAGCCGGTGGCACCCAGCAGAACAGTGTTTGCTACTGTCTTGCCACCGGCCAACCGGTGGCCTCACCACCGGCCAGCCGGTGGAGTCTGGACAGAAGCATCCACCCATCTCCAAGGCACCGGCCAACCGGTGGCCCTGTACCGGTCAGCCGGTGGAGGCAGTCAAACTAGTCGTTGGGCCTTTGACCAGCCTGTCCACTTGGCCTCCCAACGGCTCCGAAGCCTTTTCCAACGGCTCCGAAGACCTCCAAAGGCCATATGAGGGTTCCCCCTCTATAAATAAAGGACTAGGAAGCCAAGGATCAATACCGGAACTATACGGAAGCCCACGGACACCTTGTTGATCATTTGGCGTACCTCCGGCGCATTCCTCCAAGGGAACCCCAATAGCTCCAACTCAATTCCACATCCAAGGAGCATCACCAAAGAAGCTTGGGAGTTCACGTCTTCAACTCCAATCAATCATTGGCACCCAAAGCTTCTCCAAATACGGTTTTTATTGTTTATTCATTTTGAGCTTAAATTTGGGTTTGTGCCTACAAACCCCAACTCTTTCTCTCATCCTTTCTTTTGGGTTTTCACATCACCTTTAAGGTGTGAAGAGGTTAGTCAAGCCTTACCTTTCAAAAGTCTTGAATCATAGGTGAGCTAGCCTTCACCTGTAAGAAGGCCAGTGGGTTCTTACTCAACCATTAAAAGTAAGTGGGTTCTTGATCAACCAATAAAAGCAAGCTGTAATAGGTGAGCTAGCCTTCACCTGTAAAAAGGCTAGTGGGTTTCTTGCTACAACCATTGAAAAGAAAGCGGTAGAATCTCTCAACGGTTGAGTTGGGAGCGGAGACGTAGGCCGGGTTTTTGGCCGAACTCCGTTATCAATTCTTGTGTCTTGCCTCTTTATTTCCGCTGCACTTTCAACTTTGATTTTATTTTGTTAATCATTTTTTAAAAGGCAATTCACCCCCCCTCTTTCCATCACTCCCTTTTTCTCCACCTAACAATTGGTATCAGAGGCAAAATTTGAGTAATACCTTAACCGGTTTCAAATTCAAGATCCATTGTGATGGCCTCAACTTCTTTCACCCCCGAAGGTTATTCATTGGGTCGTGCTCCATTTTTTGATGGAACCGACTATACCTATTGGAAAACCCGCATGACCGCTTTTCTTAGAAGTATAGGTTATCCAATTTATAAAATTGTCATGAAAGGTTACACTCTCTCTTCCCCCGATGAATCCAAATGGACCCAAGCCGATATAAAAAATTTCGAGCTTGATGGCAAAGCCATGAATGCTCTTCATTGCGGCCTTGACCGAAATGAATTCAATCGAGTTTCCACATGCACCTCCTCACATGAAATCTGGAAACTTTTGGAGGTTACCCATGAGGGGACCAACAAAGTCAAGGACACTCGATTGGACATGTTTCGTCAAGATTTTGAGTCATTTTCTATGCACCCACATGAAAATATTTCTGATATGTTTACACGGTTTACTGATGTTTGCAATGGGAGAAAGTCCATTGGTGATGATGTTTCTGCAGAAACCATGGTCAAAAAGATCCTATGGATCCTACCAAGCTCATGGGCTCCGAAGGTCACGGCAATCCAAGAAGCAAAGGACATAAAGAACATGCCGGTCGAAGAGCTCATCGGATCCCTCATGACCTACGAGATCACCATGAGGAGGCAAGCTGAAAAGGAAGGCAAACCGATCAAAGTTCCAAAGAACATCGCCTTCAAGGTACAAAAAGAAGAAAGCTCATCCTCCTCCTCATCGTCATCCTCTTCAAGCGGCGATTCCGAAATGGAGAATCTTGCCCGCAAAATGCACAAATTCATGAAGAAGCACAAGAAGAAGAAATCCCGCAAGGCTCAACCCAACGAAAAATCCGAGCACAAGGTAAAATGTTACGGGTGTGGCGATAAAGGCCATTACAAGCCCGATTGCCCACTCAACAAGAAAAAGGCCAAGAAAAAGGAGAAGAAGAAGGCATTCAAGGCCACATGGAGTGATAGCTCCTCATCCTCCTCCTCCTCCTCGAGCGGCAACGGTAATAAATGCCTAATGGCATGTCATGAGGTAACATCTTCCGACTCCTCATCCTCAAGTTCTTCCAATTCTTTCAATCACATGTCTTATGAGGATCTCCAACATGCTAGAGATCAATTGGAGGAAGGTTTTCACGAACTTTCTTCCAAATTTGTTGCTTTAAAAAAGAATTTCAAAAAACTCTCTTCCGAAAAAGAACAACTTCTCAAAGAGAAGGAAGAGTTGACCCTCAAAATCCAAAATCTTCCCGATGTTGATTCCATGGAATCAACAATCAAAGATATAAGGGAGACTCTAGCCAAGTTCACCCAAGGGGAACAAAATCTGACCAAACTCTTAGGTTCCCAACACGTATCCCGAACCACCCAAGGGCTTAGCTATTCCAAGCAAGCTTCCCCTTCCCATGCACCTACTATTTTTGTAAGGGGGAGCTCTCAATTTAAATTTTGTAATTATTGCAAAAAACCCGGGCACTTAATTTATGAGTGCAATTGTAAAAATGCCCGGTATGGCCGCCCCAAAAGTATTTTCTTTAATAATGAATTTTTTAGGAGAAGACCCGCCACTAGACAAGTGTGGATTGAAAAATCCCTTCTAGCGAGTCTCACCAGACCGAAATTTGTCTCAGTTTCAAACACCTCTCCCAGGTGATTTGTTGTTTTTATTTAGGGGGAGTTAGGACCGTTTAAGCCCTTTTAATTTCAATTTCAAAATTCTTGATTGAAAGTTTCAACACTTGGTTTCAAATTTTTTTTTTCTTTTCAAAACTCTCAATTCAAATTGTTATTCAATTTTCTTTTCAAAACTTTCAATTCAAACTGTTATTGAATTCTTGATTCAAAACTTTCAATTCAAATTTCAAAAATTTCAATTGGTTTAAAATCTCTATCTTGTTTTTCAAACTTTTCCCTCAATCAAGTTTTATGCCCCGTGCTATTTTGATAATCACAAAGGGGGAGAAATTCTTGATTGATTGGGGGAGAAATCTTTCTCTCATGCATTGCTTGTTTTCATTTTATCCTTTAAAGCATGCCTATCTTTTTAGTATTTTACATTGCTTGTTTTGGTGATTGTGATCATCAAAATAGGGGGAGATTGTTGTACCTCTCGTACCCCTCGTGGTTTGATTTTCATGATCACAATCACCCTCTTATTTATCTAATCCTCTTTCAAGTGTTTTTGGATGATAGGAATCTTTTTAGGTGGGCAAGGAGTTCGGCCAAGAAAGCAAGGAAGCAAAAATGGACTCTCAGAGTCCACCGGCCAACCAGTGGCTTCACCACCGGCCAGCCGATGGAACCCAGACCGAAGGCTGAGCCACTGCCTCAGCACCGGCCAACCGGTGGCCTTAGCACCGGCCAGCCGGTGGCACCCAGCAGAACATTGTTTGCTACTGTCTTGCCACCGGCCAACCGGTGGCCTCACCACCGGCCAGCCGGTGGAGTCTGGACAGAAGCATCCACCCATCTCCAAGGCACCGGCCAACCGGTGGCCCTGTACCGGTCAGCCGGTGGAGGCAGTCAAACTAGCCGTTGGGCCTTTGACCAGCCTGTCCACTTGGCCTCCCAACGGCTCCGAAGCCTTTTCCAACGGCTCCGAAGACCTCCAAAGGCCATATGAGGGTTCCCCCTCTATAAATAAAGGACTAGGAAGCCAAGGATCAATACCGGAACTATACGGAAGCCCACGGACACCTTGTTGATCATTTGGCGTACCTCCGGCGCATTCCTCCAAGGGAACCCCAATAGCTCCAACTCAATTCCACATCCAAGGAGCATCACCAAAGAAGCTTGGGAGTGCACGTCTTCAACTCCAATCAATCATTGGCGCCCAAAGCTTCTCCAAATACGGTTTTTATTGTTTATTCATTTTGAGCTTAAATTTGGGTTTGTGCCTACAAACCCCAACTCTTTCTCTCATCCTTTCTTTTGGGTTTTCACATCACCTTTAAGGTGTGAAGAGGTTAGTCAAGCCTTACCTTTCAAAAGGCTTGAATCATAGGTGAGCTAGCCTTCACCTGTAAGAAGGCTAGTGGGTTCTTACTCAACCATTAAAAGTAAGTGGGTTCTTGCTCAACCAATAAAAGCAAGCTGTAATAGGTGAGCTAGCCTTCACCTGTAAAAAGGCTAGTGGGTTTCTTGCTACAACCATTGAAAAGCAAGCGGTAGAATCTCTCAACGGTTGAGTTGGGAGCGGAGACGTAGGCCGGGTTTTTGGCCGAACTCCGTTATCAATTCTTGTGTCTTGCCTCTTTATTTCTGCTGCACTTTCAACTTTGATTTTATTTTGTTAATCATTTTTTAAAAGGCAATTCACCCCCCTCTTGCCATCACTCCCTTTTTCTCCGCCTAACAAGTTTTATCCCTTTTATATGTTATATTTTAAAAACTAAACTTCCTCTATATAATTGGGACATAAAAAATTACTTTAGTTAAATTTGTGGTAATTTTATGATAAAGTTCATTTTGTAATGAATAGTGAAAAATACTGCATTTTAATTCAAAACTGCCTTTTTATCTAATTTATTTTTACATATATATTGTCATTTTAATTTTTTTTAAAGTGTAATTGGATTAATTTTTTATCATTTAATCTAATTTTGGTCATTATAAGTAATTTCACTTTTAAATTGTACATAAACACGTTAATCTTTTGATAGTTTTTACTTCTTAAAAATCTACTTTTTGGTTTTGAAAATGAAAATTAGTTTCAAATTAATTTCTAAAAATTATATATTTTCAATTTGGAAAAATGGATTCCATATTTGGAATCAGAACTTCCAAATTGTGTAAATAAGCACCTTTTATTTTTTGACATTATGAATAGTAACTTTAGTAATTATTTTTATTTGCCATGGTTAAAGGGTAAATCTGGTAAATAAGGGTAAAAATAATATTTAACTACCCTAACACATGTCCCAATACTATTGGATGAGATATGTCAGACCATGGTCATCCATGGGTTGATTTTGGGACCCCATAGAGCCACTTGGGTGTGATAATGACATATTATAAGAATTAATTTAAAGTAAAGAGAAATATAACAAAAACAGTATCTTTTACTAAAACAATTTTAATATAGGGTTATATAACTAATATATTTGACTATAAATAATCATTATAAATATGAAAATATTTCTTATGCCACGGTATTTTATTTATAATTTTTAGACATTAAATAAATTAATTTATTTATGACACAATGATGATGTAGTGATTACCTTATTAATGAAAGATTCAAATAAATGATATTATAAATATTAAAATAAATGTAATTTGTACATTTTTATGCTATAAAGGAATTTTATGGATCATTGTGAAATATTATATTTGATTTAATGCCTTTTTTTGAAGGAATAAAGTTTTTATTACTTTAATAAAAATCAATTACCAAATGACTTATATAATGTTAAAAATTTAATTAATGATCCACTTTTGGTTCTCTTGGAATTTTATGGTAACTATAGTAACCATGTATTATGAAAATACAAGAAGACCTGGTAAGAGTTGATGTTTTTAACTAAGGGTTAAAGCTAAAAGATAAGGTTAATTTTGTGTCCTAAACTAGTCTAAAACCTTTTTTTGAGATGATTTCAACCCATTATAATATTATCCTTAAGATATATCAATTTTTAACAATTTTAATTTGAAAATCATTTTATAATAAAATAATATTTCAAGTCTTTCCTAAATTTCCCCTCCTCCCTCTTATAAAAGGCCACCACCTCTGCCCACTTACTCACACCTCTCAAGATCATTGGATCATCCAATTTCTACTCGAATAATCTCTTAACATGCCTCCTTTCCTCCTAGAATCCTTACCTTGTGCAGAAGGTAATTCAAGATAGCCTTTTGTCTCAAATCAAAAGAAGTTACCCGATTTAGAGGTGACGTCTTCTCTCAGGTTCCTTTCTTTTATTTTCATTATTCACTCAATATTATCTTATTGTTATATGATTAAATAACAACACCATTATTATCAATATACTATTATTTTTTATGAGAATTATTTGAACTACACTTACACACACCTCCATCTAATGGATATGAACATACTGTTTCTGTGTATGGAGAACTACTGTCTCACGAAATGATGATTGTTTAATTTTATCCTACCACCTCTCATAGTGTCCATTATGATGGAACTGTATTTATATATGATATATATTATACTTATATTTCCTCTATGATTCTTTAATTTTTATTTACAGTGTTCCTTTATGCTTTTCATAATGTGTAAATATGATAATTTCATTTGAGGAAGTGTGGACTACCGCCCCCTCAAAGTGATATAACTCATCCATGCCATACAAGGAGCATATAAAGGATGTAGTTAATGAAATTATGTAACAAATATAACATATATATTATACTGTAATTATAATATACTTATGTATCATTTAGTTTTAATTCCTTTAATATGACAAAGAAATGAAAGTAGTGTTCATGCGTACGTACAGTCTACCGTCTCCATGAATGGTGCATTTTATTTCTTATCTACAAATGTTATAGACTATTATAAATACATATATATACTGTATATATATGATATTTAAATAATGAATACTATTTTAGATATAATGTATAATTTTTAATTATAACAAGTTTATTTTTGACTCATGTACCGAACATCGAAAAAATGATCGATATGAACTTAAATAATTATGTAATTTTTATAAAATTGTAATAAGTTATCTAAAAGGAATAATAAACTTGAAAAATGTTCTCAATCAAGTATAAATTAACATAAGTTTATTATTCATCAACCTAACGATTGTACGTGATAATTTGGACTCAAGGTAAGGGAATTTCTAAACTCAATTTCCACTCTTTCAGTTTTATGCATACTTCGTTGATTATATTAGGCCAAGATTATGTGTGTAATCACTATTTATTTATATATTTTGTAATTTAAACTTCCCTTTGTGTGGATATATTTTTTTTACACATAATCACCCCATTGATAAATTCTTACATCATTTATACGATCTTTGTAAGGTAAATCTTAACTCAATCTTCAATCATTGAGTTAAATATCCTTGTTATTGGTTTTGTTTTTACAAGAAAATGTTTCAATGACATATGATTTTTTTAAACTTAATATCCACTTATAATGTGTGTATTTATATTTTTCAAACATAATTATTTCATTTATTTATCCTTAATCTAATGATATGATCTTTGTAAGGGACAGCGTCTCAATCTCCTTTCATTGAGGCATATCTTGATATTATGCACCTTTAATATCCTATAAGGTTTATATACAACCCTTTTGACATTTTATATCTTGAATTTATATATTCTCATGATATTTAAAGTTTCTTTTGATGTTATTCTTTAATTATTTTTGTTTAAGTGTTTCTCAAGTGTTCCGAGACTCTTTAACTAAAACATTGTTTTAAAAGTTTTAAATATTTATTCTTATAAATATTTCTCATTAATGTCCATATTTTCAAAATGGTTTTAAGGATTTATTTATATGGACATATATGTTTTAAAATTTTAATTCTCAAATTTATTTTAAAATTTTCAATGTGGTATAGGATAATTTGATTCAAAAATATCTTTATTAAATGTTTTAAATGGTTTTGAAAATGGATTTAATATTTCAATATCTTGAATTTATTTCTTGTTATTGATGAGTGAAATGTTTATAATTTTAATATTTTCTGTGTTATGATTATGTAATGGTACTTAGACATTTGATGGTTGGTTACGTAATAAACCAAATATGGTCAGTTCAATGATAAACCTTGGGCGAGTGAGCCCATGATAGCTCTCCAATGCATTGGGTAACGTGATAGAGGTAAACGATAAAATTTCTCCTAAGAGATTTAGGTAATATACTATGATGGGTATTCTAAACGTAACCATGAAGGTTACTCCCTATGTAGTTGTGAAATCTATAATATAAGTATGATATAGATTCCACAAGTTACCTTTATGTTTTATAATTTATATGAATTTTTGTAGTAATATTAATATTACATGATGTAAGCTAAGTAGTTTATGTTTTATGGGTGAAAATTATGATTTTGTGAAAATGTTTTCATGGGTTTTAAATATTCTTGGACTAATGGTTTTATTCCTTATTTTATATTCCTTACTAATATTTTTATGGTCATCCCAATTTTTTGAAATTTTTTTCACAGGGTATAAATAAGGACAAGAGAAAGGAATAATTCGAGAAGTTTTTTATCAAGAAAATAATTCTGGTTTTATTTAAGGAGTTTTATTATTGTGAAAAAAATGGATATAGTAGAAGTGTATACTTTGTAATTTCTTAGATGTAATGTAATATTTATGGCCTAATTCTCTAAAACTCTAAACCTGAAAAGATCATCAATGTGAATTAAATTAAAATCATTGACTGATCTCAAGATTAAGTAATGTTTTAAGGATGGGGTCTTATAGTTGGTATGAGAGGATGGTTTAGATAACTTTGGAGATTAGGATTTTTTCTTAAGGCTTAGGGATATCATCATGGATTTATAATTTTAAGGTATATCAAAATTTTAATGTCTTAGAAACCCCTTTTTGAGGCTTTATTATTTTGAATATTGAGGTGACTAATGGTATTTTTGGAGACATTTACTTTTGAGAAAATTATGGGTTATTAATTTTTTGGATGAAAATGAGAGGTATGAGATAACTTTTGAGGTTAATATATATTATGGTTATTTCAGAGGATTTTATCTCATTTTTTGGAATGTTATAAAATTATATAGTTTTTTTAAAAGGACAACACCTAGACCGTATGACAACCCTTCGCGTCGGAAAAAGCTGTGAGAATCAAACCCACAACCGAAGTGATACTGGGATTTATCTCTAACCACTAGACTACTTGAAGTCCCTAGTTATTATAACTTATTATTTTTAGTTAAATTATTTTATGGATCAAGAATAAGTTGATTTTTGGAACTTATATTTTATCAAATGGATATCTTTAATATAAGAAAATGATTTGGTGATTAAGTGATAAATGTTATTTTGGAAGACGTTTGCTTTTTTGGGAACACTATATGCCTAAGGAAAATAGAATACTCTGGGATTTAATTTTAGGAGTAATGGTTGAATTTTATTTTGTAAGAATCTATGTTTTTATTGTGGACATATAGAGATTTTGGTTATTTATGTAAATGATTAACTTATCATAGAGAATATATGATTAGGTTAAATACTTTTAATTATGAGACTTTAAGATTTATTGATGTTATTTGGATATAAATGTTAATATTTATTATGGAAGACTATGTGATCAAATCCTTTTTAATTTTGGGTTTCAATAATAGTTTGAATTATTTTGAAGAGTTTTAAGGATGTTATTTTATTGAATGTTATTTGTTAAACTTTGGGTATTTTTTGTTGAATTTTGGAGATTAAGAGTAGTTTTTTTATTAAGGATTGTTATTTTTTGGGGATTATCTAATCTTGTACTAAACACTTTGGTTTTGGTTAATGTTTAATGATAGGGGAAATATATAGTTCATCTTTTTTAAATTATGTGATTCTCTAGAAATTTATTCTAGTGCTTCAGGTGTGACTAAGTCATCTTTAATACTCATCATTTGAAGAAAATATGAGTTTGTGGTCAATATTTATTAAAGGATGAAACTATAATTGAAGAGTAAGTATGTTTCCTTATATTCTTAGTCAAGCTCATAAACAAATTTCTCAACTTTATAAAAATTATATTAAAACATATTTTCTACTTACTTTTCTTACTGTGAAATTAAATATCGTTTAACCCATCACAATTTTATAGTTTAATTGGTTGTTAACATTATCTAGATCGTGTTTTCTATCACTCTCCATCAAAACAAGATGGTTAGTTTTTCTTCCATATCCATGTTTTCCTACATGGAATACTAGTATTTGTTATCTTCGGTGACCTTTTTACTTCTATTTATTTCTATTAAAGTGATAGTTTTATTGACTCTTTTTATGATGTGGGATTTTCAAGGAATTTTTCGAGCACAATTTTAGAATTGCGAGGACACAATTTCTAAAAGGGGGAATGATGTAACGAACCTGGTATTTATAGAATAATACATTTTCATATATATTAATATTTATGAATAAGATATTAATTTTATGTTAAATATGACACTTTTTCTGATAGCATACCCTACACACAACAACAGGTTTCTCCACAATATTACATTACACACAACATTGGGTTATACCAAAAAATAATATAATAATATTATTATTTTAAATGGGAGTTAATGCATAGTCTTCGTATTGGTGGAAATGAATATAAATAACTAAAATATGATTATACATGTTTGTTAATTGTTTTTACATTTATCCAATAAATTTTAGAGGCTTAAAATGAGAATGAATCCAATTTTAAGCATAAAATACTCTACTATTTTTAAAAGGTTGTTTTATTGCCTTTTAAAGGAGAAACCTTTTTAAATATAGTTTTTTTAAATTTTATATATTATATTTGAAAAAAATAAACTTCTTCTATAGAATTGGGACCTCAAAATTTACTTTGGTTAAATTTTTGGTAATTTTTTGATAAAGTTCATTTTTTAATGAATAGTGAAAAATATTTCATTTTAATTTAGAACTACCTTTTCATCTAATTTATTTATAAAGTTAGATTCTCATTTTAATTGGTTTTAAAGTGTAAATGGATTAATTTTTTTATCATTTAATCCAATTTTGTTCATTGGAAGTAATTTCACTTTTAAATTGTACATAAACACTTGTCAATCTTTTGATAGTTTTTACTTCTTAAAAACTCACCTTTTGGTTTTGACAATAGGAATTAATTTCAAATTAACTTTTGAAAATTATGTGTTTTGAATTTGGAAAAACGGATTCCTTATTTAAAATCATAAGGGCTAAATTTTTTAAATATATACCTTTTATTTTTTGACATTATGAATAGTAACTTCAGTAATTTTTATTTACCATCGTTAAAGGGTAAATCTGATAAATAATGGTAAAAATAATATTATAATAATATTAAATTACCCTAACATATGCACTAATACTATTGGATGAGATATTTATAACCATTGGCATCCTTGGGTCGATTTTAGGACCCCATGGAGCCACTTAGGTGTGATAATGACATGTTATAAGAATTAATTTAAAGTAAAGAGAAATATAACATAAACATGTATCTTTTACTAAAAAAATATTAATATAGGGTTATATAACCGATATCTTTGACTATAAATAGTAATTATAAAGCTAAAAATATTTTCTACTTCATGGTATTTTATTTATAGTTTTTAGAAATTAAATAAATTTATTTATTTATGACACAATGATGATGTAGTGATTACCTTATTAATGAAAGATTTAAATAAATGATATTATAAATATGAAAATAAATGTAATTTGTACATTTTGATGCCATACACAAATTTTATGGATCATTATGGAATATTATATTTTATTTAATTCCTTTGGTTAGAAGGAATCAAGTTAGTATTACTTTAATAAAAATCAATTAATAAATAGTGTCATAATTGGCATAAATGAGTTTTTTAAAAAATAATATTTTAATAAATGATATAATAATCCTAAATATCTAAGATTCATACAAATGAATTATATAATATTAAAAATTCCATTAATAATCCACTTGTGGTTCTATTAGAATTTTATGGTAACTATAGTAACCATATATTATGAAAATACAAGAAGACATGGTAAGAGTTAATGTTTTTAACTATGGGTTAATGCTAAAAGATATGGTTAATTTTGTTACCTAAAATTGTATAAAACCTCTTGTTTGATAGGATTTAGACCCATTATCATCTTATCCTCTAAATATATCATTTTTAAACTATTATAATTGGAAAATAATTTTTAGAATAAAATAATATTTCAAGACTTTCCTAAAGTGCCCCTCCTCCCACTTATAAAAGGCCACCACCTCTACCCACTTACTCACACCTCTCAAGCACATTATTTCATTAAAATTATACTATAATAATCTCCCAATATCCCTCATTTACTCCTAGAATCCTTACCTTGGGAAAAAGGCAATTCAAGATAGCCTTTTGGCTCAAATCAAAAGAAGTTACCTAATTTAGAAGTAATGTCTTCCCTCAAGTTCCTTTATTTTATTTTATTTCTTCACTCCCTATGATCTTCTTATTCAATTATTAAATAAAAAAAATAGTATCATAAATATACTATTATTTTTTATGAGAATTATTTGAACTACACTTACACACACGTCCATTTAATGGATATGAATATATTATTTCTGTGTACGGCGAACTACTACTTCACGAAATGATAATTGTTCAATTTTCTCCTAACACCTATCATAGTGTACATTATGATGGAACTATATTTATATAGGATATATATTATATTTATATTTTTTTCATGATTCTTTAATTTTTATTTACAAAATTCCTTTATTCTTTCCATAATGTGTAAATACGATAATTTCATTTGAGGAAGTGTGGATTACCGCCCCCTCAAAGTGATATGACTCATTCATGCCATACATGGAACGTATAAAGGATTTAGTTAATTAAATTATGTAACATATATAACATAGATATTATAATGGAATTATAATATACCTATGTATCATTTAGTTTTCATTTCTTTAATATGACAAATAAATGAAAGTAACGTTCATGCATACGTACAGCCTACCGTCTCCATGAATGGTGCATTTCATGTATTATATCCAAATGTTATGGAATATTATAAATAAATATATATACCGGATATATATGATATTTAAATCATGAATATTATTCTGGAAATAATGTATAATTTGTAATTATAACAAGTTCATTTTTGACTCATGTATCGAACATCGACAAAATGACCGATATGAACTTAAATAATTATATAATTTTTATAACATTTTATTAAGTGATATAAAAGGAATAATAAAACTTAAAAAGGTTCTAAAGAAATTATAAATTAACATAATTTTATTATTCATAAACCTAATGATTGTATGTGACGGTTCAGACTCAAGGTGAGGGAATTTCTAAACTCAATTTTCACTCTTTGGGTTTTATGCATACTTCGTTGATTATATTATTACAATATTATGTGTGGAATCACTATTTATTTATTTATGTTGAAATTTAAACTTCCCCTTTTTTGGATATACTATAGTTACACATAATTATCCCATTGATAAATTCTTACATCATTTATACGATCTTTTTAAGGGAAATCTTAACTCAATCTCCATTCATTGAGTTAAATATCCTTGACATTGGTTTTGTATTTCCAAGAATATGTGTGAATGAAATTTTATTTTTTTACACTTAATATACACTTATATTGGGTGTATTTATATTTTTCATACATAATTATGTCATTGATTTATCCTTAATCTAATGATATGATCTTTGTAAGGGACTACGCCTCAATCTCCTTTCATTGAGGCATATCTTGATATTGTGCACCATTAATATCCTATAAGGTTTATATACAACCCTTTTTACATTTTTATATAATTAATTTCTATATTATCATGATATTTAAAGTTTCAATTGATTTTATTCTTTAATTATTTTTGTTCAAGTGTTTCTCAAGTGTTGCGAGACTCTTTAACTAAAACATCATTTTAAAAGTTTTAAATATTTATTCTTCTAAATATTTATCATTAATTTCCATGTTTTCAAAATGGTTTTAAGGATTTATTTATATGGACATATATGTTTTAATATTTTAATTCTTGAATTTATTTTAAAAGTTTCAAAGTGGTATGTGACACTTTGATTCAAAAATCTATTTATTAAATTTTTTAAATGGTTTTGGAAATAGATTGAATATTTCTATATCTTTAATTGATTTCTTTTGATTTAGGAGTGAAATGTTAATAATTTTAATATTTTATGTGTTATGATTATGTAATGGTACTTGGAAATTTGATGGGTGGTTATGTGATTAACCAAATATGGGTGGTTACATGATAAACCTAGGGCGGTTGAGCCTGTGATAGCTCTCTAATTCATTAGGTGACGTGACAGAGGTAAACGATAAAGTTTCCCCTAAGAGATTTAGGGAATATACTGTGATGGGGATTCCAAACGTAACCATGATGGTTACTCCCTATGTAGCTATGAAATCTACAATGTAAGTCTGATATGGATTCCACAAGTTACCTTTATGTTTTATTATTTCTATGAATTTTTGTAGTAATCTTAAGATTACATGATGTAAGCTAAGTATTTTATGTTTTATGGGTGTGAAAATGCTTTCATGGGTTTTAAATATTCATAGACTAACGATTTTATTCCTTATTTTATATTACTTACTAAGATTTTTATGCTCATCCTAGGTTTTTTAAATGTTTTTCATAGGGTCTAAGGAAGGATAAGAGAAAGGAAGAATTCAAGAATATTTTTATCAAGAAAATAATTCTTGTTTTATTTAAGGAGTTTTATTATTGTGAAAAAAATTGGATAGAGTAGAAGTGTCTACTTTGTAATTTTTGGGATGTAAAGTAATAGTTATGACCTAATTATCTAAAACTCTAAACCTGAAATGATCCTAAATATGAATTAAAGTCAAATTATTGACCGATCTCAAGATTAAGTAATGTTTTAAGGTTGGGTCCCTATGGTTATGTAATGTTTGAGTAAATCCCTTCGATTATTAACATTTAATAACCTACATCCAATCC
Organism: Viscum album; assembly: GCA_963277665.1. NCBI lineage: Eukaryota > Viridiplantae > Streptophyta > Magnoliopsida > Santalales > Viscaceae > Viscum > Viscum album. Next base: position 807,830,652 of record OY728155.1, read on the forward strand.
AATTCCCACTTGTTTCATAATATGAAACACTTAACATAATTATAAATTAAAAAAAATATTTATCTAACATTAAAATTTAATGTTTTACTTCCCATGTTACAAGCCCATATCATACAATATGATAGGATCAAGGCATTGGAATGAAATATTTATTTCATGTCTTGTGATATCCCTAATACAACGCATGTGATGTGCCATATAATCATTCATGTCTTATTATATGATATGCAGATATTGTACTATATAGAACAAACATATCATACACTACAATGTGAGGGATTTGAGGAATATATCCTATAGTATAATTATATAAGTACATGTCAGGTACTCTTTGACACAACATGTGGTTATATATTTACATACTTCTTCCTAAGTGATTTTAATTATACTATATGTGTGTGTGTGTTATGTTTGTGAAATATATATATATATATATATATGTGTGATATATATTATATACTATATACTATATTTATAATATAACATATTATATAAATTTATATAAACTACCGAAATTATCGGGAATGGAGCTTGTGTTGATGGTATTACTACTACAAAACAGGATTTTTATAGTGTTTGGCTTTATCAGTGCCAGCTAAAAGCATTGATAAAGGCCTTCTTTATCAGTGATAAAAGAGTTCTAATAAAGGGGGACTTTATTGGTGATAAAAAACACTAATAAAGATCTTTCTTTATCAGCACTAGTAAAAAAGCACTGATAAAGGGGGGGGTCTTTATAAGTGCTGGTAAAAAAGTGATGATAAAGGGGGGTCTTTATCGGTGATTTTTTATGAGTGCTGATAAATGGTAAATTTTATAAAAAATAATATATCATTAAAAATAATATATTAATATAAAAATATATTCTTATTGATATATATATATAATATTTTATTAAATATGATTTATATAAGGCTAAATACACATTTACAATTAATATATAATATATTTAGTGAAAATTAATTATAAAAAAATTTAAAAAAAATTATTAATTAATAATTTTATAATTATTATAGATTAATAGTTATTTAATAACAATTTTAAGATAGAAAAAATCAAAAAAAATTCTCTAAAATAAGTTTAAAATGTAACTCAAACTTTAAACAACCGTAACTTCTCACCCGGGTGTCCATTTGAGCTCTAACATATGTCAAAATGAATCTTGTGATGATATATATGCACTAATAACCAAGAAAACCCCTATTAACTTTTTTTCAAGGCCAAAAAGGGCCCATATGGCCCCGAAAACTGAGTTTTTAGTCGAGGTATCTCAATTTTTTAACATTCCATGGACTTTCAGCCTATTTTAAGAGGATATTATTGTCTTTTTTTGTGGAAAATGAATTTATTCCCAGGTATGAAATTTATATTAATATTATGGTTTTTAGGTTTTATCATTTTTCACATTGTACTGTTATTTAAAATCAAATATATAAAAATATATACATATTTCTTATATATTCACACATAAAATTTTAATTTTATAAATAAATATGTAAACATATTTACATATAAAATATATTTTTCAATATATAAACCTTATCTAAATAAAAATAATATCCATTTTATTTAAAATAAAAATTTATGAATATTTATATACCTATACAATTAGTGTATATATAATGTTTATATAATGTTTATATGTGTGTGTGTGTGTTTATTGAAAAAAATATGTATATTTATCTATATACTATAATATATTTTTATTAATATTAATAGATAATATATGTAAATAAATATAAATATATATAATTATATTTATAGATACACACCTATATATAAATATATATACGTATGGATTAATGTATTTATAAACACAAACATACACACGCAAAAAACATATTTTATATATGTATTTAATATATATATATAGATATGTGGATAAAAATGTAAAGAAATATATATAAATATATAGATATATCATAAAATGGAAAACAAAACAATAAAGGGGAGTGTAAAAGGCGCAAGTGTATGAGCCGGAGGTCTCAGGTTTGAAACTCTCTAGAGGTAGGGGAACATATAGGAGGATGTAATTATGTCAAGAATTGATAAAGGGGGGAATATGGTGAGTTGGAAACAAGCACTGATAAATGGTGGGAGGTGCGAGTTGGTAACAAGTGCTAATAAAGTGGGGTGGGAAGTGATCCAAACAAAAGTAATTTTATCCCCCCTTTATCAGTTATTTTTTAACACTAATTAAGGTTCCTTTAACAATGCTAAAAAAATCATTGATAACGTCCCGCTTTACCAGTGCTATTTTTTATAGTTATTAAAGGGGGATTTATCAGCACTTTCTATGAGCACTGTTAAAGCCAACCCTTTAACATCACTCACATTATCAGTGCTTTTACAGTGTTGATAAAATACTTTTATTAGTGTTGTTAAAGGCCATATTTTTACTATTGTATGGCTATTCAAAGGTATCTAGGTTATCTTCAGCTTGAATCCCTCCATGGTGACCATTGGTATAGTGTTTATTATTTTTTCCTTTCTATTTTTATAACACGGTGAGTGAAATTTTCAATAAAAATAAATATTATAAACTATAAATATAAAACTAATGATGGAGTTGGATTGACTAGTGGGGTCTTTACTAGAGTATGAAGACTCGGGTTTGATTCCTCCTAGTCAGGCCAATTCCATCCCTTTTCTCTAAAAAATAAACATATGTGTAATATATTACACCATTTTTATATTTATCTAAATAATATTAATTAATAATTAATAATTAATGAACTAAATATATAAATATGATGATAATTTTATTTAAAAAATAAAAATAAAATAGTACACAATGTGTGTCTATGACCATACACATCTTATAGTTTCCCTTTAACATGTGCACCCCATTCATTTGATCAAACACCATGTTTTCCTCCATCCCCAACCTCTCATGTTATCTTGAGTACACTGGCTAACCATCACCAATCTAGGCCTCTAAGGAGTTATCATGCTTCAAATCTATTTCATTTTGATCTATAGCCCAAGTAAGTATCCCCAACACCCTCATTTCACTGATTTCATAATTTTCTTGGTATTTTAGTGGTGGATTAAATTTTTAGGATGTAAATAACCAATACATTGTCACACACGACATGTAATTCAGTTACACTAGAAGAAAAACATGTCAATAATTGAGGTGAGTATTTTATAACACATGGTTTGTGCATTTGGTATACACTATGTACTCTCTATGCATTCATGGATATCCATGTTTTTTCTATACCAAGAATATGACTCTGGTTCATAACACATGGTTTGTGCATTTGGTATACAATATGTACTCTCTATGCATTCATGGATAGCCATATTTATTGAGAACCTTTTAGGCTTAGAGTTTTAGAGAATTAGGACAAACTCCTATATAAATAATTCCCATGAATTTAAATGATAATTTATCCCATTTAACCCATCTTTTCTTATTTCACGTTAATTCATCATCACCATCCATATGAAATCCCTTCTGGAAGTAATTATTTCAACCTCATTCTTTATAGCATGTGGAAATGGAAACATAATAAGGGTGAGATCAAATACTTAGTAAGGGAAATTTTAATCATTAATAAATGAATTTCATCAGTAAAGATAGGAAGAGCATAAGGGTATTATGAAATAATAAAAGTGTATGAGTATAACATAAAAATATTCATACCCATCAATACCTGGATCATAAAACATAAAAACAAGGCATAAATCTTTAAAAAAGGAAATAGTTATAAGAATCAATAATCATGAGCCATGTGATATCACTCTTGATCAAATGAAACATCATAAAACCATAGTAATCATAGATAAAACATATTGGTATCTTGGAACATCGTCTCATTTAACTCTTACATAACCCTTAAAATTATAATAACCACACGACTGACTTCCTATATAATTCTATAGAGAACATAATCATTACCCAATGTATTGGAGTGCTATCTAGGCCTACCAATCATATAATCTATAACAGGTTCACCCAATGTTATCTGGGTGAAACCATCATTTATAATGTCCAAGAACCAAATAATGAATAAAGAATATAGAGAATTAATTTCATCATAACTCATCTAAAAAACCTTTATTCTTTTTAGAACATAATTAACTCGTGGAAAATAAACAGGTTCCATAAAAATATCTTTGGAACATGATTAACCCATGGAAAAGAAACAGTTTCTATAAAAATATCTTTGAGACATGATTAACCTATAGAAAAAAATGGGTTTTATGACAATATCTTTGAAATGTTATTAATCCACGTAAAATAAATATTTTCTATGAAAATCTCTTTGAGACATGATTAACCTGTGGAAAAAAATGGGTTCTATATTTTTTTTTGAAATAATCATAATCCATCTAGAGAAATAATAAGGATGGTATCAATAAAAAATATCCCCATTGGAGGATAAGAAACAACAAGATTTTCTTATTTTTAGGAATATTAAAATATTATTAAAATAATTCTTGAGGAAAATATCCTTTTAATTTTGAGAATCACTTTTTAAAACATAAAAAAAATTAAAAACATTTTCTTTGAAAACCACTTTTAAAAACTAATAATTTTCAGAATATTAAGAAAAAAATTCTTTAAAAATAAACTTATAAACTTTTGAATTTATCTTCAAAGAAATTAAAGTCATGATAGTGGGTAAATCCATACATGCCATACATGTTAAAAGAATATTCCTTTTTCCTTGTAAAAAGGTTGGAAAAGTTCCATGAATAGAAAGAGAAAAGAAGATTCCTTTGAAAAAAAGGAAAAAATGGGTAAAATATTCTTTAATAAATCATTTTTAAAATGTTAAAAACATTTTTATAAAACATGGTTTTGTAAGAAAACAAATTTCCGACCAAAGAGAGAAAAAAGGTCAGATTTTCTTAAAAAAACTCAATTTTTATAAGTAGAAAAGAGTGGAAATGGTATTATTACATGAAAATATCATTAATAACCATAGGATAAGATAATTAATGATAATTATAATATTTAAAAATCATATACTTAATCATACAGAGTCTTGATAAACAATAAGATTATAACAAAATACTCTTACCACTTTGGTAACTTTGAATTGTAATCCCTATGAAGGAATAACCTTAAATGAAACTTATATTATCATTAAAATAAGTATATTAATGATATAACATGTCAAAGTATCAGTATATACACCTCATAAAATAATATATGTGTAAAACATAACATACATCTCAAAGAAGGCAAATTGAGACAAAAATAACTTACCGCTTTTGTAACTTTGAAACCATAAACCCCATGAAATAGAGATCCTAAAATAGATATTAAAATCCCCATAAATTTAGGTATAATAATAAAAAAATATTCATAGGTATTATATACACCACAAAACAAAAATAAGTGTTGAATATGGCGTATATCTCACAGAAATAAAAGTGAGATGAGAAAACTCTTACCCCGAGTACGATTTACCATGCTTATTCTTTATCTTACTGAATAATAAACATATGTTAATTATTTAATTATTTTATAACCTTTTTCAAGTTCATTATTAATTTTATTTCACTTATTACAATTGTATATATAATTACTTAATCAATTAATTTTACGTCGGATGTTTTGACCATATTTGGATTATACTTCAAAATCGATTTTGGTAGGTTGAATATAGTAAAAGAGGTTATTAATTAAAAATATATAGAAATAAAAATTATGAAATAATTATCATATTTATAAATAAATTATAATTTTAAAATTAATCATGAAATATGGTTATGAAAAATGAACTAATGCTACGATCATGCAGACGGTATGTCATAAGTATGCTTGAGTAACGTTTCTATTTTTTTAGTGATCATTGTGGAAATAAGGTAAGTAATATTTAACTTAAAGAATTATAATAATATAATAAATAATTTATTATTAAATTATATGTACTTATATATATCATTATTTTCATTGGTTATGAAAAAAATAATCACATCTCTTCAAGGAGGCGGTAGTCCACATGTCCATGAATGACGTTATCATTTTTTTAGTGAGTGAAAGGGTACAAATAAAATGATATATTATATTTATAAAATAATAAATATTTCATTAATATCAAATATATTTATTATATTTACCCTTATTACCTTCCATGTAACAAGTTAGTGAAAAACGAATCACATCGCTTTTTGAGGTGGTAGTTCGTCGTACACACGTGCGACGGTATCGTAACCCTTACAGAATATAATACAAAATGGTTATATATGATATGATAACTCCATAGGTATAATTATTTATAAATATAATATATAAACTTTATATCCATCATCATACCCAACCGTGAGAGGTGGTAATGTAAAAATGAATGACATCATTTTGCGAGGCGGCAATCCGCAGTACACACGAATGATGATTTCATAACCCATTTTATGGAAGTGTGTGTGGTTGTAGTTAATAACCTTAACAAAAAAACATATCATTATATAGAATATAATGAGTTTATTATATCATCCTATTAAAATAATAATTTAAGGAGGTTGATAAATAAATAAAATAAAGATGCCTATTGAAGAATATTAACTCTTCTTCGGGTATCCTCCTCAGGTTTTCACTAAAACCTTGGAATGCTGTATTTATGCCAAAAATAAGGAATATAGGATTAGGTCAGGGAATTTTGGAAGTTTTTTTGGTAGTTTTTTTATGATCCAAATGGATTTATAGGTGTGAAGAAGTGAGGGGAGTGAGTTCCCTTTTATAGTTGAGGAGTGGCTTTCTTGCAAATACTCAAAAGTATTCACTATTGGGAGGTCAATATTTCCTAAAGTAGATCCAAAATTTATAATTAAAGGTTTTATAGATGATATGGTAAATATAAACCACCTCCACAAAATAAAACATATTTTTTAAACATTTTATTCCTTAACTCCTAAGTTTATTTATTTTTTTATTTTGGTTTTTCACTATAGTAACTAGTTTTTCAACCTAAGTAATTTATCTATTAATACTAAATTAAAGTGAGCATTATTAGATAATTTATTATCAATAATTATAATTATTAAATCAAATTAATGAAAAGATACTATGTGTGTTAAAAATTAATTTTAACACAAGCGCATGTAATGTGTAAAAACGCCGCTTTAACCTTAACTTCACTAACGGATTTTTTACTAATTAGGGGTCAATATATTCATTATAAAAGAAAAATTGGTAAATTAATAGGACATGGTTGATATTTATTAAAATTTATAAATAAATTTAAATAATATAGTATTTATATTATTTTTAAATCATTTAATAAAATATAATTTATTATAAAATAACATTAATGTTAATTTGTTCATTATTCATTTATTTTGAATTTTAAAAAAATAAAGAAAAAGATGGAATTCTGATTTATTATGATAAAACCTGTGTATAATGATATATCCATCTCAAAAATTATTTTTAAAAAATAATTCACTTGATTTACATCACTTTTAATATTTTTTGTATCATTTATTTCATTTAATTACTAACTAAATAATTATCGCGTTTGCATTTCTTAAGCATTCTAAGTAATTATTCCACCTCTAAAAATTAAAGATAAATTATTATGCTAACAAAAAATCATTTATATTTAAAAATAATATGTATAAATAAACTAATTTTTGTGTCTCTATCCCCAAATAATTATATATATTAAAAGGAAGAAATGTATATTTTTTGTCTTTTTCTTTACTTAACTTATTATATGGGTCATATTCAAAGGAAAGTAGCAAGGAATTTCCATATTTCATAGAATTTTGTGGAAAAGGTATAAATAAATTCATTAAATATAATTAATATAATATTTTAGGTCATTTTCACTCTTATCATTCTATTTTAACCTCTCGGTAAATCAATTTTTACTTTAACCGTGGTAATTAATTTTTACTATATTCACTATTTATTTTGGTCAAAAATTAAGTTAAACTTGTTAGAAATTATAAATTATTATGATTCCAAATATGTAATCCTTTTTTTCAAATTCAATTCATAAAAGTGGAAAATTTTAATTTAACATTAATCTCGTAGACACTGTGAGATAGTAGGATTTTAAAAAGAGTATTTGTTTTAGAGAAATATGATTCTATATTAACTCTATGACTAATAATAATAATAATTGTATGAAAATAAATTAATATTTAATGATATATGATCTATAAATTTAATTTAAATCATTCCCAATTAGTTATTGTTTTAATTAATTAAAATTGGTAAATATTATGCATTTTAAAACAGTTTTTTGAAAAACGCATTTTTAAACCCAAAAAAAACTTATACTAACAAAACAATATAAGGTTGATTAAAAGTAAATAACTGGAATAAATATAACTTTTTTTACCTGAAAAAATACTCAAAATATATTTTAATTTTAAATTACTTAATTTATTGAAAATAAAATACTTTTTACAAAAATTACTATTTTTCACTATTCACCGAAAAATCAATATTTTTCAAAAAATACAAAATTTCTCCCAAAGTAAATTTTTATATTATGATTCAAAAAATGAAGATAATTTTATCAAATAAGTTTTCTAAAAGTTCCAAAAAATTATTATAATATTTTTTTCATGAAAGAAAATAAATATCATTTTTGAAGAAAACATATTTTTGAAAAATAAAACAACCTTTAAAAAATTGAATGATTATTTACTAAAAATTTATCAATAATTTATATTGAGTAAGAAATATATATATATATATATATATATATATATGTATGTATTTCATAAATTATTTAATACAATCCATACCCATCAATTTAACAGTTATGTTATAATAGTAAAATATATCACAGGTCGTTTAAGTTTGGTAAAACTCAGTCTTGTGTCTAATACAATCTTTTGAAGAAACTCATTCTTGTGTATAACACAAGATAATTAAGTGTTTAATTTCCTTTACACTATCAAATATAATTTTCTTATTTTTATAAATCTCATGTTTTTATATCCTCCCACCTTAAATAAATTGTGTCCTTGCAATTTTAACTTTATCTTGGGAATCAAAGGATTAACATTTTAAAATAGTTTTGTTGTAAACTCACATCATTAAAAGGATTAATAAATCATATTCTTAATAATTCATAAATGGAAGTATAAAGTTCATATGTATTAACACATAACTATATTTCCAAATAGGATAAAATATGTGGGAATGGATGAAAAGTGTAAATAATTATAAAGAGTGATTGAGATCATTGATCAAAAGAAAGTTAATGATCAATGGAAAGTTAAGGAACTCAAAACCATAAATTTGTGATAATCAAAAAGACCATCATTTCATCATAATTGAAGTTACTAGGATAATAATTTTGTTTCAAGATCCTTTTCCTAGATTTGAGTGATTCTATTACTATCTAGACTAAGATAATATGGAAATATACTTACCTAATGAGTATAATTTCATCCTTTAATCAATTTACACCAAAACCTCATCTTTTTCTCCAAAATATCTATATTAAGGATGAATTTTTCAGTCATTAATCACTAAAATCATATTTTAAAGACCACATAACCATAAATGGATAACAAGTTATCCCTCCTGTATTTATACATTAACCAAAACCAAAATGGTTTGCACATGGTAATACAATTCTCAAAATGTTTAATGCTTTGTATGATACATTAATCTTCAAAATTCAATAGTAATACCCAAAGTTCAAACCAAATAACTCTATAAATAAATATCCTTAAAATTATTCAAACAATTCCTCACTAATTTTGAAACCCAATAATTATAAGTATTTGATTATATATGTAACATACTATTTTTTTAAATGATATTTAAAACCCACTTTTGTTAAATAAATTACAAGTTTTTTTGTGAAAATTTAATATTTTAATACTTTTATTTATTATGGATTTATGAAAGAGTAAAGGTTATGTTTAACACTTTGGAATAATATATGGAATATTTTTAGAGTTAATCATTGAATCATAATGGGATTATGAGGCCTATGGAGCCTCGATGTTGATAGAATAAAAATATTAAATATTTTTTATTTATACATATGTGATATTTTTTCCAAAAAAAATTAAATAAATCTCAAATGGTTTATCATATGATAAATTTGAGACCACTGTTAGGTATAGGATGAGGGTTTTACCCTAGGAGAGTTATAACTTTTTGTGATTCGTGTGTTTGAGCATGCGGGTTTGGCCAATTGGTCACCATGTGAGATATGACACATATTTGGTTGACATGTATAACATGTGAGACATGGAACTAGCATGGAAATATCTTCTAAGTGGAATATTCCATACATTTTTTCATCATGTACAATTTTTCTATTCTAGACAGTGGGATGTTTCGCATACTTCCAGGCTATCCTTCAAGAGGGATGTGTTTAACATTGGTCGACATGTGAGATTTGATGCATGCTTCTCGACTATCCATCGAGAGGGATATGCTTGACATTGGTCGATATGTACATGAGAAATCCTTACTAGTGGGAATTTTTTGTTCGTAATTTTATTAAGTATGGGTTGATTCAAAAAAATTTAATTTATTTTTGTTTTTTATGTTCACAAATGCCCACATTTTTGTTACTAATTATTTTTTTTAAGTGACTTTCAGGAAAATAATATTCATAGAAATATTTATTCTGGAAATATATTCAAGTAATTGGTCTATGTGGAATATTTATTAAAGTTTCCAGGATATGTTTAATTGTATTATGGAAATTATATTCATACTCTATATGTACAAGGTTAATATAAGTAATCAACCCTACATTTGTAATTGCATGTATGGATCATATACCCTACGATGTCGAGAAAGTATAGTTAATCAACCCTACATTTGGATGGAACCCTATGTTTGTGGAAACGAACGTATGGTACATCAAACCTACTTTTTTAATCAACTTTTTTGTTTCAACCTTACATTTGTAATTTTTTTCATTACATGAAGGAACCCTATGTTTGACTATTCAATGATGGAGTATTAAATCTACAATATTATTTGATATTTATACAATAGTCTTGATGAAAGTAAAGATCTATTAAAATATATTTTATGGACAATTCAAAGTCTTGTTATGATTATTTTTAAAGGATCATATTTAGTGGAGTAAATCATTTCTATTCTTACAGGAAGTTACGACTCTCTTGAATATTTTTTTAATTCAAACATTCATGATTTATCGTGTGATATTTCTAGAGTTGGTTTGACCTGGAGATATTTGACATGTATTATAAATATCAAGATGTTCTTCATCAGAATATTCATAGGATATATTCATTATGAAAATTCATGTTTCATTGCCTTTATAGATACACTTTGGAGACACACAAGTTTTGATCTATTTGATTGAATCACTATTGTTGATGTCCCTACTGATGCATCTTATTGTTACATCTTATTCTATAAGAATGATGAAGCTTTTTGAGTGAAGATATTATTTGACTACATTCATTTCTAAACATATATCTGGTGTGTTCTTTACTGTTGTTTAAATAAATCTAGTGCAACGTTGAAGATCTACTTGCTGTTGTGCTATATTTAAAATCTAAATTCATCTATTAGTTATTGTGGAAAACTATGAAGTTTAACATGTTCCATCAAACAAATCAAACTATTTTTATATATTTGATTCTCGACTACTTATACTTAGATGTGGTGAAGTGTCAGATTCTTATACTAAGCTGTGGATATTTAGTTTCTTGTCATAGAATGATAAGGCCTTATAAAATCCTTATAAGGTGTCAAATTCCTGCACTCAATTGTTGTTTCAAGGTCTTTGGATAATATAATTGGATAGTAAAATCACCAAGACCATGGATTTGAGCATTGGTGGAGTGAACTAGGGGATATTTATGCCCTGAACCACTATAAATCATTGTGTTCATTTCCTTTTTTATTTCCATCTCTCACTTTTCTTTGAGAGAAGGAAAGGTCTATTACATAACAGGAAGAGTGTTCTAAACCTGCCAAAGTTATTGAAGAACAAAATTCACCCCCCTCTTGTTTCTTTATCCTCATCATAATCATTACAACCCAACAATTGGTATCATAGGAAGTGATATATTTCTATATTTTTCTTTTTGTAAATACTCGAATATTCTTTTTGTTTCTATCTAATAATTGAGAGGCTAGACTCTAGTTGGGATATTTCTCATTCTGGAAATCTATTTTCACTCGTTACTAAAAATGGTATCAAAAGGTGTGCTCAAATAGCTATAATTCTAGAAAAAATGAAAAAAAGATGGGATCTTTTAAAATATTTAATATTTTTGTTGGATCTTACAATCCTAAGTTTAATATCCATATGAATACATTTTAGAATCAATGATTCTATAGAAGGCATGTCGATAATTCATGCTCCTTGCTTTAATAGTGAAAATTATGGATGATAAACACCATATGGTTATTTATTTGAAAATACTTTTAATAAGGTTTTATTTAAAGGTTGTTAATATTTATGATATTTTTAAAGAATATTTGGAAGATTGGAGAAATGTTCAAGAAAAATATATGATCTCAATTAAAAGGTCATGAATGATATTGTGTGTGTTTTAGGGATTGATGAATTCAATCGAGTATCTCAATTTTCTACTACATATGAGATTTGGTAGACTATTTTTTTCCTATGAGGGAACTTACAATATCAAACAATTAAGATACACAACTAAAAAGATAAAGTTTGATACTTTTAGAATAGATGAGAATGAAACTTCACATAAAATGAATGGAAGATTTATAGAGATTGTAGATAATGTTTCTACTTTGGGGATCCAATTTCACAATAAAATAAAGTTCTAAAAGTACTTAGAGTACTACCTTCTAAGTGGAATGGAATATCTGAAGTTATATGCCACTCTACATCATTAAATAATTTGAAAATGATGGAGTTGATTAGGACTTTAATTATGTATGAAGTTGAGATATAGGTTAAAGCTGAAATTCATATCAAACATGAAGAAGCTTCTCTCAAGACTATAATGGATGAATCATATTATTCAATTCATCTATATTTAGATAAATATTTATCATATCTTGTTGAAAAAATTGAAAAATTATACAAAAATAAAAAGAATGGTACTGAAGAAAATAAATCTTGTGAATGTAAGGAAAGAATTCATACAGAGGATAATTTTCTCTTACTAAAATATAAAAGAAAATAAAATTATAAGAGTAAAGGTAATAAAGTTTTGAAGGATACCTGGAATAATTATTCTAGTTTACATGATGAATCTTATAAAAATTTAAAAATTATGCAAAAAATTGTATGTCTCATGGATCATACTTATGAGGTACAATTATCTTACTCTCAAAAATCTAGTTCTGAAATTTTTTCTTATGATGAGTTAAATAAATATTTCTTTATGCTGCAATATAAATATAAATCCTTAAAAAATTATCATAAATAAATTATAAAAACTTATGATATTGTTCTATTAGAAAAATAAAATTTTTTAAAATATATTATAGGTTTAAAATCTAATGCTTCTAAAATTTCTTTTGATTTGAATTGCACTAAGATTAAAGAATTAACAACTAATTTTTATTATTTAAAAAAATCTTCTAGTATGTTCATGAAATGATAAAAATATTTAAATCAAATCCTTAGCAAAAATAAAATACTGAAAGAAAAATTTGGAATATGAAGTAATGTTGAAAGATCAAAATTATATAACAATTATTATTTTCCTGGTTTAAATAGAAAAAAAAATTCTACTATTAAATTTTTTGATTGTGGTATTAATAGTTATTATGAAAATTATTTCTATTTCAGAAAACTATAAATTTTTTGTGTTAAAATTTTTTATTACTCAGAAGAATTGGTTAACTTGAATAATGGAATTCCTACACAAAATAAACAATTTTGGTAACCTAAAAATTTTATTATCGACACTATTGCAACCAAAATCATATGGGTACCAAAAAACACTTGATTTTCATATTTTTCAGGATTAAACCTAAAATATGTATTATTAAGTCATTGAGTGGCTGATCTATTGATATATGAAATTCTCTACCAAAGTATTGAACGACTCTGAAGAAGTTAGTTATCAAAAAATACTCAATACTAAGAACACTGGTCTAAGAATTATTTCATTTCCATAACAATATGATTATTGTTCATTAATTGGTTTTTGGAAAATATTTATATTTATTAAAATTTTATAAAAACTCTTCGTAACCCTTTAAATCAATATTTAGTCTATTTTTTATTATATAATATATTTAAACAAATATTTTCAAGCTTTTTAATCATTGTATTACTATTTAGATAAATACAGTACTTGTTTAAATTATGAAAAGATTATATTTTCCATATTTAAACCTCTTGAAATATTTTTATATTTCGTGTCCTTAAAATTTCATTTGTTTACATATTTAGAAAAACTCTTCTTACATAACATGTCTTTTCATAGATAAAATTTGAAATGATTGTTCTGTATTTTTCAGCTAAATAAAATGAAACATCCTTTACATTTTTTCAGAACCAAATGTTTCATCTTCTTCTTAAAACATTTTATTTTCTCATCATATTCTTCTTCTTATTTGAAATATATTTTTCAAATGACTTTTTAAAACTAGTCACATAAATATGAAACACCCAATTACTTCAAGTTTAGAATAAAATCATTCTCATAAAAGGAAAAAATTTAATCCTTATGATTCTTTAAAAGAATAGATAGTTTCTTATGTTGAAGATTTGTATGAAAATTATTCTGAAATAAATTAATAAGTTAAAGGGTTTGAAGAACTGTAAATATTATCTTCTCAAATTTATTATGAAAGGATTATATTTAAATTTTACACTTTGAATAAATAAAAAGTAAAGTTTCATTTTGAGTTAGATTCATCTAGAAAGGTGTATGATGAACTAAATAAAGGATTTATATCAAAAGTTGTTTATTATTTGTTATAAAATGAATATCATATTATGAAAGATACTTAGATCTCAATATAAAACTTTGAATATTTCAAATTATAAAGTATAATTCAAATGGAGCTACTCAGAAAATAAGTTTCTACAAAGCTTAATATTGATAAACTTAAATTGTTTCTGGTTGAATAGTTTTCATCTTCTTCTCATAAAATAATAGTAAATGTTCAAAACATATTATAATAACTATCAATATTTTTAGCTAATTTAAGTGAAAATTTTCAAAGTTTGGAAAGTTCAGATGAACTTGTTACTACTCCTTAACCTTTCGTTTTTATTTTCTATTAATTTAAAGTTAATATTTTTTGTGTTATTTAGTAAAAATATGTGATATTAATTAGTTATTAATTTATTTTTTATCTTATGTAAGCACGAACTTGTGTTTTTTTATTATCTCACAAATTAGTTTATTACTGTAAGTAAAAAAATTCTCTTTTATTTTATTTATGAAAAAATTATTTTATATGTTTAATTCATTAAATTATCCAAAATGCTATGATTCTGGGGGAATTTTAAGCAAATAATTGTTTTATATATGCTCCTTCTTTAAGTATTTATATCCTTTTGAAGAAAGTAAAAATTCATGGGGGGTTAATTTTACTGTTCTTATCTTTTTGATTTCATAAAAAGGGGGAAAAGATTATATGTTTTAATTTTATTACTGTTATTATTATTATTATAAAATTTGGAGAAATTTATTATTCTCTACTCTTAATTTTCTTGATATAGGGGTGTAAAAATTATAATAAAGGTAGAAGTTTTTAGTTTATGATCTTTGTTTTTAGTTTACATGTTTATCTTCATGGGGAGAATTTTTCTATAAAACAATTAATATGGGAGAAATTTTAATCCTTATAATGGGGGATAAGTTTCCTTTATGGAAGAAATATTATAAAGAGAAAAAGGCTGAAATTTATTTTCTAAATTTTATTTCTAAATTTTGTTTATGTTATGGGTTTTTTGATCATCAAAAAGGGATATATTGTTGGGTATGTGTTGATTAAAAAATTTCATTGATTTATTTTGGTTTTGATGTTCACAAACATCCACATTTGTGTTACTAATGAGTTTTCTTTTAAGTGAATTTTAGAAAATTAGTATTCATGTAAATATTCATTCTATAAATATATTAAAGTCATTGGTCTATGTGGAATATTTATTAATGTATTTGGGACACATTTAATCGTATTTTATAAATACTATTTATAGCCTATGTGTGCATGAATAATGTAAGGAATCAACCCTACGTTTGGAACAGAGCCTATGGATCATATAACCTATGTTGTCGAGAAAGTATGGTCAATCAACCCTATATTTAGATGGAAACCTATGTTTGAGGAAGTGAGAGTATGGTACATCAACCCTATTTTTGTAGACAACTGTATGTTTTCAACCCTACATTTGAAATTTTGTCATTACATGAAGGAACCCTACATTTGACTATTAAATGATGGAGTTTTAAATATGTGATATTATACGATATTTATGCAATGGTCTTGATAAAAGTAAAGATCTATTCAAAGAAATATTATGACTAATTCAAAGGCCCTTATGATTGTTTTTAAAGGATTGAATTCAATGGAGTAAATTGTTTCTATTCTTATAAGAAGTTATGAAACTCTTGAATGTTTTTGGAATTCAAACATTCAAAATTTATTGTGCGATATTTCTAAAACTAGTTTGACCTGGAGTTGTTTGACCTACATTATAAATATCGAGATTTTATTCATCCAAATATACGTAGGATATATTCATAATGAAAAAATGTGTTTTGTTGCCTTCATGGATACACTTTGAAGCATACATGTTTTGATCTATAATATTAACTCACTGTTGTTGTTGTAACTTCTATTGTATCTTATTTTTATATATTCTTCTACAAGAACAATGATTCTTTTTGAGTAAAGATACAATTAGAAGACATACATGTTTAAACATCTATCTGGTTTTTTCTTTTCTTTTGTTTGAACAAATACTATGTAATGTTAAAGATATACTTGATGTTGTGTTATATTGAAGATATGAATTCATTTTTCATTTGATACTACAAACTATGAAGTTTAACATATACCATCAAAAAAATCAAAATCTTTTGATTTATTTGAGTCGTGACTACTCGTACTCATTCATGGTGTAGTGTCATCTTCTGGTACTATGGTTTGGATATTCGGTTTCTTGTAAATAAAACTAGAATGCCCTGTAAAAGCCTTATAAGGTGTCAACTTCCTACACTTAGTTGTTTTTTGAAGATCTTTGGATAATAGGATCTGATAGTAAAATCACCAACCTCATGGAGTTGAGTGTTGGTGGAGTAGACTATGGGTTCTTTGGGCCCTGAATCTCTATACATCAGTGTGTTCATTTCCTTTAAATATTTTTTTCGATCACTCATCTTTCAGAGAAGGAAAGATTCATTGCATAATATGATAAGTGTTCTGAATTTGTCAAAGTTTTTGAAGAACGTGGTTCACCCTACCCCCTACTTGTGTCTTTGTCTTCATCATAATCATTCTGACCCAAAAAAAATTTAAGGATGGGATGTATCAAGTTTTTTTTCAACATTCATTTAACATTGTGCTGAAAAGACAGCATTGGGCTTGACCCAGTCATCACCTAGTGCATGACAATGGGCCTTAATTCACACCAATTTTGACACTCCTAGGGGATATGTTTTGGAAAATTAAAATTTTATTTATAAATAATTATAAAATATTTGAATAGATGATGGTAATGAATAACCTAGGTTAAACCTAAGGTGTATTAGATTAAAAAAATTAATGATTTAAAAATCATATAAATGATTATATGGTTTTTCCACTATGATTATTATTTCTCACACTATGTTTGTTGGCTTTAGTTAATGGCTGGAACCTGAAGGAGTTGTGTTAACATTGAATATGAAGGAAAATGTGGAGACTATGAGAAACCAAATGGGATGATGATAGGATTGAAATATATCATAATTATTCCTAATTAGTTATTCATAAATATGATTAACAACTTATACCTTAATCAACTCTCGAACTCACCAAAGAAGATAAGGATGGTGTTTGCTAAGATCTCAAGTGGTGGAGACCATAGAGGAAAGAAGGATTTATTTACATCATGTGAGAAATGTGGAAAGCGACACCTCGGAAAGTGTATCAATGGAATGGTAAAATGTTTTATTTGTGGAAAAGTAGGACATAAATAAATGAATTGGCAAGGAAAAATGAAGGGTATAATGGAAGGAAATGGATCTTATCCTAGGGATCCATTTATAGTTCGTTGTCTTAAATGTGAAGAACTTAGGAAATATCCATGTTAATGTCCTCTTTTAAAGTTTAACCCCTAGACCAAGGAAAGACCTATTTTTAAATAAAATTGATGAAATATTTATGTATTTCGATTCAATAATTAAATTGTTGAAGAATTTTACTAATGGTATTTTGGTTTTAAGAATCATGAAATGTATAAATATTGTATTAAATTTTATAAGAATATGTGCCATAATTATCTTGAGAGTTATTGATACTATTATGGGTTTATGAGTTTAAGGTTTATCATAAGTTCAAAGTCTTAAACACCCCTTTTTAGGTTTTATGTGATGTAAGTATACTAAGATTAAGGATATTTTGAGAGAAATTTATGGAAATAAAATGTTTTAGTGGAAAATTTATTTGAGGAATAATGCCTTTAAATTTTATAGACATAAGTTTAAAGGTATTTATAACCTTTAGGGTTAATATGATCATTAATGAAATTGGAATAATATTCAAATAAGATTATTAGACTTTGTGAAAAAAATAAAAATTATATTCTGTATTTAAAACCTTAGTAAAAATGTTATTTAATGATTAATTTTATTTCAAGGATTTCCATCATATTTTTTTGAATTGTTATATATATTATATTAATATAGTTTTAGAAAAAATATAACCTTCATGATGGGTGACAACCCATCACTTCCTGTAAGTTCATGGGGATTGAACCCATTACCAAATGATGATAAGGGTTTAGTACCTTCCATTAGCCTACGTGATATCCTAGTTAATATGTCATTAGTTAAACAATTTGAAAAATAAATATTAATAATGAACCAGTGGTGTTACTGTTGAGGTTTATATATTAATGTATTATATAGGATAACTTATGCTAACCATGTTGGTTTTGGAAAATAGTTAGAGAAAAATGAAAAGACTTGTCACTCTTTTATGGATTTTATGATTCGTTTAAAGTAAATTTTTGTGATTTGGGCATAAAAATAATTTTTTGTATTTCTTGGAGTAAGCAATGAATTGGAAATTGATCGAAGCACAACCAAAGGATGAAATTGTTCTTATAAAATAGAAATGTATCATGTAAATATATTTCCTTATATTATTAGACAATAAAATAATTAATAAACTTTAGGAAAATTATTGTGAAAAAAATGATGTCTTATTACATTTATATCAAATGAATTATATATTCATTTAAATCATTATGGATTTACGGTTTTGAATTCCTTAACTTTTTATTAATCATTCACTTTTTTGTGATCAATGAACTCGGTAATTCTCTATAATTATTTATGCTTTTCTTCCATGTTCATATATTCACTTTCCACCAATGTTCACTAACTTAGAAACCTATTTATGTGACATTTTTACTTCCCTTTATCTCTTATTAATATAAAGTTTTATTAACTCTTTTTATGATGTGGGTTTTCAACAAAAGAATTTTCAAATATCAAACCCTTGATTACTGAGATCAAGTTTAAATTCTAAGGAATAGATTTACGTAAGGGGGGAGAATATAACACGCTAAAATTATAAATTAAGAAATTTTTTATTTGATAACTTATGTGACACAAAACACTAAGCTTAAACAATCTATAAAATATATTTCTTTAAATTTAATCTCTTCGATAACTTGTAGAACATGAAACCTTGAGTCTAAATGAACTGTAATATAATATACAGTTATAAACTAACCATTAAATTGTATATTATGAATAATAATAACTAAATTAAGAACATTATGGTTATCTATTGATTATAAATAAAATAAGAATCATTTAAAATAAAAATAAATGTTTTCTGGAAAAAAATTGTATTTTTCTAAAAGAAGGTTTAGTATAGCTTTGCGTACATAATTTAAAATTAATTTTTACCAATTTTCGAAATTTTATTTAATAAAATTAAATTAATTTTTAAAATCATGATATTAAAATTATCTTAGGGAAAGTTTTTGGTATTTTTCTGAAATATTTTATTTTCAATGAATAATGAAAAATACTGAATTTTATTTGAAAAATTATTTTTCATTTAAATTATTTATAATGTTAAATTATATTTTTAATATTTTTTAAAGAAAAATTAGTCTAATTATATATCTATTAATCCAATTTATATAATTTTAATTATTTTTATATTGATTTTTGATATAAAAACATTGTAAACTTTTGAATATTTTCTCTTTGAAAACTCACTTTCTCGTTGCGTCTACAAGATTAATTTTAAATTAAATATTTCCACTTCTGTGAATATAATTTTAAAAAAATTATTAAATATTTTTAACCATAATAATTTATATTATATAATTCTTTCAACTCAATTTTTTATCAAAATTAATATTGAAAATGGTAGAAATTATTTACCACATTTAAGGTAAAAAATGGTTTACTAGGGGTAAACTAAAAATATAATGGAAACATTTATAAAGTCTATTTTGTGGATATATTTAGACCTTATAATATATAATTATCAATAATACACCATTTTCACCTTTTTCATGTGAAAAACATCGGTATACCTTCTTATTTTTAAAAATTATAAGTGTGTCACTCACCTCACTTCTAAAAGGTTACCCCATTTCCTCTCTTATTCACACCTTAAAACAATTTTTTTAGAAAATACCTACCAAAATTAATTACAAAATTCTCTCAAATAATACTAGAATCCTTATTTTGGTAAAAAATTTAACATTTAAATGATTTTAGTGAAACCCAAAGGAGGTTACCCAAGGAAGTGGTAACGTTCTTCATCGAGTGTTTTTATTTTACTTCTTCTACCACCTACTTAAATTCATATTAAACCGTGATGATATAATAACCTAAATATATTACATATAATTTTTATTTTTTATGTTAAGTTCATGAGATATACCCATCCCCACTTCCATAAAATGGGTTACAAAATCATAATTCATGTGTACAACGGACTACCGCCTCACGAACCGATGTCATTCGTTTTTTCATTACCACCTCTCACGGTTGGATATGATGATGGATAAAAAGTGTATATATGATATTTATAACATAATTATACCTATTTAGTCATTATATCATATATAAATTTTTAATTTCCATTCTATTGGGGATACAATAACCTCGCTCGTGTGTATGGAGAACTACCACCTTGTGAGGTGATGTGATTCATTTGTTTTAATAACGCTTTACATGGAAGGTAATAAGGATAAATTTAATAAATATATATTATATAAATGACATAATTGTGTTATTAATTTCATGTTTCTCATTCTAAAAGTATAATATATCATTTTATTTCTTACCTTTTCACTCACTTAAAGATGATAACATCATTCATGTACATATGTACTATCGCCTTCATAAAGCAATGTGAATCGCTTTTCATCACCACACCACATGGATAATATATATAAGTATATTTAAAGAAATAATTTGTTATTTATGATATTAGTATAATTTTTTAAAGATAAAATATTACTCACATTCTTTCCATAATGATCGTTGAAAAATGGAAACGTTACTCATGCGTACATACGACCTACCATCTCCATGATCGTAACGTGCTTCATTTTTCATAAAAATCTTTCATGATTAGTTTCAAAAGTATAATTAATGTGTAAATATGATAATTATTTCATGATTATTATTATGAATATTTTTTAATTATATAATATGTACAAGAACCAGATCTTTCATGACAAAACACACATGAGAAAACAAGGAAATTAACACCCAAAACAATGAAAATAATGAAAGATAATTAAGAAACGGGTGAAAATATGATATGATATTAAAAATATGAATATGGTTATGGAGTAAAATAATAAAATTATTAAAACCATTATATATTAGGTTAAAACGCATTCAACCAAAAGTAAGGGTGAGGTAAGGTACTTCATCTCAATGTATCTTCATTGAGGCATATTATAATTTTATACACCTAATTTATTTTATATAGTGTATACAACGCCCCTTTGAAATTTAATATAATTATTAATTAATAATTAATGGTATTTTAAATTTAAATTTGAATTATATAATCCAAATTTATTTTACTTGAAAGTTTCCAAGTAGTAAATAATTTCATAACTCAATTTCTTTCCATTGGGTTATATTAATTCTTCATTCTATTTGATATTATAAGATTATGTGTGTAATGACTTGAGATTATATTTTGTTTTATTTCAATTTTTTTTATATGGATTTAAATTTAATACGCATAATCTATTCATTAATTAATTATCAAATCAACGTTATGATCTTTGAAATGGTTTATTTCATAATCTCATTTTAATCAAGATTGTTTATACTTGAATTTTAATTGAATAAATTATTTTTTCATTGTTTAAAAGAATAATTAATTTTATTCTAATCTCATTATTTATGAACCTTTTCAAGTAATAGTACCATTTTCCCACTATTTGGTACTTAAAATGATTGATAAATTTTTTTAATAAAATTTGACTTCATTTCTCTCTTTGGTTGGAAATCCTTTTTCTTCAAAAACCATGTTTTTTAAAAATGTTTTGAAATATTTTTTTAAAATTATTAAAAATAATTTATTAAATACATTTTTATCCATATTTTAATTTTTTTTAATGTTTTTAAATAACGCTTCATGTCATTTTCTAAACAATTCTTGTATGGATTTTACCAAAAAATTGAAGGAATGTTTATTTTAATGTACTCCTCGTGTATATAATTTCCTACCATCATGACCACTCCATGTTTTAAAAATTATTTTATAAGTTTAAAAGGTTATTTTCAAATAAAAGTGTTTTCAAAATGTTTTGTGAACTTTTAGTTTTAAAAAGGTTATTTTCAAAATAAAAAAGGATATTATCCTCAAGAATGTTTTTAATGATATTTTTATGGTATTTATATTTTTCAATGACAACAACCCTTTATTTTACATATAATTATCTAGGGTTATGTTATATTGATACCAAACTTATTATTCCTATGGATTTTATTATGATCATTTTGAACAAGGAAGTTATTGTCATTAACTTTCTTGTATCATTTTTTTTAGTCATTAAACTTCCCTTGAAATATACCATTATTGTGATCATTACACATTAAATTTACCTTAGATGTCCATATTTTTTATCATGGATATGATTGTTTCTTAAACTATATATCATTTTTACATACAATGTTTTACTTTGAAATTTATTTTATTAACTGATGATAATCTGTATTCTTTATTTAATACAAATATTTAATGGTAAGGGATATTATTCATGAATTAAATCCATTATTCAATATATGAGGAATGATTTAGACATGTAGTGATGGGTGGTCCCCAAAATTATATATCCCATTAATGCATCGGTATTCTCATGTGGTAAATTAGTAATCTTGTATTAAACAAGTTTCTACCTATATTTTTAATCCTTCTTGTGAAAGGACGTGATGGTAGAGGTACCATCATGCCTGAGATCATGACATATGATAATTAATAATTTACTTTATTTAGAATTTAGTAGTTATTATTATCTATGATATTTTCACTATGATATTATCTCTAGATTCATTTCATTATCAGTTTATTTATTAGATGTAATTTTTTTTAGTTATTTACCTTCTCACATTGATTATGCCTTATCTTATTATCCATGATACTTTTGCAATGATACTATCTCTGGATGCATTTTATTCTCAATTATTGATTAAATAGAATGTGTGTTCAGTTATTTACCTTAACCCAAATGGCCCGAAGGCCTTCATTTTTATTGATTTTTGATAACTCCCCTTTCAAGGGATGAGGGGGAACCCTTACAAGGCCCGTAGGCTCAGAGATTACATGCCATGTAGTATCATAAGATTACACAACCCGAAGGTCTTAGGGAATTAAACCAGACTATCTATAAGTAACTGCCCCTCCTCAGTATCTGCATCATGATAGTAGCTCTCCACCTTCACATGGTCGTCTATCTTGGCTTCCTGTGAAAGAGCAGGCTGGTCCCGATGGCATAGACATACCCTCTCATTCTGAAGAATTCATTTGGCTCTTCTCTGGTGAGTTCACCTACTCTGAATCCTCTTCTAGGGATGCTCTTTTTTGTAGTGTGTCTAGGGTAACTGCATATGGCCCAAAGGCCTTGAGGTGGCCCGAAGGCCTTAAAGGTAGCCCGAAAGCCTAAAAGACTCCAAGCCCAAATCAGTGGCCCAAGGTGAATAGTTCCAGCTGCTACAATACTGAACAGTACCTGCTACAGTAAATGCTAAAGTTCCTGCACAATGTACAGTTCTGCTACAGTACCTGTACAGTGTACAGTACTGCTATAGTACCCACACAGTGTATAGTTCTGCTACAGTATGCTATAGTTCCTACTACAGTACCCACTATAGTACTACTACAGTACCCTAGAAATATGCCTCTACCTGGTTTTGAACCTGGGTCTTGTGGATGGACTTAAGGGTACCTCACCAACTGGGCTGAGGCTCGTGTGTAGTTATTTACAATAACATATTGATTATTCTCTATTTATTAATGATAGATTCCAATATATTTAACCCTTACTAGTCATTTTAGAACACCCTTATTTCATTTCCTTCCCTTAGGATTCCATGAATTGTACTGTGATTTATGTGCAAGGGTATGCTATAAGGAATAATGTTATTCTCAAAAAAATATTTTATAATTTTTTTTCAAAATTAATATGGGAATCATGTATGTATCTTGTTTTCCAAGACAACTAAACTATTCAATCCTTTGGGATACAATTATTTGTATATTATTCCAATGTAATAAAGCAGACACTAACTCTGGGTTACTTGGGTCGAGGTCGCTACATGTAGGAATCCCTCTTTATGATCCCAATCCCAATATCACAACACCAACTGCCTCTCTGGATGGTGATAAATTCTAGAGTGACCAATTTTAGTTATAAAACCTAGAATCACTAATTAATAAGAGAAAGATAAAGGACCCTATATATATATATATACATATATATATATATATATTCACAATGACAAATCGTTTTGATCAGATCATTGGAATAGGGGAAACCAATCCCATACTAGGATTTGGTAAGGGATTCACAAATATGTCTCAAATCTATAAGAGAGTCTTATATTAGGTAATAATTCCACCTAAAAAGGGTGATATGAGTCTTACCCCCCATCCTCTTGATCAACACACATTTTGAAGTGTCACTAGTAAGAAAACCATGAAATCACCTACCTTTGGAAATATGGTCTATAATGATGTCATATCAAAACATCATGGACACAGTTTCATTGTAGGTTCCATATAAAACACACTCAAATACCCATATAAATTATAATGGATTTTATATATAATCCTCATGGAATTCTTGATCCTTGCATGGATTTTACTGAATGTTATTATAACAACCCAAGTATTTATAGAATAATACATTTTCATATCTATTAATATTTATTAATAAGATATTAATTTTATGTTAAAGAGTTCACTTTGTCTGATAGCATACCCGACACACAATAACGATTTTCTCTGAAATCTTATGTTTCACACAACATTGAGTTATACCGAAAAATAATATAATATTATTATTATCTTAAATGGTAGTTAATGCCTAGTCGTTGTATTAGCGGTAATGAATAGAACTAACTAAAATATGATTATACATGTTTTTTTAATTATTTTTACATTTATCCAATAAATTTTAGAGTCTTAAAATATGAATGAATCCAATATTTATCATAAAATACTCTAATATTTTTAAAATGTCATTTTACAATATTTTGAAGGAGAACCCTTTTAAAATATAGTTTTGATAGTTTTTAATTCTTAAAAACCTACTTTTTGGTTTTGAAAATGGGAATTAATTTTAAATTAATTTCTAAAAATTCTATGTTTTGAATTTGAAAAAATGGATTCCCTATTTGGAATCAGAAGGTCCAAATTGTGTAAATAAGTACCTTTTATTTTTTGACATTATGAATAGTGACTTCAGTAATTATTTTTTTTACCATGGTTAAAGGGTAAATCTGGTAAATTAGGGTAAAAATAATATTAAACTACCCTAACACACATCCTAATACTATTTTATGAGATATTTCAGACCATGGTCATCCTTGGGTTGATTTTGGGACCCCATGGAGACACTTGGGTGTGATAATGACATATTATAAGAATTAATTTAAAGTAAAGAGAAATATAACATAAACATGTATCTTTTACTAAAACAATTTTAATATAGGGTTATATAACTGAAATATTTGAATATAAATAATCATTATAAATATAAAAATATTTCTGATGTCATGGTCTTTTATTTATAATTTGTAGACATTAAATAAATGAATTTATTTATGACACAATGATGATGTAGTGATTACCTTATTAATGAAAGATTCAAATAAATTAAAATACAAGACATGGTAAGAGTTAATGATCCACTTGTGGTTCTCTTGGATTTGTATGGTAACTATAGTAACCATGTATTATGAAAATACAAGACATGGTAAGAGTTAATGTTTTTAACTAAGGGTTAAAGCTAAAAGATAAGGTTAATTTTGTGTCCAAAACTATTATAAAACCTATTTTTTGAGATGATTTAGACCCATTATAATATTATCCTTGAAATATATCAATTTTTAACAATTTTAATTTGAAAATCATTTTATAATAAAATAATATTTCAAGACTTTCATAAATTGCCCCTCCTCCCTCTTATAAAAGGTCACCACCTCTACTAACTTACTCATACCTCTCAAGCTCCTTGTCTTATCCAATTTCTACTCGAATAATCTCTTAACATCCCTCATTTAATCCTAGAATCCTTACCTTGTGAAGAAGGTAATTCAAGATAGCCTTTTGTCTCAAATCAAAAGAAGTTACCTGATTTAGAGGTAACGTCTTCTCTCATGTCCCTTTATTTTATTTTCATCATTTAATCACTATTATCTTATTATTATATGATTACATAACAAAACTAGTATTATAAATATACTATTATGTTTTTAAGAGAATTATTTTAACTACACTTACACACACCTCCATCTAATGGATATGAACATATTGTTTCTGTGTATGGCGAACAACTGTCTCACGAAACGATGATTGTTTAATTTTCTCCTACCACCTCTCATAGTGTCCATTATGATGGAACAGTATTTATATATGATATATATTATATTTATATTGCCTCTATGATTATTTTATTTTTATTTATAACATTCCTTCATGCTTTCCATAATGTGTAAATATGATAATTTCATTTGAGGAAGTGTGGACTACCGCCCCCTTAAAGTGATATGACTCATTCATGCCATACATGGAACATATAAAGGATGTAGTTAATAAAATTATGTAACATATATAACATATATATTATACTGTAATTATAATATACTTATGTATCACTTAGTTTTAATTCCTTTAATATGACAAATAAATGAAAGTAGCGTTCATGCGTACGTACGGTCTACCGTCTCCATGAACGGTGCATTTTATTTCTTATCTAAAAATGTTATGGAGTATTGTAAATATATATATATAATTTATATATATGATATTTAAATAATTAATACTATTCTAGAGATAATGAATAATTTTTAATTATAACAAGTTTATTTTTGACTCATGTACCGAACATCGACAAAACGATCGATATGAACTTAAATAATTATATACTTTATAAAATCATAATAAGTGATATAAAAGGAATAATAAACTTGAAAAATGTTCTCAATCAAGTATAAATTAAAATTATTAATTTATTGAAAATAAAATATTTTTTACAAAAATCATCATTTTCACTATTCACCGAAAAATCAATATTTTTTAAAAAATAAATTTTTTTTTTCAAAGTAAATTTTTATATTATGATTCAAAAAATGAAGATAATTTTATCAAATAAGTTTTCTAAAAGTTCCAAAAATTTATTATAATATTGTTTTCATGAAATTAAATAAAAATCATTTTTGAAGAAAATATATTTTTGAGAAATAAAACAACTTTACAAAAAATTGAATGATTATTTACTAAAAATTTATCAATAATTTATATTGAGTAAGATATATATATATATATCATAAATTATTTAATACAATCCATACCCATCAATTTAACAGCTATGTTATAATGGTAAAATATATCATAGGTCGTTTATGTTTGGTAAAACTCGGTCTTGTGTCTAATACAATATATTGAAGAAACTCATTCTTGTGTATAAAACAAGATAATTAAGTGTTGAATTTCCTTTACACTATCAAATATAATTTTATTCTTTTTATAAATCTCATGTTTTTATATCCTCCCACCTTTAATAAATTGTGTCCTTGCAATTTGAACTTTATCTTGGGAATCAAAGGATCTACATTTTAAAATAGTTTTGTTGTAAACTCACATCATTAAAAGGATTAATAAAACATCTTCTTAATAATTCATAAATGGAAGTATAAAGTTCATATGTACTAACACATAACTATATTTCAAAATAGGATAAAATATGTGGGAATGGATGAAAAGTGTAAATAATTATAAAAAGTGATTGAGATCATTGATCAAAAGAAAGTGAATAATCAATGGAAAGTTCAGGAACTCAAAACCATAAATTTTTTATGATCAAAAAGACTATCAGTTCATCATAATTGAAGTTACTGGGATAATAATTTTGTTTCAAGATCCTTTTACTATATTTTAGTGATACTCTTACTATCTAGACTAAGAGAAAATGGAAATATACTTACCTAGTGAGTATAATTTCATCCTTTAATCAATTTCCACCACAACCTCATCTTTTTCTCCAAAATATCTATATTAAGGATGATTTTTTCATTCATTAATCACTAAAATCAGATTTTGAAGATCACATAACCATAAAGGGATAAAAAGTTATCCCTCCTGTATTTATACATTAACCAAAACCAACATGGTTCGCACATGGTAATACAATTATCAAAATGTATAAACCATTGTATGATACATTAATCTTCAAAATTCAATAGTAATACCCAAAGTTCAAACCAAATAACTCTATAAATAAATATCCTTAAAATTATTCAAACATTTCCTCACTAATTTTGAAACCCAAGAATTATAAGCATTTTATTATATATGTAACATCCTCTTTTTTTAAATGATATTAAAAACCCACTTCTGTTAAATAAATTACAAGTTTGTTTGTGAAAATTTAATATTTTAATAATTTTATTTATTATGAATTTATGAAAGAGTAAAATTTGTGTTTAATACTTTGGAATAATCTATGGAATATTTTTAGAGTTAACCATTGAATCATAATGGGATTATGAGGCCTGTAGAGCCTCGATGTTGATAGAATGAAAATATTAAATATTTTTTATATATACACATGTGATATTTTTTCCAAAAAAATTAAATAACTCTCAAATGGTTTATCATATGATAAATTTGAGACCACTATTAGGTCTAGGCTGAGGGTTTTACCCTAGGAGGGGTATAACTTTTTGTACTTCGTGTGTTTGAGCACGCGGGTTTGGGCAATTGGTCACCAAGTGAGATATGACACATGTTTGGTTGACATGGATAACATGTGAGACATGGAACTAGCATGGAAATATCTTCTAAGTGGAATATTCCATAAATTTTTTCATCATGTACAATTTTTCTATTTTAGACAGTGGGATGTTTTTCATACTTCTGGGCTATCCTTCAAGAGGTATGTGTTTAACATTGGTCGGCATGTGAGATTTGATGCATGCTTCTCGACTATCCATCGAGAGGGATATGATTGACATTGGTCGGTATGTACTTGAGCAATCCTTGCTAGTGGGAATGTTTTTTTCATGATTTTATTAAGTATGGGTTGATTCAAAAAAATTGTTAATTTATTTTTGTTTTTTATGTTCACAAATGCCCACATTTGTGTTACTAATTATTTTTTTAAGTGACTTTCAAAAAAAAATATTCATGGAAATATTTATTCTGGAAATATATTCAAGTAATTGGTCTATGTGGAATATTTATTAAAGTGTTCGGGATATGTTTAGGTGTATTATGGAAATTATATTCATACCCTATATGTACAAGGGTAATATAAGGAATCAACCCTACATTTTTAATTGCATGTATGGATCATATACCCTATGATGTCGAGAAAGTATGGTTAATCAACCCTACATTTGGATGGAACCCTATGTTGGAGGGAACGAACGTATGGTACATCAACCTTACTTTTTTAATCAACTGTTTAGTTTCAACCTTACATTTGGAATTTTTTTTATTACATGAAGGAACCCTATGTTTGACTATTCAATGATGGAGTTTTAAATCTATAATATTATCTGATATTTATACAACAGTCTTGATGAAAGTAAAGATCTATTAAAATCTATTTTATGGAAAATTCAAATTCTTATTATGATTATTTTTAAAGGCTCATATTTAGTGGAGTAAATCATTTCTATTCTTACAGGAAGTTACGACTCTCTTGAATGTTTTTTGAATTCAAACATTCATGATTTATCATGTGATATATCTAGAGTTGGTTTGACCTGGAGATATTTGACATGTATTATAAATATCAAGATATTCTTCATCAAAATACTCAGAGGATATATTCATTAGGAAAATTCATGTTTCATTGCCTTTATAGATACACTTTGGAGACACACAAGTTTTGATCTATTTGATTGACTCACTATTGTTGATGTCGTTATTACTGCATCTTATTGTTACATATTATTCTACAAGAATGATGAATATTTTTGAGTGAAGATATACTTTGACTACTTTCATTTCTAAACATATATCTGGTGTGTTCTTTACTGTTGTTTAAATAAATCGAGTGTAACATTGAAGATCTACTTGTTGTTTTGCTATATTAAAAATATAAATTCATCTATTATTTATTGTGGAAAACTATGAATTTTAACTTGTACCATCAAACAAATAAAACTATTTTTATCTATTTGAGTCTTGACTACTTGTACTCAGATGTGGTGAAGTGTCATATTCTTGTACTAAGTTGTGGATATTTAGTTTCTTGTCAGAGAATAAGAAGGACCTATAAAATCCTTATAAGGTGTCAAATTCTTACACTCAGTTTTTGTTTCAATGTCTTTGGATAATAGAATTGGATAGTAAAATCACTAAGACCATGGATTTGAGTGTTGGTGGAATGAACTAGGGGATATTTATGCCCTGAACCACTATAAATCATTGTGTTCATTTCCTTTTTTTATTTCCATTTATCACTTGTCTTTGAGAGAAGGAAATGTCTATTACATAATAGGAAGAGTGTTCTAAATATGTCAAAGTTTTGGAAGAACAAAATTCACCCCCCCCTCTTGTTTCTTTGTCCTCATCATAATCATTACAACCCAACAATTGGTATCATAGCAAGTGATATATTTATATATTTTTCTTTTTGTAAATCCTTGAATATTCTTTTTGTTTCTATCTAACAATTGAGAGGCTGGACTCTAGTGGAGATATTTCTCATTCAGGAAATCTATTTTCACTCGATACTAAAAATGGTATCAAAAGGAGTGCTCAAATTACTATAATTCTAGAAAAAATGAAAAAAAAGGATAGGATATTTTAAAATATTGAATATTTTTGTTGGATCTTACAATCCTAATTTTAATATCCATATGAATACATTTTAGAATGAATGATTCTAGAGAAGGCATGTCGATAATTTGTGCTCCTTGCTTTAATAGTGAAAATTATGGATGATAAACACCATATGGTTATTTATTTTAAAAAACTTGTAATAACATTTTATTTAAAGGTTATTAATATTTATGATATTCCTAAATAATATTTGGAAGATTGAAGAAGTGTTCAAGAAAAATATATGATCTCAATTAAAAGGCTATGAATGATATTGTGTGACTTTTAGGGACTGATGAATTCAATCGAGTATCTCAATTTTCTACTACATATGATATGTGGTAGAATATTTTTTTCCTATGAGGGAACTTACAATATCAAACAATTAAGATACACAACTAAAAAGATAATGTTTGATACTTTTAGAATAGATGAGAATGAAACTTCAAATCAAATGAATGGAAGATTGATAGAGATTGTAGCTATTGTTTCTGCTTTGGGAGATCCAATTTCACAATAAAATAAAGTGATAAAAGTACTTAGAGTACTACCTCCTAAGTGGAATGGAATATCTGAAGTTATACGCCAGTCTACATCATTAAATAATTTGACAATGATGGAGTTGATTGGGACTTTAATTATGTATGAAGTTGAGATATAGGTTAAAGCTGAAATTCATATCAAACATAAAGAATATTCTCTAAAGACTATAATGTATGAATCATATTATTAAAGTCATATATATTTAGATAAATATTTATCATATCTTGTTGAAAAAATTGAAAAATTATACAAAAATAAAGAGAATTGTACTGAAGAAAATAGATGTTGTGACTGTAAGGAAAGAATTCATACAGAGGATAATTTTCTCTTACTAAAATATAAAAGAAAATAAAATTATAAGAGTAAAGGTAATAAAGTTTTGAAGGATACCTGAAGTAATTATTCTAGTTTACATGATGAATCTTATACAAATTTAAAAATTATGCAAAAAATTGTATGTCTCATGGATCATACTTATGAGGTACAATTATCTTACTCTCAAAAATCTAGTTCTGAAATTTTTTCTTATGATGAGTTAAATAAATATTTCTTTATGCTGCAATATAAATATAAATCCTTAAAAAATGATCATAAATAAATTATAAAAACTTATGATATTGTTCTATTAGAAAAATAAAATTTTTTAAAATAGATTATAGGTTTAAAATCTAATGCTTCTAAAATTTCTTGTGATTTGAATGGCGCTAAGATTAAAGAATTAATGACTAATTTTAATTATTTAAAAAAATATTCTAGTATGTTAATGAAATGATAAAAATATTTAAATCAAATCCTTCTCAAAAATAAAATACTGAAAGAAAAATTTGGAATAGGAAGTAATGGTGAAACATCAAAATTATATAACAATTATTTTTTCCCTGGTTTAAATAGAAAAAACATTTCTACTATTAAATTTTTTTATTGTGGTATTAATGGTTATTATGAAAATTATTTCTATTTCAAAAAACTCTAAATTTTTTGTGTTAAAATTTTTTATTACTCAGAAGAATTGGTTAACTTGAATAATAGAATTCCTACTCAAAATAAAAAAATTTGGTTACCTAAAAATTTTATTATTGACACTATTGCACCCAAAATCATATGGATACCAAAAAACACTTGATTTTCATGCTTTTCAGGATTACACCTATAATATGTATTATTAATTCATTGAGTGGTTGATCGATTGATATATGAAAGTCTCTACCAAAGTATTGAACGACTCTGAAGTAGTTCGTTATCAAAAAATACTCAATACTAAGAACACTGGTCTAAGAATTATTTCATTTCCATAACTATATGATTATTGTTCATTAATTGTTTTTTGGAAAATATTGATATATATTAAAATTTTATAAAAACTCTTCATTACCCTTTAAATCAAGATTTAGTCTATTTTTTATTATATAATTTATTTAAACAAATATTTTCAAACTTTTTTAACCATCGTATTACTCTTTAGATAAATACCGTACTTGTTTAAATTATGAAAATATTATATTTTTCTTCTTTAAACCTGTTGAAATATTTTTATATTTCATGTCCTTAAAATTTCATTTGTTTACATAATTATAAAAACTCTTCTTACATAACATCTCTTTTCATAGATAAAATTTGTAATGATTGTTCTGTATTTTTCAGCTAAATAAAATGAAACGTCCTTTACATTTTTTCAGAAAAAATGTTTCATCTTCTTCTTAAAACATTTTATTTTCCCATCATATTCTTCATCTTATTTGAAATATATTGTTCAAACAAATTTTGAAAACTAGTCACATAAAGATGAAACAGCCAAGTACTTCAAGTTTAGAATAAAATCATTCTCATAAAAGGAAAAAAGGTAATCCTTATGATTATTTAAAAGAATAGATAGTTTCTTATGTTAAAGATTCATATGAAAAGTATTCTGAAATAAATAAAGAAGTTAAAGGGTTTGAAGAACTGGAAATCTTATCTTCTCTAATTTATTATAAAAGGATTTTATTTAAATTTGACAATTTGAATAAATAAAAAGTAAAGTTTCATTTTGAGTTAGATTCATCTAGAAAGGTGTATGATGAACTACAGAAAGGATCTATATCAAAATTTGTTTTTTATTTTTTAGAAAAGGAATATCATATTATGAAATATACTTCGATCTCAAAAGAAAACTTTGAATCTTTCAAAGTATAAATTATAAGTCGAATGGAGATACTCAGAAAATAATTTTCCACAAATCTTAATCTTTATAAACTTAAATTGTTCTGGTTGAATAGTTTTCATTTTCTTCTCATCAAAGAACAGTAAATTTTCAAAACATATTATAATAACTATCAATATTTTTAGCTAATTTAAGTGAAAATTTTCAAATTTTGGAAAGTTTAGATGAACTTTTTACTACTTCTTAACCTTTCATTTTTAATTTCTATTAATTAAAAGTTAATATTTTGTGTGTTATTTAGTAAAAATATGTGTTATTAATTAGTTCTTAATTTATTTTTTATCCTATGTAAGAATGAACTTGTTTTTTTTATTATCTCACAAATTAGTATATTACTGTAAGTAAAAAATTTCTCTTTTATTTTATTTATGAAAATTTATTTTATATTTTTAATTCATTAAATTATCCAAAATGTTATGATTTGGGGGGAATTTTAAGCAAATAATTGTTTTATATATGCTCCTTCTTTAAGTATTTATATCTTTTTGAAGAAAGTAAAAATTCATGGGGGGTTAATTTTACTGTTCTTATCTTTTTGATTTCATAAAAAGGTGGAAAAGATTATATGTTTTAATTTTATTATTGTTATTATTATTATTATAAAATTTGGAGAAATTTATTATTCTCTAATCTTAATTTCCTTGATATAGGGGTGTAAAAATTATAATAAAGGTAGAAGTTTTTAGTTTATGATCTTTGTTTTTAGTTTACCTGTTTATCTTCATGGGGAGAAGTTCTCTATAAAACAATTAATATGGGAGAAGTTTAAATCCTTATAATGGGAGAGAAGTTTCCTTTATGGAAGAAATATTATAAAGAGAAAAAGGGAGAAATTTATTTTCTAAATTTTACTTTTAAATTTTGTTTATGTTATGGGTTTTGTGATCATAAAAAAGGGATATATTGTTGAGTATGTGTTGATTCAAAAATTTCATTGATTTATTTTTTTTTTCGATGTTCACAAACATCCACATTTGTGTTACTAATGAGTTTTATTTTAAGTGACTTTCAGAAAATTAGTATTCATGTAAATATTTATTCTATAAATATATTCAAGTAATTGGTCTATGTGGAATATTTATTAAAGTGTTTGGGACACATTTAATCATATTTTATAAATACTATTTATAGCCTATGTGTGCAAGAATAATGTAAGGAATCAACCCTATGTTTGGAACTGCGCTTATGGATCATATAACCTATGTTGTCGAGAAAGTATGGTCAATCAACCCTATATTTAGATGGAACCCTATGTTTGAGGATGTGAGAGTATGGTACGTCAACCCTATTTTTGTAGTTAACCTTATGTTGTCAACCCTACATTTTAAATTTTGTCGTTACATGAAGGAACCCTACATTTGACTATTAAATGATGGAGTTTTAAATATGTGATATTATACGAGATTTATGAAATGGTCTTGATAAAAGTAAAGATCTATTCAAAGAAATATTATAACTAATTCAAATGCACTTTATGATTGTTTTTAAAGGATTTTATTCAATGGAGTAAATTGTTTCTATTCTTATAAGAAGTTATGACACTCTTGAATGTTTTTGGAATTCAAACATTCAAAATTTATTGTGCGATATTTCTAAAACTAGTTTAACCTAGAGTTTTTTTACCTACATTATAAATATCGAGATGTTATTCATCCAAATATACGTAGGATATATTCATAATGAAAAAATGTGTTTTGGTGCCTTCACGGATACACTTTGAAGCATACATGTTTTGATCTATCAGATTAACTCACTGTTGTTGTTTTCACTTCTATTGTATCTTATTTTTATATATTATTCTACAAGAACAACGATTCTTTTTGAGTGAAGATACAATTAGAAGACATACATGTTTAAACAAATATCTGGTTTTTTCTTTTCTTTTGTTTGAAGAAATACTATGTAATGTTAAAGATCTACTTGATGTTGTTTTATATTGAAGATATGAATTCATTTTTCATTTTCTACTACAAACTGTGAAGTTTAACATATACCATCAAAAAAATAAAAAACTTTTGATTTATTTGAGTCTTGACTACTCGTACTCATTCATGGTATAGTGACATCTTATTGTACTATGGTTTGGATATTCAGTTTCCTGTAAATAAAACTATAATGCCCTGTAGAATCCTTGTAAGGTGTCAACTTCCTACACTTAGTTGTTTTTTGAAGATCTCTGGATAATATGATTTGATAGTAAAATAACCAACCTCATGGAGTTGAGTGTTGGTGGAGTAGACTATGGGATCTTTGGGCCCTGAATCTCTATACATCAGTGTGTTCATTTCCTTTAAATATTTTTGTCGATCACTCATCTTTCAGAGAAGGAAAGACTCATTACATAATAGGAAGAGTGTTCTGAATTTGTCAAAGTTTTTGAAGAACACAGTTCACCCTGCCCCCTACTTGTGTCTTTGTCTTCATCATAATCATTATAACCCAAAAACTTTTTGGGAGGGGATGTATCAATTTGTTTGTCAACATCCATCTGACATTGTTCCGAAAAGTTAGCATTGGTCTAGACCCAATCATCACCTAATGCATGACAATGGGCCTTAATTCTCACCTGGTTTGACACTCCTAGGGGATATGTTTTGGAAAATTAAAATTTTCTTTATAAATAATTATAAAATATTTGAATAGATGATAGTAATGAATAACCTAAGTTAAACGTAAGGTGTATTAGATTAAAAAAATTAATGATTTAAACATCATATAAATGATTATATGGTTTTCCCAATATGATTATTATTTCTCACACTATCTTTTTTGGCTTTAGTTAATGACTGGAACCTGAAGGAGTTGTGTTAACATTGAATATGAAGGAAAATGTGGAGACTATGAGAAACCAAATGGGTTGATGATAGGATTGAAATAAATCATAATTATTCCTAATTAGTTATTCATAAATATTATTAACAACTTATACCTTAATCAACTCTCGAACTCACCAAAGAAGATAAGTATGTTGTTTGCTAAGATCTCAAATGGTGGAGACCATAGAGGAAAGAAGGATTTATTTTCATCATGTGAGAAATGTGGAAAGAGAAACCTCATAAACTGTATCAATGGAATGGTAAAATGTTTTATGTGTGGAAAAGTAGGACATAAATCAATGAATTGGCAGGGAAAATGAAGGGTATAATGGAAGAAAATGGATCTTATCCTAGGGATCCATTTATAGTTCATTGTCTTAAATGTGAAGAACTTGGGAAATATCCATGTTAATGTCCTCTTTTAAAGTTTAACCCCTAGACCAAGGAAGGACCTATGTTGAAATAAAATGGATGAAGTATTTATGTATTTCGATTCAATAATTAAATTGTTGAAGAATTTTACTAATGGTATTTTGGTTTTACGAATCATGAAATGTATAAATATTGTATTAAATTTTATAATAATATGTGACATCATTATCTTGAGAGTTATTGATACCATTATGGGTTTATGAGTTTAAGGTTGATCATAAGTTCAAAGTCTTAAACACCCCTTTTTAGGTTTTATGTGATGTAAGTATACTAAAATTAAGGATTTTTTGGGAGAAATTTATGGCAATGAAATTTTTTAGTGGAAAAGTTATTTGCGGAATAATGCCTTTACATTTTATAGACATAATTCTAAAGGTATTGATAACCTTTAGGGTTAATATGATCATTAATGAAATTTTAATAATATTCAAATAAGATTATTAGACTTTATGAAAAAAATAAAAATTATATTCTATATTTAAAACCTTAGTAAAAAGGTTATTTAATGATTAATTTTATTTTAAGGATTTCTATCATATTTTTTTGAATTGTTATATATATTATATTAATATAGTTTTAGAAAAAATATAACCTTCGTGATGGGTGACAACCCATCACTTCCCGTAAGGTTGTGGGGATTGAAACCATGACCAAAGGATGATAAGGGTTTAGTACCTTCCATTAGCCTACGTGATATCCTAGTTAATATGTCATTAGTTAAACAATTTGAAAAATAAATATTAATAATGAACAGTGGTGTTACTGTTGAGATTTATATATTAATGTATTATGTAGGATAACTTATTCTAACCATATTGGTTTTGGAAAATAGTTAGAGAAAAACAAAAATACTTGTCACTATTTTATGGATTTTATGATTCATTTAAAGTAAATTTTTGTGATTTGGGCATAAAAATCATTTTTGTATTTCTTGGAGTAAGAAATGAATTTGAAATTGATCAAAGCACAAAAAAAAGATGAAATTGTTCTTATAAAATAGAAATGTATCATGTAAATAAATTTCATTATATTATTAGACAATAAAATAATTCATAAAATTTAGGAAAAGTATTGTGAAAAAAATTATGTCTTATTACATTTATATCCAATTAATTATATAGTCGTTTAAATCATTATGGATTTATGGTTTTGAGTTCCTTAACTTTTTATTAATCATTCACTTTACTGTGATCAATGAACTCGGTAATTCTATATAATTATTTATGCTTTTCTTCCATGTTCATATATTCACTTTCCACCAATGTTCACTGACTTAGAAACCTAGTCATGTGACATTTTTACTTCCCTTTATCTCTTATTAATAGAAAGTTTTATTAACTCTTTTTATGATGTGGGTTTTCAGCAAAAGAATTTTCAAATATCAAACCCTTGATTACTAAGATCAAGTTTAAATTCTAAGGAATAGATTTACTTAAGGGGGAGAATATAACACAATAAAATTATAAATTAAGAAATTTTTATTTGATATCTTCTGTGACGCAAAACACTAAGCTTAAACAATCTATAAAAAATATTTCGTTAAATTTAATCTCTTCGATAACTTACAGAACATGAAACCTTGAGTCTAAATGAACTGTAATATAATATACAGTTATAACCTAACCATTAAATTTTATATTATGAATAATAATAACTAAATTAATAAAATTATGTTTATCTATTGATTATAAATAAAATAAGAATCATTTAAAATAAAAATAAATGTTTTCTAGAAAAAGAACTGTATTTTTCTAAAAGAAGGTTTAGTAGAGCTTTGCGTACATAATTTAAAATTAATTTCTACCAATTTTAGAAATTTTATTTAATAAAATTAAATAAATTTTTGAAATCATGATATAAAATTATCTTAGGGAAAGTTTTTGGTATTTTTCTGAAATATTTTATTTTTCAATGAATAATGAAAAATACTGAATTTTATTTGAAAAATTCATTTTCGTT
This sequence comes from Viscum album, assembly GCA_963277665.1. Taxonomy (NCBI): domain Eukaryota; kingdom Viridiplantae; phylum Streptophyta; class Magnoliopsida; order Santalales; family Viscaceae; genus Viscum; species Viscum album. Next base: position 807,870,232 of record OY728155.1, read on the forward strand.
TAAATTATTTATAATGTTAAATTATATTTTTAATTGTTTTTAAAGAAAAACTAGTCTAATTATATATCTATTAATCCAATTTATCTAATTTTAATCATTTTTATATTGATTTTTAATATAAAAACATTCTAAACTTTTGAATATTTTCTCTTTGAAAACACACTTTCTCGTTGCGTCTACAGGATTAATTTTAAATTAAATATTTCTACATCTTTGAATATAATTTTAAAAAAATTATTAAATATTTTTAATCACAATAATTTATATTATAGAATTTTTTCAACTTAATTTTTTACCAAAATTAATAGTAAAAATGGTAGAAATTATTTACCACGTTTAAGGTAAAAAAGGGTTTACTAGGGATAAACTAAAAATATAATGGAAACATTTCTAAAGTCTATTTTATGGATATATTTAGACCTTATAATATATAATTATCAATAATACACCATTTTTCCCTTTTTCATATGAAAAACATGGGTATACCTTCTTATTTTCAAAAATTATAAGTGTGTCACTCACCTCACTTATAAAAGGTTACCCCATTTCCTCTCTTGTTCACACCTTAAAACACTTTTTTTTGAAAATAAATACCAAAATTAATTCCCAAATTCTCTCAACTTATACTAGAAGCCTTATTTTGGTAATAAATTCAACATTTAAAGGATTTTGGTGAAACCCAAAGGAGGTTACCCAAGGAAGTGGTAACGTTCTTCATCGAGTGTTTTTATTTTACTTCTTCCACCACCTACTTAAATTCATATTATACCATGATGATATAATAACCTAAATATATTACATATAATTATATTTTTTATGTTAAGTTCATGATATATACCCATCCCCACTTCTATAAAATGGGTTATAAAATTATAATTCATGTGTACAACGGACTACCGCCTCACGAACCAATGCCATTCGTTTTTCCATTACCACCTCTCACAGTTGGATATGATGATGGATAAAAAGTATATATATGATATTTATAACATAATTATACCTATTTAGTCATTATATCATATATAAATTTTTAATTTCCATTCTATTGGGGATACAATAACCTCGCTCGTGTGTATGGTGAACTACTACCTTGTGATGTGATGTGATTCATTTTTTTCACTAACGCTTTACATGGAAGGTAATAATGATAAATTTAATAAATATATATTATATAAATTACATAATTATGTTATTAATTTCATGTTTTTCATTCTAAAAGGATAATATATCATTTTATTTCTTACCTTTTTCACTCACTTAAAGATGATAACATCATTCATGTACATATGTACTACCGCCTTCACAAAGCAATGTGACTCTCTTTTCATCACCACACCACATGGATAATATATATAAGTATATTTAAATAAATAATATGTTATTTATGATATTATTATAATTTTTTAAAGATAAAATATTACTCACATTCTTTCCATAATGATCATTGAAAAATGGAAACGTTACTCATGCGTACATACGACCTACCGTCTCCATGATCGTAACGTGCTTCATTTTTCATAAAAATGTTTAATGGTTGGTTTTAAAAGTATAATTAATGTGTAAATATGATAATTATTTCATGATTATTATTCTGAATATTTTTTAATTATATAATATGTACAAGAACCATATCTTTTATGACAAAACACACATGAGAAAACAAGGAAATTAATACCCAAAACAATGAAAATAATGAAAGATAATTAAGAAACGGGTGAAAATATGATATGATATTAAAAATATGAATATGTTTCTAGAGTAAAATAAAAAAATTATTAAAATTATTATATATTAGGTTAAAACGCATTCAACCAAAAGTAAGGGTGAGGTAAGGTACTTCATCTCAATTTATCTTCATTGAGGCATATTATAATTTTATACACCTAATTTATTTTATATAGTGTATACAATGCCCCTTTGAAATTTAATATAATTATTAATTATATATTCATGGTATTTTAAGTTTAAATTTGAATTATTTAATCCAAATTTATTTTACTTAAAAGATTCCAAGCAGTAAATAATTTCACAACTCAATTTATTTCCATTGGGTTATATTACTTATTCATTCTATTTGATATTATAATATTATGTGTGTAATGAATTTTGATTATATTTAGTTTTATTTCAAATTTTTTTATATAGATTTAAATTTAATACACATAATATATTCATTAATTAATTATCACATCAATGTTATAATCTTTGAAATGGTTTATTTCATAATCTCATTTTAATCAGGATTGTTTATACTTGAATTTTAATTGAAGAAACTATTTTTTCATTATTTAAAAAATAATTAATTTTATTCTCATCTCATTTTTCATGAACCTTTTCAAGTAATAGTACCATTTTCCCACTATTTAGTACTTAAAATGATTGATAAAATGTTTTAATAAAATTTGACTTCATTTCTCTCTTCAGTCGGAAATCCTTTTTCTTCAAAAACCATTTTTTTTAAATGTTTTGAAATATTTTTTTGAAAATTATTAAAAAAAATTATTAAATACATTTTTATCCATATTTTAATTTTTTTAAATGTTTTTAAATAAATCTTCATGTCATTTTCTAAACAATGCTTGTATAGATTTTACCAAAAAAGTGAAAGGAATATTTATTTTAATGTACTCGTCGTGTATAGAATTTCCTACCATCATGACCACTCCATGTTTTAAAACTTCATTTATAAGTTTAAAAGGTTATTTTCAAATAAAAGTGTTTTCAAAATGTTTTTGTGAACTTTTAGTTCTAAAAATTTTATTTTCAAAATAAAAAGGATATTATTCTCAAGAATGTTTTTAATGATATTTTTATGGTATTTCTATTTTTCAATGACAACAACCCTTTGTTTTACAAATAATTATATAAGGTTATGTTATATTGATACCAAACTTATTATTCCTATGGATTTTGTTATGATCATTTTGACCAAGGAAATTATTGTCATTAACTTTCTTGTCTCATTTTTTGTATTCATTAAACTTCCCTTGAAATATACCATTCCTGTGATCATTACACATTAAATTTACCTTAGATGTCCATGTTATTTATCATGGATATTATTGTTTCTTAAACCATATATCATTTTTACATACAGTGTTTTAATTTGAAATTTATTTGATTGACTAATGATAATCTGTATTCTTTCTTCAATACAAATATTTAATGGTAAGGGATATTATTCATGAATTAAATCCATTATTCAATATATGAGTAATTCTTTAGACATGTAGTGATGGGTGTTCCCCAATATTATATATCCCATTAATACATCGGTATTATCATGTGGTAAATTAGTAATCTTCTAATAAACAATTTTCTACCTATATTTTTAATCCTTCTTGTGAAAGGATGTGATGGTAGAGGTATCATCATGCCTGAGATAATGACATATGATAATTAAGAATTTACTTTATTTATAATTTAGTAGTTATTATTATCCATGATATTTTCACTATGATATTATCTCTAGATTCATTTCATTATCAGTTTATTTATTAGATGTAATTTGTTTTTAGTTATTTACCTTCTCACATTGATTATGCCTTATCTTATTATCCATGATATTTTTTCAATGATACTATCTCTAGATGCATTTCATTCTCAATTATTGATTAAATGGAATGTGTGTTCAGTTGTTTACCTTAACCCAAATGGCCCGAAGTCCTTCATTTTTATTGATTTTTGATAACCCCGCTTTAAAGGGATGAGGGGGAACCCTTACAAGGCCCGTAGTCTCAGAGATTAAATGGCCTATAGGATTTGTAGATTACATGACCCAAAGGTCTTAGGGAATTCAACCAGACTATCTACAAGTAACTGCCCCTCCCTAGTATCTGCATCATGATAGTAGCTCTCCACCTTCGCATGGTCATCTGTCTAGGCTTCCTGTGCAAGCACAGGCTGGTCCTGATGGCATATTCATACCCTCTCATTCTGAAAAATCCATTTGGCTATGTTCTGGTAGTGCACCTGCTCTGAATCCTCTTCTAGGGATACTCTTTTTCTGTAGTGTGTCTAGGGAAACTGCCTATGGCCCAAAGGCCTTGAGGTGGATTTAAGGCCTTAAAGGTGGCCTGAAATCCCTACTGACCCAAAGTCATGGGTGGCCCGAAAGCCTAAAGGACTCCAAGCCCAAATCAGTGGCCCAAGGTGAATAGTTCTAGCTGCTACAACACTGAACAGTACCTGCTACAGTAACTGCTACAGTACCTGCACAGTGTACAGTTCTACTACAGTACCTATACAGCGTACATTACTGCTACAGTACCCTCATAGTGTATAGTTCTACTACAGTACGCTACAATACCTGCTATAGTACCTACTATAGTACTGCTACAGTACCCTGGAAATATGCCTCTACCTGTTTTTGAACCTGGGTCTTGTGGATTCACTTAAGGATACCTCACCAACTAGGGTGAGGCTTATGTGCAGTTATTTACCTTAACGTATTGATTATTATATATTTATTAATGATATATTCCAATATATTTAACCCTTACTGGTCATTTTAGAACACCCTTACTTCATTTCCTTTCCTCAGGATTCCATGAATTGTAATATGATTTATGTGCAACGGTATGCTATGAGGAATAATTTTATTCTCAAAAAAATATTTTATAATTTTTGTTTTCAAAATTAATATGGGAATCATGTATGTATCTTTTTTACCAGGACTGCTAAACTATTTGATCATTTGGGATACAATTATTTGTATCTTATGCCATTGTAATAAAGTATAAACCAACTCTGGGTTACTTGGGTCGAGGTCGCTACATGTAGGAATCCCCCTTTATGATCCCAATCCCAATATCACAACACCAACTGCCTCTCTGGATGGTGATAAATTCTAGAGTGACCAATTTTAGTTATAAAACCTAGAATCATTGATTAATAAGATAAATATAAAGGAACTTATATATATATATTTATATATATATATTCACAATGACACATCGTTTCGATCAAATCATTGGAATAGGGGAAGCCAATCCCATACTTCCATGGCTCAGGGAGGGTGATAGAAACACGACCTACTTCCATGCATGCTTAAGGGAGAGACGGCGGGAGGTGAAGCCCAACTTGGAGTTGGAGGACGGCACTTTCTCGGATAACAGGGAGGTGGTCGGGGGTCGCGCATTGGAGCATTTCAAGGATTTGTTGGTTGGTTCGAGAGGTGATGGGCAGGAGGGGTTTCCCTCCAGTGATTCTCGGTTATGGGATGTGATACCGGAGGTGGTGTCAAGGCAGGAGAACGAACAGTTTGAGGCCATTCCCGATGAAAGGGAGGTGCAGGCGGCAGTATGGCAGTTGAACCCGGATAGTGCTGCGGGGTCGGATGGTTTCCTAGGGTGGTTTTACAGAGGGTGCTGGGACTGTGTGAAGAATGATCTGGTGCAGGCCATTTAGGACTTTTTTCGAGGGGGCGTTCTTCCTCGGGTAGCAGCGGCGACTACCTTGGTCCTGTTACCTAAGTGCAAAGACCCTACCTCACTCAATCACTACCGGCCGGTTAGTATGTGTAATTTTTCATACAAAGTATTGGCGGTTGTGATCAATAGTAGGCTGTCTAATTTTCTACCGAGGTGGGTGTTGACGGAGCAGCATGGTTTTGTAAAAGGGAGGTCGATACAAGGAGCTATGGCGCTGACACAGGAGCTGATGAGGGATTTAAACATGAAGAACCAAGGAGCCAATATGGTGGTCAAGATGGATATGAGTAAAGCATATGATAGAATGGAGTGGGGCTTCATGAATGGAGTTCTGCGGAGGATGGGGTTCTCGTCCTGGGCATGTGATATTTTCTTCAGATGCGTTAGTTCGCCGTGGATGGCAGTGTTTTTCCTGGGGAGAACGCATGGCTTCTTCAAATCCGTCTGTGGCCTACGACAAGGGGACCCTCTATCCCCTATCTTGTTTATACTGATGCAAGACTCTTTTAGTAGACTTATCAACAAGGGAATTGGCAGGGGGCGATATTTCTATTCCGCAGGAAACAGGGGCATCTATCGGTATCTCACCTCATGTATGCGGATGATACGATTGTGTTTTTGAATGCTGGGATGAGGTCTGTGAGGGAGTTCAATGAATTACTGAAAGAATACTGTCATTGGAGCGGCTAGCTGGTGAATCGGGAGAAGAGATGCTTTTATCTGGCGACTTCGTGTGGAGAGGACAGGATGGATACGGTGAGAGCGGTGTTGGGCATGGGGAGAGGGTCCTTACCGATGGAGTATCTGGGTGCGCCGGTGTCTACCGGTCGGTTGCGGAACATGGATTTTTATAGGTTTGTTGCCAAGATGCTGGCCTGGATCATGGATTGGAAAAATCACTTCCTATCCTTTGGGGGTCGGATCACCTTAGTAAACAGTGTGCTGGCGACTATACCGGTGCATGCGATTTTGGCGGTTAATGTCCCCAAGGGAGTCATTAACTCCATCAACAGGGTGCTAGCATGCTTCATCTGGGATGCCTCGCGGGAGGGGAGGAGACAGTGGGCCTCATGGAGGAAAATGGCGAGACTGATCACAGAAGGAGGGATCAGGCTTCGATGCATGGCGGATATGGTGCATGGAGTACGTGCGAAGCTGGCATGGGAAATTACGGAGGGAGAGAAGTTGTGGGGCAGGTGTATGCGGGGCATGTATGAGGATAGTGTCGCCGACCTTCCGGCGAGATGGTTTTACATGTGGGTCGAGGTGTGTAATATAGTCCCGGTGTTGGGAAATCATGCTCAGTGGATCATCAGGGAGGGGAGGATCGGTTTCTGGGATTGCAACTAGTCAGGAAGGGTTCATGTGTTCCCGGGGTGTCCGGCCCTGAGGATCTCTTTTAGGGAGGCCAAGAGTCACCCTCTGTTTTTCAGAGCGGTGCTGGATGCGGAGTCACGAAGGATCTTTGACTCGGTGGTGATTAACCGGGAGAGGGATAAATGTGTTTTCATGCCCTCGGTTTCGGGTAGGTTCAACTTGAAAGATTTCCGCAGGAGCTCCAATGACCAGAAGACGCAGGAGTCGGGAAGCAGGGTGGAGTGGAGTAGAAGGGTCCCCTCGAAAATGAATTTTTTAATGTGGAGGATCATGCAAAAGGCCATCCCCTCGGATAAGAATATCAAACGCCTGGGCGTTAGCCTCGCTTCTGGATGTCAGTGCTGCAAACGGAGGAGGGAGGAGAGCATGGAGCACATTTTCCTCGAAGGAGAATGGGACAGAGTGGTTTGGAGCTTTTTGGGAACCCTCATAGGGTACTCTGGTCATGCGGATACCTGGGAGCAGTTTTCGGGCTTGTGGTTTCAGGGGGGTGGTGGAAACATGGAGGAGAAAGAGGTTCGATCAGTGCTTTACAATGCGAGGTGCTGGGTTCTGTGGGATGTGCGGAACCGATCCAGGTATGAGGGGCATGTATCCACTGGGAGGGCGGTGGTGGCAAGGGAAAGGTGCCTGCTGCTTGATCTTCTGAAAACGGAAGGTTTTGGGGAAAATGTTCCCTCTTTACGGGGGTTGATATCCCCAGGGATGAGAGGTGGTCAGGAGACTTTCAGGAGGCGGGGGTTGTGGGTTCGATGCATTCCTCCAGTGAGCGGTCTGAATTTGAACATCGACGGGGCGCGCGCGGGAGAGAACATGCGTGGTGGTGGGGTGCTTCGAGATGGCAGCGGTAGTGTGTTGCTGGATTTCGCGGTACACTACGGGAGGGGGAGCTCGGTGCAGGCAGAGGCCTTGGCAGTCCTTTCAGGGATATCGTTGTGTTTGGACAAAGGCCTGGTGGTGGAGTAGATAGAGACTGACTCAAAAATCATACATGACGCATTACATGAATAGGTCATGATACCGTGGAGGATTTCTTACACTATTAGGTAGTGTAAGGTGATCATGGGGAACAATGTAAGGGTTACTCATACCTGGCGGGAAGGGAACAAAGTTGCGGACTACTTTGCTTCAATCGCGGTTCCGGGGGTTAATATGGTTTGGGTGGATAATGTGCTGCCCATTAGACCTGAGGGAGTCAATCTGATTAGGGGAGATGCACTTGGGCTACATTATTTTCACCCTCCGTAGGGGGGACCGCATTTGTTGTTGATGTTATGTGTGGGGTGTTATTTGAAATAAAAATCGTAATTTTGGTGGTGGTAAGGGATTCACAAATATGTCTCAAAACTATAAGAGAGTCTTATATTAGGTAATGATTCCACCTAAAAAGGGCGATATGAGTCTTACCTTCCATCCTCTTGATCAACACACATTTTGAAGTGTCACTGGTAAGAAAACCATGAAATCGCCTACCTTTGGAAATATGGTCTATAATGATGTCATATCAAAACATCATGGACACAGTTTCATTATAGGTTCCATATAAAACACACTCAAATACCCATATCAATTATAATGGCTTTTATATATAAGCCTCATGGAATTCTCGATCCTTGCATGGATTTTACTGGAATGTTATTATAACAACCCAAGTATTTATAGAATAATACATTTTCATATCTATTAATATTTATTAATAAGATATTAATTTTATGTTAAAGAGTTCACTTTGTCCGATAGCATACCCAACACACAACAATGGGTTTCTCTGAAATCCTTTGTTGCACACAACATTTAGTTATACTGAAAAATAATATAATATTATTATTATCTTAAATGGTAGTTAATGCCTTGTCCTTGTATTAGCGGTAATGAATAGAACTAACTAAAATATGATTATACATATTTTTTTAATTATTTTTACATTTATCCAATAGATTTTAGAGTCTTAAAATGAGAATGAATCCAATTTTTATCATAAAATACTCTAATATTTTTAAAATGTCATTTTAAAATCTTTTGAAGGAGAACCCTTTTTAAATATAGTTTTGATAGTTTTTAATTCTTAAAAACCTGCTTTTTGGTTTTGACAATGGGAATTAATTTTAAATTAATTTCTAAAAATTATATGTTTTGAATTTGGAAAAATGGATTCCATATTTGGAATCAGAACTTCCAAATTGTGTAAATAAGTACCTTTTATTTTTTGACATTATGAATAGTAACTTCACTAATTATTATTTTTTACCATGGTTAAAGGGTAAATCTGGTAAATAAGGGTAAACATTAATATTAAACTACCCTAAAACATGTCATAATACTATTTTATGAGATATTTCAGACCATGGTCATCCTTGGGTTGATTTTGGGACCCCATGGAAACACTTGGGTGTGATAATGACATATTATAAGAATTAATTTAAAGTAAAGAGAAATATAACATAAACATGTATCTTTTACTAAAAAAAAATTAATATAGGGTTATATAACTGATATATTTGAATATAAATAATCATTATAAATATAAAAATATTTCTTATGTCACGGTATTTTATTTATAATTTTTAGACGTTAAATAAATGAATTTATTTATGACACAATGATGATGTAGTGATTACCTTATCAATGAAAGATTAAAATAAATGATATTATAAATATTAAAATAAATGTAATTTGTACATTTTTATTCCATAAATGAATTTTCTGGATCATTATGACATATTATATTTTATTTAATACCTTTTTTAAGGAATAAATTTTTTATTACATTAACAAAAATCAATTACTAAATAGTGTCAAAATTGACATAAATGAGTTTTTAAAACAAATACTATTTTATTAAATGATATAATAATCCTAAAAATATATGATTCTACCAAATTACTTATATAATGTTACAAATTTCATTAATGATCCACTTGTGGTTCTCTTGGCATTGTATGGTAACTATAGTAACCATATATTATGAAAATACAAGACATGGTAAGAGTTAATGTTTTTAACTAAGGGTTAAAGCTAAAAGATAAGGTTAATTTTGTGTCCTAAACTTGTCTAAAACCTATTTTTTGAAATGATTTAGACCTATTATAATATTATCCTTAAAATATATCAATTTTTAACAATTTTAATTTGAAAATCATTTTATAATAAAATAATATTTCAAGACTTTCATAAATTTCCCCTCCTCCCTCTTATAAAAGGCCACCATATCTACCCCCTTACTCACACCTCTCAAGCTCATTGTCTCATCCAATTTCTACTCGAATAATCTCTTAAAATCCCTCCTTTCCTCCTAGAATCCTTACCTTTTGTAGAAGGTAATTCAAGATAGCCTTTTGTCTCAAATCAAAAGAAGTTACCTGATTTAGAGGTAACGTCTTCACTCATGTCCCTTTCTTTTATTTTCATTATTTACTCACTATAATATTATTATAAAATGATTACATAACAAAACCAGTATTATAAATATACTATTATGTTTTTATGAGAATTGTTTTAACTACACTTACACAGACCTCCATCTAATGGATATGAACATATTGTTTTTGTGTATGGTGAACTATTGTCTCACGAAATGATGATTGTTTAATTTTCTCCTACCACCTCTCATAGTGTCCATTATGATGGAACAGTATTTATATATGATATATAATATATTTATATTGCCTCTATGATTATTTTATTTTTATTTATAACATTTCTTTATGCTTTCCATAATGTGTAAATATGATAATTTAATTTGAGGAAGTGTCGACTACCGCCCCCTCAAAGTGATATGACTCGTTCATGCCATACATGGAACATATAAAGGATGTAATTAATAAACTTATATAACATATATAACATATATATTATACTATAATTATAATATACTTATGTATCATTTAGTTTTAATTCCTTTAATATGACAAATAAATGAAAGTAGCGTTCATGCGTACGTACGGTCTACCATCTCCATGAACGGTGCATTTTATTTCTTATCTACTAATGTTATGGAGTATTATAAATACCTATATATACTGTATATATATGATATTTAAATAATGAATAATATTCTGGAGATAATGTATAATTTGTAATTATAACAAGTTTATTTCTGACTCATCTACCGAACATTGACAAAATGATCGATATGAACTTAAATAATTATGTACTTTATAAAATCGTAATAAGTGATATAAAAGGAATAATAAACATGAAAAATGTTCTCAAGAAAGTATAAATTAACCTAATTTTATTATTCAGGAACCTAATGATTGTACGTGACGATTTGGATTCAAGGTAAGGGAATTTCTAAACTCAATTTCTACTCTTTGGGTTTTATGCCTACTTCGTTGATTATATTATGCCAAGATTATGTTTGGAATCACTATTTATTTATATATATTGTAATTTCCACTTCCCTTTGTGTGGATATATTGTTTTTATACATAATCACCCCATTAATAAATTCTTACATCATTTATAAAATCTTTGTAAGGGAAATCTTAACTCAATCTCCATTCATTGAGTTAAATATCCTTATTATTGGTTTTGTTTTTCCAAGAATATGTGTGAATGACCAATGTTTTTTTTAAACTTAATATCCACTAATATTGGGTGTATTTATATTTTTTACACATAATTATTTCATTTTTTTATCCTTAATCTAATGATATGATCTTTGTAAGGGACAACGTCTCAATCTTCTTTCATTGAGGCATATCTTGATATTATGCACCTTTAATATCCTATAAGTTTTATATACAACCCTTTTGACATTTTATATCATGAATTTATATATTCTCATTATATTTAAAGTTTCTTTTGATGTTATTCCTTAATTATTTTTGTTTAAGTGTTTCTCAAGTGTTGCGAGACTCTTTAACTAAAACATTGTTTTAAAAGTTTTAAAGGTTTATTCTTCTAAATATTTCTCATTAATGTCCATATTTTCAAAATAGTTTTAAGGATTTATTTATATGGACATATATGTTTTAAAATTTTAATTATCAAATTTCTTTTAAAAGTTTCAATGTGGTATAGGACACTTTGATTAAAAATCTATTTATTAAATGTTTTAAATGGTTTTGGAAATGGATTGAATGTTTCAACATATTGAATTGATTTCTTGTTATTGATGAGTGAAATGTTTATAATTTTAATATTTTGTGTGTTATAATTATGTAATGGTACTTAGACATTTGACGGGTGGTTACGTAATAAACCAAATATTGGTGGTTCCATGATAAACCTTGGGCAAGTGAGCCCATGATAGCTCTCCAATGCATTGGGAAACGTGACAGAGGTAAATGATAAAGTTTCTCCTAAGAGATTTAGGGAATATACTATGATGGGTATTCCAAACGTAACCATGAAGGTTACTCCCTATGTAGCTGTGAAATCTATAATATAATTATGATATGGATGCCACAAGTTACCTTTATGTTTTATAATTTCTTTGAATTTTTGTAGTAATATTAATATTACATGATGTAAACTAAGTAGTTTATGTTTTATGGGTGAAAATTATGATTTTTTGAAAATGTTTTCATGGGTTTTAAATATTCAGGGGCTAATGGTTTTATTAGTTATTTTATATTAATTTCTAATCTTTTTGTGGTCATCCCAATTTTTTGAAATGTTTTTCACAGGGTATAAAGAAGGATAAGAGAAAGGAATAATTTGAGAAGTTTTTTATCAAGAAAATAATTCTGGTTTTATTTAAGGAGTTTTATTATTGTGAAAAAAATGGATATAGTTGAAGTGTCTACTTTTTAATTTTTTAGATGTAATGTAATAGTTATGGACTAATTCTCTAAAACTCTAAAACTGAAAAGATCATCAATGTGAATTAAATTCGAATTATTGACTGATCTCAAGATTAAGTAATGTTTTAAGGCTGGGGTCTTATAGTTGGTATGAGAGGATGGTTTAGACAACTTTGGAGATTAGTATTTTTTCTTAAGGGTTAGGGATATCATCATGGATTTATAATTTTAAGGTATATCAAAATTTCAATGCCTTAGAAACCCCTTTTTGAGGCTTTATTATTATAAAGACCCAGAATTTTCAAGGAATTTTTTTTAAAATACTTTGGAATTTTACGATTCTTTGGCTTCTAACGACACTTGATTCCGAGGACTAGTGTTCCCGGAATCAATTTCTGAAGTTTAGCTCGGGTACGTTCAGTAAACGAACGAGCGGGTTTTTCTATCTTTTTAACTGGTGCTCGAAATTGAAATCTGAGGGCACTGATGAACTCGCAGCGCCGATAATTGCTTAAGGGGACCTTTACCATGGTTGCGTTTTAAGCGGGTTGAGAATTATTATTTTGGGGAATTAGTTTAAAATAAATAAAATTGGTGGAGCACAATTTTTGTTTTAAGGGTGGTGGTTATTTCAGACCAAGTGTGGATATTTGTGAGGTGGGGGCCACACGATCCCCAACCTTCAACTCCCCATTAATTCCCTGTTGTTTCCTTTGAAAACTCCCCATTAATGGTGGAGCCTTACCACCTCCCTCTTCCCATTAAATGTGCCAAATATTTAATTTAATGTCAGCGTTAAATTAATTGGCACGGCTTCAAAATTAATAAAAATTGCATGAAAATTATATTAATTTGAGAGCCTCTTATTTCCTTTTGGCGTTGGAAAATCACTTGGGGAAAAAGGCTCTGGAGAATTAAAAAAAGGAGGCGATCCTTCAACGATGAAGAACATCGTTCTTCAACGAAGACCACCCCCAGCGAAGAACGCGAAGAACTACTTCCTCGGACGCACCTCGGCGTCAAGGAGCCTATGCCACCTACGTCAACGACCCTTCCTCCATCGTTGACGGAATGACATCGTTCTTCCACAATGCCCGTCTACAGCGACGCTCATCTTCTGCGGATCGACGGGGTACGACAACAAATTCGAGGTATGGGGAATTTTTGTAATCTCCATATATGTGTTTTATACTCTCGAACATGGCGTTTAATTGTTGGGTGATGATTTGAACCACTAACGCGGTGGTTACGGACTAACGAACAAGTTAGGACCCACCGCTATTTTTGTTCTTGATGCATGGGGTGTTTGGTGATGAAAAAACGGGACCGTAATGGAAATCTGGGGCCTTCGTAGTGGAGTTCGGATCCCGAGATGACCGCAGGCGCAAACGGAAGCAAAAACGGACCACCGGAATGACTCCGGTGGCCCGCGGAAAACCACGCCGGCGCGGGTCGCCGGCGCGGCGGTGCTGGCGGCCGGAGGCGGTGGCACCCCGGCATGCCGCCGGAAGGAGCCCTCCGCGGCACCAGCCACGGCGGCAAGCATCGGATCCCGTGGTCGCGCGGGATCCGGGGAGACCAGCGGCGCCATCCTGGCACCGCGTTCGCGGAACCGGGGGTCGCGCCCCCCGCTCGGCCAGCTGGCCGAGCCAACACACCCCCCCCCCCCCGGCCGGGCCGGGGCGGGTCACGCGGACCAGGCCGTGCTGTCCGGGCCGGGCCGCGCCCATCCGGGCCAGACCTGGACCCGGGTCGGGTCGACCTAGGGTGGGTTGGGCCGGGTCGGACAGGGCCCAGACCCTCACTTCTAGCTGTTTTTCGGTATTTTGCTCATAACTTGAGCTACGGACCTCTGATCGATGAACCGTCAGTTTCGTAGGAATAATTGGATCAAGACGGTCGTTTTGGTATATTACACTTGAGGTTTCGGAGAATTTTGGGTATGGCCGGATTGGTTCGAACCCGAAACCAACCGGACCCTTGGAGCGGAAACGCTTATAACTAAAGGACCGGACGTCCGATTGACGTGTCGTCAACTACGTTGAATTCCTTTTGATGGGACGGTTATTTTGGAATAATCCACTTGAGGTTTGGATGTAGCTGGAGTACGATCGGTTTGGTTTTAGCTTAAAACCCAACCGGGCCCCTGGAACGGAAAAGCAAATAACTCTCAGACCGGGCGTCCGATTGACGTACCGTCTGTCGCGTTGGGTTTCTTTTGACGAGACGCAACTTTGGGATACATCAACACTGGACTTTGTGATAGTTGATGTAACGACCCCTATACTCGAGGATCAGACCCTCCCAGAATCGAGCGTGTTGTGTGCGGGAACCCTAGAGCTGGCTGCGACTACGACATCTACCGTACTAGGATCCTCCGTGGGTTCGACGACGACGTCTACCGTACTAGGATCCTCCGTGGGTTCGACGACGACGACTATCGTACTAAGATCCTCCATGGGTTCGATGATGACATCTACCATACTAGAATCCTCCGTGGGTTTGACGGCGATGACTTCTGTACTGGGATCCTCCGTGGGTTCGACAACGATGACTATTGTACTTGTATCCTAAGTGGGTCTGACAGTTTGACTTCTGTTCTAGTATCCTACGTGGGTCCGACAGAGTAGCTGGTCTAGTATCATATGTGGGTCTGACAGCTTAGCTGGTCTAGTATCCTACGTGGGTCCGACAGCTTAGATGAATCAGTGACTACATCTGATCATCTTTATCACTTTACGAAAGTTGTATACCTGTGTGAGCTGAGTCTTGACTTTTAATCATTACCAATGGTGTGATTGACTTCCTTCCTGTGTAGACTGGGTTGTGCTTGGGCTCGAGAGTAGGATCCAAACTGTGATTGATAACTTAGGTATATGTATGGGCATATACCTAAGTAGAGTTGTTTGATACTTCGTGATTGTATCTTTCCTTTGTGGTTTATCCTTTGTGGAATATGGGAGACCTTCGGGGGTCTCGGGGTCCCTACTGAGTATTGTATACTCACCCATGCACGGGCTATACCCGCACTACGTTGTGTTTGATGCAGACGACGGACAACACTGATCATGGAGGAGTCTTATGGAGCTTGACGGTACCCGGAGGTGGACCACCCAGTGAGGCGTGCACGGAGCGGACGGGCGGACCCGATGTGCCGAGGAGACCATCTGTACCCACCCTTCAGTTGGGATTCCCGGAGGACAACTTGATGGTTGTTGTATCACTTTACTGATGTTGTACTTTCCTTTCCAGTTGTATTGTACTTTCAGTTGGGTTTGTATACTGGCCCATTTACTTTTCATCACTTACTTTTGTACTCGGTTTTACTTAGTGCTTACTTCACTTGTGTACTATGTTGTGTTATTTACTTATATAAAGGCAATGTCTTCCCTTTTTATCGAGATTTACGCCTATGGTGCTAGTCGCCAGCCCCTGGCCTATGGAAGGCGGGCTTGGGGTAGTCACAACACGGGTCCCAAGGATGGGTCATGAAAAATTGGTATCAAAGGAGTCGGTTCTACTGCATAACTCAGGATTCTGATCTTTCCCTTCTGTGAAGCAATAGTGTTAAGGGTATTGAGTGTGTTTTTCAGTCCAAGGAGTCCAGTGTTGGTGCGGCGGCTGACGTATCCATACACCAGGACCCTGACCTCTGAATTCCGACTCAGTGCATGAAAACACTAATTGCGTGTGTGTGTTTCAAAAGTTTTCTTTGTGATTACTTTGTGTCATCTCACCATGTATATTGTTTGACCGTGGCTCACCTGTTTCTTTTCAGGATGGCCCCACGAAGGTAGCCAGCTAGGGTTCTGAGTTACGTGCGAGATGGCAGCCCACCGAGCGATGAGGCCTTGGTACAGGGCCCCATCACAGTGGAGGCACCAAAGGTACCACTACCTGCTGAGCCACTAATGCTACCGGCCCCAGCAGCGGAGAGTGCATGTCGCCTTAGCGCATTGCATGAGTTTCAGCGACAGAGGCCGCCCAGGTTCCGTGGAGAGACGGACCCTCGGGAAACTAAGGATTGGATGGAGGATATCGTCCGAGTATTCAGATTAGTAGGGACACCAGCCGACCATATGGTGATCCTTGCTGCGAGTCTCCTACACTCAGCAGCAGGTAGATGGTAGACCTTGATGCTTCAGGTGCATGACGAGGCATCTTTACTCTAGATAGACTTCGAGAGTCTTTTCCACTCATAGTTTTTTCCATCCACCCTTCGTGTGGTTCGGATTCAGAAGTTACTTCATCTGCAGCAGGGCAGCATGACAGTAGCTCAGTACTCAGCGAGGTTCAACGACCTCTCACGCTACTCCACGGACATGGTACGGGACCCATTCTTCAGGGCCCGGACCTTTGAGCAGGGACTGAGACATGAGATCAGGGCTTCTATGATCTCTCTCAACATCCCGACGCAGGCGGGGGTGCTGGAGAGATCCCTTATAGTGGAGAGTTTTCTCACTGAGCAGTCACCAGTGGTGAGACCCTCCGCGGGACGACATGTAGTGGAGTCTTCTACAGCCGGCAGTAGACAATTGACGCAGAGGTCCAAGCGGACCAGACCATTTGGTGAGCGATCTCAGGATACAGGTTCGATTGCACGGAGCACACAAAACAGAGCTAGCCATACGAGGAGCAGGCAGTGCTATGCATGTGGCGGGCAGGGTCACATGGCTCGAGACTACCCGACCCGCCCTACAGATGAGCAGCAGGCAGTAGAGGGACCTCCCAGGAAGAGGTTCGACCGTGGTGGTCTGCCGAGAGCAGGCAGATGTGGTAGAGGAGCTGGCCGAGCAGTAGGTAGTGGACGATGTTTCTAGGCCCTACCACCACCACCACCAGGAGGTCCAGCCTGACCGTAGGGAACGGATGGATAGGGAAGATCTCAGCTTTAGGCAGCTGAGGACTACGACCATAGTGCTCTGGGAGCAGGTGGACAGGAGCGGGACTAGCTCCAGGCATAGAGACTTTTCGCTTCTAGTTTTTTTTATGTCATTGTTTGTGGTTTCTTTGTGTCTTTGTACTATGAGCTGCTGTAATAAAAGACACTTATCCATGTGATGTTTGCTTTCCTACCTTTTCATTTGGTTTATACTGAGAGGTTCTGGTTAAAATTGTTGACTTGACCCTCACTTTTGAGATTCCTACTGGAGGAGACCCAGTGGCCCCACACTGCTGCCGACAGTGTAACTCAACCCTTGGAGGCGAGAGTAACGGTTGGATCTCTTGGTAGTAGCGTCGAGGCCTTATGACATCGTCCATGGAATGAAATAGTACCACTCATGCCAAGATTGACTATATTAGGCAAAGAATGTGGTTAATCCAGGGGATGAGACCGGATTTCTCTTATCGGAAAAAGAGAAATCTTAGAATCTCTTGCAGGACGTAAGAAAAAGAGGGTGTAGTAAAGTTCTTTACAAATGGCTAGTCACACACATAGTTCGTTGAGAGAACGGTTTACGGTTTACTCTAATCTCAAAAGTATCAGGTGTGTCTTCTCATAGAAGGACCTGGACCTGAGACGGTAACGTTGGCTTGAGTTCCTCCAGGAATATAACTTTGAGATAGTCTATACTTCTAGAAAGGGGAACGTTGTAGCAGTTTCTCTCAGTAGGAGATTAGGCATTCAAATGCTATGAGAAGCGACAGAGCAGCTGGTTGCATTGTAGATATCCTTCTAGATAGGGATGGAGCAGCCTTTCTGCAGTCCCTCATAGTCACTCCTCCACTTCTTCAGCGGGTTAAAGAGGCCCAGCATGGGGACGCTGACTGCGAGACACGATGTGCTCAGATATCCTCAGGGGTGGCACCCAATGGATTTTCTGAAGGAGGGGAGCACGTCATCCTCTTCAGGGGACGTACGATGGTACCATTTGCACTACAGGAGGAGGTGTTGAGGGAGTTCCACACTTCCCCTATAGCAGTACATCCAGGAGCAGCGAAGATGTATCAGTACCTCAGACGAAAACACCGGTGGCTGGGTATGAAGAAGGTTTTAGCAAAGTTCGTTTCATGATGCCTCACTTTTCAGTGAGTGAGGGCGGAGCACCAGGTACCAGTAGGCTTAGTATAGCCCTTAGAGGTCCCGGAGTGGAAGTGGGACGGGATATCCATGTATTTCATGATGGGGCTTCCACGTACATCTAGGGGTCATGACTCTATCTGGGTGATTGTCGACCGACTCACCAAGTTGGCCCACTTTCTACCGATCAGGGAGCAGGGCTCAGTAGAGAGCTTGGGACGTCTCTACATTCGGGAGATCGTATGGCTTCATGGTGTTCCATCGACGATCGTTTCTGATCGGGACACACGCTTTACTTCCCGGTTTTGGAAGGGGTTACAGGAGGCTTTTGGGATGCAGCTACACCTGAGCACTACCTTTCATCCTCAGACAGATGGCCAGACGGAGAGGACCATTCAGACTCTCAAGGACATGCTCCGTGCATGTGTCCTTGACTTTGGTCGCAGCTGGGAGGATCATTTTCCCTCGGTGGAGTTTGCGTACAACAACATCTACCACTCCACCATCGGTATGGAACCATAAGAGGCACTATACGGCCGACCATGCAGATCACCTCTGTGCCAGAATGACCCTGGGGAGTCAGAACTTATAGAACTAGAGATGGTCCAGGCTACGACGGAGAAGGTGCTGATCATCCAGGAGCGGATGAGGACTTCACAGAGCAGACAGAAGTCCTATGCTGATAGGAGATGGAGACCACTGGAGTTCGAGGATGGAGACCACGTTTTCTTACGAGTCTCACCTTGACGTGAATTACGGAGATTTGTTCGGGGTGGCAAGTTATCTCTGCACTTCATCGGGCCTTTCCAGGTCCTCAGCAGAGTAGTCGAGGTGTCTTACCGCCTGGACCTTCCACCTCAGTTGCACCGGGTGCATGACGTCTTCCACATATCTCAGCTAAGGAGATACGTGCATGACCCGAACCACATCATTGATCATGGGGAGCTGGACATCGATGATGGGGCTACATTCATGGAGGTCCTGGTGGAGATCGAGGATCCACAGGATCGGGTCCTACATGGACGGTCGATTCCTCTGGTGCGCATTCGTTGGCAGCACGGGAACCTCCAGGAGAGCACATGGGAGTGAGAGGCTCAGATGCGTCCACAGTACCCTCATTTGTTTCCTTAGTTTATGTTGTAGATTTATGGGGACGTAAATCCCTGAGGTGGGATTAATGTAAGGACCTGTAAATTTCAAGGAATTTTTTTAAAAAAAATAATTTGGAATTTTAAGAGTCTGTGGCTTCTTACGGAACTTGATTCAAAGGCCCGGTGTGCCCAGAATCAATTTCTAAAGTTTATCTTGGGTACGTTCAGTAAACGAACGAGCAGGCTTTTCTATCTTTTGAACCGGTGCTCGGAATTGAAATTTGAGGGCACCGATGAACAAGCAGCGCCGATAATTGCTTAAGGGTACCTTTACCGCGGTTGCGTTTTAATCGGGTTGAGAATTATTATTTTGGGGAATTAGTTTAAAATAAATAAAATTGGCGGAGCACAATTTTTATTTTAAGGGTGGTGGTTATTTCCTCCCAAGTGTAGATATTTGTGAGGTGGGGCCCACACGATACCCAAACCTTCAACTCCCCATTAATTCCCTATTGTTTCCTTTGAAAACTCCCCATTAATGGTGGATCCTTACCACCTACCTCTTCCCATTAAATGTTCCAAATATTTAATTTAATTTCAGCGTTAAATTAATTGGCTACGCTTCGAAATTAATAAGAATTGCATGACAATTCTATTAATTGGAGAGCCTCTTATTTCCTTTTAGCGTTGGAAAATCACTTGGGGAAAAAGACTCTGGAGAATTAAAAAAAGGAGGCGATCCTTCAACGACGAAGAACATCATTCTTCAACGAAAAGCACCCCCGGCGAAGAACGTGAAGAACTACTTCCTCGGACACACCTCGAAGTCAAGGATCCTACGTCGCCTATGTCAACGACCCTTCCCCCATTTTTGATGGAACAACACCGTTATTCAACGATGCACGTCTACCGTGACGCTCGTCTTCTGCAAATCGACGGCGTATGACAACAACTTCGAGGTAGGGGGAATTTTTCTAATCTCCATATATGTTTTTTATACTCTCAAACATGGCGTTTAATTGTTGGGTGATGATTTAAACCACTAATGTGGTGGGTGCGGACTAACGAACAAGTCCGGACCCATCGCTATTTTTGTTCTTGACGTGCGGGGTGTTTGGCGATGATGAAATAGGACTGCAATGGAAATTTGGGGCATTTGCAGTGGAGTTTGGATCCCGAGATGACCATAGGCGCAAACAGAAGCAAAAACGGACCACCGAAATGACTCTGATGGCCCACAGAAGACCGCAGTAGCGTGGGTCGTCGGCGCGGCGGCACCAGCGGCCGTAGGCGGTGGTCGGCACCGGCCGACCGCCTGGAGGCGGCGGCGCCCCGGCGCGTCGCCGGTAAAAGCCCGTCGCGGCACCGGCCGCGGTGACAAGCAGCGGATTCCGCGACCGCATGTGATCCGGGGAGACCAGCGGCGCCATCCTGGCGCCACATTCGCGGAACCAGGGCCACGCCCCTGCTCAGCCAGCTGGTCGAGCCAACACACACCCCCGGCCGGGCCGGGGTGGGTCACGCGGACAGGTCCACACCGATCGGGCCGCGCCGCGCCCAGCCGGGCCGGACCTGGACCCGGGTTGGGTCAACCCGGTTTGGGCCAACCCGGGGTGGGTTGGGTCGGGTCAGATCGGGCCCAGACCCCCCCACTTCGGGCCATTTTTCGGTCTTTTGCTTATAACTTGAGCTATGGACCTTCGATCGACGCATCGTCAGTTGAGTAGGAATCCTTGGATTGAGACGGTCGTTTTGGTATATTGCACTCGAGGTTTCGGAGAAGTTTGGGTACAGCCGGGTTGGTTCGAACCTGAAACCAACCGGACCCTTGGAGCGGAAACGCTTATAACTAAAGGATCGGACGTCTGATTGACGTGACGTCAACTATGTTGAATTCCTTTTGATGAGAAGGTTCTTTTGGAATACTCCACTTGAGTTTTGGACACAGCTAGAGTACAATCGGGTTTGTTTTAGATTAAAACTCAATCGGGCCCCTCGAACGGAAAAGCCAATAACTCTCAGACCGGGCGTCTGATTGACGCACCGTCTCTCGCGTTGGGTTTCTTTTGACGAGACGCAACTTCGGGATACATCAACAGTGGACTTTTGATATTTGATGTAACAAACACTTTGCTCGAGGAGCGGACCCTCCCGTAATCGAGCGTGCTGTGTGCGGGAACCCTAGAGCTGGCTGCGACTACGACGTCTACCGTACTAGGATCCTCTGTGGGTTCGACGACGACGTCTACCGTAATAGGATCCTCTGTGGGTTCGACGATGATGACTACCATACCAGGATCCTCCGTGGGTTCTACGACGATGTCTACCATACTGGAATCCTTCGTGGGTTCGATGACGATGACTTCTGTACTGGGATCCTCCGTGGGTTCGACAACGATGACTATTGTACTTGTATCCTAAGTGGGTCCGACAGTTTGACTTATGTTCTAGTATCCTACGTGGGTCTGACAGAGTAGCTGGTCTAGTATCCTACGTGGGTCTAACAGCTTATCTGGTCTAGTATCCTACGTGGGTCCGACAGCTTAGATGAATCAGTGACTACATCTGATCATCTTTATCACTTTACGAAATTTGTATACCTGTGTGAGGTGAGTCTTGACTTTAAATCATTACCAATGGTGTGATTGACTTCCTTCCTGTGTGGACTGGGTTGTGATTGGGATCGATATTAGGAGCCAAAATGTGATTGATAACTTAGGTATATGTATGGGCATATACCTAAGTAGAGTTTTTTTATACTTCATGATTGTATCTTTCCTTTGCGGTTTATCCTTTGTGGATTTTGGGAGACCTTCGGGGGTCTTGGGGTCCCTACTGAGTATCGTATACTCACCCCTGCACGGAATATGCCCGCACTACATTGTGTTGGATGCAGACGATGGAAAACACTGATCGAGGAAGATTCTTGTGGAGTTGGACGGTACCCGGAGGTGGACCACCTAGTGAGGTGTGCACGGAGCGGACAGGCGGACCCGAGGTTCCAAGGAGACCATCTGTACCCACCCTTCAGGTGGGATTCCCGGAGGACGACTCGGTGGTTGTTGCATCACTTTACTATTGTTTTACTTTCCTTTCCAGTTGTATTGTACTTTCAGTTGGGTTTGTATACTGGCCCATTTACTTTTCAGCACTTACTTTTGTACTCAATTTTACTTAGTGCTTACTTCACTTGTGTACTCTGTTGTGTTGTTTACTTATATAAAGGCAATGCCTTCCCTTTTTATCGGGATTTACGCCTTTGGCGCTAGTCTCCAGCCCCTGGCCTATGGAAGGCGGGCTTGGGGTAGTCACGTCATGGGTCCCAAGGACGGGTCGTGAAAATTATTTTGAATATTGAGGTGACTAATGGTATTTTTAGAGACATTCACCTTTGAGAAAATTATGGGTTATTAATTTTTTGGATGAAAAATGAGAGGTATGAGATAACTATTGAGGTTAATATATATTATGGTTATTTCAGAGGATTTTAACTAATTTTTTGGAATGTTACAAAATAATATTGTTTTTTAAAAAGGAAAACACCTAGACCATATGACAACCCATCATATCGGAAAAAGCTGTGAGAATCGAACCCACAACCAATGTGAGACTGGGATTTATCACCTACCACTGGACTACTTGAAGTCCCTAGTTATTATGACTTATTATTTTTAGTTAATTTATTTTATGGATCAAGAATAAGTTGATTTTTGGAACTTATATTTTATCAAATGGATATCCTTAGTATAAGAAAATGATTTGGTGATTAAGTGATAAATTTTATTTTGGAAGACTTTTGTTATTTTGGGAACACTATATGCCTAAGGAAAATATAATACTATCTAATTTCATTTGAAGAGTAATGGTTGAATTTTATTTTTTAATAATATATGTTTTTATTGTGGACATATAGATATTTTGGTTATTTATGGAAATGATTAACTTATCATGGAGAATATATGATTAGGTTAATTACTTTTAAGTATGAGACTTTAAGATTTATCGATGTTATTTGGAGATAAATGTTAATATTCACCGTGGAAGACTATGTGATCAAATCCTTTTGAATTTTGGGTTTCAATCATAGATTGAATTATTTTGAAGAGTTTTAAGTATAGTTTTTTATTGAATAGTCTTTGTTGAACTTTGGGTATTTTTTGTTGAATTTTGGAGATTAAGAGTAGTATTTATTTTTACAAAGGATTGTTATTTTTGGGGATTATCTAATCTTGTACTAAACATTTTGGTTTTGGTTAATGTTTAAAGATAGGGGAAATATATAGTTTATCTTTTTTAAATTATTTGATTATATATAATTTGATTCTAGTGCTTCAGGTGTGACCAAGTCATCTTTAATACTCATCATTTGGAGAAAATATGAGTTTTTGGTAGATATTTATTAAAGGATGAAACTATAATTGACAAGTATGTATGTTTCCTTATGTTCTTAGTCAAGCTCATAAATAAATTTCTCAACTTTATAAAAACTATATTAAAAAAAATTCCATTTACTTTTCCTACTGTGAAATTAAAGATCATTTAACCCATCACAATTTTATGGTTTAACTAGTTGTTAACATTATCCTGATCATGTTTTCTATCACTCTCCATCAAAACAAGATGGTTAGTTTTTCTTCCATATCCATGTTTTCCTACATGTAATACTAGTATTTTTTATCTCGGGTGACCTTTTTACCTCTCTTTATTTCTTTTAAAGTGATAGTTTTATTGACTCTTTTTATGATGTGGTATTTTTAATAAATTTTTTGAGCACAATTTTAAAATTGAGAGGATGCAATTTCCAAAAGGGGGAATGATGTAATGACCCAAGTATTTATAGAATAATACATTTTCAAATACATTAATATTTATGAATAAGATATTAATTTTATATTAATATGACACTTTTTCTGATATCGTACCCTACACACAACAACAGGTTTCTCTAAAATCTTACGTTACACACAACATTGCGTTATACCAAAAAATAATATATTATTATTATTATTTTAAATGGGAGTTAACGCATAGTCGTTGTATTGGTAGGAATGAATATAACTATCTAAAATATGATTATACATGTTTGTTAATTTTTTTTAAATTTATCTTATAAATTTTATAGGCTTAAAATGAGAATGAATCCAATTTTAAGCATAAAATACTCTAATATTTTTAAAAGGACTTTTTACTGCCTTTTAAAGGAGAACCCTTTTTAAATATAGTTTTTGTAACTTTTATATGTTATATTTTAAAAAAATAAACTTCTTCTATAGAATCAGGATATCAAAATTTACTTTGGTTAAATTTTTGGTAATTTTTTGATAAAGTTTATTTTTTAATGAATAGTGAAAAATATTGCATTTTAATTCAAAAATACATTTTCATCTAATTTATTTATACAGTTATATTCTCATTTTAATTAGTTTTAAAGTGTAATTGGATTAATTTTTTATAATTTAATCTAATTGTGGTCATTGGAAGTAATTTCACTTTTAAATTGGACATAAACACACGTTAATCTTTTGATAGTTTTTACTTCTTAAAAACTCACTTTTTGGTTTTGACAACGGAAATTAATTTTAAATTAATTCCTGAAAATTATGTGCTTTGAATTTGGAAAAAGGGATTC
Organism: Viscum album; assembly: GCA_963277665.1. Taxonomy (NCBI): domain Eukaryota; kingdom Viridiplantae; phylum Streptophyta; class Magnoliopsida; order Santalales; family Viscaceae; genus Viscum; species Viscum album. The sequence goes on from OY728155.1 coordinate 807,895,533, forward strand.
CTTATTTAAAATCATAAGGTCAAAAAATTTTAAATATGTACATTTTATTTTTTGACATTATGAATAGTAACTTCAGTAATTTTTATTTACCATGGCTAAAGGGTAAATCTAATAAATAAGGGTAAAAAATAATATTATAATATTATTAAATTACCCTAACATATGTACTAATCCTATTGGATGAGATATTTCTAACCATTGGCATCCTTGGGTTGATTTTGGGACCCCATGTAGCCACTTGGGTGTGATAATGACATGTTATAATAATTAATTTAAAGTAAAGAGAAATATAACATAAACATGTATCTTTTACTAAAACAATTTTAATATAGGGTTATATAACCGATATATTTGAATATAAATAGTAATTATAAAGATAAAAATATTTCCTAATTCATGGTATTTTATTTATAGTTTTTAGACATAAATAAATTTATTTATGACACAATGATGATGTAGTGATTACCTTATTAATGAAATATTTAAATAAATGATATTATAAATATTAAAATAAATGTAATTTGTACATTTTGATTCCATACACAAATTTTATGGATTATTATGACATATTATCTTTGATTTAAATCATTTTTTTAGAAGGAATCAAGTTTTTATTACTTTAACAAAAATCAATTAATAAATAGTGGCATAATTGACATAAATGAGGTTTAAAAAAATACTATTTTATTAAATGATAAATAATCCTATAAATCTAAGATTCATCAAACTTAATTATATAATATTAAAAATTCCATTAATTATCCAATTGTGTTTCTCTTGTAATTTTATGGTAACTATAGTAACCATATATTATGAAAATACAAGAAGACATGGTAAGAGTTAATGTTTTTAACTAAGGGTTAATGCTAAAAGATATGGTTAATTTTGTGACCTAAACTTGTATAAAACCTCTTGTTTGATAGGATTTATACCCATTATCATCTTATCCTCTAAATATATAACTTTGGAACTATTATAATTCGAAAATAATTTTTATAAAAAAATAATATTTCAATACTTTCATAAAGTGCCCCTCCTCCCTCTTATAAAAGGCCACCACCTCTAACCACTTACTTAAACCTCTCAAGACCATTGTCTCATTAAAATTATACTCTAATAATCTCAAAATATCCCTCCTTTCCTCTTATAATCCTTAACTTGGGAAAAATGAAATTCAAGATATCATTTTGGCTCAAATCAAAAGAAGTTACCCGATTTAGAGTTAATGTATTCTCTCAAGTTCCTTTATTTTATTTTATTTATTAACTCCCTATGATATTCTTATTCTATGATTAAATAACAAAACCAGTATAATAAATATACTATGATGTTTTTATAATATGTATTTGAACTAAACTTACACACACCTCCATTTAATGGATATAAATATATTGTTTTTGTGTACGGCGAACTACTGCCTCATGAAATGATAATTATTCAATTTTCTTCTAACACCTTTCATGGTGTACATTATGATGAAACTATATTTATATATGATATATATTATATTTATATTTTTTCTATGATTCTATAACTTTTATTTACAACATACCTTTATTCTTTCCATAATGTATAAATATGATAATTTCATTTGAGGAATTGTGGACTACCGCCCCCTCATAGTGATATGACTCATTCATGCCATACATGGAACATATAAAGGATGTAGTTAATGAAATTATGTAACATACATAACATAGATATTATAATTTAATTATAATATACCTATTTATCATTTAATTTCTATTTCTTTAATACGACAAATAAATGAAAGTAGCGTTCATGCGTATGTACGGCCTACCGTCTCCATGAACGGTGCATTTCATTTCTTATATCCAAATGTTATGGACTATTATAGATAAAAATATATAATGGATATATATTATATTTATATCATGAATACTATTCTGGAGATAATGTATAATTTTTAATTATAACAAGTTCATTTTTGACTCATGTACCGAATATCGACAAAACGACCGATATGAACTTAAATAATAATATAATTTTTATAACATTGTATTAAGTGATATAAAAGGAATAATAAACTTTAAAAAGGTTCTAAAGAAATTATAAATTAACTTAATTTTATTATTTATAAACCTAATGATTGTACGTGACGATTCAGACTCAAGGTGAGGGAATTTCTAAACTCAATTTCCACTCTTTGGGTTTTATGCACACTTATTTGATTATATTATGACAAGATTATGTGTGAAATCACTATTTATTTATTTATGTTTACATTTAAACTTACCCTTTTCTGGATATATTGTTTTTACAAATAATTACCCCATTGATAAATTCTTACATCATTTATATGATCATTGTAAGGGAAATCTTAACTCAATCTCCATTCATTGAGTTAAATATCCTTGTCATTGGTTTTTTATTTCCAAGAATATGTTTGAATGGCATTTGATTTTTTTACACTTAATATACACCTGTATTGGGTGTATTTATATTTTTCACATATAATTATGTCATTGATTTATCCTTAATCTAATGATACGATCTTTGTAAGGGACTGCGCCTCAATCTCCTTTCATTGAGGCATAACTTGATATTGTGTACCTTTAATATCCTATAAGGTATATATACAACCATTTTTACATTTTATATCATTAATTTCTATATTATCATGATATTTAAAGTTTCATTTGATTTTATTCTTTAATTATTTTTGTTCAAGTGTTTCTCAAGTGTTGTGAGACTCTTTAACTAAAACATCATTTTAAAAGTTTTAAATATTTATTCTTCTAAATATTTATCATTAATTTCCATGTTTTCAAAATGGTTTTAAAGATTTATTTATATGAACATATATGGTTTAAAATTTTAATTCTAGAATTTATTTTAAAAGTTTCAAAGTGGTATGGGATACTTTGATTCAAAAATTTCTTTATTAAATTTTTTAAATGGTTTTAGAAATGGATTGAATATTTCAATATATTGAATTGATTTCTTGTGAATTATGAGTGAAATGTTAATAATTTCAATATTTTGTGTGTTCTGATTATGTAATGGTACTTGGAAATTTGATGGGTGGTTACGTGATAAACCAAATACGGGTGGTTCTATGATAAACCTAGGGTGGGTGAGCCTGTGATAGCTCTCCAATTCATTAGGTAAAGTGACAGAGGTAAATGATAAAGTTTCCCCTAAGAGATTTATAGAATATACTATGATGGGTATTCTAAACGTAACCATGAAGGTTACTCCCTATGTAGCTGTGAAAGCTACAATGTAAGTATGATATGGATTCCACAAGTTACCATTATGTTTTATGATTTCTCTGAATTTTTGTAGTAATATTAAGATTACATGATGTAAGCTAAGTAGTTTATGTTTTATGGGTGAAAATTATGATTTTGTGAAAATGTTTTTATGGGTTTTAAATATTCATAGACTGGAGATTTTATTCCTTATTTTATGTTCCTTACTAAAAATTTTATGCTCATCCCAAGTTTTTTAAATGTTTTTCATAGGGTATAAGGATGGATAAGAGAAAGGAAGAATTCAAGAAGATTTTTATCAAGAAAATAATTCTAGTTTTATTTAAGGATTTTTATTATTGTGAAAAAAATGGATAGATTAGAAGTGTTTAATTTTTAATTTTTGATATGTAATGTAATAGTTATGACCTAATTATCTAAAAATATAAACCTAAGAAGATCCTCAATATGAATTAAATTCAAATTATTGACTGCTCTCAAGATTAAGTAATGTTTTAAGGATGGGGCCTTATAGTTATGTAATGTTCGAGTAAATCCCTTTGATTATTAACATTTCATAACCTACATCTAAACCAATTCCCACTTGTTTCATAATATGAAACACTTAACATAATTATATATTACATAAAATATTTATCTAACATTAAAATTTAATGTTCTACTTCCCAAGTTACAATCCCATATCATACAATACTATAGGCTCAATGCATTTTAATGAAACATTTATTTCATGTCTTGCCATATCCCTAATTCAAGGCATGTGATATGCCATATAATAATGCATGTCGTATTATATGATATGCAGATATTGTACTATATATAAGGAACATATCATACACTCGATGTGAGGGATTTAAGGAATATATCCTTTAGTACAATTATATAAGTACATGTCAGGTACTCTTTGACACAACATGTGGTTATATATTTACATACTTATTCATGAGTGATTTTAATTATATTATATATGTGTGTGTGTTATGTGTGTGAAATATATATATATATATATATGATATATATTATACACTATATACTATATTTATAATATAACTTATAATATAAATTAATATAAACTACGTAAATAATCAGGAATGGAGCTTGTGTTGATGGTATTACTACTACAAAACAGGTTTTTAAAGTATTTGGCATTATCAGTGCCAGCTAAAAGCATTGATAAAGGAATTCTTTATCAGTGCTAAAAAAAGTTCTAATAAAGGGGGTCTTTATTGGTGATAAAAAACACTAATAAAGATCTTTCTTTATCAGCGCTAGTAAAAAAGCACTGATAAAGGGGGGTCTTTATCAGTGCTGGTAAAAAAGTGGTGATAAAGGGGGTCTTTATCGGTGATTTTTTATGAGTGCGGATAAAGGGTAAATTTTATAAAAAAAATAAATCATTAAAAATAATATATTAACATAAAAATATATTATTATTGATATATATATATATATATAATATTTTATTAAATATGACTTATATAAGGCTAAATACGCATTTATACTTAATATATAAGATATTTAGTGAAAATTAATTATAAAATAATTTAAAAAAATATATTAATTAATAATTTTATAATTAGTATAGATTAATAGTTATTTAATAACAATTTGAAGATATAAAAAATCAAAAAAAATAATAAATGCTCCAAAATAAGTTGAAAATGTGACTCGAACTTTAAACACTTGTAACTTCTCACTCAGGTGTCCATTTGAGCTATACCATATGTCAAATTGAATCTTGTGATGATATATATGCACTAATAACCAAGAAAACCCCTATCCACTTTTTTTCAAGGCCAAAAAGGTCCCATAAGGCCTCGAAAACTGAGTTTTTAGTTGAGGTATCTCAATTTTTTAACATTCGATGGAATTTCAGCCTATTTTAAGAGGGTATTATTGTCTTTTTTGTGGAAAATGAATTTATTCCTAGGTATTAAATTTATATTAATATTATGGTTTTGAGGTTTTATCATTTTTCACATTGTACTGTTATTTAAAATCAAATATATAAAAATATATACATATTTTGTATATATTCACACATAAAATTTTAATTTTATAAATAAATATGTAAACATATTTACATATAAAATATATTTTTCAAGATATAAACCTTATCTAAATAAAAATAATATCCATTTTATTTAAAATAAAAATTTATGAATATTTATATACCTATACAATTAGTGTATATGTAATGTTTATATAATGTTTATATGTGTGTGTGTGTGTGTTTATTGAAAAACATGTGTATATTTATCTATATACTATAATATATGTATATTAATATTAATAGATAATATATGTAAATAAATATAAATATGTATAATTATATTTATAGATGCACACCTATATATAAATATATATATGTATGGATTAATGTATTTATAAACACACACATACACACGCAAAAAAAATATTTTATATATGTATTTAATATATATATATATATATGGATAAAAATGTAAAGAAATATATATAAATATATAAATATATCATAAAATGGAAAAAAACAATAAAGAGGAGTGGAAAGGTGTAGGTGTATGAGCAGGAGGTCTCAGGTTCGAAACTCGCTAGAGGTAGGGGAACATATAGGAGGATGGAATGATGTAAAGTGTTGATAAAAGGGGGAATAGAGTGAGTTGGAAACAAGCACTGATAAATTGTGGGAGGTGCGAGTTGGTAACAAGCGCTAATAAAGTGGGGTGGGAAGTGATCCGAACAAAAATAATTTTATCCCCCCTTTATCAGTTATTTTTTAACACTAATTAAGGGTCCTTTAACAATGCTAAAAAAATAATTTATAACGTCCCCCTTTACCAGTGCTATTTTTTATAGTTATTAAAGGGGGAATTTATCAGCACTTTTTGTGAGCACTATTAAAGCCAACCCTTTAACATTGCTCACATTATCAGTGCTTTTATAGTGCTGATAAAACACTTTTATTAGTGTTGTTAAAGCCCATATTTTTACTATTATATGGCCATTCAAAGGTATCTAGGTCATCTTCAGCTCTAATCCCTCCATGGTGATCATTGGTATAGTGTTCATTCTTTTTTCCTTCCTATTTTTATAACACGGTGAGTAAAATTTTCAATAAAAATAAATATTATAAACTATAAATATAAAACTGATGATGGAGTTGGTTCGACTAGTGGGGTCTTTACTAGAGTCTGAAGACTTAGGTTTGATTCATCCTATTCAAGCCAATTCCATCCTTTTTCTCTAAAAAACACACATATGTGTCATATATTACACCGTTTTTATATTCATCTAAATAATAATAATTAATAATTAATAATTAATCAACTAAATATATAAATATGATGATAATTTTATTTAAAAAATAGAAATAAAATAGTACACAATGTGTGTCTATGACCATACACATCTTACAGTTTCCCTTTAACATGTGCACCCCATTCATTTGAACAAACACCATGTTTTACTCCATCCCCAACCTCTTATGTTATCTCAAGCACACTATGGCTAACCATATTCAATCTAGGCCTCTAAGGAGTTCTCGTGCTTCAAATATATTTCATTTTGATCTATGGCCCAAGTAAGTATCCCCAACACCCTCATTTCACTGATTTCATCATTTTCTAGGTATTTTAGGGGTGGATTAAATTTTTAAGATGTAAATAACCTATACATAAGCACATACGACATGTAATTCAGGTACACCAGTAAAAAAACATGTCAAGAATTGAGGTGAGTATTTCATAACACATTGTTTGTGCATTTGGTATACACTATGTATTCATGGATAGCCATATTTTTTGTATACCAAGAACATGACTTTGGTTCATTCTTACTATTACATGGCATGTCCCTTTGGTATACATCGTTTATTTCCACTACTTACTGAGTACCCCAATTAGCATATACCTGCAGTACACGACACGAGACTCCAATGCTAAATTACACAACATGTGAATATTTACACACATCATGTACTTTTTCACTACATTTACACAATAGTCCTATGCATTTATTTAGAGTAAACAAGTTGATTTCATGTTTACCTTACATGCTATGTACTCTCAGACTACATGTTGTGTATTTTTTAAATTGTTATTTTTCTCTATTTTATATTTCTTTCCTTTTCCTTTCCCATTTTCTTTTAGTATTTATTTTATTCATTTATTCGATATTTTTTATCTAATTCCCATAATTATTTTCAAGGAAAATTTCATAATTGGTGTGAAATTATCATGTTTTAATATTAAAAATAATTTTTGATCATTGTTTGAATGAATCTAGATTCAATGTAGTTTGTTATTTTAATCATAACTCTCACACTAATTATCCAAAAAAAATTATTCTTGATTTTTTGGGATCCTTATTTCTATTACTACAATTCATTCAAATGGATATTTGGCTTGTTTATCCATTTGAAGGGCTATATAGACCACACAATAAGGCCCATTGAATCTATTAATGAAATTGGATGGGGGTGATGTTATATTTTCTAAACTCAATATAGAATACCAAATTTGATAAAACTCCATAATATGTTTGAAAAAATCCAAATAACAATTTGATAAAAAAATTAAGTACCAATTCAACATTTTTGGATCCCAATCCAAGCATTAAATGAAGACCCACACTACTGATCAGGATTGAATAATAGCCAATAGTTTTCACTACTGAAAAAACGACCTATACCCACATTTCAAAACCGTGGGTATAGCCCCCAAAACCGTGGGTATAGCCTATACCCACGGTTTTGGGAACCATGGGCTGGAAAGCTGTCACAATAGGGGTCTCATCCTATACCCACAGTTTTGGAGAACCATGGGTATAGATATATTGACATCGTGTAATAAGTCTTTCTACCATGTCAACAGCTTATACCCACGGTTTTCAAACCATGGGTATTTAATAAAACAATAAAATCATGCCTGGGTTTCGAACCCAGGCCCTCTTCAATCTATCTAACCTACGCGACCACTCACACTACTTCTTATACATGTTTATATATGTACATTTTAATTAATATATTAATTTTTACAACTGAATTCGAAAATTGAAAATGAGGAGTCTCAAACCAACGACCTGCCGAACAGAGAACACGTGCCGAACCAACCAAGCTATGGAACTTTTTATAAAATTTTATATATTAATCCACTTATATTAATACTAGTTTTTATTAGAAATAAAAATTATAGCAGGATTCGATCACAGGACCGCTTAATATAACCAACGATGGCCTAACCAACTAAGATATGATGTTTCTGTTATTTAATATTTCTATCTGCTTAATTATATTAATCCAGACCGTCTTCCCGCCAAATAATTTTTTTTGTCTCGCAGATTTTTTTTCCTGTTATATGATATACCCATGGTTTTGGAAAACCGTGGGTATAGTTCTTTGAAAAAAACCCATGTACCCGCGGTTTTTTAAAAACCGTGGGTATAGGCCTTGAAAAACAACGCATATACCCACGGTTTTCCAAAACTGTGGGTATACGTCATCAATAAAACTCTATCCCCACGGTTTTAGGGGGAACCGTGGGTATAGGTGACATATACCCACGATTTTGGGAAATTGTGGGTATAGGGTCCCATACTATACCTATACCGACGGTTTTCTAAAACCATCGGCATAAGGGTGCCCTATACCCACGGTTCAAAACAAAACCAGGGGTATACACCCATTTCCTAGTAGTGTTTTTACTTTTCTCAAAATAAATACTTTAGATTGAGCTTTAATTTTGTGATAATAAATTCCAGAGTTAGGCACACAACTTTATAGAAGAATTGGTTCTGATATACTGGAATCTTCTTTTCCTAAAATTCATTCACATTTTAGCCTTTTAAAAATTTAAATGAATCTAGGAAAAAACATATGGTATATGAAAACAGTTATATCTTTGTCTAGAAAATTCAAATGGTCATGGGATTTGGAGGGTGTATATTCAACATAGAGATCAAAAACTTTTAAGAATATCATAACTCTATATAAGGTTTTATAATGGTTCAAATTGGGTGTCTATAATTTCAGAAAAATTTAAAGGGAAACCAGTCCTCCACCTTAGGATATAAATATATACCTCACTTCTCCTTGCAAGGGGTTTATAACGGCCCTAAACCTACACTCTCGGATCTAGTGATGAAATCATAAACTTTACATTTCTGACTTTAATGCTGATAATTGTGACCCAATTTTTTTTTCATTCAAACCTTACAATATCAAAAGGAAAAGTTAGATCACTTATATTATTAAGGACCTTTTAGGCTTAGAGTTTTAGATAATTAGGATAAAGTCCTACAAAAACAATTCCCATGAATTTAAATGATAATTTATCCCATTTAACCCAGATTTTTTTATTTCACATTAATTCATCATCATCATCCATATGAAATCCCTTCTGGAAGTAATTATTTCAGCCTCATTCTTTATAGCATGTGGAAATGTAAACATAATAAGGGTGAGATCAAATTCTTAGTAAGGGAAAATTTAATAATTAATAAATGAATTTCATCAGTAAGGATGGGAAGAGCATAAGGGTATGATGAAATAATCAAAGTGCGTGAGTATAACATAAAAATATTTATACCCATCAATACCTAGATCATAAAACATAAAAACATGGAATAAATCATTAAAAAAGGGAATAGTTATAGGAATAAATAATCATGAGCCATGTGATATCACTCTTGATCAAATGAAACATCATAAACCCATATCAATCATAGATAAAACACATTGGTATATTGAAACATCATCTCATTGAACTCTTACATAACCCTTGCAATTATAATAACCATATGAGTGACTTTCTATATAGTTCTATGGAGAACATAATCATTACCCAATGTATTGGAGTTCTATCTAGGCCTACTAATCATATAATCTATAATAGGCTCACCCAATGTTATCTAGGCGCAACCATAATTTATAATTTCCAAGAACCAAATAATGAATAAAGAATATAGAGAATTAATTTCATCATAACCCATTTTAAAAACCTTTATTCTTTTCAGAACATAATTAACTTGTGGAAAAGAAATAGGTTCCATAAAATATCTTTGAAACATGATTAACTTGTGGAAAAGAAACAGTTTCTATGAAAATCTATTTGAGACATGATTAACCTATAGAAAAAAATTGGTTCTATAAAAATATCTTTGAAACATTATTAATCCATTTAAAATAAATATGTTCCATAAAAATCTCTTTGAGACATGATTAACCTATGGAAAAGAAATGGGTTCTATAAAGTTTTTTTAAATAATCATAATCCATCTAGATAAATAATGAGAATGGTATCAATAAAAAATATCCTCATTGAAGGATAAGAAACAACAAGATTTTTTTATGTTTATGAACATTAAAATATTATTAAAAACATTCTTGATGAAAATATCCTTTTAATTTTGAGAATCACTTTTTAAAACATAAAACATTTTTAAAAATATTTTCTTTGAAAACCACTTTTAAAAACTAATAATTTTCAGAATATTAAGAAAAAATTTATTTAAAAATAAACTTTTAAACTTTTAAAGGAATCTTTAAAGAAATTAAAGTCATGATAGCGGGTAAATCCATACATTCCATACATGTTAAAAGAATATTCCTTTTTTGCTGTAAAACGGTTGGAAAAGTGCCATGAATAGAAAGAGAAAAAAGGATTCCTTTGAAAAAAAAGTTAAAGGAAAAAATGGGTAAAGTTTTATTTAATAAATAATTTTTAAAATGTTAAAAACATTTTTATAAAACATGGTTTTGTAAGAAAACAAATTTCCGACCAAAGAGAGAAAAAAGGTCAAATTTTCTTAAAAAACTAAATTATTCTAAGTAGAAAAGAGTGGAAATGGTACTATTATATGAAAATATCATTAATAACCATAGGATAAGATAATTAATGATAATTATAATATTTAAACATCATATACTTAATCATACATAGTCCTGATAAACAATGAGATTATAAAAAAATACTCTTACCACTTTGGTAGCTTTGAATCGCAATCCCTGTGAAGGAATAAAATTAAATGAACATATATTATCATGAAAGTAAGGATATTAATGATATAACATGTCATTCATAAGTTGGGGAGGGTAAATTCAGTGGTATGGGCCTATGGGTCATGTAATGGGCATGGTATGCCTCTAGACCTTCGGGTCATGTATTATGGGTCATGTCGGGCCTTGTGCCTTAGGCCTATGGGTCATGTACGGGTTCCCATTCAACCCTTAAAAGGGGGATTATCTTTAATAAAAATAAAAAAGAAGGCCTTAGGTCCATTCAGATCTAATTATATAACATGTCAAAGTATCAGTATATACACCTCCTAAAATAATATATGTGTATAACATAACATACGTCTCAAAGAAGGAAAATTGAGACAAAAATAACTTACCGCTTTTGTAACTTTGAAACCATAAACCCCATGAAATAGAGATCCCAAAATAGATATTAAAATCCCCATAAATTTAGGTATAATAATAAAATATATTCATAGGTATTATATACACCACAAAACAAAAATAAGTGGTGAATATAGAGTATATCTTACAGAAATAAAAGTGAGATGAGAAAAATCTTACCCCGAGTACGATTTATCACGCTTATTCTTTATCTTCCTAAATAATAAACATATGTTAATTGTTTAATTAATTTATAACATTTTTTAATTTTATTATTAACTTTATTTTACTTATTACAATTTTATATATAATTACTTAATCAATTAATTTTACTTTGGATGTTTTGACCATATTTGGATTATGCTTCAAAATAAATTTTGGTAGGTTGAATATGGTCAAAGAGGTCGTTATTTAAAAATATATAGAAATAATAATAATTAAATAATTATCATATTTATACATAAATTATAATTTTAAAATAAATCATGAAATATGGTTATGAAAAATGAACTAATGCTATGATCATGCAGATGGTATGTCATATGTATGCATGAGTAACGTTTCCATTTTTTTAGTGATCATTATGGAAATAAGGTAAGTAATATTCAACTTAAATAATTATAATAATATCATAAATAATGTATTATTTAATTATATTTACTTATATATATCATTATTTTGATTGGTGATGAAAAAAAGAATCACATCTCTTCGAGGAGGCGGTAGTCCACAGGTCCATGAATGACGTTATCATTTTTTTCAGTGAGAAAAAGGTTAAAAATAAAATGATATATTATATTTATAGAATAATGAATATTTCATTAATATCAAATATATTTATTATATTTTCCCTTATTACCTTCCATGTAACAAGTTAGTGAAAAACGAATCACGTCGCTTTGCGAGGTGGTAGTTCGCCGCACACACGGGCGACGTTATCATATCCCTTACGGAATAGAATGTAAAATTGTTATATATGATATGATAAATTCATAGGTATAATTATTTATAAATATAATATATAAACTTTATATACATCCTCATACCCAACCGTGAGAGGTGGTAATGTAAAAATGAATGACATAATTTCGTGAGGCGGTAGTCCGCAGTACACATGAATGATGGTTTCATAACCCATTTTATGGAAGTGTGTATGGTTGTAGTTCATACCCTTAACATAAAAACATATCAGTATATAGAATATAATGAGGTTATTATATCATCATATTATAATAATAATTTAAGGAGGTTGATAAATAAGTAAAATAAAGATGCTTATTGAAGAATATTAACTCTTCTTCGGGTATCCTCCTTAGGTTTTCACTAAATCCTTGAAATGTTGTATTTATGCAAAAAATAAGGAATATAGGATTAGTTCATAGAATTTTGGAAGTTATTTTGGTATTTTTTTTATGATCCAAATGGATTTATAAGTGTAAAGAAGTGAGGGGAGTGAGTTCCCTGTTATAGTTGAGGAGGAGTGGCATTCTTGCAAATACTCAAAAGTATTCACTATTGGGAGGTCAATATTACCTAAAGTGGATCCAAAATTTATAATTAAAGGTTTTATGGATGATATGGTAAATATAAACCACCACCACACAATAAAAAATATTTTTTAAACATTTTATTCCTTAACTCCTAAGTTTCCTTATTTTTTTTATTTTGGTTTTTCATTATGGCAACTAGTTTTTCAACCTAAGTAATTTATCCATTAAGACTAAATTAAAGTGAGCCTTATTAGAAAATTTGTTATAAATAATTATAATTATTAAATCCAATTCATAAAAAAAATACTATGTGTGTTGAAAATTAATTTTAACACAAGCGCCTGTAACGTGCAAAAACAGTGCTTTAACCTTAACTTCACTAACAGATTTTTTAATAATTAGGAGTCAATATATACATTATAAAAGACTAATTGGTAAATTAATGGGAAATAGTTTATATTTATTATAATTTATAAATAAATTTAAATAATATAGTATTTATAATAATTTTAAATCATTTAATAAAATATAATTTATTATAAAATAACACACTACTAGAAAACTAACCTATACCAATGGTTTGAAACTGTTGGTATAGGCCTCCAAACTGTTGGTATAGCTTATACCAACAGTTTGGAGAACCGTTTCCAAGTAATCCGTTGGGATAGGTCTATACCAATGGTTTTCCCAAAACCGTTGGTATAAACCTATCCCAACGGTTTTGGAAACTATTGGTATAATTAATATGAAAATCTATACCAACGGTTATGGAACCGTTGGTATATGTATTTCAAAAAAGAAACATTCATTGGGATTTGATCCCAGGACCCCTAGTTTATTATTCAACGACTTAACCACTAACCTAACATGACTTTTTTGAATATAATTACATAAATATATATATGTATTCTCATAATGATTTTAAATTTTGATTTATATAATGTTCTGGGTAAGAAGAAATGATAAAAAATCAAAGGATATATACCAACGGTTGTCAAAACTGTTGGTATAGGCCTATACCAACAGTTTTGACAACTGTTGGTATAGATTTTGATTCTGGATTTTGATTCTGGGGAAAGGTTGATTTGAGGGGGACCTTTCCCAATGGTTTTGGAAAACCATTGGGATAGGTATACCCTTTCCCAATGGTTTGGCCAAACCGTTGGGAAAAATCCACTTTGTGGACATCTTTCCCAACGGTTTGGCCAAACCTTTGGGAAATCCATACCCTTTCCCAACGTTTTGGCCAAACCGTTGGGAAAGGTGGCCTCAAAGTGGGATTTCCCAACGGTTTTTACGAACCATTGGTATAGAAGCATTGGGAAAGGTCATATTTCTAGTAGTGACATTAATGTTAATTTTTTCATTATTTATTTAATTTGAATTTTAAAAAAAACAAGAAAAATATGGAATTATGATTTATTATGATCACACCTTTTTATAATGATATATCCATCTAAAAAATTAATTTAAAAAAATAATTCACTTGATTTACTTCACTTTTAATACTTTTAGTATCATTTATTTCATTTAATTACTAACTAAATAATTATCGTGTTGGAATTTCTTAAGCATTCTAAGTAATTATTCCACTCTAAAAATTAAAGATAAATTATTATGATAACAAAAACTCATTTATATTTTAAAATAATATGTATAACCAAACCAATTTTTTTTGTCTCTATCCCAAACAATTATAGATATTAAAAGGAAGAAAAGTATATTATTTGTCTTTTTCTTTACTTAACTTATTATATAAGTCATATTCAAAGGAAATTAGAAAGGAATTTACATATTTCATATAATTTTGTGTAAAATATGGAAATAAATTCATTAAATATAATTAATATAATATTTTAGTTCATTTTCACTCTTATCATTCTAAATTAATTTTTACTTTAATTGTGGTAATTAATTTTTAATATATTCACTATTTATTTTGGACAAAAATTAAGTTAAACATATTATAAATTATAAATTATTATGATTCCAAATATGGAATACATTTTTTACAATTCAATTCATATAAGTGAAAATTTTTAATTTAACATTAATCTCGTAGACACTGTGAAATAGGAGGTTTTTAAGAAGAGTATTTTTTTAGAAAAATATGATTCTATATTAACTCTATGACTAATAATAATAATTGTATGAAAATAAATTAATATTTAATGATATATGATATATAAATTTAATCTAAATAATTCCCAATTAGTTATTATTTTAATTAAGTAAAATTGGTAAATATTATGCATTTTAAAACAGTTTTTAGAAAAACTCATTTTTAAACCAAAAAAAACTTATACTAAAAAAACAATATAAGGTTGATTAAAAGTAAATAAGTGGATTAAATATAACTTGAGTTACCTGAAAACATATTCAAAACATATTGTGACTTTTAAATTACTTAATTTATAGAAAATAAAATACTTTTTACAAAAATCAATATTTTTCACTATTCACCGAAAAATCAATATTTTTCAAAATATACAAAAATTTCTCCCAAAGTAAATTTCTATATTATGATTCCAAAAATGAAGTTAATTTTATAAAATAAGTTTTCTAAAAGTTCCAAAAATTTATTATAATATTTTTTCATGAAAGTAAATAAAAATCATTTTTTAAGAAAATATATTTTTGAAAAATAAAACCAATTTACTAAAAATTGAATGATTATTTACTAAAAATTTATCAATAATTTATATTGAGTAAGAAATATATATATATATTTCATAAATTATTTAATACAATCGATACCCATCAATTTAACAGCTATGTTATAATGGTAAAATATATCATAGGTCATTTAAGTTTGGTAAAACTCAGTCTTGTGTCTAATACAATCTATCTAAGAAACTCATTTTTGTGTATAACACAAGATAATTAAGTGTTTAATGTCCTTTATACTATCAAATATAATTTTATTCTTTTTAAAAATCTCATGTTTTTATATCCTCCCACCTTTAATAAATTGTGTCCTTGCAATTTGAACTTTATCTTGGGAATCAAAGGATGGAAATTTTAAAATACTTTTTTTGTAAACTCACATCATAAAGAGGGTTAATAAAGAATCTTCTTAATAATACATAAATTTAAGTATAAAGTTTGTATGTATTAACACATAATTATATTTCCAAATTAGAGAAAATATGTGGGAATGGATGAAAAGTGTAAATAATTATAGAGTGATTGAGATCATTGATCAAAAGAAAGTGAATGATCAATGGAAAGTTAAAGAACTCAAAACCATAAATTTGTGATGATCAAAAATACCATTGGATCGTCATAATTGAAGTTACTAGGATAATAATTTTGTTTAGAGATCTTTTTCCTAGATTTTAGTGATTCTCTTACTATCTAGACAAGGAGAATATAGAAATATAATTACCTAATGAGTATAATTTCATCCTGTAATCAATTTCCACCACAACCTCATCTTTTTCTCCAAAATATCTATATTCAGGATGAATTTTTTATTCATAAAACACTAAAATCAGATTTTAAAGACCACATAACCATAAAGGGATAACAAATTATCCTTCTTGTATTTATACATTAACCAAAACCAAAATGGTTAGAATATGGTAAGATAATTCTAAAAATGTATAAAGATTTGTATGATACATTAATCTTCAAAATTCAACAGTAATACCCAAAGTTCAAACCAAATCACTCTATAAATAAATGTCCTTAAAATTATTCAAACATTTCCTCACTAATTTTGAAACCCAATAATTATAATTATTTTATTATATATGTAACATCCTATTTTTTTAAATGATATTAAAAACACACTTTTGTTAAATAAATTACAAGTTTTTTTGTGAAAATTTAATATTTTAATACTTTTCTTTATTATGGATTTATGAAAGAGTAAAATTTGTGTTTAACACTTTGGAATATTCTATGGAATATTTTTAGAGTTAATCATTGAATCATCATGGTATTATGAGGATTTTAGGGCCTCGATGTTGATAGAATAAAAATATTAAATATTTTTTATTTTATACATGTGATATTTTTTCCAAAAAAAAATTAAATAACTCTCAAATGGTGTAGCATATGATAAATTTGAGACCACTGTTAGGTCTGGGGTGAGGTTTTTACCCTAAGATAGGTATAACTTTTTTGTGCATCATGTGTTTGAGCATGCATGTTTGGCCTATTGGTCACCATGTGAGATATGACACATGTTTGGTTGACATGTGATACATGGAAACAGCATGGAACTATCCTCTGAGTGTAATATTCCATACATTTTTTCATCATGTACAATTTGTCTATTCTATACGGTGGGATGTTTCGCATACTTCCGGGCTATCCTCCAAGAGGTATGTGCTTAACATTGGTCGGCATGTGAGATTTAATGCATGCTTCTCGACTATCCATTGAGAGGGATATGCTTGACATTGGTCGGTATGTACTTGAGATATCCTTACTGGTGGGAATGTTTTGTTCATGATTTTATAAAGTATGTGTTGATTCAAAAAAAAATATTTTTGTTTTTTATGTTCACAAATGCCCACATTTGTGTTACTAATTATTTTATTTTAAGTGACTTTTAGAAAAATAATAGTCATGGAAATATTTATTCTGGAAATATATTCAAGTAATTGGTCTATGTGGAATATTTATTAAAGTGTATAGGACATGTTTAAGTGTATTCTAGAAATTCTATTCATACCCTATATGTATAAGGGTAATATAAGGAATCAACCATAAATTTGGAATTGTATGTATGGATCATATACCCTACGATGTCGAAAAAGTATGGTTAATCAACCCTACATTTGTATGGAACCCAATGTTTGAGGAAATGAACGTATGGTACATCAACTCTACTATTTTAATAAATTGTATGATTTCAACCCTACATTTGTAATTTTTTCATTACATGAAGGAACTGTGTGTTTGACTATTCAATGATGGAGTTTTAAATCTTCAATATTATCGGATATTTATACAACAATATTGATGAAAGTAAATATCTATTCAAATATATTTTATGGATAATTCAAATTCTTGTTATGATTATTTTTAAAGGATCATATTTAGTGGAGTAAAACATTTCTATTCTTACAGGAAGTTACGACTCTCTTGAATGTTTTTTGAATTCAAACATTCATGATTTATCGTGTGATATTCCTATAATTGGTTTGACCTGGAGATATTTGATATGTATTATAAATATCAAGATGTTCTTCATCATAATATTTAGAGGATATATTCATTAGGAAAAATTATGTTTCATTGCCTTTAGAGATACACTTTTGAGACACACATGTTTTGATCTATTTGATTGACTCATTGCTGTTGATGTTGCTACTTCTGCATCTTATTATTACATCTTATTCTGAAAGAACAATGAATATTTTTGAGTGAAGATATGCTTTGAATACATTCATTTCAAAACATCTATCTAGTGTTTTCTTTACTGTTGTTTAAATAAATTCAGTGCAACATTGAAGATATACTTGTTGTGTGTTATATTAAAAATCTAAATTCATCTATTAGTTGTTGTGGAAAACAATGAAGTTTAACTTGTACCATCAAACAAATCAAACTATTTTGATCTATTTGAGTCTTGACTGCTTGTACTGAGATGTGGTGAAGTGTCAGCTTATAGTACTAAGCTGTGGATATTTAGTTTATTTTTAGAGAATGAGAAGTCCCTATAAAATTCTTATAAGGTGTCAACTTCCTATAATCAGTTGTTTTTTGAAGGTCTTCGGATAATAGGATCAGATATTAAAATCACCAATACCATGGATTTGAGCATTGGTGGAGTGAACTAGGGGATCTTTGTGCCCTGAACCACTATAAATAATTGTGTTCATTTCCTTTTTTATTTCCATTTGTCACTTGTCTTTGAGAGAAGAAAAGGTCTATTTCATAACAGGAAGAGTGTTCTAAATCTGTTGAAGTTTTTGAAGAATAAAATTCACCCCCCCCCCCTCTTGTTTCTTTTTCCTCATCATAGTCATTCCAACCCAACAATTTGTATCATAGGAAGTGATCTATTTCTATATATTTCTTTTTTTAAATCCTTGAATATTCTTTTTGTTTCTATCTAACAATTGAGAGGATGGACTCTAGTGGAGATATTTCTCATTCTGTAAATCTATTTTCACTCGATACTAAAAAACAGTATCAAAAGGAGTGCTTAAATTGCTATAATTCTAGAAAAAATAAAAAAACAAAGGATGGGATCTTTTAAAATATTTAATATTTTTGTTGGATCTTACAATCCTAAGTTAAATATCCAGATGAATACATTTTAGAATGAATGATTCTATAGAAGGCATGTCGATAATTTTTGCTCCTTGCTTTAATAGTGAAAATTATGGATAATAAACCCCATATGGTTATTTATTTGAAAAAAATTGTAATAAGGTTTTATTTAAAGGTTGTTAATATTTATAATATTCCTAAAGAATATTTGGAAGATTTTAGTAATGTTCAAGAAAAAGAATCTGATCTTAATTATAAGGAAATGAATGATATTATGTGTGGTTTAGGGACTGATGAATTCAATCGAGTATCTCAATTTTCTACTATATATGAGATGTGGTAGACTATTTTTTTTTCCTATGAGGGAACTTACAATATCAGAAAATTAAGATACACTACTAAAAAGATAAATTTTGATACTTTTAGAATAGATGAGAATGAAACTACAAATCAAATGAATAGAAGATTGACATAGATTATAGATAATGTTACTGCTTTGGGAGATCCAATTTCACAATAAAATAAAGTACTGAAAGTACTCAGAGTACTACCTCCTAAGTGGAATGGAATATCTAAAGTTATACGCCAGTCTACATCAGTAAATAATTTGACAATGATGGAGTTGATTGGGACTTTAATTATGTATGAATTCGAGATATAGGTTGAAGTTGAAATTCATATCAAACATGAAGAAGATTCTATCAATACTATAATGGATGAATCATATTATTCAAGTCATCTATATTTAGATAAATATTTATCATATCTTTTTGAAAAAATTGAAAAATTATACAAAATTAAAAATAATGGTACTGAAGAAAATAGATGTTGTGAATGTAAGGAAAGAATTCATATAGAGAATAATTGTCTCTTGCTAAAATATAAAAGGAAATAAAATTATAAGAGGAAAGGTAATAAAGTTGTGAAGGATACCTGGAGTAATTATTCTAGTTCACATGATGAATCTTATACAAATTTAAAAATTATGAAAAAAATTGTATGTCTCATGGATGATACTCATGAGGTACAATTATCTTACTCTCAAAAATCTAGTTTTGAAAATTTTTCTTATAATGAGTTCAATAAATATTTATTTATGCTTCAAGATAAATGTAAATTCTTAAAAAATGATCATAAATAAATTATAAAAACTTATGATATTGTTCTATTAGAAAAATAAAATTTTTCAAAATAGATTATAGGTTTAAAATTTAATGCTTCTAAAATTTCTTGTGATTTAAATGGCACTAATATTAAAGAATTAATGACTAATTTTGATTATTTAAGAAAATATTATAGTATATTAATGAAAGGATAAAAAATATTTAAATCAAATCCTTATAAAAAATAAAATACTGAAAGAAAATTTTGGAATAGGAAGTAATGGTGAAAGATCAAAATTATATAACAATTACTTTTTTCCTGGTTTAAATAGAAAAAACATTTCTACTATTAAATTTTTTGATAGTGGTATTAATGGTCATTATGAAAATTATTTCTATTTCAGAAAACTGAAAATTTCTGGTGTTAAAAAATTTTATTACTCAGAAGAATTGTTTAACTTGAATAATAGAATTCCTACTCAAAATAAAAAAAAAATTGGTTACCTAAAAACTTAATTATTGACATTGTTGCACCCAAAATCATATGGGTACCAAAAAGCACTTGAATTTCATGTTTTTCAGTATTACACCACTAATGTGTATCATTAAGTCATTGAGTGGTTGATCAATTGATATATGAAAGTCTCTACTAAAGTATTGAACGACTCTGAGTAGTTCTTTATCAAAAAATACTCAATACTAAGAACACTGGTCTAATAATTATTTAATTTATATTCCTATATGATTATGGTTCATTAAATTTTTTTTGTAAAATATTGATATTTATTAAAATTTGATAAAAACTTTTCTTTACCCTTTAAATCAAGATTTAGTCTATTTTTTATTATATAATTTATTTAAAAAAATATTTTCAAACTTTTTTAATCATCGTATTACTTTTTAGATAAATACCGTAATTATTTAAATTATGAAAAGATTATATTTTCCATCTTTGAACCTATTGAAATATTTTTATATTTCGTGTTCTTAAAATTTCATTTGTTTACATAATTAGAAAAACTCTTCTTATATAACATGTATTTTCATAGATAAAATTTGTAATGATTGTTCTATATTTTTCAGATAAATAAAATGAAACATCCTTTACATTTTTTCAGAACCAAACGTTTCATCTTCTTCTTAAAAAATTTTATTTTCCCATCATATTCTTCTTCTTATTTGAAATATCTTGTTCAAACGACTGTTGAAAACTAGTCACATAAAGATAAAGCAGCCATGTACTTCAAGTTTAGAATAAAATCATTCTCACAAAAGGAAAAAAGTTAATCCTTCTGATTCTTTAAAAGAATATATAGTTTCTTTTATTAAAGATTCATATGAAAAGTATTCTGAAGTAAATAAAGAATTTAATGGGTTTAAAGAACTAGAAATATCTTCTTCTTGAATTTATTATGAAAGGATTATATTTAAATTTGACACTTTGAATAAATAAAAAAGTAAGTTTCATGTTCAGTTGGATTCATCTAGAAAGGTATATGATGAACTACAGAAAGTATCTGTATCAAAAGTTGTTTTTTATTTGTTACAAAAGGAATATCATATTATGAAATATACTTTGATCTCAAAAGAAAACTTTGAATCTTTCAAATTATAAATTATAAGTCGAATGGAGCTACTCAGAAAATAAGTTTCTAAAAAGCTTAATCTTGATAAACTTAAATTCTTTCTAGTTGAACAGTTTTCATCTTCTTCTCATCAAAGAACAGTAAATGTTCAAAACATATTATAATAACTATCAAGATTTTTAGCTAATTTAAGGGAAATTTTTCAAAGTTTGGAAAGTTTAGATGAACTTATTACTACTTCTTAACCTTTCGTTTTTATTTTCTATTAATTTAATGTTAATAGTTTGTGTGTTATTTAGTAAAAATATATGCTATTAATTAGTTCTTAATTTATTTTTTATCTTATGTAATCATGAACTTATTTTTTTTATTGTCTCAAAAATTATTTCATTACTGTAAGTAAAAAAATCGCTTTTATTTTATTTATAAAAAATTTATTTTATATGTTTAATTCATTAAATAATCCAAAATTATATGATTCAGGGGGAGTTTTAAGAAAATAATTGTTTTATATATGCTCCTTCTTTAAATATTTATATCTTTTTGAAGAAAGTAAAAAATTCATGGGGGGTTAATTTTATTGTTCTTATCTTTTTGATTTCATAAAAAGGGGGAGAAGTTTATATGTTTTAATTTTACTATTGTTATTATTATGATTATGAAATTTGGAGAAATTTATTATTCTCTATTATTAATTTCCTTGATATAGGGGTGTAAAAATTATAATAAAGGTAGAAGTTTTTAGTTTATGCTCTTTGTTTTTATTTTACATGTTTATATTCATGGGGAGAATTTTTTTATAAAACAATTAATATGGGAGAAGTTTTAATCCTTATAATGGGGGAGAAGTTTCCATTATGGAAGAAATATTATAAAGAGAAAAAGGGAGAAATTTATTTTCTAAATTTTGTTTTTTAATTTTGTTTATGTTATGGGTTTTGTGATCATCAAAAAGGTATAGATTGTTGAGTATGTTTTGATTCAAAAATTTCATTAATTTATTTTGGTTTTGAGGTTCACAAACATCCACATTTGTGTTACAAATGACTTTTCTTTTAAGTGACTTTCAAAAAATTAATATTCATGTAAATATTTATTCTATAAATATATTCAAGTCATTGGTCTATGTGGAATATTTATTAAAGTATTTGGGACACATTTAATCATATTTTATAAATACTATTTATAGCTTATGTGTGCAAGAATAATGTAAGGAATCAACCCTACGTTTAGAACAGCGTGTATGGATCATATAACCTATGTTGTCGACAAAGTATGGTTAATCAACCCTATATTTAGATGGAACCCTACGTTTGAGTAAATGAGAGTATGGTACATCAACCCTGATTTTGTAATAAATCGTATGTTGTCAACCCTACATTTGAAATTTTTTCGTTACATGAAGGAACCCTACGTTTGACTATTAAATGATGGAGTTTTAAATCTGTGATATTATATGAGATTTATGAAATGGTCTTGATAAAAGTAAAAATTTATTCAAAGAAATGTTATGACCGATTCAAAGGCCCTTTATGATTTTTTTTAGAGGATTGCATTCAACATAGTAAATCGTTTCTGTTCTTATAAGAAGTTATGACACTCTTGAATGTTTTTTGAATGCAAACATTCAAAATTTATTGTTTGGTATTTCTGAAACTAGTTTGACCTGGAGTTGTTTGACCTGCATTATAAATATCGAGATGTTCTTCATTAGAATATATGTAGGATATATTCATATGGGAAAAATGTGTTTTTTTCCTTCAGTGCTATACTTTGGAGCATTCATGTTTTGAACTATCAGATTGACTCGTTGTTGTTGTTGTCACTTCTACTGTATATTATTTTTATATATTCTTCTACAAGAACAACGATTCTTTTTGAGTGAAGATATAATTAGAAGACTTACATGTTTAAACATCTATCTAGTTTTTTCTTTTCTTTAAGTTGAATAAATACTATGTAATGTTAAAGATCTACTTGATGTTGTGTTATATTGAAGATCTGAATTCATTTTTCAGTTGCTACTGCAAACTATGAAGTTTAACATATACCATCAAAAAAATCAAAATATTTTGATTTATTTGAGTCTTGACTACTCATACTCATTCATGGTGAAGTGTCATCTTCTTGTAGTAAGCTTTGGATATTCGGTTTCTTGTAAATAAAACTAGAAGACCCTGTAAAATCCTTGTAAGGTGTCAACTACCTACACTTAGTTGTTATTTGAAGATCTCTGGATAATAGGATCTGATAGTAAAATCACCAATCTCATGGAGTTGAGTGTTGGTGGAGTGGACTAGGGGATCTTTGGGAGATGAATCTCTATACATCATTGTGTTCATTTCCTTTAAATATTTTTGTTGATCACTCATCTTTCAGAGAAGGAAAGATTTGCTCCATATTAGGAAGAGTGTTCTGAATCTGTCAAATTTTTTGAAGAACACGGTTCTTCCTGCCCCCCCCCACTTGTGTCTTTGTCTTCATCATAATCATTCTGACCCAACAAATTTTTGGGAGGGGATGTATCAAGTTGGTTGCCAACATTCATCTGACATTGTGCCAAAGCAGGTATGTTTCTCTCAGCATGGTGTCGAGAGCAAGTAGAAATGGTTCTCAAGGACCCAGCATGTGTTTGGTACTTGTGTGATATATTGTTTTTATATTTGTACCGTGTTTATGTTCATGGAATACACTTATATATTTTATACACTAATGTTAAGGTTCTTTGGTGGTGTCCTACGATGTCTTGTACTCACACCCTACTCAGGAATTTCGGTGTGCTTATAGACTTCATGATCAGAGACTCGGTGAAGGGTAAAGGCCCTATGGTGGATGGTTGAACAGGTGAAGTAGGAGGATTCTAATGATGCTATATGAAGTTCACTATGCCAAAATAGTCATTTAGTAGCGGGTTTTTTTTCATTTAGCATCGGTTTAAACCGCTGCTAAATCATGCCTCAGAATTTATTTAGCAGCGAATTTTTAAAACTGGCGTAGATTGATTTAGTAGTGGTTTTTTAAAATTGGGGGAATAATTTAGTGGTGGTTTCACTTGTCAGTTTTGACCACATGAGAAGAATTACCCACTCATGATTTAGAGATTTTCGCAGTTATGCATGTGCTTAAGTTTTGACAGCTTTATCTTTTTTGGGAAGGGTTTACAGTCTTTTCTATGACTTGAGTCTGCAAAGGAGATGGTCGCATAGGATCATCCACAAAGCATTTTTGACAAATCATCATTCGCGAGACATTGTCCACGAAGGAGCGTCCGCAAAGGGCTTTAAACAGCCCCTAAATCATTTTGCGGCGGTTTTTTACTTTTTTTGTTTTTTTTATTTTCATAATTAATTTTGTTTATTATTTTATTGTTTTATTTTTGTTATTTTATTTTTTTTATTTTATTATTTTTATTTTATTATTGTTATTTTATTATTATTTAATTATTATTATTTTATTACTGTTATTTTATTATTATTATTTTATTATTTTTGTTAATTTTTAAATTCTCGTAATTATTTTATTTTTTATTTTTTATTTATTACTATGCACATGCATGCATTAGTCATATATAGAAATTCTACGTTGGGTGAGATTTGAACTATTTATCTCTTGTTTATTCTCCAAAGAATTTACCACTCCAACAAGCTCTTCATGTGGTGAATAAATAGAATTTAATATACTTATATATATATATATATATATATATATATATATATATATTGATTTATAAACAATAAATAAATAATAAATAAATGACTAAATAATAAACATCTAAATAAGAAATAAATAATAAAATAATAATGAAAAATAAAAAAATAATAACTAAGACTTTAATAATAAATTAATAATAAAATAATAGTAAATTAATAATAAAATAATAGTAAATTAATATTAAATTAATAATTAATATATACACAATAACTAAATAATAAATAAATAAATAAATAATAAACAAACAAATAATATATAAATAATAAAATAATAAAATAATAATAAATATATAAATAATAGATAAATAATAAATGATAAATGATAAATAAATGATAAATATATAATAAATAAAAAATAAAAAAATAAATAATACATAAATACATAAATAATAAATAAATAAATATTTATTAATAATTAATAAATAATTAATAATTAATAATAATGAATAAATAAATAGTTAATAATTAAATAATAAATAATAAATAAACAAATAAAAAATATATTAATAATAAATTAATAATAAATAGTTAATAAATAATTATTAAATAATGAATAAATAAATAATGAATAATAAATAAATAAATAATAAATAAATAAATTAACAATAAATTAATAATAAATTAATAATGAATAAATAACAAATAAATATTAAATTTTTATTTAAGAGTAATTTAATAGTAGAAATAAATCAATAAATAATAAATTAATAATAAATAAATATTAAAATAATAATTTAATAAACAATTAATAATTAAATGATTGTTTAATAATTAGTTGATAATTAATTAATAATTAATAACTAAATAATTTATAATTAATTAATAAATAATGAGTAAATAATGAATAAATAAATAATAAATAAATAAATAAACAATAAATGAATTATAAATTAGTAATAAATTAATAATGAATAAATAATGAATAAATAATAAATAATAAATAGTTATTAAATAGTTATTTACCTATAATTTAAAAATAAAAATAAATCAATAATAAATAGATATTAAAATAATAAATAGTAAATAATAAATGATAAATAATAATTGAATAAATAATAAATTATAAAAAATGAATAATAAAATAATAAAATAATAAGTGGATATAAATGTCTATAAATATATATAAATATAAAAAAATTGCATAAATATATATAAACACTCATTTATGTTACATAAATATATAAACATGTGGAGATATATAATTGTACATGAATATAAATATATATATAAACTCAAGTAAATATAAATATCTATATATATATTTATACATATATGATATAAATATATATAAACATAAATATATATTAATATTTAAAAATGTATATAAATATGCACAAATATTTATAAAATCATATAAACAAATATATATATATATATAATAGCTAATAAATTACAAAAATAGGGGAAAACACAATAATTTCAACACCATCAAATCAATAGGAATGTAAATCAATAGAATAAAATCATAAATGAAAGAAAATCATATGAAGATGCTCTTAAATGAAGATAAAATCTCATCAAATGTGTATCATATATATATACTTAAATTTATTTAAATATATTATATATTAATATTTATTTACATATATTATAATATAAATATATATTTATTTATTTATCAATACTCATGCATATGTATATATTAACATTGTTTGTGTTTGTGTGTGTATTCGTATAGTTTTACTGTAAATTCATTTATATAATATATTTAATGATAATGATATATTTATATAAAAATAAATTTATATATGATGTGTACACATAATATTATTGACACACAAGTACATATTTATATTTCACAAATACACACAAATATTTACATATATATGTATTTATTTATATATATTAGAATATACACATAAATATAGATTTTTTTATTGACACACACATGTTTATATTACAAACGGTCAGGAATGGGGAACTGAAAATCTACAAAGAAACAAGAAAACACACATGTAGGAAGTTAGAGATACTCAAACCTGAGACCTCCCTAACACCGCCATGGGGCCCTTTTCCATTAGGCTAAGCCCTGGGGAAAACACACATATGTTTATATATAAACATTACTTGTATAGGTATATACATTTCAATTAATTCATTTTTATAAGGTAAATAAAATCAATAATTATTTATTTAAATGAAATGAATAAAAAATATGTATTTCCATATGGTTTATATGTTTAAAAATACATTTCTCTGTAAATATGTATTTATATAAGTGGTTTACTATAAGTAAATAGAATAAAATATGCATATATTTAATTATAAATAAAACTATATTTTGAAAAATTATAAAATTTCAAAACCATAATATCAATATAAATGTAATTCCTGAAAAGAAATTCAGTCCCCACTGAAAATGTGAAAAAATACCCCCTTAAATGGGGATGAAATTCCATCAAATATTAAAAAAATGGGATACCCTGACTAAAAAATCAGTTTTGGAGGCCTTTTGGGATTTTTTCTCCTTTATAAATGTTACTAGGGTTCTCCTCTGCACCTGGGCGTAGATCTTATCGTAGGATTCGATTTGATATGTGGTAGATCTCAAACGGACGTCAGGATCAAAAGTTATGGTCGTTTGAAGTTCAAGTTTGATTTCTTATTTTTCTTGAAACTATAATAAATTTTATTATTTTAATTATTACAAAATTTAAATCTATTGTTCTTTTATTTCATTTCACGATATTTGAATTGACTGGTTGTGAAGCTGAAACAGACTCTCAGATCAAAACGTTATGGTCATTTAATGTCGAAGTCTGATTTTCAACTTATTGAAGATTTATTTTAAGTTTCAAATTAGTATTAACTAATAAATATAAATATTTATTAATTAACACATTATAATTAATTAAAATTATAAACAATAAACTATATATGATATTATATGATAAATAATTAATCATAATTAAATTTATTTTATTTTATTTTTTCCCTTTAATTTAGCGGTAGTTTTTTTAAAATCGCTGCTAAAAAAAATTAATATTTTTTTAGGAATGAAATAGATATATATATATATTTAAAAAACATTTATTAGTGGTTTTCAAAACCTCCATGAAAATACTGATGCTAAATCAATTTTTTCCTTTAGTGTTTTGACCGGGACATCAGCTGCTGTTTTTATTTTACTAGCTTACCCCGTATCCTGGATCTATGTTTGTTTATTTATGATATCATGTATTCCATCTTTCAGTTTCTACATGATATACTCTTATTTTTATTTATATATTGATGTTATTATTTATTGGTCCCATGAAATTATATATAGGGTATAGTCTCCCCATGGTTCTACTCAATACCTTCACTGCTAGTCGGAAACCTCTTGCATATGAAGAGGTGCACATAAGGTCATGTGGAATCCAACTCAGACCTAGTGGTTCGGGTTGGGATGTGAAAAAAGGGTATCAGAGGATCAAGATTCACTAAATTCTTTTTCTCTTTGTCTTGTTTTGGGATAGGATAGACATGAGTTAATATGGTTGGGACTCAGGCAGGGGAACTATATAATGTTTGATCAACACTGAATAGTGGACCTCTGAGTTTCTATAAAATAGGGAAATTGTGTTTTCCTATTAACAATGATTGAATTCACCTCGGGTGATTTGCAAGATGTTGATGTGTGATTTATATATTTTAGTGTGCATTCATATATCATTTTAGGAACGTAGGTTCACATTCTATATATACCTGTTGATTGCATTAGATAGGGCCCAAATAATTAAATGTATATTGAAATTAGGATATTTTCTTGGTATAGTATTTATATAATTCTTTTATTTAAGCATTTTTAATCTATGTTTTATTTTATACTTGATAATATATATGTGGTTGTGACTAATGTGTAGATATTGGTAATATGTACTTAATCCTTGAATAGGTGGTAAGTACTTTGTGTGTTCCTTTCAATGACCTAGAATGGAATTAGAATGTTTTTATTATAAACACCTGTGGTGTAATTAAAAATTTTTTAATTAAAAATATTTTAATTTTAATATGGAAACTCCTATGGTGGAGACTATTGGTTCCATGATCTGAAACATTTTTCTAGGACGAGAAGAATTATGGTGGGAAAAATTGTAACATCCTCATTTTTTTAAATGATATTAAAAACCCACTTTTTTAAAATAAATTATAATTTTTTTTGTGAAAATTTAATACTTTAATACTTGTGTTTATTATGGCTTTATGAAAGATTAAAAGATGGGTTTAACTTCTTAGAATATTCTATAGAATATCTTCAGAGTTTGGCGCTCAGTCATCATAACATTTTAAGACCAGTAGAGGTTTGACGTTGATAGAATAAAAATGTTAAATATATTTTATTCATATACATGCGTGATTTTTTCCAAAAAAATGAAATAAATCACAAATGGTGCATTATATGAAAAATTCGAGACCATCGTTAGGTCCAGGATGAGGGGTTTACCCTATATGGGGTATAACTTTTATGTGTATCGAGTGTTTGGAAACATCACATGCGATAATACCATTTTTATATTTAATTAATTTATTATTCTGTTTTTAATAATAAATAATTAATATCTACCAAATAGTGTGTTATATGAGAAATCCTAGACCACTGTTAGGTTCAGGACGTGAAGTTTATCCTATGCGCGATATAAATTTTGTAAGCATCGGACGTTTGGTTAGATCACGTACGATGATAATTTATTTGGTATTTGAATTATTTTCAGAAAGTTAAAATAATAATAATAATAATAATAATAATAAGTTTTTAATATATTATTATTATTATTTATGTTCAAGAAATTAAAATGTAAATTTCATGTGTAATTAAATTCTCTTAATTAATGAACAAAATTTCACCGTGGGTAGATATTTATTGTGTGGTTAGATAAAACATTATTAATTTGTACCATGCAAATGTTATCATTTGGTTAACTTATTAAGTTCATGATTTCAATGAATTTTTTGATTGAATTATTCATGATGATAATTATGACATAGATTTAATAATAATAATAAAATATATGTAATTATTATCATTAATAATTTTGGAAAATAATCTTGGTGTGTATATATATAATATATATATATATATACAAAATAAATATATATGTATATATTTAAATGTGAAAGTATATATATATTTGTGTGTGGGTGTGGGTGTATATATGTGTGTGTGTGTATATATATACAATATGTGTATATATTTTCAGGTTAAGTATGTATATATATATATATTCAGGTGTATATATGGGTATATATATAAGTTATAAATATATATAATAATTAATTTAATTATATATATTTAATGAAAAAAATAATGGAAAATAAATGGTAATTGAAAGGTGGGCTTGGGCGTTTTATAGACAGCACCTGGATGGTTTTCAAATAACCATAAATGATTTAAACAATTAATAATAATCTTTTAATGAATATAATTTCAATTGGAAAAAAATATGTATATATAAGGGGGGGAAATGAAGGGGGTGTTGCTTTTGGGTTGTGCACAGGAGAGGAAACCCCTCACGCCTCACTCACCTATCTCGCACCCTCTCTCCTCTCTCTCTCTCCTATTATTCTTTTTATTTTATTTTTATTAATTTTCTAAATATTCAATCATCGATATCTCCTTCAATATTGATCAAATTCATGTGTCATTGGTGTCATTAGTTTTGTCTTGACAAGAAAAATTTTAAACATATTTTTTTTACAAAAAAAATGAGGTTTCGGTGGTACAGTTAAACTTGGATTTCAACCCTCATTGCCAGTCGTCATTTCACATAAGGTAGTAAGCTATTGACATTATCACATGTTTTATATGGGTTATTGGCATGATTTTTGATGTGTGTGTGTGGCCCATGGGACCTATGTTTGATGTTTGATCACATGATGTGTGTATGTAGCCTTTGACCTATGCTTGTCTTGTTTCAATGTGGATTGTGATAATTTTTATTATGATGTGGTTTGACTTGACATGATGTTTGATTTTTCATTTTCGTTATGTATCATATATACTATATTTTTTTCTACTGTAGTTGAGTGTGAAGGTTGTCCTATTGGTCTCCATGTGAGATATGACACATGTTTGGTCGACATGGATGACATGTGAGACATGGAACAAGAATAGCACTATCCTCCGAGCGGAATATACCAGACATTTGGTCAGCATGTACAATTGATCTATTCAAGTTGTTGGGATATGTCACATACTTCTGGGCTATCCTATGAGAGGGATTTTTTTTACATTGGTCGGCATGTGTGATTCGATGCATGCTTCTGGACTATCCATCGAGAGGGATATGATTGACATTGTTCGGTATGTACTTGAGTTATCCCTACATGTGTGAAATGTGTTGTACATGTTTTTAGGTTGTTCCATAAAGGGGATGTGTCGGGTTGGTTATCAATGTTCATCCGAAATTGTGCCGAGGCAGGTATGTTTCGCCTGACATGGTGTTGAAGTAGGTAGAGCTGATTCCCAAGGACCCGACATGTGCTTGGTACTTGTGTGATATATTATTGTTATATATGTACCTTGTTAATGTTCATGGAATACACTTGTATATTTTATGCACTAATGTTAAGGGTCATTGGTGGTGTCTTTCTAAGTCTTGTACTCACACCCCACTTGGTAAATTCCGTGCGCTTATAAACTTTATGATCAGAGACCCGGTGAAGCGTAAAGGCCCTATGGTGGATAGTTGATAAGGTGAAGTGGGAGGATCCTGATGATTTCGGATGGAGTTTTAGTGGGATGTTAGCTACTATTTTTATTTTACTAGCTAAACCTCTACCATGTATCTATGTTCTTTTATTTATTATATCATGTATGTCATCTTTCAGTTTCTGCATGATGTAATCTTATTTTTATTTATATATTTATGTAATTATTTATTAGTCCCATGACATGATATGAAGGGTATAGTATCCCCATGGTTCCACTCAAGACCCTAACTACTATTTGGAAACTTCTTGCATATGGAGAGGCACACATGAGGTCATGTGGAATCCATCTTGGACCCGATGGTTCGGGTCAGGATGTTACAATATATTCTTTCAGATAAATCAATTGTTCTTCCTAAAATAAAATATCATATATTCCTGAAATAAACTTAATCTTTACCTATAAAAATGTCATACTAACTAGGACATCACATGGGGCAGTGATAGTTGTTACACCCTTATCACCCTTTGGTTGTGAGTTCAAGTACTGTGACCTTACTGGATGTGATAAGTTATCACCCAGCATACAGTTTTTCATCCTATTTTTTCTTTAAACATGAAAAAAAATCCCTCCCTAAATAACACTTCATGTTGATCCTAGGGGTTACAAATACCTTAACCCAAAAAATGTCTCTATAAATTTCATTAATAACCTCAAATTTTTTACTACTTAAAACCCTCAAATGGGGTGTTTCAGACTTTGAACTTACGATCATCCTTAATCTTGTATACCTATAATGGTATCCATAACTCTTAAGATACTCTCTCATTAAAACATCCTGATCTCAAAAGTTATCTAAACTAACCTTTGATACTAAATATAAAAACCTTGAACCTGCACTCCTATATCCGGTTCTGAAATAAAAAAACTTTACATTTCTGTATTTGATTCTGGTAATTTTGATCCAATTTTTTTTCATTTAAACCTTAAAATATCAAAAGGAAAACTTGGATCGCTTATATTCTTGGGGATCTTTTAGGCTTATAGTTTTAGTGAATTAGGAAAAAATCCTACATAAATAATTACCATGACTTTAAATGGTCATTTCTCCCATTAAACCTCACTTTTCTTATTTCACATTAAGTCATCATCATCATCTATATGAAATTACTTCTAGAAGTAATTCATCCAACCTCATTCTTTATAACATGGGGAAAAGTAAACATAAGATGGGTGAGCTCAAATGATCTATAATGGAAAAAAATCATTAAAAAATGAATTTCATCAATGATCATAACAAGAGAATAAGGGTGTGATGACATAATCAAAGTTCCTGAGTATAACATAAGAATATTCATTACCATTAATACCTCAAGCATCAAATAGAAAACATGGCATAAGGCTTTAACAAAGTAAATAGTCATAAGAATCAATAATCATGAGTCATGTGATATCAATCTTGATAAAATGAAACATCGTAACCCCCTAGAAAGCATAAATAAAACATATTGATATCTTGGAACAACATCTCATAGAACCCTTAAAATTGGAATAACCATATGGATGACTTCTAATATAATTCTTCATAGAATATAAACATTACTTAATGAATTGGAGTGCTATCTGGGTGAACCCATCGTTTATAATGTCCAAGAACTGAATAATGAATAAATCACATAGAGAATTCATTTCATCATAACTCATTGAAACAACCTTTATTCTTTTCAAAACATGATTAACCTGTGAAAAAAACATGTTCTATAACAATATCTTTGAAACATGATTAACCCATGGAAAAGAAATTGGTTACATGAAAATATATTTGAGACATTATTATCCCCTGTAAAAGAAATGGGTTCCATAACAATATCTTTAAAACATGATTAACTCATGGAAAAGAAAAAGGTTCCATGAAAATATATTTGATACATGATTAAACTGTGCAAAATAAACAGATTCCATGAAAATTTATTTAAAATAATCATAACCCATTCAAATAAATAATTAAGATGGTATCAATACAAAATATCCCCAGTGGAGGATAAGTAACAACATGGTTTTTTAACATTGATGAATATTAAAAGATCATTAAAAACATTCTTGAGGAAAATATCCTTTTAATTTTGAAAATCAATTTTTAAAACATAATGAATTTTGAAAATACTTTTCTTTGAAAATCACTTTTTAAAACTAATAATTTATAGAATATTAAGAAATTATTTTTAAAAAACAACCTTGTAAACTTTCAAATGAAGCTTCAAATAAATAATGATCATAATGGTGGGTAAATCCGCATATGCCGTACATGTTAAAAGAACATTACTTTTTCACTGTAAAAAGGTTATAAAAGTGCCTTGATCAGAAAGTGACAGTAATATTCCTTTGAAAAATATAAAGGAAAAATAGGTAAAATTTTCTTTAATAAATAATTTTGAAAAGGTTAAAAACATTTTTATAAAACATGGTTTTGGAAGAAAATGGATTTTTGACTGAAGAGAGAAACAAAGTTTAATTTTCTTAAAAACATTTTCTAAATTATTTTAAGTATCAAAGAGTAGGAAAATGTTATTATTACTTGAAAATATCATAAATAACCAGAGTATAAGATAATTCATGTGAATTATAATATTTCAACATCAAAGACTTAATCATATATAATCCTGATAAATGATGATATTGTAATAAAAAACTATTACCACTTTGGTAACTTTGAATCATAACACACATAAAGTAATAACATTAAATTAAACTTATAATATCATGAAAATAAGAAAAAAATTTATATAACATTTCAAAGTGAGATGAGAAAACCCTCTACCCAGAGTTCGATTTTTCATGCTTGTTCTTTATATTCCTAAATAATAAACATATATTAATTATTTACTTTATTAATAAACTTTTTCAAGTTTATTATTAATTTTATTTAACTTATTACAATTTTTTATACAATTACTTAATCAATTAAGTTTTCATCGGATGTTTTTATCATATCTAGCTTATGTGTAAAAATAAATTTTGGTAGGTTGAATATGGTCAAAGAGTTCATTATTTAAACATATCGAAAAAAATAATCATGAAATAATTATCATATTTATACATCAATTATAATTTTAAAATCAATCATGAAATATGGTCATGAAAAATGAACTAACGTTGTGATCATGGAGATGATAGGTTGTATGTATGCATGAATAACGTTTCCATCTTTCAATGGTCATTATAGAAAGAAGTTAGGTAACATTTATCTTTATAGAATGATCATAATATCATAAATACCATACTATTCAATTATATATACTTATATATATCATTATTTTTATGTGGTGGTGAAAAAAAATCACATCGCTTCAAGGAGGCGGTAGTCCACACATCCACAAACGACATTATCATTTTTTTCATTAAATGAAAGGGTAAAAATAAAATGATATATTATATTTAAATAATTATAAATTTTTCATAAATATAATAAATATTTTATTTATATCATATATATTTATTATATTTACCCTTATTATCATCCTTGTAACACATTAGTGAAAAATGAATCACGTCACTTCACGAGGCGGTGGTCTGTCGTACACACAAGCGACGTTATTGTATCGCTTACAAAATAGAACATAAAAAAGGGTATATATTATTTAATGAATATATATGTTTAATTATGTTATAAATATCATATATAAACTTTATATCAATCATAATACCCATCCATTAGTGGTCTTAATGGAAAAAATAATGAAATTGTTTTGCGAGGCGGTAGTCTGTCGTACACATGATTGATGATTTCATAACCCATTTTATAGAAGTGTGTGTGGTTATAGTTTATACCCTTAACATAAAAACATATAAATATATGGAATATAATAAGGTTATTATATCATTATGGTATAATAATAATTTAATGAGGTGGAGAAATAAGTAAAATAAAGATGCTTGTTGAAGAACATTACCTCTTCTTCGGGTATCCTCTTCAGGTTTGAACTAAAGAATTGAAAGGTTGGATTTATGCCCAAAATAAGTCTTCTAGTATGATTTTAGTAAAGTTTTAAAGTTATTTGGGTAGTTTTTGGATGATCTAAATGTCTTTAGTGGTGTTAATAAGTGATGGGAGTGAGTTCCCTTTTATAGTTGAGGAGGAGTGACATTCTTGTAAATACTCAAAATTATTCACTATTGGGAAGTCAATATTACTTAAAGTGGGTCATAAATTTATAATTAAAGGTTTTTGGGGATTTTATGGTCAATAAATACGTCCACAGCATAATAAAAACATGTTTTTTAAATGCTTTTTCCCTTAACTTCTAAGTTTCCTTTTTTCATTTTGGTTTTTCATTATAGTAACTAGTTTTCTAACCTAAGTAATTTATCCATTAAGAATAAATTAAATTGATCCTTATTAGATAAATTTTAAAAATTTTTTCTAATTATTAAATCCAATTCATCAAAAAAAATCCTATGTGTGTTGAAAATTAATTTTAACACAAACACATGTATCGTTTAAAAACACTGCTTTAACCCTAACCACACTAATAGTGTTTTTTACTAATTTGGGGTCAATATATTCATTATAAAAGAATAATTGGTAAATTATTGAGATATATTTGATATTTATTAACATTTATAAATCACTTGGAAGAAGATAATATTTCTAGTAATTTTAAATCATTTAATAAAATATAATTTATTATAAAATGACATTAATGTCAATTTTCACTAATGGAAAAAAGGTATATACCAATGGTTTGGAACTGTTGGTATAGGCTATAACAATGGTTTAGAACTATTGGTATAGGCTATACCAATTGTTTGTAGGACCTTTTCCCTATCTTCTATCATTAAAGACCTATACCAATAGTTTTGAGGAACCATTGGTATAGGTAATTTCAAAAAAACTTGGTTAGTTTTGATCCCAACACCTATTACTTATATTTTAATGACCTAACCACTAATCCATAATAATTTTTGTGAGCATAATATGATAAATATATATATATATATATATATTAAAATTTAACTTAAATTTTGATGTATTCAAGGTTATTTGACAAAATAATACGTAAAAAATCCAAATACCTATATGAACAGTTTTCCAAACCGTTGGTATAGGTATTTAGATTTTTGGGACCTATACCAATGGTTTTTTCAAAACCATTGGTATATTGGATTATTATGGAATCTATACGAATGGTTTTGGAAAAACTGTTGGTAAATATATAACCTATACCAATGGGTTTTCCAAAACCATTCATATAAGGTCTTAATATGGAAGTTATACCAATAGTTTTGGCCAAACCATTGGTATAGCTATGACCTATACCAATGGTTTGTCCAAAACTGTTAGTATAGGGTCTTATTATGGAATCTATAACAACAGTTTTACCAAAAACATTTGTATATCTAGAACATATACCAACGGTTTTCTCAAAACCATTGGTATAGGGTCTATCTATGATACCTATACCAATGGTTTTTAAAACTGTTAGTATAAGTCTGTTGGTATAGATCCAATTTCTAGTAGTGTTTTAACATTATTCATTTAATTTAAATTTAAAAAAAAATACAAGGATGAAAATATAATCTATTATTATCACACCTATGTAACATGATATATTCATATAAAAATTAATTTAATAGAATAATTTACTCAATTTACTTCACTTTTAATATTTTTAGTATCATTTTTTTCATTTAATTTCTCACTAAATAATTATTGTGTTGTTATTTCTTAAGCATTCTAAGTAATTATTTCATCTCTAAAAATTAAAAAAAATATTAGGATAAAAAAATCATTTATATTTAAAAAATAATATGTATAAGCAAACCAATGTTGTTTTTTCCCTATCCCAAAGCATTATAGATATTAAAAGGAAGAAATGTTTCTTTTTTGTCTTTTTGTTTACTTAACTTATTATATGGGTCGTATTTAAAGGAAAGTGGCAATGAATTGCTATATTTTAGATAATTTTATGGACAAGGTCGTAATAAATTCATTAAATGAAATTAAGATAATAATTTAGGTCATTTTTTCTCTTATCATTCTATTTTAACCCCACGGTAAGTCAATTTTTACCTTAAACGTGATAATTGATTTTTACAGCATTCACTATTCATTTTGGCCAAAAATTAAGTTGAAATTATTAGAAATTATAAATTATAATTATTCCAAATAAAGAATATATTTTTAAAAATTCAATTCATATAAGTGTAAAAAATTAATTTAACATTAATCTCACATACACAGCGAGACAATGGGTTTTTAAGAAG
Organism: Viscum album; assembly: GCA_963277665.1. Classification (NCBI taxonomy): domain Eukaryota; kingdom Viridiplantae; phylum Streptophyta; class Magnoliopsida; order Santalales; family Viscaceae; genus Viscum; species Viscum album. The sequence goes on from OY728155.1 coordinate 807,934,164, forward strand.
AGTATTTTTTTAGAAAAAGATGATTCTATATTAACTCTATGACTAATAATAATAATTATATGAAAATAAATTGATATTTAATTACATATAATCTATAAATTTCATTTAAAACATTTCCCATCATATATTAAATAATTAAAATTCCTAAACATTATATGTTTTAAAACTGTTTTTAGAAAACCCCGTTTTCAAACCAAAAAAAGAAAACTTATACTAAAAAAACAATATAAAGTTAATTAAAAGTAATTAAATGGATTAAATATAATATGGGATACTTTAAAACATATTGTTACTTTTAAATTACTTAATTTATTAAAAATAAAATAATTTTTACAAAAAAAACTGCATTTTTTACTGTTCATCAAAAAATCAATATTTTTCAAAAAATACCAAAATTTATCCTAAAGTAAATTTTAATATTCAAATTATAAAAATTAATTTAATTTTATCAAATACATTTTTTAAAAGTTACACAAATTTATTATAATATTTTTTCATGAAAAGATGTAAAAATTATTTTTGAAAAAAGCATATTTCTGAAGAATAAAATCAATTTACAAAAAATTGATTGATTATTTACTAAAAAGTTATCAATAATTTATATTGATTAATAAATTTATATATATATATATATATATCATAAAGTAGTTAATATTATTCAAACCTACTAATTTGACGGCTAGGTTATAATGGTAAAATATATCATGGGTCATTTAAGTTTGGTAAAACTCGGTCTTACGTGTAATGAAATCTATCAAAGAAACACATTGTTGCATGAAACGCAAGCTAATTCAATGTTGAGTGTCCTTTACACTATAGAATACAATTTTCTTCTTTTTAAAAATCTTAGGTTTTTACAAGTTTGGCAACTTGAGAAGATTTAGAAGATCATTAGCATGACCATAGCCATATCAAAGGCTTAGGAGGAACTACCAAACTTATGTTTCTACTTGAGAGACATATCCTCTAATATTTATTTTCATGAGCTTGATTATTTTTAATTTTAATCATGTAAGTTTGATTTTAATTTCATTTGAATTTTAATACGCATCTCATCACCAACCTCTCTTATTCTCATCCATATTATTTTTTATATTATTAATTTTATTTAAATAGTTTAAATAGAGTCAAAAACCCTTCCCTCTTTCACTTTATCATTAAATAAAAATTGTTCATTTGAATCTCTTTATTTGTGTGTGTTCGGTTCACAATTATTTTCACATCTCATTCCTTTCCTTTTTCATTTACTTAATCATATTAAACATCCCAACTAGATTATTAACCACCCAAATGGATGATTAAATCTTCCATCAAGATGATTCATAATTTGGGTATGTTAAGTGATTGAGAGTTTTCACTTTTAACTTATTTGAATTAATATTGTGTATGTTAAACAAGATATGTTATAGATTAATGACATGTTTTGTTTGAAATATGGATTCCATGGATTATTGGAACCATAAGTACACATGGGTTCATAAAATATTAAACCTTCTATCAATGAGAATTTATAATAATTATAACAATAGTTAAGTTTTGGATTAAAGACAATATAATTAGTAATTTTGATCAAAATCATCTTATGAAGTGGATGTTAATTTAAGGAAATGCTTTAAAAATATCAATGATATCATAATCTTACAGCCCCAATAATAAAATCACCCCAATAATTATTAAATTTTTAAATTAAACTCATCAATAAACCATTTCACATAAAATCTACAAACAAAACCCTCATTAAAAAGACAAAACAAAAATAATTGAATCCAAAATATAGTACCATCACAAAGGATTTGACTTGAGTTCCACTATACATATTATAGTAGATAACCAGGCCTTTAAAGTTCAATAAGTGATAATACATAGTTGTTTTTTTTATTTTCTTAAAAAAGAACAAAAACAATCAAAACAAAATCAAAAACCCAAAAAAATATTATCAAAATTTTAAATAAAAACCCTCATTACCATAAAAAATATTAAAAGGACAAAAAACAAAGAAAAACCCTTCTTCCACATCCTTTCATAATTTTTGTGAATGCCTCGTAGCCTAATCAAAAGTTCAACTCATCTATTTTATCTGGAAATTGAATATACCATAAGTTTGATTAGGATAAAAACTAGGGTTAATCAAACAAAAATTAAACCTTTAAAAAACCCTTGTCCAAATATTGAAATGTCCAATCATAAGGAATAAACCTTAAAATAAATCATTGCCCCTAATATGAATTACCAACCTCTTGGTACTCAATATCCCAGCATTGAGGAAAATTTTGAACTCAAATAGGGTTTGATTTATCTTTTTCATCATTTTAATGGGACAAATGGTGAGGATCCCTATCTTTACTTCAAATATTTCCAATTAGTATATTATACCATGAATCCCAGAGTGGTTTCTGATGAACGAATCAAACTTAGAGCATTTTCATTCTCCTTAGTTGAATCTGCCAAATCATGGATATAATACCCCCTCCTAGTTTAATAAATTCTTGGAATTATATGAAGCAACTCTTCCTGGAGAAATTATTCCCTACTTTTCAAACTAGCTCTATCTGAAAGAAATCAGTGGCATTCTTCAATTCTTAAATGAATCACTACACAAATACAAGGAGAGGTTTAAAAATATCATAACCACTTGTCCCCACCACCAAGATCCTAACTAACTCCTTATCCAATACTTATATTATGGGTTATTGGTGATGGATAGAACTATAATTAATGATAAAAGTGGTGGTTCTATTATAGATAAAACTCTTACAACTTCATGAGATCACATAAGAAACATAGTTGTAAACACACATCAATTCTATAGTCGAGTTCCTGCTTAATTGAAACATTCCCAAGATATTTAATCCATATAACCCAAAAAAATAACTAAGTGGATGAATGAGATCAATGGTCTTTTAAGACAACTTGTGGTGGCTACCAAAGAACTTAACTCTTTTTCTCTTCAACCTTAGTTTTCTAGACCTATCAAAAATTATGGTACCAACAGCTCACCATATCATCCAACTGACACATGTCCACAACTTTAAGATGATCCATAATATTTTTCTAGTCTAATGGAGCTAAATGCAGTATTTTCTCAAAGGAGAACCAACCCTCAACCACCAGGTCAGTTTCCGAGATACTTTAACCAACACCATTATGATCCCTTCTCTCCTACTTATAACCCAGGATGGAAAGACCATCCAAGATTGAGGTATAGTAATATTGTCTCCCAACCCCCTCAATTACCTCCTCAAAGTCCAAACCAATTCCAATATGGTTAGTGTATGATTAATTTTCAAAAACCATATCCATTTTCCCCTAAATATCAAAGGATAAATCCTCCTCCTCCTAGTTTCCATTATCCTAAAATGGGACTTCTCAATTCCCAAACCAATATAATTGATTTCCAAAAACCCAAATCAAGGTATTTATAATATGGGACATGCCTATTCTTATAAGAAATCATGTGAAATTATTGGGTAATATCTTTTTTACTTCACCCATTCTATCCTAAAAACATTGAAAATAAAATTTTATAACTTTTATCCCACCTATGAAAATGGTAACAATCTAATTCTTACCAACTTCCAAATTAACTATTTCCCAACCCCATGGGTAATATATGTGAAATTTTACTTAGAACAAGAAATAAAATTGTTATTACTCATGATGAATCCTATAAATCCCCTTTAAATATTGATTTGGAAAAATAAAAAATAAATAAAATTCTAGAAAAAGAACTTGAATCCAATACCTAACCTCATTTTATCCCTATAAGGAACCCAATTTTCTTTCCTCAATTCATTTTTAATCCTAATAATCCCTTTGAACGTAATTCTAAAATGCTCAACATGTTTATATATGTTGAAGTTAACATTCCCCTCTTAGTTTACATCAAAAAAATCATATGTATGCAAAGTTTCTTTAAGGAATTTTTCACACATAAGATATGGATTAGAACTATTGAAAATGTTTCAACACAACAGTACATTCCCATGAAGTGAAAATATCCAAGGACCTTTATGGTTCCATGCTAAATAGAGAGTTCTAACATTGATGATGCGCTCATAGACCTAGTAACCTCAATAAATTTCATGCCCAAATCCATTTTTTCAAACCTTGGTCTAGGTCCCTTGCACCCAATGAGTGTAGTTATCCAGTTAGTCAATCGAAACACTATTAGTCCTGAGGGAATAATCAATTATTTCCTTATTTGGTTTAATGATCTTATCTTCCAAAATTATTTATATTTTCTTCACATGAAAGGAGAGACAACTTCATAGATATATCCTCTGATTCTAGGGAGACCTTTACTCATGACATCTAGAACAAAAATTGATGTACAATATGGAATCTTATATATGGAATTTGGTGACCAACTATTCAGGTTAAATATTTTTCAATCCATGTTATACTCATCAAAGAATCACTCTATATTCTCTATCCATGCATCTGAAATTCCCCTTGATAGTGATTTGAACCTTGATCCATCATGTTCTTACTCCTATAATGATTAAGAAATGTGTGAAATTTTCATCCACATTAACTAAGTCATAAATGAAGAAGTTGATGTTTAAATTTCATTTCTAAACTACACTGATCTAAAGCATCATGAAATCTCCCTAGAATCCCATCACCCCTATGGTCTTTTCTACACTACATCGAACAACACTAATAATGATGATGTTAAAACAAATATAACTCCATCTTCTAATCTCAGTTTGATTTCTCCTCGTGTCAATAAACCACATGAATTGAAACCTATCCTGGAACACTTAAAGTATAAATTCCTCTTCTATAATCAATCATAACCTTTTATAATATCTAATTTAATTAATGAAATTGGGGAATCCAAACTCATTATTAGAGGGAAAAAGGCCTTAGGTTGGACCTTATATGACACATTTGGAATCAACCCTATCCTTTTCATACATCATGTAAATTTATAAAAATCATCTAAACCCACTAGTCAACTTCAAAGAAGTATTAATCCACTCATACTTAAGTTAGTATGGTAATAGATTACCAGTCTTCTTCAATATTTTATTATCTACCCTATTTATGATACTGAGTTGGTTAGTACAATTCAGGTGTTCCCAAATAAGGGTGTAATAAATTTCTTGTGATTTGAATGGCACTAAGATTAAAGAATTAATGACTAATTTTGATTATTTAATAAAATCTTATAGTATGTTAATGAAAGGATAAAAAATATTTAAATCAAATCCTTAAAAAAAATACTGAAAGAAAATTTTGGAATAGGAAGTAATGGTGAAAGATCAAAATTATATAACAATTTTTTTTTCCTGGTTTAAATAGAAAAAACATTTCTACTATAAAATTTTTTGATAGTGGTATTAATGGTCACTATGAAAATTTTTTCTATTTCAGAAAACTGAAAATTTCTGGTGTTAAAAATTTTTATTACTCAGAAGAATTGTTTAACTTGAATAATAGAATTCCTACTCAAAATAAAAAAATTTGGTTACTTAAAAACTTAATTATTGACATTGTTGCACCCAAAATCATATGGGTACCAAAAAGAACTTTAATTTCATGTTTTTCAGTATTACACCACTAATGTGTATCATTAACTCATTGAGTGGCTGATCAATTGATATATGAAAGTCTCTACCAAAGTATTGAATGACTCTGAGTAGTTCGTTATCAAAAAATACTCAATACTAAGAACACTGGTCTAATAATTATTTAATTTCTATAACTATATGATTATGGTTCATTAAATTTTTTTTGTAAAATGTTGATATTTATTAAAATTTGATAAAAACTCTTCCTTACCCTTTAAATCAAGATTTAGTCTACTTTTTATTATATAATTTATTTAAACAAATATTTTCAAACTTTTTTAATCGTCGTATTACTTTTTAGATAAATACCGTAATTATTTAAATTATGAAAAGATTATATTTTCCATCTTTAAACCTATTGAAATATTTTTATATTTCGTGTTCTTAAAATTTCATTTGTTTACATAATTAGAAAAACTCTTCTTACATAACATGTCTTTTCATAGATAAAATTTTTAATGATTGTTCTATATTTTTCAGATAAATAAAATGAAACATCCTTTACATTTTTTCAGAACCAAACGTTTCATCTTCTTCTTAAAACTTTTTATTTTCCCATCATATTCTTCTTCTTATTTGAAATATCTTGTTCAAACGACTGTTGAAAACTAGTCACATAAAGATGAAGCAGCCAAATACTTCAAGTTTAGAATAAAATCATTCTCACAAAAGGAAAAAAGTTAATCCTTCTGATTCTTTAAAAGAATATATAGTTTCTTTTATTGAATATTCATATGAAAAGTATTCTGAAGTAAATAAAGAATTTAATGGGTTTAAAGAAATAGAAATATCTTCTTCTTGAATTTATTATTAAAGGATTATATTTAAATTTGACACTTTGAATAAATAAAAAAGTAAGTTTCATGTTGAGTTGGATTCATCTAGAAAGGTGTATGATGAACTACAGAAAGGATCTGTATCAAAATTTGTTTTTTATTTGTTACAAAAGGAATATCATATTATGAAATATACTTCGATCTCAAAAGAAAAATTTGAATCTTTCAAATTATAAAATATAAGTAGAATGAAGCTACTCAGAAAATAAGTTTCTACAAAGCTTAATCTTGATAAACTAAAATTCTTTCTGGTTGAACAGTTTTCATCTTCTTCTCATCAAAGAACAGTAAATTTTCAAAACATATTATAATAACTATAAAAAAAATTAGCTAATTTAAGTGAAAATTTTCAAAGTTTGGAAAGTTCATATGAACTTAATACTACTTCTTAACCTTTCGTTTTTATTTTATATTAATTTAATGTTAATAGTTTGTGTGTTATTTAGTAAAAATATGTGCTATTAATTAGTTCTTAATTTATTTTTTATCTTACGTAATCATGAACTTATTTTTTTTATTGTCTCAAAAATTAGTATATTACTGTAAGTAAAAAAATTTGATTTTATTTTATTTATAAAAAATTTATTTTATATGTTTAATTCATTAAATAATCCAAAATTCTATGATTCAGGGGGAGTTATAAGCAAATAATTGTTTTATATATGCTCCTTCTTTAAATATTTATATCTTTTTGAAGAAAGTAAAAAATTCATGGGGGGTTAATTTTATTGTTCTTATCTTTTTGATTTCATAAAAAGGGGGAGAAGTTTATATGTTTTAATTTTACTATTGTTATTATTATGATTATGAAATTTGGAGAAATTTATTATTCTCTATTATTAATTTCCTTGATATAGGGGTGTAAAAATTATAATAAAGGTAGAAGTTTTTAGTTTATGCTCTTTGTTTTTATTTTACATGTTTATCTTCATGGGGATAATTTTTCTATAAAACAATTAATATGGGAGAAGTTTTAATCCTTATAATGGGGGAGAAGTTTCCATTATGGAAGAAATATTATAAAGAGAAAAAGGGAGAAATTTATTTTCTAAATTTTGTTTTTTAATTTTGTTTATGTTATGGGTTTTGTGATCATCAAAAAGGTATATATTGTTGAGTATGTGTTGATTCAAAAATTTCATAAATTTATTTTGGTTTTGATGTTCACAAACATCCACATTTGTGTTACAAATGACTTCTCTTCTAAGTGACTTTCAAAAAATTAATATTCATGTAAATATTTGTTCTATAAATATATTCAAGTCATTGGTCTATGTGGAATATTTATTAAAGTGTTTGGGAAACATTTAATCATATTTTATAAATACTATTTATATATTATGTGTGCAAGAATAATGTAAGGAATCAACCCTACGTTTGGAACAGCGTGTATGGATCATATAACCTATGTTGTCGAAAAAGTATGGTTAATCAAACCTATATTTAGATGGAACCCTACGTTTGAGTAAATGAGAGTATGGTACATCAACCCTGATTTTGTAATAAATCGTATGTTGTCAACCCTACATTTGAAATTTTGTCGTTACATGAAGGAACCCTACATTTGACTATTAAATGATGGAGTTTTAAATCTTTGATATTATACGAGATTTATGCAATGGTCTTGATAAAAGTAAAGATATATTCAAAGAAATGTTATGGCCGATTCAAAGGCCCTTTATGATTGTTTTTAAAGGATTGCATTCAACATAGTAAATCGTTTCTGTTCTTATAAGAAGTTATGACACTCTTGAATGTTTTTTGAATGCAAACATTCAAAATTTATTGTGTGGTGTTTCTGAAACTAGTTTAACCTGGAGTTGTTTGACCTGCATTATAAATATCGAGATGTTCTTCATTAGAATATATGTAGGATGTATTCATATGGGAAAAATGTGTTTTTTTGCCTTCATTGATACACTTTGGAGCATTCATGTTTTGAACTATCATATTGACTCGTTATTGTTGTTGTCACTTCTACTTTATATTATTTTTATATATTATTCTACAAGAACAATGATTCTTTTTGAGTGAAGATATAATTATAAGACTTACATGTTTAAACATCTATCTGGTTTTTTTTTCTTTAAGTTGAAGAAATACTATGCAATGTTAAAGATCTACTTGATGTTGTGTTATATTGAAGATCTGAATTCATTTTTCAGTTTCTACTGCAAACTGTGAAGTTTAACATATACCATCAAAAAAATCAAAATATTTTGATTTATTTGAGTCTTGACTACTCATACTCATTCATGGTGAAGTGTCATCTTCTTGTAGTAAGCTTTGGATATTCGGTTTCTTGTAAATAAAACTAGAAGACCCTGTAAAATCCTTGTAAGGTGTCAACTACCTACACTTAGTTGTTGTTTGAAGATCTCTGGATAATAGGAATCGATAGTAAAATCACCAATATCATGGAGTTGAGTGTTGGTGGAGTGGACTAGGGGATCTTTGGGCCATGAATCTCTATACAGCATTGTGTTCATTTCCTTTAAATATTTTTGTTGATCACACATCTTTCAGAGAAGGAAAGATTTGCTTCATAATAGGAAGAGTGTTCTGAATCTGTCAAAGTTTTTGAAGAACACGGTTCTTCCTGCCCCCCCCCCCCACTTGTGTCTTTGTCTTCATCATAATCATTCTGACCCAACAAATTTTTGGGAGGGGATGTATCAAGTTGGTTTCCAATGTTCATCTGACATTGCGCCAAAGAAGGTATGTTTCTCTTAGCATGGTGTCGAGAGCAAGTAGAAATGGTTCTCAAGGACCCAGCATGTGTTTGGTACTTGTGTGATATATTGTTTTTATATTTGTACCGTGTTTATGTTCATGGAATACACTTATATATTTTATGCACTAATGTTAAGGTTCTTTGGTGGTGTCCTACGATGTCTTGTACTCACACCCTACTCAGGAATTTCGGTGTGCTTATAGACTTCATGATCAGAGACCCGGTGAAGGGTAAAGGCCCTATGGTGGATGGTTGAACAGGTGAAGTAGGAGGATGCTAACGATGCTATATGAAGTTCACTATGCCAAAATGGGCATTTAGTAGAGGGTTTTTTTCATTTAGCATCGGTTTAAACCACTGCTAAATCGTGTGTCGGCATTTATTTAGCAGCGAATTTTTAAAACCGTCGTAGATTGATTTAGCAGAGGTTTTTTAAAATTGGGGGAATAATTTAGTGGTGGTTTCACTTGTCAGTTTTGACCACATGAGAAGAATTACCCACTCATGATTTAGAGATTTTCGCAGTTATGCATGTGCTTAAGTTTTGACAGCTTTATCTTTTTTGGGAAGGGTTTACAGTCTTTTCTATGACTTGAGTCTGCAAAGGAGATGGTCGCATAGGATCATCCACAAAGCATTTTTGACAAATCATCATTCGCGAGACATTGTCCACGAAGGAGCGTCCGCAAAGGGCTTTAAACCGCCCCTAAATCATTTTGCGGTGGTTTTTTAATTTTTTTGTTTTTTTTATTTTTTTTGTTTTTTTTTATTTTCATAATTATTTTTGTTTATTATTTTATTATTTTATTTTTGTTATTTTATTTTTTTTATTTTATTATTGTTATTTTATTATTGTTATTTTATTATTATTTAATTATTATTATTTTATTACTGTTATTTTATTATTATTATTTTATTATTTTTTTTAATTTTTAACTTCTCGTAATTAATTTATTTTTTATTTTTTATTTATTACTATGCACATGCATGCATTAGTCATATATAGAAATTCTACATTGGGTGAGATTTGAACTATTTATCTCTTGTTTATTCTCCAAAGAATTCACCACTCCAACAAGCTCTTTATGTGGTGAATAAATAGAATTTAATATACTTACATATATATATATATATATATATTGATTTATAAACAATAAATAAATAATAAATAAATGACTAAATAATAAACATCTAAATAAGAAATAAATAATAAAATAATAATGAAAAATAAAAAAAAATAACTAAGACTTTAATAATAAATTAATAATAAAATAATAGTAAATTAATAATAAAATAATAGTAAATTAATATTAAATTAAAAATTAATATATACACAATAACTAAATAATAAATAAATAAATAAATAATAAACAAACAAATAATATATAAATTATAAAATAATAAAATAATAATAAATATATAAATAATAGATAAATAATAAATGATAAATGATAAATAAATGATAAATATATAATAAATAATAAATAAAAAACTAAATAATACATAAATACATAAATAATAAATAAATAATGATTTATTAATAATTAATAATTAATTAAAAATTAATAATAATGAATAAATAAATAGTTAATAATTAAATAATAAATAATAAATAAACAAATAAACAGTATATTAATAATAAATTAATAATAAATAGTTAATAAATAATTATTAAATAATGAATAAATAAATAATGAATAATGAATAAATAAATAATAAATAAATTAACAATAAATTAATAATAAATTAATAATGAATAAATAACAAATAAATATTAAATTTTTATTTAAGAGTAATTTAATAGTAGAAATAAATCAATAAATAATAAATTAATAATAAATAAATATTAAAATAATAATTTAATAAATAATAAATGATTAAATGATTAATTAATAATTAGTTGATAATTAATTAACAATTAATAACTAAATAATTAATAATTAATTATCAAATAATGACTAAATAATGAATAAATAAATAATAAATAAATAAATAAATAAACAATAAATGAATTATAAATTAGTAATAAATTAATAATGAATAAATAATAAATAATAAATAGTTATTAAATAGTTATTTACCTATAATTTAAAAATAAAAATAAATCAATAATAAATAGATATTAAAATAATAAATAGTAAATAATAAATGATAAATAATAATTGAATAAATAATAAATTATAAAAAATGAATAATAAAATAATAAAATAATAAATGGATATAAATGTCTATAAATATATATAAATATAAAAAAATTACGTAAATATATATAAACACGCATTTATGTTACATAAATATATAAACACGTGGAGATATATAATTGTACATGAATATAAATATATATATAAACTCAAGTAAATATAAATATCTATATATATATTTACACATATATGATATAAATATATATAAACATAAATATATATTAATATTTAAAAATGTATATAAATATACACAAATATTCATAAAATCATATAAACAAATATATATATATATATAATAGATAATAAATTACAAAAATAGGGGAAAACACAATAATTTCAACACCATCAAATCAATAGGAATGTAAATCAATGGAATAAAATCATAAATGAAAGAAAATCATATGAAGATGCTCTTAAATGAAGATAAAATCTCATTAAATGTGTATCATATATATATACTTAAATTTATTTAAATATATTATATATTAATATTTATTTACATATATTATAATATATATATATATTTATTTATTTATCAATACTCGTGCATATGTATATATTAACATTGTTTGTGTTTGTGTGTGTATTCGTATAGTTTTACTGTAAATTCATTTATATAATATATTTAGTGATAATGATATATTTATATAAAAATACATTTATATATGATGTGTACACACAATATTATGGACACACAAGTACATATTTATATTTCACAAATACACACAAATATTTACATATATATGTATTTATTTATATATATTAGAATATACACATAAATATAGATTTTTTTATTGACACACACATGTTTATATTACAAACGGTCAGGAATGGGGAACTGAAAATCTACAAAGAAACAAGAAAACACACATGTAGGAAGTTAGAGATACTCAAACCTGAGACCTCCGTGACACCGCCATGGGGCCCTTTTCCATTAGGCTAAGCCCTGGGGAAAACACACATATGTTTATATATAAACATTACTTGTATAGGTATATACATTTCAATTAATTCATTTTTATAAGGTAAATAAAATCAATAATTATTTATTTAAATGAAATGAATAAAAAATATGTATTTCCATATGGTTTATATGTTTAAAAATACATTTCTCTGTAAATATGTATTTATATAAGTGGTTTACTATAAGTAAATAGAATAAAATATGAATATATTTAATTATAAATAAAACTATATTTTGAAAAATTATAAAATTTCAAAAACATAATATCAATATGAATGTAATTCCTGAAAATAAATTCAGTCCTCACTGAAAATGTGAAAAAAAATACCCCCTTAAATGGGGCTGAAATTCCATCAAATATTAAAAAAATTGGATACCCCGACTAAAAACTCAGTTTTGGAGGCCTTTTGGGATTTTTTTCCTTCATAAATGTTATTGGGGTTCTCCTCAGTCACCTGGGCATAGATCTTATCGCAAGATTCGATTTGATATGTGGTAGATCTCAAACGGACATCGGGATCAAAAGTTATGGTCGTTTGAATTTCAAGTTTGATTTCTTATTTTTCTTGAAAATGTAATAAATTTTATTATTTTAATTATTACAAAATTTAAATATATTGTTCTTTTATTTCATTTCACAATCTTTGAATTGACTGGTTGTGAAGCTGAAACGGACTCTCAGATCAAAACGTTATGGTCATTTAATGTCGAAGTCTGATTTTCAACTTATTGAAGATTTGTTTTAAGTTTCAAATTATTATTAACTAATAAATATAAATATTTATTAATTAACACATTATAATTAATTAAAATTATAAACAATAAACTATATATGATATTATATAATAAATAATTAATCATAATTAAATTTATTTTATTTTATTTTTTCCCTTTAATTTAGCGGTAGTTTTTTTAAAATCGCTGCTAAAAATAAATTAATATTTTTTTAGGAAAAAATAAATATATATATATATATATATATTTAAAAAATATTTATTAGTGGTTTTCAAAACCTCCATGAAAATACTGCTGCTAAATCAATTTTTTCCTGTAGTGTTTTGACCAGGACATCAGCTGCTGTTTTTATTTTACTAGCTTACCCCGTATCCTGGATCTATGTTTGTTTATTTATGATATCATGTATTCCATCTTTCAGTTTCTACATGATATACTCTTATTTTTATTTATATATTGATGTTATTATTTATTGGTCCCCTGAAATTATACATAGGGTATAGTCTCCCCATGGTTCTACTCAAGACTTTCACTGCTAGTCGGAAACCTCTTGCATATGAGGAGGTGCACATAAGGTCATGTGGAATCCAACTCAGACCTAGTGGTTTGGGTTGGGATGTGAAAAAAGGGTATCAGAGGATCAAGATTCACTAACTTCTTTTTCTCTTTGTCTTGGTTTGGGATAGGATAGACATGAGTTATTATGGTTGGGACTTAGGTAGGGGAACTATATAATGTTTGATCAACACTGAATAGTGGACCTATGAGTTTCTATAAAATGGGGAAATTGTGTTTTTCTATTAACAATGATTGAATTCACCTCGGGTGATTTGAAAGATGTTGATGTGTGATTTATATATTTTGGTGTGCATTCATATATCATTTTAGGAACGTAGGTTCACATTCTATATATACCTGTTGATTGCATTAGATAGGGCCCAAATAATTAAATGTATATTGAAATTAGGATATTTTCTTGGTGTAGTATTTCTATAATTCTTTTATTTAAGAATTTTGTATTCTATGTTTTATTTTATACTTTATAATATATATGTGGTTGTGACTAATGTGTAGATATTGGTAATATGGACTTAATCCTTGAATAGGTGGTAAGTACTTTGTGTGTTCCTTTCAATGACCTAGAATGCAATTAGAATGTTTTTATTATAAACACCTATGCTGTAATTAAAAATGTTTTAATTAAAAATGTTTTAATTTTAATATGTAAACTCCTATGGTGGAGACTAGTGGTTCCATGATCTGAAACATTTTTCTAGGACGAGAAGAATTATAGTGGGAAAATTTGTAACATCCTCATTTTTTAAAATGATATTAAAAACCCACTTTTGTTAAATAAATTATAATTTTTTTTTGTGAAAATTTAAAATTTTAATACTTGTGTTTATTATGGATTTATGAAATATTAAAAGATGTGTTTAACTTCTTAGAATATTCTATAGAATATTTTCAGAGTTTGGCGTTGAGGCATCATAACATTTTAAGACCAGTAGAGGTTTGACGTTGATAGAATAAAAATGTTAAGTATATTTTATTCATATACATGTGTGATTTTTTCCAAAAAAATGAAATAAATCGCAAATGGTGCATTGTATGAGAAATTCGAGACCATCGTTAGGTCCAGGATGAGGGGTTTACCCTATATGGGGTATAACTTTTATGTGTATCGAGTGTTTGGAAACATTGCATGCGATAATACCCTTTTTATATTTAATTAATTTATTATTCTGTTTTTTAATAATAAATAATTAATATCTACCAAATAGTGTGTTATATGAGAAATCCTAGACCACTGTTAGGTTCAGGACGTGAAGTTTATCCTATGCGCGATATAAATTTTGTAAGCATCGGACGTTTGGTTAGATCAAGTACGATGATAATTTATTTGGTATTTGAATTTTTTTCAGAAAGTTAAAATAATAATAATAATAATAATAAGTTTTTAATATATTATTATTATTATTTATGTTCAAGAAATTAAAATGTAAATTTCATGTGTAATTAAATTCTCTTAATTAATGAACAACATTTCACCGTGGGTAGATATTTATTGGGTGGTTAGATAAAACATTATTAATTTGTACCACGCAAATGTTATCATTTGGTTAACTTATTAAGTTCATGATTTCAATGAATTCTTTGATTGAACTATTCATGATGATAATTATGACATAGATTTAATAATAATAATAAAATATATGTAATTATTATCATTAATAATTTGGGAAAATAATCTTGGTGTGTATATATATAATGTATATATATATATATATACAAAATAAATATATATGTATATATTTAAATGTGAAAGTATATATATATTTGTGTGTGGGTGTGGGTGTATATATGTGTGTGTGCGTATATATATACAATATGTGTATATATTTTCAGGTTAAGTATGTATATATATATATATTCAGGTGTATATATGGGTATATATATAAGTTATAAATATATATAATAATGAATTTAATTATATATATTTAATGAAAAAAATAATGGAAAATAAATGGTAATTGAAAGGTGGGCTTGGGCGTTTTATCGACAGCACCTGGATGGTTTTCAAATAACCATTAATGATTTAAACAATTAATAATAATCTTTTAATGAATATAATTTCAATTGGAAAAAAAATATGTATATATAAGGGGGGGAAATGAAGGGGGTGTTGCTTTTGGGTTGTGCACAGGAGAGGAAACCCCTCACGCCTCACTCACCTCTCTCGCACCCTCTCTCCTCTCTCTCTCTCTCCTATTATTCTTTTTATTTTATTTTTATTAATTTTCTAAATATTCAATCATCGATATCTCCTTCAATATTGATCAAATTCATGTTTCATTGGTGTCATTGGTTTTGTCTCGACAAGAAAAATTTTAAACATATTTTTTTTACAAAAAAATGAGGTTTTGGTGGTACAGTTAAACTTGGATTTCAACCCTCATCGCCAGTCATCATTTCACATAAGGTAGGAAGCTATTGACATTATCACATGTTTTATATGGGTTATTGGCATGATTTTTGATGTGCGTGTGTGGCCCATGGGACCTATGTTTGATGTTTTATCACATGATGTGTGCATGTAGCCTTTGACCTATGCTTGTCTTGTTTCAATGTGGATTGTGATAATTTTTATAATGATGTTGTTTGAATTGACATGATGTTTGATCTATCATTTTCATTATGTATCATATATACTGTATTTTTTTCTACTGTAGTTGAGTGTGAATGTTGTCCTATTGGTCTCCATGTGAGATATGACACATGTTTGGTCGACATGGATGACATGTGAGACATGGCACAAGAATAGCACTATCCTCTGAGTGGAATATACCAGACATTTGGTCAGCATGTACAATTGATCTATTCAAGTTGGTGGGATATGTCACATACTTCTGTGTTATCCTATGAGAGGGATTTTTTTTACATTGGTCGGCATGTGAGATTCGATGCATGATTCTGTACTATCCATCTAGAGGGATATGATTGACATTGTTCGGTATGTACTTGAGTTATCCCTACAGGTGGGAAATGTGTTGTACATGTTTTTAGGCTGTTCCACAAAGTGGATGTGTCGGGTTGGTTATCAATGTTCATCCGAAATTGTGCTGAGGCAGGTATGTTTCTCCTGACATGGTGTTGAAGTAGGTATAGTCGATTCCCAAGGACCCGACATGTGCTTGGTACTTGTGTGATATATTATTGTTATATATGTACCTTGTTAATGTTCATGGAATACACTTGTATATTTTATGCACTAATGTTAAGGGTCATTGGTGGTGTCCTTATAAGTATTGTACTCACACCCCACTTGGTAAATTCAGTGGGCTTATAAACTTTATGATCAGAGACCCGGTGAAGCGTAAAGGCCCTATGGTGGATAGTTGATAAGGTGAAGCGGGAGGATCCTGATGATGTCGGATGGAGTTTTAGTGGGATGTTAGCTACTATTTTTATTTTACTAGCTAAACCTCTACCATGTATCTATGTTCTTTTATTTATTATATCATGTATGTCATCTTTCAGTTTCTGCATGATGTAATCTTATTTTTATTTATATATTTATGTAATTATTTATTAGTCCCATGACATGATACGAAGGGTATAGTCTCCCCATGGTTCCACTCAAGACCCTAACTACTATTTGGAAACTTCTTGCATATGGATAGGCACACATGAGGTCATGTGGCATCCATCTTGGACCCGATGGTTCGGGTCAGGATGTTACAATATATTCTTTCAGATAAATCAATTGTTCTTCCTAAAATAAAATCTCATATGTTCCTGAAATAAACTTAATCTTTACCTGTAAAAAGGTCATACTAACTAGGACATAACATGGGGCAATGATAGTTGTTACACCCTTATCTCCCTTTGGTTGTGAGTTCAAGTACTGTGACCTTACTGGATGTGATAAGTTATCACCCAGCATACAGTTTTTCATCCTATTTTTTCTTTAAACATGAAAAAAAATCACTCCCTAAATAACACTTCATGTTGATCCTAGGGGTTACAAATACCTCAACCCAAAAAATGTCTCTATAAATTTCATTAATAACCTCAAATTTTTTACTACTTAAAACCCTCAAAGGGGGTGTTTCAGACTTTGAACTTACGATCATCCTTAATCTTGTATACCTATGATGGTATCCATAACTCTTAAGATACTCTCTCATTAAAACATCCTGATATCAAAAGTTATCTAAACTAACCTTTGATACTAACTATAATAACCATGAACCTACACTCCTAGATCCGGTTCTGAAATAAAAAAAATTACATTTCGGTATTTGATTCTGGTAATTTTGATCCAATTTTTTTTCATTTAAACCTTACAATATCAAAAGGAAAACTTGGATCGCTTATATTCTTGGGGATCTTTTAGGCTTATAGTTTTAGTGAATTTGGAAAAAATCCTACATAAATAATTACCATGACTTTAAATGGTCATTTCTCCCATTTAACCTCACTTTTCTTATTTCACATTAAGTCATCATCATCATCTATATGAAATTACTTCTAGAAGTAATTCATCCAACCTCATTCTTTATAACATGGGGAAAAGTAAACATAATATGGGTGAGATCAAATGATCTATAATGGAAAACATAATCATTAAAAAATGAATTTCATCAATGATCATAACAAGAGAATAAGGGTGTGATGACATAATCAAAGTTCTTGAGTTTAACATAAGAATATTCATTACCATTAATACCTCAAGCATCAAATAGAAAACATGGCATAAGGCTTTAACAAAGTAAATAGTCATAAGAATCAATAATCATGAGTCATGTGATATCAATCTTGATCAAATGAAACATCGTAACCCCCTAGAAAGCATAAATAAAACATATTGGTATCTTGGAACAACATCTCATAGAACCCTTAAAATTGGAATAACCATATGGATGACTTCTAATATAATTCTTCATATAATATAAACATTACTTAATGAATTGGAGTTCTATCTGGGTGAACCCATCGTTTATAATTCCCAAGAACTGAATAATGAATAAATCACATAAATAATTCATTTCATCATAACTCATTGAAACAACCTTTATTCTTTTCAAAACATGATTAACCTGTGAAAAAAAACAGGTTCTATAACAATCTCTTTGAAACATGATTAACCCATGGAAAAGAAATTGGTTACATGAAAATATATTTGAGACATTATTATCCCTTGTAAAAGAAATGGGTTCCATAACAATATCTTTAAAACATTATTAACTCATGGAAAAGAAAAAGGTTCCATGAAAATATCTTTCATACATGATTAAACTATGGAAAATAAACAGATTCCATGAAAATTTATTTAAAATAATCATAACCCATTTAAATAAATAATTAAGATGGTATCAATACAAAATATCCCCAGTGGAGGATAAGTAACAAAATGGTTTTTTAACCTTGATTAATATTAAAAGATCATTAAAAACATTCTTGAGGAAAATATCCTTTTAATTTTGAAAATCACTTTTTAAAACATAAAGAATTTTGAAAATAATTTTCTTTGAAAATCACTTCTTAAAACTAATAATTTATAGAATATTAAGAAATTATTTTTAAAAAACAACCTTGTAAACGTTCAAATTAAGCTTCAAATAAATAATGATCATAACGGTGGGTAAATCCGCATATGCCGTACATGTTAAAAGAACATTACTTTTTCACTGTAAAAAGGTTATAAAAGTGCCTTGATCAGAAAGTGACAGTAATATTCCATTGAAAAATATAAAGGAAAAATAGGTAAAATTTTCTTTAATAAATAATTTTGAAAAGGTTAAAAACATTTTTATAAAACATGGTTTTGGAAGAAAATGGATTTTTGACTGAAGAGAGAAACAAAGTTTAATTTTCTTAAAAACATTTTCTAAATTATTTTAAGTATCAAAGAGTAGGAAAATGTTATTATTACTTGAAAATATCATAAATAACCAGAGTATAAGATAATTCAAGTGAATTATAATATTTCAACATCAAAGACTTAATCATATACAATCCTGATAAACAATGATATTGTAACAAAAAACTATTACCACTTTGGTAACTTTGAATCATAACACACATAAAGTAATAACATTAAATTAAACTTATTGTTGTGTCGGAGTTAAACGGGAAGGATGGCAAGAGGGGGGGCTAATTGCCTTTTAAAAAATAATAAACAAATTAAAAATCAAAGTGAAAGTGCAGCGGAAATAAATGAGGCAAGACACAAGAAATTGATAACGGAGTTCGTCCAAAACCCGTCCTACGTCTCCGCTCCCAAATCAACCGTTGAGAGATTCCTACCGCTTGCTTTTCAATGGTTTTAGCAAGAAACCCACTAGGCTTTGAGGTAGCACTAGGACCTATTACAGCTTGCTTTTGATGGTTGAGCAAGAACCCACTTGCTTTTGATGGTTTAGCAAGAACCCATTATCCTTCTTACAGGTGAAGGATAGCTCACCTATGTCTCAAGCTATTTAAAGGAAAGCTTGACAACCTCTTCACACCTTAGTGGTGATGTGAAACCCAAAAGAAAGAGGGGATGAGAAAAGTTTGGGGTTTTTAGGCACAAACCCAATTTTAAGCTCAAAATAAATAAAACAATAAAACCCGTAAATGAGAGAAGCCTTGGGCGCCTTTTATTGATTGGAGATGTTGAAGGCCGCTTCCAAGCTTCTTGGGTGGAGCTCCTTGGATGTGGAAGTTGTTGGAGCACTTGAGGTTCCTTTGAAGGAAGTCGTCGGAGGTTGGCCAAATGATCAACAAGGTGTTCGTGGGCTTCCGTATAGTTCCGGTAGGTGTCCGGGGCTTCCTTGGCCTTTATTTATAGGCATGGAACCCTTGGGAAGTCTTTGGAGCCGTTGGAGAGGTCTTCAGAGCCGTTGGAGGCCAAAAGAAGGTTGACTGGTCAAAGCCAACGGCTAGTTTGACTGGGCTATCGGCTGGCCGGTACAGCTCCACCGGCTGGCCGGTGCCTTGGCAGAGGAGAAGAATTTTGGTCCAGGCTCCACCGGCTGGCCGGTGAGAAGGCCACCGGCTGGCTGGTGGTGAGACAGTAGGTCTCACTATTGCATCAGGTTGCCACCGGCTGGCCGGTGACAGAGCCACCGGCCGACCGGTGGAACCTGGCAGTGGGCAATGCCTCTGCCAGGTCCACCGGCTGGCCGGTGCTATCACACCGGTTGGCCGGTGGACTGAATTTCAGTCCACTTCTTGTCCATTCTTGGGCCAATCCTTTGGAAATCTTTTGCCTATCATCCACAACACTTAAAACAATGTTAAACACATATGAAAGTGATTGTGATCATGAAAATCAAAGAGTGTGGGGTACAACAATCTCCCCCTATTTTGATGATCACAATCACTTATCTAAGCAATGTAAAAACTTAAATGAAAGGCATGCTTTAAATGATAAATTGAAAATAAATACTAAGCATGAGAGAAAAGATTCTCCCCCAATCAATCAAGAAATTTCTCCCCCTTTGTGATTATCAAAAAAGAATGGGGCATAAAACTTGATTGAGGGAAAATTGAAAATCAAGATTTTAGATTTGAAAAACAATTGAAATTTTGGAATTGAAAGATTGAATAACAGTTTGAATTGAAAGTTTGAAAACAAAAAAAGAAACTTTTTCCCCCTAAATAATACAAAAAATCATCGGGGAAACGAAACTATTTTTGGCCCGGAGAGACTCGCCAAAAGGGATTTTTCAATCCAAATTTGTTTCATGGCGGGTCTTCTCCTATAAAATTCGTCCGAAAAGAAAATAGATTTGGGTTGACCGTACCGGGAATTTTTGCAATCACACTCATAAATGAGGTGCCCGGGTTTTTTGCAATAGTTACAAAATTTAAAACTAGAGCTCCCCCTTACAAAAACAGTGGGTGCATGGGAGGAGGAAGCTATATTGGTATAGCCAAGTCCATTGGTGGTTCTAGAAACCCTTTGAGAACCCAATAATTTGGTCAAATTTTGTTCACCTTGGGTGAACTTGGCTAGGGATTCTCTAAGGTCCTTGATGGTTGATTCCAAAGAATCAACATTTGGGAAATTTTGGATTTTGAGAGACATCTCCTCCTTTTCTTTGAGAAGTTGTTCTTTTTCGGAGGAGAGTTTTTTGAAAGACTTTTTTAAAGCAACAAATTTTGACGATAGCTCATGAAAACCATTTTCTAATTGGTCTCTAGCATGTTGGAGTTCTTCATAAGACATATGATTGAAAGAATTTGAATTTGAAGAACAAGAGGAGGAGGAGTCGGAAGATGTTACCTCGTGTTTTTCCATTAGGCATTTTGTACCTTGGTCGCTTGAGGAGGAGGAGGAGGAGGATGATGAGGTGTCACTCCATGTCGCCTTGAGGACCTTTTTCTTTCCTTTTTCGTTTTGCGTGGCCCGTTTTTTGTTGAGTGGGCAATCGGGCTTGTAATGCCCTTTTTGGCCACACCCGTAGCATTTCACCTTGGGCTCGGATCTTGCGGTGGGTTCTTGCTTTCGCGCCTTGCGAGATTTCTTCTTCTTCTTGTGCTTCTTCATGAATTTTTGCATTTGGCGGGCTAGATTCTCCATTTCGGAATCGCCACTTGAAGATGAAGTAGATGAGGAAGATGAGGATGATGAGGAGGAGCTTACTTCTTTTTGAACCTTGAGGGCAATGTTCTTTGGTGTCTTGATTGGTGTGCCCTCCTTTTGAGCTTGCCTCCTCATCGTGATCTCGTACGTCATTAGGGATCCGATGAGCTCTTCGACCGGCATGTTCTTTACATCCTTAGCTTCTTGGATAGCCGTCACCTTAGGTGCCCATGAGCTCGGAAGGACCCATAGGATCTTTTTCACCATTGCTTCAGCTGAAACATCATCACCAAGAGATTTTCTACCATTGCAAACGTCAGTGAAGCGTGTAAACATTTCAGAAATAGATTCATTCGGATGCATGGAAAAGCTTTCAAAATCTTGTCTATACATGTCTAACCGAGTATCCTTAACTTTGTTAGTGCCCTCATGGGTCACTTCCAATAATTTCCAAATTTCATGAGAAGAGGAGCAAGTAGAAACACGATTAAATTCATTTCTATCTAACCCGCAATGAAGAGCATTCATGGCTTTGCCATCAAGCTCAAAATTCCTAATATCGGCGGGGGTCCATTTGGATTCGTCGGGGGTAGACAAAGTATAACCTTGCATGACAATTTTGTAAATAGGATATCCTATTGCTTTTAAGAAAAGTTGACATGCGGGTTTTCCAAAAAGTATAATCGGCTCCATCAAAGAATGGAGCACGATCCAAAGAATGTCCTTCGGGGGATTGAGAGGAAGAAGTGGTAGAAGCCATCAAAAAAATAGGATCTTTAATTTGAAACCGGTTTAGGGAATTATTCAAAAACCTCCCTCTGATACCAAATGTTGTGTCGGAGTTAAACGGGAAGGATGGCAAGAGGGGGGATGAATTGCCTTTTAAAAAATAATAAACAAATTAAAAATCAAAGTGAAAGTGCAGCGGAAATAAATGAGGCAAGACACAAGAAATTGATAACGGAGTTCGGCCAAAACCCGTCCTACGTCTCCGCTCCCAACTCAACCGTTGAGAGATTCCTACCGCTTGCTTTTCAATGGTTTTAGCAAGAAACCCACTAGACTTTGAGGTAGCACTAGGACCTATTACAGCTTGCTTTTGATGGTTGATCAAGAACCCACTTGCTTTTGATGGTTTAGCAAGAACCCACTATCCTTCTTACAGGTGAAGGATAGCTCACCTATGTCTCAAGCTATTTAAAGGAAAGCTTGACAACCTCTTCACACCTTAGTGGTGATGTGAAACCCAAAAGAAAGAGGGGATGAGAAAAGTTTGGGGTTTGTAGGCACAAACCCAATTTTAAGCTCAAAATAAATAAAACAATAAAACCCGTAAATGAGAGAAGCCTTGGGCGCCTTTGATTGATTGGAGATGTTGAAGGCCGCTTCCAAGCTTCTTGGGTGGAGCTCCTTGGATGTGGAAGTTGTTGGAGCACTTGAGGTTCCTTTGAAGGAAGTCGCCGGAGGTTGGCCAAATGATCAACAAGGTGTTCGTGGGCTTCCGTATAGTTCCGGTAGTTTTCCGGGGCTTCCTTGGCCTTTATTTATAGGCATGGAACCCTTGGGAAGTCTTCGGAGCCATTGGAGAGGTCTTCGGAGCCGTTGGAGGCCAAAAGAAGGTTGACTGGTCAAAGCCAACGGCTAGTTTGACTGGGCTACCGGCTGGCCGGTACAGCTCCACCGGCTGGCCGGTGCCTTGGCAGAGGAGAAGAATTTTGGTCCAGGCTCCACCGGCTGGCCGGTGAGAAGGCCACCGGCTGGCCGGTGGTGAGACAGTAGGTCTCACTATTGCATCAGGTTGCCACCGGCTGGCCGGTGACAGAGCCACCGGCTGGCCGGTGCTATCACACCGGTTGGCCGGTGGACTGAATTTCAGTCCACTTCTTGTCCATTCTTGGGCCAATCCTTTGGCAATCTTTTGCCTATCATCCACAACACTTAAAACAATGTTAAACACATATGAAAGTGATTTTGATCATGAAAATCAAAGAGTGTGGGGTACAACACTTATAATATCATGAAAATAAGAAGATTTTTTATATAACATTTCAAAGTGAGATGAGAAAACCCTTACCCAGAGTTCAATTTTTCATGCTTGTTCTTTATATTCCTAAATAATAAACATATATTAATTATTTACTTTCTTAATAAACTTTTTCAAGTTTATTATTAATTTTATTTAACTTATTACAATTTTTTATACAATTACTTAATCAATTAAGTTTTCATCGGATGTTTTTATCATATCTAGCTTATGTTTAAAAATAAATTTTGGTAGGTTGAATATGGTCAAAGAGTTCATTATTTAAACATATCGAAAAAAATAATCATAAAATAATTATCATATTTATACATCAATTATAATTTTAAAATGAATCATGAAATATGGTCATGAAAATTGAACTAACGCTGTGATCATGGAGATGATAGGTTGTACATATGCATGAATAACGTTTCCATATTTCAATGATCATTATATAAAGAAGTTAGATAACATTTATCTTTATAGAATGATCATAATATCATAAATACCATATTATTCAATTATATATACTTATATATATCATTATTTTTATGTGGTGATGAAAAAAAATCACATCGCTTCAAGGAGGTGGTAGTCCACACATCCACAAATGACATTATCATTTTTTTCATTGAATGAAAGGGTAAAAATAAAATGATATATTATATTTAAATAATTATAAATTTTTCATAAATATAATAAATATTTCATTTATATCATATATATTTATTATATTCACCCTTATTATCATCCTTGTAACACATTAGTGAAAAATGAATCACGTCACTTCACGAGGCGGTGGTCTGTCGTACACACAAGCGACGTTATTGTATCGCTTACAAAATAGAACATAAAAAAGGTATATATTATTTAATGAATCTATATGTTTAATTATGTTATAAATATCAAATATAAACTTTATATCAATCATAATACCCAACCATTAGTGGTCTTAATGGAAAAAAGAGTGACATTGTTTTGCGAGGCGGTAGTCTGTCGTACACATGATTGATGATTTCATAACCCATTTTATGGAAGTGTGTGTGGTTATAGTTTATACCCTTAACATAAAAATATATAAATATATGGAATATAATAAGGTTATTATATCATTATGGTGTAATAATAATTGAATGATGTGGAGAAATAAGTAAAATAAAGACGCTTGTTGAAGAACATTACCTCTTCTTCGGGTATCCTCTTCAGGTTTGAACTAAAGAATTGAAAGGTTGGATTTATGCCCAAAATAAGTCTTCTAGTATGATTTTATTAAAGTTATAAAGTAATTTGGTTAGTTTTTGGATGATCTAAATGTCTTTAGAGGTGTTAATAAGTGAGGGGAGGGAGTTCCCTTTTATAGTTGAGGAGGAGTGACATTCTTGTAAATACTCAAAATTATTCACTATTGGGAAGTCAATATTACTTAAAGTGGGTCATAAATTTATAATTAAAGGTTTTTGGGGATTTTATGGTCAATAAATACGTCCACAGCACAATAAAAACATGTTTTTTAAACACTTTTTCCCTTAACTTCTAAGTTTCCTTTTTTTCATTTTGGTTTTTCATTATAGTAACTAGTTTTCTAACCTAAGTAATTTATCCATTAAGAATAAATTAAATTTATCCTTATTAGATAATTTTTAAAAATTTATTCTAATTATTAAATCCAATTCATCAAAAAAAAATCCTATGTGTGTTGAAAATTAATTTTAACACAAACACATGTATCGTTTAAAAACACTGCTTTAACCCTAACCACACTAATAGAGTTTTTTACGAATTTGGGGTCAATATATTCATTATAAAAGAATAATTGGTAAATTATTGAGATATATTTGATATTTATTAACATTTATAAATAACTTGGAAGAAGATAATATTTCTAGTAATTTTAAATCATTTAATAAAATATAATTTATTATAAAATAACATTAATGTCAATTTTCACTAATAGAAAAAAGGTATATACCAATGGTTTGGAACTGTTGGTATAGTCTATACCGATGGTTTGGAAATATTGGTATAGGCTATACCAATTGTTTGTAGGACCTTTTCCCTATCTTCTATCATTAAAGACCTATACCAATAGTTTTGAGGAACCATTGGTATAGGTAATTTCAAAAAAACTTGGTTAGTTTTGATCCCAACACCTATTACTTATATTTTAATGACCTAACCACTAATCCATAATAATTTTTGTGAGAATAATATGATATATATATATATATTAAAATTTAATTTGAATTTTGATGTATTCAAGGTTATTTGACAAAATAATACGTAAAAAATCCAAATACCTATATGAACAGTTTTCCAAACCGTTGGTATAGGTATTTAGATTTTTTGGACCTATACCAATGGTTTTTCCAAAACCATTGGTATATTGGATTATTATGGAATCTATACGAATGGTTTTGGAAAAACTGTTGGTAAATATATAACCTATACCAATGGTTTGTCCAAAACTGTTAGTATAGGGTCTTATTATGGAATCTATACCAACAGTTTTACAAAAAACATTTGTATATATAGAACATATACAAATGGTTTTCTCAAAACCATTGGTATAGGGTATATCTATGATACCTATACCAATGGTTTTTAAAACTTTTGGTATAAGTCTATTGGTATAGATCCAATTTCTAGTAGTGTTTTAACATTATTCATTTAATTTAAATTTAAAAAAATACAAGGATGAAATTCGAATCTATTATTATCACACCTATGTAACATGATATATTCATATAAAAATTAATTTAATAGAATAATTTACTCAATTTACTTCACTTTTAATATTTTTAGTATCATTTTTTTCATTTAATTGCTCACTAAATAATTATTGTGTTGTTATTTCTTTATCATTCTAAGTAATTATTTCATCTCTAAAAATTAAAAAAAAATTAAGATAAAAAAAATTATTTATATTTAAAAATAATATGTATAAGCAAACCAATTTTGTTTTTCCCTATCCCAAAGCATTATAGATATTAAAAGGAAGAAATGTTTCTTTTTTGTCTTTTTGTTTACTTAACTTATTATATGGGTCATATTTAAAGGAAAGTGGCAAGGAATTGATATATTTCAGATAATTTTATGGACAAGTCATAATAAATTCATTAAATGAAATTAAGATAATAATTTAGGTCATTTTTTCTCTTATCATTCTATTTTAACCCCACGGTAAGTCAATTTTTACCTTAAACGTGATAATTGATTTTTAAAGCATTCACTATTCATTTTGGCCAAAACTTAAGTTGAACTTATTAGAAATTATAAATTATAATTATTTCAAATAAAGAATATATTTTTCAAAATTCAATTCATATAAGTGTAAAAAATTAATTTAACATTAATCTCACATACACAGCGAGACAATGGGTTTTTAAGAAGAGTGTTTTTTTAGAAAAAGATGATTCTATATCAACTCTATGACTAATAATAATAATTATATGAAAATAAATTGATATTTAATTATATATAATTTATAAATTTCATTTAAAACATTTACCATCATATATTATTTTAAATAATTAAAATTCATAAACATTATATGTTTTAAAACTGTTTTTAGAAAACCCCGTTTTCAAACCAAAAAAGAAAACTTATACTAAAAAAACAATATAAAGTTGATTAAAAGTAATTAAATGGATTAAATATAATATGGGATACTTTAAAACATATTGTTACTTTTAAATTACTTAATTTATTAAAAATAAAATAATTTTTACAAAAAAAAAACTGTATTTTTTACTGTTCATCAAAAAATCAATATTTTTCAAAAAATACCAAAATTTATCCTAAAGTAAATTTTAATATTCAAATTATAAAAATTAATTTAATTTTATCAAATACATTTTTTAAAAGTTACAAAAATTTATTATAATATTTTTTCATGAAAATCTATAAAAATTATTTTTGAAAAAGGAATATTTATGAAGAATAAAATCAATTTACAAAAAATTGATTGATTATTTACTAAAAAGTTATCAATAATTTATATTGATTAATAAATTTATATATATATATATATATATATCATAAAGTAGTTAATATTATTCATACCTACTAATTTGACGGCTAGGTTATAATGGTAAAATATATCATGGGTCATTTAAGTTTGGTAAAACTTGGTCTTACGTGTAATGAAATCTATCAAAGAAACTCATTGTTGCATGTAACGCAAGCTAATTCAATGTTGAGTGTCCTTTACACTATAGAATACAATTTTCTTCTTTTTAAAAATCTTGGGTTGTTACAAGTTTGGCAACTTGAGAAGATTTAGAGGATCATTAGCATGACCATAGCCATATCAAAGGCCTAGGAGGAACTACCAAACTTATGTTTATACTTGAGAGACATATCCTCTAATATTTATTTTCATGAGCTTGATTATTTTTAATTTTAATCATGTAAGTTTGATTTTAATTTCATTTTAATTTTAATACGCATCTCATCACCAACCTCTCTTATTCTCATCCATATTATTTTTTATATTATTAATTTTATTTAAATAGTTTAAATAAAGTCAAAAACCCTTCCCTATTTCACTTTATCATTAAATCAAAATTATTCGTTTGAATCTCTTTATTTGTGTGTGTTCGGTTCACAATTATTTTCACTTCTCATTCCTTTCCTTTTTCATTTACTTAATCATATTAAACATCCCAACCAGATTATTAACCACCCAAATGGATGAGTAAATCTTCCATCAAGATGATTCATAATTTGGGTATGTTAAGTGATTGAGATCTTTCACTTTTAACTTCTTTAAATTAATATTGTGTATGTTAAACAAGATATGTTATAGATTAATGACATGTTTTGTTTTACATATGGATTCCATGGATTATTGGAACTATAAGTACACATGGGTTCATAAAATATTAAACCTTCTATCAATGAGAATTTATAATGATTATAACAATAGTTAAGTTTTGGATTAAAGACAATATAATTAGTAATTTTGATCAAAATCATCTTGTGAAGTGGATGTTAATTTAAGGAAATGCTTTAAAAATATCAAGGATATCATAAGCTTATAGCCCCAATAATAAAATCACCCCAATAATTATTAAATTTTTAAATTAAACTCATCAATAAACCATTTCACTTAAACTCTACAAACAAAACCCTCATTAAAAAGATAAAACAAAAATAATTGAATCCAAAATATAGTACAATCACAAAGGATTTGACTTGAGTTCCACTATACATATTATAGTAGATAACCAGTCCTTTAAAGTTCAATAGGTGATAATACACAGTTGTTTTTTTTTTATTTTCCTAAAAAGGAACAAAAACAATCAAAACAAAATCAAAAACCCAAAAAAAAATTATCAAAATTTTAAATAAAAACCCTCATTACCATAAAAAATCTTAAAAGGAAAAAAACACAAAGAAAAACCCTTCTTCCACATCCTTTCATAATTTTTGTGAATGCCTCTTAGCCTAATCAAAAGTTCAACTCAGCTATTTTATCTGGAAATTGAATATACCATAAGTTTGATTAGGATAAAAACTAGGGTTAATCAAACAAAAATTAAACCTTTAAAAAACCCTTGTCCAAATATTGAAATGGCCAATCCTAAGGAATAAACCTTAAAATAAATCATTTCCCCTAATATGAATTACCAACCTCTTGGTACTCAATATCCCAGCATTGAGGAAAATTTTGAACTCAAATCGGGTTTGATTTATCTTCTTCATCATTTTAATGGGACAAATGGTGAGGATCCCTATCTTCACTTCAAATATTTCCAATTAGTATGTTATACCATGAATCGCAGAGTGGTTTTTGATGAACGAATCAAACTTAGAGCATTTTCATTCTCCTTAGTTGAATCTTCCAAATCATGGATATAATACCCCCTCCTAGTTTAATAAATTCTTGGAATTATATGAAGAAACTATTCCTAGAGAAATTATTCCCTACTTTTCAAACTAGCTCTATATGAAAGGAAATAAGTGGCATTTTTCAATTCTTAAATGAATCACTACACAAATACTAGGAGAGGTTTAAAAATATCATAACCACTTGTCCCCACCACCAAGATCCTAACTAACTCCTTATCCAATACTTATATTATGGGTTATTGGTGATGGATAGAACTCTAATTAATGATAAAAGTAGTGGTTCTATTATAGATAAAACTCTTACAACTTCATGAGATCGCATAAGCAACATAGTTGTAAATACACAACAATTCTATAGTCGAGTTCCTGCTTAATTGAAACATTCCCAAGATATTTAATCCATATAACCCAAAAAAATAACTAAGTGGATAAATTAGATCAATGGTCTTTTAAGACAACTTGTGGTGGATACCAAAGCACTTAACTCTTTTTCTCTTCAACCTTAGTTTTCTAGACCTATCAAAAATTGTGGTATCAACAGCTCACCATCTCATCCAACTGACACATGTCCACAACTTTAAGATGATCCATCATATTTTTCTAGTCTAATAGAGCTAAATGCAGTATTTTCTCAAAGGAGCACCAACCCTCAACCACCAGGTCAGTTTGTGAGATACTTTAACTAACACCATTATGATCCCTTCTCTCCTACTTATAACCCAGGATAGAAAGACCATCCAAGATTGAGGTATAGTAATCTTGTCTCCCAACCCCCTCAATTACCTCCTCAAAGTCCAAACCAATTCCAATATGGTTAGGTTATGATTAATTTTTAAAAACCATATCCATTTTCCCCTAAATATCAAAGGATAAATCCTCCTCCTCCTAGTTTCCATTATCCTAAAATGGGACTTCCCAATTCCCAAACCAATATAATTGATTTCCAAAAACCCAAATCAAGGTATTTATAATATGGTACATGCCTCTTCTTATAAGAAATCATGGGAAATTATTGGGTAATATCTTTTTTACTTCACCCATTCTATCCTAAAAACATTGAAAATAAAATTTTACAACTTTTCTCTCACCTATGAAAATGGTAACAATCTAATTCTTACCAACTTCCAAATTAACTATTGCCCAACCCCATGGGTAATATATGTGAAATTTTACTTAGAACAAGAAATAAAATTGTTATTACTCATGATGAATCCTATAAATCCTCTTTAAATATTGAGTTGAAAAAATAAAAAATAAATAAAATTCTAGAAAAAGAACTTGAATCCAATAACTAACCTCATTTTATCCCTATAAGGAACCCAATTTCCTTTCCTAAATTCATTTTTAATCCTAATAATCCCTTTGAACCTAATTCTAAAATGCTCAACATGTTTAGATATGTTGAAGTTAACATTCCCCTCTTAGTTTCCATCAAAAAAATACTATGTATGCAAAGTTTCTTTAAGGAATTTTTCACACATAAGATATGGATTAGAACTATTGAAAATGTTTCAACACAACAGTACATTCCCATGAAGTGAAAATATCCAAGGACCTTTATGGTTCCATGCTAAATAGAGATTTCCAACATTGATGATGCGCTCATAGACCTAGTAACCTCAATAAATTTCATGCCCAAATCCATTTTTTAAAACCTTGGTCTAGGTCCCTTGCACCCAATGAGTGTAGTTATCCAGTTAGTCAATCGAAACACTATTAGTCCTGAGGGAATAATCAATTATTTCCTTATTTCAGTTAATGATCTTATCTTCCAAAATTATTTATATTTTCTTCACATGAAAGGAGAGACAACTTCATAGAGATATCCTCTGATTCTAGGGATACCTTTACTCATGACATTTAGAACAAAAATTGATGTACAAGATGGAATCTTATATATGGAATTTGGTGACCAACTATTCAGGTTAAATATTTTTCAATACATGTTATACTCATCAAATAATCACTCTACATTCTCTATCCATGCATCTGAAATTCCCCTTGATAGTGATTTGAACCTTGATCCATCATGTTCTTACTCCTATAATGATTAAGAAATGTGTGAAATTTTCATCCACATTAACTAAGTCATAAATGAAGAAGTTGATGTTGAAATTTCATTTCTAAAATACACCGATCTAAAGCATGATGAAATCTCCCTAGAATCCCATCACCCCTATGGTCTTTTCTACACTACATCGAACAATACTGATAATGATGATGTTAAAACAAATACAACTCCATCTTCTAATCTCATTTTGATTTCTCCTCGTGTCAATGAACCACATGAATTGAAACCTATCCTGGAACACTTAAAGTATAAATTCCTCTTCTATAATCAATCATACTCTTTTATAATATCTAATTTAATTAATGAAATTGGGGAATCAAAACTCATTATTAGAGGGAAAAAAAGGCCTTAGGTTGGACCTTATATGACACATTTGGAATCAACCCTATCTTTTTCATACATCATGTAAATTTATAAAAATCATCTAAACCCACTAGGAAACTTCAAAGAAGTATTAATCCACTCATACTTAAGTTAGTATGGTAATAGATTACCAATCTTA
Source organism: Viscum album (assembly GCA_963277665.1). Classification (NCBI taxonomy): domain Eukaryota; kingdom Viridiplantae; phylum Streptophyta; class Magnoliopsida; order Santalales; family Viscaceae; genus Viscum; species Viscum album. The sequence continues at coordinate 807,966,738 of OY728155.1, forward strand.
TTCAATATTTTATTATCTACCCTATTTATGATAGTGAGTTGGTTAGTACAATTCAGGTGTTCCCAAATAAGGGTGTAATAAATTTTTTCACAAATGAACAAGGAGAAGTTGTCCCAAGTTGTTTCAAGAACAAGTGGTGTGTGTTCATTGATTATTGAAAATTTAATTCCAAAACATAGGAAGACCAATTTCTAATCTATTTCATGGAAAAAATTCGAGAAAGACTTTATATAAAGTCTCACTATTTCTTTATTTATGGATACATTGGATACTTCCAAATACTAATTACTTCACAAGACCAAGAAAAAACAACATTCACATGCCCCTTCAGAACATATGAATATAAGATAATGCCTTTTGGGATTTTCAATAATCCTATAATATTTAAAAGGATCATGATGAATGTTTTATTTTGAATTCATTGATCATTTCATAGAATTTTACATGGGTGAATTTGCCATTTATGGTGAGTTATTTGAATCTTTCTCACATTCACTCTCTTTAGACTTATAAAAGTGTTTAAAATGTTACCTTGTGTTGAATTTTTAAAAATGTCACTTGATGGTGACTAGTGGAATTTTTTTAGGATACATAATCTATCATGAAGGTATTCAAGTTGATCTAGATAATATAGAGGTGATCCAATCACTTTCTAAACCCACATCAGTTCAATAAATTCATTCCTTTCTTGGATATGCTTGTTCTCATCAATGGTTCATCCATAAATTTATTAGGATTTCACTTCCTCTAACCAAATTGATTCAAAATTATGCTCCATTACATGTTGATAAGGATTATAAGAGATGATTCATTGAACTCAAATTTATGCTTACATCTTCCATGATAATACAACCCCCCTGATTTTTTCCTTACCCATTGAATTAATTTGGGGTGCTTTTGATATGTCCATTGGGGTCATTTTTTATCAAATAAATTATAGGATTTCGTTTTTTATCTATTATTCCTCAAAAAAATGGATGAAACTCGATCTCATTACATTGTCACTAAAAAAGAACTTTTAACTGTGGTTTTTTTATTGGAAAAATTTTGACCATATCTCTTAGTGATAAAATCATTGTATACATCGACCATTCATCTTAAAAGTTGTTACTCAAAAAGAGTTATTCTAAACCAAGTATAATAAGATGGATATTAATACTTCAATATTTGACTTAGATATTAGGGATATAGTTGTAAAATAAAACCCTATGGATTGTTATTTAAGTAAAATCTCTAATTCTACTCATTCTAGAATCATAGACCCTGAATTTCCCATGGAACATTTATCATCATTATCTCTCAAATTACAATGGTATTCATCATGTAACAACCCCTATTTTTTTGGACTATAAATTTGACCATAAAATTAAATTTTTTTTCTTTCAGATGCTTTTAAGGGGAAAAATAGTCATTTCCCCCAAGTATATTATCTTATATAATTTTTATAACCACACTATTGGCCCTAAAATAGGGTGTTTACCCTAGTACATAAGTTTGGTAAAATTTTGAACTGTTTGAATTTTCATAGAATAATTAATATTTAATATTTAAGTCATTAAAAATTAATTTATTAGTACACATTCATTTGGATATATATTTTGAACCGAGAATCATATTGTGATTGTGTCTCTACTGTTGAGTCCAGAATGGGGTTTTTTCTTAGGCGAGTTATAAACTCATGTCAGGCAACAGGGTTGGGCCCCTTTTTCTTTTTCCATTCTTTTCTTCCTTTTATTTTCCCTTTTTCTTTTTTGTATTTCTCCCCTAGATTATTGTTTATACCCCTTGTGGGATTCCATCACCATGACTGAGAGAGGATAGGTATATTGAGATAGATAAAGAGGGATATATGATGGGAGGTTTTTCCACAGAGCTCGGGAGGATCCAAATCATCGTGTGGAAGTTTTGGATCGCGAAAACGAGCAAATTTTCAACAAATTATTCCCAAAGGTAGTTTATTTTTAATTTTATCCCTTAGATCCCCATATAATTACTATTTTCTAGTTTTAAATCCCTTTTATCAGTAATTATGACCCCTTAAGGGTTTATGTATATCTTTTGGGGAGAATAACAGAGTTTCGAGCCAATTTAAGGGGTTTCCCACTTAGAAATCTCAGTCAAACGACGTGTAGTTCAAGAACACACTCTTCTTGTTCTTACTGTTTAGTAAATATTACCTTTTTTGAAGTATGCATTGTGTATAGGGTATAAACGTCATGTACTAGTACTTGACCATGTAGCTGAGTACATAGCCAGACAGCCCATGAGTGGGCACATGACCATGTAAAAGTACACAACCAGGAAAAATGCATGTCCAAGATATGTGAGTTACATGAGTAGGTACCCCATGTAGGGTACACATTGTGTACATGTCTTACACTATGTACATGGTATTTACATGCCATGTCTGACTGAAGTACACATAAAGGTGAGGCTTTGAGGTTACACACTGTGTATTGGGGTATACACATCGTGTATTCCTTTGCCACCCTTTTGAGGTTTTTTCCATATCTTCATAACCAGAAGATATAATTGGACACATGATTAGCCCATATTTAGTGTTTTTATTCTTATATTGTGATAGAGGAACCCTTGGTGTGATTAGAGGACTCCAAAAATGTGTTTTAAGGAAAATGAGATATTATGGGTAGGTTGTTTATCTGATAATTGGATTCAATTATCTTCTAAGAGTGAGATTGATTGGTTGGATTTTTGGACCAAACTAGTGTAATACCCTTGATCTGATATGGGCTATAATCCATCTCTCTAGTATTCTGTTCAAATACTTCTCCTTTTAGGTCAAGAGGTCGTCTTATCTTTTTAATTAGAGGATCCCATGTAGGATGCCTTTATCTTACTACTATTTATGAGGGCTCCCTATGGGATGCCTCTACTTATATGCTAACTAATGGAATCTATTATAAGATCCCTCTACTTATTTACTATTTATAAGGATATCATTTAGGATGCCTCTGCTTATGTATATCATTTCTAGGATCCCATGTAGGATGCATCTGCTTATGTTTTACCTAGAGGATACCAAGTAGGATGCCTCTGTATACTTAATTTTCCTGAGGATCCCATGAAGGAGGCCTCTAGTAGCTTACTATCTTTTAGGCTCTTAAGAGGGATTCCTTCACTTATGTATGGAATTTAATGATCCCAAGTAGGATTCTCCTCCAGTGTCATTACATGAGGCACCCAGTGGGTGACTCAGTGTTTGACCAACCCTAAGCTAGTACATCGGTTTTTGGTAGAGATGGTAGTGGGTGTCACATTAGAACCCATATAAAACTTCTGAGCCTAATAGGGATTGGAATTAGTGGTGGGTTTAGGTATTTATCCACCCTCGCTATTTTGTTTATGCATTCACTTATTTACTACTGATGAAACAATGATTACCAAAGGTGATTCTTGGTTTGTGGCTGATGAGCATGACGTAATGTGACATATGTTAGGGATTACCATAAGTATTTCTTGGGATCTAACTTATAAGACTTTTATTTTTTTTAAGTTATTTATTACGGATTTCTATATGTACTTCCTAGGAATTATCTTATGAGATATACTTGGGGATGATTGCGCTCTCCTTGGTTTATTACTTGAACGCGGTGTTGGATATGGCACTCTACATCATTGATGAACTCGAGGATGATTATGATATCTTGAGTTATGGGGATGATTATGTTCTCCCTGATCAATTACTTGAACTTTGTTTTGGACATGGCACTCCACATCATTGATGCACTTTAGGATGATTACCCTCTCCCGAGCGATGGGGATGATTAAACTCTCCCTGACTGATTACTTGATTGTGGTGTTGGACATGGTGCTCCTCACTATTGATTTACATACACTCAAGGATTATTACGCTATCTTGAGCGATTCCTAGTATGCTCCCTAGGTTAGGGTGGATGCACCATTTTTGTATCACCCAGATATACATTATGGGTATTGGGTTATTGTTCCATTTATATGAATGGATACCGAGCATGTACTTGGATCCAGAGAGAATTCCTTATAGATTGGGACCTAGGGATCATCTATCAGAATGGATTTACATGGATATGGTGTTATGGAATTCATCTCATAGACCATTTACAGGATGTATGTTTATTACCTGGAATCCTTTATTGTAGTGATTAGAAGTGATTACGGGTGATCCTAGTGCTAGGACATGTATCCCCCTATAGCAACATAGCTTGCTCAAAGATATTTCCAGTTCTAGCTAAAATAGGTATTTTCAATCAATAATATGGACTTAGGGATCGACTTAATTATACATGACTTGTGTGGTATGACATCTAGCTAAATTCCCATTTCACAGGATGTCCAGATGATCGGGATTACAGACCCAAGGATTGAATGTTGTTTATTTGTGTTATTTATTCACCTTACTCATGTATATACATATTTGTGTGTGTTTTTGTGTGTGTTTATAGGGATATATATACACACATATAATTATATATATATACATGATGGAACATTTCCCAATTGATCGAGATCATGGATCCAGGGATCGACTGTGGTTTCACTTTATTTATTTTATTTCTCATTTCTAGTTGTATCTTGTCTAGGCTGAGCATATTGCATGAGCATGCACTTATGACAGCAGATTTATAGGTTCATCATTGGGGTGGCCTACTGAGATTATTTCTCACCCTTGTATGTGAACCTTAGTGTGCGTGCAAACCTTATTTCTTCTTTTCAGGTTGAACACAGATTTCATGATGGATAGGGATAAGGCCCCGAGTAGCATGATCAAGAAGAGCTACTCATGTGGATTCATATAATCAGACTGTAGAAGTTTTAAAGTGTATGGAAACTGGGTATGTGGTCTGGATCAAAGTTATTAATAAATCCATATACTTTTATTTTAGTTAATTTTATGTACTTCTATATATATGGTTGGACTAGTGGGTGATCAGTGTTGTCTGTATGACATGGTTGTTTGGTATTTTATAACATTTAATTTATTATTATAGCATGATTCTTCAGTCTATTTATTTCTTCTGAACTTTTTTTATTACTGTTATAGATGATATCTGGTTATTTATGTTGTTTTTACTCTGATACGAGGGTAAAGTCTCACCAATGTGTTACCTATAGACCCTCTATTCTAGTTGACAACCTTTGGTATATGAAGAGGTGTGCTTTAGGCCTTGCGGAGAACTAGCTCATAGAACCAGTTTAGTGGAATCTTGGTTGGGATGTTACAAATTGGTATCAAAGATGTTCCTTTCACATTGTATTACTATTTGGGATATGGTAGATAAGAGTATTAAAAATGATTCAGAATCTATGATGGATATTAGAATAGTGTATCAAGAATAGTTGTTCTAGTAAGAAGTCTAGGTTTCTAAGGATATGGGATTGTTTTTATGTATATGTGATGTTAAAGTTTTATATGAATTTCTCTTTGAACGACACATATGTTGTGTGGATATTGTGATTTATTATAGATTTATGGCTCTTGTCCCATTGGCGGGAGGCCATTGATGGATTTTTGGATCTTGGCCATTAGAAAGAGGCCATTGGTTGATTTTAACTCTTGACTGGAAAAGGAAAGAGTCATCTCATGCATCTTATTTGGAATGTATATTCCATGTGTTATAAGGATACTAGTGTGTGATTTTACTGATGATAGAGGACAATTGTTTAAAGTTTCAATAAAAACCTAAATGGTGTTTTCTCGTATAGTTTCTTGGTGGAATTATACTCAATTTTCTTAACTTGAATATATTTTCTTTTGATGGAAAGTTATGTGGGTCTATGGTGAGATGTTTGATCATGAGGCTGATGAATCGTTCCTTATGCATAGGAGGTGCATTCACCCTAGTAGGTTTATAGGGTACATGGTTCCTAGTGATGGACCCTTATAGTGTGTTGTTTCTTAGTTTAGGTTATTTAAAGTGTTAGTAACAATATATATTGTGTTTTCCTACACATATCAGAATGTAATTCTACTTAACTAACCCACATGGTTATGATATGACACATATCGTTGAGATGATGTTGTTCTCATACTGTTGACCCTTGTGTATCAATTTTGGTAGTTGGTACTTTCATTCATGGTTCTCTATTCAGATCCTCTAGTGTGATGTCAGTAGATACCAACATGTATATCATGAATTGGACCTTGAGGGGGTATTACCATATACATATGCCTAATGAGTGTCATTTCATTATTATTCCTATGTTACATCGTGTCCTATAGGGATCATTACCTTAAGAGAATGCTTGGAGAGGATCAGGGCCTTAATAGGCTGATGTTGGTTTTGAACCTTATAGGTCAATGTTTTCTTTACCTATTTTATAGAGATTCAAAAGGTAAATTAGATGACTTATGATGAGATGGGTGTGTGGATCAAGCCCTGTGAGATATGACCTTGGTGAGAAGTTTGAATTTTAGTCTAGGTGACAGGACCTAGTGACCCAGTTACGAGACTTGATCAGTAGGTCTAGGTGGGAAACCTAGATTCCCTTAGTTATGACTCAGAACCTTGTAGGTCTACATTTTCTTTGATCAAGGTAAACCTTTAATAGATTTTGGACTGGATTTATTGATTCCTTTTTAGGTGGTGATCTAGGTTATACACTCATGATGTGATTGATGCAGGTAATGTGCTCAAGTTTTTTGATATAGAAAGGCTGATGCCTTCTATTTCTAAGGAAGTGCCTAGGGTGCTTGTGCTTCAATAATGGATTTATGGGTAGGAATTTTTGGGTACCTAACATGGTAGACCAATATTTTCACAATTAGAAATTGGTCAAAGCGTGAGTAGACACACATGGCTGAAATGACGTCATGTAATGAGTGGTCATGGAATAAATTGTGGCATAAGAGAGGTTCTAAATTTTAAAGATGAGTTATAAGGGAGATTTTAGATTAATGAGACTAATGTTCCATGTATCATGGTTATCTTGGAATTCTAATGAATGAATCATGGGAGTGTGAGTTGAGTGATGAGGAACGGGTGGTACGAGATTTTACACCCACTGTGTAGGATGTTTTGGTACACATTGGATACATGTGGTATCGTTTAAATATTAAAGTAGTAAGAAACTATGTGTGAGCCGAGGAACGATGGTTTAAAAGAAATTCTACAACCCTGGTTGCTCAGAAGTTGTGAATTAAATGAGGAATGTCTCTCTGTAGTAAAGGAGATGTCAAGAATAAATCAAGTGTCGAGTGGCAGTTGACCTGTGGTTGGACCTATACATACATTATTGGGAGGCATGGTGTTAGGTTCTGGTTAAAGGTAAGTATAGCCTGTTTAATGTGGGTGTGTCTTAATAGAGATAAATACATGCCTATTGATGGAATCTTAGTGTACTCTTATTTTAGAGGTGATCATTACCTATATCTTGACATCACCCTGAATATGTTGAGAGAGCATCGTCTATACACTGAGCTTCTTAAATATCTTTCTAGTTTTGATGAATGAACCTATTGAGTTTGTGCTTGAAGAGCGGTATAAGGTAATCCAAATGGTGGGGAGTGAACCATTGGAAGTTCGAGGGTGGTGACCCTCATGTTTATTTGAATTTGTAATTTTCATGGAAACAATTCTCGGGAAGCGAGAATAGGTGATGTTATGAGTCAATGATAAAGATACTCTTATGGTTGGGAGTACCAAATTGGTCATGATTTAAACATCTTCCTTGATAGAATATTTGTTAATGCATTGAGACTAGTCCTTGGAAGGTCAAGATACCATAGTTTTTCAGATTCTTGGGATGATATCATTACTAATTTTATCCACCAAGGCTTCTCGGGGATGATAAGGGTTATGGTGGGGAGGCTACAACGACCTGTGTTTTTTTGGATTGGAAATTTGAGCCGAAATTTAAATTTTTTATTTCAAATGCTTATAAGGGGTAAAATAGTCATTTTACCCTAGAAGATGATCTCAAATAATTTTTTTGACCACTCTTTTTGTCATTAAATAGTGTGTTTACCATAGGGAATGATTTTTGTGGAATTCCAAACCATTCAAATTTTCATGGAATAATTAATGGTTAGTATTTAATTAATTAAATATTAATTTATTTTCACATTTTTGTTTCACTATATATTTTGAATGTATCATTTGATTGATATTCCATCTCCACTATTGATTCCAGAATGGAGGGGTTTTTCTAGGTGAGGTATAAACTCATATCAGGTGCTGGGGCCGGGGCCAGGCCCCCTTTTCTTTTTCTTTTCTTTTCTTCCTTTTCTTTTTCCTTTTTCTTTTCTTCTTTCTCCCCAGGATTATTTCATATTCCCCATGTGTGATTACTTAACCATGACCAAGATAGGATAGGGATACGTATATATAGAAATATTTGTAGAGGAAGGGAGGTGCCATCGTGGAGCTCGGGAGGAGTCGGTTCATCATCCGGCAGCTACGGATCACGGAAAAAGAGTGAAGCTTTAGTGGATTCTTCCTAAAGGTATACCATTTTTTATTTTATTCCATATATCCCTATATATTTATTTCTTTCTAGTTTTAAATCCCTTTTATCACTGCTTAGGACACCTTTAGAGTCGATCTATAGCTTTTGGAGAGAAGAATGGGGTTTTGAGTCGATTTTAGGGGTTTTCTATTTGGAAATCTCAATCACATGGTGTGTAGTTCAAGAACACATGTCATGTGTTATTCCTATTCAGGGAATATGAACTTTTTATAATTACACTCTATGTATAGGGTATACAATCCATGTATTGTTACTCGGTCATGTAGTCGAGTACATGGCCAAACAACCTATGTGTGGGCTCATGGTTGTGTAGAGTGCACAAACAGACCTCGTATGAGTTGCACACCATGTAGAATTACACGGCTAGGAAAAATAAATGTCAAGGCCGTGTGATTTACATAGGCAGGTACCCCATGTAGGTTACACACCATATACATGTCTTACACGCTGTGTACATGGTCTTTACATGCCATGTTTGGCTAAAGTACATGCCCAGGTGAGGCTTTGAGGGTACAAGTCATGTCCGAGGGTATACACATCATGTACTTCTCCCTTGCCACTCTTTTGAGGGATTTTTTCTTATCTTCACACCCTAGAACTGAAATTGGACACATGAGTAGTCCATCTTGATCATTTTTCTGTGTAAATCATGATGGAGGAACTCTTGGTGTGATTCGAAGAATCCAAAAAGGTGTTTTGGGGTGAACAAGATATAATGGGGAGGTACTTCCTCCAATAATTGGATTTGGTTATCTCTTGATGGTAATATTAATTGTTTGGGTATTCAGATCAACCTAGAGTGAGACCCTTGATCTGATATGGGCTATGATCTATCTCTCTAGTATGATGTACAAATAATTTTCCTTTTAGGACAAGAGGCTATCTTATATTTTGACCTAGAGAATATCATGTAGGATTTATCTATCTTACTAATATTTTTTAGGGTACCCTATGAGAATCCTTTGCTTACATGTTGACTAATGGAAACCCTTGTAGGATCCCACTACATGTTTACTCTTTCTGAGGATCCTATGTAGGATTACTATACTTCTGTATAATGTTATGTGGATCCCATGTAGGATGCCTCCACTTATGTTTGACCTAGAGGATCCGAAGTAGGATGCCTCTATATACTTAATTTCCCCAAAGATCCCATGTAGGAGGGATCTGATGGATTTTTTTTCTAAGGCTCATAAGATTGATGCCTTCGCTTTTGTTTGTAATTCTAGGATCCTAAGTAGGGTGCCTCTACAATTTCATGACATGAGGGACACAGTGGGTTCCCTAGTGTTTGAACAACCCTGATCTAGTACATTTGGTTTGGGTAGAGATGGTATCAAGTGTCACCTTAAAACCCATGTCAAACTTATGAGTCTAAGAGGTAGTAAAATTAGTGGTGGGTTTATGTGTTTGGACACCCTCACTCTTTTGTTTATTCATTCACTTTTTTACAAGTGATGCAGCGATGATTAACATAGGTGCTTTTTGGTTTGTGGTTGATGAGCCTAACATGATGCGACAATGTCAAGGATGCCCAAAGGTACTTCTTGGGATACAACTTCTGTGACGTTTATTTGTTTGATGTTATTTATTATGGATTTCTATATGTACTTCCTGGGAACCGGATAATGAGATATACTTGGGGATGATTTTACTCTCCCAAATCAATTACTTGTTTGTGGTGTTAGACATGGTGCTCCACATCATTGATGCACTCAAGGATGATTATGTTATCCTAAGTGATGGAGATGATTACGCTTTCCCTGGTCGATTACTTGATCGTGGTGTGTGGAATGGTGATCCACATCATTTATATACTCAAGGATGATTGCACTACCTCAATCGATGGGGATGATTACGCTATCCCTAATTGATTACTTGATCACAGTGTTAGAAACGACACTCCTCACTGCTGAATTTTACAAACACTCAAGGATGATTATTCTCTCTCGATTGATGCTTCCTAGTGTCTGGTAGAGGCACCATTACTGCATCATCTAGATGTAAATCTTGGGGATGGGGCTATTAATCTGTTTATATGAATGGATGCTAACCATGTACTTGGATTCAGTGATCATTCCTTACAGATTTCATAAGGTTCATACCATTAGGGATTATCTGAGCCACGTTTTTGTGACTGCTAATAGATCAGGTCCTAGGTCTTAGACATCAGACTAGATTTACATGGCTTGAGTGGAATGGAATCTGGCTCAGATACCATTTATAGTATATATGTTTATTACTTGGAATCCTTTATTATAGTGATTGGAGGCAAGTATAGGTGATCTCGGGGCTAGTACATGTATCCCCCTATGGTGATGTAGCTTTCTTAGATACATTTAAATTCATGCTAGCCAAAGCAGGTATTGTTGATCAAGATTATATTCCTAGGTATCAAATTAATTATATACAGCTTGAGTGGTATGACATCCAACTTAATTACCATTTCACAGGATGTCCATATGATCGGGATTACAGACCCAAGGATTGATTACTGGTGATTTATGTTATTTATTCACCTTACTCATGTATATACATATTTATGTATACATGTATATTTATGGGGATATATATATACATATATATATACATGATGGAACATTTCCTTGTTGATTGAGATCATAGATCCAGGGATCGACTATGTATTCTTTTTATTTATTTTATTTCTCATTTCTAGTTGTGTCTCAGCTTGGATGAGCATATTGTATGATCATGCACTTATGATAGTATATTTATAGGTTCATCATTGGGGTATCCTATTGAGATTATTTCTAACCCCTGTATGTGCACCTCTATGTCTGTTAAGACCTTATGGGTACTTTTTATGTTGAACAAATAATTGCATGATGGATGGGGTTATGAACCAAGGTTTCATGATCAAGCAGAGCCGCTCGTGTGGATTCTTATGATCAGGCTGGATTAGTTTGATAGTATCTGGAGACAAAGTATATAGTATTTCTTGGAGTTAGTAGTAGATCCCAATACTTTTATTTCAGTTTATTTTATGTACTCATGTATATATTGTCAACCCAATGGGTGATTGATGTTGTATGTATGACATAATTGTTTATACTTTTATAACATTTCATTTATTATTACAACATGCTTCTATTTCAGTTTATTTATTGATTATTCACTCTTTTTATCACTATTATGAATGATATTTGGTTATTTCCATTTTTGTTACTCTGATATGAGGGTATAGTCTCCCCACTGTACCACCTATATACCATCACTACTAGTTGTCAGCCTCTGGTGTATGGGGAGGTGTTCCTAAGGCCTTGTAGTGAACTATCTTAGAGCACTGGTTTAGAGGAATCTGGGTCAGGATGTTACACCACAATTATAAATTACTTGGTTTTTTATGTTTTCCCAAATGATTTTTTAAAATAAAAAAAAGATTCAAAAGTGATTCAAAAAAATATGTTTGGGGTGATAATAAACTTTGGAAGACTAGGGAATACATGGTAATTAGAAGATGTGTTGATGAAGAGTAACATTCCCAATCATGGTATTTTATCATCCATTACATAGAGTTTGCCACTTTGGACCACAAAGGACCTCTCGAAAGGAAATAGACTTGAGATTATTCTAAACCAAACTGTTTAAGGACCATATATTTCAATCTTATCCCATATGCCAAAAGTTTGGCATAATTTTTAAAAGAAATGAAATTCCCTAAAATCCAATAATATTCTATGAGATCTTTGATGTTTTGGGACTTGATTTCATAGGAAACTTACCTCATTTTAATGGATTCTCATTCATTATTCTAGCTATTGACTATATTTCTATGTTTCTAGAGGCCAAACCCACTAGGAATGATAATGTAGAAACTATGAGTGAGTTCTTCAAAACGCACATCTTCCATAGGTTTGGAACACCATGTGATTTAGTAAATGACCTAGGAATGTATTTTTGTAATCGAACCATGGAGTCAATTTTGAGAAAAAATTGATTCATTCACAAAAAATCCACTTCCTATCACCCCCAAATAAATGGATTGAATGAAATTTCAAATGGGGGAGTTAAAAGAGTTCTTGAAATAATTTTCAATCCTATAAGAAAATACCGGTCTGAAAAACCTAGCGATTCAATTTGGTCTCATCAAACTCCCTATAAGATACCCATATAAATATCTTCATATAGGATAAATTTTGGTAAGTCCTGTCATTTACTAGTTTAGTTTCAACATAAAACAGTTTTGGGTTGTGAAAAAATGAAATTTTGATTGAGAAAAAGATGGTGAAGAAAGATTGATTCAATTAAATGAACTGAAGGAAATACAACTTGATTCCTATGAAAATACTAATATTTAAAAGGAAAATTCAAAGTTAATCCATGAAAAAAAACCTCCTTCATAAGGTATTTCATGAAGGTGACAAGTTAATTCTTTTAAATTATCACTTTTTACTTCACCCAAGTAAGCTTAATTCTCATTGGGGGGGAAATTTTGTTTTTACTAATGTGTACCCTTTTGGTGTGGTGTGGGTTGAAGAAATTTATACCTCAAATAAATTCAAGTTTAATGGGAATCAACTACAGCATCACTATGAGAGGACACATACCCTGAGAACCACATTGACTACCACTGAATCCAGAAATGATAGAATGGATCCACCACTGGTCAGAGAAGGTGACCCTCCTAATCCAAACCAGGGGTGCCTCTTTCCTTTTAAATATATCTCCTTCTATACCTATGAATACCTCTATATATCTCTCTTTTTGGACTACTAATATTGATCTAATATATTCCTCTGATACCAAATTTTTTAAAATTATGACCGTAAGAAGACTCAAGAGGGTGGATAATTGAGTTCTTTCAAATTCTATTTTTCTAATAAAATTATACCTATCTTATTTAAGAATGATTTTTGTACTATTCTTTAAAAAATACTTGCAATGTAAATAAAACTAGAAAAGAAATATAAAAGGAGGTATTTATAGTGGTTTGGGGAATAGAAACCCCCCAGTCCACTCCACCACCACTCTTCTCCATGAGTGTGGTTATTTTCACTAGTTTATTCATTTTGTCGGGGACTGCCAGTCCTTCTCCTAGGGACTTCCTGAATGAGTGAAAGCATTTGAAACTTGATACAAGCACAAGATATTTCAACCAGGCTCTGTGAAAAAAATATGTACAAGTAATAGCCTTCAAAGGTTATTTTACTAGTAACTTTTACAATGAAAGATAAAAACTAAAAGAGTTTACAAACATTAGCTCATAGATGCAAGAAACAGCTGACGAGAAAGAAGGATCTCCGAGAGAAATAATTTTAAAGAATAAACAACTCTAGGAGAGTCTTATGGTCATAATAAGAATATTTTATGAGCATGACTGATAGATTAAAACTTATTCTTTCTTATTTTTGTAGAAAAAATATTGTTGTTGTTGAAGATTTTAAAGAATACTTTTTGTTCACTTTGATTCTCATTCATAAGATAGAATTCACACAAAACTTATGTTCTCTATTTTAAATACATGAAAATCCTCTTATTTAACCACATTGCACATGATCTTTGTAAAACAGAGATATGACATGTTGTTCTCCATGAAAAATTCCTTAACAAAAGTAGAACATACAAATAAAATATTTCATCTTTTTTATTTTATCTCGATACTTGGTTTTTATTATAATAAATTTTTATCTTAAATAGGAAATTGAGAATTTAATATTTGTATAGTAGCATTAAAAACAACACTTGAGTGCTTCAATGGTAAGAAATTCCAACTAGCCGCACGACATAGCCAAATTGAAGAATTGAATCCACATAGCCGAATTGTTAAGCTAAAACCACATAGATAATTTTACTTCATGTATCCAAATTGAAGGGAAATAGGCATTTTATTCACATAGTTGAATTTGACATAGCCAATTTGAAACAGTGTATCCATTTTCTTTGTGTAGCTGAATCTCTAAAACTAATGTAGCATATTTCATTACATTTTAGATTCACATAATTGATTTCTTCATGTAACCAATTGAAATATCCAATTACTCACATATATGATTTATCAAATATCTGATTTATCCACATAACCATTTGATGTATCCAAATGATTACATAGGTGATTACTTTCATAGGCAATCTTATCAACATAATAAACTTCCATGTAGGCGATTTTTCAATGTATCCAATTGAAGTATCCATTTCCTTTACATAATAAATTGATCGATGCAGCAGAAATTTGTCATGTAGCCAAAAACATTCACGTATTCAAATTTCTCAGACTTAGACAATTTTTAGCCAGAACGTACAGAATCCATACTTAGAGGATTTTATGGCCAAATTCATAAGAATAACATAAAACATGATAAACAAACTTAAAAAACAATATTACCAGTAAAGTATGAGGGGTAGTTGAGATAATAAAGACCAAAAGTACATAGAATATGTTGGATTAACATTAGTAGTCCAACACTTTAGGTTTTCATGATCTCAAATACCTTTCATACTTTACTAATAATCTTGTTTTCTAAGTTTTTTTATCAGGTTTTATTTTATTCTTATGAAATATTTGTTAATCTAATTAAGTAAAGTTTCTATATGTTTCAGCTGAAAACTACCTAAGTTTGAAAATTTGGCTACGTGATAAACTTCAGCTACATTGATCAAATGCCTACGTTAAGGAAATAGATACGTCAATAGACTACATTTCAAAATCTCCTATGTGTAATTTTTCTATGTCGACAAGATCAGATATGTGAGAGATATCCTATGTGATCATTCGGCTACATAAAATGGTTATGTGAAAGTAATTGAATATGTGAGAAATATCCTATGTGATCAATTGGATATTTAAATCAATTATGTAAAGAAACCAATTATGTGAATATCCTATGTCAGGAAATTAGATGAGTTATTTCAATTGGCTATGTCATATTTAAGTAAGTGAATAAAATTCCACGTGGTGAAAATTCGGCCATATGAAGTAAAATAAACTACGTGGATTCAGAACATCAAATCGGTTATGTGGTTTCGGTTCAACAATTCGACTACATGGATTCAATTTTTCAAGTTGGCTATTTTGTGGAGCTAGTTGGTATTTATTATCATTGAATCACTCAAGTGGTGTCTTTAATGATTCTATATAAGTCTTAAATTATTGATTTCTTCTTTAAGATAAAATCGAATATTATAAGATCCAAGTACTAAGATAGAAGAAAAATGATAAATATTTTATTTGTACTTACTATTGTCAAGGAATTTCAATTATAAAGGAATGTCACTAATCCTTGTTTCTACGAATCATATGTAGTGTGTTTAAATAAGAGTTAGTGCATGTTTTTAAAACAAGTAGTAATAGAAGTGTTGTGTAAATATAGACTTATGCATAAAAAAGTAAAGTGAACAAATATACAGAAAATTATTTTATAAAAGATTAAACAATGACACTCTATTTTATATCTGAATAAATAATAATAGTTCTTTATTCATTAGTTTTTCTTATTGAAAATATTTTCTGCAAGTAGAAGACTCTCCTTAAGTTTCATACTCTTCATATTATTTCTCTTAGGGGTCTTTATTTTCTATCAGTTGTTTGTTGCAGTTTTGAGCTATCTATAAAATCTTTTAGTTTCTATATTTCATTGTAAAGGTTCCTAGTAAAAGAACCTTTTAATTCTAGTTTATAAATCCCTTCTAGTTCTAGGTTGAAAGCCCATGTGCTTGTACCAAGTTTTAACTATTTTCACTCAGTTGTGTAGTCCCTAGAAAAAGGACTGGAAGTCCCTGAAAAAAAGGGATGGACTAGTGAAAACCATCACACTCATGGATAAGAGTGGTGGTGGAGTAGAAAAGGGAACTTCTATTCCCCATACCACTATAAACATATTTTTGTCCGTTTCTTTTTATGCTTTTATTTTTGTTGTATGGTTTATTAAAGAATAGTGTAGAAGTCAGTATTAAACAAGAGAGATATATTTTTTAAATAAATAAAAATTAAAAATAACTCAATCCACCCCCCCCCCTTGATTCTTATTACAGTTAGTATTTGACAACATTTGGTATTGAATGTTGTGATTCTTGAGTTCTTAGTGGTAAAACGTTGAAATCTAAAAACCTCGTCAACAATGGCCATAATTACTGACAATAGAGAAGGAATGTATATGATCAAATCATCCTATTTTAATGGTGAGAATTATAGTTGTTGAAAGGAATGGATGATCATATATTTAAAAAACCTCAGTTTGAAGGCTTATCTCAAATATGTGAAGCCTTATGAAATTTTAAAGATAGAACTAGAAACTTAGGATACAGAAATAGAAGCAAAATATTATTTGAATTCTAAATCTATGAATGCTATAATATGTGGATTAGAACCGAATGAGTTTGATATGGTTTTTCAATGTAAACCAACTTATGAGATGTGGAAAACAATTTCAGATGATTATAAAGGAATAAATAATGTGTGGGCTCTCATATATAATACTTCCAAACTAAAGTTTGACACTTTTAGAATGATTAATAGTGAGAGTATCACATATTTTAATGGAATACTTAAAAAAATTTAAAAAATATTTTTGGTTTAGGGACACTTATTACTAAACCAGATAAAGCTCAAAAGTTATCAAAATACTAACACTAAGTTGGAGTGGTATTTTGGCTGCTATCAAACAATCCATAGAGGTTAATAGTTTTAAAATAAAAGTTCTTATTGGAACTCTGATGATGTATGAACAGATATGGAATATGAAGCTAGAGTACATAGGTTTGTTAAGAAGGATAATTTTTATTTAAAACTCTCAACCTCAAGCATTGATAATAAATGTAAATAAGTTCAAATAGATGATTCATCTTTCAAGTAGTTCTGATTCAGACAGTGAGCTTTCTCACTTTGCTAGAAAATTCAAAAAGTTCTATAAATAGAGAATAGGTTTTAAGAAACCTTTCCATAAATACAAGAAGTCATATGAAAATTCTAAGAAATTAAGATATTATGAGTTCAATAATCTTGGACATATCAATCTTGGTTGTCCACAACTTCAAGATGATAAAAAAGTCAGAAAATAAATACTTCAATAAAGTAGATAATAAGAAGAAATCTTAGAAATACATGAAGGAAAAATAGAGTGATTCAAAGAATTATAATGATATTTCATCTTTAGAATCATAAGATTATAATTTTTATTAGAAAGACAAAATTTGTTTTATGGAACAAACAGATGAGGTGCATTCTTGCTACTCTTCTCAACACAAAACTGAACCAACAAATGTAAATTGCTCATTTAAGGAACTGGGTGAATATTTTTCCATGTTAGAATCCGAATATGAATATTTAAAAAGGAAAAATAAATCTCTTAAAAAGTATAATAGTGATTTTATTAAATAAAAATAATAATTAACTAAACAAATGTTAATTTTAAAAACCAAGTTGTAAAACTCTAATGCATCATGTATTTAACATGGGAATAAAAATGAAAATTTATAAAAAGAAGTTGAAGATTTTAAAGATTATACTAATGTATTTAAAAAAGTTAAAAATTATTTAAATCAAATTCTTGGTAATAATAAAATTCATAAAAATAGATTTGGAATGGGAAGTCAAAGTGAAAAATGAAATTTTTACAAGAACTATTTTTTACCTAGTTTCAAGAATATAAATCTTTTAAAAATTACTTATTTTCATTATGGTGAGCTTGGACATTATGAAAGTGGTTTCAATTTAAAAAATCCACAATTTTGTGGAGTTAAAAATGATTTTTTCACAAAAAGTTTTTCAAAATCTAATGCTTAAGGTTTTGGACAACCCAAACATATGTGGGTTCTCAAATCCTTAATTTCTAACCTTGCTGGACCCAAGAAAATATGGGTAAGAAAACAATTTCTTTTTTAATCTGTCTTTAGAGATACAAAGGTCCAAGAGCACTAATGAACAATGGTATATAGATATTGTATTTTCAATTCATATGAGTGGGTATTTCTCTAATTTTCACTCTTTATCAAAGAAAGATGGAGGTAATGTCACCTTTGGAGATAATGCTAAAGGAAATATTATGGGATTTGGATTAGTTGGAAATATGAACTTTGTCCTTATCAACAAAGTTATCTATGTGGAAGATTTAAAGTGCAATTTGATAAGTATCTATCAACTTTGTGATGAAGTTTATTGTTTTTATTTTTCAAATAATTCTTGCTCTATTTTTAAATTTAAAATTTTTAAATTTAAGGCACTATGAACAGAGAATGTATATACTCTAGATTTTAACTCTTTGAGTAGACAAAAGGTAAACTGATTAAATTTTGAAACCAATGAATTATGGATATGTCATAGGATATTGGTACATTGAAATGTGTATTATTTTATAAAATTGTCCAAAATAAATTTAATTTATGATTTACCTCGATTTAAATTGAATAAAAAGAATATATGTGATGCATTCCAAATGGGAAAGCAGCACAAGAAATATTTTAAACCAATTAAAGAGGTTTCTACTTCTAGACCCCTATATATTATTCATATAGATTTGTTTGGGACATTTAGAGTTGTAATCCTAAGAGGAAAATATTTTGTTTATGTTTTAGTTATTGATTATTCTAGATATACTTAGGTTTTCTTTTTAAGTGTTAAAATTGATGCTTATTATGTTTTTATAAGTTTCTAAAAATTATTTCAAAGGGAGAAAGATAATAAAATTATTTCTTTAATAAGTGACCATGGAGGATAATTTGAAAACCATGAGTTCAATGCCTATTTCTCAAAATATGGTATAAAGCATACCTTTTCTTCCCTCAGGACACCTCAACGGAATGGTGTTTTTGAGAGGTGAAATAGTACTTTGCATGATATTTCTAGGACTATGTTATGTGAATATAATATACCTACTCATTTTTAGGCTGAATTTATGAATACATCATGTTATTTCATAAACAGAGTTCTAATTGGACCTATTTTAAATAAAACACCCTATGAGCTTAGAATAATAGAAATCCAAAAGTTGGATGATTTAAGGTTTTTAGATGTAAGGTTTTTATTCTAAACACCAAGGATAATTTTAGTAAGTTTGATCCAAAAGCTGATGATGGAATCTTTTTAGTCTATCCTACTACTTAAAAATTATATAGAGTTTTCAATAAATGATCAAATATTATTAAAGAATCAACTCATGTGAAATTTTATGAAAGTGATCCTTTTGATCACAAAGTAACTCAAATTGATAAACTAAGTTATTCTTTTTAAAACATGATATTTGAACCTCTTTTTTATAACAAAAAGGATGAATAATTGGAACTTGGTTTTCTAGAACCAAATCCTGAAAGTTTGGATGCCAATGAATCTGAAAGTGTGATTCCTAGACAACCTATAACACTTATGAACCATCCTTTAGAAACTATTATAGATAATTTATATTAGTTAATTGTAACTAGAAGGAGTGTAGAAAATATTGTGAATTTTTCTACCTTTTTATCACATTTGGAACCTAAGTTTGTAGAAGAATTCATAGAAGATGAAAGTTGGGTTGTAGCTATGAAAGAGGAATTAAACTATTTCAAGAGGAACAGGGTATGAGAATTAGTTGATAGACCCTATGACTATCCTATTATTGGGATAAAATTAGTTTTTAGAAATAATCAAGATGATCTTGGTGTTATAACTAGAAATAAATATAGACTAGTAACTAAAGGTTATAATTAGGAAGAAGGTATAGACTATGAGTAAACCTTTTCCCCATTAACTAAAACCTACTTTTCTAAAAAAAATATATGGGATAAAGTTTATGTTGAACAACCTCTTGGTTTTTTTAAATTCTCATTTTCCAAATTCAGTTTTTAAACTTACCAAAGAACTTTATGGTCTTAAACAAGAACCTAGAGCTTGGTATGAGCGTTTAAGTTCTTTTCTTTTATTAAATGGTTTTTCAGTAGTTAAGGAAGATCCTAATTTATTTAAGAAAACTTCATAGTCAGATATCTTGTTGGTGAAAATATATTTTGATGGTGTAATTTTTGGTTCTACAAATAAAAAATTATGTAATGAATTTTCAAAACTTATACAAAAAGAATTTTAAATGAGCATGATTGGTGAATTAAATTATCTTTTAGGTTTTCAAATTTATCAAAAAGACTTTGGAAGTATTCTAAATCAAATAAAATATATATTATAATTACTAAAAATGTTTGGACTTGAAATTTGTAAATTACATAATAAACCTATGAGTTCTAATGAAAAACTTAACTTGGATGAAGTTAGGAAACTAGTTAACAACAAGATTTACATAGGAATAATTGAGAGTTTATTATATTTTACTGCTTGTATACTAAATATTATGTTTTTAGTATGTCTTTGTGCTTGATTTCAAGATAATTCTAAAGAATCACATTTGAAAGATACTAAAATTATTTTAAGATATTTAAAAGGAACAATTTATTTTTCCTTAATTTTTTCTAAAACTTGTATTTTTAATTTTATATCATATTCATATGTTGGCTTCTTTGGTTGTAGACTGGATATGAAGAGTACATCAAGAAATTCTCATTTTCTAGGAAAATAGCTAGTATCCTGATCTAGTAAGAAGCAATACTCTATTACATTATCTACTATAGAAGTAGAATATATTGTTTCTGGTAGTTGTTGTGCACAAGTGTTGTGGATGAAACATACCTTAATGGATTTTTGATTTAATTACAATCAAGTCTCAATTAAATGTGATAACACTAGTGTTATCAATATTTCTAAGAATCCAATAAATCATTCAATAACAAAGCATATTGATTTAAGGAATCATTTTCTAAGATATCACACTCAAAAAGTGATATTTCTCTTGAATCTATCTCTATAGAAATTTAGTTAAAATATGTTTTTACTAAGACCATTGCATATGATTGTTTTGATTTTATTAAAATATAATTGAATTTATTTATTTTTAAATAAATTTAATGTGTTTTAATTTATTATAATTTAAATGAATTTATATTCTTTATTCTATTTATTATTGGTGAAATTCAAATTGAATGATCTATTATATTATTTATTTTAATGTTAAATGAAAATTATTCTTATTATCATTTTATTTAAACTTTAAAAATAGAAATTTATTTTTTTCTTTTCTCTCTTTATTTATTTATTTATTTATTAGTGGAAATCAACCCTAAACCAAAATCAGGTATGTGAGCACATTGGGATTTGGGTATGTAATCGATTACAAAATCGTCTCTCAACCCTTTGTCCATTTGTATACGTAAACTCCCTATAAATCTAAACCATCATCTCTAACCTTTTGATCCATGTTCAGCCTTCAAATGACCTGTTTGAAATGGGAAATTCAAAGCATATTGATGATGGAAGCTTAGGTTTATCTAATAAATTCAAATCAAGTGGAAGAAGATTTCTTTTGGGAAAATTCATATGTATGGCGTGGTTGAAGACAACCAAAATGCTGCTAAAGAAAGTGCTTGAGTTTCAAGGTTTGGATTTTGTGTTTGATGAGAAGAAGTTGGGTTTTCTTTTTTAGGAAGAATTTAATGATTTTTTAATGAATTTTAAGTTTTAGTTCAATAAAATAGAGGATGTAATCACTTAAAATTTTAAATTAAAGCTTGTGGTAGTCTCTTATATTAAAATGGATGAAATTTTTCATTTTCCCCATGAGGGGTAGTTTTCTTTTAGTAAAAATATTGTTGGAAAAAGCTAAGTAGCTCCAACAGATGTGTTTAAGTTTTTTTTAGAACCTCTTTTTTTTAAAAGAAACCAGTGAAAGAGTTGTCTTCTAAATAGAAAGTCTTATGTAAGTTTTTGCAGACTAATATAGTACAAAGATCAGGAGAAGTGGAGAAATTTCTTTTTCAAGATATGTATGTCTTGATTAATAATGTAAAGTTTAGTTTTCCGAGATACATGATGAGATTCCTACATCATTATTATGAATAAAAAGGGAAGTTAAAAAACTATCCTTTTGGTAGATTAGTTTATTTAATTTTGAAGAAGAAATAAATGGATTTGAATGAAGTTGATGCAGTGAAGGGTCACAAAAGTAATACTTATCTTCAGTTCTCTTAAAGAGAATTGGATATTTCTAATATTCTACTTCAAAATACTTGAAGAGAGTTGGTCAGGAGAGTGTGGCTCAGGTGAGTCAGCTCAGACCTCACTACCTAGTGATGCAACACTTGTTGAGATGGTGTATGCTAGGGGAGTAGAGGAGACAACATCAATATGAACTGAGTCTTCAGTTCTAGTTATCGCTCCTGCAACTTGTGAATCTATTCAGATTTAGGAGGATGTGGCTACTCGGAATCAAGATGTTGGTGAAGCTATTGTATCAGTTGAAGAAAATCAGTGTGAAGAGATAGATATTGAGACAACTAGTCCTTTTTATGAAGTTAGGCTAGTTCATATTGAGCTTGTGATCTCTGATATTCAAAGAAGTCTAGAGTTATTGGAAGTGTGTGAAGGAAATGATCCAATTCTTACTGGACCACTATTAAATAGAATAAGGTGTGATGATGTGGTTATGGAACCTGAAAAGAGTTCCCATACACAATCGGTACCAACTTCTCCCTAAACTATTCATGAGGTAACTCCATCAGTTAGTAAGAGATTCGAAAGATTGGAAAAGGTAGTGTTTTATAATGAAGTATTAATGGAGGCTGACAAGCTAAGAACATATTGTTATGGTTTAAAAGTGGAGATATGTGCTTATAAAAATGAGATCAATGAACTTAAATAATCCTCTATCTCCAAATCTGACTTTAATAAATTGTTTGGAATGGTGTCTGCTCAATCAGTAATAATCAATAGTCTTTAAACAAATACACATGTGTCACAAGATAGTTCAATTTTAAGTTCTAAGGAACTTGAGGAAATTAAAGTCTTAGTAAGTGGATTGAAAGATGTTTTCCCTACAAATGTTGAGTTTGGTCAGCTTTTTTATTTGGTTTCATCTCAAAAGGATGTGTCTCGAGATTCTTCTTCAATGCAATCAGGTTTGTCTCAAGAAGTGCTTGATGAAATTAAATCTTTTAGAGCTGAAGTAAAAGAGAATTTACACACTTTGAAAAGTGTTATGTTAATTCAGTTCAATTTTATAAATAAGTTCCATACCTCTACTATTATTACATCAGAAACTCCAGTTCTTCCATATTTTTAGAATGGAATTGATCAGATAATGTCTGATTTAAGTTCTGTTTCTTCTTAGATTCAGTTTCTCCAAGCTAATATGCTCTCTCTAATATTTTTTTATGATATGAAAAAGGATATTTTTGGTCAATTTCATGATACCCAAGAAGCTATTAAGAATCTTAGTGTTAGCTTGGATAGATGAAGTAATGACCATGTTGGTCATCTTGAAAAATCTCTTAAAGATTTAGTAGAAAAGAACTTAGGTGTTTCAAAGCTAGCTAATGATACAATTTCTCACATCACTAAAAATATCAATAAAAACAATATAATATTTTTCAAATAGTGAAAATAAATCTATTAAATGGTTTTGGATCTATATAATACAATAAAATAAAGTTCAAATTCATATTCAAAAGAATCTTCATAGAATCCAGTTTCAGTTACAGGTAGGGAGTTGTTTGTGTACAAACCTCTTATCATTTTAGGACCACCTAAACCTCAACTTGTTGTTAGTGCCCTAGTTTTTATGTCTTATCTCAAGGATCCTAAGTAAGTTATTCATAATTTTTTAGTGAAAGTAAATAGAACAAAATGGAAATTTTGGTTGTTGACTAGTAGGATGATTGATGTGCAGTCATCTGTAAACCTAATTATGAAGAAAGTTCTCATGGATTTTCCTTCTAGAATTTTAGCTGAATATATTTTCCCACTTCTTAGAACTCTTGGTGTCGGTGAATCTTCAAATTTTTCTTTAGGGAAACTAGAAAAATTTAAAAATTTTATCAGGAATGGCATAACATCAGTTTGTCAAATTAATAATAAAGTAACTATTTTAATTCTTGATTTTTTTAAGTCTGATGTTGTTCCAAGGATCATTATGTGTGTTGAAGCCTTGTTTCATATGATAAGAAGAAGAACTCTTGGTCCTGGTCCAGTCATTACTTCTCAGCAAACCAGACAAATCATATAAGGTGTTTATGATTCTTCAGTGCCATCAATGCCAACACCATCTACCTCCAAACCTACTTCAACCTCCAAACCCAATACAACCTAAAAACCGCCACCACCAAAACCAAAATGGGTTCCTTAACTGGTAGTTTGTAATTGTTCTATGTGAATGTATGTTTTTATTTGAAATTAATTAAAGAAATATTTCATTATTTATTTATTTCTAATGTGTTTGTTTTTTAGTGATTGTTTTCATTTAATGTTATTCATCTCTCTTTTTTTATTTAATGATATCCAATCTTTCCATAATTCCATATTCACTTTTCACACTACACTTCAATAGTTCATAACTCTGAAGTACTGCATTAACATATGTCTTATTTATCTTAACCTTTCTTTTTAATGACACAAAAAGGAGGATTAGTTTTTAACTTTACAAAAAAAGGGGGAGAAATGTTTTGTTCAAAAATTCTTTTTAAAAAAAGGAGATAAGTATTTTAAAATAGGGATAATTTTTTACCTTTCATAAAGGCATTAATTATCTAACTAAGGGGGAGAACACTAAATTTTTTAATGATGTCATTTAATTTATGTTAAATCTTTTTAAAATTCCGTATTTAATAACTACTCATGTATCTAATGAGTTTTATGAGTTTTACATGTTTTGTGATGATAAAAAATGGAGAGATTGTTGGACTACTAATTCTGATCCAACATATTCCATGTACTTTAGGTTTTGATGATCTCAAATACCCTTTATACATTACCGATAATATTTTTTTCTAAGTATGTTTATCATGTTTTATTTTATTCTTATAATCTTGGTCGTCAATCTCATTAAGTAAAGTTTCTGGACATTTTGGCTAAAAATGCCTATGTTTGAAAAATCATCTATGTAGTGAAATTTAACTACGTCGATCAAATGCATGCATCAAGGAAACATATACGTCAATCATCTGCGTTGAAAAATCTCCTATTTGGAATTTTTCTATGTCAACAAAATTTCCTACATGAGAAATCGCCTACATGATCCTTCGGCTATGTAAAACGGTTACGTTAAAGTAATTAGATACATGAGCAATAACCTATGTGATCAATCAGATATGTAAATTGGTTATGTGGAGAAATCAGTTATGTGAATCCCTACATCATGAAATTAGCTACATTGTTTCAATTGTCTAGGTTATATTCGGTTACGTGAATGAAATTCCTACATGATGCAAATTTGTCTATGTGAAGTAAAATCAACTACATAGATTTAGAACTTTGAATAGGCTATGTGGTTTCAATTCGGCAATTCAGCTACGTGGATTCAATTATTTAATTTGGATATGTTGTGAAGATATTTGATATTTATTATCATTGAAGCACTCAAGTTATGTCTTTAATGTTGTTGTACAAGTCTTAAATTCTCGATTTCCTCTTTAAGATAAAATCGAATATTATAAGAGCCAAGTACCGAGATAGAAGAAAAAGGATGAAATATTTTATTTTTCTTTACTATTTCCAAGGAATTTCAAGTAGAAATATGTGTCACTAATCCCTATTTTCTATGGATCATATGCAGTGTTTTTAAATATGATGAAGTGCATGTTTTTAAAACAAGTAATAACAAAAGTGTTGTATGAGTGAAAACTTGTGCATGAAAAACTGAAGTGAATGAATATACAGAGAATTATTTTCTCAAAGATTTAACAATGACACTCCATTTTCTAATAAAATAAATAATAATAAGTCTCACTTCATCATCTATGATTATTAACAATCATTTTTGTGAGTAGAAGACTCTCCTTGAGCTGCTTACTCATCAGATTATTTATCTTGGAGATATTTCTTTTTCTATCATTTTTTTTTTGCAGCTATGAGATGTTTCTAAAAAATCTTTCAGTTTTTATATTTTTTCTAATTTTTCATGGTAAAATAACCTTTGAATGATGGTTTTTAAAGACTTTATAGTGTCTGTTTGAAAGTTTTTTTCTTGTACCTACTTGCACTCAATCGTGCAATCCCTAGAAAAAGGACTGGTAGTCCCCAAAAAAAGACTAGACTAGTGAAAATCAACACACTCATAGAGAAGAGTAGTGGTGTAGTGTACTAGGGTACTTTTATTCCCCAAACCACTATAAATCTATCTATATCTATTTATTTTTATGCTTTTATTTATGATGAATTTTTAATTAAAGAATAGTACGAAAGTCAGTCTTAAAAATGAGAGGGAGATTTTTATAAATAAAGAAAAATTGAAAAGAACTCAATTCACCCCCACCCCCCTCTTGAGTCTTATTATGGTCAGTCTCTGACAACATCTCTCTCTCAATTTCTTCTTCTTCTTCTCACTTTCCCACTTTCCCTCTCTTTTTTTAGTTTTTACCACTTTCTTCATCTAACATTTCATTCTTTTTTCTCTTTTGTGTGGGCATGTTTTTCAAAATAAAAAAAGGACTCATAATTACTCACCATCTAATTTTGAAATCTTGTTCAACCAGATATAATTTTATTCTTATCTCCAAAGTTTTATTTTCATCAAAAAAATTGATAAACAATTTAGTGTCAATGCTAAAAAAATTTAATACTTGATTTTTTATTTGGAAAATGATTCTTCCCCTACCGTGAGGAATCATGTAAGCTTTCATGATAAGGTTACCTATAACCATATTTTCATCCAATGTGTTTTTCACCCCTGATTACGAGTCTTGAGTTTATAGACCTTTGATCTGAATTTCTTACTTTAGTGTGCATTAATATGATAGAGGTATTTTTTAAACCACATGAGAATCAAAATATCCAAATAGCCTCTCATTACCCTTACATTAATCATCCTTTTGAAAGCCCATTTGAGCCTATGAAAACTATTTTCTTGATAGCCACATTACAAGACAAAAACCTTGTATGACCCAATATCTACCAAGATTTTCATTGCATGATATATTGAAATTTATGTGTGGGGGAATGGATTTCATTTTGGGAATAAATTCCTTAATTTTCAATTTTTCACCATGTGTATAAGGGAAAGTATCCATTTAAGTGTGGGTTAGAGGTTGTAATTCATTAAGGTTTAGGGAATGGATTTCCATTTAAGTCATTTTGTAAAAATTTTGGTGAAAAGTGTTCAAAAAAATAAAAAAAAAGAATAAAAATAAATAAAAGAACAAATTATATAAAAAATATTAAAAAATAAAAAAATAAAATAAAAATACTTATATCTCGTTTATTGGAATCATTGTGAGCAGTTTCAAGTTTTGTACATATTTTCTATTTTCATCCCCTTCCATTTCTATCTCTATCTTTTCCTCATGCGCACATTCTTTCCCTTATAAAAATATGTTTCCATGACCCTTACATGTCCCATTTCATATGTTATGCAATATTTTTTCCCTGTTTTTGTTTTACCCCCCCCCCCCTCTTTTGGCCATTATATTTCTATCATTCCATAGCCACTAAACCCCCCCCCCCCCAAAAAAAATCATGATGATTTTTATAAGATTTAGGATAGTAATGGTAGCTGATATCTCTCACAAACTCTTAGATTTTCACATTTGGTTGGTGAATGAGTGAACCTCGTCGATAACTTGACATCATTGTGAGAGGTGTGAGATTTGTGTGATCATATTTTCCATTTCTAATTTTGAGTATGAAAAATGAATTGTTTTTTACACATTATTATGGTAGCATTTTGTGATGGGATTCATTATGGATGAGTGAACTGGTCTGGACCCCCTGTGATTGGAGAAGACAAAATTTTAATATTTGTTAGTGAGTTAAAATAGTTTTTTTATGTTTTTATATTTTTTTGTGCCTAAGGACATGCACAAGTCTAAGTGTGGGGAGTTGATGTTATTCATTTATTCATGATTTTTTATCCACTCCCCTTATTTATTTTCAGAGAAAAATGCATAATTGTTGTGAAATGACCATGTTTTAATATTAAACATAATTTATGATAATTGTTTGAATTAATCCAGATTCAATGCAGTTTACTATTTTGATCATAACTCGCACCCTACTTATCCAAATTTTGTGATTATTTTTTTATGGTTCCTTATTCATATCACTACAAGTCATTAAACTTGATATTTGGTTAGTTTGGCCATTGGAAGGGTCATATGGACCACACAATAAGGCCCGATGAATCTATCAAAGAAACTAGACCAGGTGTGATGTTCTATTTTGTGGGCTAAATCTAGAAGTCCAAATTTGATAAAACTCCATAATATGTTCTAGGATATCCAAATACAACTTGGATAAAAATTTCAAGTCCCAATTCAACATTTTTGGGGACCAATCCAAGCATTAAATGAAGACCCACACTTCTGATCTGGATTGAAGAATAACCCACCATTATTGACTTTTCCCCCGATACAATTTTCAAATTGATGTGTAATTTTGTGGGAAGAAATTAAATATTTTGGATCATAACATTATATAAGAATTGGTTCTGAGATGGTGGCATCTTCTTTTCATAAAATGCATTCAGGTTTTGGCCTTGGAAAATTCATATGAATCTAGGATAGCACCACATGGTATAGGAAAAATGCCATATATTTTTCTAGAAAAGACCAATAGTCATGGGATTTGGAGGGTGTGTAGTCAACATATAGATAAAAAACTTTTTATAATATCACAACTCAAGATAATTCTATATAATGGTTAAAATTGGGTGTCTAACCTATTGGATAGGTTTAGAGGGAAACCAGTCCTCCACCTTGGGATATAAATACATATCTCTATTCTCCTTACAAGGTGTTGGAACCTTCAAAAGATTTATAGGATCATTGGCATGATCATATCCTTTCTAAAGGCCTAGTAAGACCTGATAATCTCAAGTTTCTACTTGAGAGATCTCACCTCCACTCTTTCTTTTCATGTACTCCATTTGTTTTCAATTTTAATCGTGTAAGTTTCGTTGTAATTTAATTTAAAGTTTAATGTATGAATTATCATAATATCTCTTATTCTCATTCACCTTATGGTGTGTAATATTCAATTTCTTAAAATAGTTTAAATCAAGTTGAAAACCCTCCCTTCTTTCACTTTCACATTCAATCAAAAGCATGTGTTTACCTCTCTCCATTTGTGTATGTTAGGTGCATAATTCTTTTCTCAGCTCATTCCTTTCCTTTTTCATTTTCATAATCATTATAAACATCCCAACCATATTATTAACCACCCAAATGGTTGAGTAATCACCCTTTTAGGTGAGTCGTAATTTGGGGGGTGTTAAGTGATTGATATCTTTTGATCGTTTAGCATTCTTTAAATTAATTTTGTGTATGTCAAACATGATACGCTATGGATTAATGACATGTTTTGTTTGACATGTGGATTCCATGGATTATTGGAACCACAAGTACACATTGGTTCATGAAATATTGAATCTTCCATCAATGAGAATTGATAATGATTAGAATTCTAGTTAAGGCTTGGATTAAAGCCAAAACAATTAGGAATTATGATCGAAATCGTCTTATGAAGTGGATGTTAATTTAATGTAATATTTTGAAAATCTCAAGGATATCATAATCTTACATCCCCAATAATGAACTCACCCTAATCATTATTAAATTATTAAATTAAATTCATCAATTAATCATTTCACCTAAGATCTGCAAGCAAACCCATCATTCAAAAGAAAAAAACAATTGACTCTAAAATATAGTATCATCGTAGAGAATTTGACCTAAGTGCCACTATACATATCATAGTGGAGCCCCAAACCTTTGATGGTTGATAGGAAATGATCGATTGTGCTTCACATATTCTTAGCTCCATGGAATATGGAGACTGATCAACTTCGGGTGGGAAGCACCCCACCTCTTTTGTAGCTTAGGAGAAACTTGTGCCATGTAGAATTTTTATGGAGGTAACAAAGGAATAGACAACCACTGATCTCATAGTTGCTAGCACTGGTGAAGATTCCTCTTGTTGTGGAATTATCAAGCCTCCCACCTGCATCTTTCAGAGGAGCACGATCTGGTGCAGCACCACCACCACCACCTCCTCCTCCATCAGTTATCGCGGCCCCATGACCATCATCAGCAGCAGCAGCATCTGAGTTACATGTCAGTGCACCCCCTTTAGATCTAGCCCCACCTGATCTTTCCCCTGCTTTATTTTCAATGCTCGAAGTTTTTCCAGTCACCACCTCTAAAGATTCTTGAAATGTATTATCCTGCTGAGAAGCTGGGTACTAGACATGACTATTCAAGATTGGTTTAGTCTTCTAGATGAGATTACAGACTTGTTATCCCACACTCATCCATTGTGCATACTTCGGGCTAACACTCCAACATTATAAGATTTATTTTTTGAGTTTTTTTACCACATTTGAGTTCGATGGACCATCCTATCAATGTAACATCCCAAGGTTTTCTAAAAATAAATTGAAAATGCTTGAAATTTTGTGGTATATATTTATAAGTATCCTTTAAACATAATTTTATTTCTTCTATGATTTGAATTTCAAGAAACTGTCATCTACAATTGTGTTCAGTATGTTATTTAGAGTCTGATGAAACAAACTTGTTTTTTTGGTGAATAGTAACATGCCCTTATGAATAGTAATATGAATAGTAATATGACCTCATGAATAGTAAATAATATTATTATTTTATTTTCCCATGGCAATAGGATAATGGGATCTTAATTAATTTTCCAATGTCACATAAAACTAATTGCACTTCAATATTGTTATTTTTCGAATTAACTGTGACCTTATTTAAAAATTAAATTAATAATATTTAGAAAATTATTTTTAAAAAATGGAGTTCATTTTTGAATTCTACACATCAAAAAATGGTTGGGGTAATTTTTTGGTTTTTTTTCTGAAACTCTTGAATTTTCGGTGAATAGTGAAATACGGTAAAATACTGTATAATCAATTTATCAGTAAAAATGCACTATTTATGACATCATAAGTGATGCAAGGCCACTTGATTTGAAATCACATGATATTATCACTATTTAGGGCCACTTGTTTTGAGATTATTCAGTCTTGATAAAAATATTATAATAATGATTAAAATAATCTAAAAAACCTCTACTCCTCCACTATAAATACCACCCTCACTCCCCTCTTCCTCCCACACCTCTCAAGCCTTGAGCATTGTCTAAATTCTGCCAAATTACCTCCCCAATCTTCTTCCCCACGTCCTAGATCTTCTGGTCTCACCAAAAGACCAAGACCAAATCTCTTAAGGAGGATCTCAAGGAGAAGAGATCAAGAGGTAAACATCCTCTTTCATTTTCATTCTTTTCTTCCATTTTATGTTATTATCTTCCTTTCCCTTTGTCTTTTGTTGGGATATTTCATTAAATATTTCCCCTTACTGTCCAAAGTTTGTATGATGATGAGATATTCCATTCCTCTCATCAATCTTGTTTTTATGAAATTTTAAGAGGCGCCGTTAGGCTGCCAAATTTTTGTAAGAAATTTCTCATGTTTTCTTTATTTCATGATTCCTTCCTCTTCTTTATTCACCCCCTCTTATCCAAGAGGCATTAAATCTCCAGAATCATGTATATTCTGGATGTTTTCATGTTTATGGAAAATTACAAATCATTATTCCTCTCCTCTCTCACTTATTTAAAGAATCAAAAAAAACATTGTCCATTTGTGTCGAATTACCGATATCGTGGATGATGTATTTTCAATTTCCATTAATTCTTTCAAGTCTGGTTGTGAAACCATTTATATGGTTGAACCAGGTTATAAGATATGTTTTATGACTCATATAAGGTTCTGGAATTCTTTTGTACTCATGATTCAAATTTATAAGACTAAATGAAGTTGTAATTATCAAAGAACCACTTAAA
The DNA here is from genome assembly GCA_963277665.1 of Viscum album. Classification (NCBI taxonomy): domain Eukaryota; kingdom Viridiplantae; phylum Streptophyta; class Magnoliopsida; order Santalales; family Viscaceae; genus Viscum; species Viscum album. The sequence goes on from OY728155.1 coordinate 807,999,025, forward strand.
TGATCTAAACAAACATAATTAATGTTTTAACTTATAAATCATCATCATATAAAGCACCAAAGTGATAAATGGTATAATTTATGGTACTGGAAATATGTAGATACTACTCCATTACAATTCTGGAGTTTCACTTCCAATCAACAAGAACGATTCATCATGAACCGATCGTGAAAATCACAAAAGAACTCACCCAAAATAATGCAAGGAACAAAATACTAACAATTAAGGGGTGAAATGAGGTTATGAAATGACCATATAAGATGTTATAAACATGAACATGTTTCTGTAAAATACTAATAACAGTCTTTTAACCATTATACAGGAGGTTTTAACAAGTTTGAAGTAAGACAAGCCTAAGGTAAGGGTTTCTTCATCTCACTTCCATTTTTGTGAGATATTCCGTAATCACTATTTTTACTTTGTATGGTGTATGTATACTGCCCATTATTGTCTCATATAATGAATATATTTATTTTTATGATATTCAATTAAACATTTGACAATCATTAATTTTGGGTCATACAAATGAATTGATTACAAAGTTGTAAGGGGTTCCTCGTCTCACTTTCATTTTTGTGAGATTTTAGTCATTCACTGCTTATTTCTTGTATGTGGAATATGTGTATTGTCATTTGATATATATAATAACATTATTATCTTTATATTCATGTTATTCAATGATCCAATTGATATTTATTATGTTCTGGTCATATGATTCGACCGATCACATTGTTGTAAGGGAATTCTTAACCCGATTTCCATTCTTTGGGTTAACCATCTACTTTATTATTTATGTGCTATTTAAATTGTTTGTGTGATGGGTTCTGTTTATATTATGTTTCATTATGTGCATTTACAAATTATATACATGTTCCATCCACTCTATTAAGTCTCACTTCAAGTATATGATGTTTATAAGGGACTTTTCTTCTAAAATCCTCTTTTAAAATTCTGTTTTATAAGATTCAAAAGCAAGGTTTTTATGCTATTATTTATGATGTATGATTATGTTTTGGTTATTGGGCATTGTTTATGATGAAGGGTGGGACCTATATTTCCCTCCAATGCATTGGGTATGAGTAAGTTGGAGGTCGGCCGTATGGTTACTCCAAGTGTAACTGTGATGGTTACACAAAGTAAGGTAGTCGTGAGGGTTACAAATTTTAAGGTAGCCAAGATGGTTACAAGATTATGTAAGTAATGCCCCAATATACCTCTATGATTATAATTATGTTTGTGTGGATCTTGTGTAAATCTCATGTTACGCTAAGTAAGATTTTATGGGTGGAAATCATGTCTTTTGAAAATGTTTTCATACGTCATGCGTATTCATGGACTAATGTGATTT